>OW285196.1:10785000-13458750 GCA_935421135.1 Bugulina stolonifera
CTATAAGGTTCACTTTTTGTTAAGCTATTTAACGTCCTTTACGATTATATACATTTTAGGAGATATTAAAGCATAAAGTGTACCAATACCACTAATACAAGAGTAACTGCATCCATCTTGCCGTTTCGAATATTTGTTTCAATTTCTTCCAAGTAATGTGCTACCATTACAGGGCTTAGGCCTACACACTTACATTGCTCTGCCTCCACCTACCAAAATTAAGAAAAATCATGATATTCAAGAATAATCTGTGGCACACAAATAATTTCTCTTGTTTAGTTATCTACATGTATGTCTGAATAATCTGTGTTTTTGTAGGTCTTAGGCAACTTTAGTTGACTTAATCTCCATGTGTGTCAAGAAAGAATTGTAGCCAGCATCAGTGAGTATCATTGTAGTGTTTAAATTCAACTTCGTACTCTATCTCAGTACCCACTACCATTATGCGCCATGGTCTCCATTAATGGAGCAGCAGTATGTTCTTATTATGTTCTAAAACTGAAACTTCTAATTTGGGTTGCGTTTGCTAGTCTGTTGTATAGTACAACCATATTATAATGTTTCTATCGGTATACATGTAAATGGTATTTGCAGGAAACTTACTCTCTGTAGACTTTCTATTGTAGAATGTTTTCTTAATGAAGGGCAGCTTCAATAATTGATGAGTAAGCGGACAGTGCAGGATCTAAGCAACTATTTGTCTATTACTGAAAATAGAAGTTTATTCAGGATAAGCCACATGCACTACATATACAGATACAAATGAGTTGAAAGGTTAGTTGGAGAAAGTACCTTGATACACTTAGAGACCAATCATATGATGCAAGCCAGCATTTAACAAGTACATTGTGTACATTATTCTGATGTGAAAATCAGCTAATTAATTAATTAATATTATAGTTTTCCACAGCAAGTACAACAGCCCTTATTTGAGACTAAATGCGCTAATAGCATCACTTTTGGTTTGGCCAGAGTAACAAGAAATAATCTATGCTCTTCAATTTGCATTGCTTTGTAGCATATGCTTAGCATCTTGTCCTAATACTGCAATTTTACAGCAATCTAAATCTTGCACTATACAATAATTTTATACCGCTACTAACATTATACTGCTTGAAAACTGTAGGTTGTTACATGGATTTTTACCCCTTATTTACATGTACATGTGCATGTAGATTAGCATTCATGTTGAGATGGAACCCTTAGCGCTTTCTGTACTTTCACAGGTCTACTAAGTTGATACTAATTTGTAATGTACATGTATTACATAACAGATAGCTGAAGAGGTGAATGAACTGTAGGGGGAGCAGACAAATTCATAGGCCTAGACTTGGTTCAACTGCTATAGACATAACAGCTGGAAGCACATTGTACAATGTAAGTTCAATCCCTTGCATAATTTTCAACAATCTCACAGTTTACCCGGCTATGGTAACTTTTTCACTCTTGACAGCATTTTATGAAGGTTTAAGGAGTGTCGCTAATCTCCCATAGAGATGCTATTTGGACAACTTTATGGAAAAATGTTGCTGCAGCAAAAGACAAGTGAAATGTTCTGTATTTTAGGTATATGAAAAGGGAATTCGCTCTGCTCAAGAGAACCGTCACCAGTGATGAAAAAGATGCGAAGGCCATGGGTGAAAGAAATCCAAAACTATGTAATTGTACATTGACTTGGTTATCAAAGCTTTTAACTGGTATTACAAGACAGTGCCTTAAAACTGTTTTAATAAACTGTATAATGTGGTGACCGGCTGCCCTTGACACTGAGGCCGCCTTTGACACTAACGCCTTTGACACTAACGCTGCCCTTGACACTGACCGCAGTAGGACCTACCAGACAGCTCTTTGTTAATCTGTGTCTGTGACAGGACACTAAGCAGGCCAGGCCAAGTGGTTAGATGGCTATCATCCATATTAATCTATTATGTAATTGTTATGCAATAATCACCCATTATCTTATCTGTGATATTTATATTATTATACTTACTTGTGTATTCTCGTCTCAGTACTACAGAGTATAGAAAAGGACAATTTCATTGTACAGAGGAATCATTGTTATACCTATATAGTGTTTTTCACACAATACACTATTCTACTTAAACTACTAAATACCACTGAATAGTTGATCTGGGAGCACATAGGATAGCAGCAAACCCAGTACCTACTTAGGGTGGCTTGAACCAATAAGAAGTTATCATCTCTCTACTCTTACAAGTTAGCAGTGGCTGGCCTGTGGTGCACAGCCATTACAATAATGTTTTATTATTTCACTTTATGATAATTACATCACCCAATGATGCAATGTTTCCCAACTACAGGTTATAGGGTGCCCAACACTACAACATTAACTAATGCAACAGTATCACTAAAATGCACAATAATTAACATTGCCAAACAGAATGAATTTTGCTCTTGAACGTAGGCACAATCTCATTCGCTAGCTGTTCATTGTTAGTAGGAAATAGCAGTTCATGTAGTTAGACCTTGGTGTATTAGTAGTTGTCCTCTCTTCACACACTGACCATCAGCAGTACAGAAAACACCCAGCCTTGCATGTGCATTGTCTACTGGGCACTCATTAGCTATTTATTGTAATTATAAATTAGCCTTTCTCAGCCAGTTATGTTCAACTTCTACCAGCAAAACACAAACGGTGAGAGAGAGGACAACTTCTATTTATAACAATTCTCTGATGAATGAACAAAATCTAGGAGTATCAACTTGATATACATGTTGCAATTCTAACTAAATTTGTAATCTAAAGAATAATTATTCTTCAGGAACAAGGGCCTTCATTCAATAATGATCATAGAGAGAAGTTATCCTCTCACTTTCCATCTGTCTCCTACTGGTAGAAATGAAACAAAATAGATTGAGAGAGGACGACTTCCAACTGCAATCAATAGTTTTGTGCCTATGAATTGTATTTCTCCAAAATACATTCAATATTAATAAAGAATCTTCCTGAGAAAGGGTTAAGTCATGATTTCATATTTTTATGTGTAGCCTATTCACAATTCACTGTATTATAAATTATATTCTATAAGTCTGTGTGCATCTAGTATGTACATGTAGGATGAAGCTCCCTGTCTGTATTCTTCAACCAAAACAAGAGCAGCAACATCACAGCAAAACAGGTTAAAATGACAGCTCAAGAACTCTCTGTTTAGGTTTTGGGGCACCACTGTTCATGCTGGGTTTAATGGGCAGTGACTGAAGAGCAGTAGTGAAAATGTGGTAAAATCATACATACCATTAATAGATGAGAAACAGCTAAGCATGTGATACATGTACATTGTACATCTACCATGTATGTAAATGTACATGTACAATGTATATGAAATGACACAGACTTATTCTGTCACATCCTTACATTGCACTTGCATGTATTGAGAATATTAGGATTATGTGATGTGCATGTAGACAGGTGTACAATTATACATGTCATATGGAAGTTAATAATATTAAATATTTTAGCTTCTCAAATTGAAGTGTATTGCAATACCTGCTTGAAAGGGCTGCAGTTGCAGTAACACATTTATCTACGTGGTACTATTAGTTAGAGTAGGCTAAGGCATGAAAGTATATGTCATTCCTTTCTCTTGCACTACCTGTTGCCTTGCTTGCAAATAATTGAGAACGAGGAAGTACTAACAGCAGTTGGTCTATCAATATTATTACATGTAGTTCAACAAAGGTGGCCAGGGCTGATCGGCCTGCTCCTCTTTGATATACAGTATATCTACAATTTATTAGCCACAGGGGCCCTTGTGACATGTGTTCTGCACTTTTTCTCTCTGCCTTAGAGATCTTTGTTGTTGTTGAGACAATGAGTTGAAGAATTACATACCTACATGTTGGATTATAATACTCTTATACATTAAATAACAACACCAGACCTCTCAAAATGTTTTACATAATATACAATGTACTGTACATGTACATGTATAACATGTACATGTACATCACATATTGTTCAGAATAAGAGTCATGTACTAGCAGTGTACATGCATAATATAAAACATACTGTGTACAATTATCTAACAATCTAACAGACTATCCAAACTTATGTTCCCTGCAGAACCGAAGCAATTAGGGTAGTTAGAATAGACAGACAGAGCCGAATCTATCACACAGATCATAACCATGTAAATGTGAGAGACATAATATGTACATTGTATATCGGACATAATAATTATTCTAGTGAGACCAGCAGCAGTAGGTCATACATAAACAAAAGATTGAAGGTTCTCTCAGTGTTTATTTTAGCATATTGTATAGCTTCAGGTTGTGTACTACCCATGAACGCAATTTTTAGTACATTCTTCCAGCAGACAACGACTAAAGTAGGCCTAATCTACCAAGAATACCTACATGTACATGTTGATCGATCCATTAAAACAACAGAAAAATAAAATCATAGATGTCACATACATGTAAAGAGAATACAACTTCAGTTCAGAATATACAAATGTACATGTGCAGTATCTTGCTAGCAGCTCTAAGAGGAACACCATGGATGCATGAACGCAATACCATACATGTACATGTATATTATGTAAGTTACAAAAATGTGGTAGGAGATGCACTGTTTTTGTAGCAACTGTGTTTACTCAGCTGTGTAAAAGAGAGGGCAACCATTAGTGTAGATGGGACATACTGAAAACCAGCATCTAATATTATATTTGCTTTCTGTAGGAGACTTTCAATTATTTCATGTATATATTTAGTAGTTGTCCTCCCTCCTCCACAGCTGAACAATTGCAGTATACATACACGTAGCTGCTGACACGTGCATTGTAAATGATATTCGTACTAATAGTAGTTGGAGCACTTTTGTACTTGGTCAAATATGCATGTTAAATCCACATAATTTAACACTTGGATGTTTTATTCCCTGCATAACATTTGAGAGAGGGGAGACAACCCAGAAACATTGTGAAAAATAGCACATGCATTAGCCCAGAAGCCTGTAGCATTGACACTTGTATCATAGTACTGCTGTGTCATGATATTTAACAACATTATCAACTATGGCTTGGCTTCTGGAGTCTTGTTATGCTCCTACTGTAGAATGAACTTGGTAGAAATACTTTACTTACATGTACATTCAGAAAGACTGATTCTAGAAGCAATTCAAATTTAAATTGGTTATGAACTCATGATCATGACTTGTGAAGAAGTCACTAGTGGTTTGGGCTAGGATTGGCATTGTTTGTACACCATAGTAGCGTGAAAAAATAAACTCTGCTATCCTTAATGCTCTTTCACAGAAGGCAACTGTTTTGTACATATTTTCGACACCTGCCTAGTAGTTCCAGCTGTAGTATAAGTCTAACATACATGTACATGTAAATAAACAGAGAAACATAATTTGTATTGAATACTTGCTTTATTACAACCTGTTTATTACAATAATTACATAGATATAATTGAATTATTATACTTCTTTCCTTTTCCCTTCCTCTGTAATCTCTTCTTATTCTGCAAATGAAAATCAGAATTTTATTACTGCAATTTGCAGAAGAAAATCACAACTTTGTAGAGGCTATGTTGATGAATGTTGGTGCAACATTGGCAGAATGACTACTGCTTACCAGCAGAACCCTTTTACTGACACTAAACAATACTAACTAATTACATGACTAATTCTACCAGCTTCTTATTGATTGCAATTACATGGGTTGAGGATCAAACAGGTGACTGGGCCCCCAAGCTAGAGGCCAGGTACATTGCCAGGTACTAGCGATATTACATGTACATAATTTTATAATATGGCTGTGTGTTCACATGCATTTCAGTTTGTAAAACTGCATGAAATGTGGTTGAATACGACATTAATGCAGCACAAATGCAGGCATCAGTCGCTGAAATTTTTAGATTGCTGGCCAAGACTATGAATAACAATAAAACACAATAAATGATTGCTAAGCCAGGGACTTGCACATGCATGTGCCAAACATACATGTACATTTATTAAAATTTGAATTGAATACCACTGATTTAGGACCTACATTGTACAAATATATCATTTATTTTAATTGTGACATACAGTACCTGTAGTTGAATCCATTAGTAGGAAAGGAAGCATAGGAGTGAAGTATCTTTCTTCTTCGTAAGCCCATCATTACTGAAACATAAAACAACAAAAGGTTGATCATCATTACTTATGCAGACAGTTCACCTGGCCACTAGGATTAAATGTAGAAACAGTAGAAATAAAATTATACAATAGGGCTAGTGCTACCCTCTATCATTACATTAATTAACCCATGCCAATATCTTATAATAATACTAGGGGTTCTATCAAAATATCTATTTTTAAACTCTGCGGCATCATGGAGCATGGTATCTCATAATTTTGTAGAAAGATACAATATTAATGACTGAACTGACATAAATACTCGATCAGAAATATGTTACACGGGACTGCTTGATTGTTAGAGACTATTTGTACGTGTCAACAGAGATCTATATTATTGTGAATACATGAGAAAGGCAATCATCTAAGTATGTGTATAAGCTAAGTTGCAACTGTGAGAGGTTGTTGTGCAAACAAGGTGTAGTTGACCTGCAATCTAAACTAATTTTGTGCACCCATAACTATGACAAGAATGGTAAAACAACCGGCTACCATTTTTCTATTAAGTTCATTAGCCAAATTTTCACTTACTAACAAACAACCCTGCGAAGAGCATGATAGACATAGTTAGCTTTTCTCTAAAGTCATTAGAAGATCTCCCATGTATCTAAATAGAATCAGAGTAGTCTCTCCCCCACATGCTTGTGTTACCTAGAAATACATATTATACAAAGACATGTTTACTATGATAGCAGGTTTGACTATTTGATACAATGTACAGCGTGAAAAAGTTGAGAAAAACGGATACAATTTATGCGAATTGACATTATTAGTAAGGGTGGGTAACTCTCACTGCAAACATTATCATGGAAATTTTAACCATTTTTGACTACTTTTCGTGCAGTTTAGCATGAGATAGTTACTCCACTAACAGTTTAGATATGATTATAAAGCTATGACAGCCATGGTGCTAAATAGTGGGTTTGCAAAGAAGGTCAACTTTAACAATCAACTTAATAATCTTAATTTAATTGAGACTGTACACCCCATGACATTGAAAAATCCACTGAAATCAATTAAAGTTAATTCGGAACTGGGAAAGAGGTCTATTTATTTTACTGCCGCTAATCTATTTGGTGAGCATGCGTGGGACCTACGAGGCCTCCGCGGTGGGGTCTATGCGGGACACCTGGCTGCTCATCTCTGGGAGCTTGATGCATAGTGGGTGGGCGCAGCGTGTGTCCCTGGTTGCATGTGTCAGCCTTCTGTGGCTGGCGAACCTCTGGAATGGGGCTGTCACAACTCTAGTTTCGAACTATCTGATTAGCCCCATGTTCTATTACCTTATTTTAATATCACTACTATTTGAATAATGATGACATAAACTAATATAAATAAATGAAAAAAAAACATGACTCTGTCAGAAGTGCCATGATGTTCAATCATAACCCAAAGTAGTTTGACAGCATGCATGTTCTTTACAAATATATACTACTAGGCGTAAATTTATACACTTTGTAATACATGTTGGTTAGGGCATTGCATGGCTGAAATGCAGGTCAAGTAGGCCTATCCTATCTGTTTACCTTAAACAATTTTAGTCATATGTGACACATTTAGCCTACTATTATAGGTTTAATCTAGTTTTGACCAACCAGGCAGGCATCCTAAGTACAATAATACACTAGGGAATTTTTGCTTACAGCTTCATAGGATTTGCTCCCACATAAGTCTGACTCTTCCTTTGATGTTGGAACCACACTTTCTGGTAGCTGCCAAGTGTCTGCATCTTCTGTCTTTTCCTTGCATCAAATAAAAATCCTGAAAATGATATGAAATATAATATTATAACTACTAGTTAATGCAATAATGGTTTGAGCAGATGAAGTTTTGATCAATCATTTACATAAATATAAATAATGTTATTTAGGCCTATATCTACATGACTGTATAATAAGCACCGGTCTGAATTGATTGTAAGAAATTTACTGGGCTGCATTTGGTCTTCTAGTTGGTTGTAGTAAAGCACTGCAGCCTACATGGTTTTGACAGTTGGTTCAGTTTTGGAGTTCAAATAGCCTAGGAAAGTTTAAGTTTTTTCTTCATCCCTTCACCTTTTCACCTTATCCTTAGCTAACCTACAGCAACAAGCAACCGGGTACAAAGAAACCCTTGTCTTCACTCACCAAAGTTTATGAAGATAAGGGTTGCAGTCTTCTACAAGTCGGCTAGCTACCGTAAATCCGTTTATCCTGCTAGCCAATAGGTGCACAGCTCCTTGGCACAGTCTCCTATGGGATGCGTAGGATAGTTGTAGTTCGCTACATAACAAAGCTAAATTTAAACTTCTTATTTCAGTCTCTATCCAACAGAGCTGGATCTAAGTCAACAGGTCGACTCATTGTAAACTTTTGGAGGCAAGACAAGTTGAAGTCAAGTCAGAGCTGCTTCAAGTCAGTGTACAATGCAAGTCTCAAGTCAAGTGGGAGACAACTTCAAAAAACATTGACAGGTTTTTTTACAAAACATCGCCTTTTTAATAGACATTGCAATCTATTGCATACCAGAGCTGGGTCCAAATCATAGATTGACTTGCTAAGTCAAGTCATACGTCGACTTGACTTGGACTTGTCAACACGCTGACTTGATTTGAATTTGACTTGCATATCAATGTGACTTGACTTGGAAGCAGCAATGACTTGTGATTTTGACTTGGGTTCTGTCAAGTCAATGTGGAGAATAAAGTAGTGCAAGTAGTATGGTGTAAGTAGTGAATACAATGCACAATGCAATAATTAGTCAATTAAACTACAATACGTAGACTGGAATTGCAGGACTGGCCAGTGGACACTCTGTACTGTCCCATGTTCTGTTTATATGCTATGTAACACAGTATCACCGTCACCAATACTGTATATAATACTACATGACCAGTCTCAACTGTAGTGCCAATATTGCTACATACATAGACTAGTTGCCATAATTAATGTCTAGCATACATGCCCATCCAACTACATTTTGGCATGGTTTTTCATGCGTTGGAATGTCTACTAAAAAAAAAAAGTGATGTTTGGAAAGATGCACAATAATCTTGAAGTTGTCTCCCACTTGACTTGCATTTCAACTTGCAAGTAGACAAGCGGCCTTGAACTTGACTTGTGACTTGCATGACAGCTGACTTGACTTAAGGTAGCACTGACTCGACATGGACTTGACTTGCCTCCAAAGTTTTAAAAAATGGCTTGACTTGTTGACTTGCAAGTCGACTGGGACACAACTCTGTTTCAAACCATGCAAAAGTTTAGCCGGGTATGCATGCCATTCAACTATGATAAAGAACCAGTCTATAGATGATGTAATGAATGATATTGGCACTGATATCTAGACTGGTCATGTGGTATTGTACATTAGTAATGGTGAAACAGTGTTTAATCGGACGTAAGCAGCAGACGATAAGGGGGTGTCAACTAGCTACCCTGTAATTCCAAACTAGTTCATATTGTAGTGCATAGTCTCAAACCCCTAACCCTGATATACTCTGAGGAAAGTGATATGTGGGTAGGCAATTAAGACTTGTTTTTTTATGTTGGCTAAACAGTGTACACAATTTTATCCGTCACATTGACTTGGTATACCCCAATTCAAAGTCCTAAGTCACAAGTAATTCAGATTTTCAAATTAAGTCAAGTGAAGTCACATTGATGTGCAAGTCAAAGTCAAGTCACCAAGTTGGCAAGTCCAAATCAAGTCGACTAGTGAATTAAATTCTTGTCAAGTCAAACCTATGACTTGGACCCAGCTCTGCTGCCTTACATGATAAAACTTAGGCCTACTACAACTTGGAAACTTTCAAAAAATTGATTTGCCGATTGGGAGGGATTTTGTGACTGTTTGAAAAGGATAGTTCAAAACAGGACCTTTCGAAACTGAACAGTTCAACACCAGGCAGTTTGAAACCTCTAAACCCTAGATTTCAAATAATTTCTATTTTCAAAATTATCTTTTATTTATTTGAAATTAATTGTATGTAAGTTGTGCTCCTCTAAAAATAACCAAAACAGTTTCGAACAGTCCGGTAGTGAAATGTCCTGTTTTATCTGTCTTTTTGAAATGCCCCTTTACCACTGTAAGGATAGCGCTTACACAGTAAAAGGCCTTATTAAATACTCAATTAATATTACCTTTAAAGTTAGTTTTCAGCATTTATGTTATTAACAGGGTAAACAATTTAATAAAAAATTAAAATTTAATCACATTTTATTATTTACTATAATTTGTTTTTATATAACTATGCTGTAATTAGGCCTATTACCAATAATAATTTAATTTAATTATTTGTTCATACGAGTATTACATTATTAAATTTTATAATACTAATAGTACGCATAGGGACCTATACCATATGCTAGTATAAGAATTTAAATTAGTAATATAATGTCCGCATTCATATGGAGATTATTGTGTCTGCTTACTTCTTTTCAGTTTTTAGCCATTTACGATGTTGGCAAATGAAAACAATAATAAATTCTAATTCAAAAATAAAATTGGTAGACATTTAGGCCTAAAATATGATTGTTATAATTATACTTATTTTACACTATTTTATATTAATTTAAACAATATCAATATGAATAATTGTTAAAATCATTTAAACTATTGACTATTTATTTAATTATATTATAATGATTATTATTATTATTATATTATTATAAATTTAATTTATATTGAAATTCACGCATTGGATTGATTATCTTAAAGTTATGTAATAATATTGCATAAATTATTCATATGTCATACCACATCATATGGCTTCTATAGCATAATTATATATGATAATGACTATGGGGGATTAAAATCACATGTAGTTTAGTAAAAGTATAGTAATAGTGTAAGTATCGAGTAGGTCTAAAATAAAAACAAAAATACTCAACAGAATAGAATATCAATATTACTGAATATTATATATAATTATCATTATAAATGATTGCAATTTGCACTAAAGAAATACTACACAGTGATAGTCAGAGTTTGAGAAGTAAGTGATTTGTGATCTAATGCTGAACTTCTCCCTTTTCAGCCAACAGCTGGTTCCATTCTAAAGTTCAAGCAGTAGGACAAAGAAACAAACTGAAACTGAAGCAGTCTGCATAATATGCAAGATGGAGGTTGGAAAACTCATTTCAAGAGAAGACAATTACATTATTAATAATAAATAGCCTTTAGGTCCTTTCCACTTATTTATAATGGGCCTCATGGTTGATGCCCTAGTCAAAAGAGCATTGCTTCTAAGAAACCTGAGCTAAAGCATGCTTGCTGTTGGGGGTAACATTGACAAAATTAGAAGTTACTGCATAGACTATGGTCAACATACCAAAGGTACTGCAAATGTGAATAAGAAGTAGAAGAACATCAAAACTACTTGTACAAGAAAAATATGAATTAAATTTAGCCATAATATCATTTGAGACCAAATAATCAGTTTTCCACCCCCACTCAAAGCTGATCCAACTGGCCTGCAATCAATAGACCGTTCATTCATGACGCAATGTACTTGTAGCTGTATAATAATATAACAGCCACAGTTGTCATTTTACAAAAATGTATTGACACTGTGGTTGTTCTAGGGTACCCCCCTAGAACAACCATATTTTGCATCGCCTTTCAATTCTTCGATAACCTATATGGTAATTTTCCTGAGGGATGTACTGGTTATTCTATATGCCTATACATTGTGTTGTGGCCTAGTTGTTCTAAATATAGCCTGGAAGGCACAAACATAGGGTTACTACAGTACTAGAATAGCAAATATCTAGGCACTCGATATATTGTGCCACTAAATAGCTGAGTCTTAATACTACCTTAAAACGCTTGGCATAATCCCTTTAAGTGTTATCCTCTCCATTATCTTGAGCAAATACATTCTAGTAGAGCGCTTTACTCAGACCAAAAGTAGGATCATTCAGGATCCTTCAGGCCGATCAACCTCGGGTTGCGTTGTAACCACCATAACATCTTCCAAACAGCAGAAAAAGAGAATAAGATTTTCTACTAAAAAACCTTTTTAGTTTAGACCAGCTTATATGAATTGGTAGAAGTTTCTAAAACAAAATGCCGCCAGAATTGCCGGATCTTTTTTGCAGTGGCTTCTTGACAACAAAGCAGTGCAATTATTATTTCATGATGCTAGTCAAAATTCATGTACATGTATATGATAATGCAGTAAAATACTTCGACATTTCAGAGGTTCGGTTGCATGATTTGACGTCAATTAGATGAACATTTGCCAAGGAGGAAGGTATTCTCAAGATATTCGACTCAGATAAAGATATATTTATATAAACTTCAAAGTAATTGTCTAACAATAACAAATATGTAGATAAATTTTGTGTTAAATTAAATCATTCCAGTCTGTAGGATCTTTAAAGTAACTTAAAGGTGGTATAATTAAATTAAACACGGAACTTCTATGTTACGTGTAAGGTAGAATAATGGGTGCATTTTAGTCATATGATATTTAAGTTTATAAGAAATTAGGCTGATTAGTGAATAGCTACCTACATGTACATGCGCATGTATGTGCATGTCTAGTGAAATTTGCATCAACATTGAACTAAAATTCATGGAATGTTAGATGATGAAATATTATCAGTCTATCTTGGTTAGCTATAAATAGTAATACAAGACGCATTTTTATTTTTGATCTATTTCCTAATATTTTAACGCTCATCTGAGCATTATCATCATGATGCTCGGATGAGCATTGAAATATTAGGAAATGAATCAAAAATAAAAATGGGTCTTGTATTACTATTTATAATTAAAATACTAGCCCACACTAACATTGTTAACCTTGGTGTGAGGTCTTCGAATGATCACGTTGTGATCGTGGTGACCTGTGGTCACGTGGTGATCGGGACGCATGCGCGTGGATTGGGACAGTAGCGAGTGGACTGCGGTCAGTTGCACAAACGTATTTGTGCTGAGTGGAAGGATCGTTTTCTGTGATCACATTATTCTTATTTTCTGTTGTGCTAATCGTGTCGTGCTCTGGTAGCCAACACGTAGGTGGCGTAGGTGGTGGCTAAGGGGAGGTTGGAGAGCCATCGTAGAGCAGTTTGGTACTGCGTACTTATTATTATATCTTTCTTTACTGTAACTGTGCTGTTCAGTAAGACTACACTTGGTTAGTGTAGTAACATACTGGTAGTTGTGCTAAACAGGAATTGGCAAAATATCTATGTAATCCTATTTATTATTTGGTTGCATGGAATACTACTCACAAGCATTCAAATTAAACATCTCTAAAATAATGGTATATCGCATACAAAAACCCATATATATGATGCTTTTGATGAGCTTGTTGTTTCTTCTTGAAGATGATATATAAGCGCATGTAAGCCGAATAAAAGCAGACCAAAAATATCTTTATTCATCACACCACGCCTTGAGTTGCCAACAAGGTGTTTCGTTACATAATTGTACATGTACAATGTACATGTACGTGCATAGGTGTACTTTCATTAGTTACACTTTTAGTATACGTGTAATCTTCTCCAATTTGTTAAGCTATCAATAAAACATTAGCAAAAGCAAAACAGAATCACCATCTATTGCTGTTTGACCATATAGCTTACTTGAAATTTCGCTAAAGAGATTTTTAATTAAAATTGTTTTGACTGAAAGGTCTGGTGACTCTCGTGTATTGGTTGCACATACACAGACTTTAGGCGTGATAAAAGTGGGCACTTGCTAGGAGTCAGTGAGCCCCAGTGAAGCTGCATATAATCACTACAAATTTTAAGTCATCTGAAGAGAGACTAGTGTAAGCTCTTGACAGGCTGCTCCACTGCTTTTGAAGCCCATCAATGAGCTTCTGCAATTTAATTACTATTTGAGAATTGAAATCACTCCTCTTTACTCCCATCACAGCTTTCACACTTTACTGTTATACTTGTACATGTGATGAGCATGAGAATCATTCCTACATTGATTAGCTTATTTGGTATGATTGGGAGGAAAATTAATGACACTATAATTAAAATTTGGCAGTCACCCAAGTTGCTGCAGAATGATACGAGAGTTTTACATGATAGTTTGAAAGTATGCACCCATTGATGAGATAGCTCAGTGTGCATGTAGCTACAACATGTACATACTGCATAACTATTGTGTTGTAATAAGTAGAAGACACCTTGTGACCTGGCTATTAATATTCTCTTTTCTGTTCAAATCTGGAGTGACTAACTAGCTTGCAATTGCAATTAACTTTAGCCTCAGAACACAAAATACAGACTTTGAAACATGAAATCTTCTCTTACACTACCAAGCCAGCTTGCTCTTTACGTTCAAATTACAAGCTTATCTCAGTGGATGAGTCAACTATCTTTAATTTTCAAACTTCTTTTATAACAAGGAGAGTAAAATTGACACAACATCAACCACTTGGTGATATCACATGCATTTACTGACTGTATAATTGAGAGAACATGAAATTAGATGATTGCATATTATAAGTTATAAAAGATAAAACAATATTGATGGGTATTGAATGCAAACAAAAGTTTCCATTCTCTACTGTGCCTATGTATTTGTATCAAAACTTTGCTATATAAAGCGACGGATTTCAATGATTAGTCACATCACATTTTGACAACACAAAAGACAGTCAATTCGGCAATACACCAATGCAAGGTTAGTAATACAAATTTCTAATCTCATTTAGAAGTATGAAAGTTGTATGAAAGGGGCAACTTTCATACTTGCATAAACTAAAAACAATTGATAATGACTTAAGCAGACAATTTTGTTGCATTACAACCTCATTCAACCACTTCAGTATACATGTATGTACAATATGATGAGCTTCTTCTTTTTTAGACAATGCATCTAGCAACCGCAGTGCTCTTTTTAACTGCTATTCTCTTGGCAAGAGGAGCGTCTGACGTAGGAAATAAGACATATACTAATGGCTTGGTTTATAAAGACTATGCTTATGCTAACCCATACCCACACCTGTCACCCGGACTGCAAAAAGTACTTAGGCATCTTTCAGAACCTGAAAAAGAAGATATGATTGCAAAAATTAAGAAAGATCTGGTAAATGCTCAAGCACTTGCTCACCATATAAATGAATTAGTGTACTTAATTTCATTACCCATTCAACCCATTTCGCTATGTACAGTAGGTGCACCATTTGCAGCAGTTACGAGTAATTTCCTTTGCTTTGTAGCAGTGAAAGTTTTAATGATATATGATCTTTGGAAAAATGCATTTCATATTACACATGTAATGCTTTTATGGTTTGTTCTGTACATGTACCAAGTAATACTTTTACAGTCTAGTGGTGGCAACTTATTATTGTATTGTTGTTTTCAGCACGCACTGAAATCAATGAGCCGTAAGAAAAGAAGCGAACCTGACAACTCCCACTATTGTTGCAGGATTACTGCTAAACAAGATCAACTGAAGCAATATGAAGTTGTAAGTAAAATTATATATTAATTAAACCAGCTAAAATTTTGAGTCACTAGCATTCACATTAGGCCTAAGTTTAAGTAAAATCTCAGCTTGTTATAAATTTTTAAAAACTTTATATTTATGTGAGTATTTCTATGTAAAACACCTAAATTATAGATTAACATAATTGCTGAGTAGTCCGAAAATCATTAATATTATTATTTGCAAATAATAACTAATTTATATCACAAAATTCATGCCAACAGTCTTGTTTAACTCGTCTGACCCTATAGTAGAATGCGCAAAATTCTTTCGTCTTTTCTTGCGGTACAAGTATCTATTGTCGATACTATAATGCAAAGAAATTAATCATGCAAGTTATGTGTTCATAAAATCTTCCTCGCATAATTATTCATAGAATTTCAATCAGCACTGGGAGGTTCCTACTTATATACATGTATATAACTTACTGATCTACTCTGTAGGTAAATTCACCGTTATTGCTATACCAATTTGCTACCTATACTGCTGTGAAGATGTACACACTAGTAGTGTAGGTTTAACTTGGAAATATTTTAGACAAAGCCGTCATATTGTACTAATGCGTACATTTTATAAAAATAATGTCAACTGCTAACTGAGCCTGGATCACTTTTCAATATTTTACTCTTGAAAATCTTTCGCATTCTATCATTTTCTCATGCGGTCAAACAGAAGTCTTCAGTTGCTCAGCTAACGGATTAAAAACATGACTCGAAAGCAAAATATTGTTTACTTATGTCACTGGTGTATCTACTTCTTTAGGTCAGTGCAAAGACAGTCACTAAGTTTCTTAAGGAAAGTGGTGGTAGTCAAAAATGTGGCACTTTTGGCTGGAGAAGATGTGGAACAACAAATAATAGAGTGGTGTATGTGTATCATAAGACCTTTCTAAGATCAATTCTGCATATTTTCAGCTTAAAACCTTTAAAATGGTGCTTTATGTCATACATTTATGAGAAAAACTTACAGCTATCACTAGTAAAGTTTTAAGTGACATAAAAAAAGTGATTCTCCTATGAAATGCAAATTCTAAAGGCCTATTAGTTTTAAAAATTGTTCAGGTTTTTCCATGTGTTTGTAAGCAGTTAGAATACCAGGAATAATATTAAACTAGGGTAACAATGTATTTTCACGCAAAGTACATCTTCGTAAATATGCTTCATATTGAACAATCATATCATCTTTTTCCTTAACAGAACAGTAATAGAATACTACATTGAGTACATGTACAAAAACGTCTCTGGGTTCGAAGATGGCTGCCCGGAGCCAGTCTGTTGTGAAGGATATGTGTACTCAGAAGTAGCTAAAAACTGCCTGAGTAAGCTATTAATACAGTTATGCAATATATTCTTAATTGGATGGTGAAATGGTAAATTTTTTTACAATGTACATGTATTTACCTGCACGCACATTCACGTGATAATCTCTCATAATATATGTGTTTATACTGATATTAATACTTACTGCATTTAACTCTGAGTAATTCTGACATGATATGCAAGCAATGTCAAGACAATTATGCTTCACCTTATGGCATTCAAATGTTATACTATATTCTAACTTTTAGCATTGCGCATTTTGCAGCAGTGGTCCAGGTAGAAAGTCTACTCAGCGTGATAACCCTCAACTACGATGTTCTGAAATATCTTGCTAGTGGAGGGATTTTTCGCTAGAATGCCGCACACGTCAGATATGCATGATCACAAACAAAGTACTGAACGATGCTGGAAATGACACAATTAAAAAATAGCACTTTTAATAACTACTAATCATAATTCATTCAACGTTGTAAAACAAGTTCTATAGAAATTCCAGAGCAGTTTTCTCATTTCAGTTGAGAATCACCATTCTACAAAATTCTTGAGACCCAATTGTGTAGAATGCAGATGTATAAATTGCTGTATAGGAAACAAAACATATTTCAGAATTTGGTCTTTTTAATTTTAGAATGGCAAATAAACTAATGTAGGCTACGAGTGATTATTTGGCAAATAACACTTTTACACATGTATAGCTTTTTTTTACAGCAACTAACACACATCTGTATGCATATCTTTCTATAATGATTGTTTTCACTTTAACCCAAGCTACATGTATATGTATGAGAAGAACTAACTCTAATAATACTGTGTAATACATAATAAAGTTTGTTTTGGCAAAACTGCAAGTTAAAATTGTGTCTTCTGCATTTTGATAGTACATGTGGGACACAATGCAAAACAAAATTTACAACATTCAACCCTCGTGCATTGTACAATAACTGTTTTGTTAGCTAATGAGAAGCTAGCAAGTTAGATATAAAGTGATTTTGGGGTTATCGCTGTCCATCTATTCATCTTCGCTAAACATGTCATACAACCACCTAAAAATGTAGTGATATGCAAACAGAATAACCACTAGCTTCAAATGTTTGAATATACGGTACAATGCACATTGCTAATGGAATCTGTATAAATATAATCCTTTATTTTGCAAATCTCTTCATCGAGCCCGAATACATTGAATAATATTAAAATCTTTCTTTGCAGTTCAGCCTAAATATTCATTTCAATACATAAAACACACTTTAAGATGTTGATTATTGCAACAAGCATAGCCAAACCAACAGTTTCAAAATTTGAATATAAATATATCTAACAACAGTACACCAAGTAGTAAATAGCAACCAAGCTTACATCAAATTTGCATAATGTAGTTGCAAGGGTGAATAGCAAATTGAAAGTGAAGTAAAAGCTTTTCTTCTGGCACATGATGAAAAAATACCAAATCATCAACTTTTAAACTGAGCTGAAATTAGGTATCTGCTGATGGGTATTTAGAAGAACGCACTTCACCATACGGAATTACCACACAGAGAATGTTATAATAGTAGCTAGTTAAAACTAATATAATATAAAAAGCTACTGTCAATGCATGTATATAGCATCTAACTAAGTTATGCAATACAACCAATATTAAACCACATTTCTGGCACAATCAAATTTGGTGACAAAATAATATATAACTGTCTTCTGCCGCACATTTCATGAACCCTGACTAACCTTGTGAGGAAGGCCCAGATGGTGTGGTCTTTTTTGACAAGTTAGGGGTTGAGGAGTTGCCTTGAAGTCATGCTGGCTTGCATGACCTCAAGGAATTTTACAGTGTATATGAGTCACAGAAGCAGTGTTCGAAGTGTGGTTACACGGGAGTATGCGGTGCGCACCCACCTCAATTTTAGCAGTTTTACGGCCAACAGGCGTGTACCCTCATTGTAATAGCTATATGTAGTTTTCCCCCCACACAGTCACAGTGGACCTAATAGTGTATGGGTAGAGTTAGTGCTGCACAGTGTTTCGGTTTCAAACGATGTTTACGGTGTAAAACCTGCCGGTGTTTGACATCGTCATTTTTTATTTGCACCGAATCGTACCGGCATCGTGCCCAAACGATATATCGATGGTTCGGTGCAGTTTGATGTTATCGAGCCAGAGCGCTATGCCAGTAATCATTCAATATTAATGCGGTCTAATATCACGTGGTCTTGTTTACCTCACTTGAAACTAGGTTGCATACTGTCGTGTTTCCGTTTTCACTGACGACTCTTGACAGTGATCGCAGCTGTGGTTGATAGGCCATTGTCGAGGCAATAATTGTAATAAGTTACGTTGTTTAGCAAATTGTGTGTCATTCCATATCACCTGTAGTACATCATGTTATATTCTATCATTTGTATGTGATTGCTTTGTTTACGAACAGCGAACTAGAATAGAATAGTAGTATGGTCTAATATAATTATGTTATTAAATTTGAACAGAACATTCCATTGGATTAATTATATTATTACAATTAACCTACAAATGTAATGTTTAAATTTGATTTAATCGTCGCTTGTAGCTGTAGCTAAGAGTAGGTACAATGCTTACAATGATCAATTATTGCTTATATTTAATATGCATTATATTTATATTAATTTAATTAAATATAATTATAGTGGTATAGTCAGCACAGATCTACACAGTCACGTCCCTAAACCCGGTACATGTTAGCCCTAGATCTCAAAAATCTCCTGGTGATCTACCACCCCACCCGTCCCATCAACCAATCCCAGCCCTAAAAATCCAGTCTACATGTATGTGCAAAGCCCTAGAACCTAACTTCCTCACCGCGAGTGGGGTTCTTAAAAACCGAGTCGGCTACTCCTCAGAATCCAGGCTAAAGAACAAACCCCAAACCCCACCACGCCCACGGCACGAGCGAGGGGCGTGTGCACGCGCCCTCCGCCCTGCGAATCCTACCCGTCCTCCCCTCCCTGTCCCGTCCTCCTCCTCTCTGCCTCACCCTCCGCCGGTGACGATCATCCTGCGAGGGTCCGGCCGCAGCCCGGCGGCGCCACAGCCTCACCCTCTTGCCCCGGCGCCGCCTCGGCTGGACCGGGAGGTGCAGCGTGTGCGAGTGATAGTGAGGTGGAAAATGTCACGCGGGGTTTAGGGTTTGTGACGAGCGCATAGACGTCGTCCGTGCAGAGTTTACGGCGCTGACTACACTACGATAAGAGATTTACCGGATGGTGTCTCCGGATGGCTTCTCGAACAAGCTGTCAACTTCCTCGGAAGGAACTGCTAAGACCGAACTGGTTGGGACAACACCGCACCCGAGCGCCCCTCCGTCCGAGCGCCCTCAGACCTCAAATGAGAGACTCACGTAAACAGGCTCATTCACCCCGGAACCCTCCCTGAGGGAGTTCGTTCGTCCCCGCGACGAGCGGCGAGGGAAAGTGGAGGCGCTCGAAACCATAGACTCGAGGTGGTTCGACAACGGCGTCCTCACTCAGGGATGTAAGCGGAGAGATGGATGTCCTCTCCGCCTCCTCCTCATCATCATCATTATCGTCGTCATCATTGTCGCCATCATCATCATCACCATCCTGCAAATATAGCCACCTCCGTGATGACGCCGTTGTCTCACTACCGATTTTGACCACCGCGCCCACTTTCCCCTGGGTAGCAAACTCCGATAGGAGGAGAGCGATGTCAACCCCCCACCCGCCTACGAATGAAGGTAGGAGGCAAAACGGGGTCTGATAAAGGGTTGAGTGTGAGCGGAAGTTGCACTAGCTCCGTCTACTCATCTAGTTTAGAGAGGTGGATGGTTTCTAATGTACAAAATAGTGTTTTATTGCCCGGTTTTAAGGCTACAACCGGCAAACCCTCCGTTCTGAGGACAGAGACCTCTTACAATAGAGAGTAAACGTGAAAGTATAATACAAGCCTATGTACAAGGGTTACGATATAGTGTTCGTTTACTCTCCAATTTACCGGATAAAGTAGCCCCACCTTCGGGAGATTGTTACTAGCATTCTATAGGGCTTGTACTCACCCCGGCCTCGTCAACCTTCCGCTTGCCATAGAAGTAGGTGAATCCGGTCTTGAGCTGGGTGTAGCTATAAGTTTGGTTTCTCTTTTTGACACAACCCCGGTTGTCTCCTCTCAGGGATTCTCCTGTCCTGAGCACGGAGAGGAACTTCTCCTTGGCTAGGGTGTTTCCTTTTTTGTTTAGTCCTTTGCTGCCATACTTGCTATCACCATCAGTGTCTTTGAGTTAGTGCAATAACACCCTCTCCCCGAAGCTCCTCTTTGAACAGACCGGGAGTGTGCATCTCATATCGCTGCACCCTCTCACAACATTCTCTCATCTCCCACTCTTGCCCGACCACTTTGGATGCAATGAAATCTCCCTTGTGCTCATTGCAGAAGGCTCTGGGAAATCAATCACTGTATTCTCCGTAGAACTCTTCCTTTTTATCTTTTCGGTTGACCTCGTCTATACTACGAGCGCTCAGGGCCATATAAGCGCTGTCCGTGTCCATTTCTACGTACTCAAAGTTCTCTCTGATGACAAATCTGCGAAAAGAATGTGGGCGGGATCAGAAGAGGTTGACATCAAAGAAAGTGGTTGAATGCGAAGAAAGAATGGTGAATGATTCGATGAATCTTCATATAGTGTAGTTCTACTCAACTATCCATAAAGTCGTAGTAGAACTCAAGCATTCTCAGCTTGGCCCTCTGGCGGATGACGAATCCTGCGACAGATGGAATGTCCATTCGAATCTGAAAGAAAGAGAGAGAGAGCCCACCACCACTCGGGAAAAAGTTTACGAAATCAAGAGTCAAGGAGAAAGAAGATTGTCAACACTCACCTTTTTCTTGTGAAGCTCTGTTTCAAAGTAGTTTTCGTCAACCTCGTTGAGACTTGAAAAGTGCTTACTCTTCACTTTGACACCTGCCTCCTCTACCATACCCACATACTTGACAGTCTTATGTTTTTCCTTATTTGCTCTGGTCTTTCCATAGGCTGAATTCCCAATGAGCTTGCTAGTGCTGGCCAAGAGGGCAAGGTCGGGGTCCAGATCTCCCCCTCTCCTAGTATTTGAGACCGACGAACCAAAGTGTTTGTGGACAGGGCACAGGATAAAGTGAGCGAACTGATAGATTCTGGTAATTGTTAGACCTTGATGTAGATAACATCTAGCCGAAACCTTAGCATTCGCTAAGGTCTTTTCAAGAATCCGCTGCATTCAGCAAAAGCATGCGTATGTTTGCTAAGCTGTTCTCTTCCAACATTCACGTTCTTGAATATGGGAGTCATCTCAGAGAACTTCGCTTTCAGGTGTTCAGGCATGGTCATGTCACACTCTACTAGACTGTAGTACTCTCCGCTACGAATGTTGTTGATTATCTTCTCGAGGTTGATGCAATCGCTGTCCGGGTAGAGAGAGGAAAAGAAGAGGGTGAGAAATGTCCTAACCCCTTCATCCGAATGAACTCGCTCATCCCACTCGCGCTCCCAGATGGTGATGAGCTTATTGCCTAGAGCCCTGAGCCTAGAGCATGTATTCTTTTTCCTTGCAGTGCCTGCACCAAGTTCATTTCTTGTCTTGCTTCTAATGCCTTTTTCCTCTTTTCCTCCCAACTCGCACCCATGTCCATGCCCGTAGCAACCGTGGAATTGGTAGACTGTCCGACTCTGTTCACCATAACCATCCACCGGCAGGTTGTGAGAGCTTATCCTCATTTCTCCTCCGTTCTGTTGGTGAAGGATGACCTCTCCACTCTTCCACGATTGAAACTCCAGCCATCCACGCGCAGCCTTGCTAAACTTTTTCACGGGTTCCAGAGCAAAGCATTGACTCTCCAGACTATGCTTGGGATAACCAGTGGGCATATCTCCTATCATACAGTACAGGTAGAGAGCGTTAGCGTCAACCCCCATACATCCTCTTTCGAATAGAGGTCACTCCAACCTCATGATATCTGTGAAAGATAATGCTTGGTCCTCCCACGAGATTGTCACGTAGAGTATGGTACAGACTTTTGCTCTCCTCATCGAACAGGCAGACAGGTTGTGGATTGCGAAGTTTGTCTCGGAGAGACATTAACCTATGCCGTGGGAGTGCGTAGGCGTAAGGTCGGGCCTCCACCTCCATAAACGACCATCTAATAGCCAAGCCTGGAAGTGAGATTGCTGATTTCAGCGTATCAATACCCTTTTGACGATCGATAGCTCTGACGTGAAATGGCCTTGATGAAAGGTCTCATATTGAGGTTGTTGTACCAGAGAAAATCCCTGAACGTTCGCATGTTCTCCCTTTCCCACACGAGTTGACAATGGTGATAATCCTGTTCACTTAGCTCTTGCTGAGTCAGCGTGTTGAAGAAACTCTCTTGGGGAGGAAGACAGCTATGAGCCAGTTTCCCCAGGGAATACACCCAGTCGTAAGGAAAAAAACCCTTACTCTCCGACACACCAAACGCCTTCAAGTATTTAGAGTAGTTAAGGCCTGGTGCGATAAAGTTGCATATGTCAAGGAACCTGAAACGTCTACTCTCCACGCAAGACATACTGTTAACACGCTTGACAACAAAGACGAAATCTTCTCTCTCCACCTCTTGTAGAGAGCGCAGCAAAGGTCCCTTTAGTATATTTAGGTCATACTTTTGTGAGTTGAAGCCAACCACAGGGACACTGGAGATGTGCTGTTCCAACTCACCTACCAATCCAGAAAGACTGGACTCTAGTCAGTAGGTCGAGGCGTTAGAGAACTTGTCGTCAGCAAAGGCTTCTTTTCTCTCTGCCCGATTCGCAAGGAAGGTAGAGAGACGCTAGCGCACATCCCGGAGCTATAGCTATAGTTTTCAAAGCTTTTATTATAGCATTTTACATTATACACTGGTTTAGCTTTACATTCAGTAAAATTGTGAAGACAATTTGGAATAAATATTGTCAGAAATGCCACCCGGACCTCCAACTCCAAATTCTGTCACCACAAGGCAGCAGCAGCAAAGGAAAACGTCCGCGTCAACACAGGATTCCAGTAACAACCTAGTCGAGCTATATAAAAAGCTTGACAAAAAAATTGATAACGTCCTGTCCAGCTTGTCAAAATTGGAGACAAGGCTGACAGCACTGGAAGAATTACAACAGAACCACACCAAATCTATTACACAGGCAGAAAATAAAATCTGTGCTGTTCAAGAGGAACAACGTACTCAAGCAGCCTCGTTAGATTTTGCTCACAGTGAAATAGAAGATACCAAGGAAAAATGTGGCAATCTTCAAAAGCAGCTTGATGATATCAATGCTCGCCTGACAGAAATCAGTCATTCACAGCAGTCAGTAAATAAAAGCCAGCCGGAAAAATCCTACCAAAATCTTCTCATCACTGGAATACCTGAAACTCAACGCGAAGACCTTGCTATTGTGATAACTACCCTTGCTGACAAAATTGATCTGAAGATAACACCGAATGATATCTGTAGTGTCTATCGTACAAAGAGCAAAAACATATATGTCAAGTTCAATTCAGAGCTTGTGCGAGATAAATTCTACAAAGGAAGACGTCTTTTGCACACTAAGAAAATTACAACCAAATCACTGGGCATGCAGACTGAAGGTACGATCTATATCAACGAGGTGTTAGATGACAAACAGAGACAATTATTCTATCAGGCAAGAGGGAAAAGAAAAGAACTAAATTATATGTTCATATGGACATACCATGGTGCAAATTACATCAAGAAAAGCAGTGACAGTGATCTGATTAAAGTTATTACCCAATCAGCTACAGTAATTTATTCATTGCAACACCAGACACACCCTCTTATCACTATGGCTGAGTTTACCTCAATCACCCAGAGTGCAGAAACAGCTTTCTCAGACACACAGGCGCTGCTATACCACGAGCCACTACTTTCAACAAATAGAGTAAAAAGTTTCATTTTCGAGAAAGATTTTAACATTCTTCACATAAATATTCGAAGCTTGAATGATAAGTTTGAAGATTTTAATTTGATGCTTGCTGAACTAAACACTGTGTTTTCCTGCATTGTCATATCAGAAACATGGTTACTTGAGTCTGATTATATTGATCAATATTCATTACCTAGATACAATTTATTTTGCAGTTCCCGTAAGAATGTGAGAGGGGGCGGTATTTGCATTTATGTCCATCAGAAGTTTGAGGCTAGAGTTGGGGCAGTTCGTCTGGCGGGGAGTGAGGCATTGGAGGCCGAACTGTGGTGTCGGGGGGCCGTGATGTTTTCTGTCCTCTGTGTGTACCGCTCTCCCTCGGGTGAGTTGCCGGCGTTTCTAGGGGATTTCACTGGGGTTTTGGGGGCCCTCTCCGCGTGTTCGCTGGTGGTTGGCGACATTAATGTAGACCTCAATCCTTTAAATAGCTCATTTTTAAGCCATGGTACTCAAAATTATTTAAAAATTTTAAATAATTATGAATTTTATAATACAATTCTGAGCCCCACTCGATATGGAAATCGCAAAGACAGCCTACTTGACCACTTATTAATTAACAGGTTGAAAACCAGCACAAGAACATGCACAGTTGATTATCTGCTAGCTGATCATCAGCCGTGCATAGGCTCATTTCAAATTAGCAACAGACTATCAACTCTGTAAGCATCCGTAAGCTTGGTAACAAAGTATGAACTTTTGAAAGAAAATATTGAGAGTCAATGCTGGAACGAACTTATAGACCCCACTAGTGCTACTAATTCAACGGACAAGTTTTTGTCGACTTTCGGTGAACTAATAGCTAAATCTAGCTTAGAGGTCAAAAACAAGCCTCGTAAACAAAATTTTAAACGCCCATGGATGACCCAAAAATTACATGCCTTGGTAAGAAAACGCAAAGCCCTTCACAAGTTATCCAAATCAGAGCCCTTCAATGATAACGTTCAAATTGAATATAAGAAATTTAGAAACTATGTTTCAAATGTGATAAAATCTGCAAAAAAGGAACTTTTTTCAACTAAGTTTAAAGCCTGCAAGGATAACACCTCTGAGAAGTGGAAATCCATTAAATCTCTAATTACCAAAAAGAATGTTGACGATGGACCATCTTTTATAACTCTTGGGGAAGATGAAATTTCAGACCCCACCGAAATTTGTGAGAAATTCAATGAATATTTTGTAAATGTTGGTGAAGAGCTTGCTCGTAGTCTTCCATCTTCTACTCAGAACTTCCAAGACTATTTCACTGGGCTGCCCAAAAATCACTTTTTCTGTTTCCACGAAACTGGTCCAGATGAGATTTTAATGATCATCAATGGTCTGAAACTGAAAAAAGCAGCGGGATATGACCATATTAGCTCCAGAGCTATAAAAGACAACATTATAACCTTGTTACCTGCTCTCGTCGACATAATCAATTTGATAATTCATAACTGTGAATTTTCTGACAGCCTAAAGATAGCCCGAGTAACACCTTTATTCAAGAAGGGCTCTAGGAAATTAATGACAAATTATCGCCCAATTTCTGTATTGAATGCCATTTCCAAAATTGTGGAAAAAATCATAGCCTCTCAGATACGTGAACATCTTGAGCTTCATGATTTTTTAACACCAAACCAGTATGGCTTCCGTTCAAAAAAGAACACAACTTTAGCAATCAACGACTTTTAGAAATTATTTATAACCGTTTAGACAATCATAATGCTGTCCAAACAATTTTTTTAGATTTTTCAAAAGCATTTGATACCATTAACCATAGTATTCTTTCATCTAAATTACGTTTTTACAACTTTAGTGACTCAGCCATTCATCTTATTAAATCTTATTTAACTAATCGGAAGCAGTTTGTGAAAATAAATACTGAAAAATCGTCATTAAGAAGTATTACATTGGGAGTGCCACAAGGATCTGTTTTAGGACCTTTGCTATTTTTAATATATATGAATGACTTGGTGAATGTTTCTCCAGCTTTTAACTACATATTGTTCGCTGATGACACCAATTTGATCTGTGATAATCCTGTGATAACACCTTTTGAGCTTTCAAAAATAGAACAATGGTGCTTGGCAAATAGACTTGTTATCAATTTTAGCAAAACAATGCAAGTTATATTTCGAAATCCACAGAAAAAAATTGACGTTGATGAATTCGATGTTGGAAAATTGAATACTGTTGATCACACAAAATTTCTTGGTGTGACCTTGGATAAACATTGTAATTTTGAGTTCCATATCAATAACATTGTAAACAAAATCACCTTTTTATTAATGATGTTTCGCTATTTGACAAAGTTTCTAGACCAGAAAACAATGGTAAATTTGTATTACATTTTTATATACCCACACCTTATATATGGTGTGGAATTTTGGGGACATGCCCCAGACTATTATAATATCCAGCATTTTAATCAGCCAGAAGAAATCATTGCGGATCATTTTAAGTCATAGCCAAATTCACATGTTTCACACAGGTTTAAAGAATTCAAAATTATGCCTATTTCTATGATCTTCAAATATAGGCTTATAATATTTTATAAAAACCATATTTTATCCCAACAAAAATAATCTTAATTTAATTGAGACTGTACACCCCATGACTACGCGTAAGACTTTGAAAAATCCACTGAAATCAATCAAAGTTAATTCGGAAATGGGAAAGAGGTCTATTTATTTTACTGCCGCTAACCTATTTGGTGAGCATGCATGGGACCTACGAGGCCTCCCCGGTGGGGTCTTTGCGAGGCGCCTGGCTGCTCGTCTCTGGGAGCTTGGCGCATAGTGGGTGGGCGCAGCATGTGTCCCTGGATGCGTGTGTCGGCCTTCTGTGGCTGGCGAACCTCTGGAACGGGGCTGTCACAACTCAAGTTTCGAACTATATGATTAGCCCCGTGTTTTGTTACCTTATTTTAATACCACCACTGTTTAAAAATGATGACATAAACTAATAAATAAAAAAAAAAATATAAAATCTTTCTCCAAACATATCTCCTGCCGAGTCAGCAACCTTTGCTATGTATTGGACGAATTGATGAACGCACTCCATCCCATCATTGCTGTCGATGCTCCTCACAAAACACCTGGCCTGCTGAAACCCTGAGACGTTAGAACATACAGATATACTCAGTAACTCATGCCTGGCACTAAAAGTCATCGTGGAGGTGCTAGTTGGCAGGTTGTCTTTTGGCATGAAATATTCAATATCGTAGGTGATATAGTAGGGGTAATATAACAGGTCAGGGTCTATCACCTCGATTCCCACCATTCTCTTGAGTTTTGTGAATATCGTTGGTGGGGGTCTGAACGTCCCGCCGGGGAATACAAACACCGTTGCCAAGGCAAGCACCGATCCCGATGCCAATGGCAAGCACGTGTGTCGTCGTAGCCTGGAAAAGCATGTGAATGCTCTATCGCACAGTTTGCAGGCGAAGCATCTGGCAAATAAGTCAACATTCTTTATCCAGCTGAAGTGTTTTTCGTACAAGTTGACGAAGAGTTTATGGGCTTTATTCTGTGCCCCAGATGACCAGACTATCGGAGCTCTTCCCTCATCAGTCACGTGGAAGACTATTATAGAGACATCGAAACAGTCTTCCAAGGCAAGTAAATCACTTGCATCCACCCCAGGAAAGTCTGATGGAGTTGATGAAGGTGGGGAAAAAGGGTCACAATACTTCATGCATTGATGAAACCACCATTGTGTCGTGGCGTGAGAGGGACGATGACAGCAACATCCCCCTTCGAGTCGCAGTTACAATCATCGACCATGGCCAGACATCTAAAGAAGCATAAGTTATCTGAGTAGGAATATGAAGCACCTCTAGACCAATAATCTACATCCAGTGCTAGCAGGTGTCGGTTATTGAGTATGTAGTCTGGGAGCTTGCTCACCACACCACCCAACTTGCCAATCTCCAGGAGTTTATACAGGTAAAATGTCCGATTTGTGATGTGGTGTAAAGCCCAAGCGGTGTTCGGTCTCTTTTGTGCCAACCTCTCCCTCCGGTTAAACTCCTGCACAGATTCGCAGAACTCTCTCATCTCATTCTCTGTTTTGATCAGTTTTGGCTTGGGAAATAATGTGAGATTGTTGCTTGATGAATGAAAGTAGCGCAACGCGCCACTCATCTTATGTTTGAGGATAACTTTGGCACTACAGTTTATTTTCACAGCACAAGGCACTCTCTTCAATATAGCTCTCAATTTAGTCGACACCTTTTTGTCCCCATCATCTTCACACTCTCCTCTCCACACTCGGACATTGAGAATGTCTTCCACAGGACGAGAGTGTATTGCGGATCTGATAGAACTCCAATAGCGAGCTAGTAGCACCCCCATTTCATCTCCCTCCTCAGCTGTTGGAGGTTTAGACCAGAAACCATCCTCAAACTTCTCTGCATCACCCTCATCTTTCTCCGTCTTGGCCGTGTCATGGAATCGCTTCATGTGATGGCCCAACTTTCTTCTCCCATCAAAACAACCACCACGGTAACCCTGTGCATGCATTCCCTTCATGTGTCTGTCTAGGGAAAACGCTGTCCTGAGAACCAGACCGCATAGTTGACAGGTGTGCTCACCCTGATGAGAGCATCCCCCCTGCAAAAATAAAATAGCAGGGTGTAAGTTATCTCTTCGTCTTATACTACTATAGACAACAATTCGCAATTACCAACTACCATATTTGTAACTAACCTTGTTTTCCACCTGTTCACATCCCTGGTCAGGTGCTGATTAGAAGATAAGTGTCTCTGTTTGGTCTTATTCTGCTGACTAGAGCCTGGTTGCACATACTGCTGGAGTGAAAGCCTCCACCTTAAGTAGTAGTATTCATTAGGCGGTGTCTACCTGAATCTCCGCCCTTTCCAATGCATTCCGAGGCATTCCGATGCATTCCGATGCTATCCCGATGCATTCCGATGCATTCTGATGCTATTCCGATGCATCCCGGTGCATTCCGATGCATTCTGATGCATCCCGATGCTTTGGAATGCATTGGGATGCATCGTAATGCATCGGGGTACATCGTAATGCATTGGGGTACATCATATAGCATCGGGGTGCATCGGGATAACATAGGAATGTAGTGAGATAGCATCGGAGTGCATCGAAATACATCGGATTGCACCGGAGTGCATCGGAGTGCATCGGAGTGCATTGGAGTGCATCGGAGTGCATCGGAGTGCATCGGAATGCATCGGAGTGCAACGGAATGCATCGGAACACATCAGAAAGGGCTATTCCGATGCATATCGATGCATTTTGATGATGTCCCAATGCATTTCAACACTGTTCCGATGCATTCCGATGTTATTCCAATGTATTTCGATGCACTCCAATGCACTCCGATGCACTCCGATGCACTCCGATGCACTCCGATGCACTCCGATGCACTCCGATGCACTCCGATGCACTCCGATGCACTCCGATGCTATTCCAATGCTATCCGATGCATTCCGATGTATTCTGGTTCATTCCAATGTATTCCGATGCATTCTGATGTATCTCGATGCTATCTGATGGATAAATACGTCTCAAATAGCATCGGGAAGCATCGGGAAGCATCCGAAAGCATCGGGATACATCGAAATGACATTGGAATGCATCAGGCTGCATTGGCATGCATCGGAATGCATCGGAAAGCATGGGATTGGATGATAGAGTGGGAGGAGTGAAGGATTGAGCAGTTGTATAAAGGGAGAGTGGAATCACAGACTCAGCATTCGAAGTTCAGCACATCACTACTACACAACTACTACATCTGCGCTACTACACTAGTACATCATCAATATATATAGACAGCATACCTGAGTGCCAAGAGGAGTTGTTTGCAGGGTTAACAGACTCACAAATAGATGGAATTATTGAGGATGAAGAGTGTAGCCAGAAGAAGAAAAAAGAGGTAGATGCATTAAAAGAAGCTCGGAAGAAGGGAAAGGTGATAGCAGTGGGGAGTGTTGCTCGAAAGGATTTTTCTAACATGCCAAACTCTCCAACCTCCCCGGAGCGGGCCTCGGATAGGGGTGAGTTCACAACACCTAAGAAGCGAAAAAACCCAAAAACAAAAGAGGATGAAAAAGAAAAAGAAACCCACTGTTATTATAATTTCGGATGAAGAGGATGATGATGAAGATGGACACGGAGCAGATACAGCTACGGAGGAAGCGGATGGTGAAGTGTCAAAACCGAAAAAAGTTGGCAAGACCCCTTGCAAGGGCAAGAAAAAGAGTAGGGGTCTAAGCCTGGAGAAAGCTCGTGCCGTGGCAGCAACCCTAATGTAAGTAGACATATCCCCATGTCCTTTGTTGTCATTAAATGTATTAGTAAATGTATTATCTAAATGTATTATCTTCCTGTGTTTAACTGCTTTGTGTTAGATCTATATACATTGCTTTCATCATTGTAGGAGCATGGGAACGGAGAAGAGGACCTCTCTGCAGGCAACAGTGAAGTTGTCAGAACTTAAGCCAGGAACAGTGCTGGAAGTGAGTGGGGGTACGGTGGTTGAAACAGTGTTCGGAAAAGCCTTCTTGGCCAGGGCAAGCTTCGTGGATGGCACGGGGCGAGACATTGCATCAGCTTCCACACCAACATTCCCCACGCCCTACCCAACCTCAGGGATGCAAAGGAAGAAAAATTGAAGGACATTACCCTACCACCCAGGATTATGGTTTACTTGGGTCAACAGGAGACCGGTGATAAGCAGAATCCATTCAACCGCATCGAGAATGTGTGCTCCCTGCCAGGACCCGCAATAATAAAAGCTGGCTGGTGGGTTGAGGAAAAAGACACTAGCCCAGTTTGAAGAGTTTTCTCGGGTGCACGCGCTTTCCTCGTTCTCCGCTGGTGCTGTGCTGGTGGTGACCTCACTCCGACCCACATACCTCCCAAACTGTAGGGAGGGTGAGAATACAGATAACGCCATCGCCGCCTACGAGTCCAGGATCGGAAATGAAGAGAAGAGGGGAGAGGTCTTCCTGCCAGGACGTCTGGCGGGACTGATGAAAGAGCACCTCCCATCCGTGATGGTATACATGGGACAGAAGACTTCCAAGAACGAGAGGACATTCTATGATTGTGCTATTCGGGACGCTGGCCTTGGCAAGCGTCTCCTTCCCACCTCTTCTCAGTCGTGAGATGAGAACTCTCATTGTCCTCGCTCATCAGTGCATGTGTTTTTCGTTGTATATCATTAGACCCGTTTGGATTTTTCTTTGATTAGTTGTATATCACTACTCTCAAATGTATTGGCAATAAAGCGTGTTGTGTATCATTACTCTCACCCGTATTCTCCATTGATTTAATGAATTTACTTTCAAACGTATTAGCAATTAAACCATTGTACATCATTTTATCTTTCATCTCAAGGTCTCACTAATGTTTAATTTTTACTAGTATGCTTACCCTCTTGTAAGGAGTCTCCGGGTCCAGAACGAAGGGTTTCCCGGTTGTAGCCTTAAAACTGGGTAATAAAATCACACTCATCTATTACATCCTTTTCTAATATATGCTCGTATTAGCGTTGTATACTTTTGTCTACCCTCTTGTAAGGAGTCTCCGTGTCCGGAATGGAGGGCTCCCCTCAAAACCAACAGTCCGTTCAAGACACCATCCGGTAAGTCTCTTATCATAGCACAACGTCTACGCACTCGTCACAAACCCCAAACCCCGCGCGAAATTTTCCACCTCACTATCACTCGTGCCAGGGCCGGAGGGGCAGGAAGGCGGAGGGAGAGCGGGGCGGTGGCGCCTCCGGGCTGCGGCCGGACCCTCGCACGGTGACTGCCGCCGGCGGAGGGTGAGGCGGGGAGGAGGAGGACAGAACGGGTGGCTGGGGAGACGGACGGGTGGAGAGGAGGACGGGTGGGGTTCATAGGGCGGGGGCACGCGCGCTAGTGGAGGTATGGGGTGGGAGCGGTGGGGTTTGCGGTTTGCTTTTTAGCCTGGGTTCTGGGGAGTAGCCGACTCGGTTTTTGTGAACCCCACCCGCGGTGAGGGAGTAAGGTTCTAGGGCTTTGCACATAGACTGGGTTTTAGGAGCGGAGTTTGGTTGATGGAGTGGGTGGGGTGGTAGACCGCCCGGGTATTTTTGGGATCTAGGGCTAACATGTACCGGGTTTAGGGACGCGACTGTGTATACTACTTAGAATGCATATTAAAAGAACTCTTAATTAATCATTAATTATTATGATAATGAATTATGGTTTTTTTAATCTAAAATCGTTGCGCAGTTATGCTTTTCGTAAGCAACATCTCTTTATTTAAAATGAGCCAATGTTCAATCAACATTTTGTAGGTAAAATTCATCGAACTAAGCCGTCGTAATATCCAGTCTGGAGACAAATCTGCTAGATTTAATCGGTGGACACACTGAATTATCCCAATTCAGCAACCGAGAAAGCTTGCAAGAAAGATTTCTAACATTATCATTATATCATATGCAACTATGCTAGCGTTTATTCTTTCTCTTGTGGTGATATGAAGTTAGCTCATGTAATTTATTATCTTTTTGTGTCAATGGTATGAGTGTGTTGAGAACAATGTCTCTGTTTTTCTTCTGTATTTTGGTCACTATCAGTAATAAATCTAATAAATTAAAACCAGTGGTTGGGTGTGTGCCCACCAGTCTCATGTTTTGATATTTAATGTAATATTAAATAAAATAGGTGAAGTAAGACCCAATAAAACTTTGACTATCACTAGACTACATGGGCAAATACGAAATCTTGGAGTAGGGGTAAGCACTGATCGCTTTTATTACCCAGTTGCCACACAAATAAAAATAATATACTATGTTTTCATGAAGCCCTATCTGCTAGCCATATCTGAAAATAGAATAAAATAAGTAGAATAGTCGGCATGAACTCATGTTGTAAAACAATGTTCAGGAGTTTTGTTCCCTTGTATTGAACGATGGGACAACTGATAGGCAAACTGGATCGATCCGGTATATTGAACCATAGTTGACACCGGCTAACACCGCTTGAGACCAGGACCAAGGAGCCCAGTGCGGTTCAGTATATCAATCCAAATTCAGCATCATTTAACACCGAAGCAGACCAGGGCCAAGAGAACCGGTGTCAACCGGTGTTTGATTAGATTCCTCCAGAAAACCGAATAACAGTGGGGAGGCAACACCGTGCAGCACTAGGTAGAGTGCATGGCTGTCATTCATAGTGACATGGGCTTGCATCTCACTAGAGCATGATTTTTTTTCCTATTTAGTATTTCACTAATTTCTCAGCTACTATAAGATTAAGTAGATAGCTATACAATACTAATCATTTGTTCCCCTTCAAACACTGTGTACGATGTTAGGGTGTTTGGCGATTTTCTATATATATATTGTATTTTTAGCGAGGAATTTGTCTGTGAGCAGTCAGAGACTTGTTTCAAATCCATAAAAATACCAGTCCCTGACTGGGGTTTGAACCTGGGGCCTCTACGGCACCTAGTCGCCTAGCACAGTGAACAGAACATGCTACCACTGTGTACAATGTATTATAGTTGACCTAAGTGACTACATCAGCCTAACTCCAGGCGATTGTGGCTGAATGCTCTTCCTAACACCACCGTGACCAGGATTCGAACCTAGAACCTTCAGCATGAAAACCCAGCATTTTACCCTCTCAGCCACGCTGCTCCCTGTTAACTTACTTATAATTCCTTGTCTAAAAATACATCATCTAATTCTCGAGCAGTCAGATACTTGTTTCACAGCCATGAATAAAAATACCAGTCCTTGACTGGGGTTTGAACCCAGGGACCCTACCACATCGTTAGTCTCATATTCATCACAACGATTTTGAGATTCATTTGCTTTCAGAACTTACATGTAACATAAAGCTAGAAGAATGGCTATTATTGGAGAAGCAAAACAAACTACATGTAATTGATGAAGCATTGCAGATTGTTTATCCAATAAGCTTATGAGTTCACTACATGTATTCATCCTCTCAAAGTAGTGAAACCCTAACTACACTATACTCTTAAAAGGATCTTGACACGAGTGCAAAGTATGTAAGGAAAATAGCATTAGGCTTGTGTTTCCTTTGGAAGGGTGTTCAATTCAAATTTTACTGCTTTTTAGTGGACATAAATAAAAAGTACAGATGAGTTGTTTTCATGGATGTGAAATCGAGCCTTTGGCTGCCCAATAACAAATTCAAGAATTTTTTGCGTACATTTAGATCACTGCTAAAAAATTATCAGATCCCTCAATGCCCCATACATAGCAAGGTGGTCATAAAACAAAGAGTCTCTTCTGTGCTTAGCGGGTGTAGTGGTAATGCGCTCTGTTCACTGTGCTAAGTTATTGAGTTCTGTAGAGGCATTAGATTTAAATTCCAGCCAGAGGTGAGTTATTTTTTTGGATGGCAAATTTTAAAGGCTCTTTCATAGACTAAAGCCACAAACAGCTATAAAATGTTTGCAATACTGACCGAGAGTGGTCTATCGGCTCTCTTATTACATACATGTACACTGAGTGAGTGCAGATACTGACTAGCTTGTGGGATGTGTGACTCGCTGGTATGACCCGAAGGTTCAAGTGTTCCTACTTGTGTATTTAAAATCTCTCGCTATATGCCTTGGCTGTCAGTTCTCTCAGAAATTGTCTCAGCTTTGATATAATAAGTACTTCCCTTTACTTCCGGTAAGTTTAGTTTAGTTTATTTATTTTACCATACATTATCAGTCAGTAACAGGCACTGATGATTGAATTGATGGTATATGTACATATACATACTCTCTATTCAATATTCACATAGTGTAGATATTACCATTGTTAAAAAATTTCATAAAAAATTGAAAAAAACTGTTGGATCGCTTTGCAGTTCGTGCTATTACAGGCCTATATAGAGTCTTTGAGCGAGAGGTTCTTCTGCAGTTATTGTCAAGTCAAGGTATAGTCTGTACAGGATAGACTTTATCAGTACATCTAGACTCACCTATGATAAGAATAGAAGTGCCGTGTGTTCGCTCCTGTATTCTATGCCTCAGTCTCGTATACTAATCCTATTGGCTAATGCTTATCTCAGGATCCAATAAGCGGCACTGTTATACACCATTGATCTCTAGATCATAATCCCACATGCCCTTTTCTTAGAAGAGCCTTTCTGTTGGTCCCTGGTAGTCTCGTGTATCCAGTAGCCCACACTCCTAGATTCCTACAATACTCATCATGTGTTATAGCCTACAACATGCCCTTTTTCTTGAAAGTCACACTTCTGGATCTGAAAGTCCTAAACTAGTATTTCTAGTCACCTCCGAGTAGAGGGGCCCATGAACAGTAACAATCTGAGGCTCTGCGCCTTCAGACTTTACTTCCATACCCACACTGACTCGTTCACTAGAGTTCTGGCTACCTTGTACACTAGAACCTTGTATACTAGAATCTGCATTCTGGGCAGCAGAAGGAGTCATAGACTCCCGCTCACTGCCTGAGACTTCCATGGCCTGTAAATCACAATACACAAGTCATGTCATGTCTATGTAACCATGGTGGACAGTATGCATTATGAATAATGGTATATACACCGAAACTATTACCAACATGTACTCCCTGGAACACTGCCCTCTCTACCATCTGGACCAAGACCCTGACTCGCAATCTCTAGCCTGGTGACCTTTCCTTTCACATTTGTAACATATAATTTTAGGGCAATATCTGGCAACATGATTTTTTCCATTACATTCATAACATCTAACCACATCTTTTCTTTCAGGTGTACTAGTACGCCTGTAACTGTCTCTAGAACTAGAACTAGAACTGTATCTACCTCTTCTTTCCCTGCTTCTACCTCTTCTACTACTTTCTATTTCAACTTCGCCTACTGGCTCTGTTTTTATAGCTACTGAGCCGAACTCACTATTCAACTTTGTCACTGACTCCTGTGCAGAAGACCGTGACCTCATTATAGTTTTCAGTTTGTTCCAAGTCAAATCTTCCCTAGCTATAAGCTCTCTACACAAGTTTTGATCTCTTAAACCTGTAACTGCTAGTACCAGAGCTAATTCCTTACGTGCCGTTTGTAAGGGTACTTTAGCGGCTTCGATTTCAGTATTAAAAAATTCTAAACTTCTACTTAAACGTTCGACCCTGTTTAAATAATCTCTAGGATCTTCACTAGCACACTGTTGCACTTTCACAAAACTTTGGGTTCTAACATACAAACTATCTTCTCTCTGATAGTGGTTAACCAAAACCTTCAAAGCTTCATCATATGTGGTATTGACCCCTTCTAACTCCAAACCCGTGGACAGTAATGTCTCTCTACCTTCCGAGCCAATAGATTTCAATAATACCAATAATTTACCTTCATCAGTGAATTTTGGAATCAAAGTTTCAATACCATGTTCATCTGTAACTTTATCATTTCCCATTTCAAAGCTTTTCATTCTGATACACAATTTAAATTCTATAAGCCATCTATTCCATGAACCAGAGACATCTTTTGGATCTATACAAAGCTCGGGAAATCCCGAATAGCTAAAGCCAGTCGCCATTGATGTTTCCCCAAAGGACTTTAATTATATGTCTTTTTTTTTTTTTTTCAGCAACAACAATAATAATAATAATAATAATAATAAAAGAAACAATGATCTAATGTCATTTTGTGAACCTCCTCCTCCTCTGTAGTGTGAATGTGTATCTCCTCTTCCTCCTCTGTAGTGTGAATGTGTATCTCCTCCTCCTCCTCTGTAGGGTGAATGTGTATCTCCTCTTCCTCGTCTGTAGTGTGAATGTGTATCTCCTCCTCCTCCTCTGTAGTATGAATATGTATCTCCTCCTCTGTAGTGTGAATGTGTATCTCCTCCTCCTCCTCTGTAGTGTGAATGTGTATCTCCTCCTCCTCCTCTGTAGTGTGAATGTGTATCTCCTCTTCCTCTGTCGCCTCTCCCCCCGAAAAAGACTATTCTGCACAAAGTATACCAACGACTTGCAATACAGCTACCCCACCCGTGGTACCATGTCAAGTCAAGGTATAGTCTGTACAGGATAGACTTTATCAGTACATCTAGACTCACCTATGATAAGAATAGAAGTGCCGTGTGTTCGCTCCTGTATTCTATGCCTCAGTCTCGTATACTAATCCTATTGGCTAATGCTTATCTCAGGATCCAATAAGCGGCACTGTTATACACCATTGATCTCTAGATCATAATCCCACAGTTATTAAAAGAAATTCTGTCATAAAGTGGATGTAAGGAACTAAGAGGCAAATAGTCTACACACTAATCCTAAAAAAGCAATAATATTGAGCTGAGGCAGACATCCCAATAGACAGTAGCCTTCCGAGCCACATCACTAACATTACAGTATCTTAACTGCTTCCTTATTTATAGTTACATGTATTTGCATTATTTGCATAATGTATAACCTCCCTATTGTACTGGTTTTACTAGGCCGATGTACCTGCAATCACTTTATTATGATATCTACACTATTATGTGCATTTTTAGTACATGGCTGAACCTCATCCCTTTTCCACCATGTTGTTGCACAATTTCCAGACAATACTCTATTGTCTCTTTTACCGGAACTTTAACTGGAAACGCTATACTATGTAAAGCACGAGCATTTAATCGTTGTTGTTCAGTTGATGCTTAGAGCTCAATAAAGACACATCTATACTACACTATGCAGAGTCTCCTTTCATAGCTAAGTTAGTTTCAGCTCTTAGTACCATTGGGCTTTGAACCCCAAACTCTCTACTAAGTCAGAACACACTCATGCGCATCTACATGTACCTCGGACCTACAGGTCATATACCATAAATACACTTACAAGTACGGTTTACTATATTTGATGTAATCAAGAAAGCCTATAACCACTCGTAGGCTCTTCCCAAAATTGGACTATCGAACCTGTGTGGCCCAAAACGTTACAATATTGTCACTCAGTCTATCCAATTACTGTATGCTAAATTGCTCAAAGCTACTTACTAAATCCTACAATGGTTAACTCAATGGAGGATTTCTAGCATTTTTCCTGGAAATAAAGTATTTTCTGATAAAATTTCCAAATTTTCTTATGTTTACTGTTATAAATCCAGCAATACATAGTTGTGTACCATGATCGAATTACCTTTATGTAGCTACCTTAACTTATGTCAGCATACTTACTGAAAGGTATTGTAGTTTCAGTACACCTGCTTACAAACTGAATTATTATTGCTGATAAACAGATTAACAAGGTGATCACAAGCAGCATGGTGATTGCAACAGCATAGCAAATTTGACTTCAACTTGTTTAGATTAAGGGGTTATGACATGTGGTTTATGTCTATATTCAATGCAGCACCTCTTATTTGGGTTTGTTGCATTTGTGCCACTATAAGCGGAGTTGTGTCCTCTTGTCCATGCTTGACTCATTAGCACTATTCAATGCTGCTTCAAACGCAACTTTTCTATGAAGACGCAACTGTGTGCTTTATGTCTTATAGAGAAAATTGTTGAATTCAAGCTGTTTGCATAGAAAGAGTACAGTAGTGAACAAATGATTTCACAGTGTTTACTAATATAGCTGTAGGATAACTTGTGCAAGTTTTTGAATTTTTCTGGGCTTTACTTTTGCTGGCAATAACTAGCTGCCTTTATTGGTAGGTCCGGTATTTCATCTGGCCACACTATATACGGCGGCTATTATTGCGTTCTTCTATATGCCTATACATTGTGTTGTGGTCTAGTTGTTCTAAATATAGCCTGGAAGATACAAACAATAGAATAGTTACAGTACTAGAATAACAAAATATCTAGGCACTCAATATATTGTGCCACTATCTACATATGTAGTTGAGTGCGTCTTAATGTGTGGTAATAATTATATGGAGATTAATAATGCAGATCTACAATACCGCAAGAGCATTCTACGCCAAATATTTTTACAATAATATTGAAGGTTTATGATTTTTATTGCAACTTGCAATGTAAACTTACATTTCAATGATGCAGATATAATAGCCTGCCTAGTACGCATACATGAGATAGAAGCAAGATAAAATTTTGGCAATACTTCTCTGGCAGTACAATGCAAAGTAAATTAGAGTTTCTTATTATGGTTGTAGAGTTGTACTTGATGTTGAACTAGCACTTCGCAAAGTACGGCCAGCGGGTATGGCCTTTTCCCAGGCTAAAGTAGTAGCCTCAAACATTGATCTCTCTAACACGCCTGGTATTGAAAGGGTGAAAAGGTGCTGCATGGTGGTAATACCTGATGCTATCAAGCAAGCGCGTAGGACACTCAGTTTCTCCTGCAGCAAATACTACACTGACTACTACAGTACAGGTTGCGGTTTGTTTGGATGGAGACGCTGCAGACGCTCCAGAACTCGTGATCGGTGAGTTATTCTAAAATCCTTTTATACATTCCATGCACAATTTCCAATTTGCTTTCGAACAAACTTGGACATCTGCCCAACACAAAGTATTGTACATTGTATATATTTATATATGATAGTGATGTAAACAGTTGATCGATGTCTAAGTGTGCTCTGGGGCAGTTTGTTTAAAGTTTTCACAATATACTGTCCATCGCCATCTATTACATATTGCACAATATAACCATGGTAATAGCATGAGGCTTTCAACTACATGTATGTAGTCCTGAAAACAGTATGCAAAATGCTACTTTTATAATTAAGTATGTATTCACAAACTCTTGTATCATTTGCATTTTGTCAGACGATCGACCTGCTACAGAGAAGATATCACATATTACTCTGAGCCTCGACCCTGTCCCACCGAACGCAAGACATGCTGTGAAGGATTCTTCTTTTTCACATCAGCCTGCATAGGTAGTATTCCAACACTTTTAATTCCCTGAAAATCTGCTGATAATAAAATATGTAATTGTCAAAATCACTTGAAATGAAGTAAAAGATATTGTATTTTGGCCTTGTTATTTTAAAAGTACGAAAACAATTAAACTGAATACTGGATTTTTAATTTAGCTAAATAATAATCTACAGATTGCATAATGAACACTCAAATGCCAATGCTTGAGAGACTAGAAACTGTGTTTTGCTATTAATCATTTTGAAGAATGCACAGGCATATGCGCATGCAATTGCAATTCAATTATACCTGTGAAGAAATTATTTTACATGTACATAAAATATTAATATTTTTATGAGCTATTTTTCCATATTTCAGGGCACTACTATTGGCTTTTACATGTACATGTATAGTTACACTACAATGTGCATGTAAACTCGATTTATTTTGTAGAAATTGCAGAACTAGAAAACATCCTGAAGAAATATTCCATTTAAGACTTCTCTGGACATGATCTCCCATGTGCTGAGTCATCAACTTCACACCAACATCACACCAACACAAATTTGAATAAAATTGAATTATTATTTATGTTTTTGTTAATTATAAGAACTAAAAACGGTTCGGCTCCATGCAAGAGAGGATAATTACAATATCAAAACATGCTTAAGCACTTTGACAGCTAGTGTGTTTTTAATCATAACAATTAATTGTAATACCTTTTTGAATAAATTTTTGCAATAATAATAATAGTAACAAGAAACCTCTGATGAATTCATGATCATAAATGTTTTCATATTGTAAAATAATAACAGAGTTGAAATTGGATTCCATAGCTTCATGATAACTTGTGACTGGTGGTTGAGGGGGGGTTTATTATATTACTATTATTATGCTAATAGCTGATTTAAGGCCACCGATTGGCTTAGCAATTATCAAAACAAATCAGCAGGCAAAACATAGAGCCTCCTAAAAATAATGAGAAACTTTCTTCAAGAAAGTGTGCAAGCATAGTGATTAAATGAATAATGTGTAATACAATACAAAACTTCCAAAGTATATGAATCTCTACTTGGTTTTTTTTTCAATTTTCATTTCTAGGATGGATTTTAAACCCATCCGCTCTCCTCAATTCAGCTTTTTCCAAGTGAAAGTAGTTGATCAGCTACAAAATAACCATAAAATAATTAAAATGTTGATAACATGCTGCGACCATTAGTATATTATCTTTCTGATCAACCAGGAAATTGTTGATGTCAACTGCATGACTTTGGCGGTTACATGTTTGGTTCTTGCTAGGCTACACTGGCATTTTGCAATGCAGTCCAAGCCACAAGTACATAACATAGCAATGTTATTTTTCTTTACATAATTTTTACATGTTTGCCTACTGTACATCAATTTGCTAGCTTGATAATTGCACCAATATTTCACATGAATACATGACTTGTATGACAGATAACAGCAAAATCCTCCAGAAGTAAATTCTTGTCACCTGGTACGTGGGTTTTCTCCTCCAGGCTTGTTTACTATATACAATGTCAAGCCACACATAAGCTACACAAATGTGTTACTGCAACAGTCGGGTCATTAGCAATGCAGTTGTATACAGAACTACTAGACTGTGCATGGGGACCCATGGGGATCCATGGGCAATACATAATGTGTTACTACAACAGTAGGATCATTATCAATGTACGTGTAGTTATGTATATAACTATTAGACTGTGCATGGGGACCCAGGCTTGTCCTCAATATCATCAAGCCACCCATAGGCAACACAATGTGCAATGTGTTGCTGCAACAGCCGGGTCATTATCAATAATATAGTTATATTGTGGTGAAACAGCCTGCCTGGACATAAACTGAGTTCTTATGCTTTAAATACATTGACACTTATCCATATTATTCATTCATGCATTATTGTCTTACCTTGTACAATTATTATACATGCATACTTATACTATATTCTAATCAACCACTTATCGTGTGCTCTATTATTGTTATCCACCAATCAGATTATTGCAATTACACTTGGTTTTTCCCACATGCATTATTATAAGCAATTATCTTCTCTTATCTGATTGTATTAATCTGAGTCTTTTACCATGTACTTTTTAAGGCCAATATCTTGGAATAGGCTCATACTTATATACTTTCCATTTCGGACCATTGTAAGCACCTTTTTTGCCAAAGCTGACTCTTTTTGTGGTCGACGTCGGGCGGAACCATCCATGTTGTTGCATCAGTTCTGGACCCGATACCTTATCGGACTCTTTTTGCCGGAAGTAGATTTAGTATATATAAGGTAGCACATTTTCTGTATGAAATCAGTTGTTGATTGCGCTCTAAGAAAGCAACATCTCCTACCTCAAACCTATTAATATAGGCTTACTCTTGTAGGCGGGTAGCTCCACCGGCGGATCCATAGATCCATACGACTCGAGTTCATCCCCATCCTCGTTTAAGCACATCTCTACACCACTTCTACGACTTAGGTCAATCCCGGATTCTATATGAATCTAGCGTCGAGCTTAAGATCCTAGAATATCAGGTCTTTCATTGCACTCCTCTGGAGTATAAAGTCTACAAGACCTACGTCGACCCTGGACTCTTTAATGAGTCTCAGCATCAGCCTACGTCAGATATATAATAACAAGAGCACCTAATAACTGTTCACTCTTTTATGTAATGTGTGGAAGGTCACTTGGTTGTTCTCTACCAACTTCTAAGTCCTTCCCATACTCGTGCCTCGTCACCGCATGTAGATAAACACTGAAAACATTACAATAATATGTATAACTATTGGACTGTGCATGGGAACCCAGGGCTTGTTCATATTATCAAGCCACTCATTAGCAACACAATTTGCAATGTGTTACTGCAACAGTCAGGTCATAGGTATTGTGCATGGCAGCATACCTTATGGTGTACAGGAAAACCCAGGTTTACAAAGCAAGCGATTCCAATGATCAGCAGGATGCAAGGCATCAATGCTGGTGCACCATATCCTACAAAACAAAAAATTATACTTAAGTGTCTATTTATGGTAGTAAGCTACGACCCAGCCACATGCAGCCCAAAAGCAAAGTGACCAGTTTCCTCCATATCTACTAACGCTATCTCATTGTTTAGCTTTTGGAGCTATGAGTGAAGCAGAATATCTACATATTCAGACCAAATTTGTGCATGTATAAGATATCATTAGAAGGTATTCATGTGAGTCACCAAAACTATTCATATATCTGGTAGCCTATGTTTGTACTTGGTATCAAAATATTCTGGAAGACTATGAGAATGCCACACTAGATGTAGTAATACTGCCATCTTATAGTTTGTAGAAATATTTTATGATTGAATTACTGCTGATGGCATTCACAGCCATAATAATAGGAGCATTTTTTTGTTTTATATTTTATGCGAACCACGCATGACCACACTAAATAAACGAAACGAGCTCATATCCACGTGCAGACACTCTAGAAAACACATGCTCAACTATGGAATCACTCAATACACCAAGATTAGTACTAATCTCTTTAGCTACATGTATATAGCATTAAGCCAAACAATCGCTACATATAAAACACCTTAACCATGTCCTTGTCCATTAGTAGTATTATGTCTCTTTTATCGGATGATTGCTATATATTTCATTCCAGTATATAGCATGAAACTAATAGTAATAAAAGAGATAAAGCAGTGAGATTCTACCAAATATTAATAGAGAGACATGTAATAATACAGTTTTACCAAATCAAAAATGCAGTGCTCAAGATTGCATGGCTTTCGTTAGCACAATCAATAAATCAATCAATCAATCAATCAATCAATCAATCAATCAATTAATCAATCAATGTATCAACAATATTTACCTTCTATAAGCAATTATGACCTAAGACTAAAATACCATAGGCTAATACCTTCAAAACATTTACATTAGTAGGCAGAATTGTGTTGATTCTCAAAGCTTCTCACAGTTAAACTAAGTCTCATATTACATCTGGAATCAGTAAAATGTTTCTTTTTAATTGCAAGTTTCAAATATTGGAAAATTGAAATGTGTTTAAATTATTGCAACACTTACTTGGTCCAGAACAATGTATATGATGCTATTTACACCACTTGCCACAGATAATAATACAATGTACATTACTCAACCTCACAAAAGTTTTTTCTATTGGACTGTGGATATAGAGCCTTTACTGCCAGTGTGTCATATATTCATTTGACATAGATGCGTGTACATGCATATATATACATGATATGTGCAATACAAGCTTCTAGTGAGTCAGTAGCAGTCAATAGAACAGGTAGGTACCTTTAGGTTTATTTATTATAAGCATGTATTATCTCTACTTGGTCTAAGTATTGTGCTTTCAGAATGAAAATCAAAATTAAAGCCTTGGCCATAAAATTGGCCTCAATTAACACTGTTTATCTAATTTTAGAAGATGAAACTGCTTCTTGTGGTAGTGGTTTTGTCCTCAGTTGCAACTGTGACAAAAAGTGATGACTCCCCACTAAGTGTTGGTCAGCCACAGCATCAACCAGAGGGAGGAGAAGGGAGCATTGGCGAACTCTTGTCTTCTTCTGGGACACAAGATGTGAGTCACAGTAAATAACAGTTGCACAGTATAATAAGTCTGCATGTGCATGTGGTATAGATTTCTACTTCAAACATGTGTTCATAGGTACACCAATATAGAATGCATATAATACACATTCGTAAGCCATAACAAGGCATTCGTACTGATTACTATAAAAAATAGCTGGTTTTTGTTTGTTGGTAACTTTTTAGAAAGAACCGAAATCTGGGAACAGGTCCAGAAGAGCAGTAGTTGATAGTAACCCTCGGTACTGCTGTAAGATTGGTTCTACTCGCAGAACCATGAAGCTAGAAGTGGTAGGTTGCTAAGTTGTAGTGCGCTTCTACATGTAAGTATTAACTCAATTATGTTTGATGACACTAAGACATCTAAGCCTATATACATTTGTATGCAGACTGAGACTACAAATAGTTTAAAATATTCTCTATCAAATTCAAACAAATATGCAGGATTACAGGCCACCTACTCTGGCCATAGATTTGTGAAAAATGTACTCAAAGTTCAATGTTGAGAGTTGACACCTACAAATATTTGTGTTTGGTCAGATTTCTGGGGAGGCAAATGCCTACCTTGCCCCCTGGTTGCTACAGCCCTGTTTGTATGTATAGCTGGCATGTTTAGTGGCTTTTGCCTATAGGCCTTGTGAGTTTCCAAGTGAAAACCATGGCCGTAACTACATTTATCTAGGCGGCTGAGGCGACCCTAGCCGTCTGAACTCTTGTCAAAAAAATGAAAGACCAAGCTATTATAGGAAGCCATAGCTCCCCTGCCTGGCCTGATATAAACATACTCTGATGGAAATGATCCTATTATTGTGTACCCAGTGAACCAGGACCTCAAATAATGGAGGTCCCCTGCATGTATTTCATCTGCATGCAGGATAAAGATCCACCTTTGCCCTTTTCGATACAAGAGCAGCCACATCACGACGGGGCAGCTGAAAACGGCAGCACCAGCACTGTCTGTTCCGGCCTTGTAGCAGTGCTTCACGCTGGGTTCATAACAGGCAGTGACTGAAGAGTAGTGGTGAGAACTTGACATAGGACACACCTAGCTGTGGTATAAAATACCTCCGACATACTCAGAATTGAGGGTCTGCGGTTATCTATCTATTTTATGGCTAGCTTTTGTGTGACATGTACATGTACATGTATGTGTATAGTAATATCAACCCTTATAGCTAATGGACCTCTAGTTATTATAATAGTAAAAAGGCAATATTGAGCAGTAATCCACGTTCATATTATTGCGTATTTTAGGTAAGGTCGCACATAGTCAATAAACCCTTTGGAAGCTACACAAGGTGAGTTCCCCAATGGATTGACATCTTACTAGTAACTTGCAATAACTTACCAATATAACTAATTGTACAAATGCAGTAAACCGTAGTTAAAACACTGAACACAAACCTCTTGAAACACTTATCACTTACTTGCATGCAAAATAATACTAAAAATACTTGATTATTTTATGAGGTACATACGTGTGCGCACACACACACACACACACACACACACACACACACACACACACACACACACACACACACACACACACAGATCTGCACTAGCTATACTACGATTACTTTGTGAACTTCCAGTTAGAAATTATTTGTCATTAGGTAGTTTTTGAAGCAAAGTGTATCTGTTGGTTTACTTTACAATTCTAGAACCTTGGTTCAGTATTACTTGGATTACGACCACCAGATTATCGAAGGGTCTAGGAATGGATGTCCAGATGAACAAGTTGTATGCTGTGAAGCCTTTACATATTACAGATCACTTGAAAACTGCTTGGGTAAGTAACAGTCATTCATTCATTTTATCAATAAAACTGCACTAATTGTAGAAATGTACTTCAATTTTATTGTAACTATGGAAATATGTCAAGTAATTTACTTGTAGGCATCATTATTTTTCAATCTGAAGAAAAAATAGCATGCATTTGTACTTGAAAATACATGTAATGCATAAAATTAAAATTACAGTATGCAAAAAACATGTACATGAAAATATGCATTCCTACACATAATATTTATAAAATATTGGCCAAAGTACAGGCACCAATGTTTTACCAAAGATGTGAGCCAGTTTCATACAGTATACTGTTGAGGAGAACAATATAGAATATTGTGCAGTCAGAATGCTTAGTCATGTAAACGTGTCACTTTATCACGTTACGTAGACATTACTTTATCACATAGCTTACTGGGAGTTAGAGAGTATATTCGACATTGTCAAAGAGTATCAGGACACCTGGATACAGCTGACTCAGCATAAAGAAGGCTCCAGAAAGTAACTATCCATAAAATATACATGTACATGTACATTAATACATAATAGTGAATTATTTTAGTGAATTATTTTAGTGAATTATTTTAGTGAATTATTTTAGTGAATTATTTTAGTGATTATTTTAGTGAATTATTTTGATATATTGGGAGATCACGGTGAATGAATGAGAATGAACTTAAAATTACTTATTCCAAAATCATTTTTTGGAAATCAAAATAACCATTCATTAGGAGGATTAAAAGTATTTCAAATACTAGTTTTTCTCTTTAATTTACATAAACTGTTAAGTCCTCCAAACTCCACAACAGTTACATGATATCGACAGCAATGCTTCATCAGCAAGGGGCCATACGTTTATAAGCTGCCATGTTCTGTCACTGAAGTAAAGATTTTAATTTGAGGTCATAAAACTTGTAAGTCAGCTTCACATTCTTTCGGAAATAGAGTGCATAAACAGCTAACATTATATGACCAGATGTGAAAAGGGAATTACTGGTCATAAAACTTCTATTACCGATTTAAAAATCATTTTTACACTCACGATTTTTGCTGTGATAGTGTCTATGCCTGCCAATGTTTAGAGTGATAGTAAAGAATAAATTGATTTTATACAGAAACCCACTAATTGAGGGACCAAATTCTAAACTGTTAGGGGTTGTGAAGGAAAAGAAATGCTGCATGGGTGCTTTGCCTCATGCTGTCAAACAGAGGCGTCAAGCAGTGAGCTACGCCTGTAGTGCTACCCCTGAAGGATCGCTCTATACACGGTAGGTAGTCACTAATATTAAGATCACTGATTAATTATCTCATTGTCAATGATCTCTACTTATTTGGTAATGATAGCACATTAATATTGTAGCCTGCACAAAATATTATAGTGAATGGTTGAATAACCAAACAATGTACATGTATGTGTACGTATGTGTATGACTTGTGTTGTTGTTTATATAATATAATGTGGCATTGTGTATAATTAATTTACTTTAAAAAATCATTTAAAAGTTCAATATTCGAATCGAGTATTTGAATTTCTATCAAAGGAATATGCCGAGCACAGGTCTCGACAACTGAGCAAAACTGTGTTAAAAGTGTGAAAATAGTAGCTATTTGGTGAATGGGGGTGGAGACTGGCACCGCTGCCTGTCGCGTGGATAGTCTGGCTACCCTCATGTGGGGGGTCGCTTAGGGCTGGTAGAGACTGCATGTCCCTGCCGTCTTGATGCGGGGTTGTTCTGTGGCCGTTAAGAGCTTTTCAGTTGGGCAGCCTTTTCTCTAACCTCAGGCTTTCTAGTTGTCCCTTTGCTTATATATATATATATATATACATGTGTATGTTTTTCAATACTTTTTATATGTCTTTCAAAATTAACAATAAAGGCAAAAGAGAATGCTTTAGCATGTCCTCCCAGGTGTAATAATCTGCCTTCAGCATTAGTTCTAATGCGCCAAACTTGCAAATAGTCTAAGCATCGGTCAGAGTGACCTTTGGTGACAAAAATGAGCCCCAAGCCTATTTGCAGTGCATAGCAAGGTAAAGACGCTCATTGGATATTTAGAAAATAGGCATAAAGGTGTGAATGCAATTTATTTATTTTCAGAACATCCATCTGCTACAGACAAGGCATTAGCTATTACTTTGAGCCTCAGCCGTGTCCCACTGAGCGAAAGACTTGCTGTGAGGGATATGTTTCCGTGAAAGGAGTGTGTGTAGGTAAGTTTGCAGCACTCTGAGTTGTGTCACATTGAAATAAGGAAATCATTTTGTAAAAGAACAGAGTAATTCTATATAGAATTATTCTCGAAACTGGGCTTGACATCCAAACATCATCATGGATGTGATCCCTGTATTACACACACAAACAAACTCTGTTCCACAGCTAACAACTGACATGTAGTTCTCCTGTTATTAATCCAAAAAATTTTTATTAAGACGTTTCTGGAATATTTAGGTCCTCCTGCATTACCCTTGCAATCCAATGTCAAAATACAACATATAAATTCACTGCATAAAAATATTATCTCTTGAATTTCATGTGCTAATAGAAACCAATGTACCGAAGTGTTTAGAATTTCAAAAAAATTATAATAATCATTCCAAATGCAGAACAACAGAGACTATCAACAACTAGACTTTAAGAGTCTGTCCAAATAGACTTAAATCAGCTGAAAAACCAGAAGCTCAAAATCTCGGTTGATGTAAATAAATTGAGAAACATTATGCTTGCAGTTCATCTTTGTAAACTAGATAGTACATGCATGTACAAAGATATTATATGTTTTAGCTACATACATGTTGAGGGATGTCTTGAAGAGTCTGGCTGAATCTGTGGACACTTGGGCTTGACTTCTGGCAAACAAACCTCATTTGCTAAGCATTCTCCATTAATTTAAATAGAAAATATTTCCCTACTCAGTAACCAGATTCCTGAATGCCAATATTGCTAAATTATTGATATTTTGTTTGGATTCCTTTCACACAGTAGATTTTCTTTCATTGAGACACATTCCTCTAAATTTTATATCATCTTTTCAAATAAATCTCAAATGCAACTGTTGAAATTTGTTGTACATTGCACGACATTTTGGTTATCAAATCATTTCAGTTATTTAACGAACTGTCTACACTTTCTCTAGAATGTTATGATCAAGGCCATAAAACAAAAACGTTTATGAACATTGCATAAAATTGCAGATTTTTAGAAAGTTATACTTGGCGTACTTTATATAGGCCAATGCAGCAAGGCTGGGCTAGATAGAGACTACATGATTTGCATATATTAAGCTAAACCTGCTTTCAATAGAAGATTGAACAATCAGCATAGTTTCAGTTCAATGAAGAAATTAAGAAAATACACAAGGAACTTGATTCATGGATCTTTTCTACACTCAATGCAAAGAAAAAGAGAGAAGGTTAAGCTAAGATGAAACTTCCAAAACACAATTTGGATGCATAGTTTAGATAGCAGCTATTAATCATTTTCAAATTCCTTTCTGCATCAACACAGATGAATGAGACTCTCAACTTCCTTGTTCATTCAAAATTATGTTTTGATGCTATGAGAAAATTTACCTGCTATTCACAGAGACCTGGCTCAAGAAAGCCTAAGGGGCTAGATAGTATCTTCTTGTTATGCCTATTTTACCTTAGAATAAACATTTTTTTCCTCCTTGTTTAAATCATTATAATAAAACTAAAACACATTGTAGCGGATTCTGCTTTTAATTCCATGTAGGTTGGTAAATTAGTGTGTTCAAACAAAAGTATACTATGAGATATATATAGAGAGAGAAAAGTAATAAAAATGGTGTGATAACTGTTATTACTAATAACAACAAACAATAAATTACTAAAGCTAGCATTTCAAGTTGTCTGAAATATACCTCCTAATATGATAGGAAGAATGAGTTTCTCCACTATTCTGCTAAAAATTCACTTCCACTTTGAAATCATGTGTAAACCACTAACTTAGTATAGGCCTATTTAGCTGTTACTTATTATAGTAATAACATAGAGCATTGCAGTTGCCTACAAAGACAAACCTGGTTAATATTTATGTGCTGTGTTACTGGCAGCTAGTAAAGTGGACAATATTGTGCTCTAATCAATCCCAGTTAATCTCAGTTAATCCCAGTCAAGCTGTTCAACTGTTTTATTATGGAATGTGACCTTGATATATAGTTATATTATCTGCCAAGAATGAAGGCAGACCAGGAATTGTGAGTACAACCGCAACAAGGAAGTGTGCAGGTTTCTCACGAAAAAGAGGTATTGATAAGACATATAAGATAAAGATCTATATGTAACTCTTTATGCTACAAGACGAGGGGCATTAGCCAATGCAGATCAGCAAATTGAGTACATTTTAGCCCTAGGACTTCTTTTCAGTTTTGAGACAGCATGGGTACTAAAACATGCCTTAGAACCGAAACCTTCTTTGCTGGTGGAATGCCGTTTTAGACTGTGGGGTTTGTAGTTCTCAGTTTATGTATGCAAATCCCAAACCCCACCCTTAACCTAAAAGGTGGGCTGGTCTATAACATTGTAGATATGTGCATTGAACCCTAAGTTAAGCTCAGCCTGACTCTAGTCAGAGGCAGCTGGAGCTTAGTCTAACCTAATCCATCAATTATAGTCTGAATCTAGCCCAAAGGTGAGTGTAAATTCACTGGATGTGAGGTGATCGGATTGTCCACCCACCTTCGTAAACTCATTATTCACAAGATTTACCGACCAACAATTTTTCAAACTCACACTGGTTGATAATGTGACTTACAGCATGTCCCAGCTCACCATTCCAGTGCACCCAGGCTTAGAAACTAAGCAGTGGATAGGACAAATCCATATTGTCATCTATTTTGTATTTGCCATCACTATTTCAAACTTACATTACTTAACGTGACTTCCAATCATCATGTGCCCCGATTGTTAGTCATGCAACTTCCTGTTTCTTTCAAAATACTTTTGTGTAGTTTTGAACATAAAACACAGTAGGAGTCATATCGACCTACACGACTGTATCAACTTGAGCTATACAGAAGTACTGACTACCCTAACGTTTGGTAATTGCCAAGGTAAGTACCCTGATGCTTATTTGCTGTATAACTGCATTTAATTATTCAACAGTTGAGTTTCAAGTAATTTTATCTGAAAGCCTAGTCGGTTTTCCCATTGAATCTCAATTGGTTAGCAGGGTTGAATAGGTTAAAGTTCCCGCTACAACTTAATATATTGATTGCTGCATGAACACAAAATTAGTTTGAGCAAAATGAAACTTGAGAGCATGATCAGCTAACTGCGGATTGCTAACCCCAATAAAAATTAGTCTAAAATAAAATAGTGATGTCACTAGATTTCTTGTAACATGAATATTCTGTTTCTTGCACTAATAACATTTATTGCAGCTTTATATTTTGCTGTACCCTCAGTTTTTCATATACATATATTATATAAGTATATGCTCACCTACTACCACAAGAATAAACAGTTACATGTATATACATGTACTTTTTGGAACACCAATAAATCTTACTATCTACCTCCTGCCAATTATTTTGCATTTCAAATGAAGAAAACATAACTCCTTCTACTAAACTTCCAATATATAAACCTCCACCTTTTATTTATCTAAAACATATACCCTATATGTGAGAGGAAAAAATTCTTCTTTATCCAGCCCTTGTCAAAAATCTTACTTAGCATCTTCACAAGAAATTGTATTACCAAGTTATACCGTTTGCTCCGCACACTGCTCCATACTTAGCTACTGATTTCTCATAGCATGCCCATTGGTCTTGAGTTATGGGCTTGTAAGTACTGTAAGTACTGCAAGTAAGTATAACTGTGTAAAATTGATTGTTATGATATTTTATTGCTGTCTGTGCTACTGAGTAGAATATACATGTAGATGAATGAGAGAAAAGTTATGCTAATAAACACTATAATAGGGGAGGACAACTCGCACTGACGACATTATTTGGACTTGGGACACTTGCTTATTTACTTCATACAGGTTAGCTAACTATTTGTCAGAAAAGTTTCGATGCGCTTATAGAGGTGTCCAATGATGCAAATTATTTATATCCTCATGTTTTTTTTTCCAGTCCAACTTTAAGAAAATGCAGCTAATTCTGCTGTTATTGGTTTCACTAACTTGCGTGGATGGGGCAAGATCTGGAGATTCTCCACCAACTATTGTTCAACCAGAACAAGTAGTGGACAGAGGAGAAGAGAGAATTATGGGGCTGAAGCAAGATGTAAGTTTGTTTATGTCTAGTAATATGACTAGCAACCGTAAACACTGATCATCACAGGTGTACTACATTTACATGTACGTCATAATACATTGTCACATATATAGTAACAGGATGTTGTCAGAGATAATCAATGGCTATCATATTGTTTTGTATACAAGTAGGAAATGTGCATTACTAATTTAAATCTCTATGAAAGATAGTATACATGCAATTGTGCCGGTCTTTTCAATCCCAATTTTGAAATGCACAACATGCTAAGTGATTAAAACACAGCCAGGGCTCTCAAATTGCTCAGTCAAAAAATTCAGGCAAATGTAAAATGAACTGCAGTGTAAGCAGTGTAGCATTATTACTCTACTAGCAATTGGTCAGATATATAAACAAAGCTTTTGGTCAACTACATGCGCACGTATCAATAATTGCTCTACAGACTTAGCCTAAGTAATTTCTCACCGCCTAATAATCCCAGTACATACTATGTACAAGTAATTCAGTCCTTGCCCTTGGAAAGTAATAGAATTCGTAGCTTTTTCCTAAAAATCTCTAAGCAACTCACAAGCTATGATATTAGCTGAAGATTGATTTGAAGATTGTAAAGCATTTCAATTCAAAATATAGCTAATGTGAGAAAATCTCCAAAATTCCCAGCAGATTATCAATAATAAAAAACCTCCCGAGCTCTCTAAGCAAGCACTGCTCTGGGAAAATCCGAGAGCTTGAGAGCTCTGATATAGCCTATTCTGTTGTGTAAAAGTTTCTTTTACTTTTTAATTTAGTTAAGACTTGGTAGCAAATACAAGAGAGCAGTTGGTGAAGATAACTCAAACTACTGCTGTCGCATTACCACAAAAGACAGTATCAAGAAGTTGGAAATCGTAAGTTTTTATATAACAAGTTGGGGAAGCTGTGCATGTACATGTCCATGTCCATGCATGTCCATTAAAATGCAACTTACATGTTTGTATACAATATACAAATCGTATGTGTGTATATAGTATAAGAATTTTGGTGTGCATGGCTAAACAGTGCAAGTAAGGCCCACATGGCTGTTTATATCACAATATAATTTCCAACAGCATACTAAAATGTGTTGTTATCTACATACTATGCTGTATATCTTAAGTGTTGGAAGAATTTATTGAGTTTATATGACGAAGTACATGCAGCTTCACACTCAAAACAAAATAACAAAAATAAAATGCTGCACTTTTTTTACCTGAAAAGTGCAATATTTTATTTTTCCTTTATCATACACAATGTGTGGTAGTGGCCGATAGTTGATAATATAAGAAGTGTGTGTGCTCACCTAGAGTTCAGTCATGAAAGTGCCAGAGCAGCAAAGCCGCCGTCCAATCTATTTGTCTATTCCCTAGCCACTCTTAGGGATCGGTGGAGTTCCTTCTTGTGCCGATGCTCACGGGGCCAGTCCTTGCAACTCTGCTAGACTGAGCTCTCGTGAAGTCTCACACGCTCTCCCTTTTATGTAGGAGAAGCGTAGAGGATCAAATACCCGAATTCTGCAATGACCCAACTTCACAAATTCGTAAATTCTAGTAATGACTCAACTGCAGTTCAATTCAGGCATTGGGGAATACCAACGCATAACTCAATTCATTTGGCGTCGGGTTAAAATCCAATTCAATTCTAAATTCGAATTCAATACAACACCAAACGCAATTCAATGCTGGATGACCATACGGCTTCAATACCGAATACAAATTCAATACAACACAGCAATACAACAAAATAATTCACTACAATTCAGAGGGAGGTCAGATTCTCACACCGTCACTCCCCTTTTATAGGCGATGTTATTACTGACTGGATTGGCCAGTGTCGCCAGTCTCGGCGCTGGGGTTAGGACTTGGTACCGACTCCTCGGTATCCATAGTTTCCTGCTTCGGGAAATTCTCCTGCATGATATCCCTCAACCATTCAGAGATTTGAATCGGGGGAGGAGGTGGCATAAGGTCAGAGTGATTAGGTTCAGGGCCAGTGTTGGGTCGTGTGGGGCTGGATCGAGCAGGGTTGGATGGAGCCGGCGATGAGGCAGCACTAAAAAATGGCTGTTGGTCGTCTAAGACCTCGAGCGATAGGGTCTGCTTAGGAGTCGGCTGGGTAATGCTTGGGGAACTGGGCTGGGAACTGCTGGTGTCGGGGGTCAGCACTGTGGGCGTCTTGGATTGCAAATTCAGGGTTGAGGGGAGATCCTGTGAGGGCTGCAAATTCAAGGCTGAGGAGGGACTCTGTGAGGATAGGGAAGTTTGGGAGTTTTGGGGCAGTGAAACCTGGGAATTCTGGGTAGTGGGAATGACGCCGAGCTTACTGATCTCATTATAGAGATGAAGTCCTCAGCTCTGGGCATGGCCTCTCTTATCTTATCCGCACACTCCTGCTCAACCAGAACCGCGTGGCGGCGCATCTCTAAGTTGGCCATTCTTTCTGCAAATTCTGCCCTAAGGTCTTTTTTCTCACGGTTTAAATTGGCCAGCTTGTCATGAGTTGAATCTAGCCTTTTCTTAAATTCATCAAATACCTTAATCAACTTGCAAGCCTGGCTCTGGGTTTCATCCAATTCTGCCGCAGGACGTTTGCTTATTGGTTTTTTGTTGCGGTTGCTTTGCAACTCACGGTTCGGCCTGGTTGCCTCGGCATAGGTTTGGGGAATTCCCGAACTCTGGGGTGCTCTCGTTTTGAGGGTAACGAGAGACGGTGGTTTTGGGGCTGCGAATGAGGCGGTTGGTCTGGTATTGGCCTTAGCCTTACCTTTGCCCCTATTCCATGCTGAATTCTTAGCCTGGGTATTCAAATTCAAAGCATGACTAGAGGTGGGCAAATTCTGAGGTCGGGACAACTTTAACGGCTGCGATGAATTCTGTGAATGCTGGGGGGTTTGGGAGGAATTCTGGGTGGCCTGACTACGCCTCGGGGCCTCGGGGCAGTCACGCTTCGTGTGACCAGGAAGACCACACGCGGAGCACTTTACTTTAGGGCAATTATATTTTGAATGTCCCGTCTCCCCACACTCGGGGTTAAAGCAAGTAAGTGTTGGACAATACCCAAACTCGTGACCAGGGTTCTCCTTGTCACACAAGGGGCAGTAACTCTGGTTTACCATACTTACTACCAAACTCGGGGACTTTGGATATTGCGTCTTATTATGGAACTCAGGATTCTGGACTCAAGATATCATGTCTTACCTAAAAAGAGAAGAAAGGGTTATCATAAATACAAATTTCTTAAAAGCGAACTCAAGACATCATAAAACTGAAATTCAATGCATTATTTTGTGTCAAAATAGACACAATCTTTTCTCCGATTAGATTTAGATGTACGGCCTGATTTTGTGGTTACAGGCTTGGGCTTTGTCAAAACCTCCTTTGCCAGATCTGGTTCAAGGCTCAAGCCAGACAAATCGTGATCAATGCTAGTACTAAATTCACTCTCTGCCTGGTTAATGTTAGAAGTAGCATCACTATCAGGGTTAAATTCACTACTGTTTCTAGCTATGCCACCACCAGTACCAGATAAATCAGTAAAATTAGATAAGCCGCTATTATTAGCACTACCATCTACATCTACGGGTAATTCTACGGGTGCATCAAAGTCAGTTTCACCAGAAGGAACAACTACAGTGGGTTCTCTGTTAAAGCTCACACCAGGGTTCACACGTTCACCACCAGGAATACTACATTGATTATCACCTGTAATTGGACAATACCAATCCAATGCAAGAGGCATGATGGTATTGTAGTCATTGTCGGGTGGAAGTTCCTGTAAAACAAGCAAATGCTTACGATTCCTTCTTACAACACTATCACCTATTTGTACCCAATAACTCTGTGGGTGAAGGTCATCCTTATACATAACAATTCCCTCTTCACCTTTATCAGTAGGTGCCTTAACCCAGACAAGTTGACCAGGATATTCAGGTAAATTCTTGGCGCAATACTTTCTATTCCACTTATCCGCAGCCTCTTCGCGCCGCGAAACACAATTATTTTCAAATTCTTCATAATTCACAGTTCTGTCTCGGGCATAACCTAGCGGTGTCCTGAGCGGTCTACCAAACATCAATTCACCGGGAGAATACCCATCTACAAAGGGGGTAGCCCTATACGCTAACAATGCAGAGTAGATATCGTCAGATTTTCTAACTAAATTCTTAAAAATCCCTACGCACCGCTCAGCAAGACCGTTGCTCTCAGGGTAACGTGAGCTACTAAATCTTTGGTCGAAACCCCACGTTTGAGCAAAATTCTTAAAGCTCTCGCTAGTGTAACAACCAGCGTTATCGCTTCTCAATAATTCTGGAATACCGTAACAAGAGAAAATTCCTTTAAATTCCTGAATAACATTATGACTAGATAACGACAACAGGGGTTCAATTTCCACCCATGCGGAATAATAACACACAACCACGAGGAACAATCTGCCCTTAAATTCACATGTATCTGATCCCAATTCTACCCAAGGGCCATCGGGTAAATCAATATTTTCCATCGGTTGGTGTTTTATTCTGGAAAACTTTGTACAGATAATTATCACAATTTGATACAAATTCCTCGATGCCTTTACTACACCCTGGCCACCAGAATATCTGTCTTGATCTTCTCAAGCATTTGGTAATCCCCTGGTGGCCTTCATGACATAATTCTAAATACTTGTTGCGCAACGACTCCGGGATGTAGAGACGTGACTCGTACATTATAATGTCACCATATAAGGTAATGCTATCCCGTACTTGATAAAGCCTTTTCAGTTCTGGAGAAAGTTCTGAAACATGAATAGGCCATTCTTTTGATATATATAATATTTCAAAGCAATACATGTCTCATCATTCAAAACGGCTTGCAGTAATTCACGCTCTCTAAAGTTTTCTGGCAAAATACTCTTCATATTACTGGCAACATAGCATTCTACAAGCCCACACTCCGCAATATCACGGTCTTCACAGCCCAATGGGTTGCATGGGCGACTGAGGAAGTCAGCAATGTACATGCAAATGCCCGGTGTATGAGATATTGAAAAAGAATACCTCATGAGCCTCATTTTAAATCTTTGAACTCTGAGTGGGAGTTGCGATAAATCTTTTTCACCTAGCAAACTGATGAGAGGTTTTTGGTCCAGGGGCGTATTTTAAGGGGTGGCAGGGAGGCACTGCCGCCCCTGTTTTCAAAATAAAGTGGCCTAAAAACACTACTTTTGAAAATTTGACACTGTTTTCCTTAATATTTGCTTCATTTCCGGTTTGCGACCGAAGCGTTATCTCTATAGTTTTAACTCTATGGCGTTATCACTCTACTTTTAACTCTATGGTGTTGCGACGTAACAATAACCAGTAATCTTGGAATAATCACTACATTGCAAGTGGCACACAAAGAGGCCCATAAAACTATGTAATCTGCTAAAAGACTCTATGGTTATGCCAAGGTTAAAAACTTGCGATCTTGTGAATGAATGAATAAATATTTTTATGGATAGTTATTTATACCAAGGAAAAAATAATAAATGTGAAAGTAAAAGTAGTGAACAGTTGAATCAGGTGAATCAATTTGTAAGTCACTGCTATCAATGAGGTGGTTTCTTCCCCGTCACTGACTACGAGCAGATGCATGAAATTTAATTCCAATATTATATATTATATTTAATATTATTATCTTGGCTTCTTTTAAAAATATTTATGATTTTTGCTTTTAATATAATATAATTGAAAGTGTTTCCATTCATTTTAGTCATTCATTCCAGCAATTGCCACTCTACTGACAGCTACTACTCTACTGCTACATTCACTGCTAACAACTAAATATGTATTGTAAAAGAAAAATACTAATTTAAAAAAAACATAATACAATAATAATTAAATATTTTAATTTTAAATTTATATATAATTAATATAATTACACTATTAATATTATCTTAACTTTAATAAGCTGCTACACTTTTCTTGCAAAAATATTTATTTTACATACATTTTATTTTAAATAATTAATTTATAATGACCACAGTTGTTGATCAGCTACTAAAATTTGAAAATCTTAATTTAAAAAATACACTTGTGGCTATGGACTATTTGTAAAATATACAATCATGCAGTATTGTAGTTATTATAAAATTCTACTAACTAGTAATAGTACTGTAACACTTTCACTCCTGTTGCAAGTAGTAGTAACTTTATTAAGCAGAAGTAGTAACTTTATTAAGCAGAAGTAGTAATGAGTACTTGTTGTAGTGATGCTAGAACTAACTTGCTGCTATGTCTAATTTTTGCACTTCAGAGAGTGAGATTTGAAAATTTTCCGCTGCGCGTGCATTTGCGGGGGGTGCTTCCAATTCTATCATAGCATAATTCTTCTCAGCGGGTAATAACTTCCTAGGTGCATACTCGACAGGCTGCCAATATTCATTAACAGTATACTGCAATAAAACAGCACCAAGAGCAGTTCTAGAGAAATCTGCTGAGACTTTATGCTTACGATTTGCATTAAATGCACACAACACAGGGGCGCTGGATAATTCCTTTTTAACTTCTTCGAATGCACTCTGTTGGTCAGGGCCCCAGAAAAACGGGACTGCACCGGTGGTCTCATAAATTGGGGAACACAAAGATGCAATTCGACTACTAAATTTATTCGGGTAATTCACCATCCCTAAAAATCTTTTAGCTTCCTTCTTGCATGTTGGGGTGAAATAGACATTATGGCTTTGGCCTTATCTGGATCTAACTTAACACCCTCTAAACACACAATATGACCTAGAAATTTTACTTCTGTAACTCCAAATTCACACTTTTCTTTTTTCAATGTCATGCCAGAATTCAAGATTCGGCTTAACACTTTTCGAAGTCTGATCCAATGCTCTTTGGCTGTGGTACCAAATACAAGGACGTCATCCATCATGCAAATGACTCCCTCGAGACCATGGAGAACTTTCTCCATGCTCCGTTGGAAGACCTCTGGGGCCGAACTTAAGCCAAAAGGGAGGCCTTTGAATTTCCACCTTCCCCATGGCGTGAGGAAAGTAGTCAACTCCCTACTTTCAGGGTCCAATACAATTTGCCAAAATCCTGAATTCGCGTCCAACTTCGAAAACAACCTGCCAGTAGACAGCTGTGAAAGCATGTCACTAACACGGGGCAATGGATAAAATTCTCTTTCAACACCTCTATTTAACATAGTCAAGTCAATGCACATCCTAATGTTGCCATTAGGCTTGGGTACAATGGTTAAGCCAGAGCACCAGTCAGTTGGGTGTTCCACAGGTTCAATCACTTCTAATTCAACCATACTTTGTAACTCTTTGCGTGCCTTTCCCCTAAGTCCAAACGCGATTGGTCTAGGCGTGCGGATTTTGTAAGGTTTAATATCTGCCTTCATTGTAATTCTATAGACTTCTGGCATAGTGCCAAGGCCTTGAAATAACTTAGCAAAAGCTTCAAACGGATCAAATTTTTTGGGGCAGGGTTGTATGGAGTTTACAACGGCTAACAACTGCAATCCTCTAATTTCAGCAATTCCTAATAGATTCCTAGAAGCTTTTTTCAAGATTGAAGCAAGAGCAGGCAATTCAAGACCTTTATTGCTCAATACGACTGCGCTCTCGCCTACGACATTCAAAGGAGTAGAATCTGGCCCAATCAAATGACGACTCAGTGGTTTTAATTCCAAATTCAATTCACGAGAGGTTTGGTCTGTAATGATAGTAACATCAGAACCAGTGTCTAATGTAAAATCCACTCCTTTACCATTGACCTCAACACAAACTCTAAATTCTAATTTTGTTCTACCCACCGATAGTCAACTGTTACCAAAAATCTTGTCAGGATCAATGTTAAGTCTCCTAACATCCATATAATGATTAGGGCTAGACTTACGGCCTCTATCAGGATATGGGCTAGGTTCACGACTGCGGAGGGGTTTCGGATAATCTCTACTACTCATGTACCTAGTGCTGTCATCATCTTTTGACTCAGTTTGACAGTCACCGGTCATATGGCCTTTCTTGTTGCATTTGTGACATACTACATGAGGGCAAAATCTAACTCTGTGGTTGGGGTCACCACAATGATAACACCCACTAGAAATGCCTCTACCCCTATCTGAGTCTCTACTACCGTAACGGCGATAGCCATCTCGACTATCACTTCCTGGGCCTGTTGTAATAGTTGCCACTATTGGAACCAAGTCCCGGACGTTGGTCACGACTGTTCCGACGATCGCGACTGTCACGGCGGTAATTCCGGTCAAAACTAGTCCTACCACCACTATCAAATCCTCGCCTGCTTCCATATTTATCAGGACTTGGGCTTCTATAACCTCTGGGCCTACTACTGCTTCTATTGTGACGGTTATCATAACTTCGGGACGGGCGGGAGTCCCTGTAAAATCTGTCATGACGACTACGACTATCGTCACGACGGGAATCCTCAAATCTGGCCTCTGCAACCTCTTGTTTGATAGGAACATTGGGTACTTGTGGGGCAGGACGTTCGAGTTTTTGCTCGGATTCAGTAGCTGTGCCGAGACAAGACAAAACAGTAGTCAAAGTTTCCCATGTAAGATCATGTTTGGCCATCAATATTCTCTTCTCAACATCAAATCTTGTAGGCCATTAACAACAATCACTTGCGCCATGGTCTTCCTAATTCGTTCGCATTCAGCATTGGCAGCAGCAGTATGAGTGGCGTCTAAATCAACTGCGGCAGTCTTAAAAATTCCGACCGTGCGTGATAAATGCTCGACTCTCCTAAGGTAATCCCTGGAATCCTCCCCAGTTTGCTGGCGCGCGCTACAAAGGTTTGACAACCTCACATTCAGGGACTCTTCGCGCTCATATGTGTTTTTCAATGCTTGTAATGCTTGGTCGTATGTTAATTCGGTACTATTGTTGTCAATTCCTTGGGCCTGTAATACTTGAAAACCTTCACTACTAATACTATTTAATAATGCACATAATTTCATTTAATCGTCAAAAATTGGGACTTGACGTTCTTGATCGCCCTCGCCTTCCTTTCTGGTTTCCTTGTTTTTTACATAAAAGCGCACTGCAACAGTAAACCTGTCTATAAAAATCTTCCAAGAACCACTAACATCCCTGGGGTCAATTCTGAGGGTTGGGAAATTCATTCCATTATCAGGCATCTTGACAACCTGGCTATGGTAATCCGGAAAAAATATGAAAAAAATTCTTAATGAAGTAAATTTCTTAAATATAATAGGTAATTCAGATAAATTATTTCCTAGAAATTTTCTCAATACAGAAATTGAAAAGAATAAATGTATTTTCTTTTCACTTACTGCTACCACCTATACTCAACTATTCAACTCCCCTCAACTCGCACCTGCTACTCTACTCTACTCTTCTCCTACTCTACTCCTACTCCTACTCTACTCCTACTCCTACTCCTACTCTACTTACTTACGTAATAAATGAAATGTTATTGATTTGCTAATAATGATAATGTAATTTGCTGTCTAGTTTTCATCTCTCATAGGTTCTAAGTCAACTGCGCCATGTGGTAGTGGCCGATAGTTGATAATATGAGAAGTGCGTGTGCTCACCTAGAGTTCAGTCATGAAAGTGCCAGAGCATCAAAGCTGCCGTCCAATCTATTTGTCTATTCCCTAGCCACTCTTGTGCCGATGCTCACGGGGCCAGTCCTTGCAACTCTTCTAGACTGAGCTCTCGTGAAGTCTCACACAATGTGAACTTAATTGGTTTTGGAATTGCTAGTAAATATTTTCTACAATTTAGGCTATAATTTCATCTGCAGTTGTAGAGCTGGTAAAATGTAGTATTAAACAGAAAATGAAACATTATCGTTGCAAATTTGCAAGTATTTTTAAATATTCGTTATAATTTTTCAGGTTAGAGCCAAGACAGTAACTAAAGCCATAGGCCATCACAGGTTGTAAGTTTTCTACTGCTACATAGTGAGACAACATGCCTACAGGGGTTCCCTTAGCAAGAAAACGCAAGTCAAGAGTGTTGCTTGCAGTTTTAAATTTTGTTGCTAACCCCATTATGATTATATGTAATAGTAAAATTATAGTAAGGTGGGTTCAAAATTTTGATCTTCAGTCTAGAAACTATAGCATCTTAGAATAATAAAACTGTTTCCTTTTTCATTTCAGTAAAATAATATGCTTCCGTTCACCTACAATGTACATGTACATGTATGTGTATGTAGGCCTGCAACGATTCACAAAATACTGTTTCGATTTTTTCGATTCTGCCAATTAACTTTTTCGATTTTATCGATTCGATACTTCATTGCGCAAAATTAACAGAAAATACACTAGTGAGGTCAATCAGACCAATAACAGTATCTCACAATTTTACTGAAATAATGTAACTATGTAGTACAACAATTATAGGCAAGTGTGTTACTGTAACCCCAAGCAAGCAGTGAATGGAGACAGTGAGCACAACTATCAATGTTGCTATTTATTTGAATCATTTACCCTGGCATCATTTACGTTGCAGTAGTTCTCCGCAACAGTATTTTAGAACACTGTCAGTTGTAGTAATTGAGTTGATAATTCCATTTTAGAATCACCAGAAAGAGTAGAATGAGTAGATTCCAGAAGCATACCCTTCTAATTGTGTGGAATATCAAATACAAATTGTATGTTTGGGGCATTTATATAATTATAGACTTATATTAGTAATACATCTTAGCACATGATGTATTTTATAGCTATCCACTTATTGCCAACAAAATTACTAGAAAAAATTGTGCTTCACTGAGATTTGAACCCATGACCTCACGTTTGTACAGCGAGCGCTCTGCCACCATGCTATGGTGATAACTTGGGATTCCCAAGACTAAGTATATATTTATCAAGAATCGAAAATTGAGTGCAATAAATCGATATTGAAAATGCTGTAAATTAATCGTATCGAGAATCGTTATCAATTCATCGTTGCAGGCCTATGTGTATGTATGTATGTTTTCACATGCGTACGTGCGTACATGCGTAGGTGCGTATGTGTGTACGTACGTACGTACGTACGTACGTACGTGTGTACGTACGTACGCATGTACATATGTATGAATCTACGAATGTACGAATGTGCATATACATGTACATATGTACATTTTATTCCAATGCAGAATGATTGGTAGACAAGCTTCCAATATCTTAGTTAGCTGGTTGTAAAAGTATAATATACCATAAATAAATAAATGTATTTTCTTTTCACTTACTGCTACCACCTATACTCAACTATTCAACTCCCCTCAACTCGCACCTGCTACTCTACTCTACTCTTCTCCTACTCTACTCCTACTCCTACTCTACTCCTACTCCTACTCCTACTCCTACTCTACTTACGTAATAAATGAAATGTTATTGATTTGCTAATAATGATAATGTAATTTGCTGTCTAGTTTTCATCTCTCATAGGTTCTAAGTCAACTGCGCCATGTGGTAGTGGCCGATAGTTGATAATATGAGAAGTGCGAGTGCTCACCTAGAGTTCAGTCATGAAAGTGCCAGAGCATCAAAGCCACCGTCCAATCTCCTAGTCTGCTCCCTAGTCACTAGCAGCATTCGGTAGAGTTGCTTTCCGTTCCGAGGCTTCAGATGCCAACACAGACGACTGTCATAGACGTATAGTCTTACACGTAGAACTCTGAGTCGGTGACATCTTTCACTTAAAATGACTAATTATAAAATAATTGTGACCCTGGTAGAGTGATATCAAATATCCAGCACCGATAATAAACAATAAAATCTGTATATATCATTCAGAAATCCTTTAATTGAGGGACCACATTCTAAACTACCTGGTATTGTGAAAGAAAAGAAGTGCTGTAAGACTGTTCTGGCTAATGCAATTAAGCAGAGGCGTCAATCGGTGAGCTTTTCATGTACTAAGACCATCGTCTCCCATTACACATCTTCCTGTGGTCTTTTTGGATGGAGCCGTTGTGGGCGAAGTAGGACACAAGCAAGGTAACTCTTCACCGAGGCCACTCACCTATTATGTACACTTATAAATAAAATAAAAGTTTACTTGTGTGTGTCAAAAACATGGAAAATAATAGCGTGAACTGAAATATTTGACATCTATATGTATATGAGTATTAGGCCTACATGTATGTAACTGCGATCTAGGTTACATACAAAACTGATTTTTTAGACTGACTGTGTTTTCATTACTGCTATTGCTATTTTAGCTATAAGCATGGTGCTTCTTACAGTAATATAATTTTTTAAGCTGTATACATGAGAAATTCCAATCGAAAGTTTGCAATTAAATAATACTCACAGATAAAATGTCGGTCATTCTTGACAACCTCAGTTTGACCTCATTTTGATTTGGCCAATAAACAACCATCAAATGACGCTGTGAAACACTTTTTATAGAGAAACATAGGCCAGTGTCTTTGGAATCATCATGATGAAAGCTAAATAATATATAAACTATATTTCCTGCTAATAATATTTATTATAGTGATTGCACTCTGCTCTTTACAACAAGCATTATTTCTATGACAAAATTTAGTCTTTATACACAGATCTGTGCGAAAGGTTGTTTTGAAAGCAAATAGTATAAACAGTAGCGCTCTAAACTATTACATTACTTTTCTCAAAAAAAAGAAAATCCAAGCACAAATTTTAACAGATTTTGTTTTCTCTGTCCTGTGGTCTACATCTATTTGTTTTATTATTTAGACAATGACATAACATGCAAACTGTGGAATTTCTATTTCAGAACATCTATCTGCTACAGACAAGACATTAGTTACTACTCTGAGCCAAGACCATGTCCTATTGAACACAAGACCTGCTGTGAGGGATATTTTTTCCGCAAGGAAGTGTGTATCGGTAAGGGCAACATCATTCTGTATAACTTTGCTATGTCAAGTTATTCAGAAATCAAATTGAAAATGAGTTTTCGTGAAATATTTCATTAAAATAAGACTCTATGCTAATATATAGCAGCTTAGATTAGATTGTTTAATTATCAATAGCTATTTTAATGTATTTAGACTTCTTGCCATTCCAATATGTTGAAACCAGTGCTCCAAGTGGAACAAATGAGGTGGGTGGGTACACGGTGCATGCAATCTTACAGATTATTATTGTATAGCTATCCACTTAATCTTATAGTAGCTAAGAAATTAGTGAATTACTAAAATGAAAAAAATTATGGTGAGATTCGAACCCAAGACCCTATGAATGAGTGTCAAGCATTCTGTCACTACACTATCAGGTTCACAGTAACTGTATGGGGAAAACTAGCTATTAAAATGAAGGTGCATACCTGCTGCCCGTATAATCACTCAAATTGAGGTAGATACACACCGTATACTCTAGTATAACCACACTTCAAACACTGGTTGAAACTGAGGAATTTCTCCCAAGATTAAAGGAGATCTATTATTTCCACTTTAAATTTGAAGGTAGTCTATAAGAAGCTGATGCTCCTTAATAATTACTTACATGTATGTCAGTGCTATAACACGTAGTGCAAATGTAAGCACCATTAGATAAACTGTTATTGATGATCAGGACAAGAAAATAATTTCAAACAAAATGTATGATCTTGCATTATCAAGGATAAAGAAGCTTAGAATCTAGAAACTGTAACATCAGCTCAAACTGTCTCTGAACTATTTTCTAGCAACTTACATGTATATTATACCAAATTAAGACTTGAACATAGATACCAACTGTAGCAATACTATACTAGATACCAACTGTAGCAATACTATACTAGATACCAACTGTAGCAATACTATACTAGATACCAACTGTAGCAATACTATACTAGATACCAACTGTAGCAATACTATACTAGATACCAACTGTAGCAATACTATACTAGATACCAACTGTAGCAATACTATACTAGATACCAACTGTAGCAATACTATACTAGATACCAACTGTAGCAACACTATACTAGATACCAACTGTAGCAATACTATACTAGATACAAACTGTAGCATTACTATACTAGATACAAACTGTAGCAATACTATACTAAATACCAACTGTAGCAATACTATACTATATACCAACTGTAGCAATACTATACTAGATACCAATTGTAGCAATACTATACTAGATACAAACTGTAGCAATACTATACTAAATACAAACTGTAGCAATACTATACTAAATACCAACTGTAGCAATACTATACTAGATACCAACTGTAGCAATACTATACTAAATACCAACTGTAGCAATACTATACTAAATACCAACTGTAAACTGAATTTTCTAACTTTTACTTTTTGACACTAAAATATCAGCTGTTTTCAAATAAGTTTTTCTAAAACTAAAGACAGTTTTTATCTGGAGTTCATCATTGTTACAACAAATTTTAGAAAGAAATAATTGAATAAAATAGTGATAAAAGCGTTCAGCTATTCCCGGAATTGCTTCAGAAAGGTTTTTCGCATAATTCTTTATATGGCAAATTCTATAACTGTTTTGCACTCTTTTTATTAAAAAATCTGGTATGCTGTCGATAATGAAATACAATGATTGCAAAATATTATTTGCTCTGAGTAACCTTGTTAACTACAGGCGTGTACATACATGTACATGTAGTACTGTATAATTGTTTGTAGCTATTGATGAGTTTGATAATATTATGAGAAACCTGGCCAAGTCTGTTCACACATGGGAGTAATTCTGGAGGCAGCCATTTTCCCTCGTTGACTATTGATGAAGAAGAAGATATAACTATTTATATATAACTAACGATTAATCTCTATTTACAACGATACATAGATGATATTATGCTATTACATACAATGTACTAGTTGTGACAGCAATAAATTACTACACATGACCATGCGACAGTATAATGTTGGTCTATAGTTTCATGTAGACCTACATTATGCTGTTCTAGTGATCATGGTGCATTCTAATACTGCTTACTAACACATTGAGATCATTGACAGAATAATAATTCATTGTTATTTTGACACATTCCCATAATTATTATACAAACTAATAAAATTCAACTATTGAGCATTGATTGATCATCTAAGGATTTTGTGTTATCTTATTGTTTTAATAATGTAAGATTGTGGCCAGAGCTTCTAAATATACTACGGGGTATTCCTGAATCAACACCAGCCATCTTGCTAACATTTACTGCGTTACTACTAACTACGTGTCAATGCATGCTACAAGCCCGTGTCAATGCATGCTACAAGCCCGGCAAAAAAACAAGTTCAGTGATGCAATTCATAATGCGTTCATGGAATTTGCCCATCGTAGACGCTTGCCAAGAAGGAAGGTAGACAAGGAACTTTGGGTAAAAGCCAACAGGGAAGTTTAGCCCTTCATATGAACAATGAGTATATACACTGTAATAGATAAGAGAAATTAATCTATCTGTGCATCTTCAAATAACACAAGAAATAAGCATCAAAAGAAGTATGCGTGAAGGTCGCTTAATTTATTTCATTATTTAGCCTATTGTAAGGCTATCAAGTGGTGTAACACTTCTACTGAATAACTAGGCAGCAAACAGATAGGTTTTATGCCTGCTGCTGTAGCCTTACTAAATTGGTAGCATTTCTTATACAACATGAGCAGCCTAATTATATTGACATCCATGCATGAACTTTTTAAGGTAATACCAATTTGCTTAAAGGGAACCTACATGTAGTTTCATTGTTTGACTATAATAATAGTAAAATGAAAGCTTTATGTTTACACCTAGGTTTTAGCCAATCTCCCAGAGTGTGGAAAGTCAGTTATAAGGCAAATAATTATCAAAAATATCTGTAAGGCTCTAATACTGGTTTTTGTCCTTGTCATATTTTTCAGACATTTGTATTTGCAAACCAAGCTACATGTATATAATGTACATAGCAATTAGGTTTGATCTACATGTACATGTAGTACTGGTAGGCATGTTATCAACGCTAGTGAAACCCACAAGATGCCGACAATATGAGTCTCACAACAACGAAATGAAGAGAGTACTCAGAAGACTTTGATTCACAAATTAATCCTCACTACTAATGCATACACTCATTGCAAAGAGAAAGATGGAAGGTCACAAATGAACCTTCAAAACACAACTTAAATGCGCAATTTAGTTAGCAGCTATTGATCATTTTCAATTTCTTAATGCATCAACACAGATGAATGAGACCCTCAACTTCCTTTTTCATTCAAAATGATATTTCAATGTCATGAGAAAATCTACTTGCTATTCATAGAGACCCGACTCAGGAGATCCTAGAGGGGCGAGATAACATCGTCTTATTACATTTATTTTGCCAAAAACATATGCACTCCCTTCTTCCTTGTTGAAATTGCTGTAATGAAATTGAAATTATAATTATTATGTGGTACCAGTGTTTCATTCAAGGTTAAGCTGCTCCATTTCTCCCAACAGATTTGGTTTCGAAATGCGCAAAACTGAGTATGTGGTCAGATGTAATTGTAATGTAATTGTTATTATTATCATTGCAAATAAAATATGAAAGACGAGTTTTGATAATGCATCAACACAATATAAAAACATAGTCATTATTAGTAAACCCAACTAATGACTGCACTGTAGATTGACTGGATTAATCAGACTACAACATACAATGGAACTAGTTGTACTAGTTTTAACATATATGCTGCTTTTTCTGCTTTGTAGGTGTCTCAGCATGGAAGTTGTGCTATCCTACTTCCTGCATGTAGCTAGGGCCTATGTTTTGGCAAGATAGCTAAAGCCGAAGCAATTTAATACTTTTCTATTTTATTCCTTAACCAACTTACCACATTTATTCCAGTTAAATATTTTTCTGTGCATATCTATTACTAGCTTAAAGAGGGTAATTCAGTTTACCATACAAAATTTTGATAGTCGGTGGTATCCAGGAACCAAATATCAATTTTTCTTTTACTGCTTTACTCGAAAACTACTTACTTTTCTGTTTTCTCATAACCCTTATATTTCTATAATATTTTATTCTAGTTATTATTATCATGATTCTCTATGTGTACCTGTAATATGATTTCATTCATCTTGGAGGTTCTCGACTGTACATGACGTATAGTGTCATAATGTGGAGCTATTTTATAAGTCCTGGCACAGTTACTAGTAGGTCTAAATTACGTGCGTGTATATATCCTTGTAATGTGCATAGAACAAGTGATGTATCATGGAGGCTGAACTACATGTATGTCGTCCCTCAATGTTAAAACACATCACTTCCTCGTTGAAGTATTATATAATGACTACTGAGGTGTTCTCAACTGCAGTGTATGCGAAGCACCAGCGTGTCACTATCAATTTTGCACACAAAAAACTTTTTGTTTAAAATGTTAATCAAGTACTTTTTATTTTCTGTAATATTAGCTTATGCTACTGGCACACAATATGTGATGAACAAGAGAATGGAGAGGGATGCCCTGAGAGGTAACGAAGTAGTGAGGGCAGTTAACAGCTACTTGGAAGACGATGCCATGCCTGCATACAATAAGGTATCGATATTTTGCTTACTGCGAAATGAGTTTGATATGTAAGTTTTTGTGTTTTGGCTATGCCATGGTGTTCAGTATCTCTGTGAACTACACAAAACTGCTACGACACATTTTAGCCCATTTCTAGAATTGACTTCGACTGGTTTACTGAGAGACCTGCATATAGGCCTGCATGCATTCTAACAGACTATTTTATTGCGTTCATTTTGTTAACAACAAAGCTTTTAAATAAAAGCAAGCAATGTATTTTATCAAAAAATTATTTAGAAATACATGTATGAACCAACGTACATGTAATTTTATTTAGCAAATGATGGAAGAAGAAATTAATCAAATGGTTGCAATGAAGAAACGGTGAGTTTGATTGATACATTGCATACACTACAGTAGGTCAATTAATTGTTTAGATGGTGCAGTTTGGTTGGTTGGATTATGGTCTAGTATAGTGGACAGGCAGTGTAAGTGTAGTGTAAGTGCAAGTGTTTAGTTTCGCAAAACATCATGCGCAGATCAAATCAGCGGTGGACCGTTTTTGGAGATGTGAAACTAAAACAATTATCACATATAAATAGTACGGCCAACTCCATTAAATGTTACTCATTCAAAACCATGTAGTTATAGTGCAAGTAATAATTCTAATTTAAATACTGTGAATATCCGAAAACACTATTAAATCTAAGTTGTATATCATTATGAAGTGGCCAGTTTATAAAAGAGATGCTATTGTTAACAAAATTATTTGTCACTATAACACGTTTGGGGAGCTACGAATTTGCTAAAAAGCATTGAGCAAACTCTGAGATTAACGATGCTAATGACGTTTCTATTTGGCAACACATTAATAAATGAAATAACTTTTAATCGATGAAATCAAAGGAGGTCACAGAAACATGTCTACAAAACATACCTATTAGACTGTAATATTCGTTTTCTTGCAGAATTGTTGTTTCTAAAGAGCTCTCTTCAAAGAAGCTGTGGCTACCCGACCAATTAATCGCTGAGGCTCGCCTGGCTGTTCCCAGTGGTCCAGGAGTTGACAGCGTTAAGCGATGCTGCATGGTGATTATACCAGATGCCATCAAGCAAACACGCAGAACCATCAGTTTCTACTGCAACACCTACTACACTGAGCACTACCGCACATCATGTGGTTGGTTTGGGTGGGACCGGTGCGGTCGAAGCAGAACAAAAAGCCGGTGGGTTCTTGATTATAAGCGTGGTTTATTATAACATAGCAATGTGTACATAGTGGACAGGCAGTGTAAGTGTAGTGTAAGTGCAAGTGTTTAGTTTCGCAAAACATCATGCTCAGATCAAATCAGCGGTGGACCGTTTTTGGAGATGTGGAACTAAAACAATTATCACATATAATTAGTACGGCCAACTCCATTAAATGTTACTCATTCAAAACCATGTAGTTATAGTGCAAGTAATAATTCTAATTCAATTACTGTGAATATCCGAAAACACATTGTACACATTGCAGTTATACCCGTATAACGGTCTTCAGTGTGGCTGATTTGATTCTGTTAGACACATATATCTATATTATCAAGTACAATTTGACTGCTTATGCAATCCCATATTTCTATATTGCGAAAGATAAAGTCAATGGAAAATGTGAAGTTTTAATCAATCTGCATGCAAAATGTTGGGTTAAGAGGTTTCTACAATAACAATAAAATGCGAGTAGTATATTGTCTAGTCATTCCAAAACGAAATTGTGTTATTCAGTAACTCAATTTAAATTATTTCATTTATTTACATAATATACATAAACCTTGCAATAAATGCTGTAGCACATGTAGCAGGGCAACACTTATAACATTGCGTAATTGATATAAAGTTGTTACTTTATGATTTCATAATGCAATGTAATTCAAATAAACATGCCCTTTCACAGAAGATCAACCTGCTACAGACACGAGATCACATACTACTCTGAGCCAAGACCATGTCCAACTGAACATAAGACTTGCTGTGAAGGACATATATACTTCAGAGAAGTGTGTATAGGTAAGTTTACAGCAATTTTAGTATATTTTATTGCTACATGTAGGTATCTGCCCAAAACAGGAATATTTTTAATAATATTAATTTTGCATGCAAAGATTTGCGCTTCCTTCTAGTATAAAACTTAGACACTGGCCCCAAACGCTAAACTAGTCACTGTAGAGGGGCTGGTTATAACAGCACTGAAATGCTTCCTGTCAGATTGTAGGGAACTGAGGCATAATCACATTTCAGTAAAAGAAGTTTGATTCAACATTTTGTTTTGGGACTGAATGGACTTTTACATTCTTTTTAAAATGTAAACTTTCGGTAGCCAGCACACTTAGCTGTGTTACAGTAAAAGTCTGCAAGTGGCCCACAAAAAATATTTTATTACGCTGACTCGTATATCTTTAGTAAATTATTGTTTATGCAACTATGTATGGCTGTGCATGATCATTATTTGCATGGTGTACATAAGCAATAATATGCATTGTAGTTGCATAAATGTACTCCCAAAGTCAGTTTGTAGTTTATATTGACGTTCATGAACACGCAACTTATTTTTGTAGAAATTGCTGCACTGGAGGACATTCTAAAAAGATGGGCTAGTAGCGTCTAAGTTCTTTCAAACGCTGAAGCAAGATGACGATTTTCTACGGATAGACTAGAGAACAGGAGCAATATTACTACCATTATCTTATAGATTGACAGTTATTTGTCTCATTGGAATTATTATAGCAAAATCATATTATACTTTGCATATTCAATAGTCAAGCTAATTCACTTGTTACAAAAAAAACTCCAACTTAATTAATGACTTTTACAACAATTACATGTATGTCAATCAAATGAAATAAAAAAACTTTCTTCAGTTACATTGTACAATATGTTGCAATAGCATGTACATGTATATATGATTGTAGTATCGGTCATTGCAAAAATAGCTATTGAAACTACACTGCACAAGCTGTATGTAAAAAAGGTTGAATGAAAATGCAAGTAATCTTATGATTTTATGAGCACAGAATAAGTGAGCACATAGCACATGCTGAAAAACATTTGACATAGTCTTGTGCCATTAAAATATGAACACTAGACATCAACCATCACATTGTATTTGAAATAGTCCAAGTATATAGGCATTTGCTTATTTTTGTATTGTATTAACTGAACACTCAACTTCAGCTCTGCTTTACATCTTTTTCAATAGTCACTACCTGTCACAAATGCTCACTGAATTGAATGCACTATATTTTAAATTCTTTATTATTCTGCTTTGTTCCAAGCTTGCTGGTTAAAGTGGAGATAACTCTAAACAAAATAACCTCTGCTGCTGGTATATAAACTACAGCACTTTGCTATTTCGCAAGCCCATTAGACCAGCATTACAAGCAAGGAATACCACTCCTGCTTAAATTTTGGCAAAGAAAAATAAAGTAGTGCCGGGTGGCCATTTTAAATTTTTTTTCATAAATTGCAATCATTAAAATACTGATCATTTATAATAATATGCAAGAGTAAATATTAAAAATGAGTGAAACATCAAAGGTCAGCTCACGTTCCTATTGGCCTGACAGCAAATGTAATAATATTAGTTCCTTAATTTGAGCTAAAGACAAACACGCAGAAAATAGAAAAGACCCTCTAATTGAAAGCCCAATCAGCAGCTCTTGAATAATTACCATGGCAACTATTGCATCTGGGGTAATATTAGCATTTAAAATTTGGTATCACTATATTGCTTAGTGTCATTAAAGAGTAACGGTTATCTTGAATTATTTTCTTAGACATTGGACGTTTTAAAAATATATTTCTGAGTCAAAATACTTAGTTCCTTTAAATTATCCACTGTATTTACAGAATATTATTTCTCTGTCGCATTTTTTGCACAAAGCCTCTGGTTATGAGAGCCACCACCCTAATTCTACTCACATTTACTCTGGAACTATTCATAGCAGATATAGAGTTTAGATCAGTGTTGAATTATCTGCGTGGCACTCCAAAATAATGCATAGGGCTGTCATAAAAAAACTATATCTGCATGTACTGTCTGCAATAGGCTACAAGTTTGCAAATATTGGGTACTTTTAAAACGTAAACTCTGTTCATACTGTAACTGTAATTATGTTCCTCCTGTAAATGGGCGGCATCCAAAAACATCAAAACTATCTATATATTATGAGTTGTGTTCTCGTGTTCGCTAAAAAATGTTAACATTCGTTCACAATATTTTTAGAGAACAGGGTGGTTGAAATTCTGCTATAAAATCAATAAGCTTTAATATCTCAATTTTAATCTATGATCGTTTACAGTCATTGAGTAGGTAATTATAAACTATTTCTCCTTACATGCTTGTTACATTTATAAACACAAATAAACAATCCTCCAAAAGCGTACTGTAAATAAATTTCTAGTATTTCTGGCGCATCCACTCATTTCAGCAACATTGAGGCATGTTTAGTTGCATATAATATTTGCTTATTTGGGTAGCTCTCACATCTAATTGCCATAATCACAAGCATAAATCTTAGTCTATAAAAACAGTGTGCAATACTTTACATAACGAAGTTTAACTACTGTATGTAATTGATATCTTGATATTTGTAATATGTAATAATTTTAACATACAAGTCATCTACTCTATGCCACAGCACTACTGCACTAAAACAGTAATATACTATTATTTGTTTAGTTTTTTTAAACCTAAGCTGTGGATAGGGTAACTCTATGTCTTCTACTTTGTATTCACAATTTCAAACTTATATTATTTGATGAAAGCTCCAACCATGCGCTCTGATATGCATGTCATGCAACTTCCTGGTTTTTTCGAAATGCTTTTGTTGAGTTTCTTCAACATAAAACATAGGATCACATTAAAGGAGTCATATCAACCTATTAACTCATACTACTAAGGACTGCTGACTATCCTAACGTTTGGTAACTGCCAAGGTATGTACCCTGACTCTTATTTGCTGTATAATTGTATGTAATTGTTCAATAGCTAAGTTTCAAGTAATTTAATCTGAAAGCTTAGTCAGGTCCCAGTAATCTCTGTATTGGTAAGCAAAGTTGAATAGTCTGCTGCACCCGCCATAAATTATATATACATGTATCACTGCTTGCTACAAACGAAAAATTAAGTTTGGCGAGATTAGGTAACTGTGAATTGCTAAAACCAATTAGAAGTTGGTCCAAAATAAAATAGTGATGTCATTAGATTTCTGGTAACAATCATTTTGTTTGTTTCAATAACTATATTTATAATAGCTTTATAGTTCACTAAACCCTAAACCTTATATATAATTATTCTTATCACATGTAAAATTACCAGTTGTATGCTTTTTGTAACCTCATTTTGAAGTTGTCTGCTCTTCACTTCCTGCTAATTATTCTGCATATGAAATGAAGAGCGCACAAATCTCTCTACTAAACATGTAGCATATAGAGTTCTCCACCCTTGTATATTTCTACCTCACCCATATGAAAAAAATTCTTTTTTATGTAGTTTTCTTTTCATGGTTATTTCTGCTAGAACTATTACTAAATTGAAAAATATGTGTACAAAAAGTGGAAAATAATTTCTCTAGACCATGTAAAACAAGTTTTGTTTAACAGAATATATCAAATGAATTTTGAGTTCAAAATACGTATTTGGCTAATATGGGCTACTAATTTCTTATAGCATGTCCATTGGTCTTGAGTTGTGGGCCTGTAGGCCTAAATACAGTAATCTGGTTTATTAAGACCACTGTGAAAAACTGATTTGTGACCTTTTATTGCATCGCTGTGTGACAGCGCTATTGAATAGAATAGAGATAGAGGAATCAACATTAGAATATATGTTAGAAAACTCTCACTATCGTGAGTATTTAAACCACTACTGTCGCACCATTTAATATTTTCAAATAATCTTGTTCATCCTTTTTCAGTAAGATTGATGTGTTGTTTGCCTTTGGTAACCTAGCAGCTGCCAAGAAAACCCTATTTTAATATTGGCTGATTTCACCTTCAATCAGCCTATGCTGGGAATTTTGGAAGCTCTCAAGCAGTTAATATAAAACTGTGAGATAGAGATAGAGATAGAGATAGAGATAGAGATAGCCATAGGACTTGCAATGCATTGCATTGTTTTTTGTGGGCATGACCCTAACTTATTCATTCATCACTGTGCACAAGAGTTATTTATAGAATGACAGTTAGTGTTGGCTCAATAAGATTACTGGGCTATTTGATGTTAGTAGCTTACCTATGTACATAAGTTACAAGTATAGACTTAGAACAGGCATAGCCATCGGAACTTAACAGGTCTCAATGCTGAATGGAGGTCATAATAGCCAATATTCAAATGAGTTTATCTTGGCTGCCACTAGGTTTACAAAGACAAACAGCACGTCAATCTTCATGAAATAAGATGACCAGTATTCTTTGCAAATATTGAATGGTGAGACAGTAGTGGTTTAAATGTATTCTATCATACAGGTGGTGTATTTTGCTCAGGCAAACAAAGTTAATGTCAGTGGTAATTTGAACCACTATTGCAATATATTAGAAGCTTGGCATGATTGTGCATGTTATTTTAATATTGCAAATTTTGCAGTTAAACACCAATGTGGAGGCACCATATACGTCGACAGACTGAACGAGAGTCGAACCTACGACCTCCAGTCACCCAATCATCCGTCGCAGTATCCAACCAATGCCCTCTGTGAGTGGTACTTTGTCCTCGCCTACCCTGATCCAGACCTATACAGAGGAAAACTCACCCAAGTGGAAAGTTCTAGAACCTTAAATAAAGTTCTCCGACTTCATTTTCTCACCATATATGTTAGGAAACTCTCACTATCGTGAGTATTTAAGGCATTTTTGCATATTTTTGTCAGGCAAGTACATGTAAGTTTGTATTAACTACAGTCAGAAAAGCTTAGATGTGGTTATAGAGGTGCCAACTGATGCTAACGTAATTGATATTCTTATCTTTTCATTTCAGTCCAATTTTAAGAAAATGCAGCTAATTCTGCTGTTATTGATTTCACAAACTTGCATGGATGCGGTGATATCTGGAGATTATCCACCAACTATTGGTCAACCAGAACAAGTAGTTGACAGAAGAGAAGAAAGAATTATGCCAGATGTAAATCTGTTTATGTCTAGTAATTTGATTAGCAATACTGTAAACGCTGAATTATCACTGGTGCATTACATCATAATACATTGTCACATATGGCAACAGAACATTGTCGGAGGCCAGCAGTGTTGTCACTGCTATCATTATTTTGTATGCATATAGGAAATGTGCATTGCCAATTTAAATTGTTATGGAAGGCGTAATTGTGCCAGTTCAATCAATCTTAAGTTAAAATGTTTAAAAACAGCATATTCTTTCGTGAAAAAGTTTATTTTTTATCTTTTTTGATTCAGTTAGGACATAGAAGCAAATACAAGAGAGCAGTTGGTGGAGATAACTCAAACTACTGCTGTAAAGTTACCGACAGGCCAGCCCAGGTGAAAAAATTGGAAGTCGTAAGTTTTTATATAATATGATTATTAGAAGTTTGCAAAGCTCTGCATATATATACAATTGCATATACATACACATGCACATTACAATGTAATTCACATGTATACAGTATACAAATCATTTGATTCACATCACTGAACAGTACAGGCCCTTATATACACACAAATGTGATGCCAAGTATGCACCAAACCCACATGGTTGTTTCTATCACAATATAATTTCCAACTGCATATCCTACTTGTTACCTGTATATGCAGAGATGCACATGTTATGATAAACTACAGTATATTAATACATGTCACGTACAATGTATTAATATATACTGTATTTCTTATATTTTAGAAGAATTCATTAAATTTATATGACTAAATACTGTAGCTTCACACTGCATGACAGAATAATAAAATAGCGAAAATAAAATACTGTAGCGGTTTCATCTGAAAAGGGCTGTATTTTATTTTTCTTATATCATGCAGTGTGAACTTGATTCGTTTTGGAATTGTAATATATGTTTTAAACATTTTACAGTTCTATATAATCTTATCCACTGCTGCAAAGCTGGTAAAATGTAGTATTAGACAGAAAATAGCAGATTAATATAATACTTTCAAATATTCTTTATCTGTTTCAGGTTAGAGCCAAGGCAGTAACTAAAGCCATAGGCCATCACAAGTTGTAAGTTTTCTACTACTACAATGTACATGATGAAGCATGCTTGCAAGGGTTCACCCTAGCACTTCAGTACAAGCCAAGAGCTGCTTGCAGCTATAGATGTGATTTGCTAACCACATCGTGATCATATCCATATTAATAGTAAAAGTATTATAGTAAGGTGGAGTCTGAATAGTTCAGAATTTCAAACTGTACTATTTAGTTGTAGTCAAGTGTATGTTTAGAAACTCAGAAAAATAAGACTGTGTCTTTTTTATTTCAGTAGAATAGGTCACTTTATTATTTCTGATCTTGATTGCAATGAAATAACACTCTACCTTGCTATTCTAGCTATACCGCAATACAATATTACACAGATTACATGTACCAAACTCTCTCAGGATTTGAGGATGGATGCCCTGAGATTGTCTGCTGTGAAGACTATTTTTCTTTCCGGCAATTAGGAAACTGTTTGAGTAAGTATCAGTGTACTTACATGCAACTACTTCTAGTTGGTTAAATAAGTGCCTTCTCCAGTAATGTTATAAAACATTACATTTTTTGACAACTTTGGAAACATCCAAAGCCGAGACTCAACCTTGCTCCTCTGAAATATTTTAAATAGTGTACATGTGAACTCAACAAGTGTGTATGTTGGTATTCAAAGATGTATATTTAAATTCAGTTAAATGTTTCTTCCTCAAGTTCATTGCACACCTTACAGGAAAAGACACAAGTGACGTCACATTTTACCTTTCCAAAAATCAGTCTCAGGATTCTAATAGATTCATGTCCATATTTCTCAGGAATGGAAACATTTGCCATTTTCCTGTCAGAAAAATTTGCCAAGTTGCTACTATTTACAATCAACAGAATAAAGATTTCCCAAAAAATAAAATTTTGTGAAGTGTGAGTGAGAAAATTTTTTTGTTTTTTCGGGTGGTTTTAGGCCTGTAAGGTGTGAAATGGACGGTGTAGTTAGCAATCCGACAGAATTATCTAACCTAATATAAAATTTGCTACGATGTTTATTGCCATAGATTTAATTTATTTTGCAGCCGTCCTACAAATAGAGTCCGTGCTGGGGACAGCCAACGAATATCAAGAGATATGGAAAGGGCTAGATGCTTCTAGAAAGTATGTACCTGGTTACCCAGCCCATTATGTTTTACTTGCCTATAAGTAAGTAATGAATTATTGCATAATGATAAGCTCAACACTGGTAGTCATAATTTACTATAATAATATTGTTTATAATAAAACAAAAATCTTCTATTTTATAGCCCTGTAATCGTGGCAAACAATGAAAATAAATTCTTTATTTTACAGTATATGCAAAACTGGTGGTTCTTCCAATACCACTGATAGCAACAGATGACTCGAAAGTGGAGATACAAGTAATAGTTACATTATGATATCTTGGGAGGGGAATTAAAGTTGAGAGTGATAATTAACAGTGAATTTGAAAGGTGATGGAGAAAAATTTCTTCTTTAATTAAAAACACACATGAAAACTCTGAGTTGGTAACATATTCCACTTAAAATAACTAGTCATGGAATAATTGTGACTCCTTCTGTGAGAATCAAACACTGGGAGGTCCATGCAATTGGAACATTGCTTAGTTTAATCAGCAATAGATGAATTACAGCAGGGTATGAAAACTCATTGTTCATAAACATTGTATGATCAAGGCTATTGCTTGTCACAATTACAAGAAAATTACTCTGTTGAATTGAAGATTGGTATGTCCAAATATAATAAAGGGGCGAGTATATTAAATCTTTAGACTGGGATCAGGATTACACTCTCATACCCATTAGACCCATAGTATTATTCTACATTTGCTTCGTTCAGGCTTTAGTAGAGCAATATCAAAGATTCAGTAGCGAAAATAAACAATAAAATATTGTAATGGTTTTTGGTTTCTGGTATGGTCGTCCTAAGGCGACTCCCGAGTCCAAAGTGAAGTGCCTATGAGTGGTGCTAGGCCTTCTCATTACATGAAAGGTTGATCGGAGTCAGTAGTCAAAGAACTACCAAAGACGACCCATGTGATCCCGAGTTATGCTTGTTTACTATACTGAGAAAGAGAGTGATCCGACCTAGTAGGCAGTTCGTTTTGCAAAGTCGAGGACCTTAACAACTAGAATGACCTATCTACGAAGTGAAAGTCTCTGTATATCAGTATAGATGTGTCTTTATTGAGATCCAAGCAAGAACTGAGACAACAAACGTAAAAACAATGCCCTTTATATAGTAAGAGAACTTCCGGAGGAAGTTCCGGTAAAAAGGCCGACGTAGTGTCGGGAAAAGACGACGTATGGTCGTCCGGAAATTGCGCAACAATATGGCGGCCGAAAGCCCGATGCCCGACCCAAAATAAGTTGGGTTATTACAAAAGGTGGTTAGAATCATTTGATTCATATACAAAATGAATACCAAGTAATTCTGAGAGGTCGGGCCTCTTTACATGGGTATCAAAACAGTACAATGACTCAGTAATGCTATATACAGGTATGTAATTATAGAATGTATGGTTAGACATGCAATACAAGGCAAGTATGAGTATAGAAACAGCTAAGTGCAAGAGAGCAAGTGTTAGATGAGTAGTGCTGTGGCAACTACTAGGCACTTAGGGTGCTATAGTGTCCATCAGGGTGGCTGGAGTCGTATATACAAATGTCCTGAACCATTACAATATGTATATCATTTAGAAATCCTTTAATTGAGGGACCACATTCTAAACTACCTGGTATTGTGAAAGAAAAGAAGTGCTGTAAGACTGTTCTGGCTGATACAATTAAGCAGAGGCGTCAATCGGTGAGCTTCCCATGTACTAAGACCATCGTCTCCCATTACACATCTTCCTGTGGTCTTTTTGGATGGAGCCGTTGTGGGCGAAGTAGGACACAAGCAAGGTAACTCTTCACCGAGGCCACTCACCTATTATGTACACTTATAAATAAAGTAAAAGTTTACTTGTGTGTGTCAAAAACATGGAAAATAAGTGTGAACTGAAAACAGAATATTTGTCATCCATATGTATATGAGCATTAGGCCTATGTGAATGTGATCCATGTTACATACAAAACCGATTTTGTAGTCTGCTTATATTCTTATTACTGACAAAATATCAGTCATTCTCAACAACCTTAACATGACCCCATTTTGATTTGGCTAATAAACAACCATCAAAGGATGCTGCGAAACACTTCTTTAGAGAAACACAGGGCAGTGTCTTAAGAATCACCATGATGAAGGCTAAATACATGTATATAAATTGTATTTCCTGCTAATAATATTTGCTATTGCGTGGGCACTATACTCTTTACAACAAACATTGTTTATGGTCGAGGTTCACATTGAATTTGGCTTTTATACACAGCTGTGAGCAAATTAGTTTTGAATGCAGATAAAATAGGCAGAAACGCTAAAAATTATTGCATTACTTTCCTAAAGCAAAAGAAAATCCAAGCACAAATTTTAACAGGATTTGTTTTCTCTGTCCTGTGGTCTACATTTATTTGTTTTATTATTTAGACAATGCCATAAGATGCAAACTGTGGAATTTCTATTTCAGAGTATCTACCTGCTGCAGACAAGACATTAGTTACTACTCTGAGCCTAGGCCATGTCCAACTGAACACAAGACCTGCTGTGAGGGATATATGTTCTATAAGGAAGTGTGCATCGGTAAGGGCAACATCATTCTGTATAACTTTGCTATGTCAAGTTATTCAGAAATAAAATTGAAAATGAGTCTTCATGAAATATTTCATTAAAATAAGACTCTATGCTAATATAGCAGCTTAGATTAGATTGTTTAATTATCAAGAGCTATTTTAATGTATTTAGACTTCTAGCCATTCCAATATGTTGAAACCAGTGTTCGAAGTGGAACAAATGAGGTGGGCGGGTACACAGTGCATGCAATTTTACAGATTAGTATTATATAGCTATCCATTAGTCTTATAGTAGCTAAGAAATTAGTGAATTACTGAAATGAAAAAATTATGCTCTGGTGAGATTCGAACTCAAGACCCTATCAATGAGCATCAAGCATTCTGTCACTACACTATCAGGTTCACAGTAACTGTATGGGGAAAACTAGCTATTAAAATGAAGGTGCACACCTGCTGGCCGTGTACCCACTCAAATTGAGGTGGGTACACACCTTATACTCCCGTATAACCACACTTCAAACACTGGTTGAAACTGAGGAAATTCTCCCACGATTAAAGGAGATCTATATTTCCACTTTAAATTTTAAAGTAGTCTATAAGAAGCTGATGCTCCTTAATAATTACTTACATGTATGTCAGTGCTATAACACGTAGTGCAAATGTAAGCACCATTAGATAAACTGTTATTGATGATCAGGGCAAGAATAGAATTTCAAACAAAATGTATGATTTTGCATTATCAAGGATACAGGAGCTTAGAATCTAGAAACTGTAACATCAGCTCAAACTGTCTCTGAACTATTTTCTAGCAATTCATATTATACCAAATTAAGACTTGAACATAGATACCAACTGTAGCAATACTATACTAGATACCAACTGTAGCAATACTATACTAGATACCAACGGTAGCAATACTATACTAGATACAAACTGTAAACTGAATTTTCTAACTTTTACTTTTTGACACTAAAATATCAGCTGTTTTCAAATAAGTTTTTCTAAAACTAAAGACAGTTTTTATCTGAAGTTCATCATTGTTACAACAAATTTTAGAAAGAAATAATTGAATAAAATAGTCATAAAAGCGTTCAGCTATTCCCGGAATTGTTTCAGAAAGGTATTTTTCGGATAATTCTTTACATGGCAAATTCTATAACTGTTTTGCACTCTTTTTGTTAAAAACTCTGGTATGCTGTCGATAATGAAATACAATGATTATTTCCTCCGAGTAACCTTGTTATAACCTTGTTAACTACATGTGTGTACATAGTACTGTATTATTGTTTTCAGCTATTGGTGAGTTTGATGATATTATGAGAAACCTGGCTGAGTCTGATGACACATGGGAATAACTCTGAAGGCAGCCATTTTCCCTCGCTGACTACTGATGAAGAAGAAGATATAGACAACAATTAATATAATTTTACACCGATATTATCACAATGTACCAATACATAAATGATATTCATACAATGTACTCGTTACAACAACAATAATTGCTACACATGACCATACAATGGTATAATGTTGGCCTATAGTTTCATGTAGACCTACAGTACATTATGCTGTACTAGTGATCATGACACATTCTAATACTGCTTACTAACACTTTGAGATCATTGACAAAATAATATATTGTTATTTTCACACATTCCCATAATTATTATGCAAACTAATAAAATTCAAATATTGAGCATCAATCGTCTAAGAATTTTGTGCTATCTTATCGTTTTAATAAACCTAACACTTTTGAATCATAAGATTGTTGCCAAAACATCTAAATATACTGCACGTATTCATGAATCGACACCAGTCATCTTGCTAGCATTTACTTGGTTACTACTAACTATGTGTCAATGCATGCTACAAGCCCGTAGTACAATGCGTTCATAGAATTTGCCCATCGTAGACGCTTGCCAAGAAGGAAGGTAGACAAGGAACTTTGGGTAAAAGCCAACAGGGAAGTTTAGCCCTTCATATGAACAATGGGTATTCTATACACTGTAATTGATAAGAGAAATTAATCTATTTGTGCATCTTTAAATAACACAAGAAATAAGCATCAAAAGAAGTATGTGTGAAGGTCCCTTAATTTATTTCATTATTTAGCCTATTGTAAGGCTATCAAGTCGTGTACCCCCTCCACCCCCCCCCCCTCCACTAGTGCATTGTATTTTAAGCTGTAACACTGGTGGCATCTGCATCTTCCAATATGACACAGCCTTTTGGAACATAACTGTGCCAACTACTTAGGCTACACAGATATACATATACACGTATATGCATTTATAGTCGCTGCATGACCACATATATCTGCAATGCCTACTCAAAGTATGTCTACATTGTTCCTGTAAAGGCCTATACTGTTTAGATTTCAAAGCTCAATGAATTTAGAGCACATAGGTAGGTCACATGATATGGTCGAGCCTAAATTTTCTAAATAACTTTACATACTCTCTAATTTATAGCAAAAGGCTCTTCTATCACGCAGGCAAACGATAAAAACTTTCTTCCAAACTACAATGTACATGTACACGTGAATTACTGAATAAATGCAGTTCTCATATGCAATAGAAAGTACCAGCTTTTCATTCTGTTTAAAACTTGTTAGACACTTCTTTGAAGTTGCCTACACCACACAACAACTCTCACAAGAGGAAATAACTCCATAAATAAGTAATTTGTACATGAGAAATTGTCACATTAGATTTGACTGGAGATGCATAATTACAGCTACAGCAGAATTCTATAGCACACCTGCACCGATCTGCCAGTCTGACATTCATTGAGTGTGGTAGTTGATTTAATATCCTACACTGAGTTGCCATACCGACATTATTACTCTATTATACCTAAAACAAGTAGGAGTTATCTGCTCTCAGACAAAATCATAGACATGGCATACTCATCAACAAAGACTACAGATTTAGTTTGAGAATAGCTGTTCCCATTATAAATCTGATGGCAATAATATTGTTATGTCATATTAAACTAATGTCAGTACTCTAGATGCTTGCATTATTATGATTAATTTATCTTTCAATAAATTTGCTGTCAGTTGAGTTACATGTACATGCACTTGCAGACCGTCATGCATGTAAATGTACAATGTACATCCACAGTGAAGATTAAAAGCTGACGTGGTAAATATAATTTATAGTGGCTCTCTGAATTGGGAACCCATGGTAATATAATTACAGTGCTCTAGTACAGGAATGATAAATTTATAGTTAGTAGACTTACTTTTAGAGTGGGTAACCATTGCTTCATACTCTTACAAGTCCCAGTCAGGTTGGCAACCATGATAATTTCAAGTAGATTATTTCAAGTAGATTATTTCAAGATCGATCTGGTGTTACATTGAAATCGTTGCTAGCTGCGGGCTCAAAAACTTTGATAGCAACTTTAAGGGCACTGTTCCCTTGTAATAGATTTGTACAATGTACTAGGGTGCAGTATAAAAAGTAGAAAAAGTCGACAAACTTGAGCCAAATATATTGTATGAATCCAATGCTCTTCATGATATGTGTATACAGTATACTAGTGCTACACAGTACATGCATATGTACATTGTACATGCATTGGCATCTTCTCCCATATTCAGTCCATCAATTGTGAGACTCTTTGACTTTGAGAGTACAATTGCAAGCTTCAACCCAGTATAAAAATATGATCTAAAATTTGGGTGATGTATTCGAAAGTTCCAGTAAATGAGAATAATAAACTAATTCCAATGATGTATAGTTTTAATTTAATACGTCTATGCTCAGAAATACGCATGTTTCTTAAATGTTTCGTTTTTGTAAATGCATGTATGTTGTGTTGAGAAAATTTTTCACGTTGGGTGTTAACAAAAATATAAAAACAACATTCTTGTAAAAGTTCATCTGCTCTCTATTTTTAAAAAACTTATTTGCCAATGCAGATTTAAACGATTAAACTACGCCTACCTACATGTACATACTTGTTCTGCATTGTATTTGTGCAATGAGGCTGTTAGTAGTTAGAAGTATAATACTCAAGATTTACTGATATATAATTCATCTACCCTGGAGCCAAGGTTACAGCTTACAGTTCCAAATGAGGAAGAACAGTTAGTATTTAATTATGCATTGTATTTCTTCAGTGAGGCAGTTAAACAATTGTTGTTGTTTACAAGATTTTGGATTGACTGAAGTTCCCTGCTTTGTGATTGGCCATGATGTCACTAACATAAATTCGTACATAACGTTGCATGCTATCTTCTAGCTAACCATTCTTAGCCAGATTTGAACCAAGCATTCTAACACTTTGCGCACATAGCATCAAACTAAGGAGAGTAAAATGCATTTCCACGTATATCATTCTTTGTTTCTCATGTCATTGGCGACGACCTACGGATTTCTGGTTAATGAAGACATTGAACAGGACATTCTGAAGGGTGAACAGCTGATGGCAAGAATCGAAAATTATCTAAAAGATGAAACTGTACCTCAGCAGAACAAGGTGACTACATTTCAAGTTTGCTAAATAGATATAAATAATAAATAGCTCAAAACTAGACTAAAATCAAAATCCAATTTTTCTTTAAAAAAATGTTATACTCAAATAGCACTAGCTAAAGTTGTCGTTATACCTACTATTTGATGTTGCTAGAAATATGATGTTTTGCCATAAGCATCTTTTTAGATATCTAAATGATAAAATTCATGTACAGTAAGCACATTTGCTTAAATTCAATTTACAGTATTGTACTCCAATTTTGCTTTATAACAGTTTATAGACTGGGTGTTTGTTTCCAAACTTGCATTATAATGTAGTACAAACTACACTTTGGGTTCTATTGAAATTATGCAGGTAGTTTTGGAAACACAACTCAAGAACTTGGTGGAAGTCAAAGCAGGGTAAGTACAATTTTTTTCATAGTCTGTAAAATTGTGTAGTTGAATGGAATGCATATTTTTCAATTTCTTATTCATTTATTAGTTATTAACATAATTGTATTTTCAAATGTTATAAATTACATTATCTTTGTAGGAACTTATCACATTTAGCTGGCAGCAGAATAGGCGTGAGAACAAATGTAAGACTACCTGACCTGCCTGGCGTTGATAGCACAAAAAGATGCTGCAGGGTGATTGTACCAGCTGCAGTCAAGCAAACACGTAGAACAGTCAGCCATTCCTGTACTACCTACTTTACTCAAGTCTACAGAACTAAGTGTGGTCTCTTTGGATGGAGCCGCTGCAGAAGAAGTAGAACCCACCATCGGTAATTTGTATTTAAGTTAAACAAGTTTGGTATTGATTAGCACACTAACAAAGTCCTCCGATGATTGGTCAAGCTTACTGTATAGGCTCACCTGGTAGCTTGTTAAAAAACGAGAACTAGAAATCTTGTAGGAAGTACACTTACCACATTTCCATCTTGTTGTTATAGAACAACTACCTGCTACAGACAACACATATCGTACTATTCTGAGCCTAGACCATGTCCAACTGAACACAAGACTTGCTGTAAAGGGCACTTTTTCTTTAGAGGAGTTTGCATCGGTGAGTTAGTTTAGTATATTCTACTCCAGTCTAAGAGATAAGCCATCTTGCTATTAACTTAAAGAAAGTTACAAACAATGCTGACTTGGGTGCATATTAGTTACATAATTAAAATTTGAATGAGATATGAGATTATATTGACAGAAAAATGTTTTCAATTTTAGAAATAGCTGAGTTGGAGAACATCTTGAACAGTTTAACTGGTTGATGGCGCTTTACAGCCTATAGATCTATAAATAGACTGTGGCCTTGTATTGCAGCCAATGGATCTGTAAATAGACTGCTGCCTTGTATTAGAAATGGCGGAAGATTTAGTTGTGTCAAAATTCCATATCTAATCAACTACTAGTAAACATAGAGGGTTAGTAGCATGGGCACTCATAAGCTAGTGATTCTAATTAGAAGTTGTCCTCTCTCTTTTATCAAGAAGAGGATAAATTGAGAGAGGACAACTTCTAATTATAACCAATAGCTTATTAGTGTCCATGGTTAGTGTGGGCTAGATGAACACTACACTAGTGATCATGTAGTGTTAGTTGAATACATGACTATTTTACAACAAAATTAAAATTAAACTACCATTATACTATAATATTTGTAAAAGTTTTATTGAGATGGTTTATTTTGTGTTATAATCCGGTAATAATAATTACAATAAAGATATAAGTCTCAGATTACTTTTAATTAATTAAAAAAATACTAAAATTTGATTGGTTGCAAAAGTGAATTTTTATCTGCAGGATTTACAATAACTATGCTAATACTGAAACTGTTACATCTTGCCTGAAGCACTAGTGATGCGACGCCCCTAAAATGCCTCTCACAGCCTTTATTAGAAGCATAGCTTGGCCCCTTTACTGGAACACCTGCCATTGTAATGAATAATTGAGGCAACTGGCAGACAGTTGCTACATGTACATGTAGCTACCTCAGTACTTTGTAAACTGTGTAAACACAGTAATATGCAATAATATATAAAATATATAAAAATAATATAATATAAAAACCAAGTATGAATTACTACTAATATTTCACAAGCAGAAATTCAGTGGAAAACGAACACCTGTTGCTAAGACAACTGTCATGACAATGCTGGTCAAACTGTAATGACCATGTTCTACACATGGCCAACGTTGATCTACTGCATATGTGAATAATAGTCTGAGAATATGAGCATACAAAGAAGTTTTCCTCTCTTAACCAGTTTTGTTTGGAACTTTTACTATTACTGTAAATCTGTTGAAAGAGGTGCAACAAAGGAAAGTGCATTCAGAATGGCTGAGATCAGCAAAGAGGCTTAATGCTCGGGCTATTAGGAAGTTGTCACCCCCTTGCTATTTTGTTCCTCTCAATGGTAATGCTTCTATTTAGCACACTTGAACTTATTCCCTTCAATTCTGCAACCTTTTAAGTGGTGGTAACTCTAAAATAAGTTTATTCTTGATGACTAAATACGTAATGATTCACTCTATTTCAAAAGTACATGTACATGTATCTAACAACTTTGGCCATGTAACCATGATTATTATAAGGTTATAGAATATATTGTACCTTGAAAGGACCTGCATGCGGAATAGATGATTGCATTAGACTTCTCTGCTCATTTATACTTAAACCACTACTGTCTCACCATTCAATATTTGCAAAGAATACTGGTCATCTTATTTCATCAAGATTGATGTGCTGTTTGTCTCTGTAAACCTAGTGGCAGCCAAGATAAACTCATTTGAATATTGGCTATTATGACCTCCATTCAGCATTGAGACCTGTTAAGTTCCTATGGCTATGCCTGTCCTAAGTCTATACTTGTAACTTATGTACATAGGTAAGCTACTAACATCAAATAGCCCAGTAATCTTATTGAGCCAACACTAACTGTCATTCTATAAATAACTCTTGTGCACAGTGATGAATAAGTAAGTTAGAGTCATGCCCACAAAAAACAACGCAATGCATTGCAAGTCCTATGGCTATCTCTGTAGCACTGCTTTATATTGACTGCTTGAGTGCTTCCAAAATTCCCAACATAGGCTGATTGAAGGTGAAATTAGCCAATATTAAAACAGCAGTTTCTTGGCAGCAGCTAGGATACCAAACACAAACAACACATCAATCTTACTGAAAAAGGATGAACAACATTATTTGAAAATATTGAATGGTGCGACAGTAGTGGTTTAACAACTTATAACAATAATGGAGTTGTCCGCTCTATTGAGACACGAATATAAAAGCTGATGAAACCATACAGCAATGAAAGTTTAATGCATCATTGTAAACCTCAATTAGCTGAAAGGTCTTTTCACATAATAGACATGAGGGGTTCTACAACAGGATGTGCATTCCTTTATTTAGAGTTACCACTATCTACATGTACATGTAAGACTATATAAATATAACTTGGTAATTTTTAGCATGCTGAAGCAAGTGAAAACGCTTGTCCTAGCAAGTCTATTCGAATATTACTTGATCCCAACCATCTTTGTTCATGCATATGGCTATCAGCTATTCCTGCTGTTGTGACTAGTTGTGTGCACAGTTATCAGGAATTAAATGGACCTGATTTTCAGACTGTATGATAAAGCTATAGCCAGACCAAGGGTATAGAAAAAACAAAACCGAATAATTGCATTTTATGAACAATTCTGGAACTACTGTCTGGCAAAGTTGCTTAGTTTCCAACAAAAATTTTGACACACCTAATGCAATGCCTACCTGCTAACCAAGAATATGAAACTAACTTCAAATTTTAAATGACACCACAAATTGCATTACACTGGAGCTACATTTTCTCTATCAATGCAGTTCCGCTGTGTCATCGCTATACAAAAATATCATTGTGTGGGCCGACATTATAGCTGATGTATGCCACCTAGCTTCTCCACCCTGTCAGTGTTTGTGGGCATGACCACCTTCTATACCTTCCAATAAACACAGTTCTATATTTCTAAAACGCATGGTAATCCATCAACTGCTTTGTTACACCCAGACTACCATTATGCTGTTCATAGTGATATGTGACACTTATACCAATAATAATAATGTATTTATATTGAATTGATGGCTGGATTTCAGGTTTAGCTTATATTATTATAATGGATAAAAACAGTACTGAATGTCTTGTCTGGTACTTTCTTATTAAAATTGTATCTATTATTTTTCTTGGTGACGATAGCCTACAGTCCCCGAGTTATAGTGACATACTAATGTATAAATTTGCATTATAAACAAATACTATTGGAAGTAACCATGGTGGTTTGACTGTCTGTTGAGTGTTAGTCTATAGGCTTGTCATAGAAAACAACAACCATACTCCATCTCTTCACGTTCTACATGTACATGTACATGTACCTTTATGCTGAGAAAGATGGCGATTATCTAGCAATACTTTTAGTATTGTTTGTATTACATGCATGCACTTATCTGTTTTTAAACTTTGTGCTTTTTAAAAAAGATATAGCAGTATGTGTTCAAGCAAGTTAACCACACCAAGAATTAGATCCTACATGGTGTTGCAGCAGAGTGCAGCAAATACACATATATTAAGACCACTTACATGTAGCTAATTGTAATGCCAACACTAGATAATGCAACGGAACTTAGATAACTGGAGAAACAAAATGGTTAACTTACCAGCTCTGAATTTATGTTCAACAATCTAGTACCAGAATCCTAGCTTAATACCAGTATCCTAGCTTAATACCAGTATCCTAGCTTTAGTACCAGAATCCTAGCTTTGGTACCAGTATCCTAGCTTTAGTACCAGAATCCTGGCTTTAGTACCAGTATCCTAGCTTTAGTACCAGTATCCTAGCTTTAGTACCAGTATCCTAGCTTTAGTACCAACATCCTAGCTTTAGTACCAGTATCTTAGCTTTAGTATCAGTTTCCTAACTTTAGTACCTGTAGGTGTCTTCGCGACCTCTTGGACGGACCTGGGTCGCAAAGAAAATTTACAAGATGGCCGTCCGACCAAGGCCAGAGGGGCTATTGGCCTAGGATTTTGCTTGGCCGGACGAAACCATCCCTAGCTCATCGGCACACCTGATTTCTTCGCGCGGAAATGAGGATTTTGCTTTTGGCGCAGGCCGGTGTGTTCGCGACCCTGTGACGGATGTGTGCCGGAAAATATTTTTGTAAATCGGCCTGGGTCTGAAGTTGAGGTCGCGAAGACACCTTGTACCCTAGCTCAGCACAGCTTGTAGTTATTGTCTCAAAAGAGAAGACAACTCTACAAATGGATGCCAGCTCACAATAATAATGCGGACATTTCCTATATATCCTGAGAGCTCAAGACATGGCTACATGATGTATGGCTAATATATCGGCTTGAAAAGGAAATCCAACCAAGTTCTTCACTCTAGGCAGTCTGCAACAGGTGCAGAAGGTGTTTTGGACAACCCGGGTCGTAAATAAAAAACACAAGATGGCCATCTACCTAGACCAGAAGATTTATTGGCCTGAGTTTTGCTTGGCCAGACAAAGCTACCCCTAGCTCATCAGCACACACAATTTCTTTGTGAAAATGAGAATTTTTCTTCTGGCCCAGGCCGGACTCTGTGAGACTCTGTGAGGATTGTATGCCGAAAAGTATTTTTGCAAACTGGCCTGGGTCTGAAAGTTAGGTCGTGAAAACACCTTAATTTTGTACCAAAATCAAACCAGTATCTCCCACATTAAAAAACCAGAGCTCAGACCACTAGGTCTGAGCTGCTCCACCTTGGAGTTATCACCTCCTCAATTGTAGTTGGGGTCCAGTGAGCGATGCATACACTTTACTTAAAATGCTCCGAGAAGGTATTCAATATGCGTAGAGTGGGGGGGTACGTACCAGGATCTAAGGGGTACATTTCAAAATCTCCAGGAAATCGTTGGGGGAGCTACATGACAGTTATCAGATAAATGATGTATTACATGTATATTCTAATTGATATGTTGTTGTCATCAGAGTAACAAGAGCAAACAACCATGTACTTCAAATAACAATATCCTCTCTAGTCCTACAAAGTCAGCATTCATACTCTTAGCTTAATCAGCACCTCACTGGATAGGCAGATCATACATATGCACTTTTGTCAAGAGGTGAGACAGGAATTGATCTTTTGAAACTGGCGGAAAAAGTTACTTGGTATACATACATGTACATACTTGTATGCTTGTAACTCGTTTAGCATACTTGCCCAAGTTTATGGAATATGTCCTGCGCTGCGTTGCCTACAACATACAGTCAAGTTGTCGCATTGCCAGGGGTGAATGTTGAATCCAAGCATCCAAGTTTACATCAGTAAGTCATTCATTATTTTCTATGAAGACCGGCAACAGCCATGTCATGAAGACACGAGTTCGAACCTGGTTCTGCATTTAAAATTTACAATATAGAATAGTTTGTGGGTGGACAGCTCTACCAACCTATATATCAAGTGGAAATTTCTGGTACTGAGTCTAACTGCATTAAACAATCTGTCAATGATGTGTCAACTTCTGCATTACATATCCTTGTTAGAAGGAACACCCAACACATTAATATTATGCATGCTTCCATAATCTATTCACATTACTTTGACAAGCTAGAAAATATAATGTCATCTTTAATTAAAATAATACAAAACCACAGGTTGTTAAGTTACAAACATGACTTGCTTGGCAATGAATAAAAATAAATTATATTATATCACTAAGGTTTTCTATTACTAGATTGGTAGCTTAGTATGTTTGATACAGCGTCCAATAGTCGCCTCTCCAAGAAGCCACCAAATATGGCTCGGCTGAGACAGATTATGGGCTCAGTGTCAGATGGGATAAGTTATGTTCTCCTAGTCAATGCCATTTCAATGTTACCCCTATACTACGGCACTTTATCAACAATACAACGTGACTCTGTACATGAATGTACTCGTATAATGTATAATGTATATCATATATTCATATGTAGGATTTATCCCCTCTTTTGTTTTAAAGAATGTGACGCTAATAGAAGATCTAATGAGATATCTAGTATCACACAGACGGCTTAAGGTTAATTTGATCAAAGTCAACAAACTTAGAAAGCTTTGACCTTGACTTTTGACCTTGCTATTGTAAAATTAAGAAAATGAGTGGAAATGAGTTTTGATTCTTGTTAACCCTATAGCTACATATGAAAAGTATTTTGGTAGAAATAAAGTATCTATTAGTATAGCATGGTATTGGTTGTTAGTGTGTCCATACGATATAGGTTGAGCACTGATTGAATTTTCCCCAAAACGTTGGTTAGGCGCCCAGGTGCTAGAATGAACACCACTTTATGTCTCACAAATAATGCCAAAGCTCTGCTGCAACGGCTAGTGTGTGGAAGTTTCTGCTCTCTCAAATAGTAAAAATCTGGGAATGAAAACTTAGATGCTCCCTCATAAAGTTCAAAGTTCGCCATTGTTAACCAGTAGCGAACCAGACAGAAAGGTTTTCAGACAATTTACATGTACGTTATTTAATTTACTGAAAAACCTGGTTTCTTTTTTGTTTTCTCCTAGTCTGTATGTTACTATGTCTGCCCAGAATCAAGGAGCTGATTCCAAGATATCCGTGTCTGGTGACTCAGCTCAGGTATGAAAGCTACCGCCCTGATTACATAACATGGAGTGAGGCTGTGTGACCTGGTGTCCACCTTTCAAGCACCTGTGGCTCACTTTCTCACATGTGTCACTCTATTCATGAGATCAGCAAAATAAACTACATTAAGTATAGTAAAATATTTTTAAGAAAGACATATACATGTCTTTAGAAGATTTCATGGAAATTACTTTATTTGTATAGGATGAATGTGTTGCATAAAACTTGTTAATTACAACTGCGGTAAACTTTAGGTCATAACATTACTGGTCAAGTTCATTGGCATACATGTAAATGTAAACAATGTGCTGTCGAGCCTGTACTACCATGTAGAAAAACAAATATTTTTCCAAATAAAAAATTGAATGCATATTTATATGACTAGAGCCCTAAATGACAGCTAAAAGTTTGGACAGTTTTCTATCAATTGACGCTATTCTCTAAGAGTGACTGGTTATACATGTATTTGCTTAGGATACCGGCCATACATACGTGTATGTATGTAAAAAATATTTACAAGGCTTAGACTTTTCACAGAATCTCTGTGAGAAACCTTTAGAGAAATTAGTAGCAATTATTAGTCTATAATAAAGTAATTTGGCAGACCCATTGCACAGGGTTTCCTCACAGTGCTCATTTACAACACACCTCAGGTTACATACAACTATACACCTTTATGGCATTTCCTGATTATTAGTACAACATGAAGTCATGATTTATTATTATTTATGAAATTTAAGTATTATGTATAAACTATTGGAATCAAAACAAAAGAATATCTGCCTCTGATTTCTCATAGTCTTACAGCATTGCATGATTATCCTGTATAACTATATGTAATAACCAAAACGGTCAGCTACATCAATGATTTTGTGACATTAGCCCTTGGGAAAAGGAACTGGTGAAGACTAAAGTAGCAAATAAATTTAAATTTTGCTATAGAATTTTGAGAATTTCACCAGAAATGTGTTTCTCTAAAACTATAACACTGCGTGCCACATTATTCAAGCTTTTGGCAAATACTGAAACAACATTATTTCTAAAATTGCTGTAACTAAACTTCAAACTATTCATTGGCCTTTGGTATATCTCTCTAATTCCGCCAGAAACTGCAATTGTGTGGCTCAGACCTATACAATAAATAAAAGTAGACCCAAAGTACTACATCACACTCAGAAGTCAAGAATAGACTAGGAAATTGCAATTGAGCATGGCCTATCAATATAAAGCAGCATGCCGAATTTAGATGTTATACATGTTATTATTTTGTCTTTTTTGACTAAAACCTTACTTAGATGTGAGAAAGAGAAATAATTATATAGATATGCAAATTAGCTGTCACAATAACAACTAGCCAGTCCTACTCATAGAGCACAAAAACCATGATTTCTGCAGGATGTTTTATATCAGAATTAATTGCTCTAATAATAGTAATACTTGTTGGTTTCATATTTTGATGTCATTCTACTCTAACGATGCTCAAAAGCAATGCCATCAAAAGATCTACAGTCCATAAGACCACTCGGCTTGAGTCTTTAAGGGGAAGACAACTCTCCTCTTCCTGTCCTTGGGAATTCAATTTTTTAAATAATAATTTCCTAATGATAATTTTAAAAACTTTTCAAGTGTCCGAGTTGCAGCTGATTATGGACCAATCGATAAGGAAGGTACAACCAGATGACACGGATAGGTAAGTGATTGATTCGTTTCTGTTCCTCATAACCAGGGCAGTGTTGTCTGTGAAGGAAGAAGAAAATTTATTATATCAGACTATGTTGGCCACATTCTTGTGAGATATATTTCTCGTAGGATTTAGATATAAATAAACATTTCAATCTGATGTTTTGGTAGCCAGATAGACAGCTTGCTAACCACAGTATTATATATTATTCTATTTTTAAAAAAACAACACCAAGATAAATGAAATGTAATTTAATATAATATAATACAATAATATATTACACTGTATTAAGTTTTACCAATATTGCATTATACCTACACTTTACATGTCAGCTATAGTTTATTAGAATTATATGGTTTTATCATTATAACTACAACATTGTATATATACATAATATTATTATAATTACAACATGTATATATACATAATATTATTATAATTACAATGTCAAACCTAGTGGAACAAAAGTTGTTAGAACATTTCATTACCAGTAATTCTCTGAACACACTGGTGTTTTTGTGCGTTTTTATGCTTATATTATATTTTTTCTAGCATTGATCTCTTATTAGTAAATGGGAAATACTTTTCTAGTATTACGACCTATGCTTTTATTACATAAAAATCAAGGATTAGCTACACGCTAATGGAAAAATAAAAATCATATTAAATAAATATTATAACTAATATGGCTTAATTCTGCAAGCCTGGCCAGACTATTTGTGCAAATTGTTGTGTTATGAAATGATCAAACTTATCAATCTCATATGGATCAGCTGATGCGATATCAGATGCTGCCAAATGGAGCAGCATACCAATGTACAAAATTAAAGCATTGTATGTTGCATATATTTTATATGTGTATAATATTGACAATATTCACCAAGGTACTTGCTTCTAAAACAGCCTAAAACAGTCTTTGTACCTGAAAAAAGAATTCATTTTCCACTATGTTACTGTGTCTAGTACAACAATAGTGTTTATTTAACTTATAATGTCTCTTGAACTTCCTCTCAACCCCCCCCCCTCCCCTCCTCAGCCCCCCTCCCCATGGAAGAGGAAAATCTTACCGGAAACTGACATGAGAATAGATTTTATTCCTGAGAAAATGTGAAATGTAATAAAAACGCGCATTAAAATAATTTATTTATTCTCGTGATATAAGTATTCATTTGTTAATGTTGGTACAAAGTCATTACCATCAAAATATTTCCTAGAGAAATATTTTGATTGACTCATTATAATTGTTGTAGAGTATATCTTCAAAATAATTTTTACATCCCTCCTAATACTTGCATAATCTACCTACTAAAAGGCAAACCCAAAGAGATGGAGTACAATTAAAATGCAATCAGACAATGCTGCAGGGTTACAGGTTCATAGGTTATTTGTTTAGCATTATAGCAGTTTGATATTTTTACCCAACAAATATAGATAAACAAACTTTATCATTATATAAAACAGCAGGTAAAACAGTATTATTTGACTGAATAAAAACTTGCTTAGTACCAATAGAACAATAGATAATAAAAATAATCATAGTCTACACATGTTTATAGTCTATCTTGTACAAACCCACCACCAGTTTAGTTAAAAGAATAATAATCTATTAGAATTACCCTTGCTTGGTCCTAAAATATAGCTTCAACCTTTTTTCAGCTTTATGCAGGAAGTGGATGAATCAATGCCAAAATTCTAAAGCTGTGTTAGCTGGTATAATGACATTTCGAACAGCCAAAAATTCATGTTAGCTACAGAGCATAACATAGTGGTCAGTATATAGAAATGAAGGCCCATTCAAATATAGAGCTGTCCAACTAGCAATGTACATATATTTCATTACTAGATGCAATTGGCCACACTCAATATTAGTTGCAATCTTAATCATGCAAGAAAAAGCAAAAATCGTTGCACAGTGCTGGAGAAACCTGTAATAAACAACATAAATGTAGTTGAGGGCTGAACTGATGACAACTTATAGTGCATGTTGAGCTAGCTTTATCTGCCAAATGTTACAACAAGCAGCTGTGGAATTGTTTGTCCTGCCAACTATATAATTATAACAAAACTACAACAATCATTATGAAGAAAAATGCTCTTTCGGGGAAGAGTGTAAGATACGACTAAATTTGTCTGCTGTGGGATTCGGGGAATTTATTTCCTATCTCTCTCCCATAGACATGGGTTTCTATGAAATATATATAATTATATGCATGTGTCACACGTTTATGCAAGTTAGCTATTTGAATAACACTTTTACCACCCACAGAAAACTTTGGGTGTAGATAGCCTACACATGGTGTCAGTAGAAAAAGTGTGAACCTACACATACATTGCATTTACCGAAACAGAGGGCAATCTTATGCCTTATGGAGGAAATTATCTCTGGGCATGTATTTATAGTAGGGCTTAGTGCGCCATCTTGAGCTAATTATCGAAACATTAAATCATTTTCGTTAAAAGCAGTAAGTGCAGAAAATTCCATTATGTACACATATCTAGTCATTAATTCTTAAACTTCCTCACTGTACATTTTTGAATGTCAGTGCATACAATGATTACCTGTACATGGCATTTCCTTCCCATGTATGCTCAGATAGACATTGTCAAACAAGTCAAAGAAAGCCAAAAAGTAAAATTAGAGCACAGCGAAAACAAAATCTAAAGTTTGCTGTTGAAATCCCTTAATTAGTCTTCATCATTTTACTGCTAGATCTTTGGTCATATTTTTTTGTGTTTTTTTGTGTTTTTTGTTGCTGTCGAGCCACTTGGTCATCCTATTTAACGGATGAGCGAAACTTGTATGAGCGACAGGAGCTGGGCTCTGAGTGGAAGAGCTCACCTTCCACAACAGGAGAGCATGGCCAGTGACCACTACATCAACCTGCCACCCCAATGTGGTCACATACCCTGCCAGAATCTGGCTTCTCTTTGCGAATCAGGTCAGAGGTGGATCTTTAATGTGCGCGTCTTTGATGTAGACACTACACAGGACCTCCTGTATTATTTATACGCCCTGATCCAAACAGGCGCAGCTAGGGTGAAAGGCTTGCTGAAGGCCTTTGCCAGAAATGACACAGCTGGGGGTTTGAACTCACAACCTCTATCACTATCACTTCCTGCAGAAAGAGTTGATAATTTTGCAAATAAAATATTTTTCATTCAATATTGAATTATAATATTGTACCTCTCATTTCTGCTATAATTAGTCTCCGTGGAATGTGTTTCAAATTTTTGTAAATATTAGTATTTCTATTCCTAAAATAATGAATATTTCTTACAGCTGTGTTATTCTTTTTAAATGTGCAGTAGATACAGAAGCATTTAACTGGTCAGAGTGTACTCGATGGATCTAAGTGCAACATTCTGTACTATATGAATGTATCTACTAAGCCTTCATGTATGATGTTATAGAATATGAGCAAGAGTAAAACTTCAACAGGATGTATGTAAAGTAATTATGGACTTGATATTTTTTGCCAATCAGTGATTACATCTGGTGAGGGGACCGCTAATTATGGCATATTATACTCAAATAAACATTATTCAGTCATATTAATAACAATAATACATAAGTTTTTGCACATTATTTTATTTAAGTTTGCATTAGTTAGCGTATCTCATCTATCAATATTATGTTAGATTTACACCATGGCATAGTCTAATTGCTTATGCAATGCGTGAGCTCTCAGTTACCGGTCTTCTACGCCAGACAGTTTAATAGGTTATATGTAATAAAAATACATAATTACATTGACTTCAATGTAATTATGACACTATCAGTAGAGGTCATTAACTACTATAGCATATTATATAACAATTATAATTATAGAATTTATATTATATTCATAGTTATAGACAAATCTTTCTTAATCTTGATACTTATGTCACCGTTTAAAGATTAGCAAAATTCTCAATATGTAAAAAATAGTGAAGTAGGACAGAGTAGGTGCAATTGTAGACTATCATATATGGTCAAGTAGGTTTGATTATACCACTGAATATACTGTAAAGTGATTACAATTAAAAAAAGGACAAATGTAAACACATTGTTAGTTTAGAGAGAAATTGAGCCTTTCATATAGCATTTCATATCTAAATTTGTGTAATTTTATAGCAAAACTACTCAAGGATTATTGCTACTAGGCAGTTGTTTTTGCTTTAATTTAAGCTACAAATATTTGAAAATTAAAGTTGTACCAACTCACAAATTCGTTAACATTGAAAATTTGATATCTCAATAAATACTTTGACTGCATTAGATTTAAATAAACAAGTGAATTATACAATTGGGAATAGTCTCCCATGACGTACTGTAGTTGGTAGGCTGATTGAGAAGACAACTTCTGTTGACCTTTCTAAACTTTCATGCCATACAGGAACTGAGCAATCAGCTGACCTTTATGAATGTCAAAATATTAGAGCAGCCTTCTTGTGGCAATTGAGGGTGGTTTAGAACGTCTGACAAACCGAATTGCAAATTTGTAAAACTGTGGCTATATTAAACTGTCTATTTACAGATTTATAAAAAAAGTAAAATTTTTCTGCTTCGCAATAGTTGCCCAATATGATGTTAATTTTTTCATACATATTATTCTAATGTCTAGCGCAGGTGTTGCGGCAAATGTCGGCTTTTCAGCAGAGAAGGTGGGCTCGTCATTATGGAAATGTCTACTAGTTGCCAATAATTTAATTAATGTTTTTTGATTTAAATATCATTAACCAACTCTGCTTTCTATCACCCAGACTGTTATGTAATATTCAGTTAAAGCATTGTGTTTGAGATAATAGCTTTCATAATTACTCTGTTACATAATCGCAAACAGCTAGATCTCCTAATTAATGGGGTCAATAACATAATTGCTTGTTCTAACTTTGCAGACTGTTTCTATACATGTATTCTTTGTAGAAAAGAGCCTCTTTCCAGTGGATCTTTTTGATTTTAATATCTAATATATAAATTTTGAACAACGAATTAGATTTTTTTCTAAGGCAAGTCAGTGATTGTATAATATTATGTCAACAAACAATCGTATGTTGCACTATGAATGCTGGTATACGGCAAGAGCAAGGTTCCGACAGCAGTTAATGCCATCAGCCCATGTGAATTTGTTGGATATGAAAGTGTTTCAAAAGAATTGTAATTTTTCTTAGTTTTCACTAGATCTAGGATGAAGGTTGATGGGTGAAGACAACATCACACAGTACATGTGAATTTGTACAAAAATTATCCAAGCAATGTCTTGTTGGATGTGAAAGCGTACCAAAGGAATTGTAATTTTTCTTAGTTTTTACTAGACCTCCATGAAGTTTAATGGGTTTAGTCAACAGCGCATATTTTACAAGTTGAACAAAATATATATAAAACAATATAGTGACAGAATGACTAATGTTTTTCTTCTTTTTTGTACCAAATGTACATTCAAATTCTTTTAGTGACACTGATTTTCAAGACACCTTTCAGGCTATCAATTGTAATTAATGACTCCCTTCAGTTGAACAGGAAGTAATACATTTGATATTTTAGTTTAATATTGCAAATTTAGAATAAATTTCAGATCCATGATGTTTCAAATTTCAGCTTGTTGTACATTTTCATGACTGTCGAGTCTTTCTATAAACATAGCGCCGTGCAACATCAACCATTTAAACTTTCTCCCACGCAAATTATATACATGTTTCAACCGTGTGGTTTACACCGTCGATTTAATTTAAATAGACAACCTGCTAGCGGCTTTCAGTTGACTCATCTCCAAAGAATTTTGCCAGCTCATGAAAAGGATATGTCAAGAAACGTTACAAGCCATGTTCTCGTTTGCAAAAAGTGTAAGAAAAATGGGATGACATTGTCAAGACACAAGTGTCACACCTGTTCGTAGTGTGCATTATTGCCGCACAAAGCGTTGACAGGGGAGGTAAATCATAAGGAGAATATCAATATTTCAGCATACACAGTGTGCATAGCACAGCTTCACTAGTCTGTGTAGCTCAGAATATCTCAACCTGCAGCACTTAAAATTGTAGGCTACAATTTCATTACGTCTATTTGATAATCAATATATTGTGAGGTACTTCCATTTGCATACACCATAGCAGAGGTTTTCTCTGATGTTGGAGCTAGTAAGATGTGAACTATATTTTATCACGATTGATGATACATCAATCCAGCACTTTTAGGTTTCTGTGACTAAAGGAATGTTTCTTCAATCAGTGACCAGCATTGATTTCACGTTGCAGGAAGAAGGAAACAAACTTGAAGTTCAAAACAATTTATTGCTCAGATTTTCGGACTTAGTAAGAATTTTGATTTATCTCCACATGTCAATGTATTTTACATTGACAGTCTTTCAAAGGGAGATATTTTACGCACACAGTAGAATGCCTTTCTATATCTTCAGTTATTACAATGTACTTTTCTCCTTTTCTCTCAAAATTATTCAGCCCATTCATATATACATGTACATGTAAATGTTGGTGTTAGCGTAAGTATTCACTTCACTGTGCAATGTGCACAGAAGGAAGGGGTGACTGTATGCCGCATTTATGTTTAAATAATAGCCTTAGGTCCTCTACTCTTTTATAAATATTGTAAACTATGGGTAAAAATTTCAGCCTGGTCTGATTATTACCTACTGCTTTGTAATCATGGAAATATAACAGTAGGTATAATTGTGGAGGCACAATAATTGGATTACAGTGGGAGTATTGTGTTGTTTCTGGCATCTTTGATGTATCTTAGTTCATGTATAAGTTAGGCTGTTTAAGCCATTTTTTGTAATTTACTGTCAACTACCCATTTATAAATGAGATAATAATCGGAATAGTCGTGTCAACAGTTTAAATTAAAAACACAAGCTTGTTGAAGCATGTGTATACGAGTGACAATGTCATACATAAAGGTAATCAATCAACTTTAAGAATAAATTACAGCCTATGCTAACCTTTGTATCTCACTCTGTATGTGCCACTCCCTTCGCCAACATATAATTTCCTGCAAAGACCCATTTTGATGCTAAACAATTGAATATGCAAAGGTTTAAAAGAACTGGATCAATACTGCATAATTTGATGGTTAATTATAGTACCATATTGTATAGAGTGCTTAGCAAGCATTGAGTTATTCAGTTAACCGTCAACCTGGGGTACAACTATTGCTACTACAGCAAACATGTAATATAAATTCAGTATTCTCATGACCAATCCTGCATTCACCAATAATGTACTGCTGCATTTGATGCCAGAGATAGTGGGGTGATGACGTGAAACTCGACTGTAACAGTAACCTCTCGTCGAGTCTCTCTGCCTCCACCCACAAACAGCAAGTCACATGTCTGAACCATTGAAATGTGAACAGCATCCGTCTTGGTGAAATGACAAAGATGCCATAACCTAATCTTGGCCAATGAACCTCCACTCTAAGAATTATATCTTACCCAATTGGTCAGTCAAACTACTGCCTTGAGAGAATGATAGGCCTGGGTGAAACTCCATGAACAACAACACATCAAACATTGCAAACTTTTAGTTGAAGACATCAGTTTATGAGAAACACTGCAAGGACTGCATAGAGTATTATTGTTATGACTAAATTCGGGGATTTTGGGGTTGTCAGTTATAACATTTAATTGGAGTCAAAGGACATCAGACAGACATCAGTTTCTTCATGGCAGAAGATCTGTTTGCACCACAGTTTCATATCCATCAAGTGCCTTTGCAATAATAAACCCACATGAGCTTCACCCTAGAATACATTATTTTAGTCTATATCAGGTCAAGCATAGGCTAGAGAAGGTGTGGTCTGGCAAGATGGCAGATCACTACTTTACTTGACTCAGCAATAAGTTTGGGCTCTGTCCAAATCAATGGTAATACTCAGTGTGTTTATCTCCATTGGAATGGTGTTATTCCGCCTTGGCGGGATATGCGTTATCTATAGCTAAGCTAGATTATTTTTAATTCGTTAACAATGCAAATGTAATGATAATGGAAACTGCATAATCAGTAATGACAGAGCAGCAACAAGTAGAGTTATATGTTCCTTTTTACATGGTTTACATTGCTTCACATCTCTAACGTCGCTTCTCATTTCTAACACATTGAGATAGCATTTCTTGTTCCCCATGTCGAAGTTCATTTCGCATTGCATTGTATTAGAATACAAATTGGTTTAGAGCATAGATAAAAAAGAAACTTTCATAACACCCCCAGAAGCCTTTACAGAATTACCATGAACCATAAACCATAAACCATGAGCCATGAACCACAAACCACAAACCACGAACCACAAACCATAAACCACGAACCATGAACTGTGACTGATGAACCATGAACCGTGAACCATGAACTATGAACTATGCACTATAAACCATGAACCATTTAGATCATATTGAACAAACAAAAAGCCCAATTCTGTTCAGACCAGACAGACGAAGTGAATATGGCTGCAACCGGATCCGTTCAACTTACAGTTTGCAGACAGAGTTACAAAGTAAGAGTTTTACTCTACAATAAAATCTTTCAAAGTAGGAAAACCGCGTCTCAGACGACATAAAATTGTTTCAACTCAATTAATCGTGTTGATGTGCATCCACAATCATCATTCATAGTTAAAATTTCTGCAATTTCCGAAGCCTTTACTGATATAAACTTAACTTCCTTTAGCAATCACATTGGTCTCTCTTAGCAATTCATTCGCACAGCAATTATTATTTATTATTTATCCCATACAGCAAATAGTAAATTTTTTGTGCATCTAATTAAATATTGCCCAGTGATCCCCCACAGCTGGGTCCATACAGCCATTAAGTGGACCACTGCAGGGTTTCTAAGTCCACTTTATGTATCACGTATACATAGTGTCTAAAGAAAGCAATATCTCATAGACCTATTGGTTATAGCAGGATTATAACAGAGGGTTAAATTCCAGGTTTGACCTAATGATCTGCAGGTCACAGTGTAGACGTCCGGAGTATATCAGATGTACCAGTATGTTACTGGATGGCGGAGCATGGATTACCAGACATAATTAAATGGTAATGAACTCAACAGGACCTTTTCTTACTTAATCTAACCTTCACCCAAGGCACATGGTACACTGTCTGGATTTAGCAGATGGATTATGGGTCAACAACGTGCATATTTTCGATCTGTGCAACTAATTGCTGTTATATAAGAGAAAATATTTATGGTTAAAACCACCAGTCTAAAGCTGACTATTATACCCTGGGGTCACCTTCGATAAATAATACATCCGTGAAAGTTTTAACTTAACTTAACTTTTAACTTTGCAACAATTTTATATATTGTAATGGTTTCTGGTATTTCGTGCGGTCGTCCTCGGACGACTACCGACCCAAAACTGAAGTGCCTATGAGTGGTGCTAGGCCTTCTCATTACATGAAAGATCGAGCGGTCTCAGTAGTCCAATAACTACCAGAGACGACCCATCTGGTCCCAAGTCTGACCTTCAGACTATACCTTGAAAGAGAGTGATCCGACTTAGTAGGCGGTTCGCTAAGCGAATGACCTGACAAAAGGAAGTGAAAGTCTCTGTATCAAGTATAGATGTGTCTTTATTGAAAGCCAAGTGAAGACTGAGACAACGAATGATAAAACATGGCCTTTTATATAGTATAAGGACTTCCGCCCGACGTAGTGTCGGGAAAAGACGACATAAGGTCGTCCGGAAGTTGCGCAACAACATGGCCGCCGGAAGCCCGACGGCCGACCCAAAAATAGGTCGGGTTCTACAAAAGTTGCTTATAATCATCCAATTCATGTACAAAATGAATATCAAATGATTCTGAGAGGTCGGGCCTCTTTACATGGGTATAAAAGGTACCAAAGACTTAGTAATTATCATACAAGTATATACAATAACATAGTAGCTAAGCAATGTAGAATGCAAGCAGGTATATACATATAAGCACACATAATAATGAGTGTTATGTGATAAGAGACGACTATGCGTACCATCACAATATTTTGTAATTTAAATGACTGAAAATTTGACTTATTCCAGCAATATACAATAATATACTGCAGAAATATACTGCATAAAAGCCTAGGGAGACTTGCTTGGTAAGGTCCATTATTGTGTATATTATAAACAATAATGGACCTTACCAAGCAAGTCTCCCTAGGCCTTTATGCAGTATATTTCTGTCGTAATATTGCGGAGAGGTATGGTGTGAACGTCCCTTAGGATTGTTGCCTACAAGTGAATACAGTCTATAATGAGATTCTAAGAAGTGACCTAAACCCATGTCTGTTGCAATACAGACCCATAACTCACAAGATGAATATAAATCAATCCTATTTGTGACCTGATCACTAATTATGTATAATTACATTCTTTTTATAGTTTGGTAAACTAGCAACAAGTAGTGTCTATTTTATTAATGATTGAATAAGAAGAATAACATATTATGTAAGTAAATAAATTATTACATTGTACCAACAGCTCTTTAAAGATAGGAGATATTAACCAATATGTAAACGTCATCAGTTTTCAAACTGCTCCAGTTGCGGTTCAAATGTATATTGAAACAATGCCTGGACCTTAACCGCAGCGTCGCCACAAGTCGAATCCAGATGTTATATAATCGCCTATTTCAATCAAAATTGATAATACTCAGCATTATACTTGTCTGTAAAAATTGAAATTACTGGTACTTTATTCTCATTAGCTAAGTGTACTCCACCAAACTGTATAGAAACATTCTAAACATATTTGGAAAGAACGGATCGACTGTGTTATAGAGGACTGTCTGTTAGAGAGCAGAGTGGTTTACGGCCCTCTGAATTACTTTATCATGACCAATTTGTCAAATTCCAAGCTTTCAGCGAGATTCTAGAGGCATTAAAATAGGCATCCAACCTTAAAATCCGCTTGCACTAAATGTTTCTATCCCATCGGCTGTCCCAAGCAATGAAATCTCTAAAATTATTTTTCGACACCATTCCTGTCTTCCTAACTTAGAATTACTAACGAAGGAGCGAGCACAGCACATGTTGATTTTACACCACATATTATTTTTCCAAAAAGATAAACTACTACATTAATGGGATTTTCTACACAGCTCCATCCTTTTATTATACTTCATGTCTTGCCAAAACCTTCACACGCAAGACGGAATTTTTTAACTTATCAAATTTTTAACTGGCTATGAGTAAAGATTCATTGAAAGTAAAGTGAAAATTGAAGGCAGTCGACATTACATGAAACGGTGACAAACAGCGCAATAGCTAAATCTAGTAACAGGATATCAGTCTCATCTCATTTTAAGCCTTAAATGTTTATCACTAGAGGTCATATGTCAGGTGAATGAATGTAAATGGAGTCTCCTTTCTCAAGTTTTACTATCAGCTTAGCGTCTTGATAATTAAAATAACTTATCAAGAGATCAGTGACCGCTGAATACTGTCAGCTGCGTCGGCCAAAAAGCTGTTCTAAGAAAGTGGTATTACGCTCCTTTCCAGCAGTGCCAAATGGCCTACATGTGTCATTGAATGACGCGTTAATTAATTATTTACGAGGATGTTATCGCAGCCTTATGAAAAATAATATTACAAAAATGTAGTTGTTTGCTATGTACATATTTTATAATTGTACATGTATATAGCAGCAGGAGCGCAATAAGTGTATTTAATTATGCTCCTTCTAGATCGTATATTTAACATTATTTCATTGTGTGCATAAACAGCTCTTTTTTACTGTAGATTGAATTACATGCAGATGTATTTTGTTCACCCACTTGTAATAATAGTGTTACGCAATAGAATTTATATCTGGTGTTGTATGTTTATTTCTATCAACCTTTCTAACAAATTTTAGAGTCTACTGATTAATACTGGAAATTCAAAAGCAACTAATTTTGATCTGAACTACTGAGCAGCCTAATTTATAAAAAACAAAAAAATTAAAGAAAAAAGTCTAAGATAATATACATGTACATTATTGTTGCAGATGCATTTTATCTGCAACAATAATTAAAAAATACTGTTTCACTGTATTATATTATTCACTAAAAGTTAATACTTCATCGTTGAATTAAATAATCTTTTGTTTTCCCTTTTGGCTCCATATCATCTTTGTACCCACCAATATAATTTATATTATTTTATTCATGCGCTGTACAACTTAACATTTCCTGTTGTCAGTGAGAGTTACAAAAGACAGAACTGACGTTTCCTTTTTAAATTACCAAAATATTTTATCTATCATGCTAATTGTAGAAATCAGTTTATAAATTCACAAAAAGGTGGTGCATTTTATTAATTAACAATGTCCAATTGTTTTGCAATACAATGTGAAATTTAGTCAGTGTCAACTTTTGGCAGTTGGAAGATGATGACCATAACTGGACTTGTGCCTTTGAATTCCAATGACCAATAGCGGACCTGGGCCTTTCCAGATGCCATAACAACATATTATTATACTGAGCTGATTAGAAACCATAAAGTTATTCAGGTACAAACACAGGTAAAACCTGAACAGTTTACTGCTTGCCATTAATACATACATAATTTATGTACACGTACATCGGAGCAAAAAATAAAATAATTATTTTACTTTATACTTATATATGCTATATAATATATACTACATTTTGTATATTATATGCTACAGTACATGGTTGTATGTGTGGGGCCCATGTCACATGTACATGTATTAGCTGAAATGACCTACACTTGGCAATGCATGTAACAGAACAGCTAACGAAAAGACATCTAGCTTGATGGCAAAAAATTTACGTTTTACGTTGTATTTACATGCTACTACTGTATGTTACATGTTGTTGTTTTGTGCTGCCGTTATATTTTATGTTATGCTGTGATTGTTGACATGTAATATGCCGGGCCTCGTTTGCAACATACATTTTGAACATGATCGTCCAGGCACATAATTGTACCTTGTCATCTACAAGAAGTTAGAAACGCACCAGTTTACCTGAGATACGCTATTTTGGCCATCTTATTTATCGATGTTGACTGAACTCTATAAAATGCTTTACATAATTTATACAGGTCGATTAGGTATCATTATTATACATGTATATTAAAAGCAGCTTTAATTGGAGGACAAAACCACAGGCTACAGGGCAAAATGTGTGTACTGAAGGATTACCTGGTAGAGGGTTACAAAACTCTTTAGGCTCTAAGCCTGCAGCGAATCCTACAGATTAGAGGTCTGCGGGAGGAAATAAATAATGTTAAATATAATGAGCATCATATTCTCATACAAGTATTTATTCTAAAACCTAAGTGAGTTGTAAACTGGTTGTTTTAAAAGTAAAACAAAAATTCATTTTGCTTTATTTTTGTTCTTGGTCTGATTGCTAAAACTGAATTGCTATTCTAAATATTAAAAAATGATAGACATTTGTTATGGAAAATTAGTTTTATGCAAAGGTTGTATGTTATACAACGTAGATTTATTTATACAAGTCGTAAAAATACAATTTTGCCAATGAGACTACTTAAGAAGACATTATATGAATTGGATGATGTTATTTTGTAGACCCAGCTGTATTAGAGATGATTAAAATGTTTACTACCTGACTATTTGTGTTGTTTTTATCATTTAAACTACTACTTAAGTAAACCATTTTATTGCTATAAACAGTAAATTAGTAAAACAACAATGAAAGGTAATTAAAATCCATGTTGTTTATTATTTTTATCTAATGTGCACTTATAACATGATTAAAAATTGATGCTCATATCATGAATTGTATTTTAAAAAGGAGCTTCAATGTCACATGTTCTCATATGAGTTCTGTGTCTGGGCCAATCATCATCCCAGTTTTAGATATTCAGTGCATCTTTTGGTGTTTTAAGCATAAAAATCTTCACGGTGTTATTTTTTAATGATAGTCTATGGCTCTATGCACCTGGGGAAGACAGATATTTCCATTAGACTCCTACCTTAGCCCGTAATCAAATGAAATAACTGTTTTAGCCTTAGTCCCTCATTTATTATCGACATACTTAGGTATAAGTGTGCTGTTCATGAGCTGATAACAGAAAACTTCACTCTCCGTTTTTGCAAAAAGTCAAATCTATCTCTGTACCATAGGCCTTTCCGACCTTCTCCTTGTGTGTCATGTCGCTAGACACTTCCTCCACAAAATGGTGGCTGTAGCACTGAAATGTGAATAATATTATTGCTTCAGAATGCCAAGTAGTTATCGGGTTTCCTTAGGATGATTTAGGAGGCTTTGAACCAGTAAATATTGTTGATTTTCCAACTTTGAACCTGGTTAGTACCTCATATCCTACTAATGATGTAATCGCTCAGGATAACTGACCATGGCTTGAAGTGTTGGTATAATTATGTAATTTAGTTGCTGAAGGATTATCGTCAAACTTAGCCTTTAACTGAGGGACAATGGTATTAGATTTGCGTCTGGAAAACATCTACTTCTTTTGGTGCACTTTCAGTGGTAAACCTACCACAATCAGCTTGAATCTAATTAAATATTATATAATCACTTAATTATTGTTTTTTGTTGGTGTAGGCCAGTAATTACTGCCACCTGGAGATTGGAATTTATTACACAAGGTTATTAAGGCCAATATGGAAAATCTTGAAAGCACTAATAAACACCACAATATTGAGGGCCTTTTAAAGGTCAGCTGGGTCCCCTACAAAGATAGTTGCTGACTAACATAGTAAGGTAATGTTATATTGTATTCACGACCTAAATTTCTGACCCAGGCTAAGTTGCAAAAACAAAATTCTCATTTTTGCTAGAGACGGTTTCGCTAGAGACGGTTTCGCTAGAGACGGTTTCACTAGAGACGGTTTCACTAGAAACGGTTTTGCTAGGGACAGTTTCGTTCGGCCAAGCAAAATCTCAGGCCAATGGCCCTTCTGGTCTAGATCATGCAGTGATCTTTGAGTTTTTATTTGCGACCAGGGTCGGTCCAAGAGGTCACGACGACACTATTAGTTTTCGTTAAGCATACAAATTACACTATTCCGAACAGGACCAAATTTTTCTGTAGTCAATATTCGAACTTTAATTGTAACGTGATAGCTTTGTAAAACATTCACTGAATTTTTATCTTTCAACTTAGTTCCATCAGCTAAAAGTCAGAACCTTCACAATTTTAAAATTCATAAGTAACACATTCATCAAACATGTTGTAATGACAATGGTAATGTATACAGCAAATACTAAATTGAATTATGATGTATTTTTAGCACGGAGATTATAATTTCCAAAAATAATTTTCTTGCTAGAAATACATCATTATGTAAAAATGGCTGAACCCCCTGGTAAATATTTACATGTACAACCATGTTATATTAGGCAGCTAAATATTATTAACTCTGAATATTTTTCCTATTATTCTCTGCTCTGAGAAGACAACTTCACTGAAAGAGTAGTCCAGCTCAGGAGGGTCTAGTTCCATACAGCAGTAGCATATAATTATTATTCAGATGGGCACACCTGCAGTACAAATTAATAAATCGATGCCTCAATGTTCAAATGTTCTAAATGATTTTTGAATTAAATTGACCGTCTTGTCTAAGTTGGTAGTTTGCACACTCATATTTAATGAGTAAGTGATTTTTTGCTCTTATCTGCAATATTTACCTGTATATGCAATTAGCCAGTTCATTGAAAAATTTAAAAGTTTTAATGACGGAGGGGTTCAAAAATTGATTTTCAAAATTGGCATTTTGACGGTTTAGAACATTTGAACATTGGGGCAGCGAAATAATAATGAATAGACAAAAGGATACTAACTTGTGGAACAGTCAATCCAATTAGTCAGACCATAAAATTTAGTTCTATCATTAGCCCTACACTGGGATTTACCCGAATTATTTTACAAATAGTATAAACATAACTCAAAATTAAAAGTTTCCTGGACCTGAAGGCTACTATGGCCATTGTTCTACAGACACGTTGTTTTTATTAGCATGAATTCGGGAAACTAGACCAATATTATTCTTTCTATGAAAACTATTTTTATTATAATAATTCCAGAGTTTAACCTGGATGCTCTGCAAACGCAGATCTTCTTTCCAGAATGATCTACATTGTACAACAGAATAAATCACTCAGATCTTACTCAGATGCCTGCAGAATTCTAGTAGACAAATAATTTATCTTTCTGTAAAACCTATTTGCCTAACCTCAGCCTTTACTTGTCTAACAGTCTAAGAAGAAACTTAGTGGTATGCAGTTAGCATGATGCAACGACCATAGATAATTACGATAGCACATTCATGTCATGATCACTGTTGGAGAGGTAACATATGCACTGCTTACAGTTATGGTTATTATGGTATTAACACCTCAGCATAATCCCTTAAAGAGACCAGTTTACCCTTCTGTCTGTCTCATCCTTTACTAAGTAGAGCATGGGAAATTAAGACAAATAGCCTGACAAATGTCAACAAGTGTAAAATTGGAGATCAAAGTGGTAAAGAAACAGGGCTAACATAGAGTGAGGAGAGGAAGTGTTCTGAATGTAAACAGTCTGCTGATAAATATTGCAAGAGATTCTACACATATTGCATTTTGCTCTTAAACAGATTTAAAATTAAAATTAAAACATTGAAATAAATAAAAACCACAATGGTCTCATTATTAAAATAATGTTCATGTCCGGAAATATTATTAATAGCTACTTCAGCAGATTACACTGTGGAAATATTTATGACTGTTTCTTTCCATTCTAAAAAGTGGATGTTGTTTAAAACCAAGACTTAGTCTGTATTGATTCATTTTACCAACATGGTCGACTTAAGATCCTTAAACCCGTTTCTCTCATAACTTCAGTTGTTTGCTTATGGGCCAGAACTTTAAGCTCATTCGTCAGTAGTGTAGGTCTTCATGTGGCTGAATTGAATTGAATTTGTCACAACAGCGCGGTTCTAAACAGTTGTAACTAATTGTAAAATAAGTTTACAACTTACATCTTCTGCAAAGAAGTTGATTTGTGACCAGCCGAAAATATTTCCACATCAGCACATCTGCATATCATTTGCACATGATCCATTCCTGCCTGGCATATGAACACGAGACTTTACTGTACCCAGTCATTTAGCGCAGTAATCAACTGGGATCATTAGACAAGGATGCTTCGCCAGCGAGTAGAAGCTGTGTGTTGGACCAGCTCCATGCGAGACATTCTTCTATGGCCACCTTGCTATATAATAGGTGTGAAAGGGTTTAGCAATACTGTTTGTTGTATTTTTTCATCATGTTGAGATAAAAATAAATATTGCAGAAGTTGAACATTAGAAAAAAGCGCAGCTGAGAGTGTCATGAGTGTCAAAATTTAGGCCTGCTAGAAAAAAATATGTAAACAATCGGCATTAGATCTTTGAAATAAATTAGGATTACTATCTGCAAACCAGTCAGACTTCTATGTTATTATAATAATAAATTGGTGCTGAGGCTAAACCGTATGTTTCTACGCTCCAATAGAGACACTGGATTGTTATGACCTTTAAGAAACCTTATCATTGTCACCTGTCAAATATGAGGAGGAACAGGTAATTTATCACTGTCAACTGTAGGGCTTCTCTGTGAACCAATTAAATCAAAGGAATCACAGCGTTAGCGAATAGCTGCAGACTGATTATATATTCTACTTTGGCAGAATACAGCATTGAAAAATCATTATATAACACATTTACCATTCATGGCTTTTGTGATTCAGTCATTAGATCTCTTCTCCTGAACAGACACACTTGAACTCTCTAACACATCGAATCAACATGAACTGGCATCAATATACAGCTATGGTGGGCTCAGTTTCACCATTCCACAGCTTTCCAAACAGCGGGCTGCTGACTAACAGAACTTCCCATAAAGGCAGCAGATATCTTTCAGATATACCAGGAATTTCAGCAGCGCTCTGTGCAAACAGTTACCTGCAGTATCTACAGTCAAAGCCGGTTAAAGAGTTTCAGCCTACTATCCTCAAGCAGCAATCACTCGTTACACAATATGAAGAAAGAGATCGCTCAATAACGTCAAAAACTGGAGTCGCTAACTATACAACAGATCGTAAGTTAGACACCTCTGTTAATATTTTACTTGCCTCAAAATGTAGATAAAACTGTTAGACTATTACCATTATTACATTACATGTGGTTTGCATATTTTTTACTTGATAAAGAGTGATTGAACATAATCAAAACATACAAGTAACTGCGTAAAACAGACCTACTCGCTACAAAGTAAAGTCTTGTGACTGTAGGTTTGGATTAGTTGATGAGGAAATACATTATGTAGCCTCAACATGTTTAATGATGATCAGAGACTTTGCGTACTTTAGCAGATTATTGTACTTAGTTTTACTTCATGTTATAACTCAAAAACTGGTTCATGTGTGAGAGAATAATTTGCTGTGTCAACCTGTAATATTATTCATATATGGTTCTAAATACAATGCAGTATCTTGTAAACTTATAGGAATAGCAAGGAACCTTTTTTCAAATTCAAACATGGCTAACATCAACACATTTACATTTTGTGTAATGAGCAGTTTTTATCACATTGAATGTTGAGTGATTTTTACAACGAATCGACCAAAGACTTCTTACCAACAACTCTTTTTGAGATTCACACTGTACAAATTCTAGTACTGTTGATCATAATAATTTTTTTAGGACTACTTCAAAATAGTTCCCCAAGTTCTAGGCACCAATGTCAAGTTTGTCGAGACTCTGCATCAGGTGTCCACTATGGAGTTCAGACATGTGAAGGATGCAAGTCTTTCTTCAAACGAAGCCTTCAAGGTTTGTTTTATGCAACTAGGTAAAGTTTGTAGAGTTAAAAGGACTATATCAATGTCATTTGATTTAATACATTTATTGGTAGATAGTTTTTAGTAAAGGGATTTCATGAATAATATTTTTTACCTAACATCTTAAGTTTTAGTTGATTCGAAGTTCAGATAGAGAATTCTAATCAAAGGTAATAATGCCCTACTCAAGCTAAAAGCATTTCAGGCAAAGTAGTTGTGCTTTGAGTTCATTTAAAAAATTTTAATTTAAATTTTGAATCAATTCTGTTCTAAGATAGACCTAATCAGCTCATTTTAGACTATTTGATTTAAACAACAACTTTTACTTTGCGTATTTACTTAGCAGGTAAAGGTCAGACATTTGTGTGCGCAGCAGATAACAAGTGTCAGGTAGACAAGAAGCTAAGGAGAAACTGTGCAGCATGCAGACTAAGAGTGTGCCATATGGTTGGCATGAAAAGTAATGGAGGTAAGAAGCTATGTCTCTTACTCTATAACAGTACATGATTGTAGGCTATTAAAAGTTACCTGTACTATTTTGTCAACACCTTTGGTTTCAAGTTTCTAAGGATTAAGATTTCTCTTGTATAGATAATCCCATTAATCTTTCTATGGCAATTACTCATTTCTGTATTTTCTTATAACGAAACAGCACACAATAACAATAATCAGCTTTTTATACTATTATCCCATGTTTTTTATTTAACATTTCATGTGAAAAACTTTTTAAATCGTAGAAAATCTGTCTAGAAACTTAATGCTCAGATTGTGGTCTGAATAGATGTTGAAGCTGATTTTTTTTACCGCTAATCCGATTCAAGTGACGGCAGAAAGTTTCTAAATCTGAAATTATGCAATGTCATAGACAGGTCTATAGTAATCATGTGTTATGTAGCCCTCTTACATATCAGTTTACTCAATCTGTAGTGATTTATATAACACACAATTTCCAGCTCTTTACTACATGAATTTCAAAAATATAAACCAAATCTGCAGGTACATGCAAGTGCTTTTATTGACATCTATAATATCTACTACTTCCAAATTTAATCCTATAAGTGTAAACTAAAACAGATGAATTAAACCCAAATGCTGTATCTCAGATAAGATGTAATTTATAGTACAGTAAAGCTAATTTTCAGAAACAAAGCATTATTAGTGGTGCTAGGTATATATTCATATTTCTAGAGTCAAAATGAACAATGATTTATGTTATCCAAATTTTAGTTCGGAAAAGAAAATTGGAAAGACAAGATACAGTAGAGCAGAAAATATGTAAGACAGAAGCTGTCAATGTCCAACTAGAGCTTAGAGGTGCCTACATCGATGAAATACCCACTAATCCACACCCACTTCCAATGAGCCCAGCTTCCTTGGCCTCACCACCATCTAGCCCAAGTTCTTCCAGCACAACCACATCTGACCGAACACTAAGTAGAACCCTAAGCAGACCGAACGTAGATGAGCAGAGTTTCCAAACGTCCCAGAGTTACACAAAAAGTTCAATCAACCAACAAGAAGTTATTAACTACGTCACAGATTTTATCTCTAAAGCCAAAGAAAAGCCTACAATACGTATGTATAATAATAATAATATGCAACTAAGAGCTAAGACAAAGTTTCTAGATACTAGTAGTACATCGAACTTGCCAGATGATTTTGGCTAGGATTTAGTTGACTAGTGTCTTATGACAAAAAAACTAAATCTTTTTGAGGTCAACAGATTACTAATTTCAATTTAGTACCACAACCAATTGATTAGTGTTCCCAGGAATATTTCATGTCACAGCACATAAACTACTAATCTGCAAAACATTGTCGTCTTAGAATCTTAGGTTACTTTACTTTCACTAGTACCTCCATTAATAAGTATTCAAATGTTCTTACAGCGTTCACCTCAGAAGATTATCAAAAGCTGGACAAAAAACTGTCAACTGAGACGGCTCTGTGTAACTTGTTCCAGCATGAGATACCTAGTGTGATCCAGTGGGCAAAAAATATACCTGGTAAGCTTAGTCAGTATTCCTTTCTTTTAATCTGGTGGCTAAGTAGTTATTTATTGTGCATTTGGTGTGCAGACGATTTTGGTGAGGTGGAGTTGTAGGAGTTGTGAGTCATGACCTGTCCCATAATAAGTGTGATACCATTTCAAAAGACAACACATCAGTTAGAAGAGGCAGTGTATTCAATAAGCCAATTCCACATAATTCTACAGAATTTAGCAATACTTAAGCACTTAGATAATGCCACATGTGGGGCAGAACAAATATATTAGTGTTTATAAATTAACAATTGCAATTGTACAGCAATGCTTTGTAACTGTGATTCATAAGGTAGCAAACTTGGAATAACTACATAGAGTAAAGCTTACAGCAGCTAGCTGCTATTGATGCAATCATATGACATGACTCTGCTAAATACTGCATAGAATTCAGATTGCACATTATCCCTCACACTCACTAGCTTCAATCTCCATAGATCGTCGTCACTCCCAATACCATCATTCTGTAATGAAAGTTATTTCGTCATTCAAGTAAAATCCTGACAACTGATGTATTAATACAACATTACAGGATACAAAGCTCTCCCATTGGAGGATCAAGTCATCCTTACCAGACAGAAGTGCCTTGACCTTCTGGTGATGTCAGTCGTAGCGCAGAGCTGTGACAGCAATGAGACAAATCCTACTATAAACTTTTCACTCTCAACGTCACAATATGAAGATATCATAGAGAGCCAAACCGCTGCCGATACAGACAATAAACTGTGAGTATATGGGGACATTTGTTAATCTCTAACATAAAACACTTGATAAGGTTTTGAAGTATAATTGTTAACTAGTTTGTAGGCAGAAGTGAATATCAATGTTTTTATTCTGTGAAAACCAATTTGTCATTTGTCAATTTGTCATGAAATAAAAACTCTAGTCCTACTCAAACACTGCAGTTTGACAGAGTTGAATGGGCATCATTTATGCAGTGGAAATTAAAGAAGTCAAAGCTGGCCTGATCTCCGCTAGAAGGGTTCATATCTTCAAAATGTGTTTTTTAAGAGCCCCAGAATCTGAATTTAAATATGAAATGGAAATATCTGCCTATTTTTAGACACTTGAAGGCAGATTTCTAGAGTTTTGCCGCCATGTTAGTTGACAAACTCAATTTTTGTGTTATTTGACCTAATAGAGGCACCAATACTATTCAGACAGCCACTCCAGATATATGAGAGTGTAGTGCCCTGGAATATGCAAAATAATCTTTAAACCTTTCACTGTAATGATCAAGTCGTGTGCTACTACAAAGGAATTTATTAATTATAGCTACACGTCATGCAATTAATCTAAATTTTCATTTACATATTTTAGAAAAGAGACAATACAAGCCACAGTTGTGACGCCTCTCAAGACATATGCATACGATACAATAACTCATGTCCTGAGAGTGATCGCACACTTTAAATCACTTTCGACTAGCAGGGAAGAACTGGAGATGCTCAAGCTACTTTCTCTCACAAATATCGATAGTCATTTAGAAAAGAATTTATCTCAACCGACGCTCTTTGCGGAACTGAAGACAGCCTTTCGCAACAATCTTCTTTACTTCTGTTTATCTAAACCAGAGAAACAACTAAGAGAAAGTCGATATGATAATCTACTGTTGTCCCTAGCCTTAGTTAAGGATGTAGCTACAAGGTTGGAATCGTGTATGTCGCAACAATCTGACACTACTACTATTTTAAACAGCTTACTTTCAGCAATTTCCTAAACTAAACAAATCCGGATTAACATTAATAACCTATTCCTATTATTTCCTTTCGAAGTCAATAATTCAATGGCATTTACTTCGTCACACAGCTAATACTTGGATTCTAGCATTTACTTATCAGCTCAGGCATTTTCTTTGACACAAATGTTTTAATAATTGTCGATATTTCTTTGCTGATGAGAAGACGACTCCATATACATATAATATACTAATTTGAACCTTTCTATGACTGGCTGGTATTACGCACTCAGCTAGTATTAAATTTCTGTCTGCTTTTATGGCATGTAATATTTATTTCAGCTGGATTTCGTTTTATTCATTTTTGCATGATTTTTGTACCATTCTTATGTCAGCCTGAGAGTATATATTTTAGGCCTACATAACATTTTTCGCAATGTAGCAAATCCTATATTTTTCTATACAGTACAAATCAAACAAATTTGTACTTTTTCTGTGAGTATATATTTTTTACTAAACATTTTATACAGAAAGATGCTTTTATTTTATTTTACTGCAATAAATGACACAAGAAATCTGAATATCAAGTTATTTATATATTGTGTAGGCCCAGGGGTAAAGTAGGTGGGTATTTCACTCAATCAACCGACAACAAGAATAAATAAATTCAAAAGCAAAACGAATCACCAAAGGTAGTGAGAATGTGGTCTAATATTTGTGTAATGAAGCTGTATAACTGAATATGGTTATGTAATAAACTATTATTAATGGTACAATAAGGGAGCTGCCGTGGCCTAATGGTTGGGGCTCTAGACTTCTATATATGGAAGCTCCAAATTCAATTCCCCTAAAAGATTATTGGTGGTGTTAGGAAGAGCATCCAGCCTTATAATGCTCCTGTGCCACTTTTCATGGTTGCCCTTCCTACACTAAGCTAGAGAAAATTCAGATCTTTTTAGATCATTACTTTCTTACTTGGGATGAATAGTGAGAAGGAAAGCTGGCAAGTGTTTTATTAGTAGTGTAATAATCACTGTGTTTTGTTCATCTTTTATAAAAGCAAAACAAGAAATAGGGCAGATGCGTAGTAGGACGTAGTAGATGGTATCCCTTTCCTTGAAGTCCTGTAGTGCCTGATAATTGCTCCTAAATTAGCAGCGTTCTAGCTACATGCACAATCAGGGACCTCACAGAGTTAAGAATTTGCTGACTACCATCATAGTATAGTTTGACTGACCCCAAAGCAACAAACTGGGCTTTCTAGCAATCTCAGGCCATTACCAAACCTTTCTGAAAATATTTAACGTGCATGTAGCAGAGGTGATCTACCTCTGCTACATGCACGTAGCTAGCATGATGCTTAGCATCATTCCAATGATGCTTAGTTACAAAAATGCTTAACAAGTCAGCCTGAGGCCTTTCTCAAAAGTTCTATTACATTGTATGTACAACTGGTTAGAAAACATCTGCTAAGACTGCTGCACTATATTTATATTAAAAATACAAAATATATACATGTACACCTAGTGTATACAATGTACATGTAAGTCATGCACTACAGAGTTAGTCTGACATCACCACGATATCATATTATAATATTATTTCATGGTTGACTATAATTTTCCAACACGAAGTAATAATTATACTGCTTTATGTTAATTTAGCCATTGTAAATCAGCAAAAATTGCAAAAACTGAACTTTACAGTCGATTTAAAAATTAAAATCAACCTGTTGGTGCCCATTTTGAATTTATTTATAAACCAAATTTAATCAAATAGAATGCATTATTAGCCAAGATTTTTCATTGTTTCCAGCTAAAAAGATGCCCAACCGGTAATAATTATAATACTATTACGTGTAGCCTATAACTCAGAGTCTTTAACTTGTGTATGTTCACAGTTAAAATTTATACACTGTTGGCTGCCAATACTAAAAATTTAAATAATAAATGCTGCCAAGAAGAGCGAGGCTGACCAGGTGACTGTCATGCATTCAAGCAAATGCCCATACTATAATTAAATACTATTATAAATTATCTGAAAGAAAAATATGAATTTTTATGAGATTCTAATGAACTAAATTCTAATTAAAATATTTTAATTGTATGCAGAACAATTAATATGTAGATTACATGTGAATCCTTTTGACTTGAGTAGAGGCGGCTCCACCATTGAAATGCTAATTGGGGTCCAAATTGCACTTGGAGTCAACCAAATCGGATAACTCCCACTAAATGTTTTACACCCATAACCTACCACAGCCCATGTTTGTTATGTAGCGATAGAGGGAAAAGTTCATAGAAATGATTATTATGACATCACGTAACTACATTTCTGGTCTGTCTGTGCCACGCTTACGGGCAACGTAGCGGTCAACGGGGCACGTGCAGTAGAGGGAGTTGAGAGGCAATGTAATGTACTCGCACAGTACATGTTGTATACTTTACTAGCAATAACTTACAGTTTTAAGCTGCCAGAGACTCGGTTTCGCATCCTGTAGACATAGACCAGGGTTCTACGGCATCTAATAGCCTAGCACAAGGTGGTTATAAAGTGGTGCACAGGCATCGCTCACCTGTGAAGCTTATTTTTTATGGGAGCCGAACTAGGAGTGCAGTGATATAATTATTTTAAAGTACATTGCAATAATGCATCATATTCTGTTGGATCTTGTACAGGTATGGTGACGGTATTTCCGGAATGTTTCCATTGGGCAAATATCCCTCAGCATATGTTTAAACAGCAGATGGGTACATTAGAATTGCATATTACACCCACATGTACAAGTGCTTATAAAAGCACATTAATACTATTGAAATATAATTTATTGGCTTCTCTGCCCAATTTTAGGTCATTCTAAATGTTCAACAGACAAGTTCAACTCGTATGAAGGTACATGTCAGTTTGCCCTATTATTATAACTCCTGGTAGTTGTCTTCTCTCTAGGTGTCAAATTCTACGAAGGCATTTCCAGGTTTTTAGCTGGTTGCACAACCACTTTCAGTGAATAAAGTGTATACAAGGGAAAGTTCTTGTTGGAAATTGAGTACTCTACCACCAGCTCAGAGATCAGAATGAGTGAATACCAACTAAATGTGAATGAATTTGAAACAATGAATTGTCACTCACAAAGTATGACAGGAACATGGACATCTAAACTTAGACCAATATTGTAAAAACACTTTTTGTTCCTCTCTATAACTATTTTTCTACACATTAGTTTTGTGAAATGCAATGTGCCCAATATGACAGAGATGAGTAGTACACTGTTGATACTAGTGACATTTGATAGATAGGGCTTAATATAAACTGCATCCATTACCATAATAATTCCATTGATATAAGAATGGTGGCTTGAAGACCCGGGCAAAGTTAATTATTTTCGGTATAATTGAAAAGTGAATATTCAGTCTAACTGTTTGCTCAATTGAACGTAATAAAAAATTAGGGTTGGTAAGCGGGGACCCTAATATAGCAATGAGTCTTTGACAGAACCAAGGTGATTATTTGCAGAGGAGCAGTTTGATGGGGACTTGGCAGGGAACTGGGTATTGACAATCGAGGCTGTCAATAGTTTGACAGCGTTGGAATGTTCCCGTACAGCAGGAGATGTGCCAAGGGTTGGTCATTTTATTAGCAAGTGTTAAACCATGACTCACCCTTTGCATATATTACGAATGAATAAAAATAGTGTTTAAATTGTTTTTACATTTCCCATTCCAACCTGCAAACTTTGCAAAATTTGGCCAGTTTCCAAAATTGATGCATAAAAGCGGCAAAGACGACTGTACGTGTAACCAGGATTCTGACATGACTTTACAACAAACTTTCAACACCTGCACAATGTTTTATTTTTACTGACATAAAGAGTTTTACTCCTGTCTAAGATCCGTCTGCAGAAGAAATTACCAGGCCTAACGTTATGTTGCTAACCTCAATGCTCTGCTGAGTGAGAGGTGCTTCATTGGGAAAAGTGGCCACCCTCTATGTTCTGGCAATGTGACAGTTTGTGTGTGGGTGCAATAACAGTAGATGATAGAATACACTTCCTAATGTAACTAGTGACGCAGAGTGCTCATTTGATTGGCTCAGTGTGTAGCTAATAGTTCATTAAGTTCAGTTTAAAAATAATATCATAATACTGTAATTACGATGCATAATAATGACATCACTTATGGTAAATACTATATTACCGCAGTAACTTTTATAATGAATATCAGATCTTTAATAGTTTATTGCTTTTTAATTTTAGAACTGATAAATATTGGACAAAAGGTAATACTACAGGTAAAGGCAAGAGTTATTCAGGCTTTCAACAACTAATTCTTAAATAGAAGCTTTTTCCCAATTTACATTGATGCATGTCTTAATAAAGGCAACAGCACAATGGCATAATTAATGGAGTGCTGTTAACTATGCTACCAGTTGTTTAAGATGGCCTTCAGTTTATCCCAGATAAACCTTTCGAATATAACTTAGCATTAGCAAGAGAGCTAAGCCCCCTCCCCCCCCCCCAACCCCTGCATACATGGAACAGCATAATAGCATTGATGCACATACATCTTACGTTCAAATTTAACACTTATTATTACATTAAAATTATATGCTTGTAGCTGTTACATTCACGAGACTACAGTATCAGAACTATATAACATCACAAAAACTAAATAATATTATATCAAGAAGCAGACGAAAAGCAGTAAATATAATACAATATAAAGCTACGAACCACTTGAGAAAGACATGTTGAGTGAAAGGCATAAAAATGAAAGCTAAGAACTTAGAGTTATCCTCTAATATTTAACAAGATAGGGCAACTCCACATGACATTCTTTAGACCAATATGATGTATACACATTACTATCTTATGAATGCATACAATGTTTTGTAGTCTGTATATTGGGCCTTGAATCCTTTTCCACTTGAGTGATTTTATTTTAAATAACTGGCAATTTTGTTTTGTTCTCTCTTCCATAAACAGAGAGAACAAATTTCAATAACATAAATTACCAATGTCATTTAAAGTTGCCCTCTCTCTTTATAAAAGAGAAAACAATTTCCAATCAGAAAGTCACTCAATGGAATAATAATTCAAAGCCGGTTTAAAGTTCCTATACTTTGACACATATTTCCATGCCAATTATTAGCAGTGCTACACCCAGAGTTTTAATAAAATAAATAGACTTACTCTTTAACTGAATCATTAAACTGAATTACTCGAAGAAAACTGGAAGCACTCTCAATACTTGACAGTATTACTAGCGTTGCTATTCAATACTTCCATAAACTAAATGAATAAAAGACAACATCAAAAATTTCACTAAACATCAGTAGAATGGCTAGGATACATGTACCTAGAATTAGCTAGTGAGTACATGCACATACCACAATATCTAATAGCATAGTTGCTATTATAAAACTTCTTAAACTGAATAAAAGCAGATTATGAGTGACTGGAAGCATTTGACAATACTGAATTTGCATAGTACAATGCTGCATGGTAGAGGAAGCTATACAGAGAGGTACAGTAATGCAAGGAAGAAGTACTTCAAGGTCATTAGAGCTCATAGACAGAAAAGTTATCAGAAGTTAACATCTCTGAAAGAATGGCCTTCACTGATCACTGAATGACTTTCTACAAGTACTTTCCTTCATAATAATGCCTACCATGCTTACAAATAATACCTGCATGTAACTAGCACCTGCGTATACTTAACTAGCACCTGCATATATATGTCTACTACCTATGTGTAGATATCATTATGGTGAAGAAGAGACAGCTCCAGCACTTTCCAGCACCCACAGCACGATGTCATATATCGATGCAAACATGAAGAATATACACACTATATACTGTAAGTGAACTTGAATAGTTGACAGTGGAAGTGGAATTTCTAGGTACCTAAAACAGGAAGTAGAGTTTCGTGTAATGACAGTGACTCCATTTATACCAACACAACATACCACAGTACATAGCTATCAACTATAGGAGCCACGAGAAGCAAGTCATTAAGATATACAATTTACTTTGAAATTTTTTGCAATGTCATGCCCTGAAACATTATAGAGCAAATAGCGAAATATACAGGTATATCTGTAGATTTTTAGAAATTTGGATTCCTTATCACGATGAATCAGAAAACCATCTTCTGAAGTTGAACACAAGGAAACTCCAACTACTAAAAAGATCAACAGAAAAGACAACTCTCTATAAAATCAGATAAACTGGAATACAATGGAATACTCAATTCCACCAATCACTGTCTAGTATTTCACAGATTTCTGATTTTATAGTAATTACCAATTTTATTTTATTAAAATTGGTAATTTTATAGTAATTATTATACTTATAAAAGAAGTGTATACTTTGTACATAGGCTTACAGTTATATATAATATACAAATCTATACTGCATTACCTAATATACAAACCTACACTGCATTATATAATATACATATCTACAGTGTATTACAAAATATACAAACCTACACTGTATTACATAACATAATATGACTCACCTGTATTTTTTCCCAGTACAGATCCACGTCATAATACAGATATAGAAACCAACACAGAAGTTTACAGCTATGGACATGGCTCGCTGTACAACATCAATGAACCCCTACAAGAATGTAGATAATAACAATATACATGTAGATAACTGAAACATAGTCATATACCTGTGAGTCTGGAAGACTCTGTACCTAAAAGTAAATCATAAGTGTTGATCAAAATAGAAACAAAACTAATCTAAACATGAAAATATTGATTATAGAACCAGTTTTAAAAGCTTCCATGATGAAATACGTTCACCTTCCTATTATACTACATACACATTTACCAATATAATGTGGTTAATAAATTTAAACGGCAGCACAAATGCTCTCTGTTCCAGCCTTGTCACAAAACGCTTCACGCTGGGTGATATACATTCACACTGATATAGGCCCCTTAACCAATTAGATATCGTAGTTAAAGCTTTAACCAATCAGAACTCACCTTAGGGTTCAGTAAAGCTATGACAAATATAACAATCAGTATTACTATGTTGCACACCACAGCAACTATCCATTGGGCACTGAGATACTTGCGGTCAAACCTATCCCATGCTTCTTTCCACACAGAGCCGACAGCCCCCTCAACTAAAACATTATTAATATGATCACGATTATGTATTGTACGCATCACAATTATATTACTCTGTATTCAGATGTTGGCTCAAGATTAAACAAGACATGGGGAGAGGCAAATCAATCAGAAATCTGTCTTTTTCTTGCTAACATTGACCGTTGGTACGAATTATCTCCATTGCATAGCCCACGACTGACTAAAGACCAACAACAATATGTATAATACCATATAATAGTATAAAATGTATATTGTACTCACGGGTTTCACATAGCACCGTGCCATTGAATGTATACGACACTGTTATACTGATCATAATAAATACAGACACAACTGTGGCCACCCAGTTATACTGTGGATACTGTTCATGTAGGATCTGTATCAGAGTAAAACACTTTACACAGACCAGTATCATTGCAATATGAAGTGCAAAACATAGTGCAAGCCTGGTTCTGCTACCAGTGCTGGACCGGTACCAGCTTCCCAGTGCTAGGCCTGTACCAGTACTGTACTAGGGGATATGGCATTAGCCCTAGGTGATATGATATCAGTACTAGGGAATATTATGGTATCAGCATGCACTAGGGAATATGGTATTAGTACTAGGGGATATTATGGTATCAGTACTAGGGGATATGGTATCAGTACTAGGGAATATGGTATCAGTACTAGCGGATATGGTATCAGTACTACTAGGGAATATGGTATCAGTACTAGGGGATATGGTATCAGTACTACTAGGGAATATGGTATCAGTACTAGGGGATATGGTATCAGATTAAAAACTAAAAGTTGTAAGTTAATAATTTTATGGCCAAATTCCAATCACCTGGTATTGAATAAACTTTGCAACTAACAGCTGTTAACATAGTCACAGAGAACATAACTCCTAATAAATAGACAAACTCTGATAGACCAATCAATAGTATGGATAGTTTTATTGCTGCACATGCATTGGTTCCCTTTCGGATTTTACCTATTCAGGAGAAAACACCAAACACTTACCGTCTCAAATGGTATAGTAGATATCTGGCCTTCTTCCTTCGCACTAAAATAGAACGTAATCACATGTCTTGTTTTGTGGAAAGATTCTCAATTTGTCAATTGAGCAGTCAGGGACTTAATTTCACATCCATAAAAATACCAATCCATGACAGGGGTTTGAGCCCCATACCTCTACGGCACCTAACTGCATAGCACAGTTGACAAATAAACACACTACCACTACACCAGTATAGCAACCTTCCCAAAGGAGGCTTTACTTCTGTACAGTAGATGTGCACTGAGCCTACAGTCATATCAACAGTTAAACGACTGCATTGTACTTTTGGAGGGAATACTGATCTATTAGATTTCTTTGCGACCTCTTGGACGGACCCTGGCCGCAAATAAAAATCACAAGATGACCGTCTGACCCAGGTCAGAAGGGTTATTGGCCTGAGACTTTGCTTGGCCGGACGAAACCATCCCTAGCTCATCGGCACACTTGATCTCTTGGCGCGAAAATGAGGATTTTGCCTTTGGTCCAGGCTGGTGTGTTCGCGACCCTGTGACAGATGTGTGCTGGAAATTATTTTCATAAATCAACCTGGATCTAAAGTTTAAGTTGTGAAGACACCTAATAGACAATGTAACTACGGGACATGACCTTTTATGACTAATAGCTTTCTCCTGCATTGATAGGATAGCTGAAAATCTAAGAACATAGGCTAATTTGGTTGGTCAAGCTGGGTGGGGGGGGGGGGGGTGCATAAACGAATCTCAGTGAATCAGTAGATAACCAAAAGCTAACGATAACGGCTTAGCAGAGCCAGCTCTGTAACTCATGCCTAGATACCTGCAAGCTAATTGTAGCATATGCTAGCCCACTACCATATTGGGAACCTGTGCAGCTAATAACCTAACAGTATAACTACCTGTGTATCTACCCAAGTAGTCTACACATTCACCAGATACATTCTTTCCTCACCTGAGTAAAGTATGGCCAGGCGGAAGGCACTGCTTGGTCGAATTATTCAAGTAGCATGGGTCCGTTTGTGGTACGACATCAAGTACAGACCAACACCACAATACCTCTAGAATGTAGCATGTCACCATTCCGAGGACAACTGAGAACCGATAACACCGAACCTATCAAATATTACACAAATAAACGACCAATATTGATACAAAAACATGACTTGTAATGTATTAGCATTTACACAACAATGGAATGATTCTAAATGTTAGTATTTAGTTGCCTACCAACTACTACTACTACCACCACTAGTAGTACTAATAGCATGGTAAAAGGACATTTCGAAAAAGACAGTTCGAAATTGTGTAGATTACATTTAGAGGAACACAAATTACATACAATGTACAATTAATTTTAATTAATTAATTAAATTCATAAATTAAAAAAATATGATATTAAAAATAAAAATTAGTTGAAATCTGGCGGTTGGGGTTTGAGATTTCGAACTGTTCGGCTTCGAAATGTCTTTTCCGAACAATCGCAAATTCATAATAGCATGGTGGTAGTTAGTAGTAGATAGTTTAACATGATCCTAATTAAGATAATTAATGACTCACCTCATTTCGAGTATATCCTATCTTAGTAAACATATATGGCATAGTAAGGGAGATACCCCCCAGTCCAACTGTTACCATTAGGAATGACTCCTGAGTGTAGCTGAAGTCGTTACTTATAGTATTGTGTATCACAGAGCCAACTATGAAGGCAATGATGACCTAAAATGTATAAAGAGTCATCAGGTCATTCTAACCTGAAAACTTAATTTTCATAAAACTTTATTGCTTCAATCATATAGTTCCAACTTGACTTACGGTACATAGCAAATTGGCACCTGCAAGTACACAGTAATAGGCTAACTTACAACAAGTAACAGCAGGGCACCTGCAAGTACACGGTAGTAACTTACGCCAAGTAGCAGTAGGGCACCTGCAAGTACACAGTCGTAACTTATGACAAGTAGCAGTAGGGCACCTGCAAGTACACGGTAGTAACTTACGACAAGTAGCAGGAGAGCACCTTTAAGCAGAGTCAGTACACTAATGAATGGATCAACCAGTCTTCTACCAAACAGTATTAGTACGTTGAGAATCCAACAGAAGAAAGGAAGCACTTTGACTACACTGCAAAGGTAATAAACACTACAGGCTATGATAAACATAGATATACATTGATAATGATAGATATCAGGAATCATTCACTACATGTACATGTATTGTGTATGTGCATGTGTATGTATCACGTCATGTCGTTAGCAATAACGAAGCGATATTCACAAGTTAATGATTGAGTAGTAGGAGTTACCCTCTCTTTTCTCCAGCTTCTTCCACGGGTATAACACTATTATTACTATCAAATTAAGTTATTATAGATAACAATGAAGCCAGATTCTCCATAACACTGTTCTACCTGATATTAAAGAAGGGGAAGAGAAAGGAGAGAGAGGACAGCTTCCCATTGTAACAACTTGCCACGTGTATAGGATAACCTATATTTAATCATACATCAATACTGTAAATGTATGTGCTAAATATTGTAGGAATCAAACCCATATCTTGAGCAGTAAATACACAACATATTTGGCAATTGACACTTAAACCAAGGGTTACTAATGCTAGCAGAATTAAAGAATCCTCATGTATTCTTTATCAGTAAAAACTTAGTTTATTATTAGTAACAATGCAATCCATCAGGAACGAACCAGCACCTAAGGGTACCTTTCATTAGTTGGCACATTTCTACCATCAAATGTTCTCTTTTGAAGAAGCATTTATAGCAGAACTTAATAACAGTACATTAGTATGCATAAAATTTGCTACCACTATATTAATGTGAATGCATTACCTATTAATAGATAGAATATCAGCATATGCTTGGCTACCTGCCAGGGCATAGCTCAGTCCATTGATCATAAGTGTGAGCATCACGTGGATGGTGAAAGCGTAGCTGAGAATTCTGGGTAGAAAACTTTTGCCCAGGAGGAACAAATTTACAGGTGGCACCTCACTAGTACCTACAGATAGTAAAAGGTTGTATTATTTGACATGTATATACAGATAATAATTCAGCACAATTCAGATACACGTATATAATAACGCAGTAATGAAAAAAATTCAGTTAGTGTACCAATAATACTGATACCAGCAATGAGAGGGAGGGGGAATAGCGGAGACGGTGGGGGAGGGGGTTGAAACTTGTCCATTGGAGAAGACTTTGCTGTTCTGAGCCAATGAATGAGTGTCAACAAATATAGTCAAACCAATATGGCGTCAATATAAGTTACAATAGAGCAATTGTAGAAAGTTTTTTAATAATTCGTCTGGAAAAAAATCCCCCATAATTATATGTCACTGACTGAAAGAAATCATATATTAACCCATGAAACTGCAAAATTTGTGTAACATATTGGGGGCCGAATATTACTTTGATCTGATTGGACTCTGCAATCATCTGAACTAACCGCTTCTTTGGTGCCTGAATAACACATAGTCCTGTTGCACTAAGTAAATCGTCATATAGTGAGAAGATAACTCCATGAGATCATCTGAATAGTGCTATATATGAAGACCAAGCAGGTAGCTACACATGCTTCACACAGATTGTCATCTCACTTTATAGCCAACAGAGAAATTTGACATTAATTCGAAGGTAGGACAGTCAGTTGTATTAAAGCTGATCTGTGGCTGCATGACCTTGCTGTATGTAGTATATGTATGTACTATTTTGATCAAAGACACCGGCAAACGATGAAAGGCTACTGAAATATAATGGTACATGCATGCATGATGGGGGTAGTGCAGATGGATAGGGGGGAGGAATTCACGCGGTAGTATGGGAAGAGATATAATACTGTAGAGTCATTACAGCAATAGCCCAAGTAACCATACATTTTCATGATAATAGAACTTCGGAGTACGAGGGTAAAGCATATTAGAGGCACACTGTCCCAATAGTATAAGCTCCTTGGTATAGGATAAATGTATGTAGTGGGAATCGGAGTCGTTTGAGTGGAGTAACTAGAGCAATGATAGCATTGGTTCATGCTTTGTTAGCAGTAGCGCAGGTAGAAAAAGGTCCGCAGGTGGAGATAGGTTCGTAGGTAGGTCTATACTCTTGTTCACGCATATACAGGAGGGGCCATCCATACTCAGTTCCAATACGGAAACCAAGTCTACCAACAATTCAAGAGGAAGATAGGCTATAAAATAGATCATATGGGCCAAGGGCTATGATAATATGATCTCTAACACTGGTTCACTAATTACATGTATGTAATTATATCGGCCAATGACTGTGTGTACAAATAGACCTAGGTTCCTAGGAGGATGTGAGAGTAGCACACACAACACATTATGAACTAAATAAACCCAGTGTAAGGTACAGGCTTGCCAAGTTCCACTGATGAAAATCAGGGAGATTCAGCATTTGGATGGGGGGTGTCCATTTTGGGTGGGGTGCCAAAGTTTGAGTTGAAAATCAGAGAGACTTAGTAAGCCTGGTAAGGTGTGTAACTATGAAGAAGCAGAAGCTAACATTCACAACACTAAATACAAACCTGTAATCAGTCGCCCAAAATAACTAAATATGGAGAATAAAACTTACAAACCAAACTAATAATCCCCAGGCATACTAAGTCTGGGAATATTGCATTATGTGTGTGAGGCTGCATTATGATGAATAACATCAACAATGACACTAATACAACATTAGCATGTAAACATGATATATAAATCACATGATTTAAGCCCAATTGTAAATCAACTAAACTATAGCTTAGATAGTAGAAACATAAAATGTAGATGAAAAACATACATCAATTATACACGATAGATAAGATGAGTGTTGTGGTTGCGAGGTATTGCGGCTATGATGAAAATACAACACTAGCAAATCTACAGCATACAATCATGTATTTACAATTATAGCTGACTATTCAATTCAACAGAATTGAAGTTGTCTTTTCTTTTCCCAAATTGAGAAAAGAGAAGACAACTCCCGGAGCACTGAACTGAGCTGTATCTAAAGTATACAATTAAACACATCTACCGACATGTATGATTGATGTAGTGTGGTATGATATTATTATACACTGCAGGTAAGTTGAGATGGTATTCTCAGACTAAAGCTATAGAGAATAATTCAAGTAAATGTTGGATTTTCTGTATCTATCCAGTGATAGCCTGGGTTCCACATCATTCAACAGGCACAAGCAAATACCATACAACGTGCAGATCACACTTTCAGAAGTTCAAATGACAGTCTCGTAGATGAACTGAACCCCTGGCTTATCCCTCAGTAGCAGTCACCAATCAATTTCAAATCAAGATGAAAATTGTTGTAAGCTTTGTTAGTGATCAAATGAAATGACTGCAAGTTTATACAAGCGCATTGCAGCAGTCATACAATATGTCAAGTATTGCCCCTAGGGGAATTCCTTGCTGAATCCGGCCCGAGTTCCACAAGCCATTCAATACATACATACCCACCACACATAAAGAACACAAGCTAGGTCCTGAGATTACTGATAGCATAAGGAGATGCGAGGGTAGACCCTTACCTAATTCTGTTGTGTGATGGTTAACACCATTTTTCTCAATTGTACCTTCATCATTAGAGAATGGATTTCCATTATCATGGGTTGACTTGGTTAAAGGTGTAGTATCATCGTTCTCTTTATCCTGCTCAACCAGAATATAACAGTAACTATGGTAAACCTAACAATATACCAGTATTTATTCTACTTTAATGACAACATATAATGCTATTAGGGAGATGCATTGAACATGTAAATAATTCAATCAACATCACTTTATCACCAGTTAATTTCTGAAGTGCTGTTTGCTAACTGCTACTAATATTATAATGCTGCATAACGGACCCATCACTGACACAAGCTGACAATACATCATCTACACACATTGCATATATGCAATGTAGTGCAATATTAAAATTAGTTATGTTATACATAGGCTACTGTGCACTATATCTTGTCACAGTAGTACAATGCAGTACCTTACAACACAGTGCACAGTACATAGTACACAGTACATAGTACACAGTACATAGTACACTGTACATAGTACAGTTATAAACAAAGCCGCCATAAAACCAAAATATTCTTTGATAAAAAGATATTATGTTCTAAATGAGTTGACCAAACCTCACCTCTATTCCGGTAGCTTCTGGAGGGCCTTGCAGCTGAACGGCTACCAACTTCTGCAGCAGATCTGTCACCAGGTAAATAACTATAATCTGTGACATATAAAGGGTATCAGTGATAAATAAGAAACATAGCTTACATTCAATGTTACACTTTGATAACAGATAATAGATAGACATCGAAAATTTTCTTCGGCTACTAGCTCAAATATGTTACTATGGCTACAGCCACAAACAACAAAATGGCTGTAGAAATGAGATACGGTTTCTATCAACTGTACATACTGCACTACTAACTAATCACACACTCTCTACCATTTACCAGTCCATGAATAATTGGTAAATCAAGCGAGATAGGCAACAGTGTGAAGTTTGTTGCACTCCTCATAAGCAAAAACTAACAAGTATTCACTTGACTGAAAATGCAAATGGCACAGAATTTCTAAGGATCACTTTCTGAGTGATCTTTTCAGAAAAAAAGAAATATTTTCTGTTCTTGGAGAATGTATATAAAATAGTAAGACCGATTTTTAAGAGGTAAAAGCTTAACGTGATATGTTTGGTTTGCCACGTACTTAACAAAGTAAAGAATCTATATGATTTATCAAAGAATACTAATATCTAAAATGATGACCAAATAACTAAGACCTAAGGCTACATTAAATTATGCAATATTGTGCCTAGTGTCATACACTAGTGCATATATAAACATAACATGGAGAGATGTAATACAGTGGATACAATGTACATTACCTGAAATACTAAGCATATCGTCATGAGAACAAAGAATGGAGTTAGTCCAGATCTGGCTAAAGTAACGGGCAAACCTGTGAAAGAGAAATTTATTTATAGCTACATGTATATTGCCAAAACGGTCATCCTTTGGATGATTCTAGTTTGTCTACCATTTAGCTTCATCACATTTCATTAGTTTAGTGGTGGCTCGCTCACCTAACACACCGGTTCCCAGGATGTATGCAATCGTCAGGAAATCTAAAACAACAAGAAACAGTAGTAGGAAATCAGCATTATGCACACATGACTGTAGCAAGTTGTGGGCTGCACGTTGGGAACGAATAGAGGTGATGGTATGAACTGAGACTAGGTTTAATTGAAATTAGATAACCGGCAGTTCTGCAAATCAGTCCAAGAAGATTATGCCCTGATCATTTAAAATAGAACTAAGGCTATTACACTACAGTAATACCAAAATATGTAGTCTATAAAAACTTATCTTTAGACTGTGAGTAATGCAATAAAAACAATAAACCCTATCCTCGGCATAACCTGCTGTTAGAGGAGAATCCACCTCGATCAATGCTACCTCCGCTGCTGTTATCGACAGCTTTCTATCCATTACCAGACGTGCACGAGAGTCAGTTTAGGCATGCATCAATCCTAAACTTAGATTTGTGTGATAGCTTAGTGTGATACCAGAATCGTGATCCCTAAAACCACTCAATCACAACTGAATTACAGGAAGCATTTTTCCTTTTATGCCCACAGGTCGTGCAGTGCAAAAGTGTGCTAGATACTTTAAGCTACATATATAAGTGAGGAAGAGATATATGATTTAATAATATTACAAAAATTTGTAATAAAAACAATAATAAATAGCCTAACTAATTAAAATATTTTCTAGAGTAGCTATTATTATAATTACATTAATAGCACCAGCACATTGCTATAATAGCTATCCGCTTATCGTAAATAATTTACTTTAATTATACTACAAAACAAACTTGCTTATTTAATTACATTTATATTATAAAAATTATAATTATCATTATATTAATTATTATTTGAGTGATATCATTAACTTCTATTCTCATACATACCTATTATTGGATCAAATAAAAGTGAATTATTATTATCATGCTAAAGCCTAACATGAAGTAAAAATGTGCCCTAAGTAGGTATAGACATAGCATAGGCCTAGGAACAGAATGAGAAAATTAAAAGTAAAAATTTTAATTAAAAAACTTAATTGTAAAATTGGAACTTGAAGTAAAAATTCCTTACAGCATTGTAGATAAATCAAAACTTTTGAGTGTTGTTTGCCATCAGTTTCCATTTTGGTGTAACAAAGTGTTGTCTACGGTCTAATGTGTATATTACAAGCTCAACCTGCATCACATGGTTTCACTCCAGTCCTTCCATCGATAGTGACATCTAAACCAAAGGGGTACGTACTCATAGAGTTACTACCTCTATGTACATACCCCTTTGATCTAAACAGATCCATTTTTCCTTTGACCTTTTTTGGGTTGAAGTTGACCTTTAGCACTGGAGCATTTACAGTGTAAATATCTTCATCGGTCTAATCGCTCTGCACCAAATACACAAGGATGCAGTCTGCCCGTCTTTTTCTGTATTTTAATAGTTTAGGAACCGTAGTCTATTGTGGCGCGGCGGGTAAGCGAGCAGGTATAATATTTATCAGAAATTATGTCTCGTTATTTCTTAGGTGTTGTGCTCGATTCTCGGCTAATGCTTTTCATTGGCAACCTGACAACATGAGTGGGCGAGTTGGGAGCTTTATAAAGTATAAAATTCAGTTAGTTAATGTATTGAATTTGAGCAACAACTGTGGTTCAGTTTACAGATTGCGATTCGGATCATTTGGGGCCATTTTTATTTGTGCAGTTATCATATACCCGGGCGTGTAATACATAACAAAATAAAAATTAATTATATAAATATATATAATGTGTACAGCATATGATGTTTAGATTTAGTGTTTATCAATATAAATAAATATAATAGGTAATATTGTTGTATCCGGCTGGATAATGAGGCACAGCTGTGCAACTTGTGACCGGAGCACCACTACCAAGAGCAAAGCAAATCAGGAAGAAGCTGACTACTCTACCATACCCCAATGCTGTTGCTAGAGAGAAAATGACTTCACATTCTTGACAGGTGTGCTAGAGGTATACACCGGCATCAGCAGGAAGGGTGGGTGGTATAATTTCACGCTAGCCTACTGTGGACGAGGCTCTAATATTGGACTGAGGTCTTAGACCAGCATCTCTGCAGCGTAATAGGAGTGGTGAGCATTAGGCTATGCAGTGGAGCTATGGGCCCTACTAGTGATTGCAGAAAGGCCTCAGACTCAGAGTGTTGTAAAAGTTACACAACATAATTATTAGTTCTTCACAATAATAAGTAGATAGATAGTACAATGAAGATGCATATCACGGGCATATCACCACAAATATCAGAGAAGTCTTAGTGCACATGTATAAATCCTCGTTGTAGAGTTTGTGTGGGGGTGCAATAGCAGTAGATGATAGAATACACTTCCTGATCAGAGCGCGCAGTTAACTCCAGATACACCACTTGTTTGGTTCAGTGTGTAGCTAATAGGCCATAAAGCTCTGTTGAATAACGCCATATTGTTATGATGCATACGTGACATTATTTTTGGCAAATAGTTTATTACCACAGTATTTTTATAATAACTATCGGACCTTTAATAGTTTGTTTTTTAAATTTTGAACCGATATATTGGATAAAAGGTAATATTACATGTAAAATAAATAGTTATTCAAGCTCTCAACACCATTTTTTAAGAAGCATTTTCCCATTCATGTTGATGAATCTCTTAATAAAGACAACAGCAAATCATAATGACAGAATTAATAAGGTGCTGTTTTCAGTACTATGATCCCAACTATGCAACCAGGAAAAAGTTACTAACAAGTTTAAGATGGCCTACAGCTTGACCTGGCTAACCCATGCATACATGGAACAGTATTATAGCATACATATACAATTCAAATTTATTGCATTAAGATTATACGTTTGCAACTGTTACATTCCCTTTTCTACAGTATCAGAACAGCTGTATAACATCACTAAGCAAAATATTTATACCAAATGTGGAAGCATCAAATATAATATATAATAAGGCTAGTAGGCTACTACCAACTGGAGAAAGACGTGTGAGAGACAATAATGACAGCTACAAATTTAGAGTTATCCTCTAATGTTTGATAAGATAGGGCAACTCCACATTACATACACCAGATCAATATCCTGCTTACATTATACATGCATAAAATGCTTTGTCGCCTGTATATTGGGCCTTGAATCATTGTTCACTTGAGTGATTTTATTTTAGAGGACTGACCTGTTTTGTTTTCACTCTCTCTCTTCCAGAAAGAGCAACTTTTAATAATATCAATAATACTATCAACATCATTAAAAGTTGTCCTCTCTTTATAAAAGAGAAAACAATTTCTAACCACAAAAGTCACTCCATGAAATAATAATTCAAAGTAAGTTTAACGTCCCTAAGCTTTAACACATAATATTTCAGGCCAATGATTAGCAGTGTCACACTCAGAGATTGTAAAATATAAAATAAATAGAATTATTGAACTGAATTACTTGAAAAAATATAATATCCACTCTCTCAACAGCTGACAGTAATACTAGTATTGCTATTCAATACTTTCATCAACTAAATAAAATAAAATATATCAAAAATTTCATACGACATAGATACCTCTACCTGGCTAGCTAGTGAGTACATGCACATATCAGAGTAACTAATAGCACAGTTGCTAGATTAAAATTTCCCAATCCGAATAAATGCAGATTATGAGTGATTGGAAGCATTTGACAATAATGAATTTGCATAGTACAATGCTGGTAGAGGAAGCTATACAGAGAGGTACAGCAATGCAAGGAAGAAGTACTCTAAGATCATTAAAGCTGATAGACAGTGACAGACACACCGTTAAAAACTACCATCTCCATAATACTCCTTCACTGATAACCAAAGATTTTTCTTCTTCACTTCATGATAATGCTTAAAAAGAATATCTAGTCACTAGTGTAGAATACTTAACTAGCACCTGCATATATGTGTCTACTACCTATGTGTAAATATCATTATGGTGAAGAAGAGACAGCTCTAGTGCTTTCCAGCACCCACACCACGATGTCGTATATGGATGCAAACATGAAGAATACACACACTATATACTGTAGGTGAACTTGAATAGTTGTCAGCGGAAGTGGAATTTCTAGATACCTAAAACAGGAAGCATAGTTTCAAGTAATGACAGTGATTCCATTTATACCAATACCACATACCACAGTACATAGGTATCAGCTATATGAGCCATGCTTCAAGCCACAAGAAGCAAGTCAAGGAGATATACAATTTACATTAAAACTTGTTGCACTATAACATCCTGAAATATTATATAGCAAATAGCACAATGTACAGGCATCTAAAGAGTGTTTTAGCATACTGAAATTCAAATTTATTATCGTAGTAAATCAGCGAATCTACCTTCTGAACTTGAACCTAACTTTAAACTCCAACTATTAAAAGGATCAACAGAGAAAACAACTCCCCATGAAATCAGATAAAATGGAAAACATATTATTCAAATATTCAATTCCACCAATCACTGTCTAGTATTTTATAGTATTTTGGTTTTATAATAATTAATTTATAATACAAGTCTACATAGGCCTACAGTGTATTACATGACCTACAAACCTACACTGCATTATACAATATACAAATCTACACTGCATTATATAATATACAAATCTACACTGTATTACATAATATACAAACCTATAATGTATTACATAATATACAAATCTACACTGTATTATATATTATGCAAACCTACACTGTATTACATAACATAATATGACTCACCTGTATTTCTTCCCAGTACAGATCCACATCATAATACTGATATAGAAGCCAATACAGAAGTTTATAGCGATAGACATAGCTCTCTGTACAACATTAATGAACCCCTGTAAGAATGTAGATAATAACAATAGCACATTATGGACAAATCATGGACAAATTCTAATACCATGCAATATTGTATCAAAAAGAAAATCATAAGTTTTGACCAAGATAGAGACCAGACGAGTCTACACATGCAAACATTGGTTATAGAAACCAGCTTTAAAGACTTTCATGGTGGAAAATATTCAACTTCCTATTATACTGCCGTACATACACGTTTATGAATATAAAGCGGTAAATACAAGAGTTCAAATGTTTGTAAGCGCAAAGAAAACTCCAGATTATTGTATGCAGTGTATCATACTCATCCATGCACACTGATATCGGCTCCTTGGCCAATTAGATATCGTAGTTGAAGCTTTAACCAATCAGAACTCACCTTTGGGTTCAGTAAAGCTATGACGAATATAACAACCAGTATTACTATGTTGCACACTGTAGCAACTACCCACTGGGCACTGATACACTTGAAAGTAAATCTATCCCACGCTTCCTTCCACACAGAGCTGACAGCCCCCTCAACTAAAACATTATTATATGACCGCAATGTCACTCTGCATTCAGGTGTTTGCTCAAGTTTGAGAATTAATGATAATTATCATTGCCTGACAAGGAGTTACTTCCCCTCCCCTCACATGGGGAGAAGCAAAACAATCAGAAATCTATTTTTTGCAAACAATTATTTCCATGGCTGGCTAGAAATGAACAACATATACTGTATGATATAGAACATAATATATTGTACTCACGGGTTTCACATAGCACTGTGCCATTGAATGTATACGACACTGTTATACTGATCATAATAAATACGGACACAATCTTAGCCACCCAGTTATACTGTGGATACTGTTCATGTAGCACCTACAACAAAGTAATACACTTTACACAGACCAGTATCATTGCAATATGAAGTGCAAAATATAGTGCAAACCTCCTTCTGCTACCAGTGCTGGACCGGCACCATTCTTGTGCCAGACTCTGTTCAAAGTTGTTTTCTCCTGAACAAGCAATAAAACTATTGATACAATTGATTGGCCTATCAGAGTTTGTCTATTTATTAGGAGTTATGTTCTCTGGGACAATGTTAACCGTTGTTAGATGTAAAGTTCATTCAATACTAGGTGATTGGAATTTGGCTATAAAATTAATAAATTTTAACTTTCAAGTTTTAATCTGATTGCTTCTAGCATTAGATATTGGGTGAATAATCCAGCCATAGGATAGATGCTGGGTGAATAATCCAGCTACTATCTGCTATTATAAACACAAAACATCTATAAAGTAAACAAATTAATGTAACATGCAAATTCGAAGTATTTATTAAAATTATCAACCATTCTGTAACTAGCCAAACAATGGTAAGCCATGAATATTGTCAATATTAGTGAATGTTCAAGAGAACGTTTAAAACTTTTTTACAGACAGACGGCAAACACTTACCGTCTCAAATGGTATAGTAGATATCTGGCCTTCTTCCTTTGCACTAAAATAAAACATAATCACATGTGATGTTATTTTGTGCAAGGATTTTCAATATGGCAATTGAGCAATCGGGAACTATGATAAGGGTAGCCTATCAGAGCCAGCTCTGTAACTCATGTCTAGATACCTGCAAGCTAACTGTAGCATAATATACTAGCCCACTACTATATTGGGAACCTGTGCCCTAATAACCTAACAGTATAACTACCTGTGTATCTACCCAAGTAGTCTACACATTCACCAGATACATTCTCTCCTCACCTTAGTAAAGTATGGCCAGGTGGAAGGCACTGCTTAGTCGAATTATTCAAGTAGCATGGGTCCGATTGCGGTACGACATCAAGTACAGACCAACACCATAATATCTCTAGAATGTAGCATGTCACAATTCCGAGGACAACTGAGAACCGATAACACCGAACCTATCAAATATTACACCAATGAACGATCATTATGGATACTTAGTAGTTTACCCATGTATACAAAAACACGTAATATATTAGCATTTAAACCTCAATGCAAAGATTATAAATATTAGTCTTTAGTTGCTCGCCAACTAAATTTTGAGTCATGGAATTCTGTATTACAATTGAATATAATTTGGTAATATTTAGGCCTAGTAGATAAAGATATGTGGCGATACAGTGACAGTTTGGCTGCGGCTGCTCTTACTACTACTGCTACTACTACTACTACTACTGCTACTACTACTGCTACTACTACTGCTACTACTACTGCTACTACTACTACTACTACTACTACTGCTACTGCTACTACTACTGCTACTACTACTACTACTACTACTACTACTACTACTACTACTACTACTACTACTACTACTACTACTACTACTACTACTACTACTACTACTACTACTACTACTACTACTACTACTACTACTACTACTGCTACTACTACTGCTACTACTACTGCTACTACTACTGCTACTACTACGACCACTAGCAGTAGTAGCATGGTAGTGGTTAGTAGTAGATAGTCTAGCCGGACTTCAATTAAGATAATTAGTGACTCACCTCATGTTGAGTATATCCTATCTTAGTAAACATATATGGCATAGTGAGATATGTGCCACCCAGAGCAACTGTCACCATTAGGAATGGCTCCTTGGTGTAGCCAAAGTCATTACTAATAGTATTGTGTATCGTAGAGCCAACTATGAAAGCAATGATGACCTAAAACATATGAACAGGGTGATTATTGCATCATCAGATCACCATGATAGTCTGAGAACTTAATTTCCATCAAACTTTGTGGCTTCAAACACATAATGCATGGTAAGAAATCGTCGAGTAGCTGAAGGCACCTACAAGTACACAGTAATAACTTATGACAAGTAGCAGCAGGGCACCTGCAAGTACACAGTAATAGGCTAACTTACGACAAGTAACAGCAGGGCACCTGCAAGTATACGGTAGTAACTTACAACAAGTAGCAGTAGAGTGCCTTTAAGCAGAGTCAGTACACTAATGAATGGATCAACCAGTCTTCTACCAAACAGTACTAGTATGTTGAGAATCCAACAGAAGAAAGGAAGTACTTTGACTACACTGCAAAGGTAATACATACCACAGACTATGATAAATATAGATATGTATTGATGATGACAGATATCAGAAATCATTCATGACATGTACATGTATGATGTGTATGCACCACGTCTGTAGCAATTAGCAAGTGATATACATAAATCAATGATTGTAAAAGGAGTTGCCCTCTCTGTTCTCGTGTTCCTTCAAAAGGTTGACAAGAATAAAAACATTATAATTATTAAATTAAATTATTATAGCAAACTATTAAGTCAGATTCTCCAAAGACACAAGTTGGCACATTTCTACTGTATCTCTGCTAGAAACTTGTCAAGTAGTTCTGTTATAAATGCTTGTATATAACATTAGTAAGCATAAAGATTTGCTACTACGAAATTAATGTGAATGTATTACCTATTAATAGATAGAATATCAGCATATGCTTGGCTACCTGCCAGGGCATAGCTCAGTCCATTGACCATAAGTGTGAGCACTGCATGGATAGTGAAAGCATAGCTGAGAATTCTGGGTAGAAAACTCTTACCCAGGAGGTACAAATTTACAGATGGCACCTCACTTGTACCTAAAGACAATAAAAAGTTGCATCATTTATATACAGGTTATAAATTGATAGACTGGTGTAATGATAAGGTTAGATTAACCCAGTATAATTCCGATATAAAATAATAACATGATGAAAAGCTATTCAGTTTGTATGCTGAGCCTACCTACGGATACCATCATTGAGTTGCAGTGGGACTACCAGAGACTGTGTGTGTGGGGGGAAGGGGTTGATGAAGGGGCCCAACACTTGTCCAGTGGAGAAGACCTTGCTGTTCTGAGATTCAATGAATATGTGCCCAGTTCGGTATTGTATAGTAACAACACGCTCTTGTATAGGCACACCAAGTATGGAGTCAATTTTATATTATAAGTCTTAATGGAGCAATTACAAAAAATGAGGATTACTTTCTTTAATAATTCGCTCAGCACAAGATCTTGTTAAAAATATTAGATTGCAAACTCTCCATAATAATATGTGACTGACTGGTGAAATTTGGTGTAACATATTGAGGAGAGGTTTTACTTCGACCTATAGCCTACTTAGTCTAACTAACCTCTCTTTGGTGCCTGAATAATATATAGGCCTGTTGTACTAAGTTAATCGTGACTATTTAGGATGTCAGATAGTGGGGAGATAACTCCATGGAATCATCTGAATATGAATACATAATATTGTTTGATGCAGCTGAAGCTCGTGTGTTGCTACAGGCAGGTTGTTAGCAAAATTGACACCAATGCAAAGTGAAACCAGTCAGTTGCATTGATGCTTATTCATGGGATCTGAGGCTAAATGACTTCTATGCATTATTTGATAGAAGATAAAGTTAGACAATAAGAATCGAAGCTCAAATAACTTTGCCTAGCACACGTTGAACCTGTGACGGAATGTAATGGTACATTGCTGGTGTTAGTGCATGTGGATAAGGGAGAGGAATTTACTCAACCACATAGGGAGGGATACAATATTGTAGATTGACTAGAGCAACAACCCAAGTAGTCCTACAATTCCATGATGATGGAATTTGGGAATATGGGGGTAAAGCATCTATTAGAGGCATGCTGTACCATTAGTATAAGCTATCTGGTAGAGATCCTAGCCGTGAGCAACTAGAGCATTGGTCAGCATTGGTTCATGTTGTGTTATATCAGTAGGGATAGATGCGCAGGTAGGAATAGTTCTGCAGGTAGAGATAGCTCCGCAGGTAAGGATAGTTCTGCAGGTAGACCTATACTCTTGTTCTCATAATAAAATTACATACAGAAGGCACCATCCATACCCAGTACCAGTATGGAAACCAAGTCTACCAATGTTGCAAGAGTAAAATTGGCTATAAAATGGACCATATGGGCCAAAGGCTATGATAATATGATATTTAATACTGGTCCACTATCTGCATACATGTACATGCAGAGCAATATTGGCCAATGGCTCTGTGTACACATAGACCTAGGTTCCTAGGAGGATGTGAGAGTAGCACACACAACACATTCATGTAGATCGTTATAAACTAAATAAACTCAATGTAAGGTGCAGGCTTGCCAAGTTCCACTAATGAAAATCAGAGAGATTCATCATTTGGATAGGGGGTGTCCATTTCGGGTGGGGTGGGGTACCAAAGTTTGAGTTGAAAATCAGGGAGACTTAATAAGCCTGGTAAGGTGTGATACAATAAAGAAGCAGAAGCAAACATTCACAACACTCAATACAAACCTGGAATCGGTCGCCACAAACAACTAAATATGGAGAATAAAACTTAAAAACCAAATTAATAATCACCAAGCTTAACTCAGTTTGGGAATATTGCATGTGCTTGAGGAGCACTGTGATGAATAACATCAACGATGACACTAACACAACATTAGCATGTAAACATGATATATAAATCACATGAAATAACTTTTAACTGGTAGCTTAAACAACTACCAGTACATTGCAGCAGTCATGCAGTGGGCACACAGCATTCCACAAGTACTGGTCTAGGACAGTTTGCTTAGGATGACAATCTTGTTTGCCTGCTTTAATTCCCTGCTAAACTCGGCCTTAGTTCCACAAGCTATCCAATCACTGGCATAGCCAACCCACCTCAAGTTAGCTACACTTGGGAAAAAGACTAGGTCCTGAGATGTCTGATGGCATAAAGAGATGTTAGGGTAGACCCTTACCCAATTCTGCAGTGCGTTGGTTAAGACTGCTTCTCTCATTTGTACCTTCATCACTAGAGAACAGATTGTCATTATCAGAGGTAGAGTCAGTTAAATTCTCTTCACCCTGGTGAACCACAACATACCAGTAGATACTATGGTAAGCCTACCAGATACCAGTATTTGTTCTACCACATATAGTAACATACATGTACACATATAGTGATACATAAAATCTATAGGAAGATACATAGAACCAGTAAGATAATCTAGTTAGGTAATTCAATTAACACGACTTTATCACCAGTTAATTACTCAAGTGCTACTCAAGTGTCCCTAAATACTACCAATAACACTGTATAGCTTCATGAGCATCGACAAAGCTGACACTTCCCTGGAATACATCATCATCATCTACACCCATTACTGCAGATACTGTAATTGAAATTAGTCAAATGATACATTAACTTAGCTCGCCCCTTGGAATAGAAAAAGTACAGAAGTAGCATACTGCACTATGTATTGTGCATGGTGTCTCGCTAGTACGTGTCTCGCTAGTACGGTGTGCAGTACACAGTACATAGTAGGCCTACAGCTAGAAACAAAACCATTATTAGACAAACATATACATGTAGGTACTTTGATAAATGAATATCACTACATCAACTGGTTCTAAATGAGTTGACCAAATCTCACCTCTTGTCCGGAAGTTTCCGGAGGGCCTTGCAACTGAACGGCTACCAACTTCTGGAGGAGATCCGTCACAAAGTAAACAACTGTAATCTGTGACATATAAAGTAAACAACTGTAATCTGTGACATATAAAATAAACAACTGCAATCTGTGACATATGTGATTTTGGCTACAGCCACAAACAACAAAATGGCTGTAGAAATGAGATAAGGTTTCTATCAACTGTACATGCTGCACTACTAACCAATCACACACGCTCTACCATTTACCAGTCCAAGAATAGATAAAAAGCACATGTAAAGTGAAAAAGCTAGTCAGTAGGTATTCACTAGACTGTAAATGCAAATGTCACAGGATTTCCAAAAATGCTTTTGTTAGCAATTTTGTTCCGGAAGGATAATGGTAGTATTTTCAGTTCCTGGACTATGTCCAGCGTGTATAAAAATCATGTGACCTCTTTTCCCAAAGTAAAAGCTTAACCTGACAGGTTTGGCGTGCAAGGCACTTCACCAAGTGAACAGTCCATATAATTTAGTATTATATAAAACGATGACAAAATAAGTTTGCTTTCACTTTAGAAAGCAATGAAGTGATGCCATGTTGTTTGCTAGCATCATATTATATAAATGTTATAATATGGCGAGGTATCATACAGAGGGTACAGTGTACATTACCTGAAATACTAAGCATATCGTCATGAGAACAAAGAATGGAGTTAGTCCAGATCTGGCTAAGGTAACTGGCAAACCTGTGAAAGAGAAATTTTACTATAATCATAATGCAGAATGGTCATCTTTTGGATGATTCTAGCTAGTCAACTGGTTAGCTTTACAACTATTCCATTAGTATATTAGTTACGAGCTCACCTAACACACCAGTTCCCAGGATGTATGCAATCGTCAGGAAATCTAAAGCAACAAGAAACAGTGGTAGGAAGTCAGCGTTATGCACATCATGCATGATAATAGCAGGTTGTGGGCCGTACTTTGGGTTTGTGACGATGAATAGAGATGATGGAATGAACACAGATTAGGTTAAATAGAAGTTAGACAACCAGCGGTTATGAAAACTATTCCAAGGAGATTTCCCCTTTGCATTTAAAACGGAACTAAGGCTATTATTCTACGGTAATGTTGTGGTAATATCACCACTTCGCAAAAGATGTACTCTACAAATGATCATCCTTGGTGGTCTATGAAACCATTATAACATTGTCATTAATCTGTAACTTATATGTAATAATAATAAGCCACATCCGCGGCATATGATGGGATCAACAATATTGTAGAACCTGCTATCAGAGGAGATCCACCTCCGCTGCCGTTATCGACAGCTTTTTACAAAATGCCAGATGTGCCACGAGAATTATTCTAGGCATGCACACTCCCAAACTTGGATTTGTGTGATAGATTAGTGTGGTGCTAGAACCGTGATCCCTAGAACCAATCAGGCATAACTGAAAAACATGAGGCATTTCGTCTTTATGCCCAAGGGTCGGGCAGTGCAAGAGTGTGCTAGATACTTTAAGCTAAAAATTTAGGTGAGGATGACATAGATTATTTAATGGTAATTAAAAAAATTTGTAATATATAAACTAATTTGTTATATTATCAGAGATGTGTGCAAGTTTTATTTTGGAAACTCAAGTTTCCATGGCCAACTCTTAGTTGTGACTCTTCAAGTTACAAGTCAATTCTTTCATGTTACAGGTTAAATATTTACATGTCCCCAGAAACTCAAGTTTTTATCAAGTTATCCAAGTTTACTTCAAGCAAGTTTCGATTCTATTTTTTTTTTGTCTAACTCAGTCTTTTTATAGAGTTATTGGGTTATTATTTAGCTTGTGGTGAAATATTGTTAGGAAATGGTGTTAGAAGTTCAAATTTCAAAGCAAAATGTCACATTTTTAGTGTAAAATGTGTTATAATTGTGGTTGTGGTTGGTGGTTATAACTGTGGTTATTTGTATTAATTACAATTCACAGCTGCCCAATGAAAGCTCGAGTTATTGAATATTTCAACATAATGATGTGTGAACTGAGTCTTTGATCATAGCCATAATTGAATTACAATTTAAGTTACAAGATTTTGACAGCTGTACATTCAAGTAAAGAGTCTTTTTAATAAGCCATAAAATGTTGCTTGAATTAACTCGAGTGAGAGTCTTTAACTCGAGTCTGGCATTTCTGTATATTATTTCATAAGCTAATTATTATTATATTAATCATAACAAGCACATTGCTATGTGTTTATCATAATTACCAAAAGTAGTTTAATTATAAAATTAAATAACCATGCTTATTTAATTATCATGTTATTATATTACTAATATTATTATTTGAGCAATCGCATGTCTTCAGATTATGATTATTATTATTGGTTTTGTCACAGCTTTAGCTGCTGTTCTTTCCTACCATCGGCCGAGTTCCACTAGGCTGGGATAGATAGGACCTTTCTTAAGATGTTAGCTGATCCTACTATTATTATTATTATTTTACATGTTGATTTTTCTCAGCTCTTCAGCTGGTTGGATGTTGGTATCCGGTCAGTTCTCTGACCTTAGATATCCAGTACTCTCCTTAAGATCCTCGCTGATCCTAACAGGGCAGAAAATTGTGCTCTGTCTACTTCCTTTTTCCTATATGCAGTTTCGACAATTCCTCTTCTAAATTTTCTACCACTCCCAAAGCTCTAATCACAACAGGAACAACATTCACAGAAGTCTTCTATAGTTTCCTGATCTCTCTTGCAAAGTCTTGATACTTTTCCCGCTTTTCTTTTTCTTTCTCTCCAACTCTGCCATCACCAGGCACTGCAATACCTATCACCCACACATGATCCATCTCTTTATCAAGCACCATTATGTCCAGCTTTTTTGCTTCTATCACACGGTCCGTCTGTATTGTAAAATCCCAGAGCACTTTGGCTTTGCTGCTTTCTACCACTTTCTCCGCTACATGTTCATACCAGTTCTTTGCATGTGCCAGTTCAAATTCTCTACATATATTCCAGCGGATGTTTAGTGCAACCTTGTCATGTCTTTGCCGATACTCGCACTGAGCGAGCTTACTGCACTTACTCACTGAGGATGTGGAATATCGTTTCATCCTTTTCCGTTGCATATCCGACATTTCGTTATTACTGATTGCTTCTCAGTGTTTACTTTTCTCCAAATACAAATGAACCATTAATTATAAATTATAATTTTATTATCATAAAACTCAACATGAATTACAAATATGCCCCAAGTAGGTATAATTATAATAGGCACAGCATAGGCCTAGGAAAAAAAGAGAAAACTAAAATTAAAAAACTTACAGGCCTAGCAAAAAAAGAGAAAACTAAAGTGAAAAAACTTACATGTACATTTATTCAATCATTTAATTAATTTTAAATTCATAGTTAATATCCATAGGCTAATAATTAGAACTACTAAAAATTATTAAAATAAATAAAAATTAAAGGTAAAATTCCTTACAGCATTGTAGATAAATCAAAACTTTTGAGCTTGGCTTGCCATCAGTTTCCATTTGGTGTAGAAAAGTGCTGTCTCGGTCCAATGTCTATATTACAAGCTCAGCCTGCATCACACGGTTTCAATCCTTCCATACGATAATGACATGTACATGTAAATAGATTCACCTTTTTTCTTTGACCTTTTTGGGTTGGAGTTGACCTGTAGAACTGGAGCAGTCAAATTGTAAAATCTTTATTGGGTTAATCGCTTTGCACCTAATACACAAAGATGCACTCCGCCCGTTTCTTGCTGCATCGTGCAAGTAAAGGACTTTAGTCTATTAAAGCGCAGCTGATAAACGCGCAGGTATAATATTTGTCAAACATTTTGTATCGCCATTCTTTAGGTGTTGTGCTAACTTCACGGCCATTGCTTTTTATTGCCAACCTGACAACATGAGTGGGTGAATTGGGAGCTTTATAAAATATAAAAATCGGTTGATTGATGGTTAATATATTGAATTCCAGCAGCCAATTTGGTTCAATCTACAGATTGCGACTCAGATCATTTTTTAAATATAATTTATAATATAAATGATATTTTATTATTAATAATTAATTATAATTATATTTATTAGTAATTTTAAATTAAATTTAAATTTTAATTTAATTTAATAGATATATAATTCTAATAATGTAATAAGAATAACAATGTCAATACACCTATCTAAAGCGATATTCAATTAAAAAATGTATTCAAAACAATAATAATAATAATAGTTGCATCATTCTAATATAAATATGAAATGCATATCATAATCGGTTATCAGTACTGATAATTTGTATGCAATTAAATTTTGGAAATGTCGACAGTTTCTCATTGTTTTGTAATTAACAATAATGTAAGTAATATTTATTACGTGAAGGGCGATCGATAAGTCCCAGGACTGGTGCTGCCAACTTAGTTGTCTTTTCTGGATAAAAAGTTACGTGGTTATTGCTATGCATGTTTTTAAATTGATCACCTTACAACAGCACTGTTTTCTTTCTAGGTGAAATTTTTTGTGAAAACGTGAGACAGATAAAGGTCATTTTATAAAATTGTTGTTGGGTATAACAATGGTAGACAGTCATGACCAAAGATGTGGGGGAGCTTTATAACGTATTAATTTCAGCTGCAAGCGCAGCAACACCGTTTATCACTGATTGATCAAAACGCAAACCCCTTCCGTCATACCCATCAAATAATCATATATGATAGAATGATTTTTGAGAGATTCTTCAGGTGAAGATGGCTAAATATGAGTTTACTAATACACCAGCTTCTCGTTCAAAATTTCGCAAAAATTTTCCAGTAGAAAATAAATTATTTTTCACACATGATTTCAACTTCAATTGCACTTAAATCTAGCTGTAGTAAGATTGCTTCGATACCCAACTTCATAGTTTTATAATTGGAGATAATATATATTTACTTCTGGATTTTTCATTCAAAAAATTCTTATTCTATCGAGCCTTATGTGTTGTTAGAAAGTCCTTATGTTATCTTTTAAAAGCCGAAAGAATCTCAGCTGGGAGGCATAAAAGTACTTTTTAAGACTCAAATGTCTCTGTGAAACCTGGAGACTTGACAGGTATACCAACCACTAAGCTGATAGGCTTTGCTTGCAAACCAGCTGAATTTAACATTTTATAAAGCTACCCAAAGACGTGCCATCAAATTTTGTTTCAAGCTGCAAAAGACTGCTACACAGAGTTAGGAGTGAAGAAGTTTGTGGAGATGATTCACTAAGTAGATGAAGAGTTTTTGAATGGTAAAAGAGGTTCAATGGGGGCAGAGAAGAGGTTGAAGAAAACATGCGAGCTAGAGGCCAATTTATGTTAAAAATGACCAACTAGTTCACCAAGAATGGATGCCACAAGGGTAAGCAGTTACTCAACAAGGTCAAACAATTACCCAACAGTCACATGTATTTATTTGGAGGTTTTGATGAGCCTGAGAAACTCAATTCGTCACAAAAGACTGGAGAGATGAGAAAGCAGGACTTCATCGTTTGCCATGTCAATGTGGCAGCACACAGCCTTAAAAGTGGTTGAACTTATGGCCAAAATTTCAAGGGCAGTCACTTTGACACTCGATGCTTTTAACGAGGCAACAGCGGATGTGCTGAAGGACGTTTCAAAATATGAGTTTAAAGAGTGCATAGCTTCATGGAAAACCCGTCTCTAGGGGTGTATAAATAGGCCAAGGAGACTAGTTTGTGTAAGTGTTGTCATGCTCCTGTAATAAAACTAGTCCTGGAACTTGTCGATCACCTCTTGTAATTATTAATAAAAAATATAATAATCTTTTTTCATTTCATAGACATTATAATATGCATATGTCTATGAACAACAACAATCGGAATATAGAAGTTAAACAGTCTTACATATAAACTGAAGTTTATTATTAATATACATTAATCATAATTTTAGTAGGCCTATAAATTTATTATCATCACATCACACAAGAAGCAGTGAGCACAAATCATTACGATGACAATTTTAATAACTTTTAATTTCTAAGGGGAAGATAAGCTATTAACATAGTGGTTGCAAGTCTGCGTACAGCACATAATGTTTAGATTTGCAGGGCTCTCAAGTTGAATAGACAAAAGTCAAAACATCTGAGAAGATTTAAGCTGCATGTCATGGGCGATGGGCAAATATACCCATCTTTAAAATCGACACTCTTGCTTCTGGCAAATTCATATAGTATTCATTTTTCTACATGCATCTCCCACTTCTGACAGGGTAGCTGCTGATAGAACCAATGTCCTCCACTTGTCTTTGGCCTTCTTGTTTCTTGTTTTCTCGGTATATATTAGTCTACATAATGTAACCATTTTAATCATATTGATCAGATATGTATGTTTTCACATTTGACTCATGAAACGTGTAGAAGAGTTATTGTAAACCTGTAACAGTATTACATAGGGAGCATGGTAAAGGCCCTACAGAATGTCCATATATAAGCAGGGGCATAGTAACAATAGCAGCTAGGCTACTATTGTACAAACATCATGTATCTATTTCTTTGTTGTAGAATTATATTTTATACTTAAAGATGACGAAGTTACAAGAATGGCTTGCAGCAGCAATGATCTTCCTGGCTGTTTGGTAAGCATTTAAATTTCAGCGATAAATTTAGCGACATCTCAATTATTCTTCCCACCGTATTGTATGCTAGCACTATTTTGATTGCTGTGTTGTGGTTATGAGGTATTGTGACTGTGGTGAAAATACAACATGTCAAATAGCAAATCTACAGCATACATGTACATGTATTGGCAACTATTTAGCCGCATATTAAATGCAAACTGACTGAAGTTGTCTTTTCTTTTCCTAAATCTAGAAAAGAGAAGATAACTCCCAGGGAACTGAATTTGACTATAATATTATATATTTATCTCTGTTACACTCCTATATACATGCATGTATAGTTGATATACAGTGGTATGAATGAAGATATTATAGGATATTATGTTACTCTATTATATACATGTATATATAGGCACACAACATAATATATGTTATATTATATAATATTATATAATATTATATTATATATTATATTATATATATTATTATATTATATATATTATATATTATATTTAGTAGAATCTCACTGTTTTGTCTCTTTTATTACTAATAGTTTCATGCTATATACTAGAATGAAATATAAAGCAATCATCGGACAAAAGAGACATAATTAACTACTAATGGACAAGGACATGGTTATGGTGTTTTATATGTAGCGATTGTTTGGCTTACTGCTATATACATGTAGCTAAGGGGATTAAGACTAATCTTGGTGTATCAAGTTATTCCATAATTGAGCATGTGCTTTCTAGAGTGTCTGCACGTAGATATGAGCTCGTTTCATTTATTTAGTGTGGCCATGCGTGGTTTGCGTAAAATAAAATATTTCTCAGTCACGCATAGGTGGCAATTTTTGGAAGAGTTGTTATAGGCCTGTGCATGAGTTATTATTTTCCACCTGATGTTGAAGTTTATTTGCTGTTCCTTCAGTTCCCAGATGTATTTACTTAGCTCTGTGCTAGCCCTTTGGTTTTCATTATTAAATGAAGATTTGTGGTTGTACATGCGCTTCTTAAAAGTGTTTTCTGTCAGTCCTATGTAAGTTTGGTCTGGTGTGTTGGTATTGGGTGCTGATACTGTAGCTATTCATGGATGCAACTGCAGAGTTAAGATTGATTGCCCATTGGAAGGTAATTGTTTAGCACCTAGCATAATTTACCAAGCTACAGTATCAGCACCCAATACCAACACACCAGACCAAACTTACATAGGACTGACAGAAAACACTTTTAAGAAGCGCATGTACAACCACAAATCTTCATTTAATAATGAAAACCAAAGGGCTAGCACAGAGCTAAGTAAATACATCTGGGAACTGAAGGAACAGCAAATAAACTTCAACATCAGGTGGAAAATAATAACTCATGCACAGGCCTATAACAACTCTTCCAAAAATTGCCACCTATGCGTGACTGAGAAATATTTTATTTTACGCAAACCACGCATGGCCACACTAAATAAACGAAACGAGCTCATATCTACGTGCAGACACTCTAGAAAGCACATGCTCAATTATGGAATAACTTGATACACCAAGATTAGTCTTAATCCCCTTAGCTACATGTATATAGCAGTAAGCCAAACAATCGCTACATATAAAACACCATAACCATGTCCTTGTCCATTAGTAGTTAATTATGTCTCTTTTGTCCGATGATTGCTTTATATTTCATTCTAGTATATAGCATGAAACTATTAGTAATAAAAGAGACAAAACAGTGAGATTCTACTAAATATTAATTAGCTCTGTTGTAAACATCGAGCACTTTGTCTGAGATTCAGCAGTGCACAAACAAGTGCATTACTCCATATATTATATATTATATTATATATTAAAATATATCTTATATATAATATAGGCTATTTATAGTTTGTGTGATTTATTTTATTCAGGTATGCTCTGCTCTCAGACAGTGTCAAGGTTGATGTCCCCTACATGTACAAACAACTATTACCTGTCTTCTGTGTCGGTGTGTTTGGTGCTATGTCTGTCGCTATTGTCCTCTACAGAACTTTCACATTTAATAATTGTGATGAGGCTGCAGAGGAGTTGAAATCTCAAATAGAAGAGGCAAAGAGTTACTTAAAAGGAAAAGGACTTGTGGTTGGGAGCTGAATGCTTAGCATTGTCTTGCTTTCTATAATGCTTTTTTATAATAGGTTTCTTAAACCTAGCTGTAGCCATTTTTGTGGAATAAGCTACCATGTTGTATGGCCATTTGGCAATTTACTACAACTACCATATTAGCTGTTAGAATATTATCATATCAGAATTTTCTATATTTATCCATGATGGCAATTTGTAAACTTATTTATCCGTTGCTATGCTGTTAGATTCATCCCAAAGAACGAAATGCTTTAGCTATGCTAAACCTTATACTCTAAGTAATTTTTTTCTCTATATCGAACATTGAATAAACTGCTACTCTATAATTTTTGAAGTTGTATTTGCTTTGAAAATTGTGACATGACCGGCATAAATGTAGTATAATAATGTTAATCAGAGTGATGTTTCCACGTAAGGCTGTCTTATTGCAATTGCACGAAGAGTGCTTTGAACACACACAGTTGTAGTCTTCCTTCTATGAGACCCAATAGGATATTTATGTTGTACACACATGTTGTTCACATACAAATAGTATGGAAACTGTAAACTACATTTGTATACAGTGCAAGTATCAATATTATTATTATGTTATCCTTTCACCCTACTTGTACACTTCCTAACCTTTAAACAATGCTGTTCTGTTGTGCAGATTTGCATGATGGTGTTTGCTGTTATCAGATTTTACCCAGGCCTTCTCTTTCTTCCCCATCAAGTCTCTCATTGAAGGATTAGGTACAGTGTACATGTAGAGAGCATGGTGTCATATGTTGTACAATGCATTACATGGAATGTATACTATGCACACATACAATGTACTACGTGTATACCTATCTTTATGGTATGTACATGTACAATGTACTACATTATGGTATATACACATACGCGTACAATGTAGTACATGGAATGTACATGTACTACATACAGTAGAGATAGGGCCTACATGTACAATGTATTACATTTAGAATGTCAATGTACATAATATATAGAATGTGCATGTACAACAATGTACTACTTATGGAATGTGCATGTACATGTGTAATGTATTACATAATTATGGAATGTACATGTATTATACATATGGAATGTACATGTATTATACATATGGAATGTACATGTATTATACATTATGGAATGTACACGTATTATATAATATATGGAATGTACATGTACATGTTCAATGAAAGCTACTGTTGAACTTACAAGTACACTCATTGTCTTCAAGAAGTGATTTCAAATAAAACTTGTTATAGCAAAATATTTCGATATGGATTTTTATTGGGAAGTACTACAGTGTAAAAGCAAAAGACATGATAAAAATACAATAAAAATAACATTATGTCAACATAGAGTATTATTGTAATGATCTCTGCACAGAATCTGGGATGTGATGGAAAGACTGAGGTGGGGTTCAGCCCTGTTGTTACATTATACTACGTGAATCATGCTACTGACTAGCCCTAGTGTCCCTGTATGCTTCACAAGTTCGTGAGTGCAGCCCTACCCTAGGTATTTCAATGTCAGCTCTAGTAGAGAAATTATACATAATCAGGAACATTTAAACCAATGCTACAAAAAATTATAACAAATGATGCTAGCCTTGGGAAAAATAATATCTGCAGTTATTCTATTATCTATATGAGATTGCTGTTACTCGGTCTGTCCTCATAGAGTGGTTGGCGGTTGGAGTTGCCCAGTTCACCACCACAGTAAATGTAATTAGTGGAAGTGATGCCATGCCAGTATTTATATATGGCTGGTTTAAAGATGCCAGTGTTAACTCTGGTTCACTATATTGTCAGCCTACGATATTAAAACCATAAAAATTATGAAACCATCAATGTTACCTGCATTGATTGAATGTTTTAGATTCAAACGTTACTTTGAACTTTAATTCAAATTTTAAGTGAAGCCTGCAATGGAACCCTAATAAAGTTTACCATATTTTTATATTTCGCAATTATAGGCAAGGCAGTATCGTACAAAATGTTTGAAAAAGGCATAGAAAACATAGCATTTAAGCATGCTGAAAGAGGCGAATATTTGAAAGCACTGGAGCTGCATGAGAAAGCACTCAATGAGCGTACTAACCGCTTTGGGCAGCAAACAGCACAAAATCATCCAGATGTAGCCACAAATCATATCAATATAGGAAATGTCTTATTTGTCCTAGGAAGACATCAAGAAGCTCGCTGCAGTTATTTGGAAGCAATGAAAATACGAGAAAAGATATTTGAGAACAAAGACCAGCAGAAAATTGCACAAGTATACTCTGACATTGGATTAACTTTTCAGAAGCTCTGTAAGTACCAATTTTCCATGCAAAGTTTCGGTCATGCCATACAGATCCTGGAGATGGTCTACCCCAACACCGCAAATCATCCAAATATTTGTGTTGCCAAATGTTCGTTTGCCGATGTTAACAGAGAACTATGCAAATACAATGAAGCTGTTGAACACCTTACATTTGCCTATAATGGATTCGTTGAGCTCTGCCGGACAGACAGCCATCCCATCCTCTGTGATGCAGTTGCAGGAATGGCTAAAATTTATGTTGACATATCTTACTATAATGAATCAATTAAATCGTATACAACAGCACTTGCGATGGCCGAGAGGAAAGACCCAGGGAATCAATTTCCAATTCATCCTGATGTCCCAAAGCTCATCGCAGACATTGCCAATGTTTACTTGCTCCAGGGAAACTATGAGAAAGCCTGTGAATATGCCAACGCTGCCGTCACAAAGTGTGACGAAGCTTTTGGTGACACCAGAAAGATCTACAATAAAGTGCAAGCCTACAATACTCTTGGTAATGTCAAGCGCAGCATGGGATGCTACTCATTAGCCCTTGATGCATACAACCTCTCTCTAGAAATATTACTCGACACCTTTGGAGCAAATGGACAGCATCCAGATATTGCAGATACATATGATGCTATTGCACTAGTGTATCAGGAGCAGGCTCAGTATCAAACAGCCCATCAGTTTCATAATAAAGCAGCGGATAGAAGGAAAGAGATATATGACGATGGTGATCTAAATGGCATACATATTGAAGTCGCAAATGGGCTTGATGCCAAGGCCTCAACTTATTTTTACCAGGACATGTTTTCAGAGGCACTCGCTTTATACTGCGAATCTCTAAGTATTCGAGAAGCTGTTTATGGAGAAAACAGCCACCATAGTATAGCAAAGTCTCACTGCAATATCGCAAAGGTGCACACAAAAACGTCTCGGTTCGAAGATGCTGGTCAAAATTTCACAAAAGCCCTCAACCTACTGACAGAGAAAATATTTTGCAAAGCCAAGATGCATTCTAGTATTGCAGAAGTTTTGATTGAGTTTGCAGAGCTGCACAACATTACAGGAGAATATGGGACAGCTATAGAGTTTTACAAAAGAGCTCAGAGCATATATGACCATAATGAAGTTGGCATGGAAAATCATCCAAACTATGCTAAAGTGTTTGCATGTCTGGGAACCGCTTATGAACAGCAAGGAAAGCTATTAAAGGCTTTAGAGCACTACAACACATCATTTCAGAAATACAGACAAATATTCAATGATTCGCATCGAGCAATAGGAGCGAGCCAGGTAAAAGTTGCTCTTGCTAAGCTGAGACTTGAAAAATTTGATGAAGCTTTAAATGACTGTTTTGCTGCACTTGATTATTTCCGCAAAGCAGGTGGAATACACTCAGTTGATCATCCAGATTTTGCGTTTGGTTTCAGAAGCGTCGCATTAATATGTATAGAGCAAGAAAATTATGTGCAAGCTGAGGAATATCTTGCTAAGTCTCTTGCCATGTATAAAGCAATATATGGACCTAATTGTTTAGAAAGAGCGAATTGTTATGACAATCTGGGTCGAATACACATGGAAACTAGTCGGCTCGCGAGTGCGGAGGAGTACATCAACAAAGCTGCTGAGATGAGGACATCTCTTGCTCCAGCTAGATGTGGGCATATAGAGTTAGCCGAGAGCTACTTCATGAGAGGTGTTTTGAACTTCGAGCGGAAAGATTATCTAAAAGCAATCTCGGAGTTTAAAGTAAGTTTGGAAATGATACAGACACTAACAGGTAACAGTAAACATCCTAAAATAGCCAAAACATATTCAAACATCGGGAATGCTCACATTCAGATGGAGGCTCTAGAGGACGGTCTCGAGTTTTACAAGTTATCTCTAAAGGCAAGAGAAGATGCATATGGTGACAATGCTGCCAGTAATGATATAGCAATTCAATTATACAATATTGGATCAACGTTGATACGGCTTCGAAGATTTAAGCTCGCGTATCCGCAGTTAAAGTTGGCAATAGAAATGTTGCTAAAGCACAAGACCCCCAACCCAAACAACCCATATTTAGCAAGTGCCTATTACAATATGGCACTCATTGGCCATTGTATAGAAGGGTCAAATCAACCTGCGGTATTGAAGTACTACTTCAAGGCTGAAGAATTATTTAGACAAATATCTCCAACCCATCATCAGCTGGCTAATGTATACGAAAACATTGGACTAATCAAATTCAAACAGTGCGAATACAAGGAGGCACTAGAGTTTCACCAAAAATCTCTTGAAATACGGAAGACTAATTGCCGTGATGTAAATACAGGCGACGTGGCAAAGTGTTATGATAATATTGCAACAACGACAAGTAGGTTAGGTAAATATAAGGCAGCACTCAAACATTTTCAAAAATCATTCGAAATTAAGAAACGGGTATATGGATGTGAGGCTATCAATATTGACATTGCCAACTCATACCATTACATTGGCACAGCTCTAGAGCGACTTGGGAACAATGAAGAAGCGCTTAAGCATAATATTGATGCACTCACAATGTACCGAGCAGTGCACACTGACTGCAAGAATCACCCGGATATTGCCAGAGCACTCTATACTCTTGGTATGTCTCTATGTAACAAGGGAGAATATGATCTCGCAATACAGCAAATGACAGAGAGTTTGAAAACTCTAATATCATTCTATGGTGCAGACCTCAAGGGGTCTACACTTAGTGGCTGGCCTGATATTAATCTCTGTTTTATATACACTGCCATAGTAAATTATAAGCAAAAGGCATTCGATCAAGCCCTTGACTTTTTAAATGACGCTCTCTCTGTACTAGAAGTCAATGAAGTGAAACATCCAAATACTGGTTTAATTTGCTTCATGCAAGGTAAAGTGCACGTTGCCAAATGTTTACTTCCCGAAGCCAAAGAGCTCTTCTATCAGGCTATAGAGGAGTGGAAGGAGTTTTATGAGGACCATCCTGACATTGCTAACTGCTATCGTGAAATTGGTGCCATCTGCGAAACAGAAACCAAGTACAATGAAGCAATAGAAAACTTTTGCACTTCATTTGAAATAAAAAAAAGATTCGGTGAAGATTCTCGAAACACACTAATCTACTGTGACGATATGGCTTCAGTTTACAGAAAGCTTCATGATTTGCCACGTAGTCTGGATTATCTTTTTAAAGCTTTACGAATTAGAAAAGAACTATATGGTCCAGGATACCATGAAGAAATTGCAAACAACCTAGAGGACATTGCAGACATGCATAACATTCAAAATAATACTAATCAAACAAAACACTTTACATCTCGAGCTAAGAAAATGAGAGCAAACCTTGCTAAGGCTAAGACACAATCAAAAACTTTAAATCCGAAGCCATCTCAAGAGTGTTCACTAATGTAGATGGACATTGTCTATTTCGGTAAAAGTCATTTCATGTCAACTCCATATTTTTGCCAAAAATATAACACTTTTTGATAATTAAAGTATAATATTAATACAAGTACTTGTGTTGAGCAAGGTTCAAAGAATACTGCAAGCATAAATATCAGAAGACAGAAGTGTCTTCACACATTAAATACTATTGTGTTTTATTGATAGCAAGCGAAGGCATTATTCATCGAAATAGTATCAGCTGGTAGCATTCAAACCCAAAATTAATTTTATTAGATAACAGAAATCAGACAATAATCAAGTAGTAAAATATGTTATGTTATATCTCCACTAAGTATCCAGTGACACGAGTCTATCCCAAAGCCCCCAAGAAAAGGTGAACCGAATATTGTTTAATTTGGCAGAATTTGTCTTCTCTCATTTGATAAAAGAGAGCATAACTCCTGCTGCGACTTTTATTTTACCCCACACTGTACAATTGATGTGGTGTGCAATTTCAGGCCTGTGTTCGTGCACATAGATACATGTACACATTATAATGTTGTGTGTAATCAAGGAGTTCTTACTCCTTGGTGCAATCAATGCGTATATTATTTTTGTAACAAACAATAACCATGTTTTACGCGGAGTTGTCTTCTGTCTGCAAAATTTGTCGTAAGGTTTCGCGTTGGATTTTTCTAATCGTGCTCTGTGATTAGCCTATTTCCAGACAAAGGGATCCAATAAGACATTTTTAAGCCTTGGATCATTTATATTTTCGATGTGCTACTGTAAACTACATTGCAAAGTTGTGTCTGATTGCTATTGCAATAGTGCACAACCAGAGCTCAGTCAATTGGAAATATTGGGAAATTTTACATTTTGTGCAGTGCGTAGTGTATTTGGAGCAGCTCATTTTGGTCATCGACTGCCAGGACTCCCCATTACAATCAGTCTCAATCTGATATAACACAGGAGATTTTAGGACTAATCATCTATCAAAACCACTGCGTATGTATTCTTTTGCAGTCTGAGTTAGCTAGGTCTGTTCTCATCTTATGGACTAACAAATCAAATTCCATATAAAAAGAATTAAAATAATATAATTAAATAATAAATATTAAAATAAATATTAATATAATATAGAATTATAAAAAAACAATGTAATTAATAATATAATAATTTAATACTAGATGTATTACCAAGCTATGACTGACCATCAATTACGATCATTTAAATTAAAACTTATTGGTCGCTCACTGAGATCAGGATCACTCCGACTCTAGCTCTCAGCTCCCACACATTTACAGCCCTTACTAGGTTACCAGTGACTGAGTGAGAAAGATAGAGTTGACCAGAACCACTGCTAAGTTACTACAATCGATTTAAAATAGTTTAGTAATCCAATAGCTCTGTAGGATGCCATAAATAAAAACCTCTTTCTGCTTATGATCACTTGATTCTGTTCTTAGTATCAGCATGCCTCGGGTACCAAAGAATTAGGCATCAACTTTGCTTACCGTTCAATTGGGTAAATTTGGCATAGGCTAGGCCTATAATTTACCTCTGACTTTTCTTCTACTATTTAGAGTAAGATGCCAAAGAAAAAGAAAACAAAGGAAACTTCAGCAGTAGAATACCGGTTTGACTACAGGTAAGTCATTGTTGTCTTTAAATTATAAAATCGGATGATTTAATAGGCCCTAGGCCTAAATAAAATTATTTGGCCAAATAAGTTGTTGCTAGAACTAATAAACAATTTTGTAGGCCTCAGAAGTCAGAAGTGTTTCAGGCTACTGCAACCTGAATGCACTTCGCAGCAGGTCTGCTAAAAGTTAACAATAAATATATTTAAACCGTTCTTTTTCTGTTTTATATTCGTGATGTTTTGTTTTATTTAGGTACACGCCCAAGCCGTATTTCTCTGCTGACTCTGCTGCCAGCCCTGTCTCGGGTCCATCACCGAGCGCCAGCAGGCAAGCTAATGCGTGGAAGACTCCGCAACATAATGGCTATGGCAGTAGCCGCAGTTATGCCAAAGCCATCACTGGAGCGAGCAGTAGTGGTCCCAGCTCAACAACCAAGAAGCCATCGCCTGTGGAGTCTGTCGAGGTCACTACTGACTCCCCCAGTCAGAAAGACCAGACTACAATGAAGAGAATGTTTGAGGAGATGTTTAAGGGTCGGGTTGAGACGAATGTAATCGACATGGTGCTACAGGACGTCAATTGGAATGGTGAGTTTAAAGCGTATATTGCAGTTTTCCTAGTCTATATAAATGCAGCAGTTTGAGCTGTTGCTAGTGGCCTTACCATAGATGACTGACCCATATGACAATGCTCAAGGTGACCAGTCTATAAGTCCACTAGGTCACATTCTAGGCCTACTTACATGATAGCTTCCAAGTCCTGTGTTACTAATGCATATAATCAGATGCAGCTCAGGTGCTGTTGGTAGCAGTTACAACGTCTGGATGCTTCATCAGTTATATAACCTCCTAGTAACTATTGGCAGTTTGCCCAGAGTGTAAGCTATCTTTTAGTACATAATTATATAGCTTCATAATAGCTTACAGAGCTCTCATTGGAATGTAGTAGAGATACAATGAACTATGATACAGCTTTGTTCTTGGTTATTTCTATAAGTTCACTATCTTGTAAGGCCTGTAAGCTAAGCTATGCATACATGCCTACATACAATCTGTAATTAGGTTAGTACATCTATCCTAGTTTTACACACTGTATTGTACTGAGGGTAGTGACTGTTACCAGTATAACTGATTTGCATGTACTTTTAATAATAACTACTAAGCACTCACTATGATACTTGATTATAAATTCAGAGGAAGTGTTTGTGGTTCATATTCTATCATTAGACTAGATCAGTCTAGACTCTCTAGTGACATTATAATATCTGTCAGTATACAACTCTGACCCCCCCCCCCCCCCCCCCCCCTAACCCCCTCCCCAAGGCTATGAAGGGCTTTGGTTTGACCTAGGGGTGTAGGTCTACACTATGCTGAATACCAATTGGTTATCTCTCACATTGTATAGAGTATAGACATTATAATATAATCATCTGTAATGTAGAACATAAATTCTATAAGAGAAAATTGAGTTGAATGGCTCTGGAATCTGGATACAACTACACAGTGGATAGTGATAATGGCTATACCAGATCACTGCTGTTTGGATATGCAGCAAATCTAGCCTACCCTACTGTGTGATAGTAGTACTGTATTTATTAGTGTATTAATTAATACTGGTAGCCTATTTGGTCACTGATCTGCTACTACCAGCTGTCACAATCATCATTTCCATGGTGATCTCCTGTTTTTATTTCTCTTGGCAGTTGAATATTTCTCTCTTGTGTTCATGCAATATACAGCTTTCTCTACTCTATATCTACAATGTAGAATAACCCCTAGCACACCTACCTATCTATTGTTATTATTTACACTATCCATGAGTTCATGACTTGTGGTACAGTGCATTGGTTGATACTACATTATTATAATTTAATCCTATTGTTAGAACAAGCCCACATGCAGATTAGTGACTGATTAGTCCAGGCAGTGTTATAACTACAGGTGTCCTCTATCATTCCTTTTATTCTTGTTCAGCTTTGATATCTATTCCATCATAATATAATTATTATATTGTCACTTTATTGACACTCATATAGTAATGTATGTGCTTCTAGTGTCAGGTCTCAATCTGTAATTATCTTCTCACAACTAACTCTCAAAGGATTCTGTCATAGACATAATTATTACAAGTTACAAGCTACATGTACATGTATATAATACCAATAATTATATGCTGTGCATCTATTATTCAGTTAGTAGTAGCCTACTAACTAATAGCTGACACTCATTTGACAGTTTGACATGTGTGTAATACTGAGGGAATTCTGAGTTTGAATGGTTAATTTAAATGTTAGGATGTAGGATAGTTGGAGTAGACCTACTGCAAACAAATAGTTAACTGTCTCCTCTACCTTCTGTAGTACTGGCAACGTTATATAACAGCTCTAATACTGTGTTTACGTTCAAATGTCACTTGGCTCTCCTTTGCTTACTTTTCCCTCCTGTAGTAACAAAAACAAATTACTGACAACTCGGTAGTCAACATTTTTCTACTTTCTACCTATGTTAATAGATTCAAGCGTTGCTGCATAATTTTACACAATATTTTCTTGTAACTGTGTGTCGTTACTTGTAAACTAGGCTGAATATCAGTGCTCTAGGAAGTGTTTCACACTCCGTCACACGGCGATATAAAAATATTTCAGTCTAACTTTGGGTGGTAACAACGGCAATCCTACTAGCCGTTAATAACACTGGTATCTACTTCAATGTTGTGTAATGTTTGATTATGTATATTTTGTAGAGAACCAGGCACTGGATGTACTCTCTCAGCTGGCCCCTCAAGATAACTCCCATCTCCATACTGCTTCACGCATTGCCAGTGATCTAGTTGCAGGAACTCTTGGTATGTTTGGAGTTACCCTTTCTTTGGTTTGCTAGAGATGTGAAGGCCTATCAGGGTCTAACTTCATTACATTTTTGCTGAAGTAGTTGTTTTGCCCTTATTCATTGCCATAGAGGTAGGAATTGTCACAGTCAGGAGGAGACAAATCTGTAACTCTTTTACTTGTTGGCAATTGTCCAACTGCCAAAACATACTTGGATGTAGGCCCCTAGGAAGATGTCTATTGGTTCATATTTTCTTATTACGTCAGCTTAGCCACAACAATTCCTGTGTTATGATACAATTTAGTGCCAACTTATTTGCTATAGGCTACAATGCAGGAATTTATTATCGCTGATGTTATTTTAAAATTGCACATAGCAGGCTACATTTGATACTATGTAGCCTCCACTTAGTTGTTGCACATTAACTTATGTTATGGATGAAGCCTGATTTCTATATTATGACTTTCAGGTGGGTACGGGGCGCTGACACCTGACCACAACCTTACCCCTACTGCCCCGACGCTATCCTACTGCTCAAGTATGACATCACTAGATGAGTACGGATTGGAGTACTGCAGGGATCAGACGCAGCGTAACCTTTCTCAGGTCGCAGACGTGCTACGGAATGGACCAGGTCAGTATTGAATTGATTTCAAAAATATTAATAAAAAAAAAAATTTTATTGTAAAGTTTCGCTACACAACCATTGCTCCCTGATCAAAATTTACTAAATTTAATATATACATGTATCTTTGTTCAGGAAAAAAGCTAGAAATAATCTGTAAAAGGCCCAGAGACCTAGCATACTTGCTTATTATGAAAGTGAAACTGATGATGTAGTTATTGGTTAGAGTGTTATTTGGGGTTATTTGGGTTTGAAACAACTCATTGGGGTTTCCTTACTTGACTTGGCGGATTTTCTCAATTTTATTTGAACAGCAGTCAGTCAGTCAGTTGTAGCAGATAAACTCATGTCATATATTATTGGTGCATCTATCAGGGTGTCAAATTATAACTTTTGCTAATCATAAAATAAAATATTGTCATCAAAATTTTCATAACTATCTGTATTCCAAGGCTGTACAAACCCGATGAGTTGTTACAACCCCAAATAACCCCAAATCATATTCGACTATATTGTCAGTGCCATTTTCATATGCAAGTATGCTAGAATTATCTAAACAAAGATAAATAAATTCTATAAAATTGGTGTTGTTTGTCTAGAGAATTCATTTATTCATAACGTCATAGTTTACCAATTAATTTCACAGTCACTTGATGATTTTTATTACATGTATATACACTGTATGTTAGCACACATCTCAAGAGTCAAGTGGTAGTGTGAAACATAGCAGTGATACTTGATTCAGTCAATATTATAGAAAAGAAACAATTCAGTGCTGTTAATATCCCATGTAGATATATGCAGCCTCTATTTGATTTATTATGCAATCACTATAATGTGTCCAATGGTCTGTTGTTTGACTTCATAGCACAAAGGCGTCCCATGGGTCATATACTATTACCCTTGGGGGGAATAACTCCAGTTTTATTGTATTTTATACTATTGCATGTTATTATGATTCTTTTAGATGATATAAATGACCTTGATCGTCAGAGATTGGCAAGGTCAAGGGCAACGACTCCTAGAACTCTGTTAAGAAATGGAAATTTGACATCAAAGAATATCTCTCTTGGATCTACAGAATCACTGGAGTCTAACAGATCACATGAACGTATGTACTTAGTACATTATATAGACTAGCACGAGTTGGTCATTTGTATGCATTCAGAGTTGATGGATAGACTGAAGATGTGCCTGTGTTATGACAAAAACATAGAATAGAATTGTGGGCAGATATTTAACATAGGAAAGGCATGTTCATAAAAAAAATATGTTCTTTTGTAAGTTTTGGCCTGTCTTATGTCATAGTGATTTCTACAGACTGATGTTCATGACTGACTGACTGACTGACTGACTGACTGACTGACTGCGGGACATGGTTCGATTCAATTGTTAACGCATCCAGCTGCTGGCTCTGGAACCAAGGTGGTAGAGTACACAGGAAATGAGAATGGTTAAACTATTCTTCCTTGACAGACCTTATGTTGTTTACTTTCTACCATACAGCTGGCGGTCTGACATTCGCATCTTCAGGGACACCTAAGAAGACGAACTTTGACAAGACCATGTCCCTCCATGACATCCCCACCACTAGTGTAGACGATATAGGTATAAGCCTCTCGCTGGATAGAGATCAAGGTGGTGCTAGTTTAGAGACGGCCGTATCCGACCCTGGTAAGTATAGAAACTTACATGTAGTGCTGATGTAGTGTGATATATTCGGAGTTGTCCTAACCTGTATAATAAAGTAATGGGAGAGGGCAACTCCTGACTAGTGGCGATTTAACTAAAATACCAACTTTTTCCCATTTTCTTGAAACTGTGAGTGTAGCTATTGGGTATATTTTCTATAGTGTATTCTAGATTGAGTCTGTTGTTGCTTTTATACATCTGCATGAACTTTGGAGCCTAAATTTGTTTATTGTTGTGGTTGTGCAATGCAAACAAATAAGATATTATTGAATACCAAACATCACTATGATTTGTGAATGCTATGGGGGTGATCTTAGTTCTTTTTTATTGCATTGTTTTGTGCTGCAACTCTAATGTAGTGTTAGTATGAGTTTCCTTGCTTGATTAAATCTTATTGTTTCGCACCAATCGTAGATATGCATGCGTTTCATCTCAATGTGTGATTAAATCTCAGTACATAGTGGTTACAAGCCCTACCCCTTCACTTATCTATGTTAGATTTTCTCCAAGTTTTTATTCCAGTACTACTTGCAGCAGTCGTTTAATCATATTGCCAAATTTATTTCTTGTTTTGTCACCAAGTTTGAATATTAATATATTTTAAATCAGACGATATAAAATTTGAAGTAGTTGGGTTGATGCATTACCACTATGTACTGAGGGCAGTCTCACCCATTGCTTGTGTTGAGTGTAGTTGTGTTGTTATGGTGTTTAGTAGGTCACCTGGTAATACCAATTGATCACGGTGATATAGTCTTAGAGAAGGGCACATATGATAGCCTCTTGTATGTTGACAATACTCGGCCCCTGGCTGCAGACGCCCTTGATAGCTCAGGTAATGCTACTTGAAACTCGGACTTCATAATATTGAAGTCTTACATTAGCCCAATGACTCCAGTCTTAATAGCTTCAATTTTTGTTTTCCCAATAATTTGAATGGCTTGTGAATACTTTTTATGTGTTGAGTATGTTGTATAGACCATTTCTTCTGCATTTTATTTGCTTCCTAGTATTTTATTCCACAATATTTAACTCGTAGAAATCTTGCCGCCGTTGTGGTTTTATAAATAAGCACATTTGGAAGTTGTTTGCCCACTACCTTTCGGAGGGGAGAATAACTTCCAATAAAATTGCTATAGTTAGGGTTCCTTACTAATAGTTTTATTGCACTTATAGGGCCCTTATCACATAGCGCCTCAATATCAGACTACAGTGAGGCTATCAGTTCTCTCACCACACAGTTACACACAGATAGGATAACTCCCAACTCAGCTCCATCTCTGACAGAGTCCAACTCTGCTGTTAACAGGTACTTACATTTAGACTATGGTGAATTTGTTATAGCCTATCACAGTTTATTTAGTTGACTTTTTTGTACGTGTGCTTTTCTTGCATTATATTGTTTGTGGTTCTCTCTACTGTGTAATCTCTATTTCCAGAGGAGATATTGAAACGGCTTCCCACAATTCACAAGAAGGTGCTAAGGCTATGGTCTGTCCTGATATTGTTATCTCGTAAGTGCTGCTAAATCTTCTACCAATTTAATATCATCTGTTCACTGTGTGTAAACCAAGCAATTAGTTATCACACCATTTCATGTCGATCAAGTTTTACCAGGGGAAACTCTGGGAATCCATGTTTCAATCATAGCACTCGTACCTTGGAGTTGTCCTTCCTCTTCATGTGTGTTTTATTGTTATACTCTACATCGTTTTAGTGAGGCAAAGACTCTTTCTGATACATCTCAAAATGGAAACTCTTTGTCATACTCTGCTGCAGCCGTCTCTGCAGGTCATGTGACCAATCAACAGAGTCGTCAGTCCAACAAAGTAAGATAATTACTTGATAAACAAACCTATGTGTACATGTACATGCCTTCATTTTTGTTTAGAAATTTGCGGATAATGGTATGGTCAGTTATCTGCATATTACGATATATTTATATACATACTAGAAATGCTCTATTGTATAGTTCACTGTGATATCATTGTAAAGCTGTGGAAACTGTTGAGTAAAGGAGTTAGAATTACCTGTGGAATTCTCCCATCTCTTTCTTCTAGCAGTATCCATGTTTTTAGCTGATGAAAAATGTCTGTGTGGGATAGTATTTTAATTATAAATAGTAGTACAAGACGCATTTTTATATACTCATCCGAGTATCATCCTCTGATGATGATACTCGGACGAGTATTGAAATATTAAGAATTAAATCAAAAATATAAAAAATGCGTCTTGTACTACTATTTACTTTTATCTAATGTTTTATCAGCCATATGGAAGAAATATGTTATTAGGTTTTACGTATCGGAATGCAGGTTTTTTTGCCATGTGGTGTAGTCTCATCTCCTCACCTGTATAATGTTTATTACTGACTTCTTATGGACTGTAGGAGAACCAGTATCCATATAATGGTATCCTTACCTCGGGTAAAACTGTACCCACCCCCTTTGAGAGTGCCAGACCAAAAAAACCTAAGGCTAAACTACCAGCAGAGGAAAGTATGCTAAGCTCGCTCCAGGAGGTCGCAACTTCTGGTCACAAAGTCATGTTTATAATGCGAGGGATTTCCGGCTCTGGAAAGACATCTTTTGGCAGGTTAGTATTTATATTACCTGGCGAATGTGTCTGTGTGTGTGGTGGGATTAAGTAACCAAGGGTGAGTGTGTGGTGGGCTGAGTGTGTGGGTGACTATGCAAGTTATTGTTGTTGCTGGAATTTTGGTCTCTGTAGTAGCATATGTAATTTCCGCCATCAGTGCCTCCATGCTATGGTCAAGTACTAACACATCTATCTCCTATTCTACTAGTGTAGTGTATGGCCTACATGTACATACATCTTATAGTCTTACCACGTTGTACTTGACTTTATAGACAACTACTGGAGCGAACGGAAGGGCAGATGTTCTCAGCCGATGACTATTTTATCAACGCTAGAGGGGAATATTCCTGGAGCCACCACCTCCTACCAGAAGCTCACGCTAGCTGTCAAGCTAAGGGTGAGTTGTCTACACTGTGTAGATATACTCATTGTTTATGTATTATACCGAGTGACTGCGATTGGTGGTGGAGTTGTGTTTCCTCTGACACCTATTGATTCCTTCGTGACATAATAACTGATTATAAGGGTATTGGTGAGACTATTAGGTCAAGCTATGAATACATTATGTTGCTGGGTTTCTAAGTTAATATATTCAATTGGTCTACCTTCAGCTGAGAGACACATGGTGTATCGTCACATTTAGGTGGTTGTAGCCTCCTTCCGTTGAGTAATGGCTGCCCGAGGGCTGCAATAGCATGCGGATTTTAAACACCTCTTACACCTGTTACTTCCCTGTCTCTCTCTCTCATACACATACCGATGTAGTTATTCTCTTCTGTTGTTAGCGAGGAAAGCAGCCGAGGCTGGAGTCACTCCTGTCGTTATTGACAATACTAACCTACAGATGTTTGAAATGGAAATCTACATCAAACTCTGCCTCCAGTTTGGGTACCGACCAATCCTTGTGGAACCTGAGACCGCATGGAGATACAAAGCTAAGGACCTGGCAAGGTAAGGGGTTGGTCTATTACGGTCTATTGGGTGACCATAGTGACCATGGTTGTGTCTTGGTCAGTGCACCCGATTGGACGTTGTTATTTAATTTGTTTGTGTTCTAAGCTGTTATTGAATGGGGAATTCCTAGTCCTGCAATCAGTAACAGCTTACTACATGTACAATGGTTTATGTCAGTTTAGTGTGTACAACGGGAAAAGACGTGAAGTGCTACTAGTAACTGAAATGAGAAGGCAACTCCTGTAGGAAAACAGCATCATTATAATAATATATCAGACCTATTGCGTAAAGGGTACATGCCAATTTAGTCGGTTTCATTTGTAAATGGATTTAATTCTACAGAGACTGCCTGTGTTAGTATGGGCTTGGTATGCGTACACCCTGCTTATACCGTAAACATAATTTACAATTATGCCATAACAGTAACTATAATATTATAGTAGTTGTACTATTGCATTGCATGTGTGGCAACAGATACTTTGATACTCATTCTAATCAATTTTGCCGGAGGGTTATATAATACTATATATAGCTATATGTATCATAATTAGTACTAGTTAGACACAGTCATACTGCTAGTCTACAGCTGTAGTATACCATCACTGTGGGGACTTAATTAAATCTATCAGTGGAGTAGAGTTGTACATAGATATATATTTTATATTTTTGTGTTACATAAATTTAATAGTAGAGTCGTTTTGTGTTGATTATAGGTAAGTGTATGACACATGTAGTGATAAATTTATATTTATATACATTACGAGTACCTGGATGTGTATGCTGATGAACATAACATATCTGGTGTGTCGCAGTTGTTGGTTAAGTAGGTAGATAGTCAGACAGGCCATTAATTGAGTAGGTAGGCAGGTACATGTAGGTAGACAAACAGTAGGTAAATAGATATACTGATGAGAATTCTCTGTGTCTATACATACAAGTAAGAGTATTGGAATCTAAATAGAATATTGAATAAGGAGTTGAATGTAAATGAATAAAAGGTATAAATATATTTATATCATAGCACTTTGTTAATGTGCTTAGTGAATGGAAAATGTGCTCATGTTATATTATCCTGTACTGTTTCATTTCAGTGTAGTACACGCTTCACTCCGCAAGTGTAGTATGCATTCATGTACAGTGTACATACTACATATTATATGTTGTACAATGTATATCCATCAATATTAGCTCATTTTACAAATGAAATTCAACAATCTTCAGCAACAAAAAGTTCAGTCTTTTAGCCTATTATGTGTGGTACCATGGCTCTGCTACCATCTACATGTACATTTGTCATTAGGAACTGAGGCTACCCACACGAACAACTCGCAGTTACTGCCGTATAGGCCTATTCATGTTATACAGTGTAGGAATAAAACTTATTGACTGAATATATTTTTTATTTATAGCGTACGTCAATACTATGCTTTATTACTAGTGCAAAGCGGTTGGGATTGATGCTTTATACTTGTCCAAGCTGTTACTTGCTCTACTTGCACTAAAGTATCAATATAATGTGATCCACACTTAGGCTACTACAAGTATTATTGTAACGAGCTCTGTGTATTGTAAGCCTAAAAGTCATTATCTTTATAGAGTAGTGGAATTTATTTAGAACTTTACATGTAGGTAAGGTTGGAATATATTTGGTCTTGGCTCGTTGGTGTCTGGAGATGGTTCCTTCGTAACAACCGGGCTTTTAGCATGAAAAATCACATTTGACGGTAGAATTTAGCCTGTTAACCCGTTGTTTTAAGTCTCTGCCTTTAAACCTCATATCTATGTATATTATAACATTGTGTATCATGCACTTTTTATTGATTGTAGGAAGAATGTACACAACGTCTCCTATGTGAAGATAAAACAGATGCTGGAACGATTCGATCACTCTGTTACAGTTCAGCAACTCATAGACTCAGTGACTGCGTAAGTCTACTTGTCTATATTAGGCTCACCTTGATAACTTAATTTCACAAGTACTGGGATCTAGGGCTAAATTGTTTGCCGTAGTCTTAGGTAATTGACTGTAATTGATTTGAAGTGCTTTGATTAGAGTATCTGCTAGCTAATTAATGTATAGCATCAGCTGTAATGTTAAACTCACCTTAGCCTTTGGTCATCAGCTTACTCTCCAGTCACATTCTCTTTCCTATTAAAAATATAAACTTTTGTCTCATTCAGGAAGGACCCTAGCCTGTCAAGTATGGCCGAACATATCAAATCTTCACCATTCAGCAGTAAACTTAGCCGCAAGAAACCAGCCTCTAAAACCATAAAACGTAATAAACAGTATGGCACGGTGGAGAAGTTAAAGGACAAGAAGGTTGGTACTTAGGCTATTTTACTTATGTGTAAGTGTTGTGTCACGTTGCGAAGACTAGATATTGCCAGTTCGTTTGGTATGTTTTCTTGTACACCACGAAAAATACGTGTGGATTCGGGTTTCCTGTTTGATATCAGTCCCAAGTCAGATTTCTTGTTCCCTCTGTATCTAAAATCCAATAGTGTGTTGGTGTTGCATGGCCACATGTACCGGTTTTGTTCACACATTTTCAGGTTGATGAATTGACACATCAGGTAAAAGTGGAACGCTCTTCAGCAAGATCAAAGACTCCGGTGCAGAAGGACAGCGGAGATGAAGACAACCAGGTGGAGACAGAGATAATGTATCCCAATACATCAATTAGTGGGCTACGTAGGAAATCAACAGTGAAGGTGCTAAACTGTGATAAACCAATCGTTAGTTCCAATGACTCCGCAGCAACTAGTAGCAAGGAGCCTGTGAATGTTAAGTCTGTCAAAGTAAAGCGTATGGTCCACAGCAAATCTGAGCTACTCTACGCAAGCAAGGCTCCATCTAGTGATAAATCGGAATCTACACCTGTCAGTACACCAGATCTTAGATCCAACACCTGTTCTGACCTGTCATCCCTTCACCCAACAAAATCATTGGACCAAACAGCAGAGTTAGCAACTGACACTCAGAGTAAAGTGCTTGCTAACTCACAAGAGCAGGTGCTTGGTGACACTAGCAGTAATGTGACTACATTACCCACACACGAGACTACGTCATCATCACATGAGTTACTGGTCACTCCTATAGTCAGCAGCCAATCAGATGCTACATCAGAAATCAATGAATGTATACCTGTAGAGTCAGGGTTGAATAAACCTGTGACCATTCCTGACCAATCACCATCAACTTCTAATCATTCCGACCTATCAAAGCGAGGCAAAGAGGATAATAATCAAACAATTGATTCAGAAGTTGTAAAACCAGTTTTGTGTGGTTCCTCAACTCTCCCTCGACCAATGAGATCCAGCAGCACAGCTGATGCCATAACGTCGCTACCACAGTCAGCATCCTTGCCCCGAACCAAAACCAAAGGAAACCGGCCAAAGAAGAGCCAGTCTAGTCTGCTGAATGTTGACAGTGAGACCATGTCCCGGTTAGTGGATCAGTTAGCATTGATATCTTCTTGCTCAGCATTGATATCTACTTCTCAGCATTGATATACTTCTTAGAATTGATATCTACTTCTCAGCATTGATATCTACTTCTCAGCATTGATATCTACTTCTCAGCATTGATATCTACTTGATGTATTCCACTTAGCTTGCGCTCTAACAATAGTACTCAGGTTAATGACTTGCTATCTTTGATCGTATATATGTTACCTCAGCTGTGTTTGTAGAGAGAAGCGCACACTGTCCTGAATAAACAGTCTCTTTTTCTATTTATATAAAGTAGAATTTTGTCTCACGTCTCATAGTTGACCTTGTCATATTATGCAGATGGATGTCTAGTGATTGGGCAGCGCCACCATATCCTCTGACAGCATTGGATGTTACAGTCGACCCTCCACCACCATATGAAGAGATAGATACTACAGTCCACACCCATACTCAAGTGCCTCCTCTAGTTATCAAGCAGAGTGAAGCTGGCACTTTAACAGAACCTGCTGACTACGCTATGGCTTATAAAGCTATGCAGTACAACCATGAGCTACCTCAAGGTATGTGATATACTGTATAAGGAGTTGCCCTTCCTAGCTGTGGAATATCATAATTACTTTGCCTTGTTTTGATCAAGGGATTGTACAGTGCAGTAGTTTAGTAATTTTAGAGTAGTTGAGAAATGCCAATAAATGCATGTGGTATGTTGTTGTTTGTAACACATGATTTTCGATCTCTGATTGGACAGAGTTACTAGGTCAATATAGTGATGTGACAGCATCGGGTTCATGTCCAAGTAAGAGTGTAAACAGCTAAGAGTGTGTGTGCGTGTGTGCTCTATAATTCAAGTCATGTGATATCGTTGGCTTGGCCTTGACATCTGGTGGTCTTGTTACAGTACATCGGTAGTATACTGCGACAAGCCTATCAGGTGTCAGGTACTCTGATCTCTGGGTGTAATGTTACACGCATGTTGGTTATCATGATCGCTAATGATTTTAAACTTTGATTTTAAATTTTAAATCCTCTAGCCCTACAGATTTCCAACAGGCTAAATTATTTAGTGAATTAAAGTAATCAATTTCGTACATATTCTAACATATTGCCACGGCTCCAAAATGCTTTATTTGTTATTCACCGAGTGACGTGTGCCATATGTCTCGCACTCTATCACTATCTGCTTGTGAGGATCACATGCTACCTAACTTTCCTGCAAAAGTGTGTGATGTTTGATGGCACATCCATTCCAGTTACTATATTAGTGAATATCATATAAATATCGGTTTGTTTGTGCCTCTCTCGTATTATACACATGTACATCGGAGACAATTCCATAAGTGCTCGAAACAGATAATATTACAGTCTTTTATCGGAGAGAATCTATGGTTGTAGGGTAGTTGTGTTTATTCCAACCTGTATTGTTTTAGGTTGGAGACTGGTGATTGGTAAATCAAAAGACCCGTTCCCCTCTTCTCCAGTAGATGTTCACAACCATTCATCCGTCATAACACACGGTAATACCGCTAGATATTAGTAACACATGGTAATACCGCTAGATATTAGTAACACATGGTAATACCGCTAGATATAAGGAACACACGATAATACCGCTAGATATAAGTAACCATTACACTGTAGTCTTCTGATCTGGTCATTTGACTGACCAGATCATCTGGCTGAGCGGTCAATTATTTAAGTGACTCAGTTATGACTGCGTAGCGTAGCAGGTAGTTAGAATTACACTAGTTACCTACGTTATCTGGTAGGCCTAAATGTGTGTACAAGATGTTGTATGCAGTTGAAATATACAAGAGATTGTGTGTGAAATCATACACTAAGTAGCAAGTTTACCCTATGTATCTCTCTTGTTAGTGATTGGCTGCCTGTTTGACCTACTTAGATGTATATCTGACCTACATATGTGTTGTATATATATACATTGTATTATATACCATGATATGCAATTGTATTGGACAGATAAAAGCACTATAATGACGGAAGAGGAGAGGCCAGCCTTATCTTCTTCAACAGATGAATCCACTGAGGATCAGATAAATAGACTACATACCTGCTTTCCACAGGTTAGTCTAGACTCTAGACTATGTTAGGGGAGTTAGGCCTACCACCCTCATGCTTAGTAAGGTTGTTAAAAGTTGAGACTAAATTTCAATTGATTAGACCTCTACAATTACCAGAAGAGTGATTCACATGAAGAAGTTCATATAGAGTTATTTTAGAGGCTATTAAGGGCATGCTACATGGACGCACAACTTCTACGAATATCGCAAGTTTAAAAAACGGAAACGTTGTTAGGTGCTACACAGAAGTTGCGCTTTTATTGTAAACAAAAGAAGTTGTCTACTCATTAATTCAACTAAGGGCAAGAGTAGATAAATCTAAGGAATTAGTGTAGCCTGTGAATCTACAAATTATAATTTGAGGGTTGTCATACATCTACATTCAATTTCTTTAGGATTAGCCCCTCCTTATTGTAGCTTAGATAAAAACTTCCACTATTTTAGCAAAATATCGAAACGTGCAGGTTGAAATATTTCTGCTCGTTGAAAATCAGGTCCATCTAAATGTTACCTATACGTAACACGCACATGAGGTTTGACCTGAATTTATGGTTGAGGATATGATAGCTTGACTGTTGATTTATATTATTATCCTGGTGTTTATAATAGGGATTGAACTTCTCCCAAAATGCTGGTCTTTTGTTGGATTAATTTAAACAACATAGCTATACAGCTTTCGTCCATTTTGCAGTTAGTAGAATATATCACAAATTAAATATTAAATGGATTTTAATTTATTTAATGGCTTTATTTAATTATCTTAAAAGCTAAACTCAACTGCTAGCACTTTGTCAATGCATCTTAGCCAATCAACACTCGGATTCGCATTTTGTAACATCAAAAATTTATAGCATGCAATAAACGTGCGATTTTGCATAAGTTCAGCATCAGTAATCGCAAAACGCAAAATTGATGCGAGTGTCAATTTTGCGTCGTGTAGCATACCCTTTAGGCTACAGGTTTTTACACTCTACATCAGGTTATCAACAATCTTTGACTGTAAACAATAGAAGTAAGAAGAAAAGGAAGCAATCAAAAGCAGACAACTCCCATATTATTGCATATTGATGTATAATTATTTCAACGAAAAGTTATCTCAGCTCTACTGTTTACAGATTCCTAAAGACCAGTTGGCCGAGTTCCTAGAACTATGTCAAGGGGACGAGACGTGGGCAACTAACCTCCTATTGGACTCCAATAAAGTCGGCATTCCTAAGGCTAAGCGTATCTTAAAGAGAGGATACAGCGTACCTGATAGTACAAGTTAGTTTTATATTCGGTGTATGTACAGGAATACAGCTGTTACAGTAGAAGAGTAGATTCCTCCAACTAACCAATCAGAGCAATAGGATTTATTACATTGTGTAACACTTGGTGCCATCTGTGTTACAGTGGCATGCTTTGTTCTTTTCTATACTTTCTAAACAATATTATCAAGAAAATTAACACAATTTATATATTTTAATGAGAAGCAGGTCAATGAACTTTCTTGGCTTGGGTTCACTAAGCTATAGCCTTTACAAAAACATGTGTTTGTTGTAGTCTAAGGCCGTGCGTGTAGACTACAATCAGATACTCATTGTACAATATAGTTCTATGTTTTCCAATCGCCCTACTAACCGGACATGGTTATATTGTAACAGGATTGTGGCCAAAGTATAAGAAGAGCAGCAAGTCTGGGCTTATGAAAAGGGTTAACCAGGCTCTATCTTTACCTGCGAAGAGTTGTTTCCACAGAAGACGAGGTGAATCAGCGAGCTCTTCCCTCTGCCAGGACGTAGTGCCATTCAGTCTGACTTCTGAGCAAGCCAATAGCCTTTATTCTCTATTTGGAAAAGACGCACCCGTCCCCTCTATTGGTATGTACCCCTCTATTGGCATGTACCCGTCTATTGGTATGTAACCCTCTACTGGTATGTACTCCTCTATTGGTATGTACCCCTCTACTGGTATGTACCCCTCTATTGGTATGTACCCCTCTATTGGTATGTACCCCTCTACTGGTATGTACCCCTCTATTGGTATGTACCCCTCTACTGGTATGTACCCCCCTATTGGTATGTACATGTACGTGTGGAATTTATCTTACACATTTATATGAATATGTGCATTTCGTTGTTTTGAATGAATTTGCTAGAGTTTGATTTCTTTATTTTTGTAGAAAAAGGATCAGCGTCTGTTGAGGTTGTATAATTTTACTAAGTCTCAACTGTGTTATCCAGGTACCAAGCACATGACTGTGGACATACCCAGATGGATAGCACACAGGCTATACAGGTGTATGATGTCATCAGCAAGCCTAGAATCACCTCCATCTGAACCTACTCCTGTACCAGATACATCAGGAGGTATGTCAAATGTCAACATATTTACTTACTTCTTTGATTTGCACTATTAGAAGGAAAATCAAGATTCTACATGAAATTGGTCTGGTAATGTATGAGATGCTGGACATATTCTATCTACTGGATTGACTTTTCAAAAACATTTAAAAGCTTGTCTGTAGCTCGAACAGTTGAGCTCGTACCTGTTGGCTGTTATAAATTATTTATAATAATAATGGCTGATAACATGTTTTACAGTGGAAAGCAAGGTACCACAGCCACCACCTAGGCTTAGGAAATCATCTACATACAACACAAGCCATGTGGGGACAACCACTGATGTGTGTGACGGGGTGTCGGCTAGTGAATGTAGTGTAGGTGCTAAGGCTATGTCAGTGCCAGAGGAGGCTGTCTTACCAGCTGATGGAACTGTGACTTCAGCCAATGATACGCAAGTCTATATCACCAATGGCAGCTACAGTCTGGCCGACACAGCTCTGGCTGGATGGTCATTGGTCGATCCACAGCGGGACACTGCTGGCGGTATGTCATAGTTGCTCTTCCATGCTTACATGTAGATAGAAATAGCTAGTTGCTTATTCCCAGCGTTTATTGACATCTAGACACTTTTAAACAGTCACAGTCAGACTTGGAATAAGTTACCAAGATTATAAATAATTAGGACAATAAGGGAATAGCTAATGGGAGCTGGCTCCAAAAAAAACTGTACAGTATCTACAATTATTTTAGAACTATGAATTACGCAGTTTATAGAAATTATATTAGATATAAGCTGACTTGTGCTTTGACTAAACTAAGAGTCATAATATCTTATTTTGCTAAGAAATTAGTCAGTGAACAACCCAGTGTTTGTCTCTATGTGCCTCTACAGCACTTAATTGCTCTACTTCTTTTCAATATGGTGGAACCATGTCCTTTACTGCCCACACACAACCTTCCAAGCAATAACATAATATGGCATGCTTTACCACTTACCTTGCTTGATCTTGCTTGTATGTGTAGCTTGCTGCTCATTGTTGTACCACCGCTTGGTGTTACAAACCCCAAACCTTACTTACCCATAAAAGTATAGCTATTCTAGGATAATTCAGCTAGTGATAGAAGCATGCACAGCTATATCACTACTCTTCTACTGGCATAATATGATGCACCTGCAATAAACAAAAATACAACAATAAACTTTATTTAAAAATTGTAGCATTTTCTCTTTGGTATGTTGCCGACTACTAACACAATGTGAATAACACATTTTCTCTCATGCATCTTTATTCCATAACTGTACTCTGTAGATGAGGATCTAGCCAGGAAGTTGCAAGCAGAAGATTTGCTCAGACAGAGTAGTACACCTGCTGCAGATCACCTCTCTGTTATAGCAGATGAACAGTTTGCTCGATCTCTAGCGGCTGCCGATGCCAATGCCCAGAATAGCAATGATCTCTCATCTAAACTGAAGAGGCAGCAGCTAGCTCAGCATTACCCTCAAGTTGACCCAAGCTTCCTGGACGAGGTTTACTCGGCCTGCGGGTAAGACACTGTCCCACTCTTATATCTCACAACATGCTTGCTGTTCACAGAAATTTGGGTTATTGTTCCTACAGCGCAAATCTCAACTATAGCCATATAATTCAATACGCTATTTGTGTCCATTCTCACATTTGTCCAGACTCCTGAGTAATATGTGTATGTACAGTGAATATGACATAATGTCGTTTGAGTTTCCAGCTTAGTCGTGACAGTTCCACTTCATTGTTAACATCTGAATGAAGATGTCTTTGCTATGTTGTAGAAACAATTTAGAGAGATCTTTGAACTTCCTGAGCGAGCATCGGGGTCCAGGTACAGTCATATACTATATAATTACAACGAATTTAAGATTTGTCTTCTCTTTAAACCTAATTGAATAATTAAATGTATGTGTGATTGTGATTTAAAGTCTGGAGATATACATGTGTATGCTATCTATTGTAGAAGAATCAAAGAAGTTTTCTATTGCTGAAGCTAAAGCAGGTGCTAAACCAGATAGTGTGAGTGGTAGTAGCCGAGAATCCACACCCGCCAGATCCATTACAGGAGCGGATACAGAGGATGAACAAGTGAGGGGTTCTGTTCGTATGTAAATGTTTAGTTGAACTCTTACTATAACAGGATGGTTTATCAGACTATACCATGCACCATATTACTTACCACTTACTTACTCTGCCTGTATATACATGTGTGTATTATAATATTATGCTAGACTTGGTCTAATATATGCTGAAGCAGTCTGCATCATAATTGATGACGACTGTTCACACAAACGCGTGTTAGACCTAATCCTGTAACAGGACCGCAATAATTTTTTAGGATTTTAGATGGAAATTTATCTGTGTTGATGCTTTACCTTACAGTGGTTTGATATGGATGAATACAAGGCCAAAGCTGGTTACAGCGAGTATAGAGCTGAGGCCTTGATTCATCAGAATGAGCGAAAGAAGTTGTTAGAAAAGGCAGAGGCAGCCAATAGAAAACGAATGCCTGATGTTGGTGCTCACTATTCACGTATGGTACGTCTCATTGGTCAATTATTTGGGTATTCCTATTGGCTAATTGTGTTGGGATATACTTATGCTGGTGTTTGTTACTGGAATTCATAGTAATTTTATTGGTAGACCGCATTTTACTGTTTAGTCGTTGTCTAGTTGTGAGTTTTTTGTTGAAAATGACAGAATGTATCTACTTGAACCTCTTGTAAAGGAAGCTAAATTTGATTAGCCAATTATTCATTACACTTCATTTTCGATGTGCTCTGTGCAGGCAGAGGTACAGAGACAGAAGGAGCAGGAGGCTAATTTTCAAGCGGCAGTGCAGATTTTTAAAGACAACAACTCGTTCCGCGATAAAAGTGAAGTTGACTTACATGGACTGCATCCAACTGAAGCAGTCCATGTGGTCGACCAAGTCATCCGGGCCAAACGGGAAGGTAAGTGGTTCTTTTATCACCGGGTATTCATCTGCACTGTGTTTTTCTTGGTTAGTGTCTCCTACATATCTTCCCATGAAGTGATGCAGATGTATTAGGACTTCCTGTATACTATTTCCTGCAGTGAAATGCAACAACTTGATACCCAGTGCTTTCTTGTCTCAGTATTTTGTTTTACTTCTGATCGATAGTTTTCCTTTATTCTACCGTCTCCCCTCTGGAACTTCACACAATGTATAATGAATTATATAATATAATATGTAATCTTCATTTTAGATGGTAAATGTAAACATATCAGAATTATCACCGGCAGAGGTAATCGCAGCAAAGGAGGAGTGGCTCGGGTGAAACAGGCCGTTCAGACATTTCTGAATCAACACAGAATAATGTAAGTACTAACAACCTTGGAGTTATCTTACTTGTACTTTGCTAGAAAGGTGAATCTTTGGTATAATCAACATAGGCCTAGCTCTGAATGTCTCACCATGGTTAGGTTGGGGGGCCATATTGTTATTTCTATCTGTAGCTTGAGTTCTTAGTCCTTGCTGTGTAAGGTTTTGGTAATTTGAAAGTCATGTTCCACCATTGGTGAAACTAAAAACTACTGTACAGTGAATATTAATAGTTTACTCAGTCAGATGAATCTGTCTACTCCATTATAACTGCTCATGTTATATTATTTCAGTTACTACTTTGAAAACCCTGGGTTAATTAAAGTCACTCTCTGATCTTCACGTCAAATACTCTTCTATGTACACCTCTACGCTATGTATACAACGGCAGGGAGGTCCATTTAAGTCTGCCTCACTCCTGCCTGTGCTCTAGATTTCCGTGCAAGAATAAGATAATATTTTAACTTTTTACAGCAATTTTCTACAATAATTTATCATATCTATCCCTTTATAGAAAGTGTACGCTAGTGTATTTACATCTTGCTATCGCATCATAGTCAGCTGTATATAGTGTATACACTAGTTCTATAATGGGTACTGCATATAACTTTCTATATTATAATTTGTATATTATGGAATGCTCTTTACGATTTATGCATCTGTACATAGTATGTATTTTTATCTAAGGTGATTATAGCAGTAACTTTACTTGCGCACCCTTTACTATCCATTTAAATGCTTTTTATGATTAAAAATAATTTTATTTCATGTGCACTCTCCAGTATGATGTATAAGACGCATTTTAGTTCATACATTTGCTTCCTACACACTATTGTGCTTACCAATGACAGATTCTGTTTTGTAAATCAAATTGGTCTCTTATACAGTGCATGTATAATTATTTTAACACTGTTTTCATCATGTTAAATGGAAATAAATTTATTTAACACAAATTTTCGGCTTCAGTTGGGATATAGATTAGAGGCATTCGTTCCATCTGTTGACTTGCTAGCTGACATAGTCTCCACTGCTCGAGTATTTAGAGAGAGGACAACTCTCTGTCACAAAATCTAAGGACATGATAAATTGTCAGTCATTTGCGCTGCCTGTGGATAGGATTAGGATACTATCACATTGTCACATCTGCATGTAAATACTAATACTGAGGGATGATAAAAAAGGTAAGTCTTTCACTATAATGAATACCAGTGACAATTTACTTACAATTGGTGATGGAACTACCACTCGGTCAATAAAACAACTGCTTTCCATAATAATATCACCTGCCAACAGCTAAAAGTAAATGAATGAGTAAAATTTAGACACCAATTTTATGACAGGTTAATAACATACAAATCATTGCGCTGCCTGTGGCTGAGGATGTTTGTGATATATTTACCGGAGGAACTGAGGCTACACAGTAATACTTATTCGACTTGTTACAGAGTATCAGAGACAGAATGTAGATCTAATACATGTACATTGTATATTATAAACTATTATAACGTAGGTGGAATTGACGATTTTTAATTTATTTGATTTATTTCACTACTACGTAGTTTCATACTTCAAGTACTCATCAGGTAAAATAAATCATGCATTACGTACAACTTGATGTGAAGATTTTTTAAAAAAAGATATTACTGTTTGCATTGTGTTAAGGATGACGTAAAGTTATAAAGTTATGTAATCTGCCCTAGCAGGTGTTTTCGGGCATGCCTACAAGTGGATACAAGTTCGTTTCTGCTGTTTAATGTAGCCATTTTTGGTCTATAGATAATGTAGAATTTTTCCCATAAGCATAAATTGCAACGTTTGCTGTTGGTGTTGAATGCGGTGGCGTGCTTGAGTATGGTCCATTTAATTTCGTATGCTATACTTTTGTCTTTTAATGCCCAAATATGTTTACTTAATTCCGTGCTATTTCTCTTGTTTGTGTCGTTAAACGATGTTTTGTGGTTTCTGTACCGAGTTTTGAAAGTATTTTCAGTAAGTCCTACATATGTTTGTGGCGGTTGTAATTTGTTTTTGGTGGTGATTGTAGCTTGGTATATGATGCAGTTTTTCAGGCATTCATTGTCCATTGGGCAGCTCGTAGGTTCTCTGCAGTTACATAGTCTGTTTGGTTTAGGTTTTTCCTGCATTAGTTTTTTGTTGTTTCCATTAATGATGGATTTTATATTTGGGCAACAGCTGTAGCTTATCTTGATCGTGTTTTTGTTGAATATTTTATGGAGTGCGCTGTTAGGCGAAAATTCATCGTTCAGGTATTTGAATAGTTGGCGTCCGATGTTTGAGGAAACGTTTTTACTGAAGGGTGGGTTGTACCATATTATTTTTCTCTATCTTGAGTTTTTTTGTACAGGTTTTGTTTGTTGCTGATTGTATTTTAATTTGTGGATATATCCATTCCTTTCTAGAGCTTCTTGGTAAGTTGGTGCTGCGTAGGAAAAAGATTCTGCATCTGATGATATGGTGCTAATTCTTTTGTTGATGGCACAGGCTATGTTTCGTATTATGTTGGGTGGGTGATTGGACTTGTTATTTACGTATAGAATCCTGTTGTTGGGCTTGATGTAAGGTCTATATGTTTTTTTGTTTAAATCAAGTGTTACATCGAGGTAGTTAACTATTTTCTTGTTAACTTCAATTGTGATGCGTAGTCCATGTTGTTGGAAGAGAGAGCATAACTCCTTTTTTACTTGTTCTATGTTGCGAGCAGTGTTTTTGAGTACCCCCAAGCCGTCGTCTCTATAAAGGCCAAAGTTATATTTGTGCTTTGAAGTTACTAGGTGCAAGAGGAATGTGCCTACTAGTGTGCATGTTTCGGCTCCGTCGTAAGAGCCCATTGTAACATCAAAGTGGTCTTTGTTGCTTTTCTTTTGCCATGGTTGTTCATTATTGAATAGCACTGACTTTTTTGCATGTTGTAGGCTATAATGTGTCTTTCTTCATCTGTGATGTTAGTATAATTGGATGCGAAATCAAGTGCTGATTTTAAGAGGTTTTTCGATATCGAAGGGTAAAACTCTATTATATCGAACATGATGAAGGAATGATTTTGTTTGTCGGTGATGTTATCGAACCACTTTAGTACAGAGGTTGTATTCTTCCAGATGTTGAGTTTTAGGTGGTTTATGACGTTGTTGTTTATTTTGTCAAGGATTTGTTTGCTAATTATCCCAATTTCCGACTTTGTAGGGTTAATTAACCTACATGTTGGGTTGTTTACTAAGTTTGGTTTGTGGTCTTTAAGTGTTATGAAGGCTTCACGTCTGGCAGTTTTCATTATACGGTTTTCAATATCTAGCTTTTCTGCTATGGCTTTACCTTACTTTTAAAAAATCTTCACATCAAGTTGTACGTAATGCATGATTTATTTTACCTGATGAGTACTTGAAGTATGAAACTACGTAGTAGTGAAATAAATCAAATAAATTAAAAATCGTCAATTCCACCTACGTTATAATAGTTTATAATAGCTCTAGGGCAATACCACGTCCTATAGAGCACTTTACCCGACGATATAAAATTAAATATTTATATATACATTGTATATTATATCTATCTCATCCATTACTATTCAATGGAGCTTGTATTATGTCCATTGCATGTACAGTAATATACATGTACAATATGTATATGATTTTATGATAAACTTACTTAACTACTTGTATGTAGGTGTAGAATAATAATGGTGAAGGTTGTATTTTGTCGTAAGTTATAAAATAATATTTAAAATGCTGATAATACAACTGATAGAATGTAGAAAATAAAGGTCTATTCTGAGGTGTACATGTACTCACCAGATCTCATTCCTTCTTATTCTCTGTGTCAACTTGAGTTGGTATCTCCTACTTAGATAACTATAAAAAACAAACTCTAAAGGAAAGTGATATCTCATTCGCCTTGGTAGGCTACTGGTTGTGGAGTTGTACTCTCCTTGTTGTTTTAGTTTGGTTCATTTTACAATATTTGTTGATTGTGGGCGCACAATCGAGTTGTGTACTCAAGGGCGTTTCTAGCTATTGTCGCAGGAGTCGTGCGACCCCCCTTTGCACTAACCAAAAGTCAAAACGGATTATGTACTACATTGTATTTAGCCTTGTTGGTTGTCAGGGCAACCAGCAATAGCCTGTGTGCACCGTCTAAAATGGAAAGTTGTGTCACCCACGATACCTATTTAGTATACCAAATCTTTGCTAACTTGATCCTTCTCTCAATCATTGTGAGTAGCATAGAAAAAACTACCATTCTTCGTTTGGATTGAGAGTTTTATGACAAATTTGCTGCCACTACTATTCTACTTGACTTTTTGAAGTGAGAATGCAACATTTTGTGTCCATATAATATATAACTGACTGGTGACTTTTATTGTAGTAGAAGTAGTCTAATACTACTGATAATAAAATAATATAATCAATAATTAATAATTATAATTTAAATTTTAATTTGATAAATATAAATAAATAATATCAATGTAGACAATTACTGAATTAGTAATAATTGTTTATAATTATAATATAATTAGTAATTTTTGTTGTCTTTTTATCGCTTTAATTACACAATTTGCTTATTAGTTTACTAGCAAAAGCTGTGCAACAACTAAAATAATACAGTATGAATATTTATTAATTTAATATTATTATTAATAATAATATTAAATTAATAAATATTCATATTGTATTATTTTAGTTGTTGTACAGCTCATGCTAGTAAACCAATAAGCAAATTGTGTAATTGAAGCGATAAAAAAACAACAAAAGTTACTAATTATAATTAAATTAAAAATAGCTATTTATTTTATTGTATTGTTTATTGATGTTAATAATAATAGTAATAATAAATTTTAAAAACATCTTTTATTATAATAAAAATAATAATATATAATAAGTAAACTAAAACTACTACTAACTGTCACTGTGGTGACCCTTATGTATATTCATCACAACCTAAGAACTCAGGGAAAAGATAAGTATTGATGTTAGCCTTAGATTAACGACTGACTTTGTACGCTTCTCTATAGTAACGTAATAAAGCTGTGCTATGATATAATCTACTAGTGCTCAGGCAGAGAGAAAATCTGAAGATAAAATAAATAGAAATAATATTGGCTTCTATTATAGATAATATACTAGCATTTTCATAATTTTTTTCATTGATTTGATGGTAAGTGGATGTAGACTAACCTTAGGGATAATCCTTATCTGTTATTAAAGCCCTCAAGGCTTGTTTAGTGAAGGGTAGGTGGTATCGAAGGTAGGGTAGGTGGTATCGAAGGTAGGGTAGGTGGTTTCGTATGGGTAGGGCAGAGTAGGCAGTTTTGTGGGTAGGGTAGGGGTAGGTGGTTTCGCTACACCCCTAAGCGGGTGTAACGTGCGATGCCTGGATAATCTGTTTGTAACCACTTGTCTTGTTCTCTTTAGGTTTTGAATATGATGTAGACCTATTTTATATTTGAATACTTACTAGTCTTTAAAAGGTCTGGATATATTTACATGTATATTTACATGATGATACTCGGATAATCTTTTTGTAACCGCTTGTCTTGCTCTCTTTAGGTTTTGAATATGATATAGACCTATCTGATATTTGAATACTCAATAGTCTGGTCTGGATATATTGTAATGGTTTGAGGTATTTCGTTCGGTCGTCCTTGGACGACTACCGATCCAAAACTGAAGTGCCTATGAGTGGTGCTAGGCCTTCTCATTACATGAAAGATCGAGCGGTCTCAGTAGTCCAATAACTACCAGAGACGACCCATCTGGTCCCAAGTCTGACCTTCAGACTATACCTTGAAAGAGAGTGATCCGACCTAGTAGGCGGTTCGCTAAGCAAATGACCTGACAAAAGGAAGTGAAAGTCTCTGTATCAAGTATAGATGTGTCTTTATTGAAAGCCAAGTGAAGACTGAGAGGTCGGGCCTCTTTACATGGGTATAAAAGGTACCAAAAGACTTAGTAATTATCATACAAGTATATACAATGACATAGTAGTTAAGCAATGTAGAATGCAAGCAGGTATATACATATAAGCACACACAATAATGAGTGTCAGGTGATAAGAGACGACTGTGCGTACCATCACAATATTTGCATTTATATCTTAATTTCTCGTAATTAGTAAAGAACACATTTGGTGTATTCCAACTATAAGTTGTGTTAAACATGGTTTTGTATTACAATAAATACCAGCCTACATAATATACGCCTACTGCAGTCGTAGAACTTTTATAATTGTAATCAGTGCTTGGAAGTATGTACATGTAAACTGAAGTATCTAGCCAAATTGAACAACCAATATACTTTAGCCCGTATCTAATCTGTCTGTCTATACTGCATGATTAAATCTAGACATTATCATTCCAAAAGTTACCCTTCCTATACCTGGCTGGTTTATAGTAAAGAGAGGGAAACTCCTTAGAAAGCTTGAACAGGCCAAGGCAACTCCTATGATAAATGATCAGCCTATGTCTAGGTGAGAATTGTTTTGTGGCTAGCAGTTACTTAGCTACACTAGGAAGAATTAGCTGCATGCACTCTGTTCATACATACAAGGTCGTCTAAAATATATTGATGAAGCACTGAGGTTTGCATAGTTCGATGTCTGGGGATTACCATGGCTGACATGGATTACTCGTCCATTTTGACAATATTTTTCACCGGCATCCAGTAAAGAGCTGTTTGAAATACCACAGTTTTGTCTTTTAGATGAGCTCTGGATGCAGCTTTGGACACTGAAATGCGCTCAGCGGCTTCAGCGGCCGGGGCGCTGCCCCGGACCCCGCCAGGGGGCCTAGGCGGCCCCCTGGACCCCCGGCCTGCTGATTTCGCCATCCCTTTGATAATTTTCTAGAAACGCCCCTGGTACTGACCTGGTATGTGTTCAAGTAAAGATAGATCAGTATGTATGTGCTTGATACCTGCATAGCTGAAATTTGGAATTATAATGGAATATGCCTAGATAGCCTACTTTTCGTGTACTATCCATATATGTGCATAATCTATACACAAGAGGCTGTCGGAGAGCGCTGCATTTTGGTTAGCTTGGCTGATTGCAATGAGCTGACTGCACAATGCTCCTAGTTGTCTTCATTGAGAAAGCACTAGGACTTTTGATATCAAAATGTTGAGAGCCTCATCTTCAAAATCCAACTGCCAATAAATCAAGTTTTGTCTATGTACTATAATTGTAGACTATGGAAGATAACCAGATTGAAATGAGCCTGTTAACAACAATAGTGACATTTTGGTATCGGATGGCTATAATGGAGTTTTGAATCACCAAGTTTGTAACATCCTGGTTAAGGAGGGTATATATTATGGCAGCTAGTTATACAAGCTCTACATAACAGTCAGCACATACAGGTTTAGTTTAGCAGCAACTGAGCTGTGGTGTTAATGGGACAACTCCTAACTATGACTCTATTTCCCTGAGGAATAACCTGAGCTTACACACAAGCTGGTGTTCATGAGTCGAAGCAGTACGTTCTTGATAAAGGTATTATTATAACAAATTATCACCAGAAGAATATTCTCAATGGACCATTTTTCTATTTTTGTCTATTTTAGATAACAGGTATTTATTAATATAGATTTACATATCACAGACTGTGTATTTTACCATATTTCACTGTTATACTGTGATGGTACAGGACATTTGTATACGACCCCAACTCCCGGACGAAGCTCCACCGCACCCTAAGTGCCTAGTAGTTGTTACAGCGCTACTCACCTGACACTAACATTCTCACAATTAGTGTTCGTATACTTACCTTTAACTGCATTGCATGTTCAAGCTACTTAATTACCGTCTATATACATGTCTCCATGTGTTTATGCTCATTTCTTATTCATGTATCTTACTATATGTTATTGTACATAGTCACATGAATGTTACTAAGTCCTTTTTATGCCTTTTATACCCATGTACAGAGGCCCGACCTCTCAGAATCCATTGATATTCATTTTGTACATGAATTGGACCATTATAAGCAACTTTTGTAGAACCCGACCTATTTTGGGTCGGCCGTCGGGCTTCCGGCGGCCATCTTGTTGCGCAACTTCCGGACGACCACACGTCGTCTTTTCCCGACGTCACGTCGGCCGGAAGTCCTTATACTATATAAAGGGCACTGTTTTACTGTTCATTGTCTCAGTCTACACTTGGCTTTCAATAAAGACACATCTATACTTGATACAGGGACTTTCTCTTCCTTTTACTAGGTCATTCGCTTTGCGAACCGCCTACTAGGTCGAACTACTCTCTTTCATTGTATAGTCTGAAGGTCGGACTTGAGATCAGATGGGTCGTCTTTGGTAGTATTTGGGCTACTGAGACCGCTCGATCTTTCATGTAATGCGAAGTCCTATTACCACTCATAGGCACTTCATTTCTGGGTCGATAGTCGTCCAAGGACGACCGCACCAAAACACAGAAACCATTACAATATTAGCTTAAGTTCCATCAAGTTCTCTATAATGGTATAGGAAACACTCCTTTTGTACTCGTCGTAGCTCATCAGATAGGCAGCTGCAGGCAATTTCATCTAAGTCGACCTTATTTGCTTGCAAGTGGTTGATTACTTTGACAGCAGCTCTCAGGTGTCGTCCTAGTGGGTCAGCAACGTTCCTGCGCTTAGTTCTAGTTCTAGTCAGCCATTATAATTCTACAGTATTTATAATGTTGTTCTCAATGCGTTTTAATCACAACATTAACAAAAAATCACCATAAAAACACTCTTAATGGACCATTTTTCTATTTTTGTCTACTCCAGACAGCAGATATTTATTAATATAGATTTACACAGCACCCAGACTGTATTTTGTCCTTCTTTCATGGTATTTTAATATTTTTGGGGGTTGTTGTATGTTGTCCTAAGACGACCCTGTGTCCGAAATGAGGAACCTATGAGTGGTGCTAGGTCTTCTTATTGCACGAAAGATCAACCGGTACAAGTAGTCAATGACTACTGAAGAAGACCCATGTGGTCCCGAGTCAATGCTTGTTTCCTATAATGAGAAAGAGTATGTTCCAACCTAGCAGGAAGTTAGGGAAGCACGGTCGAGGACCTTGGGGACTGAAACGACCAATACTGCGAAGAGAAGACTCTGTATAAATAATATAGAGGTGTCTTTGTTGATATCCTAGCATCAACTAAGACAATAAACATGAAAACAATGTGCTTTATGTACTATAAGAACTTCAGGAGGAAGTTCCGGTAAAAACTCCAACGTAGTGTCATGTAAGGCTGACGTAGTGTTGTCTGGAAATTTGACAACAAGATGGTGGCCAGAAGACCGATACCCGACCCGTAACATGTCCAGTTTAACAAAAGATGCTTAAAATCATCCAATTCATGTGCAAAATAAATATCAAGTAACTCTGAGAGGTCGGCCCTCTTTACATGGGTATAAAAAGAACATAATTGCTCAGTAATGCGCATTATCCAATATGTACGTATATAAGTGATAGTTTACTAGAGAGACAAGTTAACACAAGCAAATATATTATGCAATGAATGTCCATAGTAAGTACAATGTAGTCGGTAGGCTGAATATAGTGTTACATTTACCACTACAGTATAACTGCATTTAAATAAAGAACACACATTTACTTTTGCACTGATACTTTTCCATGTGGTAAAAAGAAAGAGTAAGATGCATGTTTACAATGAGATACTCTTTGTCAGGTCAAAGCAATGTAGAACTTAGAAAATAGTTAAAGCTGCAGTTCAATTGGTGTATGAAACAAAATCAGAATTGATAGGTTTTTCTATAAACTTGAAAATACAGCCATCAAACAACCCAGAATTAAAGGTTGTCATTAAAGTCACTTGGTGCTTTACATGGCCAGCTATCAGGTGATGTGAAAGGATGACAGATATGGACAATAGAGGTATTAAATATAATTATAACTCTGTTGCTGTATCTAGAGGTATTAAATAAAATTAACTGCTCTGTAATATATAGATATTAAACATCATTAAGTTCTCTGTTAGTAGTTAGTTGTATAGAGAGATTCAGATGAGTACAATGTCTGACAGTTTCTCTCCAACATATAAATACCTGCACAAAGAATCAAAAACTCATTCTTGTACTAGACCTCTTAGCTATCACACACTAAGATCTCTTAGCTATAACACAGTCAGAGAACGACTCTATACTTGACCTACAGACGTATGATGTCATCAGCCAGCCTAGAATCACCTCCATCTGAACCTACTTTTGTACCAGATACATCAGGAGGTAGGTCAAATATCCACATATTTGCTTATTTCTTTAATTTGCACTATTAGAATGGAAATCAAGATTCTGCATGAAATTGGTCTGGTAATGCATGAGATGCTAGACATATTCTATCTACTGGATTGACTTCAAAAAGATTTAAAAGCTTGTCTGTAACTCAACAGTTGAGCTCTGACCTGTTGGCTGTCAAAATGTGGTGGAAACATAGGAATTGCAGCTGCATACCTCCTGATACTAGAAGTTAGAAGGTTATCTTGTACAATCAAATAGCTTTTTGTGTAATACCAGAGGAAGCTATATTAATTAATAAGGCAAGGCTTCCAAAGAAATAGCTACCACCTCACATTTACTCTCTGCTGTGAATAACCCATGAACAGTTGTTGACAGAACATCAAAGGGGGACAGTTGTCATTCAACCTATGTCCTCCAGTTTTGGTAACTGGGTGGTGAGAACTGGTATATTTATTTATTATATTAATATAATTTATATTAGTTCTAATAACTTGGTATTACTATCTGTGTTGGTAATATTATATTTATTGGTTACTATTTATTGCTACCCTCGCTCTTATTTAGTTATTAAATTGAATACAGAGCAGTAGTGATAAAGAACACCAACTAAATCTGGGAGTTAGTTGTTTTATTGTCATTCCTTTCACTTTGTGCGTCGTCATCTACATAGTTGATTAGTTATTTGCGCTTCAATACATCTGGTTGGGTCTGAAGCTATATCTATAAGCATTTAGGAGAACCCGGGAGTAATAGAGTTGCGTGTCCCTGCCCTGCTAGCAGCACACAATTGACAACGTCTATTACAATAAATTTATTTACAAAAATTATGACTGATAACGTATTTGACAGTGGAAAGTAAGGTACCACAGCCACCACCTAGGCTTAGGAAATCATCTACATACAACACAAGTCATGTGGGGACAACCACTGATATGTGTGAGGGGTGTGATTTAATTGCTCTACTTCTTTTCACGATGGTGGAGCCATGTCCTCACTGACGTAATATGGCATGCTTTACTGTCTACCTTGCTTGCTCTTCCTGGCCGACCGCTTGTCTCATTTGCTGCTCATTTAATGTACCACCACTTGGTGTTACAAACCCTAAACCCCAAACCGCACCCATGAAGGTGTAGCTATTCTAACCTAGTTCAGCTAGTAATAGAAGCATGCACAGCTATCACACTACTTTTCTACTGGCATGTACATGTACATGCAATAAACAATAATACAACAATTACAAACTTGTATCAGTTTAAATTTGGTATGTTGCTGACTACTAACACAGTGTGAATAAAACATTTCCTCTCATGCATCTTTATTCCATAACTGTACTCTGTAGATGAGGATCTAGCCAGGAAGTTGCAAGCAGAAGATTTGCTGAGAGAAGGTAGTACACCTGCTGCAGATCGCCTCTCTGGTAATGGAGCGGATACAGAGAATAAACAAGTGAGGGGTTCTGTTCATATGTAAATGTTTAGTTGAACTCTTACTATAATAGAATGGTTTATCACACTACCGTACACCAGATTACCACTACTCTGCCTGAACTGTGTATACATGCATGTATTATATGATGCTAGACTTGTCCTAATGTATGCTGAAGTAGTCTGCGTCATACAATGATGACGACTGTTCACACAAACACATGTTAGAACTATTCCTGTAACAGAACCACAACAATTTTTTTAAGATTTTAGATGGAAATTTATCTGTGTTGATGCTTTACTTTACAGTGGCTTGATGTCGATGAATTAAAAGCCAAAGCTGGTTACAGGGAGTTTAGGGCTGAAGCCCATGCCCATCAGCGGGAACAAAAGAAGTTGCTGGCAAAGGCAGAGGCAGCCAATAGAAAACGAATGCCCGACGTCGGGTCTTATTATCTACGTATGGTACGTCTGATTGGTCAATTATTTGATGTTAGGGGGTTCGGTCACTTTGTTATATAATGATGCATTTATTTGCCAAGAACACATCAATAATTTGGGTATTCCTATTGGCTAATTGTGCTAATACAAACTTACATTGGTGTTTGTTACTGGTATTCATAGTAATTTTATTGGTTGACTGCATATTACTATTTAGTAGTTGTCTAGATGTGACCCGTTTGTTGAAAATGACAGAATGTATCTACTTGAACCTCCTGTAAAGGAAGTGAAATTTGATTAGCCAATTATTCATTACACTTCATTTTCCATGTGCTCTCGCAGGCCGAGGAGCAGAAATGCAAAGAACTAGAAGCCAATTTCCGGGCAGTGGTAAAGATCTTTCAGCTCAACAATTCTTCTGCCAATAAGAATCAAATTGACCTGCATGGACTGCATGCTAAAGAAGCAGTCCATGTGGTTGAACAGGTCATCCGGGCCAAACGGGAAGGTAAGTGGTTCTTTTATCACCGGGTATTCATCTGCACTGTGTTTTTCTTGGTTAGTGTCTCCTACATACCTTCCCATGAAGTGATGCAGATGTACTAGGACTTCCTGTGTACTATTTTCTGCAGTGAAATGCAACAACTTGATACGCAGCGCTCTCTTGTCTATCAGTATTTTGCTATCGATAATTTTTTCTTTTTTCTATCTTCTCCTCTTTAAGATTTCACACAATGTACAAAGAGTTATATAATATAATAAATGTAGCGTTAATTTCAGGTGGTGAATGTAAACATCTTAGAATTATCACCGGCAGAGGTAAACATAGCAAAGGAGGAGTGGCTCGGGTGAAACTGGCTGTTCAGACATTTCTGAATCAGAATAGAATTATGTAAGTACTAACAGCCTTGGAGTTATCTTACTTGTACTTTGTTAGATAGGTGAATCTTTGGTATAACCAACATAGGCCTAGCTCTGAATGTCTCACCATTGTTAGGTTAGGGGGGGATATTGTTATTTCAATCTGTAGCTTGAGTTCTTAATCCTTGCTGTGGGATGTTTTGGTAATTTGAAAGTCATGTTCCACCATTGGTGAAACTAACAACTACTGTACAGTGAATATTTATAGTTTACTCAGTCAGAAGAATCTGCCTACTCCATTATAACTGCTCTTGTTATATTATTTCAGTTACTGCTTTGAAAACCCTGGGTTAATTAAAGTCACTCTCTGATCTTCACGTCAATTACGGGGAAGTCCATACAAGTCTGCCTCACTTCTGCATGTTCTCTAGATCTCCATCCAATAACAAGATGAGATTTTAAACTTTTTATAGCACTTTTCTACAATGATTTATCATATTTATCACTATTGAAAGTGTATGCTAATGTATTTAGATCTTGCTATCACATCATGTTAGTTAGCTGTATATAGTGTATACACTTGTTTTATAATGGGTACTGGCTATTGCATAGTACGTCATTAGGATGCTCTTTACGATTTCTTTATCTGCACATAGTATGTATTTTTATCTAAGGTGATTGTAGCAGTAACTTGGTTGTCTGTCAGTCTTTTGCTGTCGCCAACCCTTCCTTTATTCTAGCTTCAGCTGTCTAAAATTTCACACAATGTACAATGAATTATATAATACAATATGTAGCGTTAATTTTAGTTGGTGAATGTAAACATTTGAGAATTATCACCGGCAGAGGTAAACACAGCAAAGGAGGAGTGGCTCGGGTGAGACAGGCTGTTCAGACATTTCTGAATCAGAATAGAATGATGTAAGTACTAACAACCTTGGAGTTATCTTCATATTTTATACTTTGTTAGAAGGGTGAATCTTTGGTATAATCTACATAGGCCTAGCTCTGAATGTCTCACCAAGGTTAGGTTGGGGGGGGGGGCATATTGTTATTTCCATCTGTAGCTCGAGTTCTTAGTTCTTGCTGTGGAAGGTTTTGGTAATTTGAAAGTCATGTTCCACCATTGGTGAAACTAACAACTACTGTACAGTAAATATTAATAGTTTACTCAGTCAGATGAATCTGTCTACTCCATTATAACTGCTCATGTTATATTATTTCAGTTACTGCTTTGAAAACCCTGGGTTAATTAAAGTCACTCTCTGATCTTTACGTCAATTACTCTTCTATGTACACCTCTACGCTATGTATACAACGACAGGGAGGTCTATTCAAGTCTGCCTCACTCCTGCCTGTGCTCTAGATTTCCGTGCAAGAAAAAGATAATATTTTAACTTGTTACAGCAATTTTCTACAATAAATTATCATATCTATCACTCTATAGAAAGTGTACGCTAGTGTATTTACATCTTGCTATCTCATCATGTTATATACGCATCATGTTATATACATGTAGTCTGCTGTATATTGTGTATACACTAGTTTTATAATAGGTACTGCATATAACCTTCTATATTATAATTTGTATATTATGGAATGCTCTTTACTATTTTATGCATCTGTACATAGTATATATTTTTATCTAAGGTGATTATAGCAGTAGCTTTACTTGCACACCTTTTACTATTCATTTAAATGTTTTTTATGATTAAAAATAATTTTATTTCAGTGCACTCTCCAGTATATGATGTATAGGACGCACTTTAGTTCATACATTTGCTTCCTACACACTATTGTGCTTACCAATGACAGATTCTTTTTTGTAAATCAAATTGGTCTCTTATACAGTGCATGTATAATTATTTTAACACTGTTTTCATCATGTTAAATGGAAATAAATTTATTTAACATAAATTTTACGCTTCAGGTGGGATATAGATTAGAGGCATTTGTTCCATCTGTTGACTTGCTACACTGACATAGTGGCCACTGTTCAAGTATTTAGAGAGAGCACAACTCTCTGTTGCAAAATCTAAGGACATGATAAACTGTCAGTCATTTGTGCTGCCTGTGGATAGGATTAGGATGCTATCACATCTACATGTAAATAATGACGTTGGCAGGTGGTAAAAAAAGTAAGTCATTCACTATAACATATACCAGTGACAATTTACTTACATATTGGTGATGGCACTATCAATAAAGGACACAAATCTACTACTATTGCTTGGATACTTTTCCATGTAGTAAACAGACAGAAAGAAGAGCATGTTTACAATGGGATACTCTTTTTGTCAGGTTGAAGCATTGTAGAACTTGGCAGATAGTTAAAGCTGCAGTTCAATTGATGTATGAAACAAAATCAGAATTGATAGGTTTTCCCATAAACTTGAAAATACAGTCATCAAACAACCCAGAATTAAAGGTTGTCATTAAAGTCACTTGGTGCTTGACACCTTCAGCTATTAGGTAATTATGAAAAGATGACAGATATGAACAATAGAGATATTAGGTATTATTAACTCCTCTGTAGTATATAGGGATTAAATATAATCAACACCCCTGGCAGGCTTTAATAACTAATCCATGTCATCTATACTCACTGAATTATACTCCTTGGTGTGACCAGCCCCTTGCCAGTGCTGACCAACTCCCTGTGAGAAAGACCTAGGTGACATGGCCCTTTTTGGCAGGGGTAGAGTAGTTGTCTTTGAAGCCACACTGGTTTGCAGCAAGGACTTTTATATGTGGCACAAGAGTAATTGTGGCTGGATGCTCTTCCTAACAACGCGATGGCTGGGAGTCGTACCTTGAACTTTCAGCATGAAAGCTCAGCATTCTAACCCCTAAACCACTGCTGCAGAATCGTCATCTATAGGGAGTACATGTATAAATAGAGTAGAGTAACATGCTGAATAAACTCATGATTACAACTCGAATGAACATAACTTATTGCACAATTCTACATAGCAGCTGATTTATCACAATCAACCCCAAAATCTAGTTTTCATGAGACGGATTGAGTCTACATATCATAACAGTGTAATAGTTATTCCTATACCAGAAACCTGTGATAGCGCACAAACATGACCTATTATTGCATTCATTCCCAAATTGAAAAATGACACGCAACAAATATATTATTTTTCTTCATTCGCTGAAGTTTGCTGTGAACCCATTTTATTAAAAAGCCAAAAATTAGTAGGATATATCCTTTATTGGACAAGCATCTTTCCAATAATACACATATACTGTGTATTGTTGTGGATGTGTCCCAGAAAAGTTAGAAAATAGCACGACTCAAGATAGAGCCGTCTTTCAAGATATAATAATATATATAAATGACATTACTTGTGATACTTATTACTGTAGTATACAATATAACTACTATGAGAAACCCGTCTTATAACAATATAGAGCTTGGAAACCTAAGGGTCGTCGACAGGCAAACAGACTGGAGGTCGTCCATGACTCAGTCTCTCCCCCCCCCAATTGGAGACATTGGGACTCCAATTATAATACAAAGTAATGCACCACTATTAAAAAGTTATAAGTTATATCATGCATCGGGGTAGTAATAAGTGAGGACAGCTTGGGATAACTCCTAATTATTGATATGGGTAGATATGGATAATGTAAGATAATATATACATGAGACAAGGCAATTGGTATGCACGATATAATAAAAAAGGATACCCGAGTTCAGGGTACCTCCTGGATGAGCCTCTGGTATAGGAAACACTCATCAGATAGGCGCTTGCAGGCAATTCCATCTAACTTGGCCTTTTTTGCTTGCAAGTGGTTGATTACTTTGACAGCAGCTCTCAGGTGTCGTCCTAGTGAATCAGCAACGTCCCTGCGCTTAGTTCTAGTTCTAGTCAGCCATTATAATTCTACAGTATTTATAATGTCGTTGTCAAAGCGTTCTAATCACAACATTAGCAAACAATCACCATTAAAACACTCTTAATGGACCATTTTTGTATTTTTGTCTATTCCAGCTAACAGGTATTTATTAATATAGATTTACACACCACAGACTGTATTTTTTCTTTCTTTCATAGTATTGTAATGTTTTTGGGGGTTGTTGTATGTTGACCTAAGACGACCCTGTGTCCGAAATGAGGAACCTATGAGTGGTGCTAGGTCTTCTGATTACATGAAAGATCAACCGGTATAAGTAGTCAATGACTACTGAAGAAGACCCATGTGGTCCCGAGTCAATGCTTGTTTCCTATAATGAGAAAGAGTATGTTCCAACCTAGCAGGAAGTTTGGGAAGCACGGTCGAGGACATTGGGGACTGAAACGACAAATACTGCGAAGAGAAGACTCTGTATAAATAGTATAGAGGTGTCTTTATTGATATCCTAGCATCAACTAAGACAATAAACATGAAAACAATGTGCTTTATACACTATAAGAACTTCAGGAGGAAGTTCCGGTAAAAAGGCCAACGTAGTGTCATAGAAGGCCGACGTAGTATTGTCCGGAAATTTGACAACAAGATGGTAGCCAGAAGACCGATACCCGACCCGTAACATGTCCAGTTCAACAAAAGATGCTTAAAATCATCCAATTCATGCGCAAAATAAATATCAAGTAACTCTGAGAGGTCAGCCCTCTTTACATGGGTATAAAAAGAACATAATTGCTCAGTAATGCACATTATACAATATGTAAGTATATAAGTGATAGTTTACTAGAGAGACAAGTTAATACAAACAAGTATATTATGCAATGAATGTTCATAGTAAGTACAATGTAGTCGGGAGGCTGAATATAGTGTTACATTTACCACTACAGTATTACTGCATTTAAATAAAGAACACACATTTACTTTTGCGCTGATACTTTTCCATGTGGTAAAAAGAAAGAGTAAGATACATGTTTACAATGAGATACTCTTTGTCAGGTCAAAGCAATGTAGAACTTAGAAAATAGTTAACGCTGCAGTTCAATTGGTGCATGAAACAAAATCAGAATTGATAGGTTTTTCTATAAACTTGAAAATACAGTCATCAAACAACCCAGAATTAAAGGTTGTCATTAAAGTCACTTGGTGCTTGACATGGCCAGCTATCAGGTGATGTGAAAGGATGACAGATATGGACAATAGAGGTATTAAATATAATTATAACTCTGGTACTGTATCTAGAGATATTAAATAAAATTAACTGCTCTGTAATATATAGAGATTAAATAACATTAAGTTCTCTGTTAGTAGTTACACTGTAGTTGTATAGAGAGATTCAGATGAGTACAATGTCTGACAGTTTCTCTCCATCATATAAATACCTGCACAAAGAATTAAAAACTCATTCTTGTACTAAACCTCTTAGTGATAACACACTAAGATCTCTTAGCTATAACACAGTCAGAGAACAACTCTATACTTGACCTACAGACGTATGATGTCATCAGCCAGCCTGGAATCACCTCCATCTGAACCTACTTTCGTACCAGATACATCAGGAGGTAGGTCAAATATCCACATATTTGCTTATTTCTTTAATTTGCACTATTAGAATGGAAATCAAGATTCTGCATGAAATTGGTCTGGTAATGCATGAGACTCTGGACATATTCTATCTACTGGATTGACTTCAAAAACATTTAAAAGCTTGTCTGTAACTCAACAGTTAGGTTCTGACCTGTTGGCTGTCAAAATGTGGTGGAAACACAGGAATTACAGCTGCATACCTCCTGGTACTAGAACCTAGAAGGTTATATTGTACAATCAAATAGCTTTTTGTGTATTACCAGAGGAAGCTATATTAATAAGGCAAGGCTTCCAAAGAAATAGCTACCAGCTCACATTTACTCTCTGCTGTGAATAACCCATGAGCAGTTGTTGACAGAACACCAAAGGGGACAGTTGTCATTCAACCTATGTCCTCCAGTTTTGGTAACTGGGTGATAAGAACTGGTATATATATATTTATTATATTATTAATATAATCTATATTAGTTCTAATAACTTGGTATTACTATCTGTGTTTGTAATATTATATCTATTGGTTACTATTTATTGCTACCCTCGCTGTTATTTAGTTATTCAATTGAATACAGAGCAGTAGTGATAGAGAACACCAACCAGATCTAGGAGTTAGTTGTTTTATTGTCATTCCTTTTACTTTGTGTGTCGTCATCCACATACAATGTAGTTGATTAGTTATTTGCGCTTCAATACATCTGGTCGAGTCTGAAGCTATATCTACAAGCGTGTAGGAGAACCCGGGAGTAATAGAGTTGTGTGTCCCTGCCCTGCTAGCAGCACACAATTGGCAACGTCTATTACAATAAAGTTATTTACAAAAATTATGACTGATAACGTAGTTGACAGTGGAAAGTAAGGTACCACAGCCACCACCTAGGCTTAGGAAATCATCTACGTACAACACAAGCCATGTGGGGACAACCACTGATATGTGTGAGAGGTGTGACTTAGTTGCTCTACTTATTTTCACTATAGTGAAGCTATATCCTTACTGCCAACCCACAACTTTCCAATCAATAGTGTAATACGGCATGCTTTACGGTTTACCTTGCTTGCTCTTCCTGGCCAACTGTATGTCTCATTCGCTGCTCATTGTTGTACCACCGCTTGGTGTTACAAACCCCAAACCTTACTTACCCATAAAGGTGTAGCTATTCTAGGATAATTCAGCTGGTGGTAGAAGCATGCACAGCTGTCGCACTACTTTTCTACTGGCATAATATGATGTACCTGCAATAAACAATAATACAACAATTATAAACTTGTATCAGTTTAAATTTGGTATGTTGCTGACTACTAACACAGTGTGAATAACACATTTCCTCTCATGCATCTTTATTCCATAACTGTATTCTGTAGAGGAGGATCTAGCCAGGAAGTTGCAAGCAGAAGATTTGCTGAGAGAAGGTAGTACACCTGCTGCAGATCACCTCTCTGTTAATGGAGTGGATACAGAGGATAAACAGGTGAGGGGTTCTGTTCATATGTAAATGTTTAGTTGAACTCTTCCTAGAATAGAATGGTTATCAGACTACCATACACCAAATTACCACTACTCTGTCGGTATGTACATGTATGTATAACATGATGCTAGGCTGAAATAGTCTGCATCATACAATGATGACGACTGTTCACACAAACATGTATTAGAACTAATCCTGTAACAGAACCGCAATCATTTTTTAAGTTTTCAGATGAAAATTTATCTGTGTTGATGCTTTACCTTACATAGCACGGAGCCAAGGCAAAGGATGTCTACAGCATCTTCAGGGCTGAGGCCCATTTTCATCGGAATGAGCGAAGGAAGTTTATAGAACAGGCAGAAGCTGCCAATAGAAAACAAATGGCCGACGTCGGGTCTTATTATCTACGTATGGTATGTCTGATTGGTCAATTATTTGTTAGGGTCACTTTGTTATATAATGATGCATTCACTTGCTAAAAACACATTAATAATTTAGGTATTCCTATTGGCTAATTGTGCTAATACAAACTTACATTGGTGTTTGTTACTGGTATTCATAGTCATTTTATTGGTTGACTGCATATTACTATTTAGTAGTCGTCTAGTTTTGACCCTTTTGTTGAAAATGACAAAATGTATCTACTTGAACCTCCTGTAAAGGAAGTTAAATTTGATTAGCCAATTATTCATTACACTTCATTTTCCATGTGCTCTCGCAGGCAGAGGAGCAGAAATGCAAAGAACTAGACACAAATTTCCGGGCAGCGGTAAAAATCTTTAAGCTCAACAATTCTTCCGCCAATAAGAATCAAATTGACCTGCATGGACTGCATGCTAAAGAAGCAGTCCATGTGGTTGAACAGGTCATCCGGGCCAAACGGGAAGGTAAGTGGTTCTTTTATCACCGGGTATTCATCTGCACTGTGTTTTTCTTGGTTAGTGTCTCCTACATACCTCCCCATGAAGTGATGCAGATGTACTAGGACTTCCTGTATACTATTTTCTGCAGTGAAATGCAACAACTTGATACGCAGCGCTCTCTTGTCTATCAGTATTTTGCTATCGATAATTTTTTCTTTATTCTATCTTCTCCTTTCTAAAATTTTACACAATGTACAATGAATTATATAATATAATATTTAGCATTAATTTTAGATGGTGAATGTAAACATCTGAGAATTATCACCGGCAGAGGTAAACACAGCAAAGGAGGAGTGGCTCGGGTGAAACAGGCTGTTCAGACATTTCTGAATCAGAACAGAATGATGTAAGTACTAACAGCCTTAGAGTTATCTTACTTGTACTTTGTTAGAAAGGTGAATCTTTGGTATAACCAACATAGGCATACCTCTGAATGCAGTGTTCGAAGTGGAGAAATTGAGGAGGGTACACGGTACGTAAATGCAATCTTACAGATTATTATTGTATAGCTATCCACTTTATCTTGTGGTAGCTAAGAAATTCATGAATTACTAAAATGAAAAAAAGTTATGCTCAGGTGAGAATTGAACACTAGTCCTTATGGATGAGTGTCAAGCACTCAACCACTGGCTATCAGGTTCACAGCAACAGCATGGGGAAAATTAGCTATTAAAATGAGGGTACACACCTGCTGACTGTTTAACTACTAAAATTGAGGTGGGTACACACTGCATACTCCCGTATAACCACACTTCGAACACTGTCTGATTGTCTCACCAAGGTTAGGTTGGGGGGGAGAGGCATAACGTTATTTCTATCTGTAGCTTGAGTTCTTAGTCCTTGCTGTGTAAGGTTTTGGTAATTTGAAAGTTATGTTCCACCATTGGTTAAACTAACAACTACTGTACAGTGAATATTAGTACTTTACTCAGTCAGATGAATCTGTCTACTCCATTATAACTGCTCATGTTATATTATTTCAGTTAATGCTTTGAAAACCCTGGGTTAATTAAAGTCACTCTCTGATCTTCACGTCAATTACGGGGAGGTCCATACAAGTCTGCCTCACTTCTGCCTGTTCTCTAGATCTCCATCCAACAACAAGATAAGATTTTAAACTTTTTATAGCACTTTTCTACAATAATTTGTCATGTCTATAACTATAGAAAGTGTACGCTAGTGTATTTAGATCTTGCTATCACATCATGTTATTATAGTATAGTCGGCTGTATATAGTGTATACAATTGTTTTATAATGGGTACTGCATATTGCATAGTATATCATGAGATGCTCTTTACGATTTATTTATCTGCACATAGTATGCATTTTTATCTAAGGTGATTGTAGCTGTAACTTTGTTGTCTATCAGTATTTTGCTATCGCCAATCTTTCTTTTATTCCAGCTTCGGCTGTCTGAAATTTCACACAATGTACAATGAATTATATAATTATAATAATGTAACCTTAACTTTAGGTGGTGAATGTAAACATTTGAGTATCATCACTGGCAGAGGTAATCACAGCAAAGGAGGAGTGGCTTGGGTGAAATAGGCTGTTCAGACATTGCTGGATCAGAATAGAATGATGTAAGTACTAACAACCTTGGAGTTATCTTTATTTATACTTATATTTTTATATAAGGTGATTATTGCAGTAACTTTACTTGCGCACCTTTTACTATCCATTTAAAAGTTTATTATGATTTAAAATAATTTTATTTCATGTGCGCTCTCCAGTATACAGTGTATTTTAGCTCATACATTTACTTCCTACACACTACAGTGCTTACCAATAACAGAGATTCTTTTTGTAAATCAAATTGGTTTCTTATACAGCACATGTAACATTGTTTTCATCATGGTAAGTAAAAATAAATTTATTTAACACAAATTTTAGCCTTCAGTTGGTAGTCTGTTGACTTGCTACAATGACATATATAGTTACAGTCTCCACTGCTCAAGTATTTAAAGAGAGGGCAACTCTCCGTCACAAAATCTAAGGACATGATAAATTGTCGATCAATCATGCTGCCTGTGGCTGAGGATGTTAGTAGTGCATTTGCCAGAGGAACTGAGGCTACACAGTTATGCTTTTTACTGAGCATCAGAGATAGAATTTAGATATAATTACTATTACTATTCAATGGAGATTATATTATGCCCATACAGTCATACAATATGTGTATGCTTATAAATATGTATGTTGGTGTAGAATAATAATGGTGAAGGTTGTATTTCGTAGCAAGTTGTAAAAGCAAACGGTATTTAAAATAAAATGGCACCCAAATACTGATAGAACATGATGCAGAGAATGCTAGTGTTGGCAGATGCATGAGCCAACTTATACATTGTAATGTAGGCCTGAAAGGGTGGCAATTACAATAAAATAATAAACAAAGTAAAACCAAATAAAAGGCAGGAAATATGACATAATACATTATTTTAATATGCAACTAAAATAATAACAATACCAATCAAGCCAGTAACTGATAATACAACTGATGGGATTTACAAAATAAAGACTAAGTCATCAGCTCCATTTAGATCAGCAATACAAAGGGTAAAGGAGTTGACTGTATTTAGCAGAACTGTGTAATACTGAGTAACATAAGATTTCCCTAATAGTAAACAGTTAACCCTCTAATAGTAAACTATTAACCCTTAAATTAGGATATCAATACATATGCAATAGTCTAATACTTACACCCTACACCAGCTGTACACTGTATGTTATATACAGTTGTAGTATGACAAGAATGTCTGAACTTCTGGTAGGTGCATGAGTAATCATTAGTATTACACAATCACATTGCCTATTTGGGAACAGAGACCTACCATAACAAATGGCCACCAGCTCTTAGAAGCTGAGCACCTGAGTTAAAATGTCACAATAAAATATATTTTAGCAAACTAAGTTGTCGTGGGATTAACATCAGTTAAGGAAATGGCAGGCTCTCCTTCCGGATTGGCTGATTCCTCTTCCGCTTTCTCTTCGTCATTAAAACATTTACAAATATAGGTTCCAGCAAGCACTACCAGGGCTATTATCAATACTAGTGCAATGACAATCCACTTGGTTATGATAACCCAATAAGTAAGTCTGTAGATAGTCTGATCACAGTACGGATAGCTGGTTTTCACCAGATCGTGTTCCTGGTAGACATAGTGTGTGATGTCATACGTGAAACAATGTGGATCAGAGTCTACTATGCCAGTGCATTCTTTCATCGGGAACACCCACACACTTCCTGTGTAAACAAACAACGTAAAGTGTTAATCCACACTAAAGTGTTAATCCACACGCAAGTACGCCTCTAATATTCTGTTGATAGAATCTGATTATCATAAATTATCACTGCTAGAGTTATACAATTATATAATATAATCATAATCAGCTCTATATTGACTAGACACCCAATACAAAGTTGTCCTCTCTCTCCATTTTCTTTCTTCACATAATGCAAAAACTTATAATAAAGTGTCCCAATCAAGATTTTTTAATAAATTTGGATATAAAAGTTTTCTATTTAATATAATCTTGCTTCCCTCCAAAACAGCTAGGGCATATCTCTAGAATAATTGCTACTAGTTTGGAATTGTCCTCTCATAATACTGTGATGCATATTATCTTCTGTTAGCTATATGAAAAGACAACTGATTGGTAGAGCAAGCAACCAATCAGGTACACCTATTAAAGTAATAAAATCTCTAGTAAATACTGAAGTGCATCGTGAACAACTCACCACAGATGAGCCAGCAGAAAGAGAAAAGGAAGATAACTCCGTAGAAACACCACCTGCAGGCTTTAATAACTGCAGCATCGTCATCTATAGGAAGTATAAATAGAGTAGAGAAACATGCTGAATAAACTCATGATTAGAACTAGAATATTAACAAATTATTACAAAATTCTTTAACACTACTAGCTGATTAAATACATATTTATTTATCATAATAATACCTAAATCTGGTCTTCCAGACTTAGATAGGGTCTACAAGAATACAATAACAGTATTGTATTGTCATCTATACACGAGAAACATAAAAGTACATGAACACGATACCTTATTGCATCCATTTCCAAATTGAAAAAAGACACTCAATAAATATTAGAGTTCTCTATTTGCTGTAATTTGCTATGAATCAAGGGTGAACCCATCATGCTACTAAACCACAGTTAGGAGGATTTAACCTCTATTGGACACGCATCTTTCTAACGAAACGGCTGCATACATTGTGTATTAATTTGGTATGTCATACACATGTACACCTTTCTATACATATAATATAGCTCAAATACCTGACTCTTTAGCCTTACAGCCAGTCCCTCCACCACCTGCAATGAACATCATAGAGCCAGACACCACCAGATATATGGGAAGATATCGCTGAGCTTCACAACTCTCTAAGTTTCTGCTGCCTGGAACAAATAAGAACACAAATCGTGAGACACAATTCTAGAATATAAAACTGTATTAGTAAGATGTAGCTTTGAAACCTCTTTGTTAGGTACAGCATTACAGAAATTTTTACAGCCTTAGGTCCTTGCTTGTGGTCGGTTGCTGCCAACCAGTAATATATAGAGCCTAAAGAACACAACTCCTGCTTTGGTAGAGGGAGAATGGGGAGACCGATGAGAAAAAACCATAAGCCGGACAGGGTAGGCATCAAGGTAGTGTCGTCTGGGTGTTGCTTGCGTGCGAGTAATAGTATGCAAGTCCAATCTGAACGCCACATTTGATGCTGTTAGTAGTTGTACGCTGCTTGTAAAACCAAGAATTACATTCCACACTGAATATTATTTCTAGGAAATAAGTGAGTACATTCTGTTTATATGTAGGCTTGTTTCCAACAGCTACTAGCTGGTACTGTACTAGTAACTACCTGCCCTCAATGCATATCTATATTGTATCAACTATTTCAAAGTAATTATAGCAGGCAAGATGAAATAATTATGATAATAGCACACAGCCTACATATTTGTACATATCAGCTATCAAATAATGTAATATAACATTATATACAGTAGTCAAGTTCATAAATAAGTCATCATATGAATACTGTAGCCTCAAGTGTGTAGATACATTACATGCTCTACTATGAATAGAATATACTGTTATTACCATGAATGTGGTTAGTGATTCCCAGTATCAGGTTAATAAATCATACTGTAACCAAGGGCCAATTACTCTATTATAGAGATACTACTATGTAAACCACAGAGAATAGCTAAGTGCATGAGCACCAAGCAGACCCTTTGATGGCTGAGCTTACGGAAGACATGGAACTGGGAGGTGTTAGTGATAATATAGGCCATGATAAAATGTACCAGCAGTTTGATTACTAGACGGTGTTAATATTGTGGCCTTCCACTACTTATATTCATGGTCTAGTGTTTAACAAATTTAGTATAATAATAAACTGAAGTCCATATTAATAATTCGACAGCCAATAAATCAAGTTTTATCTTTGTTCTACTGTAGGCTATGGAAGATAACCAGAATGAAATGAGTCAGTGACAGTTTGCTATTGGATGGCTATTGGAGTTTTGAATCACCAAGTTTGTAATATCCTGGTTATGGAGGGTATATATTATGGCAGCTAGTTATCCAAGTTCTACTTTACAGTGAAAGCATACAGGTTTAGTTTAGCAGCACTGTGGTATAGTAGGCCATGTTTCTATGTTCTGATTGGGTCAAGGGTTAGAGGTCAATTATTAAGACCGAATCAGAACACAGTGTAATATTCATAGAAATAGTGTCAATGTACAGCTAAATATACCACATGTAGATAACCCAAAGCTGCAGCTGGCAATGACACTGTCATTCAGCCAACATCTGCATACTGTGTGGGCTGATGTAGAACAATAATTCAACAGTGTTAGTGCTTAGAAAATGCTATTATCAGTTTCAACTTACCAAAATATACTTCTACTACGGGCACGGCAATACCCAGCCCTAAACAAGCGAGGACACCAACTACAAAGGCTAGGACTGCAGCAATACCACCGCAGCATTCTGCAAACAAAGAGTCATCATTGTCACCAGTTGTAGCTTGAGCTTCAGGATCAGCAGTGGCAGCCCCCTCACCCGTCCCGTCTACAGGTAGAGGGTCCTGATCAGATGGCTCCTTGGTTGCAGTTTCTTGCTTTGCACCATTGGCCTGTTCACCAGCTTGTAGACTGTCATACGATGGAGGTGGGGCTAAAATAATGATCTAGCATGCCATGATCACGAAAAAAATGAAACGAAATGAGGTTTATACGTAAGCCTACCTGAAACTTGCATTACAGTACTTACTTTAGGCCTATGTTTGTAGTGTCTATAGTAGACATAGACTTAATTTTATTCTCTTCTACTCATCTCATTAATATGGTACAATTAGGCCTACAACTACATGTAGCTACTAACTGCCTTTTTAATAGTGTCAACAATCAAATTGACAGATATATACAATCCCATTGAAGCTATAATGACAAATTAATTGACAAGTGAGTTAATAAGCAGAGCAGTTAGCAGAATTACCACTTACCATCAGGGATGGGGTCCATTGTAATACAAGCCACTAATTGTTACTTTTGTGCTCCTGGTGTACAACAAACAACTCTGTGAAAAAACAACAACCTGATTATGCAAATACATGTACTAAGGGCGAATCTTCAAGTATTGTAAATGTAGATTTAGTACTTAGCCAACATATAAGCGGGCCCAAGACTCCCTCTCAGTCAACTCATTACCTAGCTGTGTTTTACAGTTCTGCTGGGCTGGTATCAGGTAAGGACAAGATATGCCTTATGGTGGAATGTCAATGTCAGTATGGAATGTGTTTGTACAGGTCACAACAACATTGTAACGGTAGATGATCTGTCTCCGCAATATTGCCAACCATAGAATGGGATCATTGTATTATATTTATATATCACACTGACTGTGGCGTAGGATTGTAGCCTGCGGTTTCTTAAATACATAGAGAGACCAGGGTGCTTCATGTGGCCAAGGTCATAGGTTCACCATGATTTGTAGGCCCATCACTAGCAGTTCCTTTGAAACGCGTGATAATGAAATACTTAGTATAATTATAATACTTTACTATAACTGTCGACTCTCTTAACTATGTCTACCACTCATATTATAATAATTAAATTATATTATTAATATTTATATTACACCTATCAATAGTCATCAACTAATTACACTTACTAATTAATCAATATACCTCAGAATTTACCTCAGATGAGGTAGGACTCCGCCAGCAATTTCATGTAAATCTATAAGGGAGCCTCTAGTTTTAACTATTTTTGGACTAGGGTCTGCAACTTTTACAGTATATTACTGTTTAACACTTTGGAGTCTGATAAGGAGTATACTCGTTTGGCTTTGCCTCTTCTCAGTGGCTAGGTTTGTAGTTTATGAGCTCTCATGCTAGACCTTAATTAGCTCAAGTAGGATATTTTCTAGCCAACAAAAATAGCCAAAATTCTCAATTGCCCAATAGCCAAGAGATTAACTAAATCCAATAACAATCCAACCTTCACTATACATTTAGTAGACATAATTATATAGCTACATGTAATTCGCAGAAGCATCCATGAATTCAGTCCAGTATAATAGTGAGAAAATTAAAACATGATGCAGAAAGCTGTAAGGTCAAAGCACACTTATGATGGAGATTTAGCTGCAGAATTTGATCATCTTGCAATGTTATGTAATGACTGTGGGACATGATTTGTGAAAATTTTCATGTGTTTTATAATCTGAGTTCAGCTACACAAAATTACAAAAAATTGTCAAAACATCAAATTAATGGCTGAATTGACCTGCTTGTTAGAGAGTTCACTAGTTAATAAACCTATCATATTTAGTATGATTAGAAAGAGCAGAGGGTCAGCTTTCAGAAAATATGCATATTGGTACGAGTTGTGTCTCCCAGTGTTGAGTAATAATGTTTTAAATTAGTCACAAGCACCTAGCCACCAGGGTCAGGCATATACTCTGGCGGTCAGACGCCAAAGTGTTAAGATTGGAGGTCGGTTTCTAATCTCATCTCATGAATTGTTTGTGGTAGGAAACTAGAGTGGTAGATACATCTTTTGGCTGATAGTGAGGTTGGCTCTCCTCTGGCAGCTACTCCAGTGGTCATTGTCACCATCTCTCTGTCACCCATAATATTGTCATATGCTACGGATAAAGTGCGATGTTGTTCTTCATTCTGAAGAATCCTGGTCATTAGACACAGCCAGTGGTTTTTTCTTCTACTTTTCAGCGTCCGGACCTCTAACTGATCTCTCGCCTCTGCTACACTGTCAGTACGCCCCCCTAGGTTAGCTATAAACCGTATGGCACTGTTCTGGATGAGTTCTATGTCATGGATCTTGCTCTTAGTTGAAGGGTTCCATACTGCATCTGCATACTCAATTATAGGTCTGCATAGACTTGTGTAAGCCAGTAGCCTGGCCCCTTCTGGAGCATGGTACATTAAATGTTTGATTCCTCCAAGTATTTTACAAGACTTTGTGCATTTTTCATGTATGTGCTGATTAAACTTGAGATCTGATTGACTTGTTACTCCCAAGGTATTTGATGGTTTCTGTCCATGCAAGACATGCAGTGCCGAGTTTATATTGAGGTATGGGTGTTACTCTTCCAAAGTTTATAGCTAGGCATTTCTTTTCATTGAACAGCATTTTCCATTTTGTAGACCACTCGTATACAGTGTTGATGTTATTTTGGAACATTTCTGCGTCCTCGGTTGTATTCACAGTTTGGTAAAGTAGAGTGCCATCAGCATAAAGGCTAACTTTACATGACAGCAGGTCTGGAAGGTCATTAATACAACACAAAAACAAAGTCGGTTCAAGTACAGAACCCTGTGGCACTCCTGAGGTTACTGTGTACTCTTGTGAGCTAGCTCCTCTGAGTACATCGCACCGATGTCTGTCAGAGAGAAAATCATGTACCCAGTTGAAAAGGTATCCATTTATCCCTGGTACCTGTTGTAGTTTTTGAAGTAACATTACATGTGGTACTTTGCCAAAAGCTCTTTTGAAGTCTATTACTATGGCGTGTGTAGTGTGACCTTCATTTGCTGCCTTAGCCAGGTCATAATAGGTAGCACACAATTGTGTCTGGCATGACAGCCCTCTTAGTTCAGTCGGAACTCCCCTCTATCTTTCACTTCATTTCCATTTTAAGGTGGCAGCATTTTTTTAATTCCATATCATAGATAATATATAAATGTATATACATGTAAGTTTCTACAGCTTTATTCCTGCCAGTTCATGAGATATTCAATAAAAAGCAAGCACAGTGAATCTATCGTAAAATCCAATTAATCACTCTCAGCTACTTGGATTTTCCCTCTATAAGCATGCGCAGTTAACAGTAGCTTGGAGAAGTTAGGAAGTGCTCATGCGCGTTCCTACACACAACATGGTTTTACCGGCCCAGATTTGGTACCTAATCATAAAAACTACCACCGGTCACTTGAATCTACATTAGATAATTTAATATGTCGAAAACGTACTTTTTGATACAAAGGAATAAATCGGCCGATAACTCTTGAACTGGTCAACTAGGAAGTGTAGAAAGTTTAGAACTGTATTCAGCACAAAATTGTGATCTAGAAACAACTTGAAAAATGCTGCCACCTTTTGATGGAAACAAAACCATTTTTGACAAGATAGAGAGGACTTCCAACTGGACTATCTTCTGAACCATGTTGTCGATGGTGGAGTACGCTGTTTAATACTTCATCCAGATGGTGCAGCACAATGTGTTCCATCATTTTGCATCGTATACTTGTCAAAGATATGGGTCTGAAGTTGTTTGGGGACTCAGTGTTGCCTCCTTTGTGTATTGGTGTTACATTTGCAAATTTCCGTTGTTTTGGCAGCCTACAAGTATCCAAATAACTTTTGTAGATCATTGTCAGACATCTTGCAGTACCCTCCAGGTCAATGAGCATGTCAGGTTTCCTAAGACCATTTGGCCCAGGTGATTTTCAATTCGGTAACTCATGGATCAGTTTGGCAAACCCCTCTATTGAGACATCAGTGGAATCTTGCACATCAGTTTCAACCATGGAAAAGTCTCCTGCCATGTATCCGGCCTGGAACTGGCTCTGGAAGAAAGTGTTAAGCAACTCAGCACATTGTTCAGCATCCCCTGTCAGAATATCTTCCTTGTCTCTTAACACTACTTGCACTGGGTTATTGTTTCTATTTGCCCTGAGTAGCTTAAATCAAGGAGTAAGAAGAGAAGGAGGCTCGTCCAAGAGGATTTTGTGTTCGATGTGCTCCTCGGTTTAAAAAGATTATCACATGAGTCGCTGGCATTAAGCGAGTAGACAACTCCGTTGAATCGTGATGCGATTCCTCATTGCTAAACAGCAATGTACATGTGCATATTTTGGCGCTTATGACGTCACAGTTATAGCATCCAATGAAAATCATTTCTCTGCAGAGATAAACATAATTGTTCATTGACATAGCCAATAGTTTGAGCACTATTTTCATTTAGTTTGGGCATCTTGTAGGGCCCACAAACTAGCCTAAGCACTGAACTGGTATCTGAACTATATGCCATAAAACAGACTAAGTATATGGAGTCCTGATGTACGAGAAACGTGTTGCACAAATTGACTCATTTCAACCGCGATTTAAGTGTTTGTACGTTTTATTTATTATGAAGGAGCAAAGTTTAAATTTGGAATTCAAGCTCACTCACTGTAGCAAACTTAAATCTATTAGTGTTATTTTTGCTTATTTTGTTGATCATGTTGGTATTTGCAAAAAGTGTCATTTTATATCGAAATACGCAATTTTCTTCAAATATGGCGATTTTACTCGGCTATATCTTTCGTATCCCCGTGACATAAGTATTGTGTTTATAGTCAATGTGTTCACCAGGCTATTACCAATTAGTGACATTGATTATATTTTAATTTTAGTTAATGTGTGAATTTTACTTTGTAAAAAATATTCATCATGTTTTCTTCAGACTTTACCAAGTACCCGAGGCGCACATCGAACACCGGAAGCCCATTGTAACATATACACAGATTTTCGTGGACGAGCCTCCTTCTCTTCTTACTCCTTGCTTAAATAAAGGTTTTGAATATAAATAAACATATAAATAAATAAATATAATTTAATATTATAACTACATTATATATAATAATTAAATGATAATTACCAATATTTTATATATATTATATAATTATAGCAAAATATAATTATAATATAAATATTATATTTAGGCTATATTAATATTATATGTAAATAAATATAAAATAATTAATCATTTTATGAGTGCTCACGCCTTTAGGCCTACCTCTTACGAAGGTCTCAGTGAGAAAACTCAATTCAAAACAAGCAAAGGTAAATTTATCAGCACCACCAAGCAATTAATTACAACTTTATTAACGTATATAAGCAAGTAAACTAGCATCTATAAAATTAAAAGTAAAATTCTGAATCTTTTTGTTTTGGAACCAAGAACGGAAATTAAATTTAGTTACTGAACCAAAACGTTGACCTATTAATCAATAAGGTGCCATCAAGAACGTACCGCTTTGACTCACGACTACCGGCTTGTGTGTCAAGCTCAGGCTATGCCGCGCAGAAACGGTCATAGTTAGGAGTTGTCCCATCTTTGCCATCAAGAGAGCGCAACTACCCCGATATTTAAAATTTCCAGGATTGTTGTGCAGTTACAGAATATTGTCATAGTTAGAAATTGAACAGTATACTTTTTTACATAGCCTAAACGTGTGAAGTTCCAAACAACTTGGAGTTTCAGATGCTTGCAATCAAAATCATGTGCATTGTAATAAAGCTACATGTATATAAATATAACATAATATTACTGTCAAGTCAAATAGCCTACTCAATACCTCTTTGACAAGAAAATTCTTTTTGAACAGTCAGAGACTTGTTCCAAATCCATGAAAATACCAGGGATTATTAAAAAAGGGTCAAGATGGCAACTATAAAAATATGAGCAACATGATTGATCCCTGATAGACTTCCCTAGGTCTGGCTAGACTACATGTAGATGGCATATATGATATCTACTAACAAACTTTTATAACTGAAATAAAAACATCGGAGGAACATATAAATGGATAAAAGCATTGCAATCATTCTGCTACTATATTATTGTAATGTTTTTGTGAGTGTTCGTATGGTCGAGGGACGACCTACTTGCACAAGTGAAGGGTCTATGAGTGGTGCTAGGCCTTCGTCATTACATGAAAGATTGACAGGTACTTGTAGTTATAAAGTTGACCAAGACGACCCATGTAGTCCTGAGTCAATGCTTGTTGCTATATTTGGGAAAGCGTATGTTCAGTCCTAGTAGGCCTTATCATCTGGAACTAACCTGCACTACGAGAGAAGACTTTGTATAAGTAGTATAAAAGTGTCTTTATTGAGATCCAAGCATCAACTGAGACAATGACAGTAGAAAACATTGGCTTTATATAGTATTCTAACTTCCGAAAAGTAGTTCCGGTAAAAGGGCTACCTGTGAGTATGATCACACCTACCAGCAGGCAGAGCCATAGTGTTGTCTACAGGTCACTCTAGTCTATGAATACATTGTAGAGTTGGTTCAGTGGACTGAACCATAGAATTATCTTCTTCTCAACTGTATGGACTGAACTAACCTGTCTTTGCAGCTAAGCTAACTCCACTAAACCAATCAGCCAGTAGAGTTAGTCATAGAGTTATCTTCCCTCAGGGAAGATAACTCTATGGAATTAGCTCAGTGAACTCTACTTATCCATTGGTTTGAAAAAAGTAAACCTGATGCTGCACAGTGTACTGTTACTATTGTAATTGGTTCTATAGATCTTTTCAGTCATTGTATTATCGTTGTTCTACGTCACAGATTTAATATAAAGACTTGATATTAGATCTATGGGTGTTGTACTAGCATTGTATGTACTGCTGCCACTGCTAGTTCAGAACAGCTAAAGTGAACAATGTAGTGGATGTTTGATAATGGTGATTGGGACTAGATAGAGATTTTACCAAACCATTAGAATAGTTTCCATATTATATCTGTGTACATGCACTTGTGCTAAAGAGAGGAGGGCCCATTACACTGTCGCTACTTCTCAGCTAAGCAGTTACGAAGGGCTGTGAGCTACCCCTACAGATACACCCTATCCCAACAGACTACAGCACGTTACCTACTATCCAGTGACCTAAAGGATAGTGACCTCTGAGATAGTGACCACAAGTTTGACAATCCTCCAGCAATCCTACTGGTAAGTAGTACTATTATTATTATTAATAGTTTACATAAATTTGGCCCAGACACTGTCCCTAGCGTTCACACTTTATGACTTCAAGATTTCAGTATCAATACATAAAGCTCTCTGATGACGTGGACTTCTATGTCAATGTTTCCACTGCACTCAAGCCCCACTGGGGAGACTTACAGTGCCTCAGCAAACAATCTGCCTCAGCAGTTTTGGCACAGGTATGTTGGCACTTCAACTAGAATCTCTTCTACAGCTGTAAGTCTACAAAATAATATGATATGACGACTTTTTTGGCCACATTCCTCATTATTATAGTATTGAATAATTGTCAATATTCCAACTTTGTACAACAAGTAAAACCACACCTACATATCTAACATATTATGGTGCAGTGTGTAGAATTAGTATAGATGAGATCGGTTTATTGGGTACGGTTTATTGGATACGGTTTATTGGATACGTTTATTGGATTTGGCAGTACAGTATAACAACTAGGCATGTTGAATAGTAGATGGCAAGTCCTATCCTAAAGTTATAGGCTTCACATCTAGCTAGCTATTTGGTAGCTACCAAAAGCTTGTAACAGTGGTCAAAGTCTAAGAAAAGAGGTGGGGGTCTCTAGGAGAGCAGACATAATCACTTAAAGGCACGAAGCACCCGAACACTGCGCTGCACGGGCCAGTCGGGGAAGGGGCGCCTGAGCGCCCTCATGGAAATGGGAAACTTTATTAAAGTTAGACACCGAACTGGTGTAAAATTCAAGAACTTCGGGCTAAAATATGGTCCAAGTTCTTAAGAAAACGTTGTTATGAAACAATGAAAATAAATGGGGCCGCATTTGATTTATTATAATAGTAATCTGTAGGGGGTCTATCAGTCTGAGGGGTCCCCTGGAACTTATGGTGAGAGAGTGCGTCCCCCGCGACTCCCCAAATTTGACCGCTGACTATTACATGATGGGCGCTAACTATTGATGTCGCACATTATGTAATTATTATTCTGTCAAAAATGCTTTTGAAGTTGTCTTCCTACGGTTTACAAACATAACTTTGTTCACTGCAGACCCTAGGTACGGCAAAAGAATAACATAAAATATAAATGCAGTGTTCAGCTACATACCTACTATCCTTCTAGCTCGACTAAGCCGAGAATATGTAGACAAGTCGGTCATGAGGTAACTGCTGTGTTGCTCTTGGGTATGGCTTCATTACATGTAAGTATAACTTGAGAGGAAAAGCCATATCTAATGAAGTGCATCAGTCGTGCAAGGAAGTGGTGTTGGTGGGGGTACACCAATGCTTCTATTTTCTAACCTCCTCTGCAAATCCGAGTCTTTCCATCTGAGCTACGTCCATATGTACCAACACTGACATATAAACCTGAAGTCCGTATTAAGCTTAGTAACAAGCTATGCAGCATATTGTTCAAGTCTTGACTTCTTCTTGAGCACAACCCCGTGACTTCCAAGCCAATTCTTGGTAACCTGAATATGGGCATAAGACACATGGCATGACCCCTTTAAGCTAACAGTACTGAGCTGACATAATTAGAAATATGGATGTTAATTTACGCCAAATACCTTTGCCGAGCATTGCTTATGGCCATGAGCACTAAACTCTCGAATCCTTTGTAATTGTGATACTCTGACCCAGCTCCTTTAGGCTTAGTAATTCTCTAGAGAAATTTATGTTACAAATTATTTTGTAAATGCACACACTTGAAGTTCTAAACTAGCATAAATAGAACTCTATTACAATTAAGTAACATCTCGGGCCTGTGGGCCACAGCATAAGCATAATCAACTAGGATATCACTGCTCCATGTATGTACGTAATTAGAAACTACAACAGGTTCAATAGACTACTCTTGAACCATTCCTGTATGAGTACTGCAGGTACTCATACGTGTGCATAGCACTGCAACAGTACAATGTGATTGTGTTGCCATAGAAACAGTTGACATTTGATCACCTACAAATAATTTACTAGAATAAACGTATCGATTTTGTTTTGTAAAAGCTGCAGCTGAAATTATCCCGTCTTGTGGTTGCTGTCTATTTGCAGGAAAACTGTCTTCGCACAGAACACAACAGTGCACTGTCGGTTAACACATGAAGTATTCACGGTGAATAACGATAAGAATTTGCATTATCTACATGTACATGCCTGTGGTATGTCATCTCACTGAAATGGAACGTTGCAACAGGAAATGCATGATTATTTTGTGCCTTCTAACAATACTATTTCTCTATTTCGTAAGGTAAGACTTTGCTAACGTAGAATGTTACCTTCTAAATGTATATATTAATATGTTTTTATGTCTCTATGCTTAAATATCAAGCAGGTATTTTGATTAATATTCATTGTAGAACACCTCAAGGAATTTCAACAACTACAATCCATATAAAGTGTGTTAGTCATTTACAATGATCCTTGCCAGATTATCAATAATGTTGAAGATACTGTTTTTGTTAACAGCAATGATAGTGGAATATTTATCTCTCAAAGCAAACAGTCAGTTGCTTATTACAGAATAAGTAAGATATTGGCATCTAAAAATAACCAAACATCCAAACAGGATCAAGGTAAGTGTTCACTCAGTAACTTGAAGTTATCTGCTCATTTTTATAGCACCAGATCACATTCGTATATGCACCATGTACTGTGCATGTTGCACAGATTGCACATTGGAGAAAATGTGTATTTGATACTCACGCACGAACGCACACACGCACACACGATATGTATAAAACTTCCTTTACTATTGTATAGATACTCTCACTACATCACTTCCTGTGAAAGAACAGAAGAAGGTTGATCACTTTATCATGACGAAGATAGAAAAGACAGGCTCCTCCACACTGTTCTCAATGCTGGGCAGATTTACGATAAACAATAAGCTGAATGTACTGGTACAGCGGAAGTTTCACCATATTTCATGGCTTAAACCTAAAGGTCAAGGTGAGCGTCTGTGTGCAGGTTTGACCTACGCACTCGAACCATAGACCTACATGTATGGTAAATAAGGACTACATAGCCTATATTTATACCATAGGCCTATATTTATACCACAGGCCTAAATATTTGTACCACAGGCCCAAATATTTGTACCACAGGCCCAAATATTTGTACCACAGGCCCAAATATTTGTACCATGGGCCCAAATATTTGTACCATAGGCCCAAATATTTGTACCATAGGCTCAAATATTTGTACCATAGGTCCAAATATTTGTATCATAGGCCCAAATATTTGTACCATAGGCCCAAATATTTGTACCATAGGCCCAAATATTTGTACCATAGGCCCAAATATTTGCACCATAGGCCCAAATATTTGCACCATAGGCCTAAATATTTGTACCATAGGCCCAAATATTTGTACCATAGGCCCAAATATTTGTACCATAGGCCTATATTTGTACCATAGGTCTATTGTACCATAGGCCTATCTTTACATTTACTAGATAGGCCTAAATGTACCCATTATTAGGTTTATTGTATACTACACATTGTATGTACCTAATTAATAACCGAGTGGCTTAGTTACCAATACTACAACGATTTTTCAACATTGTGAACTGCGATATTTGAGGCTCAATGGTATAGATTTGAGATAAACAACTTGTTCAAAAATTTGATCATACTTGTTGCACATTGACAATCAAGTGGTTGCATTGAAACTCAAAAAATTAAAAGATCTCTTGCAACTACTTTCTCTTCTTGGGGCTGATTTATTTGTAGTCTACTACTACACGCACACAATATGTTCACATACTATTACATGCGATCATGGATTTCATCTTAGTATGCTCAATGTATATGGTATCTCTGTCCAGAGTGGGATATTGGACCAAACAATACAGACCAGGCAGATGTACTCATCAACCATGCCCGCTACAACAAGAAAATATTTGACAAACACATGGTGAGCGACTATAAACTTATAGCACCTGTACGAGAACCTGTGTCATGGATGAAATCCGCTGTCAAGTTCTTTCATAAATTCAAGACTATCAAGACACAGGTAACGACCTTCAACCAATTTTACCAGTATCGTAGTACTCAGGGTCGTAACAAGATTGTGAACACCTGAGTAATTCCAGCAGGCTTGTTGTTGTTTTAACTGTTAGTAGATTGAATTAATTTTATAATATTAAAATTGCATAATAACTTGTATAAACTTGTATACCATGCAAAATATAGTGGAAGGGGAGATATGATTCTCCGCTTCAAAAATCGCTGACACACCTACAAAAGATCACCGAATAAGTTTAGCTGTCTTCTTCAAGTCAACTTTTCCATTAATCAATCATTAGAAACCAGAATGTTGATCTCAATAAGTAAGGTTCCTACACTCTTTGCAATGAAATCTATCATTGACTTCCTGTACACATTGATGTCGTTGATCATTAGTCAATGGTCAGTTCACTGTTTGCGGGCATAGTTGGGCGGACAAGGCGTTATCACTAAGACGCGTATCCCCTATAAGAAACTAACAGATCATTCAGCTGATGCTGATTAACTGGTTCAAATTTGTTGTTGCTATCATGACAGGCAATTGTACCACTACTACTATAACCAATTCAAACCCCATAAACATAATTTAGAACTTTTTATTCTAATAAAATTACTGATATCATGCTAGTATGGTACTGACTGTGGTTAACTCGAGGTAGGTACATTAGCTATGGCCTATGGTACAATGTAGATAGTTCAGTTTTGGTGGCGACTAGTAAAGATTAGAGTAGTTATATGTGTGTGAAGTTACTAAAATGGTTAATGCTCATAATAATTATACTTTTTCAGTCAACAGAAGAAGTTATATTCAATGATAAGTTGATGTATCTGAGAAGAAATCATGGAGGAGTCCTCTCGAGGTTTCACCTCGTCCAGTTACAATGGTTGGGGTTTGATTACTCAAAAAGGGAGAATCTTTCAGCTATTCAAGACTACATATCTTACATTATACCCAAGTAAGTTATTGTCTTACATACAAGTGTGAAATGAGTTAATGAGACAGTGCTTTGGTGTTGCATTGCTTCCCAAAAATAACACTGACTAACACATGAAGTTTGGAAGTACATGTACATTGTATGTATGTATTAGGCCTACAACTGATAGTTATTAATTTTTACATGAGATGGATTAGCTGCTACCTTAATGCAGACAGACAGGAGAATTTGAACTTATTTGATTGCACACTTTACCCAGGACCGTTTATCGTGAGAGTTGTATCATCGGAAGTGTGAGGGTGCCATACTGGGCCCATGATAGTAACCAATAACTATTTGCCATGCTCGAATAGCAGACAATTTTCAGTAAAAGTGCTATCTTGGCTGTAGGGAAATGTAAAAAATAACTAAAAAGAACTGAGGTTTTATCTTGATCTTTAAGTAAGTAAAGGCATATGTCAGGATACCAGATGAAAGCGGGATTTTGGCCATGACCTTTGGAATTGTTCAAATAGCTGTAGGAGAACAGTCCCAAAGTCTACTAACTCGGACCTAGTGCAAACAAATTCAGACCACAGAAGCTCAAAATGTCGTTCTTACTCTAATATATATGCGTAGTCCTACATGCAGTTTGCACCACCCCAATGCAATGCATGTTTGTACACTGTAAAGGGCGAGGAAAAGATACATTGCTTACTGTTCACATTTCTTCCAAACAATCTTCAAATTTCAACTATGAAAAAGTGTAATTCCATGACACACATTTGAATTGCTTTTCTAATTTTCAATACATTAATTAAAGATTTGTATTGGAATGGCTCCAGAAAGCAGTTTAGTCAGCTGATGCTCATAATTCTCATTGAGTCCACAGCACCGTCGCTATTATTAATGCTTTTCTCCTAAAATCATCACAACATTGGAAGTAAGAGTAAACAAAAAGTGTGTTGCACACCAACCAACAAACTAAATTATGTTAAAATGTATTAAAGCACAGCCGACAACCCAGCCAGACACCCAGCCGGCCACTCAGCCGGCCAGCTAGCCGGTCACCCAGCAGTCAGGCTATATAATCTGACACAATATTAGCTTTCTAACATTTCCTCAATGCTGCTGAGAAAACTTTAATGGTGAAACTACTTAACCTAAGCACAGCACTGATTCATATATATCATATTACTAAAATCATAAATTTATGCCAAAGTATGGTTGTTAGAAACCTTTGACCGCTAAATTTCTATCATTCCCCAGTAATGTTTTTACGACAAGCTGTGTACATGTATTTCCTTCTAGTTTGCAGATCTTTAGATTTGAGCTGGATAGTATACATAGAACTACGAGCGATGATGGGTTTAAGCTGAGATTTTCTAGAGTGTTAGGATGCTGAGCTTATAGTTCGCTTTCTAATATTTTACTATTCAACATATGGAGCATTGTAACAATTCCTCCAATGTTCTAACAAAACATTTTCTAGTTTTACAGAGCAGATTTTTTTCAGAGTGTATAAACATAACTGTGTTAAGAGAGCAGCTCTATCGTCTTTTTTCTGCAAGAATAGGACTGCGCGGAGGGTAATTATAGACTGAACGTATTAATACTTTTGACCATGGCTTGGAATTGGTAATAAAGAGAGGATAACTTCATGCTACTTTTAGAATAGACATTCCAATCTTAACAGACCAGTTTGATGCATCTCTCGTCATAATGAAAAAGAGGTTCCATTGGGATTACATTGACATCTTCTATCAATCAAAAGTAGTAACTCACTCTGAGCCGAAGAAAATATCTGACAGAGCGATAGACAGGCTACTCTCTCCAAGTATGAACTTGGGGGAACATTTACTCTATGAGGCTGTGAATAAAACATGGTGGAATCTGCCTGAAGTCAGAGAGCCAGGTTTCTGGGACGAGGTGTGTGTAAATAGTAGTAGCAATTCTAATAAATAAAGAAAATGACTGAGGCTATGCTACACACATAACGCAATGTTATGTGCCTGTACACCATACAGTAGATTACACAGTATACGCGTTTGTTGAATAATTTACATGCAACGTTCAAAATAGAGGGAGCTATAAAGTAAATTTTAAGTCATCTAAATTATATGCATATATGCAGTTTCCCAGCTACTGACTTTTTAGTTTATAACTTTTGCTGTTACAACACACTCATATACTTATAGGTGGAGTATTTTAAGATGTTAAACTCACAGGTCATTACGTTGTGTCAGAAGGTTAAAAGAAGCAGACAGCCTTCTATCATACAGTCCACACGGTATCACAGGGAATTGAATATTACTCTGTCATTTTGTTCCCTCTTGACCCTGTCCAACTGTAACGTGATCCAGAATACAATTAGATATGCACTCGGAACCAATGACTTTGGATGGAGGTGTAAGTAGCTACTCATTCAGAAATAAACTTCTCACCTATCCGGTCAGATCCTGCTCTGGTAACAGTCCCGCAGGGTGCCAAGCTCGGTCAGCGGACGCCACCTTATTCGATCCTTAGTGTCCCCCTGCTTCATTTCCTGCATGGTGTACTGATATAGCAAGGATATCTAGATGTTCTTTCTGTTTTCAACCCTCCGCGTTTGACCAGATTTGAGATCAGCTGGGGGTTTGCTGATTCATGGTAAATTTTGTTAGTTCATTAGACATTATTTTATGACTTGTATCTTCCACGTTTTGACAAACATATTGTGGTATCCGACAACATCCGGCCCTGGCCCAGGGTGCACAGCTACTACAATATGCATTGTATAATAAAGTTTTATAGTCCCTACAATTGGTTTGTTTCTCTTAAGTACATGTGCATAATAGTATGATCTTTGTTCACTATCTTCTACGGCTGCATGATGGGTGTAGGACAACTAAGTTATGCAGACTAAAGTTACACATTTTATATGAGTATCCATCTATATAAACAAAACCACTATTCATATTGTATTGTGGTGATACAGGACACTCCCGTGTACCGACCTTAACGTATCAACCTACGGGCCTGACATTGATACATACTTTAGTTGTCTTCCTCAGCTCATACTTGGATACTTACTCGTATACATGTACTTACTTTGTTGTGTGTGAATATACTTACATACCTAGCTGCTTATAATCAGTGATTTTCCATGCTTCGTATTTTCCTTCGACGGGAGTTGCCTACCCTACGAAGCGGCATTAATGGTCCAATTCCATGCTTCGTATTTTATTCAACAGTTTTGTGGGACACACATTTAACTCTTCCCACCTGTGACATCATAGTACAATAACCTTAGAAGTTAAAAATAGCTATGCATTTTCTAATGTGAGTTTGACTAGCGCAGCTAAATTTACGTCATAGCATAATAATTAATAATGTATATAAGCAAGTAAGCTGGCATCTACAAAATATTTTTGTTTTGACACCAAGAACAGAAATTAAATTTAGTTACTGAACTAAAACGTTGACCTATTAATAAAAAAGGAGCCATCAAGAACGTACCGCTTTGACTCATGACTACCGGCTTGCGTGTAAGCTCAGGCTATGCCTCGCAGGAATATGGTCATAGTTAGGAGTTGTCCCATCTTTTCCATCAAGAGGGCGCAACTACCCTGATATCTAAATTTTCCAGGATTGTAGTGCAGTTGCAGAATTGTCCTAATTAGAAGTTGAAAAATAATATACTTTTTTTACATAGCCTAATTGTGACAAGTTCCAAACAACTTTTTCAGATGCTTGCAATCAAAACCAGTGTATATTGTAGTAATATAAAGGTATTGACTATTAGTATATGACACAATAGTATTGTCAGGTCCATACCTATACTATTTGGTAAGAGGGTTAGGAGTTAGGATGCTCTCCCATTTCCAGATTTTGGTACTTTGCCCATTTTAAAACAGACATATACGTAGCACTGTACAATCCCACCCTAATGTTGAATCTTGCACATACTTTGTTCAGTTGAACTTGACAGATATGAGTCTGAGACATGCTGTAGAAAGAAAAGAATTGTTAAATTTCTCCCCACACTTCGTCTCAAATAGTTTGTAGGACTCATTAGGCTGAAAATACCAAGCGATCATTTAAAATAAAATACTGCAAATTTTATTAGCAAAAGCACTAACATTACAATATTATAGTAGGCAGGGTACATGATGGAAAATGATTCAAAACTTCAAAATATTTTCACATAATTTAAGCAAACAAAAGCAATTTCTATTTAAATTGTTATGAAAAGATTATTAAAAAAAAAAGGAAAGATTAGGACTATAAAAATATGAGCAACATGATTGATCCCTGATCAGCATCCCTAGGTCTGGCTAGACTAGTTCTAACAAACTTTTATTATCAAAATAAAAACATTAGAGGAGCACATACATGTAGATGGATAAAAGCATTGCAATAATTCTACTACACTATTATTACATCAATATTAGTAAAAGTCATTAATCTACATGTATTACCAGTAAAAAATATTTATTATGTCACCGGTAAAACAAACTACATGTAGGCCCTATAGTATATTACATCACACCATAACACATCACATAATATTGTATCATATTATATCATATCATGTAATATAATATCACATCACAGCACATTATATTACATCATATCACATATCACATCACATCACATTGCATCATATCATATCACATCATGTAATATAAAATAATATAGAAAATCCTATTATTTTATCTTATATTATTTTATCTACGCTAGCTGATCCTGTCTCTGCAATATTGTCAACCATATATAAGAGATTATATTGTGTTCTATTTATATATCATACTGGCCTGAGGTTACATGGAGAGACTAGGGTGCTTCATAAACTGCTGAGGCCAAGGCCACAGGTGGACCATGATTTGTGGGCTCATCACTAGATGTTCCTTTGAAACATGTGATAAGGAAATAGAGGGCAGTAGCTACTGATATAAGACCAACTAAGGCCCACTTGATGATTATATCCCAATATACAAACTGATAGAACCTGGATGTACAGTAGAGATTCACTTCGGATGAGCCTCTCATGAAGCAATTCGAATCCGTTGTGCTACACTCCTTCAAGCCAAACACCCAGACACTTCCTGTGAAAAAGAATAAATTGGTTGGTACAATAATTATAATACTATGCTCAAATATAAAGTTGCATACATGTTATTGGCTAACATACAAGTACAATGTACGTCTGCATGTTATACAGCAATATATGGGAGTTGTCTGTACGTCTCCTCTACTTGCTCTTATTTTCCTCACAGCTAAGAATGAAATCATGATGAAATATTGGTGACACGACTCCCAATATTGGGTCGATGTTGGATTGTTGACAGTGGGAGTACACATGTACTGTACATGATTGTAGTAGCTATTAGGCTAAATTTTATTAAAGCATTTTATGCTTTCTAACACCCATGTGTAGATATACCAACATGTACATATTAATTTATTGAAAATAACTCGATTAGACGCATAGACTTATGAAAATAAGTCGATTAGAATGGACCTATCAGGAGTCAGTTTCATGTGATGCGTTCAGTGACCTACTAATAAAATATGGGTCAAGTAAGACACTGTTTTCACTGGATATAATAGTACTCTTACTTTACATCACACTACATTGTACTCACCACAAATAAGCCATATAATAAAGAACAGAGCCAGAATACCTATGGAGCATCCACTACAGCATTTATCCAAATCATTCATCTCGTCTTCATAGTCATTCGCTACAAGAATAGTATACAATGTACTTCACAATAGTATATGTACAGCTAATACGATATTCTGTGTACACTGTGTAGCGCTTGGAATGGCAAAATTTGTGTGTTTTCTACTTGGGATATGTGTACTGTGATACGAATAATGTTACACGCAAATAAAATAATTTCTTGAATAAAAAGTTAGAATCTAAGGCAACAAATATGAATCAATGAACTTTAGTTGAATAAATTAAAGTTATTATAAAACTTCAATTCAACAGCAGGTCTAATATTAAAGTAATAAAGTATTTGCTTTTAGACTATATAGTTGCATGTAAATGTACATGTACATGTACATGTACATGTACAATACACCTACATGGTAATGCACATGATTATTGCTACCTTAGACTAGGCACATGACACAACAAATTATGATTGTTACCTTTATATTTCACAACCATTCTTATGCTAGTGCTGACGACAGCAAAGAGAACAGGCGCTGACACAATCAAGTAGATAGGAAGTAGTCTTTGTGCTTGGCAAAATATTCTATAGAACACACCTACAAATATTCATATACACATCATACATATACAGGTATAACATGTTAAATGTAGACATAGGCTACGTGTATAACAATATAGCAACATAAAATTTTCCAGCATCAAATGAGTTATTGTTGGAATGTGAAGCATGCTGAAGTCTTGTCATCTGGCAGTTGAATTAGGCCTGTTGTTACTTTATGGACATTTATCATAATTACGTTATGTAGGATGCTGTGCACATGCTCCTATAATAACTATTCAATTATCATTTTCACCTACAAGTGTAGGTTGAATCAGACGGTGATCTCACTTTGAACAGTGTCAGGGTAGTTCAACTGGGATTCGAAAATGTATATAGTGTTAGAAACTAATCAATGGATCCATGAAAACAAGTTGTCCTCTCTTGCTTATTAATATCACGGAGAGAAGACAATTCTAAGATAGCTGTTTACCACAATACGTCACCAGACTTTGTTGTTGAGTCAATACAGACCTTATTCATCGAGCTCAGAAGTTGTCTTCTCACAACTTGCTGATTTCTCTGAAACCGAAACAAACTGAAAGACGACAACTTCTCGTTTAGATCAATATCTGATGAGTGTCGCTACTAGAATACCCAGGATATATCATGGAACAAAAAGACACCATACGTAGGTAGATAAACAGAGATATTTACCAAAGTAGATTTCTGTTATCGGCACGGCTAGACCAAATATGAGGAACAGCACAACCAGACCAGCTATAGCTAGTCCAGTCCCAGAGACCTTGCATGATTTGCTTTCCTCTGTGGTAGCTTTTGCCACCGTACCTTCCTCTTTGGCACCTTCTTCTTTGGAAGACAGCTCAGCTGCATAGGACTGAGGTGGATCTACACAAAATACATCAACACAACATGAGTGTTTAGCCAAGAGTGTAAATGTAGTTACGTAATGTAAGTGATTATTTGGACTAAATATATTGTGCAGTACTACTTACTATAACTATAAGAAACCTTTAGTTGGTTACTACTGGTACCAGTAAAAAGTTACAGATTTATTCATGTTTTATGATTGGATAGTCTAGAAGTACAGGGCTTAAGGCCTAATTTTTATTCCGTATCATTCATTGTTTCTTGTAGTTGATACACAGTACTAGTATATACTATTTATATACACCTAGTGATCTACTAAAATAATACATATTTATACATTTTTAGTTCGAGCCAGAAGAGCTAAAGTAGATGGAGATTGAGAACATACCTGTGCTGTATACTTAATACTGATATGTAAAGCAATGCCTCATTATAACATCATAAAATTAAAAACTATGCAGTCTATATAATTGCTGTGCATGTACAACTGTTGGCCCTAGTGCGTACACAGCAACATACAATGTCGTATGTATGTTTACATGTAGCTAAACAGACGGAATGCTCACTTATCATGTTACCTGGACCCTTATGATAAATGACTTGAAATAACCCATAAACCTGACACTGCATGGACACTATAGACAGCTGTTCAGTTACTGATATTCATGGCTGCACATTAATGGCTATGATAATTGTTATATACAGGAACTACAGAGAAAAATGACACTATAATTGAGATAGAAATTTTAACTTATTGCAATTTTTCATGCCAAAATTTGCATTCAACTGTCATTGTTTGTCCTAGCATACGCAATTCCCCCACCACCCTCTGGTGGTACATTTAATGGTAGCTGAACACCATAAGTTTTTCATTATTGTAGTTATCTGATCTCCAAATTATACTAAACAGTCTGAAAATTGTGTGTCTGGTCTGTCATAGGCCGCCCATATGAAAACCAAAGAATTTGTGTGGCTACTGTGGCCTTTGAACTTGTTTAGTACGATACAAGACAACTCCTACTTGGCAACATAGGCTTCGAGAAAGTCATTGCTAGCATTTACATATTTACATGTGTAAAACAACCTTTCAGGAATTTTATCAAGGGCTAACAAAATATGAATTGTGACTGAAAGCTAAGGCTACAGTTGATAACTCACAGTCATATGTGCTTCATGTCTATAGGCTATTATTCTCTCCTGAATTAACAACAGGATATTAATCACAGGTATTCATAGTTGAGCTACTTCAGGTGCTCCACTACATACATGTATAATGCAAGCATGTGGGATTTGTTTACTAGCTTAGGTCTATGGTAGTATAGTATGACAATACAATGGACTAACTATGTGCATAAATAAATAATTAATATGCATAATATTGTAATGGTTTCTGTGTTTTGGTGCGGTCGTCCTTGGACGACTATCGACCCAGAAATGAAGTGCCTATGAGTGGTAATAGGACTTCGCATTACATGAAAGATCGAGCGGTCTCAGTAGCCCAAATACTACCAAAGACGACCCATCTGATCTCAAGTCCGACCTTCAGACTATACAGTGAAAGAGAGTAATTCAACCTAGTAGGCGGTTCGCAAAGCGAATGACCTAGTAAAAGGAAGAGAAAGTCCCTGTATCAAGTATAGATGTGTCTTTATTGAAAGCCAAGCGTAGACTGAGACAATGAACAGTAAAACAGTGCCCTTTATATAGTATAAGGACTTCCGGCCGACATGACGTCGGGAAAAGACGACGTGTGGTCGTCCGGAAGTTGCGCAACAAGATGGCCGCCGGAAGCCCGGCGGCCGACCCAAAATAGGTCGGGTTCTACAAAAGTTGCTTATAATGGTCCAATTCATGTACAAAATGAATATCAATGGATTCTGAGAGGTCGGGCCTCTGTACATGGGTATAAAAGGCATTAAAAGACTTAGAAATAATCATACAATCATATATAACAATATAAGAGTAAAGTACAAGCAGATATATACATGTATGCACGCAATAATGAGTGTCAGATGTAAGATACGACTGGGCGTACCATCACATAGCCCCCTCACACTAGGTCATGGGTGTCTCTAGTGTCAAGTTAAGAAGGGTACGGTACAGTGTAGATTCTCTGGATACTATATCCAAGTCTGCTTGTACAAGCTGGAGTTGTCGGGGGTGGTTTAGATGCTGGTTGGCTAGTTCACGAAGAGCTATTTCTCGAGCATAGAGAGGTTCCAGATGTTGGCGTAGAGTGTCCCCCACCTGTTGACGGCTGGCAAGGTAGTGAATCCGTGGCTTGAGTTCAGCAAGTTGTTGCATGAACGACGGATCCGGAGATGCAGGACGTGTGGCATTCGGCTGAGTTAGTACAGGAGATGCAGGAGGTGGGGACTGGACGGCAGGAGAGTCTGGAGTGGCTCGGAGTAGGTCCCTGGCAGGTGTATAAGGAGAGCGGTGCGGTGAGACCTCTAGTGTGGGCCTGGACTGCAGTGGCTCGATCAGTAGAGTCGGAGAAGCTGTACAAGAAGCTGCACATGAGACCTTGGGTGGAGAGCCTTCGTAGAGAGGGCCTGACTGAGGAGCAGGCATACTCTTCCGTGGAGCAGGCCTTGTCTTCCAAGAGGGTAGACGTCCGCGTCGGCCAGGGGGGCCGACACTTACTGCGGAGGTACTAGCAGGAGGTCGCCAGAGAGAAGGTCCAGCAGGAGTGGTAGGCGACGAGGAAGAGGAGGAGGTAGCATCAGAAGGTGCGGAGTCGGGGGTCTGTTCTGGAGATGGGCTGTGCCGTCTCTTGGGAGGTCGCTTCCTTGTGGAGGAGGAGCTGGGCAAATAAACTGGTTTATTTGTCCCCGACTGTCCGTCCATAGTAGGACGACATGGTAGAAATGGTGGGGGATCCTTTACGCCCCACCATTCCATGAGGGCCCCATAGCTGGGCCCGTCCGTGAGGAAGAGACGTTTCCCACAGATACTGGATCTCCGACTGAAGTGATGGCCTAGAGCATCACGGCTAACTGAGCTGCGTCCGCAGCGACAGTAGAAGCGGGCAAAGTGCTGCCAAATGTGAATGTTCAGTCTCTTGAGGGTGCCGGAGAAGCCACACTTTGCACATTTGAGGTTAGGTTGACTCCTTCTAGCCAAGTCGTCTCGGGCTTGTTGAGTGAAGGTACTAATCCATGGCTTAGTGGCTCCGGAATGCTGGGACGACTCGATGGGCAGCTTGTCAGTGAGTTTGTGCAGCTTAATTGTAGCTAACTTCAGGGTAGAGGTAACAGGAGGTGGAGTGGGTGGAGGCGTGCCGTCTGGCGTGAGCGTCTTCCGTAGAGGAGATGCATCTACAACACATAATTCATCTGATGTGTAGCCTCCGCCTTCTAACTCATGCTCTTTCCTGTGAGAATGTTCAGGGGAATTCTCCTCTGTCCCGACTGGTCTATGCCGAGTGGGGAGGGAGAGAGAATTCATGCCTGACAGTCTCACAGGTGTTGATTGTACCTCTAATTCTGATTCGGTCCTTACTGGTAACACGGAGATTTGCTTACCTTCAGCCGTGAAGACAGGCTGATTGGAGTGATCCATACTAGGAGGAGTAGCCGTCTCGTCTGCACGAGAATGAGAAAGGATACGAGTGCTGCTATTAACTTCACCAGTGACACGAGGAGTGCAGGAGTTGCTACATGTAGGGATACATGTGCTTCGGTGAAGTGCTGGACGAGAAAGGACTACTCGTCTGTGAGCTGTCGTATTTATACTAGCCGAGGGATGAGCAATTGGCTCAATTGTAGGCAATGCCTCAGGCACATTTTCTTTGTTCGACTCGTCAAATAAGCGCGGGAACACGGCAATAGTTGCCTTCGATTGCTTCTTATCCGCTTTAGGGAACTTCGAGAGTTCGGCAATCTGTATCTTCGGCTGAAACTGTTCGGCAATGCTAGATTCCGTACAAGAGCGTTTTGCTTTGTGTACTTGAACTGCTGGCAGTATAGACTGTATCTCCGTCGTTGGGATTATGTCTTGAGGTTCGGCTACGCGACATTTCGCGTCCTCTGGATCAGGTCGGGCTGTTGAAACTTGAACATTCTTCGAGAGGTTCAGAGGTAGCTCTCTGGTTTGATCCAGCACGGTTTGCTCCGTGTCGATCCTCAGGCCGCGGACTTGGACTGTAGTGTCTGGCAGTTCTACACACGATAAGTCGTCCGTCGGGGCATACTGAATTTGGGCGGGAATCAATTGCTGATTAGTGTCGGGTCTGGACGTGGCCAGATCCTGTTGATCCTTCTGAGTTGAGGATAGGTCGGGTTTACCTTGTGAGGTTTGGTCCGACGGGGCGGGACATATGAGTCGTCCTTTCAGCCTTGGGGGGTGATCTGTGGTCACTTCGGATGTGTCCGGCTTTGAGTGGGGTCGTTTCTTGCCTGGTGTTGGCCTAGTGGGTTTAGGTTCATCCACTGTGACGGGTGTAGGTAACGCCGTCGGCCTGGAGTGTGATGGGCTAGTTACCCGTGGGGTTTTCTGTTTGGAGTGGCTACTCTTGACTTTAGGCTTAGTGGGTATAGGTTCTTCCACTAGGACGGGTTCTGATGTGTCCGTCGGCCTCAGTGGACGACCATTGTGGTTCGGTCCACTCTTCTTGGGTTTGGCCGCAGTAGGAATGGGTTCATCTACTGGGACGGGTTCTGGTGTATCCGTCGGCCTTTGTGGACGACCATTGTGGTTCGGTCCACTCTTCTTGGGTTTGGCCTCAGTAGGAATGGGTTCATCTACTGGGACGGGTTCCGATGTATCCGTCGGCCTTTGTGGACGACCAATGTGGGGTGGTCCACCTTCTCCTTGCTGGGCTCCAGTAGGAATGGGTTCGTCTACTGGGACGGGTTCTAGTGTGTCCGTCGGCCCGTCATCTGTGCCTTGACATTTCTGTAGGAGGGTATGTAGGGCTTTCCGTAGGAGGTCGGCGGGAAGCTCCTCTTGTGGCTTTGGAGGGTTGGCCTTGCCACCCTTGTTACTCTGGAAGGCCGTTCCGGTTTCCAGGGCTTCCTCCATATCGTCGGGCTGTAACCATGTGTAGTACCAGCGTAGGCCACGGTCGTGGACTGAGAGGCAGAACTTCTCTACAGCCCACTCTTCCAAAGATGCAGGGGGTGCTCCTTCAAAGGCTGTTGCCATCAGTCTGCGGATGAGAGCTGCATAGTCTCTGAGTGACGTGTGGGCTGGCTGTTCCAGGGTGGACAGCTTCCATCGGGCTTCTCTGGCAGATAGTCCATACTGTTCCCTCAGTCGGGAAAATATCTCTTCGACTGATCGGGGTCGGCCGCATTCTTGTGCGGGCCCGTGTAGGGCGGCTCTAAGCCGTATGAGGCGTGCTCTGTCATTCCAGTTGCAACGCTCTGCCATAGCGGTGAAGTCTTCTATGAAGAGTTCGACGTCCTCTTGTCCGTTGTAGCTGAGTGTTTTGAGGTCCTGCTCGGCCTGGTACATTACCTGCTGAAGCAGGTTCCTTATTCGGTCCATGTCGGTAGGGTGTCGGGTAGTGAGTAAAACTGCTTTGGTTTGTTAGGCCGTGTCGGCCTAATGGTCGTACTGAGTACCGTCAATCTGTTCTGGATCCGAGGTCGGTCTTTGATTGAAGATCCGGCGTAGGTCGGGCTACATCCAGCGGAACCACGAGAATTATGGGTGCACTTTAGCGTTTGTCACCTTCTCGTATCCAAGGTTCCCGGGTCCGAGTCCTAAATCGCCGTAGAAGTATTGAAGAATGAGGTCGGTCGGTCACCCGAGGCCGAGGTCACCTTCCTTCTCTTCGTATCGTAAGAGTACGACCTTAGAATCCCACCGCTGCCACCAATGTAATGGTTTCTGTGTTTTGGTGCGGTCGTCCTTGGACGACTATCGACCCAGAAATGAAGTGCCTATGAGTGGTAATAGGACTTCGCATTACATGAAAGATCGAGCGGTCTCAGTAGCCCAAATACTACCAAAGACGACCCATCTGATCTCAAGTCCGACCTTCAGACTATACAGTGAAAGAGAGTAATTCAACCTAGTAGGCGGTTCGCAAAGCGAATGACCTAGTAAAAGGAAGAGAAAGTCCCTGTATCAAGTATAGATGTGTCTTTATTGAAAGCCAAGCGTAGACTGAGACAATGAACAGTAAAACAGTGCCCTTTATATAGTATAAGGACTTCCGGCCGACATGACGTCGGGAAAAGACGACGTGTGGTCGTCCGGAAGTTGCGCAACAAGATGGCCGCCGGAAGCCCGACGGCCGACCCAAAATAGGTCGGGTTCTACAAAAGTTGCTTATAATGGTCCAATTCATGTACAAAATGAATATCAATGGATTCTGAGAGGTCGGGCCTCTGTACATGGGTATAAAAGGCATTAAAAGACTTAGAAATAATCATACAATCATATATAACAATATAAGAGTAAAGTACAAGCAGATATATACATGTATGCACGCAATAATGAGTGTCAGATGTAAGATACGACTGGGCGTACCATCACAATATTACATGTATGTTTATTTGACACAGCCAGATTTCTTCAATAAAATGTAACCATAGGAAGTTGTCTTCTTGTCTTCTTATTCATTGTGAAACCTAACCATGGTGCTAGTACCTGTATGAAACTACAATGTGTGTGATGTCTGCAATTAATAGGCCTACATTGTATTTTGTACATTGTATGGTAACAGATTTTGTAAGTTTAAAATGAAGGACTTTGGCCAGCAACGCTATCATATCATATTATTTAGTAGGCTTAAAAGTAAACTAGTTCAGGTTGAAACTGCTCAGGAAGGTTGGTTGAGTCACTGTGGGGTTCGACTGAACCGGATCTGGGCCTCTTGAAACAGCTACGTATAGAATTCAATGCCATTGGGTAGCCTAAGTATTGACCCTTGACCTTTGAAATCTTGAAGCCATAAAGTGTGAATGCTAGGAACAGTGGGTGATCCAAACTTATTTAAACTAAACCATACTTACCAGCAGGAGTAGCTGGAGGAGTGTCCATCTTGTGGGTACTATCTTAGAGGTCACTGTTCTTTGGGTCACTGTGTTGTAGGTCACTGAATCGCAGGTCACCGTGCTGTAGCCCGTAGGGTGTATTTGTAGGGGTAGCTCACTGTACCGCAGAATTCAAGAGTTATCGCAACTTGGCACACAGTCCTTCCGTAATCGCCCAATTGAGTATATGGGCCCTCCTGTCTTAGCACAAGTATGGGCGCCTACAGTACATGCAGGATATCAGTATGGAAGCTAATCTACTCATGTGGTAGAGATCACTATCCAGTGGCAATCACCATTCACCACTATCAAGTATCCACTACACTGTTTACTTTAGCTGGCCTGCAGTACTAGTGATACTAGAAGCTGAGCAGCACAGTGCTAGTACAATGTTAGTACAACGCCCTATATATTATGTGTAATGATGCTTGAATGAGTTACTACTATGAATGAGGTCAATAGCAGAGCTGGGTCCAAGTCATAGATTTGACTTGACTTGCCAAGTCAAGTCAAGTCACAAGTCGACTTGACTTGGACTTGCCAACTTTCTGACTTGACTTGACTTTGACTTGCACATCAATGTGACTTGACTTGACTTGACTTGGACACATGAATGACTTGTGATTTTGACTTGACTTTGACTTGCACATCAATGTGACTTGACTTGACTTGACTTGGACACAGGAATGACTTGTGATTTTGACTTGGGTTTCGCCAAGTCAATCTGGCAAATAAAAATTTTGTACAGTGTTTAGCCAACATGGAAAAAAGGTCTCAATTGCCTACCTAATTATCATTTTTACTAGATCAGTGCTACTAGCAGCACTCAGAATATATCAAGGTTAGCTATGAGGATACACAATTCAGGCACTATCTAAGCTGTGTGTACGTGAGACTACACAACGACAATGCATAGTCACAAGTACACACAGTGCAAGTAGTGTAAGTGTATCATACAATGTAGGTGTGGTGTAAGTAGTGAATACAATGTGCAATGCAATAATTACTAGAGTTAAATTACAGGACTGGCCAGTGGACACTCCTTGCTGTACCATGTGCTGTTTATATGCTCTGTAACACTGCATCACCATTACAATATACAGTATATAATACTATATGACCAGTCTCGACCATAGTGCCAATAATACTACTTATATAGACTAGTTCTTTACCATGATTGCTTCACATACATGTCCATGCCCTGCTATACACCTTGGCATAGGTTTTTCATGGATTGGAATGCCTACTAAAAGAAAAAAAAGATGTTTTATGTTTTGAAAAATGTAAAATTTTTTGAAGTTGTCTTCCACTTGACTTGCATTTCGACTTGACTTGACTTTGACTTGACTTGACTTGTGACTTGCATGACAGCTGACTTGACTTGACTTGACTTGAGGCAGCACTGACTTGACTTCAACTTGACTTGTCTTCAAAATTTTAGAAATTACTTGACTTGACTTGACTTGAGGCAGCACTGACTTGACTTGGACTTGACTTGCCTCCAAAATTTTAGAAATGACTTGACTTGTTGACTTGCAAGTCGACTTGGACCCAACTCTGGTCAATAGATCCAATAACAATAGTAACACTACAGCGTACAGCATCAGGCTTGCTTTGCTAAGCCAATCAGTAAGTAGAGTTAGTTCAGTGAACTGATTGGTTTAGTAGAGTTAGTTCCATACTCCACATGCAATGATAATATATTATATTATCATTGCTCCATGTATTTACTCTATGGTTAGCTCAGCCCATAGATTGAAGATAACTCTATGTTTCACTCCACTGAACCAACCTTACCCATCGAGTTATGTATGTAAACAACACTATGGCTCTGCTAATCCTTTATGATCCTGAAGCCCAGGCTAATACGGTGTATTACAAGAGTTGATGATGTTATATCGTAACGTAACATAACGTAACATTACAGATATGCCCATTACCCTCGTCCCAGGCTCTAGAATATTAGACGGTTAACAGTAACAATTGCAATTCTCTCGAAAATTCTAAATCCCAACATTGCGGTGCTACAGATTTTCATTATAACTTACTTTGAGGCTGATATCATAGAGTTTTGATAGCCTGTGATCATATGATTTTTTGATTTTTATCAGTGATGAGTTGAGTTGCTTTACGCAGACTCATTATATATAAGCTTTCAACTACAATTCAGTGTGAAGTCTACAGCCTAGAGCCGAATTATTTGGTTTCTGAAGTCAGCAATTTTTTAAAACTCCTGCAGATAAATTGTTAATTGTATAGAAAGTGCTAGCAATACTCTCTCTATACACAATGTTCTTATACTATATCAACTGATAAGAGTTGTGATTTCTCTGCACTGCCGCATCTACTGACAGGGGTTGTGCTCTCTCTACACGACCACTTTACATCTACTGAAAGAGTTGTGCTCTCTCAATACTGTTATATTACATCTCCTTACAGGAGTTATACTCTCTCTATACTATCATATAATATTATATCTACTGAAAGGGGTTATACTCTCGATATTATACTATCATTATTATTATATCTGCTGATAGGAGTTGTGCTTTCTCTACAATACTATGTCATATACCTACTATCAGAAGTTGTGCTCTCTCTCTCTATACTTGAAATTCTGACTTCACTAGCAGCTATATGGAGTAAAAGGTATGCAGATGTTATATAGTAGTAATATAGTATTTTATTTACAATAAGATAGCAATAATATTATTTTAGCAAGAAAGTACATGGTAATCTATCAAGAGATTTATATGCATATTACAGTAACCTATCCATCATATTGTACATTGTATATTATACTAAAATATTATATTATTACATAATTAGAAGACAAAAAGACAGCAATATAATTATTTTATGCACAAAGAATATGATTATCTTGCTAAATATGAAGCACATTATTGCAGCAGTAGCGCCTAATCTAAGGTACATGTACATGTTAATGAAAATTTGTCTAGTAAAAGACATTTCAGGATAAGCTGTGGTCCTAAACATGACCAATGAAAGCAATTGTTCTCCAGGTAAACAAATGACATGTCTAGGGTTGAAAATATTGTAAGACATCATTAGTAGCTCTTCCTACATGGAAACATTATATATGTTTCCACGTAAACATTTGAGTGTACCTACATGTACATGCAAATTGCCCGAACCTTACCCTGCACCTTATCAACATGTAGATGACACTTTGGTATCGACTATGATCCTTTTAATTAAATATTATTTTCACCTGACATTTGCCTCATTTTGCTACGTGACTTGTTTATATAATTACGATGGTGCCGAATGTACATTGGCAGAACTATCATAATCTACTAATATGTGATTGAAAATATATTAAATATAAATAAATGACATTATACACATTGAACAGCAGTTTTCTACCGCTTTCCTTCAGCTAATATAGAGTAATGGGGATGAGCTGCAGTATTCCGTCCGCCGTGAGAAGCAACCGAGACAGTCGAAACTCGGAAGTTAACTCTGTTACTCTGAGCAGATCGTCCATCAGATGTGGCCTGGCAGTAGTAAATACCCGAGTCACTTGAGTCTGTATGGTTGATCCTTAGTCTACCAACCCACTGAAAGGAAAAAATATGGGTAAGAATCATGCAAATAAACTTATATATTTTAAATATATATTATATTACTACTATATTATAAATCATGATCTTAGTATCAACAAGCTAAACAGGTTCCTCAATATTCTGCAGCAAAAAATAATTAATGGCTGCATTACATATAAAATCACGCTTCTACCCCTACCAAAAAAGGCCATGTCATCTGGGCCTTTCTCACAGGGAGTCGGCCAGCACTGGCACCTGGCAGTGCAAGTTGCTAGGGGCTGGTCACGCCGAGTAGTATAAGCCGGTGAGTTTTATTACATATAAAATCAAAACCGAAAAATTCTAAACAAGATCATACATTTAGCTTAAAACTGGAACATATAATTTTAGACAGTATAAATAATGCAAGGCATCACAGAAAATCCTTTGTTATTGTATGTTCAGATATTACAATGTGTTACAAGCACATTAATGGACAGTGACCCCTTACTGACCTTGGAGTAAAGACTGTGCTCAGTCGCACTAATGGTACTGTGTCTGAGAAGGCTGCACATTAACCTGTTTCCGCTGCAGATTGTCTCTGATTTCTTCACGTCTTCTATATGTATCCTTCCTGTTTCCTCTATCTAAACACATAATCAGGGCAGTGTTTACAGACCAGTACATGTAAAATGCACAGAAAGCCATTTTGGAGCAGGTGCCTCCAAGACTGCATGGCATCAGTAAAACTAGCTGTATTGATGCTGACAAATTTAATTTAAAACTAACATTGCATTCTTCATGTACACGTACATACATGTACATGCACTTTACACGTGGTTAAGAAGTTTTTATTGTCAACACGTTAGATTATATGATTTGTCTGCACCACTACCTTCGTAGATTGTAATCGTTCACTTACTCGTCTTGGTTCCTCATCTCCAGATATCTTCCACCAAGTAATGGCCACCATCTGACCGTTTCCTGCCATTACTTGGCACTTGAATGAGTTTGACATTCCAGCACCAACGGCTTCCATGTCTGTTCTGAGAACAGGAGTCACAAGTAGTGGGTTTCCTAAAAAAATAATTTGTTATTACATGTAATACTTTACGGAATAGGTCTGACAATGTCGGGACAACGGCAAATTTTGGCGAATGATTGCGAGAAGGTACAATACCAGTTGTAGAATCAGTCGCGACCTCCTCTCCCCAGAAACACACAAACGACCCACATGTGCTTCCAATGCAAAAACTTGTTCATGAGGAGCTATGCATATTATACCTACTTCTCATCACATGAAGGTAAAAATCTTTTCTCTCTACACGTTCTCCTTCTGTAGCTTGACATGTATAAGCTCCGCTGTCTCTGACTGAGAGCCTGTCAATCTTAAAACCTTTCTGAGGAGTGTAACTGTACTTCCTGTCATCCATCTGTATAAATATATATTATTTTCTGTAAATAAGTGAGGACAACTCCAAATCTGAGTCAAGCATAGTATGTAGAGAAGGAAAAAATATTATGGGTAGTCTGAAGCTAATACCAACACATTATTTTATTTGTACAAATATACACTCATGTGCATTGTGTATGCCATTGGAGCAATTTATCTACAAATTACCAATTATAGTTCTACGTAGTATAAAAAGTCGGATAACATCATCATCATAGGACATATTATTGCATATTGAGGAGCTTTCCAAATTAAGGTGGAAAAAAGGAAAATGTCTTCTTTTGCCATGCTTTCACAACCATAGCAATATCCAATAGCAACAAAATAACATTACTTTAATGTTTCTTTGTCTATATAAATTGGGTTAGTAACAAAATCTGCAGTCAATATAAATATAGACTATAAAAGTCTCTGCAACTTTGGATTTGTCTCCTCTTGATAACATTGTAATGCAATCAGACTTACATGTACAGGAGAGAATCTTTTATACCCTCTCGCTCTCAACAGCTCTACTGTAGTAGCCGGATTATTCACGGCACATGGTAGATAGACGTAGGACTTCGATAGGCCTGTGATTGGCTGTCTCACACCAACCTGCTCTTCTTGAAATAGTTCTTCCGGATCTGTGTACAAGGTAAGACAGTTTTAGCATATCATAGTATTACACAATTTTTGAGTCATGCCTAAGACACCAAAGTAAATTCTAATGTATGGTAACAACAAAACTTAGTGAAATTTTAAGAAACTGGTTGAGGGCTGCAATAAGAAGCATAACAATCACTAGCACAATAGCACGCATAGCATTCATGTAGGCTACACATAACATCATAAAATTTAAGGAGTACGTAATGTGACAATATAAAAGTACATGTAACTAAGTAGGATAGCAAAATTGCAGATACCAAATTGAATTAATTTTATCAAAATGACTAGTCAGTAAAAGGCATGTGGGAAATTACCTGCTTTGAATTTTTATGATCTGTATGAACTACTTTACATCATCAAATTGAATCACCCATAACATGTAGGTGGGGATAACTCCTTACCTGATACATAAACATACACCATACGCTCACTGACGACATCACCACCCATATGGTGACTGAGCATGTGGAGGGTATCTCCTGCCAGACCGGCACAACTGCACTCATATTCTCCAGTATCGTTACTAGTGATGTTTGGGACAGTAAGTTTGCTCATGTAGTGGGTATTTCCACCCTCGATAACAACTTGCGTGGATACAGTGTATGTTGGGTCTTCTCCCTGTAATAGTTGATGCAAATGATATTTTACTGTATAAATATTTGCAAAAGATATGGCTATTGATGTTTTGGCAGAGAAAAACAGACATTATCATTAATTACAGATAAGATCGCTCGCTGCTTCGGGTACAAGGCTAAAAATCTGCTGAAAATCCTAAACAGAAGTAGAGAGAAGACAACTTCTCTACAACCAAAAGTAGAAATGTTTATTATACTAAAATTTTGCTAGATTTATGCAATGTCTATGAGTTTTAGGTGAGGTTCCATCATCAAACAGGATATAGTCTCCAAATGGATAGACATGGTGCATTATTCCATACCTGACAATGAAATGGTATGTATTATATAACTTGAATCACTAAGATTGGAACATTGTCAGAAACGTTCAACTGATTCATGTGCTGTCACCTGCTGACCATATCAATAAAACACTCAACAAATTCATGTGAATCATGAAAACTTTTATGTAGAACATTAAATTCATGTAAAACAGCCCTTGCTCTTCATTATAACTGGCACTAAACACTGCTTGATGATGGTAACAGATGTTTAAAATGAAAAAAACTGGAGAATGAAAAGCTACACAAAATATGTTAATACACTGCAGATAGTGCTATTCATCCTTGCAACTGATATCATAATCAAATGTGCAGTGACACAGGTCAGCTATGTGGGTAGTTTATATGTGAATATTCTGCATTATTATGCAAAACTGGCTGCTACAAATGTGTGTTATATAATATTCACAATGAACCGATGATCAGCACACATCCTGGATGGGTACTATGTTTCCGATATAGAATGGTTGGCAGCTGTCAGCGCAAATCAACAAATCATTGATTTGGCTGATTAGGCTGCCATCTATATAGGCCTACTGCATTGCACATTCATCTTGTATCTAATCCAGGACACTTGGTACTATTTCTTCTTGAAGTATTGAAGGTTGGCCTGTAGCATTGACCTGTGAAGTAAGGGGGGGGGGGGGGAGGAATAAACCTGGTCTATATAAATTTATAGGATCCAAGGCAAGGTCTCCAACATTATACCCTTTGTCCTTTCTGACATTAATAGTCTTTCTCTTTGCATTAATGAATAAATTATATTCGATGGAGACTTCACAATCTTATGTTTCAAGTGGCATGTAAAGTAGATATTTATAACCACTTCAACTGGATTTATAATTATTACATATATTTGATGTTGTGTGCACAGTTTACTTGTACAACTAACTATTTTAGTTGTGGGCAAAGTACAAGAGGTGCTTGAGAAGGGGTGGGATGTGGAGGTTGACTCATTCAGCTGCTTAGACTCAGGTACATCCTCTCAGGCTATTCATGTAGAAGCAACGTGTACCATGGCTCGATTGCAAATTCAATAAGCAGAGGCTATACCGATCCTATCACAAGCTTATCTTCAGGTTTACTGATAGTATTTATAAAATAGACTGTTCATGACTTTAGTTTGTTTCCTGTTCCATTCTTCAATCAGACCTGATTGACTCTTACTGCCCATTGAGTTTATAGTTCTACCAAATCCATACTTATGATGGTCCTGATACTTTACCAACAAGATTAATTACTAATACTGTCTGTACCAACATGTTTAGTAAATAGACATTTCACCATCTGTTTGATGATTGTAGACTCATTGGAAAGTATTTTAGTTTGTTTTCTACATGTGCTTTTACCAAATAACAGGTTTTAGACAGCCCTATATCGAGCCGTTTTACTTTTGAGCCTTATAGTTTCAGTAGACCTCAAGCTACCTTAAAATATGCACTAACCTCTTCAGCATCACTTTTTCTTGGAAACATCCAAATTACAGATCCTGGTTCTTGACCTCTACACTCCAACTCCAGTGTCTCTCCTGGTTTCACAACGATGTCTTCATTGTTCACTGTATGAAGTTGGTATTTAGGTAGCCTTTCATCTACAAGCATTATTACTTATTGTTCACAAATAGAAGAAGAAGAAGAAGCGACGACAATTATTATTGTCGTCGATTCTTTCACAGGTCACAGTTACAGTAACCAAGACACATTGATTAATTCATGGAAAGGTAGAGAGGGTGGTGTTGGACATACAGTAGAAAGGGGTTAAGACACTTTTTTGCAAACTATAAAGGAACTGCATGATATCTTGTGTGGGAGCCATCACAAAATGCATAAAACTATTTAAATTGCTACTTGAATACCACACTCATACTGTTCACATTTGTTGTTTAATGACAAAATCAACAACAGACAACCTTAACTAAGCTTTAAGTGCAAGTAAACGAATGTTCAGATTAACATCAGGATTTGATGATTGTTGCATACTTGAATATGTCCTTACAAAAATTCCAACAAAACATGTATTGTTGGTTACATAACTAGGTGGACACCTATTTATAAAATTACACAGCCACTGAATTTGAATAATCTACGTACATATACATAATGCTTGAAATAAGACTCAGGTGAAGGTTGAATGCAGAGTAATCAAACTCATATGACATGTAGATGAATACAATGAATTATTTACAAGCAAGTTATTCATAGTCATGGCTTCCTTAGTAATGTAAAATATTTATCTACACTGTTGTTGAAGTACTTGGTGCCCAATAGTGAGTGAGTAATAGAGGTTATCATAATATATAATTATTGTAGCTCAGAAGTCAATGAACTGCAGATAATGACTGTGTCCTCTCTCTATACAGATGGAATACTGTGACTTGGAGGTTGACCTAAAACTTAGTGGGTGACAGATATCATGGCTCTCATTAAAGTTCGAATATTTGAACCCCTCTGGTTCAAACATAACTACTGGCAGGATACTATGATTAGGTGACAGTGCCTGGGTTCCAGTCTTGCAAAAACTAATATAGTTTGATTTCCAACAGTTGTCTGCACATACATATATAAGCCAGAGCTGAGGCTAAACTTCTGCTTAAATATAGGCTCGCTGGGAGAAGGACGGGAAGTCAGATTATAAATGAAAAGAGAAGAAGAGTAGAACGCTCAGTCTATGAAGCAGAATACAGCAGCACATAGTGAATGCTTAATATTGACCTAAATTGTCCATGCTAGTGTTATGGATGTACCACCATGTTATACTGTAGTATCTATTATTGGTGTTATATAAGAGGCTGAAATGGCCGGCAGCCAGTTTTGGATGTAATATGCTGGTGGACATAGACCAATATTATGCAGAAACGTTAGTGGTGTGATACACTACATGAATCACCATCGCATAGGATGGGTAGAGTTTCCTATACTATGATATTTTCAAACATTTGCTTTGGAATTAGAACCAGCATACCTACTTGCCAAGTTTTTATGCAATTGGTTTGAGGTGCCCACAAATAGAGGAGGGGATCCGCTACAAATAGAGGAGGGGAGCCGCTACAAATAGAGGAGGGGACCCGCATTCAAGAGTTTGCAATGTGGGAGAACTTATTTCACTTGCAACTTCATGATTCACTCAGTAATTCACTGACTCAACATTTTTGGTGATGGCCTTATATGAATATGTAACCAGGGGCTACAATAGCTCATTAATCCATTGACTGATCTCACATATTATGTAAATATTACATTTTTTATTCTAATTTTCATCTTGACTTGTGACTATAATAATTGATACAACAGGTGTCTTTATGACGAACTCTAAATATAACTGATACCTCTATGATTATTTAATTATGTAATCAAAGGAGGCACATAGGATCCTAGCAAGGCAGCACCGGACTTGGAGCACCTTGGAGCACTGTGACCTAGCCTGCTGATTTGAAAATTGTGCTGTCAGTTTTTGGCACCAGCAAGCACTGCCAATCAATCTAACTGTTTGAGTTACATGTATGAGTCATGGGAGAATTCATATAAAAGATTGTCAATTGTTTGCTAATTTACTTTAGCCAAATATAACCTATAATAGTGAATGGTCCTTCTATATTTGCACAGAGCATGATAAACAACCCTTCACTAATCTTCAGCAGTACATCATGTACAAGCATGCTAGCTTGGAGGTGATGAATTAAAACGCATTTGTTTTTAAAATTAGTGTGAAGTTTTGGTAAACAAGCCTTTGCTAAAAGTTAGATACTAACACTAAGGCTTTTACTTGAGTCTCAAATGCAAGCTTTTGCTACCTGTATGACACTTCAACAAAATATTACACAACTTAGAGGTCAGGACTCATAAATCCTTCTGAGTCAAACAGTTGTATTGGTGTACTCAAGTTATGCAATGTTTGCTTTGATATCATCAAATCACTATCAGGGTAGAGAGATCACACTATTGATTATGAATCTATCGGGTGACACAGTATTAGTCATATGTACCGATATACTCCAATGGGCCAAAAAGTGTGTAGTATTTGGCAATCAGTAGAGATATTTGTCAATGAACCAAAGTTATGCATCATTATTATTATTTATACACATAAACAGGAATGAAATGAAAAAATATTTTTCTCAGCTGTTCAATATAATACTTGGCAGAGTTTGAATTTGATGTCAATTTTGACACTTGGAATGTTAATGGTTTGGTTTTGTAAAACTAGTAGCAGACATTATTGTGAGTACAATAATATGATGGTGGTGTAGGTGACAGTACATGCATTCTGTAGTACTGTTTTCACTCACCACACACAACCAGTTACTAGTGTCAGCCAATGAAATGGTTATGCCAGAATACTACTATCTTTCAAGAGCACTTGTTTGAAGACCAATGACTGGTTTTACTCTCTAACCTGGTGAGACTTGTCAACCTCAATGTGCTGCCAATAACCTGCAGCAAAATGTCTTATTTTATGGTGAACGATCGCTTTCTCCCCATTTTCTATAATAATTTTGATGTTACATTCCAAGCTTGGTTTGCAAAATGTTCCACATAAAAACTAAATGCTTTAGATGATTACACATGTAATTTAATTGTAGCTTATGCAAAGGATTTTTAAGTATAACTTTTCACCTTAAACCAGTGAAGGGATCTATAATATATGTGTAAGCTGTAGGCTGGGTTAATATTTTACAAATCTTTAAAGCAAATGATAATATGCATGTATAAACGTTATCGAAACAAAAAGATAAAAATTTCCATTTTAGCAGCAAGCATTTAAATCTGTCAACATAATTACAGCCTTCATGTCAAAAATGTAGAACTAACCCACATTCTTCTAAATTACTAGATAGAAAACAAATAATCGATGTTGATATACAAGTACGTTTATGAATACAAATGTAGCTAAATGTAAACTTACCAACTACACCAAGAAATCTCCCTTCGCAAAGCCAGAGGCTGAGCAAGATGGCTGCAATCTTCATGTACATAGTAGGTGCTGTAGGTCCAGTTCTACTTGCTCTGGTAATTGTTGACTTACACTTGACTTGGTTTCGAATGTCACAGCTTTATATATCATCTACATTGTGATTGTATGCCCAGCATTTCATTATAATACATAAACCAATCATTAGATAGCCTGAGAACCTTCATCTGATTAGAGGGTATGTGTTAGGAAGGCTGATTAAGGGCCCTCACTTATCAGCTACAATCAGAATCTGTAAAAATATCTAGATGACATCAAACAACCAATACTCACTAATCATAGATCTACACTGTTTCTAATAATAATATATTTTGATTTATTCATGTTTGCTAGGAATTTAGATAGGCCTACCACACACATATTATTACCATGTGTAAACATTTAAATTAATTACTAACTTTGCTTTGAATTTACTCCCCCACATTATTCTAAAACTAAGCACATGTAACTTGTCATAATAATATTCTATATGTGGGAGAAAGGAATTTCAAGTTTTCCATATAAATTATATTGGTGAAATTTTTATACATAAATACAGTTATAAAACCGGTATTTATAATTATATAGTAGTATATACTGATTTGTGATCCTCCCCTACGTGTATATTGTGTAACTTGTCTTTAAAAACTGTCATGAATATATAGAATTAGGAGGTAGCCTAATGGCCAATTACTAGGAATGATGTTTGTCAACAAGGTTACAATTTTATATTATTAGGTCATTTATATTTTGCTTCCTGTAACATTTCATTATACATAATATGTACTTTGAGCAAGAATTATTGCCCTCCAAGTTTGAATTATTTGAATTTCAAATTTATAGATAGAAACTATATACATGTACTATCAAAGCTAATTACAGTAGGTTTGCATTACTGTAGAATAGCATCACATTCACAAATAAAAATGCTATTACATAGAATATACATACACTTGAGTGTTATTACACTCCATGCATTTTCTTGCACTAAATAGTAATACGTAGTAAGATCCATCATAGTAAACGTACATGTACATGTAATGTAGCGAATTCACAATGTAAGGGAGTTGCCTTTTTATTTTGTAAGTTGTGTGCTCTTAACTCAAAACCCAAATCACAACATATAAACTCATCCCAACACATATTAGTAACAGCGTTGTGCAACAAGTGAATTATGGTTGAACTGATGGCTCGAAAAGTCTACATACATTGTACTTCTATTCTGGCAGCAGATATCAGTGCTTTGCAGGTGCTCTCCAGCAGGTGCCTTGACCCTGTACTCTCCAGCAGGTGCCCTGTTCCATCTCACTGAAAACCAGTCTAGCAGCCGCTACTGGTGCCCAGTGATCTATCACAGTATACACAGAGTACACCTCTGCTATACAGTCATACTAATAGCACACAGCATGCACTGTGTATGTGTATGTGTCGCTCATCACTAGCTAACCACAACAGCAACACAGTGGCACACTTTTGTAAGAGAAGACAAATCCCGAACAATAATAATAATACTTGGGTAAAAACACCTGACTAAAGAATTCTAAACAGGGTATTCACCCATTGCATGGGTGTACTGATGCATAAAACTTTAACTGTCATAATAGTTAGGCCTATAAATATGGCTCATTGGATTAGTAATGATGGTTAAACAGTAGTAAACATACATATAATTCCATTGCATAACAGGAAGGATATAAATATGTTACTCACTATAAAAACTTGAAAAAATAAATAGTGAATAATAAAAATAGTATTTTAATAAACTTTTTAAATACCACAAATTTCAAACTACAGTCTGAATTGTAAACAACAACTTCTGATTATTAATCCACATGTTTGTACTTACATGCATGTACTTAATGTATGTACTTACATGTATATTTACATGCATGCACTTACATGTATGTACTTATGTGTATATGACAAGAATTCTAAATATTCACTATGAATATGGCCGACTCTATTTATATGTAAAATTCTGCTCTCCGAAACATAAACAAAAATGTTTAGATCAACTAGAAATCATGCAATAAATAATATCTAGTAGGGGGGAGGGAAGACCGCCCATAAGCTATCTTCTTAACTGACTCTAATTGTGATCAACATCTTATTATCAAACAGTATCTAATAGGAATATCCATTTACTGGCCTACAGTCATACAGTTTGAAAATACTACAATATTACAGTCATGTACATGTAAACAATTTTGAAAATAGTAATAATAGTTGTATTCTATCTGCATGGCCAAACTTGTGATAGTAGTTGGAATAAAGCAAACCAAAATTTTAGATACCCTACTATTATAATTACATGGCTGTATGTATACATGTTGGAGTGATGCCAAATGTTACTAGTTGTAAGGTCTAATTAGAGCAGCTCCAGAACCAGAGACAGACTGTTAGGTTTTGCACTTAACCAATCAGCACTCACTCTTCAATCAGGTTCTTCATATAACTAAAGACGAAACGGTCTACGGTTAACAGTCTGCCATCCTCCAATCAGATCTGTGGTCGAAAATTGGGACGATTCATATATGTTGCAATGCTGCCGGTCAGGATCTCGGCTCCGGGTGGCGCTAGGACCTTGAGATCGGGTCCCCAGGCATCGCTGCCAGGGCGGGGCCGTAGCCTTAGGCCCTCAACCCTGACCAAGGACGGGTGGGTGCCCGACCCACCCCACCCGACTCATTGGTGTTGGAACTTGGGCTATGGACTTAGAGTTGTCTTCTTAATGCAGGAGAGCGCAACTCCTTATGGAATCACTGTAACATGCCTGCGTCACCAGAGGTCATGCACATGCACATGCATGACCACAGCACATGAACACAAGCCATCATTACATGCGAGCGAAGCGAGCAACTAATGCTGTGAGACTTGCATCGCAGACCAAGCACGAAGTGCTTGTAGTTGACAAATCCACAGATGTATGTTTTATAGTAGATAAATATAATACATTACATACATGTAGATGTACAGTGTATAACTAAAACAATACATATTTGGTTCACACCGAATATTGCATAAGTTCAAGAGCACACAACTTCAATAAAGCTCCTATTGAGTGATAAACATACATGTACATAGACTTGCACATTACAACGATTAAGAGTTGCCTTTTCATGGACCTTCAGTTTAACTGGATAAAGGAAAGAAAACTCCAATTTATGACTATTTTAAATTTTTACATACAGAATATAAGTGATGAATAATGAATTACCGAAAGTGATATGTACATGTATGTTGCTACAAATATTATAGAAGATATAAGATAGAGGCGTGTGCTACCTGTACAACTCTCTCTCTCTCTACCCCATCTGGTACATGGTTTCATATTAAGGTTAACAATGGATAGTGGGCTACTGGGGGAAAAGATAATATACTTTGTTATTATTATAATATTACATTGCACTTTATTTGTATAGCACAGAAGATGGACATTACATGTAAAAGCATGGGTCAGCTTGATGCTGAATGCATAATAGTTACTATGTTTTGAAAACTTGAATGCTGCATCTACTTGTACATGTGATGATATTGTTTGTTCTGGAGGCTTATGTATGTGTAATTAGAAGTATTTCAAATTTTGTTTGCAAAAAATAACGAAGTTTGCTTTCCACTTTGTTATATTGGTTGTTGGGATTAGCATAGCATTGCATAAAGCTGCTGCCTGTTAGTATAATGAGAGTTGAATATGTTAAACATCCTATATAGACATACATGTAATATAAGCTTAGACACCATTCAGTTTACTCAGCACTTTGTAGGAAAGAAGGGTCCCATAAAGCTATACCGCATATAAAGATAAATATTGTTGATCATGTAACAGTCTACGGTAAACGGTCTACGGTTAACGGTCTACGGTTAACGGCCTACAGTTTGCGGTCTGCCATTCTCCAACCAGATTTGGGGTCGAAAATTGCTACAGTTTATATATTATGTCGCAATGCTGCGGGTCAGGATCTCGGCTCCGGTTGGTGCTAAGACCTTGGGACCGGGTCCACCGACATTGCTGCCGGGGCAGGTTCCTAGCCTTACGCCCTTGGACCCGACCCATGGCGCGGAAGGTAGTCAACCCACCCCACTCGCCGGATTGATGTTGGAACTCGGGCTATGTTAGAATTGATTATTCTACTGGACCCGTGATTAATATATGTTGCAATGCTGCCGGTGAGGATCTCGTCTCCGGGTGGTACTAGGACCTTGGGACCGAATCCTCCCACATCGCTGCCGGGGTGAGTCTGTAGCTTTAGGCCTCCAACCACGACCCAGGGCGTGGTGAGTACCCGACCTACCTCACCCACTATATTGGTGTTGGAACTCAAGCTATGTACTTGGAGTTGTCTCCCTAATGCAAGGAAACAACTCCTCACGAGGTCACTGTAACATGTCTGCACCAACAAAGGTCATACACATGCATGACCCCAGTACATAAACACAAGCTATCATTTTATGCAGCAAAGCAAGCAAATTTTGCAGTGAAACTTGCGTAGCAGACCAAGCACAAAGTACTTGTAAGAGGAAAACAATCACCTACTCAGTAAACATGAGTGTGTCAACTACCAGCTTTGATAAAAGTCATATAGAACATTTGAACATTGAGGCATATATACATATAATGTAGGCTAACTACTGGCTACACTGTGCTAATACGTGATACACTGGTCAAATACATCATCAGTAATAAGTGTTGGTAATTTTACCACTGTGATGCCACGTTGTTCATTAACAGCTGAGTAAATTTCATGATTACTCATGAAAATATGGCATTTAAAGCCGTGAAATTCTACAAATTTGTGAGAACGTATTGCACGTGTATTTTGCTACAACCCTTCACTCAGGCAGCCTGTGATACATAAATTAATTATTTAATGTATCTCAGTTCATTGAACTGGCTGTAAAATTTAAACTCTTTGGTCAGAATTGTTACGTCTAATCAAACTAAATAATGTATTTTTGTATCATTGATCCTTGATCTTGTAATGTCTAGGGTCATAACATCCACTGTGTATGAGTGTGTTAGTTTAATGCTCACTTTACAAGTAGAGCTACATGTAACTCCAAAAAATTTGCACTTTATGTACATTACATGCATTGAATATTTTTCCAAAAACCTTTATGAAATATATAAATCTGAGTTTTAAAATCTCTTCAAAATTAATAAGAAATATTTTTGATGTACATTTATGTGCAAGTTGAGGGGGGGGGGCAATTGACAACCCCAACCATGTTACTCTGTAATGATAATATACACGAGTAGTTTGTATTGACTACTGCAATCACTGGTATTAGTACCATGTATTTCATATCTTTATATCATAGCATAACATTATATCATAGTGTATATCATAGGACAAAAATGTATATATGATAGTATATAAATATCAGAGTATAATATAGTATGGTGTCATATATTATTATGGTGTACGGTATAGTATATTAGATAAGTATTAGCTGACCTTATCAGGTAACTACATGTAGGTAATAACATCTACAGATAGTGATATAACTACATTATCTGATCACTACGCACGCAGACCTACACATAGTGATGTAACATACACGTTACCCTATACTGTGTAGTTTTATCAGCAGCAGGCATAAGTATTACTCATCTCACATTAATACGTTCTCACACGATGACTGGATATAGTCAACCCATACCTCTACCTTTAAGTAGCGATGTTTTACGTAAGTTTTTGAACTGTTCAATGCAGGCATACTTAGTGCTTGTTCTATTGTATATACACAAGTACAGGTAACAATTGCACATAAACTGAGTTTACTGCACATGGTAATTATTATTACTTTTTTCTGTTCCGGCATCATGACCAAACCTTTTTACATTTACAATTATAATCCTATCACAACGTTATGCTGTTTATCATAGTACAGTATAGCAACTTAAATTTGTAATGTTAAAGCTTAACATACAATGCAACATATTTATTGCAAAGAAGTTATTTGTGAGCAGTCCAGAGATTTTATTTTAAATACATGTGAAAATAATTCATCGCTGACTTGAGGCTCTACAGCTACTAAACTCTTAGTATATGTATAACAGGCAGACCCCCATTAGTCAGACTTCTTTAGAGGGTGGCTAACCTGCCTGACCACTATGCTCGGTGATTGGGTGCCGTAAGGTTGGTTTCAAGTGAATTAATCTAGATCCCAGTTAGAGATGGATTTTTATATACTGTGCTTGTAAACTACTCGTACATACACATAGCGTTGTACATGTATAGTATACATGCAACATTGTTTTCGTTTGTGTACATATACAATATACATGTGCGTGTAATAATAATATTTATAGATGTGGTGTAGGCCTACACACTGCTAAAGCAAATTAATTGAAGACATATAATGCGATAGACATTATTACGCTATACATGCACATACACCATGTCAAATTATTTTAGAGAGTGTTTGGGATGTATACCATAAGACAAATCGGCTAATAGATGGAATGTATCCAAAAAAACCACCCACCTACTGCTTAGTACATTGGCTACCTCCACAAACAGGAAGTGCCCCCCCCAGTCTTGTTGTTTGAGAACATAAAATCCCATGCAGAGCAGAACCTGATCAATTATTTCGAGAACACACTATATCCAGAGAGAAACACTCAGACACCATCACGGTCACTACAACCACAACCACTACAACTTGACATCTATCTTACTTTTGCACCATGTGGGAAATATACAAAGAAACGGGATAGCAACAAAAAGATGTCTGTAAAAGTAAAAGCTATGAACTGTGCTGGTAGTCTTGTTCAGTTCAGTGCTAAGGGTAATTACATACTAAACATCAAAGCTGTGGGCTCTTATTTTGAGAATGAAGCTGAACTAAAGGCGCTGATGGCAGCTCCTAACATAACACTAAGTGCTTTTACTAAAGATGATTGGAAAACGTTGGCTGAGCATCTTGGCAAGCAACTTGAGCCTGGTTGGGTTTACCCACCAGAATGGGAAACTCGAGATTTGGGAACAAGAATGGCATTTTTAGGCCTATAGACATGCTATAATACTATACATCCCATTGTTATTGAAAGCCACAGGACGCAGTTGCCACTTGCTACTAGCTACTAGCACATAATTCGCTTATGAAATTAAGGTAGAATATTTCTAGAAAATTTACTTTCTCCATTTTTGCGACACATTATTATATTTTTATGATGATGAATTTGATTGTTCACTAGTATTAAACCTTTTATAATAATGAGAGTATACTGTTAACTTTTTATCACATAACTTTTACACTATATTTATATTATTATATTATATTGTTTTATGTTATACGTCTGCAGCTCAATTCTATTTTTCTTCTCAATTACTATTTTTGTTGTATTCACAATTGTTCTTTCACAATACAATGAAGGCTTAGCTAGATCTCAGTTCATAGCTTACTTGATTTAGCTGTTTAGGTGTGCAAGTGATAAAGTTAGTTATCCAAACACAGTCTTATAGAGTGTGTGGCAATTTCAATGGGTTCCCAACAAATCGAAAAGCAACGCTCACAGTTAGTGTTTGTTTCAAATTAATTTTCTTCAACTTGAAACATGTTGTGGTACAGCTTGACACATTAGACAGCAGCTTGGCAACTAAAATTCCAACATTATACCCGTCACATATAGTATTAATATTCTAAGTGACATCAAGTTATATACATATTGACCCAACTATCCAACCAATGGGGAGTAAACTATTTCACTATTGCTGTTTCAATATGCTGTTTCAATATATTATGATGTTATTTTCAAATTGTCAATTGAGCAGTCAGGGACCCGATTTGACTTTCATGAAAATATCCATCCCTGATTGGTGTTTGAACCTGTGTAAATAATATATGCATGTAAAAGCTGTTATTTACTAAGTAATAGCAGCACCCATGAATCCTCTTTGTCTATCAAACACTTGTGCATGAACTACTATTATCTACAACTACTGTGTATCTCCCTTATTCCATCATATACATGTATAATATGTAATATTTTAGCTGCCCCACTAGACATAATACCTTAACTGACCACCATTAACTGACTACTTTGACTGTTTCAAAAAATAAAGGACCTGATTTAGTCAGTTATTTGGCCAATAGATGAAGAAGCATTGAGCTGCACATAATTATGCTCAGTTAATAACTACAAGGATGCATTTGTACATGTATCTGCTAGAGGTCAATGGAGGGAGACAGATTCCAAAATCCCAATTAAGAATTTTTCAATGCAATCATTTCCTTCTACTGATCAAGTATAGCATGTTGAGTGAAGTGAATAAAGTGATGATTCTACTCATTTGAATTACATACTGGGACTTGAGTTCTGTATAGTAAGAGCAGATAACTCCAAACAGGTTTTACTAGCGTTGTTATTGACTGGTAATCTCTACTGCAGCGATTTCTCTAGGTTATCATCTTATGAATAATGCACGAGTAAGGAAAGACAACTCATTTGGAGTGTGGTAGTTTGTTGTGAGGATAGGAAACCGTTCTTGGTTTTGAAGTTTATGGAATGTAATAATAAATTAATTGTACATTAAATTAATAATAAAATAATATTATAATTTTTATAGGTTATAAGAGAGATGGAAAATATAACAGAATTTACTGTAGCTTGGGAAATAAATGCTAATGTACCTAGCTATAAGAATGAACTTAATTTCATCTTTATATAAAATAAAGTGGGATTTATGTACGTATGTTGTATTGGCATCAGTAAATGATTATGTGCTTTTACTGTGCTTACTTCTACTGATGCTGTTTGTTACCGCACTTATGCGTCATACTAGTTTATTCCTTTATAAACTGTCCTCTTTGATTCATATGCAACAGTGCTTTCTTATACTCCGATCCGAGACCATTTTGTCATTTGGACCCTTTTTGATCTGAGACCGACCATAATGTACTTATTGACCTTGTGACCTCGGTCTGAACTAATTTTCATACACAAGGAGCACAAGTTTGCATTCTTACTTCAGTTGCTTGTAGACTGTTGCTCAATAAAGTACCCTCACTGTTTACTGCTAACAGTAGAGTATCTCCCCTGGCTTTAGGTTTTCCCAGGTACGGTCTCATGACTGCTATCAAGACCCGGTACTCCAACCCCTTTCTACAGCTGTAGGTACCACTCCTGCTAATCAGCCTAGCTATAGGAGCCGTGCCCACATGACCAGGTCGTTCTTGACTCCGACTTGTGCTGTGCTGTTTGATTGAACTTGCCCCCTAGCTTCGGCTTGGTCAGCCTGTTCTGACCCTCTTCATTGTTACTCTGGCCTGTATGTTGTACGGCTCTACCTCGACGTTCGCAAATTTGAACATCTGTACATCCAATAGAGCTATTGGACGGGGGGGGGGGGGGGGGGGAGGGGGAGGAGATGGTGCCTGTAAGTGAAAGGATGTTGGTACCTAAAACAGGTGCATGTTAGAATAACGAGATTCAAGACATTATTGTCAAAGTTGTGTTAGTGTGAGCAAATTTGTTTGCGTTGATGAAAAAATATTGGAAGCTTTACATAGCTTATGATGAAGACACTATTCCTGTTACTACTATACCATGTAAATGGTGTTATGTACATGTATGCACAATGTACAGTATATATACTAGTACACACTGTACTATGAAGTACATGTAGTTATAAAACACATAACAGTATGAAATATAAAGGTATAGACACCTAGCATGTACTTTTGTATTACAGTAAAGTATAGACTAAATTAATTGTGAAAAATTATATATCCTGGTTTGCATAGATATAGTCATCTACACAATACTGACCAGTACTATTACTTGTATATTATGACTATTACATGGGAAATATGATCATTCCACTGTTCATCATCTACAATGTAAGTATGAGTCAGCAACTCTGTAGATATCAAAGGCATCATGGTACTATCTGGTATATACATACATGTAGTACTGCACGGTGTTTCGGTTTCAAACGATGTCTATGGTGTAAAACCTGCCGGTGTTTGACATCGTCATTTTTTACTTGTACCGAATCGTATCGGCATCGTGCTCAAACGATATACTGATGGTTTGGTGTAGTTCGATGTTATCGAACCGGATCGCTATGCCAGTAGTCATTCAATATTCATGCGGTCTAATATCACATGGTCTTGTTTACCTCACTTCAAACTAGGTTGCATACTTTTGCGTTTCCGTTTTCACTGACTGTGCTTGACAGTGATCATGGCTGTGATTGATAGGCCGTTGTTGAAGTAATAATTGTAATAAGTTGTGTTATTTAGCAAATTGTGTATCATTCCATATCACCTGAAGTACATCATGTTATATTCTATCGTTTGTATATGATTGCTTTGTTCATGAACAGCGAACTAGAATAGAATAGTGGCATGAACTAACATAATTACAATTAAATTTGCACATAACATTCCATTGGATTAATTATATTTACATGTGTATTATTATAATTAATCTACTAATGTAATGTTTAAATTTGATTGTAATCATCGCTTGTAGTTGTAGCTAAGAATAGGTACAATGCTTACAATGATCAATTATTGCCTATATTTAATATGCGTTATATTTATATTAATTTAATTAAATATAGTGCATATTAAAATAACTCTTAATTAATCGTGAATTATTATGGTTCTTCAATTTAAATCGTTGTGTAGTTGTGCTTTTGGTAAGCAACAGCTTTTTATTTAAAATAAGCCAATGTTCAATCAACATTTTGTAAGTAGAATTCATTGAACTAAGCCGTCGTAATCACACTGACCAACTAGGACGCATAATGAGTCCACAGACACATTTTAGAGAAACAATTGCTAGTTGGACACATGACGCATATTGACTCACTTTGTGGAAGCTGGACTCATTTATTTGCTACAGTGAGCTGTGCTTTTAATCCAGCCAATAAATAGCCTATTTGGCTTAGCTTAGGCCTCCAAGCATTGTCTACATTTCTAGGGCGTTGTCATCTTTCATGTCTCCAATATTTTAGTAGACTTCATTCAGCTAAATATTATATGAAAGTTGGTCTGACAATGTAATAGAATACAATATGCATATAGAAATTCAGGATCCTTTTCATCAATCTAGTCAAATTAGGCCTGGTAGTTCAACTAGAGCTAATAATGATAAAAATACTATGATGCATCCTACTATTTAAAACATAAAATTATATGCATCTTGATACAAGAGTGCAGAAAATTTTTCACCATGTCATTTGTACAGACATTTTTCAGCAAAAATTCTGAAAAATTTTCCTTGAACATGTTGGACTCATTTTTAAATTTTTCCGACTCATTTTTACAAATCTTGGTTGGTCACCCTGGTCGTGATATCCAGTCAGGAGACAAATCTGGTAGATTCAATCGGTGGACACACTGAATTATCCCAATCCAGCAATCGAGAAAGCTTGCAAGAAAGATTTCCTACATTATCATTACATCAATGCAACTATGCTAGCGTTTATTGCTTCTCTTGTGGTGATATGAAGTTAGCTCATGTAATTTACATTTATTATCTTTTTGTGTCAATGGTATGAGTGTTGGGAACAAGGTTTCTGTTTTTCTTCTGTATTTTGGTCACTATCAGTAATAAATCTAATAAATTATACCTAGTGGTTGGGTGTGTGCTCAGCCTCATGTTTTTATATTTAATATAATATTAAATATAAAATAGGTGAAGTAAGACCCAATAAAACTTTGACTCTCACTAGACTACATGGGCAAATGCAAAATCTTGGAGTAGGAGTAAGCACTGATTACTTTTATTAACCCAGTTACCACATAAATAAAATTAGTATACATGTACTATATTTTTATGAAGCCCTGTCCGTCAGCCATATCTGAAAATAGAATAAAATAGACAGAATGGTCGGCATGAAATTATGTTGTCAGACAATGTTGAGAAGTTTTGTTCCCTTGTATTGACCGATGGGACAACTGATAGGCAAACCAGCTCCTGAACTGGCTCGATCCGGTATTTCGAACCAAAGTTGACACCTGCTAACACCGCTTGAGACCAGGACCAAGGGATGCGGTGCGGTTCGGTATATCGATCTAAATTCAGCATCGTTTGACCCCGAAGCAGACCAGGGCCAAGGGACCTGGTGTCAACCGGTGTTTGATTAAATTCCCCCAGAAAACCGAATAACAGTGGGGAGGCAAGTTGCCTCCCCACTGTTATTCGGTTTTCTGGAGCAACACCGTGCAGCACTATATACAAGTATACATCTACATGTATATACTTACCCAGCAATGTTACTACAGCTTAACGATAATAGATAGTGGATACAAACCAAGAGTTATATTACAGATAATATACTAAAAAGTCATATACTAACAGATAATATACTTCAGGTCACCTTTATATGTTAATAGATTCTAACGCAGGAGTCAATGGCTAACTTAGGGAATTTATATGCAATATATTAGGTAAGTACTATTAATTTGGGTGTTACTTATCCGACAGAGGAGGTTGCCCTGGTTATTACAGTTCATTCTTTTATTATTTGAGGGGGAGAGAAATTTCACTAAATGATATGGTTATAGGTATGAACTGTAGAAATGTAGAAACGATTGGATTAAAGACTGAGATACTAATTAGATAGTTAAAAACTTAGGCTATAAATTTCCAGTACAAAACACATTAGCTGCTCCAGGTATGTCAATGAAAATTTTAACTACAAAGACGACTCGAGAGATCCCGATAGTTCTATTCTGCTCTTTTCTGCGATTTATTACTAATTTGCACCATATTAACATAATTATTACTTAATATTATTTATTGCTTACCATTATTTAGCATTGCAAGTATCTTCGCGGTAGGCTGAAACTGTGTGACAAAGTATATTTTACTGTTATAATACGAAATGATAATTTATTTATTATTTACTTAATATGATTTATTTATTGTCAATTTAATATCATAATATATTTATTATCGATTTATTATGATGTATGAGTACTACATGCATATATTATAGTTTCACATTTTTTATTGATTATCCTGTGATTCTGTAATTTTGGGCTATATTGTTTATCTGCGCTTTGTACTTGTAATTCACCAATAAATCAATTCCTGCAATGCACCCAATAGTGTTGCTATTTTACCTTGCTGTGAGATAGTTATTTCCCATGCATTTTATGTTACCATTAATTTGTTTGCTATATTTGAGAGATTGTGAGACCATATAGTATGGCAAGGATGCACAGAATTCAAAATAGTGTTTTAACTTGGGCCGTTTTGCTTTGCTAACAATTGTGACAGTCTCTTCCTGTCTTGAACGTAGTAAAGTTATACATTATTAATACATGTCATATTACAATCAGATGATTTTTATCAGAGCCTGGATGAATGTTAGCAGAGTCTCTACAGAATCTGTCTGCAGGAAAACGTCACAAATGCGGATATTGGGGTGGGTAAAGTTTGTTGATATAGAAATTTCCAGCATGCATTAGCATTAGCATGCATGCATTAGGATCTCACTCGTCCACAAGAGAGTTCAATGTCAGTTGCATGCAATGGGACATACTGTAATGATCTGAGCACACTAAGAGGTGTGTCGAAGGGAAGAGAGTGGTCTAATTGTCTCTAACTCCTGCCAGTAGCTATACTTGTAATATAACAGAACAGAGTGAATGCAACTTCCGGTGTATATAATAGATGATAGTATAGAGAGAGTATAACTCCTGTTAGTAGCTATACATGCAATATAACAGTACAGAGTGAATACAACTCGTTCCAGTAGATATAATATGATAGTATAGAGATAGTATAACTCCTGCCAGTAGCTATAGATGTAATATAACAGTACAGAGTGAATGCAACTCCTTCCAGTAGATATAATATGATAGTATAGAGAGAGTATAACTCTTTCCAGTAGATATAATATGTTAGTATAGAGAGAACATAACTCCTGTCAATAGATATAATGTCATACTACAGAGAGAACTTAGTACATTGTAACTCCTTTCAGTAGGTAATATTATAGTGCAGAGAGAACATAACTTCTGTCAGTAGATATAATATGACAATACAGAGAGAAGATAGCTCCTTCCAGGCGGTATTAAAATGATGGTATAGAGAGAACAAAACTCCTGACAGCTAATGTGCTTGCAGATAACTTGCGTCATTGCTGCAAGATCAGAGTGACTAGTGCTAGACCACTTGGCCACAAACAGTGCTGTGGATACATTTACATGTACATGTATACTAGTAGTTTAACAGTTGCTCTTTAGACTCTTCACCAACTGCTCCTATTCGGCTGATGAACCTGATACCTAGGCTAAGTTATACCTACATGCACATGTATGTAGATTGCTGCTATCAGAAGATATAAACTGCTATTTATATATTTACTATTCAGTTATGTGTATCTACTACTAATACACTGATACATACGACGTACACCCCAAATGTCTGTATTTATATACATATTAGATGTACTTGGTGTAAGTGTACGTATATATGTGTGTGTGTGCATAATTAGAAATTTGATGATGTCATTACTATAATAATGCTATGCATCTCATAGATTTAGGAGGGTTGAGAGTTTATTTGATTGTGTGTTGTGTGGCTGTCACTGTTCATTAAATAATGTGTCTATTCCTCGTTGTGGGTGGATATGGTGGTGTGTCATTACCAAAGGGCGCAGGACCGTTCCAGTAAATTAATTTGATACATCTATTCTAATTGTACCATATTTTGGTGTGTTCCTTGGTATAAGCAGTCGGTTATTTGCAGCATTGAGTAGATAGTGCTTTGTCTCATGTGGCTATCTAGCTGTAATGTGTGTTCATTTTCAAACACTTGTTGCAACCAGCCCAGCCCGGAGTAAAACAAGGAAAAATTTTATTTAAGCTCGTCTCGACCAAGTGGTATTTTTTTCCACGATTCGGGTGGGGAGGGGGCACTTGCTACGTAAGTGCTGCTGCATCCATATGGCGCAGTTTCACTTTTCGAATTTTTGAGAAGCACTGTTTTGAATCTCGTCTCGAATTCGAAAATGCTGTTTTCTTCCACCTCTAACAAATATGCAAAGAACTGTTATCATATGATAATAATGGAAGTGTCTATTTTTGTCAACCTAGGCTTATGTAATATTATTGTTTGCTGATATCGGAGTGAATTCTTTGAATATATAACCTTTATTTGTTTTCTCTAATCTGTATTTTTAGGCTCATGTTCACCTTAGTGTTAACGTGAGGCTTATATTTTTACAAAATATAATATCATCTATACTATTCAGTAAAAGGAAGAGACTGTGAAACTATACAATTACTGTAAATATTAGTCTAGCCTGTGTCAGATTATCAGCATTAAAACTCTGTAATCAGTTACCTCCCCCCATTGTAAGTATGAAGGATAAGATATCCCCTGGTACAAGATAAGATAATAGTGTACATGTATGTTATACAGATTTGTATTACAATAGTGGGGAGTGAGTGTTTTTCATTAGACACCCTGTATCAAACCTCATAAAATACATAATACTAATTAGCCTCTCATATTCTATTTAAAGTATATTCTCAGTATAATTGGAACAATACAGCGACCCATATTGCAACGTAGTGAAATTATATGCAACATATTTATTCCAAAGAACTTATTTGTGAGCAGTCCAGAGATTTTATTTTAAATCTGTGAAAACAATTCATCACTGGCTTGAGACTCTACAGCTACTAAACACCTCGTACATGCATAACAGACACACCCCCATTAGTCAGGCTTCTTTAGAGGGTGGCTAACCTGCTTGACCACTATGCTCGGTGATTTGGTGCCACAAGGTTCAGTTTCATGGGATTTCATCTAAACCCCAATCAGGAATGGACTATTATAATATATACAGCATAAATAATGTATTTTGCTATGTTCAACTATTTTTATGAAATACATGTGTGCAGCGTTGTGCATGTACATGTACATGTACATGTATGACGTCAACGTCGATGAAGTTTTTCATTTTTGTATTTTTGATGATAGTATACAACAATTTCATTCAGCATTGATTATATACAATGTATTTTACTGTGCTTTTTATTCAGACAGTGCTTTATAACATTTTACATGTACATTGTATGCATCTGCGAGCTGTCTCCAATTGAGAAATTGACCTATTATATTGCTTTGTAATAAGAATTCCAATGTACAAGCACTTCATGCTTGGTCTGCAACGCAAGTTCCATTGTAAAATTTGCTCGCTTCACTCGCACGAAGTGATGGCTTGTGTTCATGTACCTGTTGTCATGCATGTGTATGACCTCTGTTGGTGCAGATATGTTACAGTGACCTCATGAGGAGTTGTGTTTCCTTGCATTAAGTAGACAACTCCAAGCACATAGCTCAAATTCCAACACCAATATAGTGGGTGGGGTGGGTCGAGTACCCGCCCCAACCTGGATCGTGGATGAGGGCCCAAGGCTACGGATTCACCCCGGCAGCGATGTCAGAGGACCCGGTTCCAAGGTCTTAGCACCACCCGGAGACGAGATCCTCACCGGCAGCATTGCAACATATTATATGATTCACAGGTCCAGGAGACTAGTCAATGCCGGCATAGCCCGAGTTCCAACACCCATCCGGCAGGTGGAGTGAATTGAGTACCCTCCCTACCCTGGGTCGGGTCCGAGGACCAAAAGCTAGGGACCAGCCCCGCAGAGATGTCGGTGGACCCGGTCCTAAAGGTCCTAGCACCACCCGGGGCCGAGATCCTAACCGGCAGCATAGCAACATATATGAGTCGTCCCAATTTTCAACCCCAAATCTGATTGGAGGATGTCAGACCGTAGACCGTTTCGTCTTTTGTTCTATGACAAGCACTTCGTGCTTGGTCTGCGATGCAAGTTTCACTGCAAAATTTGCTCGCTTCGCTCGCATGAAATGATGGCTTGTGTTCACGCACTGTGGTCACGCATGAGCATGAAACCTGGCGGCTCAGGCATTTTGCAGGGATTGCATGGGGAGTTGTGTTTCCTAGCATTAGGGAGACAACTCCAAATCTATAGCCCAAGTTCCAACACTAATAAACGACGCCTGGGTGGAGTCGAGGGCCTAAGGCTACGGACCCGCCCCGGCAGCGATGGCTGGGGAGCCGGTCCCAAGGTCCTAGCACCACCCAGAGCCTACACTGTAGATGCGGACTGGCAGCATTGAAACATATTTAATTTGTCTCGATTTTCGACCCCGAATCTGATTGGAGGACGGCAGACCGCAGACTACAGACCGCAGACCGTTTCGTCTTTAGTTACTGTAATATACAATGTACGAGTAGTTTGTATTGGTTACTGCAATGCCTACATGATTGTACTATTAGCATGTCATACCTCCTTATAATTATAGTACACATACTTGTCAAATACACAGAAATCAAACCTGGAGATTTTGATCAGTACACTATTTATCAGAGGCTCTCAAGGGTCGGCCTTCAAGATCACTAAATATGATTTGACTAGTTCGAAATTACGCCAAACTTACAATATTCCAATGCATTACCTCAACTTGAATTGCTATCAAATGCACTTCAATATCGAGCTTCACATCTAAGACATGTATACATGCAATGTTCAAAGTAGAACAAATGAGGTGGGTACACGGCGCATGCAGTTTTACAGTTTAGTATCGTATAGCTATCCACTCAATCTTATAATAGCTAAGAAATTAGTAAGCTACTAAAATGAAAAATAATGTCATGCTTTGATGAGATTCACTCCTTGTCCCTCTGAATGATAATCAAGCACTCTACCACTACACTAGCAGGACCACAGTGACTGTATGGGGAAAACTAGTTATTAAAATGAGGGTTCACGCCTGCTGGCCGTATAACCACTAAAATTGAGGTGGGTACACACCGTATGCTCCGGTATAACTACACTTCGAACACTGTATACATATATAGACAAAGTCGCATGACTGGGATGATACTTCTGGTTTCCATCAAAATAGTTTTGGAACTGTCTTATTTTGTAAAGCCTGAAGGGAAAAAGGAGATTGAAGGGTGCTTCAGAGATGCCCTTAAAACTTAAAGTTGACAGGTATGATTAGCATATATCATGGTATAAATTACGAATACGTATGCAACTGGCATCAGTTAACCTTATCTGATCACCACTGAGCAGACCTACACATAGTGATATAGCATACACATTACTCTATACTGTGTAGTTTCATCAGCAGCAGGAATTGGTATTAGACACATTTGTCACGTTAATACAACCTCACATGATGGCTGGATATAGTCAACCCATACCTCTACCTTTAAGTAGCGATGTTTTACGTAAGTTTTTGAACTGTTCAATTCAGTCATGCAAGTACCTAGTGCTTGGTTTATGTTATACAAACAAGTGCAGGTAACAATTGCACATTGCACTGAGTTTGCTACCCATGATAATAATAACTTTTCTGTCCCTGCGCTGTGACAAAACTTTTTTACACAGTGCATATTACAATTATACCCCTATCACAACATTAAATGATTTATTATATCATTAGTGGAGATCCTGATGACCCAGATAGACTCGATAAGTATTCAAATAACAATTATAATATAGTACTATAAAACCCAGTGTCTTACTAACAACCTAAAAAGCAAAACACTACATACAGTGTATATTATAATTACACTTATTACATAAAAACATTGTATTAAAACTTGAAACATTCAACTGGATGGAATAGCAGAGATCAGATTTTTAGTGAATAAAACAATATTTACATGTATATGTTAAGTGTAGTCCATTGACTATATTATACGTTAATAAAAATAGCTCTAAAAGAAGCACTTTATTTATCTGCTTCCTATTATTTCATAACAGTGCTGTTATTGTTACCCTGTAGCCAGCCTAACTATCTGCTAGCATAAATAATTTCATGTTCCACTTCAGATGTAGATTCAAGTACATATCGGAAAAATGGTACTGACCAAGATTTCAAAAGCTAAAGGACAATATATTATTTTCTTCTTTCTGGCTGCTCAGAATAATTTCCGTGCTAGAAAACTATTACATTATAATAAGTAGGATCAAAACCCTTTTAGCACCTTCACCTTTTATATAACCAGGTTCAGCCTGGGTACGCCTTGGTTTCGCTTTTCCTCACAAAGTTGAGAGCATACAATATTATAACAATATTTTCTGCCTGCACCTTGTACCCACTTCATTTGTTCCACTTCGAACACTGGTTGAGAGTAATAGTAGTTACCTTATCAAACGCTCCCTCCTCGTTCTGTGTACATGGCCAAGCCATCTGAGACCTATCTCTGCAGTAATATCAGCCATTGGAGAATTTCTTCGTTGGTGACTTTAATATATTTCCATGTGAGAGTTTGGATTAATTTTATAGCATGATACGACACAGTCAAATATACGTATATATCCCGTATAGGTGGAACGAGACAGAATTTTTGAATTCAAGACGAAATTTGAGACGCTGCTTCATAAAAATTCAAGACGAGACCGGGTTTTAGGATTTAAGTGATTTTTTCTAAACATTTTGCAAAATTTTATATTGGCATGTTGGAATTCCAACTGTTTCGACCCCTACTCTGTATATTCTTTATAATTCATGCATGCTTTATATCAGTAGGCATTTCAATAAAGGATGAACAGAAGACTAGGGGAATGCAATGCACATGTGTACAAGTACTTGGTATAACTGACAACTAGTAGGGAGTTACGTTTCCATCACTGAAATAATTTAATGAGCAGACAACTTTTAGTATGGATCACATTGCATTATGGGAGAGTCAACAGTTAATTGGAATGCAGTTAGTCGCCTTGCATGTAGTGATGGATGAGTAGCCCAGTGCTAACTGCAATTACTAGAAAATCAGTGCTGGGAATGTAGGTAGTATATGATTAAGTAACTTAATAAATAATTTTCTTATATTATGGATTATTTCCTGCTTAGCAATGGATTATATAATAGTTATTAATAAAAATTATTATGTGCTATTGATTTTCCAGTCTAGAACACTAATTGCCATCTCGAGACGACTTTCGAGACAAGTCAATTCAAGACGAGTCTCGTTCTACCTCTGATACCCTATAGTATAATATACGATACAGTACAATATACTATATACATGTACATGTAGTACAATATACTATATACATGTACATGTAGTACAGTATACTATATACATGCACATGTAGTACAATATACTATATTATACAATATGTAGTACAATATACTATATACATGTACATGTAGTACAATATACTATATCATACAATATGTAGTACAATATACTATATACATGTACATGTAGTACAGTATACTATATACATGCACATGTAGTACAATATACTATATTATACAATATGTAGTACAATATACTATATTATACAATATGTAGTACAATATACTATATACATGTACATGTAGTACAATATACTATATCATACAATATGTAGTACAGTATACTATCATGTACATGTAGTACAATATACTTGTACACAACGTATGATACGGCGAGGTAAATGAAGTACATAGTGCAAATGCTAGAATTGCATGCAATATGTAGGCCCATTATAATGTTATATAAACAGCGAATAATAAAAAAATCATTCACATAGCCTGAGATACAGGACAATAGTCTTGGAATCCCTTACCATTTAATAGTATGACTTACAGAACTACACCTGCACTACTTATAGATCTGATGCTAATGTTTCAGAGTCAGTGAAGCTTCACTACATGGATCTGAAAATTCCAGGAACTTGGTGGCCAAATTATACATGCTGCTTGGCAAAGGTTGGGACAGATGAATGGTTTTTCAAGAACACAAGAGGTGGGCAGGCACACGCCGAACAGAACATGATGAACCATCTACAGGATCTTAAGAACACTCAGCTGGACTTGTACCAGAGTTATGCCCCATGTGATGACTGCACAAAAGAGCTGGTTGAATTTTGTAGAGCTAGAAATATTGATGTTACCATTAGATTTGTGCATATTTATAGAGATAATTACGCTTTTTTTCAAACTGATGATATTGAGTGGAGACAATTTGATCGGGAATCTTGGGAAAAATTGGGTTTTGCTTTGGAACAAGAAAAAACTTGGGGAGATGAGTATTATTCTAGAGTAGACAGGGATAACCTAGTCCAAAAATACATTCAGGATCATTTGAATAACTAAAAGGTATGTACTGTAGATATGTAGAGACCGTCAGCTAAAAGACTGAGGCTAAGATGGAAAATAGTTATCCTCTTTTCTCCATTTGTAAACATAGCCTGTAAATTTTCAGTAAAAAACACAGGAAGGTGGTATCATAATTGTAATTTAAACTACAAAGATCAATGATGCTGAGATCGTAGGAGCTACATGTTGTGTGTTTTACTCTTTTATATTATTTGTTATCAATTTGCACTATTGACATATTATTCAATATTTATTGTTTATGCCATTTATTTAGCATTGTAAGTATTAGCCGTAGGCTGGAACTGGAACTGTGTGATAGAATGTTTAAATTTTCGCCAGAATATATATTTATTATTAATAAAATATGATAATTTATTTATTATTGATTTATTGTTATATAATGTATTTATTGTCACTTTGACATAATAATATGTTTATTATTAATTTATTAGAAAGTATTATACTCGTACATTATAATTTTATATGACTTATTTATAATTCTGTGATTCTTTAATTTTGAACTACTATTGCTTATCTTCGCTTTGAATTTTGAATTTATTGCTAAATCAATTCCTATGATAAACAAAATAAAGTTGTTATATTACTTTGTTGTGAGATAGTTATTTTCCATACATTTTATACTATTATCTATTGTGAGACCATACAGTAGGATGAAGAGTGTTTTAACTTACCATTTTTGCTAACAAGTATGGCAGTTCCTTCTTGTACTAAACTAATTATTTTAGTATTACTTAATACCTCTACAAACATATCTAAACTGTTCTAGTAGTAGCTAATAGATGCTGAACTTCAAAAAAGTAGCCCCAAAATTTCAAAAATACCCATTGTGATGTCAGCATTAGGGGTTATCTCTACCTAGCTTTATGTCAATTTTCAAACTTCTTCTTTGATTATCCCAACTCTGACACACTATATAGCAGCACTATTGAGTTCGTTCACTAAAACAGATACTAGCAATTACAGTACTACATGCTACATGTTCAACACACCAGTCTAGTAAGTGCATGTTATTCGTGAGATAAACAAGTAGCCTATATTGACCAATCAAAGTGCAAACTCAAAAGTCACTTGGTAAATTTTTGCAACAAATTTTGTCTAGGAATATTAACTAGCATTTGTTCCACAAACCCATTTTTTCGTTTTATGATTTTTCTAGTACAACGAGGATAAAAACTCAATTCAAATTTTCTGTTTATAATAACACAATCCGTGATCTGACATTGACTCCCCGCAATGATGTAATTCACTAGTTTTAACAGAGCTAAGACCCATGATGATATCATGTATCTCAGCTGGTATCAAAGTCAGCCTTCAAGTCAACAAGTCAAGTCATTCCTAAAGTTTCGAGGCAAATCAAGTCCAAGTCAAGTCGGTGCCGCCTCAAGTCAAGTCAAGTCAGTCATCATACAAGTCACAGGTCAAGTTAAGTCGAAGTCGACCTGTCTACTTGCAAGTAGAAATACAAGTCAAGTGGAAGACAACTTCAAACATTTTACATTGGCTATACACTGTACAGCATTTTTATCTTCCACATTGACTTGGAAGAATCCAAGTCAAAGTGACAAGTCATTCATGTGTCCAAGTCAAGTCAAGTCACATTGATGTGCAAGTAAGTCAACATGTTAGGAAGTCCAAGTCAAGTTGACTTGTGACTTGACTTGACTTGGCAAGTCAAGTCGAATTCTATGACTTGGACCCAGCTCAGGCTGGTATTGTGCTAACTGGTACAGCTGCTACTAGGCTTTCTAATGGTGTATTCAGCTTATCACTTTAAAATTTTGGTACAGTCCACCCTTAAGCTCTCTGTTCTCCTTGTACTTGGTCAAGTATTTATACATTTAATACATAGCATAGCATATTATAATCAGACGGTTTTTATCAGAGTCCGAATGTTAGGGGAGTCGGTAAAGAATTTGTCTGCAGGAAAGTGTCAGGAATTTTTATATATAGGTGACAATGGTAATTCCTGACAGTAAATATGATATTATGATAGTATAGAGTGCAGATAACTCCTGTCAGTTAATGTAATAATATAACATCAGATACATTATAATTGGGATGTGTTTCCAACCTTTTACTCAATGCTCTCAATTTTCTCCTAACTGTGACTGACCTACATTTTGACCAGCTCCTAGTCACTTACACATGTACATTATATGTTACAACGCAGCTGAATTATGCATGTACATGTACATGTATTATCTAGATACAATGTACATCCATAGCGTACTAGGAAGCAATGAAGCAGTTGGGGTCCTAGCATGCATCACTCCTATCACCAGTATCCAACAGGGAGATACATGTCGTCAAATAAACGAGCTGAAAAATATTGTCGTGTAGACTAACTTAGGCACTTAGGCATTAAACTTGTATTACTACATGTATGTCTATGTCAGTGTTATAGTTAATCAAATAATTATACTGAATGATCTTCGTAGGTTGTCTGGTAATAAAACTTGCATAATATATATATGTTAATCATACCTAAATGTGAACCTACACTTTGTGTATTTTTCTAATAATATTGTTTTATACATACCCAGTACTGTTTATGCATGTATGCCAGTAGTTCAACAGTTGCTCCTGAACCTTGTCACCAACTGCGCCAACACGGTTGATGAACCTGATGCCCAAGCTAAGTTATGCAGTGAGGGATTCTCAAATTGTATGTTAAATTGGGGTTCAAAATCCAATTTAAATTTTGTTCTCTGATTTCGTTCAAAATTTGCATATGTAGAGAACATGAGGTCTACAACACTAAGAAAGCAACAGCAGAGCGTAATTATTATTAGTTACCTCACTAATTACTGTTACGGAGTTGATGTTATATATAAACAATAGACAAAATCTCCAGAATGTCAACTCCCTAACATACCTAAATACTGTAATGGTTTTTGGTATTTCGTGCGGTCGTCCTTGGACGACTACAGACCCAAAACTGAAGTGCCTATGAGTGGTGCTAGGCCTTCTCATTACATGAAAGATTGAGCGGTCTCAGTAGTCCAAGTACTACCAGAGACGACCCATCTGGTCCCAAGTCTGACCTTCAGACTATACTTTGAAAGAGAGTGATCCGACCTAGTAGGTGGTTCGCTAATGCGAATGACCTGACAAAAGGAAGTGAAAGTCTCTGTATCAAGTATAGATGTGTCTTTATTGAAAGCCAAGCAAAGACTGAGACAACAAACGATGAAACAGTGTCCTTTATATAGTATAAGAACTTCCGCCCGACGGCCGACCCAAAATAGGTCGGGTTATACAAAAGTTGCTTATAATCATCCAATTCATGTACAAAATGAATATCAAGTGATTCTGAGAGGTCGCGCCTCTTTACATGGGTATAAAAGACACTAAAAGACTTAGTAATTATCAGACAGCTATGTACAATGGCATATAGTTAAGCAATACAGAATGCAAGCAGGTATATACATGTAAGCACACATAATAATGAGTGTCAGGTGATAAGAGACGACTGTGCGTACCATTACAATAATTTTACAGTTTACACACCAATCTTTAAAAATTCAAAAATTTTTCTGTGCATGTTGCAAGTTTGTATGTCTGGCAACCCAAGAAAAAACAAATTCTATTCGCTAACTACCTATAAACTAGTAAATTGAGCAAAACCATTTGAGACTTTGTTTTGGAGTGGACATGTAACAGAGTGGACAAACAATGACTATACACCAAATTTTTTCATTTTGACTGGACGTGAAAAGTAAGTAAAGTTACCATGATGTAAGCCCTCTGTTGAAAAGGAGTATGGATCAAAATCAAAGTTGTACGAAATCTATATTTTCGGCAAAATGATGTCACAGAGTTAAAAAACAAACAAGGCGCATTCACTTTTTGTTGAATTATCTAAAGATCATAGCCGACAACTGAAATTTTCTTTGATAATTTGGTGCAGGCAAAGATAATAGACGAATGTAACTGAAAAAGTAAACAGAGGTTGGCTTTAAACGCTCTATTCATACCATTTAGTTGTTACGGAGTTGACAACCAAAAATCTGTGACAGCACTTTGAACAAAGATAGTTTTGAACTGTCTACATGTATTCATGTTTACACTTAGTTCATTTCTCTAGGAGCAGAAAGAGTGGCTGTATAACCAGTATAACATAATGAGTGCAGCCAAAGCAGCCCAATCTAGGCTGCAAGTTCAGTACTCAGTTATTGTGACGTTGAATTTTGAGCAATTTTCACCTTAAATCAACCTATCAATTAACTTTAAATGGATTATGAAGCTCTAACAAAGGCTAACACTAGTTGCCCTTGTCTATTTATACATTGTCTAAAGGTAACAACAATATTCAGGTATCATCAACCCATAACAGGGGAAATATTTCACTGTGGCAGAATTTTACGCATAATCTGAGAATCACCCAGTCTACGCATACTACCGCTGCCGTTATACCATTTTAATTGAAGTCGAAGAGCTCAGAACTAGCCGGCTATACTACATAGTCTGTGGTAGTAGTACTTTTTCGGTAGGTCCTGCTGTGAGCACTTTGATCGGATATGTCAGTAAACTGTGTGTCATAGATTTTGTTTCTGTGTTCTAAGATGTAGCGGAGTAGACTCTATTTTGTGACCTACAACGAGAATAGTACATATACTTGTAGTTTGGCATACATTATTGCTTCTTAGAGTAGTTACTTGGTAGCCTACAACTATCTATGTTCCACTCACTATTGTATTTTAGTTTATTCTTGGTGTATTTATTTCAATGTTTTATTGCTTTGTTTTATTTTGCTTTCTGTTTGGTAGTTGTTTTTGTTCATTTTCTCATTTTCCGATAGCTTATATACACTGTAACATGTACACTTCGATATGCCCATATTATTATCTCCTCTTGTCACTGTGTAATTATATTTACATTGTATGTTGAATCTATTACTGCTATTCCTTGAACTGTTCTTTCTCTCTCAATGCTACACTCTCAGTCTATACTCTACTATCTCCTAGTCCACTATCTGTACTGTCTCTTATTTGCAGCGTTACCAATCATATTACATGTACTCAGTATTACAGTGTTAGTGAAGCTGGTTAGGTGTTATGTCCTATCTACTACTATTGTATAAGAGTAGCCAACTCCTACATACTAATCTGCTCAAATTTGTATGCAGCATGGATAGTCGACCTTGTAGGTGACACCAGTTGATATTACTTGGTCGGTATACAATATGACCTACACCTAGTATGATACACAGTACTCGATAACCTGTCTTTTTAGCAGCTGCAACTGATGAGCTTGAGACCAAGGAAGAAGACAATTTTCTTTTACGTTTCAAAAAATCCCATGCAGCCAAATTAATGCTTCCAAACCAACAAAATTATCATAACCCCATACGTCTACCTTTAGATGACGATACTGAAGACCCAGATAATTTAAGTAAGTATTCAAATAATAATCATAATGAAAAATGTTAGTGTTAGCTAGTAGTTTTATTATAAATAGCAATACAAAACGTATTTTATTTTTGATTTTTTTCATAATAATTCAACACTCATCCTAGCATCATCATCAGAGGATAGATGAAGTTATGGAAATTAAGGGCTATTTTATATAATGGGTAATTACATCAAAGAGGAAAAGCTAAGGGAATGGATTAAGTTAAGAATAAAGCTCCGAAACTATTTACACAATAGAGTTACTAGATTTCCATAACTTCATTTATCCTCTGATGATGATGCTCAGATGAGCATTGAAATATTAGGAAATAAATCAAAAATAAAAATGCCTCTTGCATTACTATTTATAATAATTGTAATATGTTATACATGCTAACTTTCACTTGCAGCTAAAAAAGTAATAGGCATACACTGCACGCACTATTTATTACAATGTCAACTAATATCACATGTAAAAGTATAGAAAAAAACATTTTTTCATCCCTTATGTAGCGAGGTAGCCATAGAGATGTGTCTCGTGGCAGTTAGTTTAGTACTAAACAGGCGCCACTCATTCGCTAAATCTGCTAGAGATAAAACGAAACACAGTATCTATTTTCTCTGTATTACAATGTAATATACATGTATGTGACCCTCGCTAACAGAATCAGACTGTTGAAAGGACCAGAATCAGACATTCGAAAGGCTAGAAAAACTCCATAAGATTGAACTTTGACTAGCTACATTTATACTCAGAGATCATTCATGACTTACATAATGATGTTTGTACAAGTATAACTCATAATTTATTATATCATGTTTATTATAGGCTATATATTCCAATTAGAATAAAACAGTCTTTGCTGCAATTTTATGGACCGCCTGATATTTGATTCCTTAAAACAACATATCATATTGCTTTTATTGTACATGAGGCAAAACATGGGCTGGTATGCTGTGCGTATTGAACTAGAGCCTATATTGCACTTAACATACAGAAATAACATTTGCAAATATATGCATACCACATACATGTACATGTAGCTCTCATGTAACTTACAATACAATGTACGTGATGGTACAATATAAATGTATGACACAGTGCAATATGATACAGTACTATATATTATAATACAATACAATATACGATACAGTACAATATACGATACAGTACAATATACGATACAGTACAATATACGATACAATACAATATACGATATAGTACAATATATGATACAGTACAACATATGATACAGTACAATATTGTATGATACAATACAATATATGATACAGTACAATATATGATACAGTACAATATATTATGATACAGTACAATATTGTATGATACAGTACAATATATGATACAGTACAATATTGTATGATACAGTACAATATATGATACAGTACAATATATGATACAATACAATATACGATACAGTACAATATACGATACAGTACCATATACGATACAGTACAATATATGATACAGTACAATATATGATACAGTACAATATTGTATGATACAGTACAATATATGATACAGTACAATATATGATACAATACAATATACGATACAGTACAATATACGATACAGTACAATATATGATACAGTACAATATTGTATGATACAGTACAATATATGATACAGTACAATATATGATACAGTACAATATATGATACAATACAATATATGATACAGTACAATATACGATGCAGTACAATATATGATACAATACAATATATGATACAGTACAATATATGATACAATACAATATATGATACAGTACAATATATGATACAGTACAATATATGATACAGTACAATATTGTATGATACAGTACAATATATGATACAGTACAATATATGATACAGTACAATATATGATACAATACAATATATGATACAGTACAATATACGATGCAGTACAATATACGATATAGTACAATATATGATACAGTATAATATATGATACAGTACAATATATGATACAATACAATATATGATACAGTACAATATATGATACAGTACAATATATGATACAATGCAATATATGATACAGTACAAACAGAGCTGCACAGTGTCGTCTCCTCACTCACATTTGATTTTTCACCTCTGTGTAATCAAACAGCAGTCGACACCGACCTTATGGCCAGGAGTCGGTTCAGTGTCGAACGGAGTCATCTATGGTGTGATACACTGGAAAACTGTTTTTCTGAACAGTTGTTCCCTCTTTATATGGAAAGAAAGAATATAACTGCCACTTATGCATGTACATGTATATACATGTATGTTGTATTACTTTAGAAAAGGCTTTGGAGGTATACTATAAGGCAAATCGGACAATAGATAGAAAGTATTCATCAGGCACACCCGTCTACTGCTTAGTACACTGGGAAGATCCTGACAAAAATCCACCCTCCAAGGAGTTGTTGTTTAAGGGCAAAGACTCACATGCAGAGCAGAACTTTATCAACTATTTCAAGAGTGAACTATATCCACAGAGAGACGCTAAAACACAACCACCACTACAACTCAACATCTATCTTACATTAGCGCCATGTGGAGAACCAAGAGGTGACACAAAAGAAGACAAACTACCACCTATGGACTGTGCAGGTAGTCTTAAAGATTTCAGTAAAGAGGGTAATTATGAATTAAACATCAAAGCTGTGGGTCCTTATCGTAAAAATGAAGATGAACTACGTGCGCTGATGACAACTTCTGGCATAGAACTAAGTGCCTTTGCTAAAGATGATTGGGGAAGGCTAGCTGAACATCTTGGCACGAAAGATGACTACAAAAAACTAGCTAAACTTAGCATGGAAGATGATTTCAGAAGGCTAGCTGAACATCTTAGCACGCAGTCTGATTGGGATTATCCACAGGAGTGGAGAACTCGAGATCAAGAGACACAAGAAACATTTGACAGAATTAGGAACCAAGTCCAGCAGTCTCCGGCAACTGCTAAATAACCTACCTACATGTATGATTAAGATATTATATTTCTGGAAATATTTTCCTCTCTAAATTATTTCCTCTAATATGATGATGAACTGTTAGTAATAATGAGTGCACAGTATGATCGGAGAAGGTTGACTGAGCATTTGCATGTAAGTGGTCAACCTTCTTTTGCAAGTACATGTACATGTACATGTACATGTACTTGGATTTATCCACAAGAGTGGAGTGATACATGTAGAGGTGTTGCAACAGGAATAAGCTTTTTAAGCCTGTAATAATGTGCGTTTTCATTATTATTTGAAACCATAAGGCACGGCTACCACTTGACATACATTCTCCTATATAATCATATGTTGTACATTTCTTGAAATCTTTTTTCCAAATTATTTAACTATTATATTTTTTATGAGGATGGATTTGATTGTCCATTAGTATTACACTTTTTACAATGGAGATTGTATATTATTATTTTTTATTAGATTCTTTGTATACTACATGTATATCTATATCATAATTCATAATTATATTGAATTTATAATTTATACTTAAATTGTTATATTTATATAATGCTTCTGTAGGTAAATTTTTTGTCTCTTCTTTCCAATTATTATTTATACTATATAACTATTCAGTAATAAACTTCCCAATGTTATTTCATAACACCCTTAATGCTTAACATACAATGTATATGTAGAGAACATGGTAATTTCGATGCCCTAAAATCTAAGAACAATACTCCATATCTAGTGCTTGTTCCAAATTTCTCAAGTTTAAAACTTACTGTAGCATGGACTATAGTTTGTCTCACAGTAAGACTGCTTAAATGGCAGCTTGACAGCAAAAAATATAATATTGTGTCGTCGCTTTGATGAATAGTGCCCAGTAGCTATATTATCTATCTACTGTTCAATAACCAATGGTTCAGTTATTATGTAACTATATGCAGAGCACATAACATACATCATACTCGCACTCGCACTCAATGTGGAACTGTTTAGATGTACATTGTATATGAAGAAAGCTACATTCTTTACCATGTTAGCATGAATCCATTGCCTACCAGGGCAATAAACACTTGTACAAATGTACATGTATATAATAAATTCCATTTATCTCCACCTATCTACTGTGTTTCATCCCCATATGCTATCTTCTTATCTTACTCTATGTGTGATCAATATCTTCTGATCAACCAGCATCTAATAGGAATATCCATTTACTGGCCTACAGTCATAAACTTGCCAATTTTGCTTATCAATTTTACTTCCCACTATTAATCCCAGGTAAGAAAGCAAGGATCTAAAGATATCTACATCTTTTCTAATTTGGGGTGGGGAAGGCACTTCACCAATGGCAAAGTTTATATGAGGCACAGGAGCAGTTGTGACATATACATAATATAAATCGTAGCAATATTTTCGACCCCAAATCTGGTTGGAGGATGGCAAACCGTTAACCGTAGACCGTTTACCGTAGACTGTTATATGAACAACAATATTTATCTTTGTATGCGATATAGCTTTATGGGACCCTTCTTTCCTACAAAGTGCCGAGTGAACTGAATGGGCTTAATACCAGTTTCTAAGCTTATATTACATGTATGTCTACATATTGTGGTGAAACAGCCTCAGTGGTAATGGCACCTAGGCCAGCCACACTGACAGTACTATTAACTGACATTTAATTACATTATCTTATCCATGCATTGTTATCCATATTCATCTATGCATTCATTATTATCTTATATATACTGCGTGTCTTATATACATATGTACTAGCAATCAAGCCTTGGGATTACGTTCTATTGCAACTTGGTTTTTCCCACATTTATAGACTTATTTAGTAATTGTCTGTTATTACTTGATTGTGCATTATTAGAGTCTTTTTGCCATTTTATATAGTAACTTCATGGCTGACCTTATAGATTTAGCTCATAATTATATACGACATGTTTCTCCTTATTGTAAGCACATTTTGTGCGAAGGCCGACCCTTTATGTGGCCAAGTCGGGCGGAACCAGACATATATTGTTGCGTCAGTTCCGGAGCCGACCCCATGTCGGATAACCGACACCATGTCGGGCTCTTTTGGCCGGAAGTTTGTTATGTATACATGTATAAGGCAGTGCATTTTGTGTTGTGAATCAGTTGTTGATTGCGCTTGAATAAAGCAACATCTCCTAACTCAACCTACAGAGGCTTACTCTTTAGGCGGGTAACTCCACCTGAGAATCCTTTGGATTCAGTACGGCTCGAGTTCACCTCATCCTAGGCTAAGCATATCTCTATCCACCCTTTAGGCTTAGGCCGATCCCGAGTTCTAACGAACCTAGGGTCGGACTTAGGTTCTCAAGGTTAGACATTCTTTCTCTACACTCCCTCGGAGTATAAACTCTACATGACCTACATCGGTCCTGAGCTCCAATGAGTCTCGGCATCGGCTTACTTCTGATATAATCTACAATCTACACTATAAAGAGCACCCATAACTGTTCACTCTTTTATGTAATGAGCAGAAGGTACACTTGGTCGGCCTCTACCACCTTCCAAGCCCTTCACATACTGGTAGCCCTTGGCTCTCACATGCAATAGTACTCAAAAACATTACAATATTACATGTATGTCTATATAGTATGTTTAACATAATATTGAACTCTCATTATACCCGCAGGCAGCAGCTTTATAAAATGCTATGCTAATCCCAACAACCAATATAACAAAGTGGAAAGCAAACTTCATTATTTTTTGCAAACAAAATACCTTTTAATTACACATAGGCCTCCAGAACAAACATGTCACTGCATGTACAAGTAGATACAGCATTCAAGTTTTAAGACATAGTAACTATTATGCATTTAGCATCAAGCTGACCCAGGCTTTTCCATGTAATGTCCATCTTCTATGCTATACAAATAAAGTGCAATGTAATATAATAATAACAAATAATATTGTAATGGTTTCTGTGATTTGGTGCGGTCGTCCTTGGACGACTATCGACCCAGAAATGAAGTGCCTATGAGTGGTGCTAGGACTTCGCATTACATGAAAGATCGAGCGGTCTCAGTAGCCCAATAACTACCAGAGACGACCCATCTGGTCCCAAGTCTGACCTTCAGACTATACGTTGAAAGAGAGTGATCCGACCTAGTAGGCGGTTCGCTAAGCGAATGACCTGACAAAAGGAAGTGAAAGTCTCTGTATCAAGTATAGATGTGTCTTTATTGAAAGCCAAGTGAAGACTGAGACAATGAACAGTAAAACAATGCCCTTTATATAGTATAAGGACTTCCGGCCGACGTAGTGTCGGGAAAAGACGACGCGTGGTCGTCCGGAAGTTGCGCAACAAGATGGCCGCCGGAAGCCCGACGGCCGACCCAAAATAGGTCGGGTTCTACAAAAGTTGCTTATAATGGTCCAATTCATGTACAAAATAAATATCAATGGATTCTGAGAGGTCGGGCCTCTGTACATGGGTATAAAAGGCATTAAAAGACTTAGTAATAATCATGTAACCATATACAATAGTATAGGAGTAAAGTACAAGCAGATATATACAATTATGTGCACACAAGAATGAGTGTCAGATGTAAGATACGATTTAGCGTACCATTACAATATTTTAAGTAAGTAAAAGTTTTTTAACTGTTTAATGCAGGCATACTTAGTGCTTGTTCTATTGTATATACACAAGTACAGGTAACAATTGCACATAAACTGAGTTTACTGCACATGGTAATTATTATTACTTTTTTCTGTTCCGGCATCATGACCAAACCTTTTTACATTATTTACAATTATAATCCTACCACAACGTTATTATAATTTATTATGTCATAAGTCTTATAATGCAAAAAGCAAAACTGATGCTGTTTTACATAAACTGCCGTGACATTGACACCTTTCTTATAGGAGATGTGAAGCATCATTATATGGATATGTTTGTAAATGGACAGGTTTGGGCAGAGTTTAAAGATGCGTACTGTTTGGTGAGAGGGCAAGGAGTAGGAGGGGTAGCAGTAGGCCCCCTTCTCTTCAAGAACACAGGCTCGGGAGGAAATCACGCTGAAGTAAACATGATGGAATATCTGACAAACAACCCCTCACCTCTAGCTGGAGCTACCACATTGGAGTTGTACCAGAATTACGCCCCTTGTGACAGTTGTACTCCCAAAATAGAAGATTTTTCTGAGGATAGAGGTGTGAAAATAAAGGTCACATTTGTGAATCTTTTTGGAGATAAAAAGATAGGAGATCATGCTGAATCTGTAAGATCGGGGAGTATCCCTATAAGACAGTTTAATTCACAGTCTTGGAATAGTTTGGGTAACATGCTGGGGGATGATGATAATTGGGGTAGTAACTACACAGAGAAAATGAAGAATCGAGATGAGAGAGTGAGGGCTAAGGTTGAGAATATTGATGGAGTTGATGGCTACGTAATGTATAAATTTTATCCAAAACCAAAACCAGAACCTGCACAGTAGCTACATCCATGGTAACTGTGATTGTACCATCGGCAGTCATACAATCTGAATAATATATTATATATTTTATGTGCATGCAGATAATATAAGTAGTGATGACGTGTGTTCAGGATGTTGTGGGCTGATAATGCAGTCGATAAGTGCTACAATTTTATCAAATTTTAGCTGTTGTTATGAAGTTATTTTTGACAGCACAGTATACGATATTTATTTAACAGTATAGTGTTGATTATTTATATTTTTGTGTCCTTTATTCAGGCAACACGCTTTGAATAATTATTGACTCTCTATATTAATTTGCAGCAACCCGTGATAAACGTAAATATTTTACTATATATTCAAGTTTATTTTGTATACAACTTTATTTTCTGATTCACGGTTTCAATTTTCTCACCAATAGTATCGTTTTATCTCAAAAATGCTGAATGAATAAAATAATATGGACCTGCATGTACATTAGTCTGGTATATTGAATACAGATAATATATGTACATATTTTATGGTAACAGGACGGTGAGTTCTTTCATTTAAAGTTCGATCAGCCTCAGTTTACAGGGTTTATTAGGTAGCATGCAGAAATGCGTGGCAGTGGGCCTTATTTAAAATGTACAAATAATAGAGATTGTACATGTGTGTTACCACGTAAGCCTATGTAGTTATACAGTATGCTTACTTAACTTACTTCCCAGTTTTATTTCCCATAATTAAAGCAGCTGGAAATAGTGCAGAATATTATGTGTTTTTTCCTTCTGCTTCCAAGAAAAAGCATCGATGTATTAGTAAGAAACATTGTGAGACTGTGGCAAAACTAACCAGTAACCAGTAACCAGTAACCAGTAACCAGTAACCAGTAACCAGTAACCAGTAACCAGTAACCAGTAACCAGTAACCAGTAACCAGTAACCAGTAACCACTTCTACCACACACCCAGCTAATCTGAGCAGCTTGATGAAATATAAATTATTATGATGTTGTTTGAAGTTGTCCCCTTTTTTCGAGAACTAAAACGCGAGGGGACAACCTCTTAATTAAAATGTTGTTCTTGTATTACAGGAGTTGTTTACCCTCGACGTACAGATGCTATAACCCAAAATCCAATGCTCGCCTTATAAGGGACGCCTTATATCCCCTATCTACCCCTTTGTATATCCCCAGTTCAGTCCAGTGACGTCTGTCAGCACAATTATAAGCAATTGTAAGCAAATTTCATTGCGGAAAGAGATCATATTGCAAGAACAAGGCTAAGGCGGTAATGAGACTGAATTTGATTTAAAAGTTTTCGTAACAACAACACAAAAGTGCATGGCATGCCTCTCTGATTGACCCTATGTTTTTAATGATTTATCCCTTCGACTGACTTTTTTGTAAAGACCGTACATTTGGCATCTAAGGTGAATTTTTTGCTTAACAAGCTTTGTACTTTGCAATTACTAATAAAAAATAAGCGAATTAATTACAAAAACAAATGAAATTTATTTTTAAATTTAATATTATAATTACATTTACATTAAATAAAAATTTAGATAGTTGTATAGATATAGTAATCAGCTCATTCATGATAGCGATAACCATCATAATGAATTATTGCTTATTTATTAACAATCTTAATCATAATAATGATTGATAATTATAAAATATAAATAATAATAATAATAATTATTATTATATAAATAGTCATATCATAATCATTTATCATAATGTAATCAATTCACTGATATTCTATTGTAGTAACTAGTAATAAATAATTAATTACTATACTAATACTTGTTACAATTACAAGGGACTGCCATAACTGGTTTGAATTAGGCCTGAGTTTGAAATGTAAGATCCCTTCATTTTGTACAATGACTTGGATGCCTACTGCTACTTGACAAATAATACTATAGACCTAATAATAAATGTGGTAGCACATGGATGCGCATGTAGATGTATGCATTAACTTTCATATGCGTCAACTGTGAATGCAATAAAGGAAAGACAAGTTTTAACATGACAGCAATTGCAATGAGCCGGATTCAGCTAATAAATATAGTTGTTACATTTAGTAATTTATTTATTGTTGTAGGCAACATGGCATTCAATTTGATTTAGATTTTTGTAGTAGGCTAATAACAATTCATCAATTCGACAACTTTAACTTTACTCGTACTTGGTAATTCATACTTATAGGTCCCTACGTCATATAAATATCATGAAAGATTAGCTTATATTTTGTTATGTGCTACCAGGATGCCTGACCAAAATTTGCAAAAATAAGTCAAAAATATTAAATTGAGTTGAATATGTTTTGGGAAGCAGGAAGTTGTCGCATAATCGGATTTGTAAAATTCAAAGCAAGTCAAATTTTGTAGAAATCTGTACAATATTCTGATGCCTCTTGCTAGCTAAGTGTCCTTATAGTCCCAACTCGATACGTAGAGGATGACCTCCGTGGTCAGTTTGCAAGTGCGAGAGAGTATATCCAACAATGCTGTGAGGGTCCGAGAATCTGATGCTTCAACAGGTATCAGGAGCGGCACCTGTTATAGTTTCAGTGTCAGTTCTGGAAATTCATAGGACTGCACTTTAAACCCAACTCCAGATAAGTGCTTGTATCGATACTTTTAGCCTAAATAGGAAAAAGACACCGTATAAGAGTTGGTCTCTCATTCTTGGCAACCTGCAAGCAACTGGGGCAATAGTGTGATAATATGTTGCTTATAGGTAGAAAAGATATATCCGGACTGAGGTCAATAAGTTAACAATACTAAAAATGGGAGCCTAACTTAGAAAGTTCAAGTTACATTAATTTAGCAAAACAGTCTCGGAACATAGAATTTAGTTTGCACAGTACATACATGTAAATAGTTCCATCACAAAGAGATGTTACCAAGTATAATAGAATAGATGCACAATTATGCAGACAGACATTAATGTATGTAATATCAGAGATATAGGCCTACAAACTAGTATCAAGTTATCAGTACATTAGTAACATGCGTCATTTAATATCTATATAATGGAAAGACGTCTCGGCGTAGATACGAAGTTACAAACACCTCAAGTCTTAGGGCATAACAACATGACACGTGATTCTTAAGTAATGATAGGACAATGCATGCATGAAACTTTAAACTCTTTGGCTACAACATGTCAGTGTATACGTGTAACACCAAATTTGTCCTCTAACTTTGCTTGGGAAGACTATTTAACCATAACTCAGACCATTGGTGTCCTATTTGCCATGAGGAGACAATAGGCATATTCTAGAGCATCTATCTAGTGAGAAGCATCTTACCAGGTGACTGGTTAGTGATTGAGCACACATTTGACCTTTTACCTTTCATAGCCAAGCCAATGTATATAAGGGAAAACCCATTCATATTCGCCATTATTTTTTATTGGCTAACGGTGATTGAGGGGCAGTAGCCTACACAGCAAATACACATGCAGCAGTAATACAATAAAATCAACTGAATCTTTATAGAATGGATCTAATTGTTTACAGATTGAAATGAATCGATGAAAGTTGAACGCACATCGGTAAGATCTGGCGAGTCTGCTAAACAGATCTGCTTGTTATATTGCACCCGAGTTGCTGTTAAAAGGTTTTGAGACGAAACCCCATGTAGAACTTCTACTATGTATGCACATTAGTCTATTTCTAGACTAATCAATGTGCTACATGAACTCTACAGTCCTTGGTTCTCTATGTCCTTAGCGGTCAGCTTACTCAGGGAGCTGCCGTGGTCTAGTGGCAAGGGCTCTGGACTTTCATGTAAGAGTCCCAGGTTAGATTCCCATAAGGGTCATTGGTGGTGTTAGGAAGGGCATCCAACCTTTAAATGCTCCTGTGCTACTGCAGCAACTTTGCCATTGGCGAAGTGCCTTCTCCACCCCAAAAATTAGATAGCGGGAAGTAAAATCGGTAAGTTTTTTTTATATACTTTTACGTTCATCTTACCCAGGTTAATGTGTTTATAGTCGTAGGAAATGACTGCAAGGGTTCGTGTGGCGGTGAGGACCCGACCACTTGTTGACAAAGAGAGGTCAGAAGGATGTGATACGTGTATCACAGTAATAGAGAACCAAGTTCTTTTAGGAAAGGTAATGTCAAGGTCTATCGACTTTACACAGTATTCTCTTCCCGTTCATTTTCTGTTTTAATTTACTGTTAGGCTACGGTTTCGTATACTAGCAGTTATATAATTTGTTTGTTTGTTTTGTACATTATATCATGTGCAGTGTAACCAGATGCCTGCTTTATATTAGGACTCCAAATGTTTGGTAAATAACTGGTGTGTTTCAGTATACCTATTGTACTGTACATACACCACATCATTGTATTATAATGTGTTATACCACAGGAAAAGTACTTTACGTATGATTATGCTTTCGGCACTGATGTCACACAAGAAGATATATTTCAGAACTGCGGCTATCCCCTGGTGGAGGCCATATTTAAAGGTATGCTTAACAAGATTATTATCTAATAAACAAATAAAATGTTTTTACCTGCAGCGTCCAGCAGTGTTGCATGACTTTTCAATAGTGAGTTTTTGCTCATATTCACAGTAAATGTGATCTCAATCACTCCATAGTGTCACTGGTTCTAAACTGAGTGTCATGTCCTACTGATGCTGTGCTAATATATGAACATCCATGAAAGTTTCTAATAAGTAATTTTGTCGTGATATTTGTCAGGATTTAATGCTACAATGTTAGCCTATGGCCAGACAGGCTCTGGCAAGACCTACACTATGGGGACGGGGAAGATAGTGGAGGGATGCCCCGAGGAGAGCCTTGGCATTATTCCCCGGGTTGTAGAGACTTTATTCTCAACAATGAAGGACAAAGAAGATGAGATGACATTTGATACTAGAGTCTCGTTTCTTGAGGTTAGTGTATGACCTGTGATGTCATGTCCAGTGACGTCATGGGATTATTGTTGTATCATGGTTTATCTCCGAGTCTGGTTTTTTTCCAAAGTTGTGGAACCAAGATTTTTAATCTTCGCAAATTAATATTCTTGCAACGAAACTATGAGATATAAAAGGTGCGCTCAAACCCTCTCTCACATTGTCTGACCATTGTAGATATACAATGAGGAGATAAAGGATCTGCTGGACACTGGCGGACAGCCCCTCTCTATCAGAGAAGATAGTCACGGTGTTAAAGTAAGTCAATAAAAGAATTATCTCCCCTTCACTGCCTGTCATAGGCAGTGAAGGGGAGATAGACTGTCTGTAGCACAGACTTCCCATATGTAGATGACTTTTATGTGTAGTACCTTTCTAATGGCCTAAATTATCTTGTTTATTTCACCTACAGTTAACCTATGTAAAGGTTGTTGTTGAATTGTGGGGCGAAAATCTCATGGAAATTGCGCTGTTGTTCTCTTTACCACATCACATTAGTTTTCTACAAGTCCAAGGTTTCTCTACTCTTGCAATGATCCATGAGTAGGAACATTCTACTACTATGTTGTATCTGTACATGTTTACTTCATACCCACAATGTACTTTGTTCTACTGTAACTGCTTTGTAAGAGTATATACTATACATGAACACATTAACTGTACTTGGTGCAGGTCGCTGGACTAACTGAGCAGACGGTGACAGCGCCGACTGAGGCTCTCAATCTACTGTGTAAGGGAGGCGACTCCCGTGCTGTCGGCTCTACTAAGATGAACGAGACATCAAGCAGAAGTCATGCTATATTTACTATACACATCAACAGACAGAGCAAACTAGATCCGTGAGTTCATTCATTTCTTCGATATGACGACATGTACTGTTATAGGCTACTGAATAGGTGTGTGACTAATGACTTGTTATACTGTCAACTGAGGTGATGCTAGTATGAATGGTACATGGGCCCTTTTAACACTTGAGTTCGCATTTTCTCAGGGCGATTCACTGGGAATTTTATTCTGATGAAGTTTCCAGCACTGTGCTACAGCTAACAACTTGATCACCTGATTGCTACGCCCTATATTGTCATCCATATTCTCTGATAGGATTTGTGTTCCCTTGTCTGACATTTCCAAAGTATGCTGTACATCGTAATGCTGAGTCATCTCCTATAGGGAAGACTCTTGGAGCGCTAAGTTCCACCTGGTAGATCTTGCCGGATCAGAACGGATCAAGAAGACGGGTGCTGAGGGAGACAGGCGCAAGGAAGGAATCAATATTAACCTTGGTCTACTTGCCCTCGGCAACGTAGTGTCAGCCCTCGGAGATGAGAAGAGGAAAAAGAATGCGTCACACATTCCCTACAGAGATAGCAAGCTTACTAGACTGTTACAAGGTAACTGCAAATCATGTTATATGATTATATAGGCTACATAACTACTTTCTCTTCGAATTCGTAGCCTGTGTTCCAAGCACTCAGTATGATGAGGTAGTAAGTAGCGAATGAACAAATTCCCAGTCTAAGTTGTACTATTAGTCATCACTGGTTCAGAACCCAGGCTAGTCGTATTCCTAGGGGTTAGCATCTCTATCGATGTAGCAGCAGCAATTTATAATAATATTCAAATTTGCCCATATTCTCTGCCTCCACTAATACGATGAAACTACATTGTATATATTTTATGAATAATAATTATTTGCCTCCAAATGTGTGTTGTCATTTCCATTTCTTGTTCTATGCATGGCATTCAACACTCTCATCACTGTATATCCATTTCATTGTGTGCTGTAGACTCTCTTGGGGGTAATTCGTACACCCTAATGATGGCGTGTATATGTACATGTATATCCATGTATATATGCATGTATATCCATTTCACTGTGTGCTGTAGACTCTCTTGGAGGTAATTCGTACACACTAATGATGGCGTGTATCAGTCCAGCCGATTCCAATATGGAGGAAACTCTCAACACTCTACGATACGCCGACAGGGCGCGCCGTATCAAGAACAAGCCGATAGTCAACAGAGACCCTCATGTGGCTGAAATACTAAGGCTAAAGAATCTGGTTGCTCAGCTACAGAGTGATGCAGTCACAGGTCAGCTGACCCCGGAGGATCCCGTCAGGTGGGTGTCAGGTGCTTGGTTTAGGCAGTGGGACATTGAGTCGTCTCCTTCAGTGTTTGGTAATGAATCAAGTTTACCTTAGCAATAGCATAGCAGTGAGAGTTTGTTTCCTATAGCACCTTCAACTTAATCGTAGAGATGCAATTCCTTTCATTAGGTTAGTATGCAGTATTGGAGCTCGAAGAACGTTCCTTCGTGAAGTAAACATGTATATTTAATCAATTATAGTTGTGTAGTAATAATATTACAGGATATATATTTGGCCAATCATATTGTAGCTCTCTGGAGTACAGGAAGCTCAAAGAGAAAACAGAACTGCTGGAGCAGCAAAATGACTGTCTCACCAGAGAACTGACAAATGCCATCGACCACAGCAATGAGCTCTGCGAGAAGATAGTCTTGGTGGAGATGTCAAGGGATAAACTACGGGCTAAGCTAAATAAGATCACCATAGATACCGGGTAAACAGGATATGCTGTGTAGACCAGTAAACGTACTCTGTATGTACAGAATGTGTTTAGGCCTCATAAAGCCACATACATACATGTTACAAGAATTGGAATAGTGCGCTTTTGTAAATAAGGGAGTCATTTAGTATCAGCATCACTTACAAGTGTGATTGAACTGGAGTTTCATTATGATTTTTACTAGACTTTTATATTGAACTATTTTTATGCGAAAAACTTTATTGACAGACAAGCGTGCTATTTTGTTGATACTACAGGACCAATTTGTTGGTTTAGTTAGCACTGTGACCACTACCTCTACTTTCCGTAAATGGTTTAGTAAGCGTAATATTAGTTGTTGATCATAGGACAGTGAAGTTCTTGTTTGCACTTGCTAGCATAGCATAATCATTAGCTGACGGAATTATTCATTTTAGTGAAAGTAACTGAACTTATGCACAACAATTTATTGATGGACAAGTGTGCTATTTTGTTGATGCTATAGGACCAATAGAATTAGTTGGATAGTTATTGTTATTCCATGCCTCAGTAGGTACAGTCTTGATCGCTATAAATCTTGTACTGGCTTACAGAATCAATCTAGAAGCTCTAGACAACTCATTGAAAGACGCAGACTTGAACCCCGAGGTGAGGGGTCAGCTTGAGAAAGCTAAGGCTATGCAGCAAGAGTTGTCCTGCCTTGAGAAAGACAAGGAGATACTCGAGTGTACACTCTCCGGTAAGGTTATGGAAACCATGTTTCATTGGTGGGGTTCGACTGAATCATTCCAGTACGGTGCAACTTTGTCAGCGAAATATTAAATTATGTTTCCGTCAGACATGACCTCTGATTTGATTCTGTCAAATACTATTATGTATATGTCAAGTACTATTATAGTATGTTTATATTGGGTGCGTATGTTATTTTATTGTATTTCGGTCCACAACTGCTTTATCTGTCTATTTACCCTAAACCTGACCATTCACTGAGCAAGACACTCACGTGATATTCCTGGTTCACTGCTGTCATCTTACTAGAGGTTCCACCTGCATTATGTTTGGTTTGAATGTGTTGGTGTTTCAGAGCTTTAGTAGTTATAGTGTGTTACACTGTCTCTATAGTAACAGTGTGCTATTACTTTACTCCACTACAGATGTACATGAGTCAAGTCTGACTACTATAACAGAGTTATCAGAGGGGAGTACTGCTATGGAGATTGGTGATGGATATGGTACAGATAGTACAGGTCATACTAGTACTAGTACTCTAACTCCAGCTAAGGTACAGTATACAGTAGTACTCTAACTCCAGCTAAGGTATAGTATACTAGTAGTACTCTAACTCCGGCTAACGTATAGTATACTAGTAGTACTCTAACTTCAACTAAGGTATAGTATACTAGTAGTACTCTGACTTCAACTAAGGTATAGTATACTAGTAGTCTAAATTCAGCTACAGGCACTTTAATTTACTGTATATGTGTAAAATTTCAGGCTAGTGAGTGGAATTAGGTACCCTGTAAAACGGAATTACTAAAATTATTGTTTCTTCTAGTTGCTAGTTATAGAGAATCGACTAGTCACTCATCACTCTGTGAATTAGTCAGTCTGTTAATGAATTGGTTACTCAGTCAGTTAGTGATCCGATGAATCAGTCAGTTACTTAGTTATCAAGTCCGTCAGTGATTCAATCACTTAGTGAATTAGTTTTTGTACTTATTGCAGGCTGCAGCTTCAGAAGAGGCCGACAATGAAGTCTACACTAAGACTTACACACTACACAGAGCTAAGATGAGCAGGCAGCTCAAAGAGCTGAATGACCTTCTCACTGCCAAGGAACAGATGATGAGCGAGTGTGTCACATCAGAACAGAAGCAGGAGAGTCTCAAGAAGCAACAGGCTTTAGAGAAGAAGGTATGTGATACTACACAGCAGAGCTGGTGAAAGTTTTATAAGTGGGCTATATATAAAATTCACTTTATTCCGGTCCCAATTAAATGTTAGTTGGGGATAAAGTTAAGCTGTTGACATTGTTGAGACTTGCAACGTTTCACTACTTCAGCATTGATGTATGTTGCCATGGATTTGGCAATAATGCGTGTCACAGGAAGTGAAGCTTCTGTTACTCTTCTTTGTACAGATGTAAGTCTGTGTATTAGACATCTTTGTCCCTCAAGTTCTGCGGTCAAAACGTTGATCTGTGCTTTCTCCTATCAGACCCTGCTGGAAAAGTCAGCTTGAAGCCATTACCATGCTTAGTATCAAAATATCTTTTTATATTGTTCTTCTTGATTGCTGCCACAGTCTCCTTGGAAATCAGATGCACGTAAATAACTATACTCCGTAGTATATTAATCATTGAATTGCCTCTTCCCAGTTTTTAGACACTGATGCTGCTAAGTTATTATAATTGTTCTCTCCTAACAATGTAGATGCACATTGACAAATGTGACAGTGACAAATGGCATTAAAGTACTGGTCTTTGATACTGCAAACTTTGGGACTTCCCTTTCGGTGTTTCCCAAGGAAAGACCAAAAGTTACATGTATTTCCCATTTTTGGAACCCTTTCATTTATGCTGTATGGTGCAAAGTTCTATGATGCTTTAGACATAACAAGTGCCTGTTGTAAATCCAATTTGTATACTGCACTAAATGAAAATACTAAAAATGCCAATTTTTACAAAAAGCTAACGTGGCCCATCAAAAAGTGTCAGGTGGGCCTACAGCAGCCACAGGGTCTATACTGTAGTTATCCTGTACATATTGTAGTTAAGCACGTGTATTATATTGTACCAGATAAAGCTACTGGAAGAAGAAAGGGATAAGTTAACCCAACAGTTGACCACAAACAAAGCGTCGTCAGCTGCCAGTAAGATCAGTGAGCAGAGACGGCAGCGTCTGAAAGAACTGGAGCAGCAGATGTCTGAACTTCAGCGTAAGCTAAAGGAGCAGAGCCGTATCGCCAGGATGAAGGAACAGACAGACAAACAACTGGAGAAGCTCAACTCTCAGATCGTTCAGATGAAACAGCAGAGAGTTCGACTCATGAAGCAAATCAAGGAGGAGTCGGAGAGCTTCAGGAAATGGAAAATGGAGCAAGATAAGAAAATGATGCAGCTTAAAGCCAAGGATAGAAAGAGAGATGTGCGTATATATTAGTAGGCTACTGTAAATATAGGTCACATATATTAGTAGGCTACTGTAAATATAGGTCACATATATTAGTAGGCTACTGTAAATATAGGTCACATATATTAGTAGGCTACTGTAAATATAGGTCACATATATTAGTAGGCTACTGTAAATATAGGTCACATATATTAGTAGGCTACTGTAAATATAGGTCACATATATTAGTAGGCTACTGTAAATATAGGTCACATATATTAGTAGGCTACTGTAAATATAGGTCACATATATTAGTAGGCTACTGTAAATATAGGTCACATATATTAATAGGCTACTGTAAATATAGGTCACATATATTAGTAGGCTACTGTAAATATAGGTCACATATATTAATAGGCTACTGTAAATATAGGTCACATATATTAGTAGGCTACTGTAAATATAGGTCACATATATTAGTAGGCTACTGTAAATATAGGTCACATATATTAGTAGGCTACTGTAAATATAGGTCACATATATTAGTAGGCTACTGTAAATATAGGTCACATATATTAGTAGGCTACTGTAAATATAGGTCACATATATTAGTAGGCTACTGTAAATATAGGTCACATATATTAGTAGACTACTGTAAATATAGGTCACATATATTAGTAGGCTACTGTAAATATAGGTCACATATATTAGTAGGCTACTGTAAATATAGGTCACATATATTAGTAGGCTACTGTAAATATAGGTCACATATATGGTGTGTTTATTTGTTTACGATGGTTGCTATGATTTCAGTGTGAAATGGCCAAAATGGAGCGGCAACATAGCAAGTCTCAGGCTTTCTATAAGAGGAAGGCAGAAGAGGCAGCTATGGTAGGTACATTGTCTGTGTATACAGTTGTTAGGTATTGTAGGTACATAGTCTGTGTATCCAAGTGGGATGTTTGGATTTGGTCGTACTATTAATTCTGTAGTATTTGGTTCCCCAACTCAAACCAAGCTGACGTAGTGTGTCTGTACACTGCGTTAGGTGGTTTGGTGACTTAGAGCCTCAGGTTCAATCCCCAGTCAGCGATTGGCTATTTTTGCAGTTGTGGAAACAATTCATTGACTGGTTACATATTAGTTCATTGTAATAAACAATATAACAGATATTAACTTAGAACTGCATGTAAAGTAACATAATATATACATGTATTATACTTATAATGTTCACCTTGGGTCGTCAATGTCAGTGATCATTGTCAAGTAGTTATTTGTAATTACCATTCTTCGGTACCCTGACTTCTGAGTAAATGCTACAAATGAACTGGGTTTACCAAATTGGATTTAATTCCAGTTCACATGTTTCAGCAATATCAAACAGGTTTGTTGTTCTCCAATTTCTATGGATGTGAGAACTCAACTGCTTTGTGATTTAGGCCAATAAAAGGCTCAAGGAGGTACTGGACAGGCAGAAAGTGTCTCGAGACAGACATGATGCCAAAACAGCAGGAAAAGATCTATCTAATATCGGACCACGGGTTAAGTCTCTAGTCAACGACGAAATAGACATCATGGTATGTAGTACACTAACTTCATACTTGGGTATTGCTAGTGTGTTCAGTGAGTAGATACTTGGGTAGCTTGTTTCGCACACCTGGCTACGCTGAATTAACCAGTAGTTTGTTATGTGGCTCTACTGCTGTACAATGTACTTTGGTCGAAGCGACCAAAACATTTCCAGCATATGTTATGGTGGTGCGCTGGTACTTATAGATATAAACAGGTGTAGCATTCTATTTGTATTATGTCTTCCTTGTCTTAGTATGTATAACTCAATGTGACAGTAGGTTTTATGGAGTTGCCCTTCCTCTCTGTCAGACAACTCCAATAATGTGTTTAGGCTACCATTGCAGTGTCTACATTATGTATGTGTATCGTCCCAGCTGGTCAGCTGATGTCAACTCATGATTATAATAAATAGGAGCTCTCTCCACCAACTATCAGGTCATATAAGGTGACCTTCATGCATATGTGTTTGAGTTGTATATGATATATTGTACAGGTTAGCATAAAAGAGGCTGAAAGACATCTAGCTGAGCAGCAGGCTCAAAGAGCAGAGCTCACCCAGCAGTTAGAGGCCTTGCAGGGCGACCCTACTATCCCTGCTCTTACGAAGGAAACTCGGGCTAAGATATGCCAGAGTCAACTAAGTCTATGGTTAGTGTTAGATGTCGAACTCCAACTTCCAACATGTGATATATTCTGCGTCTTACGTGTATCTCTCTGAGTTTGAATCTCTTTATAAATATCACACGCTATACATGTGACATGAGTAGTATATATAACACAATAAATCAATATTAGTTGAAATACTCTCTTATACTCACCAAGAGTGTGAAATTGCTTTCCATAATAAGCATGAAAGAGAAATCAAGGTTTGGCCAAAGTTTATTAGCCTTAGGACCATAGGGCCTACTCTCTCATCTACTACGGTGTTACAGTACGGCTGCCATCTCTGAGTTCAATCAGAAGTTACAGGATGCTAAGTCTAGCAAGTCTCAGCCCCTGAGTGAGAAACTGACATCTATGGTGGAAGCCAGGTGTGCTATCAGGCACCTGCTGGGCCTGTCAGTAAAGTATAAGGCAGAGAGTCTGGTGACAGAGTCCAACTACAAGGAGACTAGCTGTACAGCTGACACCAACACCAGGAGGGTAGAGGAACTGCAGAGAGAGCTTACAGAGATGGAGGACTACCACTATAATGAGTTGAAAGTAAGTACACAAGTGTAGATGAGTAAGAGGTAAGTACACAAGTGTAGATGAGTAAGAAGTAAGTACACAAGTGTAGATGAGTAAGAAGTAAGTACACAAGTGTAGATGAGTAAGAAGTAAGTACACAAGTGTAGATGAGTAAGAAGTAAGTACACAAGTGTAGATGAGTAAGAAGTAAGTACACAAGTGTAGATGAGTAAGAAGTAAGTACACAAGTGTAGATGAGTAAGAAGTAAGTATACCAGTATATATGAGTCAGAAGTAGTCATAATACTATTCTTACTCTCGTAGATATTGGCCAAGAATTATGACAGAAAACTGGCAGCAATGAAGTGTCAACTGGAGAAACAAGGAGGCAATGCATCTGCTCTAGACATCAATGTAAGTTGATCTGCAGTAAGTTGATCTGCAGTAAGTTGATCTGCAGTAAGTTGATCTGCAGTTAGTTGATCTGCAGTAAATTGATCTGCAGTAAGTTGATCTGCAGTATGTTGATCTGCAGTATGTTGATCTGCAGTATGTTGATCTGCAGTTAGTTGATCTGTAGTAAGTTGATCTGCAGTAAGTTAATCTGCAGTAAATTGATCTGCAGTAAATTGATCTGCAGTAAGTTGATCTGTAGTTAGTTGATCTGCAGTATGTTGATCTGCAGTTAGTTGTTCTGCAGTATGTTGATCTGCAGTAAGTTGATCTGCAGTATGTTGATCTGTAGTTACACAAAGAAATACAATGTATCTCAGAAGTGATCTAGTCGGCCTATGGTTATCACTACAGTTAATGTTCACAGAAGTAATATAACTGCTCACTCGTCTATTAATATTATTACAGTCAATACAATTAGATGTAACAGCACTCAATGACGAACTGGATGAGAAGAATAAGAGAATTATCGAATTAGAAATGAAACTGTCCGAAGCTACAAAACTCTCCGCGCCGACACCTCTCAAATCATGTGAGTGTTGTTCAATAATGACAATTTACGGTCATTTTAGTTCTTTGCAAATTGTGTTGGATTGCATTGTAATTCAAATATTAAATTTATCTCTCAGTCTAGCATCCCTGCAGGGCCGATGCTAAAAGTGTACATATCCATGTATGTGTTCAACATAATGTCTTAGTGAAAGGAGATTGGTAAACACATAATACATGTACATGTTAGTTTCTATTCCTATGTGTCTTTATATCTAGTATACATATTAAATGTTTGTGTACGTAGAATTTAAGTATAGACCAAGTACGTAGACACAGTACACTATTTACCTGTAGTACCTACATGTATTTACAGATACACCTAAGAGTGGCCTGCCTGGTGAGAGATTCCCTAGCTTAGGAATTGCTGCTTCTCCGTATCTAGACAAGGTTTCTGTATTCGCTAAGCACTCAGAGAACAGTAAGGTCAAGGTTAGTGTCGTATGTATGACCTTAATATGACTTTGTTGCCTTTCAAAGTTGTTGCATTTCACCTAACTCATAATACATAAGACTTTTCGAAACTTCACCATCAAACAGGCTATCCAAAATAAGTGTGACTACTAAATCACATGACAACAGGAAGCTGCGCCTGTTGTCATGGAAACCAAGTACACAGAAGCTATAATGGACTATGCCCAGTACATATCTTGTAGACTGTTTATCTCCCACCTATGCTGTAGGTAAATACACAGGCAAGTAGGAAGAACAATAAACTGACTGTTACGTCCAAGATAAGAACAGTACCAGAAGACGAGTCCTTTGAAGATGTGTCTGACGGGGACTCCGATATTGAAAATGACGGTACGTTGCTATCACCCACCCACTCTATAGTCATGTCATACAGGCACTCAGGCTAACTGCACTCACCTAATATCTACGTGTACTATGTTTTGTTATGTTAAGGTGTACGTTATCGTTCTCTTTGCAAGGAATTTATCATTGAGCGGTCAAGTACACAGTTCCACACCTATGTGAAAATATCCATTCATAACTGGGGTTTGAGCCAGGTGTCTTTATGGTACCTAATTGCCTATCCCCTGGCACTTATTCAGCTCAGTACACATCTACTGCTTATTGATACTATACCAGTGGGTTGTCTCACACAAGTGAACTCGAGTTCCTGGCTGCTCGGTGATTAACTCCTTTATATTATGTTAGTTTAGTTAGTTAGAGTTTATAGAGAGATTAATTGATTGGCTAAGATGAAGCAAAGCATACGATCTGATTGGTAGAGCTTCAACTGAGAATGAGGCTGTGATATGTACATACTTGATCGTACTATTATCTATGATGCGCTCTGAGCAAAGCTAAATTGATTTGATGCAATTTTTCGGTCACCTTATGCATTATTTTTTATTGTTACGTTATGCCATATCACCTTGTTACAGACCCTGCAGATCTCAGCTGGCATGCGACACCAGAGGTCCGTAGGATGCGTCGCATGTCCTCTTTCTCCCGATGCTCTTGTACAACCCAATGTCGGAGTAAGAGGTGCTCCTGCCGGATAAAGGGTCAGGCATGTGGTCCGCTGTGTGGCTGCACGCTCTCCCAGTGCCTTAATATCAAGGTATGTTATAGGTCATAGTACTATTACTGAGAGAGTTGTTATGTGCTAGTTTGTACGCTCTTTATGAGGGCCAGTGGTACTGTTTATGTCATATATTGGCAAAGTACATGTGTTTATATTATTTATACTCTTAAAATGGGATCCATCCTTTTTGGTTTCCCCTTAAAATGTTATGATTGGCAGATTTTATTACAATATGTGGATGCAGCTTTCTTTGATTATTGTACTCTAAACGCATCTATAAACCAGTTGCATATAAAACTTTGTAATTTATTTCTCTTGCTTGGCCTGGTTTCCAAAAGTTTACTGTTTGTTGCACTGAAGAATCTCAGATGACGCGAGAATAGCAATCGAAATATATTTCTACCGGATACAACATAGAATTACCACTTGCTGGGGACACAATTCTGTATTGGGTTGAGCCTCTTTTTGATACACTATTCTGCTGTAACAGAATCTCATCTGAAGACCTATAAATAGCATCAGGTGTACATACAGCCATTGCACTACTTATCTTCGTCTTAGGCTTCTATTCATTATTACATTATACTAGTTATGAGCGGGTAACTCCCACTTTTGTATGTTATGGAAACTCATTCCACAGTGTTGATAAGTGGGTGTGGTTTCTTATAGAACGGGGATAAAGTAGATGGTGATCCATCGCCCAGCGGAAATATACTCAACCGAACATTTGATACGAGCAAGTCGGACACCATATCCAGCTCTCTCAACACGACGTATGAGGTGGGGGATTCTGACAGCTCTAAGGTCACCAAGGTCAAACGTTCAGAGTTATCTGGTAACCAGTCCTTAGCTGGTAAGAGGAGAAAACTCCATTCAAATGAATCTGTATACTTTGGTTCACCCGTGTAACACTGTATATCATTGGTTCGTCTCTGTAACAGTGTACCTCACTGGTTCATATTTGTAACACTGTATCTCATTGGTTCATTTTTGTAACCCTGTATACCATTGGTTCATTTTGTACCAGTGTATCTTATTAGTTGATAGGCCTTTCTTTGAGGAACAACTGATTTGGTACCACATTGTGTTTTTATTGGTTCCTTCAAGACTGTCAAGGTATGATAGGAGGTTTGTTGATTTTATATTTTTATATAGACAGCACATAATCTTAGAATGCTTCAGATATTATGAATATATGTGTACACTTCCAATGATGTCTATCATAGTCTTAGTATAATATTTACTAAATTGTTATATGAACCTACATGTATTTATATTGATGATTAGATTTTAATTGCCTTGTTTCTCACAAGCTGATGGCCGGCTTTTGTATTTGATAATTTTCATCTGTAGTTTTGAAATGACTAGTTCTGTTGGTGAAGTCTGGGCTTTATTTTCATCAACTTCCCCACTAATTGAATCTGGTAGGCTTATTGCTTACTGTCAGTACGTGATGCTATTGTTTACTATGAATTGAGATCACCTCATGTAATTGAGAGCACCTGCAGTTTTAGATTTTTATTGATATTTTAGTTTTTACACACCTGTATGTAGCAAGGCATATTTTGTTTCCTAACCAGGATTTTAGTAAATAAACCTGAGTAGGAGTTTTCTCCCATGTCTATTGTTTGGAAAGGCTACCGTTAGTAGAAACATGATTAGGTTTTTTATCTAAAAACAACCTGCTGTTAGTATATAATCCAGGAAGCAGTCTATCCTGGTTTCTAACTATGTAAATACGTTTTATCCAGATTGTCTGTCACACAGGAAGTTCTGATTTCAAAGGTTGCAGAACAGCTTTGCATGTGACTTCAAAGTTCTGAACAGCAATTCTGCATTTACCCAAGATAATGTTATATTCAGTAAGCTTTATTCGATTCAATGAAGTGTAGTTTTGGCAGCCATGAGCTGATTATGTCACTTTGTTTATAATGCAAGTATCTAGTACCAAAGAAATATGCAACTAGTTTGTGGTATTAGCCTTGGGTCTAGATCCGTTGTAAAACTTGGAGTTGAACTATTCCATATTATGGTTCATAAACAAACCGATTGTTTGTGAGCAAAGGCTAAGCTGTCACATTAAATGGAATGGTACCTGGGAATACCTGATGGCTGATGCCATAGCTGCTTTGTCATTTGTGCTGCTGATACTTCAAGTATAGAAGGATGGAGAATGAGAGTGACATAGGTGAGTACACACAGTTAATCTCGCAAATGTTATATAAGCAGGTAAAACAGAAATATGCAGGTAATGAGGGCTTACTTCTGTCTATCTCTCTTGATACTTCTGTGTATTTTTTATCGAATTACAATAACTTAACAATAAATTAACAACTTTTGTAGTTGTGGACAGTGTGTTTGATGTAGACAGTGATGGTGGTTTCTACGCAACCCCAGAGGTAGTGGAGAGTTATAAGAAATATGGATATATACTGATAAGGTAAGATGAACTTCCCATGGAGCTCTAGAGTAACCTTTGGGTGAAGCTTGCATCCCAAATGTTGGAGGGAAATAATCAATCTGCAAGTCATCCTACAATTCATCACTATTGGATCATTATACTGTATAATTGATGTGTTGGAACATTTAAAGTACATGTATGCTTTTTAGAGGTCTATTGAACGAGGAGGAAATAAAGCTTATCGAGGAAGGCTGGAGCGTGGACCCATATATCCAACCTCGAAAATATCTTCAATCCGACAGTACGTTATGATATGCAAATAATTGTACTGTATATATGGGAGTCTGGACTTGTTTGCTAAATTAACACCTACAGTAGGATTTGTCCTCTCGTTCTCATCTTACAGCTAATAGTAAACACTAGGAATCTATCGTACCATATATTCAATACTTTCAAAACCAACTTTGGTAACTGCAGCATGGCCACTCGTGAACTGCTGTTTATAATAAACAGCCTCCTGTGTCTAGTCATTGCCTATGTATGGAGTTACCTACTCCTATTATGTATTGCATTATATTGGGTATAGTATACAGCATATAAACTGACATAACTGCATTGTATAGTGTTGCATTACAGACATTGGTGATTTAATGACCATAGCCATGTGGGATGACCCTTCAATGGATGCAACTGGACTATTGGGCAGAAGTGAGAAGTTAGCTGGCACAGTGGAAAAGGTACTCGTGTCTACCAAGTACCTGTGTATGAGTGTCGTCTACCAAGCACTTGTTTTATTAGTCATAAATCAATTCCATAAAGTCAAGCAGGATATTTTTATATTGCATTATAACCCACTTTGTTTGTTGGTAGTATTATACATGTATTATTATACATACATGTAATCTCTATTATAGTGATTATAGCGAGAAGTTGTCTTCTCTCAGTTACTTTTCATATTGAGAGAAGACAACTCCCCAGCAGTATCAACAGTTTGTGCCCCAGACAAGCTTACAATGGTTATTGCCTGAGTGCATTATCATCTTATATATCACGTTATATAATATTATACTATGACTGTAGCTACTTGGAGATGAGGTGTATCACTATCACAGTAAATACTTGTGCCCCAGACAAGCTTACAATGGTTATTGCCTGAGTGCATTATCATCTTATATATCACGTTATATAATATTATACTATGACTGTAGCTACTTGGAGATGAGGTGTATCACTATCACAGTAAATACTTGTGCAAACCGCCACGGACTGGGGGCTCATTCATCTGGCACCAGGATTACGGGTGGGTATCTCAACCCACCTTACTAAAAAGACTAATTAGGTAATCAATTATTGGATGGTTATGTTGTCTATGTATTTGCAGATACTGGTATCATCATGGGACACATTTTCCTGACGACTTGTGTACAGCTTTCCTGGCAGTAGATGACATCAACCAGGATAATGGCTGCCTCAAGGTATCTTAGCATAGATAATTTGGGTTTCAAGTCCTTTTTGGTCTGCCAGTTTATTTGAAAAATTGAGTGGACCAGTATGAAGTTAAACATTATAGTACATGCCCATGTTCCCAGTCAGGACTGAATATTATTTTGACACAGCATTCCGAGAATGTAAAACATACTGTCTGAAAAACACAAGAATGTAAAAATATAAAACGGTGTCAGAACACCCCCAATGTAAAAATGTTCAGCTCCAACACAGCTGTGACCTACAAACTACTTATCCAATCATGTGGCAGTGTTTGTGACATAATAATATAACACCAGATACTGAGGTCTTGTCTGCTAACTACAACTACATGTATATATTTTACAACAACCTTGTAGATTATTCCAGGTTCACACAAATGTGGAAGAATTGAACATCTCAAGTACGATGACCAGATACAGGCTGACTTGGAGAGAGTAGAGTACTACAAGGAGAAGCTAGGTAATGATACTGTAGTGTGGAACTTACTGTATGTCTACATACAGAATGTATGTGTATATAAGCCTTCTGGCATCCTGCCTACTGTGTAAAAAGATTGTTCATCACTTTGGAACGAAGCATTAATATACAATGTAGTATCACATTGTGTTTACATCGAAGATCTTATATTGTATAATACAACTATATACATGTACACGTACATATATATATAATATGTACTGTGTCAGATAGGTGCAGCATGATCTAATGTTGTCTTATATAATATAATATACAATAATATAATAAGTTATGCATCAATATCACTAAACCATATTCAGGTATGAAGGAAGTCATACTGAACAGAGGAGATATGCTCATCTTCCACTCCAACATACTTCACAGAAGTGACAAGAATGATAGTGACAGGAGAAGGCTGGTGCTTGCAGTCGCTTATAACACAAAGAGAAACAACCCAACTAAAGTACACCACCATCCTTTCTATACAAAGATGGAAAAGGTACATACAATGCATGTGTCCAGTTGAATGTTTAGCTTAGATTCCCTAAATAAGTTTGTGTTTCTGCATTACAATCTACAATTCAACAACCTATTACTGCATGTGTGTAATTTACAGGTTAGTAGTTAGTAGCTAGTGTCCTGTATAATTTCTTCTAACAGGTCAGTAATGATGCACTACTGAAATGGGGTGAGAAGAAGGAATGGGATAGCACTAAAGTATTCTATGACCCTAATGTGTCTAAAGTTCATATGAATATAGAGGTCAGGGCTGCAGAGAACTAGGTTGATTGGATTGAACAAGCTTAGCATATAAAGAGGGGAAGGAGGCTAAACTAATATTCTGCATGGCCTGCTCAAACAGTCTTAAAATTTTTTTGGCAGACAGCTGTTATCACCATTATCAGACAAGTGGTTATGATTTGGATAGTTACCAATATGAGTACACATTTTCATATGGAATACCTACATGCAAGCTCTAAATAGGGAGTAACGGCTAATAACTGCTTGCTAGTAGTGTAGCATGAATGTCAATAAAATTAAAAGGATTGAAGGATGTTGTTTTTGAGTTAGAGTCATTCATTGCCATTATTCTATATGCTGGCAGGAGTTATCCACTCTCCTTCTCTTCTAGCATCTCATACCTGATCTACTATTTCCTATGATTTTATGTCTAATTGACTGACAGTTATACTCTCTCTCTCTATAATACTCTCACACCCTGTAGGAGTTATGCTCTCTGTACACTATCACATCTTATAGGAGTTATACTCTCTGTACACTATCACATCTTGTAGGGGTTATCCTCTCTGTACACTATCACTCTCTTTTTTTAGCTGATAGGGTACAGTGTGTTAAGTATAATGGCTCTCTTTCAGATTATAGCTCCATTTTAGTAGGCACCCCACAGGGCACAAAATTAGGCCCAATTTTGTGGCTCATTTACTCAAACGCTTTTAACATTGACGGTTTTAGTAACGTACAATATGCAGACGATACCACTATTTACAAGCCTGTGAGATGTTTACAAGATAATGTCTCCTCAGGTATCACGCAAGCCATGGACTGGTCAATAGCCAATAATATGCTATTAAATGATGATAAAACAGTAATTTTAAATGTCGCTTTTTCTGATAAAGATGGTTTTGACCATGACATATCTTTTTTCTAACCATACCATAGCGCCATCTCAAAGTGCCAAATTTTTAGGTGTTACTGTAGATTCTAAACTGACTTTTTCTACTCATGTCAGCGATGTTATAAGAAAGTGCAGCAGACACATATTTTTAATGAAACACCTCAAACAAACGGGGATGAATTCTGATGGTCTTTTAACCTTTTACAAAACCAACCTCAAACCTACTATTCTACATTTAGTAGTCCTCCCAAGGGGAGAATAGTACACAACTTGAGCCAAGTTAGCTGACAACAATTGAAGTTGGACCTGTTAGATTGATGTTAAAAATGCTGAAACATAGGGTTGACCAGTTACATTATCAAAGTTGGTATCACAGTTCACTAAAAACAGACCTTGCACAGATTACATATTGAGTATTATAGCCATAGCAGTTGACAGCATAACAATAATTCAAATACATTGTACACTGTATCAACAAAAAACAAACACAAAAACACGTAGAATATGCAGGATCGTCACGTAAAACTGCCCCAGAGAAGAGGCTTTGGATTTAATATCACACTTGCCTTTTGTATTTCATTATTATGCTGATGTACACTTACATGTACATGCACCATTTGAATGGAAAGCAGTGTTTTTGAGAATTCACCAAAATAAAGTAAGAAACATGGAGGTCAGCATTTGATAAAAGTTTTGTCACTCTGATAATTTACTTGTTGCTTTTGGTGCCTCTCTTCGCTGCTCATTTTGTTCACGGCTGAGAACACAAGAATAATTTTAACGCATTTGTATTTGATGAGTTTGTAAATTTATGTTGCTTTCTTCTTGAACAAAAACTTTCTGTGTTATTGTTGCAAGCTTGCCTATGTTGGTAAAGTCACACAAGTACTGTTTAACGGTACTGGTAGGTACTTATACTTGCAGCATAGTTATACATGTTTGTACTGTATACTTACAGCGTAGTTATACATGTTTGTACTGTATACATGTACTTACAGCATAGTTATACATGTTTATACTGTATACTTACAGCGTAGTTATACATGTTTCTCATAGCGAATTCCATCTGGAATAGATCTATTTTTGTCTATAAAGTGAATCAGAAATTGTAGAGAATTAAATTGCACAGCAGATTCTATATGATGCATGATTATAAGATATGTCAGTTACTGTAGATTGAGCACACTTTTATTTATCATAAAGTCTATACGAAACCAGGTCAGATATTTGTCAAATGGTGCCGTTTCACATTCATACATATTTCTCATACACATGCGTTAATCATGGAACACCCAACAAGAGAGGTCTTCAAAGGAAGCTTTTTAAGGATAGAGTTCTGTGGAGTCTCCAATAACACTAGGCCACATGACACAAAAGTCATGACACACAAATTTATGGTGTATCTAATAGAATTACCCATCATACATAGGCCTATTAATATGACTTGTTCAGTTTTATCAGAATAGCAATTAAAACAATTAGTAAATAAATTTTTTAGAGCATCATGTTGGACATGTTTAACGGTTGGCTGGTTTGTGTCAGCGAATCTCTTATCCTTTACTGGCCTATTCACCACACTTATCATTCTATATGATTTCACTATAAAAAGCTTTTAGACACAATACTCATACATACATGTATCTCTCCCATCACAGATTTGTCTACTTGCATAGTACAGGTTGACTGCTGACTCTACATATTGTATACTATATTTCACAAGTTTAAAATTACATAACATTGTACATTTGTACCTGTATATGAACATGCTCTATTGATAAAACCCTAAACATACTATGTAATATAATATATGTTTTGAACCAATAATTTCTCGACTATGCGTTGTAATAATAATGGTGTGACTTTTATAACTGTAGCTTCATACAATAAAAACTACATGTACACTTGGTTATATAGGTATAACGAGGACTGCATGCATATGTACATGTATATTAAAGTACGCTAATCTAGACTCACCAGTGACTCTAGGCACGTTGAGTGTTGTAAAGTAATATAGGGTTTGTACTCCATTGTACTTTTTCTCGACTGGACTTTCACCTTTGACTTTATCAATATTTCTATTTCTACAAAATTATAATGGAGTCACCAGACATCTTACCAAAAATACCAGTAGGTAAAAAGTTAGAGAGGTTTAACAGCTTTGTTTGCAATTGTACATACATGTATAATTAGGGGAATACAGTGATAATATGCAAGCAGTTGCACAACAGGTAGAATAATAAAACCGTGTACGAAATCCTACATATGTATTTAGTAATATATTGACTACTTACAGTTGAATCACTTAGTCACAATATTTCTGTCTATGTCTAATTCAGAGCGGAAGCAAAAGGGACTTTGCTTTGGACAATGCAAAGAATATGAAGACTGAATACTACCATGTACCACGTTTGTTGTTTTATGTTGGTACATCAGCATTTAGATGACATTCTCTTCTCTTGGGTACTATCTTATTTTCCGCAATTACTGGTTCAAATAAAATTGTAACAGCCTGAAAATTACATGTGACTATGCCTCTATTGCATGTAGCACATTCATAAACAATTTTAAATAATAATATGACCAAATGTGAGGGTTGGGTTTTTAATAAAAGGATGGGCTTTTATTAAGCTCAAGCTAATTATGTAGTTCTGTTGGAAATAAAATGGCAAGTCATGCATGTTCTAACCGTAGATATAAAATGTTACCTGTGTTTCCAACCTTCCATTATCAGCATCTCCGGCAATCTTGTTTCTGTTGGAAATTTTTTTCGCTTTCCTTTTTTATTTTCTCTGCAAGTTTCTCAGTTGCAAAAAATTACTGATATTACCGATTGAGATTATTGAGCTAACAATAAATCCTGCCATCAACTTATAATCTAAAGTAACACTTGATAAGAAAGGCTTGCTTCACCTTTAGTGGGAGGGGTTAATGCAAGCTGTTATTGAAGATTCAGCAGCCAGAAATTTCAACCAGTTACGACCTTGACAATCTAGGCAGGGTGTCGGACTGACGTTGGTCGAAGTTGGACTAAACAATTGTCCACCTATTTAATAGAGAGCATGTTGGCTTGGATTGGTTCCCACAGCTCATCCAAACCATGTCTGGCCAATATTTTGCTTATTGTGAGCAAATATCAGCCGAATCAGGCTAGATATTTGAATTCTCCATTGTATAGTTTGCAGTACCATCTACACACCCTCTGCCCCCACCCACACAGATAGTACCATCTACACTACACACAAACTCCATGTTCGATTGATGAAACACTTTTTACAATTTACTTTTTATTGGCCCACGGAATGCTTCAATTTTTCTGACGGTCCACAGATGAATATAGCACTCAATGAAACTGCATATATCTGCGATCACTCATCTGATCAACTCTGAGCTTCCCCAACTACTTAGTGCATGTGCACTCTTTGGTTATTGACATGGTGGGCTTGAATTTCTTATTTCCACAATTTGACGAAACCAACTTTTTTTAAAATTTCTATTAACTGAAATGACAACATTTATTGTCTCACTCACTTGGCTATCGGCTGTCAAAGCTTTGCTGAACCGGTTATTGGTTTTGTTCACACCTCCTTACAAAGGAAGAAAGATATTTTGTTAAAGATTTTGCCAGTCTTCTGTGAAAGTCACAAACAAAAATGTGACCTACATGTAGTTCTTCAAAGCACGCTCATTTGAATTACTCCTCTATGTTTAGCATCATGCAATTAGTCGTGTTGCATAAGAGGCTGCCTGTTTGTGCAAGTGCAAGTATAAGCATCTATGTGAATTTCAAGTATGTTGATGCATGTAAGAGAGGGTAACTTCCCAACTTTGCTTTAAAATTATAGTCCTAACATTAAGGTGAACCTGTCTCAAGTTTTCTCCCCTGACTCGCATATACTGAATGGTGATGAACGTCTCGGGAAAGAGACTTCGTATGGCCCGTCAGAAGATTCTTACTCCATGGTGTTGTGTTGAGACCTTCTCTATACTTAAATATATTTTTGTATATCTAACTAAATTATCATAAAGTCACAGCCTGGTCGAGGGCCCATCCATAAGGTACATGTAGGTAAGCCAAGAGGTTGCACAACCTATATGGGTCAGAGAAGAAAACTCTGTATCAGACATTTACAGAATGGGCAACTCCAGATTAAAATATAAATAGTATACCTACTTCATGTAAATCTAAGTAAACATTTTTAATGTTTTTCGTTCAGCCATCTGAGGCCATAAGTAATAATATGTATACTTTTAGAGCTGGATAACTGGCAAGACTTTCTATACCCTCTTCATTTATGCTGTCATACTACATTACAATATATACGTACTGTAAACTGATAGTAATAATACTCTCTATCTAGACTGTCATATATCATATCTACATTGTACAGACAGTTATACTCTCTCTATACTATCATATTACATCTACTAATAGGAGTTATACTCTCTATATTATTATCATTATTACAATGTACATCTGCTAACAGGTGTTATGTTCTCTCTACACTATCATATAATATTTACTAATAGGAGTTATGCTCCCTCTACACTATCACACCATTATCTACCGATAGGAGTTATACTCTCTCTAATGCTATCATATTATATCTACTGATTCGAGTTCTGCTCTCTCTATACTATCACACTACATCCTCTCACCAGAGTTATGCTCTCTCCATACTACTGTGTTATTTATCTGCCAGAAGTTGTGTTCTCCATGTTAATTCATGACATTATATCCCTTGACAGGAGTTGTGCTCCCATGCTATACTGATGGTACATATTATACACTTTAACAAGAGTTATGCTCTCCATGTTGCATCACATTATATTTACTGACAGGAATTATATTCTTTCTCTCTCACCTAATACATGTACATGTAAATTACTATGTGGCCGTATTTCCAATATTCTCTTATTCAAATAATCTACAGTAATTATGCCACTATACCAATGGTTATATTTTCAAACAGAAGGGACACACTGCAGATATGCATGGTATTTACATGTATGTAAGGCTGTTTAAATATTGGAGCAGAGGCTAAAGATGAAGATTATGAACATGCAAAGCATGAGTATAAAAGGAGATGACATATAATAGGTAGTGTCAGTACCAGCAGCCTATCCAGAGAAGCAGGAAAACTGATAATAATGTGGAAGTATTTATCAGTGAGTAGATTTCTATATTATTTTTATCACTTTTTGGCTCTATTATAAGATCACCACCATATATGGTTTCACTATACGGTTTATCATAATATTATATGTTCATCTATTCATTATAATTATATACATGTACAATGTACATGTAAATATGCATTGGGTACATAACGCATGAAAATTTTTATATTTCCTCAATGTTTAAGGTAATCAAATTCATCAAAGGCATCCTGTAGCCTTGGTAGTTTCGTGTATATGTAGACAAAAAGTAGGCATTTATCCGAGGGTTGCTGTATGAACTATAGATCTAATATTCTGCTGCGCTTCTTTATCTATACTGTGACATTTACTGTAGAATACCTGATCTATAGCTACTACAAATGTAATGATGACTTTACATGTAGAATTTAGATAGAATGTTTTCTTCTGTTTAGATTTTATTCGTTGTCATGGCAGCAATATCAAGTGTGCCAGCGAGTGTGTCTATGATTGCGCAATTGGAGGAGACCGCTGCACCAAGGTAAGATAATTACTACCTAGTCGCTTAAAAGATTCAAGTTGTAGGAATATTTTGTTGTCATTAGTCATGTACATGTAATAAATTTGCTTGCCTGGCACAGGGAGTGCATGGGAATAATTATAGCAATAAGCAAAGTTCTACACTGTTACAAGCACGATGTACAACTGAAGAAAATTGTGATAGCTTTTTCCTGAGTATTGAACAAAAAAAAGACGATGCACTAGCATGGACTTTTTTGTGGTGAAGGAATTTGCATTTGTTAAAAAACTTATTAAACCTCATTACTCAAGCCACTGTACATATTATATTTTTATAGTGTGTCCTTCAGCACCCCAGAGCGGTTTCTTTCCACCTCTATGACAGTCTTTCACATGGAGCAAGACCTGTTCAAGAATGATGGCAGCATTCTCTTTAGTAACGGCAGCTCTCTTTTAACCACTGATGGGAACACCAATGCAACTACAGCTCTTCTGACTCTCAGTTCATGGTTCATTAACAGCTTCAAACAACTCAACTCCACTCACATTGTCATCATTGACCCCCTCCAGCATTGCTTACGTTTATTTAACAGACTAAATGTAGGTGATGGAGATCCACCACAACTTGCAGGAATCTGTGGTAGCTCAGGAAATATCGATGGAGGCAAAGGCATTGGAAAATTAGATTGGCCACTTAGTGTTGAAAAAGATTTAAGGAATGAGGGCATACTGCTAGTCACAGAGCGCGGGAAAAATGCATTGAGATATGTCAACCTTCTGACTGGAGATTTGGGCACTCTCGTCAATTATGGGTTCTCCAGTCCCAGGAAAGTCTCATCCATTGGCAACCGAACTTACGTCAGCAATGCTCATTACCTCTCGGAAATCAACTGGCCCAGTAACGGAACTGTTACTAACACTCGTATTACTGGGTCTAGCGCTGTACCTGGTGCAAGAACGGGAAGTTTCAGCGAGGTCACATTCAACGTTGTTGATTCGCTAGCAGGATTAAGCCAAAGCCTTGTGATAATGGCAGACTTCTGGGACCTCCGTCTACTAGATATGGAGAATAGAAAAGTTTACCCTGTCTGTGTCAAGGGAGAGACTCCGTGTAATCGATCTAGCCAATTAGGGCGACAAATGTCATCTTTATTGGTTCTACAGAACGAGTTGTATCTTGCAAGATTCGGAGGTATTGACAAGTTGGTTTGGTCATGGACACAATAGAGCGTTCATTTCTTATAACGTGTGTTTCTGCTATCCCAATATACAATGAAATTACCCATAAATAATAACTAATTCTCTATTATAAATCAATAGAAATAGGTTCATTATCTGCTAGTTATTTCTTGCCTCATGGAAGTAATATTATTATTGTTCGAGTGATTTCAGACTTTTTAATTTTGCATAATTTTATGAACACAGAATAATTGATTTATGATGTTCAATTTTGATACAATGATTATGGTCAGTTTTTTTTTGTACTAATAGCAATGCTTACCTTAGCGGTGAATCAAAATTTTCAATGAGGTCACATTCACCTCTGTTGACACGTAGTGTGAATAAAAATGACACATTCATTGTTAGATCATGTGGCAATAACTGGGACAGGACAAACTAGAACAATCTGTTACCATGGTTACTCCTACAGACAGTTTATAGTCTCTTGATACTTTCATGGGACAGCTGTTGGTAATAGCGTAATCTGCACTCTAACCAAACACATCACATTGTTCACGATTCATACTAAACAATGCACTTAAAATTATTAGAAGTTATAATATATTGGTGAATATGTTTGGTGTAGTCACAGTGTGACTGGATATAAATCATTTGCAAAAGTCACAACTGTTGTGCAAAACGGTAATTTCCCACACTCTATAAAAAATAAGAGAAAAACAAAAAAATTTTGACCATATTTGCATCGCAGTTATAGTTTTATGGCCGATTACTGTGCCGACCTTGTTTGTATTTAGCAGTATGGAATCACACGTAATGTGCGTATAACATTACAATGTAAATTTTTATTTGTGGAGTTGTTTATTAAATATATTGGAATCTGTCTCAGAGTAAAATAGAAAAGTTCATAAAAGATAAAAACAAGTCATAAGACAATATTATATACCACATGTACATTTTTCTGAAGGCATGGCAAACGAACCACAACTTAAAGCAATTAAATATATAAGCTTATGATAGCATCTTCACAAGATGAACAAAGGCGTTTAAATTTTATCAAAGAAAAAAATTGTTTATATAGTTCAATTAAAAGACTCTCAGTTGAAACGCTCAGAATATTAGCTTAGTGATTTGAAATTTAAGAATGAAAGTCCAGTTTTACAACAGATAGAGTGGTCATGACAGTAGCCTATATAATAATGATGCACTAAAATAAACCAATAATGCATGTAGTAGTTATAATATGCTAGTTGTTTCTTGGTTCATAGAAGTACTTGTTGTTTGTGCGAACTTTCAGGCTAACAATTTCTATTACATTTTCAGCACAGAATAGTCTGGTAGCCATGTTCTATTCTAATGTAATCCAAAGATAGCCTACAAGTATATTATATCTCACTTGCAAAAAGTTATGATAGGTAGTTTTGTTGGCATTAATAGCAAGCTTACCACAGAGTTCGATTTTTCCTTATGTGAATAAAAAATGACCTGTCCATTGGTGGATTATGTGGCATTAACTGGAACAGTATAAACTAGAACAATCTGTTACCATGGTTACTCACACAGACAGCTTAATATAGTCTCATAATACTTCCATGGAGCAGCTGCTGGTATTAGTACCAACTTATAGTTTGAAGAAAATTACTCTAGGCTTTGGTATTTTGCGTTCTCTAAAAATGAGAATGGCAGATTTTATACTTTATTGTCCTCTTTAGTCAATCAGTCACTCAGAGCATGTGTGGAGAAGTCGTCTTATCTCAAACAGAAATGGCAGGATTTATTTTTATCTTTTTGATCACAACACGTGTGAGTCAAGCAAACAAATGACACAAAAAATCTATGTTAAACTACAACATTTTAAGGAATGTGTGAGATTACCATGGTATCACATTGAGGGTGGACTGACAGTCTAACCCCAAATCAATGTAAGGATTGAAGCCTGAGATTTACCAAACACACTCTCTTGATCCCATACTAAGTAATTCATCCAAAGTAGGGCTTTAGTAACGATTAGCCAGATTTCTACATGTATTGTATTCAGAGTACTACATGGAAGTCCCTTAATAAAGTCAAATAGCCCACCTAGATTTAGATAAGAACACACCACCTAGATTTAGATAAGAACACAGGCAACATCATTTTCTGATCTGCCCTGCATCATGTTATTTGGAGGAAACAAGCTAATATGTTTTGACACTGCTTTAGTGTTTCTACATAATGATAATTTGTATATTCGGATTAATTTCTTAGTTGATAATTTCCCTGAACATGATATTACAATTATTATTTCCCCATTATTAGTGAAACATTCTAATAAATGCATTTGGCGTCATGACAGTGTGCTGGATATATTTCTTAAGCCGGTTGCAAAAGTCACCATTGTTATGAAAATCGGCAATTTCACACATATTGCAAATAGAAAAAAAAGACAAAATGATGGTTAGCAAAAATACTGAAACAATCATAATGTTGACACGATTAGTCATGATGACTTGACCGGCATTACAATGTATTGTTTACCTTTAGTTGGTTGTTGAGGGAAACCAAGCTTTTACCAGAAAGGTTTCGACCATGTTCAGGTTGCAGTTTTGGCTGCATTGCCAATTACTGTGCCAAACTTGTTTGTGTTTGGCAGCATAAAATCACATGTAGGTGCGTATAGCATTACATGATTTCTATAAATGTGTAGATATCACACCCACTGACATTATTAAATATATTGAAATCTGTCTCAGAATAAATAGGTAAAGTTGATAACAAATAAAATGGAAAATAAACCCAATGGTCATAAGACAATTATTTACCACATGTATATTGTAATGTTTTTCTGTGCATACACTTGCTGTGTACTCTGGAGGGGACGAGAGTGATCTATCTACCCTCCTATCACATGCATTGAGTAGAAGTTGGAAGCTTGACTAGCACTGACTACTTGCTCTTATTCTGCTGAGCCTGTAAGTTGGAGTGTTCTGATCTAGTGTCCTGTATTCGTGGGTATTAGCCTTACCTACATGTAGTTGCTCCAGTTTTCAGTTCCTGTGGGAGCTTAGGCTGAGAGACTACTTACTAAAAAAGCACCAGGTAATTTGTATATACAGGTAGATAAATGGATGTCTTCTTTGAAGCACCTTTTATTAGACCTCTGGTTCTACATGTACAAGACGTGCTATAAATTCCCACTTCTTTAATGTGCTTCACTGTTCTACAAGTTATCAAGAGACAAAGAGACAGGCGTAGATCATGGTGTGTTCTCTATTGCCAGTTGACTTTCATTAAATAAGAAATAATTACCCTTAAAGCTTTAGAGCAAGAAAGAATTCCGCATCTTAGATAAATCAATAAAGTCATAAGTTTTTATATATCAATATGTAAATAAAACGTTTAAGTTGGTTTGTTCCAACAGAAGGGAAGTTTCAATGAGGTCACATTCACATCTGCTGGTGGGTAATGTGAATAAAAATGACACTTTTATTGGTGGATCATGTGGCATTAATTGGAACAGTACAAACTAGAACAGTTTGTTACCATGGTTACTTAGTCATAAAGTCTCTTATTACTTTCATGGAACAGCTGTAGTCTAGTCTGAAAAGAATTACTCTGGGCTCTGGTATTTATCTTGCTCTCTAAAAACACTTGTTGGCTAGAATGAGAATGTAAATTTGTAAATTATACATTTTTCTGTAAGGACTTTACTCTTTGAGCAGCCAGAGATTTGTTTCAAATTCATGAAAATACCAGTCCCTGACTGGGGTTTGAACCAAGGGCCTCTACGGCACCAGATTGTCTAGCACAGTGAAAGAACATGCTACCACTACACCAGCTTAGCAGCATTCAAAAAGGAAGCTCCCCAGTAAACAGTATAGACTTGCTCCGATCTAACTCCACCCCTCGTATTATGTATTTCTAATCTCTATCATAATGGGTAGGTGGTGAGAGGAACTTTATGCCATGGCCTGTACATTCTAAGCTATGACATTATGCCTATGGACCGGAGTTATGCCCTCTCTATACTATCACATCATATCTATAATCTATTGACAAGAGTTCCACTCTTTCTCTCTATAATTCTATCACTTTACACCTATTGACAGGAGTCATGCTCCCTCTATACTATCTATTGACAGGAGTTATGCTCTCTCTATACTATCACCTTATATCTATAATCTATTGACAGGAGTTACACTCTCTCTGTTGATAATACTATCACATTACAGCTATTGGCAAGAGTTATGCTCTCTCTATACTATGACATTATGCCCAATGACCAGGGTGATGTCCCCTCTGTAAAATCACATTGTATCCACCGAAAAAAATTCTGCGTTCTCTGTGCTATTGCATTACATCTCTGAAAAAGTTGTGCTACATCACCTTATGAATACTGACAGGAGTTATCTTCCCTCTCTCTCTAACCTAATGAGTGTCAAGTAGTATGTGGTTAATTACATTGCACATCTGTAATTTCATTATCCTCTTATCAAGCAATCTACAGTAATGATGTCACCATACCACTGGTTAAACTTTCAAACAGCCGGTATGGTATTTAAGGCTGTTCAGATGTTGGAACAGAGGCTAGACATGAGGATTATGAATATACTATGCATCAGTATAAAAGGAGATGACATATATACCAATATATCAGTAGTGTCAGTACCAGCAGGTCCATCCAAATAAAAAGAAAAACCGATTATGATGTGGACTGCTTTATCAGTGAGTAGACTTCTATAGAATTTTCATTACTATTTAGTTTCATTATAAGATATTATATAATTTTACCAATGCTGTTTGTCATAATATAGTAAATATGGTCATCAATGCAATGCTCACGGATTACATAACATCGTAGGATTAAAACTTTCTGACATAGCCAGAAGATAATGTGGTACTCCATGGAAAATATTCATCTTATTTCTGTCCTCCTACCTTGTGTACACTAGTGTAGCTATATGCCGGTCACCACATAAAACCTAAATATTTGGCCTTATGACTGGGCCATATACAATGTAGTTTACTGTAAGCCTTCCATGAGCTAGTACATGTGTGTTTAGTCACGTGAATAGACAATTCTGTTGTATTTCTTTATCCTTACTGTAACATGCAGCAAAGTGCCTCCTTTATAGCTGTTACATAAGTTAATATGACTTGCATGTAGAATTTAGATAAAATGTTTTCATCTGTTTAGAGTTTATTGGTTGTCATGGCAGCAATACCAAGTGTGCCAGCCCAGGAGACTGTAGCACCAAGGTAAGACAATTACTACCTCATCATAAAACTGATCATAGTTGCAAGAGTAAATATTTTACAGTCACCAGTAATTTTATATAGTAGTTAGAAATGTAGCACATTGACTTCCCTGGCTTCAGAAGTGTACATTGAATAATTTTTTTAAATTGAAAATGGCAAATGGTTCAAGGTCAAGGTAAAATCAGCTTACAATTATCTTAAACCTTATCTTCACTCAGATTTAAATTTCTCCACAGTGTTATAAGCAGAATGTAAAATTTTGAAATTTATTATATAGATAATAGATGCTTCTTGGGAATTAAAAAAAGACAACACTCTAGAATGGCCTACTTTGTAACTAAGCCACTGTTTTGCTTTCCCAAGTCACTTCAGATGAAGCTATAAAACGTCATTGCTCAAGCAACTGTGCATATATATTTTACAGTGTGTCCTTCAGCAACCCAGAAAGATTTCTTGTCACCTCGAACATGGTCTTCCACATGGAGCAAGACATCTCCAAGACTGATAGCAGCATTCTCTTTAGTGATGGCAGCTCTCTTTTAACCACTTATGGCAACACCAATGCAACTACAGCTCTTCTGACTCTCAGCTCAGGGTTCATCACCAGCTTCAAACAACTCAACTCCACTCACATTGTCGTAGTTGACACTCTCCAGCATTGTTTGCGTTTATTCAACAGACTAACTCATCAAGACCCAGTACCGTTCGCAGGAGTCTGTGGTAGCCCTGAGCATAATGATGGAAGTTTAAACGTTGGAAAATTAAATAACCCGCAAAGCATTGAAACAGATGCAAGAAATGACAGTATACTGCTAGTCACGGAGCACAATAAAAATGCATTGAGATACATCAACCTTCTGACTAGAGAACTGGGAACACTTGTCAATTATGGGTTCTCTGATCCTAGAGAAATCTCAACCATTGGTAATAGAACTTATGTCAGCAATGATCATTACCTTTCAGAAATCAACTGGCTTAGTAACGGAACTGTTACTAACACTCATATTACTGGATCTCTCCCTGGCGGTACGACAAAAGGTAGTTTCAACGAGGTCACATTCAACTCCGCCGGGGCGCTCGTGGAGCTAACAAATAATCTTTACGCAATAGCGGACATCTTGGAACTCCGTCTGCTAGATATGGAGAGTCGGAGAGTGTATCCCATCTGTTTCAATGGAGGGTCTCAGTGCGTTCAATCTGACCAATTACAGCACAAAGCCTGGTCTCTACTCGTTCTACAGAACGAATTGTATATTGGAGGATATGGCCGCATTGACAAGTTAATTTGGTCATAAAAAATCAGTTGCAGATTCATTGCATAACATAGAATTTGTGCTATCCAAATAAAATGAGGCCAAATTATTAATAACACATTATTATATTAAACTAATAATGATATCTAGCTTTTAGCTGTCGATTCATGGAAGTAATTACTGTTTGTGTGGTCAGGCTTGCAAGTTTGCAGATTGATTTAGTAGTGATTTTCAATTGTAATGTAACCCAAATATAATTTATATGTCTCGAACAAACAATTGTTGTAGTTAATTTTGTTAGAACTAATATCATGCTCACCAAGGTACAAGGATATGAAAATTTTCTTCTTGTATGAATAAAAATGACACATCCATTGTTGGATCATGTGACATTCATTGGAACTGTATAAACTATAACAGTCTGTTACCATGGTTACTCCTACTAACAGACAGTTTATTATAGTCTCTTGTTACTTTCATGTTACTTTATTAGTACAGTCTGTAGTCAAGTTTGAAAAGAATTATTCTAGGCTTTGGTATTAATCGTGTTGTAGGTTAGAACTTTAATGACCCGTTTTATACTCTACCGCGCTTTTCAGACAACCATGGTATCACATTGAGGGTGGACTGACAGTTGAACCTCAAAGAAATGTAAATGTAGGAACATCAGCTCTACCAAACACACTCTTTCATGATCCCATACTAAATAATACATTCAAAGTGGGCTGTAGTGACAATATTAGCCACATTTTAATAATATCAAATCAAATAGTCGGCTTTGATTTATATTAGAACATAGACTATCTTATTTTCTGTTCTGCCCTGTGCCATGTTGTTTGGAGGAAAGATCTAGGATGTTTTGATACTGGTTTGGTGTTTCTATGTCACAATTATAATTATATAATCTGATTATCTACTTAGTTACCAATTCCATTGCACATACTATTACTATCATTACTTCATCTACATTGTAACAATATAAACACGAATTATTAGGAGTAATTAAATGGTGAATATATTGAGTGTCATGTCAGCGTGGCTGTGCTGAATATTATAAGCCGTTTTCACAAGTCACCATTGTTGCGCAAAGCGGCAATTCCCACAATATTACAATTGATAGAGAAAAAAAATAAAGGGATCGATAACAAAAAAAATCACAATATTGACATGATGCTTATCCAGATATCCTGTGGACAATAGCATTTAATAGCAGCCAATTTTTTTAATTTTGAAATCAAGTGCGAGTATTATGTCTTACATGTGTTTATTAGTCACGGTGACCTAGCTTAGTATTGTTTATCTTTGGTGCTTTATTGGGAGAGACACCTTACAGCTTGAAGCTTACAGCTACATAAGATATGTACATGTAGGCCTATATTAACGTATCCACTAAAACTTAAATACTATTATTTTATTTATTTACCATCTTAACTTCAACTTATGCCACTTTGTTGTATTTTGCACCATAGTTATCTTCCCTTAGATGATATTTAGCGCATCGACTTGGCCATCTCAGTCACTTGTACCATTTACATGTATTTTCCTGCAATGCTTCTGTTTCCAGGAACTAGTACAATAATTTCAAATGTTTAAATAGATCTGAGTATATCCTAGAAGTTGTTTTAATATTTTGGACTAGTCCTCTTTTTGATATAAAACAAGTATTAATAATGCTGTATGGAGGGTCTCCAATAAAAATGTTATTGCATACTATTTATGCACACATTTAGTGCGAGCACATAAAATAATGTACCAACAGGTTTTTTACCCCAAAAGTATCTTCTATGCTCAGGTTGTAGTTTTAACTTAATTACCAATTAGTGTACTGACTCGGTTTGTGTTTGGCAGCATGGAATCATATGGGTGAATATAGCAATAGATTTGTATGCAGTTTGTAGAGATATCATACTCATTAACAATATTAAAAATATTGGAATCTGTAACAGAAAAAGAAGAAAAATTTGTAAGAAATAAAAAGAAAAAATATGTCTCCATGGCCACCTGCTGATGGATGTAACCAAATTTGCATGATTGCACGGGAGTTAGAATTCATTGTGGATCATCAGATGAATAATTTCATGAGACACATGTATGTCTTTTACGTAGATTTGGTATAAAACATGATTAAACAGTAAGAAAACTTCTCCTAGTTTTAACATGAACCAGAACATAAAATAATCCAAAACTTAAAGTTAATGTTAGCATCTTCACAAGATAGCAGAAGACATATACTTATTTTATTAAACAGGAAACGTGGCTATATACATGTAGCCGAATGGAACACCCTTAATTAAGAGAAGGAATTCAATAAAAAATTAAAAAACGTGTGTCTTTTTAAAATCAGTTCAAGCAGTCAAAATCTTTTAAAATCTGCTATACCTGCAAACGTCAATCAAACTTGCAGTCACAGCTAGAGAAAAACCTAATGCTTGTCAGAATCCATAAATACATGTACAACAAGTAGTACTCCATTAGAAACGTAAAATCTGCTTATAATATTATCTAAGAAAGTTTTACGTTTATTCAAGTAAACCAGAGTACATGCCAACAAGAGAACCTAGACTGAGGATCTATAGGCTACTGTTCTTTAGGAAAAATCAAAAATCATGGTATAGGTTACTACAAAATCAAAGAACCAGAAAGTATAAAATTTATTGAGACACATCAACTCAGAAGCTGTCCGATTTATTACAACATAATGCAGAATGAAGCAGATTAGAAGGACCCACATACATTTTTATGACGCTGCATTAATGCAAATTGTAAGATAAAACAGAAAATAATAATACTTACAGTAGCTATTGCCACTATGCTTTAAATTTATTAATCTTTAAAAGACGGAATAATATATATAGGGCTACTCAGTGCCCATCAAAGTATTGTTGAACAGATGTTGCAGTAAACCATAGGCATGCTAAAACATTGAGGCACCTTTTACATGTACTTGACCTCTGCTGCTACAAGAAGTCAATAGGCGTATGAAACCTTATTTCTTGGACATACGTCACTATTTAACAAGTTATTAAGACATAAAGGGACAGGTGTCGCTAATGTACTTCCTCTACCGGCAGTCGACCTTTGTGGAATGAGAAATCATTAGGCCTACCCATAATGCTTTAGAGTCAGAAATAATTCGACTCTCTTTGACTATTCATTAAAGTCACAAGTCTTTATATGTAACAGTACGAAAGATTTTGTACAATATAATACTTCTTGTTTCTAAGTAGGTCAAAATACCTCTCACACGGATCTAACTAACTTCTCTTTATAATCATGCTGTTTTTTACTACCAGGTTAATAAGACTAAACTACCCAGAACATAATTTTTTCTACAACAATCTGTTATCCTGGCCGTTCAAATAAAGAATTTTAATTTACATTGTTGACAGTGGTGTCTAAACTTGACAAAAGCTCTGATGCACTAATGACCTCTCTGCCCAAAAATGGGCTAGAGATCACTAAGTGTGAGCTCCACATGTTATTCGCAATGACATAACATATATTCTATTTCTATGTGCTTTGGTGGTAACTAAACGTTAGAGTGATGGCAGCAACCTCAATCTAAATCATTGTTTGTAAATGTTTCAAAAGGCAAACTTTGCTGGGGAAAATCACCAATTTCCCCCAGAAAAAATGTAAAAGACATCGATGCCTCAAAATGGGCCATGTAGCTGTCGCGGGGATTTTGGTGATTGGTGTGGTCACTGCTGTGCTGGGTTGCGTTTGGTTGTCTAAGGCAATGATGGAAAAATCTTTCGTCATTGTCTGAAGCGGTGGCTGTTGGGCTTGCTGCAGTGGTCGGACTGACTGCTTAACTTTTGTGTGGGGTTTGTGTGTTCCAGTGGGTTGACTCCTTCATACTGTATATATTGAAGCACTAAGGTGAGTTTTTACACACTGTTATGTAATCTTGTAATCTTTGTTTATATAAACCTTGTGTGTCATATCATTATTCTATTCTATATTGTATGTCATATCATTATTCTATTCTATATTGTGTGTCATATCATTACTCTATTCTATTGTATGTCATATCATTATTCTATTCTGTCACTTTTTTAGTTTCACTCGAGAATTAAATGGCTCAATGAGCCCATACTCTGTCTATACAACACAGAGCAATAATAAACTACAGAAAACAAGCATTATGCATCATCAATGTGGAGCTCTGCTGCTAGCTTAATATCATTGACCCGCCTCCTAGCTACTGTGGCAGCAGCTATACATGTAGGTCAAAATACCAACAACTCCTAATCAAACATAAAATAATTGTCAACAAAAGCAGTCATAGTCCACCGCCGTTGATTGCATGACATCAAACAAAATATTTGAAATGATGTAATAATGAACATCTCTTCCTGCTTCATCTGGCCGTAAAATTGGAAAAGTGAACGAGCTGCTTAACCTGAACCAAGAAGCTCTAAAGTTTCATTCAGAAACAGACAAAATGAGTCATTCAGCCAAAAGAATACTTTATAACCCGTCTACATTGTGGAATGACGCTAAACCACACAAAATCAAAAAGAATACAAAAGTCCTTGTTTGATCAGGCTAAGCTTAAAAGAGTAGCAGTTAGCGCTGTATTATGGTTGTTAGAAGTTGCCATTTTATATTCTATTCAGTATGGTGACCACTGACAAACACCAACCAAATGGACATATCGAGAAACAAAGTGAAAAGTGTGTATATATATATATAAAATTCCCGCTGACATAAAACATTCAACTCAATCTTAGAAGATGTCAACAGGTCATGTGACATTGGTGTAAAGAATAAAAGAAAATGTGGCACTTACATGTACATGTAGCCTATAACATACATGCATGCAAATTGCATGCTATAATTGGGTCCAAAACAAGAAAAATAGTAAAAATAGTTGCCCCAATCATTGGGGTAATAAACCGGTTGTCCGTCCACCCAGTAGAATACTCTGTAAAAGGCAGAATCATGGACACAGCTCATCTAACATAGCTAACAGACTGGTCAGTACGGATGGTGAATTTCACAGTATGGTCATTTCTAACAATATTCCTACAAGTGAAAGATCTGGTTAACGCTCACTAGAGAGACCTCATATACATTATACCATAAAATAATAGTCGCTTATAGAAAAAGAAAACACCAAGATCTATTATAAACAAGTTACAGGGATCATTAAGTGTGTAAAACTCTACTACTAATAGATCTGAATTATAAAACAGGGTCACAGTATAAGCCAACTGACCACAGATGTGACCTGCGCCGGAAAAAAGTTGTAAAAGCCATGTTGTTCAATGAGATCTACCATGCCGTCATAGATCATAAAGCAATGTGTTAACAAAGGGAAGAATAATTGTAGACTTTCACCAACAATAATTACTTTGTACCTGCATATGTATCTACTTACTTGGCAAAACTTTCCTTTGGAGTTATTAGTAACAATGTAACTATATGCTAAAAAAACATCTAAAAACATCTACAACGAATAGGTTGCACTTTCCATAGTGATGTTTCTCATGTTTAGGTGTTTTAGTGTAACTACATTATATGTACATGTAGATGCAAAGTCTTGGGTTCAGTTCAGCACTTGGTTCCTTTTAAATGAGTAAAATTGAACAAAACACAAGAGAATAAAAAAACAATATCTACTGTAGGTACTATGAACTGAAACTTGATTCTTAATCGCTTAACATTTTCTGGTGAATCTTTTGTTTATTCTGTCAACATGTCCTAAGTCTACATTTGAGGTTGTTCTGGTACAGTACTAAAATCTGAATAGACTAAGCTCAACCAGCAGAATGCTGCTTTCTATTGAATATTTGGAACATTCTAGAGCAAATACATCTGCAAATCTGACAATGGATTCTACTGCATTATTGACCCAAGAAATGAGACTAATACAACTCATTTAGAAGATTATAGCAGCTTATATTATGCCCACAGCTTCAGTAATTAAACTACATGTACTTTCTAAGAGCAGACAGAAATAGTAATTACTTTTATCCTTTTCCAAAGACTATCCATTGATTATGTTTCTGTAATCATGAGACATAACATACAGAATCACACTTGTAATAACTATTTTAACTTGACAGCTGCCAGGATACTAATGCAAAGCAAGCTCTTGAAATGTAATTAAACTTTGGTAAATACAAGCCTTAATTATAGCAGTTATCTAATGACAGCTGTTCCACATGTACATGTATGACAAATTGTACAGAGAATCATCAGAGAACATCAGAAAATGTATTTATGCTTACAGTAGTGGTAAATTATACTGTATATGTTGATATTGATTTTTAGATTTACACACAGCATAAATACTGAAATAGGACGCCAAGTTGAAAATGGCCTTGCTTTAAAATTTTGCTTCTCATATTTGTAAAATTGAATGGCTAAATGCTATTCTGTTAGAATTTAATTCTTTATTAATCAATACACACAAGAATACACGCAATCATGTTGTAGTGTATAAATATCGGGAATTTGTTTTTCATTTTTACACCTATTCTATTATTTTACAGGTATTTACATAATTATTTTCAAAATTTATCTAAAAATGATTTAACTTCCTTTGTAAACTGATAGTCATGCCACCATCATTATAGATATGGCACCGTCCAGATTCCCATTGACAAGTAACCTGAAGTATGTATGTCAGTGTTATAACGGCAGTTTCCACTTGCTACCCTGTACAACACCAATAATCAAACTCCTCTCTACTTCGCCTACAGAGTCAATGAGTTAACATGTGAAGGAAGACAGCCTTCCAGAAAAGACGAGCGGTTCGTAGAACCTGAAATGAAGACTGACCATAAAACTGGATTTCCAAAATGCACCGTTAAGGAGCATGTATAACTTGAGATGATACCCTATCAAACTCTGCATAGCTCATTACTGTGAACTAAGGCTACTGAAATGAGTCTGCTGCTGCTACTACTACATAACTGCTATCGTTGCTACTTCTACTTCTATCGTTGCTGCTTCTGCTATTACTGCTACTACTACCGCTATCGCTGCTGCTACTGTTACTGCTATTACCACTGTTGCTACTACTACTGCTGCTTCTACTACTGCTGCTACTACCACTGGTGCTGCTGCTACTACTACTACTATCTCAGAGCAGAAGAATCCTTGTTTCGTGTAACTATATTATAATATTGCTAGACATCTATAAAAGTGCAATGGTAGAAATAATTTATTGAGTTAACAAACAAGTTCTGCATTATTTGTTGTCAGAATTTAGCCACAGAACCTGTAGAAAAGCAGTATAGCTGGTTGGTGCACATACGAAGCGTCTCAACTCAGGAGAATCACAGTTTGCAGGGAAAAAAAGGCAGCTGAGATATCGAGATAAACAGACCTTGGGTGATTCCAGTCAGCTATTTTAAATTGGCAGCTGTGTAGATGACAATGTAAAGGATTACTAAAATTTAAACGACAAAAGTTTCAATTGAAGAGGTTGCTGTTGCAATGGTTATCTTTCATTAAAATACAGAGAACCAATACGCCTATGCTGTCTCAACTACATTCCTTTTCTCCATGGTTGAGGGTTGTGGCACCTTGGAAATATATAGATTTACTCATGAAAACATGTGGATAAAACCTGGTTTCTATAAATTGTCAGCAAATTAACATAGCACATTCGACTAACATAATAATTCTGCTTAATTTTAAAATAACTTAGAAGATTTGGACCACATAATGGTAATGTAAGAAAGACCATCGTATCTAACAAAAGAAAGAAGCTAAACCCAATACCAAACAACACCCCAGCTATTTATGGACGCAACTGCAGAGTTAAGGATAATTGCCCATTAGAAGGTAATTGTTTAGCACCTAGCATAATTTACCAAGCTACAGTATCAGCACCCAATGCCAACATACCAGACCAAACTTACATAGGACTGACAGAAAACACTTTCAAGAAGCGCATGTACAACCACAAATCTTCATTTAATAATGAAAACCAAAGGGCTAGCACAGAGCTAAGTAAATACATCTGGGAACTGAAGGAACAGCAATTAAACTTCAACATCAGGTGAAAAATAATAACGCATGCACAGGCCTATAACAACTCTTCCAAAAATTGCCACCTATGCGTGACTGAGAAATATTTTATTTTATGCAAACCACGCATGGCCACACTAAATAAACGAAACGAGCTCATATCCACGTGCAGACACTCTAGAAAACACATGCTCAACTATGGAATCACTTGATACAGCAAAATTAGTCCTAATCTCTCTAGCTACATGTATATAGCAGTAAGCCAAACAATCGCTACATATAAAACACCATAACCATGTCCTTTTGTCCATTAGTAGTTAATTGTGTCTCTTTTGTCTGATGATTGCTATATATTTCATTCTAGTATATAGCATGAAACTAATAGTAATAAAACAGATAAAACAGTGAGATTCTACCAAATATTAATGGTAACTCATGTAGGCTACCTGATGGTAGACCATAAAATTTTTTATTCTGAAAGTGTGATAAAAATATACACTGCACATGGAATATCTAAGAGTTATAGTTCTTATAGTGATACTGTCTTGACATGCACCAACATAGGAGGAGGGGAGGCAATATACTTGATAAAGCGCAGTCGGTTACAATACTGTACACTCAATCTCTTGTCTACTGCTGTACTCATGTATTCTCTTCATCTATCTAGACTTTTATGTTGCTGAAGGTAGAGTTAAAGTTGTTAAAGATTATATAAGATTCGGAGTTAGGGTTCTGCAGTATTATGTGCTATTCAGGTTCAAAATCTTTCAGTAAAAAATTAAAGAGTGTTGCCAGATACACACCTCCATTGTCTCAACTGAACTTTGTACTTCTGTGTAAGTTCTAGGATCCACATGACCTTCTAGAACTAAAATACCCAGGCAAAAAAATCAGCCACAGCTAATGTCTTACTGCCTACCAGCCAGTCAGATATGAAATATAAGTGTACTTACTGTAAAAGTGTTATACACTAGTTTCTGGTAGACTTTCAATTGTTGAAACCTCAGATGTGTTTCTGCAGGGTATGAATGAAAGAATATGTATTTAAATTTGTGTGACAAAACATGTACAATTAATAAGATGAATTAGGCTTATGACTTTTCCTCTTGCTATCTATATAAACAAGTGTTTACAGCTTTTTCTAGCCTTTGGTTTTTGTTATAGCCTCTGAAACATGCTAATTTTTTGACACAATACATAGCTTCAACTAACCAGCACTGCTCACTAGCTGTAGAGTGCAGTGAAAATGTATTATTTAGTACAAACAGATCTTTGAAAATAAAGAACCTTGAAAAGCTACAAGATGGCCACCCAGAGTGACAAACGCCTTCTACTGACCACACTTTGTGGCTGTAAGAAAGGAGGGAGAGTGAGAAGATACTTGGATAGCCATGACAAGAGATGGTCAACTGCTGTTCTATAAAGAAATGAAACTGCAAATGATAAATAATCATTTTACTCTAGAAGTAATTGTTTTACTGTCGAGGCCAAATGTGTGGATACTTATTGTCATCATGCACTACTACTGTCAGAGAACCATTAAACTGAGCAGTGGAGCCGGTTTTATTTGCCTTAAAATGAAATTGAATGAGTTGTCATTTCTACGTTTGAAGATCTCTAAAAGCGGTACCCAGTTTGGGTCAAAAGGTCTAAGGCTAGTAAAAATATTCTACCACTGCATTTACCAAAGACCAAAGAGTGCTACAGATGGTGATAGACTTGATCACAATTTACTCTGTCACATGTGTGTAAATATCGGGTTCTAGCATTGCAGCAATTGAACTTATTGGCTCTTCAGCTTCGCATGTACGTACATGCATATCCACGTCTGCAGGTATGGCCAGACATGGACATGACCGTACAACTAACAATATAGAAACAAAAAACCTATTTAAAAGGTGAACCATATAGCCTACTTGTATATGCACAGCAAATTAAAATAACGGTTTGTCCTCGGGCTGGTTTTTTATGTATATGATGAAGGACAGGAGTGAGTATGCCTTGCTAGTATTACACGAATTAAGTTGCAGTTACAGCAAATAACGAGAGTCCATTTATAAGGCAGTCTCAGGCACTTCAGATAAAATCCATGTTTTGTGTAATTAACAGGATTTTGGTTTAACTCTACTGAGGTGGAAAACAAGTGGTTTGCGAATGGGAAACTAGGTGCTTCTCTTTGAACACAAAGTGCTTGTTGACATGAATTACATATTTGATTATCTTTTGGAAAGATCCTAGTCAAACTAATGCACTGTATGAACATATACTCTGTACTTAGAACAGACAATCGTAGGGTGCTTGCACATATTATGTACTTGTACATGAAGTTTTAAAAAGGATTTCCATGTAGTTGGATTTGCATGTGTGGTCTTATGCCAAAAGAAATTTTAACCTATGATTTTATTTTGTATTGGGTGTAGGATGTATTACAAAGAATACAGTCCGCTGTGGTATATTATATAAAACATATAGCTCTGTTCCAGGTACTGTTATAAACTCCATGGACATCTGTTAATTTGGTTAATTAAAGGCTATTAGACCTGTTCTTTTCAAATTGAGACAGAAGTATTAATTATAAAATAACACAACATACATATTATACAAATATAAGCTTTTCAAGATACGACATCACTGTATGTTCTCCTTTCTGTGGGTTTGGTTTTTCATGGACTTAAAGCTAAGGTATAACATCAGATACCACATACCAGGATGGACCAGAAAAAACTAAAATACCCAGAATTATAAAATGCATGTATGTACTACAATCATCATTCATAAAATAAGTAGTCTACAGAATGTGCACTGTGCACTTGTGTTCATTGCTACACACAAATATAATAACAATAATAATTGCTATAATATAAGAAAATGAACAGGGTTAAATAATAAGCTATGTCACTATCTTACTCTATAAAGCGTTTACTTTTTTTTGTCAACTTTGGCGAATAAATAATATATTCAACTCACAATATATTGTACAGTCTCCCTGTTTGTGTCTTGCTACACCAGGCGTTCAACTTGTTCATTATAGGTAGAGCTTCATCCTCCGGAGTGAGCAGGAGTGAGCAGCAAGCGACAGCAGTCTGGTGGTAATGGCCAACACAGCGTAAATGACTAGCATAAATGACGTCTAGCGCCTAACCTCAGCTTGTTTACTACGGGCTTTACACTATTAAGAGAAGACAACTTCTTCTGACTTATCATGGCCATGAGCAGAGGTAATGCAAAGTGGTATGTGGGTATGTGGTACATATTATACTTTTATTAGTTTGAGCTTTTAAAGCCAGACTTCATACATGTAGTTGTTATAGTCAATATTGGGCTCTTCCCTTTTAGATATGTTGCAGATCAAATATTTAGGCAAGGCTATTAATAAAAATCTAGGGCTTTAATTTCTGTTTGTAAATAAATTGAAATAATAGGCTAAAAATACTATTATAGACCAAACTATAGACCTTGCCCTAAAACTCTGCGATCAGCTGCTGCATCCAGCATTTTTCTAGATGTAGCTGTGTAGTTATATACATACATTGTATGTCAATAATTTAAAGTCAAATGAGTAGATGGAAAAACCTGTCTTATAAGGTTATACATGTACTTGTAGTCAAGCTTGAATATAATTATGTACAAGCACATTTACAATGTATGTAATAATTATATATTAATCATTATCATCAACATTGCATTGCACTACTATTGTAAACTGACTGGCATGACCTCAGTGACAGCTGCTGTCCTAGATGACCTTGATAATCTGACCTATGAAGCACCTTGGAGTGCATGCATAGTCATATTGTTTTTGTATGCATGACATGACTTACAGTTGTAGAGTGGAAATTCGACTACTGTGAGCTAATTATGACTTCTTCTAGCAGCATAGGTGAGCAAGTAGTCGGTAGTTATTTCATAGCACTGTGGTAGACTGTCAGTAGACGGCAGCATGTGTAGGTGTCTGCAGCAGAATTTGAATTATAGTTGCCTTTTTTAGAAAGGTCTGGTCAACAGTTGCTGTCAGTTAAACATGCCCATCTTGCATAGCATTGCATAGCCACAGTATACTATTAGATTACGTAGCAAATTCCCGATGTATTTCACCATTGTAGGTATTTTCCAGCTTATAACTTATCATTTTTATGTATTTCACTGATTTTGGTACAAAAGTTTAAACAAGTAGTCTTGTACTTGGATGTAGAAGAACTCTGTGAAATCAACCTTTTCTGTTCTAAATCTGTACTAATTTCTCTTTAGCTGTTGATAGTGAGTTTAAACTGAATGAACATGGTGACTTCCTGGTAACGTCCGAGGTGCTAGAAAGCTACCAGAAGTATGGATATATTATCATCAGGTGGGCGGATACATGTACATGCATACATATTTACAGTATAACTGATTATGTTGATTATGTCGTGTTGCAATGTTATTTATATTAAACCCTCTGCAAGTGAGTAATCCTTTAGCAGTGATACAAAGTAGCTTGAAAAAAACAGTCTGCAATTACATTGTATGTACGCAGACTGTTTTCTCAAGAAGACACCATAGAAAAACTGGTCAGACGGGAATGCCTTTGCCGACAAAATTTGAAATGTCAGCAAGTTACTGTGTGACTAGTTCTTGAACATTTTGATCATATTACCCTACCAAGATACGAACCCAAACTACATGTATTTGCAAACAAACTTGATCTCTTACTTTGTGCTCTGTAGAGGTCTATTAAACGAGGAGGAGATAAATCTAGTAGAAGAAGGATGGAACAATGATCCTCATCTCCAGCCCTACAAGTACCCGCAATCGGATGGTTTGTCGCTTTCTATTAATCAATCAAGTTACGGTGCATGTAAATAGCTCAGGTGGATGTTATGTACAGGGCAGAGTATTTTGTTTTTATTATATAATGTTATGCATAGAATCAATAAAGAAATTTATTTGTGTTATGGTATAGCCTGTGATCAAATAGAATTTCTATTACATTATGGGAGGGAGAGGTTTTAGAAGCATGAAGCAGTAATTATATGTATATACAGTCATGTAAATACAATGTTAGGGTGCAGTACAGTGATTTAGCGTATTCTGTTACACTGACTTAGAAGTAAATATGCCTGTTGCCCAGACCATGCTTTGTATAACATCTATAAGTATGAGTGTAGCCTGATGAAGAGTTATTCAAGCTAAAGATATTGGGCAGTGTCAAGGTCAGCCTTGGTACCTCCATGAATGTGTAAACAATCTCGATGATGTGCATACAAGTATAAAATATTTATGTTTTTATATAACAGATAAAGGAGACCTGATGACCCTTGCAGTGTGGGATGATGCATCAAATGACGCTACTGGTCTAGTAGCTAGGAGTAAAAATGTAGCTGCCACTGTAGAGCAGGTGAGTGCAAGTCGGCTGACGGGATTTTGATGGTCAAGTATATTACAATCTACATGTACATGTACATCTAAAACCAATGATGAGAATTGCTGTGTAAGCCTATATATACTACTTACATACTGTATTGCAGAGAGGCCTGGTTTTGAATAATGCCGAGTGGACATGTACATGTAGAGCTTTGACTGGAATCAAACACCATTAACTCTAGACAATTTTTTGAAAAGTTTGAAATTATAAGATAATAAACACAAGCGTAATAATATGTCCTGTTCAGCGCTACTGCTAATTTATCCAAGTGACTATTCCTTGCTTGTAGCTGCTTGGAGATGAGGTGTATCACTACCACAGCAAATATTTGTGCAAACCACCACGAACTGGGGGCTCATTCATCTGGCACCAGGATTATGGGTGGGTATCTTAACCTACCTTACCAAAGTAATATCAAGATATCTGGCAATAATTAAAGATGAGATGAAATACATGGACATGTAGATGTATTACTCATCGAATTTGTCTCTATCTCCAATCTACATGTAACTGTTAATTACTACATTGTGTTACCCAAGTCTGGTCATTGCAAAAAGTATTCCAAACTTAGTTTTCTTTGTCGTATTTACATGTAAATTGTGTTCTAGACAATCATTTTACAGCTTCAACAGCAACTACACCAAATTTCATATTTATAATAAAAATATATTTTTTATGACAAACTAATTTCTAGCAAGATAGGTGAGACTAGCATCCGCGGTGCCAAACCCAATTCTTTAACGTGGCTGCCCAATAGCAGAGCTAATCAAGGGGCCACCACGGTTCCTAGAGCTTGATATTATTATAGTCCGATATGGAACGGAGGGAAAACCTTCTTTGGGACAAAAACCTCCAGGTCATTCGCCGGACTCGAACCCACATTCTTGCAGATAATTTGTGTCATTGCTGCAAGACTAAAGTGACTAGCGCTAAACCACTGTATGCAGTCTGTGTGTCATGGCTCAGTATCTATATTATATGCAAGTTAATGTCCGTTTGTGTATCTATTTTGGATGTGTCACTCCATTCCCAGGTATTGGTATCACAATGGATTACATTTCCCAGATGATTTGTGTACAGCATTTCTTGCAGTGGATGATGTCAACCAGGAAAATGGCTGCCTAAAGGTATGTGGCATATCCTATATCAATATTAATGTTAGTTAGTTTAGCTTTAGTACCATCCATACTTATAAACTATTCACCCTTGCGGCCATGCAAGTTGTTGCTGTTGAATGTCTGATCTAAATTATGCTGGTGGTACTTTAGTTGCACCAATTTGGAGTAATCTCCCCTAGACAATAGATGGTCGTAATGCTCAAAGTAAATCTAAAAAGGGATACTGCTTTAATAGTGAGCAACAAACTGGTGATCTTGTGGTGTATCATCAGGTTAGCTCAGGTTCTAACAAATCCAAAAGAGTGGGTGGATATGTTGGGCAGCTGCTTGTAAAGTCATATGATTGCGTAGAATCTTTCAACCAAGTCTACCATTTGTACTACACAAGTCATTTATTACTATGAACGTTACACAGTGTAATTTTTTCAGATTATTCCGGGCTCACATAAATGTGGAAGAATTGAACATCTCAAGTACGATGACCAGATACAGGCTGACTTGGAGAGAGTAGAATACTACAAGGAGAAGCTAGGTACGTGTTGGCAAATGTCTTGCCCTATGTGTAAGGGCTGAGGTTAGGAACTTATGCTAGGTTTCCAAGGATCCTATGCGAATTGTGCTGTGTAGGTAATGCCTACTAGGCAGTAGTCCTTTTACACACCCCTATTCCTCATTATTAAATATTCAGGTGCACACCATTAAGGATGATATTTTGTAGAATACAACTTGTATACCACAACTTTATATTTTATAATACAAATACATAATACGACTTTATATTTTATAGTACAAACACATAATACGACTTCACAGTATGTTGCATAATACGAGTGTATAACGCAACTTTATATTTTGTTATATAATGACTGTAATGTATACTATAATTTTAAGGTTTTGTACAATGTAGAATATTAGGGGGTTTGGCCATTTTTTATACATGTAGGATGTATTTTTAAGCATGAAATTTATATTTGTAAAGAATCGTAAATAAAATGTAAATTCCTTGCTTAAAAAATGCATCACAATGTAGAATGTACTCTAGTATTAAATTACAGTTATTACATGTATATAATATTCAGGTATGAAGGAAGTCATACTTAACAGAGGAGACATGCTCATCTTCCACTCCAACATACTGCACAGAAGTGACAAGAACGATAGTGACAGGAGAAGGCTGGTGCTTGCAGTTGCTTATAATACAAAGAGAAACAACCCGACTAAAGTACACCACCATCCTTTTTATAAGAAGATGCCAAAGGTATCCTTTATATTGAGAATATTGCTATATCCTTCAGACCTGCATCTGTATGCACATTCATTAATGTACAATATATAGCAGCAATGGTACATTTGCATGATCTAATATTGTGGTGTTTAAAAAGTAGAAGTCACTTATTACCATACTGCGAATTCTATTATTATATAATACAATTTTATTTAAAATTATGGAAAATTAAAGCACATTGTACTAAAGTTCTGAAAGCCAATTGAGCAAAATGATTTTCAACTTATTTACTCACAGGGTGTAGGTGAAGGCTCACTCACCGTGTATCTATAGAAAAAATATCTAGTGAGATAAATTTTTCAGCCGATACAGTTTTGCTCAAGTTGTTTCTAATATACGCTGTATATGAGTAAAGTAAATATCCCATAAAAAAACTATTTCTAGTTTTGAAAATTTTTGAATGCATCTACTCTTTCCTTTATGTGTAAATCTATAGATATGTAGAGTTTTCTGGTAACTGTACACTATTATAGATTCGAATCAAATATCAGCTGGAAATATGCTTTTAAAGCGTTGAGAATATGGAAATTTTGTAGGTCAGTAATGATACGCTACTTAAATGGAGTGAGACGAAGGAGTGGGACAGCACTAAAGTATTCTATGACCCACGAGTGTCTAAAGGACATATGAAAACCATTGATGGGAAAGACGCTAGGGATGATGAATGAGAGCAAAACTCTTCAACGAGTAGAAAACATAACATTTTATTCCATGTACTGCTAAATATTTTAATTTACAGTTAGCGACTGGTTTTTTAAATATTGTGACAAGTCAGAATTCACGAGCTTCAGACAAAGTTTGTGTTGTGCTGCGGTACTGATAATCTATAGTTTTACATTCAAACTTTAGATCACCATTGTTATAAAAAATTGCAGTAATAAATAGTAAATTCATGTACACGCCTAATTTATACATGTACATGTAGCACATCATAGTACATACATAATACATTGTACATGTATATATCTATCATTTTATATATAACTATATTTATACAATGTATATGTATATACACATACAAGCACATTAGCACATTCATAATTATATTAAGTTATATATTGCAACATTTATGCAGACTGCCACAGCTGATAGGAGTAGGCAACTGCCAGGTAAGCATGTACTTTCATGATGCTTTGTGTATATTATTCCAGCTTATGCATCATAGCCTCCAATGCCTTGTACCCCTGCTACCATCCTAGAGTGGGGTAACAGGTTTGGTAGCTATCCCCTGAGCTCTAAGGCTAACAACACCACTATACAGATCTTGCAATTGATAGATGAATGTATTGCACAAAGAAACTCTATATTGTATAACGAGGTGTTATAGCAATATGGTCGTAATACGAGGTCGATCATACATTGTATCTACTGCTCACTGGAAGCTTCCATTTTTAAGATTGCTGAGCTGGTGTAACGATAATAATATGTTCTGTTCAAACCCCAGTCAAGGACAGGGGCATGTATTTTAGTGGATGGGAAAAAAGTCTCTCACTGCTCAAAAGATAAATGAAAAACATGATATAATAATGTGACATGTTACGTATTAATCACATTTGCAGTCTCCCATTCACACACTGCAGTTTTTGGCCATTATACACACGTAAAATGATTTGACCTAAATACTTAGCAGCTGGATGACATTGACAATTTAGCATAATATTGTAATGGTTTCTGTGATTTGGTGCGGTCGTCCTTGGACGACTATCGACCCAGAAATGAAGTACCTATGAGTGGTAATAGGACTTCGCATTACATGAAAGATCGAGCGGTCTCAGTAGCCCAAATACTACCAAAGACGGCCCATCTGATCCCAAGTCCGACCTTCAGACTATACAATGAAAGAGAGTAATCCGACCTAGTAGGCGGTTCGCTAAGCGAATGACCTAGTAAAAGGAAGAGAAAGTCTCTGTATCAAGTATAGATGTGTCTTTATTGAAAGCCAAGTGAAGACTGAGACAATGAACAGTAAAACAGTGCCCTTTATATAGTATAAGGACTTCCGGCCGATGTGACGTCGGGAAAAGACGACGTGTGGTCGTCCGGAAGTTGCGCAACAAGATGGCCGCCGGAAGCCCGACGGCCGACCCAAAATAGGTCGGGTTCTACAAAAGTTGCTTAAAATGGTCCAATTCATGTACAAAATGAATATCAATGGATTCTGAGAGGTCGGGCCTCTGTACATGGGTATAAAAGGCATTAAAAGACTTAGTAATAATCATGTAGTTACATACAATTATATAGTGGAACAATACATGAATAAGTAGTGAGTATAAACACATGGAGACACGTATATAGACAGTAATTAATGGTTTAACATGCAATGCAATTGAATATAAGTATACGAACAGCTAGTTACAAGAGTGTGAGTGTCAGATGAGTGGTGTTGTAACAACTACTAGGCACTTAGGGTGCGGTAGAGCTTGTCCGGTAGTTGGAGTCGTATACTAAATGTCCTGTACCATTACAATATTACACATTGTATTCTGTACAAACTGCTTTTGAAAACTGACATGACCTAAATAAGTACAGCTGCTAACCTTGATAAAACTGAGAGTCTTGCATATCATTAGAACACATTAAATTTAGTAGCCTTTGTGCCTGCATCATATGAAATTTATCGACCTACAGTTGTAGAGCGGAAACTCAACTACTGGGCTAACCGTGACTTCTCTTAACAGCAGAGGTAGGCAAGTAGTCGGTAATTAGCACTGTGGTAGCCAGTAGGTGGCAGCAACTGTATGTGTCTGCAGTAGAATTTGATTTGCATGTATAGCTATGTGATTTAAAAGGGTCTGTCAGTTAAAGACGTCCACCTTGATAAGTAGTCTTACATAACCAATAGTCTTGCAGCTCCTTGATGGTGTGAAATGAAGATGAAATACTTTTTTTTATTTTAAAAGCAATTTTTTTTCAAAAAGATGCATGCCGTATAATAGGCTGCCAGTTACTAGTACATAGGTTACTAGTGGCGTACGGAGGAGATGTTAACCGATGTGTTTCTTCGTTGTTGGTACAAGCGTCTAAACACTTAGTTTTGTACTTCATTAGTGTCGATACTAACATCCACAATAACTGGTTTATTTTGATTACTGTAGCTGTAAAAATTTATTTTTAGCTGTTGATAGTGAGTTTAAACTGAATGAAGACGGTGACTTCTTGGTAACTCCGGAAGTATTAGAAAGCTACCAGAAGTATGGATACTTCATCATCAGGTGGGCGAATGTGTTCAAGTGATTACAGAGGTGATAGAGAAGTTGTATTGTCTTGGGTCTGATGTAATTATGTAGACTGTTTTCTCAAACTGACCCCACCAAACAGCTGTCATCAAGTTTACCTTTAGAGTTGAGTACTATCCTTGCTTATAAACCAATTCATCCTTACGGCCATGAAAGTGGTTGAGATTTCACACGAACGTGTCGCAGGCAACTGTTTTAGTGATACCAACAATTCATTAGTTGCCTCAGTTAGGAGTTATGTGCCCCTAGACAATAGTTGGACTCGAGGGATGCTGCTTACAATAGGCGACAGACTGGTGATTTTGTCGTGCATAATCAACTTAGCCTGGATTCTCATACACGTAGATCTAAAGTGGTGGGTGGAGTTGCTGGGCAACCGTATGTACATGTAGATATAGAATCTTTGAACCAAGTCTACTATTGTATTGTTTGCATTGATGATGTGAATAAATTGTTCAGATTATTCCGGGCACACATAAATGTGGAAGAGTTGAACATCTCAAGTACGATGATCAGATACAGGCTGATTTGAAGAAAGTAGAGTACTACAAGGAGAAGCTAGATATGCTCCTCTCGTTGTACATGTAGGAACCGAGGCTACTAACTTCTATTAGATCTGCTACAAACTCCAATTGAATTGATCTCTGCAGTGACTATCACCAGATAGCTCTTTTAAACAACCAAATTACAAATTACATTCAGGATTGGAGGAAGTCGTACTGAACAGAGGAGACATGCTTATCTTCCACTCCAACATACTCCACAGCAGTGCCAAGAATGATAGTGACAGGAGAAGGCTGGTGCTTGCAGTTGCTTATAATACAAAGAGAAACAACCCAACTAAAGTACACCACCATCCTCTGTATAAAGAGATGCCAAAGGCATTCTTTATATTGCTATATCCTTCAGTAAGTTTATATAGCAGCAATGGTATGTTTGCTAAATCTAATATCTACATCTATATGCACATCCAGTGAATGTATATAGCAGCAATGGTACGTTCACATGATGCAATATTGTCGTAAATAATATAGCACGACGCATTATGAGAGTTTTGATTTTATTCCTAATATATCGATGCTTATCCAAGCATCATCATCAGAGGAAAAAGAACTGTTTTTATTTTTTTCCACCAGATAAAGTTAACTCGAAATAGTCTGCAAGATAGATGTAGTTGTTTCAGATAGTTGGCCACATACGCTGCGTAAGAACATTTGTAAATATCTAATAAAAATCTATTTCTGGTTGCAAAAACTTTTGAATGGGCCTATTGCTTCCTCTATGTGTGTATTGATAGAAATCTACAGATTCATGGTAGATTACTGTAATGATAGACATTGTTATCTTCATGCTAAGTCAAATACCAATTGAAAATGCATGTTTAAAACGTTTAGAACATGGACATTTTATAGGTCAGCAACGATGCGCTGCTGAAATGGGGTGAGACGAAGGAGTGGGACAGCACCAAAGTATTCTATGACCTACGAGTGTCTAACAGGCACATGGAAGCCATTGACGGAAAGGATGCGAGGAATGACGAATAAGGGCATATCTCCTCAACGAGTTCAAAATGTAAAAGATTTTATTCCATTTCATTTCATGTAGTATATATTCTAATTTAGTGCTAGTGCCTTTTTTTCTAAATGAATATCACATTATCTTACATTATGTTAACTTTCACAAGCTTCAGATAAAATTTGTTTTGCGCTACTGCCCTGTTAGTCATCCGCTGCTAGTTTTACATCCAGGTTTTAGACCACCATTGTTATAACAAATTAAACTAATAAATAGTGTTCATGTACACAGCTAGCTTATAGTATACCTGTTATTATTGTATAGTAGCAGAGCGAAATAAGTAACCAATGAAAATCAAGGCCATAAACATATTTAGGTTATGACAACTGCTATGCATGTTACTGTCAATGGCTAATATTGCCCAGCTTGTCAAGTGTATATCGTGCATGGATCCCATTTCAATCGTCAAAGAGCAAGCAATCCCGATTTTTAAAATTATAGACAAAGCAGGATAGTAGGTGAATTATTGATAAATAAACAATATAAAAAGCTAGATTACTTTCCAAGTGTATATTTATCATATAAATAATTCACAATAACATATCAATTGCTGAATTTAACTTACAAGCGTGTAAAATAATAATATTATGACATCATTACGAAAGATTGAAAATTCAAGCAGGTAACAACTTTACCATAAATGGATAATAATTATATAAGCTTAAACTATAGCAGCAAGTACCAAAATAACATTAATAATAACATGCATAACTACATGTAGTATCTAAATACAATTATGTCACATTAACATAAAATAAGAAAATGCTGTAAAACACGGAACTGATAATATACCCGATTGCTGCATATCGTTTCTAGTTCATTAATTGAGTAGGTCAACCAAACAATAGATATATTCTATATTATGTAATAGATTCTACTGCCAACAAATAAACATGATAAGACAGGTGAAATAACCAAATATTGGCATTTAATTAATAATTAATTAACAATTATTAATTAACATATCACAGAAGCGTTTGATTGAAAACTAAAGGTTATGGGGAACCAGCTTTTACTCGAGCAGTTGCGCAATCAATGTTAATAATATTTTTATCAGCAGCATCAGATCAAATTTGTGATTGGCACTGAATGAGTATCAATCTATGATTTGATTGATTATCAATGAGTGTGAATATGATATAACAATGACAGTAAGTAGGCAAGTAACTGGTGAATGATTGACAGTAACAGTTTAATTGTACTCAATACCCAAAGTGTAGGCAAAGCTCTCCCTATCAGCCACACCCCAGAGTCTAGCAGAGAATGTCTCACCATTAGTGCTGGCCAGAACGGCAGCTGCCTGGTTCGGCTTCCTGTTCACCTGCAATGTTATATTACATCATACATATACATATGCAGTCAATAACAGAGGGTAAGTATATGTATTCTGTATATATACTCTATAACGTAGGGTAAGTATACTGTATATATATTCTGTAAAATAGGGTAAGTATACTGTAGGGTAAGTATACTGTAGGGTAAGTATACTGTAGGGTAAGTATACTGTAGGGTAAGTATACTGTAGGGTAAGTATACTGTATACATACTCTATAACATAGGGTAAATATACTGTATATATACTCTATAAGACAGGGCACGTACATATACATTCTATAACATAAGGTAAGTATATACATGTATTATACATTCTATAAGGTAGGGTAAGAATACATATATATATTCTATAGGATAGAGTAAGTATATATACATTCTACAACGTAGGGTAAGTATAATATGTATTCTATAAAGTAGGGTAAGTACATGTTGTACTGTATATACGCGTATAATGCCTCCAGGTCTATTTACAAATGTATAACAACAAGCAGTTACAGTTTTCTCTCCTCCGTGAATTATTAAAGTGGAATATCTTACATCAACTCTAGTGACAGAGTAGGAGTTATCCCCTGTTACAGTTTGCCAGCCGATTATTTCTTGACCATCCAATTTGATGGCAGACGTCTCAGCGGTAAGAGCAACAATGACAAGCTTAGATTGGTAGTCATCTAGTTCTCCACTAGCCAACTTCCTCCACGGTTTCACAGGAATGGCGTACGAAGTTTTGGTGATGTATTGCGACTAGAAAATCAAGTTATCAGAATTAGCAGTTGCATCCCCTGGACTTATTCTTCACAGGAATAAAAAGGGAAAATATATAACTGTGTGGGCCTATTAGCATAGAATGAGGAGGTAAGTAATGGATCTCGAGTCAATAAACAATCAGCTTGTAAATGACAGTTTGTAACTGGATTTTTCACAACTTATTCAGCAATTTTCAAACTGAGACTGAATTGAGGTCTACAGTAGCAATGGTACAATGATGTCTAAGCCTACCACTGGTACAATGGCAGCCAATGTTGGGTCTCCAAGGAATGGATCGTTCTTAGTAGCCTGGCTTCTGGTTATTATCATCAGTTGACAGTTACCTCCTGTAGCCTGTACCTTTGCCTGGTACAGCTTTGGTAGCCAGACAGTCTGGGTGTCCTCTGTAATGTACAATCTCCTACATGTTAATACACTCTATGTACAGACTGTGCAAATACACAGTCAGGTTTTAACTCTTATTTATATTTGAGTCACAGGTCTGATTTGAATTACCTGACATTTTCAATGCTGGCTTGACAGACATGCTAAACTACATGTACATATAGAACTATGCATATAATGTCTGCAAACAGTAGTCAGAGCTGCCTGTCTGTTTAAATTCAAAGCAACTACACATACATTGTAGCTGTGTCTAGCAGGCTGCTGGCTTTATAGCCCTAACTACTGCAAGATGGTAACTACTAATGTGTAGGCATGTATGGCTTGCCTAATATACTATAGCACTAAACATGGATTTGAACATTGCATCTATTTAAAGTCAGGGGAGATAACTTCCCAACCTGTAAACTATGGCAATATAATTAATATATAATTTGACTGTTGGCCAGTGTTAGGAACGAATCTAACATACAATGCAACATTTAAGATGCAAGTTGCTGCACTACAGCAGGTACACAAGCTAAGCTTGTAATACAATGTAACTAAGCAGCTTACACTACATACAGGTTATACTTAGTAAAGTTTCTTTACCAGCAGAATAGTAATAGTATGGGAGGTATCGGTCACGACCCCAACGAACCCAGCCTAAGTATATAACCATAGTAAATAAATCACCAGTTCTCAGTTTAGATTAATCAGTTCTCTGAACATAAATTATATTTGATGTCACACATTACTGTTTGGAGTTGTCCACCTTTTGGCAATACAACAAAAATAAGATTCCAATATACTACAGATATTAATATGCGGCACAACATGGAAGTGCATTTGTTATAAGTGAGGTTGAACTACCCGCCCACCCTCATAAACATGAACAGCTTTGACGAGATCCAATGCTATGCATTCAAACTGGGTCAACAATTTAGTGGACATAGTCGATACATTAGGGACAAGGACATTGTGTGTAGGTCACAGGTGAGTCACTCAAGTTACTGTATAATGACATCATGTAATACTCACCTCCGCTGGAGAATGTGAACACCTGCTCACCGAAGTCACCATCCGCTGGGAAGGTGATGGTAGTGCCAGCTGAACATGTGAACTTAACCTGTTCCTGTGAAGTCATACCATTGGTTGCTACGATCCACTCATTTGCTGTAACAGACAGCCATAATATATATTATTCCAAATACAGATAACACGATTACGCTATGGATGCATTACAGTAAAACACCTGCCTGACACCTGTCTGCCATCTGCCAGTATTCTACTGATTTCCACCAATCATGCACATTTCACTACTTACATATTTAGTCGTGTTTATACTTAGGAAGCAGACTCTCACCATATAGACACATGGGCTTCTCATCGTAGCTTACATTATAAAACAGCAAAGTGCAAACCTGAGGATGAACATATTAACTAGACTTACAGGCGCGGTTCCATGGACTCAGCTGCTCCACTATGTGATCACGTGATTTTGATCCGATCCCAACTCTGATGTTGCCGGAGAAGACGGCTAAGTTGCCGGGGGCGGTGATTATAGCACCAGAGAGATCCCCTGTTGACGTAAGCTGTTACAAGTATCAACACGCAATAGAGATAAATGCATCTGCAAGGTTGATACCTCATACATGTCTACGAGAGTTGGGTGTATACATTACATTACAATTCCCAAGCTTGAAATACGATTGAAATCGGTTTTTTTTTTTTTCTTTAATAAAATTGTGAACTGATATGATGATCTAGCCGAGACCAAAACTATTGAAAGAAGACAACTCCATAAACTCAAACATTTACCTGGAAAGACTCATACTGAGCAAGTGGTACTGTCAGCGAGCTACCGCCATTAACAGTTACGTTATCTAAGGCAGGGTGCAAAACATCAGCGGCAGCGTCTACTTTGCCAGGATGTGCAGGTAGTTGTACCGTTACAGTAGTAGCCTCAGCAGCAATAACTGAGACCACTGTGCCGAGGGTGGCAGGCCAATAGCACATAGCCCTATATTCCGTTCCTAAATAATTAGAAAGTATGACAAAGATTTGTCTCAGCCATTGAGGGGAGTGGTAAATGAATCATAACCTAAAAACAGTCTGTGTGTACTTGACTTAGGGAAAAGCAAAGTTTACTTGAAGATGTAGATTGTTATTAGCTATATTTAACTACAATGTCTATCAAGATTAACGTATTTCATGCTTGAGAGAAACAACTCTAACAACAAATTGTTGGCATAATGGTTTGGTGATAATTTTGAGGGTTCCAGGTTCAAGTATGACAAATTCCTGTTGCACACACAAGAGTTGACTTAGGATTTTCACCAACTAAAATGAAAGTAACAGCTTACAACATTTTTAAACTTGATTTTTGATAAAGTTGCATATACTACATACCTAGCTTTGTCGTACGGCGTACATTAAAAGCATCATTAGAGAATCGGTCCATGTTATAAGCCGCCAGATCGATAGGGCAAGACGACTCCACCAGAAGTGTTCTGTTATATCTACGAGAGCCGTACTGCCTGAACCAGTTAGGTACAGCAAACCTTGTCATACCTCCAGATGGAATCATTACGTTGATATCACAGGCTACACTAGATGGTGCTCCTGGAGTCCTCAGTCTGACGCTTGCTGCTTGATCACAAGTTGAAGAGGCCAGGCTAAATTCAAAAACAGTACACTTAAGGGGAGTTGCCTACCCAAATGACAGTAGACATGTAGCATACTATTAGCGAACATGTATGTAACACATGTACATGACTCTAAGTAATAACGCAATGATATACACATGCACAGGTACATCATGACAATATGTAACAACATTTACATGTGTTAGACATATGCACATCTGTATGACATGTGATAATATACCAGGTGCTTTTTTGACAGGTGCCTGTACGTTTACTTACAAAGTGAGAGACTGAACAAGTGGATACTCTACGACATTATCCATGAAGTTAAATATGTATCGGCCATTGTCTCCACTTGGTGGCATTGAGCAATCTTCATCAACCAGTCCATCATTATCGTCATCTGTGTATAAGAAAGAGAGCATAAATTCAAACTAAACAATCTATCAAGTGCATGTAGATATATATATAATGTATATATACATCTATCTGTATATATACATCTATATGTATATATACATCTATATGTATATACAGCTAAGAAGTATATTGTTCATATACTAGTACATGTAAATGTATATATCAAATATGTATATACATTGTACATACCAGTACATGCATGTACATTACAGAGCATTGATTGTTTACTTTTAAATCTATGCATGGAAGTCGATAGCATATTGTAGAATACACATATATAAGCAACCAAAGAGTATATATATGTATATCTCACCAAAGTCATTGCACAGCTCTTCATCTATCAAGTCATCACAGTCATTATCCAGTCCGTCTCCCATAGCCTGAGTTTCCGTTGGCTCACAAGTGCCAGCAATCAGTTTGAGAGAAATTGGGTTAGAGTAGAACTCTCTGTCTGCAGCTCCGTACATCATAGCGCCGAACACAACGTCATCTACTGCCGTTACGTAGTTCTGACCTGAATACAGATGAACGCCCAATCACGTACAAGCAACGGAATACTTCACAAGGACAGAACTGCTCAGTCGTAATTTATAGGCATGCAAGATAAGAAACTCCAATATCATTTATCATCAGTGATGTAATGTGTCTTGTTCACAGTGAATCTATGGTTCAGTGTCTAGTGTGCAAGGCATAACCAAGGTTTTTATCTGATGTCTCAAAGCATAGCAAAGCTATCTGTTCTGTGCAAATTGGCATACAAAGACGATTAATTAAAAATTGTAAGAAGCAAGATGCTATAACAACTGACATTATAAGTCAAGTTAGGAGTTTAATAGCCTAAAAGATCCTGAAGTATAGTAGGTTAAAAGAAGGAAAGGTCTTCTTAGTGCCCGTATTTATGTTGTCAAACCACGGTATGACATCAAACATACACATATAATTACAGTAATGAATAAATAGGTAGCGAACGTACCAAATGCAATGTCAACAGTGGCAACTGACACCTCGGGGTTGGAGCCAGGTGACACAGTCCAAGAAATAGAGGGGAAGGCGACGGAGAAGAGGTCAACAGCTGTACCGTATCTGAGTTTAGGGATGTTTGCTGTCTCTATGGTAATGGACATTCTACTCGTGTAGGGCAGGTACTTTGAGGGGTCACTATAAACATAACAAATGCTCGTCAACTATTGGCTAGTCCCATAATAATTATAGCCCATAGTAACGGCGTTTTTCAAATTTGATTCAAGTTGTAGCGTAAAAACCTGTACGATGATAGCGTGAGATTGCTCATAGAGCTCTCAAGTTCTCGGATTTTCCCGAGCAGTCCAGATTTTGAATGCTTGCTGGAGAGCACGGGAGGTTTTCCATCATTGATTATCTGCTGAGATTTCGGGAGATTTTCTCACATTTTGAATTGAAATGCTCCAAAACTCCAAATCTTCAGTTTATCTCATAGCTTGTGAGTTGCTTAGGAAAAAGCTACTGATTCCATTACTTCTCAAGGGCAAGGGCTGAATTACATGTATGTACTGTGAATGTTAGGCTGTGAGAAACTAGTTAGGGTAACTCCATAGAGCAATAGATATGTGCGTGTAAGTGACCAACAGCTTTATTTATATCTCTAACCAATTGCTAGTAGAGTAATACTGCTACACTGCTTACACTGCAGTACTGAGTACATCTGCTCACATTTGTTGACTGAGCAACTTGAGAACCCTGCTGTTCAGGGTCGATCACTATCATTAGAGAGTTCATTTGGATACATTCAGTGACCCTAAATTTAGTTACGCAGGTAAAATACTGTGATTTGAAAACATGAGTAGAAACCATCGTTTTCTTCACTAACGTGTAAGACACTAAAAGCTTTTAACACACATACAGTGGCTGAGTCAGGTTTGAGATTAGCTGTAGAGACACAAATGTACCAACCATTGATGGAGTTTAGAGAAAAATCCTGAAACTGTAACACTACCACATCAAACATCTCTGTTTGGTCAGCATTTAGCCAATAAAAATACAGTCTACAGTTGGGAGTCCATCTGGTTCGCTACACCTTTGTTCACAGAACATTAAGGATAGTTGCAGGAGGTCAAATGCAAAAATCAGAGAACTACATGCATATACTCGTATAAATTCCTTCTTTACCTGGGGTCAGCCTTTCCACTCCTTGGGGTGACAAATCTGTAGTCATTTGTCCATGATTCTTTGGGTATCACCAAGGCCATTGAAGGGTCACCTAAATCAACACAACGCATGTTACAACATATGTATTTAAAAACTGTGATACTGATGCGAAAGCTCAGTTCTAACAATGATGGGGTAACTCCGATACAAAATTATACTACAATCATGTATTTACCTTTGTCTCTAGTTTGATCGCTGTTTAGCTGAGTCTTAGAATACTGCACGACCAAAGCTGGTTTACTTGTAGAGATCATTATATATTCTTCGCTTCCAACCTCTAGCTGCCGGAAACCACCCTTAGACGGAATGGTAAATGCCACCTAGAATAGATAGTTCTTACAGAATGAAAGCAAAATATAGAATGCACTATTATAATAATATGCTCTACATAATGAAACTGTTATTATGGCACAGACTTAGATAAGATTCAGAGTTGAGACTTACTAGTTTGATAAATAAGGCTTAATATGCTGTTTTTTATTCACTACACTAGTGAAATCTAAATATAGAGAATAGGGATTGCAATCGCTAATAATTTGAAGTTGTCCTCTCAATCAGATATGAATGGAGAATAAGAAAAAACATCATTTTTACTCTCTCGCAGTAGATGAAGGCAGAGAACCTTACCACATGTGATGAGTTATGCTCGTACCAAAATGGAGTGATGTAGTCTATATTGCTATACCGTTAGTATTATTAGAGGGCTACAACATTTTCAGTTATAAACCGGGAACATTGCCCTATTATGAACCAATCTAAGGTTTGCAAGAAAACTACACTCTGCTAAACGTTCCATTTTAAAAATTTTGATGCCACAACCTCCGATATAAAATATAAGCATGTAGCTAGATTATTATCAAATAACTTATCATTACCAGTTTCCAAAGTGGAAACATGTTTTATGTAACTTTTAATCACATGATCAGAGGCCTGTGAGAACTTACATTATTGGCTGAAATGCTTGATGTTACAGTCACATCAGTATTATCTTCTGAGACTATAACTCTAAAGTAATCTCCCCTGGTATTACCCTGAGTACCATCCCTCTACAAAGCCAACAGCACCATGAAGAACACAGGCTAGAGTAACTGGGTTATAAAACCTTTTGTCAATTTCAAATGCCAAATGGTCATACATGAGTACATACATGCACAAGTAGATACGTATTATTTCTGTAAGACCTTCAAAAAAATGGGTGAATATACATTATCACTTTGTATTTCCAAGAGTGTGACAAATTTTTAATACAGATAGGAAAGTGTCGATAGGTTACTATAGTTGTGGAGATCTTAAGTCAGACATTCTCCGTACCTTGATAGGACTAGTAAAGAATTCTCGACCCCAAGTCGGTACAGGATTTAACTGCTCCACAATATGGTCTCTAGCACTTCCTCCCCCAATAATGGGTCTTCTGTTACCTAGACAACGGAACGATAAACATAATAATTGCATTCACATCCTAAGGTGACACAGGCTAAATGAACAAAACTACACAAAGCTAGAAAAAGCTACATAAAACATGAAACTACATGTATCTAGCGAAGCTACATACAGTATCATGCCTTCAAGCACCTTCTAATAGTGACAAGCACTTGCAAGAACTAACCTGAGAAGACACCTATCCTCTTGCTGTTAGTGCTGAATATTCTGGTACCAGTGAGATCTGTGTTACTTTGTATCTGCAGAGATTGGTACTGGGCTAGGCTGGTGGTTATCGTCTGGAAAAGCAACATATAAAATTACATTTAACCATTTTAAAAGCGGCACTTTGTGAAGAAAATGAGACGATGAGACTTGAAACCACGATCATTGAGTTACTATTGTACCAATCCTCTGTTATACTGTATACAGACTTTTAAGGTTAGATGGACTAACCTCACCAGCTGCATATGTGGTCCCTTCAAAGTTTACCGATACACCTGTATTGCTAGCAAGTGTAATCTCCAGGTTGGTAGTTCCAACATCAGACGCTGTCACAGCAAACTCGGCCACATCACCTGTAATATAAACAACCTATTACTCGCATGCCGTCGGTAGATATAGCATTTAATTGTCCATTATAGAGAATCTAAACAGTGAATAAACTGAGGTGTGGCCATCATCTACTAATATAACATAACACTGTATGGTGATTAACGACTTACATTTACATGCGGCGTTTAACAGTACTGCTTTACATTACATTATATTATGCCATACAGGTAATGCAGCTTAGAATATTTGTCAGGTGTTTAATGTCGCAGCCCAAATCTCGGCATTATAGCCAAACTAATGAGCCTGAGTTCACTCAACTTTAGCCTAAGACTCTATAAATTATAGTCTTGCGGTACATAGTACTTTATACACATTGCAATATAACACAATATGGTTGTATTATACAGTAAATGTACATACATGTACATACATGTATATACATGTACATACATGTATATACATGTACATACATGTATATACATGTATGTACATGTACATACATGTATATACATGTACATGTATATACATGTACATACATGTATATACATGTATATACATGTATATACATGTACATACATGTACATACATGTATGTACATGTATATACATGTATATACATGTATATACATGTACATACATGTATATACATGTATATACATGTATGTACATGTATATACATGTACATGTATATACATGTATGTACATGTACATACATGTATATACATGTATGTACATGTATATACATGTATGTACATGTATATACATGTATATACATGTATATACATGTATATACATGTACATACATGTATATACATGTATGTACATGTACATACATGTATATACATGTACATGTATATACATGTACATACATGTATATACATGTACATACATGTATATACATGTACATACATGTATATACATGTATATACATGTATATACATGTATATACATGTATATACATGTACATACATGTACATACATGTATATACATGCATGTACAACTCTCCAAGTATAATAGTATACAACCATTATGGTAGCCATGACTCACCAGAGTCTGAGACATCGAAACAGGCAGCATAGTAATCATAGCCAGTAGCATCCACAGGTATTGCCAGGTATCCATCAGAGGAGAACTTTATCTTGTTCAAACCATAAACAACAATGTCATGGGATGCCTCAATCAACAGCGTCCTGTCATACTTTCCGGAACCCTCTAATAACGTAAAACAGCATAAAACCAATTGTTTTTCTCTGTACTTGAATCAGCTTACGATAGCACATTTTTATGAGAATCTAGAATCATAATGAATCCCACAGTCTCTTAAGCCCTTGCTAAGGTTCTTGTAATCCTGTAATGTCATTTCCTGGGTATCAATAATGACTTACGGGGCAAGCGCAACTCTTTGGGGATAACAATTTTTGTGGTCATCAAAGCCTGTGCTTGTCTAACCTCCGTGAAGCTGTTGGACGCTGCGATTGGTGTAGTGACAGTCACTGTGGTGTTGCTCTACAATGGAGTAGTGCATCAAGTATTTCAATCACAAAGTGCAGATGGTATAAATTTTCATTTAAATCCAAATTTAAAATAATCAATGAAAGTCTCAAGTATAAATCATGAATACATGTAATTTTTAAGTTTGCTCAATTTTCGAATCTTGCACCAGTTCAGAGTTATTGTTAGACGTTTCATTAGAAATGTTTTGTTGATTAGGGATTCACATTTGTTGAAGTTATGATTTGAGACCTCAGCTACTACATGTATATAATAAGCAATGTGGAAATTGAAAGCAATGTTACAATTATTTTACTATGTAACAATTTGACAGCAGAATAATTGAAAGCTGATGACTGATTATTCATCAATTACCAAGCCAGCCAATCAGTCAGTTGATCCATTGGTCGGTCAATCCAGTCAGTTAGTCAGTCAATTAATGGACACCCATCAATCATTTAACCATTGCTTGTTTAATTAGCCAGGAGGCCGAGGAAAAATATAATTTCAATATGTACATATTGAAATGCACTTGGAGGAGAATGAACAAGGTTAGCAAAAGTTGAGTGAGAGAAGGTATGAGGACAGAATCTCCCCTGGCTAAGAACAAATAGCTAAACTTTTGCTCAGCAATAAAAATAGCATTACTTGAAGGACCATAAACACATGGATGGCGGCCATTGTCAATTATCTACTCTAGAGCGTAGAGAGATAGAATTTGAAGGCAATAACACTAAGCTTTCCCCCATTTTAAAAAATTGCCATCCGGTTACAACTGAGTAATATGAGCGAGCGTATTATATATAGCTTGGAATACCGTACCGTTAGCTAGAATCACAATAAAAGTTCATTAATGCAATAATCAATTACCAGTAACATACGTACATATATAATGTACATGAGCATATTATTCTACATAATATAGATGTTGTAATTATACAATATTCTAATAATTTGAATTAAATAAATTGGATGAAAGATATGGCAATTGATGAATAACTGCACTGAGTCAAGCAATCGCACAATCGTCCGATCAAAAAATCAATTCTCCAATCAATAAATGTAAATAATCAGGTTGATTTTAACCTCGATTTACTGAGGTTTCTAGGTTCTCGGTCTATGTAGCCTTTGAACTATATGATTGACTAAAATACTGTACCATTGCACCAGACAGCTGTAGACAAAAACCTAACCATCATTACAACAAACTATTAGAAAGTCATAACATAGAAGAAGTAACATAGACCAAGTCTATTCAAATAGTAAGCGAGTTCACATGCAATCCGAGCATTCAAAGCAAGACGGATGCTTGTTGCAAATGGAGGTCTATGTTGCAATAATATATATTATTAGCTGGATAGCACGCATGAAATGCTAAAAACATTTATTCAACTATCATTATATTGATATACATGTAGTTTGGTCTTCACTATGCTAATGTGTGCAAACTGATAATGTATTGACATCCTAATACTGATTATCTGCAATCGCAAAACATGCTGTTTCGAAATCAGCATGTAACCAAAGCTTAATAATTCATATACAGCACATTGTAGCACGCATACCTCAGTATTCTGTGGAGAGATGTACAACTCGAGTGTATTGAGGTCACCAGTAGATCCATCGGCCTTTGAGTTATCTGGGAAGACGATTACGTAAGTTCTACCTCGAGCCTGTCCACTGCTCTCTAAATGAAAATATTATAAAACATACTACATATATGTAGTATGGATCCTTCCTCGCGAGAAAGGATTGGCCCCCAGCCCTATAATATACAGTAGTCTCATCATTACTTTACCATTCCATACACAGCAGATTCATTAGATTGGGCCAAACTGCATGTAGATGTATAGCGCTCTACACAACACATTACCCAACACTCTATACAATGGTCTACACAATGCTCTACGCAAAGCAAAACGTTCTACGCAATGCTCTACGCAAAGCACTACGCAATGCTCTACACAATGCTCTACTTCAAACTGTACTTACGCTCACAGTCCTCGTCGGTTTCACCATCGTTATCATTATCGATACTGTCACAGACCTCTTCATCAATCAGTCCATCACAATCGTTGTCTGCACCATCTCCTCGTCTCATTACCACCTTCTCACACTGCAAGGTCACAATTTAATGCATGTTTTAACCATACTAAGCAGAGACTGGCATACATCAAGACGATACAAAACTGTAAAAATGTCATTTCAAAAATCGTAGCGCAGGAAGGAATAACACAAGTAATCTGTGATTTGAATAATAACAATTACTTTAATGATCTGCTGTTATTGTGAAATCCTGGGAATATATTCCTATAATATACATCTTATAGACTGATTATACATTACAGTACTCACTTTAGCCATATGGAACAGTCTATAACACATGTAAGCACCTGCTAAACATGTCATACAAGGGTTCGAGCACTTACCTGAGCTACAGCACTCATTCCTAATGTTGTGCTAACAGACTCTCGATCATCAGAGGCAAATATGTGAGCACCAAATTTGGCAGTGTCATGCTTCAAGATGTAAGGTGAACCACCATCTACTTTCAATGAACATGATTCCATACCCCTAACAAAATGGAGTAGGGGTTCATTGGAAGCATACACAGAGATATAATATTACTTACTACTGTCTACAACTGCAGTCTTTGAAGAGTTAAGTGTTCAATACTTGAACACTTAATGGTTTAGTGAATGAAAAAGAATGTTTGTTTAAAGCCATAGACTACATTATTACATTTGAAATATCCACAACAACCTTGAATTTGAAAAAATACTATTTATATCTGAGAATTGCTGATAGTTTACACATGCATGTTATAAATTCCTTGACTTACGGCTTGTTTGGTATCGAACTGCATACATCAAAACTAAAAGCTGTACCATTAAGAGTCAGTCCACTCTTATCAGCAGTTGCTACGGTAACCTGAAATATAATCCACACAGATTTAAAATTCCTGACAATATTTTATGTTTATGCATCTCAAGTAACAGACACAGGCCAAGTCAGTCAAAAAATTCCTGGTACAGTTCTGACCCACTTCTAGTTCACTGGTCACAAATTGCTATGACCAAAGTGAAACGCCAATGCCATATTTGAACGTGTCAATAAGCTAGAGATGGTTTGTTTTAGCCATGTAAAACTTCTGTTCAAAAGGTCACAGACGACAATAATGATATCTCATCATTACTATGTCTTTTTATAATTAACAAAGTTCAGCTCCAAAAAAATAAAACAATATAATTACGTTGACACATGTCATAATAGGTAAATGTACTTGATTACGGAGGTTATGGTCTATATGGTCTGTAGGTAAATTTTGCTTGATGATGTCACAGAATTAAATTAAATATGTTGCAGTGATACCTAAAAGTTGATGAATAAAATAATTTGAGTCGGTAAAAATATTTTGCAAAAACAATATTTTAACCATTCTAGACCAACTACTGAATCACCTATGATAATTTGACATCTGCGTTAGGTGATTTCGAAGCGACAAACACAAAGCAGAATATACTGATCTAAGTTATACGTATGTAAATGTATATTGTCATGTACATGTACATGTAGGTAGAGTACTCACACCAAAATAGTTCAGTGTATAGGGCTGAGATACACCATTATTTTTAACTAAGCTAGCTGCTGAATGGATAGCAGGGAAAGTGTAAGAGTTAGTGAACTGGTTCAGTCCTTGGAGGTTACGTAGTGTTGGGTCCCTCATCAAGTTGTCCCCAATACTGCAACAAATAGATTAGATCAGAGGCTATCCCAGAAAGAACAGAGTGTACGAGTAGATGCAAAAAATCCGAGAATAAATGTAGTAGAGAATGATAAATACGATGCACTATAGGAAAAAGCTGTAATTCGGTAAGTGATTAGTGATGATGTAATTTCTTACGTTAAATTAGATTGGGGTGATAAGCTACGCATAGAATACTACATCTATAATATAACAACAGTGATTAAAATTAGATAATCAAGCATACCCCAGCTGGGATTGACCACAGACGACTGCCATGAACTTCTCAGAGGAAGTAAGAAGAGTGTTGCTGCTCAATGAAAGCTCCTTCCATTCACCTAAAATATAAACACATTATAGGTTTCCTATGCATAATCATATGTATATACATGTAAACAGGTACACTACAAAATGTCATGTGAGATGAGGGGCCAAGAATGGTATAGTTGAATTTGTCCTACCAGTTAAATACAGCAAAAGCACCTGAGACTACATGACAAGATTCACAAGAACCTGCAGCTGATCACAAGCACCTGAGAATGCATGGCAAGAACCTGCAACTGATCACAAGCACCTGAGAATGCATGACAAGAACCTGCAACTGAAATGTTCTATTCATGCCTCACCTCTACCAAGAGTGATACTATTAGAAACTCCAGCAGCATCTACCCAGGTGATGACATTGTTGGGTGAGTCTGAGAGTACTCTCACATTATCTCCTGGAGACTGAGACTGGAACTCGGGAGTATAAAGATATTCACTGTCCCAGTTACCCGAAGAAATCGCCTGTGGGGAGAAATAACAAGTTATAACATAGAAGAAATGACAGAACAACCAGGTGCTGTACATGCATATATAGCGTCTTCAATCAAATATTCCCATCTGGAGTATTAATAGACTGCACTGTTGGGAGTTATCCCTATTTAATCAACTGTTTACACCTCACACCTCTTGTCAACTTTGCATTAATTAGAGACAGATAGCACTGTTCCTACCTGTTCACAAATATGGTCACGGGTTTTTCTACCAGCAGGTTCATTTGCCCTCGTATTGCCATTAAAGACAGCCACAGGATCTGAAGCTATGATCTTAGTGCCAGTAATATCAGCAAAGGTCATGACATAGAAGACTTGGTGGGCAAACAGTTTGATTGTGAAAGTGGAGCCACTCTCGTGCACCAGACATCTGTAGTTGAAGGAGGGTGGTGGACCTACAGAGAAAAATTGATGAGAAAACCTTTAGAGATTATTATTAATTGCAGATTACCATAGATATCTTTATAATAATATAGTGCATGTGCAAGTGGACGGACGACTCCTAACAGTGATATCAGGGAAAACAGCTCCTGATATTATAATACATATCTTCTTTTACGAAATGAGGAACTATTCCTGGCAGAGCTATCAGAGCTAAACAATACACCGTTTCGGATATGATTAGCCAAAAACCAGTCCATCATATGAGCCAAGGAAATCTCTAGAAGACCTCATTTTCAGGTTTTAGTTCTCTCTTTGAATGGAGTATTTCTGATTCATTGTTTATTCAAACCACATCTTAATTTTGGAGTTGTGCCTCCTATCAATCACTATAAAATTCAAGAAGAAGAGACTGTTACCAACAACTTTGCGATTATTTACTAATCTTCAACTTTTTAGCTGAACAAATATTTTCAGGGTTGAAGTAGAGTTCCAGATAGGACTTCATATTACGATGTACAATGCACATATACATAGAAGTGGTGTACTGGCATATTATTGTAAGACAACGTCTGGGAAAAGATTACACCACAGCTTCAAGGTAACCAATTCTTTACAAGTAATAAAAACATCCAATTACGTGGTCTGAAACAGTATAGGCCCTATTACAGCTACACGTACATACCCATGTTTGTATATCATTAGCAAATGGTATATGGGTGTATATTATATAGTCACCACCCAACTCCTAACCTATCAATAGGTGGGCAGGAAACCTTTGCATTCCAAGGAGGAAGTCAAATTTTAAATAATAAAAGAAACCTTTGTAAAGCAAATGACTCTATTGAATTTAAAACCTGTTCTTGTAAAAACTCCAACATACTTCTTCGCAATCTCGGTCAGGTAAATTTAGTAACTAAGATATAGTTTAATCATCAGAATTTTATTGGTAGTGACGCCATTGTAAGCCCAAAATAAATATGAAAGCAACTCATTGTTATCTATAGGTAATAACATACTGCCGCAGGGGATTTGAGAAGTATATAGTGGGTGCAGCAAACAAGGGTCTCGTGCAAACAAAATGGAGTCATGTGAGGGTAAATAAAAATGTGATAAAACCAGCAAATGAGATTCGGTGATCGAGATACTAGAGAGAAAGAGAGTTAAGCTTACCATCTGCGTTCCCATTCTCTGGAAGTGTGATGGTGATAGTCGTGTCATCCCTAGTAGATACGACAGCAAACGTGTTAGGCTGATACTCTCCTGGACCTGAGACTATGCTATAGTATGAGGTACCGAGAGAACTAACTGGTAGAATTTGGTAAGCATCGGCTGAAAAGGCTTCCTGTTAAAATACAAAATACCTGACAACCATATTCATAAGTAATCCAGGACAAGCAATTATTTGCTAACACTGGAAGTCACATGATATGTACTATTAGAGTTATCTCATCTTCGCACTAATATATTATGCTTAGGGTCTGATGTGAAAGCTTCACCTTGTTTACAGCGATAACTGAAACATCCACATCTGACTGGATTCGTATGACTTTGTCGTTGACGTCGCTGTCCGTAGTCATGAGTCTGGCCCACCAGCAAGCTCCGAACTTGTGCTGTTCACCAGCTGGAATAGTGACCGTCTTTTCACCGGTGCATTCGGGTCTTATCAGATTGTTGTCTCTAAAAATAGATTGGATATTTACCAAGTCTGAGATGATCTACCATCCATATGTTACTATAACAAAATACATGTATGTTATAAGCAATAATGGGCTTCTTCGGAAACTGTACTGGTTCATATAAGACTGTTTTTAATATCTGAACACATCTGGCGTGACTAATGCTTGATCTGAAGGAAAATCCCCCTGTTAACCACAAATATTATCACCAAGCTAACCTTGCGTTATAGCTAGCATTATATTATTGAATCAAATAAATCATTGCTGCAGATTGCTATTTATAAAGCTTGCACGTGCAATATCTGAATATGTCTATTGCATACCATGTATCGTAAAACTACTCCTAATATCATCACAGATATTTATAAAACTCTATCCGCCATTGATAGCCTTAGTGTATAAAATGAAGCAGAAAATCAAGCTAGGGTAAATCTTGTTTTGGAGCAATAAACCAACTGCATAATACGTTGTATAATCAATGGGGTTATAACAGCAAATTATATTGATATACATGTATTATGAGATTTCCATGGAGATTTCTGTACATTACATTGAGGAAGATACCAACAACTTTCAATACATGTTTTCTCAAGTTTAAAGGGAACATGTATACAAATAAATATATGTGCTGTTGGGGGCAGAGTTTAAAATTGTTCAATCAAGGAACAAACAAAGTTGTTGTGCTAAAACAATAGTGACGGAGGTTCAGCTGCCAATGGGTTTACAATTACAAGTACATGTACATATATAAAACAAGTTCTCATTAGAAAATGCTTATTCGACTACCAGAGTTTACAATACATCTATTGAATAAAACCTATTGTAAGTAATTTAATTCTATAATAGTTTAAGAAAATTGATTAGGCAAAGACTTATTCATATAAATAGCAATTAAACTCTGATTAGACATCAATGGACAGTGCTTACAATGCCACGCCCTTTGCAGCAGAACTGGAACAGGTATTTTTGTAGACTAGTAAATATCTTCCAAAGAGACTTAATGATTTTGCATGTAAGTTGATTTTATGAGCTTATAATGTACGTCCATGTTGACTTCAGACTAGTAAACTATTCAATGACCAGGTCCACAACCTGACTTATACTTTTAGAGAATACAATTTAAATAAAATGGTGGAGAGTCACTAGATTTAAAAATAAAACATAATTAAGAAACCATTAAAAGTAAAGTTTCTATTCAATTTAGAGAGTTTGTGATGATGGAGGAAAGTCATCAGCGGCAGCGACTCGTAACAGAGAACGTTGAAAGAGAAAGGAGTGATGATGGAGAAAGAAACTAACCTCGGTGCAGAGATGGTGACAACTGCTGGGGTGTCGCCATCATTGGTAACCCAGATCTCTACAGGGATATCCTGGTAGTATTCTACTACATTGTCCAGGAAGGTCATGACAAAGTCTGTTCCTTTACTTGACAAACATTCTACAATTACACAAATAGTATGGAATTATCTGCCCCTACTTTAGTCACCTAAGCCTGTACTCATACAAACACGCCATGTAGGAGCATATCAACTACTAACAAGTGCGAAATTTTTACATCTATGGAGAGGAGTTAAAACAAATCTAGTGACAGACATACATGTATTTGGCTGTCTTGCACAAAAAAAAATGTTAAATAGCTTTCTGCTGTGGGGAGCATCGGTCACCAAATTCTTAGTAGAAAATAGGGGAGTCTCCTGCTAAATGGGAGGGAATTGACAGGTACGAATTTCAGGCCACTCATATATTATTATTATTATTGTGGGGCCCCAGGCTAACAATAAGTTGATAACACATGAAACCACAGCACCTGTTACAGCTCATGCACCAAGAATATGGTGTAACCAGTCAGTACCAAGTTTATTTAGACTCTGTGAAAAATGTAACGCGACGAATACAAACATACTAAAAGCTCATTCATTTTTTAACCGCACTCAAATATTTTAGCTTTGTTTTATTGACAATAGAAAATGCTAGAACAAAAGAAAATACTTAAATATGATAATTTCACAGTTTATGTAGAATAAAGGGAGCATAATGTGGATTGTCTGTTACTATTAGGCACATTTATCATCTCAAAATGCTATTTGTAATAATTAGCCACGCACTTTGAGAAACGGCAATCGTGCTAAAGTTTAGAATGTGAATCATAATGCTGACACTGTTCTACAATGATTATTTTATTGTTGTGCCTTCTAATAAATAACTTGGATTCAACACCAATAATTCAATCATATTTTTATTCTTTTTATTCAGCATCCATGAGGTTTAGGCCCATCTCCCCCGCCCCCGAGTATCGAAAAAGATTTCCACTGGCAGCCACCCACCTGCTAACTAATATGTGAATTCAAGACTTCGGTGTCTAATCATTGGTTACGCATCACAGATGATAGATATCATTATGAATCGGTATTGAGTATTTTATAGTAACATATGAGGCAGTGAAATCGAGTTCAACAGATAGATATCAATGCCTAAGACAAGTGTGTCTCAGTTTTCAAACAGGTTTGATAGAATACCATTGACCAAGTCTTTGCACATTCAAATAGGTACATCGTAAAGAGTGTGCATCCGTGACCGATGATGATTTGCTAAGTGAAACCGGAGAAGTAACTGATAAAACTCCGGATACTCCGGCACCGAGTTGATGTATTTCCATCAATCTTACAGTCACGATAGTTTATATCATAACTTGCTAAAAGTAGAGACCTTGTATTTGATGTGGTTTAAAAATTTAATAATCAAAGAGATTGAATTATGAAGTACGATGAGAAAGTGAAGCAGCTCAATGTTACTTTGGTTAGTTTGGTCACGTTTAAACAAATTCAATTCATTCGTCAAACACATTTTACAAATAATATTCAACGAGCGAACGGCTATTAAACTTCAGTTTAATTAATCGCCTTGCATTGTAAATAGGTGAGAGATAAAAATCTCTTTGCACTCCATTCTTGTATACCAGGTGAAGAACCAGTCTGTCTTTGAAGAGTTTGATGGCTATTTCTCTTAAAAGCAAGATTTTCACTTAGCAATAAAGCCAACATGACAAATATACAACGTGACAAGCAAGTACTACAGCCTCTAGATGGACAAAACTGTCTTCACCATTCTTACAGAATTTGAGCTTATAAAAGAACACCAAAGAGTGGAGCAGTTTAGCAGTAATAGTTATGAAGGATAGCTGTTAAATAGTGGAAAACTACAGCTATTGCACGTATTTTAAGGGGGGGGAGGGGAGGGGAGTATGGGAGTCTTTCAGATTTCAGAAGCTATCGTCTTCATGTAGACATGTGGGATAGAAATTCCTTCACTGATGCTCACATCAGGGCTACACAAATTCGGTTTCAGTTAATCAATAGTCCATATGAAGTATATAGCTTACACAACTTAACATCACGGTACTGTCTCCAGTGTGAATAATTCATACGGATACAGTTCCCAAAGGTAAGCAACTGTCTATCAATAATAGTTTGGGTTTGGGGCTGTAGATGAAGCCTGGGAATACAACGGAACAGCAGAAGTCACCGCTGTTTGTGATCTTATACAATGATCAGCAAGTCCTATGAGATACTGCCCATTCTTTAGCACCGCCCCACCCAAAATCTTACCCTTAGCCACAAATACAGATTCTGCGTTTCAACCAAGCACACCCAAACAATGCCTGATAGTTGCATTTGCAAAATTTATGCAAAATCTGACTACAATTTGCTGTTAATCGAGGTTCCGCAAATCTTTTCAAGCGCATTCATTCTCAACAGAAGGGCGTGTTCCTACTTTAGTATGAATAGTATTGATTGAGCCTGCAGCCAATATAATATCGCCAGAAGGAGCATTATTACATCCATTACTCACAAGGGTGTGTCAGCAATTAATATTTAATTAAAGTAAATAATATCTTTTTTAAATACAAGTTGACTTATAATCATATCCCAAATAGTAAAGCATTTGAACAGTAGTCAAGATAAATATTAAGTGAGTCAAACCTAACATGTACTTGACTTATAACTTAACATTATATTATATTCCTGAATCACGAGATGAAAGTAAATATTTGCAAAAGCTGACATGGCTCAAGGAACTATTAATAGTGTGAGAATGGGATTAATGTCGGAGAAATCAAATAAGACCCACGTGGCTGACGTTTCCAGGCTTGTTACCGCTGCTACTGAAATATCCCTGACATGTATCAGTCAGTGCTAGTCTGTACTTGGGCTAGTAGTAGCAGTGGCCACACCCAGTTCACATGCCATACTTCAATCCCATAAAATTATCTTTTACTTTGTATTAATACATGCATGTTTGTAAAAATCGTGAACTTTTGACTAAGTATGAAGGTGCATCACAATATTTTTAATATTTTGTGTCTTACATAACTCGCCAGCATACTATGCAATAAAAATTATATAATTTACTTGCACGTTGAAAAAATGACGAGCCCTGCATCTCCACAACACATTTAAAGGTGATAAACCCATGTATACATGAAAGGTGCCAGCTGTGCACCGTATAACAATTTGTCACAAGAAATATTTACCATCATAAACATTCCTACCTGCAGACGATAGAATCGCCAGTACGCCGATAAGGCATAGAGCTGCTCTCGACTCCATGTCCTTTCTTCCTCTGTTTATAGTCAGTCAGATATGTGGCCGTGGTCGACCGTCTACTCTCCAACTATGTCTACTCACTGGCAACCCCCTTCTTCTGTAAACTACAATGTTTCAGACAAGCCGAAATGTATAAACATATACGTGTATATTGTGCGAGCGAAGCGCAGGGAGTGGTTACATCGGCATGTTATTCAACCCCGTAGGTAGCACCGGCATTGTCCTATTCAATAGCAACTTCCTACAAAAAACAAACCTGTTAACAAAAATTTCAACCAGACCTGCCAACATACCAATAACACATGTCCTTACATTATTATTAATTCTATCATAGAACAAGCAGAATGCCATAGATAACATATCTAATGACTAGCACCATACTTACACTTCCAGTTACATGTATGATGACACTAAAACAGAAAAATCAAAGATTTAGACAATTTTTTAAGTTACAACTGTGGGAGAATTACATTTAGTTAGCAGGTCTGTCTATTATAGGCAGTGTATACCTAACAATAAAGCCACACAGCAAACAATAGAAATGTATAATTTTCAAAGATAGTTTAAACAAAATGCCCATACTATGATGCATTCTTGATGTTTTTGTGACCTTAAGATTTAGTAAGACTATGAATAGAAAGTTTTGAGGGCGAGCCTACATACAAGCCTACCAGATGACTGGGGTAAAAAGAATTTGTTTATGATCTAACTAAACTAATGCTACCAAGCATAGCCCATTATGGTCATATTGCACCCACAACTTTTAACCTAGATATAAAGTGAAGCATTAGGAAGTTAATATTTTTAAGCGCTTACCATTCAGAAACACAGGAAAGCTCAGTGTCCATCCAACAGCCCACCAGATGTGTAATTAGAGCATATAGCACAATTACTACTGATCTGGTACATATAAGATGGCAGACCAGCACTTCTGTGCATCAGACAAACCAAATATTACCAAACCAGACATTATATACAGCATCTGCTGCCCCAATATCATAGTCTATAATCTATACCAATGTATCATTTCAACAGTGGTACACAAAAGTTCACATTATGCTACATAGTCAGCTATTGATTCATGTATTAAACCTGAAACTTTCATTAATATAGTAGTAGGTCTAATAATCAATAAAGTGAATTCCAAGTTTGGTGTTCCTTAAACAAGTATTCTGATAGCAATACATGTAATTATTGTCTGTAATTGTATCATTTCATATAATTTTATTATATTATGCTGTATTCCTTTATTATTTTGTTAACAATCAAAGCATATGTACGCATATATCAATATAATATAATAATATTATATTATTAATAGACTCAAGTATGGTTTAAGTAACACTCATTGACTGACTTGAGTATAAAAATGCTAAAGAGGTCAAAACAAGAGTTAAAGGTAATTGAAACCTGAACCTAAACAAATGTAAGTTGAATATGACTCCAGAAACAAGTGTAAGTTAAGTAAGACTACAGAAACAAGTGCTAGTTAAGTACGACTCCAGAAAGGTCTCTCCTACTTCTTCCGATCTGAATAATGGACTCGTTCTGCAAAACATAACGACAGATAATTTAAGACTTGTCTACTTATATTATAGAACATTGCACCATCACACCCCTTTAACTGACTGAATATACCACAAAGTATCTTAATGGGTCAGGTTCTTACTAGTTATTATATTTTGCAAATCCAGTGCAGACATTTGGTACAGTGATATTTAATATTCTGTCTGTGTTTGTTTATATATATGTACTATAACTACTGGATAATTATAATCATTATTATAAAATGATTGTAAAATAAATTCCTTTGATTATCAGACTGCAAACAAACAATGAAGTAAAGCATATTACTGTATTGATTATATGACTTAACAATTTCTAGAGCGCGTCATGTATAGAATTTAGGAAATCCATATCATCCCTTAAAGAAACATATTATGTGAAAACGTAGAACTTAGGCTAGCATATTTCCTAGATATCATTATAGGTAGTTGACTTGATCAATTGCAGTTTTTCACATTGACTTCTGTACCAGACGTACTTTGTTCTAGCTCAGTGGAAATCACATAATTCATTGATCTGCAAACCTAGTATAACACGGCAATAATAAATAGCCTCAGTACCTTGGGTCCACAGAACACTTCAAAGTCATCAAGAGTAAGTGGGTTATCTTGATTGTTCTTAAAGCCTTGGCCGGCGAAGCTAGGTCCACCGTTATTCAGAGCGTCCAAGGTCGTCTGAATGATCGACTGCTTAGTGTGCTCATCATTGCAATCACCGTCGTACCAGAGTTGTTCGAATGGTGAGCCACCATTACTATCTTCTGGTACACGAACTATAAGACAAATATTACCATGTAAGACCAGTGATGTGCACCAACAAAGACTCTACAGCTTAATGAAGAATAAAATAAATCAACAATTTTACTACAAAACTAGTTCCATTCTCAATCTCCTAGTAATTAATAGGGATTGGAGGAATTAACTTAAATTAAAATATATTTCCTTTCACCATTTTTTGTGTGTGTTCTGCCTTCGGGTGGGTCCCTCAAATTCATGAGTTTTCCAAGGAAGACACTGAGGTGGTTTCCTGTTGCCTTTTGCATGTTTTTATCTTAAGAAGAATACTTCATAACAAGACTGGACCCTATGCCCTAGCATCATAACCTACATATTCCATATACATGTACATATAATAGTAGGCAGTAGACATTGTATGGCATGAAAGGAATCTAGTTATGGATATCTTATTATCTGACTACCTGTGTGCAGATAAAAACAAATGAGGTCAGTGAAGCATTCTTCTGCTCTAGATTTCACTGCACACACCTAATCTACACGCCACTACTTGTACGTGTATGAAAACGGTGGCCTACATGCCTTAATGTACTCATTAATAAATAGTCTTGGGGAACTTGAATCAATGGAAATTGTTTTCATTGAAAATTGTTTACTTTGGACATGTCCAGAGTCTTTTTCGACTTCCTGGACCAAATAAGGAGCTACTAAACTTTCTTGAATGCTGTTCGACTTTGACTTTAGTAGAGAGCTATTGGGCTGCAATTACTAAGACAATGGCTTGAATCACTGACACCAGGCCTTCTTAAACCAAGAAGATTTCGCGCGACTAGACTCGGGCTGATGATCAAGACTTCTAGCATTAAAATTGAATTCTGACTAGACCTGGCTCTTGCAGACGGGTATGAGAAGTAAAATAAATGTATGATGTATGATGTAACAGAGAGTAATGGTCACTCACTTGCACAGTCACCAACTTCTGCATGAGGTCTCCACTCTCCCTTGGTTGTACAGAAGTAGTCATTGGGAGTATATCTGATATGGTCGGGGAGTAGTCTCTCCAGCCCTCTCTCACACTGAGGTACACAGTATATACCAAAGGCTAACTTGTCACATACTAATGCTCCATTGGCTGGGGTGTGTAGTTCTGGACACTTTATACCTAGAAAACATGCATACTTGCAATTAATAGCAATAATACTAGACTGTACATACATGAAATTGTATTAAAAAACGATGCTATGAGAATACTGTAAACATACAGGAGTAGTAGCAAAAAGGTGTTTGTGTGAAATATTTTTCCGCTTTATATCATTTTACCCATAGGCATTATACCTTGTATATATTACACACACAGCTATACAAGTTTGTAATACATGAGTGATGATTATACGATATTACATATACTATATTTTATTATTATATATTCCAAACAAATTTAGGGAAAGGTCGATAATATAATGCGGACAAAGAACTATTGGCATCTGCAAAAAAATTAAATTCCAAATCAACAAACAAAGTAATTATAACTTGAAATGCAGATTGCACCAAATAGCGAGATTATGAAATTATCTCACGGTGATGACGATGCAAAGATGGCCGGAGGTGTACAGATAATATCTCAACGTATTGCTCAATAAACATATCTTTTGTTTGAAATGTGACTTTTTACAAAGCTTTAGTTTTTCTATCACAATATTGAATCTTCATGTAACACCGATTAAGTTTGCAGTCCAATTGCTGAGAAATATGTAAGTGCTTATGTAGCCTAAAGTCAACAGTACCCAGTTACCAAAACGTAACGTTCAATTTACAAAAACAGTGCACATTGTACAATGTCCACCAAATGTACTAAAGACAGCAGTAGAGTTACTTGTGTCGCATGGAAGAGCATATGACCCTGTTCTACATCAACATCGCGACTGGCAAGTTCCTGGCTTTGTTACAGCATCTGTTCTATCTGCATATTATATTTTTGCACTTAGGAAAGTACCAAAAATGAGGCAATTGGACGGAAAAAAAAATTTTAAGATGGATCACTTGCTGGGACATACATGTATAGCCAATCAGACAAGCCGACAATCTACTGGTACATAAGCTATACTGTATAATACTTGGCACATAGAGAGTTAGCCAAACCTACCTGTGAGTTTGAACGAGAATTCGCATTGGGCAGCGTTTCCAGCGGTGTCGGTAGCAGTGTATTTGAAAGACCAGGTTCTGCCTACTCGGTATTCTCCTGGCTGGCCGGTACTGTATATCTTTAGTTCTAAGCCACTGTTATCAGTAAACTCTGGCTCCTGGAGAGATTCCAGATACGATATACACGAATAGGAAACAAAACAGAATCTTTAACAAAAACTACTACGTGTGCAGGTTGAAATGTACGTATTGTGAACTAAAATGAAACATGCTAAAATATTGAGAAGATATACCTCAACAGGAAATCCGGCATTTTGGATCAAAACATCCATTGTGTTATTGTAGAACAGATTTTTAAGAAAAACAAAGAGCTATCACAATATCAGAGTGAGGAGTAGGTAAGAACTTGGTCTACAGCAACTACCTTCTCCGACCCCTTCCCCCATCCTGCTCTCTGGAGGTTGTACTGAGCCCTGACCAGCAACTGACACAAATACCTTGATTGTATTATAAAGTGTGTCATATAATTCTCATGATATGATATGATGATCGAAAGGAATGTGCCACTATATCAAAATCCTACCAAATAAAAATAATTTGTAGTAAAGATGCACAACTGCCTGATGGACAGTGTTCACTGAGCGCTGGTGTTGGATTTTCCGTTACAATGGTATTGAATACGCAAACAATGTTGATAATGAGAGACTAACCTTCCAGTTGACAAACTGGATGTTATCTTCTGAATAAATGAATCCATCTTTAGTGTCAGGTCCATCACATTGGATCACTCTCGGCGGTTCAATATCTGTCAACAGGAAAAATATGTATCACTACAGCTTCAACTAGTGATTGTACGATGATGCCATCTGTGGCAGCAAATTATTAATTGCTACCAATGGCAGCTTTAGGGTACAGGAATCTTGATAATATAATGGAATTTAATACAGTACAGATGCTTTGATACTGATACCATTACGTGCTGAATCTGCAAGTGACATTATATTAACACACTTAAACGAATGCATTCAAACCTCCTGCACTTGACATACAATAAACTTCGAGTTATAGCCGTAAAGCAATCCCACAATGCACAGGATGTACATGTTCATGTAGGTCTACACATGTAGATATAGACATACACATGCTGATATACTATGAATGCATATAAGCCGCTTACCTTGTACTGTAACCTGATATACACAGCTGCCGGAGTTGCCCGATCTATCGGTGACGGTAAAATTGACGGTAGAGGTGCCGATGGGAAGGTTGAAGGATTCTTCACCACAATCATTGTTGTTACATGGGTATTCTACGACTTGAGAGCTACCTATAAATGATATAAACTAAATACTTGACAGATACTTGACGGTGACAAGTGAACATGAAATTGATTATGTCTAGAACTTGATACAGTAGAACAGATAACTTGAGATGACCTAAACACTCGCCAACTACTTGACAACTGTGAGAATTAGTAGATATATGAGCACTTCATTCTTAGCATAGCTCTCCATTATGGTACTTGATGCTAACTTGATACATGATGTTATACTTGTACATGTGTATACAGTATCTTACTGTATATATTCTAGTACCTGCTGGCTTGAGGTGTAACGTCTGAGAGATAGTGCTAGATCCATCGTTATCCAGAGCATCAAGAGGTGGAAGTTTTACGATAGCATAGCCCTCGTTCTCTTCATTGTGTACTGTCTGATGTTGGGGGCAGCTGAGGATCTGGGGTGGAGTGATATCTGTATAGACATTTCAAAATATAACTATTAACTACACTTTGGACTCGCTTACCGAAGCCAGCCAGATTTGCCATAACTACACGCTAGCGAAAGGCAAACTGTTTGGAGCAACATGCAAAGCAGGGTAGTGACAATTTCATAGTCCTGGTTCCAATTGTGTGAATTTTAGACAAGCAAGGGCCTACATATATTTTTCTAGCGCAGGTTCTACAATAATTTCCCAGCTACTAGTGAAAAGTATGACCACCGGATCGGTAAAAATGACTTGAGGCTTTGGACAACACTGAGTCCCACCCAATTGGTATATTAGATACAAGAGTGAAGGTGGGCATGGCCAACGTACCTTTACATTTAACTGTTTTATCATAATTCTTCCATTGTCCATCACTCTGACACACCCATTCGACCTTCTCAGATATAACAAACCCGTGGTTACAAGTCACCGAGCAGACCTTACCAAACGTCCTGTCAGAACCTGGGTGGCTGCAGTCTCTCTGGTTGTACTGTCCATTTAACACTTCTGGTAGGTTGGTACACTTCCTTGCTGTAGCAGAACATGAAAAGTTTTACGGTTCTCTAATAATATTTAAAAGAACAATATGAATGTATTCATTCAATGCCTGTGATTTACAGTACCTGGCTCCAGGGAATAAACCAACTAACCAGACCTCTCAACTACCAGCCAATACGACCCATTTGAAAGAAATAGGAAATTGGCGGAAACACGAATAGCACATAACCAAATAAGGATGTCCATCCATATGCAGTGCAGTCAAAGTCGGCTACCAAAGTGCATACATACATATCACATATTACATATTGCACTACTACATAGTGAATATCATATTACATGTATAGTATACAGGCTACATTGTGTTCTATATATTTGCATGAGAAATGAACTTTCTATGACTGAGTATAAGTATATCAACAGGATGACACTTTCACTTTTTGTTGATGGGATTGTAAATTGAAAGATGAGTACTTAACACTATAATAAGTAGCTTCCTGTCGAAAGCTCCGCTTTAATTGTATTTGTTTAAATGTTCAACTCATCGGCCAAATCTTCATCCGCAACACAAAATAAATATGACTCATATTGAACCTCCTGCGTAAATCAATTAAGTCCCTAAGTTGTAAAAAACAACTTACGTTCACAGACCAAACCGGAACCAGACCACTTTCCAGTGAGTCTGTCTGTGTCCAAACCGCAGATGACAAACTCGTTGGTGTCAGGTCTGGGAAGGAAACCGGCAAGACAGTGGTTCTCACAGGTGGTCCTGTAGGGGAACTTTCCACTCACCTCCTTGCCCTGATTCAGGCATTTCCAGCCAGTGCTATGTGGTACTTTAGGCATCACCGGGCAGAGCAAAGCTACGAGAAAAGAGAATAGTAAGTGAGATAAGCTGATTGGCCTTTGTATTAGTTTAACACAGCGCATTGTAAAACATGTTTACTTATTATTTAAAGCTACTAATCGAGTTATTCCTAAATAAAATTTTAATCTAAGTTAAAACTGTGAAACCATAGAAATGGAGAATCTATAAAACAACGATGATGACTCTGTTTATGAAGGTCGGCCGTCTATTAATTGACTACATGGCCAAAATAGCCTTGACCTACTTCAATTTTCGGCCAGGTAATTTTGTGAGTTTTATTATTAAGGGGAGGGGATGCCCATGATTATTGTGTCACTTGTGAATGACGTAATGACACAGCCTCTGTGAGTGACAGAAAATCTTTTACCAACTATTTTAGATACAGCTTTCTAGCGTTTAGTATATTTTTATTTTTAAATGAGAGCATGGCATCTCCCTCTATGACTTCATGGGTATAAATTCATCAAATTGCCGAAAATGAAGTCAGAATAGTCTTAGTACTTTAATGAAGTCTGGACACTTTTTACTTGCAGTAATAATCAACAAATGCTCTAATTTACATCCACAACAAGTGTTTGGGGTTTCTTCTTAGTCTTGCATCAAAAACTTTACTCTTAATATCATAGGTTAAACATTAGCTTATGTAGTAATAAAATGGAAACAAATGGAATTGTAACCCAAGATAGATGCTCTTTAACTGCAAGGGTAGAGTCTATACTATTCACTGAGAGTAAAACCTGAGTATGGGATAAGATACATAATACCGTAATTGTACGTGTAACCATTATACCAAATAGCCCCAGGACCAAAAGGGCTCAGGACTGAGAAGCTCCAGGACCAAGAAACCTATGTGATACAGTTAGTCTGAGTTCCAAGCGAAAAAGAATTGAGGGTGAGTAAAACTGCGACTAGCTGTGACACTGTGGTGGTTGTTGTCTAACCTCGGTGTAACCCTCTGGATTCTCTGATTTTAAAACATTTAGAACCTGGGTTAGGGTTCATAATGAACAGTATGAAAAGTTAGTAATAGGAATATTATACTACTACAAGGGAAGGGAAGGGGAAGGAGGGTATGACAATATACTCACGGCTACACATTGCAGGCGGTGGATCCATGTTACCACTCTGTTGACAAGTCCTGGTTTTCTTTCCTGCTGTAACATATCCTCTGAAACACTCATAGTTACACGACTTCCCATACGTGAATGGACAGCTACCACTGACAGCAATATAGTGAGAGTTGAGGAACTGGGCGGGGTCAGGCTGGCAGGTAACAGCTATAAATATGTACAAATGTGTGCAGCAGTACTCACACAGAAGGATAACCCATCCAAAAATAATAAATAATAGGAATCTGGGAACTGAGGCTAAGTCTCGGCTAGACTTCTGCTCGGACTAACACTCTAACATCCATTACTGTCGGATACTTCATTTGGAAAGTGTGGCAAAAATCAATAGATGTGGAGTTGTGGCCTCATACACACATAGTATATAAGTCATATTATTTTCCCATTTAATCCAATCATATTGAAGCCACAGTAAATCAAGTGATAGAATGAAAGGACTGCTGTAGATAAAGCCTCAGTTCCTACAAAATCATGCCCAAGTAACACAGAAAGGAGCCAAATCATGCCTCTTTGTGATGGATTTTACACTGAGGAAACATTCTAGTATTGGCAGCAATGAGTGCACTTGTAGATTAGCAGTGTGAATCCGCACATAAATGACAAATTGTAGCTAGCTGTTACATTGATGTATTGCAACAGCACCAATACGCGCTTCATTGGGGTGATTAAAGAGGAGGCCTTCTCCCATAGACATTGTTGGCACCTAGGAACTCAGGCAAGCTAAGTGTAAATTAGTCAGCCCAAACAAGGTAATCATATAGCACATGCAATGCACAGAGAGAGAAAGTTATAACCGGTTTTATTAGGTACAATTAGAAGGGCTCCAATGTAGGTCTCTACGTAACGTAGTCCACTGAATGAGAGAGGCCAAGCGTAAAACTATGTCAGTATACCAGCATTAGTATTCACAATAGAGATGAAAAAGACACCAGTAACACCTTATCTAGTCAATAATTATAAATCACTGATATGTGACTTATTGCAATGGTAGTACATGCATGCAGTGAGATGCGATGAGATTTAATGAGATAGCGTGAGAGTAGATAAGATAATATCGATACACGATACTAGAGTCTGAAACATATTGATTTCAGGGTTTAATGAATTGATAGAACCTACGTGAGCATTGGCCGTTATGAGGTCTCTTTGATTTGTCTATTGGGTTCCAGAATCCATCTTTACATTGACATTGACTAATATCAGCTGAACGGGGAGAGTAGGTGGTCTGCCCTGCTGGACACGACTTGCAGGATCTAAAGATGTTCTTCTCCTCTTGATAGAAGCCAAGGCCACAGTCTAGAAACAGCAAATGATTCACAGTCCAGAAACTGCAAATGATTTGTGTGCATATTTTACCTTCACATGCAGATGCAGTAGAGACAACATGATGACTAGAGATGTGATGTACAAGTACCATACATCATAATATCCTACTATAAAACCATGTCCTACTATGACATCATATCCTACTATAACATCATATACTTATATTTTCTCACTCACTTGTACATTTCTCTTTAGCCCCGGCTGCCTGTACGAACTGTCCTGGTTCACATCCACACTTTGGTACACCTCTGGAGGCTAGAGTATCGCACATGCATGTAGCTCCACCAGCAGCAGACGTGTCACACTTGCTTCCACACTCGGCATGGTCGATCGGCAGGAACTTGCTAGTTTGACTTCCTACAATGCATCAACTCGTCTCTGTTATATTGCACGTGTAAGGCATATTAAGCATTATATCAAATAATTATATATACTGTACTTGAATGGATGTATTCTGTATATTCTACATGAGCATGTATATCCATGTACAAAAGATAACCTATACCAAACAAGTAGTGTTTGGGAGTTGCACCACTGCTATTCTGTAGATGCAATATGAGACAACTCCCATCTTTGACTAAAGAGGTTGCTGCAAAACAGGCACATTAGAACATGATAACAATGATCAGTTCTATATTTTAAAATGTTTTATAAATTTTACTTGTTGAATTTATTAAGAATATCTGGTGACTCAACTACCCATTTAGGCTGTTGAACAGCAAACACAATCACTAAAAGAAATGGCCCTAAAATAAGGTGCCCTAGAATAACAGACTACAAAAGTTCATACATACACCCTCCATGTACTTCTCCTCCTTTGTTGAGTAGTATGCTGCATATATCACCAAATACAAGTGGTGGATATATATAGCATGTTGCATATATTGCCAAACACAAGTGGTGGATATAATTTTTATAGTATGTTCATACGCCAACTGTAGTAATTGTAGAAACGAATACGCAAATTGCAGGGCCAGGAGAACTGAGCATCACAACACTTTACCTTTATGAATGTAGTGAGCCAAGTGGGCAAACTGATTGAAGTTCTCTATGGGGAATGCCATGGGCTGACCTCTGTTATCTTTACTAGCCCAACCGAGCATCTCAGCCTTCTTTCTCAAGTTGTTCCCAATTGTGATGACAATCAGTAGAGACTGAAATAGAAGTTCATATATACAGCAGTTTCTCATATCTTATAATATGAGTCCATTGGAAAACATGTAATTGAAATAACGACGATATTCACTGTGAATATTCGTCTAACAATTGGAACGTTAATCAAAATAAAAAATGTGAAAGAAATGTTCCACACCAATCCAAAGTTGTGCTACTCGATAGGCTCTCTCCATAGATAAAACTGAATATCAAAAAATAGACTTTGAGCCACATAACTATTGACAAAATGCGAGACACAAACTTACCCCCTCTCTCTTCAAGGCGTCGACCTGAGATATAGGGTTACCTCCCACATTGTAATCACCATCAGTAATAAACACAACCACAGGAAATGAGCCAAAATTCTTTCTGCTGTTCTTACGAAGTATATTCAGAGCCAATTCCAAGCCTATCAGGAAATAGCCATGTAAAATAGCAATTGGAATAATAGATGCCTAACTGCTAGTGCATGCTGGGACATGGGAGCAAAGACCTTGACCATTAGGCATTCCAAGGAAGCATTTGAAACAGAGAGAAATCAAAACTGGACCACAACACTTCAGTCTTTGTACCTTTCTTGCAGCTTTGGCTTGGCCATACATGTAAAGTGAAACACTACATGATTTAAGAAAATACCACTATTCTTTCCTGAAAGTTTAGCCATAAATGTAAGTGATCCAAGCTAGAGAGATGAAGAGGTGGCAAAATTCACAAATAAGGAATGTAAAACTATTACTGTGTTGTTTGGCCATGCACTCTCATACTGGACAAATATAAGTGTATTGTAGACACAAGATAGTGGTATCTTATCTAACTATACAGTAAAGTACCCACAATACACTAGCCATGGATGCTAGTAGTACCCACAATACACTACCCATATATACTACAGCCTACAAGTCAACGTTTCTCTGGTGGTGCATAATGTTTCATTTTTGTCTCTGAGGAAATGTTATGTACATGGAGGACAATTCCTAATAATCAATTTACAAATTAGATTTATCATATACGTCTACAGATAAGCTGCTAATCAATCACCATGTTTTATACATCGCATTTTACAACATGCAATCCCTCCCGAACTTTTAACTACTACAAGCCTATATTTCCCAGCTGAGCTGTACTCTGCGTACCAACTAAGACTACATTCCATAACTTACAACATACATTACTCGGCTATACTTTCTCTAGATAGCGACTATATTACTCTCTCTCTCTCTCTCTGCACGCCAATACACTCATATTATACATACCTGCGTATGCATTAGTGACTCCTCCCACAGTGTTGGGAACATCTCTCTCCAGTTGACCCATGAACTTACATTTGTGATTGTTGTGAGTTAGGGGGAGCGGGTTGCTAGCCCCGTTGTCGAACAGGACAACACCGACCTGCGTGTGATAATACATGTGGTTATATGCTCACATTTAGGTATAATAAACATATGTTTGAAGATGAAAGTGTAGGACAAATGATGGCGGTGGTGGTTCGTTTAGTGAATCCTAGTGCGAAGAATGACAGCTGGTAGGAATTTACTAACTATATTATGTAATTGCGATACAATTCTAACAAGATCTGTGCCAATGATCGGGCATCATGATATCACCAACAGCGACAGGAGAGTACTATAGCCTATCACCGATGTAAATATTGAATTTCTCTGTCATAGCAAAATGGTCTTCAACTGTTTACAAATTTAGTCGATGCCTAATTGAATCCAACCTGGGTGTGCTGTGGTGCGATACTGAAATAGTCGAGGAAATCCTTCACAAAAGTTTTAGCCTTAGGGAAGTGTGATCCAACACTACCACTCTTATCCATAACAAATACCAAGTCGACGACATCGTTAGCCTTGGCATCAATCCACTGAGCGTCCAGCTTGATTTGAGCTGCTTTCTACAAGATAGAAATGTTTGGAAACTGTGATAGGATATAGTCAGCGACAGCTTTACCAAATTAGTTCAAACGACAGTAGTCTCCAAAAACATTGATTCGTCAAACTTGATCAAATACAAGACATTTGAATTAACAAACCAACTAAAACAAAAATTAGTTGTAAGCTTGAAAATATAACTAACCACTGTGTAGAAAGAATATTAACTCTATGGACTCACCTCCCTGAAGGTTAAGGCATTGCTGTCCCGTATTAAACACAACAGCAACGCTGCTGCAGCGAACAACACAGTTACCTTTTGCCCAGCCATCATGGCGAATAAACGACAGTAACCAAAGATTGTAGAGTTCAGAGATTGGTCAGACTCAGTTCCATCAAATAAGTACACCAATGTGTAGGAGAGATGGGCCTAACACCCGTAGCAATGCTACAATATTCTACTGTACCCATGCTAAGCGATAAGACTGATGTGATATCACTTTAATGTAGCTTGTTTGTATAAGATTCTTAAGATATATAATCAGAAAAAGGCTGGATAAGGCAGTAGATTAGATGGCAGTCTAATAACAGTGAATCAATGATATGAGATCAAGTATAATACCGTGCTGTGATGCACCTTGGGTCAACTTCTTAGTAGAATTATACACTACATGAACAGAATGTACTAGAATCGGTAAAAACTGTGTTTGATATTGACGGAATATGATGTATTATTACTTCTGTGGTCCACAATGTAAAAAAGTTGAAAACATGTCAAAATTTGAGTCGAATATTTCTGGAGTCAGTGAACTTGAAAATGATCAATTAACATGAAACCAACCCAAGCAAGTTGCATTTAGTCATTTTCAACCGCAAAGTTGACCAACCATGATGTGCTTCGTATGATAGAAATTAGAAAGTATGGCTAACTTCTGCTACACAAAGCAGTACAAATATAAAGCATGAGAAGACAAATCCAACTATTCATATTGGACCTCATTTGCAGTTCTACTTTATTACATAATTCTCAAGTTGTATATATAAATAATAGTGCCACAAAGAGTAAGAGGGTCAGAACAGTAATACAGTAATGTTGGCTGACACTACCTACATTCATGATAGTTAGTTTTAATGGATGACCCAGGTGAATTTTTAATATGCACTGTTCTAGCACCCAGATAGTATTAAATGGTTTAAATGCATGAAAGCCATAAACATAGTGATACATAAGAATATATTTTAACACTAAACATTGTTGTTATCATTTGCAGCAATAGAATGGAAGTGTGGACTTTGCCAATTCAGTAACAATACAGGTTATAAATATAGCCTTGATTCTATAACAATACAGGTTATATAGCCTTGATTCTATAACAATACAGGTTATATAGCCTTGATTCTATAACAATACAGGTTATATAGCCTTGATTCTATAACAATACAGGTTATATAGCCTTGATTCTATAACAATACAGGTTATATAGCCTTGATTCTATAACAATACAGGTTATATAGCCTTGATTCTATAACAATACAGGTTATATAGCCTTGATTCTATAAAAATACTTTGCTGCCTAGAAACACTAGCCACACAAATATAGACCAGTTGACAAATAATATATACATTATATACAAGTGACGCACCTCCGGGTTCACTTCAAGTCATTTGACTTTGAGTATTGAATCCTGATGGAACAGGTTTACCATGTTGAGCTTGCTTAGCCGGAGTTCCTCGTAGTACTAAAGATGGTCTGAATGATTGCTGCCAGGATTTTAGTCTACAATAACCCATATTCTATTAGCGAGATTAAAATAACTAACAATAACATAAGGGTAGGGTTACAAGGCCAATACAATACAAAAACACATGCCATAAGGTCAATGCAAGTTGAGCATCTGCGAAACACCTTGCGTCGAAGAGTAACTTGTATAATTAGTGAATTGCTAAGCACAGATCTGAACCAAATAGAGCCACATGAGAAAGGATTAGAAACGACAGCTTAAAGCTTGATTTTTCAAATGTCTTGAGAGGTGTCAAGAGCTGAAAAAATTTTAGGTAGCACATAACATTGGATCTAACATAAAATCAACAGTAAACCTCTAAAATGGAAAACCTTTTGACTGAATGATTGAATCTATCACTAGCACTGAGGGGTGTTTCAATATATTGCTGGAAACATGAGTGATAAAAAAGAAGCTAGCAAGCTTGCTGACTAGCAACTTTAATAAAAAAATAAAGACAGAAAAAGAACAATGGTTATCGCATATAAAAATTCATTGGAAAGCAATCTATTTTCTAGCCTATGAGTATACTATACATTCTTTTCTATAGAATATAACTTATTTTCTAACCTATAGTAGTTTATATACAAACATATTCTATAAAAGATAACCTACTTTTCATGATGTTTCTCTATCGCAGCATCTTTTCTTGTAATTTCCTGCTTCAGTTCATTACACTCCTCTCTGAGAACCTGCTCAGGTTTGGCATCTGCTATCTACACATGTATAAAACTGTATCATAGGTATTATTTTCCATCATGAGTAATGGCTTCTATATACCAGTGCTAAAGATATTGTTGTACCAGTTATCATGGGAGTTATCCACTCTTGAAACAATTGTAACATGTGTGGACAACTCTTAATTAACACACAATTAATAGTACTTGAAATAATAACCATGCTTTCTTTAGAGACACTCATAACAGACTCACTCAGGTACAAGTAACTACTGTAAATTATGGGCATATTGATGGCTTATCCCCTGTTAAAGATGTGACTATGTATAATATTTAGCCCTAAACTCATAGGTCTATTTATGTAGGATAAAATAAGGGGGAGCAATTACATTCTATTCACCTGTATTTGCTTTTGTAAGAAGAATTGTTCACAAGTGCGACCAGCATCAATGAATCTAGAAACAAGAACATCAGCATCTCTCTTTATTTCTTCTGTTGAAGATTTCTTATCATCTATCTATAATGAGAGGAGTTGTCATTCCCATAAGAGAGAGAATAAATCGCCAAACAACATTCAAAGTTGATGAAAGACCAGATGGAGGGCCTACCTTCCAAAGCCTGCTTAACTTAATAACTAAATATAAAATTGTCTTGCTAGGAAATGGTTACAAATTGGCTTGTTATGTTTAGAATGAACATACGCTGGGTATGATCATGAACATATAAAATATGTCTAGGTGGGAAGAGAAAAAAACTTTTCCAATCAGTGCATTAGGGGCTACTATTCAATAACCAACTCTGATTATCAGAAACATTCAACAACCTGGAATGATTTGGACCACAGGCTATTCCCACTGAAACACTAACTATACATCCTGACAGATACTTGTATATAGGTCTATATGTAGATATAATACAACATGTACATCACACAAACCTACATGTTATATATAATACTGTTATCAGAATCGAATATTGGAAATTTTCTTGCATAGTCCAATCTTGACAAGCAGTAGGCCTAACTACAGACCATGCATGATTTACACAAAATGATTTGTGTTTACTCTAGGTATGTGAATTAATTAAAAGTATGAAAATCTTGCTTATTAAATTAGGCTTAGGCTAAATCAGACAGGCCTATAAGCAGATACTTGCCTGCTCCAGATATTTGCAGACAGAGTGGAATGCTTCTTCAAACTCATCAACACATGTACCAGTTGGTTCGACCTTCTGTAATGATGAATTAGCCATGCTGCGCTACAATGAAGAACAGTTCTCATACTAGATAGTTAATTTAATACATAGTATGTCTATTTTAACGAGTGGCTGTATCACATGAGCAAAGAGCACTCCTTGGTACTAGTAGCCTATATATGTCCAGCTACAGTCAATAGTTTTACTATTAGGCCTACTCTACCCTTTGGTCTGTTTAAGATTATTGTATTGCTACAGAATTAAATAACTATTATAAATAATATATTCCAATTGGATATTGTTACAAAAGAATACAAATATTTATATCAATCAATTTTAATTTACTGATTAATTAATTTATAATATAACAATAATTTTAAGTTTAGTGATTAATTAAAGACCAAAATTAAAACTTTCACAGGGGCGTATTTTAAGGGGCGGCAGGGAGGCACTGCCGCCCCTGTTGCCAAAATAAAGTGGCCTAAAAACACTACTTTTGAAAATTTGAGACTTTTTCCCTTAATATTTGCTTCATTTCCGGTTTGCGACCGAAGCGTTATCACTCTAGTTATAACTCTATGGCGTTATCACTCTACTTATAACTCTATGGTGATGCGTCGTAACAATAACCAGTAATCTTGGATTAATTACTACATTGCAAGTGGCACACAAAGGGGTCCATAAAACTGTGTGCTCTGCTAAAAGACTCTATGGCTATGCCAAGGTTAAAAACTTGCGGTCTTGTGAATGAATGAATAAATATTTTTTATGAATAGTTATTTATACCAAGGAAAAAGTAATAAATGCAAAAGTAAAAGTGGTGAACAGTTGAATCAGGTGAATCAATTTGTAAGTCACTGTTATCCATGAGGTGGTTCCTTCCCTGTCACTGACTACGAGCAGGTGCATGAAATTTAATTCCAATATTTATATTATTTTCTTTTGGCTTCTTTCAAAAATATTTATGATAATGATTCATTCTTTTAATAATTATAATCAGAAGTGTTTGCATTCATTTTAGTTATTCATTCCAGCCACTCCACTGACAGCTACTACTCTACTGCTACATTCACTACTACCAACTAAATATGTATTGTAAAAAAAATACTAATTTAAAAATATAATAATAAATATAACAATAATAATGAAATATTTTAATTTTAAATTTATATATAATATAATTATACTATTAATATTATCTTAGCTTTGCTAGGCTGCCACACTTTTCTTGCAAAGATATTTATTTTAAATGCATTTTATCTAAAATAATTAGTTTATAATGACAATAGTTGTTGATCACCTATTAAAATTTGAAAATTTTAATTTATAAAATACACTTGCGCCTATGGACTCTTTGTAAAAAGATACAATCATGCAGTATTGTAGTTATTATAAAATTCTACTAGCTAGTAATAGTACTGTAACACTTTCGCTCTTGTTGCAAGTGGTAGTAACTGTATTAAGCAGAAGTAGTAATGAGTACTTGTTGTAGTGATGCTAGAACTAGCATGCTGCTATGTCTAATTTTTGCACTTCAGAGAGTCAGAGTTGAAAATTTTCCGCTGCGCGTGCATTTGCGGGGGGTGCCCGCACCCCACCCCCCGCACCCCCCTCCCACCGAAGTTTCTGCCTCCCCACTCAATTTTTCTAACCTACGCCCCTGTTTCATGTTTATAACTTAGTTAAAAGTTAACTATAAAGCTAATAACCATTCAGTTTTATACATTATGATTATGATTATATAATTATTATTATATTAATAATAATTATTATAATAATAATTACACTCCCTACATTTGGCTTGATAACTTAACTTCACCTAAGAACAAGGAAAGGCTCGATTGTCACTGTGATCATTATTATTATTATAACAACAATATTTATATCATTATTTTATTATTAGAATTATATTATTAATTTTTATTTTAATTAAATAACATTAACTGATTTGATTAACTTTATGATTAAAAGTAATAAATAATATAATTACTATCTTCTTCTTTTTATTTCACATATTTATATTAATATAAATATTTGATATATTATAATAATAAAAAAATTCTAGGACTATTTTTGGTTGCCATGATTATATTAATACTCGATCGGAATTAAAGATCCCAATAATAACTTTTGAAGAACTTTGTTGGAATGAAAATACATGCACATGTAATCAAAGTTACAATGTAATGTTGAATGTACTACACGTAGAATCTAGGAGCTTTTATGCAATCAATCTGGATGTAATAAAAATGTGGATAGTGATTCCAGTTATATTTACTATGAAAACATAGAATGAGTTTTGATTGGATGCTGTCAGACTACTTGTTCAATCAAATCCATTAACTGTATTATGTTAGCCCGTGCGTCCATATTAGAGGAGCAGTGGGGTTACATTAGACAGACGCAACGTTGGCCACCTGCGCTATAGTTCCAGTTCTATTATTTTAAGTCGAGAGCAGACAATTACAGTTAACACATTAGCACTATGTAAAGCAAGTAAAAACCATTGACCGTACATGCAGTATGAAATATGCAGGGGTGGGAGTCGATAGTTTTAAAAATAGAGAAATATGTGCTATTAGCTATTCACTACAAGAATAGAGAATCTGCCTATGTGCTAGTGAAATTTAAATATAGAGAATAGCTTTTATATCCGCTGAATCGCTATTAATTAGAAGTTGTCTTCTCTCAAATTAGATTTGAGAGAGCAATTCAAAGGCGCCCATTTATTTCCATGAAAATTAAAAAGCACAAACACAGCTATTTCTTGTTTACTTCTCTTCAGCTACATTGTTTTGCAGAGTTCATATTGTGTTTACATGTATATTATTTTCTACAATGCACACTAGGGCTTCGTCATGGATTTGTAACATCATTGATAACGTGATAAGAAGGTATCAGGGTAGCAGCAACATACTCAATGTAATATAGCCAAGTCAAATGCATGTGTATTAGGCATCACATATATAGCTTTCAAATTGTGTCTGTGGAAATTGTAGAAGCATTAGTGTTGTACAGTTGTACATGTACTATTGGAGTAGTAATACATGTACAAAGTAAAATTTAGACTTATCTCCCCATGATTTTCTGTCAATGTCTAAAATATTATATATTTGTGGTTAAACCGGTAGTATTTTAAACTTCTAATATAAAAGTATTCTCCACACATACTATAATCTATTCTTTGTATGTTTTTTCTTTGTGTAGACTGTGTTTTTGAAGTTAAAAAGCTTTAAACACTCATATAATCCTGATATTAAATTGAGTTGGTTAGCAATTTCACCAAGTGTAATAGTTAAGACGGCCAAGAATGGCTGCAGCCGCAATGGCACTCGTTACTAGCTACTAGCTATTAGCAGGTTGGGCTGAAAATAAAAGCGTATTGGTTGAACCGCTATTAAAAATTGACAGAAATTGAAAGAAGCGTGTCACAGCAGTTCGCTGCTGCAAAAGAAGAGATTAGCGCAATCGAATAGCGTTTCAACCGCGCTAGTCCCACCCCTGGAAATATGATAGGATACACATCGTTTTGATTGATTAAAACTAGAAAGTATAGCTTCATCATAAGTGGAATGTGCACATTTCCACAACCACTATGACAGATGACCATGTCTATTATTATAAGATTTTGTATTTCATTTTACTTGTTCAAATTATTAGCAGAAACTTTATTGAATACTTCCAATTTAAATATTGCAAATATAGAAGAAATCAATTTTCATAAAAATAGGGTACCAATTACTACTACGAATAATTCTACAATTGATATAGAATACACCTTAATTATTTTGATATAGCCATGACAATTTACAACAAAAATATTTTATACTGTAGTAGCCTATAGATTTCTTCAAATTTACAAGTTATTTTTAAATAATATATGTTAAAACTCTTTAGCCTTTTATCTGAAAAAAAAACAAACAAATCAGGTGTTGTTGCCTAGTTCTTCATTAATAGCACTTGTTTATCAATAGATCCTAAGTAAAACCATTTCATGAGAAAGAGTATTACTCACTGTAAATATTATCAAAAAGAAATAATATATATTCCCAAGGAATAATAGAATTTCCTAAAGTACAACAGATTCATTATCACATCCTTCAAGTACTAATATGAGGCGAATATCTCCTAGATAGTCAGTCATATAACCCAGTGCTCCAAAGGTAATACTATCACTGTTATCACTACTATCACTAATACTACCACTGTTATCACTACTAGAGATTTACTGCTGTGGAGACTGGTGATATTCCTCCATTGGGGGAGATCCTATCTGCCTAAACAATATCTTCTGCTGTTGCTGCTGAGCTGGAGCAGACATTCTAATCTGTTGACCATGCTGTCCAGTATGAGCTAAGGCTATGTTCTGAGGTATATGTAGAACCTGCTGACCACCAGTGGACTGTCCACTCTGGTTTGAAGATATGATATTAATATGCTGCGGGGCAATCTACAATAGAGATAATAACACACACAGATGCAAATTATACACTATGCTGACATGTAATGCATATTATATGCATTTATTTCAAATAAATAATTAAATTGTTTGCCGGAACTAAGGAGTCATACTCCAGTTGCCTTAGTGCAAAGGGTATTTATTAATTCTACCTCTGTGTAATAGACATAGTTACTTATGCGCTCTGCTTGTTAAGGCTGCCTATCATACTCTCCCTTAATCAACCCTAGTAGGTAGTGGCCATACACACTTTGATAAACAATTTGCACTCACTAATATCCACTAATGGCATTTGTTGCATAAACCTACCTGGCATGCCCACGTTATTATACCCACTAACAAACTAGCATATCTAAAGAAGTGCCTGCATACTTACCTGCGTACTTGCTTGTTGGGCTGGCTGCACTACGTTTGATTGATGGAATACCTGCATTGAGCTTGTTCTCTAAAACAAGCAAGGAAACAAGCAACTATCTTCTTGTATATACAGGTACAATGGCCTTACAAGCACAATGGCCCTACAAGAGCAATGGCCTTACAAGCGCAATGGTCCTACAAGCGCAATGGCCTTACAAGCGCAATGGCCTTACAAGCGCAATGGCCTTACAAGCGCAATGGCCTTACAAGCGCAATGGCTATCGCCATTGACTCCCCTTTCCAGGGCCAATGCTACATTGTATTAGATTCCTCCACTATTCCCTGAATCCCCAATATTACTAATGACCCTCCCTCTACTATTATTTGAGTAATATCCTACATATAATTTATCTATAATTAGGGAAATTGATTCTTTATGATACTGAATCTGTGGAAGTTGCCTCCTTACTTATTCTTGAGCTAACAGATAATAAGTGTACAGTATCTTCTATGGTATATAATATTGATATGAACTAACCAAAGCAGAAGGCTGAGAGGCTCTCACTTGCAAGTTCCCTGAATTCTGTGTTATGATTTGATGACCTATATGTACATTTGAAGTTTGCTGGCTGGCTGGTAGATGACTAATTTGAATAGGTCCTTGCTGATTGGCTAGCATTTGACCTAGTTGTATACTAGTCTGTTTTATATTCCCTGCTTGCTGTGGATTCTGTTGATTGGTCAATATCTGTGAAGAGATCTGTTGGTTAGGCACTTGCTGAGTATTGACTATATTGAACTGTGGTTGTTGTTGGGGATTCTGTCTTTGCTTATTGGCCGCTAGGATCTGCTGGGCTAACGTCGAAGTAACAGGAAGTGTAATCAAGCCCTGGTGTCCAGCTAATAACTGTTGATTGTTGCCAGCTGTAACATCAATGGAACATGTTGAGGTGTACAGCAATATGGAGGGTCTGCTGTCATACAGTTGCATTTGAGAATATGCATGTATTAGAACGATATTAGCATAGGAATCCAGCACAATACATACACTATATCAATAAATTTCGGGAAATTTATGGGTGATTTGGTCACAGAAATGGCCAACCCAATAATTACGCGACCCAGACGTAAATCGTTTCTGAATTTGTCAAGGTTTTGGGCATCATATTAATCAAACGTCTTATAATTCATGTGTGTATCACATCCTATTTATTATTACACTAATATGGAACGTATTTTAGTAATCCAGTCACTTCAGCTTTGACCATGATGGAGAAAAAGGTTGGTCCATAGCAGATGTATGTGATTATGGTGGTTTGAGGTGTCTATCAAAAAGATATGGCAGATGGTAGACACTGACCTTGAGTTGTCATCACCATGGGTCGGTGTGAGGCTGTCGGGGCCGACGAGCTTTGGACAGTTTGAGATGCCTGTAAAAATAATCCACAACATTCCCACAATCCATAGAAATAAATCTAGTAACCTAGTTTAACTTACATCATACGTGTACATGTAGATACCACTGCATAACAAGAACATTGTCTTGTACACTGTCAGTAACGCAGGTAATAGAGACAACTACGTGAAGTAATATTTTACCTGCTGATTGTTTCCCGATGGTGCCATCATAGACAGTGGGCCACTAAGAAATATAGGCTGATTTCCAGACATTCCACCAATAAGTGAGACGGGTACAGCGATACCACCCTGGCTGAGGCTAGTAAGAGACACCTGTACATTTTGTAAGCCTTGTACTGTCTGTAGCCCTGCTATATTCTGTATGTTTATTCCAGATGATGATGGGGTAGAAGTTTGAATACCTGCCAACATGTAGAGATATACAAATTGATACCTTATCATATAACAAACACGATGTTTTATGCAAGGAATTCATCTTTTTGAGCAGTCAGAGAATTATTTCACGTCCATGAAAATACCAGTCCTTGACTGGGGTTTGAACCAGGGGCCCTATGACACCTAATCACCTAGCAAACATAACATGATACAAGTACACCAGCTCAGTCTTGGCAACTATAAAACAACATACAATGTACATGCAGTAAACAGATATACACAGTGGTAGACGGTAGACGCAAAACTATGTCAGTAGTCCTATGTCCTAAACCATTGATAGATTTGGACACAGCTGATTGAGATAGCAACCGGTATATTCATTCCATCACATTCATTATTGTTCATCATTGGTTGTGTATGTATCAATACATAAAATAGTGTGGACGCCAGAAGGTGGGTAGGACAATTCCAGCTAGAGCATGATAGTGACACATTCATATTACTGATTGAACCTGTGAAGAGTAGAGTGAATGCTAGCTAACACCTCACCTATCAGTTTATGAGTCTGGTTACCGGAGAGCTGTGCCAGCTGGGCAGGAGCAGACCTTGACATTAGCAGAGTAGCCTTACCCAGTCCGGCTACATTGGATATACTAGTAGGTTTACTAGTGGTGACGGCAGCTGTCTTGATCGTATGCACTGAGCTCAACCTCTCCTTGCCCAGCGATCTCTCCATCACCATAGGTGCCGATGTTGACTGATCTGTTTTGACCAAAATATGAACATATACAATGAGCCCATTGGAGCAATAAGACTAGGTTACAAAAATACCCATGTAACATGACAGCATAACTTGGCAGCGTAATGTGACAGTGTAACATGACAGCGTAACATGACATCGTAACGTGACAGCGTGATGTAAAAGTGTAACCTAACATAACATGATAGATGAGCATCATATAGAATAGGAGCATTAAATATTATTTAGCTCCAGATATCTTACCGGGCTGTGGGGTTTGAGGGGAGGGTAGGATTCCACCCTGAATCTTCAGACCCTGTCTCCCTAGCATGAGTGAAGCTCCACTACTATCTGTTGAGGACATAGATTGAGCAGCAGGAAGTGACTCTCCTGTAGTGTATAACACAAACACCTTAAAAGCACTGCCTTTCACTGCCACATAGTAAATAGGATGACAGGTGTATGATACAAAAATAAGAACGATGACATATATCAGATCTTCTAAAATACCCCATCGGTGTTTACAGAGGCTACTTGTATATCACACATTTTTACCACATTCTTACATGTAAATGTATATACAGTCAATATACCTCAAGAAGCCCAATACATAAACCATATGTCTAAGTAATTATGGTAAAGCAAGGGTGTAAGCTTTACTATAGTCAGTGAGTCAGTCAGTGAGTCAGTCAGTGAGTCAGTCAGTGAGTCAGTCAGTGAGTCAGTCAGTGAGTCAGTCGGTGAGTCAGTCAGTGAGTCAATCAGTCAGTCAGTCAGTGAGTCAGTGAGTCAGTCAGTCAGTCAGTCAGTCAGTCAGTCAGTCAGTCAGTCAGTCAAACAGACCTTGAGATTGAATAGAACTTGAAAGAGCTGCTGAATGTGGAGCTGGCAATGAGAACCTGATAGCTGATTGGTTGTCTGCAGATAATCTGATAGTTGATTGGCCATCAGCAGATAATCTGGATGCTGGTTGGCTGGTAGCTGAATGAGATGCAGCTGGTATTTGTATCACATTCTGAGAAGCTGGAGTTGTGGTCACTTGTGACAAATTAGGTTGCACTGCCGCACCGGAGGTATAGACAACCTTGGGAGGTTGACCTGGAAGGCTATGTATAATCTTTACCTGCACGAAGAATACAGATTCATGTTCAAGAATCAAAGTCACGCTTTACTGTGACATAAGTGTAAGTAATGGTATTATTTATCAGTATGGCATGGTATAGTGACTAATCATATGCTCCAGCTGAGCTCAGTAACAGCAAACTCCAGCATCCAAACCCTTTTTGGTTAGCACCTGGTCCACATATTCTATACCAGAAGATGATTGTTAAATGATACACATGTTGTTAGAGCCAGTGTCAAGGATGGAATGTGTTACAATTAGACATCACATTTACACAGTTAGTATAAACAAAAAAATATTTAAAGTTACCCGATTATTTTAAAAAGTATAGGAATAAAATAACATATGCAAAACGTCCATGTTCGGTATAATATACTGTATAATTCATATTAAGTGACCTTTGTTTGATGAGTAATAGGTCATTAAATCCGCAAATGCGAGCACATTACCATACCATTACTACAAGAGACAGAGCTTTGAGCGTTGAAAAAAATAATTGCCATTTCTAAGAACCAAACACATGGCATATGGTGACACCCTCTTTTTCCCCAATTCTCACTCACCTGTCTACGCCCCTCCTCGGTGAATATCTCTATGAACTGACTAATATATTTATCTTTGAGTGGAGCAGTGCCAAGTTCAAACACGCACTTGCTTGAATTCCATTCATTACGCTCAATGTAAAGCTCGCCAATAAATCGGTCCTCGGACGGTTTTTTCAATATGATTAGACGACTCCGGTGTAGTTTACCCTACAATATGCATGTATGTGTGTAAACTACTAGGTTACACGTACAATATGCACGTATGTGTGTAGACTACTAGGTTACACGTACAAGCTGGCAGATAGAAAGAGATGCAGATACATGTATTTAAAGAAAAATTAATGTAATGACAACCAAGCTACCACTTTCTATTTAGCCTCATGTCCATAAATTCAATGACCGAATGGTGGCAATTGGGAGATAAACAGTATATGCATTTACATCGTAAATAGGGTCTGACAATAAATTTCCGCCAAAAAGCATCTGGAACCGTGCAAGTGTCGACAAACAACCATATACTAGTCAGGTTAGGATAGGTTGTAGCCACCACCCAACCCAAATCATACTTACAACTGGTCTCTCAGTCTCCATAGTATATTCTTCTACTACCACAGGAGTGCAATCCGTAGCCAGTTGTTTAGTTGCAGCAGGACTATGATGATAAGACTGTGGTTTCTCTAGCTCCTTAGCATATGTCTGCACCTATCATAGAACACACACTACATATTGTACCATAGTCACTCAAAAATGTGCTTACTAGTAAAATAGTGTAAATAACAATATACTGAGGGAGTTGTCTGTCCATTGAGATATAAATAATAGTTAAATAATAATAGTAGTGGAGTAATTTTGATAGCCTTATGTCACTGGAGAAGACAACGTCTCCTGATTGGGTTCAAATATTTGACAAAATACAACCTACCTCTGATGAGTCTATAGGGGTTTCTATATCAGGAGAGCCCAGTTTCCAAGAGTCCACAACCTACCATGAGATAAATAGCATCGATTACTACATATTGTACATATATTAGGGTAATTAAGTTTATACAAAATTCTTTGTACAAAAGTAAGATCAGACAATGAATATAGTGCTCTACACCAGCTATAATTAGTAATTAGAAGTTAGTAGAGATAATAATAAATAACACAAGAGTATAGAAATAGGCATATTTGGAAACATATTTAAATATTCCAATCCAGAGTATACATATTATTTATAAACGTAAATACTTAGTTGAATAAAAACTGGGGAGCAAAAGTCCAGTGTTTATCGGGTGGCCAAACTTCCCTTCACCAATCTTTTTGCTTTCCAACATACAATACTTTGTATTTTGAAGCAAGGAATTTATCTCTTTGGGCAGTTAGAGAGTTGCTTCATATCTATGAAAATACCAGTTCCTAACTGGGGTTAGAGGCCCTGAGTTCAAATCTCAGTAAGGGACTGGTATTTTCATGGATTTGAAACAAGTGTCTGACTGCTCAAAAAGATAAATTCCTTCCATAAAAACAACATATTTATATAAAAAATGGCCAAACACCATATCATACAATACTTCCCTCACATTTAGCGAATGCCAATGATTTCTCAAAGATTTCATTAAACTAAATAGTACAAAAATCCCAAAAAAGGCAACAGAGAAATAATTGCTTACAGGCATTTTAATGTGGGTATCTCTTGAATGGGGATATTTGGATTTATTTCCTCTTGACTTGAGAAAAGAGAAAATAGGCAACTCCTTCCGACATGATAGCCTGTTGAGCATCTTACGTTTGAGTAAACCTCTGGCTGTATAAGGTCTCATAGATCTACAGCAAGTAGAATATGCAGCACAATAAATCTACAGTAAGTAGAATATGCAGCACAATAAATCTACACTAAGTAGAATATGCAGCACAATAAATCTACACTAAGTAGAATATGCAGCACAATAAATCTACAGCAAGTAGAATATGCAATGCAATAAATCTGTTGTATCATGCTTGTATTATGGTAGCATGTGTTACGGTTTTTCATCGCTTGCTGCATGTATGCTTTCTGTCTAATAAATCAGTCTTACCCAGAACACAACAAAATCTACAGCAAGTAGAATTTTCAGCACACTAAATCTACAGTAAACGCAATAGATGTTTGTGAGCTAAATAAACCACAAAATTTTTAACCTTCTACATCTTATTTTAACTCAATTGTGTAATTTTGTGGAGGAGCTAAACTGCAATAATATTTCATTTATACATAATGGGATAACTTAACTTTTTCATTTTTATAGCTGCTCACAAAAACATTTGAAGATGTTTTATCAATTGATGATTTGATGCTAAAATATAAATGTAAAATTTATTACAGACTGACTAATTCAACATACCTTCTAAGTACTTCTGTCTGGGCCAATCTTTTCTTACAAAGAAGTCTATTGCGTACAATCCCGACAGCCGGAGTGGGATCCAGGCACAGGGGTTCACTGGTGGCTATTAATAGCTTACTCTCAAGTATAAATCTATCGTCCTGACTCCATCGAAACTGGTCATTGGTCAGTGAGTTTATATCAGCTAGTATACTCTGCATGAAAAATAGTAACAATAAGCGGTAATAGTAGTCAGTTATAGTATTAGTAACCCTACTCTTGTGGTACTAACTGGTAGCGGTACTAACAATAATTGGTAGTAGCTGCAGTAGTAAAAGTAGTAGTATATACTAGTACATTTGGTATGAGTAGTAAGAGTGGGCAGCACCAACAAAGAGTCAAAAAGTACGATACCAAATACTCAAATCTATAACTGCAAAGTTGACCATTTGATCAGCTTACACAATACATTCTCAATAAGCTATGGAATAAATGTACCAGCTGTTATGGTAATCGCCACTGTGCAGACGTTACAATCTGAACAGTGTATACCTGTGCTCTCTCTAATTACATGTATTTAGATAGGTAGTAAGTCACTCACACGATGAGACGGCTTTAGTAAGATGTAACTCGTCTTATATGCACCATTAACCCCTCTCCTACCATCTCTAATCTCCGCTATCACACAGCCATCATAAAAGAGATCAGGCTGTGTCTGCTCCAGCAAGTCTACCAGTGTGTGTGGTATCTGTAATAAATCATACAATATGTGCAGCATACATGTACATGTAGAAAAAGGAATGCTGCTTTCCTAAATGACGCTAATGTCTATTGTTTCGTCAAAAGTTTTCCTCACTATAGGTATGCTGTTTAAATAAGAACTACATGTACATGTAAGTGATGGCTTTCATATTGTTTAATGAGATGCCAGTGTAAAGATCATTACAGTATAGCGTCTACAGATTCGATCTGTTGGCATAGTAAGGAGTATAACATAATACATGAAATAATCAAACTAGATTTACCTCTTCCTGCTCTATACAGTTCAGTAGTTCTTTCTCCTAAAAACAAAACATTGCAATTCTCAAACTTGTTAAGCAATCGTCATAGTACCTCATTTACATGTTATGTAAGTTTACAAAGATAAACCAGTGTTATATAGCTTTTCAACAGCAATTAATAAACAGTGTATTTTTAGCAAAAAAATTATCTTTGAGCAGTCAGAGACTTGTTTCAAATCCATGAAAATACCAGTCCCTGACTGGGGTTTGAACCAGGGTTGCTTAGCTGGTGTAGTGGTAGCATGTTCTGTTCACTGTGCTAGGCGATTAGGTGCCTTAGAGGCCCCGGGTTCAAACCCCAGTCAGGGACTGGTATTTTCATGGATTTGAAACAAGTCTCAAAAATAATTTCCTTGTTAAAAACACATTATTATATAAAAAATGGCCAAACGACCTAACAATTAATAAACATATTACGCTAAGAAAACATTTTTCTCCTTTAGCTAAGATTATTTAGATAGATAGCCTCAATAGCTAAAACCATATATGTACAAGTACAACAAAATTTCTGCCATACAGTATCAAATTTTGCCAGAATATGTTTTTGATTGAATGTTGGACACAAATCATACCATCATGATCTCGTAAGAAGTAGTAGATGTCACAAAAACCTGCTTTTGCTGGCAAAGTGATATATTGCTTAGCCAGTTCATATCATTGACATTCCATGGGCAAATATTGATACAACAAATCATCCTGAATGGCTGAATAAACCTAATCAGTGAAAAATTAATCCATTTTTGTACATTACATACAGTTGGCCAACTTACTGTATATGGAAGGTTAATAGTTTCCACCATGGTGCCTGTGACAGATTTGATAAGAATGGAGTATCCTTGATCAAGAGGCTTTAGGTTGATAACCAGTGTGTTTAGGTTGTCTCTCTTCACAAGTATAGATAAAAGGTTGGGGCATGCCCGAGGGTTACCACTAAACTATAAAAGAACTTACAAGTAGTTAAACAGTTACTAACAAGCCAATACGCATGCCATCAGTAGGCTTATATGTCACAGAGAAGTCACCCCATCTCATATCAGGTGTCAAAAAGGTGTTATCCAATCATCTGTCACCGCAATGGGCATTTGTACTGCCACATTTAAGATGCCATCAGCTTGTAAATAGACCTCTGGTACGGAATCAAATAAGAAATATTTTCTAAAAGCACCATCTTACAAATTTACCATCTGTGAAGTAGAAGTCTCGAATCAATCCTTTAGACTGTGGCATTGAAATCATAGCCCAAATACACGTACCTACTTTAGAGAAGAGAGTGGTGGTGATAAACCTACCGTTGTTTGTTTAGGGTTAGCCATCTGTTTCATATAGAGTTGTTGAAGCTTATCATGTATAGAATCACTGCTTGGCACCAAGGAAGTAGGAAGTGCAGCTGGATTAGCACACACCGTAAAAGCCAAGTTCTACAAGTAAAATGGTAAAAGAAAACGCGACAACACAGAACATGTACATTGTAGGCCTACTCGAACTGCTTCCAAAATAGATCTTCTTCAGTCTCATCTGTTATACAAAATAAGAACTCTAAAAACCAGTCCAGTGCACAGTTAGATCACTTATATGCTTAAATGTATCAAATTCTTGACATTAGATAAATTTTGATAGCCTCTATTACGTAGAGATAAGCGCGCATGTCTGTTTCCATTATATATGTCTACACCCTTGTATGCAGAATAATCTGTAGGCTATAGGCTACTCAATAATAACTGTAGACCTTGAATAGGATAATAACTAACCTCAGCAAAGTGATACAATGCAGTATCGACAGCATGCCGGGACTTAGCTGCCATGTTTCTCCCACGTAATTTTAGTGTTGAGTCACAGTTCTACCTACATTAAATAAACTAGTTAAAATTCATTAACATTACCTATGTAGGCCTGTGCTCAACTGCACTAGACTAATATAGGCCTATCTAACAATAAGCTATTAGCCTACAATATACTGAATACTTTCAATTTTGCAGTGCCTAAATTGAGAATTATCCGGAAGTTCTCTTTTTTTTAGTGTATGGAAGCCATTAGGAAGATGAATGATCTCAATCTGAGCCATATGGATAACTAAAACTAATATAGTGCAAAAAAACGAAAGTTCGTAAATAGGCCTACTGCTAAACCTATCTACTATTATGTTTTAAACCATTGAGGCGCGCCCCTTTCAGCACGAGTGTTCTAGCGTGTGCTAGTCAACAAAGACGTAAGTAAGTAAGAATGAACCATTCGTCTTTCAATAATATGAATAATTTATATCATTTTTTGGCATTAATAATGATGTTGCATGTTTTCCAGTGAGCAGTCGAAGAGAGCTGCAGGCCATGAGTTTTGCTTTCTCCCATGCATTGTATAGCACTTGCTTGATTATACCTAGCTGTCGCTTTGCTTTGCCTATTTTGTTGTTAATTAATGTGATCAGGTTGGAGAGTAACAGCAATACCAAGGTACATAAACATAGACTGATCAACAACTTCTAAAAGTGTGTTATCCAAAATAAATTACATGGTGCTACGAGCATGGTAAGTGGAAAAACAACTACATACATACAGTCCATTACTAACTAACAGACGGAGACTGGACAAGATTCGGATTCTGAGATTCAGATTTAGAGATTGAAGAAACTTCTAGGTTGAGTGCATTTACTTATGATGACATCAGGAAGCCTTTAGAGGCTCAGGTAAATTAGATTTGAGTAATAATGTAATTATTAGATAGTTTGCTATGCATAGGCTATTGTAGAATGTAATATTTCACTCTAAAAAATAATACAATTTAGTATTATTAATTATAATTATTATTTATTTCAGAATAAAAATCAGGCGGAACTCGAGAATTAGCGGGTAATACTTGAGCTGGTTACAATTATATATCAGCGAGCGCATATTACATCGGGTTCCATCGTCTATCATTTGGCTTATTTACGTATCCTAGTAACGGCTGTGCAAATGAAGTGTACCTTGATATTTCGATAATGAGTATCAATTAGAAAGAGAAGACAACTTCTGTCAGAAATGTACATGTAATGTATATCTGAATGGTTGCTAATGCAATACGACACAAACACAGTAAGAAAGTCAAAAAAATGTATGGCATAGCTTTTGTTATTTTAAAGCTAATGATACTCCCATTAGGTCTTTTGCTGCCCAACTAGTAAATTTAAAATTGTTAAATTTTGTTGTTTGACATGCCAGAAAGCAAGAAAGGTATAAGTGCAGATGGTTTATTGCTGCCAAAAGTTTTTTCTGCAGAGTAACATTGTTTGTTCTTGAATCTGGCTCAACTAAGTACTTAATTCTTGACCTACACATGATTATAAAAGTCTCACTGGGCATTCAACAGCTCTTATGTAGTCTAAATATCTCACTTACTCACAGCTAAATTTTCGCAATAGTCTACAAGAGGATGGTGTATTACTCATTAAAATCGCTTAAGAGAGCTTATTGTGAACATTTCCTCTCTACACAGTACAAACTCTTCCGGATATAGTTTCCATAACTTTTATGTCTTTTCCTTTTGCTATTGTTTTGGTATCCTTGCCATTTTCTGAAGTTGCACATAATGTGTAACATTATTGACATTATATAGAAATGTACATGTTTGTACACTGCTACATGTAATTCTCATCTAAAGCAAAGTAAGATTCTATCAAAATTGTCTAATAATATATTATTGTAGCTTTTGTTACACTGTACGTCAACTTTATTGGTACAGGTACAGGTAGATGCATCCAGCCTTCCTATACTACAATGTATGTCACAATGTATTATGTCGCTATTTAACAATAAAACTCATGTGCTTCACCATCACCTCACTTTATTACTAATGACCAAGAGTAGACAATTTCCAATTATTCAACACTGCACATTTTACATTATGTAATTGTGAAGAGATGAACCTTTTATCTCCCATTAACACTATGCTTGATAAAGCTTTTCATTTTATACAAGACTTTGTAGAATTATGTAAGGCATAGTTTATAGCGCATTTCATTAAACCATTTTTATGCTGTTTCAGCCGCTTGCAGAAAGTTACTGTAAGCATGATATCTTCATGGAATATTGTAGCTGTTAACAGGTAGGATTTATTCTCTCTGAGAATTCCCTCACAGAGTTCTGTGTGAACCCGACGATTAAGGGAGGAGAAATAGACGACCTGCAACCAAAATTAGACAGTTAACACAAGCCTTTTATTATTCATTCATGATGTCCTGATGCAAAAAGCCTAACAAATTAAACACTTCTCAGAAGTGGAGCAATTGGTAGATAATACTATTTTTTCAATCAAACTAACTTCAATTTGATAGACTCATCCACAAACCTCGTTCCAAAAGTTCTTTTCATGAATCTCTGGCTGCTCCCACCATGTCTTGTTTATAGCATCATATAACATCTTCTCTCCTAGGTTTCGCTGTGGTGATAGCAATAATTTTATGGACAGAGGGGATAGCTGTTCAGAATTTGAATTCGATACTTTATCGGGTTGACAGAATATGTCAGTGTACTGCCAGCAGAACCTTCTCCTTAAGATAAGTAATGACGCATCGAACTGATCTGTCAGTATAGGGATATCTATCCTAGAAAACAAAATATAATCTTACATTAATATTTATATGCTAAATCGCTGCTATGTATATTGGTTTCCTTTCTCATCTGTCTGCTAAAATAATATTATGCTGGTTGACATCAGCTCAGATATCCCTGATTCATATGTCAGTATAGACATACGGCTGTAAATAACACTAACAATGCAATAGATACACAATTAACGGGATAGATATATCCATTATTATGCATACATCAACGAGTGTTATTTCAAAACTAGAAATTCTCAACGATGCTTAAAATAATTATACTATAAAGAGCATGAGTACTGTAATAATACTAGTTAAGTGCAGTAGTAGAGAGGTTTGAGGTAGCCTTTGCTCTTTACTATAATTTATCTTGTCCTTGTCTTGTCAATTTGCTATATTAAATGACTGCGTTAATCTCAAACTCTAATAAACTAGGATCTATAAGCTATGGAAGATTTCTGCACTACTGCTCTTAGCAATAATGCACACTCAGAAATACACATACCTAGGAATAATATTAGAGATGAATCTCTCTATTGCTGGTATACTGTCCCGGTTCTTGTAATCAAATCCTAGATATTGTAGCTGTTTCAGATGAAATAGATGCATTTCATTGTCAGGTGGATTGAAGTAGAAGGAATCGTTATTCTGAATTATGTCGTCCAAAGACTGCAATTGATATAAGGAATCATATTGGTAAAATCTAAATGAACCAGGTTTTGTAATGTATGTATATCTTACTTGTTATAATTATAGCTAATTCCTGTTTTGATTGTCACTCAGTCATTAACATGTACGTGCACATGTACATATTATAGCAAATATACAAGTGTATGTATAATTTTGTGAGATATTTCTATCTGTATTAAACTTGCACTTTCTTGTAAACATATACAATGTATGTAGGTGATTTTAGTGACTTGTCAAGCTGTGATAGTATAATTATTATCATTGCATGAATAGGTTTTCTCTAATTTATACTACAACATAAACACAGCATACTACATACATGTACATGTACTCTGATTAAAACTGGCACAGAAATAAAATACATGTATGAGGAGTGTAGTTTTCTAAGCTCTGATTTCATTCTATAACTATATAACACCAACTTAATCTGATTATTTGTCTGGTCTATAAAACAATGAGATGGCAAGGTTGGTTTTAATCATAAAACAGGAAAATGGAGAATCTATTCCTAAGTGTAATAGAATGCATAGTGTTCTTTCTGTTTGGATGCATTGCACATCATACATATACATACATACATACATACATGTTACATACATTATACATATAGTTACTCAAAATGATTGCCACAGTAAAACAACCAACACATACATTTATGTGCATCCCACAGATGTGTGAAACTAACATATAATATACTTACATTTACTGACACCACGCCTCTCTCACTGTAGAATCTTGCTGCTGACTGAATCCATGAAATTGGTTCCCTCACTGGTACTATTAGCTTATAACCTTCCTTTAAGTATGTGTTCAACTTTTGTCTGTTGTACCTGGCATGGTTTAAGATGACGTCTGCTTTTACATGAGATTTAGGCCCGATTCCCCAAGCTACAAGCAATGCCAGGTTCCAATTATTCGTGATTGCAAGTTGTATCATGTAAATTAGTATATGTCATGTACTAAGTTACATGATGTACAGTTTGCAATCACGGGTACATGTAGGCCCACAAGTATGATGGTGCCCATGGTCAAACTTCTATTCTAAATTGTCTAGAATTATTGTCAAATAATGTATTTTGATGAGACACAGTTTCCAATTAGTTGACACTTGAAAGCAAGTGGTTGTAGATTACCCAGCTTACCCCACTTACCAGCACCTGGCTTCCTATGCCAGCTGACTTGGCAGCATTGCTTAGGTGACAGTATATCCAGCTTATTTCTAAGAGCGAATCTAGCCATGATAGCATACAGGGTGGTCGAACCCGTTTTAGCTATTTTAACAAATGCAAAACTGCTGACTTTATCTGCTTGGTTGCATGTTGAGCTTCTACCGACTGAAAATAAAAAAGTGGTATTGACTGTAATAAAGTAACTATGAACTGCATACACTGTACCATGTAGAAAAAGTTGGATAACATTTTTCATAATTGAATTATCTGTGCCTATTAACTGAGAAAATCACAGTTGAATAATTTTGATAGATAGCACCATGTGCTTTGCAAATAGGGTAGCTGGAAAAGTTTCACCAAGTACAACTGACAGGAAAAATACATCAATATAATTCAATAATAACGTAATATATGTATATAAGAATTACCAGGTTGATATGGATATGGGGCCCAAAAGTTGCTTATCATGATAATATGAAGTTGTCTTTTCTCATTCTTGTACAACCAATTGAGAGAGGATAACTTCAGTTTAAAATCTGCACCAAGTATTTATGAGGTCAGGTTATGATTAATAGCTTTTGGATTTAACACAAATTTCTGTAAGCTTTGCCAAAGAAGGGGGCTAAACGTTTTTGAATCCTCACGTACTCCTAGTAAGCCACTGATTTGGGCCTCTCATTGTTTTTTTTTTTGGTGTTAAGTGAAGTCTGATCGTAGCAATGGAAGGTGAAAGCTTGTAGTGCATTCTTCTACATGATTACAAAGTCGAGAAGATGAACCACAATATTTATGTACATGCATAAATATAGAGGCGCAGTATGCGTACTTGTTTTGTCCTGTTCAGTGAAGTTTTTCGATTTCAGCGCATGACAGCACATAACGAGTTCTGACAACAGAAAAAGTTACCTGGTTCTCCTCCTTGACCTATTTTAACATCAATCAAACTTTTGATGACAGTGAAGTTGGATCCAATTTGAGTTCGATCTATACGTAATAGTCCTGGTTCTTGCGCTGAATTGGTTTCTAGATTTTGATTGTATGTTACTCTGTAAAGAATAAACAAGTTGTTTACACCGCCATGTATGTTCACATGTAGTAACATGGAATAAAATAATTTTGATCCAATGGTAGTTAACTTCTCCATGATGTGGGATGAACTTTCACCACATTCTAGATACATTGTAAGTGTACACTTATTATAATGTAAAATTATAGAAGTTTGACACTGCGCATAGGCCTTATTGCAATTACATGTACATACTTTCTGTGCATGTTTATGATGCATTATTAAAATATTGTAATGCTGGGCACACGAGTACCGATGCCGGTACGGGTGTGGGAAGAGTCTAAGAGTTTCACCAATAGTAGCCAAAGTCTCACATTTATTAGTATGTCTTACCTAGCATGATGATAGTACATGTGTGTGGAGATAACTGCCAAGATCAGAGTCAGCACTTTATAAACATGCCACCTCATATCTGTCATAGACAACACTGCCAACCTACAACCAGTACCATTCAACATTTAGAACAGCCATAGATACAGCCTCTGTTACTCTTGTGGATTCGTTTCTGAGTGTTGGTATCATTTATTTCATAAAAAAATGATAAATATTTGGCCTTTGCCACCCAATAATACAGATAACTACCTGCAGGCAGTGATAACTCTTATTTGTTGGTGAAATGATTTGTACAAAATAGCAGAGTAAATGTGCTAAAACCATGACAAAGTAAGAAATTACTCACCTAGGATGAAAGAGAGTATGAATCGCATTTGTAAGTACCTAGAGTAAAACTGCTGATAATAATACTAGTAAGACAGTCAGTCCCATTAACAACAATACAAATCAATAAAAGTATGAAGTGAATGCAGTGATGTTTATAACGTGGGGCTATGAAAAGGAGGAAGAGTTACCCATAATGGCTACAAACAAATCTTTTGTTTTCTGTTTGAGAGTGTTTTTATGTACTAACCATGCTACAAGTTGCTACTTATTGGCTTTTACAATCATGCATATAAAAACTATAGTGCCTCTTTTGGCTTTAACAATAAACTGAAGTTGTCTTCCCACAAAATGATAAATGACTGGTGACCTCCCATTTCTAATTCTACTTGGAGATGTTATTCCTGTCAGAGTACTAGCTTGCAAATCCACCATTAACCCTTGCTTGGTTCTGAAGATTGAATACTTACATGTACAATGTATTTTAAAAACTACTGTATGTTTAAACTTAGATAGCACTTTTAATGTTTTTCAAACTTGGTTTTATTAGTTAGCTTGAAATAAGCAAAGTCTATGAATTCTGGGCGTACTCTCGTATAATGTTTGTTATGATTATTTTTAGCCTAGAACGCTAAAACAGTTATACTCTGGATTTGTGAACTAGGCTAGCCATATCACGTTTAGCATAAAAAGTTCTCACAACCTTACACACACAAGTGTGGTTTTTGTGAGAAAATGGAAGCGATAAGAAAAACAATTCAATATATGGTGAAGTAATTTATCTCTAGAATTACATAAATCTAGGGTTGTATAAAACTTACCAATTTTACCTCCCACTATTAATCCCAGGTAAGAACGCACGGATCTAAAGAGATCTGCATTTTTTTCTGATTTGGGGTGGAGAAGGCACTTCGCTAATGGCAAAGTATTATATGGGGCACAGGAGCAATTGTGGTTGGATGCTCTTCCTAACACCACCAATGACCCTTATGGGAATTGAACCTGAGACTCCCACATGAAAGTCCAGAGCCCTTACCACTAGGCCACGGCTGCTCCTAGGGTTATATACATACATTGTAAATATTTTGAGACTGTGAACAATAGTTTTGATGCACATAAACTAACTTGGATGTATTTGTATAGCCAACTGCCAGCATCCAAGAATATCTTTGTGTATCTGAAGTTTAAGGCAGCCTAAAAATAATTATAGTTTCATTGCAAATAAAAATGCTCATGTAAGGCCAGCTGGTACTTCAACAAACTAATCAGGGTGATACAATTCTTCAGCTTTCAATATTTAACTTGAGAATAGAAAATGGCGGCAACGATAGGGCCTTATTTTAAATTGCTGCTTGACTTGTGTAGATATGCAAGTATATGAAAGATTCACAATAGAGTTCTAAGTAGCTTCGATGACTTGGCTGACACATTATTAAATCCTAATCAACTTGAAATGGTAATATTCATACAAGTGTGGTAATTCTATATGGGTGTCAAGTGTAAATATAACATAGACATCTAATATTAACCACATGAATCAGTGATGGTAGACTGATGTGAAGTGATCTGTAAACTTTTAGAAAACCCAATAAATTTAAATGTAAATGTTAGTGCTGTGACCTAATGTCGGAAACATGAGAGAATTATCAATGGTGGAGTACCTGGGCCCGGAATAAACACAACTGTAGTCAGGAAGTGATGGACACTTGGCGCACTGATTGCGTATCAAATTGAAGAATATTCAATAGAAAATTCAAAATATTAAATTGTTAATGAGAAAAAATATATACATGTACATGTACATATCTAAACAATATTCATAAGTTCTATGTTCTGTCAAAAGCAATACAGATTTACTTGTCTTTTTAGGCAACATGGAGAAAGTTAGCAACATTGACAGATTAAGCTGGAAATGTTATACTGAGGAGAGTTCTATACATGGTGTGAAATACCTGCGTGTTGATGAGACATCCATGGTTAGGAGGTAAGAAACCTGTGTACCTGTGTTTACATTATGAACTGTCAAAAATGTAGGGCCCACAGCTTAAGGGTCGGCTACATGAGAGGCTAAAAGATTCTTTTTCGGAAAACAGAACCTCGTTCTAGAGCTATTTATTTGGCTCTGCAAAGACTAACATGTTTGTTTTTTCAGTCTATGGCTTCACAGAGCGCTGTTGTGACTGGTTAATATTAAATACAACAACTCCAATTATATAACTTATTAGAAATCAGTTTTTGTTATTGGCTTGACATTAATTAAAGCCACTGGTGGACTGGTTCTACACGTTGACTATAGAGCAATGCATACAAGCAGCTATGTCATTCTGTCGAACCTAACGGTCTTTCATGAACCCGAGCCTTTATTCGGATATAGCCTAACGTTGTACACGTTTAGACGTTAGTGTCACTTATATTCAAAAGGCTTTTCCAAATTCCAAATTCTGTACAACTGTAAAACATAATAGGCCTACACATTATTTCTGCATTTCCATTTTGAATTTAATAATACTTTGCTCCGTTTCATAAGAGTCTTGTGGCTGATAATAATTCTCGGAGGCTGTGGATACTTCATTGCTGCCTCCTACCAGTTTCTAAATGAGTTTTCCAAAACGACACTCATCACCAAGATCAATATCAAGAATGCCAGGAATCTCACAGTAAGCAGAAATGTTGTGCTATGTGCATGTGTTCAGTTTCAACTGCATTGGGGACTAAAATATGTATTTGCAAGAAACATGTGCAATTATGTTAGTCCATTGTCTATAGTTTAAATATTATGACAGTTGGCTTGACCATAATTAAATGTATACGGGCCCAATGCCTATTTTTTAAAAATATTTTACAGAACTCAACAATTTATTTTCTGTCAGAAAAGAGGCTGATTTATTTTTGTAGGCGATAGGGAAGTCACTTTAAGCTGCTTGGGCTATGTCATAAGACTGTACATTTTATTATATTAGCTCAAAGTGAAAAATTTAACTAAAAACCACTTTTTCACCTACATAAATTTTTTAAACCGTGTTCTACTAGACAAATTATTTTGTTTAAAGTTCTTGCTTCAACTATTCTATTAATAATCTATGTTTTCAGAATATGTACAGTAATACATGCATGTAATAGGCCTACATGTGTGTATGCATATATATCGCGTGTATATCTATAATCCCAATCTCAATAGTACTGTGATACTTACATGTATAACATTGTAGTTTCCAACAGTGACCATCTGTAATAGGAACACATGGAAGAAGTCAATGTTTGATGAGAAGTTTGAATCCAACCCAGAGATGTCCAGAATGTGGAGAGAGATTTTTACTGACATGTATTCATATACTCGCCCTCTACCACCCCCGGAAAACAAGTTTAGTGCTAACAAGCATTCAGTTGATGCCAAGAAATAGTTATAATCAGCATCGGTCACAATTAGAATGATGTTGTACATTTAATTACGTCAAATATAATAGAAGGCAACATAGTGCAACCAATGTTGGTATAATATAAAATAGTGTAGCTAAACACAATGCAGCATAACGTGATGAGCTGTTCACATGACCTGCTGTCAAAATGGAAACAGCAGCCAGGATATCGTACATTAAATTGTTAGTAATCAATTGCAATCACGACCTTTTACCTAATTAGAACGATAGCAATGAAGATTTCCCATTCCATACTTCGAACAAGCTATAGACATTTATTTCTATCAGGTACAACTGGACCAGCCCACCTCTCAATGCACTGGTGAGCCCTTTGAGTAATGAAGATATGGATAGGATGATCTCTAGTAAAGCCTACACCTTGAATGAGTCACTGATTGCTTGTATGCTATATCGTCACATGATTCCTTGCCACAAGATCTTTGTGCAGACGTATACGGATTGTGGTGAGCTAAAATTATTATCTAATATTATTTTTGAATCCTAGTTAAACTTATTCTTCGAAGAAAACTACATTATTTATTTAAATTAAAGTGCAAATGTGTAATGTTACCTTTTCTTGTTGCCGCTATCAATTAAATGATTCCAAAGAACTGTGCCTACACAAATAGTGTAACATTCTTGTATATGTTAGAGAAATCCCTGTTAAGACAAATTGAGAAGACAGAGCACTGTATTTTTTGTATCCGATGTCGTCATCCAACTTGCAAAAATATATTGCATCTTGTGTCTACACACGTAATAGCTAGACAGCTTGAACTTAACAAATTATAGATTTACTTTCACGCTTTTCAGTGGTATAACAGTTTCTCAAATATCAGTGCTAATTTCTTAGGTTACTGTGTCCAGTTCAACTCTCGTGGAGATAGTACAGCTTACTCCGCAGGTAGAAGTGGAGGAATTGGTGTATTACTAGATACCAAGGTCCATGACTACTATATTGGGCCACACTCGTACTCGGAGGGTTTCTTTGTAAGTAAATATATTTATGATACATATTAGAAAAGCTAAATATAAATATGACTGTGTCATCAATTTATCACCAGTTTATCACAGTGGTGACAGCAGTGGCAGTAGTGGCAATCTAGTATTGTGCTTGCTTTGCGTGATGCACCATAATTCATTGATATTCAGTTAAATCTACCAAAATATGCATGATGGATACTCATGTGTTATAAAGGGTGCAAAACAGATTTAACAAGTAGTGAAACACTTTTGCCAAAATGAAAAATATGTTGTCGGTGCAAAAGACTAGAAAGTAAAAAAATTGAGCTAACTTCTCCCAGTGTCTTTGCAGTTAGAGAACACTAAGATGCTTTCCTACAAGTGTAGGTATGATTGTACTAATGTCATAATCTAAACTTTGCAAGCAGCTCAGGCTATTGTATTGAGCTAGTGCTATGTGCATGTACATTCAGGTTGCCATTCATGATGCGAATGACGTACCGTTGATGTCACAGCTAGCGGATAGCATCTCTCCTGGTTTCTTAACCACAATTAATGTTTACAGAAAGGAGGTTAGCACAAAATAATCTGTTTATACTTTTCCGAGAGAAGCAATCATTTCTACTTGGTACCAAAATCCTTCTTATGAACATTATGGTTTCAGCAAACCCTTAATAATTTATACAGTTGATGTTATAAAATATGTTTATGGATAAAAGATAAGCTTATTGCTGTTATAGTTAATATCACAAAAAGAATTTATGAATTATATAATTATGTAGATGGTTAGATGCATTTTTATCTACATATAAGCACTTTAACAATTTTTTGATGCTGTTATAAGTGGGAAGCTAAAAGGCTGCTTCATAACAAAGTTGTCTGCAGATCTAGAACATTAACATTCTGTAGCGAAAGTATTTTAACAGTGTTATATCAAATTGGTTGGCTTCCACTAAATAACAAACAGATATTATATTATATTTTATGATACTATAATATGCGTAATAATATATTAGTGTGCTTTCGTTAAAATCTAACCATTTCTCTTTTCTCTCTTAGATTAACAGGTGGCCTCCACCTGCCGATGCTGGACAATCGGACTGTCATGATGCAGAGAATCTGCCCAATCCTCTTCACTACCACAAAGGATATTCCTACTCTGCCTGCTATGATGAATGCTTAGCATCACATGTGATCAACAAGTGTGGGTGCCGTAACTATTTCCAACCAGGTAATAGTGTGGAACTACAGAAAAATTTATTGTAATTCACAGCACAATTTGTAGATGCATATTGGTTAAATGTGCAGTATACTACACCAATTTGATAAACCAAGGAACAAGTTTGCTGTTGGGGCATAGAAAATAAATAAAGATAAAAAGACGACACTTTCTCCTGTTTTAATTTTGACAAAAATATCAGGGTATTAATACATGTAATTTACTATTCAGCCTTCCACTTAACTTGGGGATATCTGCATATTAAAATTCTATCATATAGTTCCATGGATGAATTCATCTATTGCAGCAATAAACAACACTTTGGTGTGCAGTGTACCGATGCAGCTTAATTGCTCCAGACCTGCGTTACGTAAGTAATTTTATTCTTCTTAACAATGGCAATTGACAATTTTTCTATATGTGAGCTGGTGATAATGTGCTCTGCTCACTGTGTAGGTGACTATGTACCACAGGCCCAGGGTTCAAACCCCAGTCAGAGATTGTGTAGGTATATTTTAATGGGTGTGATTGACAAGTTTAAAATCTTTTCATGGCAACCTAACATGCAAATGATAATATAGCAGTTCACACAACTTTATGACTGACACTATGACAGCTAACTTTCACACAAAATCAATTTAGAATACTAAATACTGTAAGCGTAAACAGAGAGAAGACAATTTCTCTATAAACCATTAATAGGAGAGTTTCCTAAAGACCCAGAGATCTTAGCGAACTGCAACTGTAAAAACAGATGCTATGAGATTCAATATACAACCAGGTTGTCACATTCCAAGTACCCAAGCTTTAACATGCTGGAGCCAGCAGACGGGTTCAGTGGTAAGTTTATCTTCCCCCATCTAAAAGCTCACTGGCAAGACCAGAATACTCAATAAATTTAAATGGAACTTTCACTGAACTAGACTACTGAGTAGATCAAAGAAACTTTTAGCACCACGGAATTTTATATCAATAGAATTCTACTTATGCTTACTTATGCTTGCTTATGCTATTATATACACCACGTGTGCGTGTATATGATACGTGTATTTCAATATCTCCTTGCCACTTTATCATTATGGTATATTAGTACCAGCAGACAGGTTTTACCTAATTGCAACGATTTACAGCTCCTTTCACTGGCCATCGTTTCTAACTTCCAGTGGCGCATACTATGACCTTTTCTTGTCTGTTGTTAAACACATTTTTGGTGTACATGAATTATATAACAGCCGATTAGTCATACACAACTCTCTACATAGAACTTTATTTTTTCCAACTCCATGCATATAATATTTCATGCACGTTCCTTACACGTTTAGATAAAGCAACTCAAGATGCTGAACAATACATGAGGAAAAACCATGTCATGGTGAACATAGGTTACGGCCAGCTTGCCTATGAAAAAATCGACGAGAAACCAGCTCATACCGGAGAAGATCTGATAGGTGAGCTCATGAACTTCACATCTAACTTGCAGACATTACGTCTAGACATACTGCATACCACTTGTCTGAGATGATGTCATAGATATTCCTATTATTAGGCGTAGATAATTCCTTATCAATTCTGTACAGGGTACTTTCAGACACTAAAAAGAATGTAAGGTTTGAATTAATTCACAAGTCTATATTATCTTATGATGCCTTTTGCAGCCAACTTGGGTGGTACCCTTGGTGTTTGTCTGGGGGCTAGTCTTCTGTCAATCATCGAGTTAATGGAGTTCATTATACTGAAGATCGGCAGGGTTATCAGCGACAAGATCGGCAATAAATCTCGTACGACTCCCACTTCATAGAATCCAGCAATAAATAGTTTAACATAATACTGTGTATATGCATGCATGTAAATGTATGTTATGCATTGTACATGTAGAGCCACAAAGGCATTGCAAGCTACTATAGTAATATTATGCAACGAATTTGAAACATCACTTTGGAACATTTTACATACTAATTATTATAATGTAATGCAAATGGCACATTCTACATACTCGTATCATGATGTAATGCAAATGTAGATGGAACATTCTACATATCATAATGCATTTTAGATGGCACAACTATGTTGATTATTTTCTCTTTCTTCTCAATCATTACAAAAAATATGACTTGCTGCATTTAGTTTTCTGTATTGTCATAATTCAGTAAGATACGTTACTACCATTGATATTGATATTAATACTACAAATGTAATAATAGTACTCTTCTAAATCTATCACTTATCTTTATAAGTATGTTTCTCCCAAGTCACAATAATGTGGTTTATATGGGTCTCTCCCAAGTCATACTAATGTAGTTTGTATGGGTTTCTCCCAAGTCATACTAATGTGGTTTGTATGGGTTTCTCCCAAGTCATACTAATGTAGTTTGTATGGGTTTCTCCCAAGTCATACTAATGTAGTTTGTATGGGTTTCTCCCAAGTCATACTAATGTGTTTTATATGGGTTTCTCCCAAGTCATACTAATGTGGTTTGTATGGGTTTCTCCCAAGTCATACTAATGTGTTTTGTGGAGCTATGGTATACTTCTAATGTAAACTTAATCGTTGTATATTTTGCTTTGTTCAGAAAACTGTGATAAATATACTATTACTTATTACATAACTCAACAAAATGTAGTGTGACAGAACAATATAATCAAAAGTATAAATATCGTTATAGCTTACAAAAGAAGTTGATTTTATTAAAAGCACTATACATCATGTAACAGTTTGACATAGGCTGGCAATTTCCCTATATAATTACACTCTAATATAGAATGTTGGTATCTCTAAGGACCTCACAACAATTCAGGTATTACTATTGATTAAACGTACAACTACAGTCTCTATTCATTGGCCATCTATCTTTCCACCATTTTGCTTTGATAAATCATCCTCATCGTCAGCATCATGATCTGTAGTCTGCTCTTCATCAAAGTCAGCTAAGTATTGATCTTCATCAACTCCTGATTTAGATTCTGAAGCTTCATCTAGTTTCTCTAGTTTGGTTTTTGTTGACTCATCGGGCAGGTCAATTTTCTCTGGACCCATTTCAGGTGTCAGGTCTGATTGCTCCGGTGTCAGGTCTGATCGCTTCTGGGAAGGTTCTGCCTGGAGATGTTCAGATGAAGACTTTGAACTCACACTTGTCATGGAATGAGTTGACTTTTCCTCTTCTGACTTGCAGGATTTCTGGTCATCATTGAACTTGCGAAAACCAGAATTAGAAGAGGTCTTCGATTTTCGGTCACTCGTGCTACTAGAACGTGAATTTGACCGAGATACTTCTCTGCCATCCTTAATCTTTGCTTCGCTAGATTCAGAGGACTTTCGTGAATGTCTGGATTGCTCCTCTTCAGCTGTCTCTTCATGCTGTTTTGCTGCAGACGGTGCTTTTTCGGCATGGTATTGATCGTTGTCATCTTCTTTTGATCTTGGACTTATTTGAGGGGCAATATTTTCCTCCTTATTTTCTCCTCCTGTGAGTAATTGTGTTGCGGACTCATTGCCATTTGCAGCACTGGTGGAGGTATTTTGTTGATCTGAACTATCATCTACGTCTGCAATGTTAGTAGAAGGTTGTTTTTGTGGAGAATTGTGGGGTGATGAAGGGGAAATCCCATTAGATATTTTTGAAGATTTCCTGCTCAACGAAGCCCCAGATGGGTGGGGCTTTCTTGGTGATGAGTGCCTCGATGTTTCTGTTTTGGAAGGAGAAGGAGGTGGCCGCTTTGGTGAAAGTGGTTTATCATTTCCATTAACCTTTCTGGAAGGTGTGTCATGTCGTGACACTGAGCGAGATGGAGACATGTCAATTGACCTCTCAGACGCTCTACTTCTGGGAGTTAAAGTGTGTATGGATGATTGTGAGGAGTTCTTATCCTCTACATTCTGTGAAAATGGTTTGGATTCAAACATATTACCGTCATCTTTTTCCATTGGTTCTACTAATTGTTTTTCCTTTGTCATTGACTCTTTAACTCCGTACTGTTCTCTTGTTGATAAATCTTCTGGTGAGTTTTCTCGTTTCAGCAATGAGTTGGGCTCTACAGATTTGCTCCCTCTTGTGGGCGAAGCTGGCTCTGTGGATTTGTTTCCTCTTGTGGGAGACTGTCTACCATGTTCACTTCTTCTTGTGGGAGAATTTTCTGCAGATTGTCTTCTTTCCGTGGAAGATTGTTCTGCAGATTGTCTTCCTCTTGTGGGAGAGTTTTCTGCAGCTTTTCTTCCTCCGGTAAAGTATTCTTCTGCAGATTGACCACCTCTTGTGGGAGACCGTCCGGCAGATTGTCTTTCTCTTGTGGGAGAGTTTTCTGCAGCTTGTCTTCCTCCGGTAAAGTATCCTTCTGCAGATTGTCTTTCTCTTGTGGGAGATTTTTCTGGTGAGTTTCTTCCTCCTGTGGGAGATCTTTCCGCAGATTGTCTTCCTCTTGTGGGAGACTGTCCGGCAGATGGTCTTTCTCTTTCAGAGGAATTGGCTCGCTCTGTTGGTTGCAAGATTCTTCTGGGAGAAGAGACAATTGCTGGTCTGAAACTCCTGGCTCTACTAGATCCCCGAGTCTACAATAACATAGCGATGTATTAAGATCATTCCTCCCAATAACTTTCAACACTTTTATCTATCAGACACATGTACATGTAAATGGATTACGTAACATAATTTTCATTCATATTATACTTGTAATCTATACAAATTAGGAAACCTGCAGGATGTTTGTGGCAGGATGTCCAATGACGAACTAGAAGCACTACTATACTAAATGAAATGCTGTTATTGTGACAACACTTGTTAATGCAGGATGATAACCAATTTGATCTTCAGTAACGCGTGGTGGATTGATTAGAGCATAAGATATGGTACAGAATGTGGTTCAGTAAGGGACCAAACAGTTAATCAGCTACAGTAGGAGATGTGTAGTTGTTACATTACTACTAGTCTTATTGCACATAGCAAGCAAGATTACCTTTCCTGGTTGGCCAAAACAAGAGCAAGATATTATTACAACATACACACATCAAGGTTCCTAAGCAGCAGATCATTTGTACGCATTGCTAGTATCCATTACTATGTTTGTGAACTAATGAATATTAAGGCATATCCTTTAGTTGAACAGCAATGTAAGCAAAATAAATGATCATATAGGCCTGCATAATTCTACATTAAAAAATAATAATGTATTATTGTGCAAGCATATCAGGGTATTGCTATATTGTACATGATTGTAGGTATCACAGAGCTATAATATTTAATCCGCTGCTATTTCTATGTTAACAGAATAAACTTCCGAGAGAGCAAATATTAAACAATTACCTCACTGCTCATTCTATACACATCTGGGAGAGCTGACGCTGGAATAGACCGAGGTCTTTCATTCTTAATGCCTTTCTGGTGAGACGTTAGTGTAACTCGTCCGTATGCTGATGCCCTTCTAAATCGATAAGCTCCAACACATTTCACTTCTGCAAAAGCAAAAACAATATTCATGCGCATTAATCATTATGCAATTATAAAATTTGCAGCTTTAATTTTAGGATTTGTGAAACAAAGTTTTATCAACATGGACAATTTCTAACACTACATTCCTTCCAAATACATGTACATGTAGTAATTAGCATACTATTTATATACATGTACATGCATGTGGTTTAGTTGTAATTTATTTATCATGCTGCTATGCCTAGTAACATCAATCCTCACCTGAGTTGTCAAGAACTAAATCTTCTGGATGCATTTTATCGTTACAATAAGCAAAGAAAACGGAGTCCTCTAAATAGAAGTCAGCGAGACACATGACTAGACGCCCTGAGATTCTACAACATAAAATAGAGAAGTTGTTCCACCTTGACCAAATTGTTGTCAGTCCATATGAGTTACAGACAACTTTGCTATATTATGAGAATAAATGGAGCACTGCTGTGGAACATACTGAATAAACTGTCAACCTCTATCGGAGTACCCTTAGCAGTTTTACCAAAAAATAAAAAAATATCTTGTTCTAACTCAAAAAAATTCTAAATTGTAAAGTATTAGCACTTCGCAACTTTTTAGAAAAATTGATGTTGTAAGTATGGCTTTAACTATGTCTAAGTGCCTCCCTTATAGGCTCGTGTTACTACAAGTATATAACCATGTGAGCTGCAAGAGCTATAAGATTTGTCTCCTCTCTTTTCATGAGAACCGAGAGCAGTTTAATTTATTCAGACATTAGTAATGAGAATCTTAGTTAAAATAAGAATATGACCAAGGTGGTAGTTGCATGTTAGACTTCATCCATGCAGAATATCAAGACGTCACATACCATAATAAAATCAAAAAGTCACATACCATAATGCTTTTGTTAGACATGTGCTCAGTAGGCATGTATATCAGTGATTTCAATGATCAAGAAGGATGATCTTACCCGAACAATCGTTTGATATGTTCTCCGGGACACAAGATGTCGGATATTCCTCCGATAATCTGCTCGAATGACCTTGTGTTCTTCCTGTTGAGAAGTATCCTCACGGACTTTCTAGGCCTCAGTCCACCTCGTAGCACTGTTATTAGTCTATAAAAATGTAATTATTTCATCTTTTAGTTATATGTACATGTAGCTTCATGTATTATCTCTAACCCTGCGTGAGCTGGCGTGCTGAGTTTTCCGTACCGCCATAAAATAATTGAGCAAAAGCAACGATTACAACGTTTGCACCTACATGTAGATGACATTGTCTGTTCCACAACCAGTAGCAGTACGAATGTGTATATATTGTGTCCGCGTGTAGTTCTAGGTCTACGTAATTGTATGCAAATTGCTAGCCTGGGTTCCACAGACACGCTCTCCAGACATAATAGTAACTATATATATTGTAGTACCTTGGCTTGATTGTTAGCCTGGGCTCCACAGACATAATAGTAACTGTATAATATTACATAGTACCTTGGTTTGATCTCTGCCAAGAACTGTTGTTCCTCATTTTGTTCTACTCTCAGTTGTTGATCTCCATCGACAGCAATGCTGTGTCTACTTCTACTTGACTGGGAAGTATGTGTAGGCCTTGCAGCAGCTACCAACATGCATACAAATCTGCACTAATATACAATATACAAATGTATGTATAATCTACTAGTTCACAGTTTGTAATAGGAGTTATCCCCTCTCTAACATCTCTCATTGTACAGATTATAAAGTGTTGACATGGCATTGGGTCTACATGTAGGGCCAATATAAAATCGTCAACGTTGCATCATTTTGCAGCTAAAAATGTGTTTTAGGCTGTAGATATAGCATGAAATAATGCAAAATAATTGTTTATTATTACGAGGCAAATGAAATGCAAAACATTGCCGTCATTTTGATTGGCCCATCCCTTTCAGATAAAAGTAATAACTATGTAATTATAATGCTGTGTGAATGCAATAGTTATAGTTAAAACTAGTAACATACCTAAAGCTGCAGTCTGAAGTGACTTATATCTGTTCTGAGAGCTGATAGGTCGCTCCCTTTCCTTAGTCAGCTGTTCAAATACTTCATATGTGGCACATACGTAGCTTTCTCCTGTAGAACAATACAATAATGGTCAGTTTCTCATCACAATTATCAAAAACCACAGAACGATTTGATTGTTTCACTGTTGCTATGGAATGCTCAATGGCAAGAAGGTAATCACTTCGTTTTTATTTTTGTAGAGTTGTCTACTCTTTTTACGATAACATGAGCAGTGTGTTTGACAGTAGACTTCACCAGAGAATGAGGGAGCGAGAGAGAGAGTTTTGAGCCAGTCACCGATATTATGTTGGGTTAAGGTCTCTAAATTGTCATGAGAGTCCTATTCCAATGCTGGACTCAATTTTTGAAGAAGTCACAAACATCCTGCTGCTAATTTGGTGTCAAACTTGTAGTCAGAACAGTCTCGAGTTTGCATTACTTTACGTTACATTACTTTAGTACAATACTGACCTAAATGGAGTTCATCTAATGAGGTAATCTTATGACTGCCATCTAGTGAGAATATATACTTCTCTTTGTTTACTTTCTCTTTGATGCATATGGGAGTCTTTGTGAGACGTCCTAGTAGAGAGTCGAAGGAAGAGAAACGCTGAGGTGAGACGGCGTAGACAGCACTATGGTCTCCTTCACCAGCCACGTAGAATCTCACCTAAAAAGAGATTTACACAATGATACAGTTGTATTCAATAGATAATACTGTAATATTTCATCAAATTTTGCAATTCCTATATCTAAAGTACTACATGTAAATATACTACACGATGTATTATTATACATGTATATAGTCTCCAACCGAAGAATATGGAGAGAACTATATAACTACTGCATTAATGTTTAACATAGTAGATGTATGTAGTTCATTAGACAGAAAAAATAAACTGTATATTATATGGGCCTTCTTAGTTTGGGTTCCATTCTACACCTTTAAAATTATTGGTGAGTTTGCTACTAATTGACTGTAAAGCAGCTCTATAATCTATATACAGTGTACATGTAACTATACTATGCCACCCGGCCTCACTATCAGGCAAATCTTGGAAACGAGGCTAATGTGAACAGAGAAATCTTGCCACATTCATACTGAATACACAATGCTATGATAATACCGTTGCGTTTCGTTCAACAAAAGGTAGATTGAGATTTCGTGCTGTTGTTTTATTTGATCTTAGGCGATACTGAACTTTGGTTGCCAGGTAAAACACATGCCACTTTATCTTATTGTTTGTTAGTGCTTAATTCTATTCATCACATTAAATAAAAGTGGATAAATACAATTGTAAGTGAAAGAAATAAATTGTATTACACTTGCAGTTAGACACAAAACCAAACTCACAGTTATTCTACCTACTCAGGGCAATTCATCTATTCACGCTTTATTTACTTACTCTTTAACTAGTTAAATATGTTATACAGTATTGCATAAATACAGTGAGAATAATATGTTATGTTTGTGATATAAGCAGTAGTATAGATGCATTTCTGTACAGTCACATGTGAAGTACTAAATTATTACATTAGTATTGTAGTTTGGAAACTCACTATTTTTGATTTTAACTCAAAATATATTAAAAGGTGAGGTCTAATATATCACAAGCTGCAGTTAGAAAAAAGGCAGTACATAATTGCTTCGTTGTATTTTGTCCTTGCAGAAGTGGGAAGAAAGTGCTGCGCTGTCATTGGATACAATGGTTTAGATACAGTATATCCTGCCCCAATAAATACACAATTACTTTTAGCTTGAACAATATAACAGCTTTTGCGTTCACTAAAAAGGAGATAGCATCCATGATGATGATGATGGGGTCTCTCTTACCACTGATTTACAGATTTGATATATACAACTGTGCACTGTGTTGTTATGCTGTTAGCAAATGGGTAAATTGGGTGAATAACAAATACACTTGAAACACGTCTAGTTGCACTTCTAAATTATTATTGCTAATTGTCGTGAATAATTTGGTCAAAACAAAATTTGACATCCATGTATATTGTAGGCTAATATGAAGCATATTGTAGATCAACTCAGGTCTTTTGGTATAATGTTATTATAGCACACCACATACATACGATGTACATGCGTCTAGCCTGTGTATAAGGCTGTAAGGCATGACCAGAAAGACAGCATGGTATGCTTTAGATAAGTTTCATTGGCGCCTGCCTACCTTAGCTCGAGAAGAGTGCAGTTTACGTTTAGCTGTTTGGTAGCTGCGTTGGCAGTGATGATCAATAGCACTAGGAGTACGAGACGTCTGCAAATTTGGCCCTACATATAAACTTCTATTGTCATCTCTTTGATCCATCATCTTCAACTCGGCTAAAACGGGAAAACAGATCAGAGTTTAAATATGTTGTACAACTCAATCAAACTGGCAATAGCTTGGCGTTGGATATCTACTGATTCCATCTGCAAGTATTTCCATGTATATGTACATGTACATGTATATATGGTTACTTGCAGATAAATATGTAGTTTGGGAATGGATCTACATGTACATGTATGCGTAAAAATTTCGTAAACTGATGGCCAGCTTATATTAATATTAATATAAATATCTTCCGTTATCCTAGGACCTGAGCGCAAATACTCACCGGCTTTTGAGTATTTGCGCTCAGGTCCTAGGATAACGGAAGATATTTATATTTATATTAATATAAGCTGGCCATCAGGGCCTGAGTGCAAATAGATGCCTATTAATTGAAGCATTATAAATTAAAGGAAACTGATACTATACTGTATATAATTTTCCAATATGTAAGTATAGTAGGCTATTCTACTTCACATTATATATTTATCAATTTAGGTGAATACCGATACATGTACTAGTACTGGGCAAATGTAAATGGAAAAATGAACTGGAATGTAAAATTGAGGAGTTTGGATATTTGAAATTGTCATAAAACACACATAATATATCTAGCTTACCTTCTGCCATCATGCTACCGCAAAATATTACGTTATGCTGCCAGCACAAAAGATACCAACTCAATGAGGTAAACAAAATATTCGACTAAAGTTGATTACAAAACATTAGTCAATGTAATGAAGCATTCCACCCCATTAACCTAAACAAACTAGAGAGCATTGTACATGTACTTAACTAGCCTGTGTAATAACCTACCATGTATACGAACTACATTGTTGTATTAATCAGTAGTTTTTACTAGGTAAGTAATGAAGCTGCTGCTGTGCTTCTTATAATTGCGTAATAAAATTTTCAGGTAAGTACTTGAACTTACAATCAGAGTCACGAATGTGCCGATGAAGAAAGCTCAGGTCCATGACTTGACTAATTAGAGTTACTTAATTATAATTATCGATAAACACCAACCCAATGACCATATAATTCCCACAGGATATTGATCCTTCCCGAATGACTGGTAGCAACTGGACCTCCGTACATATACTACGTGTACGATAATAATATATTAGATATAATATGGTGATAATATCTTAGAACCCTTTTATAGCCAGTAGGCTCAATTACAGTTAACTTGTGCTTGAAGTTATTTTGAAGAATGACTGGAGTTGGTAACTCAATAGGAAATGTGTTTATATTGTGTGATGTATTGTATAGAACTTCACAATAATATAAAAGGTTTAAATGTTATAGGTATTACAATGACATCATTATAATTATTATAAGTGAGTGCGTTATATATGCAGATACTAACAGTTAGGCCTATGTGTATATCAAATATCAAAGTAAATTCAATATGATTATACATGTATAAATGCGACTATGTCCAAAGCAGTACGTATATATTATAACCATTAGGAAAATCTCATGTTTTATTCGCTTATGTTTTTTTATGGTTACTTCGCACTATTTTCACTGTACTGCTGCAGTATCAGGGTCACATGACACAAGGTTAATATTCTAGCAATGACCATTGACCCTGGCTGAATTGAACCCGCCACATAATTTGGTTCGAATTACTGTCACGTACATGTATATAAAATATATTATAAGAATTGTGAAGTCATACCATTTTCCCTGAGAGTAGCTGTAGCAAAAGATAGCCTTGGCTCCCGTAGGTTTGGGAGTGACATTCTATCCAGTCTGTGCACTGTATTCTTATTCAGGTTAAAGTGAAACATTTTAATAGCTGATGAGCCAACTACGTCTGTCGAATGTTGAAAGGCTACAACTACTGAGTTGCCTATTGCTGATAGTTTTGCTGCCAACCAGATGCAAGTTTTAACACCTATACGCTCTTTATTCAACTCGTGTAATGTATTACTTCATACTTGATACATGTATTATTGACATTTTGTATCTTAATGGAAAAATATTATCAATAACCTGATATTTTTAACGTTGTTAAGTTATTGGAGTGTTGGCAGCCTATTGCTAGTCTGAATAAATAATGTTATTCACTTTGGGTTTAGCTATTGACTATAGAGATAAGGAATATTATACTCTAGGGTACTTCAAAGTGTCACATGGAAATGTATTGGAATTGTTGTCTCAGGGATCTTAGCAGTAGTAATCCAAAAAGAAAGAGGGGATAACTACGATGCAAAGAAACTTTGCTATGGGGTGCAGTAGAAGCAAAATTCATATAACACTGTGCTAAGAATAACAATGACATTAATAATTATAAAGAGCATGTTGTTGTACATTTGTATGCGCTTTGGTTGCTCTAAACTTAAAAAGCTTTGTTTAAATCATTTATTATGCGTAATGTACAATGACAAATAATGGCATAGTTTTCCATGAAAATCCTATCTCAGTGTTGTTATTCCTTGATCAGCCATCTCATCTAGCCAATTGTAATAAACCAAACAACAACCAAACAGTTTACTGCGATGAAAAGCAGAGAACAAACGTGACAGAATTATAAATATAAAAAATATCAAGCATTTTATTGAAGTTTGAATTGTTTTTCTGAGTTTTACCCAGTAATTACATGTATTATGCTGGTAGTACTTGTATACATATATTTTTACAAAATCTACCAATATTTTTAAGTTTTAAATAAATTTAGTTGCCATACCCACAACTATTATGAAATTGTAAAGAGGCTTCCACCATGCTGGTACTTGGGCATACTGTGCTTATGTAGTAGCACTGTCAACAATATTAGCAAGAGTGGAACCCGCACACTTTCATACCTCCCACCCCCCTCCCCCCAGCCTAGCTAACTACATGTAAACTTACTGTAAAAGCTATGTATAACAGACACAACCACTGCTACTGTTTACAATAACCTGCTTAGCTCTGACACCATTTTATATTGCCCTGTCAAAACTTATCACAACAAAACACAATATACAATCTACATTTATGTGTAAATACGTTGCACCCTGTCTTACCTCGTCTATTGACAAGCATCAACGTCCAAGAATCTTCCAATGGCAGCATCTTCTCACAGGGTGGCACCTCATCAGCTGACTACCCTACATATGAAGGCTTGATAATTTGGATAGGAATTTCAAAAGGGCCGATATTATTATTCAATTAATATTTTGCTTTATCCTTAAACCTGTTCTATTGAGTAGCTTGTAAATATGAACCATGTGTTACACAATATTTCAATGTTGATTCACAGTTGTGTTTGTTAAGTAGATTGAAATAATGAAACCAATTAGATGTTTTATTATTTGTTATACATGCTGAACATAATAAGTATAATTAAATGGGCAATAAATGAAACTTCAAGTTGGGTCAAGTAGGTATGCAAAGTGCGCCTTGACATGTTGTAGAATATACAATTACATAATAATAAAAAATTATAGTAGAAAAGCAAGGCATATCGGCGACGTAGAGTGTAAACAATTACATGCCATAGTCTAATATATTGTGATGGTAAAATGTAACTCTAACTCAGCCTCCCGACTACATGACACTTATTATATGCATCTATTGCATTACATATACTTGTGTTGACTGTCTATGTAGTAAACTATAATGTGCATTACTGAGCAATTATGTCCTTTTTATACCCATGTAAAGAGGGCCGACCTCTCAGATTTAGCTAATATTGATTTTGTACATGAATTGGATGGTTTTAAGCATCGTTTGTTGTACCCGACCTATTTTGGGTCGGCCATCGGGCTTCCGGCCACCATCTTGTTGTGCAATTTTCGGACGACACTACGTCGTCTTTTTATGACACAACGTCGGCCTTTTTACCGGTACTTCCTCCGGAAGTTCTTATACTATATAAAGCACATTGTTTTTATGTTCATTGTCTCAGTTGATGCTTGGATCTCAATCAAAACACATCTATACTACTTATACAGAGTCTTCATTTCATAGTATTGGTTGCTCCAGTCGTCAAGGTCTTCGACCTTGCTTCTCGAGCTTCCTGCTAGGTCGGAACATACTCTTTCTCAGTATAGTAAACAAGCATTGACTCGGGACCACATGGGTCGTCTTGAGTACTCGCTGGACTACTACAGTAGTACTTGTTAATCTCTCATGTAATGAGAAGGCCTAGCACCACTCATAGGCTCTTCATTTTGGACAATTGGGGTCGTCTTAGGATGACATCACAATCCCCCCAAAACCATAACAATATTATTATAATGAGAGGTTTGGTGATGTTGTTGCAGTCTAAAGCAGCAATGCGTGCACTGTATAGACCATTATAATTCTAGAACTGTAAATTATTATTCTAAATATTTTCAAATTGGACAAATAGCAAAACGACGTAACGGCAATGCTATACATTAATTTCCGTAAAATTGAAAAAATCTAATGCTACATCAGATCACATTGTATACTTTTTTATAAAGATTTGCTAAAAATTCATGCGACAGCATGTAATTTGAGGGTGTAGACGTTGGATAGGATTGCAAAACACAGATGGAGGACAACTTTCAAATAAGTATTCCACTGGTGGTTGGAGATGGAGATAGAAATGTTGTAAAAGACAGAGAGTGCCTCTAATTCAAATGCAAGACAATACTCCCAATTAGTACTTACATAGATACCATGTACAGTAGTTTTAGAAGATTTTTTGTAATATTTATTTTGTTCAACACGTCACGTCACGTCATGTTATGAGTTTTCCTTAGATAGTGTTGTTTGTGGCCGAGTTAAACCAACTAAGATACACAAAAATCAGAAAACTTTGTCTAACTGAAGTTGTGTGCATCTAAACTTTCTGTAGAGTTTAGAAAGCTAGCGAACTAAGAACAAACGCTTAATAGAACCAAATGAGATCTTAGAGCACTTCGCTTTAACCCATTCAAGATTCAATTTAAGAGTAAAGGACCAGCCGCACGGGCACGAACGTGCCAACGAAACGTGAAGTGACAACTTCAATGAAATCATTGAAGCTGAAGCATAGTTTTGTTGTTGTTTGTTCAGCATCAAACTGTGTTGGATTGGTGATAATTCGTTAGGCTCTAATTGGTTCGTGAAGTGAGCAATTGGCTGATGTTGATTGAACAATGAAGCAATAGTTATAATCTCTTTTTTCACTTATTAGGTATTTGTATTAAACTAGCAGTTGCTAGACCATTGAAACATTGTAGTTGTGCAGCCATGCAATATAATGTCCAAAAATACAACGCCATGCAAAATTCAAGAGAACAAAGTTTTCTAATGCTTCATTATCATGTACACATTAATTTGCCCAACGAACTATGAAGAGAAAGCTACATTTTTTACATTTCAATGGAGAGGAATGCAGAAGAGAGTTTTATTTTGAAAAGAAAAAAGCAACGATATTGACATAAATACATGTACATGTACAATGTACTTCCTTACGCGGGTTGAAATTATACGTTGAAGGGGTTGCTTACTCTTGAAAGCTTTAAGAAATACTTATCAAAATATTTAATCTATTATGCGTCATTATTTCAATTTAAGGTACTAGTCGTAAATTCGCCAGCGCAGCCAAGTACCGGTCTTATAATCTCCATGGTCACAACGCTTCTACAACCAATCAAAGTACGGAGGAAGTGCACGCGCCGCCATATTCAAAGATTATGCTGTTTGATTTTTGTTGCAAATTATACTATCTTTACGTGGTTATTGCTCGTGACGACTGATGCTGAAGGCTACCTTATTTGATTTTGTTTAAATACTAATTCTCATTAATTGAACAGTTGCAGCAGTGGGTGGGCAGTTATATATCTTTGCAAACAAAACTATAACAGATATACCCTATAAGAATAATAAGTTACTTATTTTTATTAAATTAAATTATTCTTATAGGGTATATAATTAATTAAATATAATAATAATATAAATAATTATTTTATATACGATTAAAAATTCAATACTTAGTATTGAATTTTTAATTGTATATAAAATAATTATTTACATTATTATCATATTTAATTAATTAGTTATTTTTAATTTTAATTTTTGCAGCCTTATAAAATAATCTAAATCTGCAAATTTTTATTTTGATTGGTATCGATAGGAATTACATATATTACGTTTAGGCGTAGGGTGTACAAGGATTTCAAATAAGGCTTATGTAATCTAATGAAATACATAGTACATTAACATTGAATTTTAAAATTTAATTATGATATTTATAATTATAAATAGGCCTAATAGGCCTATCAATATGTTTTTAGTGGCAAGAATATAATAAAATTATGGTACTTTAATTTTGAATAAATAAATTACAATGAATCTCAGCGTATTAGAATGACTAGTCCTACATACATCATGCCTGATTATTTAAGCCTGGTATGAACCCGAGTGAGAAAATTTCCTGTATTATTATAAATTCATTATAATAATTATATTATAGGTAATTATAAATATTTTGTTGCTATATGTTTAATGTAGCCCTATAATATTTTAAGGAATTGGCCTGCTGTACTTTGAGTGGCATTATCATCATTATAGCTAAGATTGGTGAAAGTTGCACCCAACTTTTCAATGGCTACTCATGTGCAAGAGAAGTTTTCTAATGTAAGGAGACGTCTTGACCAACTGGGATACCGGCAGCCACTAGGTTAGTCAATGATCATAGCTAACAGTCGACCTACACTGATGCTAAATTTATTCATTTGTACTTTTAAGTTATATTTCTGGTATAGGCCTATAGCCTTCGTCTCACTGTTACAATGTATATTGGCAGGCACTTCAAAGTAATTGTTTTATTTGTTTGATACCCATAACATTAGGCTTAAAGCTTGATTGTAGTCCCATTTGCACTTTCTCTGAGTGTATAATGTAGTTGACTTTATTCGACAGCCAAGCATATTGATTTCCGAGAAAGGTTGTTATTTTGTTCAAGTGTGCTATTTTCTCACCATGACATTGAAGGTATAGAATCGCTGCCGTTAGTTGAGAGGCTGTTTGCTGACCTTCTTCATACAACAGAAAGTCTGAAGAATGCCAAGCTCTCCTCCGCTAAGAGTCCAAGAGAGAAGGCTAACATCGAGGCTCAAATAGAACCTTATAAGGTAAATTAACTGTGATTGATCCTTGTAACTTCTGATATTCTAATATTCTCTTGTCTACTATGAAAGCATTTTATTCTGATTTAATTTACTCTGTGCATGCTTTTAGAATGACAATGGCCGACTGGTTAAAGAAAATAATGAGCTCCACATGCAGCTGATACGAGCTAAAGAAGATGCAGACAAGATGGTGGCAGGTGAGTGTAGAGTTCCCCCCTCCCCCCGTACTGTTTACGTTTATGCTTTACCGGATTCTTGTGATAAAGTCATTTATATAAGAAAATATACAGCGTCTAGTTGAAAATTTATTTGAAATAAACTGTGGATTGTCATATTTATTGGTTCAGCTATCGATAGTTGGTTATGAACAAAATTATTCAAGTATCGTGAAATAACTATTTGTGCGCTTTGTTGTTATGAAACCACAGAGACCGAGGCTAATGCACTGGATTGAATATTGGTGTTTGAACAGCGGCTCTCAGATGAGTTGGTGCAGTATTTTACACTTGAGTGTTGTTATAATAACAAGCAGGATTCCCTTCCTCATTTAGGCCGAACATTCATCTTTCACACTAAAATGATGGATTCAGTGTTGTCATTATTGTGTTTTTTGTTTTCCAGTACATGTGTATATCATTGTACTATGTTTGTCCCTTGGGATGCTGATATAGAATACAAGGCTGCCACGAGGAAGTTTGAGCATGAGAACAATGACCTCAAGTTTCTTAACAATCAGTACGTCCACAAGATCAGAGCTATGGAGAGGGAGTCAAAGGAAAAGTCAGATCACATGCTTAAGTTACAGGAGAAAAACTTCAATGCTGTCATACAGACACCTGGTAAGTACCTGCTATAATACAGACACCTGGCAAGTACCTTCTGTAATACAGACACCTAGTAAGTACGTGCAGTAATACAGACACCTGGTAAGCCTAGGTACCTGCTGTCATACAGACACCCTATAAGTACCTGCAGACATCTGCAGTCATTCTCTAATTCTATGTTGGTGATTCTGAAGCACCACAAATGCCTGCTACTTTAAACTAATACTATAGTAAACATTTAATGCAGATTAGGAGTTATCTTTCCTTGTACTAGACTTCGTCAAATTTACTGAAACAGTTTAATAATTGCATCAAATTCTATAAATGTTCAAAGTTGAATAATCCATGGATCTATGAATATAAACTGATAAAATGATTGATGTGGTTATCTAAATACTTTTCACATTTCTCCCTTTGCAGGAGGTAAAAAGAAACATGTACCATTTCGTAGACAGAGGTTACTCCTGGACTCGACCCTCCCCTCTAGTGAGGTGAGTTCGGTGCCCAGTGTTCCCCTTAGGGATGACCCGTTTGTGGCTGACCTACTTAAGGTGGCGGACAGTAGGATAGCGGAACTGGAGCAACAGGTGGAGCTTACTAAAGACAGGAATGTGGCTCTGGAAGGGAAGATGTCTACATTCACCAGACAGGTGGGGATAATCCTTCGTTTTGTAAATACGTAGCTATTATATGCATTACTTAGTTGACAAATGAGGGTCACAATTTTCTACTAAGTTTTAGGGGTTTTGGCCAGTTTTAGTTCTTGTTCGATGGTATTTTATGATTTTAGGATTTTCAATTTGTTAATAGAGCTGTTAGAAACACCCATGGAAAACCTCTCCTTGACTGGGGTTTGAACCCGAGGCCTCTCTGGCACCTAATTGCTTAGCACAGTGGACAGGGCACATTACCACTACATCAGTGTTAATAGATGGGTATTTTCATGGGTGGGGAATTGAGTCCCTGACTGCACAATTGACAAATGGAAAATCCTCGCATCAAATAACATTGCATATCAAAAGTTTGATTTCACTGATGGAAGAGGACAACTCTCAGGATTTTTCTATGTCATCGTCACAATGCCAAAGATGTAGGCCTAATTGTAATTTTATTATAGGAAAGAGCAAAATTTTGTGCTTGTCAATTGTATCTTTCAATTCTACTATTACTTTTCATCATTTCACCATTTCTCCGCGTGTATATTATTAGCTCCATGTAGGCATGCTCTGAAATTATCTTTTTTGGGGAGTTGATAGACATACATAATTATACTTTTTATTTGCTATACAATCAATTACACCATTTTATGTCATCATTTATTCTACGTATTTTATTCATTTGTATAGTTGATCTATTACAATTATACTGCTGTTACTGTATTTATTTAGTTAGCCAAGGCCTCAACACTCAATAGTGTAAACAATAGGCTAGGATGAATAGCTAGGCTTACTGGAGCATTGGATAATCGCTGACTCTAATATAAACATAGATTGTAACTGTGTACAGAGTATGATAGTATGATATTTGTATTCTATTCAATTAGTTGAAATCAATTTAGTCACCTTTTGTTTACATTTCAAACAGCCAAGTATAATGGAAATGTTTACAGTTGCTATGGAGACAGCTTGCTGATTGGCCATCTCTGCTTGTAGGCGTAACTTCATAGATTAGAATTTACTATGAAATACCATGCTATAGTATAGTACATTGTAGTAGTATTTTATTACAATACTATATGCACAGTACCGGCGTCTTTCTATAGCCTACCTGGATCGTATGCAGTACTTGCTTTTCGTGAATGAAATGCTACTAACTTCAACATGAGTTTCAGTAGACGATCTCGTAGTATTGGTCGGGTACGTATCTGACTACTCCTTGATTTCTAGGGTTACAAGTACTAGGAGCTTAGGCTAATAAGGGATATTTGCTTGATTCTTTCATATTCCTGTTTGCAGGTGGAAGCCCGAGATGCTGAGATAGAAAGGTTGGGAAGGGTGTTAGATGGTGGACGCCCGTATGATGTCGTAGCCTTAGAGGCTAGGAACAGGAGCAATGAGAAGCTCATTTCACATCTCAATATACAAGTAAGTAGTAATCGCTAATATGTATTGAGATGGTGCACTGATGACCTTCGACTTGTGACATAACATGGAAGGGCAGGTGGTTCAGCTATTAAACCAGAGCACCTGTGGTGGTAGTCATGTGCTGCAGTGTGACATACAAGCACTTGTGCATGTATTATTTCTCACTCTTACAACAATCACTAATAGAATGGACATTGAACAGTGAGTCTATTAAATTGATAATAAGCCTACTTGAAGTGCGCTTACAACAAACTGTTTATATATTTATGGTGATTGAAATTACAAATTTAATTCTGTTCATTTCTTAAAGTGATTTCTGTTTAGTTCAGTAAATTTAAATAATTATGAAATGCCAAGTATTATGATAATTGTATAGAAATGATTGAAATTTTTATTGATAGGTTTCGCTTCTATTTATCCAAAGTTTACACTTAATTAACTGGTATGTAGAAATATGCCCATTACTTGGTCTCATCTGCTTTTTGTAAGCACTTCATTCTACTTAGAGTTTGCCTATACTTCTACTGCTAGTCAGCAACAGTACATATAAGTACATCCATGATAGAATGAATCTACATGTCTATGCATAGACTGCGGATAAGATCCACTGACATGCATTACAGCAGGTTATGTCGTCCTATTCCATGTGGGCCCAGGTGTGCAGAGGTACACTGTCCTATTTCGCGTGGGCCCAGGTGTGCAGAGGTACACTGTCCTATTTCATGTGGGCCCAGGTGTGCAGAGGTACACTGTCCTATTTCATGTGGGCCCAGGTGTGCAGAGGTACACTGTCCTATTTCATGTGGGCCCAGGTGTTCAGAGGTACGCTGTCCTATTTCATGTGGGCCCAGGTGTGCAGAGGTACACTTGAGTTGGATCAGGTCACATGATTTCAAGTTACAGTATATCCTCTTCTCTATTTTGTGAATGTGTCCCATTCTTCAGCATTCAACTCTGAGTACTGTACCAGTGCAGCTTATGCTCCTATAACTGGAGCCCTGTAAACTGTCCAACCAACCCATGGGAGTATGTACGTCTCTACATTATTGAGAAGCATCTTAGCCTGAGTTTCTGTATTTGTAATATGATTGAGGGTTGTGTTAAGATCTGTGATATTTCAAAGTATCAACGGAGCTATTAGATTGTGAGTTATTAATATCCTGTTCTGCTAAGAAACGTACAGTTCTAGAAGGGGGAAGCCAGAGAGCTGTATATCACCTGTTAACCCACTATTAGCCTATCCTATCCACTCGATGGTCCTGATTGAAAGTTTTGTTAGTAATTCAATTCTATATTTGAAGAAACTTACAAGTTGTAATGGGTTCTGATGATGTGCTCTTTATTGTGGCCACAGTTATATGCTCTACATACACCAACTTGTAATTGTCCTCTCTCTTTCTCCTCTAGATTGATTACCTCCAGCAGAAGAACAAGGAGCTGGAGAGGAGGGTAGAGGAGTCACGCACTGTGGAGGCTAATGCCAGGCAGATGGCGGTCTCAGCAGACCTCGAGAAATCTAACCTTGAGATGACCTTGAAAGATGCCGACAGGACAGCTCGACGTCTAGAGCAAGATAAACAGGCTGTTATTGGGGTATTGTATTATTAGAGATCACTGTTAAACATGTATAATTATAATATAGGCCTCCATGATTATTATAAGCACCTAAAGCAAGCTAAGCCACAATGTAGGCTCCATGTCAAGTAATGATTTTTTTAATTGATCAACATATAGGTTTACATAACTATGTGTGATATATGGTATGTTTGTGTATGCCTTGATATGCTTTAAGTTATTAACTATTTAACATTCACACTATACACATGTGACTGTTTGCTAATACTGTTTAGTGTTTCATTATATTAAGCCATTTGAATTAGTGCTAATATTCATATAATGTTATGTTACACTAGTCGACCTTCTCACCCGTCTGTTATAATGTACTTCCTCTTACTGGACCAATGTAATTCACCTGGGGTCATTCGTGTAGATATCCTGCCTGTTATCTGTATGTCGTTTCTTAACCCGATAGAAAAAATTATTTGTAAACATTTTCAACTAGATTGAAGACCCTTTTTACTCAAGATATTGTTGTGGGTACTTCACACTGAATGAAGGATCTGACGTTAAAAATTTATAGTTTGTTGGTGGTTTGTGATCAGAAAAGCAGGTTTGGGGCAGACAATAAATTCTATACTGAGCAGAACATTATTTATAGAATTTACAAATTTTATTGATTCCGGCATGCGGGGTATGTATTGTACACACATATAGACATGTATAAATACATCGGCATACTCTGTATTTCCTTGTTTAGGTGGCTGACAGGGAAATGGCTGAGGCTAAACTCGAACTGAGCAAAAGTAACAAAGAGATAGAGAAGTTAGACTCAGAGATGTCTAAGTTAAGGGCGGAATCGGACAGGCTAGAGGATGAGAATCAGAGGCTATCAGGTTAGTAGCAATGGCGGTAATGGTGGTAGTGTTAGTAATACATGCCATGAATGCCTTAGCTACGGGGCTTTTCTCTCACTAATGTGCATGCATATCATAATGCGATACCTACAGTGTTAATGTGTTGTTGTAGCTGAACTCAGGTCCAGAGCTGCAGATTTTGAAAGACTAGAAAACTTAGTTGATAAAATCCAGCAAGATAAGAGGAAGATGGGGGTGAGGCTGAACCGTCTCGTACAAACTGGTGAGTAATAATAAGTTCTGTTACTATTGTGTGTTCTACCAATATCCAGCTTTTTTACAGAGCTGGTTTATCTGTTGGAGCAAACTCTGCTACGTTTTGGTCCTGTCTGATAGAGCCGTTGGCGTTGTCCGATAACTTGTCAATACATGATTATTTTTCCCATTTCCAAACATGAAAAATTTTCCAAGTATTATAAGAAACCTGAATCATTACATTTAAATTTCAACTCCGTCATCAGTCCTATATAATTCTCATCAATGTATTTGAAGGTTTTGTATCTTAAATACGTGGTGTGTTGAAATGGATAATGTGGTAACACTGTAATACTTATACCCGTATACCTTTTTTTATTGGTAGAAAAAGACCTCGTCACAGAATTGGACAAGTATAAACGCACTAAAAAGGGACCAGCCATTCAGGCGGCTCGTCTCAGAAATAGGTCACCCAATAGATTTGATCAACTCATCAAGAATTTGGAGCAAGAGAGAGATTACTGGAAGGCCGAAGTAGAACGTCTACAGGAAGTTATGACGTGAGTTTGTCGTTGTAGTGGTACATGTGAGCTATGAGCTATTGAATATAACTCTATTCATATTGCTGGGACGGGTTGTAAACCATCTCCAAGAGACACAACTCGAATGTCAGTACTGTTATTAGTGAGTGAATGGTAAACATGTTCTTGGGGAGGGTGATTTTTGCATAGCTTTATTTTTTTTCTCTCCAAGAAAATATCCAAAGTGTTCATATTCATCATTTGTCAGTTGAAACGTAAACCCACACCGTGGATGGTAGCTCTAATCTGTCTGTGCTTTCTTTCTCTCTACACATCATGACCATATTTGTATACTTTTTTCAGGTATAAGAGAGTTGGCGGAGGAGCTGCTAGAACCCCTAACGTCTCACCTATCAAGTCCAACAAGTCCCCTACTAGGGGGGCCAGGTCACCCAACCGTAGTCCTTCTAAGGGCAGGGCTAAGTCTGGTGATAGGCTAGAAGCAGCTCTGCAGGTAGCCAATGAGGAGAGAGATTTCTACAAGGATGAATATCTTCGCTTAGTAGGTTTCTCATTGTCGGCTCTAAACCAGTAAATGGATTTAGTTGATGTGGTGATAGTCGCACTGATATATATCTCATACCACTTCTGGCTTGAGATTCGTACCAAACTTTTTTTTCTACATAGACATAACTTTAAGAGCTGGAAGCATTGCCAATGTCCTACTTTGTGTGGCATCTTCCATTGTGATTACACTGATTCCTTGGTCTGTTCTTTATTTTTGGTCTGAGAAGTTAATATGTTCCTCATCTAGAGATTTTACCCCGCGCTGCACACACTAATATCCCTTAATCGACCGATCACAAACATGTCTTGTTTGTTTAGAAAGCAGAGTTGAGTCCTCTGAAGTCGGGAGCACCTTCTCCTGGCAGGAAACAGAAAGATTCACCAGAGGGCGCTGGTAGCAGCCGACTATCTCGAGTGATAGCAGAGAGGGACCAGTTGCAGGCGCTGCTGGATAAGTTTGAAGTTCAGATGGCTGAGGTTTGTTGGTTGTTTAGTGATTGTAGATTCTACCACTAGCTGGTGTGTACTGAGTACTTAATCAGCAGACAAACAATACCTACTAGTTCTAGATTTCTATAGTGTTTGAGATTTCATATTCCATATCTAAGTGTGATATAATTATTGTTAACAGATACAAGGTAATGTTAGAGCAGTGACTGCAGAGAGAGATAGGCTGCAGGACATGTGTTCAGATACTAGGGATGAGTTGCACAGGGTCAGACAACAACTAGTGAGGGCCGCTCCATCACCCGCCCCGTCCCTTGCAGCACAGCGACTACTGAAACAAGTGGAGATGGTACGAACTGTTTTAATGTTTAGTTTCTGCTAAATTTAATAATCATCGGAAAAACTTTAAAAGATCATTAATTGTCGTTAGTGTTACATGTTCAATGCTTAATTAATTACTTACTTACAGACATAGAAGTGTACTTACATACAGACTTATTTACATGCTGTCTTATCTGCTGACTTGAAGGATACACTCCCAAATTATTCACTTCTGTACCTCTTTAAATACTTACTAGTATGCTTATAATATGTACTTACCGACATTTGACTCATTTACTTACATGTACATGTACATACTTACATGTACATACTTACATGTACATACTCACATGTACATACTTGCTTGTACATACTTACATGTACGTACTTACATGTACATACTTACATGTACATACTTACATGTACATACTCACATGTACATACTTGCTTGTACATACTTGCATGTACGTACTTACATGCGCTTTAGGAAAGAGAAGAAGCTCTGGCCGATCTCAGACAGACTACCATCGAGAGAGACACTTTAAGAGAACGTCTGCAGGTGGCCACCGAGACTCAGATCAATGAGAGAGTGGCGTATGACGATAAAGTGGAGGAGCTTCACTCTAGAATCAGACGACTTAACAATGAGAGAGGAGAGCTAGAAGCTCAGGTAGTGATTTGAGACTATAATCTGAGTGTTCAAAGGCTCTTTCTCTAAAGTTACACCTAGCCTTGTTATTGTGGTACATGCATGTATGTAGCTACAGAGCCTGGGGCATATAAACATTTTTATTGCAAAGTTATGGAACCTGCAGTTTCTTATGCTTATGGATTAAAGTATACTGTAGACATGCGCCTATTACCAAATATTCGCTGAATCACTTGTAAGCATGCACACCGTCATTTTGGCTAAATTAGTTACACATAATATTGTATGGTTACAGCTGGAAGATCTGAGGTCAAAAGTCACACATTTAGAGGAAGAAGTGAGAGTTCAAGCAGCTCGGTACAATGAAGTGACTGAGGACTATCGGCAGCAGAAACAGCAGTACAGTCAGCTGAGGTACTATGTTTACCCGAAATTGGTGGTTAGAAGTCATTGCTCTATGTTCGCCTTACTAACCTGCTATTTGTTGTCCAATAATTCAGCTGTGTGACGTCTAACCAGTCAATCGTTTTAACTTGTAGAATGCTGGCAGACCAGGGAGACAAGTCACTGAGAGATAATCAGCAGAGACTGTCCATAAAGGAGGATGAGCTCCAGTGTCTGACTAGCAGGTGTGAAGATCTGGAGAAGAGGCTGGAAGACTCCGACAGACTCTGCTCCACTCTACGTGGAGAGGTATGTGTGCTACCACCAATGCATTACATAATGCTTCAGTATTTTATATGTCTGATGAAATTGTATTGTGATTTCTCTGTTTGCTAAGTAAGGTAATCTTGTTTCCCTGGTAGCCACTTAGTTTTTTGTTGATTCGTTGGAATAGAATTTATATGCATGCTTAATTCGTCCCACCCTGATTCTTACTGCATCCATGAATATGGGGCTGATGTTGTTAGACAAGATCCCGAGGAGACAAACGCTACCAGTACTGTATCTTTAGCTTTCTATTCTCTAGATCTCACAGCTAAGAAACACAATAAGTTCTATGGACAGAGAGAAGGATGGACTTCAGTCATTACTCGATGATAAGACGGAACGCTGTGTACGATTGGATGAGGAATGCGCAAACCAAGAAGAGAAAGCCAATCAGATGCTTCGTAGCAATAGAGATGTGACGAGACAGGTGAATATTTCCATACCTCCACATTCACTTTTACAATGAGATGTTCCATGATTTACCATGGGATGTGCGATTTGTCCAGTTTTTCTACTGGGAATTGTGTTTCTTTTGGAATTCCCAGCTTTGCGTTACTATTGATTTTCATTATGATTTAGGAAGAGACAGCTCTCTAGGATTTACATTTTTGTTGGTATTCTAAAAGAGTCAGAGAATTAGCTTTTGCCTTTAAGCTATAATATAAAGTAATTTAATTATCATGAAGTCTCACAATTCTGAAATTATTCTCAAAAAATTTATATACCAACCATTAGTCGCATGAAACGTGTGGAAATAAGTAATCTAACAGCAGTCACATGACTGAATGCCATACTTCATTAAATTTGCGGAAGTTGTCTTTCCTTGCCAGAGTATGCATTAGGAAGACAACTCCTGCATGTACAATTATGTACATGTTCAAAGTATGATAACTTGCAATAAACCTACATTACCTGTAAACATCACATAAGTACTGTTTAAATCTTTGTGTTTTTAATATTAGAGGAATAGTGAGGACAACTGTCACCTCCCCAATAGTAGCTTCTGTCCCTCAGTCTATTAACTGCTAGAGTGACTTGTTTGATCAAGCCTTCATTTCTAAGATAGTCACAAAGTCAAATTTATCAAATAGAGATACACATGGCTGGACTGCAAATACTGTTGCTATATACGTAGTTGCTTAGCTGTTTCATTAATCAGATAAATCGAAGTCTCTTTTCCAGCGAATATGTTTTCAATGTATATTTTAAAAAATTTTTTAATAATAGCCCAAATTGTTTTGTAATTGTTGTTCTAACTTTACTTCCTGTAGTTGGAACACAGTGAAGATACAATTAAACTTAAGGACCGCGAGATTCATAGTCTGAGAAAACAGATAGAAAGCGTACACAAAGAAGTAGCAGAAGTTACTCAGGCTAGAGATGATCATATCAGGTGAGACTACTGCATGTTTGTCATTTCACTGGGACTCATCTCCTTCTGTCATTTCACTGAGAGTCTCGTGACCTTCTGTCAGCTCACGACCCCAACTAATATGTCTTCCTGTTTGTGATATCAAAGTTGTTTCGTTTTCTTTATAAACTTTGTGCCTCAGTCAAATGATTGATACAAATTAGTGTTCTAGTTTACTGTGTTAGCTTGTTTTATTGTGAGAGTATAGGTATCCGGTTTTCAGTGAAAGTTTTGTATGTATTCTCCGAGTTGTAGATAATAATTGAATAAGTGTCTTTGGTTACAGAGAGAACCGTCTGCTGGAAGACGACTTGACAAACATGACAGCAGAGACTCAAAGGCTGAACCGAGACATCAAAGAGTTGATAGATGAGAGAGCTACGCTCTCTGACCAGGTTCAGGACTACATCAGTGAAGTGAAGAGGGTGGAGGACGTGCTCGCACAGAAGGTCAGTTATGGTGTCACTCAGGGTATCAGTTACAGAGTCAGTCAGTGTATCAGTTACCGAGTCAGACAGTGTATTATATGTTATATACGTTTGGCATTGAAAATGCTCTTTTCCATGACGGTGATATATACATTTTACGTAGTGCGGTACATATACATTTATGGTAACAACACAGGTTGAAATTGTGTAAATGTACATGTATATACACTGTAGAATGCGATGTACTCTATCCCGCCGTGTTAATCAATCTGTGGGATAGTGTATTACTGGGGTAGTATGTGTTACTCAGCACATGATATAAAATGGTATGTTATAATGTGAAATACATATAATACATATAACATGTATATAATAGGAAGAAGAGCGTACACAGCTGTTAGACCAGTACAGAATCCTATCTCTCGAAGCCGAGAGGTACACGGCACAAACTAGTCAGTTGGAGACGGAGTCACACAATATGCGACGAGATCTGCAGGTGAAGGAGCAGCAGATACGAAGGTTACAGGAACAAGGAGAGCTTATAGAGAGGGAACTACAGCAGGTTACTCTAATCCTATATTATAGTGTAGTATACGCGTAGAGTTGGTAGAGGGAACTACAGCAGGTTACTCTAATACTATATTATAGTGTAGTATACGCGTAGAGTTAGTAGTCTACTGCTTATTTTACATTATATATAAGTATCTCCAGAGTACTTGTCTTACAGGTTATTACAATAGCTTATGTTCTTATTCTCTGCTTTAGACTCAGCTCTCTCACCAGTCATTGGAGGGACAGATAGCCAAACAGCAAAGAGTTAATGACAGTCTACAAGATAAAATTAGAGAGCTGGAAGGTGAAAGGTTGGTAAATATTTGTAGACATTATGATCATAGCTGTTAGCTAAATGTAAATGTAATACTGTATCGCATATAATAATATATAATATTTATTCCTCAATCTCCTTAAGTCTATTTCAGTTTTCTCCCTGAAAGTAAATCTAGTCCCATACTGCATATTGAAAATGTAAACATGATTATTTGTCGCGCTACTTTGACATGGTCATTGGATGGTGAGTGACTCGTGTTCTGGTTAAAAGCACATGATTGGTCACTGAAATACAGCGTGACACATGATTGGTCTCTGGTATACAGCTTGACACATGATTGGTTATTGGAATACAGCTTGACACGTGATTGGCTGATTACAGGTACAACTTAGAACAGGATGTAGCAGTGACTAGAGATCTGTCAGCTCGTCTAGAGAACAATAAAGACACGATACAGAGGAGACTAGCAGCTAAGGAGCTGGAGTGTGACAGGGCTGTTAACACCATAGAGCAGTTGGAGAGAGAGGTGTCAGCTCTCAAAGACCGTAGTCATGCGTATGTATATTACATATATAGTATTATATAACCTGCACCTCATGTGTCCATTTTTCCTTTGTATTGTGTTCACTACAAACTCATAGCTGGAAATACTAGTATGAAGGTGAAATAGTTCCTCTAACACCATGTAGCAGCGATTGTAAACTTTTATTATTAATTTAAGTCAGTCAGTTAGTTATATAGTCCATGAGTGTATGCTATTACGTGTTTATCTTTCTGGTTAAGTTAGTTAAGGGGAATCTATACAATATTGTAAATGTTATCTGCTCTGTTCGTCCAGCATGTTTTCCTATGCATCCACAGTAGAGGTAATCCATGGGTACACATTTACACATATCATATGCACATGTTGCTAACGTAAAGTACATGTATGTGTATAGTGAACTTATACCTGTTATCTATACATGTTGGTATTTAATTTATAGAGATCGACAGGAGTTGTTAGGACTTGAGCAGCTGCTGGCCTCAAACCGAGACAAGGAGTTCCAGGCTCAGCTAGCTGTACAGGAGAGCTCCAGTGAAGTGCAGCTAATGAAAGACAGACTTACGCTCAATGACAGTAAAATGTGAGTGAACTATGAGCAGTCAGACACTCTTTGTTTATAGTTATTTGCATAACTCCTGACTCTTACCATGGAATAGCTCCGTCTCATCTTTGAGTGATTGCTGGAAACAGAAATACTCTACTCTACATGCACCTGCACTTACTTATATTTACTTACATGAGATAACCTATGTGTACCTGTACTAAGCTGTTGTTTGCCTTCTCTGTTTGTGGACTACACTATACACTTGCACTTGTAGAGATAGTCAGACGAGGGAGATAACTCAACTTAGAAATAGAATATTGGACTTAGAGTCTGATCTGGAAAGGTCACGGCATCAATTGACCAATGAGAGGTAACCATCGTCTCACCTCAAATCAAACATCTCGCATTTCATTTACACTTCTGAAATGACTACATGAATATATGCAGGGAGGCATGGAAAGAATAATTCATCAAACAGTGAAATGGGCCGCTGTTTCCATGATATATGATTCACTAAGTGGTCTGACATAGACATTAGGTCCCATGGAAACATGATATATATATTCTCATCTTTGGATACACTATTTGATAGTAATTCCATTTTAATGTCTAGTGGTTGCTTCTCCTACAGGTTTGAAAAGGAAAAGGCAGCTCAAGAACTGAGAAGGCAGACGGAATTATCCAGGTCACAATTATCTAGGTCAGGTCACATGACTCCAGCTTCTCAAATGTTGTCCGGACGGGCAACTCCCATGTCTCAGACGTCTCTTCCAGCTAGCAAGTTAGTTTTAGATATGAAATCTACGACTTCGATAGAAATCGCCTTAAGGAGATTGTATATTGACAGCTGATTTTCTTGATTCAAACTTATTATTAAAGCTTTCAGCTAGAAGTCGTTGTCAACTATCTTACATCAAGTTTATATGTATCTGTGTTAGTCCATCTCAAATGTCGACAATTTTTCAAAACTTTTACAGTATATGCAAATCGTTAGTCCCTGCGTTTAACTGCTAGTGATGTATCACGTAACGGATTTCCACGCTTTATTGTGACAACGCATAGCATGTGTCCCACGGGATTATCGCCCACTTTGTTTGTTTTAGGGTATTCTCACCTGCTGTAAGTCGTGCCCGTTCCCCTACACCTGTAAGATCTATTCACAGTGCAACAGGAGCCCCGACTAGTGCTTCCTTAGCCAGTAACAACGTAAGTCCACTACCTACAATGTATGTAGTTTGCTATTTGATGGTCCTAACATTGCAGTGTGCTCTGATTGGCTAACATTCGCTACGCTTTACTGTAGTATGTATGGAAAATACCACACATACATGTGTACATGTAATATACAACAACAGCTGTATGTTGCGATGTGTGGCATTTCACTGGTGTTATGTTTTCAACAATTTAAAAAGTTTAGTATCCAATTGGAATTAGATCTCTGAACAGAGTAACATCTCCATCCACAATTTACTTACTGATATTCTAATTTTGATTGTAATTTCCGCACTATTTGTTATAAAAAAAGCAAAGACTGTATTTAGATCACTCAAATTCTAAAATCTTTGATCTGTCCATGTTGTGACCTGTTTATTTATACCAAATACCCTTTAGTGACCTAATTCTTCTGTTTGACTTTGTGCTAATTCTGTGCTGTGTGTTGTGTTTGCCACTATAGCCTGCAGTTAACAGTAGAAATGCCGTAACACAGGCCCGTAGCCATTCCTCAGCAGACTCTAGTCCCAATCAGCTCCTCTCTTCTGCTAGTAAGTGTCGTTATGTTGTCAGATGGAGGCTACTACTGACTCTCCTAATGCCCTCCACTCAGTAGCAATGGTGCATCACCAGTATTATGGAGTTGGAGTTGTCCTATCTCTGCTCTGTTGTAAACAGAATTTCATAAAAAATTAACTACAACCAATTAATGGCATATAATATTATAACAGCTATTTAACATTCAAGATAAGGGTTAGTGTAGAACAAATCAAAGAGGGGGTGACTCCCAATTGATGACATATCTTTATCATAAGTGTATAGCGCTTGGGAGAGTCATGGTGTAAACTGTTTGTGTGATTCTTAGCATCTCCACTGTAGTATATAAGTGGGCGTGGTCTCCTCTAAGCGATCATGATCCGCCCACTTTGCCAGTCAACTGATTGTTTAGTGCTGCAACTGTAGGTGGAGTTACATTGTTACCATTAGCATCTACCTTTTAATTACATATAACTTTTAATTCGTTGGCACTGCATTTCTTTATTTCACTGACTAATAATGTGCTATTATCCTCTTGTAGGATCCGCCCCCGATGGAACTCAGCCGAGTTAATGACCACCCAAGTAGAAACGATAACTGATGAAACATTATCTTCTTGACTGTTGAGAGAGAAAATATTATGTTATGATGTATAGGCAACTCCTCAGAATTGCGATATGGTGAGAGGATAGCGATACATACATGTACAATCATCTCCTGGTCTCTATATTGAAGGCACCTACTACCACTTTGCCTTACCTTAGCAAGTCTGTCCAAAATGGTATAATATGCAATGTATTATAAACAGGAAGAAGGCCATAGCAGCTGGGTCTTTTGATTGTACCATTGAATTTGTACACATACTTCTTTTATATTTTATTTATTCCCTATTTATTTTGTTTTAGTAATGCCTTGTATATGCCCAACATACTCGTATATCCAAAGTGGTGTTGTTCACTTTTAATATTTCATGTGTTCTACATTATTTACTATATATTATGGAATTTGTCTTCCCATGTGCATGTAGCTGCTAGATATAATATTATAGTGGTTGTTTTATTAAATGAAGATAGTTTTAGCATATATGGGTACTACTAATACTATAAATACCCACAGCTGTGAGCTTCTACTCAAGTAGTAGTACTACTAGCATGCATTGTGTGACCTGTGAATCTGACTGTGAAATATTGTTACATACTCTCATTGGTATACTAAAATATAAAGCATTGAAGAGTCACTGCAATAATTGGTTTTACAGTAGAAGTATCTTTGGTCTTGTTCTTGTATCCTGGGTGTATGTGGGTATACATAGCTACTAACCGGGTGTATGTAATGTGGGTATACATAGCTACTAACCGGGTGTATGTGTGGGTATACATAGCTACTAACCGGGTGTATGTGTGGGTATACATAAGCTACTAATCGGGTGTATGTGTGGGTATACATAAGCTACTAATCCTAATTAAAGTTGTCTTCTCCCATTTGTGCAGAACAGGTCAAAGTAATTCAAATCGAAAAGCAGGTGTAACTCTTACCCCTGCCCCTTGGGTACAGGCAGCTTTGAAAGTGAAATAAATGAGGTGGGTAGTGGTGCATGCAATCTTACAGATTAGTATTGTATAGCTATCTACTTAATCCTATAGTAGCTACCAAATGAGTGAATCACTAAAATTAAGATTTAAACCTGTGTTCTTATAAATGTTCATCAGCACTCTATCACTACACTATCAGGTGAACGATGAACGCATGGGGAAAACTACATTGTAGCTGTTAAAATGAGGGTACACCGCTGTATAACCATTAAAATTGAGGTGGGTACACACAGTATACTCCCATATAACCACGCACACTTCGAACACTGGTTACAGGGTTACACAATATTATTTCTATACCTACTCAGTTATAGATGTTATTCAGGTGATTCCTGATTATTGTAATGTTTTAGTGTGTGCAGGAGCAAGCACACAGAGGAATGGTCTATCAGTTCTTCCTAATTACATTTTATACCTAGAGAGGTGCCGACTAATATTTGCTTACTAGATTTATTACATGTGCTTATTTTGCTGACTGTGGGTCTGGGTGTTCTAGAGTGATTTGTTGAGCCACCATGTGTCCTATTCCAGCAGTCTGACTGTCAGTCCCGAGGGACTCGGGCTAAGAATTTACTAATTTAAAATAACTCCGATATAATAGATATAATACATGTGATTGTATTGAACTTCAAAGAACAATTAACCACAACGGTAAAATATCGCTTCTCTTATACTTGAAGCCTTTCCGGGTACTTCCGGCAAGAAGGACGCCGATCACCAGTAGATCTTATAATATGCAAAGTAACATGACACGTAGTGTAAGTCGACTAGGACATGACATCAAGTAACGAGTAGTTGGCCAGCATAATTAGGGACTTATGTAATGGACAACACCCGGTCCGTTTGCCTGTCAATGTCATGTCCTTTATTATTATTCGAGACTGATTTCTCATAGTATCGTCTTTGTTATATACTTACAAGGATTACAAGTAGTGTCATTTATATATATGAGTAGATCTTGAAGGACGGCTCTATCTTGGGTCATCCCTATTTCTAACGGACTGTTTATAGACATCCGGGACCCGCCAGAAGTAGTTAAAAGACTTTCTGTGTTCCCACTGATATATGGTTGTGCAATACTAACACATCATAAAATTGCATAATTCTGATTGCTTAGTACTTTTGACCTTGTGACTAGCTATGTAAGGCAGCTACAACCTCTGCCCAGCCCTCTGTGCTCTTTTGGCTGAGGCCTTCTATTATTGACTACTTGTTGTATCCTAAGTGACTAGGTAGTGCTATTGTATGTAAGTACAAAATATACTTTATTAACTTATTTATTCCTAATGTCCATGTACATTTATCTTGTATTGCTGTTAGTAACAGACAGTGGTAATTGTAATAGCTTGGCTTGGCTTGGTAGTAGAACTTGCAGCAGACTACTTGAGAAACATGTATGATCGCTTTTAAGCTAGGGTTGTTAGTCCAGTAGGGAAACAAAGGCTAACTTTTGAAACACTGGGTAATCTTTGTAAACTCATGGCAATATGACTATAAGGTTTCAATACAAACATTCTTATTATAGTAAATATTGAAACATTTGAAAGAGCATAAAATGATAAGTTGTTTATTAGTGATTCAATTATCCATAGTATAGTATAAGCACATGCTGTGTTGATGGCTTACGTGATACATGTCATATATTCTATGTGTGCAGCTTTAAAACATGTATGCTCTAACATTAGCTATGAACAGAAAGCAATGGCTTGTGCTCGGCCTTCCTATTTTGTTTTTAGGCTCCATACTTGTATATCTCCACATTGAGAATATTGACTTAAAGGAGGATATTGTAAAGAGGTATGTACATTTCTTTCTCCCAAAACGCTATTTCTTCTCACGAACAAAAACTAATGACCACAATTTACAAAGCTGGCGATATTATTGACACAGTTCACACATGTACATGTATGCCAAAATTATAATTTTGCACTTACTTGTGAAAGGGTTCTACATAGTCAGACGCACTTACATGACGTCAAGACAAATCCAACGAGGAACAAGTTATTTTACCTTCAGATGCCCAGATGTGCAAGCTCAACTATATTTAATGTCATCACCTACTGGGGAATAAGATTGGACAAAACGTTTATTTTACCAAAAGGCAAGCAATAAAATACTATTTAATTGAATATTTGTATTCTTGTTTTATAAGAATTGGTACCAGAAGTAACAACATTATATTTATATACCTTTTTATTGAGCAAACACATAAAAATTTAAAAAAAGGAGATATTCGCCAAATAATGATAAAAACGTTGTATCTTATTATTTTGTGCATAAACGAATTTCCTAAAAATAATGTTCACTTTATCTGCATCTACATACATGTACAAACATTTTAACGATTGTGTACATGTGAATTTTGCAGGGTCACACCAGTTTTGGCCGGATACACTTCATCCAGAAAGAATGAATCCTACTGTATATGAACAGGAAATACTAGCCAATCATGTTCGGTACTCTAAGGCTATAGAAGAAGTGATGTCACCATCCGAAACATATTACATCACTTCAGTTCGAGATCCTGTCACGATGTTGGAGTCTGTATACAACTACTATGGACTAGGTACGTTTTTATAGCAATACATTATACATGTAGCAATGCAGTACACATATAATAAAGCTTGTACAGTACACATATACATGTATTTCCTATGCCATCATCCAGGTGATTGTGAAATAAAAATAGAAAATATTCACATACTTGCTGGAAAGTTATTAATGTGAAACATTGAGTTTTTATACAATGTATGTAGTTTTAGTAACATAAAGTGGCTTTCACTTATTGATGATTTTCGGAAGCATAAAAGCCCCATAATATTAATATTCATGCTGGATACTTGCAACTTATGGTGTAGATGGGTTTACTCAACTAATGCAGTCTGTTACGTTATAATGGTAGACTAAATTAAGATAAGAAATAACCATGTAAATAGATCATGCCTTGTTGTATTATGGTGTCTGCCATTCTAGATCATCTTATACATGTATTATTCTATATCATATTTTATCATATTGTGACAGCCTACAGGTTACTTGGTCCACTATTATAGAGAACTTAATGGAACTTAAGCTAATATAAATGTACTGTACATGTACATTGCATATGTGATTGGTGAAGCTTTTACAGACTTTTCATAGACCTCTGGTTTTATTCAAACGATAAGTAAAATGACTGTAGTATAAACAAAACAATCATAACCATACGCATGTCCAAACCACCAGACGAGTCACAATTGCGAGGATAAGAAGCACCGGTGCACCGGTGAGTCAAAGTTCACCTATTAATGTAGCATTATTTCACGAACTGACTTTTTTCACCGATTTCTTGTACAATTCTAGTTATGGTTCATTTATTTTAGAAACTTGTTTGGGAATCAGTTTCACGAACTACTTTGAAACTGGGAGATATATTAATTCCACCCCCACACAATGTGAAATAAAATCCCTACACAATCCGATGTTATCCGATTTGGGTATGAATGTAAGTTGTTGTTATTATAATATTACTATTAGTACTGTCTTTGGTATTAAATAATATATTGTTATAGTATAGAGTCTTTTGGTATTATAATAAGTAGTATTAGTGCATTTGGTATTTGGCATTTGGTATTATCATAGGGTATTTGGTATTATAATGTTATCATAATTCCTCGGTTATTACATAATTATAATGTATAATAACATACGCTCACAGGTGTATAGCATTATGGTTATCCGGACGACTTCATATACATTTCAGCTTGAATCCACTGGGAATAAGGAACATGTTAAATCGGTGATTCAAATGGCTAATACAAGATTTGACCTTGTGCTCATAACGGAAAGACTCGAGGAATGTCTCATATTACTAAGAGGTATATACACTGTCTAAAGGTGAATTCAGACTATAACAATTTTATGGACAATTCTTGACCATGATGGAATTGCTCTTGTGTGGACAGAAAATTCGCCATTTAGTTGGCTCATTTGAAAATCGTTATAGTCTGGGCTCGCCTTTAGTTAGGTCTAGAAGCAATTGGCACTACTTCCTTTGCACCTGAGTAGACTCGTAATATGCCTCAACTTTGACGCAATTAATACAGCTTCTCTTAACACATTTTCTCTCCAGATCTGATTGGGGCCACAACAGAAGACATCGCGACTTTTAAGTCTAACTACAGAATTGAAACGGCAAAAAGTGTGATTTCTACAAAGACAAGAAATATTATCGAAAAATGGAACTCGGCGGATAAAATGCTATATGAACATTTCAAATTGAAAACATACAAAATATTAGAAGAAAATCGAGTTTATATTAAAAAAGAGGTGACCAAGCTAAGAATTGTTCAAAGGAGTTTACAGGAATATTGTATTGAATCTATTGGGACCAGAAATATCTCTAAATGGTTTGAACCGTACGGGCATGGTGCTGTGGGTTATAAGTTGACGAAACGTGGAGAAAAGAATAATACGTGTATTCTAAAAGCATCACTGGAAACAAGTCTGGTAAGAATGATCCGAGAGAGACAGTTGATGAGGGAGAGATTTAATGAGTGATTGTCATGATCAAAGGGTGAAAGGCGCAAACTAACTTTTTGCAAAGAGTGTAATTTCACTTAAAACTTTGAAAACAAAACTATTTCTACAATAGTAAAGTAGTCTAATGTACCAAGCTTGAGGATCTTTATTTGTGCAAAGCCAACTAGAGGATGCTTCTGTTCAAAAAATTATTAATTGCGAATCACAAGTATTGTGATGGTACAGGACATTTGTATACGACTCCAACTCCCGGACAAAGCTCCATCGCACCTTAAGTGTTCAGTAGTTGTTATAGCGCTACTCATCTGACACTCACATTCTCATAATTAGTGTTCGTATACTTACCTCAACTGCATTGCATGTCCAAACCATTAATTACTGTCTATATATGTACTTCCATGTGCTCATACTCACTACTTATTCATGTATTATTCCACTATATAACTGTATATAATTGCATGAATGTTACTAAGTCTTTTTAATGCCTTTTATACCCATGTACAGAGGCCCGACCTCTCAGAATCCATTGATATTCATTTTGTACATGAATTGGACCATTATAAGCAACTTTTGTAGAACCCGACCTATTTTGGGTCGGGCTTCCGGCGGCCATCTTGTTGCGCAACTTCCGGACGACCACACGTCGTCTTTTCCCGACGTCACGTCGGCCGGAAGTCCTTATACTATATAAAGGGCACTGTTTTACTGTTCATTGTCTCAGTCTACACTTGGCTTTCAATAAAGACACATCTATACTTGATACAGAGACTTTCTCTTCCTTTTACTAGGTCATTCGCTTTGCGAACCGCCTACTAGGTCGAACTACTCTCTTTCCTTGTATAGTCTGAAGGTCGGACTTGAGATCAGATGGGTCGTCTTTGGTAGTATTTGGGCTACTGAGACCGCTCGATCTTTCATGTAATGCGAAGTCCTATTACCACTCATAGGCACTTCATTTCTGGGTCGATAGTCGTCCAAGGCCGACCGCACCAAATCACAGAAACCATTACAGTATATTAGTTATTGATATTAAATTTATGCTTGTATTATTTGAAAAAAATTTGTTTCAATTATAGCCAAATGCTCACAATACAGTGAGCAAAACCAATCATAAATATATAGAAAGATCTTTGTTGACTATATCTATGCTATCGCACCTCAACGCTCTGCACAGTATTAATTATCGCATCTTGGGAACTATCCATTATAATCAGAAGTTGTCCTCTCTCAATTTCTAGGAGAATAGAGGAACAAGTATAATAGAGAGAGGATAACTGCTAATATAGCTTGCAAGTGCCCATGATTGCTAGTTGCACGACGCAGGAATGGTAACTATTTTTCTGCAATTGATATATTTTTATTAAAATGCACATAAACTGATTCTGTTTGTATTTGTCAAGCCACCCTCTGGTTTTCTGCTACAGGAGGACAACCTTTGCTATATTTATGAATTATAATATAAATACATGTCTATTGCAATGAGGACACTTATTTTTTGTAACCTATATGTATAGTAGGAACAGGAAAACAATTTGTTTGCATAATACTCTGAAGAGCTTGTCCTATCACATGCATTTTTACAATTTGCAAAAAAGTGACTAAACTTGCAGGAGTGAGTTTGTTAAAGAATTTTATTCTGTAATAACATTCTATTTGTACTTATAAGAACTAGAAGAACTAAAAATTACAATCTCCAGCAAAACCGAATTCTTCTCTGTTTGGTCCTTAATATTAAGAGTGTGTACGGATCTAGGCAGTTGGTGCTGTTGTGTTATTAAGAGGTGGTGAATGCAATTGGTTAACAAAGGCAATGTGCTCATCAGCCAACGCATGGCAAATTAATAAAACAAATCAGATCAGTGTGTATGTAAACCAGTAACCTAACTAAGCGTATAACGTTCTATGATATAATATGAGAGTATCTAAAATAACGTGGAAGAGCTAATGTTTTACAACAATGAAAACCTAGGTTCAATATTGTTGCGTAACAAGTGGAAGAGATAATAAAGGTAAGCTACCTTATGTATGAATACCGACAAGAAAATGCATACTGTACTGTAAGCACATGACATAGTGGACAGCTGTATGAATGTGTAGTTAGGTAAATATACATACTAAAAGTATATTACTCAATTAAGTAACTAATAAAATTCGTTGTAACATATTCTTAGAGCCAATCACAGACTTGTTTACAAGGTTTCGACCAATCACGTGCGAGATACAAAGTACTCCAGATTACTCTGTCAAGCTGTTTCTTCTTTCTTGCTCGATGGCTGTAAGGAAAATTGAGCTCAGCATAAATAAAATATTCTCATCAGCAGGCATTGTAGAACAGGTGTGTGCATGTGTCATGTACATACAACATGTACATGGTTATCATTAGAAGAACAAATAATCATGATATGTACATGTACTACAGTACAACATGATGGTCTAGTAGCCAATATAATGACCATTAACACTGCTGACTTACTGTCTTTGTCGGGCAGCACCTGCTTGACCTGTGTCTCAGTATGCTTCATATTCTCCTTGTTGAACTTCTCAATTCCTGTCCTCATCTCTACTTCCTTCTTCTCGGCAGCGATTGCTATAGCGACAACCGACATCATATGACTACATGTGGTATACAGTGTGTAGTATACATGAAAATTATGCACGCATCTCAACACATTACAACCTCCTTCCCTCCATAGGGTAAAAAGTATACAGTAGGATGCCTACTCAGTGCAGTGATGAGCTAGCCATTGGCAACATTTCCCTTGAAGTTGCGTCCTCTCTCATTGATATTGTGGGAGGATGCAACCCATAAACATCGAAATTATAAGAATTATAATTTGAAGTTATCTTCTCCTAGTGCAATAATACTGCAGGAGAAAGCAATTTCGAATTATAACCAAGTTCATGGTTGCCCTTTATTGTTCTGCATCTAGTTTTTCATAATAAATAAATCTTTCTCAGGGTGCCAAAGAAGGTAAAGAAAATCGCAGTGAAATTATACTAACTACATGTAGGTTACATCTAAAGTACACCAAAGCACATGTACATGCTTTACAGCCCAGAACCGAGAGTAAGTAAGATTGAGGCTACATACAATTACCATATACCAGCCTACCAGTTGTGTAAAGCACAAGTAAATAGTTATAACAGGAAGTGTAATGCAGTATACCGTCAGAGCATGGAAGTGAGTTTTTTTCTTCTGTGGTTGCCTTGTTAAGTTTATCTTTAGTGAACCCCTCAATACCAGAGGTGAACTGTTGGTGCTGTTTCTCTGCTAAGACGGCTGTAAGCAAGCATTAGTGAGAAGATGTGTAAGTAGCAATCTACTGTACCGTATAATAAGCATACATGCATGTGCCTCTGGGACCTTCAGTTCTATACCTATCCTACCAGTCTATCTAGACTGTCCAACCTTCCCTATAAGCCAATCTACCTTCTAGCAGAAGAATATTAGTAGAAGAGATACAGCTTGGTAATCTATACATGTATTAGAACACAGAGCAGTTGCTAGAGAGTCAGGTGGCTGTGATTGTATAGACAGTGCACTGTACATAAACACCAGTGTATGTACATGCATGTGTATTATATCCATGGGTGACTGACTGACTGACAGACTGGCTAACACTATTTTACTAGAAGCTACAGAATACAGACTGATATTTTTCATAACAAATAGGGGCATACAATAACCCTTCCACCTAGAAGATACCATGCAAGTAGGTTCACAGGTTACAGCAGAAAGCATAGTGAGTAACACAAAGCCAACGATATTTAGGCAATGACTAATCATATTCTACATGTAGCTTAGAAGTTGATGTCATTGACATTAAATACTCAAGGAATGTTTGTTACACTAACAAACATTGGATGGGCGGGAGTTATCTCCACTTATGTAGGAGGTGCCAGAGGCCAAGTTCAGAAAATATTACGAACAACTTCAGACTAATGACACATGACACTCATCAATAAGTGGAAGACCTTGAGAGAGTATTAGTTATAGTAGCTTTACCTTTCCACTACACCCATGCAATAAAAATACAGCTAGAGAAATATACAACATGCCGCTGTTATCCATCGCTTAGCCCAGGAAAATAGACTGTGTTCTATGACATAGCACTTACCATCAGTGTCGGGGAGGGGATTCTTCTCCTCTGTAGTTACTTTTTTCAGCGCATGCTCACCTTCTACCTCGCTGAGTAAACTCTGCCTGTCTTTCTCCTGCTTTACATCTGAAATCAGGAGTAGTGCATGATGTCAAGTGAAGACAACTCTTGATCGAAACATGGCCAAAGTACACATATGCATTTGCAGCAGGCTTGTAAACAAACCATAGACCTATTAAACCATTCAGGTGTATTAGACCTATGGTTTGAGATCTCCATAGGCTACAATGGATACCTGTCTCACCAGGACTAGGACGAGCTCAATTATACATTTGTATGTATTCAGTGAGATAGCATTTGGACTAGAGTGTAACATACCGTCAGCACTGGGCAGTACAATCTTCTCCTTAGTGTCTGCATGCCTTAGTTTGGGAGCTCCCTCAACCCCAGCCATAAGACCCTGATGTGTCTTCTCTTGTTTGACATCTACAGTAAAAAGGACCATAAGGTACATGAACAGCAGCACTGAAGACATACTTGTGTATTGTTAATCCTAACACATAGGCCAATGATGTACACACACAAACACGCACTTGCATATCTATCCTGCACACATACAGTCTGGCATAACATAAATTAATAGTACAAGAGTATCACAAACGTAATGGTTTAAAAGATAGGAAGCTGTCCACCCATTGATATTCAAGAGTGTACGAATATCACAGAATCTGCAATATTATATGCAAATAGAAACAGAAATGTAGGCTACACTGCATATTGTAGTCTGAGTGAGCGCTAGGCAACAATGAAATCATGCTATAATGTCATGTTTTTGCTGCAATATTATTCCTGTTGCCATGACTACCAGCATAAGCAGAAATAGTCCACTTTCACATAAAATAGTCTCATATAACTACACATATGTAGCAGTAGAATACTGCTGGCTAGTAGAGTTATATAAGATTATGAGGGATAGTATTATTAATAGTTCATAGACCTCTGGCTGTGTACTGTCAAACCAATATCCATTGTAAACTAACAGCATTATGCAGTGTTATCAAGTTACATAAGAGCTGATGATGTACAAGTAATATGGGCAATGAAAGTGTCATTGGTTGTTCACCTTTACACACCACTAGGGGATAAAGTCTACAATTAGATGCTGTCATACCCCATATGTTAGCTACACTGCAGAAATCGGAATTGTCTTCTCCTACATCAATTAAAACCTAATCTATTTATCAACACATGAAACGGTCATGACATAACAATATCAAAACATGTGCATATAACAGATCAATCTATCTGTAAATAACAGTAATTGACAGTATCAGCATGGCAACGAATCGGTTATAGTATGACTTACTGATTGTGCTTGACAATTTACCATTGCAAATAATTGAATACCTTTCACCTTACAAAATTTTTACTAACATAAAATTTTGGCTACTCTACAAAACCTGAACCAAGTATTAGCCTAATGCCACAAGAGCTTGCTAGTAAAATTCAAAGAAATGACAAACCAGGGCAAACTATTATAAAATATACTACATGTACTTATAGGCAAGTAGAAGTACATGCAGGTAAATAAATGGCCCTGGAGTCATTATGCCGTTTTGTAAGCAACCACAATGAACGATGCACAATAATTTATTGTATAATATTATGTATAATAGCTATGTAAATTATAATGCACATTGCGTATGTAATATGATTTGATGGAGCTTGCAGGCTGTGCAAAGTAAATTACATGTAAGTCACCAATGAGATACATAGTGTAAGTAAACTAGGTCAGTGAGTGATATGTACATGTACTTGTGCTTGCAGTAGCCTAGTAGGCTTTTGGTAGAGTGACATCTGGAAGGCATGACATCACAGAAGCAGTCTACACTGTACACTCTGTACATGCTTATTTTGGACGATGACAGGAACTTTGTTATGGTAAACAAGGTGTCATCCAAATAGATAACAGCAGGAAACTATCTACATAATGATAGGAAAAAAGGTGTGTGTGCGTGCATTGATACACATTTCTGATCACCGAGTTTTGGAGTCGTGTGTTCACTAATAATATATGTATATGGTTACATGGTTCGAGTAGGCTGTGTGGAATAGGCCTAGAGAATTGGAAAGATGGAGCCAGTCAGGAGTCATATATTGGCTGTGAATCAGCAGAAGGCATAGCAGCAGCAGTACATCTATAGACTGAGTTATAGATCAACTAGATAATAGATAGCCTGTAGTCAATTACCTACAGAGTCATCTGATTCAACTGCATGTAATCTCCTGAATATTTCAGTGCATATATACGCATATATTTGTAGCCTAATATAATATGTACAATGTATATAAAGTTACATGCACAAATCAAATATTGCCTATTATACTATGTGCAATTTAGAAAGCTCATAAAATTAATCTAATGGTATTAAATCCAGTCTTGATGCAAATAGAATTTCATGGCTAACTAGAAACATTGGCATATTTTAGGAAAGGGGAGACAACCACTGAGGGATTTACCATAGACACACAGTGTGCATTGTTATTGTTTTTGATCTTTGAGCCGAGTGATAAAACTTTAGAATAATATTGGCACACCATACTATTCCCTACCCACTACAGCATAGACAATATCATAGTAGTGGAGACTGGCTGTAAGTGCCACACTGTTTTTATCACCAGTGCACTGTGTACTACTATCAGCATAAACTAGTGTTGTTTTCAGTTTGATAAGAGGAATGAGATCAGAATGATATCATATTGCTATAATTATCATATTATTATGATTGCTATTGCTAAGATACAAATTTAAGTGTATGCATTCTTTGTTTGATCCATGATCTCATGTCTAAGATTAGTGATTTCATATACTGGAGCTACCAGTGATTAATGACTAAGCCACGTTAGTCAGTCCCAGTTGAATATCACAATATAGCCTCCCTAATTAGTTTCAGCTGATTGACTGGTTGCAAGTAATTTGTTTGCCTATTATTTTGCATGTATAGGTCTTAGATACTTGACATGAAAAGAAGCAAAAATATCAAGACTCATTTATTTATTCTATCGAGCTTATATGTAGCAATATACTGGATCATTAGAAGTATATTTGCTAACATTTACCATCCTAATGGAAAATAACTAGTCCTACCACAGTATGTACATGTATAGCCACTAGTATGGTGCCCTTCGCAGGTTATCAGACCTAATTTACTAACTTGGTTGCATGTAGAAGTCCAACAGGAAAGCAATAAGCCTGGCATTAGTGGCTAAACAGGTTAAGTTGTACAACTTTTGACTGAAAGATTATCTCTCAAGTACTGTAACTTAATAACCTTTTATTGCCCGAGTCAAGTAAAATGATATCATGTAATAGCTAACTATTACTAACGCAGTGAGCAGTGTCACTCCACTACTTACCAGAATTAGTGCAGGGGGCAACAACCAGTTGAGATGAGTTTGATGAACTATTTGGATTAAATATAGTGCAAAGTAAGCTAATAGAATGTTAGAGACCATGTTGTCTATGCACAGTCTAAGTGCCTCTCACAGTGACAATAAGGCTTCTACAATAGCTGCATATCCATGTAGACCTATTAACAAAACATGCTGCCAATAACTGGCTATGATTTACATTTCCAATGTATATCTTAATTGAATACCCTTTGATTCAATTTGACTCTGAATTTACACTATTTCACCCAACAGGCTATTGTATTACACACTCTGAGAAATCCATAGCCTGAAGTCATAACAGCCTGTTGATGATGAAATTTGTTATGACATGATGCACCCCATACATGTACCCCTGGGAAGCAGGCTGAGCACAGGTGTTTTTCTGCACACAAAGTCTTATCAGTTGCACAAAAGCCTGTTAAGTAATATGAATACTTAGGACTAGCAAATATTGACTAACCTTCAGAAGAAGGAAGTGCATTTTTTTCTGTTGTTTCAGTATGCTTGAGCCCGTCCTTGTTGAAGGCAGCAATATCTCCAGCTAAAGGTGATGTTGGTAGCTCACTGGCCATTGTAACGGAGAAAATATACTAAAACAATAAAATACAGAGCACTGGTAATCTACCTCCCGCACTTAGGACCTAGCACAAAAGCCTCCCTCAATACAATGCACATTTACATTCATACGCAGCATCTATGTTCTTACTCACGGCTATGAGGAAGACTCCATTGAAGATTACACTAGTACCAAAATGGTGTAAAACTGAATTCATTAAATTTAGGACAGCTATATTTTACATTGGATAATCTTGCATTTTACTCTAATTTTTAAACTGAAAATTGTTTTTAATCGCATCGCTGTGATCCTTATGATTTCTTAGCCCAATTTCTAAGCGTAATGGCATCATCAATGATAACAAATAATGCCTTCGTATCGTTCTTCATTCCGGACCTTGAATAACATGCCTACATGACTGCACACAGTGCTGGTGTATTCTGCACAGGAAGGTGGAGGGTGAGTCACACAGTATTCTCAGCACTTTGGGACTCTTCGGCAGTGTAACGGAAATGTGAGCGATTGGGTGACCTCCACAACTTATTCTTAAGGTAACGCAAAGGTGAAGACACTTTTGCCTTTATTCAATTGCTACAGGATCGGGTTAAATCAGCCTCATCATAGTCAGTTGTACGTGACCATGTCCTTAGCACTCTTTAGTTGAAAAGGATCAAAATGAAGAAGACGAAACCCTATTCTGCGTCCACGTACCACAAAAGCTGCTGTCAGAAGAGTACCATCTCAATCTAAGCCGCTTCACAACAATAGCCTTCTATTACAAACTTTACGTGGCGCAGAGCCAAATTAGTGCAATACGAGAATTCAAATTCTAGAACCACTCAATGCGAACTGCACCCATGACACTATCTGACTCTGCTCTATGCCCACAGAGAGTAATAGTATAACTATAAGAGTGTGCTAAATACCATTGAAGCTGAAGTATGAGTATAATATTTATGATTAGAATAAGGATCAAATTTTAGTATTAATCTTTTTAAGAGATGAATTAAAATAAAAATTAAATTAAAACATGAGGAAGAGAATGATTCTCAAACTGAAGACCTTGCTCAGTTGCTGAATGTTTTGCGCTGAACCCACTCCACAGACTAAACTGGCCAGCACCAACTAGTGTGAGCCTGCCACTCAGTTGCTGTTAGCTCTATTCAGTCACTCACAGCCGCTACTAAATACATGAGTAGATTAAGACTGACACTTGACAGACTACTGCTATTCTTATTTTTAATTTTACTCTACTCTAACGATATTCGAGATGGCAACTACCAAATTTAGCAATAGGATAAAATAAAGTCATTAGAGCACCTAAATACAAAATCTCGCAGCGTATACTTACTTCGGATATATTAAAATTTAACGAATATTGGGGTGGTGTGTTTGAAATAGGCAGTTTGCGTTGCAGTTGTGCAGAATCGTGTGGCAATGTTGACCTTCATTCAATTAAGGAAGTGTATGACGTTAGGTTCACGACCTTGAGTTATTGTCCAATTAGAACGCTGACAACTCAAATACAAATACCAATAGCGTATTAGTTTTTTGCGCCCTTATTATTCGGGATAAACACGTTACTATTACGAAGATTAATTAGCCGCAAGAATACTTGTTAGAAAACTTTCCTTAGTAAGTGGCAGAAGGGTATAATAACTCTATTTAGTCTTACAAGATGAACTTGCTGGGGTGCTAAGCTCACTTTTATTTCACGGAAAGTTAGGGCTTAGGAGTTAGATACAGTTCTAACTTTTGGTCCTTGAGCTGTATTCACTATGTAGCAATATAAAGCTAATAAATAGTTTGCAGTATAGTTATTTCATTTGCGACTTGCGAGTATTTTAATTATTATTCTGACACCCATTCTTCATAACTGAATTACTAAGAAAGTACTACAGGTTGCAGCATAAAGAACATTCAAGTGATAACTTGTTATAAATTCTAATTTAGACTACTAAAATTCTAAGTGGCAAGAACAGTTTATTAACCGCAATACTATTTCAAAATCCGGATAAGCCATATGATGGGAAATTGTTGTTCCATGCTAAAAGTCCTCAAATACTAGATATTTATGGCATTACATGTATTACATAAATGAAACATGCATAGAATATTTCATCAAACATTGAGTCAAAAATAACACCACAAGGTGTAGCATATAGCATGAGCTCAAAGATCTAATCAATGGAATCATTCATTGATGTCTCCAAACACAAATCTGCCCATCACAGCGATCGTCAGATTCATAAACAATGCCGTAACAATAATATCTATCTTATCTTTTACCTTCTACTGAGACAGTCACTGTTCTTAGTCACTCTGTTTATTTATACTACTGGAATTATGTAATAATGTAATAATTAATGTAATATGTATTTGACGATATTTTCCTAATTTGAACTGAGTTTTTTAATTCTTTAGATGGTATGACGTTGAGAACAGTGAAAAGCTCCGATGCTGCTACGAATCATGAATATGGTGAGTGGCACCTGCTCCATCCATACATGTACATGTACCAACATATATCTATAACACGTGATCTTACTATCTTATCTTATCGAAATTAGAAAGAAAAATAGTTTTTAAACTTAAATAATCCCTGCACCCAATGTGATTCCTAGTGTCATTTAAAAATTCTAATTAACTGTCTACTCTTTTATTTTCTGAGGCATAGATATGTCTTGCCATCGTCTTTGAGTTAAAAGCGCATTGGAATCTCTGAGTGGTTGAAGCAGGTTATAACCTCTCCCAGATTCCTCCGATATTGACATCAATCTGAGTGGAACTGCAACAGATATTGATGCCTGTGTAGAGATCAGTGATTGAAGTAAGATATCATTAGAGGATAGTGGAGATAACTCTTAATTTTTCCATCTAATCCAAACATTATTTTATTTACGAAACTTGTACACAAAACATTATACTGTGAACAGGCTCACCCCAATAGATACACTGTTACGTAATTAATATATATTTATGCTTTATTGCTATTGGTTACTTTAAACTAAAGTAAGTTATACCTGGTGCATTTGGGTCTTTTCTCACTCCATAGTAAGGGGCGCTCTCCGCTGACCGCGCTTTTGTAGCTTGGTCAATAGCTCTAGTACGCGTGAATGAACTGTCTGGTTCATCAGCTTTGTCTGTTTGATTGATTGTAATTTTATTAGATTTCTTCTTTGGGGAAATTCCACTGCAAAATTCACACAAAAGATCTAGAATTTTAAAATAGATAACTACAGTGAACCAAAGTGTGCATGTGTTGACATCATATTCAACCTTTATCGCAAACCGTAATCACATTTGGAGTTATCTCATCATCTGCAACAATTTTCAAATTTATTCAGGAGACAAGTAGTACTACATATTAGATGTAAGTGTGACATGATACTAAAACAGACATAAAAGGCTTCTAAATACAGATTTCAAGCACTGATGTATGTAAACACAAATCGGTTAACTACAATAAGTCTAAATCTCAGGCTGGGTTGAAGGCAGTTTGTTTAGAGTCATCAATTATACTTTATCAATGATGTGGGAATATAGATTCTCTAATTGTTGGTTTGACATTTTTTTCAAAATGTGGGATTAGTCCGCTGGTGCATGCACATAATGTGCATAAGGGCAGGCTAGCCTGAATTCCAAATTAGTTGGTTGTTTGTGAAGCGTGTGTTCCTAATCCCTTGTCACTGAGATACGTAGAACAGAGACTACATAGTTTGAGGTGTACTTACTAGGCATGGTGCTTGAATTTACAGCAGCAGAACACTAGTATACTGGCCAGCACTCCCACAGCTATGATAGTACAAAGAATAATAAGATAGGTGTGCCACCTTAGCAGTCCTTTCCGATCAGAAGTATTTGGGCCGATCTCATCTGTGAACGAGAGAGGACCAGTCCGATCTTTTAACTTGATAGTCATAATATATGTCTTTGAGCTCCCTTTTGTGTCTTTCAGCTCAATGGTGAACTAAAGATTATAATATGACAGTAATTTATAAGTAAAGCCTGTTGCATAAAAAGTTCAGACATTATTTATATGCAGGCTCGGTGAAAAAAAGGTGCTGTTGACAATGTGATCAATGCAATTTTTGTGTAGTGACTGACTGCCTCCAGACTCAGCTGATTATAACTTGAAATCAAGGAAAGAAACCAAATTGAACAGGCTTGTATTTAGAATTCCCCCACAATCAATCCTGCACTTTTTACTCGTGAACCGTATTTACACTATTTTCCGAATTTATCGTTGCCTGCACAGGGACCAGTAACTCTGTGTAAAGAGACTGTATAGCCATACTTGACCAACCTTGACTGTTCCGGTACAGTTGCGACATATCTGTCCAACAGACAATATTCCACCTTGCGTTATAGCCAGCGATCTAATAGAGGTTGAAGCAGGACGAGAAACTATGCTGTATGTGAAAGAATCACCATTGAAATCTTTACCCCGTAGCTGTGCAGTTACTACTTGACCAGCTGGAATATCAACGGTGAGACAACATAGCAATAATTAAAGTAAAACAGAGTACATGTAAATGCAAAGCTTCATGAGAGGACGATTGTTCATTTTCAGCAGAGAGAGCCACGTTCTAGAGCAGTTTGTCCAGCTATTTCAGTCTCGGCGCCATGTAGCACTGTTGTGATAGGTAAATATTAAACGCAGCAACCCCTGGCTGCCTGCAGGCCACTTTCGGGTAGAACCGGCTGTGTGGAAACCAAACTTTATATAATTTATTAGAAACCAGCTTTAGTTATTGGCTGAATATTGATCAATGACACAAGTAGGCTGGTAATACGCCGTGTTTATAATATAATGTAGCACTTACGAGTTGTTATCCCTCTAATTACCAGAGTTCTGGGAGACGTTAAATCTGGTGCTCGGTTAGCTTCTGTGCGCTGACAGAGTAACAGGAAAGAAACCTGAGAAAAATACTACATATCAAGAGCTCTGAAATTTAAAGGAAACATTACCATATTATTTCTGCAGAATAGATGGACATGGACATGAACAGAAGTATAATTTTAGCTAGTATACTATAATGGTCGATGGATTACCATGTACATGTACATGGATATTACTTACCTACTCAAAATTTATTATACATGTACATTGTAGTTATTTCAATCATTCGGAGTGACAATTTCTAATGCTAAACAGTATTTAGACTTGCATAATGCCATTGTTATACTGTACATGTATACAGTAAAATAGTACATGTACATCATAAAGTACAAAAGATTCAAATCCGTGTAAATGCATTTACATGTACATGTCTACTGATAAATACAAGTATGCATGTGCAATGTCACTCACCAGTGTCAGCCACAATAAAGCTGTCATCTTAATAAAACATGTATCTCAATATTCCACTTGAGTCAAGTCTAAAGCTCTATGTGCAGGTAGGCATAAATTTCTGTTTACCTCATGGAGGTAATTATTATATTTTCACTGATACTGTGTTGAAGCTTAATAATATTGTATATACATTATCATAGTAAACTTATCATAAAATCTTGTTAATATTACTTCTATATAGCAACAGTAAATTGTTTAAACATAATTATCACTTACGTCATACTATTAAAGCAGCCCAAGTATTGTGTATTATAATTAAAAGTTTGGTAATGGTGCTATAACAGGTACTTGTTCAGGTATAACCTGATAGCTCAAATAACTTAGCGCTCAAATGCAGCTATTATTAGTTATGCTGCCAAGAGTGGTTGGGGAGGGCAATATTGCTACAAGAAAGAAAACAAATAATTATCCAGTGAAATGCAAATTGCTAATCGCACTATAGAAATCCTTGCCACTGTTGGCTTTTTAAGACAACCAACTAGTGGATGACACTTTACCTCTAAGTCGTACATGTTTTGTCATTCCGACACTCCATCTACATTCAAAACACAGTGTTACAATGAAACAGTGTACACCATAGAATGTAGGAATCCTAAATGAAATTCAATATAAGAATGCATGGAACTCAGTATTGATGCTCTGGAACAGATGCAACTTTTATTCCTGCAGAAATTGTTTTCTTTTATCAGACACCCTCCTCCAACCCAACGTCACACAGACTATCTGGTGAAGTCAATATTGAGTTTATCCCACTGCATTGTGTTATAAATGAAGATAAATAAATCATAGTGTAAAACTTGGACATACACAAAGTTTATTTCCATATCATCTCTATTATAAGTATTGTTGATATGAATATAAAATGAAATAAAGTTCACTGTCATATTAATGCACAAGAGTACAGTAGGGATGAAATAGTGGATGCAAAATCCTATAAAAGCTAGATTATAAATGGTATCTTCAGTGAGATATAGTTTTACATTTAGACACTAAGTCATTTAGTGGCTGCGAAAGTAGTGACCAGAGTAAAGTACACCTCACATCTATGCACTATTTTGCTGTTGATATGTCATGCCAAGACAGTCGACTAAGCAATGGTTTACTTCTAGTAAGATCAGCGTCTGTAAGTCGTCTACCCAACTTAGCATTAGGTAACCCGGTGTCTCGTCTTTGAAGATTGGCAGGTGCTATAGTGGCCCGCCTACCCGACTCTTCAATTGTAGAGAATCTCTTAGGGGAGGGTGATCTGTCCGCTGGATCACTGTCTATAACAATATATTAATTTTACGCATGCATGAAAAGACGATTACTAACACTTTAGCTGGATTCTTCACAAATGTGTCTAATTGTTAAAAATTCAGAAACCCATCGGACAGGAAGTTCAGAGCTACAACAGTCATGAGTCTGTACACGTACTCTGGCACAGTGAGCCCATTAAACAGGATGTCGAGTCTCAGCTGCAGGTAGTCATCAGAAAGCCAGCAAAATAAAACACCTTTAGACTTTGTGTTGTGTGATATTTCAAACAGTGTCTGTGAGAAAGTTAACTGACCAAAACATTAGAATGGTTACTCTTTGTGGGTATTATAGCATCGTAGTAGGATGTATTAGCATAGATACCTGGAACATTGGGTATCCATACAGATCGGCGAGTAGTGCCGTAGTAGGGGACGCCATCAGCCGCCCCATTCCTCACCGCCTCTCTCACTATCAAACTTTGTCTTCTTGGAATAGCAAATGGGTTCATCACAGGATCCGAGTCAGATTTCGCAGCTGCTGGTTTATCAATGATTTTATTGGGTCTCTTTAAAGGTGCGTCGCTATAAATATACAGTAGCATAATTATTATGATAAACATCAAGTAATAATAGTATATTTACATGTAAATAAAAACATACAGCAACATAATATAGTAAACACAGAGGAATAATAGTGCAAATGCACATGATGATGAATACGCAGGAACACAGTAAATGCAGGAGGTGCTACTCAATGTCGTGCCAGAGAGTACAGCTACAATTGCAGCTACAGCAGAGTAGTATATGTAATTGGTATTTACATTTCTAGATTATTACCCATAAGAGAGCAAAATGCATATACTATAATTTTAGATACATGTTATTTAGACGAATTACTCAGATGTCTTGTTGGAGTTATCCACCCATCATTAAATGTGCCTCCTCCCTATGATACGCATGAACATGTGTATACCATCACAGATATGAAGCGCATGCTATTACCTATAAATGCAAATTATATAGTCAGTTACCCATAAATTAAGAATCGACCCAAAAAAATTAGGTGTTTTTTTGAAAACTTCATGTGGAATACTCACTAGATGTCAGTGGTGAAAGTGCAGCAGAAACACATAACAATACATGTCAACACCCCGACAGCGATTATAGTACCCAGTATAATCAGGTACACATGCCATTTCAGTAAACCCTTCTGATCGGTTAAGAGGTCAGCAGCTGTTTCCTCCTTGATCTCTAGAGGCCCAACTCTATCTTTGAGTTTTACGGTCATCTGAACTGTTCGAGCGTTCCCGTTTGTATCATTTAGCATGATTGTGAACTGCGGAATATAGTACATATTATTATTCTTATAAACGATGCAAATATTCAATTTATTACTGTAGCATCATCTGATGTAAATAAAAACTGTGATAAATTTAACATCCTAGATAGATGTGAAACTATGAAAAAACTAGAATAAGGCTTTAATCACAATTAATGTACATGCATTTCTGGAAATAAAATTACAGAGAAATGAGCAGTTTTTCAGCTAAAATCGCATTTGTTAAATTTTTTCCTACGGCTGTAGATAAATCAAAACAGTCTGTTCAATAACAACAACGTGGAGAGAGGATACACAGGAGGCCGTAAGCTAAATAACATAATATAGATGTAGACGGAATTGATCAAGAAGAGAATAAGCAGATACAAGTCTATAGCAACACAAGGCATCTTGTAGACAAACAAACAAACAGGATAGAATGCCATCCCTTAGGTCAAGTTCACAGCACGCCAGACTTTAAATGATGTTTACAGCCTACCTTTTCCTCACCAGTACATCTAGCACATATACCGTGGAACGTCAGCTTTCCCACTGGTGATAGCGTAGTGTTACGTATCACTGAAGAAGGCGGCAGTGTATTAATACGAAAAGCAAACAGGTCTCCTTCTTTGTCTCGTCCATAGAGCTGAACTGTCAAGGATCTCCCACCTAAAATTACACGAGTTTCAAAGCAATATAGTACAGTGCAGGTTGATTTTGATAAATATTTTAGAATTTTATAACGTGTTGTAATATCTTGTTTCATAGTGTATGTATAGAGATGCAAGACCAGGACTAGGACAATCTTGGTAACAGTGTTGTCCACTATTTACGTTCTACAGGGATTGTAAACTTTTTTACATAAAGTAGAACTTACCATTAGTGGCATCCCCAGTAATTATCCATGTTTTAGAATTGGCCAATGTGGGAGCCTCGTTGGCAGTAGACAGTCCATAAAGTGTCAGAGTCACCTAGAATCAAATTAGAGAGGATTATTTAGGGAATTATAACAGCATTTCGAACAACTTTAGCAGCATAAATAAAGTATATCTGTGTACTAATATGTGTACAACCATGTACATGTAGATATGTCACTATATACATTCTTTGCCCACAACAGCTCACTGCCATTGGTTCATCTTCTAAAATTCAACCTATTAAAGCTTCACAATAATTTTTGTTTACCAAAAATAAATTCAACAAAACAAAAAATATCCAGTGTCAAAAGTCCTAGATCAAAAACTTGTAGACTTACCACACAAATTCTTAAAAACTCCATGAATTCCTTTATTACTTTTAATTACTCCTTTGTTGGTGAATTTAAGATGTTGACCTGCAATAATTGCCTGGTATTATGACTTGAGAATGTCAATAGTAACATATACAAGATTACTTGCTAGTTCACAGGCGATGTAGTACTTTATCAGTGGTAGCTGAAGTGTTTTCCCTCATTTATGACAAACAAGTAATATAAATCAAGTGACATGGGGATCAGATATTGATGGTACAGCTCAAGCTGTAATATAACTATCTGATAAGAAAAATATGTTTGAAAATCTTATTACCAAACAAAGTTGTAAGTAAAACTTAATTTATAGCCAGCAATCAATTCACCACAACTAGATAAATTGCTTCTGTAGGCTTCAAACAGCATCTAATACAACAATTATAGTTTGAATACATAAGATATTTTTTAGACTTTTGGTCGAGTGGCCCTATAGCCCTTCTCACCAATTAGATTAGTTGGGCAGACTGACTAGTGGTTATAGACCAAGAGGGCTGACCAATAGACCCTATGCATAACAAAGGGCACTGGCTAATCCTTACCAAACCGTAACAGTATTTTATAAATATTTTGTCTTATTTTAAAACATTAAAATTTACAAAATATAGTGCTAAAGAAGTAGGCCTATAACATTAACAATAACGTTACGTCATAACATTAATAAAGGGTGATCTAAAAATCATGGAAGAGCTTCAACATAAAAATGGCTGGATAAATTAATAGTAAATAATTTTGACTATTTATGCTTGATGATGTACATGTCTATATAAATAATTTACATGGACATCGTCAAGCATAAAAATGTACATGTCCCGTATATCAAAAAATGTAAATGTATATAGAAGACTGAGGATTACCATATAAATTGGTACGATAGATTTATCAGGCAACCCTCACTTTAGAGAAACTCTGTGAGGACTGTAAGCTATCTGATAAATCTTCTCATGGATTCTCATCACTCTTCAAATCGAGAACACAGCTTATAATGAATTTGGAATATCATATATAACGTAAAATTAATAAATATTATTTAGTGGTTTGAAATTTTAAATCTTGATAATTTTGAAAAATAACATCTAATTACAAAAGTATATTACATTTAAATTGTGAAAAGAGGATGATGACTGAGATTCAAGGTTGTATAAAGGTTAAAAATGAGTTCCGTGTGCTCTCTGAAACCCAGATAATGTATAATTATATCAGTGATTATTATTAACTGCCTTAGTGCTACCTCCAGAGAGAGCTCAATTGGAAGGAATAGGTCTGCTGCTTGTCTAATCTAATATATTGATAGATGTGAAGTCCAGATATTGCAGTTAAATATAGTCTGCATAAACCAATGTGCTAGACATTATTTCTCCTACAATAGAAATCCATATTATTCTGTAGATGGGGGTATACCCAGGAGTAATGGCATCATATATGATCGAGTCAAGTGTGTCACTCAAATATATTGTTATAAAGCCGCCGGTGTGATACAAACCATGAGTGAACTATAGCATGATAGAGCTAGAGGCAAACATAGCAAACAAATGCAATTGTCTGATACTGTGAAATCGCAGAAAAAGAACTGACTTTTATTACATGTGATAAAATAAATTTGGAGTTGTCACTCCAACAACAATGAAGAGACTATAACTCCTAAGATGAGGTCACAATATACGTTCTAGTATAATAAATCCAGGGCAAACGATGTAATCGGTAATTAGAAACAGCAAGGTATCGTGGACAAAGCGCATGACTCATTCAGCTGATGTAAGAGTATATCTTTCATGTAAGACACCCAAGAAAATATATTGTCCTACAATCATGTATATACGACAGCAACTTGTACATTAGAGTGCAAGTGTTCCTAATATGGAGTTGCCTACCCTCTGCTAGATAAGTGTGTGATTTAGACAGTAAGCAATACGGGTTCACTCTTACTCAACTGACCTTGTTATAGCCTTGGTAACTTCATAAACACTACGGTACGGTTGTGACCTCCCCGTGCTATAAGTATGTCCATGTGGGTAGGGCTCTGAGCTCACCTAGTGTGGAATTTACTATAATATTGTAATATGTCTTACTCTTCAATACAGTAAGTAGTACAGAATTCACTTGTTTAATTACATGAATAAACAGAGTAATATGTAGCCTACATACAATGCACATGCAGGTAAAGAATACACAGAGTATTATAAGAACAGGTCAATGACATTGAGACTATTAGCTAAACAGAACAAATGCTACATTGTACAACATTTACAATTACCAGCTGGTAGATACTTGATTCACCAAAATGGAAGTGATCTTGGACAATAATCAATATTTCCAGCTAATAAAACTTTGAAATTCCGAAAACTTTACTCACACTCTTGTGCTTGTTTGCTAGCCCAGCTGTGGGTGACATTAGACAATCCAAATCAAATATACATGTAGTATCAACAAAGTTCGACACTTACTTGGAAGTAATGGGGAGTAGCCATGGCACCTTGATATTTCTTTAGTCTTTCAGGAGTCACTCCGGTAGCTTGACCTCGAACCTTCCCTCTATCTTCTTCATCATCTTCTAGCCTGAGAACAACAAAGTGATATGACAAGGTTACCATTTCCTATTATTACGTCATTAGCAGTAGCACTAATAAATATTTTTAGAAAAAAGTGTATGTAACTATGCAGAACGCTAGCTTGTCTCAGCACACACTTGTAGTTTCTATACTAGTCTGTGAATTTCATTTGTAACAGAACCTTGTGAGATTGGCCTTGGATGGCTGTGAAAGCCCACATACGAGTAATATAAGTCACTTACCATGCCAAATCGTACCTTTCACTAGTATCCCTACCAGCCACTTCGTTCAGTCGTAAGGTTTCCTGTTTATGCTCCACTTCTCGCCTCAACTTTTGTAGTTCTCTAAAAGTTATGCAATATAGCACTAATACAAACCTTTCAGTCAAACGATAAGAACACAAGAGAATCACCATCGGCATAATATGTCTACGTATAGATAAATTATATACTACATACCTAAGATGAAAGGAGTTGAGAGCTTTGGCAGCCTCGCGATGCTCCCGAAGCAGATGCAGACGTTGTACTAACTGCTCGTCACTCATCTCTCAATGAGCTAGTTCACAAGCTTCTAATACTTGGACCTATAGAAAATGAGATTGATAACAAGAGTCAAATGTACATTTTGTGAGTACGCCACTAGAAAATAATTTCTACTTTAGTCTAAATATCGTGTTAAACTATTTGATTGCATGATTTGGAATAATTACTACTTCTCAAAATATTGTTGAGAATTTCTCATGTTGTAAGACCTGGAGAAAACAGGGAGATTTAAAAGTACACTGGGGATGCCTTTAGAAACTGGGGCTCTCCCTGTAAAACCTGGAGACTTGACAGGTATGTGCTTCAATCCACTCTTACTCGTTGATTGAGTCAATGTCTCAATGAGTGATGATTCACTGTGAATGGGTTCAAGTTAGATAGATCGACTGACACAATGCACTCCATCTTCTTCTATGATTTGTGAAAAACAAAGCCCAATTAATATAGAGGTCTATTGATAGGAATTAGAAATGAAGCTCTATACACATGTACATTTAATTTGAGTTTAACTATCTGGCATTAAACACAGTTTGACCTACCAAGGCAGAATTCAGCTTCAACATATCATTTTAGTTGACAGGTGGCCATGGTGCGATTTTATTGAGGTCTTGGACAAAGTTGCATACTCATTTTATAGAAGTGATAAAGATCTCAATGTGCAAACGTGTGATTCGTCAAATCTATCGCGAATGACCCATCCACCTTACATTCACTGCGCGCCGCTAGTTGCTATAACATCTAGCCTGTAAACCTGAGCTCATTTGAAGCTGTGTAGCTTGCTTAGTTTGTCCTATTTGCTCTCGTTGTCCCACAGTCTATTATATCACAAAACATTTCAAATTTATACTCAGAAGTCGAGAAAAATTCTGAATCAAAAGAAGTATCCTAATAACCATATTATTCACACGTTTTATGTGATCTCGAAACTTGGATCGTAGATCTACATATTTGGACTTCAAGCTTTCTTCGTAAAGTACTCTCCTTTGCTCTTAATCACCAAAAAGTGCAGGAACATGGTATGTATGCAAGCATTTATTTATTTTAATTTATTACTAAAATAAAAATAAAAATAGATTTAATTTTTAGATATTTATAATTTAATAAGAGTTGTGTTATATATTATATCTAAATAAAGTATCTGTCATTCTATTTTTGCTTTTAAAATTGTCCCATTTTATCTTATTGTATTATTCTGATAACTGTTATTGTTATAAACGATTATTAAATATATATAATATTATTTATATTTTATATTAATGTTTTTTTGTAATATATATCCAATATTTTTCAGGCATCAACATTAGACGAGAAATTTGCCTTTGAAGCGGAATGGTATGACCCACATGCATGTCTGATTAGAAAATATCAAGTATTATATTATGTAACAGACAGCACAGTTGAGATTGTAAGTACAGTCTACAAGTCTACTATCTATTATCATATGATATGGATTGATTTTAATGAATTTGGTTGTGGTACAAATTGAAGATATATGTCATGCATTCTTAACAACTTATAGTTAGTGTATAGAGTCAAAATTTCCAGCAATATCTTAAACTGTAGCATTGGATTGTGTAAACATAATGTGAAATGATCAAGCCATGTCATTTTTAGTATTAATGCGACTTTATGAATTTATAATTTCTGCTTCTGTTGTTAGTATGACTTGAAAAACAGACGCCAGTTTCTTAAGAGATCAAAGACGGAAATCACTCTACCGGATCTTTATATCGGTAGCACAATAGCCATACATGCTAGGCAGTTCAAGGTCGTTGCTTATGGTGATGAATATACTAGAAGAGCTCTTAGTAGTAAGAAGGAAAGGTGAGTGGAGTCTCACTGTGCCATGATTGTTCTATAGTAATATTGGTAATTATGAATGTGTGTATTCATTGTTATGTTAACTGATCATCATTCCATAATTATAAAATTATTAACACATATTATAACTACAGAAGTTCTATAATTGGTGTATCTAGATAGTAGAAATAGGTAAACTTAATATCCATGCCTCATGACCACCTCTGAATTGCCAACTGTTTTTATTTAACTAACATGAGTTATTTAAAAGTTTTACTGGGGGAAAATAGTTTAATAATAAAAAGTGGTCATAGGCACATTTTATTTACTTGTTTCCTGATACTGCGACGCTGTGGTCACTGCAGTGTAGTTCTTCTCATTCCTGACACTATCTTTGTGGCACGCAAAAACATGATATGCCAATTCACAAACAAAATTATTACGTCCATTCATAACTTTAGAACTCTTGGAATCATCAAGCCAGACGTCTGCGACAAGTTTAGTCAGATTCTTGAAACGATCTATGAGAGAGGATTTAGGATCACTAAGATGAAGATGTGTCAACTCAGCCGTAATGAGGCGGGACAGTTTTACCAAGAACACCAGGCCAAGCCTTTCTACAAGTACGTCTGCACTGAATGGAATCATGTGATGTTGTGATAACCAAATTATACATGTATTAGTAGCAATTTGTAGGTAGGCTCTAATGACAAGCTAAAATGTGTTACTAATTCAGGATTGTCATCACCAATATAGCATTATTACATTACTTTTGTTCCATTACAGGCTCAGTTAGTCTCTCATCACATTGGTAGTCTGGGTTTCAAACTTAGTCTGCAATGTTCACTCTATATTGTAGAATCAGCAAGCCGAGTTGAACATACTACTACTACTAATGTTAGCTTAGAACCCAGGCTAAGCTAATTGTCAATATTTATCTGTTGTTTAGGGGTTATAAATAGCTTATTTGTTGCTTAGTAGTTGAACTAGCGACAGTCTCACTGATTTCTATTCCGAGGTTATTTACTTTCATCTTTAGGTTAATATAGGTTTACATATTTAATCTTTAATATTTCAGTGGATTAATTCAGTTTATGTCTAGCGGACCCGTTATTGCCTTCGAGCTTATTGGTGAAGGAGCTATCAATAGCTGGAGAGGTCTGATTGGTCCAACTGATTCTGCTACGGCCAGAAGTGAGGCTCCAGCATCTTTGAGAGCTAGATTTGGTACAGGTAAGTGCTTGTGAGATATTATAGTAGTAGTAGTAGTAGTAGTAGTAGTAGTAGTGGTAGTAGTGGTAGTAGTGGTGGTAGTGGTGGTAGTGGTGGTAGTGGTGGCGGCGGCAGCAGTAGTAGCAGCAGTAGCAGCGGTAGTGGTAGCAGTGGCAGTAGTAGTAGTAGTAGTGGTAGTAGTAGTGGCAGTAGTAGTAGTGGTGGTAGTGTTGGTGGTAATAGTAGTAGTAGTAGTAGCAGCAGCAGCAGCAGCAGCAGCAGCAGTAGTGTTATTTGTAATTAGATCTCCATTTTCTCTCGGCAGATAACACCAGGAATGCGTGCCACGGTTCTGACTCCGAGCAATCCGCAGCCAGAGAACTTGAGTTCTTTTTCCCATCAAGAGGTGCCAAGAGGCAATCTACAGCTACTTTCACCGACTGTACTCTTTGTGTTATCAAACCACATACAGTCCTAGCAGGTAGGTGCAGGTATCCATCTATAAACTAACCAATCAGCTAGAGTTGTAGATATGTTCTACATTCTCTTTTGGAAGAAATCTTTGTACCAATCACCTGATGTGATGGAAATGTTGCTAACGTTGGGGAGAAACAATAGGTTTAGAAAAACTTTCAAATATCTAATAGTTCTACGGATGGATTAATAGGAGTTGTTCTCTTCTGTTGTGATAATTTTTAAAATCTGGTAGATTAAAAATTGGCTGTGAAGCAAAACAAAGATATGCTTGCGTAATTAGATGAGTATGGAGTCGTTAAGTTCAAAGGCCGAAAACTACGAAATTCCCTGCATAATGCATGAATTGATATTTATATTGAAAATGTTTAACGGCCATAGGCCATAGACCATAGAGGCCATAGACACTGCCAGTTTATATCATGCGTTTATCTCAAATAAATCAAATTCCGGAAAAATTGTCTTGAAAGTGTGACTAGAAAATACTAAACCTATGTACTATTAATAATTCTACACTTACATATTATACATGTATGTAGTTACTATTAAGAGTTCCACACGATTTATGAAAAATCTGACCAAAAATACTTTTGAAAATAATGTTGGTGATATACTTTGGAGTTGCTTCCTCTCCACTAATAAAAGAAGCAATAACTCTCAATAATGTCAACGTATACATGATAGTCCCATAATATAGTGAAGGGTGTGGCGGTAGTTATGGGTGGCCAAGTAGCGACATGTCTTTTAATTTCCTGCTAATGTTTTTACCACCAGGGTCTGACTATTCTTCATGATTCTGGGGGAGGCTCCCCCACCATCCCTCCCCCCCCCACCCGTAATGTACTTTGGTATTACCAGTTAAGAATTCCACCCACATAATGTGAATAGGAAATTAAATCAACTATTGGGCCTATGCTGATAGTCTAGAATATCTGCTTTGGTATCATGTATATGCAGTAACTTTGCTATCAAACAAAAAGTAGTGTTATTGTGCTGTATTTTGATATATTGCATCTATTTTCATAGCAATCCAAACTTTATCTGAACTTTTTGTGACATGCAGTTATGTAATATCCATAGTAAAGCTATAATTCATATGGATTCATTGCTTGACTAGCCAATAGTAATAAAGGAAATGTTTACATTGTATGTAATGGCAATATGGATACTTGTTGCATAACAATCTCAATGTATTTATATGTATTAGGGCCTGCATGTTTATTAGTTTAGATGGACATGTGTTATGACTCAATATCCTAATGCCCTTGCAGCTGGACATCAGCTGATTTGAACAAAAACTTGATAAAATAATCTTGTAGGAGTGTTGTTATTGTTTGTTTGGTTTCTAGGTAACGCTGGTAAGATCATAAGTGAGATAAAGAAAGCAGGCTTTGAGGTCTCCGCTCTACAGATGTACAATATGGAGAGGGCAAATGCTGAAGAGTTCTTTGAGATCTACAAAGGAGTGCTACAGGAGTATAAAGGTAGACTAAAAGAAGTGTAGTCAATGTTATGAGTGTTAATCCATGTTTATTTCCTTGTACATACACTCTACAATGCTGGTATGGAGTTTCAGATGTATTGACTTAAATCTAGTGTTGAGTAATGTTATATAGTTGGATCAGAAGGTAACGGTTCTATTTTAGTTCATCTTCTGTTTGCATCCCATCCTACATGTAGGTACTTTTAAAATTTGGATAAAGTACAAGTACAGCAATAGTCTGTTTACCAACCTTCTGCCAAATATGTTCACATTTTTGTTTAAAATTATGCAAATCTAAGCTGTTACGTAACTTCATTCTTCAAATGCAAATTGAATGGTATTTAACATAATATATTACTGTATATTCAACAAAACTAGCAGAGCTGTTGAATCTAGCTCAATTTCAAACCGAATCTTTTAATATTTCTGCTCTGCGTTTGGATTTTTGGTCTATTTACGTCAACATAATTTACTATCATAAGAAATTTCATGTAATTTAATTCATTCACAAATTGCAGAGCAGGACGAATTGTCAGAATTCGATGAATTAAAGACATTACTTTAATTGTGCTAATAATACACGCCATGGACATCTTCACCACATCCTCTTTCAGTTTAGGATGTTGATGTGATTGACCAATCACACTGCTAATTGTTTCTGACCGTTTGGAACTCTTTAGGTATGGTGGATGAATTGATCACTGGTCCTTGTATAGCCATGGAACTTAGGGCTCAGAACGCTGCTACAGCATTCAGAGAGATGTGTGGTCCCCATGATCCGGTAAGATATAACTTTTTGGATCTACGCTATCTCTTTGGTATGATACCTTCAATTTTAGGTCAGATTATTTTGGTTTGACGCCAGATATGTTGGTCTTTGGACAACTTGTTGGTGTTTACCCGTCTGTTTCTCCGATGATCATCAATAACGAGTGTCGTCAGTGTGCCAATCAATGCACAGGTCTATGTCCCACACGCCACTTATTTTGCATATTTTATGCTCCAGAATCCGCTTTTGACATGACAATTATGTCGAAATACAATAGGGAGCTGTCAGTGACAATGCAAACCTCTTGAATTATGAAGATAAACATGCTATCATGTGTTACTTCTGGCAGTTTGTGGTCTCCATTGCCAGCCAAACATTGCCTCATTCGACCAATTTTTATTAGTTGCTGGTCTAAAGTGCAGCATAAACCTGTGAGGTCCATCCAATTCAAAGTTGGTGCGGTTCTATGATGAATAAATACAGATGGCTGGGTTGAACGTGCAACTGTTTGTAAACGACAGTTTGAAAATTTGATGTTGTAACACAACCAAAATGCATGCCCCATCTCTACTAATCAGCCAGTTACCAACCGCAATTTACTAGGGGCTTATTTGGCGGTCGAGTTGGTATGCGTGTAGCGCATTGCTTCAGTTACACTCGTATGAAGTCTACAGGCGGCATAACACAAGCCTAGTTTTTTACTCACCTAGTCAGTTAGGTTAGTCATAAGTGAGTCATCACCTAGTGACTCACCTATCTTGGTACAACTCACTCTGAGCTGATGTAAATTTTGCATACTGATCATGTCTTGTCACCATCTACACTTTGCAGAAACCTTAATCTTTTTATTTAATATCATATTCTGATAAAATTTGGAAATAGATGTTTTTGCTTATTCTATAGTAGCTAATCTCTTTTTAAGCGTCGTACGTAGTTTTATCTACCTCAAGAGAAGGATATATTACTCCTAAACTGAATAATAATCTTACCAGGCAAGCGAAGGAGTTATTAGCTTAGCTCTGTTATTATTCATATAATGTGGGTGGCTGCTAGTAAGCCCTATAAAGAATATCGCTACTACTCACCCTAAATCTTACATAAATCATAGCAATAATCTTCTTTTGCATTCCACTGTAATTTTTATACCATCTTAGTTGGCATTCTATTGGTGTATATAAACTATACCAAAAGCAGTTGAAGGAAGATATCTAACTGGGCTTTATCCTGCCCCTAGAGAAAATCCCATGGGCTGCATATGTCACTTTTCATGCCCATTGACAAACAGTGACCAATCAGAATAGTTTGAGAACTTCGGTGGCTTATACGCTCTTTTTAGTTCCCTCGTTATCTTGCAGCTGCTTGTTTTGAACCTGTGTGTTACATGGTTATTGCGTGATTTTGGTTAAAGCTAGTACTAAACCACCGGTGCCCCCCCCCCCCCCCCCATATTCAGGCCTGCTAGATTCCACATTTTCCAAAAAGTCAAGCCTTGCGGGCCTAAATTTTGTAGCATTACCTCCTCATGCATATTTCTTCACTGGAACTTTCACGTGTGTTGCACAATGCAGTCATGCCACAGCTATGCTATATGCATGATCACTTGCCAATCTAGCAGTTGGCTGATCACCACGGCACCCTTCTATCCATCTCTCATCTGATGGTTTCTGCATTTCCTTTCTGCATAATGTATCTTCTGTGCCGTGACCAATTCAGACATTATATATTATTATAAGCAAAAATTTGATTTAATTTCCATTTCACTGCAACTGTAAAACCGCTTATTGTAACATGTGAATGCATCCATCAATCTAGCTATCATGATTTTGTAATGAAATTTGTGGTAATAAAAAACTATCGTACTGATAATTATATAAAAATATAGTTGATGAACTTTGATTGAATGGAGCTCCTTGTGATATTGAAATTAATTTGGTTGGAATATGAATTATGATATGTCACTGAGATTGTGTGAACCTCAAAGATTGAACTTTTCATACCCACAGCAGCCAGTATCGTATCTATTATAGTTGATAATTGCATCATCTACTAACCCCTTATACTAGTATATGCATATATATTACCAGATGGTAGTTTGACAGGAAATGCTATTGTTTCTCTTTCTTCAACGCATGGAAACCTTGTTTTAATATTTGCCGTTTCTTTCTGTGCAGGAAATTGCTCGTCAGCTGAGACCCCGTACTCTGCGAGCCAACTTTGGGAAAGACAAGATTTGCAACGCCGTTCACTGCACCGACTTGCCCGAGGATGCTCTTCTAGAAGTCGAATACTTCTTTAAAATTCTCGACCAATAAACTCGTCTTTGAACACACCCTGCGTTTCATCCTGAACTTGTTTAATTCGTCAGCCATTTCTATAAACAGAAAGTTTTAATATATCAGGAGTCATCTCCCTTGTATTGTTGTATTTTTAGGACAACACCCAAGTGTCTGACTTCCTATTTTTTGGCATTGACCGAGTTAAACATGTATCAGCTATTCTGCAGCAGTATTTGACCTGCTGGCACTGGTAAAGCGTGCCAAATTTTAATGTAGCAAAAGTTAATATTATACTGAAGACCTGAGACAGACTGTACATTAATCCGTCCATTAACATAATAGATTGCTATCCATTTGATAAGGCTTTACTTGCTGTTACTCATAGAGACTACTTTCCTCCCAGCAACAAATGACTTCTACTATCATATTATAATATAATTAACAGTATACATATAATATAAATAGAGAGATAATACTTCAGTATTTGTCCGGCCTTGACTTATACTGTTGTTGTTCTCTAGCCTGTTATAATATTTTTCATTATTATTATATCATTGTGTGAACAAATATACATCAAAATGTGTGTAGAAATGAATTTTCCAGTCTTCTTTTGATGCTTCTTTTTTTTTCAAAAGATGTTTGTTGAATTATAGCAATGGATATTTTAGTGGGAAAGTGACATTGTGATATCTTTAAATTATTGCAAGTGTGGTAATTTGTGGCACGTTGACACCCGATCAGCTGAGGTCAGGTTGATTTCTTTCCCCCTTAAATTTGTGATCCTTTTAGTTCAAAGAGCTAAATGTGATTCAGAGGAATTAATTTGAGTCAGCGTTATGATCGCATAACTCCTTAGTGTGATACCTGCCAACATAAGTGAAATGTGGAACATCTCTTTCATTCAGTCTCTGTGGACTTATTCCTGCTGAGTATAGGGCACCTGCTCAATAGATTAAAAATTGACAAGAGTTGGGTGAGGTGGGTTCACATGAACTCAAAACTAATTTCCATAAGAGACACGCCTCTCACCTTATGTAAGAAGAGCGTGCAGTAGCCTTTAGTTTTAGGCTGTAGTTGGGGTGGCCCTGTATCTTCTTATGCAAGCTAATTGTGTAGTATATGTATATATTCAGTAGGAGCTCAGGCTATCAAAACACTGGAAAGTCCTCGTGATAATTTAATGCGTGTACATTTCTGCTTCTATACCCCCAAGTCTACCATGCAATCTTGATCGATGTTTAATATATTGAGCCCATTTAATTGAATGAGCATACACTGTACATGTATATACAGGCTACATTGCTGCAGTGCAGGGCTGTATTCTGTATGGGTGTAGAACAAGTTCTGCCTATGAACTTACTCTTGTAAGAAATATTATTATTTATTGGAATTTTATAGCTTCTGTCACACCACCTACTATGCACTGCCAAACATACCACACAGGGTTGTTCCAAATAGTAACCAATTCAGTAAGGCCAAGTATCCTGGTAGATATCTTTACAACCAACATGTCAAGGGTTAAATACAAACAATGATGCCTTAAACTAAGCCTGTGGTCTGCGTTTCATAACCTTGACCCCTGGCTGTAAGTAACAACTTTATATGAGAGTATTTGAGAGAATTCTCAGGACTTTTGGGTCAAGTTTGAAATTGAAGTTTAAAGCTAGATAGCTTGCTTCAGAAGTATGATGTTGACTTGAGAGGTTTCGGTGCAATGAAAGATATTGTAAAGTTGTTCCAAACTCTCCCCTCTTCCTGTACTGATTAGAAATTGATTAGTCTTATTTTTAGACTAAAACCCAGGTATGCGGTTTAAAACGGTGCCCTCTCCTTTTAAATAACAGGATAATTTAGTAAAATTATAAAAAAGTAAATTGTTCACAAGACAAGAAATGTGAATTTGCACTTATTGTCAGGGTTAGTGGTTATGGAGATTCTATATTATACCATGATTATAATGAGATGCGAATAAATTAGTGAGAACCAGTTTCTTAGAGGGGATAAGATGTAGGCTTTCAATTGGAAATCTGAATACATTTGGATCCAATTTAGCAGTTTAAAACTATGAGTTCTCATTACTTCTAGTTATTAACTGGCATGGGGTTCATATATGTACATGTAGCTTCATGTCACGTTATGTACCTACTGACATGGCACTGTACTTTCTTAATCAAAGTAGGTCAAGCCTTCATCTCTTCCCATTTCTCATAACGTCTAAGGCATGGGTGGGCAACCTTTTTGAGCCTAAGGCCACTTTTAGATGATAATTTCATAAAAGGCCACCATTTCACCTACCTTCCTTGTATAACTCATAGTGACAAAGAATATCACCATTAGTCAGGATGTTAATGCTCATAACATCATTCTTCGTATATGTTATTTCACATCAATATTTTGCAAATTGAATAATTATAAACATTGAAAAAATTTTCTGCAATAGTCAAATTAAAAAGTACACACAATGTTTTTATTCTGCTAACAACAAAAGGGCCACATCAAATCAGCAAAAAGGCCGCAGTGGCCAAAAGGCCGCACGTTGCCCATGGCTGGTCTAAGGAGAAGGAAAACTTGTCTCTGGAATTTTCTATAAAATCTTTGGTGATATCTATAAATGTATATTTTGTTCAAGAAACAAGTAGAATTCTTCTATTTATGATGTCATTTTTAATGTGTGTCCTTTTAGATGAACTCTCTAATAAAAGTGATAAATGACTTTATTTTGGTACAGTTGACTGGGTTAAACTCTATGTCCTAGATACACCATGTGTATCACCTTTAATATAATATGTGTAATATTAAGTATTATTATTATTGCTTATGCATGACCTACTCTTCCAGGCCAGCACAGGAGAATGAGTTGCAGATGTAGAAATAGTACTACACTACGCCTATACTTGAGGTGTTTAAACTTACTAGCTGTATGTAAACTCACCAGCTTATACTCCTCGGCGTGACCAGCCCCTAGCAGCTCTCACTGCCAGGTGCCAGTGCTGGCCAACTCCCTGTGAGAAAGGCCCAGATGATATGGGGCTTTTTTTGGCAGGGGTAGAGGAGTTGCGTTAAAGCCATGCTGGCTTGCATGACCCCAAGGACTTTTATATGAGGCACAGGAGAAATTGTGGCTGGATGCTCTTCCTAACACCACTGTTGACCAGGATTCGAACCTGGAACCTTCAGCATGAAAGCTCAGCATTCTAACCCCTAAACCACGGCTGCTCCCTTACTTACTGACTGTATATACCTGAGGTGCAAAAGACAAACTGGAATTGCAGTATTTCCAGAAGTTTATTTTATCTCTGTAGTTGTTTCTCTGATTATAACTGACACAATGGGTACCTGGTGGCTTCAACCAGTCCAAAAAGTCTGAGCCTACTGGTTGGTACTGTCTAAATTGAGATATGACAAATCTACATCATAGCCTACCTGAAGCTCCATGTTTTATCTACACATGGATGTATATTTGGTCTTGGACAGTACACTTTGGCCAATCCACTGGTCAGTAGACATTTTGCAAGTTCAAGTACAGTGAGATGTTGGTCTTTTCGATCCACAACATCATGCAGTGATAGGTTGTTGTTAGATACAACGCCTCCAATTATATAATTTATGAAAAACCAGCTTTTGTTGTTGGTTGGATATTAATCAGGGCCACTAGTAGACTGGTACCACACATTGCCTATAAAACCATGCCCAACAAACAACAAAGTTGTTCCACCGAAGCTAACGGTTTCTACGGCAGGACTCAGAGTGCACGAGACCTACTACGCCATCTTGTCAACTAAAAGATTTCCAAAATTTATGATTCACACAATAAATAGACCTGTTCCATTAGGCGTTAATCCAAGGATTAATTACATTTGATAGTTTTATTCATATTCTGCAGTTCACTATTGTAAGAAATGCCCATAAAACTATCAATTCTAGTATCAGCTGTATTTGACGGCAAAGTTTTAAACAAGAGTATACATGCAGCTCTATATGTATATGCTAACTCTATTGGCACCTAGATATACAGATTAGTAAAAACCGCAAGCAACTGCATACCTGATCCTATACAAGAACAAACTATACCTGTATATACCAGTTAGATTTGACCAATAAAATGGTTGATTATGATTTACCAGTGGTAATATCTGACACCACTAATCCCTGCTGTCAGAAGCTAATCTGGTTACTGTGCAGTATATTTTTAGATAAAACCATCCAACAACATCTTATGCAATCTATCAAAATGGGATGTTGTGAAATATTCAGGCCATTGTATTGAGAGCTATTTGCTACATGACATGATGACAAGCCATGATTTATATAATATTTGAATATTACATACATTGTAAGTTAAAACATATTTCCACTGAGAAAGGTAATTAATTATTGCCTCATTTTAGCTCAATAGGACAGGCATCACTTATAGCAGTAACAATAATATGTTTTGGCAGTGGCGCAAAAAGTAGTAGGCCAACTGGCTGTATACTTAATAATAGTTATACTGTATTCATGATAATTATATATCATACTGTATTTATAATCTGATCTTTAGCTGAAGAACTCATTGTCAGCGACACAAAGCTATCAGCATTCTAAGTAGAGAGCTCAAGGAATCGATATTTCCATGCACTATAGGTTCCAGAGGGTGTTGATATATAAAATATTGTTTATAAGTTATGTAAAGGTGTTTGGAGACCCATTTTCATGATTTTGTACGTTTCATAAAGTGGAAATATTAAATTCTGCAGTTGAGTGGACCAGGGTGGACCAGGGTGGACTAAGGTGGACTAAAATGGTCTTACACGAACATATATGTACATGTACTGTATGGGACTATGAGCATAACAACTGGCATGTCGCAGGAAGTTATCATCTTATTAGAACATAATTATAGCTACCAATTAAAATACCTACATTTAACTCATATGAAAATTAATTGTGTAGGCTAACCAATTAGCTGGTCAACGTAATTGGCCTTCCTAAAAATTTAAATCCAAAGAAAAATATTATGAAAATGTCGGCATTGATACACATGATAATAGATAATATAGATGATAGCCTAGATTCTGAGGTCAGATGGGTTTCTGAGCATAACTAAGGCTATGCTGTCTGCAAGCCCAGTACTCATGTACTTTTGGTATCAATTAATAAATAGCCCGGTAGATGTACTTTAGTAACTTTAAAATTACTTATTCATCTTTTTAAAGGGGCATTTCCGACATAATGTGACATGATTGAATATGGTTTCTACATAATCCAAAATCTACAGTTTCTACATAGGCTAATCATAAACCACCCACAGCTTTCTTCAGTTGCTTCATCTCCGTTCCCCATAACATCCTTTGCTAAATTAATAATCAAGGTCACATCGATGCATGAAATTTATTGCAACAGGGTTTCGTTGCCTGACACCTCGGGTGTATAATGTTATTATATGTCTACGTCTATGTTTATGTTTGTATTAATATTAATATGTCTGCAGTCTAAGTTGATTTCTAAAAACTTATTTACATCTGAGAATAAGCAGAATGAAACTATTTGTTATATTAGTGTCATAAAAATTTATTATATTTTCTTAATTAGATTAAAGGAGGAATTTAATTAGACCCCAAGACAGATGTGTTGATGAATAAATCATAATCTTAAATTAGTATTAGTATTAATTTAATTAGGTGAAATTTATATTTAATTATTGATACTCCGGCTCACCCAGAATGTTCTACAATTATACACCTAGCAACACCCTCGTGTCAAGAAGAGTATCTAAGACATTCATAAAATATTGTGAATGACTTTTATTCTGATTAAGTCTGACTCAGCAAAAATTGAACCAATCTGCAACAGATTGCATTCTGACAGAATTATAATTGGTCCCTCTTAGGCCGAGTTAGGTGCAGAAGTGAAGAAATTTGAGATAGCCTTTGTTCTTAGGCCAAAGTGTTCAACGCTAACACAGAACCTACTATGCTGTTAGATTTTTTAACGCACCTCCAGTTTCATCCCATGACAACGTTCCTTTTAGTTTGCTTTTCATTGCCTGAAGATTGCCAATGCACAAACACTAAACTTAATTATATTTGTCATACATGACAAACGCTGATATAGTGGATTTCACTGTAGAACTAAGGCTGTAAAAACTGTTGCCTCTACCTGGGAAATGTACACGCATAAATAAATTTAGGATGTTGAGTGACACACCCTAGGAACTTTGGCAGAGAACCAAACATGAGCAGTCTTGCATCTCACTCTAGGATAAACAATCTACAGATGGAAGAGATTACACTTAAATTCTTGATGTCATGTTTTTAAAATTACTAGAAATTATAAAATATAGAAATACTGGCATGAAATAGTAAAGTTATTTCTTGCAAAGCGGGCGTATATGCTAGTCCCCTCCCCACCAAAAACCTGTGCATTGAGAGTGCAGATATATTCTCTGCTATGAATTAAAACTGAGTACTACAGATTCAAGAGTTTAGGCATACCAGCAATTTTACCTGTCTAGAATCTAGCTTGATCATTAGAAATATAATATAAAAGTTGTGAAATGTTTAGTTGAATATTAATAGCAGGCTGAACCCACATGTCATGTTTTTATGTAACGATACAGTTTCTATTATTAGTTACTGTTGGATAGAGGGTGGAGTAGACAATCCACCATACCATCTTGTACAACTCTCATCATACCACAGGCTGTCCCTACATCCTCTCGGTCCAGCCTGATATTTCCATATCAGCTCCTTAATATTCATAAAATCAGAAAATAACATGATACATCCATGTACAGGGCTGCAGGCTAACATTGGTGCATATGCATAGAGTACATAGAGTAGGGTGTGGATGTACATCTATTAGAGTCTCTCTGAAATGGGTGTGCTTAGTCATAACCAGACCGGAAATACTTCTGGCTGCACAACTTCACACTGCCAAACATGGATTTAGACCCCTGTAGTAGTTTTAATTTTGCAACAACCCTTTGACTGTCATTTCGATATTGCAAAAGATGTTTTATTTTATAATTTGTAATTATAGTATGTAAGCCAACAACCAAAATGACAAATATCCATACAGCAAATGATATTTCCCAATTACTATTGTCCCTGTTATCTGCACTTTACCCTGATTTCTGTCAATTCTGTTACTTTCATTGGTCAGGCAGTCAGCACTCTATGACAGCACTGTCTTCCTGTAGACATTGCCTAACTACTAATTACCAACTGGCTCCAGTTTGACATGTTCTTTATTCAGAATCCAGCAAGGCCTGACAAGGTTTGAAATAAATATACCACAAAATTTAAAAAGCATAAAGTTGAGCATTGCAGGCTACAATGCATATGTACTTAATTAGATAAAATCATGCCATGCCACGTTATGTAATGATACATGCATGTGTAGGCTACATAGATGTGCACTTTTAGATGGCCTTCACCAATCTCCATGGTAACAGTAGTCAGTTTGCTATACTGAATAACTCAGAGGGTGCGAGAAACTTATATTTTAAATTACTTCCGCAAAAGTGAAACGTACAGTGTAGAACCACATACATATACGCTGTATAATTACATAATATAGCCCTTATATGCAATATCATGATTATATGTAATGTCTTGTATGTGCCACATTTATACTTGCATCGTATATGTATCTGTATGATATGGGCACAACATAACTATAATGTGCATAACCTACTTCTTTGTTTTGTATATGAACCATCCCTATTTGGGGTAGAGAAGGTACAATGTATCTCCACTATGCCGGCAACATTACAGAAATTGCATTATACAGTTATACTACAACACGGGGTGCCCTTTCCAACGCTCCGCACTTTAGGTGGGAAACATTCTGACCACTGGCTAAATTTCTAAATAATAGTGCTATTTGTTTCTGTTCTTGAAATTCTCTGAAATTTCTACACCAAATCTCCATAGTGAACAGTGAGGTGATAAACACCTACTGATACACAGTTTAATCATAATATTATTGATTCAAATAGCCATAGTGACCCATTAAATCATGGTAGACTCTGGTTCACAGCAAACTGATGGGATCAGCAAATAAAGTTAGAGTATGTTTTTTGTGCAATCTACAAATTTTTCAGCTTTCACAATAATACTATGAAAAAGCTAAAATTATGCATTCCTCTTTATTCCAGCTTTACCGGGTACCTTCTCCTCTTGTCAAATAATGTGGTTCAGTGCTATACATGTAATAAAACCACTGGGTTCAATTAAAACAATTATATGCTACAACAGTAAGTGAAATGATTTGCAATAAGACATAGTATAGTGAGGTTTCACAAATACACATTAGACAGATGATAGCAAACATTCACTGGAAAAATAGACTATTAAAAGTCTACATGGGAAACTTAATCTTCACAGACGCTGGTACCTGATCTAGATCTACATCTCTCTTTGAAGTTCTAACTCCACTTTCTTACCAACTTCTGCCGACTATTTTGACTTTATTCAGATTCTAGTTTCTATCCTAATGAGGTTGTACTGGCATTACACTGCACAATATTGTTTTATCCCATTTATTGTTTTAGTGTTTGCAAAGTTATATTCTTGGGTGCCCAGTCTGGTTCTGTGTTGTCCAATTATTTGTGTACCATAATATGGGAGGGATTACATCAATCGATTCATAATTGAGAGAAATAAGTATCAACATACTGCAGCTGCAGTAGCTCAATGTATCTCTAAAACATCATAATACAATGTATATTATTTCATGATGAACTGAAATATATAAGTTTGGTGTTTGTGTATTAATCAGCCTGAACTCAAGCTCTAACTGTGATGCTACAGCTACCGCCCTATTTCATTTCAAGTTCATCAAGGTGTTTGTAGTCAATATCAGACAACTGACCTGATCCTAGACTCTAAGCAGATATTGCTTCTCTACGAACATTACTTTGATTATTTACATCAGTAAGACCCTAAGACATAAAAACCTTTTTAATGCAAATAATCCAATATTATAGCTGCGATATTTGTTTTTGTTTGTTATGAAATTGCAATCGAACATAGAAGGCAACAGAAAATGAGGTTTATATGAGTATTACCAGGTGGTACTTGCTACATTTGCATCTATTGCACTCCTTTAATCTGCATTATTATGTGTCTATCCTTTTTTATTCCAATCTTGTACATTATTAGTTTTACTTTACTTCTAGGATTAAGAAATTTTGCAGAGATTACCTTTAGCTCGGAGACAGTCGTAATCACATTACCGCACTAAACCACTAAGAGCTGATGTACTGGTATATAACGAGTTCTTGGCATAACTTCTACTTTCATCCTACCAGAAATCAGTTGCTGGCAGATGGTATTGCAGCTAGAACAAAAAGAGATGCTCGACAGCAAGCTAAATGTCCAAGGTGACTGGAAATTTTCTTTGTGGTTCCTTGGAAAAGACATTTCTTGACTTATGCGCTTCATGTAAATAGCCCGAGATAGATTTTTGAAATAGGAAGTAGGAACACAGGCTATCAGATTGATCTAAAACATTTGCGGTTTCAGATTAGATGTTGGAAAATAAAAAAAAACATAATAACCACAATTGGATGGAAAGTGACATAATCATATACACTTCCTACATTTTTATATGTTGGCATCCTGATATTCACATTAATAACAAAATAACATTTCTGCAAAAAATCAATGCAAATTGGATATTTCTCACTTATAACCACTGCAGCATCAACAGAGAATGTGCAAATATCATTAATAAATTATAATCAAGTTGCTATAATTATGTAACTATTATATAACTATGCAGTATGTGTCACCAAAGGGGTTTGAAAATTATCAGGGTCTGACCATCTAACAAAAAAAATGTGCAATAACTACTGGTACTGGTTCAAGCAAGGTTCTTTATCTGTACTCAATCTCAATGTTTTTCAAATTATTCGACAAATTAAAAACACCTTACATTAGCTTCACTGAGTTTGAATAGACTAAGTTCCAGACTATTTTGCTGCAGTTGTTGGAGAGGCAGTTGGCCTACACCATATTAAAGTGACATTTTTATAACATCAAGCATTAGACCTATGATTCTACTTGTTCATGAACAATGTTAGGAAGTGAAGGTGCAATGTTTTTCATATCGTAACTTAGCACTGCATTTGCAGGTTGGCCTCAGTGTTAATAAGATGAGAAAAGAAAAACTGAAAACAACATAATATAAATTGAATTAGGTCCATGATATACTTCACACTGCTTGACGTATTTACAATCTTCTAAACACACCAGTCTGTTGCAACTGGTTCTTGGATGATGCGTAGGTGGTGCTAATTTTAAAGGAGGCTGGAACCCTTGACAGATGAAAACCAATCTACCATTTCCTCAGCATTTTTGATGAGCAGGCTAAAGATAATTGTTTTCTAAAAGTTCTATGAAATTCTTCCATGTGCATCGGAGCAAATAGATATTGCACTTTGAAAGCTTCTGATATATTTTCTGAGATTGCAACAGAGAAGTTTACGGCTTCTCATGTACCCGAGCCTTTACAAGGTCAAATGTCACACAGTCTGCTAGTCATGTGACTAAATGAGAAACCATTGATTCTGCAGACTCTCAAACCTTTCCTCCCCCTCACATATTGAGAGTACAAAATGGGAGTGTCCTTGCATGACTCATAGCTATAGTCATGACTAGGCAGAATAACAGTAGTTCTATTTGACTGATGAGGTATTAAAGATCATAGACCTTTCTCAGAATTCGTCAAATCCATCTGAAGCAACCAGAGATAGTAATCCTGTCTCCTCTTTCCCATCAGCTGGGTTAGTAAGCTGTAGCTGGCGATTAATTCAGTCGTAAGTAGAGTTCAATATCTAAAGGATCTACTACAGTTTAATGCAAGTGGTCAAATACTAACACAATGGACATGCCCTGACCAGTACATTGCCCTCGCCATGAATCCGAAAGAGAGATTCTATTCGTAGCGGGTCTTTCCCAGGGCCATGGAGAGCAGTATGCATCATATATGTACGGTAGCTAAAATAACTGGACCATTTGAATTCAAGTGGTCCAGTTATTTTAGCTACCGTACATGTATGATGCATACTGCTCTCCATGGCTCTGTAGGTTTATATGGTGCTGTTCAGCATACCATCCATATTTAGATAATCAGGAGATGATTAGATGTGAAAATAGGCCTGCAGGTACATTACAGACACGGCCATTTGATCAAGAAATGTTCGCCTGCGTCTGCCATCAGATAGAGCAATGACTGTGTCAGTTCGAAAACGGCGTTTCACAACCCGAGATGTTTTGCAAGTGATAGAACATTTGAAATATCTGAAATATCGAGTTGCTTAGTTGCAAGCAAGAATAAACTCAAAAGTGAACTAAAACATACGTTTGTGTACAGAAGTAGATGTTGAGAAATCTTAGATAGTCGGAAACAGGAGAATTGGCCTGTCTCTGTTTACTATTGGATACAATAACATTGACCCCCCTATACTGAATTGCCCTTATCACCGGGTTCTAAGGCTATTAAAATTACTTCACTGCTGAACGTAATAGGATTGTAAACAGGCCTGTGCCTGATGTGACTAGATTTGTTTAGCAATATGTTTATGAAAAATGATGAATGCAGGATGCATTTCGGTATAAAATAAAGGTATTATTGGTTACAATGTCAATCAAAACATCCAAACATGGAAATAATAATATTGGTAGGCCAACAAACAATAGCTTCAGACCAAAAATATTTTTGCCAAATTTTAGGTACTTGAAAATTTTGATTTGAAATGGTAAATAAGTTGTCAAAGTTATAGTCCCAGTGACTGACAGCTTCACAAATAACTTGATTTATTGTGTAAAAAGTATAAATTTAATTCCACTTGTCACATAACTTGATTAATATAATATGTCAGTTGTACATGTACTTGTATATAAAACCATTGTTTAAGGTAGTCAGCTAGCAATTAATTTTCCCCAGGAAAACTATTTTACTTCTGCTGTTATGAAATTGTGAAAATATTTTGTTGATGGATGAGCCGAAGCTGTACCCTCCAAACTTTAGAATAAAGACAGTAGTCCTTAGCTTATGGTACATCAACAGACAATGAATAATGACATATTTTCTATTGTTTTATTAGAAAATTAAGATATAGAATAAAGGATGGACGTGATGTGAAACACAGCTTAAAAGAAATGACACGTTCATAGTTGGAACGAAGGCAAGTACAAATCAGGCAAATATGAATTGCACTTCTGTCCCAAAAAAAATTGGCAGAAAAATTAAAATTCAATAGCAAAATGAGCATTGTTATTACAATCCACATACATTCATGCTACCAAAACAATCTGACCCCATATTTTTATAGAATTGAGTAATTGTCAGTCCGACTGACAATAAACAGGAAAAATCCTATAAAAGAAATTGACCGAAAGATGGGAGGTTTTGAGTTGCATATGCAGACGTCGATAAAGTGTTACACACATGAGAAATTGCCAAATAAAATTATTGGAATACAATAAATAATACTAATCTAGCTAATCTCAGCAATAAAATGTGTTTAAAAATTAATTGTCCTGTATCTAAGCTGTTATACAGCTAACTATACATGACAGAAAAATTGAGAATTAAAATTGACTGCAATTTTATCTCCTGCAGACAAGAGCTATCAACCTACAGGCTGATGTTGTTTGAAAAATTAAAACAGTTTAAAACTATTTACAATAAAATTAAATTCTATTTACATAAAATACAACCATGCAGTAGTTGCCATGGCAAACTAGTATATTGGTAGTTACTAGTGGAGCTGTTCTGTAGTAATAGCCTAGTAGTACATTTGTATCATTTAGTCTACTGTTAGTGGACTCCCTAGTACTACTTGGTAATACTAGCAGCAGTAGGCTAGTATTAGTAGTGGTAGTAGTAGAAGTAGTAGTAGAAGTCTAGCAGGGTAGCAGTATTAGAATAGTAATAACTAGTAGTAGTAGCAGTACTAGCAGTAGTAGTAACTGACAACTGCTAGTAACAGTAAGTCTTATCTGTGTTGAAACTCTGCCATGTGCTGGTACTACTCCTAAGATACCACTGCCAGTGTCGCGAAGCCATCCTTTGTCTCCAGTCGGCACTGTCTGTACTGTACAGACCCGGAGCTGATACACTTCTCTTGTAGGCTCGTATTGACTTGCAGTTAACGCAGTCGCCGGCAGAATCCTCGTCACTCGAGTCTCTGTCACAGACTTCGCAGATGGGGTCACATGACTCATATCCCTGGTCCGCCCACATAGATCGAATGTCTGATATACTTTGCCGCTTGCCCGAAGGCATTGATCGCGATTTTAAGAACTTTGGTCTAAAAGACCTCTTAGTGTCCTCCGTCTCCTCTTTCCACATTTTTGTTGTTCTATTCTGTTTCATTATCTTAGATATGATTCCGGACAAGGATTTCTTGCTGTCGGACTTTCTAAGTTGACGACGGTGAGAAGGTATTATGGCAGAATCTAAACTGAGCTTTCTGGACAAAGTCGATGAAGAGTCTGAAAGAAGAAACAATAAAATATATCAGGTAGGTCAGATTAAAATAATGTGGTCCTCTATGCTGTTGCAGTACATGTACATCCAATTGCTTATCAGTTTACTGACATATTTATGCTATTGTGACATACACCCTACATCCCTACATCACAAATAGAACATAATATTGGCTGATAAACAGGTTATCTTCTAGCATTCAAAGTTCAGCCTATAGACAGCAACTTTGGGGCTGATGAAATACAGCATGTTAGATTGTTTGCATAAAATCTGGAAATTACACAAGGGATAGTTTTTAGACTAATAAAGGATACTAGGAATGTAACCTATATATGATTGATAGCTACCATTTCCTTTGGTAAATTAGTCCTACCGGTACATCAATTAATTTCATTAGATCCTATTTAATACAACTCATCATTCCATACACTGCCAGCATTTGCACGATTACCTAAGTTTGACCGGGAAGGGAGGTGATACATATATTAAAACTTATATCGGTGTGAATTAAAAGTCAATTCTGAAATGTTACCAAATTTGGTGATGCAGTATTGGCCCTCTGCCCTCGACATTTGATTTGTAATTACAGCAGTTATCATAAAACTAGATGTGATGGGCACTAGACATCAGTGAACAGTAGAAATCATAAAACTAATAAGCGACAAGTGTGGAAAACTCCCATGGTGAACCAGCAGCAATAAGATGTATTATTACTATCTTGTAATGAATGAAGTGGAGCGGACTTTGACAAAACATACACCGTATTCTTGGGAACGATTTTGAGCAGAAATTAAGAATTTTAGACAGCATTTAAAACAAAGTTTACCTTCAATGAGAGATTCATCACTCTGCTCGGTAATGGGTGGAAGAAGGTCGTCTGAATGAATGTCAGGATAACTCTGCGCCGAAGACAGGTCATTCGTCCCTCTTTTGCGTCTCATCTTCTGATTGGGTAACGGTTTCCAATCGCGATCAAAAAAGTTTTTCAACTGCTCTACAATAACAATATAAGAGTTCATGAGTTTTAGACGCCGTTTATAGGAGATGATAGACTGATAGTTCAGCCGAAGTCAAACCCTTTCCTTCTGACTGACAAGAACTACAGAAACTTGTGTAACTTGCCTGCTATTTCTGTACCACTGTAGTTCCAATAAATTGGAAGAAATATAAGGCAACACTATTAATTTATACATGTATTTTCGGAAACCTGCATAGGCAACCCTGAGGTATCAACAAACTACCATGTTATTAATTTACAATGTCTGACAGGACCAGGTGGACTCCCAGACCTCAGCAGTGACATCTCTAGCACCTCAGGCTTATGTTCAGTTTTTTGCGCAATTCAATCTCAGCTCACAGAGTAATAGCACTTAATATCTAGGTTTAATTATACTACCTTCTGATGCATAAGAAATAGTATTTAATGGTGTGTTTAAAGAAGGTAATAAATTATTATCATAACTCACTCAAGATTGAATTATATCCTATTTGCATTAAGCTGGTTTTAGTCCTACATAAATCATACAATGTTATTACCCAGTTGAGGAAAACCATACAAAATCAATTTTAATTTGAGCTACAATACCTCCAACTCATCAAGCTCTTAACCAAACTCACCTAAGGTATAGAAATATATAAGATATGTGCAAAGGATTTTGAACAAAAACAATTTTAATACAACTCACTATTGAGGCCACAGCCCAGGTCAATCATATTTAATCCTTGTTGCTTACACCTAGCTTGAAAGCTTTCAGTTATATATCCAATAGGTAACTGAAGACAACCTCCCAAAGCCGAGAGTCAACTCACAAATGACTGAGTACAGATGAATTACTTTCTAAGATAAGTCATTTCACTAAAATGATTTCAGTCCAGTGCATGTCTACCAACTGCTAGAGTCTATGGCCTGTTCATGTAATTATAGTGTCATCTTTGGATTATATATGCAACTCGGAACTCCTTATAAATACATTAGCATCCTTAAAATAAGTATAATTATATGTGGAATGTAATTGGTAGATTACCCTGGGAGGTTATTATATGGCAAGAGAGCAGTATTGTTGCTAATGGATAGATAGGAGGTGACTTCATATTGTTATGCTGCACCAGTAGTTTCTACGGTAACCATGGTAGTTAAGAGTAAAGTGCCGGAGCATGTTACCACACTCCCTTATACCACAATGTCTGTGCTCAAGCTGTATGCTGATTATGTTGCAAAATTTGGCACGCTATCAATCTTCATTTTACTCTGCAGCATCTAGTTCATCAGAATTTGTTGAAGAACTTTGAACACTTTTTCCTTGCAAAGATACTGAGCATTGAACACCCTATTAGTGCATGTCATGCTATACTCTCATCTGGTGCAGTCTATGCAATTGCTTGTATTTTCATCTGGGCCTACTTGCACTTTTTTCAGAATTTGGCAAAATGTGATCATTAACGTGTAAGGTTAAGAGTATTAGAATGGTCTTAATTTGGAAATTATAGTCAATTGTTTTTTCATACTGCACTACATGTACATGTACATATGCACTCAATATTAAGATAGCCTGCATGCATATGGTGTGGATTATATAAAATAACGTCACAACCCTGTTATATCTACCTCAGTATTGTTCTCTAGCTCTGCAGTGGAATGGATTAGAGAGTACCAAATGATCGCAGGTACTAGCAGGATGGTAATCCCTAATCCAATTCACAGAAGAGCTACAGAGCAACATGTTATCTGGGTAATTAATCTGGATTAATAATGATGGGCTTATTCTGCTGCTCTTACAGCTTAGCTCTAGATACCTACTTCTACTACATACAAGTCATATTCTCAGAAGTCTACATTGCAAAGTGCCAGCATGAAGTTACAAAAACCACTAGACCAGTCATGTACATGTATATTCAGCAAACTTGGTTAATAGCTTGACAAATCTGACATTGTTGTCATTTCAAGTGGTATCTACTAGTCTACTTGCTGAACTAAAGTAACAAACCAAGTGACAATGATTCACCAAATCGACCTCAATGGTCTGCAAGTTTGGTGTGAAAATCTACAAACTAAGGATATTTTTGCAGCAAAACAATATTTGCATAAATTTTGGGATGGGCTGTGCTGTTGGTTATGCAAGGACAAGGATAAGTTGACTAGCTCGTCTATAGACTAATAAAAACCCATATCATACCGAGTCATTCATATACTATGCATTTAATTAATAATTTATAATATGAAAATGTAAATTATGCAAGTAGTTGAAATTTAAATGTACATTGAATTAATTTAGTCGGGCAAGCCCACTTACCAAAATAGTACGGATGTCAAGTATGAATATTCCCTACTATAATTGCCGGTTTCCTGATACTCTCCAAGTTTTCGGCGAATGCAAGGTTAGAGGTGCCAAAGAGACAATTCTATTTGTGTTTGCAAAGAGATTATGATAACTGAATATAGTTTTATCATCATATATATAAATGAAATATACATGTACATGTTGTTCCCATATATTACAGGTCGTACACCACGTTAGTTGGTTTATGGCCACGCCCACTCTGTGCATATTAAATTTTATTATCATTCATGATCATTGAGCCGTAACGCCTAATAGATTCCAGGAAAGGGGAACCTGAGGAATTGTTTCCCCTTTGCAATAAAGGATAGCTCTGAATCCTGTTATAACTTATGAATTCATATAATGGTGGTGTGACTAAACCCTTCAATAATCTAAAAACAATCATGGAGCTGCTTATGGTTGAATAAACTTATAGTTTTGTACTACTACATGTATGACGGAGCTGCCCTTTTGACAGCGTATCGACTAACTCTATTATTTGATAAAGCTATAACTATAATAATTAATCTAGAATAATTAATCTGTTGGGAATTTGGTAATAAAATTAATTTGAATATATGTAATGTAAAGAACTGATATTACATTACATATATTATTATTGCAATATTTGGTCAATTACTAGGAAATGCAAGGAAACTGGCACTAAAATATATTGATGTTTAGGCATTCTATATTCCCTGTTACGTAAATGCATATGAATAGTAATTCTCTGTAAGCATAATTTTAATAGTAAGCATCAGCCAACACTTGACTTTTACACACAAACGTAGTTTATAATAATAGTACTATATAATTATAATTTATTATGATATTTATATACTACCATTGATTAAGTTATATGAACAGTCATAATTTGCTACAAGTAGGGGCCTATAGACTAGCAAAGGTTATTAGTTTTTATGTTGTGGCATTTTAATAACTTCATGATGAATTTTATTTTAATTTTACCATCAATATAGAACTCTTATTCCAAGACAGTTCGGAATGTGGAAACAGCAAATAAATAATAAAAACTTTCTTTCTTAATTATCATTTTTTTGTTCTACTCTGCTTCCACCATTTAACTAATTTAATGAGTCGGGTGGCGAAGGCGAATCCCTCTTATATATTGTAGTAGAGAAATCTTTTAGAACTTAGACTATTCGTAAATGGTAAACAACACAATATACACTGTAGGTTAGTTGATTTTAGTTTTGAACTGATTCCTGTTATATATCATATTTAGCTGAGACCAATGTGAGCTTATGAAGCATGTCATGCTAGTCGCCACGGTTTGAGACCAACCAGACCTGCAGAAGGCTCCATATCAAGTTCTCTATTCACACTACATTCAGTTTCCAACGGTTTATCTGGAAACCGCTACTTCTAACATACATGTACACATAGATTGTTGTGTCTTTAAAAATTACATTTTAGATTATTGTTACAAGTACGTACATACATGTACATGTGCCACATATACATGTGGATATACATTGCATGTACATGTACATGTGCATACATGTATATTATGCATGACTCGTATAGAGGCCAACATTTAGAGCACGCATGTATACATCTATATGATCACATACATGTATCAGTATACATGCAGGTGTATGACATACATGTAGCTGTATGCAGTATACCTAGAAAGTACGTAAAGGATATCGGCAGCGAGTAAAAGAATATCTTCCTGGTACATGTAATAACGATGAAATAGCCTATTAATTCCTTTTACCTGCTCTACTGATCTGTAGCTAACTATTTACATGTAGGCATACTATTACAGAAAGTACATGTAAAACATGTCTATATATTGTTAGCTTCTATTGCTGGAGCAGACAGTATTATTGGTGTTTTCTGTGGTATTGCATGCAGTAGATAATTTCTTCCCCGGCGGATAGGGAGGGCTAAGCTTGCATTGTTTTATATCAAAGTAAGCCACAACTAGATCTATGCCCCTTGCTTCATGTTGTCCTATATTGGGTTTATCATTGCATCACCTTAAAATTAATAAGTTTGGGGTCATTTATCAGCCACAAAACCTTGTAGGATAGTCACCCTTTTCCTCTAAGATATCTCGCTTCATCCTCTGGCAGAACCTATCTGGCAGAATTCAAAACATCTAGCCACAATCAACATTGCTTTATCTATCCCATTAACCGGTGTCTGGAGGTCAAAAGGGGAAATCCAATCCATAAATTTTACAGCTCACCTCTAATCATCTATGGTGCAATAACAGGATAAAATTATATTTCCACATGTGACGGAGGTGACAGGCAGTCTTAGAATAGAATGTAGCTCAACCATTTTAATCGTGTGGTAGATTAGGTTTTGCACAGAGCTGTTGATTGCCCTGGGTTTGTAATAACTAAGGCTATTATTTGAAGGAAAATGATCTATGAGCTTGTTGTGTACAAGGAGTATAAAATAGGATTGAGTTGAAAGAAAATTGCTACTTTATATAGCTTCACTGCTAATAACTTACAAAAAATTTAAATGAATTTTTGCTTTTTCAAGTAGCTGGTTTGATATTATAAAGTAGGAAGTAGCCTACAAGGCAATTATGACTGCGAAGAATAGACAGACTTTCCCTGGTGTTGTTCATATAATCACACTTTTCCCTCAAATCTTTACAAGGGATTTTTATCTCAAGAACTGATGTGTAGATGTGTTATTGTTGTACCCACTGTATATACGGTGTAATAATATTAAAAAATAATAAATAGTTCAGGCAACCATACACACATGTACATGTACATGTAGGTAGTTAGGATAATTAGTTCTATTTAATTGTGCAGTTTATCTAGATTTTCCATTCCCTACAGAATTTTGATGCTATAATTATTACACCGCAAACAGCTGCAAAATTCTTAGAAACTAAATACTATTATTTATCTAGTGTTGTAATAGAAGCATGGGCGCTCATAAGCTATTGGCGAAAATTAAAAGTTGTCTTCTCTCAGTTTGCTTTCCTCTCATTTTTTACTTCCAGGGTGTGTCACACCTTATAGTAGCGGAATATTTTCTTTAAAATTATTTTCAAGTCCCAAATTTCTCTAATGACAGAGATATCATCCTTTGAAGATCTCAATTAGACTAAAAGCTCTTTTCTATGCGCAGCATCTAAAAGGTGTTGAAGACTTCAAGGGTGAAGTTACTGCTGTCTCAGGTTGTTTATTTTTTAATTTCTTTTTTGCATACTAGTGCATGCCTGCCCTTGCAGCACTCCACCTTTTTTGTGGGAGGGGGGGGGGGAACACTGCCCTCCCTCTAGCCCCCTTAGTCCCAACAGGGCTTTGCTGCCCTGAACTTCCTCTCAGCTTGAATTAAAAACCATTACAAAAATCTCAGCTGCACCCATGAACATTATAACACACTGTACCCTGTATATAGAGCAAATTGCTTCTTAGCTACAGTGGAGTCATAATGTGATTACAATATACTCATAAATTTAATATCATGAAAACTAAATGCATTTTTAAACATATGTAGCAGATAGAACATTGAACTCCCTCTTTGCCTCATAACAAATAGCTTCAGTTCCAACTGTGAGCCTGTCAGTGGGTAGTTGAGCAATTTATCAGGAAGCTAGGGCTACCATCAAACTAGTTTAGAGATTTGAAAGACTAAGCCAACTTCAAGGCTTTAGATATATCAGCTGTAGTAATACCACCATATATTATAATGTGAACTGTATCTGAACCTTCATCTGGTACATCAATTCACTTTATTTGAACACTTTAATGTCTCCAAAATCACACTCTATAATCATTGTGCAACTCCCAAAAATTTCTCTCAGGGTGTGTCAAAAGCTGAGAGCTGTTTCAGAGAACAAATTACAAAATAGACTTACATATAGGCTTACCTGCAAAATTCATGCTTACAGTAGGCTGTGTTGTCAGGGAAGAAGCACCTGTCTCTCAAAGTCAGATAGAGAGTGAGTGCTTGGCCACTACTGCTACATATATTTATATTTCTATATTAATAACAAAAAGTTTACTAACATTGTGTTTTTAGCCTACATCTATTCTTGGATTACGTTTTTTGTCTAAACAAAGTGATAGGTTAAGATTCTGTAGCTGAACTCAAGTCGATAGTCCACGTGTACGCTACGTGTTTTACTTGCCAGGAGGGGAAAAGTCCTGTCTAACTACTGACCCTGTCTATAAATAGTTAGTAGGAATGCTGCTATGTCCACAAGCCATTTCCTAAGTTTAGAGTCAATCTCAAATAGGAAACAGAGAGAGTAGTGACTACACACTATCCTTTTGTGATCACGTTTCAAGACAGTGATAACTCTACCTTCTCTTTTTGAAAAATGTTTTAAACCTTTTTGTAAGGAACTTCATCTGAATACACATTTATAATACGCGTACAGAAATAAGATATGTGTTATTCAAAATAATTTCTTTGAGGTCATACTTTTTTAGAGGCCTGTGTTTTTGTTTCCAATGAACAATAGTTGCAAAAACACATGCAATATCCATGTCACGTACATGTACATCTTAATTGTAATGAATTTGCTTTTTGTAATTCAAAAAAGTCAATTTTAATCATATCAACCATGTAGTTCAATCACATACTATTTGTGAATAACTTGAATTGTGAAATGAACAAATTTAAGCTTAGTCCTTATACACATGTATCTTTGCCCAAACCAATGCAACTTTTTTGTAGCTCTATCCAATAAGGAGAAATATTTTACACGTTTACATGGTACAGACAGACCTGTGACCTTTGACACCCGGCTTTAATTTCGCAGCTCATCACAAGTCAATTGCGGAACTGACTTGCTGGTGACATCATACATATACAGTTCAATCAAACTAATATAATTATTTAATTTTGTAAAAAATTGAACAATATTTGGCTCAAGTTCAAATAATTTAAATAGGATTTAGATCTATGACATTGCTTTTAATGACAGCAAATGATTATAAATAAAAAATGTGATATAGCCCAGTGATCTTTCTGAGAAATTGTGCGTTGGTGGAGAGATCGTTACAGATTATAACCCAACCTTATCAAGTTTTAGAGTAGTTAGAACTCAGCTAAGTAGGAAGTTGCTATAAACAGCCTTGCACAAAGGATAATTATGACCATCCCACAGACTTATCTATAATGTATGCACATGTAGCTTAGTTATACAGAATAACAACATATAATACACATGCTTAGCCTGTGGAACCAATGTGTATATAGAGTTATATAATCAAAATATTATGGTCTCAACCTGAGGTTAGATATGGCATGACATATGCCATGTGGCAAGTATACAGAATATGCAATGTTATTATCATTAATAAATAGTGTAGTTACTGTTTGTTCCCACAATAGCTGAATAAAAAGTCACAGCTTTGGCAATAGTTATTTACATGTCTGTGGGGGCTATAGCAGTGCATATATTTGTGTTCCTTCTGGCTGTTTGTATGTTATTTAGTACGCTCAGCCTATTGTCTGCTTAGCCTGTGGTACCCAATCTTTCCATTACAGCATTATAGTTATTTCCGGTAGTGTGCAGGGGTTGCATGGGTTTAGGAAGCTGGTAGAAGTCAAGCTGGTCACTGACACCAGACTACACTTCTGGCCATATGAGGTGATCTTGTGTTGTAATAACCTAACTGGACCAAAGCTAGTTGGTATCAAAACCAAAGAACAACAATCTTTATCACTTGTACCTCTATCTCTCACTGAGCTCTGACCTCATAGTTTTCTCAAACCTTCAGTAAATAAAATCAGGCATCTGGTCACTCTTATAGCACAGAAAGAAATTTGTGACAACGTATTGCATTCAGTAGCAGCGGCTGATAAAAAGACTGGCTGTTTAAAAAATGAAGTCAGTTATCCTGCTCGAGTTCCAATTGGCCAGCCTGAGTGGCTGTCACAACCACTTGAGTTGTATTTAGGAGTTTTGGGCGCATAGTTGACCTAGGTTACCAGTTCAGTCTACCAAGTCTCCTTACTGCTGCAAGAGATTCCCCCCCCCCCCCCCCCCCCCGATTATAATGTCGACTGCAACCAAATGTCAAATCTCTATCAATGTTCTCCATAGCCTAGATGATATAAACCATTCAGGCTCCATCTGGTGATTAGATTGATGGACAGAATGCCCAGGCTAGCTTACGGTAATGCCGGACACCAACAATCATTAAGTAACATGATAAATTACATTGCACAGGTGAAAAAATGCAAAGGGAAATATGCAAAAGAGCTGTGGCAAAATGTTCTTGCAAAACCCAATGGTTATGTTTGTTGATAAATACATGAAAGATTAGAATTATTAAAATATAATAAACAAACGCAGTGTCGTTGTTTATCCTATGCTCAATCCACGTGTGACTTAGTCAGTGATATTCTATGAACAGTTATGAAACACGGTGAGGCATGTATATCCTGTTGTTTATAGACTTATTATATCAGATGGTTCAAACTTTTGATAATATAGCCTTAGTCCCTGGTACTTCTTACATGCAAAATATTAATAATAATTTAATATGGCACAGAATCTATGTTAATTTTTGTACAACCCGCTTCTTTGTAGTGTGAGTAGAATTTTGATAGACTACATACATGTAGATGCTCCATATGCCATAAAGAGAGGACAACTTCATGTTTATACTAAATGGTCAGAAAGCTTTACGTGTACTTCTGTCTTCTACTGCAGCTTTTTATAGCAATTCCGGGTTTTAATGTTATAGTAAAAGTGAGGAAGATTTGATGGCAACAGGACAAAGTCAGCACCCAGCTCTCTGTCAAAAAGTAGGCCTACAGCATGAGTTGAATTAGAAGGCATGGTGCTCACGGAGTGGTCTGCTACAATCACTGAAGTTGACACTTGACAGGGGAACTTAAAATAACTTTACAAAATTCAAAACTTCAGAAAGAAGGTAAATAGTGTACCCTTACGTTTATCCAAAGTGAATTTCTCAGGTTCAAAGACCTCTACTTGTATATTATTTGTCCTATACTTAGACATCATTGTGATCCAAATCAATTCCAAGCTTGCAGAAACTAAATGCTGCACACTGATGGCAGGGCCTACCTACGTCTGTTACAGCTGTAGCCTGTAAGGGTTTCAAATGTTATTATTTTTTGCAGGGTGAAAAGTTTAATGGGATATTCCACACTTCCATAAGGTTGATGATAGGCAGCTGTACAATCAATTATTGTTCAATCAGTAGACATTGTTTGATACCCGTGATAAATTCAGTTGCATTGCCAGATATAAATAAAGCCGATATTCTGACAAGGTTACACTCAGGAGTGGAAGGAGATATCTATGTTATTCTTATCAGTGCCTGAACTTTAAATACCCAACTACGGTTAGTTTAAAACTCTAAAATAAAATTAAAATATTCATTGAATTCAAGTTTTATTGTGCAACAGTGCCAAAAACTTGCAGGCTGCAGCCATCAATAAAATTTTGCAAAAAAAACAACATTGGAACTTAGTCTTGGCTCTGGACATGTGATGTCCTAAAATCAGCAAGTGAAACCTCAAAGTTTTGTCATTTGTTGTTATTCTTATTGATAGCTGCAAATACCATTAATGTCTGAAATAAATTTTCTACAAAATTTTGCCTGTTGTTGTTCTTTTCTAAGCAACAAATGCACAATATGCTGTCTACAGGCTGCTTCCTGCTATGCCAATCTATTCCCTGTTATTTGTAGCACAATTATTTGGACTTTGCAACAAATAGGCACCTTCATCCTGGTTGTTACACTAATGATGAGGTCTATTTGCAAGACTAGTGTCTGTAGCTGGACATCAGGCACAACAGCTGTACTAGTGTGCTAGTTCAGGCTTGATAAGCCCAAAGGAGCATGCGGATGGGGGGGGGGGGGGGGGAGGACAGCACCACTACATGCTTTTTCGAACTACAACCGATCCTAGTCACAGTCTCTGAGTTGAAGGCAGCTCGCTGTTCTTATTATGTACAATCTACTTGCACATTACATTAAAACTTTAACCTGCAATAAAGAACATCTGGCCAGTCCGGCAGCAACCCAAATGTAATAAATTTTATCTGACAACATGTGTATTTTATTGAAGGTTATTAAGGTGTCTTTTTCATAGTGCGTTTGTCAGCTTTCAAGCGTGGAAAAAGAGAATAATTATGGTTGCAATATCAATGAGGAGATAATTCTATAACCGACTCAGCTGGAGTTGGTAATAAAAAACCCCTTCAGGAATTAATACAACATATAACTTCACTATGGTAAAGGAAAATTCTGCTACATTGTATATTGCTAAATATGCTGTTTTAATATACTGCACATACTAGTATATTGATGTATATAATTATGGTTTAAGAAGTTTCGGTGCTTGTCGTATTTAATTGTTTTAAGCTAGTTTGACACATGTAAATCCCCTTCTTCATGTACTTATGTAACACTATTTGTGTTAGCAAAGCAAACAAACAATCAGAGGTTGGTTTGTTTATCCAGGTTGGCCTATTTGGAGGAAAATATATCCTCTTACAAAATGCTTACAGTAAATAAATTGGCCCTGCCATGTCATGCCCTGCCATTCATATACATTGTACTATAGTTATTACACAATGGATAAATTCTACTGCTAACTTGGTAAACATCTCTTATCGATTATTGTTGCATTTATAAAGATTTGAAAAAAACAGGAAACTGATGGCAACGGGAGTAGCCTAAACCCTGTCATGTAGAGGATGGAAAAAATTATTATGGAAGAACTTTTTGCACAAATCAGAAAAATATCAACAGTAATGTGTGAATTATTATGACAACACATCCTACTATATCCTATAATATTGTACTACAATGCATACACTAGTATAATATCAAGTGACATGGTATTATAATAACGTTGTATCATACAAATGTACATGTATTATATAATAAAATTGTTGAGTAAACAAAATATTTAGCATGTTTGATGTTTCCCTGCGTAGCTCACTGTTGAATCAAAAATATGGTTACTCGTTCTCAAACTAATGTTTGGTAGCCTCGTCAGAAACCTCAACAACATGTACTTTTAATATTCAAATAGAAATTTAGCTGCGAAGTTTACTGACCATGTTGCAGTCATGCATAATATAAGGGGTCACTGATCTCACTATATTACAAGTATGAGTTGCTGGCAGCTATCCAATTGGAGATATACATGTACAAGAGTATGCAGTCATTTAGCTTGCATTAATCCTTGTCTCTAACCTACCGATCTATAATGGACTAACACCAGTCGACTTGGATTTAACAAAAATTTTGGGGCAAGTCATTATATGGACAGCAATACGAAAGGAGAGCCATCACTTCCCTGAGAAGCCGGCCTATTCGATGTGACAATTACCCATTTTTAATAAACGACCGATGGCAATATTGTGCACATAGAAGTAATATTAGACAATCGGAGTTGTCTTACATTCTATTTAAAGTACCAAGAGTGCATCTTCATGCTGTAGCGTGTTGTAAGTAACATTAAATACATGCAGTAGGTTTCACAATTATTCAATATAGTATTACATAATGTAAATAAGTTTTATATGAAATATAATTATAATTTGTTCATCAACATTGTACTGTACATTTGTATATTCTAACATTAGATAGGTTATCTGTAGACTAAGCTGTATGCAAGTAAAATATAGAGAGTATAACTCCTGTTACTGGATATATAATATAGTAGTACAGAGAGAGTATAACTCCTGTTACTGGATATATAATATAGTAGTACAGAGAGAGTATAACTCCTGTCAGTTAGATATAATAATAATATAACGTGATAGCATTGAGAGAGCACAACTCCTGTCAGCAGACAGATGTATATTATTAATACGATAGCATAGAGAGAGCACAACTCCTGTCAGTAGATATGATGTAATCGTATAGAAAGAGTACAAATTCTTTCAGCATGTATGATCATAATATTATATGGCAGCAACTAGTAAGATTGGTGATAGTATAGTATAGAGAGAGTATAACTCCTGCCAGTTAGATATATTTATAATAATATGATAGCATAGAGAGAGCACAACTCCTGTCAGTAGATATGATTTGATAGCATGAAGAGAGAGTACAGTATGGGTATCTAATAGTGGCTTAATAAGCACACAACTCTAACCATGAATTTTGTAGCCAACCCCATTAGTTCACACGTATCTCAATCGAAAGAAACCAAAATGTATTGTTATCGTTTGTTGTAATTTCATAATATATTTATTTCAATACAATGGTTTATACAAAAATACTTATACTGATAATCACTGAATAAAAATTTAGTAAAATGATACATCTTCATTACAAAATTAAAATAGAATTACAAATGTATGATAAATAGAATAATACCACAGTATATCACACACCACACAGTACATGTAATTTCAAATCCTGGGATTTATTATACTACAGCATGTAGCAACATTATGATATTTAATATAACATTGTATTGCATTACAAGTCATATTTGTTTTGTCATAGCTGGCGAAGAACGGAAATAGTTATAAAAATAATATTCATGTTTTTAATTATTTGAGCAAATTCACACATAACACCACAATCTTTTTTAACATAATATTTGTACATGTAAAGACAAATATACAATAATGTAAATGACAATAATATTATAACTTGGAAGAATAGATTAGGAGTTGTGTTATTCAATGATGATAGTTCTTAATCAATAGAAGACAACTCTGATAATAATGTTGCAGATATTTTTGTAGCAAGGCTGGAAATAAGTGTGAAATATGAATATTTAGTTTTGCAGTTAGTTGGGCTGACTAGGAGACAAGAGAGTACCACATGCATGGTGACTCATAATTATGATCAAGAGGTTAGAAGTGACTAAAAACTAAAGCTACAGTAATATACAAGGTAGCATAACTTGAAAAATATACAGAACTTGTAGCTCGAAAAATACAATAAAGAGGCACGCATACAACATTCACAATCAGCTCAGATCCAAAGCAGAACACAACTACAGTGTTAGAGCATTCAGGTGTCAGTGTTTGCACACATTAAAAATTGTGCAAGTCACTCAATTATGCAACACAACGTGATGGTCAACATTACCTTGTTTTACGCTGCCTCAACTATCTATAAAAATGTAGAACATGGTGCATATAGAACATCAAACTGTTATACGGAAGGGCAAGACTGTCTGGTACGAACGATTTTTGCTAAAGTGCTCTTTTACTAGTATTGATGAAATTTCTGTGGGTCAAGCATTATCGTTCCGTCATTTCAACACTGGAGTAATTAGCAGTTTTTATCTAAAACCAAGTAACATACATGTAAGCCTTCAAAGTAAGTACTTGTACAATTATGGTGCAGAGCAAAAATTTTCAGTTTGATTTGCTTAGGCATAGCCCTGCTGTAATCAGTCAATACCATTTATAATACATACATTCTGCATGATTACAGAAGCGAAAATAAGCTACTGTTATTGGCTAGATTTTAATTGGAGACTCTGATTGGCTAGCAACAAAACTGTCATACTAAAGCTCACAGCCTCTTGTATAAGGTGTCTTCGCGACCTCTTGGACGGACCCGGGTCGCAAATAAAATTTACAAGATGGCCGTCCGACCAAGGCCAGAAGGGCTATTGGCCTAGGATTTTGCTTGGCCGGACGAAACCATCCCTAGCTCATTGGCACACCTGATTTCTTCGCGCGGAAATGAGGATTTTACTTTTGGCCCAGGCCGGTGTGTTTGCGACCCTGTGACGGATGTGTGCCGGAAAATATTTTTGTAAATCGGCCTGGGTCTGAAGTTCAGGTCGCAAAGACACCTATAGCTGTGCTTTCTCCTCTACTCAATAGATTTGCTAGTAGTTTTACCAAATAAAATTAAACAGATAACTCCAAATACAATTGTGTAATAGATAAATATACAAGTAGGCCTAGCGCTATAGCACATCTAAAATGTATAATAAGCACATTACTTACATTTTGGGGAGCTGGAGGAAGAGAACAACACTTTGTGTAGATATATAATCTCAGCTTGAATAGTCCAAACAGTACGAAATGAATAACTATCGCTGCAGCAACGGCTGCTACTAATATAATTGAAGCCATAGTGGGGTCTGCGGTCCAATCCAAAATCTACATTTAATAGAAAAATATGAAAGACATGTGATGGATGCATCATGGATATATATGTACAACATGTAAGACTGAACTAAATAACATGATTATTACATAGAAAGAGTGTACATATACAAGTCAAAACATAATCCATCATGAGCATGTGCATTGCGTTTAGAGTTACTTACTGAATAAATGTAGGGCTCCCCCCTCCCATTCACACCTCCTGCGTAGTCGTAAACCAGCGAGAACAGTGACCAGGCAAGTCCAAATGAGGCTGGGATATAAAAGTGTAGAACTTTGATTGGCATGGCAGTAACCCATATATCGATGAGTACAAACGCACCGTTGATACCATGGTTGAAGTACGTGTGTACCCCGACTCTGCTAAAGTCTCCTATAAAGACAACACAGATATATATGAATACCATGTAATTTACCATATATTGTAGGTAAAGTTCACTTACGAATTTCAATAATCTAGCCGTTTGTAGCACACTTACATTGTCTCTTTTATTTACAGCTGGAGCATTAGGTCAGTGGGTTGCCCCATCAAGTTGTTTTTTATAATTTATGGGAATTTTGTTTTTATTTTTACTTTCTCTGAGAACCATCAATGCTAAACACCTTTTTCCTTGAATAAATTCTATATCTCTAACCTTTACCTTTACATTCAAGCTCATCAAAAATTCATATTAACAAGAAAGAGGGAGAGCGACCCCAAAAAGCATCAATACTGGTCAAACTTTTACACGCATGGTGTTTTATAAAAGAAAGAGAATGAGAGAGAATAAGAGAGAGAGCGAGTAACTTCTCAATTCTACTGTCTATTTGTAGGAGTGTGGAATAACATTGATCCTGATTAACGAGGCTGGAGTAGAGTGACATGGCGTGACAGGTGATTATCAGCGTATGAGACCAATGGTGCATAGCAATTAAAAGGACTCTACTTCCTACTTTAGTTTTACCATAATATCCATCTACTAGTATGACTAGAGCAGCCCCATCTAATGGTCACTTACTAGTTGGATATCTACATGTATACAAATACATGTACATGTATATACACTGATGCGTGATGCTATGCTGGTAGATCAATCTATAATATTGTATCTAAATGTTGATGTAGTAGATAATACTGTAGTATCTGGTGTACCCTCTAACAGGGATGGTCAAATGTTTTTGGTAAAAATTGGTACAACTTGGAAATTCATTTATTTGGCTGGGATAAGAAAATCTGATCTCTCTTTGGAAATATTCAGCTGATAGGCACGCGAGCGAAAAAAATGGATAGCCTTAGTTCTGTATTTGTAGTAGGGGCTTGGTATTTGAGAGGTCAATCAATAATATTGTATAGATAAGACAACTTCCCCGCTTTAGTTTGTGCTACAAACAAAGGCTATCTTAAATTCATCACCCTCAAAAAGATTCAGAAAACATGGTTGCAGGTGATTTGACTCCAGAAATCACTACCTAACCTAATCATATGAAATATTGTGGTTTCCGCTACTATCTGGCCCAAATTTGAAAGCATTAGCAAAGAATGTGCTTATAAATTGCAATAAAATGACACATAAGAACACAATTTACTGTAGATGGATAGTGATGGCTAGCAATGATACATCGGGCAATCAGCTAGAATCTGTGCTACCCCTGATGTCAACCACTTGTCCCTTTTCCTGTTTTCATGACAATGTGACCTTGGAGTTATGAGGCATTTTCATACCCACCCCAACCTCAAGATAACTATGGAAACCTCAGCTGAACTTCAGAAACCAGGAAGAGTTGCTATGACACTTCATATTAGGTATGGGTGACACACATCACCAAGTGCCCTATACATTTGTACATTAGGCAGCATAATCCATAACTATCAGCTTTACTAAAAGCAAAATTTTCCAAAAAATAAATAATTTACAATATTGAAATCATAAAATGTTACTGGTATTGGATCAACTTAAAAAGAAAATACGATGTGTACATGTTTGTGATAATAAGGTAAGTAGTGCATGGAGCAGGATTCAATGTAAACTACATGTATCTAGGTAGCGCACTGAAACTAGACAGGTAGTCTTCTTCAGTAATCCACTGTAACCTGCATGGCCCATAGTTATATGGAGGAGTCGTGGACACAAAGTCCACTGCCTAACTTTATTCGAATCAAGAAAAGATCGTATATATGGTTTGGGGAAGAGGTAAATCGGAGTTCAGTGGTCACTCTTGCTCATCACTGACCAAGGTGAGTTCAACACTTGACCTAAATATTCTGTAACCATCTATCAAAGTACAAGACTGTGTACATCGATGGATATCATGTGCTGTATATGCATACTTCTATCATTTTATTGAAATTCTAGTTATATATTTATATTTACCGTCAAATAGTGCGCCCCAGTAGAGGAGTGTGACAACTACAGCAGCTACTTGGCTCAATTCATACATGAACCAGTTGACCTTTAAATACCAGCGTACTTCATCAACCCCACCTACAACAGAGACATAACTCTCAACGAAAGTGTGATGTAACACAGACTGCTAATATCATAGAGTTGTCTTTTCTATGGTTTATAGATACATAGTTATAATGTATATGGGTCTCAACATGATCTATATCATGTGATCCACTGCTGGGTTGTGCTTGCTTGTAAAATACAGCCAAATCACCTAAATACAACTTTTAAGAAATGGGGAAAGATGGTAAATACTGATTAGGCTCTAAATGTTTCTACACGAGCACTGTTATAGGTTGCTGTGTACAGCGGCAGTGAGAGGTCCATGACTACCTTTACATTTTTACATAAATAAAAATGAAGTTACTTTTGTAAAAAAGGAACGGTTTTCCTAAAGATAAATTCAGTGACATCTAGTACTAAGTGGGTGTATACTACTACTATTACTACTGACTGTTTAGTAGTAAGTGGGTGTGTACTAATACACTATGCTACTGAATACATCACTGAACATGAATGTGATTTCCAATTACATCTGTATAATCATTATTCTATTCAATTACAAAACACACACATTAATTTGTAGCTGGCCAAGAGGAATGTCATATGAGATAAGGATTTTACGGTATTATTATTATTCAGATATTTTATGATGTAAGGGTATCATGTTATATTGCTATAATGGCACCAGTATCCTAAACATGGCAACACCACATGTAAATAATTGTGGCGTAAGACAATTAAAATAATAATATGTGGATGTGCATGTACATGTACATGTACATGTAGGTCACATGGGCTGTTTTATAGGGCTGTATAACCTTGGTTCTAATCCAAGTGCTCCCAAATAAAGGGTTGTATAGTTCATTATGGCACGCTGCCCCACCTACCTTTAGATGCAAATCCAACAGTGGCGACTATTGCGTTGATCAGCTGACTTAAACAGAACACTGTATACGCCCAATTGGTCAGGTAGATTAGCCATTTGGAACCCTCATCGATGTTGTTTCTACAACAAATCACAGGCTAATAACTTACACTGTGGCTATTAGATAACTGGCACTGCATAGCATAGCGTGAACAGCTTACTAAACACAGGCTAAAGAATATTTTTACAGGCAGGTTGTAAATAACGCATGGAAAGGATGAGGCTGTAGAACTTGTCCAAGTTTCACATTTGCCGCTAAGATTCCGTGGGAAACTCTGCTATACAATTGCTTACAAGCCAACAGTGCTATGCGACTTTAGCTTGTTGGCATGGAGGATTGTCCTCCATTTGAATATGCATGCATACAATGTGCATAGGGTATCCCTAGTGGTTTACTATATTAAATATGCCATAGTACCAGCTTATAATACCAAACTGTAATACCAAAGGGTTTAATATAAATTATGTAAAGCACAGCGTTATTGATCACCCTTAGGTACAAGTTCAATGAAGTTTAGTTTAGATACCTAGTAGTCTTCATTATTATACGCCCATTTCCTACATGTACATGCAGTCATGGACTATGACCATATCTTTGATACTTAAAATAATTAAAAATACTACTTCAGAATATTATAAGTTATATTGCTGTCTATGTTTTAAATAATTTAAGTAATTATTACTTTAAATAATATTCCAACCTAGAGATCTAAATACTGTTTGAACTTTGACTCTCAGGCTTCTAGAAAGTTCTCTACTCCTAATGAACAAACAAATATCTTGTTAGTGACTGTTCTTAGCAGATTCATAATGATATAAGATATTGCTAAATGCATACATGTCCAGTTACTTTGCAATACCTTATTTCTCTTTGCCCTCATGTACTCCACAGTTGCTACAATGTACTACTACAAGTACATGTAGATAATGTAATTTATACTTACACTAGGCTACACAAAATAAATGTACACTACACGTCTAAGTATAATAATGTGTAACTTACGCTGTACTTACCCTTATTAGGTTACACTTACTATAATGTAAATACATGCAGCCATATATGAGTAGTACATGTAGGCCTACATGTGCATAGCAGACAAATTATACTTACAGTTACACTATGTTACATAATGTACATGCTGATATACAATCATTACTATATTATTACTTACACTATGCTAAGTATATAAGTTGCAAGAAACAGTAGAGCCCAGAACCACCTCCACACCAAATAGAATATTTTCACAGACTTAGAAGATCGGTTCTCTGGAGAATACAGACGCCATGGTTCTGTGTTGGAGAACAAGAAGTTTTTTGGTGAACACTCAGAATCCTTTCCACACATTGTACAGCTTCACTTAGTGTCTATTAGTAGTGGGATCACAGTCAGTATGTTGGAGACCTTTATAACTATATTAAAATATTCTGATTGGCCAGTCGAGCAATAATTCCAGTCTGTTATGACTATCACAGTATTTATAACTCTTAAAGCTTCGTCACACGATGACAAGCACAGGAAACTAACCAGTTGTTTTACTGCACTAGAAACAGTATAAATAAAATTAATTCTGCCTGATCAGGTATGACCGAATTAACTGGCCTATGAATGGCCAGTCATCAATAGAATCATGAATAATCTAAATTACAACACACAAACACACAGTGGTCCAGTTCTTTTGCAATTGACTGATTGCTATTGAATTTCCAAAGCAATTGTGTGAAACATAGAAGCATTCAGTGCTGCACTGCATGTGAAAATCTACATGTAGTTATAAAGGGCCGGGCACCTATAATCTTGGTACCCAATATAAATCTGTAACTTGAGAGCAAGCAAATGCCTGATTAATTTCAAACATGCTATAGACTATTAGACTATATAATAGTGTTACACTTATTTTATAACATTATATGATAATGTTACACTTATTTTAGTGGCCAGAGCCAAAGTGCGCAGGTTTGCGATTGCACAGAAATGTTACTGAACGAGTAGCTAACTTGTCCAGCTTTGTGTCACTTGCACTGACTTGACTTGACTTGACTGAGAAATAATGTACAGTATAGTCACTATATCTGATTAATTTATTTTGGGCGATAACATCTCAGTGAATAGCCTAATCTATTTCATTTCTTCAAATAAGTCGATTCCTACTATTAGTTTAGTATTTTTTTTAGACTGGGGAACCTCTTTTACTAGAAGCCATCTGTTTATGACCCTCACAATGTATCAAACCTTTGAGATGTGTAGTGTAGTGGGGTGTATTGCCTTCCAGCTCTCAGCAACATTGTCGCATAAAATGTGTTTAAAAATGTGATTTCACAGAATTGTTATTAAATCACAACAGTTTTAAACAATATGGAAGGGCTAATGACACAGCAAAAAGGTTTAAACTTAGAGGAAGTAACGCCCAGCTCCTTCTAACCAATAAATTATTAGCATATTGTCTAAAAATGTATAAAAGTTGCATTCTAGTGGCTGCAACTCCCCAGGTTGTCCTTCTTCCAACTCAGGCAGTATAGCTATAAAGCCATCGTACCCATTCACCCAAGCCTGTTGGTTGCATGTAGGAGAACACAACTCACAGATATGTAGTTCTTTTTAGTAGTATTACAAACCAAAAAGATATAATAGTTTAATTTTTAATTGTTTTTTTAATAGTTTTAAAATCATCATACAGCATCACTCAGTGACAGGCACTGACGATGGAATTGATGGTGCACATACAAGGCTGCAATGGCTGCGCCAAGTTTTTTGCTCTCAGTTTGTAGGCAGGTTAGAGCACACCTGTGGTACAAAGACCCAGTAGTCAGTAGACATCAATGAGATTCGAACCCTGAACCTTCAGCGCTTTCGTGCCTCAGGGCAAGCGCTCTAACCCACTGAGCCACCTCCTACTCCTAATATTAAAAATGTCAGGGTGCCTTGAATACTTACTACATCTGGTTATCATCTGGCTTCATTTTTATTGCATGGAGAAAGCTCCGGTTTACTGTGTAGCGACTTGCTAGAGAATAATAATATTATAGATACATTCAGTTGTCGGAATGTTGTTACTTATGAATCATGACTCTAACATTATTTTCCTTTTTCTAGTTTATCAAAGTGTATGTAAATCATTTTCACCTATCTATCATTACAACAATCAATTAATGAGCAACCTCTACCTGTCTGTCATTAAATAAAAAAAATAATGAGTAAATCAAAATTAGGTAATATTTTGCATCAATGCCAAACTTCAAAGAGATACTAATAAATAACGTAAAATATAAAATGCACACTCACTAGAGCACCTTCATGGAAACAGTAATGTTAGCTAGGTAGGAATTTGAAAGATTAGTTTAATATACAGTCAGTCAGTATGGCCTAGGCCCTAGGGGTTAAGAAGCAATTGCTTCTTGATCAGCTAGTTTGACTTCCAGGTGGTGACAAGCCTTTTAGTTGTTGCAGACCAGAACTTAAAATGGAGATATCTTGCGTGTATACCATCAGCAAGCAGGTTATTGATCCGACTCTGCCCTCATGATGGCAGTGCTGGTGAAAACGGCAGCGGCAGCAATGTCTGTTCCAGTTTTGTTGCACAACATTGCGCTGGGCTCATGACAGGCCGTAACTGAAGAGTGATGGTGAGACTCATACTCTACTATAGATAAGACACACCTAAAAGAGTGGTTTATAAGATACTGCAGTCATACTCGGCAGTCAGCCATTAATTTAATACTCACAGCATGTTGTTACACTTTAAATTTAGCCAACTAAAGCTCCAACTAAACTATTACGCAACACTGGATTATTCGGGATTATATTAATCCATGAATGTACAAATCCTGTAGTTCTGTAAGTAGAGTTGCTATAAGTGCAAGGTTTAGTCTGTATACCTAGTGTATATTGTATAAGTACTGTATTTTACATTGTGCAAGAGATCTACATGTATATTTATACAAGGTAGACTATGTAAAACCATTAACCATCAATGTAGTAGAGTTGCTCTATCATTGTAGAGAGAGCATAACTTCAAACGTTGGCTGACAATTACATGTACTGTGTTATGGGACAGGAAGTGAGATTATCACTATTGTAAAGCCTAAGCGTCATGCAGATGTGTTGAGGACAGAATTTTGCCTAATCAGAATCTCAAGAGAAAGTCACAACTCTTTTAAGTTGAATACCTACGTGTACATACATCTACATGTACATCTATAATTATGATTATAACTAAAACACAATACTTAAATCTACATCAGCAAGGTTACAAAAAAAAGCGATAGTCTTGTAATATTATGTAGCTCACTACAATGTATCTCTAAGCTTAGTGAGAGGTGGTGTACACTGACACCTGTAAAAAGAGCTTATTATTTTGAAAAACATAATTATGCTCTGAGAAGCCTTTTCATCAAAATAAACCATACATGAGGCTCCCTGCTCGACATGAACATGCAAAATAGCAAAATAGACATATACAGTGGTGATGGAAATTATGAAGCCGCCTTTGAGAATATGTACCGCCTTTGAAAATATGTACCGTTTGCAATTGAGCATGATTTCTCTCCCTTCATTTGATTGTAATATACTCAAGTTATATACCATTTGAAAGCAAATTCATATACATGTATTAGTAGGCATATGTCACCATCCTCAAACAAGCCCGCAACGTACACTGTAGATGATAATGTATAACGACCTACATGTACCTGTACATGTACATGTAGATACATTATATTTATTACGCATGTAATTTAGTTCTAAGCATGACGTTATATGTAATGTAATTTAATGCACTATAAAAAGATGCACAAGTAATAATAATTCTTATAGCAATTCCCATAATCCAATATTTGAAAGGTGTGTATTTTATATTATGTAAAAATTATACAAAATTATTCATGTCATCAAAACTAAAAAAAAATTATTTATAAGTGCAGTAAATACTATTTATCATGCTGAATTTACCTACAGCAGCAACAAAACTGTCATTATAGCTTGTTGTTGTTGGAGTTGTCTTGGAAATCATGATAAATATTATGATAAAAATACTATTGAAACTTTTTTGCTAACGTCATTTATAATAATGAAATATATGCAGTATCAGTTTTCACTCAAAATTCAAAACAACTCAAAAATATAAAAACATGAGTAAGATGGAGGCTAGGCAACTGGAAAGCGTAGAAAAAAAACAAGTTCTATTTACAGAATATTGGATGAATATTTGAAAATTGAAGTATCAAGTTCAATACATAATGAGGTTGTCTCTCAGTGTTCTACTTAAAAGATAAAATAATAAATAATATAATTCAAGCAATAAATGCACACGATAGGGTGGAAAATTGCCAAAAGCCAATCTGTACACTGAAAGACAACAGTATTCCTGTTACAATGTATGTATATCAAATATATCACATAACAAGTATAGTTATTTAATTATTTAATTATTTAATTGTTTAATTATTTAATTTAGGCCAATTTGAGTCTCGAATAGTATTTCAAAATGTGAAGAAAGAGAAATTAACTCTTGTAAACTGACAATATATTTTCAACTATTGCAGCTGATATTCATGTGAAGAGGAGGCATGACTCCTAATGATAGCTGTATAGGTGATTACTGATTACTAGGGTTATGTGTGTACAGTAGACCGTGGGCACAGTAATAATGTATACATTTATCATTAGAAGTTACGCCCCTCTGCCCATGTTGATATCATATATAATATATTGAACACATTGCTTTACTATATGTCATGTACAGGCATGGTGAGCAAGCTATCTTAGTGCTGCAAGTAATAGGAGTGGCTATGCCTGGGATGACACAGGGAATTTGTAACTTTAATATTTGGAAGACATAGAACCCAGGCTAACTACCCCAACCAGATTATTTGTGTGTTAGTAGTATTGAACACACTATAGCATAATTTATCATTTCTATTAACCCAATGCAAATCTACATAGAAACAATAAATATGAGATATACTAGAGATTGTGGTAATTACAGTGTCATTGTTACCATTTTCATATGAAATAATGAGTAAAGCAAGAGTAGACAACTGCTAACAGTAAGTTGATTGCCCATCAGAATTTTTTGTCTGTACAATAAAGCAGCTACACTGGGTATATATATAATATACATTGCTAAAACTAATATGCAATAGTGGAGAAAGTTCCCTCATACCCAGTACAAGAGTATCATAATTTAGAGCAGAGCAGAATTAAGCCTGCGCTCCTCTATTATCCCACCACCAACATGTATCTTGACAAGGAAAGCAATGGAATATTCATCAACACCATAAATAGCACATGACACCAGACTGTGTAGAACTCAACTGCCACCAGATGTTAGAGCTCAGACGTTAGCCTATCAGTACTCTGAAATATTACACAGATTTTTTGACCAATTGTGTAAGGCGCTCAGACTAAAAGATTCCATCACTAACAATACGCGAATAATTTATAGTCAAAAGTCTAGTCCTCAGTCTAGACCAAGACTATAATATACATTATTTGTAACAAGGATGTACATGTATGTTCAGTGCAAAGTTGAAGAGATCAATGGTGTTTCTTGTCTGTAGAGGTTAATAATCAGTTATCTCCACACTCTCATATGTTTTACCCTATAAAGTGAATTGAGTATATTAGTTATTGTAAGTGTAACTACAGATAGGACTACTGAGGTAGTCTCTTTATACAACTATTGTTGTGGGGAAGGGTGCAATATATAGCACCTGCAACTGTGACAGATCTTCAATTGCTTTCCATTGCAACTGATACTAAATTTTACACTATTGACCTTAATGGAACCATAACAAATACACACAACATGTGCAAATGTATATTCTATATACAAGCATGTAAAATATAGCTGTACATTTATTGCCTTCCATTCATCTGACCTCTTGTGGAATTAACCAGAAGAAGAAGGAGGGCATGGCGCTGAAGACCGGAAAGAATTTTTTATCTTGGTAGGTGTATGTACATGTATTTGGGCTAAATTAACATCATTTTACGATTGATAAAATGACCAGCATGTATGCGTACATGTAGTAGTAACAAAAGGGTAGCTCATTCACCCTTCTAGGTTTACCTTGACAGGAGAAGTAGTAGAGACAGTAGAGGAGGTAGGAACGCATTGCTCGTACACATAGAGCCTTAGTCTAAATAAGCCATAGAGTAGAAAATGAATAGCAACCACTCCGACAGTAGCACCGACACTGTATATGGCAGACATGGTCGGATCTCCTGACCAGTCTAACACCTAGAAACAAGATGATGGAATGTAGATTAAAGTATCACAGTTACCACTAGAGACGACCAGAAAGGCTCTAGACGTGAGAGACAGCTGCCAATCTTATCAGATTGGTGGCTGTCTTTATTTGAGACTTGAAAAGTTTATTTTCAGAATATCAGAAACGTATAGATGTAGAATACTATATGCAGTAAGAGCTATAGAATCTCACTTTCCTAATGCTATGAGTGCTATTAGTCATTTACATTGTATTTCTCATATACATGTACACGCAAAAGAATTTTTTTAATTTATGTCAGATTTTGGCAGTTTCAACCTATTTGTATACGACATCGATATGAAGGAAAATAAGACAACCAACTTACACTTTACATGTACGTATAATGCTCATTAAATGTATAGAAATTTATTTTATTATTTTGAAATACAGAAATTATGCTCTCACCGAGTAGATGTAGGGTCGTAGAAGAGCATTAGTTCCACCTGTCAGTGTGTATATTAGTGAGAATACGATGTAGGATATAGCAAATATTCCTGGGATGTAGAAGTGTAGGACTTTAACTGGCATAGCGGTCACCCAAATATCAAGTAGTACAAAAAGTCCGTTAAATCCATGAGTGAAGAAAGTGTCGGGCTCCAGATCAAATGCTATAAAGAGACAATCAGAAAAGGACTGTGGGCTGATTCAGAATTAGGGTTGAGAGACTGAGCTGTTAAAGAGAAGATAACTATAGAAAAACTGTAAACTACCAAAGAGTCAAAGAGTTATTAAGATTGGAGACTATGGAGGCTATTATCGTTGTAAATAAAGAACTATCCACAGCTATGAGGTCTTGAACTAAAATTGAGCGTCTGATATACTAAATAATTTAATGGCTAATATTAATATTTCGTCTGAAAATATTCCTACTACAGCTTGCGGCATTAACTATATTATGTATCACGCATATATAACGTATGTATAGCGTATATATGACGTATGTATGACGCATATGATGTATATACATGATGTATGATGGGTATATGATGTATATATGACTTATAATACATGTATGTGTTTATATCCGAACATTGTACCTATAGTGTAGATCAGAGCCCAGAACAAAAGAGATATCAGGATGGCCGCAGATGAAGTAAAATTGTAGAGGAACCAGTTAATCTTCATGTACCACCGGATCTCGTCAGCTGCAACATATACATATATGATGCGCACTTATGCACATACATACATTTATAATATGTACATACATGTACGTACATGTACTTACGTACATATGACGTGTTGAATCATAACTCAATGTAAGTATCAACCAAATAATTCATTACATATAAGTGATAAGTACAGCATAACATCCACCTGTCTAGTTTTATTCTATTACTATGTGATTTACTTTATGATAAAGAGAGGGCAACTCTGTAGTATGATTGATAAGCTACACAGTTCATGTATATTGACTGTTACTCACCATTTGTGACATAGCCGACAGTGCTAACAATTGCATTGCATATCTGTGCTATACAGAATGACAAGTATCCCCAATTTGTTAGATAAATAAAGTACTTGATTCGCTGACTTTCATCAGAGTACCTGCGTGTACATAACGTACAAGTTACAACATATCACTAAACTAGCATGTATGATACCAACTGTACATCCATAATTATTTACTACGAAAAATAAAATTCTTAGATGCACAGCTACGTTGGGCATGTATAAGCAGGTATATACTTTTTCTGCAAGGAAAATGTTACATTGTGGAGTAATACATGTATATACATGTACAAAAATGTTGTACATAAAAGTATAGTAAGTCATGGTTTATTTGATTGATAAGCGTTGGAAGGCATGTTATGCTCTCCAGGCAACAAGAGAGCAGTAGGCCAGCAGGAACAGACACAGAGAGAAGATAACTTTCTATTACAATCTATATCTGATGAAACTCCTATCTGCTTGCGCTAACGTGAAGAATTGTTGAATGCTTGGAGTAAGTAAACTACATGTATGTGTTACCAAGAACATAGCAGATGGGACAGTTGTCTTCTCAAATACTCTATGATGTCGGTTATTATTACAAACCCCATGTACCAAAGACAGTCATCAGATCGTAGGCTAAGCGAATATATTTGTTAGACCAGATATAAAGGAAAAGTTGGTTCTTTCCACTTTCTAATATTTCATGAGTAAACATGAGCCAGTCTATACCAGCAGATATTGATGGAATAAAAGGTTCATTAACTGATATGGAGGTATTTCCTGTCACTTACCAGGTTTGTGGAAGTGCTCCACTGAGTACTAGAAAGACGGTGAACAGTAGAGCCCAGGACCACCTCCACACCAAATAGAATATTCTCACAGACTTAGAGTGTCGGTTCTCTGGAGAATACAGACGCCATGGTTCTGTGTTGGAGAACAAGAAGTTCTTTGGAGAACACTCAGAATCCTTTCCACACATTGTACAGGTCTAAAAAAAGAGAACTTGGTAGTCTGTAGTGTTTAAACTAGTGAAGAAACGTATATTTATATATAACACAATTAATACTATTTGGAATACTGCATGGAGTACCTACATGTACGCTTAACGCTCCAGTCTGCGTAAACGCTGTGTGGCAAATTTATTTAGCTGGTACCCAACTCAGGGCAAGTCTAGCAACATGAACAGTATAATAATTGCTACATTAGCTGATTGTATTGACTAGAAACGAATGGTCAATATGTACCTAGTGCTCTAAGTGTAGCCTAGCGAGTAGAATAAACCGATACTAGGTGTACTTACCAGTTTACTATCACCAAGTATAGGTAGGACGATGTCCGACACACAGATTTATCTCAATTAAAAGGGTTGTCAAAAAATATATGAGCTCACTACAATCGGACTATCACTAGTAGAGTAGTAGAGTAGTGATAGTTAACTTATAGTAGAGTGGCAATCAATTATCGAGAATGTATTATTCTTTACGCATAGGTGAGCACTGCATGGCTATTACCTATTCACTCAGCTATTTGTTATTGTTGAGCAACACAGCAGGAAGTGAGGTCATTACTACAGTGTTTGTTAAATGTCTATTGAATGGTGAATAAATGTTTTGACCCACAGGACAGAAAAACGTCATACACCCATCTTGCATCATATACATTGTATGTGTAGTTACTTAGTACTGTACATGAATTCCAAAGTGATGCAGAAAATATGAACTATTTTACACTATTACAAAATGTAGTTAGGGTTGGGAAATATGAAATAATATATGTAAGCAACTGGGATAGAAGAAACGTTGTGAGTTACCTACTGTATTTTTAATTATTCTGTTATAGTTTACATACTTACATGTGTATTATCTATGTAAAATGCTACATCACAGTAGTAAGTGAATGTCAGATCAATTCTATAGACCTAGGGTTATATCATTATTTATTACTACATTCATAATAATGTATTGTCAACTGGCAGCAGTAGAAGTTGGGTATTAAGCTTTATGAATGGATGTTGGGTGTATATTATTATACATAAATATAATGCATATTTATACCTGCCTAGTAACCTAACAATGCATGCACACAGGATCCTGTAGGAGTCTCCCTGAGATACCAGTTTATGTTTATATCATAGAAAAGCTGGCCTTGACAACTAAACCTTGCTTGTAAACTGCAGTTAAACTACTGTATTACATACAATATAATTGAGATGACTGTAATTCAAATCCAGCTACCTGTTGTGAGCAACTTTATTATAGATTTTAATCTTTTAAGAATGTATTTTATTCTGTATTTAAAACCTTGAAAACCATAGGATATTATGCTTATATACAAAGCACATATAATAGACCAAGCACTCAATAGTTCCACTGATTGACTGACACTAATTCCAAGGTGGCAAGACTATGATTGCCATACTTCAAAATTGATAGAAAATACTAAAAAAATTGATATCCAAAGATAAAAAACATTGTACAGCAACAGATAGGAAGAGCTACTGTGTAAAATAATTATATAATATCAAATGATTCACATTGAATAAAATAAAATATGATGGAGAGTCTGGTGGGTTACTTAATACAAGTAGGATAAGTCAAGAAGACTTTAGTTTCTTGAGTCATGCAGGGCGAGTCATGCAGGGCGAGTCATGTAGTGTGAGTGAATGCACTAATTGGTAAAAGTTTCAGTTATTAGTAAAGGAACGTCAATCAATGTGAATCAAGTCATAGTCTAGTCAAGTTGTAGTGTAACTCAAGTCATAGTATAACTCAAGTCATATTGTGACCCAAGTCTTAGTCTAGCTCAACTCAGAGTGTAACCCAAGTCATAGTCTAGCTAAAATCATAGTGTAAATCAAGTTACACTAGTAGGTACAGAGGAAAGTAATGATAGTACTAAAAGAATTGACCAAGCAATGTGGAAGAGGGGAAACACTGATAATGTGAAAGCACCAGTACAAATTATTGAAGTAGTGGGCGGAGTTTGAGCAGTACTTCAGTAAGGTATCCCAGAATACAATGAAAGTAGATACCTCACACTGTATGGGGTAGAGGGCTAAGTGTCAAAGAGGTCTTTTAGTTGAGCTTCCCTTCCTTTTCTTTGCTGCAAACAAAGAGAACTTGAAATAACTTAACATGCAACCCTTTATGTATCATGCATATACATGTACTATAAATATGTAGAGCATTCTAGACTCCTAAAATTAAAGCTAGAATATTTATGAGCTGTCTACGATAGAATAAAACTGGTAACTCTACGCTAGAATATTGTTGATATTTGAGTTGTCCTCTCCTGATCGGCAGAAATTCATCACTGACCGAGAAGACAATTTCAATATCACATTAGCTAGTAATGACTAAATACTGTTTATTGCAGTTTAGTCTTGCAGGTTGCAAAACCAAAGTAAACAAATAATTTCTGCCTAAAGCATATTTTACATTATGTTTTGCTTTGATTCGTCTTTCAACAAGTTCATAAACAAAACAGACATGCGAATAGTATGACCGTTGTGACTTTAACCAAATATGGTTATTCCTAACACATCTAAACAGTGAGGTTTAGGCCTACGCTACACAGGGAAGATAACTCACAGTTCGGCCTGACGATTCCTTTCTTTAGTACTGAGGTTTAGTCCAGAGCCACTGGCAGCGTCCAGTAAGTATAGAATGACAGCAAAAATCATAGCCAGACACAGCATCACCTGGAGAACGGTTAAATCATCAGCTATATACATGTAGCAGGTTACAGTGTCAGATACATTATTTGAGGTTTTCACAAAAGAAGATGAAGAGGACACTGATTGGTCAATGTGGTCAAGTGAGAATATACATGTACATGTGGTACTAAATTTATCTTCAGCTGGTACCCAAAGATGTTGTTAAAATAAATCAAGTTAAATTCATAACAAATTGTGAAATCAATAAACAATAAAAGAAACCATAGACTGGGTTCCTAGACTGGGCTACTCACATTTTATGTAATAGCCTACATGTACATCAACCATAACATTACTTAGTCTGATTCCTTAGTTTACTCACCAGATAGAATGTGATGAGTATTAGGTACCCGTTGTTATCTACTAGAGAGCCAGATACTTGAGAAACTGCGGCTAAACCAGCATTCTGTACACTCTGCATGCTGAATAAATATAGTAAAAGCACAGTTACATATCAAAGTAAAGTAGTGTATATGGTAGTAGATTACATACATTGATTACATAGTGAGAATTAGATTACTAGGCACTCACAATGTGAATCCTCATATTCAGCCAATGAGTGATGAGTAGTGAGTGACCTACTTACATTCCATAAGCAGTACCGAGTTGATTTTCTGGGATGAAGTAGGCAACGAGAGGCCAAAGAGAGGCAGCGAGGATACTGTACGCTAGTCCCATTAATATCATGGCAACATATGGGGTGATAAAGGTGAAGGACAACAGGGCGTGGCATCCTACAACATCAGAATATGATGAAAGTATTAAACTACAAACTGCAGCTAGTGTGGGTAGAATGGTCTAGCCATCTTAAATATCAAACCATGGAGGAATAATAATACTCACATTCAATGTAAACAATATGATAATGGGATCAATTCAAGGCTAAGAGCGTTACATGTACATGCCTGGAATAGTTACATATTATTTGAAGTTATCCTTCCTTGGATATCAATGGAAGAGAAGACAACTCTTAAAAAGTTGATAACAATTTAGTGTATTTTAATTTGCTTGCTTAGTTGAGTTCATCTCAGCGCTTCATGTTACAAAGCATGAACACATCTGTAGAATAGTAAAGTGAGGACTGTCCAGACGTTCTTTAATATAATCAGACAAACTCTTGGTTGTCATCTATTGATTGGTCAAAATGACACAATGTTTTAGGATCAGACAACTCCTTAACTAAAGTGTGTACCTGTCCACTCTTAAGAGTGTACCTGCTTACCTAGAGTAAGTAGAGTGCCGGCCATCACCCAAAATATATTCTTCCCAGTCTTGTCAATAAAGAAGCCAAAGAATGGCGAGCAGACGGCAGAGAGGATATAGACTAGACTGTTAACTACGCTAGCCTGAGCGTGAGGCATGCGGAACTTCATCTCAAAGAACACACTGTAGGTAAAGAAAAGGCATGTGATGAAAGTATCTAGTTAATATGAACACGAGACTAATAATTCATCGAAACTTGAAGTAAGTACCAAACTATCTTCTGACAACAATCGTCTGCATGTTTGATCAACAAGCATGATTATCCAGGAAATGCTAGCAATGTGTTTCAAGTCTTTGCACTCATCTGATGTCATTTCCAGTTCAATATTTTTATAAGTAAGTTCTTAGCAGCAAATTATATCTTGACCAAATTACGCGCCATTTCTTAAATGCTAAATCTCTCTCTTTTGTAACTCAAAGGACTGGGAAAATTTCATATGGTTGTTTAGAGCAAGGATTCCCAACCTGGGGTACATGTACCCCTAGGGGTACATTTTAGAAATATAGGGGGCACAAAACAAGTTATCAACTCAATACATTTTTCACAGTGATTTTCAGTTACAGACTATCAAATGTTAATCATCATTATTTATTACTGAACTGAACATCAAATGGCTCACTGGTGCAAATGAAGTTGAGCTAAACCAGTGAGAAAGCCATAAAACACTACAATCGATGAAAGTTATATTGAGTAGTCATCAGTAAATAAATGATAAATAAAAATTTCAGTCCATACTGCGTTTTGCATTTTGATAAAGTATAGAAGTAATATTAATTAATTAGGCTAAAAAAGGTTGGGAACCCCTGGTTTAGAGATATATACTCACAGTCCTAGACCAATGAAAGGAAAGACGGTTACATAGTAGGCGACACAAATACCACAGATCAGCCAGAGTTTACCATTCAGTAGCATTGCTTTCATGTCCTTTAGGGTTATTGTCTCCCCTGAAACATAGAAATAATATAGTACCATTCTCTCTGCTGATTGGATAACAATCAGTTATAGGCTATTTAGTTAGCTTTCATTACCGATTACCTCACCAGTAATTATTATCCAATATATCAATAAAATGAAAGTTTTCCCTTGAATATAAACACTATAACCACATGTACATACATAATTAAAAATTAATTAAAATTAAAACTTAATACCTCTAAATGCAGCTGAAACTTGCCAACAATTAAAATACTCGCATCTGTTAGGGAAGCGCGATTATTGATACTCTGTTTTGATTGGTTGAGTATGACTCACCAGTTGTTCCAGCAGATGTCCCTAGAATTCTCTTAGCTCTCCAGTCGAAGAAGGCAAGAATAAGGGCACAACCAAGAGAGAACAGGCAGGTGAACATAGCTACAAATACATACATAGGTTAGGCAAGATTGGATAAACACATTATACTGTAATATTATATATGTCAAAGTAGATATATACATGTACATATAATGTAGAATAGGATTAAGATTGCAGCAATGTACATGTATGTAGGTAGATACAGGTATATTACATATATGTTAGTGTAGATATATATACTTACCTGTATTATACAGGCTACATAGTAGGTTAGCATAAATGGATACTTACCTATGTTATATACATGTAGGTCAATGCAGATAAAAACTTACCTATGTTGCATAGGTGAGAGTAGATAAATGCTTAGCTTTGTTATATAAGTCAGTGTACATAAACACTTACCAATATACAAAGAAATACCCAGGATCTTATACTTTGGGAAGTCAGCCAGAGCTGGATTCTTATCGATGGAGTCGTATATAGGCTGCATGCTGTTCATGTTTACTGTACTACCCTGCAGAGAGATCAATTATGTACTTGTATCTTACTACTCCAAGCAAATAACACAGGAGAATGTGTAATATGCAAGTAACTGTGACATCATCAGAGGACGATTCAAGACAAGTAGACGCCAACTGGCAATATAGAACACACTTGTGTAAAGGTGCTAAACTTGATTATTAAAGATGACTAAAAACAGGCAGTAGCCATGCCATCAGCACAAACACACATAATCTATGTAGCCTAGGGTTGCAAATGTGTCTCTAAGTGCATGGAGAGAGATACACATACGCATACATGTAGCTACTAGCCAGTTATGTGCAACATGCAAATGGGAAGATCAAGATATACGATGCTAATCACACAAAAAGTGAACCAAAACTTGTATAGGTCAATGGAGCCGAGAATTACCTATACAACGCACATATTGTAGGCCTATTTCAGTGTAGTTCTATAGTTTAACTGAAAATGGGGTTACTTACTTTTTACCCAACAGTGCAAAACAGCAGAGATAAAATGCTTGGCGAAGGCTAGATCATTGGCTAATATCTGTTAGGTGGAAAAAATTTGGCAGCTTTACATCCTTGTGTGTAATCAGGAGTCAACCAATAATATATCAAAAATATAATTTCTCCTGTTTCAATTTTGTGAATGAACAAAGGCTATCTAAAATTTCATCACTGTTGCCCAACTCTAACAACTAGAGGCTCTTCAAGGCTATTTACTTGCAGGCGGCAAAACCATATCTATAACATACCTAAGTCAACATACTGCGTAACCAATGTCACCTTCATACAGCCTATTGAAAGCAAAACACACAAAATACACCAATCAGCTGTCGCCTTTTGATGCGATCAGATTTTGACATGTCTTTTATTACCCCAACTTCCTTTTGTGAACAAATATCAGCATATTACATAACCTACACAGTGTATGATTGTTCATTCAACCTAAGAAATGACTATCTGCAGTGAATTGGTGTGATTATCTGCAGTGAATCGGTAATGTACTGTACATACAATTCTAGCCAAGCTGAGTTGGAGTCCAAACACCATGTTCAGTTCTTTGCCTTTAAACCAGCTGACGGCATATGTGTTCTGTGCAACAGCCAGCGATTCCCCTCCAATACTAAAGAAAGAATATACAAACTCGTAATAGCATGAGGACAAAGACTATGAAAAGAGAGGAAAACTTCTACATAGACAGTCTATAAACACTTGCTGTAATCATAGACACATATTAGACTATACATCTAGCATAAGTCTGTGGCTGTAAGACATTACCTCGCGTAATTTATAGTTGATCAGAGTGACCAAAAGGGTCCTGCGTTTGAACAGTAATTTTCTTCAGCTTGTAGTTTTATGCTAGAGTACCCCACAACAACCAAGTTCTCCTTATTCAATACAATTAACACTACCTAGCTGTTTGTCAGTTGGCAGCTGATGGACAGGAAGGCAGAATATAGCCTACATTATACATGCACTTACCCAAACACAAACCTCCCTATACACATTGTTACATAGGAGTTGACATATGATCCAGTAGCAAATATCAGCTGTAAAAATATAAAATTATATATAACATTATAACGTTATATAGGCCTATATGACATTATATAGGTCTATATGACATTGTATAGGCCTATATGACATAGATAGGCCTATATAACTTAACAGTGCTAAAATGGAATCCACATGTACATGTAAGATGGATTATTCTAGACTTAAATGTACAAATAAATCATGGCCACCATTTGAATAATGTGACATGAACAGCAATGTGGAAAATAATCATCACACGAAATTTGGAGTTATCATCTCAACAAACACTCTAAATATTTAAAATGTCAATATAAAATTAATTATGCAAGGAATGACAACTTCAAAGTAAGTTTGAATTGAACTACAGAACTCCCACAGAAAACGGTCGTTGGACACTTTTATGTTTAAATTATATCTGACTTCGCAGCTACTCACTTGACCAACAAGGCAGAATCCGGCAAATATTATGGCTCCCAGTCTAACACCAAACACCTTGTCAATCAGATACCCACCAATGAAGGATAAGATAACATTTGGATACGAATACCTATAAACAAAATCACAGAGTTGATAACTCCCAAAAAAAAGATCAAATCATGCAGCAAAATACATTTCTGGTTTCCACAGGTGAAAAATCAAAGACTTGTTTGAGCATTCCACCTTGATCACAAGAGTATTTGACCTACATCTGGGAAATGCAAGCCCAGTCATGTGCCTAGTTCTACTTATGATTGTAGTGTGGAGTTTGCTTGGTTGGAAGAAACCATCCCTAGCTCATCAGCACACCAAAGCCTCTCACATGAAAATAAAGATTTTGCGTTTTGTTCAGGCCAGTCTGTTTTTGACATCTCTCCCAGAATTGGATAGGAAAGTGGGTCTGTGTCTGATAGTTACATGTAAGTCACCATGAATTCATAGGCTAATGCAATTTTTTTCTCAATTAGATGAGAAAGAAATAGTTCAGTTTCAAAAGAGTGACTGCAAAGCACTAGGCCATTTTTAACTAATATAATCTAACATGGCCGTTAAATTTTGAAATAAATCAGGAACAGACCAGGGAGTCACGTTAGAAGGCATACACACCTTCCACAATCAATATTTAACTACAGCAGCCTTATATCAAATATGGAATATAGCACTTATCGGGATGGTGATAGAGAAGGAAATGAATAATTACTTATAATACATACATAGAGTAGAACATCATGTATGATTCGGTGCTCAGTTTAAGGTCAGACATCATATCATCTTGCAGAGCTGATGCATTGTCATAGCAAAAGTACGAACCTGCAAGTGTAAGAAAAATGATGTGGAACTGTGAGTTCACCAAAAGAAATATTAGGCCACGTGATTAGCTGGGGAAAGTTTTAGTATGGTAAAGTTTGGCTAATTAGATTAGATGATTGTCAGGCAAATCAATGGAATGGTAGGATTTTGATGCCGGCAAGATTTAATCAATCACTTGATGCATTCAGGCTATGAGCTTACAGGAGGACTTAGCATTCCCGTCCTGCCAATGCTACACACTTCACTTTTTAGAATTTTAAATAAATTGGTAGTAAAGAATTTATTGCCCTAACCACATACACGAACTTCAGTCTATTTCAAAAGTCTCCATTATTGCACCATACTGTATCAATAAACACTTCTTTACTTTATTAAAAAAAATAAAACTTTGACTTAAACTTACTTACCAAAACTTAATAGGCACATGAAAATCAAAACCAAATATCTATGCAGGGAACGCCTTGGGTCGCAAGCCAAGGTAGCTCCACAACCAGACAACTGTTCCTCTGGCTCTCCATCACCACTGCTCAGTAACGGTGTGCTTTCAGATGGAGAATTTTCACTTTTTTCTCCAAAGCCTTCATCCTGTTCCGTATGGGAAGCCATTTTAACTATCATCAAAGTTTCTATATACCAAGTTTATCCAGTAAACGATGCGCATACTCATTTGCCGTAGTTCTCTTGCCAAAATGGGCAAACCGTTGCTCTTTAACGAGCGCCCAGCCTGTGGTCAAACGCTTAGGCTCTAGAAATATAGGTCGACAATAGTGGTTGACAGTCTGCACAAAGAGCGTACTTTTACCATCTTTGGTCTACATGAGACATAAATAGTTCAGACCACGTGATCAGTAGGATGGTTCGAACTTTTTGGGCCTTTTTCCTATATTTCTGCTTTTCTAAATGCTTGCATCTTCTATTGATGTTATTGGTATAAACATTATGTATTCTGAAAATAATAGGCTAGCATTACAAGTATTTTTAGCCAATCTCAGGGCAATTTTTTCGCCAATCTTGAGAAGACTCCATTGTTTTATCGGTAATTTTTCGTTGCCGCTCAACTACTTTGAACTAGGCCGCTTATTAGGTCAGATTTCGTGCGATCCTATTGGTGTATGAAGCCGTGGAACAACTTATTAGTTCTATAAACTTTGCTATCATGTGACTGATTGGAAGTTACTGGTCATGTGACCCCATAGCGTGACCCTTTAACGGCCAAAACATTTAGTAGACTTAGAGAGAAACATAGTGGTGTGGCTGTTACAATAGACCCCTGTATTAGATGTACAAGTATGATAGAGTATTTTCTAAACCTAGGACCTCAAGCTATATGTGATTCATTGGTCAACAAAGATCTTTGTAAACAAAGTAGGTTTAGAACGAGGCTATCTATATACATCTCGAATCTGGAACTACAAGTTTGGCAAACACTGTGTCCTACTCCAACTTTGTTGATTTCTTTGTTACTGCAGACTAATAAGTAGAATATGACTATATACACAGCAGAGCAAGCGCTTAATCCAGAAAAGAAGGACAACCACGATGACTGCTACGAGGTTGAGATACAGATGCCAGATGAGAAGAAAGCTCTGACTGCTGTGAGTGTTATTGTAACTCAACTGTTTACTGTTAGTGAAGTCTGGCGTAGCAGTTTTAGACTTAGTTGAATTTCTCTCAGTTCGGTAGCGTGAGTTTAGGCTTATATTTTGTTTGTAAGTACTAAGTAAATTGTTACTTTGGTTAGCTCAACCTTACGCAGTTGCAATAATCAGCAATGTCCCTTCATGCACAGGCGACTGATGCCCAAACTTTGATTACAACAGACAATCATTGTCTTGTGTTTGTGATTGTTGTAATCAAAATTTGATTACTATGCTACAAGTAATACTCTCCTATACAAAAGTAGAAAATAAAATGTTCTATTGCCCTATGACTGTTGAGTGTTGTCCCAAATCAAGTGATTGTGCTATATTTTTGTTGTGCGATTTTTTATGTCAATGATATGATGAAAATGGTTATCAATTAATATGAATTTAAATTATTGAATAACTATTTTATAAAATTGAGTCTTACATCTTGCTAGATTTCTCTTAGGGTTGCCAATATTTTTTATTAAATGCATGTATTCATATTGATATTATAATTATTTGAGTTGATTGAAAAAGTTTTTTATCAGGATTTCTGTTTCAACATCCAAATATCACACTGGGGACCAATGTAATTTGTTAGATCATGAACCTCATATTTTTGCAGGAGACTGGAGCAGATGACTATGTGGTGTACAAGGCAACAACAGTACCAGTGGTGGGGATGAGTAGAGCAGCATCCATTCATCGACAGAGACAAATCAGAAGAAGAAATATCTGGTTATTGCCTCTTCTACTGCTTGGAATGATATTAGGAGTCACTCTCTGTATATTTGGATCGTTGCAACTTTGGAATGGAATGTACTATACATCAGTAAGTTTAGTCTGTAATTTCTGTTTGCTAAGCATATTCTACAATTGGCAATAAAGGTGAACTTGATCTACCTAGATGTGAGCTGCCCAATTTGTATGCTGGTAGTTGATAATTGCTCTTGGCGGCTACGTAGATCTAACTGGGTTTCCTCTGCTAATAATTAGTTTATAGCAGCAAACTTTTTGAAACAGCCCTACCAGATATAGCCTACATGTAGAGTAGCCTAATAGTATGTTTGCAGGCCTAATACTACCAATCATTTTTGATTGAATGTAGTCGATTGTATTGTGATTTTTTTGGTAGGATGACAGTGAATACAGAGGTAGATGTGGTGTTGGATTGATGGATATGTCCAAGTACAACCGTACTGACAACCCACAAGCTCTGAAGAGTACATCTCTTGGTAAGTTCACTAATTCAGTTAATCCCCTATGTACCCATTAGTTTTATAGCCTAGGTTTTCCACTGAAACTAAGGCAGGAGAAGTTGTATTCTCAATTTAATTATTTGGTGACCACCAACCTAAATGTCCGAATCTCCAAGACAGATTTAAGGCTATCAAACATTTCTTCACTACTGTTACAGCTAATAGACCTAGGTATGGCATAAAGTGCGCTCTTACGTAATATAGCTACAGATTAGTTGCTATTTATTGGAATCGTTAGCACCTTGTTCAGCCAACACTTGGGGAGAGAAGGTGGTTACTGCGTTATTACAGATTTACTCTGCTTACTGAATAAAAGCATAGAATAATAATTTCCTCAGTTAGTTAGATGGCTGCACAGCCAGGCCATTGACTGCCCTGAATTGTGGGTAGTTCTTTTAGTAGGGAATTGAACTTATACGTTTCATTTCAGTTGATCAATCAAATTATAATAGCAGCTATTGTTCTAACAGCTCTTATGTAAACGCTGTTGTTATTCTCAGAAAGTTTCACTATGTTGGTATTTGAATAGCTTACTAAATCAATGGAGGATCGTTTGACTATAAAACTATGAAACCTCTGATCAAGTGATCACAACAGTGTCATAAGAGTCACTCGTGGACTATTTACTAGTATCAAATGTACAATAACAAAACAACAGTCATGCATGAATGTGCCAGACAAAACCCTAATATTATTGTAATAAATATAATATTTATATAGGGATTTGTTTACTCTTAATTCTGTCTCAATAGTTATTGTAGTAGACTAGGGTATTGTGTAAGTAGTGTAATGGCTGCTTCTCACTGGAGTTGTCTACTCCGTGTGTAGAATGAGCTCACTGACTTTCCATAATTCCTCTTCAGACTCATCAAACCACCCCAAACCTACATTATAGGAACTAGCTAACTTTTGATAAGATAATGTTTTACTGGACTGTCATTGGGAGTTAATTTAGTAGAGTTATTAGTCACACATGATAGCAATATGGTTCCTTGTTCAGTTATAACACAGGCCCTCATTCAAGGGTACTAGTCCACTAGAATGCCTATCAAATGTTATGCAATCCCATAATAATAGTCCCTATTATGTAATGCTCAAACCACACAATAGTCAAAGATGTTTGTTCAGTTGCCCTGAGTCACACAAATATTCCATTGCTCCCCTGTTAACTAGTATAATTGTTGACATGTTCCAGGAAACTGTCAATAAATTCCAAGTTCCAATCATGTTAGTTATTATGAAACTACACAACACAAGCCATGTCAGTTGATTACTGCCATCATTATGTAATGTTAATGAACTGTTCATCCATGTTACCATGGACTATTATTTATAGGACTAATATTATACACTAGTATAACTATAAACTATTGTTCCAAATTCTTTCTGTTTCTGGTCAGTTAAACAACAACAATATTATTGTGAGAACATTACATCATAATATTAAATAGATGGTTATTCATTTGGAGGGTCTAGGCATGTCATGCTGTGGGGAACATATCATAATATATTATTATATACATGTACAGTGTATATCCATGTTGTGTTAATGAAATGTGACAGCTCAGGTTTCTAACCCAAAGGTTTATTGATCAATTTTTGAACAAGAAGTATACAACTATTTATAGATTTTTATGGCTTATAATTAGGTCTATGTTATGTAACTGTTTATGTTATCCATAAATCTGTATAGCTTGGCATTAGCGATCTAGGTCTGATAATAATTGAGCCAGTCCCCAGCACAATAACAGGTGTATTTGTCGGCAACACGAACTATTAGCTAGAGTTATATAGCAGAGGATATAGGTATTGATTTGTTAGTAGCTGTCCTACAGTGTACAACATGACAAAGCTGGACTATTATTGAGTGTCCTAGCCCACACCTGTTATCAGTACTACTGCTAGTTCCATATTCTATGTACATGTTCATTGATGTGAGCAGTGATTCATTGTTTGGGTTGTCTTTCCATGGTGCAATGTATTTGCCAAAAGTCATTTATATTGTTTGACAAAGGATAACTTGACTCTGTTGTAGAAGGTAAGAAAGTCGACTATGTGGAAGATGTTGATATCAAGGGCAACCTGGAGACTATGACAGTTCCGAAGCGAGGAAACTCCTCAGTGGCCGTAGTAAGGAACGATTTTGATAAGGTTTGTAATATGACAGGTTCATGGGCCTATATTATACATAGCACTCTACCAGGTGCTTTCTTATGTGTTAGTCAACTACTTCTAGTGGTAATCTTCATCATTTATGTCCTGGACACAGTAAACGTTATTGGGATTTTATACCAGTCATGCAATATTATGTAAACAATTAAGAGAATTGTTTGTTTGCTTTTACCTGCTTAATACTCTCCGAGTGATGGAGGTTTCCTTGACCAACAGTTTCCATGTCTCTCTCCATGATTTCCAATGGTTATCATACTTTTAATTTTTTAATGGTCATGTAGCCTAATCTTATCTTATTATAATTCTGTCAATACTATGGCATTTCTATTTACATGTAGTTTTATGAAAGTGTCTGGGATTATTCCTAGAGCACAGGCTACGCCTATTGGCTCTATGACACTCACAGTTGTCTATTTACTGTTCTAACATGCATGTACACTGTTTCTGCAGAACTTCACTGCCATTAGAGATGATCTGAGGGAGATTTGTCTGCTCGTGCCATTCCTAAAGAGTTTCATCAGTACCATGGTGCCGTCACCTGCTAACTTCTCTCTCTATCTGCAGAAAATAGAGGTATGTCAGCCTTTCAGTAGTAGACCTATAGCCTGAGCATTATTTCACAGAGGTCTAGATGGTAGTTTGAACTTCTACATGCCGTAACCATACAGAGAAATAATAGTATTTGGCTACATTAGAATTTTGGAATGTTATCAAATACCCTAAGCCATCACTTAGCCTATATCTACAACTTTTAGCTTCAGTGCATGAGTACTCAGTTGAGTGTTTGCTTATAACAACTTCCTTTCCTAATTGATCCGCCACTCATAGCCTTTGCTCTTATTACAGAGGGAAGGAGAAACTCCCCTGGTCTATGAACAGGAAGCTTACTTTAAGACTGTGTCCCATGTCAGTGATATGAGTGACTACGGGGTGCCACTGGCTGAGCTGTGTGAGGGTCTCAAAACATTCAGGTATATAGTATAATGTAGACTTGTTATTCTCCTTACTCCTTCGGAGTTTAAATATTGGGCTAGTGTTTTTATATCTCCTGTGCATGGTTCAAGATAAGATAACTCCAGCTGTTCCGAATATGGTATTCAAGCAGGTAGCTTCTTCTTTTATGAACCACAATACAGGTCATACTCAGTATGGCACAGTTCTTACATGATTTCAATTTATATGAATATGTGTAGACATTGTATATTATATTATATGAATATATATGAATATGCATACACGAATATATTTATATATACAATGTATACATTGTATATTATGATATGAATATATAGGGCCTACATGTATGGTGAATACTTTGTAGTCAACTCCTCTCTCTCAAGGATGCATCATTTTCTAGTAGCATTAGTTAGTTGATAAAGATGTTCTTGATTCAAGTTAAACTGTTGGAACGAGGTAAGACAAATCCAAAGCTCATCACATAGTATTTTTATTTTCTGCTGTTCTGTAGAACTGAACCCGTTGCTGGTACAGCTACTACCCTGCCACCTACCACTACTCAACCACCAACAACACCAGTATACAGCACTGATGATTGGCTGGCTGACTTTGGTTTAGATGAGATGCTTTACTCCATGTACCCTGGTGGAGACGCTCTTTACAACTACCACTTTTCTCATCCAATGTTTGACAATGACTTCTATGAGAGCTACCCTGACTGGTAGAGGTCATGTGACTGAAAGCTACGCTTACTAATATACTTTATAAATCTTATTACATTATATAATATTTCATTCTTTACAATATTTGTGCAGTTATATTTATCAAGTGGGACACAAAACCAATTATGATGGTTTGGCCAAGGATGAAGTTGTTCTCAATGTTTACCAGCATTGTACTTAGACTGTGTTCTTGGCTTAACAGAATGTTGGTGGAGTCCTCACTTTGGTATTAGTTTCATATGACATTTATCTTTTTATCTCTCTGTATATACTATTTCAACAGCCAATCATATGGATTTTCAGTCAGCAAACAGTTTTGTTCTGTGGACAAATGCTTGCAGTATCAATGATATTAATTACTGAAGCCTACTAAATAAACACATGTAGTAGTGACTGAGCAATCACTAGACTATATTTATGTTAAATCCTACAGATATATTATTTTACTTTTTCCGTCAACATATTGTGAGCTTGCACATAATCTGTACAAATAAAAGGAATACAAAGTAACTAGAATGTATTATTAATGACTTGAGTCAGTTTTACTACATTTGTAGTTAATCAAAGATTCTATCTATATAGCAATGTCTGGTAATGGGAGGCAAGTTCATACTACAGACACTTGTTTATGGATGCCTGTGTTAAAACTACAGTCTAACAACCAGAACCTATCATAGCTCAGCCTGCCCTACTTGTTAACAAGAGTTCAGTTCCCATCAGTATAAAAATTGTTGGAGATACATGAGACAAGATACTAATCTCTTAGGAAATCAGTCTAGCAGAGCAATATTGCATAAAAAGACCAATTTGAATCAATAGCACATAAAATGATAATGGAAGGTCAATGTTAGATTTTGATGCTAAATTATTAAAAATCATAATTGCCAATATCCAATATGAAGTTGTCCTCTATTATTGGACCGATGTTGTCTTTAGAGAAAAGACAACTCCAAAGTAGAATGTAGTGACCCCTATTCTTCAGACTTGACTAGCATGTAATAATTCTTGGCATAATCCTTGTTTCTGATGCATAGTTTGAAATACAGGCCATTAAAGTTTCTTTATCCATCATCAATTTCCTACAAAGCTGCACTGTCAGCTGTATTTCGTCATGAAACTGTGTAGAATGTATCACGTATGGTTGTTGGTGTGTAGTAACAATGCTGCACCATTCTCTTGCCACTCTTTTGTTTAAGGAGGTAAAATATGATACCTAATAAAAGTATAATGGTTATATCAAATACTGGGGTCAAAACAGAGGCACATACATGTAAATGTACATCAAATAATAAGTATGAACTACTTTGAGTAGCCTCATGCCCTATTGTTTGGTTTAGCCTGAGGTATGCGTTGAATGTGATCTTTAGTGTTTGATTTATCATAAATAAAAGGCGAAATGCTCACCACCTACCATCAACTACATGTATGTTGCAGCTCTTGCTATTATTAGTGGTCGTGTCTCTGACTAAGAGGTTAGGCCTGTACTATTATTTTTTATGTAATTTACATGAGTGTACTATGCAATGTATGATGCAAAAGAGCATGGTTGACAAGTGTTATGGCATTAGAATTAAAATATCATCATATTTACTAGAGCAAAACTATAATAGTTTAACAGTCACAGTTGACAAGAATGAAATCACGAACCTCATCCCAGAAATCCTTCTCTTTAACTTCTGGCTGCTCCAACCACAGTTTCTCTACAGCTTTATACAGCAACTGGTCTCCTTTATTAATTTCTGCAGATAACAATTTTTCTACAGCCTCTTCAGATAATTCTATAGAACTAGAGTTTGTTACTGTACTCATTTGGTAGAAGATATCTGTGTAATCCCAGCAGAATCTACGTTTCAACATGACCAGTGATGCATCAAACTTGTCATTTAAGACTGGAACATCTATTCTAAAAGGAAATCAAGTAGACAAGTACATATTCCGTAAGATTTCTTCTGGCTCGTAGAATTCGTAGAATGTTAGAAATATATTTAGCTCAAAATAATGATACAACCCATAATCGTACCAAATGTGAATTTTTTGTTTAAATAATCTTCAGAAATCGATGAGACATAAATTAGTCATTTCTAATATCTTGCACATGTATATGGTACCTGCCATGGGGATGTATTAATAGTAAGTTCTCATAACGAGAAAAAGTCATAAGCTAGGGCAACGGGATGGTGCAGTGGTAAGCTGACTGATTAGTAGACGCTGGAGTCACAAGGGTTCCTGTATGAAAGGTGACCTCCTCCATTCAGAGCCTAGCACCTGGCGCTCATATAGCCTTCAGCTTCTGAGGTTTGTTAAATAGGATGACTAATTGTCTTTACAGCAACAAAAATATTAGAATATACATGTAGCTACATTATTCATTTAGATTGTATGCTTAGACTTACTTGGTAGTTAAATGAGAGATATAGTCCTGTATGTGTGGTAGACTTTCACGTTTTTGGTAATCAAATCCCAGAAACTGCAGCTGTTTTAGATGAAATACACTTGTGCTTTCCACTTTTCTTTTCATAAAGATGACAGTGGAGTTTCCAACCACTTCATCTGCTGACTAATATAATATAATACAATATAATATAATATAATATAATATAATATAATATAATATTATATAATATTATAATATAATATAATATAATACAATAAATTGTAGAATAATATTTTGATGTAATATAATAGTCATGCTATGATATGGTAAGATTTAGTGTGACAGGATAGGAATTCGGTAATATCTCGGAATGTTTCGATATGACTTGGTGTGTCTTTGTATGATTTATCCGTGGCGCCAAACACAATTCTTTAACGTGGCTGCCCAATAGCAGAGCGAGTCGAGGGGCCACCACGGCTCTTAGAGCTGGATATTACTATAGTTCGATATGGCACAGAGGGAAAACCTTCTTCGGGACGAAAACCTCCAGGTCATTGGCGGGACTCAAACCCACGTCCTTGCAGATAACTTGCGTCATTGCTGCAAGACCAGAGTGACTAGCGCTAGACCACTTGGCCACCAACACCACACCTTGGTGTGTCTTTGTATGACTTGGTGTGTCTTTGTATGACTTGGTGTGTCTTTGTGTGACTTGGTAAGATAATATAATGATGGAACTACACATATATGCAATATTTGACAAGCCATTACCCAAAAGACCAATCAGACTACAGAAGGATGCTTCTCTAAATCTCCCCATGTGCGAATGTTTCATCTGATTTATTTCAGAGATTGTTTAAGGCCAGATATAATAACAGATTCATTCTTGAGATGTGCCCCAAAAGTAGCTATCAGAAATTTTGCCTGATAAAGCAACAACTATTTACTTGGCAAGCACATTTAGCTCGAAAAAATAATGATTCCATATGCAATTTCCCTGCAATGTTGTCTGCTGAATATGTCTGAATAATATGCTAAGTAACATTATATAGCCTATATACTCTCTGAACTATCTGAAGCATTACATATCTATAGTTTATTAAAGCCAAAGTTAATTTGGCACTTGGGTATACTTTGAATGGATGGATTATTAGTACTCTACTAAACATTGTACTAGCACAGCTCTGACCTTCTGATGGACAATGTCCAAACTGTTGTAGTACTTGATTGCTGATCTGAACCATGACACTGGGCCTCTTACAGGAACAATCAGCTTGTAGTTTGGTTTCATATATTTCTTGAGCATTCTCTCATTATATAGAGCATGATTGATAATAACATCTGCACTACTCATGGGAGTCGGTCCAACATCCCAATCTGCAACCAGAAATGAGAAAGAGTAATACTAGGTACACTTTTTATTTTGATCTTTCTAAAATATTGAGAGCACCTCTGTTTAGCATAGTCAGAGTAGGTTTAATTTCCTCTGAATAAGATAACAGAGTACTACTGGTGACTGCATTATCGGAACTTTAAGAGAATTATAATTCACGATCGGGTTTCTATTTTTATGTCAAATCACCCTCAAATGATAATATTGTGTAATGTTTTCAGTGTAGGGTTACATGCGGGTGCCGAGGCACGAGCATGGGAAGGGCTTGGGAGTTGGTAGAGGACGACCAAGTGACCTTCCACACATTACATAAAAGAGTGAACAGTTATTAGGTGCTCTTGTTATTATGTATCTGACGTAGGCCGATGCTAAGGCTCATTGAAGAGCTCAGGACCGACGTAGGTCTTGTAGACTTTATACTCCAGAGGAGTGCAATGAAAGATCTGGTATTTTAGGATCTTAAGCCCGACGCCAGATTTATGTAGAATCCGGGATCGACCTAAGTCGTAGAAGTGGTGTAGAGATATGCTTAAACGAGGATGGGGATGAACTCGAGCCGTATGGATCTATAGATCCGCCGGTGGAGTTACCCGCCTACAAGAGTAAGCCTCTATAGGTTTGAGTTAGGAAATGTTACTTTATTGAAGCGCGATCAACAACTGGACTCTTAGATGAGTCTCAGCATCGACCTACGTCAAGATATATAATTACAAGAGCACTAACTAACTGTTCACTCTTTATGTAATGTGTGGAAGGTTACTTGGTCGTCCTCTACCAACCTCCAAGCCCTTCCCATACCCATGCCATATCGGCACTCGTATGTAACACAGCTCAAAACATTACAATATACAATTCTACCACACAGTTCCATGAGTTGCCTGCCACAAGGGTTTATATTAAATCACTTTCCCTGACTCCGAATCTGACTCATTTAATCTAATGGTTGACTAATAACTCATTCACATGTAGAGTTGGAGGCTAAAGTAGTTACATTACCAGTCTTTCAGCGCACTTACCTGTACCCTTTTTGTATGCCCAGTCTATTTGGCAGCATCTCTTGGGTACGATGACATTCAACTTGTTAGCTAGGATGAATCTTGCAAATATCGTGTATAAAGTAGAGGATCCAGTTTTTGGAACTTTTATGAATGCAAAGTGATGTAACTTTTCCTTAGCTCTGCATATCATCGTTGGGCTGTCTGCAAATGTTGAGATGCTTGCGTTCAACACCACCCAATGCCATAAAACAGCTTGATTTAGTACAACTTGGCTTATGTTATGGTGAATAATATAACGCACTCCCAATTCTCTTCGCACATCTCAGCACCTATGTGTATACAATTCATTTATGCAAAAACTTCCTACCGCAAATAAATCTCTAGTCCTCTAGCAGGTGTAATTTTTCAGTTGACTAACAAAAAAATAGCTTCTAAATTTGGGTTGGAGCAAGGACATGGTACGCAATAGTCACAGAGTGTCTGCAAGTTTCAATTTTTGAGGTGCTTTGCATTTCGTATTTAATTCTAAAGCTTCCTTCTTATTTAGCGTGTCTTATCTAAGAGTTATCTTCTTTTTATCAATGTAAGTTAGAGGTTGTCCACTCAATACAATGTTGTGGAGTAGCCAACTGCAAAGTACTTCTATGATACGTTCGACTTTTTTACCTGGAATACTTTCTATCGTGTTATTGTCACCATAGGAGCCCAATGCTGTAAAACAAACATATGCACACACATTGTAATCTCTTGTTTGGAAACATACGTGAGTTTGACTCTTTGTCAAATTCATTCTTTCTTTGAGCCTTTGCCAGAGTCTTTGGCCCAAACTCTGTGCCATAACGAACGCGAATAGCATCATTATGCCACCTGAAAGAATAATATAATATAGGACATCCTAAAGGCCTGTTCAGACTGTGATGACGACCGCAATGTAATTACTTTAGTATAATTTTACAATGTGCACACCTGTGCAAGCACGAGTCAGTAAGCAATGGGATTCAAAGTTTAAGAGGTTGAACTTTCAATCCGATTGGTTACTGGAGTGTGCTTCTATATGGTATAATGCCACATAACACATGTAACATTATAATATTTATTAGACACATTATGGTTGCTATCACTTGTTAATAGCTGCAGGTTAAGCAGGCTCTAACATTCAATTGCCATAATTTGGAATAGAAGATAACCAGAGCAGTAAGCAGTTGATCTACTAAACCAAGCCATTTATTCTACCAGGTAAGAAATATTTTTACTACCGATGAATGATCTTTTACCCAACTTTCTTTTGTGTTGCATCATATTATTTAGTAATATTATGGGTTGACTAACCTTTCACGGAGCACAACAAATACTATGAGAAAGAAAGTGATGGCAACTCCACATAAAGTGCGTTTGCACACAGCCATGCTGCTGGCATTCATGGACAATACATGCATGTACACTAGTAAGCACCACATTTACTATTTGTCACTTGCATAGTCTTGACTATAAGGAATGGAAGAAATTGTTTTACCTCAACTATTGAGGCATCAATATTGATTATCACAGTAACACTGTTCAGAAATGCAATGGATGCTTTGTTCTTGACAATGGATATTGATATTATTGTTGACTCACGTGTACATTTACATATATTATAAAGTGTGAACCAGTTTTAATACTCCTTGGAATTGTCTGCTCTTGAATTGTCTGCTCTTTATAGAGGAAGGACAACTTTGAAATATAACTTTGTTCCACATAAGCTCTGTACTGTATGTATGTGCTGGGAACATTCAATAACACCGTTTATCCCAAGAACATGTTTATTGAGGCTCATTTTTTTAGTTATGGACGATGAGAAATGATTTGCCTGTAAAATATATTCACAGCACCAGAATGAATTATTAATTGATACAGTCTTGGCCTTATATGGAGATAGTCACAGGCTCCGCCTACCATCCTCCGATAACTTGTGAAGATAAGCCTGAACATAATAATATTATGGTGAACTTTATATTTATTGCAGTCCCTGAGTGCTAATGCTCAGACCAGTATTCAATGTGTAGTTATACGGGAGTATACAGTGTGTACCCACCTCAATTTTAGTGGTTATACGGCTAGCAGGCGTGTACCCTCATTTTAATAGCTAGTTTTCCACACACAGTTGCTATGGAGCTGATAGCGTATGTGGTAGAGCGCTTGACACTCATCCATTAGGTCTGAGTTCAATTCTCACCAGAGTACTATTTTTTCATTTTAGTAAGTCACTAATTTCTTAGCTACCATAAGATTTAGTGGATAGCTATACAATACTAATCTGTGAGAATGCATGTACCGTGTACTCACCTCAATTTTTCCACTTGGAACGATGGCTCAGACTATACGAGTGAGTTATGGTTGCACTAGCTGACAGTAGATATAAATGTTAGCTATCTATAATTGCATTTTGCCATTTAGAGAGCAGATGATATTTTTATAATTGTATATGTATGTACATGTAGCTGAGTTGAGCTCATGATCTTATGCTATATTTTTTATTCCTAGTATGCAATATACTGTATATAAGACAGGTACCATGTAAACGAATCATCCTATGATGTTAAGGGGTTTGGCCACTTTTTTACATAATGATGACTTTTTAAGCAAGGAATTTATTTATTAGACTACTACTATTATTTGCATGCAATGCAGGTAGCCTACAAAATGTAGGAGATAACCCAAGGAAGAGTTTACCTAGTAATATGTGGATTTGTCCACTCTTTAAACCTCAACTCTCATGATGCTTGAAAGAACATAAAATGTGGTAAACTAATCACAAATGTGTTCATTATGGTTTGCACATGACTTGTTTTACATATCCAATTGGATGCTAGTAGAGCCCTATTACAGAGTTGGTAGATATCAGTCTTCTACAAGGTTACATGTATTTATTCAAAATATAGATATAAATACATATAAATATGTAATATTATCATTTCTACGTTCAATTCGAGTAGCATTATGTCCTAAAATTTAATTTATATGGAGTAGTTCAAACTAATCTGTTGCTAACTAATGTTATATTAGTCTGAAGATTTCCATGAGTTTCTATCTCAAAGTTATCTGCACTTTCTTTACAACTACAAGTACATGTATGTTACTACACAGCTTAACACAACATTCTTCCACATTAGTTCTGATACTTAGACCCTATAATACGTTTTACACTAACGTAGCTAACATATGGTAGTTTCTAAAACTTTCGTTCCATATACATAGTTTGTAATACATCCGAAAAGTTCACTTTTATCCATCCTCAGTCTTCTGCAGAACTTCACTGTTAGCTCTATCTCATCATGGAACTGTGTAGAGTGTATTACATAAGGTTGCTGGTTTCTAGTAGCAGTACTGCACCATTCTGTTGCCACTCTTTTGTTTAAGGAGGTAAAATATGATACCTGAAAGACGCAACAAAAAGTTAGGAGTCTACCTTCGAGTAGCCTAAGTATGGGCAGGCCACAAAATATACTAAAGGCAGATTTTCCTTGTCTGCCTTTTCTTGTTATCCATGTAACTCATGAATGTGAAAAAAGTTCCATCAGGCAAAGAGGCAAAACAGAACAACTTTGCACCATAAATGTAATTACATGTAGGCTACTATCTAATATGTGTTTAGCTATTGTCCATGGTTCAACTTCCTAATCGTAGGAGATTTATTGGATGCCAAGTACTGTGTAAAGGCAGGTAGAGAGCACAATACTGGCTATTACAACATTATAGTCACTAGCGTAACATAATAATGACCTAAGAGTAACAGCTGATAAATCTAGTAAAACATTACTAACCTCATCCCAGAAATCTGGCTCTTTAACTTCTGGCTGCTCCCACCACAGTTTCTCTACAGCTCTATACAACAACTGATCGCCTTTATTAAACTCTGCAGACAATAGTCTTTTTGCAGCCTTTTCAGATAATTCCATGGAACTAGAGTTTGTTACTGTACTCTTTTGGTAGAAGATATCTATGTAATCCCAGCAGAATCTCCGTTTCAACATGACCAGTGATGCATCAAACTTGTCATTCAGGACTGGAATATCTATCCTGGAAGAAATCAGATACATGGCATATGAAATAGTAACTAATTTGAACTCATGTTGATGGTGTTAATAATGCAGCTTTTGTATAAATTCCAGTGGCACATTGATTTTGTGTAGAACTCCGCTTCGTACATGTTACTGATTTGAATTCTTTGAAATTACAGATTTGACTGAGTGATATCTAGGTTTAAATAGAAACATGTGGTCTGAGTTTATTATGTCTACTAGATAAGCTCTGCCGAGATTATAGCCCAGTGTTTGTAGGCTGCAGATAACAAATAGTTCTTTTATAATTATCTATATTAACTTACTTGGGTACGGCATAAGACATATACTCTTGAATTTTTATCAAACTTTTGCTATTTTTGGGATTGAATCCCAAATATTTCAGCTGTCTTAGATGAAATAAGCCTTTGTAACTCTTCCATTTGTCATCCAAAATAGTTTTCTCTGGTGACTGTAAGATTAAGTGTGAAGACAGGAATAATAACAATATAATATGTGACTGTATGTATTAACTCGTATGCTAAAAAGGATTCTTAAACAGTGTTATCTCTGCCAGTAGAATGACCGTAATTTCAAATTATAGGGCTTCGCATAATATTCCTCTCTGAGTAGTGATGAAGAACAAAGGCTATTTCAAATTTGCACATAATTATTATTATTGCAGGGCTGTTTAGCTACAAGTCTTTCAGCTTTTCTATGGTGAACTAAAATCACATAATTACACCAAACCAATAGAATTATCATTGAAAACTGAATCTTGAGAGTCGTGTCAAGGAACAAGCTTTGTAGAAAAGTAGAAGTAAAAGTCAATTTCCAGTTTTCACACAATGCAAGAGCACAAGTCAATTAAAAGTAATGAAAAGCTGGTACTTGTGCAGTGAAGTCCAACTTCAGAGGTGAAGTAGTAGCCTACCATAACCCGTTCAATGCTCACTAGGTAGAGAGATGCTATGTACTAAGTGTTATACCCTAATTGCTACATGTACATGTATGTACTTCTAGTATACATAAATTGAAGCTCCAATAATGAGGTACTAACCATTTCAGTTGTTTTCCCCCTTCCGTAGTTGAACTTCACTGCTGACTTGAACCATGAAACTTGCTCCCTGACGGAAAATATCATTTTGTAGTTTGGTTTCATAAATTTCCCAAATCTTGTCTCATTATATATGACATGGTTGAACATGACATCGGCTCTACTCTGACTTTCTGGTCCAATGTCCCAACCTGTTAAATAGCATTGTCCACTGACACGTTGGTATTTGAAGTTTTTTTAAATAAGCTAGCTTGTATGTGTATATGTTGGGTCCGAACATGGATTTTCTCCATGCCTTCTACCTTTACAATAATCTTTCTTTTGGGTAGATTGTATTTGTAGTTTTTACAAATTCACTACTAGCAGAGAATTCTTCATAAGAGAGAATATAAAAATTAGAGCTGATTGAAGGAACAGGCCAACATAACCACAGATTGCATATTAAAGCAGTACACTTTTCAGAAGTTTCACTACACTAGTTGTGGAACTTATCTCTAGCTTACAAATAATGTACAATATGTCTAGGTTGACTATCCTTACAAGGGTGCAATTTTTCTTTGAAAAACATGCAAATATTGTGCTCTGGCAAATGCTCAGAAACATTTTTCTGGAAATACCAGTATTTCAGGTTACGTCACTTGTCCTGTACGTAATATCTAGTGTTAGAAAGTCAACCAAAGCTTTAATTATAGGCAATTTTATGCTCGGTTGGAATTAACAAAGAAAGCTGAATAAAGGCTCCAGTACATGGGAGGCTGTGAGCTTGGAAGTTAGGTGCAGAAGTGGAGAAATTTGAGATAGTCTTTGTTCTTCGCCAAAAATGAAGCAGGAGAAGTTGTCTTCTCTATATTTTGCTGGTTGACAGCCCTTACCCCAAACCCCAACCACAAACAAGGAACTAAGGCTATCCAAATTTCTCCACTACTGCACCTAACAGGAGCTTGGAAGGAGGAACTTTGCTGTTAGTTGGCATGGTTCTATTATAGGCAATGACTAAAATTCACCATAACCATTTTGTTTTGTTCATATATTATGTAGAAGATACTTACATTTACCCCTCTTCCTTTCCAAGTATAAATTGGTACCTTGTTTTGGAAGGATAACATTAAGCTTGTGTAACAAGGCAAATCTCATGGCAATGGTATAAAGGGTTGAAGAACCTGTCTTTGCTACTTTAACCAAAGCAAAAACATGATTCTTTTCCTTTCCTTGACATTTTCTCTGGTTTGTGACTACAAAATGTATTAAAAATACAGGTTTTAACGCTTGCAATGTTTCTTATTGTAGGCTAGTGGATGCCACTACAGATTTGTAAGAGAGAGACAAGTATGTATGTATCACCTGCACTGCTAGCAGGTGGACAATACATACATAATGTATTGTAATGTTTTGAGCTGTGTTACATACGAGTGCCGATGTAGCACGGGTATGGGAAGTGCTTGGAGGTTGGTAGAAGACAACCAAGGTAACTTCCACACATTACATAAGAAGTGAACAGCTAGTTAAGCTCTTGTAATTATAGATAATGACGTAGGCCGAGGCTGAGACTCATGAAAGAGTCCAGGGTTGACGTAGGTCTGCAGGTTTATACTCCAAAGGAGTGTAGAAAGAAGTAGTAGTAATCTAAGGACTTAGGCCCGATGCTCGATTCATAAGGAATCCGGGATCGGCTAAAGTCCGATGGTGTAGAACTCACAAGGAGTGTAGAAAGAGTTGCTTAAACGAGTATGAGGATGAGCTTGAGCCGCTAAGGTCTAAGAAGACCTGTGGGTGGAGCTACCTGCCTGCAAGAGTAAGCCTCTAGGTTGAGTTAGGAGATGTTGCTTTATTAGAGCGCAATCAACAACTGATTTGATACAGAAAATGTGCTGGCTTTTATACTAATAACACTTCCGGAAAAAAGGTACGATAAGATATCAGGCTAGTGCGATAAGGTATCAGGCCGGAACTTACGCAACAATATGGAGTAGTTCCGCCCGACGTCGGCCACCAAAAGGGTCGGCTTTGCACAAAAAGTGCTTACAATATACCAGTATGGATAATATATAAATATGGCCATGTTCTGAGACATCGGCCCCAAAAAGTGTAGATGATATAATCAGGCTAAATAATTGCATACATAGTATTGTTAAACCATGCGTAAAATGCGATAACCTGATTGGTTAATAATAACAATACAAAGCACACTATGCATAAGCAATTGATTATAATAATAGTAGAGTAATGTCCATGCATGTATAAGATTATATAGTATGGTAATGTCAATGCGTGTATAAGGGTAAATATACATGTATATAGTCAGAGTGTGGTTAATCAAGGGAGGCTGATTCACCACAGTATGTCCACCTGCTAGCAGTGCAGGTGGATCATCTAGTTCAGTTGTCCAGTACTTAGTTATCTGCCTAAGTAAGTACTGGTTGTGCAGCTAACCTTATTCTGTAGAGTAATCCCTCAGCAGTATGGTAGCGTGTATATAACAGAGTGTATTGTAGTAAATGAAGCTAACTAGGTATAATAATATCTGCACTTATAATAGAGGGGATTGCTGCTTATATACGTGTGTACACAAAGGGCTAGTCAACAACTGGCTAGCCATTGGAAGCACTTGACAGGCTAATAATGGTTGGCTGGCCGTTGCAAGTATACACCAGACAGCCAAAAGACTAAAACAGGATATAACAATAATAGTATAATAGTGAGTATGGATATTACATAACATGGGTAATTAGGTAATAGAGTAAACATGTTTAGATAAGATTTATACACATAGATAGTGTCCATGGCCTTTGGTTTAGTAGAACAGCGTCTGTCAGGTTCTGGTCATCTGTATGAGTGATGGACAGCTGTCCACTACATACTCCCCCCCCCAATTGAGGGCGTAGCCTTCAATTAAGTCAGCATAGTGAGTGGTACGCGGAACCTCTCTCTCTCACACTCTTGCTCCGACTTCAATTCCTACAACTCCACCTTGTACCAGTCCTGCATGAGTGGTGATAGTGTGGTTCCTGACGGCCCCAGCTCACACACTGGGTAGATCAGAACTTCCTCATCCTTCATATATTTTTTATCCAAAAACTGCTCAGAGGAGTCTCGCTTTCCCCAAGAATGCACTCCTGAGGTTGCTGGATAGCTAATGCTGTTTGGGTCTGTCTTCACCGGCAACACCACACAGGGAGAAGGTATTGTCACAGTACACCCAGCCTGCTGTAGGGGTGGTGTGCGCAGGGTTTCAATTGACCTAGACTCTGAGGAAGAGTCTAACAGGTCTAGCATGTCCACGGTTGGATGCATATCCACAGCCGTAGTCACTACCTCGTCATTCTGCTTACAACAGATACTGCCATTCTCCCTCACCAGGCTGTGCTGTTCGGAGTGGTTGATGTATGAGGGTTTATCAGGTATGAGAGTCAGGACAGTGGACTCAGACATCATCCTGGGCCACACAGGGATACCACCCGTCGATGTGCCATGTCTACCACCATCCCTTTCACAGGGTAACTTGTACCGTAGCACCTGGCAGCTCATCAGGCCGCTACATCGTTTTACACGAATATCCTCTTCAGGCTTTACTGGATTATCGCAGACTTCTCCACATGCATTCCCCCCGGACTCATTCCTTCCTGCATCCTCCACCAGGTCCACATGTCAATGGCTCTCCACCTTGCCATCTGTGTTTGGTACACGACCTTGGCCGTTTTCCACCGGCCTGCCCCACAGAGAGTCGTCTATGGCCTCACCCGCAGCCGTACCCATGTTTTTGCCACCCTGTTTCCACCAGACACAGCCATCCTTCTCCACCAGTCCTGGTGGGCTGTATGGTCTACCGTGGTCACTGGGTGAAGGGTCACCATGTAGGAGAGACATGAGGTGGGAGTTGGACGCTGTCTTAGGCCACACAGGATACCACCTGTCCATGTGCCACATCCGCCTTCACACCATTCACAGGGCAATGTGTACCATAGCACCTGGGAATCAATCAGGTCTCTACGTCGTTTTGCACGGATGTCCTCTCCAGACTCTCCTGGATTGCCGCGGACATTTCTACGTGCATCTCCCCCACCGCAGGGTAACTTGTGCCATAGCACCTGTGATTCAGTCAGGCAGCTACGTTATTTTGCACGGATGTTCTCTCCAGACCCTGCTAGATTGCCGCAGACGTTTCTACGTGCATTTCCCCTAGACTCATCTCTCCCTACTTTGTCTGCTATTTATTTCCACCTGGAGGACAGTTAATTGCTCCTTATAGGGATTCTGCCTGCAGGAGATATACTCTCCTTTTATATCCAGGGCTCATCTATGAAAGTCAATACTGCACCTGTGCTTTACCAGGAATGGCATACCGATGACCCCGACTGTGCGAATGTCTTCCACCACGAACGGCTCTACTCCGGCTACCATGCCGACCTCGAATGGCAGCTGTGTTATCCCTCGTAGTGGTAAATGAGATCCATCTGCTAAGATACCTTCTGTCTTCCCCTTCCGGACTTCAGGCCAATGGGCGGAGGGAAGTTGCTCCGTGATCCTTGCTGAGATCACATTGGTGGTGCAACCAGAGTCCAACAGGAATCGAGCCTCCACACCACTTATCTTGCCCGTTACGTATAAGCTTCTCTTGTGTGGCTCTACCCACTTGGGACCCTCCTTGGCACAGGCATCCTCTCCAGACCTCTCTGGATTGTCGTGTCCAATACGACTGAATATTGAAAATTTACATAATAATCAGATTGCCATGTTCAAGTGGAAAGGGTGCTCAAGATATTAGGCATCTTTGAAAACTGTACTGGTTCATATGAGACTGCTTTTAATATCCGGTCACAGTTGAAGCGTTCAGGTGTGACTCCCCTTGTTAACAATAAATATTATTACCAGGCACTTGCAATATCCGAATACGCATATTGTGTTTCAGTTATTCCATTAGATTTCTCACCCTTATGTTACCCCCTAGTCAGTAGAAACTAGCCATGTACATTGTAAGTTAGTCAGATATGCCTGTTGCTAGGTTAGGTATAGCAAGTTATCAAGTCAAAAACTTCAAACCAGATTTTCTCAGTTTGCTAGAAAAGGATAAAAAAGGATTTGAAGCGCTGAGAAATATCTACATCTGGAAATATAAGTATCTGAAAATTTTTGGATACTTCCCGATGTCTGATTCTATTAGCAGGAGCATACTTGCCAAGGAGCAGGAGCAAAAAGTCTAGACTTTTTGGCCCAAAGTCCCTGGACAAGCACCAGAATCCCTGGACATAGTTTGGGTGTACATTATTTGAAGGGAACTTATCACTAAAAAGCATCAAATTATCAATTTTAGTGTTATTTAGTGGCTTGTAAGATATTTTCTTCAATGTAAATGACTTACTTAAGGTTGTGTTTTGTGTTTTATGAGGTTTGGTAGAATTTTCACCATGCATAAAACATCAGGACAGCTGGAAAATTAGTAGGAACAAGCACAAAAACCAGGAGGTGTCCTGACAAAATCTGGACACTTGGCAAGTATGAGCAGAGAGTCACATTGGCTGTTCATCAGGACTGTCCTTTATGGAAAGTTATGACATTTACATGTGAGAATTGAAAGGCCCAACAACATAGAGTAACAACAAAAAGAAGACTATCATACACAACAGTGAAGGAATACCCAGGATATAAAGAGTTATGCAGCGTTAAATAAATAGCAGCGATTGATTACCGTCCTAACAATGTCAGCTGGAAACAGGAAGTTCTGAATACTTCAAAACTCAAAACTCCATCCCTAATCCCCAAACTCCAAAAGAAAGTTTTCGGAACTTCCTGTTTCTAACAGACATTTTCAAAATGTCCCTTTACGCAAAGCCACAAGATTACATTGTTAGCTAACTGGCACAAACTTCATTACTCAGTCTACATAGTGAGTAAAGTTAGATGTTAGCGTAGTCTAGGAGCCTATCTATTACAATACACAGCACTGCAATATTGTAATGGTACAGGACATTTGTATACGACTCCAGCTACCGGACAAAGACCTACAGCACCTTAAGTGCCTAGTAGTTGTCACAGCGCCACTCAGCTGACACTCAAACTCTCATAATTAGTTGCTCGTATACCCACATTCAATTGTATTGCATGTTAAACCATTTAATTACTGTCTATATACGTGTATTCATGTGTTTATACCCATTACATACTGATGTGCCCATGTACAGAGGCCCGACCTCTCAGAATCCATTGATATTCATTTTGTACATGAACTGGATCATTATAAGCAACTTTTGTATAACCCGACCTATTTTGGGTCGGCCGTCGGGCTTCCGGCGGCCATCTTGTTGCGCAACTTCCGGACGACCTCACGTCGTCTTTTCCCGACACTACGTCGGCCGAAAGTCCTTATACTATATAAAGGGCATTGTTTCACTGTTCATTGTCTCAGTCTTCACTTGGCTTTCAATAAAGACACATCTATACTTGATACAGAGACTTTCACTTCCTTTTGTCAGGTCATTCGCTTAGCGAACCGCCTACTAGGTCGGATCACTCTTTTTCAACGTATAGTCTGAAGGTCAGACTTAGGACCAGATGGGTCGTCTCTGGTAGTTATTGGGCTACTGAGACCGCTCGATCTTTCATGTAATGCGAAGCCCTATTACTACTCATAGGCACTTCATTTCTGGGTCGATAGTCGTCCAAGGACGACCGCACCAAATCACAGAAATCATTACAATATGTCTTAGAGCCTTTTTAGACTGCCATTTATACAAACTACTAGCGGCTAATGGCCAACCACAATGTGGTTAACTATTGCTACATTGTATACTGGCAGTGAGCGTCAGTTAATGGTGGGGTTGAAGCTCAGCTTCTTGAACTCGTTGACTGACCCCTACTGCTCCCCGGAGCATGTCACTATATAATATACAGTCATGTACACATAGTATTACTAGTATAAACGTAGTATAAAGTAGTAAGCGTAGTATATAAACGGCAGTCTGAAAGCTGTTTTATCATGGGTTGAATTTCTTGGTGGACACTCCCATACCTTTACTTGGTTCTATTCCATCTGGAGAAAGCACTTGTGTGTTATGGGAAATCCTAAAATATAATGTCCTGCATAATATAATGATTTACAGCACTGTACTGTATTTTTTCTCTTCCATATAGAATAGATTTTGTTAAATGCTAAATTAAAAGCATAAAATGTTCCACATGGTCTAGCATAATAATTATGGATAATAACAGGCTTAGGGAAACAATTATTGAACTTGCAAATGTTCAAAAATTTTAGTTAGAAACGGGGTGTTTGTAAAACATCCATATTCTTGCAGATGAAGAAGAACTTTTTGTTTTATTAAAGATTTCGTGCTCATAGTGATTTGAAACCTTAGCTCTTTTATTAGGATCAAGTGTTTACCTTCTTTATTATTGCTACCCTCTAGTCACAATAATATAATTAAATAAAAGGATTGATCAAAAATATTATGCATCTTGTATATCAAAATTATGAATACTAAAACGTGTAATTTCTGTACCAACCTGAAACTCTGAACGCTGGAAATTTAGACAGTACACATGGATATTAATTAGAAACATATAAATTTAATTCACAGCTTACACAAACAGCGATTTTAATTTGCTACACCAGAATTATATTTGGAGGTATTGTCCTCTGAATGCTGGAAATTTAGACAGTACACCTGGATATTAAATAGAATCATAAACTTAATCTACAACTTCGCCAGTACGACAGCCATCAGCCATCAACGTTACTACTATTACTGAGCTCATACATGTCAGTTATGGGGTTGTCTAAAGAGATGAAGCAAGCCATGGATAAATGGTTAGAGTCAGCAAAATTAGAGCTCATCGACAAACTGGATGCTACTAAAACTGAGATCAAGACCAAGTTGGATTCAATGTGTTATGGCCTGGAGAATAAACTACTGAAAACTGTTCGGGAATTGGAGGCTAGAGTTCAGCAGCTGGAAGGTGAGAATGGAGAGCTAAAACATCGACTGGACGCAATGGAAAAGTACAATAGAGGAGACAGTCTGGAGATCCATAATGTGCCGGTGACGGAGATGGAGAACGCTGAAGACATTGTGGTGAGTATAGCCAACGAAATGGGTATAGAATTGACATCATCAGATATAAATACTGCCTATCGTCTCCCACTGAAGAAGGAGAAACAGGGAAAGACAATACCACGACTATATGTGAAGTTTACTAGACGCAGTATGAAAAAATTGCTCTACTCAACTCGAACAAAGAAGGGAGTAACACACCAGCAGCTAGGACTTGGAACCAACGGTAAAATTTACATTCATGAACACCTCTCTAAACCCCAGTTGGACTTGTATTATAAAACCAAGGATAGAGTGAAAGATTTGGGATATAAATTTCTTTGGACACAAGATCTGAATATATATGTACGACACAATGAGAAAGCTGAGCGTATCCTGATCAGTAATATAGCAGACCTGGAGCATCTACAAGAAGCGCAAATGTCAGTAATCCATCAACAACAGCCACCTATACTCAGATCAAGCCGTAGGCTAAACAGCGCGTCTAACACTACAACGTAATGCATTCACATGCAACAGATCCCAATATTCTAATACTCCCATCATTATAATGATAAGTATTATTTATCTTAATATTAGATCATTGCCTAAACATTTTGACGAATTTAGAATCTCTCCTGAATTAGCCATTAATGACATCATTTGTTTTTCTGAAACCTGGTTCAATAATTCACACTTTGATAATTTCTTCCAATTACCAGGATATGTTTTGATTAGGAAGGATAGAGGAATGGTTTCACGTGGGGGTGGTTTAGCTATATACATAAGGCAAAATATAAAATTTGAAAAGATTGACTTTGAAAAATGTGGTGAGACGGAAATTCTGGGCATTGAAATTGTCATGGCCGATTCTAGATTTTGCTTGGTGCTTGTTTATAATCCACCTTGTGCTACTAGCAAATTGAAAAGCAATTTTAAAAAGCTACTTGAAGCTAGGATTTTAAGTAAACCGACAATTATGGTTGGTGATTTTAATCTGGACTGGTCTTGTAACTCTTCATTGAAAGAAAGCTTTGAAACTCTCATGAGACTAAATCAATACAGCCAGCTTGTCACTGAGTACACACGGTGCTTCAAAAGCTCGCGTACCTTAATTGATATGCTTTTTACAAACGTTCCAAGTCTAGTGCATGAACACCAGATCATCAAAACAGATATTAGTGACCATTTTGCAATTAAACTCAAAGCTAGTTGTAAACGTCCTAAGCCAGTCTTTTCTTATATTACTAAAAGAGACTTTAGAAAGTTTAATGACCAAGAATTTTTTGATTTTGCTAAATACGTCGATTTCCATTCCATAGAATATGTAAATGATGTAAATAGAGCAGCAGCGATTTTAGAATCAAAAGTGGAAAATCTAGTGGATCAATTTGCACCCTTTAAGACACAACGTCTGAAGCAAAAGAGTAACCTCTGTTGGCAATGCCCAAAGGCATCCAAACTTCTAAAATTAAAAAAGAAGACATTTTTAGGTTTTATCAATAGTGGCTATGATAGAACGTCTACAGCTTGGGAAAATTATCGTATTGCTCGTAATAAGGCTAATAACGCTGTTCGAGATGCCAAGAAAAAAGCTATGAATGCTGTTTTGAATGATGATTCATTAAATCAATGGCAGAAAATTAAGATCTTTCAAGGTAAAAATCTTCAATGCAATAATGTTATCCATGAAATTGATTACTTGGGTACTACATCTACAGCCAGTTCTGACATTGCAGAAAAATTGAACAAGTACTTCTCCAGTATCGGTGCAAAACTAAATAAGGAAGCTAAATCAATGAAATCAAGTGGCTATGAGACTGAACCAAAAATAGCCATACCTTTGAATTTTGACAAATTCAATTTTCAAGAAATTTCAAACAGTGATTTATCAAAGTATCTTAATTCATTGAAATCACGGAAAACAGGAGGACTGAATCAAATTCCAGCTTTCATATATAAAATTTTGGAGCCTCTGATACTCAATCCCTTAACCCATGTCATAAATATTAGCCTTAAATACAACAGATTTCCAAATGTTTGGAAGAAGGCGTTAGTAATTCCTATCCATAAAAGCGGAAAATCATCACTACCGAACAATTACCGACCAATTTCTCTACTTCCAATTCTTAGCAAAGTTATGGAGAAAATTGTTAACCACCAGATCCGTGATTATTTAGATTTCAACCAACTTATTGCTCCTCGACAATTTGGTTTCAGAAGCGGTGCATCAACAGATCAAATTTTAATGCAACTTATAAATAAAATTCGGTTCATGATTTCTAAACCCGAGTCGAAATTTGTCACTTTATCAGCACTAGATATTAGAAAAGCTTTTGACTGTGTCAACCATGACATTATTTTGAAGAAACTATCAGTAAAATTTAATTTTCATCAAAATGCTTCTAGTCTGATTCAAAATTATCTTGCAGGTAGAGAGCAAGCTATGAAAGTCAATGGACACATTTCAGGCTGCCAAAAAGTGACAACCGGAGTTCCACAGGGGTCTGTACTTGGATCCCTGCTTTTCATAATGTTCATTAATGACTTGATGATGCTAGGCAATTGCTATTTATTTGCTGATGACTGTTTGTTAGTCACTAGTGGTCAAAATCCAGCTATTTCTACTGGATTATTGGAGAAAAGCATTAAACTTGCTTCAGATTGGTACAGTGAAAATTGTCTGGTTTTAAACAGTGCCAAAACCGATGTCATGACTATTTCAAATACTAGTGACATACAAGCCCCTGACCTAAAATTTGACAATCAAACTTTTAAACAGTCCTCTAAAATAAAATATCTTGGTGTTATTCTTGACAGCCGGTTAAATTTTAAGTCTCACACTAGCAAGATTAAACAAAAGCTTTATCCAATAGTTACCAATTTCCAGCGCAATCGAAAGTTTTTATCGCCCAAATTAGCTGCTCTATGGTATGTAGGTCTTATAAGAGCTAACTTAGAATACTGTGCCCCACTGTTATACACCACAACTGATTACGTTAAAAATGAGTTTTTGAAAATTGAAAACCGGTGTCTAAAAATTATAGACATTAACAACTCTAAAAAAAGCACCCGCCGAGCATTCAACATTACAAAATTAACTTTTCGATTTGAATATCTATATATGTTGTCTTTTTATAAACTCGTTAACCACCTAATTCCAGTCATCGATTATAACCTTTTACCTGTGAAATTAACTAGTGAAACGCGCTTAGCAAAGAGCCAAGGTTTTAGACTCTCCAGGGAGAATTTCAGATTTGCCATTGCCGGTTTTGGTGCCGGGAGGTTTAACGTTCTCCCCAACCACATAAAGATGAGTCAATCTTTGCAATCTTTCAAAAATGCCATCAAAAACCATATTCTTGTGCTTCCTGATTAGAGCTCATTTTATCAACACTCTGTCTTGTACTTTATTAGTTTTATTCTACTAAATGCTCAAAATTTTATATGTACTTCTTTTAGTTTATTTACTCATCTTTTACTCTACTGGTTTTATTTACTACATGCTAGCAATTTTTATATGTATTACTATAACTAATTTACCGGTAGTTGTTTGCCTTTGTAAAATCCAAACTTTAGCTTTTTTTTCTCTACTTTTCTCTTTTTTTCTTCTCACACTGTAATCTTATTTACTTAGTGTACTTAAACTTCTTGTTTTCTGGACAAAAGTCCATTGGACTTATTCTCTGCCAGAATAAAAATGGAATATATATAACTTGTAAGGAATATAATCACGCAGGAAGTTGCTACAAGAGCAACAAGAAATGTATGTGCAGCCGCTGGCATGTTGTTGAAGATATTAACAGTGTTTAGTTGAAAAGCTGTAAGCTAGGCAGCCCAACAGCCACTATTGCTAGTAGTGTGTTAGTGAACTCAGACCTAGTACAATATGTATACAATGTCAATAGAATGCATTGTGTGCATGCACATGTATTGTGTTTCATGTCTTATTTTTTATATTCAAATGTTTAGCTATTCAGTATTTTGCTAACTAGATTATTGATCGCTTTGTATAGACTAGTTTATGATCACACAAACTTACCATGAGCTATTCAACTACCTACATTACATTGTATGTTACAATACTGCAATCAAACTATATACCAGTGTTTGAAGTGGAACAAATGAGGTGGGTACACGGTGCCTGCAATCTTAGTGCCTTTCCTAAAGGGTGATACATTGGTCACTCATTAGCTGCAGACCATAATTAGAAGTTGTTCTCCCTATTTTAGCAAGATAAAACATGGGAGGACAATTTCTAATTATGGTTGATAGCTAACTGGTTCCCATGGCTGGTAACCTCATTACTAGCACAGTATACAAGGTTCATCACAATTTACACCATTCCATTCCTAATATTTTAAACTACTGTGTGTGTTTTGTATTACTGTTGCATTGATTGTAAGAATGGATAGATCTACATGTATTTAAAACAGGACAACTCCCCTTTATCTTTTGTTCATTGTAATAACAATACAATCATGTAGTCAAAGAGAAAACAACTTCTTATTTATTATAAAAATGCTAAACTACGGAACTTTACAGTATATTTTGTCAAAAGTAAATAAACACAAACAACAGTATGAAAAATATAGCAATTCAACAAAACAGCTATGACATCAACATTAGAGAAGGGGAGAAGTTGAAGCCTATCAACATAATTATAATAAACAAAAGTACTATTTTAGAATAATTATAAATATTGAACTAAAACATCTTACAGTATATCTTGTCAAGTATCGATATAGATAAATGAACACAAACAACAAAATATATGTATTTCCATTGGCACAACCTACCTGTAGACTTTAGTATACAGCACCGGTAATGTTATAGGAACTACAGCTATAAAGAAAAGGTAAGAAGTTGAAGCTTATAAACATATCTAATATTTTCATAATGTTGTTAATTTAAGGAACTTGTCTGTTGAAGCAGTCAGTGTCTTGCATCAAATCCATGAAAACACCAGGCCCTGGCTAGAGTTTGAACCAAGGGCCTCTACAGTGCCTAATTGCCTAGAAAAGTGAACGGAACACATTGCCAGTACAACAGTACAGCAATGTTAGAAAAAGGCAGCTTCACCAGCGAGCAGTAGATATGGAAGATATAAATTTTGGTAATATTTCTGCAAAACTAAATTTCTCACCAACTTCCTCTGTAAGTTATTTTACCTTATAACAACCTCTCAATTCCCATGTTACTCCTTTCACTCTATGCACTTGAATGATTATTGTCCGGCTTTATCTCTTGCGTTTCCGCTTCCTGTCCTTAGCCTATCGCTGTTCCTCACTCTGGATCACTAAACACTGTATTACAAGTATCCCCACCATTTGCGACAACATCTTCCAAAAGCGCTAAATGTTTTAGAAATTGGTCAGTAAAAACTGACATCAACGTTAAATCCATGGCTGAACATAGCCTTAGCAAGAATTATCAAATCATACTGACAGTAAAGTCAATGTAAACTAAAATCTGAGTAAAAAAATAACTTTATACTTTTCCTGATAACCACTTGATCATGAAAGATATGTTGCATCACGCTTGTATTATGGCTTTTTATAGCTTGGTTATATAGCTTACTGCATGTATGCCTTCTGTCTAGTAAATCAGCCCTGTACTGGCCACCATGTTGTGTTCGTGATCAAGACTGATTTATTAGACAAAAGGCATACAACCAACGCAACCAACGCAACCAACGCAACCAACGCAACCAACGCAACCAACGCAACCAACGCAACCAACGCAACCAACGCAACCAACGCAACCAACGCAACCAACGCAAAGACTATTCAACTACCTAAAATACTCAACAACAAACATGTAGGTTATTAGGCAGCATGCAAGTACACTAATAGGCAGCATGCAAGTACCTACACTAATAGGTAGCATACAAGTACACTAATACTAATAGGCAGGATGCAACTTCATTACCTGTGGTCTTTTTGGACTTCTGAAAGCAATAAATCACCTCAGTCCTCAATACAATAAAAATAGAGAATACAAACAAAACTATTACTTAATTCTAGTCAACCAGTTCAAGTTCAATCAAGATACATATTTCTAGTAGTATCATCTAGACTAAACAACGACAGGATTCTTCTTAGCTCTCTGTGAATTCCACATTATCACCTCAATACAACAAAAATAGAGAATATACAAACAAAACGATTACTTTAATTGCAGTCAACCAGTTAAACCAAGCTCAATCCAAATACATAGTTTCTACTAGTACCATCTGGACTGAACAACGACAGGATTCTTCTTAGCTCTTTGTGAATCTGTCATAACCTCACTCTTTGCCTCACTTAACTCACTAAACTTGAAATATTTTGCAATAATAGAGCAATACCTTTAGCTGATTAAGTCCAATACTGTGCTAAAACAAATATTATTCATACCTATTTGTGAGGTTTCCGAATGGTCACGTGGTGATCGTGGTGACCTGTAGTCACGTGGTGACCGTGGTGACCTATGGTTACATGGTGATCGGGCCGCATGTGCGTTGATTGGGAGGCAGTGAGCTTGCATGGGTCAGTCGCACTGAAGCAATCGTGCAGAGTGGAAGACTCGATTTGTACTGTGCCATTATTCGGATTATTTGTCGTTTTCTTATGCTAACCGTGTCGTGCTCTGGTAGCCAACATAATTAATTCTCTACTGTACTGTTCAGTGAGACAACACTATTCTAGAATAAAAATATCAACGTTACATTAAAATATTTTACGCAATACAATACATTACGCAATAGAAGTTTGGAAAAAGATCCCTACTGTTTGGATTTTATATTGAGGATAATTATATCCCTGCTCTCTGGAAATAATATTGTGAGAATTGAAATATTGTGGAATTTTGGGAAAACTCAATGAGACAGATTATTATTGAATAAAATTATACAAATCCCAATAATTGGTTGACACTGTTCCTGGTTTTTGATCGCATATTTGGATTCATAATTTTATATTTTGAGGAAGTGATTGTATTGCTATGGATTGAGATATTGTTAAATATATCAGATTTGTCAAACATAATATTGGCACACAGAATTGATTGGTTGGTTGATAAACCCTTACTTGAATATTGTACGGTACTAGAGATTGGCTGTACGAACCTTGATTGTCCAATTATATGTCCTGATTTAGTCAGTAGTCTTGATATAAATTCCACAGAGGAGGCAGTCCCAATTCTTCACTCGGGTTTCATTTTATAAACAGAGAGATTCATATTATATGTCCACGAGATGAGTCATAATTGAATGCATATTGTCCTGAGTACTACCATTACTATTGTTGAACCACACACACACATAGAACCATATTCATTGACATTTATACCAATAGTGAATTGAATACAGGAGGCTACAGAAATTCAGATTATTGGAAAAAAAATTATTCATTGTGAGAAGTTATCCACTCTATCACATTCATTAGAATTGGCTGATATCCAATATCATTGAATAAATTGCATGAGCTTAGAAGTTATCTTCTCCCAATTGAGTTGAATTAAACAGGAGAAGACAATTACCAAGTACATAGTCATTTTTATACAAATCAATTTACATCCAAGAATATTTCATTAATATTTATATCTATTACGTCATATACATTTTCATTACACTTATATACATACATAATATCATACCACTGCAGTAGCCTACATCATTATTTTCGAAAACTCCCTCGTGACATTGCTCTTGTGACAATCCAGCAAGCAGAATTTTATTTATACTTGATGTAGGCATACTGCTACAATAATTAAATTATCATTAAAATGATTTAATTAATAAAAATAAAATCAATGAAAATATGAATAATTATGATTATCTAATTCTATCAGAAATTTCATTCACTTCAATTATTTATATATATTATTTATGTATAGTAGTACGGGACGCATTTTTTATATATATTTATTACCTAATATTTCGTTACTTGGACAAGTAATGAAATATTAGGTAATAAATCTATATCAAAAACTGTATTGTATCAATGAAACTATGGCTATATAGTATTCATGGAATACATAGCCACTGACATACATGTAAAAGCCAAAATATTTTGTACATACACTTAAAATGAAATGATCACTTTGTATAATACATTCATATTATTTAACCTCCAGTGTATTGCTGACTAGCTGTGTTTCAAATTAGCGTATGCACACTAGTAATTATTGTTATACACGTGTGCACCTAGACACACACAAACTCTTACTACTACGCTATTTAAGAGTTTTGTCATGTCTAATTCTTACATTTTGTCTCCCTAATATTTACCCGTGTGTTTATGCAAGAGACAAGTAATCAATGCAGAAATTTTAGCGATGCTTCAAAATATGGGCTTTCAGGTATTGTATGGGTGAGCTTGATTCCATAGTCGACAAACAAACTCAAAATCTCGTTCTCCGCTATATGCTATATACACAATGATGAACACTTCATTCATGATCATCTCACCAAACCGCCCTCTGGTAGATACAGAACTGTTAATATAGAACTGTATGGGGAAGAGATGCTTTCTTCAGAGCCATGATGCTTCGCATAAACGAAATTTTTAAGTAATACTTTTATAACAGTCAGCATTTTTCAAGCCTACTATGATGGTTTTCTTAGCACTATTTTTGTAAACACTACTGTGCTGGTGCATGTACATGTATATAGTTCGATAATAGTATCTTACAGACAAAATTTTTCTCTATTTCAGAAAAGGGAAGACAATTTCTTATCACATTTATAATCTAATGCCCGAAGTTTTGCAGCTAAAGCAGCAAATTATTTCTCTAACTATTACACAGCAATAAATACCAATAGTTCATAAAATCTGTGGTAGCAACCAATGATAGCAGCCAGAAAACAGTCTGCGGTAGTGAATAAATAAGGAACAAAGATGTGACAATATGATAACACATTGTATATAATATGTAATAAATATTTTTCTACTTGTCATATTCATCACCTATGAACGATATCTTGGTTAACACATGACATTTTCCGACACTTTTGTGCCGAATGCATAGTTTGAAACACATTCACTCAGGAAGCGTTTATCCATTTTCAGTTTTCTGCAGAAATCCACTGTTAGCTGTATCTCATCATGGAACTGTGTAGAGTGTATCACATAAGGTCGTTGGCTATCAGTCACGGCAATGCACCATTCTTTTGCCACTCTTTGGTTTAAGGAGGTAAAATAGGATACCTAAAGACAGCAGTACAAAAATAGAAGATTATATAATTCAGACTACAGTAACTCTGGTTTGATACCGTAGCTAAGTTCTTCTTCTTCATGCTCAGCATTACTTTAGCCGATATTCACTTATTGACAGCACAATATATTAGAAAATTACGTTTATTCTATTTATTTCCATAAAAACAGCCATATTAAGTTGGTAAACCCACCAGCCATTCACTTTTCTTAGTCAAGTTGAGTTGAGTCAAGTCACACTAGTGTGCGAGTTCAAGTCAAATTAAGTCAGCATGCGGACAAGTCGAAGACAAGTTGAATCGTGACTTGACCTGGTAAGTCAAGTAAAAACTATCACTTGGAACCAGTTTTGCTAACCTCATCCCAGAAGTCTTTCTCTTTAACTTCTGGCTGCTCCCACCACAATTTCTCTACAGCTTTATACAACAGTTGATCTCCTCTGTTAAACTCTGCAGATAATAACCTTTCTACAGCTTTTTCAGATAATTCCATGGAACCAGAGTTTGTTACTGTGCTCGTTTGGTAGAATATATCTATGTAGTCCCAACAGAATCTACGTTTCAACATAACCAGTGATGCATCAAATTTCTCTTTCAAGATTGGAATGTCTATCCTACAAAGAATCAAAGAAATAGAACAGAAACATGTTCTCGGAATTGAGAATGTGTCAAAGCTTGCATTAAATTTACAAAAATCTAGCCTATTCTGCCACTTGAAATTGTCGGTCAAGTTTAATTTTGGAAAATATTTTCATCACTGCCTGCAATGTACGTGCAATTGTTGGGTAGGCAGATAAAAGTATTAACATGAAAATTAAATAAAACCAATGATAAGATCAATTGGCCGATTGCCCTTTCATTGCCCCTCTTGTTCTTGACCTAACCAACTTTATCCTAGCAGCCTAGTAATTCAATTCAATGAGCAGAAACCACCCCTTGGGTCCCCTACTATAAGTACACACTAAAGATTAGTCCCGCTTTCTTTCCTACGAACACAGAGACTATGCTCATTGCAACCATGAGCTTTCCCGAATGCGGATGCATAATCAATGCTATTTACAATGCAATATTAATATATATCAATCTTAATATCCATGATTAATAATTTTTTGATTCTTCATCTAAACTTACTTGGGTATGGTGTAAGATATATACTTTTGCATTTCCTCTACACTTCCGCGGTTGCTATAATTAAATCCAAAATATGTTAGCTGTTGTAGATGAAATCGGATTCTATCATTCTTCCACTTGTCTTGCAGGATAAAATTCTCTGGTGTCTATAATAATAATAATAAATAGACACTTTGAATGGATGTTAGTTCGAGGTAGGCACAGTTTCATATAATTTTGCAATAGCCAGTGTTCCTGGCCAAAATTTGAGATGTAGAAGTTGTCTTCCCTGCTACAATGATGCCAATCCAAGTTACTCCAACCACAAGCAAGGACTTTAGAGTAACCATGTAATACTGGCCTTACATGACTGGCTAAGTGTTTACCTAGAAGCAGCTGTTTGAGATAGCTGGTTTTCTTAGTAGAGAATTGCTATTCTCACTAGTGAAATCCCAAACCAGAACAAAAATTGCATGCGATCACTGGTGAAAGCGAATTGCTAATATACAGTGTAATACTACAGTTTTAATTGCCACACAATAACCTTGTATATTGCTAATGATATTATTAGCAGTTTGAATAGGTGTGAATAGGGCAACATCACTGATGGCCATTTGCTCTTGCCAGATAAGATGATATGAGTAAATTGGACTAATTCACCGCGCTGTTCTCCACACAGGTCAGCCAAGTCTGTTAGAGGTCAGCAGAAGTAAATAATTTACATACACACGCATGTATGACGGCCGGCATCTGTGATCTCACTCAGGAGCTTTGTGACCAAAAAAGCAGCATCTGCCAGCGGAAAAGTGGCTGAAATAGTATATTATTCTTTTCAGCCATGTCATTGTGACCCATTCAAGGATAACAACAAAAACTTGCTGGCTTTACTCTCCACAAATAATTCCAGGTAAGAAAGCAATGATCTAAAGAGATCTGCATTTTGTTCTAGTTTGGGGTGGAGAAGGGGCACTTCACCACTGGCATAGCTACACTACACGTACTATGTGGCACAGGAATACTATAAGGCTAGATGCTCTTCCTAATACCACCAATGACCTTTTAGGGGAAATTAAATTGGGACTCCCACATGGAAGTTCTGAGTCCAGGTCATGGCTGGTCCCTATTGCCAGTGGTAACAATACCATGCAGTATATATTACTCACCTCACGTGTGAAACCTAAATTCTTGTGGTACGTCGCCGCTGACTTAAACCAGGAGAGTGCATCTCTGACGGAGAAGATCATCTTGTAGTTTGGTTTCATATATTGTCCAAATCTTGTCTCATTATAAAACACATGATTGACCATGGCATCTGCTCTACTCATATTATCTGGTCCGATATCCCAAGCTTAAAAACAGTAGAAACTGTTGTTTAAAGTGCAATAAAGTGGCTAAACTCAAAAATTACTTTTGAAAGTTATATAAATGTAGGGCCTATATGATATCATTATTATGGTCTATTTGTTGCACTTGCTAAAACACCAGAAGATAGAAATCCGCAATGCTGCTTAGAACCTCTGGTGTTGAGAGTATAAACATAAATCTTTGACAATGCCGGTTCAGAATTTAGAAGCCTGGCATACTTGGCATTAAATAAATAGATGGCTCTCATTAAAAGTACGTTCAAAACCGAACTTGTAAACTGAGTATTCAATACACTATACTTTTAAAATAAATATTTGAAGGAAATTATTTTCATGTGCATGTATACCCCAATATAATATTCCTTGTACTTACTGTCACCTTTGTCCTTTGTTATATTTAGGAAGGTACCTCGGGTTGTAAGCAGTATATTTAACTTGCTTTTCAAGGCGAATCTTACAAAGATGGTATACAGAGTTGAAGAACCTGTTTTTGGTACTTTTACTAAAGCAAAAATACGATTCTTTTCTTTACCCTGACATTTCCTTTTGCTTGAGACTACAAAGCATAAAAAAATGCACATGGTCAAATTTAAAATAGTTTAGTTATTATTCTCCAATCTAGAATGAACACTTTGCAATTGCATGTATAACACATGTAACAATCACAATCATGCTGATATTGTAAGCAAAGGGTAGCTACATACACATGCATCCTATGCTACATAGCTCAACAACGTTATAACACGTGTTTTTGAAATATTTCTCTTCCATTTTGGAAATTCAAGTCATGTATACTCAGATGAGGTGACTTGAATTTTAATGCACATAAATTCATGTAGCACGGTAGACCCTACTTGTGTTTGACCTTTCAGCTAACTGTTTGTCTTTTCCTATTGAATAAATTAGTCCGTCTCCAGATGGACTCCTAAAAATACAAATGAAGTGATAAATGGATGAAACTGGAATCAGTTGCATATTTATTGCCGCGTTAGTTAAACTGTTGTGGTGTATGATAGTAACTCACATACCACAGCATAAACTGAAGTTGCATATAAATATGTGCTACCACCTAAGCACATGAAAACTAGATTCTACAAATAAAAATAGATAAAACTAAATAATGGTGGTACAGTGAAGTGTTGTGTGTGAATAAAACACTAATTAAGGTACATGTACGTAACGAAAAATTAATAAATAATATTATGCTTCATACCACATTGCTCAGACGAAGGAAAACTTCTTTTTTTATTAGAAGTTGTCTATTCCTGTGGTGAAAGCCTTTTAAAAAACTTTAGCTTTTTATTAAGATCACATGGGTACATTCTCTATTATCACCTTCCTCTAGCCATAATAACTTGAAAACATTGAACAAATATTATGCATATTTTATGTAAAGATAAAACCAACCTAAAATAAAGCTCAAGAAATAGTATCGCACATGAAGTCACCACTAGACCGATGAAAACATGACGTGCAGCCGCCCGCATTTTGTTGAAGGTATTAACAGTGTTTAGTTGAAAAGCTCTAAGCTAGGTAGTATATTATCAGCTGCTATTACTAGTAGGGTGTTAGTGACCACATACCTACTACATTGTATATATAACTTATGCACGCTATTGTGTTTTGTGTATTGATTTTTTTGGTGATAACTAGAAGACTTATTGTATTCTATTAGTCACCTTGTATGGATAGTGCAAACCACTAGCTATTCAATTACCTATGTTATAGTAGTGTGTTCATATACAATATTGTTACACGTATATTCACAAGAGAACCTGGTGCCTGCGTCATGCATTGCCAGTATCCTAGTGACTCATTCAATCCTAGTTGGCGATCTTTGGACCAACGGCTAGAATATCCCTTTCCCACAGATACAGGCACCTTACCATCCACCTCCTAATGGCATGTATTGATATGTACTATAATAATACGTTGTGTCCATTATTGCACTACACTGTAATAACTCTCTTGCTAATAAAACTACTCAGGCTTGTATAATACTAATCTTCTGGTACAGGGAACTAATTAGAAGAACCACAGCTGACGGCCAGCCAATCGGAAAAAAATGACCTACAATCACATATAAAAGGTGACAATAAAATCGTAATAAAATTGGATACAACTTGTTGACGATTTTCGTTACTATTATCAAGGAGTAAAAGAGGAAGGAGGCTTGTCTTTGAAAACCTGTATATATGTTACAATGGGCTTCCGGTGTTCGATGTGCGCCTCGGGTACTCGGAAACTTTGTGTCAAGATTGTGAGAGCTATTAAAAATTATTAAAATTAACACAAAGCTTCCAAGCTAGCTATTTTTATCCAAATAATAAATAAACATACTAAGCATTCAATTAGCCGCATACAAACCACTTCAAAGCCTCTTCAATTAAAGTTATTATTGTATAAAGTCAGTATTCGGTTAAAAATTTGCATTCTGGACACATGTCTACACTTTATACAGTGTAACAACTGTGATCAACCCACCATAATTTATTTGCATGTAGAGTCAAACTTGCTGAAGTTGGTAGGCTATAACTAAAAATAAAACTTTAACTATTTCATAATAAATAAATTACATGAAAGTTAAAATTCTGGGAAAACACGCTAAATTTGTGTGACAATTTTCTCTCCCTACGAATCTTTGTTAGCCAACATCCGATGCTAAAGTAATAGCTGGGATTTTAGTAAAGTTGGTAGGCTGGTAAGTGAGCTATTCCAACAGCCCTTAATAAATGAAAATAATGCCATGAAACCTAGGTTACTTCACACGAGTTTGTCATCACAAGAAGCTATTAGCAATGTGATTGGCTACAATCCCAGTGACATATCTAGCGCCAAACTCCACTATATTAGTATCTTTGTTATCTTTATATTAGTGGCATTTGTATCAATTTTAATATACTGGCGAAGTTGTCCACTCTCTGCAGTGAACATTCAGCGACTCAACTAAACACATTCAGATACCAAGGCGCACATCGAACACAGATTTCTAAAAGACGAGCCTCCTTCTCTCCTTACTCTTTGTTATTATACATAATGACTTGTATACATTATTATACTCGTACATTGTAATGAAGTTGAGTCGTTATGGCAGATAAAATATAGGCACATGGTATGCAAGGTATAACTGATACAAAGAGTGACAGTAGGACAGATTGTACAGTCAGAATGAGCACTCGATATAGCTGTAAGCGTTACTAACTGGGAATATACTAGCGTCATCTCCTACAATATTGTGGTGATCCAGACATTCCAGATAGGAACAGCCTCCTGGAGCCGCACACTAACATTGCAGTACCTGACTGTTATTTGTATGCTCACCTTGTATTGATTCGTATACTTGTACTTATCAATTTATAATTTATACTGAGCAATTAATGGAACATTAATGTAACCAGTTTATTATTCTACATGTATGTCTAATTGCCTTGCATGCCTACCATAAGCGAGGCCGAGGTTTCAGAACTTACTACTTTTCATATATTGTCTGTTTTATACCATTATGAGCACTTTTCATAATGGCCGACCCTTTTAAGGTCGGGCCTTGGCCTTTTGCTGTCATATTGTTATGCCATGTCCGGGGCTGATGCTATATCGTCCCTGACAATGCTATATCGTCCCTTTGACCGGAACTATTGCCAGAAACGGTGTTAGTGTTTTCTAAGTGCAATCAGTTGATGCTTAGACTCCAATAAAGTCACATCATCTCAGCAGCTATACAGAGTCTTATCTCTTAGCGAAGCCAGTTCCCGCTCTTGGTCCCATTGGACCAGGTACCTTGAGCTGTCCCATATGCTAGAATAACACACTCTTTTTAAAGCACTGTATCAGTCCTATGGCCCTTACACGTGAATAATCCACAAGTACTGCAGTTCACTCTATATGTAGTGCAGGAAGTATAGTCTAGTCGACCACTCCTAGGCTCTTCCCACACTCGTACCATTGGTACCGGTGTGATACGCAGCATAAAACATTACAATATGTGATGTTACAATCAAAATGTGAAAATGAAAAATGAGGAATAATGAAACCTATGCAACCTATTCACAGCACCAGAATGAAATTTATAATAGAAACAGTTTTTACCTTATATGGTGGTTGTCACAGGCTCCGCCCACCACTCTTAATAACTGGTGGATAGAAACCTGAACATATTGTGGTGAACTTTGTATTTAATGTAGTCCCTGAGTGCTAGTGCACCGACTACATGAGTGAGTTATGGTCATATCAGCTATCTATTGCATGACTATACCGTATTATTAAATACATTGTACATAATTATAGCCTGTGGTTAGAAAGATGAGAGAAGATACTATTCCTAAACTGTATGTAGTAGAGGTGACAACTCCAGAAAATTTCATGATCGAACGTTGTATTTTTTAATTCCTATTGTATTATGTACGGTATATAAATACAGATACAATGTCAACATATCACCCTATGAGACTGCTACACTATTATATGCAATGCACATAGCCTACAGAATGTAGGGGTAGCACAAAGAAGAATTAACTTAATAATATGTGGATTTGTCCACTTTTTAAACCTCAAATCCCATGATGCTTGACAATGAAAATTGAAATGTGGTAAATTAATCACAAATGTGTTCATTCGGCTTGCATATGTTTTTTACATCCTATTGGGTGGCGGTAGAATCCTATAATAGAGCTGGCAGATATCAATCTTCTAAAAAGATAGGCCTAGTTGTATTTATTCAGAATCGAAATACGTAATTATGTAATTATCATTTCAACATTCAGTTAGAGTAGCACATATCCTATAACTTTTTCATAGGGAGTGGTTATAATACTAATATTAATTTAGCCTGAAGATTTTAATCAGTTTCCGTCCCAAAGTCATCTGCACTTTCTTTGCAACTATGGTACCACACAGCTTAAAACAATATTATTCTTCTACATTAGTTCTAATGCTTAGCCTATATATTACGTTTTACATTAGCGCGGTTAACATGCGATAGTCTTTGAAACTTTTGTTCCAAGTGCATAATTTGCAACACATTGAAAAAGGTCGTTTTTATCTATTTTCAGTTTTCTACAGAACTCCACTGTTAGCTGTATCTCATCATGGAACTGTGTAGAGTGTATCACATAAGGCTGTTGGTCTCTAGAGACTATACCGCACCATTCTGTTGCCACTCGCTTGTTTAAGGAGGTAAAATATGATACCTAAAAGAAGTAATACAAAGTTAGAAGCCCACCTTTGAGTAACCTAAGTATGGAAAGACAAAATATTTGCAAGAAAGCAGAAAGAGATTTTCCTTTCCTACATTTTCCTGCTGTAATTCGTGAATGAGAATGAAAGAGGCAAGAGAGAACAACTTTGTACCATAATTAGTATCTTGTGTGTTTAACTTCCTAAATCAATGTATATGTGAGATCTGGTGGACGTCAATGGTATAAACAAACACATGTAGAGTAGTGAGTAGTACTAGTGTGCTCTTGAAGTTTAACCGCTACTCAGTAGTCATGCTGTCATGCTACCAATCAATGGTTCTGAAAGAGCAGCCAATGACGTTTGGCTAGTACAGTGATGATGGAAATTATGAGACCGCCCTTGAAATTTTCCATTCATTGTGAGAAAACTCTCTTTTTAAACACTTTTTCCATAAGAATAATTTTATAATGAATAGCATTGTAATAGAAAGCTTAGAACTTCAGCTTTCAGATGCACATTATCTGACGCACAGAGATTTAAAATTTAGCACATCTTTAACATATTATATTGCTACGGTATGTCGAAATTGGTGACACATGACGGTTTTCATCTAACTGTAATTGAATATTGTCGGTTAAAATATTTTGATTTTATTGAACAGCAGCTCTTTGAATTTATGTGCTGACCTCAAAAAGGCCTTTGGGGTTTGTGTATGGCTTAGTATTTTGATGGCTAGTCTCTTTTATTCAGCCAGTGAGCGGCAACATCAGGGCATACTTTCAGTAAGGGCGTTGAGATGTTGTACTGACCCAACTCAATACTACAAATGTACATGTAGGACTGAGTTTTCAGCTGTTTTAGCCTTCTGATGCTTTTAGATTGTTTTAGATGAAATTTATCTAATGGTGGTGCATAAATTTTCATTAGGGTTCAGATCAGGTGAATGTGCTTTCCATAAAAGGACATTGCGACCATTCATCCACATTTGGTGTGACACACAGGCTGTGTGACAGGCTGTGTGACAGGCTGTGTGACAGGCTGTGTGACAGGCTGTGTGACAGGCTGTGTGACAGGCTGTGTGACAGGCTGTGTGACAGGCTGTGTGACAGGCTGTGTGACAGGCTGTGTGACAGGCTGTGTGACAGGCTGTGTGACAGGCTGTGTGACAGGCTGTGTGACAGGCTGTGTGACAGGCTGTGTGACAGGCTGTGTGACAGGCTGTGTGACAGGCTGTGTGACAGGCTGTGTGACAGGCTGTGTGACAGGCTGTGTGACAGGCTGTGTGACAGGCTGTGTGACAGGCTGTGTGACAGGCTGTGTGATAGGCTGTGTTACCTTGTTTTAAAATTCAATCATTACTAAAGAGCTGCCTGACTGCAGGTGGCAGCACTATTTCCAATATTTTGCAGTATTTAATAGAATTATCTCTCCCATCAACAAAATAAAGATGTCTAGGACCAGATAGACTGAAGTCACTCTACAGGAGGACTGATGCAGTGGGTCATAAGCGCATTGGGCTGAACTCCTCACCTGGCTGTCTCATATAAACCAGCGCCACTGTGAATTGAGATTGCGAAAGTGCTTATATCACTGAAAAGCGCCTTCGCTACTGGTCCCCTGTACAAAAGACATGTTTCTTGGTTGGCTTCAGCTTTGCTTGCCCCTGTATTTCTGTCAGCAGAAGCTTTCTTCGAGCTTTGCACCCGAAAGTCAATCTTTTCCCAACACTGCACAAATAACGTGTGAACTCAATTCAATTCCAGTAGATTCTCAAAGATCTCTGGACAGTTAGGGCTCAGTGGGATGTCTCTCCACTAGTGAAATGCAGACAAGCTTCCTGGTAAATTCCTTCATCCATGACCTTGATATTTCTTCAGGCTAACACTAACATCCTCTTTCCAGCTATTGATTATATGTTGACACACTATTCTTTACACAGACCACTTCCTTGGCCATCTCGTGCTGTGATGAATGAAGATTGCATGTCTTTCTTAAGAAAGTTGTGACAGCAGATGAAACTGAACTGAAAACTTTCAGTTGAAACACATTTTAGAGCAGAGTTATACACTACACAGAGTTGACTCACCACCTCACATGAAGTCTTCAACAGTTGCAAGACAACAAGAATGAAGTTGCAAAATACCCATTGCTAGACCAAAGGACACGATATTGTAATGGTACGCACAGTCGCCTCATATCACCTGACACTCATTGTTATGTGTGCTTACATGTACATGTATATATTTGCTTGCATTCTGTACTACTTAACTATATACCATTGTACATTCATGTATGGCAATTACTGAGTCTTCTGGTACCTTTTATACCCATGTAAAGAGGCCCGACCTCTCAGAATCACTTGATATTCATTTTGTATATGAATTGGAATTATAAGCAACTTTTGTATAACCCGACCTATTTTGGGTCGGCCATCGGGCTTCCGGCCGCCATGTTGTTGCGCAACTTCCGAACGACCCTACGTCGTCTTTTCCCGACACTACGTCGGGCGGAAGTTCTTATACTATATAAAGGGCCATGTTTTATCATTCGTTGTCTCAGTCTTTGCTTGGCTTTCAATAAAGACACATCTATACTTGATACAGAGACTTTCACTTCCTTTTGCCAGGTCATTTGCTTAGCGAACCGCCTACTAGGTCGGATCATTCTTTTTCATAGTATAGTCTCCAGGCTAGACTCAGGACCAGATGGATCGTCTCTGGTAGTACTTTGACTACTGAGACCGCTCGATCTTTCATGTAATGGGAAGGCCTAGCGCCACTCATAGGCACTTCATTTCTTGGGTCGGCTGTCGTTCACGGACGACCGCTTGAAAAACCAAAAACCATTACAATATATCATTTGGAGCTTGCAAGTTTTGTACAAATAGAGAGATTTCGGAGTTTAGACAGCTAAAACACTCGAAATATCCTCATATATAATGAGTTGAGAAAGAGTGTGGAGAATTAGGAGAAAACTTGAGTATATTACAAATAAATGGAGAGATAAAATTCGTGCTCAAGTGCATTTGATACGTATGGCGGTCCCATAATCTCCGTCACACCTATCTTATCCATATAGCCTTGCTAGGAAAGCACATCCATGACGGTTATAATGTTATGTTCACCAGAGTAACATGATAGTGACATAAAAGAGTCACAGTTTATGAGTATGACATCACTAACCTCATCCCAGAAATCTTGCTCTTTAACTTCTGGCTGCTCCCACCACAGTTTCTCTACAGCTTTATACAACAACTGATCTCCTTTATTAAACTCTGCAGATAATAATTTTTCTACAGCTTCTTCAGATAATTCCATAGAACTAGAGTTTGTTACTGTACTCATTTGGTAGAAGATATCCGTGTAGTCCCAGCAGAATCTACGTCTCAACATGACCAGTGATGCATCAAACTTGTCATTCAGGACTGGAATATCTATCCTGGAAGAAATCAGAGACGTGGTATATGAAATAGTAAGAAGTATATAAATTTTGAGTTCATTTTAAGGATGTTAATAATTCATACATTAATACGTACAGATTTTGGTGGTATATTTCATATATACATATGGAGATTTTTTGTGTCATACATGATACTATGTAAGAGCGTAAAATTTTTGGTGACCAGATAATTTCATAGCCTCCACATTGTATACATCTGTGTAAACTGTATCATAACAACGCTGTATAAAGTGTATTAGGCCGAGGGCCTAGTCAGTATGCTGTTTTTTATATTATATTTCATGTAAACTGTAACGTCTATTGTTAGTTTTCTATACCCAACCTAGGGGGGGGGGGGGGACGACTTTGTTTGTATCGGCCTTAGTACACCCGATGTTGTGCCCTAGTCATCCCTCTCAATTTCTGTATGGTATATTGTTGTATTACTCTTGCAAAGACTGACCACTGGTCAGTAGGCTTGTTTCAATGAATCATGTTATGTGATCACTATAGCATGATGGTAGAGCACTCTTGCTCTTTGTTCGTAGGGCACCGAGTTCGAATTCCAGCAAAACCTAATCTTCTTTCATTAGTAATTTGTTGGTTCACTATAAAATACTAAGACTGGATTACTATTCTTCTATGTCAGGGATGCCCAAACTCTTTGTTGGAAAGGGATAAATTCTAAAATCGCATCAGAGCAAGGGACACTTACTTTTTGCTGCTGAATTTATTGCGATTATCAATAATGGGCATTTCAATTATGATACAATAGGAGTTATTTTATAGCTATAACATGAGTTCATACCTGTCAACTATCCTGATTTGGGCGGGACGCTCCCTATTTCAAACTCTCACTGACATGAGTATTTATTGATTTTTTTTCAACCAAAGTATAATAGCAACAGTCATCTACTTTTGAAATACACGAAAACAGAATCAAGGTAGAAACAGATTAGTGAATTTTGCGCCGTTATTAGCTGCAAAATGATGTTGAAGCAACAGGGCGTCACAAAATTGAGCGCAAAACACCCTGTTCGTCAAATATCAAGCGTGTTTAGCTCTCGATATCACTGACTTCTGATTGGGCAGCAAAATTTTTATCGGCTCCATTTTACACTTTCGTCTGTAAACAAAAATTCCAAGTTGAGTCGTTGTTATAATGTGATGTGCATGTAGGAGGCATGACAAATACAACAATAATTGCCTTCCTTGGCACGCATGCGAAGACTAGCAATTGCTCTCATGGAGGACACATCGCTAGTGTGTTGTTCAGTGGAAAAAAGTCGTCAGGCTAGCAAAGCGTGGTGGAATGTGGAATGCTAGTCTGTTTCAGCCTTAAGCAAATTATATGAAAATTGTAATGAATATTCTATGCATACTACATGATTCAATTGTGAATACAATTATTAGTGGGTGACATGGAATTGTCCCTTCTCTTGTATCATCCTCAGAGTCTATGTCTCCTTTAGTAGTTGCCTGGTATGTTGGTCAGCCAGTTTTATCTGATTCTTGTTTTTGATATAGTTAAGGTGACTGAACAAACTTTTACAAGAATGTCCTACCAAAGAGTGTTATCAGTTTGACAGCAATTTTAGACAATTTGGAGTGGCTGCGCTTTCCACTTTACTTTGTCTTCAGCTCTTAGCACTGTGATTAGGTTAATCAGGCCATCAATTTATTGTAGGTTTTAAATAGTTGACAGAACATTTACATCTGTATCAGCCAAAAATATTTTGAGATTTTCAAATGTGGGGACTTTTTAGCATTGTGATGTACTGTATTTTCAAGTGTAACTTGAGCAGTGCAATTGCTTTCACTGCTCAGCCACAAAAAGAGATGTTGCATGTGAAATTTGAAAAGTGATGAAGGGACACCGAAATCTATGCAAAGGGACACTGTGTCCCTTAGGGGCACATTTGGGCATCCTATTCTACGTTGTATAAATGCACCAAACATAGAACTTTTGAAATGATGTTCCATCCAGATAAATAGAAGGATGTATGGCAAACTATATGTTTCTGGAATCTGCCTTTTTGGTGATTCCAAAAATAGTATTATCAACCCAAATACTACTGACAGTGTCGAAAACTCTGTTGTGAATAACTGCATTTCTTTCGTCTTTTGGTTGATATTGTAATGGTTCAGGACATTTGTATATACGACTCCAGCCACCCTGATGGACCCTATAGCACCCTAAGTGCCTAGTAGTTGCCACAGCGCTACTCATCTAACACTTGCTCTCTTGCACTTAGCTGTTTCTATACTCATACTTGCCTTGTATTGCATGTCTAACCATACATTTGATAATTACATACCTGTATATAGCGTTACTGAGTCATTGTACTGTTTTTATACCCATGTAAAGAGACCCGACCTCTCAGAATTACTTGATATTAGTTTTGCATATGAACTAGATCATTCTAAGCATCTTATGTAATAACCCGACCCGTTTTGGGTCGGGCGTCGGGCTTTTGGCCGCCATGTTGTTGCGCAAATTCCGGACGACCCTACGTTGTCTTTTCCCGACACTACGTCGGCCTTTTTACCGGAACTTCCTCCGGAAGTTCTGTTACTATATAAAGAGCATTGTTTTTATGTTTGTTGTCTCAGTTCACGCTTGGATCTCAAAAAGACACATCTATACTTATATACAGAGACTTTCACTTCGTAGATAGGTCATTCTAGTTGTTAAGGTCCTCGACCTTGCAACACGAACTGCTTACTAGGTCGGATCACTTTCTTCCTCAGTATAGTAAACAAGCATTGACTCGGGATCACATGGGTCGTCTTTGATAGTTCTTTGACGATTGACCCCGATCAATCTTTCATGTAATGAGAAGGCCTAGCACCACTCATAGGCACTTCACTTTGGACTCGGGAGTCGTTTCAGGACGACCACACCAGAAACCAAAATCTATTACAATATTATGATGAAATACAATATTGAATTGAAAAAATCGAAAGAGCTATAATTTATGAATCAAAAAGATCGTTAGTGAAATCTTGAATCATAGCAGGCCTACTGGTCAGCTCTTTTTGCCGAGAGTTACCGGAAGTACATTCTATGTAAAAAGGAATGATGTTTTATTCTAACTAGCGGACTCTTAGCCTAGGTTCCTTCGGGGACTAACAGTCAGAGTGCTAGGGTAGGGTAGAACTAATGCTGTCACAATAATATACAAGTAGAATACTGGAACCTACAGGTCGACTTTCAAGCACAAATATACCAGTTAGTACATAGTCTACGTTTCACTTGGCATGCAATAAGGAAGGGTCGATAGACCACTCTTTGACCTTTCTGTGCTCTTACCAGGCATGCCCAAAGACAATACAATATCATTAACATCAGGTTTAGTTAATTGGTTAAGCACAGTGCTGACAAGTTTGAGTTGTTACTGGCTGGAACTCTTTAAAACTTTTTGTCTTACTACTGACTAATATTTTAATCACAGATCTGACTCGAACGATTTTGAATGTGTGCTGACTAAAAGCATGTGGTCAAAGTTTAGTATGTCCACAAGAAAAGCTAGGTCAAGGTTATAGCTTTAGTGTTAAGTGCTGTGTCTATCATAGAATATCTGCAGATAGTGACTAGTTATTTTATAATTATTCATATTAACTTACTTAGGTACGGCATAAGATAAGTACTCTTTGATTTTTATCAAATTGTTGCTATTTTTAAGATTGAATCCCAGAAATCTCAGCTGTTTTAGATGAAGCACACGTCTAAATTTTTTCCACTTATCGTTCATAAGAAGTCTCTCTGGTGACTACAACAATGAAGTATAAAAATGGTGTAATAATAACAAAAATGCATGTAATAAAAGTCATGTTAAAGGAAGTCCTGAAACAGTAATATCTCTGCCTGTAGACTGATCATCTGGGACTGTAAGTAATTTCAAATTAGTAATAGGGCTTCGATATATGACTAGCATGAGAGAGAAATATTGTGCAATATCTTTCAAGATACAACAAAAGAAACAAAGAACAACTTCTAGCCATAACCATTAGTTTATGACCACTCGTGAGCACACCTGTGAGCACCTGTGAGCACCTGTGAGCACCTGTGAGCACCTGTGAGCACCTGTGAGCACCTGTGAGCACCTGTGAGCACCTGTGAGCACCTGTGAGCACCTGTGAGCACCTGTGAGCACCTGTGAGCACCTGTGAGCACCTGTGAGCACCTGTGAGCACCTGTGAGCACCTGTGAGCACCTGTGAGCACCTGTGAGCACCTGTGAGCAAGATGTAGCATGTTGATGATATTCCTGATTCAGAATTAGTTGGCAGTTTTATAAACGTAAGTTTCGTTGGGCTGTAGATGGGGCTGAAGTGCATGTAAACCACCTGGTCTAACAGGTGCACAAACTGCATGTACATGTACATGGTAGTTCCCTGCATAATAGACATTTGGGAGTTGTGTGACTTTGATATACAGAGAAGACAATCACCAAAATTAAATAGAACCCTGGATGCTGCTGACTTGTTAATGGTTCACCAGCATCATGTCCACTCCTATGAATACTGTCCACTCCCATGAATACCGTCCACTCCCATGAATACTGTCCACTCGCATGAATACTGTCCACCCTCATGAATACTGTCCACCTCCATAAATACTGTCCACCACCATGAATGCTGTCCACTCTCATGAATACTGTCCACTCCCATGAATGCTGTCCACTCTCATGAATACTGTCCACCCTCATGAATACTGTCCACCCCCATGAATACTGTCAACTCCATGAATCCTGTTCCCCCCATAAATACTGTCTACTCCCATGAATACTGTCCACTCCCACAAATCCTGTCCGCTCCCATGAATACTGTCCACCCCACAAATCCTGTCCGCTCCCATGAATACTGTCCACTCCCATGAATACTGTCCATTCCCACGAATACTGTCCACTCCCATGAATACTTTCCACTCCCATGAATACTGTCCACTCCCATGAACACTGTTCACTCCCATGAATACTGTCCACCCCCACGAATACTGTCCACCCCCACGAATACTGTCCACCCCCACGAATACTGTCCACCCCCACGAATACTGTCCACTCCCATGAATTTTCTCCACTCCCATGAATTCTGTCCACTCCCATGAATACTGTCCATCCCCATGAATACTGTTCAGTGAAGTCAAACTTCCGATTTGAAGGATGTACCATGACCAGTCCAAAGCACTTCCAATATACATACATGTAGTTTCAATAATGAAACACTCACAATTTTGCTTATTTCTTTTCTAACGGAGTTGCATTTCACTGATAACTTGAACCACAAAACTTTCTCTCGGACAGAAAATGTCATCTTTTAGTTGGGCATACATTGTAGCTCCAATAATAAAAAATTGATTATTAGAATTGCAATGTAATGGTTAGTATTTTATTATGAAATACTAACCATTTCAGTTGTTGTCCCGCTTTTGTAGCAGTATTTCACTGCTGACTTGAACCATGAAACTTGCTCTCGGACAGAAAATATCACCTTGTAGTTGGGTTTCATATATTTTTGGAATCTTCTCTCATTGTATGTCACATGGTTGAACATAACATCTGCTCTACTCTGATTATCTGGTCCGATGTCCCAGACTGTTAAACAACATGATTCGCTGGCACATTGATATTATTGGTTTTGTTTCAAATAAACTAACTTGCACACGAACCTGCTGTTTGAGTAGATTAAATTTGCAGCTATTGTAAATTCACTGATAGCAAGAATTTCTATATAGCCAGTATAAAAAACTTAGGCAGTGTACTCCAGATTTTGAAATTCTGTTCCTACTTTGCTAAAATCTGCCTATTTACTCCAGATGTTAACTAACTTTATGGTTTCTAGCAGGTGAAATATTCCTGTGGCTCATGGATCATGATGATAGAGAACCCATTTCAACATATAAGCTAAATCTGCTAATATCAGCTGCCTATTGGAGAATTATGGATATTTTCACTCCGTACAAGTGAAACAATATTTTTATAAAGCATTTGTATGCGACTTCAAAAGCAAAGGCATATGACAGAATTATGTGTATTACTATCTTTGGCTTTATTCATACATGTACATGTAGAAATACTTACATTCACCCCTCTCCCGTGTCAAGTCTAGCAAGACACCTTTTTTTGTAAGGATTATATTTAGCCTGTGCGCTAAAGCAAACCTCATGAAAATGGTATAAAGAGTTGAAGAACCTGTTTTTGGCACTTTCACTAAAGCAAAAACACGATTCTTTTCTTTACCCCGACATCTCCTCTTGTTTGAGACTACAAAGCATAAAAATAAACGTGTTCACATTTAGACTAATTTATAAGACTGGTAAACTGATGCTCTTTTTCTCATGCACGTGCTACCACCTTCAAGTACACTGTATGTCGGATAAGAAATCAACCGAATAGAACTTTTACAATTAAATTGCATGGGTGCATCATAAATAGAAGCACAGCTGCTAACACGAGACAGGGTATCTACAGATTCGTCTATTTGCATACACATATATGTACAACCACTGAAAAAATTCCAACTTTTACTCAGCATTTTGCATGAGTATGTATAGGCTGGATTAACTCAGCGGACCTTTTCAAACAAGATCACAATTTTTCGAACGTTGCCCTGTTCGTTTAAATTATTGCTGTGAATTACTAAACTTCATCTGTGGAATTCATTGCAAAATGATTGTGAGACCAATGGTCCAGCACTCACTCTACCATTGGACACGATTCTGTGTTTCACATTTTTATATTATTAATCTTATTCCATTTTATGTGTAATATTGTTTTACTTACCATGTTCTTGCTTGGAAGTTGCTGACATTGTCAGATTGTCATGCAGTGCATACTGACCAGGTCTGCCAACCCTAACACCACCAGATATTCCTGCAATAACATCTGTCGAAGCAAGAGACATGGAATTTTCAGACGACCTGTAATTGTATACGATCATTTCATCTAAGCTGCATACAAATTTGACTATTATAATACATGATGTACATAATCTATGGTGCCTGAGTTAAGTTTAAGTTGAAAAGTTGTCTATTCCTGTGGTGAAAGTATTTTAAAAAACTTTAGCTTTTTATTAGGATCACATGGGTACATTCTCTATTATCACCTTCCTCTAGCCATAATAATTTGAAAACATTGAACAGATATTATGTATATTTTATGTAAAGATAAAACCAACCTGAAATAAAGCTTGAGAAATAACATCACACATGGAGTCACCATTAGACCGATGAAAACATGACGTGCAGCCGCCCGCATATTGTTGAAGGTATTAACAGTGTTTAGTTGAAAAGCTCTAAGCTAAGTAATATACATGTATCAGCTGCTATTACTAGTAGGGTGTTTGTGAACACATACCTACTACATTGTATATATAACTTATGCACGCTATTGTGTTTTGTGTATTGATTTCTTTTTTGTTCCAATGTTCAATTGTTCTCTTTTGTGATAACTAGAAGACCTTATTGTGTTCTATTGGTCACCTTGTACTGATAGTGCAAACCACTATCTATCTAATTACCTATTTTATAGCAGTGTGTTCATATACAATATTGTTATACGACTTGACTCCAGCTCTATGTTGGTGAAAGTACTAGTGCTTTGTGGGGAGTTCTGAAATATACTGTCATGCATAAAATGACCCAAAGATTACATATTTTTCTGGTATAAACATTTTCCAAATACTGTAGAATATTTTGTTAGGCATGTAGAACAAACAACATAACATGGTCCTCACTGGGTATTGTAAATTATTACTATACCGCCATTTAATTATGAATATTATTATAGGTTCAAGTAAACAAGGTAAACGAAGGTGCTAATATGTACAATATGCTATTAAACATTATGCAAACAGTGATTTGGAGAACAGCAAAATATAAATTCTGTGTTCAGAGTTAACCATTATTAAAGAAAACACGATCAGCATCACAAAATGTTTAAATCTAAAAAGTTGAGCCAAGTGGTTAACTATTGCTCCTGTGAGAATTGTCGCTATACTACTGTCACATATAAAGTTTGGTCAAGATGACGTCACGGCTTCAGACTTCAATACCAATATATGTTTATGACAAAATTGTAAATATAGATATGAAATCATATCAGCACACCAACCTTAGATGAATTCCAAGAAGTATTATCACACAGGAGGCTGCCACAAGACCACCGAAAACATAGTTCACAATCTTTAGCATGTTGTTGAAAATATCCAAAGCGTTTAGTCATAGAGCTATCAGATACTATGTATATCTTTTCAGTATACAAGTAACTTGGATTTTGTAATTGTGATAGATTCATGTAAGTTAATAGAGTATCAAAATAATACCTCACTATCCTAATGTTGTTGCATGGTGTGTGGATGCTGCGTTTAGTATGTATTATTGATACTAACCTATCCCTTTTGTAACTGCATTACAACATTGTTCATTATTATAATAGTATTGTATTGTAGTGTTTCAGCATAATTATTCTGACATCATGCATGACCTACTACTGTACAATGGCTTATAATATAGCTTAGCTTATTTTAAAGCTTTCAGTGAGTTAGGTTAGTATTACTAAACTAAACTAAACACCTATTGTTTTTATTAGCTGAAGCAACACTACATACATGTAGTAAAATATTGTAATGGTACGCACAGTCGTCTCCTACATCTGACACTCATTATTGTGTGCACATACATGTATATATCTGCTTGTACTTTACTCTATGTAACTCCTATATTATCATATATACTTGTATAATTATTACTAAGTCTTTTAATGCCTTTTATACCCATGTACAGAGGCCCGACCTCTCAGAATCCATTGATATTCATTTTGTACATGAATTGGACCATTATAAGCAACTTTTGTAGAACCCGACCTATTTTGGGTCGGCCGTCGGGCTTCCGGCGGCCATGTTGTTGCGCAACTTCCGGACGACCTTACGTCGTCTTTTCCCGACACTACATCGGGCGGAAGTCCTTATACTATATAAAGGGCATTGTTTCACTGTTCATTGTCTCAGTCTTCACTTGGCTTTCAATAAAGACACATCTATACTTGATACAGAGACTTTCACTTCCTTTTGTCAGGTCATTCGCTTAGCGAACCGCCTACTAGGTCGGATCACTCTCTTTCAACGTATAGTCTGAAGGTCAGACTTGGGACCAGATGGGTCGTCTCTGGTAGTTATTGGGCTACTGAGACCGCTCGATCTTTCATGTAATGCGAAGGCCTAGCACCACTCATAGGCACTTCAATTCTGGGTCGGTAGTCGTCCAAGGACGACCGCACCAAATCACAGAAACCATTACAATATTACTGGGGTTGATTACAAGTATGATGGTTAGTTTTTAGCATGAAACACTGCTGATCTAATGGCGCAATAGGTAGAGTGCTCGTCTGTCAATCCAATGGATTTTTTTTCATCTATTGTATACAATAAAATTAGCTAGGTATACACAATACTAATCTCATCTGTAACTGTACCATAGGATTACTGCAGGTGCAATTCTACATGTATATTCAACTATAAGACAATAAAAAGGGCTAAATATACTACTTATGAGCCAAAAGAACGACTTAAAATTGTAATTTTGCCTTACCTGCACCTTACCACATTTTACCACAACCATTTACCTTTAACCATCTACCATTTACCATTTACCTATCTATTTTTTGTTGGGTTCGTTAAATTAAATATACGTTAAATAAAACTTCCAACAAAATTCTCAAAATCGTTGTTTTTTTCAGCGTTAAATTAAACCATTGTACAGTATACATGCTTACTACCTACACTTATTACACTGTATATAGTTATTATTCTTATCAACTACTGCTTAGCTAGTGCACATTGTATTGCTATCAACCAATCAGGTCTCTTGTATTCATCTGCAGCTAATTATACTACTGTTGCGCAATCACCTTTCTTACCTGATTATAGTATAAGTTTTTTACCTGTTATACATTCAGGGCCGATGCCACACATCATGCTCATAATTACATATTATCTTTTTCCTTTTATTAAAAGCACTTTTTGTGCATGGCCGATCCTTTTGATGGTTGGACCTCGGGCATGTTGCTATGCAATTTCCGGGACGATACCTTATCGTACCGCCCGATACCATATCGGCCCTTTTAGCCGGAAGTTCATTATGTATAAAAGCCAACACAGTGGCTATTTCAAATCAGTTGTTGATTGCGCTCTAATAAATCAGCATCTCCTAACTCAACCTACAGAGTCTTACTGTTGTAAGCAGGCAGCTCCAGCCTTGGTCCTTGGACCTTCAGCGCCCGAGCTCATCCTCATACTCATTGAAGTCTCTTTCTACACTCCTTGCTGAGTATAAACCATCGGACCTTAACCGATCCCGGATTCTTCATTGAATCTAGCATCGGGTCTACGTCCCTTCATCAACACAAACACTTTCTACACTCCTTTGAAGTATAAACTATAGGATCTACGTCGACCCTTGACTCTTTAATCACTGGCATTATCTAAATATTGTCACGTTATGGCCACGCTGTCATATCTTATTGGTTATTGATATGACTTATTGTAATGTTTTCGTGCTTGAATAACACGGGAGTGTGGGAAGAGTCTAGGAATGGTCAATTAAACTAATCTTCCAGCATTACATAAAGAGTGAACAGTATGAGTACTGTACATATAACCAGAGAAAATAACTCCTAGACTTCAACAATGCTCTAGAGTCTAGACATACCTTATCCATTGATGGAAGCTTCAACTGCATACACTACAGTCTGCATTTGAGTTCTTTCACATGAATTTGCTTACTATGGTCTAATAGTGTTCCATTTTTCTCATGTTCTACCTAACAGTTGATCTATAACTGTTAAAGGTGCAAACACACAGGAGCGTTTTAAAGCGAGCAGTTTCTGAGCAAACCTCAAACGCTATGGCCTCGATAAACACACGAGGCATATGTTTTCACCTTAAGTCTGGCTAGCAATAGACTCCTAGCGTAGTCCTTGTTCATGAATGGACACAATAACAAGAGGGCAAGAGGACACAACTCTGCTTATAGTAGCACAAATATAACAAACCTAAATAAGAGAGGCTGCATTGAACATAGACATAAACCACATGTCATGACCCCTTTAACCAAGCATTGTTCAGGATGGATAAAACCATACGATGATGTATATATATGTGAGTGTAGCAGATACATTGTAGTTGTATAATTATGATCATTTCATTCAAGCTGCACACAAATTTGACTATTACAATGCATGATGTACATGTACATGTAGTCTACAAGCAAAATTGGGTCATTTTACCTTTTGTCAAAAGCTGGAGCCTTACATTGTATAATCTCAATGTAATATACTTTGTAATGTAGTAACTTTTATATAATTATTTATAAATTTCAGGTTTCATAAAATATTTAGTGCTTTGTTATACTTAGCGAAATATAATTTCTTTACGAAATTAACAGTTTGTTCTGTTTGATTTTGGTAGAGTTTTTTCACCACATCCTTTGACGTCTCAATAAACTGGATGGAGGGTCGTTTCCACTGCTTCGTGTAGTTTCTGTTTCGGGTAACACAGTTGAACCTCTCTCTCCTGTAACAAAGGTACATGTGCAATGTATATCACGCACATGTATTTGTTTAAATCAAATTATATATCAACATCTACATTGTGAGTCTGGGAGAAACACTATAAAGCATTACAAAATGATTATCTACTTTGCACTTGGGTTTTAATGTGTTTAACAAAGACTATTATAGGTACAGAGTAATTGTTTGGAAAGGAATGACAACTCATATTTAACTCAACGTGTTCTACATGTTCGTTCCAGGCACCTGTTTTAATACAAAAGGTGTTGTAGTACAGAACCCCACTAAGTCGTAAGCCCCAATGTTGCTGCAGGCGGCAAAATAGAAGTTGTCAACTTGAGGTCGTGAGTCAAAAAGTAAATATAAACACGAAAATTGTGTCTTTCACCCTGTCCACATGCTCAGGTTTTAGATGCAGTTTAGCTACTACATGTGTTATGGAAGTGTTTGGCTGTTACTTTAGCAGATCAATTTGAATATATTATATACATTGTACTATATTGTGCATTGCATATAAGTTGTAAAGATGATAGAATAAACAAGCGAGTCGTGTACAGATGATGAAAGATAAAAGCGTGTATACAACGTAACCATAATTTTTATATACAGTGTACATGCTTGTTGGAATGCATATCCTATACATTCCATTAGCCTATAGATCCTACCTGGTATTTGTAGAATCTGCATCATAGCCAAAGAATCCCAGTATATCTTTAAATAGTCTGAGATCCTTAACTAAATCTTTATAGAGCACTACTGTTAGAGGTCCCCTATATTTCGTTAGCCAGTATTTATGGTGATATCTCCATTTACTGAAGTATGAGTTTAGGTACAAGAGTAAGCCTGTAAAAAACAATGTACATGTATTCAAGGAATGTATATTTTATATAATTATTTCAATATAAATGCATATTATTCTTTGGTTGAGTCCAAAGTTTTAATAGTAAGCCAAATCCAAATGGACAGTTTGGTAAAGCATGCATTTCCCTGTAGAGGACAGTGTGTTAAAGATAGAACAAGCCTTTTGGTTTGGAAATATTTCGAATCATGGTGTTTGTTCTTCACTAGCCCATTGTATTGCATTTAATACAACAACTACGGTTTAATTTGCTATTATTTAGGATTCAGCTGTGGCCTAGTGGTAAGGGCTCTGGACTCCCATGTAGTAGTCCCAGGGCATCCAACCTTATAATGCTCCTGTGCTACTTCAGTAACTTTGCCATTGCTGAAGTGCCTTCAGCCCAAATTAAAAAAATGCATATCTCTTTAGATCAATGATTTCTTACCTGGGATTAATAGCAGGAAGTAATATTGGTAAGTTTCTTTTAGTGTTAAGTTCAGTGTCAAGCATGGCTGACATTGAAAGAGAGGTTCAACATCTGATCTACATTGTATGTGTTTAGAAATTTTTCCATTGAAAAGGTGCATTTACCTTCTATATACATTCTGGTAAGTTGATCACGCAAATAAAGAATCACTTTTCACTCTAGTAACAGCAACAATCAGCGATGATGTGTTTAAATACCCATAGTTCTGTTTGAAATCACATGTGATAAGTATAAGACTTTGGGATTTCATGCTAGTGAATAATGAGCTACCAGTTATTTGCAGTACAGCTCCATATTGAGTAATTTTGTCACCAATTCATTTCTATGTAGTTAATTTCATTAGCACATGCTTCTCATGGCATACAGTAGCTATACGAATAGTGTATAAAATAATTTCATGAATTTGAAAAAATACCTGGTGTGCCAATATTAAAATAGGAGAATATGACACATTTTAAAATTTATCCAAGTCATTGTTATTTTATGCAAACATAAATTGAAAGGAAATGTTTTTGTTTTAGTTAAATATGATGAGTCAACCTTGGAGTCACGCTAAATGCGATTAGTCGGTTCTGAAACAACAGTAAATGTGATTGGTTGATTTCGAAGCAACACTAAATGTGATAGGTTATTTGTGAAGTAGCGTACAATCTACTCTCACCTTTCTGTATCGTCAGTGACCCTTGACCCTCCTGTTGAAGGAAACTCGAGTTGCTCAGCACACTTGTTAAGTCTTGGTACTTATTTACCAATTTCCTCCTCCGAACACTTTCCCTGAAATATTATTGTTTTTCGAATAAACCGTTAGCTTCTCCAGGTATGGGATTCGGCTTCCAAGCATCACATTATTTTAGCCATCATTTTACACTGCATGTAAAATATTCACAGTTTGTAAGATTGGTTCATCTATAGCTATAGCTAATATAACTCACAACCCTGCAACATTGATCAGTGCACACGCATAGCTGTACATAGTACATACCTTTAAATAATGTATCTAGTTTTAATAAAGGTTTTAAACATTTCTTTCGTGTCAGCTAGACACTGTCACAACCTTTCTTTAAAATGTTTGAAGAAAAGATATTTTTAACGTTCGTGTGTTTTCGGCAACTAAATGATTATGTTCCTGGTTTAAGATGTTGAGCCAAGACCTACAAATCGCAACTGGTCTCTGTTATTTCTTTGTCTAAAATCGCCAACTCTAACAATCATAACGGAGCTTATTTTAAATCTAGAACTAACAAAGTAGGGGTTGGGAAATGTTAGTGTGAGCGAGTATTTTAATGATGAATAATGAATTATAATAATTTATGTTTTTATTGAGTCCTAATATTTCGATGTATATCCACACATCATCGTCAGAGGAATGTACATGAGTATGATGATGTATGGATATACATCGAAATATTAGGACTCAATAAAAATATAAAAATACGTCTAGTCTTATTATTCATTATTAAAGTACATGTAGGTGTTCTATGCATTGATGGGATTTGAGCTTAAGAATTGTGTATTGGCCAAGCTTCAGTGTTACTAAAACTAAGAATACAAAGAGACCTTAAAATACATCCATTAGTCAAACCTGGTGGAGTTTTCATAGCTACTCTAAATCGATACAGAATGCTTCACCCATAATGTATGTTGGCATACTAACAAAAACCTACAGCAAACCATCTCATGTGTGCTAAATGAGATGCTGCCTCTACTTTAGTACTCTATAATAGCCTAAGTTCTTTTCAGCAAAATTTGTGGTGACGGGGAGGACTCCTTTGCACATTAACCGCAAAATTTGAGCTACTATTGTCTGAGATGGAGCTCAGGCAACCTTCATGAAAGTACATAGCATATCTCCTGCCATATTGCTTTGATTCTAATTTATGCTATGCAGAATCTCTTGAGCTCAGACTGAGAGTAAATAAAAAATAAAAACCTATGTTTTGTACTCACCTGATAAAATCGGAAAATCCAGCATCGAATGGATTTCTGATCATTAGTACTACTCTTTCTGAATGCGTGTCCAGGTAGGTCTGAACAGGTCCTTTTTTTCTTATGAATGGATAATGTGTCTTGTAGTAGAGATGAACCTTGGGTAACGATTGGATAGAGGTAACCTTCGTATTGCTTGGATAGACGCCTGTTACTTTCATACCTGTAGTGATACATCAAACATGAGTATTAGAGTGTTCTGTAGTGGTAGGTTTAACATTGCATCGAAAAACTAAAACAAACATGCTAGGAAATTTACCTCTAACATAAAGAAGAATTTTTTACTTTGAAGTCTTTCTGTTTCAAAATCTCAGCATGCCATAATAACACGCACATATAGGACATAGTTATTAGTCCAACCTGTGAATAGTCCGATAGTTAACAGACACCAGTCACTTCCTGAACCTGGTGCTGCTGCCAACAACTGGATTCTATATTTAGTAACATTCTGAGGAGGCTGACTCAATATTTCCTGGCAGCGCTGGTTGGCCAACAGTTCGCTTTTCCTATTTGTGGTTATATTAAGGTGGTCCGTGGATTCATTGAGGTAGTTAGCTGTTTCATCAATGCCATTTAGAGTTTTATTGAGGCGAACAGGTAGTATAGCCAGGTGTGAAATAGAGTACTTCGGTGGTCTCAAGGTGCCAGAGTCTGGAGATGGGTACTGCACCCTCTTTCTGCTGATAAAAGTGATAAGGTTGAATCGCTGTTACTAGCATACATGCAAAATTCTGAAAGTAATATTTTAGGTCCTAGAAATAAAATGTGCTTCTAGGTAATCTAAATTGATATTTTCTTCTTCATAGCGTAAGGTCAAGGACACAGCACTGTCCCCACCTATTCTAATAGGGTACATACATGTACATGAGCAACCTTCAATATTGTATCTTTAACTACTTACATGTACACATAAATTTGCCTTCATGCCGAGTCACTAGAGTAATATATTGTATAATTATAGAGATAACATTTCACAAATACGTATTAAAAATATCATAATTGGGTTGCTTTAACATCTCCCGCCACCGAACCATTGTTCCATGCTTGTGATGGACTGCTGACTGTACTATACCGTCATTGATAGGCTAACATTGTGTTACCTCTCTATGGTGTAACGAGTCTGAAGTTTTATGTATAAATAACCGTTATCGGACAAATTATGTTGTCATTGACCTATTGGACCCTCAGATTATGGGCCAAACCAGCTTTTGTATAAAAGACACCACATTTTTGTATTTGTTCATGCTGATTTAGTTGGCGACAAAGATACGTGTACTCTCAGTAATCTTGATAGATAAGGATTAGGACCATCTAGAGAACCTCACAGCCAAGCTCTCCAGTAAAAGTGAGGCCCAGAGAATCTAGTACAGTATCACAGTATTTGTGCATGCATGCTTGGAGTAGTCCAGAGTATCTAGTACAGTATCACAGTATTTGTGCATGCATGCTTGGAGTAGTCCAGAGTATCTAGTGCAGTATCACAGTATTTGTGCATGCATGCTTGGAGTAGTCCAGAGTATCTAGTACAGTATCACAGTATTTGTGCATGCATGCTTGGAGTAGTCCAGAGTATCTAGTACAGTATCACAGTATTTGTGCATGCATGCTTGGAGTAGTCCAGAGCATCTAGTACAGTATCACAGTATTTGTGCATGCATGCTTGGAGTAGTCCAGAGTATCTAGTACAGTATCACAGTATTTGTGCATGCATGCTTGGAGTAGTCCAGAGTATCTAGTACAGTATCACAGTATTTGTGCATGCATGCTTGGAGTAGTCCAGAGTATCTAGTACAGTATCACGGTATTTGTGCATGCATGCTTGGAGTAGTCCAGAGCATCTAGTGCAGTATCACAGTATTTGTGCATGCATGCTTGGAGTAGTCCAGAGTATCTAGTACAGTATCACAGTATTTGTGCATGCATGCTTGGAGTAGTCCAGAGAATCTAGTACAGTATCACAGTATTTGTGCATGCATGCTTGGAGTAGTCCAGAGAATCTAGTACAGTATCACAGTATTTGTGCATGCATGCTTGGAGTAGTCCAGAGTATCTAGTACAGTATCACAGTATTTGTGCATGCATGCTTGGAGTAAGGTTGGTTCTTAGCAGTGCTTGATAAGGCTTTAGTTACACGCAGTTTTCAGTGTGGTTTTTACAGGAGTATACCATGTGTACCCACCTCAATTTTAATGGGTACACAGCCAGCAGGTGTGTACTCTCACATTAATGGCTAGTTTTTTCCTTAGAGTAACTGCTGATCTGATAGTGTAATGGTAGAGTGCTGTAATATTATTCATAGGCACAACTGTTTATTTTAGTAATTCACTAATTTGTTAGCTACTATAAGATTAAGTGGATAGCTATACAATCCCAATCTGTAAGATAGGATTACTGCATGTGTAATTCTACATTCAACTGTAGGGAATGCCTTAAGATTGCATGCACAGCCATTGTACCCATCTAGTTCGACACTGGCTACACGCCAATGTAACTGTTCATGTAGCGATCAACTACCATCACTGAACTGGTCTCTTACACCTAGCTTAGAACTACAGCACATTATTGTATGAATATGACACTACTAGCAGCTTACTAGATAAAAGCGAGCTCATCACATTTTATCATAAAACCTGTCATCCCACTCCATACGATGAATACAGAGGAGCACAATACAAAGGATTGTCAATAATAATTGACCAGTTTTAGTTACCAAAATTGTCTGTTCAGTATGTTTGCACAATTAGGTAAAATATCAATACATCTGCATAGACAATGCTATCAATTATTTAGTAGCAATATATGTAAGAAAGTTAAACTGCTTAGATGAATAGCCATTTTGACTCGCAATGGATCTTTGGCTAAAGGTATACCACCTGTAGTGGCAAACATGGCTCAACCAGGCACCATGAACCAGTACACCAATGCACCCGCCTCTGATAATAGGGGGGGGGGGAAGGGGAATGCAACGAGCGTGTGGCCCAGTGTGGTCCAACCACATGCTCGTGCCTTCGCTCATGCCTCTGGTCGAAATTTGTCTGTCGTACATGTAACATCTGTCTGTCGTACATGTAACATTCGTCTGTCGTACATGTAACATTTGTCTGTCGTACATGTAGCATTCGTCTGTCGTACATGGAACATTTGTCTGTCGTACATGTAACATAGAATGCCTCCAGTTCAGTCAGCAGCCTGTGTCTCTTATATCAGTTGAACTATCATAACTACAGGTCTAAAATTTTTTTAATACTTCCAGCTGAAATTTTGATGGAGATTAATATATGAAGAGATCTGTTTCCTCATGCTAACAACAAGACAAGGAGCATCTAATATTTTCTACCTTTGAAGATGTTTGTAGTACCTAGTGTGACTTCTCCAGGGAGTCAAGACTGCTCCAGCTTCACTCACTTAGGTTTTGCCCCATGGTTTAATAAAATTATATATTATTTTTATATAATATTATGCGACACTATTTTATATAATAAAAGATCCAACAACTGCATACATTGTACTTTCTAGAATGAATTTATGAGCTTTACAAAGAAAATAATTTTCCAAAAACTGAAAACAGCTTTAAAATACTAAAACTTGCATGGTAAAACCAGTACATATAGTTTATTTACATTTATGTTGTGAACCGATAGACTGCGATGAGCTCACAAAATATACATTGTATGTATGCTTTACAAATAATATTTGCTCAAATATCAATTTATATTTTTGTTTTCTCATATTGTTCTCCACTATCCTAAATGTATACAGATAGGACACAAGTGCGACTCACCTGATGAAGAAATCAGAGTTTAGCGAGAGGGATACGGTAACAAACAGAAATACACCAGTTACTGCAGTTAAAATAATTATTAATTTATCCTTGAATGTTGTAGACATTGCACGTGCTGCAGAAAAAATAAACGGTGTTGAAATGTGAGCTATATATTATGCATGTAATAGAATTTCAGTTCCAATATTGGTTCCTGAGAAGTCCCGCCCACCTGACTATCTATGCATTGTTATATTGAATAATGAGAGGTAACGCACACATGAATTCACGTGTATGATGCATCTAGTGTACATTACATGGTTTTTTTATAGTCATGTCAATATACTCATTGAGTTTATTGTTTCAATATTGGACAGTGCCTGATGCTGCATTATCTTATAGACTAATGCACAATATTATTGTCAAAAGCCCTGGAATATCAACAGCATACTTAGCAGATCGATCTCAAATATTATAGATATCAACTTTCTTTCTTTTGGTCTTCTAGTAGTAACATGACAACAAGGTTTAAGTTACTATTGACCACTCACAGCATTCACCACTCAGTACTCATCACTCAGTGCTCAGTACTCATCTCTCATCACTCCTACAGCTCATCACTCAGTACTCATCGCTCCTAGCTCAACACTCATCACTCAGTCCTCAGTACTCATCACTCAGTCCTCAGTACTCATCACTCAGTACTCAGGCTACTTACAGTACAACTAAGCACTCATTTCTTTCTCTAGAAACCACCCTCCACAAGTAAACATTAGAATGACACCGACATTCACACGGAAAGTACAAACTACTTTTATAGTTCTAGTTGTAGTTCTTATGGGGAGTAGTTTATTTCTATCTAAAAGGCGTGACTGTGTGACCTATAGGTGAGTATGGCAATCTTTGATTAAGTTCCTTTGGCAAAATGGGATGGAATGAGAAATACATATTTGTTTCAGAAGCATTTTAGATGTGACGAAGTCAATACTTATTGCTGAATTGTAGTATTTACCGCCGCAAAGTGAATTTTTACATTGTAGTCATAACAAAGGTAGTGAAAGGAAAAGAAATGGTTCAATCATTGATAATGACGCGTCCCGCCAAATACGCCTAGTTTGGTAGTCCCTGCAAACTGCAATTCCCTTTCCCGCCAGTTTTTTGCTGCGATTCAAATAGCTGGTACAATATCACATAGTTACATGAGTTCTATATTGTATGTGATAGTTTATTTAGAGCATCGCTGAGTGGTAGAAGGTTCTCCGATGGGAACAACACATTACAGTAAAAGGTAGCATAACTCCTTGCTGAATCGGGATCGCGATTATGTGCATGTAGGGTAGGAAGAGACAGCTTTTGGCTGTAGTAATCTATATTTTCTTCAGCTATCTTTTACAGTAGCCTAGTACAAAGTCACCAGCATTTCAATTCACTGTTTTTGTCCTGTAGCCACGTGTAGTTGATATTTTAGAAGAACTAATTTACAATATCTTGTGTCACCAGGGGAGGCTCAGAGTGTCTTCCACTAGATGAAGTGGCAAATAAAAGTTTTGATAGAATGAACCAGGATTTAGTGCAGGGTTCCAAACAGAATCTTCTTATTTGAAATCTAAGTAAGCCAACCAATCAGCATCTAACAGAGGTTTCTAATGAAAATAAAGCAAAACCGTGCACACAATGCAAATCCTACAAAACCCACAAACCAGACTATAGTAAAGTCAGCAACTAACTGGCCTGTGGAACTCAGCAGCCAAAACAAAATTCTACTAAACAAGCAGCGCTGCCAGAAAATATTGAGCTAACGTCATCAGAATGTGGCTAGATATAGAATCCAGTTGTTGGCAGCAGCACCGGGTTCAGGAAGTGACTGGTGTCTATATATCATTGGTCTATTCACATGTTTGGCCTACTGTTATATTTTGCTGTACATGTACTAGTATACTAAGAGTTTGCTTGTCATGATTTATAAGAAAAATAGCAAAATTTGCTTTCTTTTATTCTGATATTGTGTCATTTTGGCTAACTATAGCACAAAATCAAAAGCACTTGATTGCAATAAACATACATAAACTTTGAGTTAATTCTAAATTGCAAATTCGTTTTTATTGCCCAATTGAATACAATAAAAATCATCATGACGGAACTATCACAAATATTTTCTTTTTTCAGCGTCTTGGGGTGAATGGCTAGCAATGCCAGGCCATTTATATCTATGACTATTTTACAACAGTCATTATCTCTATGACTATTTCACAACAGTCATAAATCAAGCATATTTTGTATGTGATGGGCGACTAGGACGCCATTATCTTTTTTGTGATGGCGCTTAGGACGCGATTCTCTTTTCTTGTGATGGCGCCTAGAACGCATTTTCCTCCTACGCGTGTTTGCCCAAGGAAGCACCCATCTGCAGCAACCAACAATCGTTTCAAGTGCGAATTTCTTTGATGCACCATCTTTTAACAGTGCTGGAGAAACTTTGTTTGGGGAAACCTGTCCACCGATTCAATCGTCAGACTAATGTTTCTGAAACATGGTGCATAGTAACAGACAGCAGTAACTGTATTAATTTCTATTTTTCACTTGTACTTATTTTGCTTTTTGCCATAGGTTGGCTTTTTACAGAAAATTGGCATGTGCTAATATCAAACTTATTGCTAACCTATAAATATGAGTAGTACAAAAATATAGTTACATATGCAATACTAATACCTTATAGAAGACATCAAGGCACTTTTCCGTTGTGGTGGTATAAGTAAGATCTAGTAAGCATTTTTAGCCAACTTCGGAACAAACAATGCAGTAATAACTGGCTAATACAGTTCTGCTCTCATAGATATTACAAGTTATAATGAAATTGCCGCTTTAAAAACACAAACTACTTTGTTTACCCTATTAAAGTTAAACAAGAGGGAGCATCCTGGAGGTAAAGGTGGTGAGAAATATAGAAAGGGGGTGGAGGTGGGTAAATGTTTGAAGATGATGACATCCTTCTTCTTGAAGTTGTGGAAGAGGAATGACCACTGTGGTGGTCTAGTTGTGAGCTAGCTAAGTACATGTACCTGTAAGCTAAGAAAAAAAGCCTTGAAACAAGCTGTAGCCTACCTACCCTATTGGTTTCTCATCCTCACAGATCAAGGAAACATAACTCCAAGACTAATCAAAGAAAATATAATTTTGGACAAAATTATGACATACTTTTGCAGAAAGCTGTGCAACTTCTGTGTTTAGATTCAATTGTGCCAACTTTCCTCCAGATCTCACATACTTGCTTGATTCTCTCAGTGAACTCATGTATGAACAAACTTTCTGTCTCAATCACTGCATTGATATCTTCGTAGTAGTAGCCTACATGTTCGGATGTCAGTGCTCGCTAACCTGAGTTATACATTGTACCTAGCTGACTTTTGGCTTTGCTCTACTGGCCTCATTCACATAAACTATATAACAGTTCTTTGATTTACATGTAGACTTTATATTCTATTGAAGGGCTCAAGGTAGGAGTGTATCTATCTAACACCATAGTAAATGAATACATGCTGCTACCTAAGGTACACTTTTATTATAAAACACACTATCCATACCTGGGACAAAATGTACGCTTGAGATGTACCTGGATACTCACTCTGAAAGAGCAATACTCATGATCCGAAACCCGTTAGATGCTGGATTTTCCGACTTTATGAGGTATTAGTACATTCACGCTTCAATTCTAGCAAAAAACTAGGTATCAGAATTTAACCAAAACCTGCGTGTATTTGCATTACTATAGATAGACTGAGATTCATGTTTGGAGCAATTGAGTAGGAAAATAGCTTCTGCTTTGGTTTTAATAAAGGATTAAGGTTAGCTCATTTACTATTAAGTTCCGAATTGATCGCATCCTAAGATCGGTGAATAACACCATAACATTGGATTTCAAGCGTATTTGCGCAGTAATGGCTGCATTTTGGACACACCCGCTTATAGTATTCACTGGCGACTAGTCCATGAGCAAAATATTTTTGGTAGACAGACATGAGTAATCTATGAACTCCAAATCACGTAACTAACTGGCCTTTGAGCATTAATACATGTTATAGCAAATAGTAAAACAAAAAAATCTCAACATGTAAAAGCTGTGAAAGCGCATTCTATTAGACAATGATATCAATAGCTAAATGTTTTGATACTGCGACTTTGTTTAATTTTACAAGATTTTGACTCAAAATGCAATGCAACGCAATGTAGCATAACATAGCGTAATGGAATGTGATATTATGTGTACGCTAGAGATAGGATCATGAGAATGAAGTTGCGGAGTAAATATGCTAATTTAACAAAAATATTCAATAACTCAAGCTTTGTTCTTCGGACAAACCAGGGAACATTGGAGATACAAAAAGGTAAGGTCATCATGCTAATACCATATCTTCAGAGCTTTTATCTTGTACAGCGGCAAGTTACTGCTATACAAAATAACAAGTTACTGCCGGTAACTTATTATTTTCCTTCCTGGCTTTGTACAATGGGAGACAACTCCAATATAAAATTCTAAAGATGTTGCAGATTTACACTGTTTTTGTTTGGCTTACTGGAATTAAAAATAACTTTCCAATTTTATGCAAAATATGAAAATAACAACAAAAAGGATTAATAACTTTCTAATACTAATTAGGCTTATTGTTTGTCTTGCCTTGTAGGCTTACTCACTTACCTCAACGTATACTTCAGTAGATGGAAATATCACCATAAGTATTGGCTAACTGAATATAAGGGGCCTCTGAAGGTAGTCCTCTACAAGGATTTAGTTGAACACCTCAGACTATTGAAAGATGTACTGAGATTTTTTGGCTATGAACCAGATTCCAATGAGGAAAAGTATGGAGATTGCATGCTTTAGCATTGCATCTACTGGTTTGGGAGAGAAAACTTTGAATTATAAGTGACGCCTAAGGTGCATCTCAGTAAACATTTCTATCATCAGTAAACACAATATTGATTTTGGGTATAGCAGATAAAGTTCTGTTCCACTATTATAGACAGGCAAGGTTTGACTGTACCCTACAGAATGAACTCTACAATAAACCAACAAAAAGACCCTCAGTAAAGTTCATTGAGACATCAAAGGAGACGGTGAGACAACTCTACAGGAAACAAACAGAATCAGCTATCAGTTTTGTTGAGAAATTATATTATATTAAATATAACGGGACCGCTAACAAAAAATAATGTTTGTCTACGTACAAGTAGTATACCTCTTAACTCATGCCTGAAAACCATCATTTCTACATCACGTCTTTAAAACCTTCAGAAACGCACATGTATATTCTATACTTGTAAATTCATGCTTGAAATTTATGACTGATTACCAATACTACATTAGCACATCAGATCCTACCTTAAAAATCAGGTTGCGCAAATAATCAGCACTATCATCAACGTACCATAGCTTCCTAGCAGCTAATTAGCTCATTATATTAGAGCTGGGCACTTAGTGGATTGATTTCAAATATTATAGATAACAATTTTCTTTCCCTTGACCTAGTAATAGTAACGCGACTAGATGTCTTAGAAGTTACTGTCAACCACTCACACCACTCTCAGCACTCCTTACTTATCACTCCTTACTCATCACTCTTCACTCAGTATTCAGCACTCAGCATTTAACACTCACATCATAACTAGGCACTTTCCCTAGAAACTGTCTTCCACAAGTAGACACTAGAATGGTACCAAAATTCACACGGAAAGTACAAACTACTTTTATAGTTCTAGTTGTAGTTCTTTTAGGCGGTAGTTTATTTCTATCTAGAAGGTGCGACTGTGTGACCTATAGGTGAGTATGGCAATCTTCGATTAAGTTTCGCTGGCAAAGTGAAACTGATTACGAAATATATTTTGTTTCAGAAACATTGTAGATTTCATGAGTCAATACCTACTGCTGGATTGCACTATTTACCACCGCCAAGCTACATTGTAATTCTCACATTGTAGTCATAGCAATTATACGAGTAGGCTGGGTAGGGACAGCTTTTGGCCGAAGTGATCCATCTTTTCTTTGACTATCTTTGGCCGTAGCCTAGTACAGGGCCACCAGCATTTCAACTGACTGTTTTGTTCCAGTAGCTATTTGATTTTTTAGCAAAACTAATTTACAATATCTTATGTCACCAGGGAAGGATCAGAGTGTCCTCCATTAGATGAAGTGGCAAATAAAAGTTTTGATAGAATGAACCAAGATTTCGTACAGGGCTCCAAACAGAATCTCCTTATTCGGAATCTAAGTAAGCCAACCAATCAGCATTTACCAGAGGTTCCGGATGAAAATAAAGAAATGGTGCACACCAATGCAAATCCTACGAAACTCTCAAACCAGACTATAGTAAAGTCAGCAACTAATTGGCCTGTGGAACTCAGAACTCAGAATAAAACTCTGCAAAACAAGCAGCGCTGCCAGAAAATATTGAGTCAATCTCCTCAGAATGTTACTAAATACAGTATACAGTTGTTGGCAGCGGCACCGGGTTCAGGAAGTGACTGGTGTCTATATATCATTGGTCTATTAACAGGTTTGACTCTTCTTTTTATGTTCTGCTGCACTAGAATACTAAGATTTTGCTTGTTGTGATTATATAAACAGAAAAATTTAAACTCTTTTATTCTGATATTGTTGTTGTTGTGGCACTCAATTTTGCAGTAGCTGTCTTCCTACAGCGTGAAATCAGAAAGAAGTACATGATTGCAAAAAAACGTACAACATAAACATACAAAAAACTTGAATTTAATTCTAAATTGCAAATTGGCTTTTTAATGCCCAATTGAATAAAATGAGAATGATTGTGATGGAACTATCACAAATAGATTTTTGCCGAAAGCTGTGCAACTTCTGTTGTTAGATTCAATTGTGTCAATTTCTTCCAGATCCGACATTTTTGCTTGATTCTCTCGTTGAACTCATGATTGTATGAACAAAATGTCTATTGTCTCAATCACTGCATTGAGATCTTCGTAGCAGTATATGTTCGGATGTCAATGTTCACTGACCTGAGTTGTAATTGCTTAACTGACTTCCTACTAGGTTTGCTCTGTTTTGTCTTAGTCATATAACATACATGACAGTTACCTGACATAAGCACTATATTCCATTAAAGGGCTCAAGGTAACTGGCGTTTATCCAGAAAACACGAAAGTGAAGGATTACAAGCTGCTACCTAAGGTACACTATTATTATAAAACACACTATCCCTTCATGGCAAATAAAGGCTGGCTTGAGACATACTTGGATACTCACTCTGAAAGAGCAATACTCATGATTCGAAACCCGTTTGATGCTGGATTTTCTGACTTTATAAGGTACGAGTTGCACTTTAATTCTAACAGAAATCTACAGATATCATCAGAATTTACCTGATGGAAAAGATTTAGCCAAATACAAAAATTTTATCAATTGTTACGACCTCAGCTATTTGCAGTACTATAGATACACTGAGATTCATGTTTAGAAAAATTGAGTGGGAACACAACTTCTGTTTTAGTTTTAATAAAGAACAAAGACTAGCTCATTTACTATTGGGTTCCGAATCGACCACGTATAAAAATCGGTGAATAACACCATAATATTGAATTACAAGCGTATTGGTACAGTAAAAGTTAAATTACCATAATAGCAGCGTTTTGGACACACCTGCTTATAGTATTCACTGGTGACTAGTCTATGCACAAAATATTGTTGGTAGACCGGAGTAATCTATGAATTCTAAGTCACGTAACTAACTGGTCATTGAATATTAATACATTGTTGTAGTGAATATATTAAAGCAAAAAATCACAACATAAAAACTGTGAAAGCGCATACCATTGTACCATTATACAATATATATCAATATAGGCTAGACCAGGGATGCCCAAACTTTTTGGTTGAAAGGGACAAATTCTAAAAGCGCATCAGAGCAAGGGACACTTACATTTTCACGCTGAATTTATTGCGGTTATTAAATGGGCAATTTGATTATGATACAAAATGAGTTATTTTATAGTTATTACTCGCGTATTTATTGATTTGGTTTCAACCAAAGTATAACAGCAATAATCATCTACTTTTGAAGTGCACAAAAACAGAATAAAGATAGAAACAGAAACAGACTAGCAGATTTCGCGCCATTATTAGCCGCGAAATGACGGTGAAGCGAAAGGGCGTCACAAAACTGAGCACAAAACGCCCTGTTCGCCAAATATCAAGCGTGTTTAACATTTTACATTTAGCTCGCGATATTACTGACTTCTGATTGGGCAGAAAAAATTTTACTGGCGCCATTCTACACTTTAGTCTATAAACAAAAATTCCAAGTTGAATCGTTGTTATAATATGATGTGAGCGTAGCGGACAGGTATAACAATAATTGCCTCCCTTGGCACACATGTGAAGACTAGAAATTGCTTTCATAGAGGAAACATTGCTAGTGTGTTGTTCAGCGGAAAAAAGTCGTCACGCTGGCAAATTGTGATGGAATGTGGCGAAAGTATTCGTTAATCTGTTTCGGTCTTATGCAAATTATATGAAATATACAATGAATATTCTATGCATGCTACAAGATTCACTTGTGAATACAATCATTAGTGGGTGACATGGAATTGTCCTTTCTCTTGTATCATCCTCAAACTCGATGTCTCCTTTAGTAGCTGCCTGGTATGTTTGTCTGCCAGTCTTGTTTGATTTTCGCTTTTGATATAGTTCAGGTGACTGAACAAACTCTCACACAAGAATGTGCTACTATAGAGTGTCATCAGTTTGACAGAAATTTAAGATAATTTGGGGTAGCTGTGCTTTCCACCTTACTCTGCCTTCAGCTCTTGGCACTGTGATTAGGTCAATCAGGCCATCAATTTTTGTAGGTTTTAAATCGTTGACAGAAATCTACATCTGTATCAGCTATAAATATTTTGAGATTTTCGAATGTGGAGATTTTTTAACATTTTGATGTGTTTTCGAGTGTAATTTGAGCAGTGCAATTGCTTTCACAGCCCAGCCACAAAAAAAGACATGTTTGCATGTGAAATTTGAAAAGTGATGAAGGGACACCGAAATCCATGCAAAGGGACACTGTGTCCCTTAGGGACACATTTGGGCATCCCTGGGCTAGACGCTTTGATACTATTACTTTGTTTAATTTTACAAGTTTTTGACTCAAAATAACACAACACAATATTATGCTACCTTATAAAATAATATACTATAATACATGTATAATATGATATAATATACATGTAATGTAATATAATATACTATAATTATAGTATATTGTATTATATTACGTGTATTATATCATATTATGCATGTAATATAGTATATTATATTATATTACATGTATATTATATTATATTATTTTATAAGGTAGCAGAAGAAGGTAGCATAAGGTGTTATTTTGAGTCGAAAACTTGTAAAAGATTTAGTTACCAGATATTATACATGTATAATTAATACATGTTGTATAATATACATGTAATGTAATATAATATAATACAATATAATATACATGTATATTATAATATATTATAATATAATATAATATAATATAATATACAATGTACATGTAATATATTTTGTATAATTTAATGCTACCTTAGAGATAAGATCGAGCGGATGAAGCTGAGGAGGAAATATGCTAACTTAACAAAAATATTCAGTAACTCAAGTTTTACCCTTGGAACAAACCAGGGGACATTGGGAATACAAAAAAGTAAGGTCCTCATGCTAATACCATATCTTCAAGGTTTTATCTTGTACAGCAGTAACTTATTATTTTCCTTCCTGGCTTTGTACAATGGGAGACAATTCCAATATAAAATTCTGAAGACGTTGCAGATTTACATTGTTTTTGTTTGGCTTACTGGAATTAAAAATAACTTTTTCAATAACGAAGATACTAAATTAACGAAAAAAAGGATTAATAAATTTCTAATACTAATTACTACGCTATTGTTTGTCTTGCCTTGCAGACTTACTACGGTTCCTCAACGCATACTTCAGCAAATGGAAATATCACCATAAGTATTGGCTAACTGAATATAAGGGGCCTCTGAAGGTAGCCCTCTACAAGGATTTGGTTGAAGATCTCAGACTATTTAAAGATGCATTGAGATTCTTTGGCTATGAACCAGATTCCAGTGAGGAAAGGTAAGGAGATTACATGCTTTAGTTCTTAATCTCAACGTTTACTGGTTTTGTTGTTTGTATTGCCACTAGACTAAGGCGTTATTAGCTGGACCAAAGTGTGTATATTTAGACAGCCAGTTTTAACCATATTATATTTCCCTCTAAAAATTTGACGAGAAAACTTTGAATTACAGTAGAAGTGCAGCCGTAAATTCTATGATGTGTCTCAGCCGACATTGCTCTCATCAGTAAACACAATATCGTAGATTTTGTCTTAGACTACGAATATAGGTGGGCAAAGCAGATAAGTTCTGTTCCAATATTTTAGAAAGATGAGATTTGACTGTGCCCTCCAGAATGCACTCGACAATAAACCAACAAAAAGACCTTCTGTGAAGTTCATCGAGACATCAAAGGAGACGGTGAGACAACTCTACAGGAAGCAGACAGACTCAGCCATTAGTTTTGTTGAGAGATTATATTTTACCAAATATAACACAACTCTCCACATTGTCTAGTGAGAAGAAATACCTTAGATTCTATTTGAACATGTGTAGCATCATCTCTGCTGTGCCTATACAAGTTAAAACAAGGAAATCCACATGTACGTGTACCTTAAAAGGTCTAATTGGTCAGAAATATGGTGATAGTTATTACTGTGTACAACTAGTTACATGTACATATGCACATTACTGTGCACAATAATTTATATTACTGTGTACAACATTATTTACATGTATATTGCTGTGTACAACTACATGTATTTATATTACTTTGTACAATTATATACATTACTATATATATATCTTGTTGACTATACAAACAGTGGATACCTTTGACTCATATTTATAGTCTTTGCTTTTTGCTGGTTATATCTCACAGCAATTATAGAAGCTACAATGTACATGTAGTTAGAGTAACACATCTCTATGCAATGAGATATTATTAATTACAATAAACGTGTGTGTTAGCCTCAGTTGTGTATTTCATATCACAGCCCAAAGTATAAAATAAATAATAATTAATAATATATTTCACCAGATTCAGGTCTACTAAATAATAAATTATATTTAATATTAAGCCACATGAAGGCTGGCCGACTAGAGCTCTCCTCTAGTCTAGAAATCACATAACAATCAGCAACTAGATAATAATAATGATCCTTGCACACATACTTTAGACTAACTGTGCCTAGAATATGCTGGCAAAGATAACCAATAGTATAAGCTTGCGGAGTTATCTCATCAATGTCATTGGGAAAGAAGGAGAGAACAACTCCAAGACATTTGAAACTGAATGGCAAACAACAATATTGTTGTGAAAACATATTTAAGGACTATTTTATACAATAATGAAAAGCTGAACGGAAAAGTATAAAATTTCATTAACTATCAAACCATACAAAAATATTGATAAGTATATTACAAATAAATATAGCTGTACACATAAATTTCTGTAGGTGCAATCACAGAGTCGGGTATTGTCTTAAAACAGTTCAGTCAGCTCCAGAAACTCTTATTCACAGCTCTCACCCGATTCCCTCTCCAACAGGAGGCATTATTTTATCTTTACTTTCTGTAATATACATATTACATTATATCTATTTAGTGTCTCTACTTTGAACATCTAAAGGTGGACTGTACTGAAAATTTCAGAATGTTTGTCACCAAATTAACTATGTTAGTATTACTTGATGCCTATACAAACATATCTAAACTGTTTTAGTAGTAGCTAATAGATGCTAAACTGCAAAAAAGTAGCCCCAAAATTTCTAAAATAACCATAGTGATGTCAGCATTAAGAGTTATCTCCACCTAGTTTTATGTCAATTCTCAAAATTTCTTCTTTGATTATCTCAACTCTGACACACTATATAGAAGCAATATTGCGCTCTCACAACTGTTTTATAAGAAATACGGTGTTCTTTCAATAAAACAGATGCTAGCAATTATTAGTACTACGTTCTACATGTTCAACACACCAGTCTACTAAGTAGGCATGTTATCCATGAGATAAACAAGTAGCCTATTGACCAATCAAATTGCAAACTCAAAAGTCATTATTTAAAATCTGTCGCTACAATAATTAAATTCAATTTTAGCGACATTTAAAAAAAATTGATTGGTTAAGATTTTCATTAGGCAAAACTCGAAGAGTATAAGCAAAAACGTAAACACACTAGAGTGTTGAGTAAGTTTAATTTAGGGCTTCAGGCTGTCTGCCGTAATGTTCAAAAAGGTGCCGTTGTTAAATTTCTATGAGTGAATTGAAGGAGTCGTTTATTAGAAGTGTTTGATTTAATATCATTTAATGTGTAAATACATGTAAGTAGATGATCCAATTTTTATTTTTCACTAGCAACTAGAAAGACAAGGCCCCATGAGTGAACAAATAAGGGAGTCGTATGATATTATCATTCTGGCCAATGAGAATATAGAATCCTAAAGAGTAGCCAATGCGAAGTGATTATTAAAATAGGATAAATAATTCTTACTAAAAACCCAACTAATTGGAGATAAAGCATAACCAGCCTAACAGGGTGAGGGTGGGTAGAGCAGACACCCTTAACAGATACACATTTTAGGAAGAAAGACTATGGGCGGACTCAGACTAAGTTCTAAGAGTTGATAGTTAGAAATCACAACACAAGCGTCTAAACTATGAAGATCAAAAGCTGAAAGCTAGGCTTACATTGCTGTTTGCTACGCGGTGACTTCCTAATCCTAAACATACCACTACCCTGCATGGCTTTCTCTTCTAGAAATATATTAGCTGTAATATATACATGTACTATATTATACATATAGGATTATGTATACAACAAACAAGACACATGGTACGCTGTGGTGGAGGGAGTTATCTTACCACAGAGAAACATAAGATGGGAATACATGTAGAATCCAAAAAGGTATGTCCTACCAAATTAAGGAGTAAATTATGTTTCACACTATAACATGTTACTACAACACAAATTATCAGCATGAGTAATTAAGATGGACAAGGACATTAAAATTACTGGTATTAAATACCTTACTGACTACCATCGTGTATATATATCATCTCTTACGAGAAATGAGTATCAGTAGGGTTCAGCGATATCAATTAAATTGTTGTAGGAGTACAAGAAGAATATTTTGTTCCACTGTTAAATAATTGCATAATTGAATAATAAGCATGTGTTCCAAGCACTGGTAATAGTAGAATAGAGGGGTGGAAGGTACTGACCTGCCCTTTGGCTGAATGACTTTTCGTTGCTACTAGATAGGCTGCCCGTTGAGCTGCTCAAGTCACTAAATTTAAGAGATGGTACTCCTCCACTTCCAGCTGATGATGTTGAAGCTTTAAAAAAATAATGTAGTGGTCATGAGCAGCCTCTTGACTACATGACATTAAATTATATACTTACACTTGCTTGTACCAATTGTCTACGTAGTACAATGTTACTTGTACACTTCTTATATGCATTACTGAGATATTATATCCTTTTTATACCCATGTAAAGAGGCCCGACCTATCAGAAATATTTGATATTGATTTTGCATATGATCTAGATGATTTTAAGCATCTTTTGTCAAACCCGACCTATTTTGGGTTGGCCGAAGACAGAAAGGAAGGGTCCTTCCGTCGGGTAGTTCTACCACTGGTATTTGCTCGGTGTCGTCTTTTCACGACTTCGTCCGGAGGTCGGCTGCACATCCAACGAGCCTTTTTATTTAGTAGGCTAGACCCTTGTCTGTGGAAGATGGACTTTAATGTTCTGATGAGAGGTTTTCCTTCTTTATTACCTTGGCCATCGGCTGGCTTAGCAGAACGCGGGACCACACATCCTCGGAGGTGAGGTTTATTAGCCTCTCGGGTCAGGTGTGAAGGTGATTGCTTCTTATATGAATGAGCAGTTGTCTCTGTGGAGGCTGGCCATCGGTTAGATCCAGGCTGCATGTCATCGGGCGTAAGCATGTTGGCTTGCGCGGAATCTTTGGAAACTCTTGGGGTCGGCCCTCTGTTCCAAAACCAGCGTACTGATTGATCGGAAGTGGTCTCTCTGGAGCTTCGCCATCGGGTTGACTTATGTTTAGCCGGATCTTGGGCAGGTGGAGTTGCCTGGCTAATTGAAGAATCTGAGGTGCTATCTAGGGTCTGCCCTCTGTTCTGGAAACAAGGCACCTGAGTTTGAGTAGTTTCTTTAGCTGTCATCGTCCATCGGTCGGATCGGCTCTTGGCTGGGTCCTGTGGGCTAGATGTCGAACTTGGGCGCCCGTTGCCTGATTCCTCCACTCATGCATAGGGCACTTCTCTCCTTCGACCAGTTGCCCTCACGGGACCAGGACTGCTTGGGCTGGTATAGGTCGTCAGCGGCATCCTGTGGCGGAGTTACGCTAGATTGCCCCTCAACCGACTTGCGTCCTAGTTTGGGCCAAGTCTGTGGTTGGTTGGAAACAGGTTGCATCGTAGAAGGTTGTTGCGGTGAGTAGGGTTTTCCTTGTCTGTCGACACAGAGCCAGGTATCTCGGCTAGTGTACACTCGGGCAGTGTGGCAGTTGATGGAACACTTGTGTGTGACTAGGAAAGGCATACCAAGCACGCCATCCTCTGGCAGGCTGCTGATCTGAAAGAAATCTTCGCTGTGGGCCTGGCCGACTGAGATGGGCAGTCTGACCATTCCTTTGAACTTCATAGCTGATCCGTCTGCTAGCCTACCATAAGGCTGATGTATGGGTAGAACTTCTAGGTCGAGTATTCTTAGTCTCTGGAGGGTTCCAGGATCGAGATCAGGTTAGTAGTGCAACCGGTGTCCAGGAGCCCTGTGAGAAAAGATTCAATTAGGTAATATTCGTGGTATAATATATTTTTTGTAATTAAAATGAACTTACTCAAATAGCTCCTAGTAGGATGATCAGAATTTAAGGAATACTGTAATGTTTCAGTGTATGGCTATCACACGAGTGCCAATGTTAGCATGGGTGTAGGAAGTGGTTGGTAGTGGTAGTGGGCTGCCAAGGTAAACTTCCGCACATCACATAAAGAGTGAACAGTTAAGTTAAGCTCTTGTAGTTATTGGAGAGGACATATGCCGATGCTTAGACTCATTAAAGAGTTGAGGGTCGACGTAGGTCCTATAGTTTGTGCTCCAAAGGAGTGAAGAAAGTATCTGTGTTGATCTAGGGACGTAGACCCGATGCTAGATTCATTGAAGAATCCGGGATCGGCTAAGGTTCGATGGTTTATACTCATAAGGACTGTAGAAAGTGTCTTAAACGAGTGTGAGGACGAGCTCGGGCGCTGAGGTCTAAAAGATCAGGGATGGAGCTGCCTGCCTGCAAGAGTAAGACTCTGTAGGTTGAGTTAGGAGATGCTGCGTTATTAGAGCGCTATCAACAACTGACTTGTTACAGCAAAATGTGTGAGCTTACATAAATAAAAAACTTCCAGCGAAAAAGCCGTTATGGTATCGGGCAGACGGAAATTACATAACAACATGGCGGAAAAACGTCCGAGGTCAGACCATCAAAAGGTTGGCCTTGCACAAAAAGTGCTTATAAAATGGTAAAAAGGATAATATGACATGTATGTAATTATGACCATGTTCTATGACATCGGGCCCAAATGTATACAGGTAAAAAGACTTAGACAATAATCAGGTAAGAGAGTAATTGCACAACAGTAGTACAGTACTGTAATTGACTTCAGAACAATGCAAGGACCTGATTGGCTGATAATAATACACATTAGGCAAGCAGTAGTTGATAAGAGTAATAAATATAATAAGTGTGAATGACAAGCATGTATAATGATTCATGTATAATGGAAGAATAATAGCACAAGAATAAGCTGCAGGCTATGCCGGTACACTACAATAATATAATTGTCAAGTGCATTATTCAGGAATAATGTTCCCACCGTGACCAGTGACCACACTTGATTGGTTAGATATAGTGTACAAAAGAAGTAGGGCTATGTTTGTTTAGTGCAGGCTATCAGTCGCTCTATATTTTCTTACCAGTCCAGTGCATAATATTTTTAACAATGGCTCCATGGTTTAGATCGAAGGTACAAGCCACATTCATAGCTCTAATTATAATTATGATAGGGAGCATTTTACTCCTATCTAGAGGATGCAGCATCTTGCATAGGTAAGTGATTGTTAGTTAAATGAGAGTTTAATACCCTAAAAGGAGATCCTTATCCTAGAGCATTTTATGATAGAAAGACATTTGTATTTAGTGACTTTGGCTTATCGAGAAATTTTTTTGAATCCCAAATTATTGTTAAAGCATAATTCAACATTAGAAACAAACAACCTCGGCTAAGCTGTTGGTTTACTCAGATTTAAACCTCACTTAGATACAGTACAAAACTACAACGAATCTTATAAATAGTGCAGCGAGCCCACCCTGAGGTAAAGTAATTACCATAGCTTGTTAAAAAATCCTCTGATTAAGCTCTTACTCTAGGCTACTTACCAGTTGCATGTACATGTATATTACAACTTGTTATCATATAACTAACTAGTTGCATGTAATTCTCTGTTTAAACCAGAAATTATATAATCGCTCAACCTCTTCTTTTTTTTTTTCTTCTCATACTGTAATCTTATTTACTTAATGTACTTTAGCTTCTTGTTTCCTGGACAAAAGTCCATTGGACTTATTCTCTGCCGGAATAAAAATGGAATATATATAAATAATTTTTAAAAAAGAAATTGACAGCCATGGAAGTTATTCACCGGGTTTGTCTCTCACTAAATCTGAAAAAAAGTGTCCGCTTCAGGGTATGTTCGTGCATGTATATACAGTGTAAATAATTATATCACAGCTTCTGCAATTTCCCAATGCCTGAAGGTGATAAATCTCTGCCAATATAAATCTTACTAACCAACCTACCTAAATAGGTGTGTAATTATTGCTTATACTAACCCAATGAAATTAAGGTGTACTTGATCTGATTAAAACTTTTATATACATTTGTACATTTCATAGATTTATTTGCCAACTATTTACACAACTTTTGCTTCCGCAAGTTACAATGATGCTGTAGTAATTGCATCTGGTATGATTCACATCGTATCGTTTGATATCTGTTAAGTTAAGTTTACACAAAACTTCTTTTTCCCCTAAATTAGAATATAAAGTCTGCCCCACTACGTCAGACGTTCATGCTGCTTACCAAGGCATTCACTTGCTAAGCATTTAGAAGTTTATTTAAAACATTTTTTCGCTTTTCACTTTTTTTATTTTTGTTGATCACTTTGATACTTTGTATCACCAGGGAAAGCTTGCAGTGTCTTACATCAGGTAGAGGTCCACAGAACAAGGTTGAGGGATTTGACTCGCACATGATAAAACACCCCAAACAAAGTCTTCAAGGACGCATTATTCGTAATTTAACAGAACCTATCAGCCAGCGTTTAGCAGAAATTATCGATCAAAGTAATACAACAGCACTCACCAATCATGAAAGTCTAACAAAACGGGCCAATCAGATTCAAGTAAAGTCGGAGAATGAAAAGCCAGTTGAACAGACCAACGTTTTACTAAGCAAGCAGCAGCGCTGCCAGGAAGTATTGAGTCAACCACTTCAGAACCAGAGCATTGCTAAATATAGGATCCAGCTGTTGGCAGCAGCACCTGGTTCGGGAAGTGACTGGTGTCTATATATTATTCGTCTATTCACAGGTTTGACCTACTTTTATATCTTGCTGTACTAGATTGCTAACTCTCATCATGTCAGTACCTCAATAAGCATGTACAAGGTACATAATATAGTCGGATATGCATGTATATGAAAAAAGCTATGTGAATGTGATCTAAATTTCCATATTTTGGCATCTAATTTTGAAGAGAGAAAGCTTTTATAATCTGTTATGATCGGTCTGTATAAACCCACAAGTACAAAACATGCAGGGATTTCCATGGTTCAAACTATGGGTGACTCGGATTGCCCCAGTGGTATTCTTGAAACAAAAGTGGAGAAGGCTCCCTAAGCTGTTGAACTAGCAGCACAAGTTACAAGCAACTAAACAAACATATGAATAGGTATTTTAATACATGTACATGAATAGTACTCATTGTTATTCTATTCTATATGCAGTAGCAATTCAATGGGGACGTTTTTCGCCAACCACACTGAATATATTATTACAATTGACCAGTGTATATTATACTTTTCAAATAGCAAGCCTAACTAACATATACAGTACATACACAAGTTATAATGGGGTAGTGTCCATGCACACTTTGTTGCTAAAATAGCCAGGTCCTACTGGAGTATAGCATCTTGATAATACACCATGTCGCCACAAGTACAATATATGCAGGGGATTTCTAAAGACTTGGCATTCTACAAAATCTCAACATACATTAAAAGCATTCGACACTTTTGGCCTCTTGAAAATCTTCGAGAACAATATGAATTATAGGATAGCTTATGAAATTGCTTCTTCTCACTGAATTAACATAGACTGTATTATTAGTGGAATACTGGTCAATGAATACTAGTTGAGTAATGGGAATACTGTAATACTGTAGTGTTCCAGCATAGCCTGCAGCCTCATGGACTATATTTTGTGCTATCATTCTTACATTATGCGTGACATACCATACATGCTTACTACCTACACTTAGTATGTTGTTATTACTCTTGTCAACTACTGCTTGGCTAATGTGCATTGTATTATTATCAACCAATCAGGTCTCTTGTATTCATCTGTAGTTAATTATACTACTGTTACGCACTTACCTTTCTTACCTGATTATAGTATAAGTCTTTTTACCTGTATATATTCATGGCCGATGTCACACATCATGTTCATAATTACATACTATCTTTTTCATCTTATTATAAGCACTATTTGTGCAAGGCCGACCCTTTTGATGGTCGGACCTCGGGCATTTTCCGTATGTAATTTCCAGGACGATACCTTATCGTACCGCCCGATACCACATCGGCTTTTTCGCTGGAAGTTTATTATGTATAAAAGCCAGCACATTTACTATCTCAAATCAGTTGTTGATAGCACTCTAATAAAGCAACATTCCTAACTCAACCTACAGAGTCTTACTCTTGCAGGCAGGCAGCTCCAGCCTTGGTCCTTGGATCTTCAGCGCCCGAGCTCGTCCTCATACTCGTTTAAGACACTTTCTGCACTCCTTGCTGAGTATAAACCATCGGACCTTAGCCGATCCCGGATTCTTCAATGAATCTAACATCGGGTCTACGTCCCTAGATCAACACAGATTCTTTCTACACTCCTTTAGAGTATAAACTATAGGACCTATGTCGACCCTTGACTCTTTAATGAGTCTAAGCATTGGCCTACGTCCCCTCCAATAACTACAAGAGCTTCACTCTTTATGTAATGTGTGGAAGTTTACCTTGGCAGCCCACTACCGCTACCAAGCACTTCCCATACCCATGCTAACATCAGCACTCATGTGATAACTATACACAGAAACATTACGATACAGTACAAATGGTACATTAATATGATACAATAATAAGGTATGGTACAATGAATAGTTACATTTGTGTATTGCATACTGTATTCCAAGTAGTGTAACAAAATATGCTGTATCATTTAAGGGCTGAAAACTACTGGAGTGTATCTATCTAACTCTAAAGTAAATGAATACAAGCTGCTACCTAAGGTACACTTTTATTACAAAACACATTATCCGTACATGGGTAACATGGGCAGGCTTGAGATGTACCTGGATACTCACCCTGAAAGAGCAATACTCATGATCCGAAATCCATTAGATGCTGGATTTTCCGACTTTATCAGGTAATAGTTAGATACTGGATTTTCCAACTTTATGAAGTATTAGTTAGATGCTGGATTTTCCGATTTCATGAGGTGTGGACACCAATCAAGTTATTTCTACTGCTGAAATATTATACATGTAATAGTCACGTATAACTCTGATCTACCCTCCTGACTACATGACACTAATTATATACACTAATCTTGAATTACACTTGCTTGTACCAATCGTCTATGTAGTAGAATGTTACTTATATACCTCATGTATGCATTACTGAGCAACTATGTTCTTTTTATACCGATGTAAAGAGGCCCGACCTCTCAGACTTGCCTGATATTGATTTTGTACATGACCTAGATGGTTTTAAGCATCTGTTGTCAAACTCGACCTCTTTTGGGTCGGCCATCGGGCTTCCGGCCGCCATATTGTTGCCGCAATATTGTTGCCGCAATTTCCGGACAACACTACGTTGTCTTTTTACGACACTACATCGGCCTTTTTACTGGAACTTCCTCCGGAAGTTCTTATACTATATAAAGCACACTGTTTTTATGTTTGTTGTCTCAGTTCATGCTTGGATCTCAATAAAGACACATCTATACTATATACAGAGACTTTCACTTCGTAGATAGGTCATTTCAGTTGTTAAGGTCTTCGACCTTGCAACCCGAACTGCCTTCTAGGTCGGATCACTCTCTTTCTCGGTATAGCAAACAAGCATTGACTCGGGACCATATGGGTCGTCTTGAGTAGTCATTTGACTACTAGTACCTGTTGATCTTTCATGTAATGAGAAGGCCTAGCACCACTCATAGGCTCTTCATTTTGGACAAGGGAGTCGTCTTAGGACGACAGCACAACCCCCCAAAAACTATTACAATATTTCACCAAGGTGCTTGTAAAATAACTTACAATCCTCTTTTGTTCAGTCTTTTGTACAATACCTTGTAAAGCCCTGTAATAATTATTTGTTGGTGCACTGTACCTGTCACTTACACCATAAAAACAGTCTAGCATATAACTTAAATATATATATTTATTATACATGTATGTTTATAATAATTGTTTATATTTTATGTTCCTGTAACTATGCTCGATGCAGCATATTGTAATGGTACAGGACATTTGTATACGACTCCAGCTACCGGACAAAGCCTACAGCACCCCAAGTGCCTAGTAGTTGTCACAGCGCTACTCAGCTGACACTCAAACTCTCATAACTAGCTGCTCGTATACCTACATTCAACTGTATTGCATGTTAAACCATTTAATTACTGTCTATATACGTGTATCCATGTGTTTATACCCATTACATACTGATGTGCATTCATGTATGATTATTACTAAGTCTTTTAATGCCTTTTATACCCATGTACAGAGGCCCGACCTCTCAGAATCCATTGATATTCATTTTGTACATGAATTGGACCATTATAAGCAACTTTTGTAGAACCCGACCTATTTTGGGTCGGCCGTTGGGCTTCCGGCGGCCATGTTGTTGCGCAACTTCCGGACGACCTTACGTCGTCTTTTCCCGACACTACATCGGCCGGAAGTCCTTATACTATATAAAGGGCATTGTTTCACTGTTCATTGTCTCAGTCTTCACTTGGCTTTCAATAAAGACACATCTATACTTGATACAGAGACTTTCACTTCCTTTTGTCAGGTCATTCGCTTAGCGAACCGCCTACTAGGTCGGATCACTCGCTTTCAACGTATAGTCTGAAGGTCAGACTTGGGACCAGATGGGTCGTCTCTGGTAGTTATTGGGCTACTGAGACCGCTCGATCTTTCATGTAATGCGAAGTCCTAGCACCACTCATAGGCACTTCATTTCTGGGTCGGTAGTCGTCCAAGGACGACCGCACCAAATCACAGAAACCATTACAATATTTTCCAATAATTTCCGCACACACCAATATCTTTTTTAAAAGTGGATTCATGAACCTAAAACATTTCATGAATTTAATTATACAAACTGAAAAATCATGAAACTCACCTCTTCCACTGATTCTGTTTAAAATAAATATTCATGGCTATTCTTAATAAATTCTTTTACCTGGATGTAGATTATATATTGTGTAGTGCAAACAGTATTCTCTAGAATATTACTATGGTTGCCTAATATTTTAGAATTAAAATACAGATGAAGAAGCTAGGGCGCAAATATTCAAACTTAACAACAGCATTCAGTAATTCAAGTTTTGTGCTTCAAACAAACCAAAACACACTAAAGATACAGAATGGTAAGTTATTCCATTAATCGTATCACTTCTGCATTTAATTAGTCTACTGGAAGACAACTTCTTGCTTAGAAGGCTATCATCTGCAATCTCCTAAAATAGCATCCATATGCATGCAGTACCCATCTCTATATAAAGAAATCAATGCTAATCTTTTAATGCCGATAAATAAAAAGCTATTTTGTGGAGCATCTAATATTGACACAAATTTGAGAATCAAACATTGCTGGATGTGAGAGTTCACCAGGACACAGGAGTGATCCCACTGTAATCGACATCACCCTGATATTGTAGATACAGTGTGCCCACCTCATTGCCTCTAATACTGCAACCATAAGGGCTAACCATGCTATTGACTACATAATACTGATACATTTATATACTTTACATCTAGTATGGAATATAGCACCATATTGTTGAGGACCAACCATTTGTCCTCCCATGCAAAGACAGCGATGTTGTAGTTGTTCAATATCAGATAACACAACTCCAACTATATAATTTATTAGAAGCCGTCTTTCTAGTAGGGGACCCACATACCCAACTTATATATGCTGCTACTCATTGAATTCTACTTTATGTTCTATATATCAAATGAAAGCTGAGACTCCGCTGATTTCAGAACTGCGAGCAACTTTTTTTATACCTGGTGGCCATGGCGCGCTACAGGGGTGGATTTAACAAAAAAGAGGATTTTCCCCCATTTGTCGATTTTTACTGCTATGTGTAACAGGTCCTCCAACACTAAAATGACTGTACCAAATCTTTTAGTATTGATATCATACATTGACCGGAAGGTCCTTTGCCTACATAACAATTTTCGGTGCCAGGAAAGAAAGTGGGCGGAGTCTACCGGCACTTTTCATACAATGAGTCAAATTATGTGAATTTTTTTAACTCGGAGAGCTGCCATTTTTGTTGTGGGGTATGGTGAATCCACTATTTTAGTATGCTATTAAGTCATCTCTTAGTGATGCATATGTGAATTTATGTGATGCTATGTACAATACTTTGCTAAAAAATGACGCTATTTTGATGCTAAACCATGTTTGGAGTTGTCTCCCCAAAAGATAAAACCCATTATTTTGACATGTAAAGCAGCAATAGAGACGTGATAATGCTATAGGTATATGTAAAAGTAAATTATGCATTATTCTTTACTTGAAAATTGGTGTCGGAACAGGAAGTGGGCGGAGTCTGCTGGCGAGATTCCGGAAGTTATGCACATCTCTTGTGTTCAGAAAGCCACCACTTGTGTTATGAGAGTGTGATCGTTCCAATGCTCTAGTATGTTAGAATCCAACCTCGTAACAGTGTATATTGGAATTATTAGGATCTTAAGTACAATACTTCAATACTAAAGAGCGCACTTTTAATGTTGCGTCACGTTTGGAATCGTCTTCCTAAGTATTAAATAGGCACAATTTTGATGTGGCAGGTTGCACTAGAAGGAAAGTGACGCAGGATAATTTCAAAAATCTTTGCTTTATGATTTTGAAATTATGTTGTGTACCTTTATGGTATTGCAAGTGACAATCGTGATGGCAAGACCTAGGCTCTTGTTTTGTTGTTCTTTACTTCAAAATTGATGTCAGAACAGGAAGTCAGCTGGCTAGTTTCCCTAAGGTCTCCAAGTTGTGCGCATATACAATTGAGTTCAGTGAGCTACCATTTTTGCTGTGAAAGTATATTGGTATCAACACTTCTGTGTTAGTATCCACCCTCATAAAAGTCCATTTGGGAAATTTTTAAATCTCAAAGGGCAATACTTTGGTGCAAAACAACTGAATTTAATGCTGTGGCAAGTTTTGAGTTATCTTCCCAGAAAATAAAAGACATGATTTTAATGAGCTAAAAAGGAAAGTAATGCATTGAAGATCAAAAAATGTATTGTATGTTGATCTTTCAATCAACTATCTTTTCAATTTTAACTAAATTTTGCCCATTTGATAGATTTGAGTTCCTTCTACGACACACCAGAAGCTATACCGCCTAATTATGAAATGGTGCGCCTAATACATGTGCATGATCAGTTTTCTTCTTGGTACACTGTGTTTATAAGAAATACTAATGGTGCTGCACAGCTTCAGCTGTTATGACCATTGAGTGTATTTCAAACATGGGGTAACTGCACCTTTTCCATTGACATCGCACTAAATGAGTGCATTATATTGTAATGGTTTCTGTGATTTGGTGCGGTCGTCCTTGGACGACTATCGACCCAGAAATGAAGTGCCTATGAGTGGTAATAGGACTTCGCATTACATGAAAGATCGAGCGGTCTCAGTAGCCCAATAACTACCAGAGACGACCCATCTGGTCCCAAGTCTGACCTTCAGACTATACATTGAAAGAGAGTGATCCGACCTAGTAGGCGGTTCGCTAAGCGAATGACCTGACAAAAGGAAGTGAAAGTCTCTGTATCAAGTATAGATGTGTCTTTATTGAAAGCCAAGTGAAGACTGAGACAATGAACAGTAAAGCAGTGCCCTTTATATAGTATAAGGACTTCCGGCCGACGTAGTGTCGGGAAAAGATGACGGGTGGTCGTCCGAAAGTTGCGCAACAAGATGGCCGCCGGAAGCCCGACGGCCGACCCAAAATAGGTCGGGTTATACAAAAGTTGCTTATAATGGTCCAATTCATGTACAAAATGAATATCAATGGATTCTGAGAGGTCGGGCCTCTGTACATGGGTATAAAAGGCACTAAAAGACTTAGTAATAATCATACAGGTATATACAGTCACATATAGTAAAGTACAAGCAGATATATACATGTATATGCACACAATAATGAGTGTCAGGTGTAGGAGACGACTGTGCGTACCATTACAATATTACTAGTAGACGAGTATATAATTCATCTCAAATTTTGGAGAGTCAACCAAAATCAGCATGTACTTTGCGGTTAACGTACATCTAAGGAAGGCTTTTGCTAACATTCACCATTGAAGTTTTAGCTATTTAAACCATCATACTAGCGCTATGGCATCAGCGGATGAGACAAACTGCCAAATTATTTTCATTGATTACAGATTATAACAGAGTATTTTTGTGTCCGACTGGGTAGCTGAGCTATGACCACACAACATACAGGCCAGGGCAACAGGAGAAATAGTGTAAACCGACTAAGCAGACACGAGGGGAGAGGGATGAGAAAAGGGGAAGACCTCTGGGGAAAGCTCCAATAGTTAGAAGGGAAACACCTGTCAGGCATGTGGGTACGAATCCTATAACCAGACTGTGTCGATTCTTGCTACCCTGCAGAGTGTGGCAGAAGCGGTACCTATAGCTGTGTTGGGGTATTGGAACATTGGGTATGGTAGCAGCAATGGGACAGTACCTGAAGGGCCCCAAGTCCAGAGAGAGTGTTTGATATCTTACTGTTAGCAGTAAACAGTAACAGACTGTATAGTTAGTTCAATTACTTTATTGATCAATAGTCTACAAGCATCTGAAGCAAGAATGTAAAATTGTGCTCCTTTTTATATGAAAGTTGGTTTCCGATCGGGGTCAAAAGTTAACAGGTAGACAAAGGTCAGGATCGGACTAGAAAAGGGTCCAAGTTACATTAGCTACATAACGATCTCATAAAAGGAGCATAACCAGACGTTGTTTCATATGAAATCAAGACAGAATTATAACTTGCAAATAAGTGAACCAACATAGCATCTAGTTACAGTATCCAAGGTATCAGCAAAGGTAGCACAATGAAAAACATACAATCAAAGCTGACACCAATTAACACATTATAAATTCGTATTGTTGCCGACAAGCATTTCCACAAACTTGAGTGCTCACCCCACCTTTATTCAGTGTTAGTAGGAGTGTTGAGAATTTCTCTATGTTATAGACATAAATGAATTATGATAAAACAACCATTATTTCGTGCTGAAACCACTGTGCCGGCAGTTCTTCAGGAACTTCAAAATAAAATAGCACTCTGCTAGAGAAGCCAAAGCTACTTTACAAATTCTCTGTGAATCTACCTTCACTCTGCTGCAATGGGACTTGGCAAAAGTGATGGTGTTACTAAATGCAGTGAATCCAGGACTGCTTGCAGTAAACTAAAACCCCACACTCAGACTTCCCAGATGAATTTGCAATAATAGATGCTGGCAGTCGACACTGGGCAGATGAAGAAGCTGATTACAGAAAGTGTGTACCTGAGCGTAAAGTAAGTTGGGAAAGACAAGAGATCTAGCAATATCCCTATGCTAATAGCCACGCTGTCAGCCCAGGTCGCTGATATGAGGGTTCTTTCAGAAACGTTACATAAATGTCGGCACCACATGTGCTAACTATCTATCACCCTGATTTTTGCCAAGCAGCCTTTTGTTCTCGTAATGCCGTGTTTTATCAAGAGTAAAGGGCACGTAAAGAGCACTGAGACATTATTCATGGACTTTCAGTGCAAGTCGAAGGGTAGGGGCCAAGCCACAACTACCTACCCACAAGGACAGGCACTTACACCTCTCTCCTCCCTTGTCAACTCCAACAACATACATGTAGGTATATATAAACACGCAGGACATGAGTAAGGATATAATGTACATATAGTATAACATGGAAAGCGCTCCGAGAGGATTGATGCTTTGGAGCAGTATGTCAAGAGTCATCTGATGAATAACCAGATTTAGGTGTGAGGACCACTAAATGTTCAGCAAGAAAGAAACCCCCAAAAAAACCTAGGCGGAAACATGAGACAAAAGGCTTGGTGGGGGGGAGGGGGGCACTAGTCGTCCCGCTCAGTTCATCACCTCCCTGGAAGATGGAGAAGAAAATTGCACCTGCCAACTACAAAACCCACAAAGCAAACCAAGACTTCCTGGAGATCGAGAGAAAGAGAGAGAGAGAAACTGCTTCTCAAGTACTGAAAAAGGACTTGCAACAGGAGAGAGAGATCAGTCAAGTTGTGAGGCCATCGGGTGCTACACCGGTCTACCACAGAAAAACGTGGCGGTGTGACAAAGATGAGGAAGGGTTACGAGTAAGCAGACTAAAAAGTAAAAATGATACGGAAGCCAGTGGGGCACTACCTCCTCAATCTTCATGGTTGAGAGTCTATTAATTCCTACCATATGCTTTATTTTCTCTTATTAAATTTACAACGTTGCTTAACATACATTACTTGTGCTGTAGCGTCAATAATATGTTGAAAACGAAATGCAGCGTCTTCATTTGTATTTAAGATTCGAGTTCATGTCATTTGAGAGGATGCTGCTCGTTTATGTACAGTATATGATTAATCATTTAAGCACTGGTATTTGACAGTGTATCTTCGTAGATACAGTATAAAACAGACTGTTTGTTTGGAAATTGGCTAAGAAATCACTTTTGTAATATTGATTTGTCTTCTACGGTCGTAACAAAACAAAAGCCTAGGTCTTGACATCACGAATGTCACTTGTGATGTCATAAAGGTACATAAAATAATTTTAAATCTTATAGCAAAGATTTCTGGAATTATCCTGCGTCGCTTTCATACTAGTGCAACTCACCACATCAAAATTGTGCCTATTTATTACTTGGGAAGACAACTCCAAACGTGAAGCAGCATTAAAAATGCGCACTTTTGTACTGAAGTGATGCACTTAGAATCCTAATATTTTCAAGATCCACTCTCATGTGGTTGTGTATTAACATACTAGACCGTTGGAACAAACACAGTCTTATAACACAAGTGGTGGCTCTCTGAACACAAGAGATGTGCAAAGCTTCCGGAATCTTGCTAGTAGACTCCGCCCACTTCCTGTTCCGACACCAATTTTCAAGTAAAGAATAATGCGCAACTTACTTTTATAGATATCTAAGGCATTATCATGTCTCTATTGCTGCTTTACATGTCAAAATCATACGCTTTATCTTTTAGGGGAGACAACTCCAAACATGGTTTAGCATCAAAAAAGCGTCATTTTTTAGCAAAGTATTGTACATAGCATTACATAAATTCACATATGCATCACTAAGAGATGACTTAATAGCATACTAAAATAGTGGATTCACCATACCCCACAACAAAAATGGCAGCTCTCCAAGTTAAAAAAATTCACATAATTTAACTCATTGTACGGAAAGTGCTGGTAGACTCCGCCCACTTCCTTTCCCGGCACCGAAAATTGTTATGTAGGCAAAGGACCTTTCGGTCAATCTACGATATCAATACCAAAATATTTGGTTCAGTCATTTTAGTGTTGGAGGATCTGTTACACATAGCAGTAAAACTCGACAAATGGGGGAAAATCCTCTTTTTTGTTAAATCCACCCCTGTAGCGCGATGGCCACCAGGTACAAAAAAGTTGCTTGCAGTTTTGAAATCAGTGGAGTCTCAGCTTTCATTTGATATATAGAACATAAAGTAGAATTCAATGAGCAGAAACCACCCCTTGGGTCCCCTACTATTCCCTATTGGGTGGAATTTAACCAATGCCACCAGTAGGCTAGTACTATGTGTTGTGTCTTTTATTTAAGTGTACTGCGTTGTGTATTAGACCAGAGTATAATATGGAATGAATTGTAACATTGTGGCATCATGAATGATAATAATATATATGTACAAGCTTGGCTATAGCTATTGGCTATAATTGGCTATGGCTATTGTCAAATGTCATCACCTAATATGGTGGTGATGACTAACAAATACAACACTATGCCTAGCCAATAGTGAAGTAAAACAGCCTGCAATCATTCATAACACTTTTATAATCTGAATTCAATTTCATATCTATTTAATAAGATTAATTATTAACACTTTCTTTTGTAGACTTACTACGGTACCTCAATACATACTTCAGTAAATGGAAGTATCACCATGAATACTGGCTAACTAAATATAAGGGACCTCTGAAGGTAGTCCTCTACAAGGATTTGGTTGAAGATCTTAGACTATTTGAAGATGTACTGAAATTCTTTGGCTATGAACCAGATTCCAGTGAGGAAAGGTAAGGAGATTACATGCTTTAGTTCTTAATCTCAACTTTTACTGGTTTTGTTGTTTGTATTGCCACTAGACTAAGGCGTTATTAGCTGGACCAAAGTGTGTATTTCTAGATTGCTAGTTTTAGCCATATTATATTTCCCTCTAAAATTGGAAGTGCAGCCATAAATTCTATAATATACCTCAGCCGACATTTCCCTTATCAGTAAACACAATATCGTAGATTTTGTCTTAGACTACGAATATAGGTGGGCAAAGCAGATAAGTTCTGTTCCAATATTTTAGAAAGATGAGATTTGACTGTGCCCTCCAGAATGCACTCGACAATAAACCAACAAAAAGACCTTCTGTGAAGTTCATCGAGACATCAAAGGAGACGGTGAGACAACTCTACAGGAAGCAGACAGACTCAGCCATTAGTTTTGTTGAGAGATTATATTTTACCAAATATAACACAACTCTCCACATTGTCTAGTGAGAAGAAATACCTTAGATTCTATTTGAACATGTGTAGCATCATCTCTGCTGTGCCTATACAAGTTAAAACAAGGAAATCCACATGTACGTGTACCTTAACAGGTCTAATTGGTCAGAAATATGGTGATAGTTATTACTGTGTACAACTAGTTACATGTACATATGCACATTACTGTGCACAATAATTTATATTACTGTGTACAACACTATTTACATGTATATTGCTGTGTACAACTACATGTATTTATATTACTTCGTACAATTATATACATTACTATATATATATCTTGTTGACTATACAAACAGTGGATACCTCTGACTCATATTTATAGTCTTTGCTTTTTGCTGGTTATATCTCGCAGCAATTATAGAAGCTACAATATACATGTAGTTAGAGTAACACATCTGCATGCAATGAGATATTTAATTACAATAAACTGTGTGTATTAGCCTCAGTTGTGTATTTCGTATCACAGCCCAAAGTATAAAATAAATAATAATTAATAATATATTTCACCAGATTCAGGTTTACTAAATAATAAATTATATTTAATATTTAGCCACATGAAGGCTGGCCGACTAGAGCTCTCCTCTAGTTTAGAAATCACATAACAATCAGCAACTAGATAATAATAATGATCCTTGCACACATACTTTAGACTAACTGTGCCTAGAATATGCTGGCAAAGATAACCAATAGAATAAGCTTTCGGAGTTATCTCATCAATGTCATTGGGAAAGAAGGAGAGAACAACTCCAAAACATTTGAAACTGAATGGTAAACAATAATATTATTGTGAAAACATATTTGTTTAAAGACCATTTTATACAATAATGAAAAGCTGAACCGAAAAGTATAAAATTTCATTAACTATCAAACCATACAAAAATAATGATAAGTATATTACAATAAATATAGCTGTACACGTTGATTTCTGTAGGTGCAATCACACAGTCGGGTATTGTCTTAAAACAGTTTCAGTCACCTCCAGAAACTCTTATTCTCAGCTTTCACCCAATTCCCTCTCCAACAGGAGGCATTATTTTATCTTTACTTTCTGTAATATACATATTACATGATATCTATTTAGTGTCTCTACTTTGAACATTTAATAGCCTGAAGACTGGTTACACAAGAGGCCGTGAGGTGAGGTGAGCTTACTTCATAGCTTGGATGAATATCCAATCAACTACCAAAGTTCTAGTAAATTATATAATTGGAATCATGGACTGGTTTGCCCTAAAACAATTGGCATAATAGTATGGAGTTGTTCTTCCATGGCCCAGCATTCAATACAGTATAACAGTAGGTTTGTTGCTTGGTTTATGCAAGAAGCACTTTAGCTTCTACATGTAGTAAGAAAATTAGCTATTTGGGCTTGAACATTGGGCGACAACACCTGTAGTCTATTATACCACCGCAGTGCTGTATTTACATTCCAGATAGTACAGTATAATTCTAGCAGTTATGCCCACATGTGCACACTATAGGTTATTATTAGTTGTCTTCACATGGGCATATTATGCACATAATAAGGAATTATCCATCCCATGCTTAGGGTGAGTATTCCCACATTATTCGAAAGTAGCAGCAGCAGCTAGCAGCAGCAGCAATCAATAGTATAATCATCTTTCTAGTATTTTACCAGCTAATGCTGTTGTTAGCTCCACAGGCTACTCACCTGTGTCACCTGTCACCTTGAGCTGGTAGGTGCTCTAAGGCCAGATCTAGGAGCCGGTATTCCTCCAGATGCTCTAACAAATACCAGAGACACAATAGGAGAAGAAAACATAACACAGAGGAACAAACATATAAAGCTGTGAGCATTCACTTAGTATAGTTTGATGTCTGTAGAAAAACCAAATAGGTATGAATCTAGCAACTTCCTGTTTGAAAACAGAGGTCATTACAATATCATACTCCTAATAACTAAAAATCTATATTGATAATATATGGATATAACATGGATACCTTCAAATCATCATAAAATAATGATTATTAAAAAAATTTTGATGAAACTGACCTTCCTTTGACCTTCGTAGGAGCAGGAAGTGAAGATTTAGGGGTGCGTAATCCGGTGGTGCGGGGAACTTGTATAGACCTTGGAGAGAGACTGCTGCGTATCTGTGGACTCTTTCTACCAGACTGCGATGTGTTACCTGCACTATTTCTCGTACCCACTACCGATTTGTGTATGATGGGCGTGTCTCCATTGAGCTCTACAGTCGGAGCTGAAATATTGGATCACAAATATGTAGACATCATAAAATTCAATACCTGTTGCAAAATTTATGAATTCCATTATTGCAAAGTAAAATAAAATATACATGTATTTTGTGCATACAAATGAAGGCGGAACGAAGCACTAATGAATTGAATGTTTCCAAAACCAGCTTTGTGAGCCTCGAATAGAGTCATTAAATGTTCATAAAAGAGTCTGCAATAGAAACAAATAACCAACTCATAGCGTGCAGTACACAGGCGATTCTCTAGCTACACGTGCATACTTGTATTTATGAATTCGTAACTAATAATCACAGGTAAACAGACACTGTATGAGATTTCCTACATAAAATAGTGGTGGATAAATTCTCATACAACAGAAGGGGTGATAGCTTGCACACACATACTAAGCTGTTCAATACACCACTGGTTCACACAAACCCAATGCGATACAGGTGGTATGCCCATAGCATTACCTAGATACCACGTAGCGATAAGATACTCTATCCTCGGTAAACTGATAAAATTATTTTATTGTCAACTACTGGTGAAGCCAGCTCATTGTAACACTTGGCTAAGCAGCGAGTTCAATAGTATCCTATGGTGTCTTCACAATCTCTTGAACCCCGCAAATAAAACTCATAAAAGTGGCAAGATGTGTCGCTTGGCTTGCAACCTAGGGGTTTGCTCGGTTAAAGGAAACCACCTGCAGTTCATCGATTTCTCACGCCAAGAAAATGAAAATTTCATCTGTGCCGGAAGTGATCAGAAAATTTGAGCAAGTTGGTCTGCGCCTGAACGTTGGGTAGCAAAGACACCGTTGGCTGTCAATATCGCCGCTACAGTAGAGCAAAATATTGTTAGCGACATAGCGATAGCCAGAGGTGTTCCAAAATCCATGAACTGACACTAGATGGAACTATCATAGTCCATAGTAAACTATTTAAAATCTTTCACTATTATAATTAAATTCAATTTTGGTGATATTTAAAAAAATTGATTGGTTAAAATTTTCATTAGGCAGAATTTGAAGAGTATAAGCAAAAAGGTAAACACACTAGAGTGTTAAGTTTAATTTAGGGCTTCAGGCTGTCTGCCGTAATGTTCAAAAAGGTGTCGTTGTTCAATTTCTATGAGAGAATTGAAGCAGTCTTTGATCAGAAGTGTTTGATTTAATATCATTTAATGTTTATATGTAGTTGATCCAATTTTTATTTTTCACTAGCAACTAAAACGACAAGGTCCCATGAGTGAACAAATGAGAGAGTCGCAGGATATTATCCTTCTGGCCAATGAGAATATGAAATCCTAATGCGTAGCCAATGAGAAGTGATCAACTATTGGAGATAAAGAATAACCAGCCTAACAGGGTGAGGGTGGGTAGAGCAGACACCCTTAACAGATACACATCTTAGGAAGAAAGAGTATGGGCAAACTCAGACTAAGTTCTAAAAGTTGATAGTTAGAAATCACAACACAAGCGTCTAAACTATGAAGATCAGTAGCAGAAAGCGAGGCTTACATTGCGGTTTGCTACGCGGTGACTTCCTAATCCTAAACGTACCACTACCCTGCATGGCTTTCTCTTCTAGAAACATATTAGTTGTAATATATACTATATTATACATATACGATCATGTATACAATAAACAAGACAGATGGTAAGCTGTGGTGGAGGGAGTTATCTTACCACAGAGAAACATAAGATGGGAATACATGAAGAATCCAAAAAGGTATGCCCTACCAAATTAAGGAGTAAATTATGCTTCACACTATAACGTGTTACTACAACACAAATTGACGGCATGAGTGTTTAGATGGACAAGGACATTAAAATTACTGGTATTAAATACCTTACTGACTACCACCGTGTATGTATATCATCTCTTGCGAGAAATAAGTATCAGTAGGGTTCAGCGATATTAGTTAAATTATTGTAGGAGTACAAGAATAATGTTTTGGTCCACTGTCAAATAATTGCATAATTGAATAATAAGCCTGTGTTCCAAGCACTGGTAATAGTAGAATAGAGGGGTGGAAGGTACTGACCTGCTCTGTGGCTAAATGACTCTTCGTTACTACTAGATAGGCTGCCCGTTGAGCTGTCTAAGTCACTAAAGTTAAGAGATGGAACTCCTCCACTTCCAGCTGACGATGTCGAAGCTTCGAATAAATAAACATAACAATGTATTACAATGACACCTACTTTGCATCAACTCACTGATGGATGTATTACTTAGCAGTGTGAAATAACTATTATCCTCATAGTCGCTGATGGCAATAAAATTCATGCGCAAATGTCAGAAAGGATAGTTGTCACAGTTGGTAACTGAACTGGTTGAATTTGGTTTCATTTAAACATTTTTCTAAATCTTGGTTAGAATTATCAATGACTCACCATTTTAGTAAAACATGCTGGAACTTCATTAAACTAACAACACCCTTCTCACCCACTCAATAACAGCAATAGAAAATCTACACTAAGTAGTTGAGAGTTGTCCTCTCATCTTGGGGTGGAACAACTCCCAAATATACTGGAGAGGAAAGATAATAACCATTGATATAGCAAGCTTTGAGTTTAACCAAAAGACAACATAACATGGGAGATAACATTGGATTTTTAACGAAATGCAGTTGATACCAAACAACTGAACAACCAGAGTGAGTTGATCAGCGTTAATTGCATTGAACGACCTTACATAGCCCTCCAACCAAAGAATAACCCTTAGATCTAGCAAACTCTTTGATAACAAACTTATGGATTGCATTTACTGCAGCATGATATAGTGTATCTACCACATCAGCTACAGCATGGAAAGATATACACCCCACCTACCTTTCCTCACTGCACTCAAGCTGTCCCTAAGGCTTTGCTCTTGTAGTTTAGCTAAAGTCTGAATGTCAAGGCTTTCCCGTTTACTTTTATCATCATTGTTTCCAGTAGGCTCTCGTCTTCTGAAGGTAGTATCTGGTAGCGCCCCCTACAAATATATAAAACACCTGCAAACCACAGCTAATAGTAGTCATTTTATTATAGAGCAGCAGCAGCTCAAGTGCCTAATGTTTATGGTACCAGAGACTGGCCATGGGTGTTTTCTGTATCTATTCATCTCTACAAAACCATGTGCGACGTTTTAGTTGAAATTTGATTATCCTCAGGATTTTAATTTCCATTGACAGTGCTGGTTAACTAGGCTTAATTGAGATGTATGGCAATGCGTGAATAAGGCTGCAGTAGTAAACATAGAACCTAATCTTACTGATACACTGATACTAACTGTTACAGTGTTACTGTTACAGTGTAACTGTTACACTGTTACAGTATTACATGATTAGTAATCAAATATAATCGACCAGTATCGGTGGTATTTTTACAAGAGTTGTGTTTCCCTGAAGAACAATAACATTCTTGTTACAAGGCATGTCTTACACAACTAGGAGTTGCATTCTCATACACAAACGTTCTTCATGAGAATACAACTCTTATAAAATCAAAGTAATTTCATACAAGCAAACAGCTGCAGAATAGATAGCCATAGTCACTACTTCAGACCCTCTGAGACGCCGTTTAGCTTTAGCTGTAAAACCCATCATCTGCCACAATACTCTAAACATTGCCCTACAGAATCAAGTAATTATTACCCCAAATTCTTATTAAGTGAACAACACATAACTTACAAGACTGTCAGACTCTGACTGGTCCAAACTGTTAGGTGAGTCAGACATTAGCCTCTGAGCCTCCAGAACTGCACTGCTCTCTATGGTGCGGGTTTGGTTCCGACGTCTCACAAATGTACTTGAGTCTCCAGCTGCTAAATCTACAATATAATATAAGAGCTTGGGCTATAATATTCTCCCATCCAATATTTTTGATTTATCACAATATTGTTCATGTACCTGTATATGAAATAGATGAACACCGATAGTCGAGCACATATTAAATGAGCACAATAACAATGATAATCTGTGAGAAATAATAGGATGATGTAACAAATAGTCAGCAAATACTACAGGCCAAGTATGTCATAAGCTGTTTGAAGCATAGAAAGCAAAGTTCCCAAAATTACAACAACCATCACCGATATTAAATATTGTAGATATATGGATGGGCACAGATATGTGACAACCTCGGTCTACAGTATATTCCCTCCTCTCTTAGTTAAAAGAGTGTTGCTGCTACGGCTTCGAAGCGCATTTTATTGCAAGTACAAAACTGCTATAAAAATATTTCGGCTACTGCTGCTGAAATATTATTATAGCAGTTCTATATTCCCAATTAAGATGTGCTTTTTGTGGAATTTTTTCATATAGCTCTAGGGTAATTGAGTGTACTAGAGTATCGGTTTACCTCTACTATATAAAATGCCACCAATTAGATGCCCACCGAGACTTACCCTTCCTATTACGAGATTCCTTAACAGATTTTGTGTAGGCTGGTTCATTGGTATGGTTACCTGATGAGTCTATATTGCCTACAGGAATATCCGTAGGTAGTGTTTCCTCAGTATCTGTGTCATTGTCACTTTTGTGTGCGGAATGCTTAGGGACAGCTAAGTGTTTTTTCTTGGGCCTAGTAAATGTGCGGGTGCAATAGGATGTAGAAGTGCCGGGGTTTGAAGCTGAAAAATTGTGGGTATCTGGATAACGAAATGATGATAAAGAAAGGTGAACAGATGATGGGTGGGGTGCTGCTGCTTGCTGTACCCACCCCGTATTTAAGCCAAATTCACCGAAACTTCTCTAAATGACGAAATTTTTATTCTTTTGTGTGTTGTAAAACTATTCTGTTATTCCAGCATGCATTCCCAAATAGCCCCACAAACACCACCTACTAGTTTGACCAAAGATAGTGGAAGTGAAGTTGTGAAACCTCGACTATAAACAGTGCTTAGACTTCACTTGAATCCCCTCTACTAAGTTCCACTTTTCTATTCAATAACTAAAATTAATAGATGCGTGTGGAGTTGGATAGACAAAGGGTTTTTACTTTTCCACTATCCTTGGTTTGAGCAGCAAATATTGAAGGCAACAGCAACTCATAGTTCACTGATAATGTGTAAAGCAAAGTATATCAGAGAATAATACAGCTGTAGCTAAGCAACAAAACACTACATCCAGCTAAAGCTTTCACACTAAACAAATGAAGTTATTGCCTGTATGCTAAATTTATATTTCAGTAATTTTAAATTTTTAGGAGTGAGGACTATTTTTTAAGAAATATTACAGATTTAGGTCATTTCTTCCACCTAATATAGAAGGTGTAGAATTTAAACCTGTTACTATGTTCTAGCTAAAGTCAAATTTGTCTTGCAAAATATAAATTTTGTATAGAACCAATGGTTCGGCATTAATGTAAATAGGCCTACCATCTAACTTACATTCACTGTACCTACCAACGGTATGTGCCTACCTGATAAGAGAGGAGAGGGCTCCAAATTCGGATTAGACGTAATCCCATTTTCACATGTTGAGCCTACAAATGAGTATAAACTGGTTTATTGTATAATAATAACATTCAACGGTGCCGCTGAGGATCACTATATAGATGGCTTCATTGAAAAGACAACTCTTAAAAGTCAGTAGGTCTAAATATACACAGGGAAATAAACCAGAATGTTTTATAATACGCTGAGGTTCTGTGATAAGTTTAAGAATTACATGATACAGTGTATAGGACTGCACAACCTCTAGTCCACCTACCAATTTTCACTATTTTGGAAAATCAAATCCATGGCTGCTCTTAAATGTCAAGATAAACAGCAAACAGTCTATAAAGGCTACTTGGTTTCTATGTTATGGCATACAGTATATGTACATGCAGTTCTTATCAATAGCAAAGCAGATTATTCACAGAATTTACATCGAGATATTGGAGGAAAGCAAGTTAGAGCTTAACATTTATAATGTAGATAGTATGCACTACACAAGTATGGTGAGGCAAATTCAACCATACATAACTACTGCTTGTATTCAATATTTATAGTGCATAAGGTGAACGACCTCAGCGACAGGTCATCGGTCTATCAATGGTTGTCTAATACAATAGTGTTGTTAGTTATGTAACTCAACTCAGGTGTGTGTACATACATGTAGACTACTAACAAACTAATAACTAGTAACTCAGTTGAGTTTGTAATGTAGGGTAGGAAATAAAACTAAAAGCAGAGCCATTTATTGTAAATAGAGTTACGTTGAGGCCATATTGGGCGAGTAACAAAGAATTACATTGTCAACTTTTTTTTGGTCGCTCTTATTGGTTTTAAGAGGTTCAACATGGCGGACAGTGTTCCTTCAGTGATGAAACTCTCACAATAAATGGCTCTGGCTAAAACTTACAGCTAGTGGCTATATTAGTGTGTCAGAAATTTCAGAGATGGGTGTGACTACATGTACAAACCACAGTGTGTGTAGGTAGTGTTTCAAACACCATATTTCATATTAATATTCAAATAAAACTGACCTGTAGACTCATAGTCATAAGATGAGTGTAAGCTAGATCGGGGAGGGGTTGTAGTCCCCCCAACCCTACTCCCAAGATGTGGACTGTTATAACTGCTGTTGCTATGACTAGAAGAAATCTGCTGCTGGCCAGAAGAATTTGGTGACGATATTGTAGAAGGAGAGAGTGAACTGTTTCTAAGTGCAAACAGGGATTGTACAGTAGGTGAGCCTCCTGTAACATATGGGGATTGTACAGTAGGTCAGCCTCCTGCAATATGTACATGTAGGGATCGCGCAGTAGATCAGCCTCTGGTAATAGATAGTTTAGCCTGGACTCATCTTGTTAACAGGCTTGGAGCCCAGGTTATGCTTCGAGTGACTCATAAGATGGCAATAGCATCACAATTATGGATTCCCTTGTGCTTACACTGTACACTAACAGCGAGATGTTTAGTGATGCATCATGGTTGTCATGGAAACAGATAACAGATAACCTTCAACTCCACAGGGAGCAACCAAGACTAACCGAAAGGGTGTAGGGGTGGAGAAGGGGATATACCCAGTGAGTAAACCAAAGCTATACTCCAAAGCAAGCAAGCACAAATAGAGTAATTAGTATGTTGTATGCAACTGTGTAAAATAATAACAGAACATATTTCGATTTGCCTGAATAGAATAGGTACTAATGAATGGATAAGAATATCAATTGTATTGATTCCATTATTAAACAAATATCAGCCAACCCTGTTTACACTTACTCTCAACTGAATGGTCAGATAAGCTTTCTACAATCACATATTTCACTTCAACTAGTTTGCAAATTTTGTTTGATAACTATATGACACTCCTAGCAAATTTTAGCTGCAGGAAGGTTTCAAATTTTGAGCGTCGAGCAAGTGAATCAATATCTTTGTTCCTGCATTTTATAAAACTGCTTCGACTACAAAAGTTTATAAACCTATAAAATAAACAGAAAACATTCAAGTATTCCGTAATAAATAAAATGAGTGACAGAACTGTATATTACAATTTAGACGAAAATAATTCTATAACATTCTACGTGTAGACCTATAATAGTGGCTGGTAACTTGTAAAGTTGGCATACTCTTCTCTCTGTATATTAACACTTATAAAACAGTAATAGACACAGTAGCTATGATCTGTGAATTTCCTACTGAGAGGACCCACTGTGCTAAACATTTCGAGTTCAAAACAGCATACATGTTTGATGTTATGTTTTATGCAAAAATTATTCAATCTGCGTATAAACAACATACATGCGGTACATGATATTATTAGTGGTAAGTAGTATATAGGCTTGTAATGTATATAAGCCGTCTAGCTGTATTTACATGTAATACCTGTGGTAAGTATACAAGACTATAAAGTCGTAATAGTCTTCATATATGCGCTGAAATTGACAAATCTTTCTTGCACATGATAGAATGTATATAATGATGGCTTGCTTGTAGCCTAGTTGCTAACTATATGATCCGCTATGGGTAATCTATAGAGTATAGCCTACAACCAACATGTAAAATATGTTAACGCCTCCTGGTGGTCCACAAAAATCTCAGTAAATTGACTAAAGAGTCGTCAAAATTTATGATCCTATAAACCATGACATCTGCTGACATGATACTAATTAATTGAACTATTGAACTCAAACTGGTGTTTGAAAGTCGATTCTCTTGACAAGCATCAACATAGACGCACTCAATCACTATTTATTCTGATCTACTAGAGCTGCAGACTAGCAAATTGTCTCCAGTGTCTCAATGAGTCACAGAGATGTACACAAAGACACAACGTAACGACAGACAAGTGGATAACCAACCTTCACTGATATCTCGTAGTTTATGAGTGAGCGCTCGCCGTCTAGGAAGGAACTCCGGGCTCTCAAACGAGGCTAGCATCCTCTTGCTGAGCTGATCAGCTGGGGCAGGAGAGTCGGGTGTTTGTGACTGTTTCTTAGGACTCGAGAACAACCTGATTGTAAACACAGTACGTATCGTAAATAAACATAATATACATGTATATTCACACACTCACACTTAATGAGTGCTTCAGAACATAAATAAACATATTTATATATTCACACACTCACTGAGTACTTCATAAAAATTATCACCGAAATGATTGGATTATACCACATGTATACTAAAGAGATATCACCAAATTTCATAAAATTTGTATCATTGAAACAATTCAAGTAAGTACAGAGTTGTCTGCACTTGTGAAGATATAGGGTGATAGGAAAACTGCACAGACTTGTGGGTATAATACTAAAATGTAGCATGGTATTTCTGATCAGCACTTTATACATCAAGAACACTAGCTGCCAATTAGAGTGTATCCAAGGCATGACTTAGTAGTTACCTAATGATTACATGCATATAGTACATCATAGATAGGATATAGCTGACTAACTACTAATTAGCATAAGGTTTAATCATTATAATGATGATGTCATCACTTGTGAATCTATATAATAAGAAAGTAGAGACTGCACTGACACTAATCACATAACCACCTATTTGCTGTTAGCACAAGATGTAAAGCCTACTGTATGGGCATGAAGGCCTAGTGTATATGTACAGTAAGTTAGGCCTATATCATATGTATATAGGCTGCAAGTACATATGACCTAGTTGGCCTAGCAAGTACATGTAGTAGCCTACAAGTACCTACACTGTAAACTACAAACACTGTAGATTATATTATGTGAACATACAAGTAAGTCTTTATGTATGTCTACATGTGTACAATGCATATCAAGTCAAACTACTTTGGTATAGCCTAATTGTGAACCCACACTCAGACCCATATCCATCTTACACATGTACAGACTGGCCAGATAAGCCTACCAGATTTATCTACCCTTACCATGAAACATCGTCATCCAATGAGCACATGTTTGACACGTCAAAGCAGTCGCCATCTCCGTCACTCTCAGAGCTGACACTCTGTCTTTGCTGACCTAAAATGTGATACAGTCAGTCAAACCATGGACTATACTGACCGGGACCAATTCCTCATCTATCATTCCTAAGCAACATATGATTCACAAGCGTATGACGGGTCTAAGGAAAAAGTAGCTGCCTAGAACTACTAACAAAACTTCCCGTGAATAGCAGATTTGATTCATTAAACTTACCTATAATTTTGTTTTGCTCAAGTAAATGGTTACTTGACCCAGTGTTCTGGTAAGGATGCTGCTTCTGAGTCCTTAATGCCGTGTTTTGGAGTTCAAGGTCTTTTACAAGAGATTTGAGACGCTGTACTTCGTCTTCCTCTTCCGCCATTCCAATCACATTACTTTGCAATACTTCAGTCTTGCTGAAATTTGGTCAATAGTTAACAAAATAGGATTCATGCATTAATCCCCAAGCCTATATGTCCCGATCAGAATCAAAGGGCATATTAGAATGACGAAACCACCAGCAACAATAATGCATAATGTAGAAACCCAAGGATTGTAAATCTGATGTCTCCGAAAAAGCCACTAATATAAATATAACTAGTAGCCAAATGGTAGGAGGCCACCAGACTCATTTTGAATACGAGGCCTACATTACATAATTATAATCCATGCAAAAAACATTATTACCATAATAATAACACCAAGGAGTAAGAAGAGAAGGAGGCTTGTCCACGAAAACCTGTATATATGTTACAATGGGCTTCCGGTGTTCGATGTGCGCCTCGGGCACTTGGTAAAGTCTGAAGAAAAGATGATGAATATTTTTAAAAAAATAAAATTCACACATTAACTAAAATTAAAATATAATCAATGTCACTAATTGGTAATAGCCTGGTGAACACATTGACTATAAACACAATACTTATGTCACTGGGATACGAAAGATATAGCCAAGTAAAATCGCCATATTTGAAAAAAATTGCGTATCTCAATATAAAATGACACTTTTTGCAAATACCAACATGATCAACAAAATAAGCAAAAATAACACTAATAGATTTAAGTTTGCTATAGTGAGTGAGCTTGAATTCCAAATTTAAACTTTGCTCCTTCATAATAAATAAAACGTACAAACACTTAAATCGCGGTTGAAATGAGTCAATTTGTGCAACACGTTTCTCGTACATCAGGACTCCATATACTTAGTCTGTTTTATGGCATATAGTTCAGATACCAGCTCAGTGCTTAGGCTAGTTTGTGGGCCCTACAAGATGCCCAAACTAAATGAAAATAGTGCTCAATGAACGATTATGTTTATCTCTGCAGAGAAATGATTTTCATTGGATGCTATAACTGTGACGTCATAGGCGCCAAAATGTGCACATGTATATTGCTGTTTAGCAATGACGAATCGCATCACGATTCAACGAAGTTGTCTACTCGCTTAATACCAGCGACTCATGTGATAATCTTTTTAAACCGAGGAGCACATCGAACACAAAATCCTCCCGGACGAGGCTCCTTCTCTTCTTACTCCTTGATAACACTAAGGTCTAATAATATTAGCTTAGCATTAGGCCCTAACTTTCAATTGTAAACTAGAGTCTAATCTTGGAGATCAACTCGCCCAATTTCCACAAGCCAACCTAGTGGATTTTCGATGAACTGAAATTTTATGAAAAAATGAAAGTCTGCTGCTAACCAACAAAATCATGAAAATGAACATTATGCTATGACTCCTTAATACAAATAGCCTAAAATCGTCTATTTATTTTGATTGACATAATCTACATCCATCCAACTGAACTTCCATAATCATAAACACAGAATTCAGGAGTGTCAGTGTAACCATATAAAAACTCTGAGGCACAATATGGAATAGAGTATAGTGAAACATAACATAATATAATAATTATATTATTATCAATATATTAATTAATAATTATATTATTATTATTATATAATTAAAATTATTAATAATATACATAATGACTGTAATAATTTAATAATTATAACATTATATAACTATTTATTGATATAACCAAACAACTAGCAGTAGATGAAAGGTTGGCTTAGCCTGAGCATGGCACAATAAATTATATTATTATTATGATTATTTTAGGTAATTTAACCTAAGTTTTGTTTTGTTTAGCTGCAAATTCAAGCAAAATCGACCAAGCAAATATTTCATTATGATTATTATTATAATTATTATAAATTATTTGAAATAAAATAAAATAAATTTGCCGAAATACAGATGGTAAAGTTAAAGTAATAGTAAGTTATAGTAAATGTATGTATGTTGATGTAGAAATGTATGAAATGTAGAAATTGGGTGTTCAATTGAAATTACTAAATAAAAGAACACCCACTTTTGATGCTATTACTTATTCTTATGACCACTTACAATGTACATGATGTATTAACACTATTGGAATTAAATTTATTATTGACTAGTAGCAATACTTCCGGCCTTTTGCAGAATTTGAGCTAAAGCCTGAGAGTCGCTGCGACGTTCGAAATATCTAATGAAAAATTATTCTACTGGTTCAGGAGAACATAACCCCCGCCACAATCAATCAATGAGATGATAACTTTTCTTTTTGTTGGTGTTGCAGGTATTTAGTTTGAACATTTACATTTATTGGGGTTTTCTAAAAGTTTACAGATAACATTATTTGTTAAAAGTAACTTGTTGACCACACATATTAATATATATTATGTGCAACTTATCAGGTAGAATAAATAAATAAATGAAAAATAATTATTATGTTATATTGTAATGTATTCTGGGGTTTGGTACTGTCGTCCTAAGATGACTCCAGTGTCCAAAATGAAGAGCCTATGAGTGGTGCTAGGTCTTCTCATTACATGAAAGATCAACAGGTACTAGTAGTCAAATAACTATCACAGACGATAGACGACCCATATGGTCCCGAGTCGATGCTCTTTTACTATACTGAGAAAGAGAGTGATCCGACTTAGTAGGAAGTTCGGGTTGCAAGGTCAAAGACCTTAACAACTGGAATGACCTATCTATGAAGTGAAAGTCTCTGCATATAAGTATAGATGTGTCTTTACTGAGATACAAACATGAACTCAGACAACAAACATAAAAACAATGTGCTTTATATAGTATTAGAACTTCCTTTAGACGTAGTGCCGTAGAAAGACGACGTAGTGTCGTCTGGAAATTGCGCAACAATGTGGCGGCCGGAAGCCCGATGACCGACCCAAAATAGGTCGGGTTTGAAAAAAGATGCTTGAAATCATCTAGATCATATGCAAAATCAATATCAGGTATTTCTGAGAGGTTGAGCCTCTTTACATGGGTATAAAAAGGCGGATTATGCATCCTTGCCTCAGTGCCTGTTGACTGACTTTGTAGATGTTTGTGTTGCTATAGTGCTGTGGTACAGATTATGCAGTGGAAATAAAGGATTTATGAAGGAGAGTCAAGTATTTTAATCTGCTCATCTCAGAAGCCATAATCAGAATGAAAGAAAATGAAAAAAGGGTAGCTTAGAAAACTAAAACCGTAGACATCTAGTCTGTGTGTAAATATAATAATATTGGAACTTGACCTCCAATGCCAATATCCTGAAATAATGAAACAGAGTGTTTAAACAAACTAAAACAGACAGCACATGTATTGAGAGTTATCTACTCAAGACTAATTTAAGAGTTTGTCAGATTTGAGATTTTTGGATTTACCACTATGGATATAAACAGACTTACTTCCCACACTGAAGTATTACTGGTTCCCCAGTCAAGCCAGTCACTGTCCATCTGGTTGTACAGTGGCTTCTATTGATTTCTTTTATAACTGCAATCTGCAGCTGGGTAAAAGTAGTATTGTCAAAGACATGTTACATGTACTGTAGCACATGTAGGACTATATAAAGGTCAACTATCTCCTAGTTCCTTAGGCTAGTAGGATCCCTCCAGTAAGTTATAATTGTGACAAAGTTGTATTGTATAAAATATCCTGCTGAAAACTATGTACAAGTATATGTGTTCTACTTATGCAGATAAGGGTAAGGTAAGTTGATTGGTTGGATGTCAAATGTGGAAGACAGCCAACCAATCAACTTGCCTCCCTGCCTGTTATAGTCTGTTAAAGTCTGTTAAAGTCTGTTATAGTCTGTTATAGTCTGTTATAGTCTGTTAAAGTCTGTTAAAGTCTGTTAAAGTCTGTTAAAGTCTGTTAAAGTCTGTTAAAGTCTGTTAAAATCTGTTAAAGTCTGTTAAAGGGGTTATGCCACGTGTTTTCAGGTAGCATTAAGACGCACTCAGCTACCTAGTGGCACAACGTATTGAGTACCTAGATACTAGTACTGTTAGTTATCCTGTGCTTGCGGCTTCCAGGCTATATTTTGAACAACTAGACCACAACGCAATGTATAGGCATGTAGAATAACGCAACGATGGCCGCTGTATACAGTGTGGCCAGATGAAACACCGGACCTACCAATAAAGGCAGTTTGTTATTGCCAGCAAAAGTAAAGCCCAGAAAAATTCAAAAACTTGCACAAGTTATCCTACTGCTATATTAGTAAATCCTGTAAAATCATGTGTTCACTACTGTACTCTTTCTATGCAAACAGCTTGAATTCAACAATTTTCTCTATATGACATAAAGCACGCAGTTGCATCTTCATATCAAAGTTGCGTTTGGATCAGCATCCACTAGTGCTAATGAGTCAAGCATGGGCAAGAGAACACAACTCTTCTTATAGTAGCACAAATGCAATAAACCTTAGTAAGAGATGCTGCTTTGAACATAGACATAAACCACATTCCATAACCCCTTTAAAGTCTGTTAAAGTCTGTTATAGTCTGTTAAAGTCTGTTAAAGTCTGTTAAAGTATGTTAGAGTCTGTTAAAGTCTGTTCCAGTCTGTTAGAGTCTGTTAAAGTCTCTTAAAAACAATGTTCAAAACAACGGTCTGTAGAGCAACTCTATAGGTAGTGTTCGAAGTGAGGGTACTCAGACTATATGGCTATATGGCGTGTAAGTGTCTGTGTTGACTGGGTATATAGTTAGCAAGCATATGCCTTACATTACAAGACCTCCAATGCAATAGCTAATATATTGTAGGTATAGTATACAAGTCAGACTATTGACCAACTGTTTTCATAACTGTATAGCAACAGATGCATGCAGTTTTACAAGTAAATGCACAGCATCTGGAAGGTTTTTATATAAAGCGCTGACGTGTCAGCCCATAGAGTCAGACCATGTACATTCATCTTGAGCATCCATACCCAGTGGTCTGTTACTTGATGAAAGTAATGTTTATTTAGTGCATGAGGTATTAGCTAGCCAGACCCTACCCTATTGCATAAATAATATTGCACAGTCATATACATTGTATATATTATATTGGATATTATAGGACATAGGCAATAGTACAATCACAGCTGAAGTAATTTGTTGGAGCAACTCTATCTAGTGAAGTTCACAATATTACTTGCAGGTTTTTAGAACAGCAACTAAATCAGTAAAGAGCGAGTACAAAATACCTGACAAGATTCCTCTATAACAGTATGTATTTTGTGGTCGAGTCTGGGGTAAGAGTAGACAACCTATAAAATATAGAGAAATATTACTTCTTTACTCTACAGTCCAGCTACGCTACTTGTTTATAGATGGATTGACTATTGTATATTGACTTTATTTATAATGCTAGATGGTGGCAGTAAACAGTATTAATAACATTATGACATTGAAGTGTAGAAGCACGCATAAATATATAATACTGTGGTGAAACAGCCTCCATGGCAATGGCCTCCCTGGGCCAACCACACAACATTGAAATTGACACTGACATTATTATCCGTATTATCCATGTTATCCATATTCATTAATGCATGATGTCTTACCTTATGCAATTATACTCATGCGTGTTATACCACTTATATCCAATCAACTTATATTGTGTGCCTTACTATTATTACCAGTCAATCAGACAATTGGAATTACAACTGTATTACAACTTGATTTTTCCCATATACTGTTAGCAATTACCTTCTCTTGTCTGATTATATTAAATAGAGTCTTTTGCCATATATTATAAGTATCACTTGTGGCCGATGCTATGGATTAGGCTCATAATTATATATCTTATGTTTCACACTATTGTGCCAAGGCAGACCCTTTTTATGGCCGACGTCGAGCGGAACCATCCATGTTGTTGCATCAGTTCCTGAACCGATACCTTACTGGCCGGCCGATACTTTATCGGCCTATTTTGGCCGAAAATAGATATAGTATAAAAGGCAGTACATTTTCTGTATCAAATCAGTTGTTGATTGCGCTCTAATAAAGCAACATCTCCTAACTCAAACCTATAGAGGCTTTCTCTTGTAGGCAGGTAACTTTACCGGCGGATCCATAGATCTATACGGCTCGAGTTCATCCCCATCCTCGTTTAAGCGTATCTCTACACCACTTCTATGACTTAGGTTGATCCCGGATTCTATATGAATCTAGCGTCGGGCTTAAGATCGTAGGATACCAGATCGTTCATTGCACTCCTCTGGAGTATAAAGTCTACAAGACCTACGTCGGTCCTGAGCTCTCTAATAAGTCCCGGCATCGGCCTACGTTTGATACATATCAACAAGAGCACATATAATAACTGTTCACTCTTTATGTAATGAGCAGAAGGTTACTTGGTCGACCCCTACCACCTTCCAAGCCCTTCCCATACTAGCGGTCTATCGGCCCTCGTATGTAAACACACTCAAAAACATTGCAATACTATAAGATTAGACAACTCCATTACAGTTACAGAGGCACCAGATTGTTACTTCAACACAAAAATGGTGACTTTGGGAATATTTTCCAATTGAAGATATTATTTATATTAACTCATAATAGATGGATCGATGCAACCAACAAATAATATTAATAATTTAGCTCCTCACACGCATTGAAAATCTGGTGAATGTTACCCAAAACACAACACTATGCTGGACAAGTTTTCAAGATTCAAATGTAATGTCTGTATTATACAGTGCTACATCCATCTTATAACAAAAGTAGATTTGTTACCAGTATAGAATGAAATGCTCACTATCACAGTAGATCATAATGCTCATCACAATCCTCAAAGGTTTTTCATCTAAAGCTCTAATCCCATTAAGAAAATACAATACGACGATTATTAATGCTAAAATACAACTAAAAGAGGGATGGACAGCAGAATGATGAAGACTAATTTCTTTGCCTAAATACACTAAATTATAGTTACATACAATACAGTCATTGGGCTTGTATCAATATAATACTCTAATAGCAATATTGATGAGAATCATAAATTCAAAGCTACATACATACCCATCGTGATCACATGCAACTACTATCTGACAGTTCTTCCGATAAATGTTGCAAATATCTTCAACAACATGTTAACTGCCTCACGTCATGCTCTCCTTAGTCTTGTGGTAATATCTTTGATGATAATTATGGCTCTGCACATCAAGCTGAGGTTGGTCTGTATTACAGTATGCTATGGTTTGATAATTCAGTAGTGTGGAGTAGCATTTTTACTATAGATAATTACTGTGAATCCCTATCTGTATCAGATAATGGCTTGTTTCCCTGGAATACATTTTAATGAGCTAGCCAACTGCTTACACAACTATAATGAGCCTGCAATCGACACCAATATAAATTAATGTTTTAAAATTCTTCTTGCAAGGAATTTATTTTTGAATTCATCCCAGTCAGTGTTCGAAGTGTGTACTCACCTAAATTTTAGTGGTTATATGGTCAACAGGCGTGTACCCTCATTTCAATTGCTAGTTTTCCCCATACAGTCACTGTGGACCTGATAGTGCAATGGTAGATTGCTTGATTATCAATCATAGGGACATGGGTTGAATCTCACCAACGCACGACATTTTTCATTTTTGTAATCCACCAATTTCAGTTACTATAAGATTAAGTGGATAACTATACAATATTAATCTGTAAGATCACATGCACCATGTACCCACCTCATTTGTTCCACTTTGAACATTGATACCAGAGATTTGGTTTCATACCTGCGAAAAGAACTCATCCCTGACTGGGAGTGAAACTGAGGCTAGACGACAATTAATGTGTTAACATAATAAACACAAATAAATTCTATTGCTACTCTGAATATATAATTGTACTAGTGTTATGATGATTTTACCGCAGTTAGTCCTGCAGGTTGGATCAGTTTATTACATTAGCTCTGCATAACAAATTTATATGTTAAAAATTGTGTTGAGAATTCGAGGAATCGGACAAATTGTGAGCTCAACTATTTGGTGCTGTATAACCCCAATATGCTTAGTTTGTGTACGTAGATAACAATTTGTGTAACACTGAAATATCTAGCCTACAATTTTGTATTCATCAAACAGTTTATGTGGGATAGTTCATTTTAGAAGCAATTCTGCTGTAGCAGAAGCAAAGGTACTTCGTTTGGGAATGGAATCAAGTCAAAGACAGGAATCATCATTGTCATTTAAAACCGTAAAAAAAGGTATGGTGCATTGTATATTCACAATTAATGACTTAATCAGAGCAGGGTCCTAGGTTAGGACCATTGAATTTTACTTGTTATTTCAGTCACTTTTCTAGCTGTAGGAGTGCAGCTGCGATGATTGCTTTTTGGAAGAACGGTCAGGCCAGCTCACTCTCTCTAGCCCTAGCCCCCTCTTGCTTGGTCAGCCGGTTCTGACTCCCTCTTCACTGTACTCTGACCTGCATGTTGTACAGCGGCACCTCAGCTACCTAGCCAGACACAACAATAATAGGTGTGGGTATACAAATACCTAACCTACAGCATAGCTTTGCCAACATCATTTGTAAATTATTGATACCCATCACCTGGCAGTTTCAATGAGCTGATACCTAAGTTAGTCGAGGAACTAACAAGTACGAATCTGCATGTGCATTTTACATGTACATGGCTTGTATAAGTTTGCTTGCGTAGTAGTTTATGTATAAAAATACAGGTTGATGTATATGTACATGTATCCGTGTTCTTTCCCTGTAAACACAATATAGTGCTGTTGCCTGCATGCAAGGTTATACAGTAATCAGTGCACATTTATTTAATATGCACTTTGCATAAAACCAAAATACCTATGTGTGCACGTATTTAGAGAACTTGCACAAGAATATTTTCTTCATTTGTTAAATACAAATGTAAGCTAATTAAACTATTATCACTATGAAATCATTCTGACCTTCTACGTTTTACAGTTTCATCATGTCTCCGCAAAGCATATACAAAAGTTTTTACCGCCTGAGTTTTTTCCTTTTGTAGTTTCAAAAAGACCGGCATGTGAGAACAAAGAAAAGAACCGTGCTTTTGTATACGTAAGAACCCCAAAAACTGGCTCTTCCACACTCTCTACTATCTTTATGAGGTTTACTTTGGCGAACAAATTAAACATCTGGAATCCAAAGATCGGACAAAGTAAGTATATGTACAACGTACATGTATAAATAACGAAAGATAGGCCAGCTCATAATTTATTATAATACTGCATACAATTGCTACATACATGTAAAGTGTTTTCTGAGTGGTAAATGTAGTTTATGCTACGCTACCTGGTTAATCGCGAGCGGTTTCTGCAGAGCATAGAGGCACATACGTGTATATACAACCTTGACCTTTGCATGTGTATTCCTTGCATCTGATTGACCAAATCAGCCATCAAGTTTGTGGTTATCTCTCCTGCTGAGTTACACATATAGGTTTTCAAAGTTACTTCTTCTAGCTTTTGTTATGTTAGCTCTAGTGGCTTCCGTTGTACGATAGGGTCGCATAAATAGTTGATAGTATACAAATTAAGGGTTGCCAAACACCATCCTATATATACTAGCCAATTATTAGCCTTGTGTGAATAAATTCTACTTTTTTCAAGCTTCCTCTGTATATCAGAAATGTTATACATTTAGTTGATAGTGCTGCAGCATCTCTTGTGTTGCTACCGACCCATTCTTGGTGCTTAAATAACAATGTTCTAGTTGCCGTTTTTTTTCACATTTTACTCATTTGTCATGCCATGTTTTATAAAAAATTACCAAGTGTATCTTTACTCAATCTTACGAGTGAATAGAGGTTAAATTTTACGTTGAAGTCTGAAACACGTTATGTACATGTAAGTTGGCGGTTTCTGTTTCATGCTAGTGGCGTGAATGAGACTATAGGGTAGGTCTGGTATTCCAATAATGTCTCTGTAGTCTGAAGCTGGAAGTCCTGGACCTCTGATCACGAAGTACAATAGGCTTGAGTGGGGCCATCGAGTTCTCACTTTTCTGAAGTTGTCTTTCCCACTATGGCCTCTGTAGGTTGGTATTTTAGGGCTGAGGTTAATGAGGAAATGCACACTTTGGCCAAATTAAGTTAGTTTATTCTAAAATGTCAATTTTGCTGTTTAACAGCACGGGAGATTGGACCTGATGATCTCACCAAAGCGGATGCTATGTATAACCACGTGTTATATAATGAATCAAAGTTCCAACAGCACATGAAACCTAATTACAAACTCATTTTCTGTGTCAGAGAGGCAGTTTCATGGTTTAAGTCAGCAGTAAAATTCAACTACGAGCTGGGCAGGATAAGTCACGGGGTAAGTATCTTATCAGTAGAGCTATAAAACGCCAAATGCTAATTCCAGTGATTCACGGAAAGCTGTATAAGTAAAAAGTCAGCAGCCAGCACTCCTGTTACTGGCACAGAAACAGCATTATGTTGCAATGTGGGGTATTACTGGCAATTAATTATGTTGCAAAGTATTAAACCTGTACGACTATGTGAGCACTTACATGTCCATTGGGTTCTTTCAATATTTACCAAGTTTACCAAATTACCTAATTCACGCTTTTACTCTCCGATTCTAGACCATCATTTTTAGCTTCTCTGGCAGCCTGATATTTTAATGTATTGACAATATAAAGTGTGGCCAGTGATGAAGTCTCATCTAAGCAAACCTGTAGAAATTTTTCTATGTTTTTGTTATTACAGTCAGCAGACAAATACATAATGTCCGCCAAGAGATATATTAGTGTTGACCGATTTAACCTGCCACAGATGGTTTTTTTGGGATTTAAAAACAGGAGCAGTAAAACTTTGCAGCAACTACAAGACTATATTTCCCTTACTGTACCCAAGTAAGTTGAGATAGAAAGCTTTTTTAATCTGGTACAGAATCTTTGCAAAGAATTATTAGGCATATTCGGATATTGCATTGTGTAAGCTTATAAAGAGCAATCTGTGGCAATAATAATATATTCTATTCAATAATATAATAGCGCTAGCTATAACGATAGGTTAGCTGTTAACTGTGACGTTATAAGCGCCAGAGCCATGCACATGTGCACTGCTTTTATACCTGTTTTGCAATGAGGAAGCGCATGAGGATTCAACGGAGTTGTCTACTCGACTCATGTGCTCATATTTTTAAACCGAGGAGCACATCGAACACAAAATTCTCATAGACGAGCTTCCTTCTCTCTCTTACTCCTTGGTTTAAGGTTGTCATGTTACTCTGGTGCATACAGTAATTGTGTACAGATTTATTCACATACGCCACTGGAATAATATACTTGTGCATTATTCAAAAATTTAGATTAAATTTATTGATATTTGAATTCTGAATTATTATAAACAGTCGCTGCTCTATAACCCTGATTTCTTCTAGGATAGATGTTCCATTCTTGAATGACAAGTATGATGCATCACTGGTCATGTTGAAACGTAAATTCTGCTGGGACTACATAGATATCTTCTACCAAAAGAGTACAGTAACAAACTCTGGTTCCATGGAATTATCTGAAGAGGCTATTGAAAAATTATTGTCCGAAGATTTAAATAAAGGAGATCAGTTATTGTATAAAGCTGTAGAGAAACTGTGGTGGGAGCAGCCAGAAGTTAAAGAGCAAGACTTCTGGGATGAGGTTAGTGATGTCATCTTCGTACTTGTCAACTGTGACTCTTTCATACCATTATTATTATTATTATTATTATTCATGTTGATTTCCTCAGCTCTGCAGCCGGTGTGAGTTGGTGTCTGGTTAGAACCCCTAACCTGAGACATCCAACACTTTTCTCGGTATAGTTGCCGTTCCTAGTAGAGCAGAAAATTGAATCCTGTCTACTTCCTTCCGCTGTATATCAATCATCCCCAGATATTCTTCTAGCTTCATCACTGCTCCCAGTGCTCCTACGACAACAGGGATCACATTTACAGATGTTTCCCAAAGTCTCTGTAGTCTCTGTATTATTATTATTATTATTATTATTATTATTATTATTATTATTATTATTATTCTATGCTAGTTGAACTGATACTGCATATTCTTTCACTGATTTTTCTCAAATTACATAGTTCTCTCTCTGCATTGAGAGTGGGAAAGATGGTAGAACAGAAAAACTGTCCTACACACATACTGTGAGCCATAGGTTGTCAATGCCAATGACTCTTTTATTACAGTAGACTAGTATCTTTGTATCTCTTCTTTCAGGTATCATATTTTACCTCCTTGAATGAAAGAGTGCTAACAGAATGGTGTAGTACTGTTACTAGAAGCCAACAACCTTATGTAATACACTCTACACAGTTCCATGATGAGATACAGCTAACAGTGGAGTACTGCAGAAAACTGAAAATGGATAAGACTGAACTTCGTGACTGTGTTGCAAACTATGCCTTTGGATTGAGAGTTCCAGAATCTGTCACATGTTAGCTATGCCAATTCGTAATGGAGATTATCACTGAACAATCATAATAAGAAGTTATCCTCTCCATATTAGATCAGTTTTACATCAAATCTTACCTCCACTTTAACCCCTAGAGTCTAACACAAAAGCACAACCTGAACATGCACAATACAGTTTTCTATACTATTGGGCTATAAGTGTAATGGATGACCCCCAGTCTGTTTGCCTGCTGACGACCCCTACACACAGATTGGCGCCATTTATTATATTATAAGACTGACTTCTCATAGTATCGCCTTTGTAGTATACTTACTTGTATAAGCATTACAAGTACTGTTTATTTACATATACATTATGTGTTATTATAATTATCTTGACGGACGGCTCTATCTTTGGTCGTCTTCTTTTCTCCGGAAGTAATTAGACGACTTTGTTTGTTCTCGTTACCTATAAAAGGAACCAGATTCCTGTTATCCAGAGCGGTCTCTTATATGTTTTCAAGCTGTCAAGTTCATACAATTATACACTCATATGCATACTTATACTCTGAGTTGTGCTGGTGCATTGACAACCTGAACATTGCTAACCACTTGAAACTTACCTTGGTGTATAGAGCAGGGCTGGCCAAAGTTATTTTGAAGTGGGCCGCATATGAAATTCTCTTACTTGCGATGGGTCACTTTATTCACTTTGTTTCGACTAAATAGAGTTGAACATAAAATCAAGTGGTGGAGAGTGTTGATATTTGCATGTTCATTCAACAGAGGACAAGCGAAAAGAGCGAAGAACAGCCGTACAGTCGAGAGTTTGGGTATAGCTGTAGGTGTACGTGTAGGTGTATGTGTAGGTGTACGTGTAGGTGTAGGTGTGCGTGTAGGTGTACGTGTAGGTGTACGTGTAGGTGTATGTGTAGGTATACTTGTAGCTGTAGGTATACGTGTAGCTGTAGGTTTACATGTAGCTGTAGCTGTACATGTAGCTGTCAGTTTAGGTATAAGTGTAGCTGAGCATGTAACTGTAGGTGCAGGTGTAGGTGCAATGGTAGGTGTACGTGCAGCTGTTAGTAGGTGTACATGTAGCTATAGGTGTAGCTGTAGGTGATTTGTACATATAGCTGTAGGTAAGTTATAAGTGTAGCTGTGCGTGTAGGTATACTGTTGTAAGTGTATGTGTAGCTGTACGTGTAGGTAGGTGTAGGTGTACATGTAGCAGTAGTCGTATGTGTAACAGGTTGGTGTATGATTGTGTAGCTGTAGGTTTAGCTGTAAGTGTGCATGTACATGTACGTGAAGCTGTAGGTGTACATGTACGTGTAGCTGTAGGTGTACATGTACGTGTAGCTGTAGGTGTACATGTACGTGTAGCTGTAGGTGTACATGTACGTGTAGCTGTAGGTGTACATGTACGTGTAGCTGTAGGTGTACATGTACGTGTAGCTGTAGGTGTATGTGACGGATGAGAAATTTTGATTCACTAGTCATTATGGCCTCATACAATGTACTTAGAATCTAAGTGTGTACATGACATCCTTAGTAGTTCATGCAAGGGCTGTGAATTGAGACTTTGTGTGAATTTACTGTTTATGAAGTTTTGGTTTGAGAAAGTAGATTCTCAATGGTAGGTTACTGCAAACATCGTGAGTAGATTTTTCCACACTTGTCAACTGGGGTACTCTTCAGCAGTAGTGGCCTTTGCCAAACGTCTTCGATGTTGACCATTTTGAATTCTGCCAGAAACCAAGGGGTTGGCAACATGTGATCCATCATGTGATCATGTCTATATATATATATATATATATATATATCATGTGATCTATCACAATATCCGCATGAAAGCAGCATATTTTCATTTAATAAGTTTATAATTCAATAATACAATACAATAATACAATAATAATACAACAATACAATAATACAAATTATAATACAACAATACAATAATACAATTATAACTCAATAATACAAGTGATTCAGTGTATTGTCTGTCTGGTAAACAGAAGGATTCAATACAATACAGTGTTTCTAGCTGTGAATGCCTAACAGTGTTGACAGCAAAGCCTACATTGTTACACTAATACTTTTTATATTAATGAACCAAAAACCTATGAAATGGAATTAACATGTGTGTGAATATGTAGAATACAGAGTAGGTCCAATCAGTCTTAGAGCTAAGTATGAGGTATAGCATAAGAAAAGCAGACAGTTCAGGTACCCTTGTATTAGTACCGTAATACAAAACAAAACTCTAATAATTCAGCCCACCTCCAGACGTTTGCAGCATCCACTATTGTAATGTTTTTGAGTGCTGTTACATACGAGAGCCGAGGGCTACAAGTATGGGAAGGGCTTGGAAGGTGGTAGAGGCCGACCAAGTGTACCTTCTGCTCATTAGATAAAAGAGTGAACAGTTATAGGTGCTCTTTGTAGTGTAGATTATATCAGACGTAGGCCGATGCCGAGACTCATTGGAGCTCAGGACCGACGTAGGTCATGTAGAGTTTACACTCCGAGGGAGTGCAGAGAAAGATTGTCTAGCCTTGAGATCCTAAGCTCGCCGCTAGGTTCATTAGAACCCGGGATCGGCCTAAGTCTAAGAGGTGGCTAGAGATTTGCTTAGCCTAGGATGAGGTGAACTCGAGCCGTACTGAATTCCAAGGGGATTCTCAGGTGGAGTTACCCGCCTAAAGAGTAAGCCTCTGTAGGTTGAGTTATTCAAACGCAATCAACAACTGAATTACAACACAAAATGCACTGCCTTATATACATAACAAACTTCCGGCCAAAAGAGCCCGACATGGTATCGGCTCCGTAACTGATGTAACAACATGGATGATTTTGCCCAATGTCGGCCACATAAAAGGTCGGCCTTTGCACAAAATGTGCTTACAATAAGGAGAAACATGTCATATATAATTATGAGCTTAATCTATAAGGTCGGCCATGAAGTTACTATATAAATGGCAAAAAGACTATTAAATTGCAACCAAGTAAGAGTAGACAATTACGGAGGATATGTACAAATGTGGGAAAAATCAAGATGCAATATAAGTGTAATCCCAAAGCTTGATTGCTAGTACATGTATATATAAATAAGACATGCAGCGTATAAGATAATAATGAATGCATGAACGAGTATGGATAAGATTATAATTATATAGTAATGTCAGCTATGATACTGTTTGTGTGGCTGGCCTAGGGAGCCATAACCACTGACACTGAGGCTGTTTCACCACATTATTACTGGTCACAAGTTCACCATCCCATCAGACTAGTCATTCATTATTCTACTGGCTTACTGGCTCACTCATAAATTTTGATATGCTATGGTTAGTGTAGGGCTAGCAAGTGAGTCTGTCAACCACAAAAATATTGTGGTTATAGCAACCAATCATAATATAGTGGTATGGTATGGTATATTATAGTGTACCACTATTAAATGATTCATCATAAATGAGTTACTATTTTAGAATAATACCCCAACCAATAACATTATTTTGTCACTCATCTATGCAACTACATTATTTTACATTGTATCAAACAATTGTTATTATAACATAGCCTATGTTGCTGTATCTTTTAAAATCAAATCAGTCGGATAATATAAGTGAACTTCGTTAGTAAAATATATTGTGCATATTATGTTATATCTCAACTCTGTATGAGTTAACAACTCTGTGTCATTTCTATACTTCATTGTAATAATTCAAAAGCGTGATAAAGTGAAGTACATGAAGTTCACCCCTCATATAAGCCTAAACATCCAATAAAAAGTGCTGGTTCTTGGAGATAAACAATTAGCTAAGCTATAAGAACAGAGTATATCATCACTAACCACTAGTATGTTGTGGTATGACAATCCAGTACAGGATGTATGCTGGTAGATATGTCAGCTGAGTATATGTATTATACAGAAGCATCGGTGCCAGCAGTTCTTTCAAGTTCTGTCTGCCTTTGAACTAAGGAATCGGCCAGCTTGTTGAAGTACTGAAAGGACTAAAGCTTCTGCTTGTAAGTGTTATAGTGTTAAATTAATCACACATTGTCATAGTGACCGTTTTATACTATTTATAGGTATTAATATTTACTCTTACATGACATAGGTAGCTGCAACCTCTTCACATTACTGTAGTAGCAGTAGTTTTAGTTAGTGTACACAATTTTAAGACATGCATGTATAAGAACTACAATGTATATAACATATTGTAAGCATAGATCAATAAAACATAGACTATGGCCACAGGCTACTGTATACTATGAGGGTATATTTAGCTCCTCAGTCTGTACACCACTGAGGGGTAGATATCACATAATATCAAGCATTAATAACTTACTGAATCAAACAAACATGAATGGGTGTTTTAATAAATGCATCTGAATAGTACTCATTGTTATTCCATGCTATATTCAGTAGCAATTCAATGGGGACTGTTTTCATCAACTGCAGTGAATGTATTGTAATTGACCAGCGTGTTATACTTTTTAAGCCTAACTAATGTACACACCCAAGTTAGAATGGGGCAGTGTCCATGTAAAGTTAGTAGCTAGTGAAGTGGAACTATTGTCTAGTACATATTGGACTTGCATGCCCAGTCAGTTGAGTACAGAATTGTGAATAGTCAATCTGCCCAAATAGCCAGGTCCTACTGGAGTATAGCATCTTGATAATACACCATGAGCGCCTCTGCCTGGTAAGTTAAATTATTTCTGCAATATGATCAATCAGGTTTTAGCCTGTTAGTGGAATCAGACTTTGAATAGATCAAATTATCATGGATAGAGGTTGGCAAAATGAGCCAAAATGTGCACCTACTTTTAAATGCTCTTGCAATGATTTATTGTACCTTACATACGCTGACCAGTCTTGGCAATTGTTCTGTCTCTAGTTCTACAAGTACATTTATCAAAATAAACAAAAATAAAGTAAAATATGCCTAACTGAGCTAACTCTGTATGCCAAATTCACTAGTGGGGAGAAGGCATGGCAGTAATAGTAATGTAAGGAACTAACAGCATTGTACTCTTTTCACACCATATATACAACATGTACATGTAGACTCCATGCATACTCTGTTGTTATCCAGTTAGCACTAGTTTTTGCACATTTTACTTTTTTTATCAATTTGTCAACAGTTTATGGGTTTTGTCATATTCTTGCACATCAATTATTTTCTGCGTATTTGTTTTTCATCAATTAGATAAGAATTTTTGAGTTTTTTCATATTTTTTTTGTCTCCACAATGGTCTCAGCAGGATTTTCTGTCGACAGATTTCTAGAAATCTGCTTTGATTGGTACTTTGGATTTAGCAATTGGTGATTTGGTAAAACTCGGGAAAACGCCCGTAATCTCTATGGTACATTTTGTATTTTTAGTGGAGAATGTATGAACATGTATAAATAAATATTATTCATTTACACATTTCTGCTTTTCTCTGGACACTAGGTGGTTCCACCATAATTGTCCGAATATTTTCAGGATTACAGGGTGTCTGTAAAGTCCTGATACAGCTCACAATATTTATTACTAAGCCAGTTGTTGAGATATCTTCACCAGAGTTATTTTATTTTGATCAGTGATTAGTAAAGTTTTTTAATAAGATTTAATACACCCATATGATATGGGCACCATTAGTTGCACGGAGCACATCAAGGCTATACTCCATTATTTCTTGTCATATTCATTGTAGAGCATCCTCATCAAGGGTGGCAATGACATAAAAAAATTCATTTTACGAGTCAGTTAGGTCATGAACTGTCACATGGTGTTGGCTTATTTTTCCTGAAACACCACTAAACCAAACTCGTCTGATAACAGTTCGTCTGACAGCAGTTCGAGTGGATTTTCTAGGAGAATGATGAAATGCTAGTATTACACGATCAATGTTTTCCTCAGAAGTTCTTGGTCACCAACTACTCTGCTTACCCAACACCATCTCTGTCTCCATAAAGTTGTTGTGCCATCTACTAATTCAAGAACTCTCTCATACTTAGGTCTGTAGTTACTCTGAGTCTGCACACCATTCTCAATAAACCAGGATACAGAAATGTTGAAGAGGATCTTATCCAGCTCTCCTACTGTTACCAGAATAGCAAACATTTCTAATATCTAAAACCTAGACTGCAAAGGAAGGTGAATTTTCCCTTCCCTCCAGCAAAAAAAGCTTTACTTATCACTCTACTCATTTTGTAATAACAGGGCCTATGTCTTTCAAGCACTGCCACAAATATTGTGTTTGACACGAATATCCAGTGCCCAGTTAATATATAGTGATAGTTCAGGCCAGTTCAAGCATCTACAACGTAATTGGCATTGCTGGATACAGGCAGGTGAATAAGTCCACGAGATCAGGCTTCCCTCCTCCTCCTACTTCCAGTACAATGATGTGAATACATACATACCTTTTGGGATTTACTTACAAAAATCTAACTAGCTATGTGTTTTAATTCACTTATGACTTAGAAACAGGTTATAGGTATAAAGAGCTCTGCTGGAGAATGAATGATAGAATTTTGTTGCAAGTTTATTAATTTTCTAGTAAAGTAAATTTGTCACTTTATACTACAATATTATTATATTCTGCAGAGAAAGGGCTAGAGACAGAAGCAATTGGTGTGTAAGGATGGTTTTCTACACACAACCATGTTTAGAAGTGTAGGTAAGTGTTCAGCAAAATCTACACATAGACTTAAAATATTGAAAGCCTATTGGAGGAAAGCGTGACTAAATATAGCTTTATTTCTTAGATCATTAGACGTATTACTGTTCCCTATCATTGAGTACAATGTACATGTATATAATTGTACAATGTTCTACACTAACATAGCATATGTATTGCCTGTACAGCGTAATATTGTAACAGTTATGCATGTACATGTATGTGGTCTAACAAGTGCACTGGCTCATACAATAATTTAGTCTGAATAGTGTATCTTTTTTCCAAACTGTTAAAAACAAAGATAGATTTCAAATACATCTCTCAGAGCGACATGTATAATATCATGTGCCTTGCTTGTTCTTCTAGTTTATAGATTGGTTCAAAAAAACATATCTATCAGCTGAACTTGGAGACCCGCGTTACACATCCTTAACGACGATATTCTAACCAATCAGCATGAGGATCGCTGGGAGCAAGTTGAGTGTCGCTTTAGTTATATTTATAATGTCCTGCCTCATATTGATAAGGTGAGACTATATGTATTACACTTCTGGTTAAAAGATGTACAAGCAATGAAAACTAAACTAGCTAATATTAAAGTATAGATATAATCTACTGCTAACTTTGCTGTGATGTTCACAATGCTAGAACACAGAACTTCTGTGTATAATACTTGGAGAAAGCTTATAACATTTTAATTATAGGGGGTTTGGCCATTTTCTATATATTGTAAGATGTAATTTTTAGCGAAAAATTTGTCTCTGAGCAGTCAGAGACTTGCTTCAAATCCATGAAAATACCAGTCCCTGACTGGGGTTTGAACCCGGGGCCTCTACGGCACCTAATCGCCTAGCACAGTGAACAGAACATGTCTACATGTACACATGTTCAGGTGCAAGTCTCTGACTGCTCAGAGACAATTTTTTTGCTAAAAATACATTATACAACATTAATTATATATTCTATCATAAGCTGATAAAAACTAATAAATCAATATCATAGTGAACTACATGTATTTATTCCAATGAAACTAGTAACGAAATGGATCACTATTAATTCTGGTGAATCAAGATTTTACAACCAGTGCTATAACATGCAGGTGACAGTCGGTGCCCTATTCTACATACACGTAGATTATTATAATTATTAGCTGATTTTTCACTGCATAAGATTATTATTTATATAATATTATAAGTTGCTGTCAAAGACACGATTGAGTATTATCTGCAATAAACAAATGGAGCACTACAGATAGGGTGGTAACTGTACCATCCCTAAACACCATAAATGCTTAAAAATGCTTAGCTTTTTCGCCTCAATTCATGTTTTACATGCAATCATTAATAGTTTTTGAAATATAAAACTATAAAAAGATTACCAAACGGACATTTTTATGTAGTTTACTATAATATTGTAGCCAATTGAAACAGCGAGACAAAGTGCATGTTGAATGGCAGAGAGGTAGTACATCTTCCGGTCAACAACTTTCATCACCCCTTCATCACCACCAAAATGCATCGAGCTTTTCATGGAAACAACAACAAAAATATGGTAACATGCTCATGTACTTGCAGAGATAATTTTGCGTAATTAGCTGCTTTCTAACCGACACTATGTTCTTATAGGCAAACAGATAAATTTTAGCTGGACATGGACAATTAATCTAACAGACTCTCAAGCGTTTCACATTGAGAGCTGAACAACACAATTGTTGTACTGCATTCCATACATTTTTTTTGTTTTTTTTTAAGAAAGAGCACCTGTTGATAAAGCACCTTCAAATAGATGCCAAAAAGTCACCAGATTTGTCATGATTAAAACTGAAAAGACAGGGTCAACAACTCTATTCTCTATATTAGCTCGGTGCGTTTAAACTAAGACATACTGTATCTTCTGGCTAGATATCGTAAAGGTGTGGTAAAAGCTATTGAGGACTAATTAAATAGTAGTAGCATGGATTACAGACTTATGGCGTCTTTAAACATAACATGCAGGATCCATGGCTAACACACTGTGACCATCTTGTGGATACCTCACTGGTACATGTACATGAATATGTATATTATTAACCTATCTCACGCTGAAACATCCCCACGTCTTACGTGACAAGAAATATGTGTCTATTTCAGTTTGCTTGAAAATCTTTCTTGGACGTTGCAAACCTATGACAAGAAACTACTTCTATTTGTCTGTTGAACTGGCCCAGACTAGGCTGGTTCGCATGCAACCTCAACAGAAGTTTGTAAGAAATAGTAACAAGTTTATTTCACTTCAATAATTATTTCATATCTTGCGTATCCGTTATTTCTTGCAGGTTCATATTAATTAATAATCTCAATGTTATGGTTATGACGAAAGGAGGTCACCTTGACGTCACCAAACAAAGGGGAGAACATCCAGGTAAGTATAGCCCTTGTTAGCTATTTAATCACCAATAAATTATAGGTCATGGTTTAAATAATGCTCATCTACCCAGATTCTTAGTTATAGATTTTACCGTGCAATTATACACGTATTTGTTATTAAAAATACGAAGCGTGAATTTACATCTAACATGCTTTGACCAAGGATCGCTTTGAACTTTCACCAACTTTGGTAATCTGAAGGCCAATATAATTATGCATTGCAGGCTGGGATATAGGGCCAGAAGATGCCAAGTCTGCTGATTCTCTGGTACACCATGCTAGATATAATGAGTCACTTTTCTCTGAGGTTATTTCCGCCGACGCAAAATATATTACTCTAGTTAGAGACGCTGTATCCTGGTTTCACTCGGCTATGCGCTTCTGGCCTGTACAAGTCAAGAACAAGGTAAAGTTTACCACATTTACCTAACACCATATCACCAACGGTGAACTTTATGCAATAAGGTCTTCTCGTGGTTTTTCCACTATAGAGTTATATTATTGCAATATGGACGCCATGCACATGTACAATGCATGTCCCACAATAATACTTGCAATACTACTTTTATCTTTTAGAAGGCTGTTATTAACATTTGAATGGTAGTTTTCAACAAACATACTGCCAATCAGCACCATTATCGTTACCATGGAAACACAGACCAATACTTGTATCAAACAATATACAATATGGCCACTTGTACATAAAGGGTGTGCATGTAAAGGTTTAGGCTACTTTTGATAGGTGAAAGCTGGTCATTCAGATAATATTTTCTTGTTTTACAGAGTCCAGATGAGGTCCTCGAGACACATCAACTCCTCTATTTAAGTCGCTCTGAGCTGAAAGACCATTACAACGGTCAGAAGACCATTTTCCATCTCAGCCAACTTCAGTGGTTAGGATTTAATTATGACCACAGAAACAACATGACATTGATACAGGATTATATAAAATACATAATTAATAGGTAAGTAGAGCATAGCTTACATGAGGTGAGAATTTACACAGTCCAGTCAATAGAGCAGTTTATTTTGAAAACCGAAAGCCTGGTATTGCTATTCACAAATTTAGTGGGGTAATTAGCCCTCCCCCTCTCAAGCACTCTGGATGAAAATCTTAGAAACCTATTTTGAATAACAGGGAAGAGGCTTGTGATTTAAACATGGGCCAGAAACTTTATATTCGGTCAAGGGATTTTGAGTTAGAATTTTACTACCAGAAGTTTTGTACATCAGCATTGCAAGATGCACTAGTGTAAGGCAGGCTAACTTGGTTCAGTGCAGTGCTCAATTTTTGCACTATATTTTTGAGAGACTGGCTGCTGAACAGTACCAGATGGCAAGGTGGCTTCCCATGTGCTGAAGTACGTCAATAAGCACATATTAAGCTTCAAAGTGATGAAGTGTAGGTGTCAGCTTAGGGTAGGTAATGCATTAAGAGTTGGTCCATAAAATAACCCCTAAGGCTTCAAAGGATAGCACACTCTGAGCTAGAATACTCTCTCAGACTCTGTCCACTTTGAACTATTGCGTTGGCTCAATTCTCTAGGATATCTGGGGCTGTGAACGGCGGCCAGAGTATCAACCATAGTAAATAGCATTTTGTTTACGATTTAATTCTCTGCCAGTAAAATAACATAACTAGTGTAATGTCACTGCTAATGTCTCTCTATTTAGACTATTAAGAACTCGATCTCAACGCCTCCTGTGACACCTCAATCAATCTAAACTAAAGGATGTGCGTATGTACTGCGATTTGCAAGGGGTGATGATAGTCATCTGTTGTAATGAATGCTGTACCCAATTCTAATTACAATGAAACAAAATTTATTTTAGAAATATTTATGCACATGTAGGTTTGACGTTGGCTTTATAACAGACGAGTTTGATGCATCACTGATTAGAATGAAAAGGTTATTTTGCTGGAATCATGAAGATATAATTTATAAATCTCAAGAAGTTGGTGGAAGAGCTAAACTTGGTTCAACTAATAAAGCATCGGCGCTTCTGACGCCACAAGGTAACATCAGTTTCCAATACACTGACCCTGACCTGACTCTGAATAGATAACACTGGCACTGGTTGTTGTCCATATAGTGATATGACTAGCGACTATGTAGAACTTGAAGATAGTCTCAATTAAAATAAAAATTGTCAAATTCTATGTTACCGTTTGATATTTGGACAGACTATCGCCAGCTTCTCACTCAGTAATTTTTTAGACTCTGATGACTGTATGAAAACTACATGTATTAGTCTTTACATTGTGCCAGGGTTTACATTATGACTAGTTTTCACATCAACATTTACCATTGATACATTGAGGCATTGAGATAATTATTTCTCAATAGTATTTTTTGGTATAATGTTTAGGTTTTTGAATTCTACTTTTTTTACACAATTAATAATAATAGTACTAAACAAGCATTGATAAAATAGGCTTGCCAATTATCCTTAATTTCGCAGGGAAGCACCTAGCACCCACCCTTGATTTACATGTAGACATCTAAATTGCACACTCTTACAAAAGGGCTGAATATCCCTGACAGTAGTATAGTCAGTGCACATCTCTAAATAGACATGCACTCGTTGATCCCTGTTTTCAGCCAATCACAGACCATTATTTCCTATTTCAACCAATCACAAGAGAGCTCGGCATGGCTTGTGTGACTCAAAATACGTTTTTCTGATTTATTAAAGGAATCATGAAGCTACTCGCACCGGAAGCAAATCTCGGAGAGCAACTTCTTTACGAGGCATTTAACGAGACATGGTGGAGCAATTCAGACGTTGATGATGTTGACTTCTGGGATGAGGTGCGTACAGATAATTCATGTTATCATTTTAACTCATCTCAAGTAGCTCGCCCATGGAATGACGATTTTGGGTATCTCGCTTGCACTGAGTTTTAGAATAGGAAACCTGCATAAGGGCTTGCAGAACCTCTTTGATAACAATAATACACACTGTACTTGTAGCATCTCAGAAACATACTACAAGGTTTTGTTATCACTAATTTACACTAAAAGATCACTCAGCACAATTTGAACAAGCTAGCTGATCGCGATATTATTTAGCAATATTATAATGGAAAACATAGTGACGTTACGCTGCAGACACCCAGTGAAGACTTAAGTCAACACTGCTAATTAAAAGGAAGCTGAGTCTATGTTACCTAATTACTAACAGTTATTATACATTTGTAATAATAAATTATTTCCTTTTTGTTCAATAGGTAAAGCAATTCCAATCAACTAACTCGATAGTCCATGATCAGTGTAAAGCTCAAGTCTTAAATCGTGGGAAAACAGTTACTATACCAGCGAACAAATGGAGTCCAACTATTAAACTAGATAAAACACTATGTACATTTATAACTATGGAGCAGACACGGTTAATGCAGCATCTTGCCTACTACGCTATTGGAAATTCGTATGACCCTGTAGCCACCATCTCATCTCCTTCAGATAAACTGTTACAAGACTAGTTTTAGGTCAGCTTTAAGCGCATACAAACTATATCTTTATAGGAAATTTTTTTATTTTAATAATTATATATTTTATTTTTGCAGTTACATGCATGTTCAATCAAAAGTTTTTCTCTTTTATCCCAACAATGTAGTAGCAAAGAGAATACAACTTCTCAATATCTGCATGTAACTGCATATTGTACATGTATGATAATAATTTAATGCTTAGGCCACACTGACGCGAATTTTCTTGCGAGTAGCAAATTTTGGCCAAAGGCGAATTCGCAAATCGCAAATTTTGTGCGAATTCGCGCAAAATTAGCGATTTCGCACTCGCTGATCTCAATCAGCTAATTCGCAACTCGCTAATTTGTAATTGGCCAATTTTTACTTGTCACGTGTTCAGAGCCATGGATTTTCAATCAATCATGAGTTTAAATTATTATATTAAAATATTTATTTGAACTGATGAATAAAATAATTACTTCCGTTCGCAAGAATTGTGTAAAACGAATGAAAGTAAGAATAAAATAATTATTTTATTTTATTCTATTTTAATTATAATTTTATTTTACATTTTTCGGAGTTCTAGTTCTGCAGTGAATGAGAAACGTGACCGGGGATAATAATTTTTGATCCCTCATTGGGTGAAATCAATGCGAATTCGCTTATAGCTTTTGCAGTGTGGCACTCTCGATTATAATTTGCGACTTCGCCTTTGGCCAAAATTCGCTATTCGCAAGAAAATTCGCGTCAGTGTGGCCTAAGCATTACTGTTTATTATGAAAAAGGGAAGACAACTTTTCAGTACCTACATTGTGCATGACTAGAACTATTAATAATAATATGTAATCATGAGTTATGGAAGAGAGAAGGCAACTTCTAAATACCTCAGTACATGTAGATTTAGCTGTGTATTGTTTTAGATTACAGAGCTCAAGGGTTTATTTTTCATGTTGACCAATCCGCTGATAAAACAATGTTTTTATTTGAATTAAATCTTAGAGTATTTTATTATTTTGTACATGTATACAGATGTAAGCAATGCAATTGTTATGCAACGACTATGACATAATATTATATTATGGTATTTTAAACTATTTTTATTGGCTGTTCTATTAGCACTTCACTGTGATCATTGCATCTAAGTGGAAGATGTGATTACGCTGCCTTCTCCCCCAAGAGAGTAAATTATATAATAATATATTAAAGCAATATTTTCAAACTTAAATTTCGGAGTGTTAGTCATGACTATATATGATGTTTTGTTTCAATGACTATCAAAACTAAATCTATATATTGTAATGGTTTCTGTGGTTTGGTGCGGTCGTCCTTGGACGACTATCGACCCAGAAATGAAGTGCCTATGAGTGGTAATAGGACTTCGCATTACATGAAAGATCGAGCGGTCTCAGTAGCCCAAATACTACCAAAGACGACCCATCTGATCTCAAGTTCGACCTTCAGACTATACAATGAAAGAGAGTGATTCGACCTAGTAGGCAGTTCGCAAGGCGAATGACCTGGCAAAAGGAAATGAAAGTCTCTGTATCAAGTATAGATGTGTCTTTATTGAAAGCCAAGTGAAGACTGAGACAATGAACAGTAAAACAGTGCCCTCTATATAGTATAAGGACTTCCGGCCGACCACACGTCGGGAAAAGACGACGTGTGGTCGTCCGGAAGTTGCGCAACAAGATGGTCGCCGGAAGCCCGACGGCCGACCCAAAATAGGTCGGGTTCTACAAAAGTTGCTTATAATGGTCCAATTCATGTACAAAATGAATATTAATGGATTCTGAGAGGTCGGGCCTCTGTACATGGGTATAAAAGGCATTAAAAGACTTAGATATAATCATATAATCATATACAACAATATAGAAGTAAAGTACAAGCAGATATATACATGTATGCACACAATGATGAGTGTCAGATGTAAGATACGACTGGGCCTACCATCACAATATTATTGTATACAATGTAAATATAAATATACTACGTATAGGAGAATGATGGGTAAAAGAGAGAAGACAACTTTCCATTGCAAGCAACGTCATTTGCATGTTTTTTAACTCATCAGTCAATACCCATTACATCTAATTATTTTATAAAAATATGGACCTTTAGTATTTCTATAATTACATGTAAACAGAATAACTATTTGAAGCAAACTTGTACATTGTATAGTTAGTTGTGATTTGTGAATAGCACTGAAACTTGTTTACATTTCCATGTAATATTAATAATTATTCTATTATTTGTCAAATTATTCAGCAAGCGCTCTAACCTATTAAAGGGTGCTTTACCATCTCTCTATTTTATTCCCATCTTCTGCACCTCTCCTTATTACATTATGTGGGGTGAGTTTGAGTCTTTGGAATGAAGCTAAGGCTATGTTGTAAGCTTTACAGGCCGCCATACACATATTCTTGGTAGATAATCGCTGTAGTTATTAACATAGATATACAACGTAGTAGTCGTGGTAATGTTGTATACATGTATTAATACTGTGTAGTGTGCCTGTCTACACTTTTACAGGACATACATAGCAATGGAAGTGTCAAATGGCTAGCAGATGCTTTTTGAAGACTTTTGAAATATATAACATATAATAGTACTGTCAGATGCCACTCTGAACATAAACATTGTTACATAGATACATGTACATATCAGCAAATTACAGCAAAACACAGCCATTATATTATTAGTACAGTGTTGTTTACACATGAATAGACTTAGTTCTTGGCTGTCAATAATAACAGCTCCAGCCACAACATTTTTAATTGCTATTGATAGATGCCAATCTAACAGATGGATGTTTATATATATATATTATCAGCCAATCAGCACAGCATATCCACTAATTAGCATGACTGATACTATACACTAATAGACTTAATTCTTAACTATCATAATAACAACAACTCCAGCCACAACATTTTTAATTGCTATACTCTATATACACTGTATATATTGATAGAAGTTGGAACCCATACACAAACTTATGGATACCAGGATAACTTATTCATATTCAATTATCAGCAGATAGACATTGAATAATATTAATACTAATCTTTCCTTATGATGTGTCCAAAGATAACACAGATATACAATAAATAACATGAATATTAATTAGAATCCAGGCACAGCATAATTACCTACAACATCCCTTTCGTTTATATATTGTAGGATACATACACATATAGATATACATGTATATGCAGTGATCATGTATGAGCGTATGAGATTGAATTTTGCCCAATACCACTTTTGATAACTAGAAATAGCCTAAATAACGAGTAGATTATGTAAGTTTGGAACCCAGGCCTAATACACCCATCTGCCTGGTGAACAAGATATGTCATTTGATAAGCAGAAAATAATTGCTACAATGAGGCGTAAACAGTAATTAAATAACCATAAATTAGAAATCTTATGCAGACAGTGTATTTATTGTAGGTAATCACATGAATTGGAAGAAAGCCGCTCCCAATGCGCAATAAAAGTTTGGAAAAGATCAAGTCCTAAAGATGACCATTGCTGACATAAACAAACAAACAAGACAAACAAACAAACAACACATAACAATGACTAACAGATTACAACACATTACATCACTAAGGATTCTGTATACTGGGATAGATGGCCATGGGTAACATAAACAAACAAACAAGACAGGAATACATCCTCCTATAAGATCGATTGTTGCTGACATGGAATCCCAATTAGAGGAGGATATAAGGAGGCGCATCCCAAGGCTGAGACAGAGAAAGGGGGAGAGGAGCATCTCAGGAGGACAGAAGAACCTACAACATGGAACAATAAGGATCTCTCTACTCTGCTATAAGTAAGTCAGAATGTTATATTATTTTTTCCTGAATATTGGAAGTGACTCCTCTCTCACACACACAGACGGAGATACTGTAAGTTATTATACACTTTTATATTTTTTTTTACTATAAGTATTGGATTTTTTTTATCGAGGATAATTATATCCCTGCTCTCTGAAAGGACTATTTTTGCGATTTGAAATATTGTTGAATTTTTGGGAAGAACCCAATCAGACAGATTATTATTGAATGATAATTATACCAGTCCCAATAATTGGTTGACACTGTTCTTGGTTTTCGATCGCACATGTTGGATTCATAATTTTATATTTTGAGGAACTGATTGCATTTTGATTGATTGATAAATATATATCAGTATTGTCAGACATAACATTGACACACAGAATTGATTGATTGGTTGATAAACCCTTACCTGAATTATTGTACAGTACCAGAGATTGTCTGTACGGACCTTGATTGTCCTATTGTATGTCCCGATTTGTCAGTAGACTTGTTATAAATTTCCACAGGGGAGATAGTCCCAATTTGTCACTCGAGTTTCATTTCTAAAATAGCGAGTGATTAATATTATATGTCACATAATTGACATATCATAATTGGAATCATAATTGAGTGCATATTGTCTTGAGTGCTACCATTACCATAATTGAACCACACGCACATACACAGAACCATTATTCATTGCCATTGGGCGAATATTGAATTGAGTACAGGAGGTTATAGAATTTCAGATTATGGATCGAAATTATTCATAGGGAGAAGTTATCCCCTCTATCACGATTATCAGAATTGGCAGATATCCAATTGAATAGATTGCATGAGCACAGAAGTTATCTTCTCTATATAGAGTTGAACAGGAGAAGACAACTACAAATTACAGTCATTTACTCCACAGATTACACAAATCAAGTTATACTGTAATGGTTTCTGTGATTTGGTGCGGTCGTCCTTGGACGACTACCGACTCAGAATTGAAGTGCCTATGAGTGGTGCTAGGCCTTCGCATTACATGAAAGAACGAGCGGTCTCAGTAGCCCAAAAACTACCAGAGACGACCCATCTGGTCCCAAGTCTGACCTTCAGACTATACGTTGAAAGAGAGTGATCCGAATTAGTAGGCAGTTCGCTAAGCGAATGACCTGACAAAAGGAAGTGAAAGTCTCTGTATCAAGTATAGATGTGTCTTTATTGAAAGCCAAGTGAAGACTGAGACAATGAACAGTGAAACAATGCCCTTTATATAGTATAAGGACTTCCGCCCGACGTAGTGTCGGGAAAAGACGACATAAGGTCGTCCGGAAGTTGCGCAACAACATGGCCGCCGGAAGCCCGACGGCCGACCCAAAATAGGTCGGGTTCTACAAAAGTTGCTTATAATGGTCCAATTCATGTACAAAATGAATATCAAGCGATTCTGAGAGGTCGGGCCTCTGTACGGGTATAAAAGGCATTAAAAGACTTAATAATAATCATACAAGTATATACAATAATATAGGAGTAAAGTACAAGCAGATATATACATGCATGTGCACACAAGAATGAGTGTCAGGTGTAAGAGACGACTGTGCGTACCATTACAATACATCCAAAAATAACTCATTCATTCATATTACATTCAATTCACATACTACTTATTATAATTAATATATATATCACATCGAATATAGTCATTACATGACATATAGATCATCATTATATACATTCACAACAATTTCTTCTTATTGCGTCATTGTTTAATCTCTTTCAAAATTCCCTCGTGGCAGTACATCCAAGGTATCACTTGTATATCATACTACGTACACCAGCTAATAGTGTCTACGCTACATAGACACTGAAGTTATTAGTAGTCTGTACAATCGTCATGCTCTGTGCACTGCTCAGCATTAGACTTAAAAATGCTTTGGAGCAAATAATCATATTAGCATCATAGCATAGCATCAGTGTCAGTTCTGGATCTCGGAAATTGATACATACCGTGTCCTCTATACTCTGCTTTTTTTGCTAGTACTGCTGTCAGCTGGCCATGTTTAATTGAATAATTAGTTATCTACATGTATATTAATTTCGGGAATCGTGCATTGTAACAAAAGTTGTCCTCACCTATCAGTGGTAAGTAATAGAGAGAAGGCAAATCCAAAATGAATCAATGCACTTACTTCGTCCTTGACACCGCTTAAGAACTGGGTTGTATCGCGTCGCTTAGTCAGCTCTATACGTTTTAACTTGGTTGAAAATTTGGTATTAATTTAAGCAGTTAAAAATAGTTTAGTCAAAATAAAGAATTGAAATAATTTTGTGTTTTTACATTACTGAAAAAACCAAGTACACTTGACGGAAGAGTCTTTTATAGCGGATTTATATATTAGCTTGAGCACCAATGTAAATATTTGTGTATTATGTTGGGCGGTTAAAAAGGTGGTACCTGTACAGCAATGACTACAAATCTTAGGCGCTTCCGCCAGGTAGTTAATCAACACAACAATGTTTTGGCTTTCAGTTTAACTTTTTATAATGTAAACAAACAAAAATCGCATACACTAGAATATCATATGGTAAATTGATTGTAAATGTTCTAGTACACACCAAGTGTTAAGGATTGTAAATAGTTAGGATGAATTAACATGACCAATAATTTAGTTAACTGTGGCGCACCTGCACATATTATAATCTACCCGCCCCAGTGTCCAATTGAATTTTAATTTATTTATAAATAATAATTATAATATAATTATTTTTTATTAAGTAATAATAGTGAAATGAAAAATATAAATACTTTTTTTACTAAAACTATGAATTAATGATAAAATAAATAGATATATTAATAATTATTGTTATTAATGCTATTTTATATTTGTTTATATGATAATTAATATATTATCATTATCATAGATGAAATGATATTCAAATTTTAGATCTATTTCAAAAAATATGATGGTAAGATTTAAATTTATTTGCATTGAAATCTATAAAATTTCCGTATCTCATTCTTATTCTTAACATTGTGATGATGTTAGTTAAAGTTCAGATGTGTTTTAATATAAAATAAACTTTACACTGTAGGCTATGTAATAATACTTAGTGCGTACGTTTACTGTGCACTTGTTGTACAAATAAGTTTAATGTATGTCTGTCAAGCCTCGAGACCTTTAATTGGAGAAAAGTTGATACCTTCAGTTCATTAGTTTATAGTTTGTTATATTATTTCACTACCAGTTTCTCTGTTTTAAGTTTCCAAGATGTCCTAATCAGAAAACTCTGCAGATAGATATTAACTAGTTACTAAGCAACTGGATAATTCAAATCTAATTGCGGAAAATTGCACTAGCAATATCAAGAAGGTACACGCTTGCTGTCTGTCTAGGCCTACCTGCTAGGGATGAGGTTGGGTACTTTTTTGCACCCTCACTTCTCACACCACTCATATGAAAGCCATGCTGATTCTATAGCCCAGGCAAATGAGGAAATGGAAATTTTGACTGATCGATTTTTTGTTAGACTATTCTTCACCTGCACACTGCTAAAGTTGTGTCAATAGTTCTCTCCTGTTGCTATGAACGCGTTTGCTTATTAACATGACTTGGGCAATAAGAGTCATAGTCTTCTAAATCGGCAAGTCGGACCACTTGAACCTCAGCCTATTAATAGGCTAGTGTTCTTCTTTCTCTGCTAATTTCACTAATCATGCTTTTGGGGCAGTAGTCCTAAATGTTACAGATTTTAATCATTGTTCTTACCTACTTGTATATCTTTGTTGTCAAGGTCTATTTTACCAGATCTGATATGTTGAAATATCTTCTCCCTCGTTCCAGTTTTTATTGCACCTCACAATTATCCAAGAATCATTTTCTTTTTCGATAATGAATAATAAAACAAGACACACATTCTTCATAGTTTTGATTTACTCCTAATATTTCAATGCTTTTCCAAGCATCATCATCAGGGGATAAATGAAGTTACAAAAAATTAGCTTTATCCTCTAATGATAATGCATGAACAAGCATTGAAATATTAGGAGTAAATCAAAGCTAAAAAAAAGCGTCTTGCTTTATGATTTATTATCAAAATATTAGCTCACACCAACATTTTCTTTTTTGCACATAAAAGATAGCTTATACAATGTATCTGTAATGTGTTATAATTACTATTTAATTATAAATAAAACATACCCATTGCATCTCAAATTATTTAATCGTTTTAAGAATTATTCAGTCTGTGAAATAGATTAATAACCCATGTTTTGATACGTTCGTGTGGTTTTCTAGATGATTATTGTGTCACGTTGATGCAGATGACACTCAAGATTACAATGGAGATTATTTAAAGAATAAAGTATATTTTGGTAAACAATAATTTTATCAGAGTTCCTCGCTTCTCACTATCAACATCAATTATGGGTCAAACACTGAGTGAGCCAATCACAACCAAACAGACGTCAGTTAGTTCTAACAGGTAGAATGTAATATTGTACCCTACTCCTCTCTACTGCTAGTATGCTCTGTGTGAGCTTAATAGTAATAATAATTGTTTTATATTTTGATGACAGAAGTAACTCATAATTGTTTTTGATATCCTATCCTGTAGTAATGTGCTCTACAGGAACTTGTATTTATTATTTGTTGCCATTACTGGTTGTCCCTACAATCCTACTGAGCCCTGTTTCATAACAGTAGGGCGATGTCAAATTCGCTACGTTCTTGTATCCAATTTGTGAACAGCATGGAATAGTCTATTACATTATAATACATCAATAAGGTGCATTTATTGTTTGGTTTTTGCTGTGTGTAACTCGTGTAGTTCATATGATTTCCCGCTCACTTTGTGTTGTTACTCTCTATACTTAGTCTGCTGAGAGTAGCTGTAAGCTGTATGCAGGGATGGAGAATTAACATGGAGGATGCCCATACCCATCTCCTCGCTCTTCCTGGTGATCCGACGGCTGCCTTCTTTGCTGTCTTCGACGGTCATGGAGGTTCAGCCATGGCGCAATATGCTAGTCATAATCTGCACAAGAAATTAGTTCAACAGTCACATTATGGTAGGTTGTTTCATCATAGCCGAGTGTTAGAAGTTTATTCAACTGCTTCTTTTATTCAGCTATTCACTACTCTGTCATTTCTTATAGTTTTTGAAGATATTGTCGCAGCTATTTTCGCAAACATCTATGATTCATCACAGATGACTCAGCACTGAAGTATGTTCTAAAAGCACTTAGTTGGAATAGTTGCTGTACTGTTCTGTTTGTAGCACGAGGGGATTATGAGTCAGCTATGAGACAGGCTTATCTTCAGCTAGACCGAGATATGGCAACAGGTAAGTTAACACAACCATTTGTATAGCTACATAGCTACATGCGGTGTATCTAGAAGCATGTCTCGGACCATGCACAGTACCCTTTGGTTGTAACAAACACGTATGTTATAGCTGATGCCCAATGACTATGTGCACACCTGTTAGTTTCTAATAATCAAAACAATGTATAATGCTGTGATATAATAACCATCGTAAACATCATTGTATAGTCTTGTTACTTTTCTCTTAGATATCCACTTACGGGAGGATGCGTCTGGGACTACGGCTGTCAGTGTGCTCGTTAAAAACGGCAAAATGTTCTGTGTAAGTTGAATAATATTGTCTACATGGTAAGAGTGAACATGTCACCTGTATGGAAATGGGTGGGCCCTTGCTATATTGTTTGTAAAGTTGATTCTGAATTAATTACCAGGTTGTCTACTTGCTCTAACAATGATATGAGCTGAGTCTACATCTACTCTCAAATAATTGTTATGAAAACAATTTCTGATCATAGAATTACAGCGTTGAAGGAATTGGGACTAGATGGTATGCATTCTTGCTGGTCATAACTATGTTAAACCATTCTCTTACTTTGCTTTGCTATAAAGTACTGCTTTCCATAATGCCGACGCCGTCCTGAGTTCCATGAAAGCTTTCAGGTGGCATAGGATAGCCTTGGAGTCTCAATATCACTGAGAGAATACATTGTACTAGTAGTATAACTTAGTACATATTAGTTCACTGTACCCATCTCTTATTGTGCACTAATGTAAACTTGTATTCTATCCACAGGCTAATGTAGGTGACTCTCGTGCAATAGCCAGTGTTGACGGGGCAGTTCAACAGCTCAGCTATGACCATAAACCTAACAATGAGCTGGAGACTAAGAGAATAGTGGCAGCAGGTGGCTGGGTTGAATACAACAGGGTCAATGGTCAGTTTCTACCCTTCATCACTGTTCACTCCTACTGATTGGGGTCATACCGTGGCTATTATTTCCTCCTTGAATGCGTCTCATAGTTATATCAGTTATCAGTTATATATTGCTGGCTGTCTGTAGAATTTGGGGGTATCTATTCATAACCCAAGCTCTACAGGAAATCACCTGCATACTCAGCACTTCCATGTAGGCCTAGAGCCAAGGCTAATGTTACAACTCATTGCCAAAGCGCTTCACCCTCTGTGACATCTAGTGCAGTTCATCTTCAATCTGGCTGCAATTGTTGAACTGGGCTTCAGGCCATTAGCACTTCTTCATCGTTTTATTCTGTTCAAAGCATGTTTTATTGATATTTTAATCTATCTAGCATTAATAATAGTTATTATATTTATGTACCATTTGCTATAGTTTAACAAACATACTGTTATTATATTGATTGTTTTATTTTTAGGAAATCTTGCTTTATCAAGGGCACTTGGAGATTTCATATTTAAAAAGAATGATAGAAAAACACCTGAAGAACAAATAGTCACAGGTAAATAAACTTGCATAACTAGTGGATAATGTTGTGTCTCTACTTCTATCGAATGTGTGAAATTGGAAAAACTAGCTATGCTGTGCATATACCCTGCTATGGTTTATAAACTGTTATAATACAAGCTGCATACATATCTGAGTTGGGTGTAGTTAATATGTGTCATTTTGATTAGGTGTATATAGCATAGTGTCTGCATGTATGTCCTGTCCACAGTTATTTAAATTAATTCTAAGACAACATACTTTAGGGATGTTTAACCTTCAAAGTATGGAATATTTTATCTGTCAAGTTTTCCTCATAGACCTAGCTTAGTTACACCTTCTGGCTTCCTTCTTTATCTTATATAACAATAGGAATCTCATTTTAACCAACCCAACTTGCTTCTTTCTATGTGTAGCTTTCCCTGATATAATAACAAGGCAGATAACTCCTGGTCACGAGTTTATTTTGCTGGCGTGTGATGGTATATGGGACGTCATGTCTAACCAGGAAGTATTACAGTTTGTGCGTACCAGAATAGCACAACGTACTGAACCCTCTGTGGTAGGTATATACTCATCTATAACTCTGCATATTCTTGAATTAGAGATGTGCAAAATATTATCCAACTATCCTTCAGTGACCTTTTGTGTTTACTGCACAAAATATTCAATATTCACCATAAACTTGCTATCACTGAGCGTAACCAGTGATGTTGTTATTGGCCATGCAACTACTAGAGAGGAATTCCAAGCAAACAAATTTCATTGGCTAATTGTCAATTTGTTTTTATTGGGATATTAAAGTTTGCATCACTGGAAAGTCTAGTGTGCTAACGTAGAAGGTCTATGGGATATCTGGTTCCTAATAACATTGCAACGTTTCATAGCAAGAGGTTATTTATAAATGTTCATGGATTTTTATTCACCGCTGTTGAAACAATCTATTCATGACTGGGGTCTGAACCCAAGACTCTACGGCACCTAAAAGCTAAACTTACCAACCGTTGTGCTAGACAGGTTCGAATTCCAGTCTTAAAGGAGTGACTTTTGTGGTTAATGAAATTCATAAAAACTCACTAGATAGTGTTATCCAAATCCAGCCTATAAACAGCAAAATTGCCATAATATGGTGTAAAGTGGAAGACACTCTAAGTCGTTGTCAAAAATTTTCATAATTATCTGAGTGCTCTTTGTTTCATGGAAAACATTGGATTTGACTTATGGAAGTCATTGTGTGATCTGATTATTTTCAAATTTGACAAAAAATTGGTATTTTTATTAATAATTTGTTTCAAGGGTTTTATTTGATGTATTTACGTCTTCTTTAGATTTGTGAAGCCTTGCTCAATACGTGTTTAGCCCCAGATGCTCAGATGGGAGGGCTGGGCTGTGATAACATGACCGTACTGTTGGTATGTCTCCTCAACGGTGGTTCGTATGAGAGCCTGGCTACCCGGTGTGCTAAACCAGTGAAACAGCAACTACAACCACAGTCCCCCATATCTCCTCCAGCTCAACAGAACCATCCTTTCCTGAGAACAGGTAGGCATCGAGTGGTTACTTTATTGTGCCTCTATGATATAAGTGGGGTCGATATAGGTGGGGTCGATATAGGTGGGGTCGATATAGGCAGGGTCAATATAGGTGGGGTCGATATAGGTGGGGTCGATATAGGTGGGGTCGATATAGGTGGGGTCGATATAAGTGGGGTCGATATAGGTGGGGTCAATATAGGTGAGGTCAATATAGGTGTAGTCGATATAGGTGGAGTCGATATAGGTGGGGTCGCTGTCAGTAGACTCAGTGTATTTCTCGAGCAGAGCAGAGTTGAACCTCTTACTAAGTTGTAAGTTGACTTCCTGCCATTCTATCAGATGAATCATGAATTGATTCATCTATTGTTCTGGGGTTCTGTGTGTGTCATAGTTGCGCCTTACTGGCATTTCAAAATGCTAACTAAATGCGCCTAATCTCTACAGACTGAAACCTGACTGGGTTGTAGATAGCTCTGTGGCCTAATGGATAAGGCGTCTGACTTCGAATCAGACGGTTGTGGGTTCGAGTCCCATCAGAGTCATTGTTTGTTCATTGCTCTGTTTGCATTACTCCATGCATTAAATGGATCGTTTCTGATCAATGTATTCAACTCGTGTATTACAATGGGATCTAGGCTTGTATCGCTGAACTAGATCTTGTCTGGAATTCAGTGAAGATTTTTATAACTATTGTATTGTGTTATCATGCCTAAAAATATTTTATCTCTTTATGTAACTCTATTTTCTGAAATTGTTTCATATTATAAAATACTTCTTTGTAACTTTTTAGGTAGTACAACATCATCCATGATAGGTTCTGCATCTAACATGTCAGTTAGAAATACACCATTCATGAATGCTGACAATTCGGGCAGGTTGGGTAGTGGTGGTGCTAGTTATGGGGCAGGTTCATCCAATAGTAAACCCTCCCCTTACTCATCAGCTAATAACAGGAACCAGTTTAGATAGATGAACAAGTAGATGTTTCCTAGCAGGGACTTGTATGTATACAGGTATGTTCACCACCAACAGTTGCTTGTATATATACAGGTATGTTTACCACCAACAGGTGCTTGTATATATACAGGTATGTTTACCACCAACAGGTGCTTTTTACACCGTATGGCATACTATCACAAGTCATGGTAAATACTTATATGTACATGTTTTTTTTTTGTAAATGTATAGTCAATGTGTTAGCAAACACCGCTTGGCACATGTGCATCATGCATGGGAGTAGTAAATGTACTAGTTATAGAATTTTCCTCTCTTGTACCAATGCTATTATAAGAGGGGACAACTTTTTAATTGTTTATCATCATTCTTCAACCGCTTGTCTAATAAATTGATATTACACATGTACATGTAATCAAAATTGTATTTTCTTTTAGGTTTTAAAAACTGAAGGTAGCCAAAGCAATCTGCTCCTGTACTCTCATGTGGCCCCCACCTGCTGAGTGATGTCGTTCAGGCTGACTCAATGTTTATTATCTTGTAAATAATATCAGTGTTCTGCTGTCTCAATGAATACAACATTCTATATTCCTCGATCAGTCCATAATAATGCAAATCGCTGAAACCATGTAACTTGTTATAATCTAGACCCAGTCATTATTTCTTATTGATTCCAACTATGAAACATACATTGAAATATTTTATTATTATTTTAATTTCCAAGTGGCTGCTTTGTTATTAGTAGTAGTAATATTGTTTTGAATTTCTATAAATTTGTTTGAAACTGTTTGAGTGTGATAGAAGAGCTGTTACATCATGTATTTTAACATATTTATTGTCGTATCATAAATAACCGTGATACCGGTATTTTAATTTCTCGACATTAGAGAATTCTTGCCAGCTATGGCAGCTCATATAGTAATTTATTCTTGTTAACATTTGTGGTGTTGTCACAACATGTGAGACCAAAGAATGTTATTTTTCGAAATTTATTTATTATTCAACATTTTAAATTAATGGAACCATGACCGATATGAATTAAATAAAATGTGTGACCATCTCAATGTTAATCTCTTTTCATTTATCTATATTGTGTTCTCTATTCAACTTCTTGCTATCCAAACTGAAACCTTTGAATTATTTAGAGAAACCAACAACTTTTCTAAGTTTATCTAATAAATGGTGGTCATTGGTTACTGGACTGAATGCCAATTGCTGGTATAGCATCTACAGTACGATATTCAACCTTTATTATAAAGTAGGACAACTCCCAACTAGCTAAAATGGATGCCAAAGCACTAGAAAAGTGGCTAAGCCAGGCAGGTTGAAAGTGTGATATTATTATTGATCTGAATATATACAGTCAACTCACGCCTGCAAAATCGTGTGTGTGTAAACTTAATTACTAAAGTGATGTCAATTTGGCTTCGACTAGCATTTTATTGAATATTTCTTTCTTACCCAGCGGTCAAGAATAATACTGCTAGATGCATGAACTTCTATTGAGTACAAACAGAATCTGTATTTTAATTGGATTCACTTGGGAATGGTCTATCTCAATTCTCTGACTAAGTCCTTATAGACTATAGTTCTGTCTTGCCTTTAGATGTTGATGCCATTTGTTTCTTGAGTTTTCTCTAAAATGCAGTAGTTTGCACCGTAAATTATGGGAGCATAGTACATACATGTACATTTTACATAAATACACTAATAAGTGAAGTGTAAGCTCACTAGTATCACTCCTTGAATTTAGCACCATGGGATAGTTTTTTGACAGGCAAGTGTTTATTCAACCCACATTATTGGTAAATCAGTAATTAGTATGTTTATGGATGAACCCAGGTTTAATGAAGTAACACTCCCTGTAACGATAAGTCCGATCTGCTCACCTTTTTTAAGAGCTCTTTAAAACCAACACGTCCCTTTTTCTTACTTGGTGCGTCAAGATCATTAGCAAAATTTTCCAGAGGTTCGCCGTCACGAAGTGTTCTGTTTAGATTCGTTAACCCTCTAGTGGTGACTGTATGATTAAAATAAGAGTAACTAGATTAATACATCACTTCCTGTTGTCAATCTCGCAGAAGGTTACTGGACCTACCTCACTCTTTCCTCTTGGCAAACACGTTTGGTAAAAATTTACATTTTTACATTTAAACAGTTAAAGGAGTAGTTTCTACCTAACTAGAGTCTTTGCGATCTCTTGAACCAGCCTGGGTCACAAATAAAGATCCCAAGGTGGTTGTTCAGCTTAGGCCGAAAAAGCTATTGACCACTCTTTCCTTACGGTGAAAGCTTTCAGTAAACATGTATAATGCCTGAGACATACTAGAAACATTTAAGGAAGTAGCTTCTACCTAGTCAATGTCTTCACGACTTCTTAAACCAGCCCGGGTCGCCAGAAAAAATTCAAGATCGCTGCTTGGCGTAGGCCAAAAGGATGATTGACCTGGAAACCATCCTTATCTCATCAGCAAACCCAGGTTTTTTGCCCGACATTAAGGATTTTTCGTTTGGCCCAGGCCGGTGTGTTCGTAAACCTGTGATGGAAGTAGGCTGGAAATTCTTGAGCAAATTGGTCTGTGCTTGAAATGTAGGTCGCAAAGATACTAAATGCTTTTGAGCAGCAGACACAACTAAAACTATGCTGAAGACACAACTCCCTTGGATAACAGGAGAGCATCTCATTTAACCGTGGGCAATACTGCCTGAGGTCTATATTGCGCACAACAATTTGTTGCGCTTCTGTCTTTGCAAAATCATTATGACCACCATTATTCACTACAAATTTCATGATATTGTCAGTACAAAATAATAACAGATCTACAGTCTGTAGCAGTACCATATGAACTATAACCAGATATTATAATATGTAGAATAATACAGCATTATCTATAGCTGACACTCTAGTTCGTTCACAGTGGCAGCAAAGACACAAGTTACACTGCTGCACTGACCGAGTTCGAGTCCCACTTTGCATAGGTTTACTCCCGGCTGAGAATCTTCTGTGAAATACAAGCTAACATTATAAAACATTATGCTATCCTGTGACTATGGCAATGAATAACACATCAAATATTAATTTAAAGGAAGTTTCATATTTTCAGCTGGACCATTTACCTGGTACCTCATGAGCCACCCAAAATGTTTTCTTATCTTGGATCACTGTAACCCTACAATGGAAATCGAGAACCAACTCATTTAACATATAAGTGATATAATTATTGTTAGATTAGTGAGCAGTCAGTAGTGGTATGATAATACACCAAGATAATGATTTACGCTGTTTAGTAATACGGAGATGCATAGCTGCTGATGTGAAAATATTAACTGGAACTAAAATATACACTGTACCCCATTTATATGCTCCATCGAGGCCCTTTCGATGCCCCATTGACCTCAGTCTATAATAAATACATGTACATTATCCTTTGTATGTATAAGCTCAGGGTTATTTTTCAGATTAACTTATATTTTATGCGACTTCTGGACTGTCTATACACTAATACTATTACTAATGTCAGTAGGCATAACGGTGTTCATATGATTAGATATAGCTGAGTTCCATGATTTTCAGACAAGTCTTAGCATATGTTGGTTACACCGTAAATTCTGTAGACAGCTTAGACCAGTGTGGTAAAAAGAAATTATTATAGGCCAAATCTGTGTTATTAAATTGATATTGGTGAGGAACAATGCAAGCCAAGTATTGTTAGTTCCACTAAAAATTCTCTTCATGGATTTACATTTTAAAACTTCAACATTTTGTACTTATTTTACTTCAAATGTTTTGAGCTTCGGACATTTTATCTGCTTTAATTTAATATAGCATTTGCTATTAATTTAATAATTAAATATTAAGAAATTGAAACCGTCAATATACTTTGTAAGTGCTGGCAGACATTCATTCAATTAAATGGAAATGCTACAACCTGGTGACATGACAATATTATACAAATTATCCATGAAGTAAATTCTTCTAGCATTTCAAATAATGCAATTAAATTCAGTTTCATCTTTACTGCTAAACCCCATTTCAATGATCTGTAATCCAAACTTACAAGCATCGAAGATTGGTTGAATGGGTAACAGGAGAGATACCAGATAGTTTTATGTCGACAATGGCGAGCTCTTCTTCACCATCTCTGTCGTAGACAAGAGTTTTGTGATCACACTCGGTCCTGTAACTATCTGGAATGGAGTCAAACCTGCTAACTACTTTATCATCTTTAGTTCTCACCTCTGCCCTTAATCCTTGGAAAGATTTCCCATCCACAGCCACTATAAAAACAGTTATACTCCTAATTCCCAGCTTTATTAGAGCCATTTTATTAATTTTTAAGGGAAGAAATTGTCGGACGTAACAGCTTTATGAATGAGTTTAATGTGTTTAACCCCATAAATGAAGAGCTATAGCAGAAATATTACTGCAAAAATCTCTTATCCCATGTTTATTTGAGCAATTAACTAAGCAATCCTCTACTTTCTATGCAATAACACTTAATTTCAAAAGAATTTCACTTGAGCTTTAGCCAAATGTAGAAACGTCTACCAACCGCAAAACCATTCTTTATATACAGATAAAAACAATATTATGGGATCCACTCTACAAACATAAGTTGCAATAATGTGCAAAAAAGAAAATTTATCGTCTGCTTACACTGCACAGAGTCAAACCCTCGACGAATACAATATGTCAGGTAGGGAAATGTCTCGTCAGGCTGCGGCTCAGCAGAGTAATGAGTTTTATTAGGAGTCAAGGCATCGCAACTCCTTGTAGTATCTTCCGGTGTACTGCCTGGGTTCCTAATCTTAGATGAGTGTAATTGTGGAGCAGCAGTGATACCACCCGCAACCAACGAAGCTATGAAAAGATAGCACCACATAATGATGCCTCTTTTCTTTGTTATTTACATGCGAGTGCTGTAATATATAATGCAAACATAATGTATATGTTAGTAAACACCACATTTAGAATTTTATTTGACCATTTTCCCAGAATCAGAATCAGATTTCTGCTTCAATATGCCCTGAGTCTGGGAATATAATATAGAAACATTGCGTTGTCATAATCATACATAAATAAAATTTTAAACCTTTTATGATGCAATAAGTACCAACATTTTGTAACCTAATATTATACATGACTTGTAGTACATAGAAGTGAACTCATGGGAAAAATGTCTCTGCCTACTGATGAATCAGCTGCGAAGGCAAGTATTGGTTGAATTCTAAATGATTAATATCAATTATGATTCAAGTCGAAAGTGAAATGTTATCGTCAAAAAGCTAGTTTATGTGTATATAATACAATATGTACATGTATGTGTATATAATACATGTACATGTATGCGTATATAATACATGCACATGTTGTATGCGTATGTACATGTACATGCACTCTATAAAATTGAATGTCTAAACTACAGTACTACAATATACTGGTTAGTTCACATGAAATATGCTATGGTCGCTAGAGTATAGTATTCTAATGTCCAGATCACAACAATGTTTGGTGTTCATCGATAATTTGATAGTTTAAGTGGAGAATCTCAGTTCTAATAAATTTAATAGTCAAAAATGTTGCTGCCTAAATTGTAACATATAACGCTATTTCTATGGCATTTAAACGTTCTCTCGTTTACTAAAATTAAACTTTAAATAGCAAGACTACAAACCTGGACATTGCTGGAATCAAACAGTGGGCTCAACAATCATAACAGTGTTAATACAGTATTTAATTCATTGTTGCAATAATTCAGCATTTAAAACTGCCGATTGTGTTGAAGTGCCAAAATATCTCGTGTCAAACTAAGTATTTTAGTAAGAGGTCAGATGAAATACACGTTCATGTTATTTGAACAAATGTGTGAAATTTAATGAATTAACTGAATTGTGCCTTGTTCAAGTTGATCGCGAAAATATGATTATAAAAGAACTAGTTTACACACAAGTTTAATACTCAACTTTGAGGTCCAAGCAATTTCAGCAACATCCCTTAAAAGCATTGAACATCTTCGCATGCTTTCCAACTGACGAAACACGCTTTCACCTCACTATTACAATACATGCATGTACATTGTACCTTTACAGCCTTGACTGCACACGTATGTCATGTACATGTACGTGTATATAGCTTGTGTTTTTCAAACTATGACAAGCAAATTTGCTGTGTCCACTTGATGATTCTGAAAATTTTGATAATTTCTTTTTCATGGGCAGGCTTCTTACAATTATGTGCGTCCTTTTACTGTTTTTTAGCAAGCATATTGAAGTACAGGTAAAATAAAACTATTTACATGAAAGTATCTAGTGTGAAGATGATACTGTACTGTGTATCTTACTGATCAGTTCAGCGTAGTAATGCTAAACGAATAATTGACAGCACTCTGGATTTAATGTTGAATAAATAACACTGTATTTGTGCAACTCTTTTTTATATCAGTAATACAACAGAGCGCTAAAACAGTATGCAATTATAACAATACGATGTGAAAAATCTATGCACTTGCTATTTGACCATCACAAATTTAATTGTACAACATGCAGACGATGTACATGTATATAAGCAGCATAGTAGTGATAAATAAAACTAATATTTAGCATTAAATATATAATCAATGAGAAAACATATTAAACCAGGATTAAGTATACACTGTAGAGTATTGTGGAGTAAAGCTCGGTTCCCACTGCGAGGTAGTTAAAAGTCATAGCCCTACTCAGAATCTACTGCTTACTGGAAACCAAGCTTTAAAGATGCGAAGAATTTAGTTCTAATGTGAGCTCACATAAACACAGTTGATGCAGCATTAACTTTATTTTGGACCCTTCTTCCTTTTACCACCTTTTCCTTTTCTTTTGCGCTTCTCTTTCTTATCTCCTGCCATTTTCTTACCTTTCTTACCGCCCTTTTTCTCTCCACCTTTCTTACTACCCATCTTCTTTTCGCCTTTCTTTGGTTTACCTTTTCTCGGACCTCCACTACCATCACGTGGACCTCCTCTACCACCACCAGGACCTCCGCTACCACCACCTGGTGGGCCCCGTCTTGTCTATAACGGTGAGAAAAATTGCAGTGTTACAACAGGCCAATTCCTCCACTTTTTTAAGAAAGTTCATTTTTTTATTCTCTTCTATAGAACTGTTAGTGTGCAACACTGTTCCTCACAGAACCTGCTCTACTACTACGTGTACATGTATGTCAATGTGAAAACTATCTTGTATACCTGTTGCATCACTTTTATCTGTTTCATTCCCACTTCCCTTCCTAAAATAAAACACCATATTATGACATTAATTATGTAAGGTATAATGTATCCTTATCACATTGTGATCATACCACTTAACACGCAGCGTTATGCACGGGAGCAGTATAAAAGCCATATTTACAGTAAAACCGTTTTAGCTCAGGTCAAATAGAATGTTACATTATATCAGTTTTGTACAATGAAAAACCAAGTTCTCTAGATTATTATGCATGTATATGCCTATTATATGTGTTAGTAAACAGTTTTGGTACCTGCGGATTTCAGAGCCCCATTATTCTTTCCTGTAACGGGCGTGGTATGCGCCACCCAGTATTCATTTTTGCTTTTTACCACTGTCACCCTGTAACACACGCAGGTAGCAGTACAATACAAGCATGTCAAGTCAAGTCAAATCAGTCAAGTAAGTCAAGTTAGTCAAGTCAACTCGATCAGTTTCAAATACAAAACTGAAAATCTCTCGGCATGCCAGTCTCGTAGAGCAACATTCCATTGTTATATATGTAACAAGGTATAACTCCGTTTCATAGAGATACACACAAATGTACAATGTAGGTAATATAATGTAATATAGTTTAGAATACATAATAGTGTTTTTCTCATGTAATTCATTATAATATGCAAGATACAAATTTTATGTGAATAAGCTTCTCAGAAAGAGGCTTTAATACTCATTTATGTTTCAAATCTCAGATCTTGCGGTCAAATATTACAAGTTCAAACAGATTTAATTTTCAACTGGAACCATGTTATTAGCATCTCAACTGAAAACATATTTGGTCAGCTCAGTGAGCATTGATTTAATTGAAAATACTTACACACACTCCAGGTCTTTGGATTTGTCTGCTCTTGAAACTTCAATAGTGAAAACAGCTTTGTTTTTAGGTTGGCTGTTTCTGTGTGTCACACCTTTGTCATTGCATGTTCGCCGAAAATTACCTTCTGGTAAGGATTTGATTTTTCCTACAGCTACATCGTTTTTGTCTCTTACTTGAGCCAACAATCCTTTAAAATTCCCTTCGACCTCCACTGAAATAATTGTTATGTATTATATAGAAATATAACTATTCCATCACTGTTTGTCAACTTCTCATTAGCAGAGATGATGTCTTCAAAGGATTTTGGTAAAATGCATTATCAATATTTTTTAATCTAAATAACTTTGCACTTTTCTAAATTTAGAATACTAGAAAAGAAAAACACAAATAAAATTTTGGCATAACACATATTTATAAATAATCTGCAATACTCTAACCTAATTATTGTAAACTCATATACAGGTGCGAGTAGGACAGGAAACATGATGTCACAATAATACACTGCAATTAATAGAAACCTACATGTATATTTTTGACTTTTGCGATTCTATATTTCATAGTATAATACAATTAATACTGCACTTACACTTAATAATTTTGGCGTTGAGTCGTCTGCAGGTGATGCTGTATGGAAATGTTGAATCTGGTTGGGGTCTTTCCACATGTCCATCAATGAAGCCCCCCACATCCTGTGTACCTGGTGTCAGATTCCCACAGGCTCCCTCAGGTGCTCCAGTTCCAAATGCTGCTGTGCCAGTGATGGTGACAACTATGACTAGCAGTAATTGTAACCTCATGCTTAATGTTTCTCTTTGCATGTAGGCTGCCAATGAGAGAAAATATAATTATGACATCAATGCAATTCAATTATCATAGAATTCAAATAATTTCAAACAGCATACATGTTATCAATGGTATTGAAAAACCACCAAATATACCAGATAGTCTTCTTGCGATTAATGTTTGTTTTTTAATGATAACAACAAATGACTTGTATTAATTAAAAAACAAGTGTTAGCGGCTAGCAACTTCGTTCTCTTAAATTTTCACTTACCAGAATGAAAGAGATGTTATCTGGGTAACAGATGGATGAACACTGAGTAGCTGAGCGTTGGTTACTGGCTATTATATATTGGCATGAATATACATGTACAATATAATCTACATGTAGTAGCTAATCCAGTTGAGCAGCTGCGAACAAAGCCACTACCATCCTGAGACTAATATGATTGACTTGTCTTAGCCTGTGTTCCTTTAAATCCAATAACCACTCTCTCATGACATTGTAATTATGGACCTTACCAAATTTAATTCAATTTCACGATGATGGTTCAGAGGCTAAATGCTGTTATTCACAGCAGTTATTTGTACTCTTGATTCATTAGGTGACTCGACTACAAAGCCGTTGTTACAGAGCAGAAAAAATAATGATAATCCAACAGATTAACCAGTTCATTGATTTTATGATAGGATTAAGTAGACACTGGGTGCTAGTCTGTAGTTATCTCAAATATACACAGTATTTCACATTATGACTATGACATGTTATGTTAGCTTCTACATTCCACTAGGATTTGGAGCATGAGAAATACTATCGATGGTGTTAACAACATTGCAGGAAGATAGCCTGAGAGCCAAACATGCCATGAACCTACTTATGCTAAGCAATGTTTACATCTATCTTTAGCTGTTAGCCAATTTCAGCAGGCTAGATCCAATAAGGGCCCATTACAAAGAGAGTAAAAAGAAAGAGGAATCACTCCGGCCAAAAACAGTCCCTCCCGGCCTCCAAACGCTGTCCGGATTAAGTAAGGAGTTGTGCCACCTTGTGTACAAATGCGCTATGGCTATTGGCGTTCCGCAGGCCAATAAGAAGTGCTTCTTTACAGCGGCGTCATATAAACCATCTATTTAGGTTAACGAGATATTAATACAGGATCGCAAATATAACAATCGTTATGTTGTAACTTAAGTCGAACAGCCATCTAAAGTATTAGTAGGCAGATGGCGGGAAAGTGAGTCGCGGAACGTCGAGACCACCAAATTGGGCGTATTTGGTGGGACAGGGTATTATCATTGAGTGATCGCTCTTTCCTTTTACACTCTTTGCCCATTACAAGTATACATTGTATATAGACACTCAATTCAAAATTATGTTGTAGAATGCAACGCAGCATATTCTTACAAATACAAATCAGATGTAATAATACAAGTGCGTTATCTGGCTAAATGGCCGAAGGGGCTTCAGACCTTCTGTAGATGCTTTAAATTTCAAAACGCGTTTGGTTAGATTTCATGAGTCAATCGGATGAGATTAGAATAATCCGATGTACATCAAGGCACGAGATTAGTTGGTCCTCCATCGTATAGGAAGTTGCTGACAGACTAATGTTATTGTAATGTAGTTTGATTGCATGATGTTTCTACAGTTTCCTGATACCAATCCTATTTAGTGGACATCCGCTAAGCTGAGACTAGGACAAGTACTACAGGATGGAACTTGAGACTGTGATTATTAGGCTGACAGATCAGAAAGTTTACCAGTGAATTGCTCCACTATTCTGGTATTCCAACAAGACAACTTAGTGAGTATTATTACTAGTTGCATCACTAAACGAAATATCACCTACAATTATTGCGCAATTTCAGACTTCAGTGACTCACTAACTTGATTTACATTTTATAAAACATACATGAACTTTACTCTACATATCTCTCTAATTAGATTTTCATGGTGAACAAGTTCCTCCCCATTTGATAGATGCTAAGCTTTTAACTGAGGCTCCCTTCCTCCAGTTATTAGTCAATTTGGAGTCTTATATTTTTTATAAAAGATCAAACTCAAAGGGGAATGGCCTGCTCACATAGCAGCTATGAGTTTCACCTATGGTCGCAAACCACAATCTAGTGTACTACATGATTGTATACTGTATCCGCTGTACTTCGACAAGTCATAGGTTTAAAAGTTGAACCCCATGACTCGTGAAATTTGCCAAATATAACAGTAGTCTGCTACTTCTGCTGTATCTTGCAGCTGCTATGTGAGCACAGTGTAAGACTGGGTCATCAAAAGTCTATTTTTATTGGACTTGGTTTTAATGTATCGACATTTATAATATTAATTATAGATACAACATTCAAATCACCTCTTGCAACTTATGCATCTTAAAACTACATGACTTGTATATTTATAATTGTTTATTACTTAATAACAAAAAAACATGAAATGTTAGAAAATGTACAGCATATAATGTACAAGAAAATGATATTATCTGGTTATGCTTAGTCTTATAAAACAAGTGAATAAAATTGTTTTATAAATAATGTCATATTAATTTTTATATTATAAAGCATCCTTACTTTCCAGAAATAGCAAAGATATGGTAGGAGATCAAACTTTATTGGTGGTTCAGCAGTAAATTACATGTAATTGGATTTATAGCGAAATACAAATGCTAGCTAATCCGGGAACTGAACTACAGGGTATGTTTTAGTAGACATAGCCTGAGACACTCTTGACTTCTCACTCACTAGCATGGTCAGTAGACCCAGCTGTTTAGTCTCTGAACTCGAGAACCCAGGTTATTTGTGTAATTGGTGCTACACACCTTCTTCCCAGCATAATCACTGTCTGGTGTCTGGATGATTTTGAACTGCAAGTGCTTGCTGGTGCCACATTGTCATCTCCCATGCCCTGTAATCCTTGTTCATTCACTGATAATCCTCAAGATGTTGTCATTTATTACACAATAAGTATATTTATAGATATGCATGTACCGGTTTAATACAAAACATTCACCATTGTATGGTTTACACATTCAGTGGTGAATATTAATCGCTCATACACAGAAGTGGTTGAGCATAGTAATCAAAATGGTGCCCCATTTATAGCAGTAGATCTCTTATTCCCATGTCTTATGTGACAATTAGTATAAGCAGGAACTACCACCAAGTTTGTGGCATGCTCAAAATTACATTTACAAAAAATGCGTGTGTTGGGTTATGCTCTACTACGCTATAATTATATTATACGATGCTGTACTACAGCATGCTATGTTGTGCCACATACTTCATGGCTTGCATAGCACAGCATGATGTTATTGTTATGTCATGGTGAATACTAGATCACAGTAATTTGTAAACTGGGAGTTGTCTCACTCATCATTAAAATTGATTGGATTGGTGTAGTAGTTGTCTGCTCTATGTTCTTGCATACAGCTGAATCAATGTACGAACTACATTTACTAAGGAAGCTACTTGACAACTCTTCTTATGATGGGTCCATACCACATATTATTTTCCCTGTACTATAGCACAATATTGCCTCTTCATCAAATATGGTTATTAAATTACCATGAGTTTCAACTTTCAAGTTTTATATGCTGACTGTTGTTACAAATATATGGAATAATAACATCGATAACAGATATGACTACCCCAATGTCGTTTTCTATCAACTTGAAGAGCGGTCATGTTTGACTTTCACGGCAAATTGTATCGATATGTTATTATATTCAACTTATCCCCAGGGTTATCGATTGTCACATTTTAGTATTATTTATATTGTTCATGACTGTGCTGATATTTTACCTTAATCACTTTCGGATACAAGTGTATCATCTTGTGTACATGCAGTAGTTAATGTTCTATAAGATTATTATTATATATTATTTCATTATCATTATTATTACCAATAGCTAGTTGATTTAAAACTTTCCTTGCAAGAGAACTTTTTCGTGGGCGGCAAGCAATTTTCTTCCATATCTCCAGATTTAGCCCCCCTCCTCCCCACCCACTTTTCTCAATTATAGTTTGAGCCAGTTTCAAAGTTTCCAACCTGAAGGGGATCAATCTGCCGTTTGCACTTACTTTTAATATGACTGAAAATTTGGCCTTAAGTGTACAAACCAAGCAACCATGGTGACGAAGCAAAGTTATTTACACAAGTGTAAACAACAACAAGTGTGCTGCCCATGAAATATCGAGATATTTTCACAAATGACATTTAGAAGAGGGTCGTAAACAAGTTATTTGCATGTAAGCGAAGAGGTTTGGTAAATACTGTAATGGTTTCTGTGATTTGGTGCGGTCGTCCTTGGACGACTATCGACCCAGAAATGAAGTGCCTATGAGTGGTAATAGGACTTCGCATTACATGAAAGATCGAGCGGTCTCAGTAGCCCAAATACTACCAAAGACGACCCATCTGATCTCAAGTCCGACCTTCAGACTATACAGTGAAAGAGAGTAGTTCAACCTAGTAGGCGGTTCGCAAAGCGAATGACCTAGTAAAAGGAAGAGAAAGTCCCTGTATCAAGTATAGATGTGTCTTTATTGAAAGCCAAGTGTAGACTGAGACAATGAACAGTAAAACAGTGCCCTTTACATAGTATAAGGACTTCCGGCCGACGTGACGTCGGGAAAAGACGACGTGTGGTCGTCCGGAAGTTGCGCAACAAGATGGCCGCCGGAAGCCCGACGGCCGACCCAAAATAGGTCGGGTTCTACAAAAGTTGCTTATAATGGTCCAATTCATGTACAAAATGAATATCAATGGATTCTGAGAGGTCGGGCCTCTGTACATGGGTATAAAAGGCATTAAAAGACTTAGATATAATCATATAATTATACACAACAATATAAGAGTAAAGTACAAGCAGATATATACATGTATGCACACAATAATGAGTGTCAGATGTAAGATACGACTGGGCGTACCATCACAATACCAGCAGTTGGGTAAACAAACATATTGACGTCAATTTATAGCCATTCAGAACCAACTGTTTGTGATCCGGAATAAATAGGGATAGAAATCGGGAATTATCTTTTCTTTTCCAGACTCATCATAGCTTCAATTATTATTAATTTCTAACTGGTCGTAATTATAGGGTAGAATTATTAAACATAGATGTCATGTGTATTGTATATTTTATTATAAATATATGTTATCAATAATAATAACATGAAAGTACTAAAGTTGTGTTAATAATTGAGAATCAGTATGCAAATACATGTAGTTATAAATACACATGTAAGTTACGTGTATATTGAATATTATACAGAATCATAATTCTAAGGATATAAATAATTGTTGTTATTTCCAAAATACACAGAGGTATTTAGGGAATGGGTAATAAGCCCATCCGTATGTTATAATCTATAGTCTAAGGAAACCAGTCACTGCACCAATTATGGTAAATTCAATCTAGATTACAAGACTGTAGATTATGAACACCGTAGTACAATGTAGATAGTTTTTATCTTGTATATAAATGAGTTGGTTACATAATATCATAGGTTCAGTAAGTAAATCAGTGTACATCTGCCAAAGGAAATTTATTGAATATCGGTCATTTTGTTCAGAGCTGTAAGCTATTACTAGTATAATAATACAAGCTATACAAGCTATACAAGCTATACAAGCTATACAAGAGAGCATATGCCCTCTTGCATAGCTTGTATAGCATTGTTTAGTATATCTAACCTATTAGAGGCTGAATGACATATTATTAGGAATTGATGTACCACTTAGAACCCAAAGAATGGGTTTGGTGGTCTGGCTACTGGAGTGTGGGTCGATTTTGGTCTTCTCCTTTTTCCTACCTAATAAAATAAATGATTACGATATAATAACTACATGTATTGCAGTGTGGTTGCTACATGTAGGTGTGTCTATTGTCGCTGCTAAATTTCAGTTATTGATTAAAATTGTTCATTTATTACTTGTAGCTTATTCGCCAGTAGTTGTTAGCCCATTTTAAATTCAAGCCTTCTGCTACATTTTTAGTATTCACTTTATTGCTGAATTGATGCATACTAAGATTTTCACTTTTTTTGCTATAACTTCTTGTTTTCTAAATAAAAGCCTCCTCACCAGAATAAAAATGGAAAATAATATTTCGCTAAATTTTAATTTATTTATTCTGCATTATACATATTGCTAGCTTTTACCTGTCCACTAGGCTTAGGTCGAGTTCTCCTGGGTCCACTTTTACTGCGTCTGTTACCTACATAGCAAAAGTTCAGTTAAATGGTTTTATCATCATCATCACCATTATTAGTTTTAACTGTTATAATTTTCGTTGCAAGGAGGTCAAGCTGGTTAATGTATCTGTCTACAGACTGTACAAAGTGATTAAGCAGATCCGAAAATTTTTACAATGCAACATGATTCAACCTAATCTAGTCTAATTATAGTCTGAATTCACAGACCCGGCTATTTTTTTAGTTACTGCTATTTTGGTTGACTACCTCATTTTGGGACACTTCAATAACAAACATGTAGAGTGTATATATGACAGCATCTTCTTAGCCTGTGGTTTTAACTAATCAATATACATGTAGTATCAAACAATAATTTCGGGTTTTGAGCTTTAACCATAGATACATGTAGTTAGCCAGATCTCAGAATGCTAGTTAGTTTAAAGTTCGTGAAAGTACTACCAACCTTCTCTTGCTGGTACGCTAAGTCCTACCCAGTAAGAATCCTGTTGAGTTACTACAGTTGCTCTGTAAAAGTACTACAGCTACTGAACTCGTTTCAGTGAAACCACAATGATCAATACAATAACAATGTAGATGTACATGTACATGTAGATGCGTTCTAGATCCATCTGCATTCTGGTAGATCTGGAGTATTACAAAAACCATAGAATAAATAAAGTAATTGTGGTCATTTCTACAAACATGTGTAATTATACTTGTACATGTAGTGAATATCTTTGAGCTGCATTGATGAGGTGTCAAACACCTGGACAACACTCTGTATGCAGATTGAGTATATAAATATTGCGTCAGTGTTTTTACACCTCATCAGTTGAGCTTAGAGTTATCCCTGGGAGGACACCTTGGCAATATTGTCGCATACTCTCAGCAAAGAGTATTTAGAAGCTGTGAAATATACTAAATCAGAGATCTCGAGCTGCCGAAGGCAGCGAGACTTATATGTGTATATACATACATGCATATGTATATCAACATAATTATTGTTGTGATCACGGGCGCTAGTAATATATAGTTTCTATAGTAAACATGAACATGGTATGGGGATTTCCTATGCACAAAATATAGATAGGTCTACTAAGGTAATGGCATACACTGTACAATATTATGCATGTAGACAGCCATGTTAGCTACAACTACCTAATTAGTGCAATTTCTATTCCATCATTATCAAGGTAGGAGATGTTTACATTGTGAGCTATCCCAACGTAATTTATTTAAGTATAGATAAACAAAACCTACCGACTTATACTCCTCAGAGTGACCAGCCCCTAGCAGCTCTCACTGCCAGGTGCCAGTGCTGGCCAACTCCCTGTGAGAAAGGCCCATATAACATGGCCTTTATTGGCAGGAGTAGAGGAGTTGCCTTGCAGCCATGCTGGCTTGCATGACCCCAAGGACTTTGATATGAGGCACAGGAGCAATTGTGGGTGGATGCTCTTCCTAACACCACCTTGACCGGAATTTGAACCTCGAACTTTCAGCATGAAAGCTCAGCATTCTAACCCCTAGGCCACGGCTGCTTCCTTATAGATACATGTATAAATGTAGAACTTAAACCAAAGAAGAACAGAAAAATAGAAAGAATCTAATTTAATTGCTTACACGCATCGGAGTCCTTCACCAGCATTTGCATTCACAGTTATTTGAAACCTGCCCTTTAGTTTCTGATTGGCATTTGTGTGAGTGATGCCTTGTGGGATTCCGGCTTGAAAACAAACACCTTTGTAGCCGGCTGTTGCTCTGACCCTCCCAACAGGACGATTAGATTGATCCCGAACTTGAGCTAAGATACCTTTAAATGGGCTGTTAACACTCACTGAAACATTCAACAGAGAAGTATAGTTGATTTTGAGCATCCAGATATCAAAGATAATATTATATGGTGCATTTGTGCAATTAGTCTGTTACAAGACTCTGTGCTGGCTGATTTAAAGATGCGACACACTCTGACATTTATAGCATGCATAATCTAGTGGTGATAAGATGAACGAGAAAGCCGTAGCTTGTTGATACAGGGATGCACTACAAAATCCCATCATTCCCCTGGGTGTGCGTACTACTGAGCATCAATTGTATATCAATTCGCCTGGATGTTATGCAATCCATTGTTCACCTTACAACTATTGATCTACATGTAGGTACATGTAATAAGTTGTCCAACTACTGAGAATTATGTGCAAGTGTTCGCCCTTGAGGGAAACGTAATCACACTACGAATGTAAGCCCACAATTCATACAATAAATACTTACAAATAATCACAGCACCACTACTCCTCATTAGCTTGCGACAGCTTATTCTGGGTCGTGGACCAGTCTGCCGTGGTGGAAACGCATGCCCACGCCCATCAGAGAGCCGACTTGGTTGCAGGTTAGTACAGGCGCCCTCAGGTGCACCATTGGGAAATGCCAGAGTAGAGGAACAACAATAAACCAGTAGAATAATCCATGAGAGACGTGCCATTTTTTCCTGGAAAGAAATAAAATTCATATGTCAGGCATTACAGGAAGAAAATTTATTGCTGTGTTTGACAATGGGCAATAATAGTTATGGAAGAAAACATCTGACAAGGTAGTGTTAGTTATTGCAGACAAGCAAACTGATCAAGTACGACTTAAAATGGTAATAAAAGATACAAAAGTTAATATTTGGGAAACAGAGAAAATGTAGAGTTGTATGCATTGTAGTACTAAGATACTCTGTTCAACAGTGTTTCCAATTTTGGCCAGAATAATAATTATACTGTAGGCCTACAACTAACTACATTGTATATGCCAGTGTAGGAAAATCATGCTCTGTCAGATACATTGTAAACCACTGTTCACCATTGATTTGTGTAGGCAAGGCTGTGTTATAGATCTAAATACCTAGATATTTTTCTGATTTTGGTAGAGCCTCCATTTGAATGCATTTTAGCCAATAGACTTTAAGACAAATGTAGCACAACTCTTCGTTAGCCAGAGTTTTCTACCCCAGCACAGAGTTTGAATAGGTGCCATTCGATCACTGTTACTACTTCCATAACAAATGCATACCCAGGGAGATAGGGTCATGCTTCAAAATTTACATGTATATATTGGAAAATGTCTTTAGCATTTTGTGTGAATGTTAACAAAGTATCACAAAACTAGTGATAAATTTATAATTATTCAAAATTCATAAACTTCATGTTAAAAATTATTCACTTGCTTATAAATAATATTTGCACATTATTATTGTTTCATAAGTTTTATCATGTTTGAATGGGTGGAATTGAAGTCTAGCCAGTCGGAAAGTAAATAGTAAATTCATAATCCAAGAGGATTTTCTATATATTCCTATCACAACTACATTGTACTTTTAGGTTGCATGTACATGTTGGTTTGCAACAGAATTAGTGGGCTCGAATCTCAGCCACAAGAGAAAAAGTACATAGTGTTTACTCAGTTACAACAAGGCCATGGATTTGATTAATGTGTGTGAGGATCTAAGGCTTGATAGTATCTGTTAATCTCCAACATGCAAGATTTGTAAATCTTGAATTTAAATCAGGCTTATCTTGCAATAAACCGGATGTAATTATATCTTCTCTCTTCAGATAATCCTTGGGAATACCTTTAATAATGACAGTGTTTTACGTCTTTTCTACTTAGTCTTAAGTTAATAACATTAGCAAAGCATTTGGAAACTTGCCAGGTAGAGTTCGTGATTAGAATTTCAAATTTGCAGCCACTCAGAATTCTGAGGCATTAAAATTCACTAAATACGTAACAAGAAACTTCATATATGTTATATAAGTTAGTGTGGAATGTAGCGAATCTTTACTAAATGAGAGTTGTCTTCTATTTCTTTTGTGAGTTGTCTGCTCTTAGCTCAAACCACAACCTCTACATATAGACGTTCCCTATCACCAATTTAGGAATTCTTTAGCAAGTTCAGTTAAGCTTGCTCATGATACTCTCCACCACATATTTCTATGCTCTATTTGTGATTATGTTATTATTTCTTGTAGAGCTACAACTGTAGTCTTCTACATGTGCAGAAGAGTTAATGGCCCCCAGCAATAATGTACATGAATTGAATGCTCATGGGCAGTGCGTACATAAAGATTTCTTTTTATACATCACAGTATTGTTGAGCACCTGTGCCAACTCCAAACCATTATAACACGTTTAAAAATTAATTAATTAATTAATTAAACAACACGAAGCTTTTTCCCATTTTGAATTTCCTCCACAACTACATGTACATGTATAACAGAATTTATTCAAACTTTTAACACAAATGTTTTTTAAAATAACTGTGTAGCATCATTTACGTTTTCACTATTGGGGTGCTCATTCCAACGCCCAAATGACCATGGGTGCATTTGTAACCTAAGCTACGTTTTGTGTCATTTCCTGGCCTGTATGCTATATTACACACAAAACAGCAATATGAGAGCAATATTAATACACTTTCATTTACAATGTACATGTAACTCACCTCTCTTTTAACACTTCTGCTCTCCTCGTTGATTACTGTTAAAATGATTTAACTCTAATTTACCAACTTAGTGGAAGTTAATGTAGCGTGAAAGAAATTGTTTTCCCTTAAAAGCTCTTAATCCAGCTATAATCTATGATATGAGTATGAGCAGTTGTATAACTGCTAGCCTTAGAGCAAAGTTGTATGAAAGTATGGAAGGAAGGTGAACATTATTCAGGGATAAACGATTATATTCACGTGGTTGTCCACGTGCATGCTCTGCCTCGATGTCAAGACTCAAGCCCTTTGAAGTTTGATGAAATTAGGATAGGATATTGAAACACAAGGCATGGCAAAACTGACAGTACAGAGAGGGTTGGTACTCAGGCTACAGGCTGATACTCGCTAGAGATCTGAGGACATTCTGAGCAGTAGCTACAGGAACCAAGGGCTACACACATCTGTGTGCTACATGTAGGTAGTCATTGTGAAAGGTGCCAGATCACAGAGCCTGGGCTATTGATGAGAATTGGGGGAGGCCTACCCAACACACCATCTTTGATAGTCAACTGAGAACACTATTTATTTGGTAATGAGGCTAGTTGGCGTCTTGTAGGAGTTTGTCAGAACATCTACTGGTTAAATGTTCACTTGTTTAATAGGAAGATGAAATCCTATGACAAAGGTATATCCATCTGCATGTACAAGGATAACAAATCTCAAACACCACAATTCCCACCAGAAATGAGAAACTTTAGGCCTAATTATTTTAATGTTGTAATAAAATCATTTTTAAATAGTATTGGTGCAGTGTAAGTGAGGCCTATTTTAAGATGAGAAAATACATTTCAAATATTATTTTTATTGATGTAAATAAATGTTGAAATAGATATAATATTGCATGACATCACACAAACATGAGAAAGAGATTACGCTATTGTACACAAAAAAACAGCATTCCACTATTATAAAAAACAGTACTATGTGTGCTCCTATATAATAGTACTACATAAATAAATATAACAAACAAATTTTTCAGGGGCCACCAAAGAGAGAAGATCTCTTAGAATATGCACCTAACTTTGCCCACATGACCAAAGACCAGACTATACTTCTATCGTCATTTTTACTATCTTTGGCTTTTGTCTCAGACGCGGCAGTATAAAAGTAGAAAACTAATCACTCAAGTATATCCATGATTGTCTCACCATAAAAAATGTATCATATAAGTCTTAGGTTCTAAGTCTCAAGTTCTAAGTCTTAAGTTCTAAGTCTTAAGTTCTAAGTCTAAAGAGAAACCAACCACTATCTTGTCATTATCAAAAAGGATGAAAATATTTTTTCCCAAAAAATACAGAAACATTAATTATAATTTCCTATACTCCGAGTTCTATCGCAATGCAAAGTGTAATAATATAATTATGTACATGTGTGTACAATGTTTTTGGTCCAGGAGTAGTACCTATTTAGGGGAAACCCGGCGACTCTAGATGGATGACTTCTAGACTTCTACTGCCATTTCCTAATATTAATTATATATGCAAAAATGAGAAATGAAGGAGAGATCAAGTGACTGTAATTGTGTGTAAACTCTCTACAGCACGCTCCGGTATAAGATGAAAGTATTCTAGAAGATTCTTTATCGGACCCCTGGTGAACGGGTTCCTGTACTTTCCTTTGCTGTCTTGTAGGTACTTGTATCTCTTCCAGTTGATATTCTCATTAGTCGTGATGTTGGTGAACATCTGTATTGTCTGAAACCAAACACACACATACTTTTAGGTACACTGAAGACCTACAGGTTTATATTTTAATATTAACATAATGCACATTGTATGAAAATATGTAAATGGTATTTTGTATTCAGATCAGCAACATCTGTTTATGGACACAATAGTGTTTTTTGGAACTAGAAAATTGAAGTTAATAACACAGATGTTAGTTGTTGGGGGGGGGGGGGGGGCTCCATGATAATATAATATACTTAATATACCTTCTGTGGTCAACTGTACATGAATTTACAAGCCGACTCCACCACAATGACTAACTGTTACTACACAAAAGAATTAGACTAGCATCACCTGAACAAGAGTAGCCCCAAGAACACCTGGAGCCTAGGGCTATGATGACACAACATAAAAGGGTACAGTATAAGAAGCATGTATTGGTGGATATGATATGTTGTAACACATTAATTAGGATTTTCCATCAAAATTTACATAAATCAGAAAAATGGAAATAACATCTACCACAAACAAGCTAATTATAGAGGATATTAGCTACCAAATACTATGACCCCCTTTTGAAGGAAATGAAGGGAGTTGGGGCCATCACCATACAACTTACCGCACCACCAAACACACATATAACAAATCCACCATAAAACGTTTCCAGCACCATTCCAATGCCGAATTGAATTTGCATAGTTCTCTCCTCCATGTATGGCCATGTTCGTAAAGAGAGGTAGTAGCCAATCAAAATAGATCCACATATGCCCATAGCAAATATTGAAAAACTACCCCTGAAATGATTGGTAAATACGATATTAAACAATACCTGCCATTAAATCAATGGCAGGTATAACAGTACCAAATGCGAAATTTCATAACATTTTGGGTTGATCAACTTCTTTATAATTATTAAACATCATAAATAAACAAATTGAAGCAGATTCGCATTTGGTACGTCAGATGCAATGCTATACTAAGTTGATGGAACTTAGTCTAGCATTGCCATTTATGTAGACAAGTTAGGAGAAGGGTTGACCCCACCCTAGCTTAGTATCGTCTAATACTTACAGTAGCTAGGAATAGGCCGACTGTCATAGCCAAGGCGTAGAGCGAAAGTGGAATGGAGATGTATATGATGACGGAAGAGCCTTCCATGAGATAGAGGCTATAGAGCAGGTGCATACTGATTATAAAGTTCAAGGACACAAAGACTGTGAATCCAAAGAACCAGTGTCTGCAACGAGTAACAAAAACTGGATCAAGGTCATAGAAATAGAATACAGGTCAAGGTAACAACAGAAGCAGAAAGAGGTGAGGTAGTTGTTTTTGTTAGTACAGTGAAACTTGCTTAATTCAAATTCGGATAATTCAAAAACTTTGGTTAGTTCAAACTATTAGCCTTGGTCCCTGCTGAGAACTATAATAATAATTTATATAATATATAAGTGATCTTATAATTCAAACTCAGGCCTAATTCAAACCAATTATGGTGGCCCCTTGGAGTTTGAATTAAGCAAGTTTCACTGCATTAGTTAGTACTAAGTACATGTAGGCGTAAATGCAGTATATCTATCCGTTACTATTTAGCATTAATTGTTTTAGTAAATCCTGTAGATGTTATACAAACGGTTAGTGAAACCTATATTACTGAATGTACAGACATATCACTATACTATAATTATGTAAGCTGAAGAGTTATGGCCCTTGTATCATTATTATCATCTTTTCATTTTGCTAAAGAATTTGAACACCTTGGACGCTTGCACTGTTCTGTGAATTGTAAAGTGGTATTTATCGCTAACACGATCACAGACGCATAAATAAGGTCCAAAACAAATGCTTGGTGACCCCAGAGCATGAGAACAATGAGTTCTTGTAAACTAGTGTTTATGTTCTTAGGAGTGTAAATCTGCAAGGACTAGTAGAGTATGTTGGTGAGGCACAGTCTAAATTAGAGCTGATCCTCTGCAGTAATGTCTATTCCTAAAAAGACTTGGCATTATTTAATAAACTTGGAGGATTAACGCTTTAATGATATGACATCAATGGAGTATGCTAGCTATCCAGCTCAACAGAAGATTTTATGCCACTATTAAACCTCCCATTTCACATAGATTTTTATGCTAATTGTACAAATAGTTGACACAAGTAAGTGATTTGTGTAACTGATGATAACAACTATAATACTCAGTGAAGAAATGAGAGTTGATTCAAACAAAACTACACCATAAACGCAGCCATAAAATTGAACGTTTTTCCATTTTTCATTAGAAAAAATACGGCAACTAAAAAGCTATAAATCCTGCCATGTGATCGGGTAAGCTTTTTCAACCCGCTAAGATGGTGCTTAGGAAATTATTGCAGCCATATCACGCATAAGTCATGGGAATAAAAACAACGGGTTGGAAAAACCCATTTTTTGTTTCATCACGCCATGCTTATCACATAGTGGAAATTACAACGTATCAACCTTCATCAAAAATAAAAGCCAACATTTCCTCAGTTATCTATAATATCTACGCTTTCACGGCACTCATCTACCCTGTAGACTGGAACTTTAGCTAACGTCCATCACATGTTAATAAAAAGCTTCAAATCTAGTAAAACCAAGTAAAAAATATTCAGTATTTTCTACTTTCACCTTTACTTAAGCATTAAACTAAAGGAAGGGATTTCAGTTGATGAATCTCGACGTACGTAAATATATCATTATGCTAATCCTGGATAATCTTTTCTCATGACAAGCTACTAAAATCGCTGAATCATCGCAATGTCACAGAATTGGTGAACACACTAGTGGTTATCTAGCCTGGGTTCCTTCAAGGGTGAGTGGCCTGTATACAGCAGTATCCAAAGATGATCAACATGAGTTTGTTGTTTACATGGAACTTCAGTTTAAAAGACTAACAGAATATACATGTAGCCTAGATATTGGAGTAAAAATGTATGTTCATGGTCACAAAACCTAGCGCTAGTAGTCAATGCACACATGACAAGACTCTCTAAATACCTGTGCTCTAAAGGTTTATATAAAATACCTGTGCTCTAAAGTTTTATATAAAATACCTGTGCTCTAAAGGTTTATATAAAATACCTGTGCTCTAAAGTTCACTTTTGATACCCACTGCTTTTAACCTTATATGATTGCTTGAAGCCTTGCACCATGCTAGGAAGTTTATCGAAAACCAGGGGGCGTAGAGTTGGAGAGGGTGCGGTGTTAGAGGGGGCGTGGAATTAGAGAGGGTGTGAAGTTGAAGGGGGTGTGGTGTTGAAGGGGGTGTGGTGCTGAAGGAGGTGTGGAGTTGAAGGGGGTGTAGAGTTGAAGGGGGTGTGGTGTTAGAGGGGGCGTGGAGTTGGAGAGGGTGTGGTGTTAGAGGGGGTGTGGTGTTGAAGGGGGTGTGGTGTTGAAGGAGGTGTGGAGTTGAAGGAGGTGTGGAGTTGAAAGGGGTGTAGAGTTAGAGAGGGTGTGGTGCTAGAGGGGGTGTAGAGTTGAAAGGGGTGTGGAGTTAGAGGGGGAGTGGAGTTGAAGGGGGTGTGGTGTTAGAGGGGTGTAGAGTTGAAAGGGGTGTGGTGCTGGAGGGAGTGTGGAGTTAGAGGGAGAGTGGAGTGGGAGGGGGTGTAGAGTTGGAGAGGGCGTGGTGTTAGAGGGGGTGTAGAGTTGGAGGAGTGTAGAGTTGAAGGGGGTGTGGAGTTAGGATTGTCCTATAAAGAGTAGCCACTGAATACAACAATTACATGTATATCCTTTTTACGGAATTGTCAAATTTGCTCACTTTTGGATTAGAAAAAGGTGGATGCAGTAAACGGATAGACACTGCCGATACTATTCTCTACTAAAATTATTTTAATTTTGATAGCGTGAATTTCAGGTTATGAGTATACTGGGATACAATGATACAGGTATGTTATAGTGTTAGTATAACACAGAGTGCTAGTGTATTACCTTAGTTCACCTGTTACCATAATGAGCTGAGAAGGATTGTATGAAAGGGGAATGTGGTACAGAGCATGCAGATAGCCTATCCCTAGCCATGTAAGTATAATAACATGTAAGTCAGTGTGTTATGTATATGTAAGTCAGTGTGTTATGTATGTACATGTAGGTCAGTGTGCTATGTACATGTAGGTCAGTGTGCTATGTACATGTAGGTCAGTGTGTTATGCATATGTAGGTCAGTGTGTTATGTACATGTAGGTCAGTGTGTTATGTACATGTACATGTAAGTCTGTGTTATGCACATGTAAGTATAATAACATTGCAGGTTTGTATTCCAAGTATAGATTAAGATGCACACAACAGGTATAAATACGTAGGCCTATTAGAATTTTCACACAGGTGTAACTGCCAACTATATATTATATATATACAAGTGACCCCTTTAGTGGACTACCCAAACTAATCACCATATTGGACCAAAGGCCAAGACTAGATTTAGCAAAGAACAAGCAGTGCTAGATAAAAGCACTGCTTTACCTATTTGTTTGTTGTTCGAGGCCAATCTGGCCCAAGAATAATTACATGCATTAGGACCTGCAGATGGATGAAAACAAAACATATAGGTCACTATTGGGTCATTATAGGTTACTATTATATATTATCACTATGTGCCAAAATAATGGCCTCTGCAGAGGGTTTTACCTAAACATAATGAGAGGTTGTAGAATTTATGCCCACATTTCAACCATGTTGTGACATATTTAGCTCATAACTGATATAATAATATGTTGGATTATATGTTATATCTCCCACAAGATCATCAGACATGACTTTTTATGACTTGCAATAAGTTAGCAGATGGCCAATAAGGATTATCAGCCGAGAGCTATACTATGTCTAGTGGCCAATGCTAAGGGAAGATTCCACAGATTACACCTACTTTCATGTTGTTAATCTTTGGATTAACTCATCGTATAAACCCTTATACCTAATAAAAGTAAATACTATTTATTCACGTAAACATCTTCATCAGCTTATATACACTGCACAATCCATAGATTATGGTTTAGTTACAGCCACGTGATAATACAGGCACTCATGCATTTATGGTACAAGCATAATGTGTTCTTATTTATTAGTATGCTACTTTCTATATTACAGTATTCCAAACATTTTAATACTCCATCTTTTATTTGTTTCAATATTAGCAACCCCTCAACCAATGTGGAGACTGAACAGGGAAAGCAAAAACTTTTTGAATCAAAAGTTTTAGAAATCCATGCTAGTACTAAAACATTCAAACAGGGTCTTAAAAGCTTTGCTTTACTATGTTTACGAATTTACTTCTCATAAAGAATTTTGAAGTTATCCTCTCTTATTAAAAGAACTATGGTTCATTGAGCAGCCAAATCCACTAAAATTGAGATAACGAGACCCAGGGAATTGTGGGCGATGCCACAATAGCTTACCACACAACTACTTGCAGAGACATGTCACACATAGTACATACCTGTTCCTGTAGCCCACACAGTTATATATCCAGGGGCAGTGATGGTCAAAGTGCTGCACACATCTGCCACACACTGTGCAGTGCTTGCTCCTCAACGGTTTAATAGTACGGCATGTGTGACACAACCTGCTCAGTGGATTCTCACCTTCTTTCCATTCATGAAAGTGGGCCACCTGCCAGTATATTATGTTAACCATTATTACAATACTAACAAATAATCTTAAAAATTATGCAATCAAGTTGTTATTAACATAAGTCTACTAATATGACCCTCAGGCTCATAACATAGGCTATATGTACAGGTATTAAGGCAGGTAGAACTAGGCTATTGTCGTTGACTGACTAACAAGACTATGGCAGCGGTTCACAGGCCAAGCTGAGCCCCAACTGCATAATAATCCACTACTGCTGCTACTGCTGATACTGATACTGCTACTACTACTACTACTCTACTACTACCACCTACTCTACTTCCAATTACTGACTAACTACCCAGTGTCATTGGAGTTGTCACCCACCTGTTTTATAGCCATATCATATTCTGGAATATTCCGAGGGAGATAGCCTGGGTCTATTGAGTTAGCGTGATACAGAGATACCCACATGAGAACATTGCTACACCAGAAGAGGATATGCTCCATCCATAGCTCCTCCCATGTGTTATATAGACACTACAACACAACGTCATAACCCTCCATCATTGTGCTAGCGAATTTTGATATACAAGGAGGGACCAATCAAATCTATAAGCCGGGAATTGACTAAACGATTGAATTATTATTTAACTACAAAACAGTGTGGACTGAAACTGAGCGCAAGTGATATGATATGAATGGCTTAGAATTGCGTATTAGTAATGACGATATATTGCAAAGAGAAGACAATTACAGTTTGTAACATGCAGTTCATATGATCCATCATGTTAACATGATATTCAAACATTTACACTGCATATCACACGGTTCACCACCTAACCAGATTAAAATACATTGCATGAAATTTAAGAACATATTTCTACAGAATGCTGCTAAATTGCAAATGGTTTTTCGCGCAAGGAACTATATTCCAAAGAGAGATATCGACCAGATCCTTATAATGACCAATTTATAACAATGTTCTGCTTTCCAAACATCTTACTGACATCATAATGAAAAGTTCAGTGGACATATAATAAATGTTAAGTGGTACTATATAATACAACACGATACAATAGAATAAATCTATAATAAAATAAAAATAATCTATAATACCGTTTAATCAATCTGCAATACCATTGAATAAATCTATGCTACAATGAAACTAATCTATGATATCGTTACATTAATCTGTAATACAATGAAAGCATTAAATCTATGATAAAATAAAATTAACATGTGACACAATGAAATTAATCCTGTATTGTAGCAAGAAAAGGAATATGCGGATCAGCTACAATCTAGAGGTGATTATTCCATAATTCTATCTGATCCACATCCAAAACCATCACTAGGAGAAATATCAAGCCAACCAATTTTCTGTGAAAACTTAGTAGTATACTTGGAACAATGTGTGCTAATTCCACAGCTGGTTGTCCAACCTTCCCTAATGTGTGATTTTGAAGGCTCTGCAGCACTAACTGTTACACGTCATCAAACAGTAGATAAGTTTGTGACGAGTAAAGTCAGTCAAGTCATGAAAGAGTATCATTACAATAACAACTCGACAGAGTAGAGGAAGGGGACAGGATATGAGGTCAAAGCTGTAGTAATACCCAAACCTCTATCTATTTTACTGTCACAGAGACTAATAGCAAGAGTCAGTGAATGGCAAAATAAATGATGATTAATGGGTCAGTTAACAAACCAATTGAGTAACTAATAACTTAAATAGGTTACCGAATAACTGTAACTAGAAACTGGTCTACATACATGTATATACTTTGAAAATATATAAAATGCCTGGTGATTACAGCCTATACAACCTATAGGTTAAGAATACATATACACACTAGGTTAGGTATACACATGCACACACACAACACGAGTCTAGCTTACCTTAAATACATATATTGGATATGCCCAGAACAGCAGCACAGAGAGGAAGAAGAGGATGGGATACTTTGACTTTCCCGGAGGTCCGAATACTAGAGTTCTAGAAAAATTTAGAGCATCAGATTAGCTTGATTAATAAAAAGAGAGTTGTTCATATTTTCATTCACATGAAATTTAGCAATATCTTCTTAAAATGGTCACCGAAAATCTCCCAGCCAAATAACATCAGTGTGTTGTGGCAATATAGCAGCAATGCTGTAAAGCACAAGCGGTCTAATTGATAAAAATATATGAGCCTCTAGTATTGCTTTGATTATATAGGCTAGTGTAGTACTATATAGGTCAAGTTACTTGAGATCAACTTGGCGTAGTATGCTGTGACTCTTGTCAATCTTCTTTTTCAGAAAATCCATGACTTTGTCATGTTTCCTACCAGCCGCCAGCATGTATGGTGTCTTTCCATTTTTGTCTTTCAGATCTAATTCCACTCCATCCTATAATGGATATGAATATGTACTAACAAAGCACTACTATAAAATTTATACGTTGTAGGTGATCAGGTTGTGGAGTTATTCACTCATTAATACCACTGCATCAAGAGAAGATAATTTCTATACATGCACATGTCGTTGGGAAGTTTAAACGGAGGGAAATTTTTGCTCATATTCGTTACTTTTACCCTAATTTAAAGACTAGCCTGAGAAACTGTGGGTCTGTTAAGCTAGCCTTGGCTTGCCTGTTGCCCCCTAATAAAATATTTATGTTTGAGAGCATCTAAATTACACACACCCGTTCACAGATCGCTCTCACTGCGTTTAGGTTTCCATTGATGCAAGCTAAATGCAGAACTGTTTGTCCATAGTCATCTCTCTGTTTTATACTAAAGCCTGAATAGATGAGAAGTCTCATAAGCTCTTCCTGGCCTACAAGATGATATATTCATAAATCATGTTAATTTACAACAATGTCAACAAAGATAACAACCTATCAATCTAAAAATAAAACAATATCAGTACGTCTATTATTCACTCATTAATACAGCATATAGGGAGAATTACAACTGGTTGGTTGACATTGGAGGGGAGAGGCGGCTGGCATGTAGGTTACAAACTTGTTGGATGAAAATGTACTAATTCTTTGCTTGGCTTAAACTTTGATATTGCTTCTCCATGCGATTCTCGTCACCAAACAGTTAAATCACTTTCGTATCTTAATATAGATATAGGAGGCTCACAGTATTTTAAAATCTGGTAACCCTAACCACAATGGTTGTTAGCCGCTGTGAGTAAACGATGATTTAATCACTAGTTCACTAATTAATCCCCAAGTCATGGCAACTCTCTCTGTCTATGTACTACGCAGTCAGCTCTATACTTGCACACTAGATAAATTATTTACCTTTAAATCCAGCCCAGTGAAGGGCATTGTCACCATCCCTATCTGTTAGTTGTAGCTTGGCTCCCTTACCCATTAGGTACCCTGCTAACATTGTTTTACCATACTGAGCAGCTACTATAAGAGGGGTGCAACCTTTACTATCCACAGAGTCTATAGACACACCTTGTTGTAGGAGTAGGTCAACCGCAGCTATCAGATATAATATAAGTACTTTATACACCACAGCTATAACATGTATTAGTATTCACCTTACATGTATATAGTAGGCCTGCATGGTAATATAGCTAGTATTACCAGAGAATCACCTGTATAGAACTACAGCAGTGACTTGGTAGGCAATATCCGAAGACAAGATGAATGAAAATATGAGGCATAGCTAAAGTTCAGCGGAATATGACGTTACAAACACATTAAGATGGTAGGCTATGTAAGCCTTTGACCTATATGACACACATACTTATTATATAACAATGTTAGTGCACTGTTTTAGTAGGAATATGGTTATACCATACCGACATGGCCATTGGTGCATGCCCAGTGAATAGGTAGAGAACGTGGCTCAGTGTCAGCTGGTTCATTAACTGGAACGCCTTGTTCGATGAGATATTTCAGCATCTGAACATGACCACCGAGGGACGCCCAATGGGCAGTAGTAAATCCCTTTTCATCTTTTTGGCGCAATATTTCTGGTCCTAACTTTTCCACAAAGTTTTTAGTTGGCACAATTAGTCTATAAAGAGAAGATTAACATTTGAGAGCATACCAGTGAATGGTACACATATTAGAGTTGGCAGTGTTCACCAATAAGTACATGATACAGTATATAATAATGCTAAACACACTTTTAGGATTCTATGCATTTTTTATTACTGTTTACTATTTAACTATCACCCACATCAACATCTTCAAATTCCAGAATTTGTTTTGAGTCATCATAACCATGGCACAGAAAACAAGCAGTTGAACAGTATGTCTTACGTCTGCTTTAATACGCCAATCACCATGCCGACATAAGGGTAGACCTAGTTATAGGTTGTTGCGACTAGAATTTTTGACTTATAATTCGGACAAAGTGTGAACTATAAATTGCAGCTGTCTTTACATGTTGCTGGGCTGTATATTTGTCATGTGTATGTTTCGTCCATTATAATTTGATAAATCGACATCTATCAGTCCCGTTACCATATCCTCCCAAAGCTTCGTGTATTTGATTTGTCTTTGAGTCAACAGCAGGTTCAGAGCCAGCATCTCCCCAGTTATTGATACACTATTATCTCTTTTCAGCATGTCTGTCCACCTTATCGATCGCCTCTGGATTTTCTCTATTTTCTTTCGCTCCTTCTTTAGGTACTGGAAACCATACTGATGAGGTATATTCAAGTATGGGACGGGCAATTGTTTCGTATAGTGCGAGTCTTGTGTGTTTTGGGTAGTGCTATACAGCTGCGTTCCCAGCATACCTAACCTACATGTAGCTTTCAATTTCCAATCTTGCACAAGTTTAGCACATGGTCATTCCAATTGAGGTCAGTTGATACTGTTACCACTAAGTATTTAGTTATTTGGATGGTTTGTAGGGCTTCCCTGTAAGGGTAAAGGGACATTTCGAAAAAAACAGTTCGAAGCAGGACAGTTCGAAACTGTGTAGACTATATTTAGAAGAACACAACTTGGAGATAATTAATTTCAATTAATTAATTTAATTAATTAAATAAAAAAATAATATCAAAAATAAAAATTAGCTGAAATCTAGTGGTTGGGGTTTGGGATTCGGCGTTTCGAACTGTCCGGTGTTGAACTGTCCACTTTCGAAACGTCCTGTTTTGGGTATATCCTTCATGTAAGACACCCATGAAAATATAACTAGCCTACTATATAACTATATACTACAATATAGAACACTTTTATATAGTAAGCATAACTTGTAACTTTTATATAGTAATATAACACTTTTATATAGTAAGCATAACTGTAAGCCCTATACCTAATTGCCAACAATCGCCGATTCAGATGATTGCATTGGCCTAGTCAGAAATTTAAAAAGCAAAAAATAAATGAAAATTCAAAATAAATGAATGTTAAACCAAATCCCTGACTGCTCGATTGAAAATACTTGCATAAAAATAAAATCGCATGTGAGATAAAATGGCCGAACCCCTAAAATCCCATAGGCTATATGGCAAGGTAGCCATATAACAAGTGGTGTTTGGTGTGCAGTTGGTTCAGTGCACATATACTGCTCACCGGCGAAGCTTCCTTTTTTAAAGCTGCTCAGCTGGTGGAGTGGTGATGTGCTCTGTCCACTGCACCCTGCTAGGTGATTAGCTGCTGCAGGCGCCCCGGGATCAAATCCCAGTCAGAGATTCCTGCAAGATGAAAATTGAATCGCGGGCTGGATAAATTAAAAATCTTAGCACAAAAACAACATCACAGTTAGTAAATCAGATTTATTCTATTTCAGTGGATAAATTAAAATTGAATTAGAATACGAAAACATTAGGCTAAATACATGAGAACTTAATTTAATACAATCATTTTGCAATATAATTATTTATGTTTAACAAATTATTATAATTTAATGGTGATTACATATACCTATAATAAAAATCAATATAATTATACTATAAATTTCAATTATGTTAATATAATAATAATTATAATTATTAACTTACAAATGATATTCTAGATTAAAATAAAAATTGAACATCCTGGCAAGAATAGAATAGAAAAATCAACATCAAATTATTATTATTTATTATGTCGTTTACATACCCAGCTTTAATTGCATCTAAAACGGTAGGCCCTGAACTCTTTTTCTCCGAATCATTCTTTGGTCCAAGTACTGGCTTTACATAACTGTCAATAGTAGCCATTTTATCGTAAAATTCTTTTTCATTCAATGGTGAAGCGGTCGCCATGATCACAGTTTTTTGTTTCCTTGCGGAAATAGAGCCCATATCCTAAACTCAGACGGGGGTATGCTATGCGTCTCGAGCAGAAAAATTATGTTTCAGCTACAATCTTTGAACCAGAAGGTAATATCGAGATCTGCCTCCTGATTTGGTCATAGAATTATTTGGATTTGATTTCGTGACTCACATTAACACCAAAGAACAAAAACCTCAAGCTTTAGCCATTTCACTGAGTGGCAAACTAACACTTCAGAAACAGTCACTGATTGACTGGGAAGCGAACGCTGAACTTTTTTCATACCGTCTCGTACCAATGGCTGAGATGGATGTTGATCAACCAGTTGCTGGTACCAGCACTGATAAAGGCCCAAAGAAACGTTTTGAAGTGAAAAAGGTTTGGTTGATTTCTATTGTTATTTTTTAATTTTCTCACATAGACACACAAGGATGATGATAATCAGCCTATTATTTCATATCACTCTGTCGTTATAAAAGTCTGGTTATGTCAACTGCACAGGGGAAACTACTATCCAACTTTGTAGTGAAGTATCAGTGTGTTAGGCTATAACTGATATTTATATTGAATTGATAATGTCATTGTCCTCACACAATTAAAATGTACAATAAAATGACCTAGTTGAGAACAGTAGAAGATAAATTTGAATAGCATTAGGTCCTTGTTTGTTGTTGAGTTTTGAAGGTTCCGTCAATAAGAATAATGTAAAGAGGAGACACCTTATACATCTAATTCAATGTGTCCCACTAACATATTGATGATTTGGAAATTGACCCATGCTCCGGTGTTATTGTGACCCATCTTTTTATTGACTTGGTGTCATCGACCCACTGTAACACATGCAGGCATACATTATGTGTATGTTACATTGTTTTAGTGGAATGCAGTGGCTCTATGGGCATGGGATATCGTAGTCGACAACTGTGCTATATGTAGAAATCATATCATGGACTTGTGTATTGAATGCCAGGCCAACCAGGCTTCAGCCACTAGTGAGGAGTGTACAGTCGCTTGGGGCATATGTAATGTAAGTAGACTGTGTAAGTTCATGTTACTATTTAGGCTGCTGTAAGGTAGGCCTAAACATGTCTGTTACCTGTCAATTGTGATAAGAAGTTGTCTCTCTCTTTATCGAGGGTTTCCTGCAGAAAAGGTTTTTTATGAAGCCTGAGTTGTGGTGGAGCAAATGAGAAGACAGCATCAAATTACAGTCAGCATCATGAAATCAAGTAGTAGGCAGTTTAATGCAGACCTAGTATTAACATCTATCATGGTGTTGGTAAGAATTTGTAAAAAATTAGTAAATACACAAAAATAGTCTCACTTACTGCTGTATTTGGTTACTACTTTGCATTTTGGCGAGCCTCAGGTTTGGGAGAAGTTCGAAGAGAGCAGGTCACTATGTGTAAGAGTTACTCATTTGACGTGTAATTAACTCCTTAAGCCTACTGTTCATGTAGCTCTTCACATGGAGATATAATGATAGTAGTTAATGAAGTACAATGTAAATACTCCTAGTGCTCCAACGTTGTATTGCTGGTCTCTAACCACACGTCCAGTTGTTACTGTTACGTTTATCCTTTGTTTTAGCATGCCTTCCACTTCCACTGCATTTCACGATGGCTAAAGACTAGACAAGTCTGTCCCCTAGATAACAGAGAATGGGAATTCCAAAAATATGGACACTGATCTCATTACAAATATTTCGCAGTTATCTTCTCATTGTTGTTCGTATCAATGAGAGAGCAACACCTTATTGTTAAGCCAATAATTATAGCAATTCAAATCATCTTCACAAATATTATGTCTAGTACTAAAGCTGCTTCTATCTGTAATCACTTTGATATACTATGAATAAAGTTACTATATGATATCATTGACAAAGCTTTTACTCATTGATACAATAACTAAATGTAATAACCTGTCTAGAGCAGCAGTAATATTTATATCAGCAGTATCAACGCTGGGGGTGAAAATTTCTTCAATAAAAACAGTCACAACATACCCACTTTGGCTATTTGGTAGTTCTAGTCAGATCACATTGTTGGGTAGAGAGAGGGTAAGTCTGTGGAACTTGGCTTTGGGAGGTGGTGTTCAATCACTAACACCCATGTTGGACTGTCCAGTGTATTGGATTACACTCCTGTGTCAGCTGATCTATTGCTTTGACAACTTTGCTAAGCTTACTACAGGAGTTGCATACTCTTCATCACAATCTCAGTCTAGCCCTAGATCAAGAATAAAAGTTCAAATTGTGCTATTACTGTGTGCTCTGTTTAATCCCCGGAGACGATTTCTGTACCCAGGGCTATAATGTGACGTCAAGCATGACCTCCATATCCTGCTTCAGAGGTCATAATAAATTGGCAGAACACAGTAACAGTTATGAGTGTGCCGAATGAAAAATTCTTTATTTAAATTCGTCAAACTTTTGAATTGTTTGTTTTGCATGTTCATGTGAATTACCGAGCATTATTTTTGTATATATATATTATTTGAATGCACATTGATGATGTTAGATGGTAAGTACAAGTTATTTGTTGCAATAATAATTATAATACTTATTTTCTATACTTAACTCATACTCGCTGTACTCATAAATAGATATAACTAATATTATTAATTATAATAATAATTAATAATACTCACACTTAGACGCAGCTACTTTTGCTATGCCCAAACAAGGAGTAACCAAATACCATAGTGATAGCTATAGCTAATCTACTCTCTTCTAGTCTCTAAACTAGAGTGATTCTGGATCAAAAACTCACTAGAGTAAAATCAGACCAGTCACAGTGGCTGTGAATGAGAGAGTCACTGATTGAATGTGATTATTTGTAGTAGGCCTAATACTAACTCATTGTTCAATTTGAATTTGAATTTTTAAATTTATTAGGATATTTTAAATTTTATTAAATTTAAAAATTTCTTGATTATTTACTTTTAGTCTAGGCTGACTGGATTCTTAGCAGCCTTCTGAGTTTTGCCGCCTAATGTTTTGGTGGTTTAGGTTACCATCTGTTACGAATACTTCCTGCGAAATGAAGTCTGGTATATCCTTTGATAGGCCTAAATAGTCACACTTTACTTGAATATTGGATGTATAGGCTTAATCTTGAAATGAAGGCTAGTTTGCATTTGAGAGTGGTGCTTCATCATTTAACAAACATCGAAAGCTGGTTCCTATGAAATGTTGGGAGCTCCAGCTCCCTTGGATAAACTATAGGGACTTAGATCATTAAAGAAGAGAGCCACGGCAAGGTTATGTGACCTTACATTTGGCAATTGCGCTACCATAGAAGCTAAAATACTCCATTAGTCATGAATATCTTATTAGGTAACTTTGAGCCACCAGTATAAGTACTGGTAGAAACCATTGAGAGTAAGACAACTATTGAGTCCTTTAGAGCTCCTTGTGAACCAGTCTTAGCTGATGTTATAACAATACATAGTAATACTACTCGAACATAGAAAACTTACCAATTTTACTTCCCGCTATTATTCCCAAGTGAGAAAGCATTGATCTAAAGAGATCCGCATTTTTACTAATTTGGGGTGGAGAACGCACTTCACCAATGGCAAAGTTAACTGATGCAGCACAGGAGCTTTATAAGGTTGGATGCCCTTCCTAACACCACCAATGACCCTTATGGGAATCGAACCTGGTATTCCCACATGGTAGTCCAGAGCCCTTACCATTAGGCCATGGCTGCCCCCTAATACTACTCGAACTTATTTCTGCATATTTCTAATAGGTTTGACTCTTGCTGAATAACACTTCCACAATACTACAATGGTGCTGCACGCTCTTGAGTTCAGTGACTGTCTCTTGGATAGTCCGCATTTCCGTGAGCGTCTGAATGCTCACGAAAAGGAGTTGGACAACACCAGTAAAGTCATCAAGAAAATTATTCAAGAGGGAAAAGATCTAATAAATGCTGCCAAGAGTAAGTTTGGGTAGAATCTGTAAACCTAAGTCTAAGCAAGTAGACATCTTCAGATTTGTTTCTCTTCAAAGGTCAGATTAATAAGTCAATGAGCTGATCTTGGAGCATATAGGCCTACGTGTAGGCTGTGTAATATTAGTCATGCCTCATTTTTATCGCATGTTACAACATTTTCAAAAGTTTCTTTCAGAAATATGTTTCATTTGCTGAGAGTTCGGAATGTTGTACAGTTTCTCAAGCTCCATATGCAGGCCTACAGCCTTTGCCAGGAAGTAACTGTAATATTAAACCAAGAAATTAACTTAGAAGCATTTGAAAAGGTTAGCGGATTAGCCGTTAGTGATTGATTAGGTCTGCACTGAATTGTTATGCGTTAGTGTTTGTAGACTGCCTCAATTGATTGGTCAGTGTTCTTTCTAATAGCAAAAATTGACAAAAAATGTCAACATTTCACCTTTTTATTTGTTGATAAATATACGTAAATGTTTAATGTTGGCCATTTCTTGTCTGAAAGTTTTGTTTCAAAAGCCGTTTGGTGACAGCTAACATAGGCCAACCCCAAGTACCTGTCTACTGCATAGAGGAAGTGATCTAGTAGGCACTTGGCTTAGCGTATTATCATTTCAGAAGGCTCCAGGTCGAGTGGACTTTGTTTGGTAGGCTTGCTCACAGTAACCTCGATTTAGTAAACCATCCTGTGTTGAGTTGAATTGCAAATCTGCTGGTATCATTCCTATTAACCTGTAGTGGTATTACACTACATCAACCATACTGTCACACTACTGTTCTGTGTGTAGGGTTATATTTATTTACATAACAATAAAATCAGGTTAACATTGCAAGTGCTCACTATAAATGAAGTAAATTATTTCTCTATTAGTAATTTAGCAACTACCTGCTAGTTATGTGGTGAAACTAGCTTGCTCATGATCATGTGTATTGTAAAACAAGTAATGTTAGATTTAAAAACATTGTTCAAGTCCAGGTAGAGACCAGAAGGTTAATTAAATTAGTATAATTACCTTAATCTATATCTGTCTAACAAGGTAGTAACCCTGTGTTATATATTAGGTTCATTTACTACTTACTAGCCATATATGTAATGCATCTATAACAGCTGCCTTCGCATTCTAGAGTTACTGTTTCTGAACACCATAGAGTTACTCATCAGTGGTATTAAAGTATACTTTGGCATTGCAATACGCAGACATACTAACCAGCTACCTAGATAAATAGTTATAAGGTTTTTATAGCAGAAAAGTTCAAGAAAGTGAAAACTATAATGATGTTATATAACATATGTTATTGCTAGTTATACTTGTGAATCTTTGGATGTAACCATGTAATGTAAGAGAGATCAAATATTAGTAGTCCTATTACTGCTAACTATTTCAACCCATCTATATAAGCTTGCTTGTATTCTTGCTACATTATGCATACATACTGAGATAGACCTATATGGAAAACTGTATGCTTACTTGAGGTTTTTGGCCACTTCATTTTAAACCTGGTACAGGCTTAATCAAATAGTAAATAGTGGCTAACCAGTCATTTCAGAGATTGATCCAAGCTTAACACCCCCACAATATTATGAATAAGTATTAATTTAAATTCCTTTCACTTTATTACTCATTAGGATTAAACTATTTATGGTGACCAGCTCTTTGTGGTTGTATAATATAGACATACTATACAAAGGGAGGTAATGTCAGAATGCTGGTATTATGGTGGGTACCCTATACATATGACTAGCTAGTAGTACTATCGTAGGACTGGATAGATTCCCCAAGTTCTGAATCTGTTGGTAAAGCTTCATGCTCTGTTTAATTTTATGGAGGTAGAAATGATGCTAACCTACATAGGCATCAGTAGGAGAGGGGCATTGCTGTTCTTACTGCCATACAAAAGTGTATATAGGGTTGTTGCTAAATACTAAGCTATGGGGCTCTCAATATTAAATCAGTGATTTATCAATATCTCGCTGGCTACTTGTCATGGGTTTCTTAGAAATATTTTATGTTCCAGCAAATTGCAATCGTTTTTGCATTACTACTATTGGGCAAATCTTCAAGTATGTTTCAGTGTCAGAAGGAGATGACTCTGCCTCTGTCCACTCCTACTGAAGGAGATGACCATACGTCCACTCCTACTGATCTGAATAGTCTCTTATCTGTATTCTAGGACCCGTATAGTTGTCTCTTTTTATTTCATGCAGCCTTGGCTATTTTCGTTTGACCACAACTTTTCAAATTTGAAACTTGTTTATGCCAAAATTACACCTGCCCCATGGTTTTCTCTGCCAGGAAGTAACTTGGACCTGCGTGTTGATGACTATGAAGTGTACACGCCTTTTCTAACTACCTACATGTAGCAAATGACTGACATTAGTGAGTTTCAACTACCTGGTAGTGTAGCATGAATAGGTCATTGAGTTAACCTAATCAAATACTTTCTTGAAAGAGTTAGCTAAATAGTGGCATTTGTTTCGAATTTGCCTTCCATCATACAGCTCATATTGCTAAATGGAATTTATCTGTCAGAGAAGCCTCCTTTACACAGTATCTCGTATATGAATTAATTCCCCTAATTTCATTCAACATTTGTGAGGAATTGGGCCTTGTTCTGAATAGGGATCAGATCTCTCTGGGGGTGTAAGATTTGAGTAATGCGCAATGTTGTTCTAGACTAGAGCTATGTGGTATGGTTCATTGAACTAATAATGTTATATAACGTATCAGACATTGCAATCATTTTTCCATACCCTATTAGCTGTATATTAGTATGTAATCTTTGAGTAGTAATACCTCTTATAACGCAGCCTATGTATGCATGTAGACAGTAGGGCATATCACTTTACTGGTTAGCCACTTGGGCACAACTAACATTAGGCCTACTTGAATTATAGTAATAGCTAGTTCAACTGGGTGACTCACTAGAAGGTTGGTTTGACTGCAGATGTGTGTATTTTGAATAACAATGTAATTAATTATTTATTATTTCCAGTATGTGGTCTTGATGACATTGTAAAAACAAATAGTGTTATGAATGAAGTACAATTACACCTAAAATAGTAGTACAGAAGCAACCTCTGGATATCTTGAAAAAAAATAGCCGTTCTAGCAATCGAAGTGGGGCCACATAAAAAGACATGTATCTAGATCAGAATTTTGTGCTGATTTCAAATATGACATTTCTACACCTCCTAAGGTGCCAGTTCTAGGTATAATAGCAAGTTTTAGTACTATTGTACAGATTCTATCGATTTCGAAAATTGTCATGTATAACCAAGACACCGCTATCACACACTTCTAATGTGTTTGAGAAACTCTGTTTAAATTACATAAAATGTAACATTCAACAAAGGAACACATTTTAAAATAGCATAAAGTTAGGAACAGTTTGAAAAATATCTGTTAATATCCGCTACTGAACTTTTGAGATTCCTATGAACATACAAGTCATAGATTTCTACACTGTTATCCTACACCTCTCTATGTACATTTCCTACTTGTTAACATCCTACACCAATAGGCTAGGCATGAAGAGTTGTGAGCAGCAACAATAATAATCCAGTTAATGAAAATATTATACAAATTAAAGTGACCTCGGAGACTAAGAGGCCTTTTAGAAGTTGATAAAAACCCTCAAATAGTAAATACCGCCATCAGAATTGCTTTCAAAACTTGGTAGAAATGCATTACTTCTGGTTGCATTACTAGATACGCATGCAGGTACAGAACATGTTGCATCAAGGATCTGAGGATGCAGCCTAGGAATCCAGTGGCCAATTAGGTGCTGCTTGGATTAGTCGGCAATGTGGTAGTTCACCTTAGAACCGCACCTCCACCTCTGAGAAACTGATTGGTAAATCAATTGATAATGTACATGTACATGTATTAATTCCTAGCGTACAATTTCATGAGTTTATGTTTCTTGTAGTGACCAGTGAACGCTTGCAATTGCCATAGGGGAGTATTTGTTGTTAAATCAGTTATAAGCATTCATCTGCATATTTAGGATATATAGATGTAAGCCGAGGTGCATATATATGAGGGCCTACGTGTATATCTACTAGGAGGTTAAGAAGTATTAAATCATAATTTTTTGAAATTATAGGCCTATAATACATGTCCCTATTAATAGTACTGAATATGCATAATATAGGCACTGTAGTTGGGACCCACGGATGTTAGTAGCCTGAAGACTGGGTTTAGTTGGCTTGTACATGTGAATGTTATACAAGCAGTCGGTGTGTTGTAATGCCCAATTATTATCCTTTACAGTTTTTTATGTTACTTGGTGTCACTATAATTTTGGTTTCAATTATGTGGAAAGCTAGAGGCTGTCACACAAATGTGTTTTTGTGAAAAATGCTTTGTAAGTTATTCAATCAAAAAACACCTTGCCTCTTCCTAATATCTGGCATCATCATGGTCTACCATGCTGACTCTGAGGCTCCCCTTTGGCATTTTTCTCTTCTTGATCCCCATGAGTTTTATCCAATACCCCATCTACGTTTCCTAGATACAACTACATATTGTAAGTAGGCCCCCTACATGTAGTAACAGCCCAGTGTACAGAGATTACTTATTTTAACTGCTAGTGTTTGTAAGGAACTTCCTAAGTGGGCATGGTTATGGTTTTGTCTGATCTTTTTATATAAATTAGCAAATAATGCTTGCCTATGGTGACACAGGACTTTCAGCATGCACACTTTCTGATGGACTTGGTGATTTTATGATTTCGTTTGGTTTATTAAATCTATTGACAATTTGATCACACTTTAAATATAGAGCAATAACCACATATTATACTTATGTAGCATGAATATGTAACTCACTTAACAATAGTTTGCAATTTAACATCAAAATGTAACATTATTATGTAGTTTATTTCATCTATTAGTTATGTTCAGTACTAAAAGCAGGAAATAAATAAATTACACTACTTATGAATATACATGGCTAATTTGAGAGCCAACGACTTTTTGGTCTACTTCCCTGTTTACATTGCATGTAGCATGATTCATTGAATATTGCTCTCTAATACTGCAAGTAGCCTATGTTATATAGTAGAAGGATGTACATGTATGTATGGGTATATTATCTACTGTACATGTGTATAGATATAGGTGTATTACATGCACCAAAATACCTAGAGTAATGAAGTATTGATGACTTTTAGTTGCTAGAGCCAGTTTTTTCATCAATTTTGAAGAATACTAGTTAGGAAAATTGACACAAGTTCTCCCTGAGTGAATGTTGAGACCAATTTTCTATATGCAGCACATCAGAACACATTCACACCTATTCCCCACTTTTGGGGGTTAATATGGTGAAGAGAATAACTGGTTTGTCTTTGATATTTTCACAGCAGTAAAACAAACAATTATCCATTGTTGTAGCTGTTGTATTACCTTAGTCTAACACATTATAAACCTCCCACAACTCAATTCATATAGCCATTAGGGCATTATAGCAGTAGCAATCCTAATCAACAATATTATAACTACATGTATCTAGTATTACTAATTATGTCTAGTAATACTAGTAACTGCTATTTGGCCATGTGCAGCTGTTGTTATTGTGGTTACTATAGAAATCCGCAGGCACAACCACTTCTAATTGGACAGTGTTTGCCGTTACGCATGAGCACTAACACTAAAGCAATCTTTTCCGGCTTATCAATGGCGATCTAACAAATGTTTGTTATTTTTACTTGCACGATAAATCAATTGACCACAACAACTATACTGGCACTATGTGAGGTGTAGAAATTTGCATATCAAAATATTTATGTATAATTAAGAGTTTCATGCAAAAAATACCTGGCCCCACCTCAATTGCTAGAAATCTTTATAAAAAGGGAGGTTGCTTCTGTACTATAGGTGAATCTCAGGAATGTGTAGTAAGAGTAACCCTAGGATATGTCTGCCTTGAACTAGTCTGCTTACAATACCTGCTAGTAGAACTAGTAGTGGTGCAGGTGCTTCCAGAGGTAATAGTTACAGGGATCTGTAATTTTGACTGGTCGTTACTTTGAATCCCTGTTGGGGTTGTGAGCTCAGATGATGTCCTGTTGTATGTGAGCCACTATTTTTATACCATGCAGTTTGTAGAAATGCTCTCTTTTACAAACAACTTTACTTTTTTGAACTCAAATTTTAATTCCCTCCCAAATTGACACTTCATCAAATTCATCACTCGCCAAATTTCGCAGTTTGTAAAAACCTGTACATTTTGGCCAAAACTGACACTTTAATAGTAGTCGGTAGGCTATTGATGATCTATGTTGTTCTGCTAGTACTATTATGTAGTTTTCTGTTTTTCGACCGGAGTACTGGAACAATTCATAGGCCTACTGTGTGTAGTAGGTGTGTGTGTGTAGGCTATATTATATTTATTCATCCTATTTTAGTTCAAACTATTTTGCATCATGAAACATGACAGTAGCAAGACATCTCTTCCCATTGATTACATAATACATGGCGTGACAGTAAAATTGGTGAATTCTTACACTGAATTTGGTCCTGAAAAGCGTTGCAGATGATGCCTATGGCTTATATAATATACTGTGTTGTGATACAAGAGTATGCTATTGTTTTACTATTTGTACTGTTTCCAGCATACGCAAAGGCCCAGCGTAGTTTCGCTCAAACTTTGATGGACTTCAAGTTCGAGACGATAGGATCTCAACAAACAGATGAGGAAATTGTTATAAGTAAGTAATCGTAGTTAGAAGTTGTCTACTCTTGAACTCACGAGCTTAATTGCTTAGTATATCTACATAGAGCTATTGCTTCTACATTGGTTTTGATTTTGGAGAGATGTTGGTACATTTGTAGCCTATTAGTAGTGGTACTAGGACTAACAATAGCCTTAGGCCTACGTGGTTAGCCATATCAGTAGCTGCAGTATGTGGTAAAGGTATGTTTCCTGTATAATGTGGTTTCTACTGTGAAACCCCAGGCAGAGGTACATGTGCTATACTGATAGAATGCACACAAGGCCCCTAGTCAGGCTGTGGAAGTACCTGTATGATAGTCATGTAAACAGGCGCCCATAGCAGTTCAATGTTCCTAAATAGTTCCTCCATTGGCAACACTGGGAAGGTGGGAGTAACCCTACCCTGTACCAATAGTTTACTCTGCTGTTTAATGCATCTGTTAATAGAGCAGTTGTACTAAATGAGGGTCACTGATCGATGCAGTAAAATTTCTAGAGTTGCCATTTGAGCTGTACTGTTAGTTATGTGAACTGGCACTTCATATGCTGCCTAGTGTTGCATAGGTGGAAAGGAAATGGCAATTAGGGACTTTATAGTAGGCCTATGCCATAAAACTTTTGTACAATATAGTGCTATCTCAGTATTATTATCAAGCATCTTAGTTCTTCTATAACCTACACTTCTCCTTTATCCTGAAGAAAAGTTATTGCACTTCATTATATGCCTATGCATTCACACAGCTCCATGCCTACTTTAGGAGATTTTCTAGCCTTATGCCTGGTTGATTGTTATATGTTCCTTTGGTTCTTCTCTCTGGTTGTACCTCGAAGGGGTTCAACTGACTGACTAACTGACTGACTGGTTGACTTACTGACTAACCGGCTGGCGGACTGACTGGCCGACAGATTCTGACAGTTATAAAACCAAACTCTACCCACAATCCAGAAGCGGCAATGTTCTCTTTCCTCTCTCCACCTCTCCTATCTGTAAACATTCACGATGATAACCTGTCTATAATACCAGTATGCCATGTAATGCTCCACCATGCTTACCAAGTCTCCCTGATTCCGCAGGAGACTCATTGTTTTTCAATTCAAATTTTGGTACCCCACCCAAAATGGACACCATCACCCATATACTGAATATCTCTGATTTAGAACAGCGGAACTTGGCAAGCCTGTGCTCTATATAAGGCAGCCATTTCTTACCCATCTAATGTATTGTCCACTGGCCTACTGTGTACTATATTTACTCATATGGGGTAAACCCATTGTATTTGGTAATCAGTCATTTTATTTTATGATTATTGTTCGCCATGTCATGTAATTAGTCATAAACTAGCACTGATATGGAGATAAACAATACACTGAATCTTGTCCATAACATGATGTTTATTTGCACCCCCTTTCTTGGTCATGACAATAGATAGTACATGATTGTGTTGCCATCACTTGAACTGCAAGTCATAGCCCCACATGCACATTTATAACCAAACTGAGTAGTCCAGCTCAAACTGAGTTTGTGACATTATTTACATCTTGAGTTATCTATCTTGCTGATTGGCTATATCATGTAGTTTATACTGATAGCTGCGATAGTCATGTTCATGTAAAACAGTGTTGCTGTTTCCTGAATTTAATTTGTTTACGAATTTTCTATTGTAGAGTTTAATCTACTGTATGATACTTACATAGTTCTTACAAGTGTGTAGTCTGAAGTAAGAGACTTTCAACTCTACTGTGCCATTCAGTGAAATAGTTGTTTAGGAATCATGACAGCTAGTTAGTCATCTGTGGACAAAGATTTTTTACATAATTTGGGTATTACGTAGATGATACATAAACCCTTTCCTGGAAGTTTGGAGGCAGAAATTGTTTGCACACCTTACTATCGTCACCTTCACAGACTCAGTTGAAAATACTGACTTGTGGTTGTCTTCTCAACATATTTTTATATAAAATGGTTTTGGAAAAGGAAGACAACTCTTAAATCATAAACACATTTTGTTGTGGAAATTGTTCACGAGAAAACAGCTTGTGGAAAGTACAACCGCTTCAGATGGTAGATGTTGTCTGGTTCTGGGGTAAATAATTATGGGTCGTCTGCGTCCTACCTCGGTACTGTTGTTCTCTTCCAGGTAAATCTCTAAGGAACTTTGGAGATCTCATAACAAATATAGAGGAGGCCAGGGACACGATGGTGAGTGGATACAACTCCTATGGTCTATATATCATGCATTATTATTCTCAGACTAACTGTTGTATTCTGTTGGTACATTTGATTATCACAGTGGCCTGTGCAGACAAATCACAAAAATAATTGTAGTACTGTAATGTCTGTAGGCTTACTAGTACAATATTAAAATGTACATAATAAAAAATTAGTTTCTACTTCCTGGTTTGCAGCATGTTACTAATTATAGCCGTGGTGGTTTAGTGGTTACCTATTGAATAATTGCATGATGTCACCGAACTTGACCTCTGCCCTGCAGTGTAAATAAACAAATCATGTGTTGTTGTTTAGTCTATAAAATTATGCTGTCCAGCTGCCAGTAGTTTTTTATTGACTAGAATGGTAAGATTTGTATAAGAGATGATGGGATTTGATAGTCTATCTACATAATATAGTAGGCCTACATGGTAAGCCTATAATATAGATCTAATATGTGTATAATTAGGTTAGAACTGTGGTACGTTATACACTAGTACTAGCTAATCGCTAATCTTGCTATACTGGTTTACAGATGGAGAGGGTGAAGGAGACATTTGTTGATAAACTGGAAGAATTCAGAAAGAATCACATAGTATCTGCCAAGGTGGGTTATCTGGTTGTAGGTGGACACAACTCCCATATTCATTCCCACTGATAGTTTGCCATGTAAATACAATCATGTACTTATGCATTGTGTGTTGAGTTGTTGACTAAGTGTAGGTGATGCAATCTATAACTTACATTGTGTTATACAGATGTACAATTTCATACATGGATGTCATTTGAGATGATTCCTTCATTCATTATTTTAGTTTATGTATGGAATCGTATGTTACTAATTGAATCTGTCCATGAAAAGGTTGTTGCTGCCAAATAATTATATGCCAGAGAATGTAATGTTCTGTAGTTCCACTATTAGTAGGGATGTGGGGGCAATATAATGTAGTCATTATAGTTAGTACGTGCCCATATACTAGTGGTGAGAATGGCCAGGTAGAGGAAATCCTAATTCTATGGGTGTGCTCATTGAGAGTATGATATTATGCCTCCAGGAGCAAGATAGTTTCAGTTTTGAAGAAGTTATTGATATGGGAGAAGGGGGTGCTTTGTAAACATAGCACCCCCTTCTCTGTCAACATAGCACTCATTGATATTCACATCTTTTTGAAATGGGGAGGAAACACGAATATCAGGAAATATCAGGTGTGTATGTGCATGTAGTATGTATTTGTTATATAATGTGTTTTCTTGATGGAATAGGATGAGAGAAAGAGATTTGAGAAGACAACCAAGCAGTATTGTACAGCCCTGGAGAAACATCTGGCTCTGAAGCCAGGGAAGTCGGCGGAGGGACAGATCCAAGAGGTCTGTGAAACATTAGTAGGACTATTATATTTTGAAGTTGCCTTCTCATGTACTATGTATTGGAAGGGCACTTGCTATAGAGTGTGGGCCTTGTATGCCTTGTACAGCATGGGTAGGAAGGGCACCTGCCATATAGTGTATATTATACATGTATATAGGAAGGGCACCTGCTCTTGTAGGTATTTATATTAGGGAATGGTCATGTGAACACTGGTGATTGTGAAGTTGTAGGAAAAGGGTCGCTGGTGGGGGGGGGGGGGGAGAGCGTGCTATGTGATGGTTCACTTTGGTCCACAGATTACTCATAGGTATACAAGTCGCAGCCAATGAGAAGCTAAAGCTCATTACACAATCTGGACCCTTATAATCGTACTATATGTAGAGAGAGCTATTATATGCATGTTGGCTCCAGGCAAAGTATGCCTACATGTTCTCAAAAATTCCCCTCAACTCTGACCTCTATTTTCTTCAGTCTGACTCCACCATTGAATCAGAACGAGGTCAGTTTCATAAAGAGGCTATGGCATATGTTATGAAGCTACAGGAAGTTCAAGAAAGAAAGAAGTTTGAATTTGTTGAAATTGTAAGTAAATTGGTGACATTTATATGATTTAAGTCTTTATTCAGATATCCATGCAATACCTGTAATACATGTTTAGGAACTTTTGATTGTAATGTGAAGTTGTCTTCTCTTTGGTTTTTTTGTTCGACAGCGAACTTGGCAAAAATCGTACTATTGGCATATAGGTCATTCTTCTTTGACACTATCACCATCTATAAGCTTGATGCCGATGTAATATCAGAATACTGCGTTATAGCTCTATAAATTGTGATTGGTCAACTGTGAATCATTACTATACACTACTATTTACCAGTCTCACCATCTCTATCTACAGCATTATCTACGAGTTTGTTATATGTAACCAATCACAGCTACTCTCAAATCTCCAGCAGGAGACTTCTTGTAATTCACCAAGAAATATGTCAACTCCTTTCAGCGTTTTCTGTATTTGTCTAGTTGAACCCTTTATTTATTCACAGTCATCTCATTGTTCCTAATAAACTTTTACCCACTATTAGGGTTGATCGCGTATCTTAGTATAGAGTGAGATATAAATTGTGGGGTTTATGTATAAGTTTTACTGCAGCTAGATGTTTTCTACCAGGGTATCGAGTGCTCAGTAGTAACTACTATCATGTCAAGTACCTCTCCAGGTACTCCGTGTCAATAGGTAACGCTGCTATTGTTAGCTGTGTAGTTTATAAACGGATTCGCTAAAAATCAATTCATGCTCACAACTGCCTCTAGGGGGAATAGATGTTAAATATTCGTATTATTTAATCAATATATATTATTCTACTTGCCAATACTATGTTTTATGTTATTACAAAGTAGGTCCATAACTCTATTACGTTTATGTTGACCAATCGGAGGGCAGATTGTATGCTGCTCCTGTAAGAGTATTGATCAGGATAGTTAAGTATAGCACAACGTCGTGGTCGCTAACCTTCCAGTTTTCTATATTGGGAGCACTCTGCTACTACTTGTTCCGTGCCTTCATACTTGTCATGTGATCTAGAGTCAGTATTATTTTTATTTCCGGGACTGGTAGTCTACATTGCACAAGTCGTGTTGATGTAATGCTGACCCTACAAAAGATATATTGGATATTTGCTATTGTTTATGATTTGGATATTTAATTTTAGCTCCTGGCTTTTATGTACGGATGGAAGACATTCTATCATCAAGGTAAGGTCTTTTAAACACATTTGCATAATAATATAAAATTAACTTGTGTTTGCTAACTGATAATTAGGGAATTTATTTGCAGATGGAGGTATATTCTGGATGTATTGAATGTTGGTTGTATGAAATCTAGAATTATTATTATAGTAAATACAAACACATTAGAGCAGCTCGTTGAAACTAAACGTTGGATAATGGTAATTGATGAAGTGTAAACTGTCCTTAGTTCCTTAGTATAGCTGTTATAACATACTATAGTAATATTCTGTTGTGGTACCACAGGCTATGAAACTGGACAGGAAATGGAACCCTATCTAAGAGACCTCGGAGTGAAGCTGAATAAGGTATGTCCTTCCAACGATTCATTAGTGTGGATGATTTCATTGGCTCACGGTTGACTCCAGTTCAAATATAGTTTGTTTTTACGTTTAACGGTTTTGAATGATGCACGGCACATCCTGTATAATTCATGTACATGTTACATGATAGACTGTCATGTGTTTGTACACGCATGGTGCAATCTATATATATATGATGCGATGTACATACATGTACATATGGGTATGTGGTGTATAGAAACTATACTACCTTGTATAATAAGTCTCTACTGTAGTATATGTACACACATATCTACATATTATATACAGTGAGTCTACTATGTAAAGGACAGCACTTGATCACTACCCAACTTTCTGATGTAATAATATCAATCAAACAGTTTTATACATTATTGCGCATAGTTTGTTAACGAAAAATCCTTTGGGGATACCTTTGATATATTAATTATACATGTATATACAGGCAAGTGCTATGGCCCATACGATAGGACATACCTAAATGTATATGCATGCACAATGTCAGGGGATTTCTAAACTAACATGATGACTAATGCACCATAAGTGAGTGTTGGAAAGAGTGCTCTATCTTGTGGGCTGTTCTAGAGCTCTACACAATTACGACGTTTAGAGATCAGGGAGATGTTTATAATCTAAAATCTCGCATTGAAACCACACGGCCCTAATAGCCACTCAGTATTTTCCAGTTTGAACCAATACAGTCATTAGGAATATGCCCAGTTGATAATAAAGATTAATACAGATGGCTGTTGTGCCACATGCACTTCATATTCTTACTGGTCTGGAGGATTTATTAATATGCTACTGGAATGTTTTCAGTTTATGTTACCTTATTGTAGACTCGGGAGAATTTTGAATCGACTCGGGATGAAGCCAGTCAGTTGATGAATAAAATGTCTTTGGTAAGTGTGTTAAAATCTTCAGTGAGTCAGATTAATATCAGTATGTTTTCAAATCTTTTACCCCATAATTAGCGTTCTTTTCCCAAATTTGAATCTAATTTTTCACCAAAAGAAGTTTTGTAGAATACAAATAATTTGTTTCCTTAAATGGTGTCGGATATTCAACCCCATGAAACCAATGATATGTGTTGGCATGTTGTGTCAAATCAGTACTGGCTCATTGCGTTTGAATCTTTAGTAACACGTTTGAATACCAAACACGTTCATTATACACTAGCCTATATTATAGCCTGCATAATAATTTTGTTGAAATAGGGAATTTTAAAAATGATGATGTCTATTAAAATGTTAGACCTTCCATAAGGAATTTTAAAAATGATGATGTTTATTAAAATGTTAGACCTTCCATGAGATTAGTATGCCTATCATATTCGGCAAGCACCTGTTATCACCTGACAGACATGGAGGCTAATTACCTGCCGAAACCTAATGACGAACTAAGCAATTATTTTATAAGAATAAGGATGATACTGATATTATATTATATAATACAAGATTATTTTTTGGGTGCATTGACCTTATCCAAATCTATCAACAAATTCACAATACTTTTTTGTTCTCTGTATCCCAGCCTATAAAGTAATTACACTTTTAACATGAAGGTCCACATGTACGTCGTATAAGATATACATTGTTATACTTGTTTCATTTGCATTTGAGGGCGTGCGAGGGTTGAAGTGCTAATTTTATCGGATAAATACTTAAATGAATTAAAATCTACTTTTGATCTTAATTTACATGAATAAAATAAAGGTTTTTGTCTTGGAGTAATTTTCTAAATTTAAATCAGGACTATACGTTTGCTGCATGGTATACAATGCTCTCTAGACAACATTCCACACACATATCTTCATAAACTGGCATTTTGTTCTTGTAATTAGAGGTACCGTGACGAGTCCCAACCAAATCCTCTGGGACAATTTATGGCATTTGCACGCTACAGTGTGTGTCCCTTGGTTAAGGTAATCGCACCCTGTGCTCCGTATACATACTCTCATACTGTAAGAGAATGTACATTGCATCGTCAGCTACGCTCTATTGCTTGTGACTCACTCAATTCATATTGAACTCTCTGCCTCGAACAAAAATTGTGTATCACAAGTTTAAAATTAATAGGAGTTGTCTCTGCATTCCTTTTTGTCAACTCATTGAAGCCTGACTTTGCTATGTACATTCTATCTGCTACGCAGACTCCCTCTTGGTAGAGATGTTTACACCTCCACTACCACACACTACACTACTAGTTTAGTTGGTTGTTGCATCGGCGTCTCTCCAGACCAATTGTTTATTCAACCCGTTAGTCGGTGTTGTCTCGTCATATTTCTACGGGATAAACAAGCAACATATTTTACTATCCATAATAAGACATGGAATATGTTCCATCCAGGTGTTTTATCTAGTGTATGCATGGAACAGGGTCTCTATGGTACATCTGTCCTCGTTTATAAGTCTGCATGTATGTGTTTCTGGGATACTACTGCTCTTCCTCTACTCTATCAAACTGTAGCTATGGCAAGGTGCTCTTTTGCTCAGAGACAAAGGGTTTCCATGCTGTATTCAAGGGTTCTCAACTCTTTAGCTAAGATTGTATTTATATATCCAGTGTCCATTTTATGACCACATTCTGCTGCTCTGCATGCGACAAGTATAATATTACAAATTGTGAAGGAAAATGTTTGCAACTAATATCTGACATAACTCCAACAGCTGGCATAATCTACCGTTGATGGAGTTAACAATATTTGACTGTGATACTGTTATGTAGTCAGTTTTGGACTCGTGGGTATAATGCGCAACTGATTTCTAGAAGCTTGTGTCAGTCATATTACTTTTTATCTAGATTACACAGATTGTATGACGATGCGCATCTTCACTACACATTAAAGCATTGTGGTTCGGGTAATTTTAGTTCAACCGTGGTAATTATGATTTATGTTTATCTGATCTGATGCAGAAACCGAGTCCTGAAAGTCCAGTCCCTGCTAACAAGATGTTCACAAGACAAGGGTATCTGTTTGCCATGGAGAAAAGTGAGTAGTCATGTGCTCCTTGAGTCTACAAACTAGCTGAGTGCAAGTAGATTTGGTATTTGAAAAGTTGACCAAACCTCTCTCGGCCCTTAGAATTCAGAACCAATTCAATATAATGTAGCCAATAATAATATACATGTATGTACAATGTGTATTCTTCTTAGGTGAGTGTGAGTAATAGTCATGTAAGTATAACGCTTGTGGCCATAACCATTCATTTGATAATAGATTCCGTTTTTCTATAGCAGGTATTTAATTACTTTAGATGTAGTGAATTATCTCAAGTTTTGAACAGCACATTCACCTCCCTATTTGTTTATATACATGTATTGGCTTGGCAATGTTTAGTTCATGACTGATCATTATCACTAATTGGCCCCTTTGTTAAATCAAGGGTGGATAACTCTCAACTGTTATATTGTGTTGCAGAGGCTCTAGGTACAGTGAGCTGGAATAAATACTTCTGCTCATATCAGAAAGAGGCAAAGATATTCACAATGATACCATTTCATCAGACAACCAGCAATGCTGGTAAACTGGTTAGTACCCGAACCTCTTTGAGCTGGTGTTGTGAAAACACTTTCGCCAATTGTGCATTATGGTCAGAAACCAGTTTTGCTCTCATTCCCTTTTTCAATAAATAATTTAGGTTGATTACTTCAGATTTTGTCGAAGCAGTTAACCTGCTGTTAGCCTTTCAGATTTACATTCTATTTGGCCGTGTCGACATTGTAGAACCTGACTCCGGATACAATGGTGCTCGCTTCCTGTGTCCGCAGAGCTACCGAATCTATAGAAAGAAGATTCTGTTTCGATATTACAATTGCTGATAGGTGAGTCACTCAGTCAGCTGGTCAATATTCTACATACTCGTACATGTGTATTTGTATGCTTATGGTGTATAGGCCTATGGATTATGATAATTGGTTACAGGCCATCTGGTATGACCCTACAAGCACTTAGTGACAAGGACAGACAGGAATGGCTGGAAGCAATGGATGGTAAAGAACCAGTCTATGCGCAGCCTGTGCTTTCTAAAGACTCTCAGGTCTGTAATTGTCTAAGTAGCCTACATGTGTAGTGGTGCTCAGGCTATCATGTGTCTTGGTCTAGCTATGATTTGCACAATTCCTGTAGTCCTATATAATATAATAATTAATATATTATGTGTCACCCCAATGCAACTATAACAGTTGTATAAATGTATTATGGCTCCACACTCATCTTATTCTTACTTTATATTACATTATCAGCAGAGAGGGACAATGGTAGCCCCTTTAGTTGTCATTTCCCAGAACATTTTTCACCAAAATAGTGTTCATATTTTTTGAATTGTCTTCTCTTGCTCTATAAAACTCTATAAATTATTGAGAAAACAACTTCAAATAATTATTCACTAATATTGATGGTACCACATAGGCCTTCATTATTGTATACAGGTGTACATTTATATTTACCTAAAACCGTGAATTATAATGGTATATTATTTGTTATACATGTAGATCACAAGTTACATGTTAACATTCTATACAATTACAGGACTATATGCTAGACAATGTAGGGTTCACATTTGCCCACAAGTGTATAGATGGAGTGGAAAGCAGAGGTATCACAGACCAAGGTCTATATAGAGTTGTGGGAGTGAGCTCTAAGGTCACTAGACTCATGCAACAAGGCTTAGGTATGCTCTAGACATCAATGTCTTTCACATTATGTACCTTTGCTTAAATTGAGTTATAATATACCCTTAGGGTCTTAATGAGCTATTACTGTAGTTAAACTATAATATACAGAAACGTGTATTCCTTTTTCCAATTATTTCCCTCTTTATTGGCAGCAACCTCCTTATTTCTGTTAACTACTTCTCCATTACAGACTAAGTTCTCCTCTAAATATGTAAACTATCATGTACAGTAATTATGATTGGTGAATAGTAATAGGATGGCTTGTGGACTCTTATGGAACCCAGGCTACTGGCAATGAACTCTTTTATTATATTCTATAACCTTAGATCCAAAGAAGATAGACAAACTCAATCTGTCGGATCCGTCCTGTGAGTTTGAGGTGAAGACGATTACCAGTGCTCTTAAGAGTTACTTCAGAAAACTCTCCGAACCTCTCATGACCTTTAAACTCCACCAGAAGCTCATATCTGCTGCAAGTATGTCCGTCTCAGTCTGTCTGCATGTCTGTCTGCATGTCTGTCTGTCTGCATGTCTGTCTGTCTGCATGTCTGTCTGATATATAGTTGATCAATACGGAAACTTTATGCACCAAATTTGCTGAAAGTCAAACTTTTGTTTCAGTAAAGGCGACCCTCGGTATATTACAACATTTATTCTTTATGGTTTGATGTTATTGTTACTATTAGCTAATAATAGTTATTGATTTCTATTCTGTTGAAATGTTACCGTCCTCCGTGTGTTTAATAATTAGCGTGCCAACGGTGTTGTTGAACTGTTACCTAGCCCAGCTCACAAGACTTGTGTGTGAATACGCTACACGACCATAACTATACATAAAGTTGTTAATTGTGGGTAGAAAATGAGTTATATATTCACACATGTTTCTCCACCCGTACTATTGCAACCAACTGCAGTGCATACTCCATATGTATGTAATATATCCATGGGGTTAGTGTATTGCATGCTGCCAGCTGTTAATAGGCACTTAATATGTACGTGTTTGCAGAATTGGAGAACAGGGAAAGGAGAGTAGACGAAATATCCAACATTGTGAGGCAGCTACCTTCACCCAACTATAAAATGCTGAGCATGCTCATCAGGCATCTTCATAAGTATGTAACTATCAAGACGTTGTTTATTTAATGCATTCCCATCGCAGGCCCGTGATAAAGATAAATTATGTGTAACTAACCTACTTAGTCATTTGAGTTTATTTTGAATATAGGATCAAAGTATGCTTGTTCGATTCCAACCATATGTGTCGTCTAGCTTGACCTCTTAACCTGCCATCTACTGCCCAGTGGTAATCTGTTGGTAGGTCAAATTCTGTGAAAGTTTGCCCTAAGCAGGAGATAGTAACTCTACACAATGATGGAAGTACTTTGAGCCTTTGACTGTAGTGTATTAGTTTTAATTTGACACAGTCATGTATTGCGAGTTCCTGTGTCCATTTTCATTACATTGGGAGGAAAGCTTCATATTATGTCATATATTGTGCTGGCTGGTTGGCTGACTGCTGATTGGTTGGCTGTGTACTGTTTCCATACATGATACATATTGTGGTTGATTGACTCTTCACTGTTCCGCTACTCTATTTCTCAGTGTAGCCGCAGAGTCCGACAGGAACATGATGAGCATATCTAATCTCTCCGTCTGTTTTGGCCCAACACTACTTCGTCCCGAGGAGGAAACGGTGGCGGCCATCATGGATATAAAATTCTGTAATTTAGTAGTAGAAATCATGTTAGCCAATTGTGAAAGGGTAAGTATGCGCATGTTAATGTCAGCACCATATATGCCAATTCAGTAGACTGGCATCATTAGTTGATAAGTACAACTGTTGACAATGATAACAGTACGTCACCAGCATGGCGTACTTAGAACTGGCTTACCTCCTGTTTGGTGTTAGTACATCTCAATGTATCTGGTTCGAAATGGCATTGAATAACCAATAGTAGCAAAAGATATAACATTTTGTCTTTTATATGACGTTCTGTTTGATACTATGGAAATCAATGTAGAGCATGGAAGATCACTCCAAATTGGTGGTAAACTTTCAGCTGAAGAGTCTTGAATTGTTCATTGGATAGATTCTGTTTAACAGTGCCCAGTTCAATGTATTATGACTGTGGAAGCAATGTTGTCTTGCAGATATTTAGTAAAGAGACGTCAACCAATGAACTTGCACCAGAATCTTCTAGACCACCTGCTAAGTCAGCAGTGCAGAAACTCTACTCTGAGGAGAGTACGTATGGTAAACACAGGCCTAGTTACAGAGCTAGTAGTGTATACGCTAACATACCCCATAACGTCAGCCCCACAAGCCCTACCAGGCCAGAGAGTATGCCCCCTACCAACTCAGTGTCTGTATCCAGACCTGCAACTACAGCCCCCACCAGACCTGACCTACCCACAAGGTCCAATGGTGCAAACCACAACAATAACAGTATAAGCACTGCGACTGACTCCAAGAGATCAACACAGGAAGTGAACAAACTAGGTGAGTGATTTATATATATTATACATAAAACATGAATTGTGTTGTGGCTGTCTTGACATGGCTCCTCACAAATAACTCTAATAGTATAATCATGTTGTATTAGCACCATTTGAAGTTGTGCTCTCTCTCTAACTCAAAATCTCTATTGAATAGGTGTTTATTAGTGTTTTGTAAGGAGTGGAAACCAGATAAGCATATATCTGCATAGACATAGATATGGTACATGTACTCGTATATGTTGTTAATGTACACTAATCCTATGTGATTAAACATATAATGATAGCTATTAAAGGTAGGCATATACTGACTAAGTTTAATGCATACTGGATCGGAAACTGTACTGCAGTCATGCATGTGTTGTGTATCTAACAGTACTGAATGCAGTAAATAGTCAGCTCACAAACAGTATCATTGTATAATTTCTGTCGTTTGGTTTGTAGGCATAGCACCATATAATATGAACTTGGTTTGATGGTCAAATGCTTTTACTAAATTTATCTTATTGAAAACATATTTAATTTATTTTATATTAATCTTGAAAAATTTTATAACAGTATATATATATATATATATATGGAATATCATATTGACCATCCAGCTAGGTGATGTATAGTATGGTGTCCACAAGTTTGTTGGTAAACTCTCTCTCTCTACACTTTATGTTGTTATTCTTTCATCCTAAACTCTAACCTATTATACCCATTCATTATATCTTGTGGGTCAAATATAGACAACGATATCATTGCATGGCTAAATGGCCAGGAATTAATTACTAACAGCTGAAATATTGCTGTTTTACATACTGGCTTATTTTATTTCCAACTCCCAAATTGGGATAACATCACGCATGCTCCTTCTTTGACTAACAAATTTTGGTGCAAAAATACCCTGATGCTGTTTTTGACTAAATTTGGCATCCGTTCTACAGCTGGTTCATAAAATTATTCATCAAGCTAGTTTATACTTGAGACCTACCTGCGTGCAATGATACCCTGTTTAATATTTACCTGCATACAGTGATGAGAGTGGGACATGGACTAACTACACTCTGTGTTATATATGCACTTTCCTTGCTACTCAAATAATCTTAACTGGCGTGTAATACTTTAGACTGTGGTCCAATAACTTGGCTGTTGTACTCATCGGACCATCTGCATTGGTCCAGTGGTTATTTGCTGGTCTCTTAGGTTTTTGGGATCTGGCTATGGGTAAATATTTAACACAAGAGAACTCTATCAGTTTAGTGGGTGTGGTTGTAAGGAAGCCAATGATATGCTATGTTACTACAATTGACCAATCAGTACTTTTGCAGAATATTTATCAGAAGCGAAATCCTTGGTTTGGTCTAATATCAGGATTATTTAGTTTACCGGTCCTAGGCAGCCAGTCTAACAACCTTCTATTATTTTCTGCGGTTCATGTTTCAAAAATATTATGTGGATGTTGGTGGCCAAGGGAGTGCTAACTGCTAGTATGTGTGTTGTTGAATATAACTCTTTTCTCCTATTGGAGCGTATTCTCAAATATATCAAAATTATAATAGTGAGATGTAATGTACACATTAGCCTATAATGTTTATCTCTATAGGAAGTGCTTTGTTATTTTCCATTTAACTAGAGCATCACCGAGCTGCCAATGAAACAAAATGTCTTTCTGGAAGGTAGACAGTCATGTGTTGTACCATCTTGGCAGAGAGCAAAGCTTATCATAGATAACTAACCATAGTAGTTCCACATGCATATGGTTGATATTCTGCTCTATCTTATAATGCAGGCATAGAGGGCAAGGTCACATATAGCAATTCACACCTGAGGCCTGACAGGCCAGAACTCTATGGGGTCAACAAGTCTCCCTCTCCTGGAAGGTCTGGGGCAGGAAATGTTGGTAAACTAGTTTCACAACTCAACTACCCCGTAAAACAGCATAACTACACTAATGTGACACCTAGCAATCTCAAACCTACCAATCCAGTTATTACTCCTACAGAAGCTTGTAAGTTTGTACATGTTCAGTGTTAGAATTGTGGCTATTCTCATGTTTTAGATGATCGGATACAGTAAATATTTATAAAATTGTCTCGACATCCAAAGTAGTTTTGTGGAGTGTTTGTGCGGCCAACATCTCAAAAGTGTATATATTCATGTTGAATTCATACACCTAAGATATGTGCACTGACATGAAGATACTACTGTGTATGGGGTTTATTTGTATCGCATATCTTTATGTCTATTTTCAGATAATGTATTACGGAGTCCCATGTCAAAGAGCTATGCTGGAGCACCCACTGCTGTTACAACAAATTATCCCCCTCCGTAAGTTGAAGCTTGTACTGGTTATCTGCTCTTCACTAGATGAAATATGAAATAATTATGGTCACACTGGTATTATGTTCATTCGCGTATAGAGTTAACTTAACTTGAATCCTACGGCAATTTATCTCTCTGGGAATATTGTACTACCTTGGAGTTATCTTCCTATTCATATCCGGTATTTAGTGAACCGACGTTGTTATATGTGACGTTGTATTATATAGCGTATACTTTAGTTGAAAGTGTGTTACTAACTACCCTCGTCCTGCGTAATACAGTATATTCTCAATTAATAGCCAGTGTAATACAGTATATTCCCAACCAATAGCCAGTGTAACATGATCATATACATAATATAAATTGATATTCATGCTGTCATATAGCTGTCCTTTATTATTTTAATAGTGTATATACCATATGTCACATTGTCTTTTTAGTTGTAATGATTTTCGAAAAAGTTGGTCTATTCTGTTTATTTAGTAGTCTGCACATGTCCCATGGTCCAGGGGCTCTCTCTAAATTCATACGGGGCGTAACACGGTCGTCCCGCACCAAATCTAGATATTTGAAGTATGTAAGAGTTGTGGCTTCTTGTTATTTTTTGTGCCTTATCCACTCACTGGTGTGACTCTGTTAGACTGTGGTCCCACATTGTATGTGTAGTCGCAGACAGCTTTGTGTCATTATCACGCTTTCTCAATCATCTGCATCGGATAGGTCAGGTGAATGTATAGAGTTACCTGCCCTATTCTTAAGTTGGTTGATTGAACGATGAAATAGCTCCTGTTCTACTCATACACATAGATTGTGGTGCACTTATTGTTACTAAGGCTAACTACAAAAATGGCAAAAATAGTGTCAAAATTTTAATGCGCAACTTTATTAGTTTAATTAGATCTGAAGCTTTTAAACATCGTGCTGTATTTTCGCCACTCGCTTGTTTCTACTCACTCAGCTGGTTTATTACTGGTTTAGCTATTTACTTGTGAACGTATTCACCATGTATAATAGTTCAGCACTCAGCGATGTGCCAGTCAAATAGAGTAGTTGCGGACATATACCCCCACTAGTCATTCACCTATTGGCTGGTATCTGATTTTTGTTGTAGCACTTGTTGTGTAGCCCTATTCAACTGTTTTCCTATTTATAACATGTTGCCTTGTATCAAAATTTTAGCATATATAGCCTAATAAATATTGCTAAAATAGCGGTAGTGGCTGCCCCATAGTGTACGATATGCTATGAGAAGGTGCATCTGACTTGTTTTAGTAGTAATTTGCCTGATGCCCTTGACCCTCACCTCATGAGTCACGATTTACGATTTAGTCCCCAAAGTGATAATATAGTAGCTAGTTGATGCTTGGTCCACTAGCTGAGGCTGTGATTTGATTCTGTTATACTTGAGATTATTATAACCTGGTGACTTGGGATTAATATAAACTGGTGACTTGGGATTCATGTAACCTCGTGTCACACGAGTGTTGGAATCGAGTTGTATTTATCCCTCATCAGAAGTTCGTACCAAATGGGAAGTTGAAATAATCAGATTACTTTGCGCTTGTCTAAACTCGTCTTCATTGGGTTTTATTTAGTTAGTTGCTCACTTGTTATTCCTCAACCATGAAATCTGTTACAGACAATTTTAGATTGTATTATGAAATTATTTTGTGTATTTCGACTGGGGTCCCAATATAGTACAATATACTCATGACATAGCAGGCCTATATATCTGTTTGTTATATTTGATTGTTATGCTGTTATGTTTAGGACCAGCGTTCCTGGTCCTGGAGCCGCTCTCATTCACAGGAGGGTACGAGCGATATATGCCTGTGAGGCGGAGAATGAATCCGAGCTTTCATTTGAACCTAACGACATTATATACAATGGTAAGTTCTTCGATTAGAAACGTTGTTTGCATTTCGGCATGGTCTGCTCTTGTAGGCGTAGATCTGGTGATAATCTTTGCGACGCAATTCTAACTGTATACTAATATTATGTAGACATATGCACAGATAAGCCCAAATTAACCAGTTTCCTGTACGAACTACGGCGTATTGATGACAAGTTTTCAATATTACATGTCACCTTCTGTACTCTTGAATGATTATACCTGTAGCAACTTAGACTATTTGGTGGCGGATTGTCTAGAATCCTACATTACCACTATATGCCGACATTTCATGACTAGAGTAGGAGTAGACATTCGTGTAGCCTAGTTGAACTGTTCAAAGAGCACTTTTATCATTTTGAATTGAATAAAATGTGACTGTTCTGTTGCTTGACTGTAGTGAAGGAATCCAGGGAACCCGGGTGGCTAGAGGGAACACTCAGCGGTAAAACAGGCCTCCTTCCGGCAAACTACGTGGAATATATTAACTAGGGCTATTTGGAGCCGATATTTATATACTCTCTAATAATAGGGAATATTACAAAGAGAGTGGGCAATTGCTGAGATTATCAGTGATGGAAAACTACTGGGAAAACCGACAGGTCTCTTGTACTCAACTAACTTCCCTTCATTGACAATCATTTTATAACCTTTGAGACCAGGTGTTACTTAGTAGGAGTTCTGAGAACACTTGAACTAAGGGTGTTATCTTGTACCACCCTTTAATTGGCTATATGGATCAAGAATGACCAGCTACTACAATTGAAATACATAATTATAGTCCAATGGCAATATCTTACACCATTCAATGAAATATAGTCTAGTTTTCTACCATGCCTCTTGTAATGAAATGCTTGTGTATTTATATTTGGATTAGTATTATATATTATATCATGGTACTTTTACCAAGTCTCACTAATTTTAGTGCTAATCATGTGCACAATTTATGAACAATATTTTATCACTAAAACTATCATGGTGTCATGTAATTTTCATATCTGAATTCTTCTGTTATATTATTATATACACACATATTTGATAGCACTAGTATTTTCACACCCCAAGTTCTGGGATGCCTACATTGTAATATTCAGCCTCTAATTTATTTGGGTTACTAATCTAGTGTAGGGCATTGAAATATAATTATATATACAGTAGTCTTTTTCTATACAAATAATATAGTTCATACATGTATCTGAAGTATTTAATTAGCATAGAAGTCAGTCCTATCCTTGGAGCTACTACCACTTGTGCCCATCTGTACATATTATCACTCACTTCTCCAATATTTTTGTATACAAGTGTATCTGGTGTCTTGGTATGCTCAATGAAATGAACAATAAAAATTTTACTAATTAAAGCTTGTGATCTGCTGCTTCTCAGTGAGTGGGAATTGACAGATTTACTAAATCCTGCTAAGAGATGTCTATATGTTAAGGGCGGACAACTTACAAAATGAAGAGCAAACAACACCTCTTGTTACAGCTTTAGTGCAAATTTATGCCTCAGTGAGTCACTTTGTTCCCCAACTACATTTACCGCGTTTTTCTTCTTTTTGGGAGAGGAAAACCTCTTATTATGATGTAGACATTTCACTAAATCCAGACGTTTTCCTCCTGATCAATTCACAAGTCTTCCAAACACTTTACATGGTAATGACAACTCCAATCAGTGTTTTCTTCTGCATAGCTAATAAATTAGTGGTTAGTTGTAATGTGTAGTTGTCTTCTCTCCTTATCCTTGAAATTCTTAGAAGATGTCCTTTTTTGAAGCAAAAGGCTCTATTATAATAATTATGCATGTACTAGCATTACATTACTACAATTTATGTAATATACTACATCAATTATAAAACTGAGCTATAGATAAATAAAAGGGCTGTTCAATTTAACAACCACTTTAAGGACTGTTTTCTGAATTTTAATCAATGCCAATGACACTTTGTTACAGTCCATTACTGTACCTTGATACACTTATTTTAGTCAACATCAATGGCACACTGGCAAATAACCAAAACTTCACACAAGTTCAACTTCAGAGTTGAGCAAAGGCTTCAACAGTAGAAGGAAATACAACTCTAGTTTATAGTATATTTTGTAGACCTTTTATTTTTATTTCATCATTATAATTGTTTTTGTCAGAATATTTTCCAGTTATTAGAGAATGAAGAATATAATACAAAAGTTGATGTACATAATATAATAGAACTGAGAACAGATGTAGAAAAATTTGCACCATTTTCATTCCATTGATATTGCCTTAATAAAAAATAACTGTTATAGATGGCTGGCTATGGTAGGAGGCGAAAGGACATAGGAAATTATTTCAACATGCAAGCAGGGACAAGTGAGGCAAACAGCCATGACACATTGAATTGGAATACAAAAGCATAGGATTGACCAGACAAATGCAATAGCTAAAAATTCCCTTTACTTTGGTGGATTATAAGTATAAAAATTACTGTTATATTGTGATAATCTGCACCTAAGAAAATATTTCTTCAAGTGAAAAAATAACTTACGAACCAGGCGGTTCTATTAAAGCTACCCAGTTCAGACCCAAAAAGTGTGAAAATGTCAAGTACAAGTAAAACTTTATTCAAAATATAGATTACTTTACATGTCCATGTTGGGAAGGATAACTGGCCACAGAAAACTATGATACATACAAGTTGGCTTAGGGCAGGCCTAGAACTAAGGCTCATGGAATCCCAGCCTATGTAGGCAGATATGTAATCAACAGAGAGGTATATAATACAACAATATCTACATTGCGTTTCAATAATTACATAGGGCTGTTCTATATAATATTGCATAACCAACTGCACACACCTGCTTGCATGTGTCAAGTAGTGCTTCCTGTGAACAACACCAGTTTCCAACTTCTGACTTAAGGCTGGTGAACAAACTCAGCCTCCATGAGCTGGGAATTTAACACTAATAGAAGTAGGCCAGCCATGTTTCTATGTACAAAATCACACTCCCATTATTCCAACTATTTAAGATTACAAGTAGGTAAATTTAGAAAAAGTCAGCTTGTGTGCAAAGTCTACACTCCAGGATATTTCAAAACGTACAGACTGCATCAGTGTGAATGTAGGTATCAGATATGAGATGATAATGACTGTGTGACTATGCAGTACCATTACTAGGCAGTATTGTAGCAGGGCACTGCCGTGGCTATGTGGTAGCATACCTAGGCAGCACCATAAGTTTGAGTAACATTAGCCTGGACGATCTCATTGAACGCAGTGTCAAAGAATCGCTTCAACTCCTGATAGGAGACGATGATGACGCTATTTTGATTAGCAGAGGGAAGACAAATCTTGTCACTTACTCCAGCATCCAGCTACAAATTAAACAAAACATAAACTTCATAATATGATATTCAACTGGTTCAATCTAAGCCACAATAAGTCAATACTAATAGAGGTAACTCTTGTGTAGGAGTTGCAACTCCTAAGGTTATAACAATGCCATTAAACCAGTTCCTGTGCAACATACAACTCAGTAGAAAATATTGAAGAACTCAATGCAGATTAAGATCACACCACAGTAACGCAATGGCAACCTAGTATATAATACAACTCCACTGAACATGCTATCTTGCCAATTTCAAAAAGAACAGTGCAGCTTTCACAAAGGGCATACAACGGCACATTAGACTAGATAGTATGTGACCTACAGTACCTTGTTCAGGCAGGAAACAATGTGTGACATGTCAAGCCATGGTGCCCCGTTATCGCCGGTCTGGTGGAACACATAGTCTCTGAAAAGCTTGAGTATGTACCTGTCTCCGGTTTCCGACCATGAAGAATCACTATTGTACCTACGCACACAATTAATAACGTTTACTTTACCTGCTAGCCATTTGACTCAGGACATGATACAACGATAAATAATTTATAACACCTGAGGTTTCTCTCCAAAAGGAACACATTCAAACATGAAAATAATTCCCTTGAACAAAAATTGGGATAAAATGAAATATATATAATTATGTCATCAGCAAGGAAACTCCATCCCACATCACAAAACTGGTTATAAAACACAGCACAGGTCCACATCATACATAAGCGATTGAAACAAATAGGGAAATGTCATGAACACAGTTAGCTTGGGTGGTGAAGTTGACCTAGCAAATAGCACAGTAACATGGGGTACGTACCCTACGCGTTCCAGTATAGTATTAAGTTTAGCCTGTATTCTGAACAGTCTCCCACACTCCACCTCTTTGTATAGCTCGTGCTCCAGATGGAGGGCCTTGTTCTGCACTGCTTCCAACTCCATGTAGAAACGGGCACCTATCTTGGGCATGATATAGCTCACACCCTGGTCTACATTGGTACTCGTCAGGTAGCTGTAGCACAGAGATGAATTATACAAAATATTAGACTAGCAGAGTGACGTACCGACAAAAATATAGGTCGAGTACCTACTACACTATAGACTGAGTACCTACTATTAACTATACTATAGACCGAGTACATATCACACCATAGACTGACTACTTACCACACTACAGACTGAGTACCTACTACACTATAGACTGAGTACCTACTATACTAAAGACTAAGTACCTACCACACTGTAGACCGAGAACATGCACACAAACCGTGAGGTTGTGAGTTCAAGCCCCCAGCTGTGTCATTTCTGGCAAAGGCCTTCAACAAGTCTTTCACCCTAGCTGCGCCTGTTCGGATCAGGGCTTATAAATAATACAGGAGGTCCCGTGTAGTGTTTACATCAAAAACACGCACGTTAAAGATCCACCTCTGCCCTGATTCGCAAAGAGAAGCCAGATTCTGGCGGGGTATGTGACCACATTAGGGTGGCAGGTTGATGTAGTGGTCACTGACCATGCACTCCTGTTGTGGAAGGTGAGCTCTTCCACTCAGAGCCCAGCTCCTGTCGCTCATACAAGTTTCGAACTTCTGAGGTCCGTTAAATAGGATGGCCAAGTGGCTCGACAGAAACAAAAACAAACCTACCACACAATAGACTGAGTACCTACCACACCGTAGACTAAGTACCTACCACACGACACTGTAGAGGTCAACACTGTAGTTCCGTTTGAGATGCTCCCAACAAGGCGTTGGCTGATCAGTCCTGAACGGCATCACACTGTTACAAGCCAACGCCAGAATTAGTCGTCCAAAGCTGTTAAGATCTTCCTTCTGAAACAATGAGTGGCAATAAAATAAGAATTCCACTTAGTGGAAATATTCACGTGTTTGTGTAGCATACAGTACGAGAAACTTGTATATGCATGTAGACACATTAATCAACTGACCAATAGGAATGAGTCAGTTCTCTAGGTTAGACTAGTATCTAACTACATCCGCCAATATGAGCTGCTCGCTAGCCCCTGATAGGTTATAGAGTACAATATAATATAACATACCTGAAGCTGGGCGAGAGGTACAGGGTTGTTAGGGTCAAAGGTGAGTACATCCATTATAGCACAGCAGTTAATATGTACCCTGCTCTTATCTGTCACCAGCAGTTTAGACGGATTGATACCGTGCATGCTCATGTGTCGAGCGTGTATAATTCTCAGAGCTCCGCTGATCTGAATGATGTATGACCAGATGGCTGCCTCCAGGAGTTGGCCTGGGTTCCTAGCGCCTATAATAGTAGAATAGAAAGTGGTTAAACAAAACATTTGCAGTCGTTCATATACAAGCCATTTAGTCGCATACAACATATAAGTCCAAGTTGACTACTAGCAGTAGATCATGTGACACAGGAGAAATCCCTGTATCTGGTAGTCTATAACAGGAAATGAAAAGCCTATCAATAGTTTTCACTAAAGGAATGAACATGAGCAGTCGGCATCAGCAGCTGACAGGGTGCCTGATAGTGACTCTCAATAGCACAGAGAGTAACTGCCACTCAATGACTTACCTTTACCAGCACTGAAAGGTCGAGCTGAGCCATCTAAACTGAATGGATTGGAGTAACCATTAGCTATGTTAGAGAAGTGTTTACCTGTCACATTCTCAGCTGCAGGGTAGTAGTCATACACAAACACTATGGCTGTAAAATAATTCATATTTCTATGACACTGGGTTTACAGAAAAATAATAAATGACAAGCATAGCTGAATCAATGAATGCAATGCTCAAAAGTAAACGTGTAGAATTGATCAAATTAACAACAACTGATGACGAGCGAGATTCTTGCATACTAACAGCGACACATCTGTAACAACAAGAGAGGGAGATGATCAACTAATACTAGATGCCTGGCCAATCACAGATACTGTAATAAACTAAACATGGCAGTAAAGAGTGCAAAACACCATCGCACACCTTCTGTCAGTATGGGTACAGTTATAGATTAAACAAACTTACAATTGTCATTAAATGATTTGGTGGTAAACACTTCTCGTAAGGCGACTACGTTGGGAGAAGATATCTTTTTCCACTGCTCAATCACCGTCATACACTTGGGGTTTGTCAGCTTGAAACCTAGAATAACATCAGGACTAGTAGGCTACATTTACATACATGCATGCATGGAGCTCCTAGAGTTGACTGATTACTTGACCCTTTCCTCTAACAACCAATGTCCATATAAGGGCAAAAAGTAGACCTTCCACTGGGCCTGTGGTTAGTAAGGTAGAATATAACAGTATATCAAGAAGACATGTGCTAACTCACCATGTATTCTATGTAGACAGTAAGTGAGGCCGTCTTTTTGGTTCACGGCTTTATACACACTGTGAGGGTAACCAAAATGGCCACTAGCCGTATTCTTTGCAGATATCTCCAGAGGTACAAGATGACAGTAGTTATCCACCTCCGTCGGTAAATCTTAAACAAATTATCATTGGTTAATGTTCAGTACAAAGTAAATTGAACTACGCATGTTCATTGGCTACTGTGAACACTGCCCATCCACTACAGGGGTTCACAATAACCACTACCAACACAACTGCCAATATTATTACAGGGAATAATTAGCAACACCTTACAGACTGAACTTTTGCAGTCTTAAGATTTTGTTAGTGGTTTGCGGGCTTTAATATTCGCAATAACAAATGTATGCACAAATGTATGCAGTCAGTCATACTGGCAAAATAGCCAATCGGATCTGTTGAATAACCAGCCATGTTATCTCAGGATGACAATTTAATCATCAAAGTGTCCACCAACCATGAATGGCAAATACTTTGTGCCCACCATTTCATAAGGTCACTAGACTAATCCCCATCAAGTGTAAATACATAACAGTTACCTGTAACTCCTTCTACCTCTGACATCACCACAGCTTGCCTACGTAGCAGGTCCATTTTGATTTCATCTCCAATAAAGAATGCTTTTGAACTGGTGTTTGGTTGCATGTGGGCTATATGGGGTGGTACACCAACATACATGCTATAACCTGGGAATGTCTGAAAGAAAACCATCGAGATGGTACTCTCTCTAATAACTAGCATAAGAATGGCATAAAACACAACTTGACTAATATATCAGATCTCTGAGACTTATCCAAACAGTAAATAACTAACGTGTAGCCTACAGAGCAGAAAACAACACACATTTTATCATGCGCATAAGAACACTACTTCAGTATTACAAGAACTAAATATATATAAATAAACGAACAAATTTGCTAAATAACAACAATGGAACCAAAACAACGAAAGCAGCATATAACCCAACATCGGATAAACAAGCATAATGAATTAGTAACCTTTAAAGTCTCTTTCATTTTCAAAATCGAAAATTTACTCGAACATTTGTCTATCGATATGATCTGCAAGACATCAAAAAGGGTGGCACATGATAGAGTATGTTGTACTACCTCCAGTATGGATATAACAATTGATCATCGGCCAAAAATTGGATCATTCATGTTCGGTGTTTCTAGCCAACAAGATGTGTTTTTAGAGCACAAGGGGATTATCTACAGAACACCAAGTATTTAGTGTTGTGTTATTCACTTCACCTGTCTGGTAGTTGGGGATATGTAGTCATCTTTAGGGTAGAAATATGTGGTTCCTTGTATGTTCTCCTGTAGGACAGAACAAATTAATCTAGTTCAAAAAAGTCACTTAATAAATACAGCCTAGAATATCAAAAATATCACACGATAAACCAATGTGAGCATATTGAGGCAGGGTGATATCTATAGTGACATTAGAGAAAATCAAGCTACAGAGAGCGACGCAAGATGGAGTGACACTAGAGGAAGTGACGCTAGAAGGAGTGACACTAGAGGGAGTGACACTAGAGGAAGTGACGCTAGAAGGAGTGACACTAGAGGGAGTGACACTAGAGGGAGTGACACTAGAGGGAGGGAGTGACACTAGAGGGAGTGACACTAGAGGGGGTGACACTAGAGGGAGTGACACTAGAGGAAGTGATACTAAGGGACTGGAAGAGGCACACCGATACAGACACATACCTGCACAAGATCGGCCTGCTGCTGCTGGGTGGGCATGTGTAACGATGCTGCCGATGCAATATTATGGGGAGGAGATAGCTGAGGGGTCATCCTGCGAGGTTGAAGCTGAGGAGAGCCTGAAGGGGTTAGGACAGGACTGTTATGAACAGTTTCCAGTAATGTGTGTACAGGCTGCAAGTTTACCAATAGTGTTAGAGCATATAAGAGAAGTTAAAATCTCGAAAAAATTTATGTAGGCCAATTTCACTGGTTTAAAATATATGAAAGCAGCCTACAAAGACATAACATCTCTTTGTTGAGGGAGAGCCAGCCATACGCCCACATTGAATGAAGTAATTTGTCTCCAATACAAGTATCCTGGGCAAATGTGAATACAAGTCAGACACACAACAAAGTGGGGGTGGTGTAGATGGCATGCATTAAACTAGTCAGGTGTGACAACTTCCAATTGACAGCTGAGATGAGGTTTTCTATTCAGAGAATTACGACTATATCATTATACCTTGGGCATAGCAGCATAGTTATCAAATGACGGTGCACTGGCACTCTGGTGTAGCATGCTTTGGTGAGACAGTGGAGGTCCAGACTTCGGATAGAACTCGTTAGCTGCCAAGTTCAGGTCAGTCGACTATAAACAGTGTTAATAATCTGTGTGGTTACTGGGTAGTGTGGTTACTACTTGATACTTGGAAGCATTCTATGTAAGACAAGCACACACACCAGTTGAATAACGGAAAAACATTCATTCGCACAAGTGCAGTGTGGGTAGGCATGCATCAACACACATGTTGCACCCCTTGAATCTCACTAAAATCTATACGGACTTCAATGGGGAGTGAATCATTATTATACCGAAGTAATTATTTATCACAAACATCTCACACATCTCGCACATTACTCTCTATTTTTATGTGTAACTGACCGGGTTCATGGCGCTAGACATGCCAGGCATCATATTATTCCCGAGGGTCATGGCACCCATGCTCGTTACCAGCTCGTTGCTTGCACCTGGTGCATAGTGAAAGTTCATTGGTAGATTTGGCTGAAAAATAGATGATCATTGATAAGATATAATATTAAGTCAATCCCAACTTTTTACAGATCAATGTAATAATGTAATAATGAGCAAAAGAGTGAGAAACTCAGTTATACCATGCTGGCCACACATTTTCTTAAACAATAAAGAGAATGCTGAAGTGAGGCATGTTACAGACCTGGTGCTGGAAGTTGTTGAACTGCTGTTCGGTGTGTGACCCCATATTATGAACTGGTTGACTATGCGGGCCACTTATGCGATAATGCGACACAACACCAATGCCTCCATTTCCTGTGGGACAATAAGAATATAATCTCAACAATGAACTTTTGCTCCATTACAACGGCGATGAGTACAGCAAGGTACCCATAAAAACTACTATGACCAGCCTCTTCTTGTCTTAACAAACCACAAACCTCCAATAGAATATGGAGTCTGATTTGCTATGTTCATTTGAAACTATTAACAATACGGACTGAACTACACTTTAGACCTTGATCGGAGTGTAAATGTACTAGTTCATGAAGCTAATTTGGGAGGATTACCGTGGTCATTATGATACACTCACCATAACTACTTTTATAATCAGGTTCTCCCATAAGACTGCCCAATGTACGAGATATTTTAGAGTAGGCCTATTACAGACTATAACACAAGACCGGGTTGAAGCACTTATATAGGCAATCCATACACTGTATAATTTAGGAGCCTGAAATATTGCATAGAAAAACACAGTTATTTAATACTGACAAACCATTACTTGAACAAAAGATCTCTTACCTAGCACCATGTTACATACATGTAGAACAGACCATACAAATTTCAATGAAGTATTTTAATGGGGAATCACTAAATTCTGTTTCCTGGGAAATGCATTGTAATGTTAGAAACAATAGCCAGAAAAGATTCAAATGATTTTTGGCATACCATAAATGAGTTGATACCAGCATACTAGTTTGCACCTAGAATATAAGAATATGAACATCTAAGTATATTGTCATATTATTATAATGTAACTATGTAGACCTACATAATAATACACTAATGAGTTTTATATATGGCGAGTTATATTGAATATCTCAGCCAGTCTCCCCAGACCAACTCACCAGCACTACACTAAACTAACTGATCGGCATACACTAGGAGGCCCAATTCTCAAGCTATTCATTTTGTGAGAGTGAAACATAGTTCAAGGTTGAATTTTTTTCAGCTAGTCTTTTAATACCTGCTTTAAAGTCCATACTCATGGCCATAAAGTGGTGCAAAAACAAAATAAATCTAGCTATAAATTATTTGTTACGTCAAATATAATTATGTAGCCTATAACAATTTGTTGTGAAATTTTTATACCAAAAATTGAGCGCATTTTGATAAAATACTAATGGAGAAAACAGAGCTCAATGATTCTAACCATTTATGTGAATTTAAATATTGAGCTGATGCCTGTATAGCACATGAGATACAGAATCTATTCTATACAATTACATTATAAAATCAAACCATAACTATCACAGTTACATTTGAGAAGTTCTATGTTCATATCAGGTTCATGTTCATATCCAACCAGTTATGGCTCCATTAGGAAATGAGAAATGAGCTGCAGAATTTTGACCAACAATCATTCCATGAGAGATGGTGAAAGATCCCGACTTCAAATATAGCTTATAGCGTAAATTATTGTAGGAGGTATGGTTTTATGTATACACTGGCACTAATGTGCCCTGCTGTTGGGCAGCCAACAAGAAATTATTGTGCAGAAAAGACACACGTTGGCCGAAAGGCTAGGTCACAACATTACAAAATGATTGCCTACCTAGCAATTTCTTTCAGTAATATTGCGAGACCGAAATTCATTCTTTTGAAAAATAGCTACAATACTAAAATAAAAATTCAAATTCAAATCAAGAACCTTACTTTACATGACATAGGATCAAGGTATGCTTTAACTCCCAGACTTAGGCTATGTTCAATGTTTATGTGGTCTGCATCACCTAGCAATTGGTAAAATGGGCATGCGTTTTACTTCTTACATGTACAGTGTATATAAATGAGCTGGCCAGCAGGTAAACATTTTTCCACAAGTAGGTTACATAATATAGGCAGTTCAAACCAAATTTTAAAAACTGTCAAGTCCAGAATAATTTCACAGTTGGTTAATGACAGGAATGAGAAAATCATGGCATATCTTGTTTTGCTTTTGTTCTAAACTCAAAAACTTATAAAAAATTAACAAGACAAACCTGCAGAGTTTAGCCATTATTAGCAACAAAATTTGAAATAGCAACTGGTATAGGCTTAAGTATATGCAGTTACAGCAATAGTGAGAAAATTATTGTTCCAAATTACAAAAAATGTGCATTTTCATGACTCTGTACACTCTGCTTGACAGAATATTTTATTTTGAGTAAGATAAAGAAAATACAGCTTACAAATAGGTGCATATATAGAGCTTTCATCATTCTTTTTCTAAATTTTATAATGCCTATTTTCAAACAGTCAGCGAAACTAACACGCAGCTCAAGCTACATGGGGACCATTTGCAATGGCCCTCACATTCGGTTGGCTTATGATTGCTAGGCCTAATGTAATTTGGTAGTCTAGTTGGAAAACTCATAGAAATACAGTCAATTGCAACTTTTATATTTCAAGTCCACATTCCTTACATACAAACTCTTCTTCAGTTTGACGGCACATCATACCTAATGTTTCATACACCTACACAATAACAATAATATAACATTACAATAGGCTCTAAACGATAAGCCAAATAGGCCTACATACATAATATTTGTTCCGCTCTAACCAGTCAACCTGACAGTGGTAGATAGCAATTATTGCCCTAAAAGTTTTTTTCTTTACTGTACCTTTTCTGTTTATTTCTTTTTTTTCAAGTAGTTTTAACTTTGACTACAATGACTATGAGTTTTAACCAAACAATGCAAAGCAAAAGTTAGAAGTTTATGGCAAAGAACTTTTTTTAATTTTAAAAATAAAAAAAAATTATTTTTTCTATTTTTAAAATTTTATTTAGTTTGTACTGCTTAAAATTCACATACTTTCAACTATAATTTGAATACAATCAATTATATTATTATAACTAGTATAATTACATGCATTACCAAATTTTAATAAAGTGATAAACACAAATTGACGAAGCTTTTTTTTTAAATTTCTTTAACCTCCACCTGCTCCCGTGCGACTTTTTATTTCAGTTGAAATATCACAGTGCACAAATGGCAGAGGCCAATGGTCGAGTAGCATACTATGTCATTGAATATATTCTCAGTGATTCTATTATTCCAGATCTTGCATACGTTGGTGATTTCTAGAACGTAGCAGCTAGCAGGAAATTTGCAAAATTGAAAGCTAAATGCTAAATTTGTGACTAAATCTGGAAAATTTGATTTTGCAGGAAGTCAGTTTAACTTGCGCGCGCACTATTGCTTTAGTTCCTATACTTAGACTTGTTTGCTTTATTTTGCCCAGTTACGTATATACAATCAAAGTTGTCGGAGTTGTAAATCTGTGGTTCACAGAATAAGCAGTTGACTGACGTTCGAATACTCCTATAACAATGCTTCAAGAGAGGATAAATCCATACAGAATAATCTACAGATTGGACTGGTTTTACCTTTTTCTCATTGGTTTCACTATAATGTCCATGTCCAACCATTAACTAAGCCTAAGCACGCCTACTTATCTAGTGGCCATTGTACAGATTTTTTTCAGTGGTTTCTTAACAAAATTATCTAGTTTTCCTGGCTTTTGTGGTCAAAATGTTAGCCCACCTCATAAAACAAGATATTCAATTATAACACAATATACAGTCATGTAGGTCGTTTAAATTGAAGGAAATATGTTAAAAGCCACTAAATGAAGCAAAATGACATTTTTAGAGAATGCGATTTTACTTACATAATGTACAATTAAACAATAAAATTATCCAGGAATCCTGCTACTTGTTCAGAAATGTTAAGCAGAGGAGGCCAGATTTTTGGTTTTTGCTCTCGCTCCTTGGCAAATATGCACCTAAGCTACAACCCTACTACATGTACATGTACATGTGTAATGGTTTCTGGTATTTCGTACAGTCGTCCTTGGACGACTACCGACCCAAAACTGAAGTGCCTATGAGTGGTGCTAGGCCTTCTCCTTACATGAAAGATCGAGCGGTCTCAGTAGCCCAATAACTACCAGAGACGACCCATCTGGTCTCAAGTCTGACCTTCAGACTATACGTTGAAAGAGAGTGATCCGACCTAGTAGGCTGTTCGCTAAGCGAATGACCTGACAAAAGGATGTGAAAGTCTCTGTATCAAGTATAGATGTGTCTTTATTGAAAGCCAAGTGAAGACTGAGACAATGAACAGTGAAAAAATGCCCTTTATATAGTATAAAGACTTCCGCCCGACGTAGTGTCGGGAAAAGACGACATAGGGTCGTCCGGAAGTTGCGCAACAACATGGCCGTCGGAAGCCCGACGGCCGACCCAAAATGGGTCGGGTTATACAAAAGTTGCTTATAATGATCCAATTCATGTACAAAATAAATATCAGGTAATTCTGAGAGGTCGGGCCTCTGTACATGGGTATAAAAGGCACTAAAAGACTTAGTAATAAGTATACAAGTATATACAATGGTATAGAGGTTACACAAGGTAGAATGCAAGCAAGTATATACATGTAGGCACACATAATAATGAGTGTCAGGTGTAAGAGACGACTGTGCGTACCATTACACATGTACATGTAGGCTACATGTACATGTACATGAATTCCTGCCTTCCAATAAAAATTGCATTATTTTACAACCCCATTACAATGAAACTCAGACTTAATTAAATACAAGCCCCTGGGAAAAGCTGTTCTCAGTTTGGCATGAAATGTTTTAGTGGCAGCTGGTACATGCACATGGCATAATGTGAACAGCCTTCACTAGGTGGTAGCCTGTTGCTTGGGATGGCATACCATACACAGCCTTCACTAGATTGTATGTGCTTAACCTAGACTAACTTCAAAAACACTGAGCTGAGCATTGCTACGTATTAAAACTCTTAAACGTTCCACAAATAACCATGCCAGGCTGTGACTTAACTCTCTAGATACATATACAATTTGTACCTATTGCATGATTCTTACTATTTGACCTTATTATTTCATGGTATTCACAGAGCCATTGTATGTAATATAATATTACAAACCAGACCTTAGGCTGTACACAGCAGATTAGCTTTGACATTCAAATTCAAGCTCTCTAGCTTTCACCTATAATTTATTGTACTTGCTCTCTACCATCTAGGTTGTGATCTACTTTGGTGGAAAACATTGCTGATAAAATATTGTACTAAGTGCTAAGGTAAAGAATATGTAGCTTGGGTACCTAATCTTGACTACCTAACAGCTGAGGCTAGATGCAGCTGGTACAGTGGCCATACCTTTTGTTTATTCTTGAAAACTCATGTTATACTACGGGCCATATTGAATAACAACAACATATATTATATTATTATTATAAATATAGAGATAGACAATAGCAATGAAAATAGTACCTTTCGAGTTGAATCAAAAGCTAGGTAATGCAAGCTGGCTGTTTGTTGGCATATCAATAGCAGCTCTCTGTATCAAGCTCAAGAGAGGATAATTCCTAGTTGATATTTCATTTTAACCAGGAGTAGAATATCTAGCAGGTGTCACTGACCTGAGTGTAACTTTTCAAAGCTACTTGGTTCTCGTGCAGGAAATATAAAGACTCCCACAAGCTACATGATTGTATTGATGTTGCCCTTTCCCTATGACTACTACGTGTATTGGTGCTGGTAGAGTGTAGCCTAAGTTCTATCTATGAGCCAGCTATTTGTCGAAAGAACTCAGTCTGTTTTACTCAAATATATTTTATGCTACCAAAGAAAAATTATACTCGATATTGGAATAACGTAATGTAAACTAGAAATTATTATATATATTATTGTCAACACGAGTAATAAATGACCTAAAATATTTATAATAACATTAATAACGGACATCAGTTGAAGTAATCGTAATATTATAGTCTAAATGAAACAGTGATTGTTAAAAACAATAGCAAATTTTTGCTTTCAAAATAGTTGCAAATACAGCACTGTTCTGTGCTTCATTGTGTCATCTCACAAAGTAACAGGCAATGAAGCAATAACATGAATGTATATTTTAAACTAACAGTTTTACATTATTATTGTAGCATTATAACATTTCCGAGTGGTCCAACTTTCAACTTGTGAAGTTATAAGTTTTTTTTATAAATATGTGCTGCCTCGCTGAGTCAACTATCCAGTCAGCTTGCTTCGTACTGAAGTTGTTTATTGCGTTTTTACTACTACTCCAAATGGTGAGTTTCAATTTTATAACAACAATAATTGTATTTTATTTTCCATGAGGCATCACTAGCTATGAGCAGTAGTGTGATTGCATACTCAGGTATTCGATTCTAAAGGCAGTAATATAACAAATCTACAAAAATGATTAACAGTACAAGACAAGAGTACTGCATAGATTCAGTGTAGCCTTAGTCACAGTTTTAGAAACTACAATCAATTGGTAATACTTGATAAATAAATGAGTGAATGAAAAGCACTAGACTATTTCTTGTTTCAAACCTGCTGATTATGGCTGTAGGTGTTCGGAGTTGTGATCACCTTAGGGGGTGCATATGTGTTCCGTGAGGCAGCACCCATGAAGCCCGAACATCAGCCTAATGACGACATTACGCTACAATCATCTCTCGCCCTCTTCAACTATGCCTCAGAGGTCAGGGACTTCTCACAGACCTCCCTTGCCAAGGTGAATCATAATATTATATCAGTACACATTTCTTGAGCACTTTTATTAGCTTAGTGAATTTCTTGCTGACTGCCACTTGAGAAGTCTGGCTGAGGACACATCACACAATTTTTAAAATAGAGTTTGCTGCAAATATCAATATGTAGTATTGCCTAACGTGTGTGTATTGTACTGTGTTTGTGTAGCTTGATAATAACAATAATAATTCTGGAAATGTAGTAAAAAAATATGGCTCATAACAATAGAATGTAGTACAATATCTTTGGTTCAAGGAATATGCAATACATTCTATGTATTTTTATCTACTTACATTTTGTACTGGTACATGATTGGTACCATACGGTGTGCCACACAGTCTTATATTACTGTGGAGGCATATGAAGTTCCCTTCATTAATTGAATACAGCCCATTCATCTCTAAGAATATCGTAATGTCACACATAATTAATATTATCTTGTATGGACTTCAGGCTTGTGCTATCATGATGGTCTCTGGAGTGGTGTTCGCTGGAATAGGAGTGGTTGGCTTCTCTAGTGTTACTTCTGGCAAACCAAAGATCTTACTTGTGGTAATTAATGTAGATATCCAAACCCTTTCTATTTAGTCCAGAGTTGTCTTTCCTTACATTGCTATATTTTATACTGAACACTTTTTAATCTAAATACGCATATTGTATTTTATGTAGTAGTACAAATAATCACTCCATAAACATACATGTAGCATGAGAGAACCTCTTCTATTCATTATATTTTATTGTACGCAGTTTCTAGCCATGTTGGTAGTGTCTTCCACACTGGCCACCTACATAGCTACTCAGTTCAAGGCACACAAAGATAAGGCTGCAATGGCTGCACTTGAAGTGATGGAATGGTCCTTGGAAACTCAATATGATGGAAATCTGAACAGTAGCAACCGATTCTCCCGTCTTTGGGATATCGGCCATATTACAGTAGGTATCTGTGTGTTCATATATTAACAATATTACAGTAGGTATACTTGTGCTTTTCTGTGTATCAAGTACATGGGTTGTGATATAATATTATATTATATATTATGCAAACCTCTTCTCTTGTACATGTATATACATGTACATGTTAACATAAATATAACAAATAACGTACATTACTGTGTACTTAGCATATCACTTTTATCAAACGGATGGGACAATTTACACACCAGCGTTCTACTTGTAGTTTGGCTGTTGTGGGATTAACAATGCAAGTGACTTTGAAAGAGCTGCAAGATTTGATAAAACTTATCTTGGACCTGAGGTTGGCTTTACAGAAATGAATGGTACCTACCACAACCTGTCTATCCCTGTCAGCTGCTGTAGGGTTAGTACAGTTATCTTATTCTAATAATAGATGCTATTGCTATGACTACAGGTACATACATGCACATGTAAATATAGGCCTCGGTAACATATTTGATAGGCTGCCATATTGTGAGAGATGTGTATAATATGTACACCTATACCTCACAATATCGCAGGTGCAATGTCCACTTACCACATGATATAGCAGGTATACATGTACATTGTATGTTCACTTTCCGTTCTCATAATATCACAACATATGGGATTGCATATATAATCCTACTTTTCAACTCTTTATACTCAAAGGGTTTGTATGACACCGTTGCTGACCCCTCTAAGATTTTAACTCAGGAGTTTTCTTACATTGTCATTGAATTCTAGACTATTGCTACTGATTATTCTGGCTGACTCAGACACATACCAAAAGTACAAAAACATAATATTAATGGTTTAACATGTTATAATTGTGGTGCATACAAAATGTCTACAACTTGGAATTGCCCTCTCCTGTTCTTCACCGCAGTTAAAAACTGGAGAAGGCAACTTTTAATGTTTCACATTATTTATAACTACAATGTAGATGGCACCTGAATTCCATAAAGTCAATTTCCTCAAATTTCTGGCGAGTAGAGAGCACAACGACAAGTCCCAACTTCTTCTGAATGACACTTCTTGTCTGGAGACACCAACTGAGACCAACTCGTTTAAAAACTTGGTAAGCTATGTGATGTCAGATACATCTGCATATCGCTTGATGACAGAAAAACTGACAACAATAATAAACATGTGTTCTAAACTATGTATAATATTAAGGTTATACAGTTAGCATAACATATATTTGTGCAAAATTACTTCGCAGTTCGGCACGCGTCTTAATAAAGTTACACGGTATACTTTATCAACATTAACTCTTGTGGAACAGTCCTGTATTCTTCTACTCTCTAACCTATATGTACAGTACATTATTTGTAATATAATATGTATAATACTATCATTTTACATCTGTATACATGCAACATGTATGGTACTATGATACATGTATCAATAGCTATTAGCTGTTCTAAACTTTGAGTATTGCATTCTGTCCTACAGGTACGTGCATGTACTTTCATTTAAATAATGTACACTTAAAAGCTTTTGAAAAAAACCTACTTTTTATATTTTGTGTGGTACATCGCAGTATCAGATGTCATAGAAAATTAAAACTACCACAAATTTCTGAATAGTTGCTATAATCAGCAGGGCTGCAACGATGCATCATTGACGATGTCGATCATGATTCATCAGCAGCATTTTTGACTTAGCATCAGTTTATTATTCTGTGAATCATTGCAGCACTACTAATCAGCAGGGTTTTGGTGCACATGCTTAGCTTTGTTTATTCCCTCGATATAGTGCAGGATGTGACAACATGTTCAGAGAATTGAAAGTGAAAATACCAATACCCACAATGCATTGCAATAACCACATGTCACAGACTGGCCCACATCTACGATGTACACTCGAGGTAAGATTGTAATATTGTACATACATGTACATACATAATGATGCCTCAGACTTGTACTGCATTGTTTACAGGGGTGCCTTGAATATTTGGAGAGTCAGATTACTAAGTACAGCAGCCTGATAAGTGGAGTGAGTTCTGCTACATTCTCTACACAAGTAAGTACAGATAGCCTGATTAAATCACTCCAGTTAGTATACTGTCTTCTAACTGGAGTTGTCCTATAAAATACACATGAATACCTGGATGGTGGCGACATGAAGTCACATGGGGTGACTTTTTAATTACAACTCACAATATTTTTGGATAGTTTATAAAGGCTGTAAACTCTGTCTAACATTTCCTAAACATGATTTCTTACAGAGGCAAGCGAAGACAGCTACAACAGTTTTTTCATGAATTTTGTCATCTGTAATGTTTAGCTGATCATACCAATGGCGCTATGGGGCCGTAACCACCTGCATAGTATAATATAACATATATTATCATGCCATGCATGCATGCATGCAGGTCATTGCAGGTGATTGTAACATGTCATGCTTCTCTTGTAGGTGGTCCTACAGCTCGGCATCATTGGATTGATCTATGCTTCTTTTATCTAACACTGTATAATCCTGCTGAGATATAGAGGCCGATTTACTCAATATTTTTCAGCATATGATGATGACTTGACCACCTTGAAGATCTGATATAGCAACTTATACTCTGTTGACTCTCACATACAAAACATTATAACGCATAAATTTAAAATTAATAAAGTTAAATTGTATTGATTAATAATGTGAAATAAATGGCTTAAAAACTCCTAGCCTACCTTGTTGTATATTGTAATAATACCTAGAAGTTTTTTTTAGGGCCACTATGTGTACCACAACACGCATGTACTAAATTGTCATCTAATTTTTTTGGCACACCTTGCCGGTACATTGTACATGTGTTTCAATTGATTATCTTCATGTATCTCTGCACCCACAAATCTTAAATATTTGAGTGCAGTCTATTGTTAAAGTTCATAAATGATATAGAGCTTCATTTCAAAGGTCCATGAATAGTAACCATCCTTATATCATGTGTATATCTATGTAGTACAATATTACTAACACTTACTCAATGCTTACACAACAGTGATCAGTGAAGTAAACTACAACCTATCAAGGCGTCTTCTATACGATATCTTATAGTTTTACTGCAAATATCCTTGTCAGTTTTACTCACGTGGGTTTAATTAAATTCAATTTATAGTAAATTTTGGAATAAGCAAGCACCTGTCGATTATTTTAACACTTAGATCAAGGTGCTAGCAGCAGATAGAGAGGTGTACTACTAGTAAGGTAAGTGATGATAAAGTGTTATTACATCTCCTATGGTACTTTAACTTTGAATTACATCAACTTGAGATGTGCAGCTTGTTGCGTCTTTATAAAATACTGTTATAATATTAATTAATAGGAAATAGTGATTCTACATAAATATTTTCTACAAGAAGGAAATTTAATATGCCATAATGGTTTCTACTAGCATTACAGTTGTACATTACTATAGCAAATACGCAGTATTATAAACTAATATTACATGACTATACAGTACATACTAAATTGAGACTTCTGTGAAATAAAATGTTTTACTATCTATAATTCCCACCCTCATCAATATAATAGTGCGCGAATTTCCTTCTCTGAAGCTGTTGAAGAATCTACTATTTCACAGTCAATTGTATTTTTAGCAAAGTAGCAGACTATCTTGCTAAACCTAAGGTAGACCAGTGTACCAAATGGCGAAGCTAGACATCAATGACCAGTTGGTAGTGGTTGGGAACTTAGGGCGTTACCAGTGGTTATGTCTGTTATTAACTGGTGTACTGGTTATGCAAGTTGGTATGGAGACATTTGTGGCTATATTCATACATACAACACCTGACTTTAGGTATGTTTCATATAACTACATAAGTGCATGTTCGTACATGCAACACCTGAATCTAGGTATGTTTCATATATTTAAATGCATGTTCATACATCATAAACTTGACTAGGTATGTCGCATAAAACACTGGACTAGCTATGTCACATAAACACTGGACTAGGTATGTCACATCATACAATCATGTAACTACATGTATATCCATACATAAAACACCTGACTAGGTATGTCACATTTAACTACATTGTATATTCATACATAAGACATCATACTCAAAGGAGTTTACAATATCTTTTGGACAGAAAGTTAAGCAATCTTTCAGACTTGTGTTGCCACATCAGACAGTAGCATTGTGCTAGGCTAATATAACACTACATAGGAATGTGCAGGTACCTACCCCACTGTGCTAGGCTAACATAACACTACATAGGAATGTACAGGTACCTACCCCACAGTCAATCACCATCACATATACCATATTTATGTATATAATGTAGAGCATACATCAAAGCTGTGTGATATTTCTATACAGTAAATACTATAATAGTTAAAGTCTAGTACCTGTACATAATTACTACACATAAGTTCTGCTACTCTTCGGTTTGTGCTGAATAAGACAAAACTTTGGGATTGATAGAATTTCCACAGAAATGACACCTCAATCTCATTGCTGTAGATATGTTGCAGACATGCAAATAGATTTTAGACGTGCGGATATGTTGTAGATATGTTGCATATAAGTAGAAATACTGTGGATATAATGTATATGTGTGTTGTAGATATGTAGATGCTTTTTTGTCGATATGTAGACATGCTGCAAACTTGGAGACATGTAGAAAATCTCTTGTAGATGCTCTGATACAGACCGTCTGTTAGCAAATGGTACATCAAATAGCTCAGCTAATCAAAAGCTGTTTGACAATTCTTGTAACGCTGTTATTGATACAGGAAATGGAACTTCAAACAGGAAGTGTGAGAAATTTGAATATGATAGAAGTTTATTTACATCGACAGTTGTTACGGAGGTGAGACGATGTTACGCTGCGCTACCTATGGTATGTCACAATAGCAAAATGGTCATAAGTACATGTATGTAGAATGTGTACTGAGTAATAATAAGAAGCGCGTATGCAATGTATTACTTGTGTATACATGTGGAAAGGGATTTATTAGTTGGGATCAGAGTCTATTATCGCATGACTTAGAAAAGTGAACCAAAAGAGTATTCAGAAGGTAGTAGCAATAGGTGTCTTCGCAAATAAAAATTACAAGATGGCCGTCCGACCCAGGTCAGAAGGGCAATTGGCCTGGGATTTTGCTTGGCCGGACGAAACCATCCCTAGCTGATCGGCACATCTGATTTATTCGCGCGAAAATGAGGATTTTGCTTTTGGCACAGACCGGTGTGTTCGCGACCCTGTGACGAATGTGTGCCGGAAAATATTTTCGTAAATCAGCCTGGGTCTGAAGTTTAGGTCGCAAAGACATCTAATTGAAAACTTTCAGTGGATATACATAAAGGTTGGATAAGTTCAAAAATATTGCATTTATTTTGGTCACTGCATTTATTGATAAAAACTCATCGGCCTATACTCTTCGGTGTGACCAGCCCCTAGCAGCTTGGACTGTCAGGTGCCAATGCTGACCAACTCCCCGTGAGAAAGGCCCAGATGATATAGCTTTTGGGCAAGGTAGGGATAGGGGAGTTGTATTGATGCCATGCTGGCTTGCATGACCTCAAGGACTTTGTTGAGGCACAGCAGCAATTATGGCTGTATGCTCTTCCTAACACCACCGTCACCGGGATTCACGTCTGGACCATTCAGCGTGAAAGTTCATCGTTCTAACCACTTAGCCACTGCTGTTCCATCACTGCAATTATTGATATTGGCCCATAAATGAGTGGAATTTCTAATTTTCAGTTTGACTTGGTCTGTGACAGGAAGCATTACACTACAGTTCTGAATATGGTGTGGATGGCAAGTTTAGGAACTGGTGCTATATTTGGGTCATATATGAGTGACAGGTCAGGATACAATATACCCCAGTTCTTATAGATTGTCACATTTAGAGTACGTACACCTGTAAAAAAGCTTGCATTAAGGTTGATGTTTTCACAATAGCCCCAGCTCCTAGGACCTTGTTTTAGACATAGTGTACAATGTTTCTCATGTAAAATATATGCTACTCTGACCTTCTGTGTGGTGGCATGACTTTTTGCTTCTAGTACTAATAAGACAAGCATAGTTCTATTATTTTCACACAGGTTTGGACGGAAGCCAGTTATTATAGCAAATTACCTGGTAATTGCTGTGTTTGGCTCAATGGCAGCTCTATCTCCTCATGTGGCTATGTACATGGTATTTAGATTCTCGATGGCGCTGTTCTGTTTTGCTGGACTGACAGCTTCGGTTACAATGGGTGAGTAGGACATCTATCATACGTTTAAACAAATAAAAGAACTCAGTGGCTTTGCAATGTAAACTGTGGAGGCTGATTTCATGGTCACCTTTCTTTGCCTAAACAGCAGAGAAGACAAAGCAAGTGATACAAGCTAAAGTTTTGTTCATTTTATAGTTCAACGGCTATGCTTTTAGTTGCTGAGAGTGTGTCGCCGTACAGGAAGTCTCAGGGTATAAATGTACTAGGATTATGTTGGGTGCTCGGTACAGCGTCTTTATCTTTATGGAGCTATCTGCTAAGAAACTGGAAGCATTTGCAGATATTCATCAGTATTTCTGGTCTACCCTGCGGAATAGCTTGCTTCTGGTAAGATAATCCAAACATGCCAATGTGACATCAGCTAGCAGTAATACTGCAATAGGCATGAGTATGTAAGAACTCTTACAATGTATGTGTAGTGTACGTGTACGTGAACGTGTACATGTAGTGCGTTTGTGTGCAGCATGACTATGAGGTATATCTCCTGCTACAATATTCACATAGATCTTGACAGCCTTATTATACGTTCCACAATTTACCCCATCCAATAAATTTGCTGTGATATTGTTATGAGCGAAATTTGCATTACAAAACAGAAAAAAATAGTTTCAGCACATTTTCCACAGTATTCATGCAAGTAGTACTGACTTTAAATACCAAAACATCTATTTTAATTTGTTGCCAAGGTTACTAGGTGAGAGCCCTCATTGGTTAATGCTGAATGGAAAGAAACAGGAGGCACTGGATATCTTAAACAAGATGGCCAGATGGAACAAGGTGGTTGCCCCAGAGCTGGAAATGAATAATGACCTGATGATGGTTGACGGCATGCTAGAAGAGAAGAGTGAGGACAGTGACAGTTCATCCTCTAAAGATACAGAAAGATGCTGTGATGTCTGGAACTACAGAAGGGTGGTGATCAGATTTTTCGTTTGCTCCACTGGATGGTAAGTTTAGTATTGATAATAACAGGCACCGTTGGAGGAAGAATGTTTGCTTGCAGCGTCACATCCGTCAGATAAATTCTGATGGGAAAGTTAAGAAAACGGCATAACAGTGAACTAAAGCACACATTCCTATTACTAACAATCACTGATATAATTATTTCCTTGATAAGGTTCTCACGGTTATTTCATAGTGTCTATTATTTATCTATCACACATTACATGATGTACATTATAGGATCGCCTGTGCATTCTGTTATTACGCTTTGTCATTTGGAGCTCCGAATCTACCAGGGAATCTATTTGTTAATACTTTCATCATGGGTATAGTGGAAGCGGCTGCCTATGGTTGCTGCTTTATAGTAGCAGTAGCGGGAAGAAAATGGCCGGCAGTTGGAAGTTTTCTCGCAGCTGGTTTAGCCTTGCTTGTTTCTATGGTAGTGCAGATATACTATCCAGGTAAGGAGGGATTTCTAGTTGTGTTTACATTCCTGTAATAGTGAATACTATAACAACTGTTGTCCTACCAATCGATTTACAAACCTTTCTGTGTCTTTTGAATTTTGGGCTATTATAAATATTATGTGAACACTTTAGAAAGCACTCAATATACATGTAGATGGAGAGAAAAATTTAATCAATCAAATAATCGATCGATTGGTCAAACAGTTGATCAATCAATCGACCGACCGACTGACCGACCGATTGACCGACCGACCGACTGACCGACCGATTGACCGACTGACCGACTGACCGACTGGCCGACTGACCGACCGACCGACTGACCGACCAATCGATTGATCGATCGATCGATCAACCAGATTGTTTTGTGTAAACAAAAATGCTCCCTCAAATATTTGGAAAATAATTATCATATGTGTATTGCACACTGTTATATTTGTATTTCAGGAACACTATCTATCACTATCCTTAGTGTCGTTGGAAAGTTCTTCGTTTCTGCAGCATGGCAGATTATCTGGATATGGGATGTGGAAATTTACCCTACCTCACATCGCTGTATTCTGTCCTCATTTAATGGAACAATTGGAAGAATAGGCAATATACTAGGGCCATACATGGTTGATCTGGTGCGTTCAAGCCTTGATATTGTTCGGTTCACGTGTAGTTTATTGAATGTGAAATATGTCTATATTACAAGAGTCTATATTACAAGAGTCTATATTACAAGAGTCTATATTACAAGAGTCTATATTACAAGAGTCTATATTACAAGAGTCTATATTATAAGAGTCTATATTACAAGAGTCTATATTACAAGAGTCTATATTACCAGAGTGTAGAGAAATAAGTAGCCTACTACCTACACACCTACAATAGCAGATCAGCTCTCTGGTACAAGATTAGTGTCCTACCAAAAGCCTACTTGTAAAGGTCTACCAAATCAGGCAATAAGCTGTAATGTTGCATTCTGTACCAAAGACTTCATATTATATTTTTTAACTCAAATATATACACTAAACACCATGCAAACATAGCCAATTAGAATTTACACTTTATTGTTCAAGTTTGCACTGTAGTTTTACCCATGGAGGAGATAACTCTATATTTTTACCCAATGAGAATGTATTTTGTAGCCCAAGTACATAGATGTACCCAATGAAGATTTGATACTACCGTCAGTGTTTGTTGTATTGATGGTTTCCGTAGGATTTCTTCACATCTTACTTCCTGAAACGAACAACAAAAATCTACCAGCAGACTTATGGCAAGCCAACCAAGTCAGGTACGTTAGGGCTATTGGACACTGTAGCAGTTAGAAAAAGTAATATCCAACTCTAATGAAGGCAAAATGTATTTGGGAATGACAAGCAAAAAGTATTGGTATTGATAATGTGTAGGTATGAATAATCATAGTTGGTAAAAGTGAATCGTCTCCAAACGATGTATGTACAGTACATGTACATGTTTTTCATGTAGTCATGTGTAGCACTTCCTAATATTAGCATTCCTGTTGAAGATTTTCCTATTGTTCTGTTTCAGCTTTCCAATGGCCAGAAGGAAAGAAGCAGATGAAAGCAACGTTGATGATGGTAAACTTCTATCTGAAACTGAAATGAAAGTGTAATATTTGCAAATAATACTAACATATTATTATACCACGCATTTCAGTGCAATGCAGTGCAACGCATTGTTTGAGAACAGATATTATTAGCATAATTATATTATGTAATAATATTCTACAACATGTGTATATTTATAACATACCATAGCTCTACAATTTCATCTAATAATACACTGAGTATTAAACAACTTCTAATTTTCTAATTGGGAGTGTAAACGGAATAGAATTCTTGTCAGTAAATAAAGTATATAGCAGAATAGTGGGAGAGAGCTACTCCAGATAGTAGATTCAGCATGATAATACAGAAAGTAGACTGTTTGTGCCGGAAGACGTGCTGCAATATAGAGAGAGAGAGAGCATAACTCCTGTCAGTAGCTCTAACAAAGCAGAATAGAAAGAGCATAACTCCTGTCAGTGGATATAGCAATGCAGCATAGAGAGAGCATAACTCCTGTCAGTGGATATAGCAATGCAGCATAGAGAGAGCATAATTCCTGTCAGTAGATGTAGCAATGTAGCATAGAGAGAGCATAACTCCTGTTAGTAGATATAACAATGCAGCACTTGCCATCTATGGTCAGGCAAATCTCAGTTTAGAGACAGGAATTGTTGCTGTTGATGACCACTTTAGCCACCTTCTCCGGGTCTTTCAGAATTAAAGATAGTCTATTTAGCGTGGTATGACTATGCATATTAATTTTACAAGCACAATGTAATGTTGTTGTTTTTAGAAATAAGCCTCTTGACATAGAAACTGAATTTTACATATTTATGTTGGCCATAAATATATCTATTGTTAATTGTCCCACTGCTGGAAATTTTGAGTGCCCCAAGCTCTGATTTAAATCTAGCAGCTCTGGATAGAAACTAACTCAGTGGTGGATCGAAACCAACTCAGTGGTGGGTAGAAACCATTTCAGTGGTAGATAAAAACAATCCCAGTGATTGGTGGAAATCGTTCCAGTGTGATAATTGAAAATCATCTCAGTGGTGAATTGAAATGGCAGACGCTATATCCAAACAATACATGCATGCTTATCAATGATTTAGCAATATTATCATCTATTGATCTATTGAGACAAGTAGGTATCACTCTAATTTGGGCATTTTATGTTACATGATTCTAATACTTAGACACACCCCTCTATTTTGACTCTATATCCATCACTGTTTTGTGAGGATTCAAATGGCCATGCTGAAGGTTACCAGGAATAAGTTAAACTAGAATAATATAGCATATGTATGTAAAAGTACCTGTATTCTATTTTGGCAGTTCAAGCAAGTTGGTTGTAGCAGATAAAAGGAAAGTGGTTAGCTGTGAGTATGCAAATTTTTTTTATTGTTTTTTGTGAACATAATAGCGGCGTTAACATAATTTTTGATTTTTATTTTTATGTGATCTGGAATATGAATATTATCATGAGCTGCACTGCAGATAGCAAAGGTTTGAATTCAATGAGATATATCTTTGTGAATGTATGTAATTTCATACTAAATTATATTCCATGAAAAAGTTGCACTCTAAAGAAAAAACTAGGAATCTGACCTTGACTTTTTATCACCCAAATATCAGCAGAAATCTTTACTAAGTGAATAAAAATAATGTTTCTAATGCAAGTGACTGAAAATCTGTACAATAATGTACTGAATTCTCCTACAACATTTTATACTTCGCTAAACCAGCCAGGCTTTTTGTAATTTCACAAATTTTGAGTCACACTCAGCTCCTCTCAATAAAGTAGCCACACATCAGAAAATAATGTGTCTGGTGTTTTCTATGTATTATATTATTTTTAAATAATAGGCCTACATAAACATGCATAATATGACACTATATGACTCTGTATGACACTCTATGACACCGTATGACTCTATATGACACTATATGATACTATATAACACTATATGACTCTATATGATTCCATATGACTATATATGACTATATATGACTCTATATGACTCTATATGATACTATCTATATTTTCTATTTTTATTCTGGCGGAGAAAAAGTCCAGTGAACTTTTGCCCAGAAAACAAGAAGCTAAAGTACAAAAAGTTAGATTACAGTATGAGAAGAAAAAATGAGAAAAGTGATACTCTATGACTCTATATGATACTAATATGACACTATATGACACTATATGATACTATATGACACTATATGACACTGTATGACACTATATGATACTATATGACACTATATGACTCTATATGACACTGTCTGACTCTATACGATTCTATATTCGTAAACCTGCTTACTCTCATACTCATGTAGATGCCTAGATGTTAATTATAGTCATAATAATTGTTTTTGCTGTTATTGGCAGCACTAATTATTATAGAGTTGACCATCCTGGAATTGGTATAATGGTACACCCACAGTCGAAGGGTGGTTGTGTCTACAATTATTTAGCTCACATTGTCAAGTTCAGCATCTGTTCTACTTGTAGAGCCCTACCTTGGTGATTGCAGGAAGGAGTTCTCTGGAAGAAGGTGAAAAATGGTTCAACTAGACATCAATGACCATTTAGTGATAGTTGGTAATCTCGGACGCTACCAATTGTTATGCCTGCTGTTATCTGGTATGGTAATCACACAATTTGGATTGGAGACTTTCGTAGCTATTTTCATACATACTACACCAGACTTTAGGTACGCCAAAACATAATTATTTCAATATCAACAGTTAAATTGATCCTATCATATTATCTTATTAATTTAATTGAAACTGGTTATGCAAAACAATGGCATTTCTCCAAGTACTAATATTGTTATGATTTGAAGTGCTTGTTAACCGATATGCTACAATGTAAGTGATATGCTGATTGCTCAGTTTGTCTAATGACAATTTAATGAGCTCTCAAAGAGAAAACAATGGTAATACAGATATAATTAGCACAGCGGAATTAATTGGTCTGGACATTTAATAAATAAATTACAAGATAAACACAACACGATAAAAGTCTTACATTTAAGACAAGTTGCAATTTCACATATTATATTATTGCAAAAAGTTTTGGTGGCTGAGTGGTCTAGCGCTAGTCACTCTGGTCTTGCAGCAATGACGCAAATTATCTGCAAGGAGGTGGGTTCAGGTCCCACCAATGAACTGGAGGTTTCGTCCTGAAGAAAATTTTTCCTCTGTGTCATATCGAACTATAATAACATCCAGCACTAGGAGCCGTGGTGGCCCCTCGACTAGCTCTGCTATTGGGCAGCCATGTTAAAGAATTGTGCTTGGCATCACGGATATCATTATTATTATCCTTGGTCTATTCCATTGGGCTCTGAACCTGTTGTTTTATCTATAGTTGAAAATAAGTTTGTGGATGTTAGGCAAGTGTAGCACCTAAAATACAGTACAGTGTACAAGATTATGGGCAGTTTGAACACTACAGTATGTATTGTATGGCATAGTGACCATCATGACTTCACTTATACTAACCTTTGGCTAGAATAACATACATCTCACACACATAGTTCTACACATACCTACATCTTAGTACCTATTCATACTCTTTGTATATTGTAGATGCGTAGATTCCGACAACCAGTTAGTGAATGGTGCACCAAACACTTCAGCCAATCAAAAGTTGTTTGACAATTCTTGTAACGCTGCTATCAATACAGGAAATGGAACTTCAACCAGGAAGTGTGAGAAATTTGAATATGATAGAAGTTTATTTACGTCGACAGTTGTTACGGAGGTGAGACGATGTTACGCTACGCTACACAGAATGTCATAACAGCCATGGCGATGAGTGATGAATAAATTGCTGACCGACTGTTTAACATCCATGGAAAACCAATACTTTGTGGTTTGGCAGGAGAGTAATCATGGCTGCGTTCATATTGGCAAATACACAAACTAAGTTGTAATAATTTAATTTGGTGTTGACTTGTTTTTAGTTTGACTTGGTCTGTGACAGGAAGCATTATACCACAATTCTGAATATGATGTGGATGGCAAGTGTTGGATTTGGGGCTATATTTGGATCATACATCAGTGACAGGTTAGTAGACGCTCCGTACTATTCCTAGCTCAAGCCTTAAACCAATGCTTGTAGTTGATTACATTACGATTCGAACTCAGGCCTAATTCAAACCAATGGTGGTGGTCCCTTGAAGTTGAACAAGCAAATTTCACTGTATTTAAAACCTGAGATAGGATAACTCTGAAACTATTCAGGGCTTTCAATAGTATATTGAGTATCGTATTTATTCTCATCTAATAAGCATACCCTTGGGAGTAACACATCAAATAATTGTATTTACTATGCAGGTTTGGACGGAAACCAGTAATCATAGTGAATTACATAGTGATTGCAGTGTTTGGTTCTCTATCAGCTGTCTCCTCACATGTGGCTATGTACATGGTGTTCAGATTCTCCATGGGTCTGTTCTGCTTTGCTGGACTGACATCTGCCACTGCATTAGGTAAGTCAAATACCTGCCCTTCAATTGTACATTTCAGCTATTGTTATGGTTGTATAATAATAATATGATTATTATGAAGGTGAGGCACAAAAGGTGGTTATGGATTTGCTTACCAACTAAAGTCCGTCTGGCATGGTGACAGCTCCATAATATACAACCCAATAAATGTAAGGTGTTTATGCATTACTGGAGATTATACAATATGCTGTATGTATGTCTAATGCAACTGGCAGCTGATCTGAGATAAGAACATTCCACGGCGTCAAAATAGGCCAAAGCAGCACCAAGAGATCACAGAAACAGTGTTTTACCTTGCTATTCCTGAGCAAGTTGGTTGGAGTTATATACTGGAGAGATAAGTGTTATTATGCTATGCGCAAGTTGGAGTTATCTTCCTTTGTATTTTTAGTTACTGAGAGTGTCTCACCATACAGGAAGTCTCAGGGTATAAATGTACTAGGATTATGTTGGGTGCTCGGTACAGCGTCCCTATCTTTATGGAGCTATCTGCTAAGAAACTGGAAACACTTACAGATATTCATCAGTCTTTCTGGTCTACCCTGCGGAATAGCTTGTTTCTGGTAAGAACCAAATGCTATGTGAAGTTTTCAATTATTGAAGTTTCTCTTTAAATTATATATAGCCTACATGTAAGTGTGAAAAATCAGCTACATGTATATTGAAAGAATGATATAGAAAAGGTTTTTTACACTCATCGCACTAAAGGTTGGAAATTCCATGGTAGAGTAATTATACATGTAATAAAAAATAAAAACAGCTAGGGTTTAGGTGCTAATTTAGTTGAAAGAGTCGTTAAATCTAACCCTACCCTCAACAACTCAGATGCTGAAACATACACTGTATTAGTAGGTTATTATTCTTGATAGAATTCATTGAGGCTATAATAATATTATGGTGACTCTTCAAATCTGTTGCTAAGGTTACTAGATGAGAGCCCTCATTGGCTAATGCTGAATGGAAGGAAACAGAAGGCTCTGGACATCTTAAACAAGATGGCCAGATGGAACAAGGTGGTCACCCCAGAGCTGGAAATGAATAATGACCTGATGATGGTTGACGGCATGCTGGAGGAGAAGAGTGATGGCAGTGACAGTTCATCCTTGGATGAGAAAGAGACATGCTGTGAAATATGGAACTACAGGAGGGTGGTGATCAGATTTTTTATATTCTCCGCAGGCTGGTGAGATTTCTATTATAGAGAAATATTAATATTTATATATAGATGTATATTAAATAAATATCATCTTACTACTTGATGAAACACTAATACTAAGAATCTGAGAAAAAGGCTCTTTGATTTTAAAACCTACATCTATACATGCAGAGAACAGACATATTGTGTCCATTCTTATTTTTACGTTTACTTATTTTGGTTCTGGAAAGAATTTGAAAGATTTGGAATCTGCAGTAAAAATATTTTAGAGGAGAGTGATTAGCTAAGCAATCTATCTTGTATTTAGTCAGTTCCTAATAGTAAATCAGTTGCAATTACGATGAAGTGTAGTTAGGAATTCTCATGCGTCTCCAATAGCAGTATATAACTATTGTAGTTATTGTGAATAGTTTCTACACACAAATTCAAAAGGTCACTAAGCGGAAATGAGGCGGATGTAGCATTCTATGATATACTGGATACAATCATAATAATATTTTACATACAACCTGCAACAACTAGTGTTTATTCAAAATTATGTGATAGAATAATTTTCTGAGGAAAGCAGGTAAGTAGTTACAATAGAAGAAATGTCTAGAAAGTTTTATTTCAATTCACATCTTGTTGTCTATTTATAGGATCGCCTGTGCGTTCTGTTATTATGCTCTGTCATTTGGAGTTCCAAATCTACCAGGGAATCTGTTTGTCAACAACTTCATCATGGGTATAGTAGAAGCGGTTGCATATGGTTGCTGCTTTGTAGTAGCCATAGTTGGTAGGAAATGGCCGGCGGTTGGAAGTTTTATGGCAGCTGGTCTGGCCTTGCTGACATCTATGCTGATGCAAGTGATTTACCCAGGTAAGAAATAAAATTAATCTTAACCAGAAAAATAACTGAAGTGTTTGTTCCTCAGTCATATAACAGAAGGGGTGAGCAGCTTTCTTTCTGTAGAGTTTTGGCCTAAATCCTATTTCAAACATCAAGTAGTCAGTGATTGCTGTTGTCCTGCATGTGATCACGCTACTCAGTTTAGATGTCACAATACCGGAAGCATCGTACACACGATTAGTTTGGCATCTAAAACCATTTTCCATAGTGCAAGAGCAACGATGTGTGATACGGCTCTACCATGTCATAAGTATAGATGTTGATCACAATGATAAATTATTTTATTTAATCCAATTTCATTCCAAGGTTTTTACATTTTTAGTCATTTTACAGTTTGTGTAGTTGATTGAGTAATATACTTTCTTTTAAAACAGCGAAGGTTTTTGATTTTATGTAGTTTGTACAAAATTAGGAATGACTTATCTTTGTGATAGCCATTTCTGTCAAATGAGGGCTAAGGTTTATGTAAGAGCAATGTATTTTACTTATGACTATGATTGTTAGTGTTGCACACATTCACTTATAAGCATTTCTAAAATGTTTTATCAATGAATTTGTATTTTGTAATAAGAGTCTGATTTAAACTTATCTACTTGTTAATTTTGCTTCATTTGTCTTGTATTCTAGGTGCCATATCTATTACAATCCTCAGTGTCGTTGGGAAGTTTTTTGTTTCGTCAGCATGGATGATCGTATGGTCATGGGACGTAGAGGTTTACCCGACGTCACACCGTTGTATTCTAGCCTCATTAAATGGAACTATTGGTAGAATAGGTTACATACTTGGGCCCTACATGGTCGATCTGGTATGTTCAGTATTACTTCATGTTTTATCCATACTGTTAGATCGCTAGCAATTCATGACTGTTGTAACATGATAGAGGTAGTTAGCTAGTTTATGGAGTTATCTTCGCTTTAAAACTACAAGTAACATAATATAATAAATTTAAATAACAATTACTTGTGTGCTAATATGAATCAAATTTTTCTATCAGGGTTAAATACGATTTCAATGCAGATACATTGTACCCAATGAGGAAGTGCGAGTATATTTTGTAGCCCAAGTACATAGATGTACCCAATGAAGATGTCATACTACCGTCAGTGTTCGTGGCGTTGATGGTCTCTGTAGGACTTCTACACACTCTGCTCCCAGAAACTAACAATAGAAATTTACCAAAAAATTTATGGCAAGCCAACCAAGTCAAGTATGTACATGTATAATCAGATAATTACCATAATCAAAGCCAAGATGAAGATATGGAAGATAAAACAATAAAAATATGTTAATCAATTACATCGTATTTAATTTAAAACCATAAAAAATTACAACAAAGGTTATTAATTCTCTCTTTGTATCAGTGTATGTGATGAGCAGCTGTTAATTGGAATAACCAAACTGTGTTTGCTTGCAGTTTTCCAATGGCCAAGAAAGATGATGCTACAGGAAGTAGTTTTGCTAGCCCGGGTTCCTTCTCACAGCCTGTAATACCCACCTAATGCTGAGAGAGAGCTGTGCTATCCAGTTCATAATTGAGCATTACTCTTCATATTTCAATATGCTATAGGATGCAGTGTACAACGTTGTTTGCAAAGTTATCCAAACATGTCATATTTTTCTGTAGATCCGCTACAATAGATATAAATAACTTAGTTGACTTTTGTTTTTGCCCTCGTTTCACCAGCCTGAGGGTATCATGGCATGCGGTGGAATAGGGTGATAAATACAAAACCAACAATTTCCCATGCTCAAAATATGGAAGACATTTTGATAATATTATAACCCATAATACTTGGTTTGCTAAAATATACAATGTGGTAAGACGATTCTACCCACGTCACACATTGTATAGGGCGGTGTGTGAGAAACTCATGAGACTCTCAGCAAGCGATACTTCTTCTGTACTGTTAGTGTTTAGTTGACTAGTCTGTCAGCTTACTTACACTGAGTATTAGCGTATTATTGTAAAATTATAATTGTAATTTTAATTATAATAATATTAATAAAGAATTTTAACCAAGGGTAATAACTACTATTAGAATTTGATTAAATGAACTAATATATAAATGTACATGTAACAGCTGCAACTTGTCATCATTTCTAGAGACTTGATACTCGCCCTGTATTCCTGCTTCTCTCAATACCAGAGGGAAAACAAACCCTAGTATAAATGTTTGTGCAGGGGTGAACAGGATAGAACTAAGCACTAAGTACTAACCTCAACTAAGAAGGAACTATTACTGCCCTACTGACCACTAATAACTGACTTGACCTGACACGGTGTCGGCCAGCACTAGATTGCCGACTTGGGGCGGTGGTGACTCTCTGCTAGGCTGGTTAAAATAATTAGTGTATGCTTTTGATACCATGTACATTTATATGTATTAAATTACGAAAGAAAAGAGAAGGAGCATGCATGTAGATAGCAGACACTCTACTTTACAATGTACACTTTTATGTTGCATTTCAGATTTTATAATTTAAGCTGTGCCTAGATTTATCTATTGCCTATATATAAGTAAATAGTAAATACTAAAAATAAAAAAGACTTTTTGACTGTGTAGCTGAATTGATTAATGTCTACAAAAAGTACTTGTTAAACAACGTAACATGTCGAAATGAATATTTCATGAACGTGTCATTAGGAGTTTGTTTTTCTGCTGTTTGACATGAATTTCGTTCTTAATGAGCAAATAAAAGCTAACAATAAACACAAATAACAATCAATAAAAGAAAATTTCTTTTCACAAAATGAGTTATTTACTTTTTAAGTGATAAATAATTTAAAGAAACTAAGTAGGTAACTATTTAATGTAAACCTAATGGCATGCTCTAGTTGAATGGATTGAGAATGGCAGGCTACATACATGTATTTTAATTTTTCACGATGTTATATTTTATGTTTATCTATTACCTTCCTTTGTTGAAAACTTCGAAGTGCTTTGGTTGATTGTCATAAAAGAAACTAAGTGGTGTCAATATTGCCAGCCAATGAAAATAATCGATGCAAATCGTTATATAACAGTTATATAACTGAAAAAAATCTCCAAAACTGAATAAATATATCACTCCGCATGCAAGCACTACTGTATAAGCTTAGAGAAGACTTACCACTAAGTAATTAAATTGTGTCATTACGCAAAGACAATTGGGTAAGTTATAAAACACACATACAAATGTATCTGTAATAGGACAACAGTATTGCAGAAACAATCAAACTGATATGTCAACATGGCGAATATGCTGGCATATATCATTGTACAAGGTAAGTTTACTTACTTCAACACCAGTACTAAAATTAACAGCATAGTAATTTATCTGCGTACTGTACGAGTTCATCTATAATAATATTGTGGCCAGACTTTAAAAATGAATTGTTGCCACTTGCTAGCAAACCAAATGCTTGAATTGTTGTCTAAGATAAATTCCATTCTTCAGGTTTTTTGACCCTGGCCTGTACGCTGTGCCTAGAAGAGCGGTTTTTCCAGAAGTACGAGTTACCTAGTGAATCATACAGCACTGTAGAGAGCGCTCAACGTTCTATGCAATGTGCTATTGCTTGCATGGATGAACCTGTATGTTTCGGCTACCAGTTTGCACCTGACTCGGTCTGTAGACTATCAAAGTGCTTGAATCCAAACTTACTTACTCCAGCCAATGGTACACTCCTGGGTGATACTTACTTGAGCTTGGACCATCCAGAAATAAATACAAGCCTTGCTTTGAGTAAGTAGATGTATACCTGTTTATCAGCCTTTGTATGGTGTAGTGCCACTGATAATATTGTCTTAATACAACGTGGTGTAATTTCCCAAAACGTCTAGTACCACTTTGCATATACATGTACAATATAAATGTGAAAAACCTCATGTTCATGCTAGCACTGGTAGGTCATAATGAATTATAACAATCTTACTGTATCACAATAAAATCTTAAGAGTATATAAGAATATATTTGTATAACACTGGATTTGAATAAAAGAAACTCATTGTAACGAGACTTTCGTTTCTTTTTGTTTTACAGAGAAACCGGCACATCAGTCTACAACATTGCAGACGCTTGAGGCATCTCGGGCTAACGATGGTATATATGAACTGATAGAAGTGGGCGGGGACATCTGGAGCATGTCCCTAATCCATACTCTAAATCAGCCGGGACCCTGGTGGAGGGTGGACCTAGAAGACTTGTACTGCATTTGGGCAGTAAAAATTCTAAACAGAGGAGGGGGTAAGTTAAATCGTAGACCACAGGCTAAATAATATTATTGAAATGGTTTTAGTGAATATTATGATACTATCATCATGTAACAATGCACTATAATTTGAACGGATAAAACTAACCTACATTAATTGATATAGATACACGTGATATACATGTACATGTATATGACATATATGTACATGTATATGACATATATGTACATGTACATGTATATGCTCCTATCTGCATTGCATGCCACTCATAATGTATATTGTAGTAATGCAAAGATTGCACCTATACATTTACTTTACATTTATTGTATGTTGTATTAGTTATGTACATTATGCACATTTATATTTAGCTCTTTTAAACTACATGTACTTTTATTACATGGATATGCACATAATATACAACCTCCAGAGTAATAAACCGATAATGCTAGAATATTGGAGACCATGTGACCGATATCGGGATATGATGTCATCCATAACCGTTGCGTGAGACATGATGCTGGGATATGATGTCATTCATTAAATGTTGTGTCAATGCTGGGCTAGTGTTGTGGCGTAACATATTATATTGGAACTGTATGTTTTGCCACAAAATTGTTTCAAGGTTGTATATTAAAGCTAGTGTTGTGCCATGACAGAATACTTAGTATTAGACCTACAACTATTGTTGTTTGGACATGTACATACACTGCACAAAGACTTACCTCCAACATTCAAATTTCAGCAGATTGAAAGCATCTTTGCATTACAACTTTTTAGATTTCGCGGATTCATGGAAAAGAACCAAGAATGCAATTATCACAGTTTCTGATGATGTCACCAACATATTTTGGAAGGAGGGAGAGGAAGACAACTTCTGTAACTACTATGATGGAACACTTGACCGATACTACACTCTAATTACTTGTGGACAAGCTATAATAGGACAGTTTGTACAGATTCAATTGAACGGCACAGCAACACTAAACATCTATGAAGTAGAAGTGCACGGCATTTAAAGTGCTACTGTTTACTTTTCCTTGTGACAGACTTATCGACTTGGGACATTATGTTATATGTATAGCGTGAATTGTGTCATAATAGCTAGGTATTATCATTTTGTGTTGGTCTAGAAGTCACTGGTTTCTTTGGTATCTTGCTGTACATGTAGATAGAAGTGTTTACTTCTATCTATCTCTTTGTTTCCAAGACACCTTTTGTTAGACACTCAAGTATTATGCCATAGATGGTATATTTTACAGAATACCGCAGTGTAACACTATTAATACCAGTATATTTTTATGTGAATATATATAACGGATATAAGCATGCATTACAGCTATACATTATGAATTCAATCACACTTTTTACTTTCTCTCTTTATTATCATAATGTTATAATAATAATATGTGTATACAGGAGTTATACTCTCTCTACGCTATCTGTATCATAATATTATGAGTTTATACAGAAGTTAATACTCTCTCTACAGTCTACACCGTCACATTACAAGTTTATACACAAGTTATACTCTCTCTACACTATCATGTTGAAGGTGTATACAGGAGTTATACTCTCTCTACACCATCACATTGCAAGTTTATACACAAGTTATACTCTCTCTACACTATCCTGCTGAAGGTGTATACAGGAGTTATACTCTCTCTACACTATCCTGCTGAAGGTGTATACAGGAGTTATACTCTCTCTACACTATCATGCTGAAAGTGTATACAGGAGTTATACGCTCTCTACACCATCATGTTGAAGGTGTATACAGGAGTTGTATTCTCTCTACACTATCATAATCATGTAAGTCAGTTCGTATGGCCTAGGAGTTAAGATGCTTGCCTCTAGTCCAGACAGCCTGGGTTCGATTCCCTGGCAGTGACAAGCTGTTCAGGCATAGGCTAACCACTCAGTCCCTGCGGATCAGGACTTAAAATAATGGAGGTCCCCTGTGTGTATTTCATCTGCATGCAAGATGAAGATCCGCCTCTGCCCTCTTCAATCCAAGAGGAGCCACATCTGAGTTTGGTGCAGAAGTGGAGAAATTTGAGATAGCCTTTGTTCTTCCTCAAAAGTGAAGACATACAGTACATAATTATTAGTATTTTGACCCCACTTTACATTTAGCATTAATCCAGCTGAAATAACTGGAATGCTCACATTGCTTACACAGTTTTATTAGGTCAATGACCCTAGCGACCCATATGTTGTAATACCTAATCCACCTAATGTGCTAGTGTGCTACTGTTTGTATGTAAAGTAGTCCTACTTCCTTGAATTACAAGACTCTTTCATTTCACCCTTGATAAATAGTCTAAGTACATCAATCATTACAAAATCGCTATAATTGCTATAATCTCTTCAAACTTTCTGACAGATGTAGAATTAAAACTTTAATGAATAATTTAATAGGTGACTGACTGCTGATAAGTGCATCACTTTGTACAAGTTGATCGTAATCCATTTTGTAGAACTACAAATTGAGAGTGCAGAATTTGAACAGAGAAATTGTGAGCAACACTGTTAAAAGTATTACTATTACTAAGGATTTGGCATCAGGAGTGTCCATCTAGTCATCAACTGGGTGCAACATGCTGTCCATTCCCAAAGGCTGGAACAGTTTTTGTACTAGAAGTTTCCTGTTGTGTGCTGGCAGCAGGTCAGTGGCACACAACTCTATTACCTTCGGGGTTCTCCTAAATGCTTGAAATCTAACTTAGACCAGCGGCGGATTTGGGGGTCCGTCCTCCCTGCTATGGCAGGACCTAATATAGAACTAATATAAATTAAATAATATTAAAATATAGATTTGATAGATGTGCAAGTTCTCACCACCTAGAGACCAAACTAGGGGAAATACATTGTAAGTTGACTGACAACTGTTCCCCTAGGCGGTCTCTCTACAATATATTAGCATCTATTGTGATGGTACAGGACATTTGTATACGACTCCAACTCCCGGACTGTAGTTGTTATAGCGCTACTCATCTGACACTCACATTCTCATAATTAGTGTTCGTATACTTACCTTTAGCTGTATTGCATGTCCAAACCATTGATTACTGTCTATATACGTGTCTCCATGTGTTCATATTCACTACTTATTCATGTATTGTTCCACTATATAACTGTATATAACTGCATGAATGTTACTAAGTCTTTTTAATGCCTTTTATACCCATGTACAGAGGCCCGACCTCTCAGAATCCATTGATATTCATTTTGTACATAAATTGGACCATTATAAGCAACTTTTGTAGAACCCGACCTATTTTGGGTCGGCCGTCGGGCTTCCGGCGGCCATCTTGTTGCGCAACTTCCGGACGACCACACGTCGTCTTTTCCCGACGTCACGTCGGCCGGAAGTCCTTATACTATATAAAGGGCACTGTTTTACTGTTCATTGTCTCAGTCTACACTTGGCTTTCAATAAAGACACATCTATACTTGATACAGGGACTTTCTCTTCCTTTTACTAGGTCATTCGCTTAGCGAACCGCCTACTAGGTTGAACTACTCTCTTTCATTGTATAGTCTGAAGGTCGGACTTGAGATCAGATGGGTCGTCTTTGGTAGTATTTGGGCTACTGAGACCGCTCGATCTTTCATGTAATGCGAAGTCCTATTACCACTCATAGGCACTTCATTTCTGGGTCGATAGTCGTCCAAGGACGACCGCACCAAATCACAGAAACCATTACACTATATATTAGGGTGATGGTACCAGTACCAGTACCATCATGCCAGTACTATTTCACAGAGCATTTCATCTAAAACTATTTATTCAAAGTACCCGCACTCCAAGCCAGGTTTTACACTTGAAGTAGCTAATTTGCTACATGTTACATCAACATTTTTACTAAATCTGCTCCAGTTTTATTTATAGGCATGGTATAAGATCAAGTGACACATTGTGCTCTTAGGCCACAGCAAAGTATATATGGAAAGAGCAGATTAGTCGAAGGTAGAAACTGGCAAAGGTAGGTTCTGTCAATTATAGCAGGAAATTGACTAAAACTATACTCTACATGAAGACCTTTAAACATGTCGTATTATTTATCATTATCTGAAGATATTTAAAAACACTTAGGACTTGTGCAATATAGATACACTTGTGACTGTATATGACTTTGAAAACACAAATTTGCATGTCCATTGTAAGCTGCATGTGCTCTCTTGACACCCGATATCAACTCTCAGTTTCAGACAATCAGGATTACTATGGGAAGCTTGGTCTAGCTGCTGATTTAAAAGTGTGTTATGGTTGTATACAGCAAAGACTTAGTTCTAGAACAAATAAGTTCAAGTTTCAGTCAAGATCCTGGGGTTATTTGTGTTGGAGGCTATCCTAGCACCATTTAAAAGTAATTATTTTTGCTTCAGTTTGAAAAAGACAGCATTGAAATACTAACGGTGGATTAAAGCTTCCAAAACATCTGTACCACTTTTGAAAAATGATCCAATCAAAGGCTACAAATCTAGACGTTAGGTTAGACGTTAGGTGATGCATGACTGGCAAACTGTATAGTATTTTGAGAATTTACCTTTTCTGATTTTATCACTAAAATTTTTTTAAAAATGGCGGCACAAGAAAGTACATGTATATGAAGCTGAAAATGTGAAAGCAAAAGAGTTAATGCAATAAAATGCTTTATCTTAAAAAAAATGTGTTGATATTTTTTAAAGTATTTATCAGTGACAAATATTGAAACTGCTGCTTTGTTTGTGCAGCAAAAGCATGCTCAATTTGAGCAGCTAAACCCGTTTTGTCCTTAGGCGCTTGGAGCTGTGGTCATATTACTTGTCAGGAGTAAATTATCTGATCTGTTTGCTCAAAACTGTTGAACACAGCTTTGTTGTGTAAAACTTGGATAAAAATTATTTCTTTAAAGCACCAATTATTAATTTTTGTCTTATTTAGTGGCTTTCGGACGCTTTCTTCAATTTGAATGACTTATTCTAGACTGTATATCATGTTTTACAGGGTTTGGTAAAATTTTTGGCATAGATAAATAATCAGGATATGACTGGAAAATTAGTAAGAGCAGGAACATATACCCAGGAAATATTCTGGAAAGTTTGGACACTTTACAAGTATAAGTGTGGTCTAGTTTGCACCCAAAGCTGCTAACTGGGTTAGATTTGCCCTTACTTTGGCTTTCCTTACTTGGTCATGGTAAACGGTTCAACAGCCTCAAACTTGGATCCAGTTGTCAGTTTTTGTTGTTAGTTGTATTGCCAAGAAATAGAAAAGGTGGAGAGAAAGCTCATTCTTTTAATAAATTTGTTGGATTTGATAAATTTTCATGGCTATAAATATAAACGCCCAATGTAATAGCAGATTTTGCATTGTAGTACCAAAAAAGTCAAAGAAATTGTAGCTTATCAGACAACTAATAAAATAGTAAAGAAAGACCCATTTTGATAGCTTTTTTTTGGTTTTTTATTTTGTTAAGTCTTGGTAGTAAAAATTCATCTAGTAAATATAAAAGCATAGTTACAGCCATGTATGAACTCAAATTGATCTGTCTGTTGTCCCGAGCTGACGATCTATTCCTAGCTGTGCTGAATGCTTGATCGAAGGGTGGTCAATATCTCATTATTTTGGGTTGGGTTGGGCGTGTGAGTAGCCCACCTTTGTGTTCTTACTATTACAATATTTGATTAATCACCCTTTTTTATGCTGTTCATTATTTTATATGTTTTCTTCTGTCTTATGTGGGACACCAGAAAGTGTTGCTCTGCTTTCTAGCAAACTGTTCCCAAAGCATTGCACATTATATTCTTCCTTTAAAAATTTATTTAACTCTCTCCTGGAAAGGACTGAACTTTTTGCATGATTGAGATATGTAAGGATGCGCCATCTTATAAATTTAGATAAACAGAAATTGTAGAATAGTGAGGAAGATGTCAAGGTCATACAAAGGTTATCTGGTCGTTATTGGAGGGATACTGATTCATCTAACCCTAAGTACTTTATTCTGTTGGGGTAAGTGCATACTACAAAGTCATTAAGTACTTTATTCTGTTGGGGTAAGTGCGCATGCTAGATATACATTTTAGTCTACCAACAGTTGTTACAAAATGAAAAATTGAGAAATGCTTTAAATGTGCAACTGTATACATGAAATTTAGAAACTAACAAAGTTTGCACTTTCAGCAAATTACAGTGGTGAGGTGGACGTTTCCATAATACTGTAATGTTTTTGAGTATAGTTACATGCGAGTGCCGATAGGCCACTGGTATGGGAAGGGCTTGGAAGGTGGTAGAGGCCGACCAAGTAACCTTCTGCTCATTACATAAAGAGTGAACGGTTATATATGCTCTTATTATTGTATATCAGACATAGGCCGATGCCGAGACTCATTGAACAGCTCAGGACCGACGTAGGTCTTGTAGACTTTATACTCCAGAGGAGTGCAATGAAACATCTGGTATTCTAGAATCTTAAGCCCGACACTAGATTCATATAGAATCCGGGATCGACCTAAGTCGTAGAAGGGGTGTAGAGATATGCTTAAATGAGGATGGGGATGAACTCAAGCCGTACTGGATCAATAGATCCTCCGGTGGAGTTACCCGCCTACAAGAGAAAGCCTCTATAGGTTTGAGTTAGGAGATGTTGCTTTATTAGAGCGCAATCAACTGATTTCATCCAGAAAATGTGCTGTCTTATATCCTAGTTCTACTTCCAGCGAAAAGAGCCCGGTATGGTATCGGCCGCCCGGTATGGTATCGGGTCCGGAACTGATGCAACAACATAGATGGTTCTGCCCGGCGTCGGCCACAAAAAGGGTCGGCCTTGGCACAAAAAGTGCTTACAATAGTCCAAAACATAAAGTATATAAGTATGAGCCTATTCCAAGATGTCGGCCTTAAAAAGTACATGGTAAAAGACTCTATTTAATATAATCAGACAGGAGAAGATAATTGCTAACAATATGTGGGAAAAACCAATTTGTAATTCCAATAGTCTGATTGACAGGTTATAATAATAGTAAAGCACACGATAGCAGTTGATTAAGATATAATGTAGAATGCATGTATAATAATTGTGTAAGGTAAGACAACATGCATGAATGGATAATGTGGATAATATGGATAAGTGTGCTTTGCTAGTCAAGGGATACTAGCCACTAGGGTTTCCTTAGAGCTATCCAGAAGGGACAACATCCGTCTAGGTATCAGGGCTTTCTTAATGACTTCTGCATACGTTGGTCTGGTCGTGGGGTTGGCTGGCTGCTTCATCACAATACAATGTAGCGCCGACCCACATTAGTTATGTCACATGGTAGAATTGAAGGATTGGATTATACCATACTAGCTAGATAACTCTATTGATAAAAGTAGGCATAGAGCCATACACTGTCATACAAACCATTATAATTATAGCTGTCGAATTATTACAAATTCATATTGCATCCGAATCAGCAACTGCTGGTAGTGATGACTGATGTTATAACCCATATATATATTAAATGCATATATTATATACATGTGTGTACTTATCTATACACACAGATATCTACCAGTTTAGCAACTAAATCAGTAATATTATTAGAGGCACCAAAAGTTACAGTCTCAATTCTAAATATTATAAATACAGCAAGGTAAATACACATCAAACGGCACAAACTATTAATGGCCGATAAACTGTCAGTTATGCCCCGGTTGTACTACATTACGGGGCCGGGGTTTGCCGGGGTCCGGTGCCGGGGTGACTCAAATTTGATCAAAATTTAATGAAAATAATTTATTTTAATTAAATTCAATAAATAGAAGTGTATTTGTTATATTTAAACTCACCTAGTCATCAAATAGACAAAAGTGATCGCTTCACCGAAACTGGTAGGAGTATTGGACTAGTCGACCGCTGTTGATCATTATTAAAGAAATACCGGCCGCAAGAATCTTGGCCTACAAATTACTGGCCACCAGTTAATTTTCCCTACTGATTTCCCTCATTGAGATTGTGTAGACAACTTCATAGTATATTCACTTATGTAATCTAGCACTGTATTGTATAAATATAACATGGATTTCCAAACACCCAATGTTGACCTGTGCACATCAATATGAGATCATACAGTACAACTGAGAGGTGATAACCAACTTTGTACTCATTGTCATTCAGTATATAGCTGGGGGGGGGGGGGGGGAGATGCTTAGAACTATGAATTGATTTGAGGGAAAATAAACACATCAGGAGTATCCTAGTCAGAACAGGATTTAGACACATGTATCAATACCTGCATTATCATACTTCCTGTGTTGGCAATTCTGATCCATTAATAATCAAATTTATTAGGCTAATACAACACAAAATAATACAGATAGACTGTATATGCACTACAACAGATTTATAAGTATTCTAAAAACATTATTAATTAAACTCTGAACAAATATTTATTTCTTATGTTTAAACATTATATAATAATATTAGTCCATATAACCGTAATGTACATAAAAAGTCTGTACTGACTTCCTGTTCTTGGTTAAATTCCACTAACAACATGCATAGGATGTGCAATGAATGAAGTCGTAAGCTACAAATAGTTAAAACTTGCACATCCAGAATACCAATAATACAAATGAACTGCACATGGAAAACAGTATTTATATACATAAAATAATATGCAAAACAGAACAGCTAGATCTCAGATGAACAACCAGTAACAATACATGCATTATATTATATATAAAGAAGAGCAAAGTGTTAAGCTGCTACAGCATGACCACTTCGCAACTCTCAAAAATTAAGCTTCAACAACCGCATGTATAGTGGAAATCAACCCATACAGCGTGGTGAAACTGTCCAGCAGTGTGTGTAGGCTGGTTGTCACTATACATGCATTTTTTATGTTGCTGAGGTGGCCGTGATGGTAGCAGTCTCTTTACATGCTTGCCAGAGTGCCGGAGGTTGGTGGTAATAGGGCATCTTCTTCTCGATGCTGATTTCCTGGGTCGTCGTACCAGTTCGGCCATAACTGTAATAATATTAATATCATCAGATTGCATTGGACCTACATGCATGTGTAAAAAGGGAGGATTTCATTATGCTATTATAGGTAAGTAGAATTTGTGAATGCTCGAAAAAGACAGCTCGGAACAGGAAGTTTCGAACCCGGATGTTTGAAAAACTGCTAGTTCGAAACTCTACACCCCAATCCCCAACTCTCAGACTTCAATAAATTTGGGACAGTTCGAAACCGAACAGTTCAACACTGGACAGTTCGAAACCTCTAATCCCAACCCCCGATTTCAACCATTTTTTAATATTAGTTTTTTATTTAAACAACTAAATAAATTAATTTATCTGTGAGTTGTGTTCTTCTAAATGTAATCTACACAGTTTAGAACTGTCCGGTTTCGAACTGTCCGGTTGTGAAACGTCCTGTTTCGATTTGTCTTTTTCGAGATGTCCTTTACCGATTTCAACCAATTTTTATTTTTAATAGCATTTTTTGTTCTACTACTAGCAACTTGTAGAACACTAAATAATTAATTGTCTGTGAGTTATGTTCTTCTAACTATAAACTACACAGTTTCGAATTGGTTGTATACCAAACGTCCGGTTTAGAAATGTCCTATTTCAAACTGTATTTTTCAAAATGTCCCTTTACCAGGTGAGTATGACTAAAGTATATAAGTCATATTTCAGCTGATGAATGCATTGGAGCTTTTCTTTGATTTTAATTATCATTTTGATTTTGTCATTTATTTTAACTAATTTAACTAATTCTAAAAAATAATTAAGCCACTTGCAATAATTATATATTATTTTATTTTTATTTAAAATAATCAAATAATATTATCTCTAATGATGTAAATAATAATTTAATATTAAATATAACAATCCAATGAATGAGAATCAGAATGTTTTATAAATTTTAATTTATGCTTTGTTACTTACTCACTGGGCAAGATCATTCAGCAGGCAACAGCTCTGTTAACAATGATGCTAAACCTTTACTCTCTATTCATATATAGATGAAAACTTCACTAACCAGTGCTGCAGTCCATAATGAATATGATACAATGTCAATACAGTAGAAATATTCAAAAAGTACATGTAGAATGAGAATACTTCAGCAAGAACATTGTTGAGACAGGAAGTAGAGACTGTTGTCATAGGCAACAAAAGCATTCGGGAAACGTTAAAATTAGTTTGCACAAAGGCGTCGGGCTAACGGCTGGCGAGATTGTTGAGGTCTACTTGACTCGATTATCTTGTCTACGAACAATTTTTATTTGGCCAGTTTGTCTTCAGGAATGCTGTTCGTTCAGTGAGTCACTTTTGGTTACTAGGTGAGTTAAAATTAAATAAATAAATTACTATTGACTCATTTTAATTTAAATAAATTATTTTTATTAAAATTTAATCAAATTTGATTCACCCCGGCACCGGACCCCGGCAAACCCCGGCCCCGTAATGTAGTACAACCGGTTATGCCCAACTACCCCCCCCCCCCACTTATCTTTATCACATCTACTCCAACATCATATATGATTTTGGGCAGCACGAATAGCTCTGTCTGCTCTACACCAATCCTACAATCATAGATCACCAGGAATTTGTTATTCGATAAACAAGATAAACAACAGGTACCACCATACTTACTTATGACTAAACAAACAACCTGATGTAATCAAAACAATGGAAACTCCAAGCTGACTAAACAAACAAGCTGATGTAATCAAAACAATGGAAACTCCAAGCTGACTAAACAAACAAGCTGATGTAATCAAAACAATGGAAACTCCAAGCTGACTAAACAAACAAGCTGATGTAATCAAAACAATGGAAACTCCAAGCTGACTAAACAAACAATCATGTAACAAACACCTTGAGTATATAAGGAGGCAGGAAGGGACTCTCACTTCACCAGACAAGGCAGCAGATACAAGATGATAACCAAGGAAGAATTCACACGCACTTAGCTAGATTTTTTTACTACTACAAGCTGACGATAATTCCAGCCAGACTCATTCAACACAACTGACGCTGACGATAATTCCAGCCAGATCCATTCAACACAACGACGCTGACGATAATTCCAGCCAGATTCATTCAACACAACGACGCTGACGATAATTCCAGCCAGATCCATTCAACACAACGACGCTGACGATAATTCCAGCCAGATCCATTCAACACAACGACGCTGCCATTCCAGAGAGAATAATACAACACACTGAGATTCCAGACACAACACACTGACACAGCCAGGAGCAGACAACTACAGACAATCAGACACTTGAGTATTCTATATATTATTATATGATTATTATTGCATTTTATTTGCTGACATTGTTGGAGCAATTTAGATCGCATTTTGGATTCAAATCAAACTTTATCTGTATATTGTTGAGGCTATTCAATAAAATTAATTGTCAGCCATTGAGTGACATTACAACTAAAATTCTAAAGTAGTACCTGAATTCCAGAGTTTACTATATCGTGAAATTCCCTGGGATCAGGCCTCGCTACCTGTTGTTGATATAGCCTAGCCACACTATTTCTTGGCTGATAGGGGAGCAATTTGGTCACTCGTTCCATTCATTCTAAAATTATACATTCATAGATTTTAAAGTCACGGAGAGAAATTGCATACAGTCCAGAGTGCTACCATTACACAGAACCACAGTTATATATTACACATAGAACCTTAAATTGTATTTCACAGTGTACGAAATTCTAATTGTCTTCATTATCATTGAGAGGACACAACTCCAAATTATAATATCAATACTTGACTTAGGAGTTATTGCCACTTGACTGTTTGATCATATTAATACAATTATTGCAAATACTTGATTCAATAGTTATCTTCCCTTGAATTTTGGAATCACACGAAAACATTCTATAAACACACTCGGTCTATACATTATAATAATATATCAAACGCACAACCATACACTAACTATATAAACTAGCTTTGCATATACATGTACTACTATCCCCATACACCAACCACTCATTTCTCTCGTGACAGTTAGACAGTGGCCTTATTTATTAGCTCTGTATGATCTTACACCTTATCTAGTTAACATATGACTGTACGATGCTTGCATACCAGTGTTCGAAGTGTGGTTATGCGGGAGTATACTGTGTGTACCCACCTCATTCTAATAGCTAGTTTTTCCCATGCAGTCTCTGTGGACCTGATAGTGTAGTGGTAGAGTGCTTGAATATATCATTCATAGCAGGGGCGGATATAGAAAATATTTCAACACCAGCCTATTTTCAAGAAGTCATGAATTTCACGGTCTGGGGGAGTTAATATAAGATAAGTGTGGAACATGAACATGCATGGGTACAGTCTACACATATAACATGACTATTACAGCACTATACAACGACTGTACTGCCTGAGCTAGTAATTAGAAAATGAATTGAAGCCTAGATATGCATAGTATTGATAGTTTACAGAGCACAGCTAGTATTGCATGCTTGATTGAACACATGCCTAGGATGGTGGCGTGGGTGCCTATAGCCGCCCCTGATTCATAGGGTCTTTGGTTCAAATGTCATCAGAGCTTTGTTTTTCATTTTAGTAGTTCACTAATTTCTTAGTTATTATAAGGTTAAGTGGATAGCTATACAATACTAATCTGTAAGATTGCATGCACAGTGTACCCACCTCATTTGTTCCATTTCGAACACTGTTGCATATACCCATTTATATATATGCTTATAACAGTCTTATAGTGTTCATTGACCTTAAATTGATTGTAACTCTCTGATTACTATATACATGATTTTATAGGGCCGAGGTCTTTCTAACTAGTTGCAATCATCTCACTTATGTGCCTGCATTATTATACGCATTTTTTCCACCATCTTGTTGCACAATACCTAACGCTGATACTGTGTCGTTTCTAATCAGAACTTTGACAGGAAATCCAATACTGTAAAGTTTTGTGCTATAATTTTTACACGGGTGCCGATGTTAGCATGAGTGTGGGAAGCGCTTGGTAGTGGTAGTGGGCTGCCAAGGTAAACTTCCACACATTACATAAAGAGTGAACAGTTAAGTAAGCTCTTGTAGTTATTGTAGAGGACGTAGGCCGATGCTCGGACTCATTCGAGAGCCAAAGGTCGACGTAGGTCCGATGGTTTAGACTCCGCAGGAGTGTAGAAAGTGTCTGTGTTGAAGAGAGGACATAGGCCCGATGCTAGATTCATTTAAGAATCAAGGATCGACTAAGATCCGAGGTTTATACTCATCAAGGAGTGTAGTAAGAGACTTATGCGAGTATGAGGACGAGCTCGGGCGCTAAAGGTCCAAGGACCAAGGCTGGAGCTGCCTGCCTGCGAGAGTAAGACTCTGTAGGTTGAGTTAGGAGATGTTGCTTTATTGAAGCGCAATCGACAACTGATTTAGCATAGAAAATGTGCTGGCTTTTATATGATGCAAACTTCCGGCTAAAAGGCCGATAGGGGGTCGGACTGTACGATAAGGTATTGTCCCCGGAAATTGCATAACAAGATGGCTGAAAAATGCCCGAGGTCCAACCATAAAAGGGTCGGCCATGCACAAAAAGTGCTTACAATAGTGAGAAATGGATTATACATTAATATGAGAAATATCCATGACATCGGCCATCAATTACAATAGGCAAAAAGACATAGAAAGTAATCAGATAATAAAAATGATGTACTTGCAAATACATGTAATAGTATAATTAGTCACAGACAAGTACAGAGACCTGATTGGTTGAATAAGAACAATAATGCACATTAGCCAGGCAATTATTGGCAAGGATAAGTATATAATAAGTATGTAATAAGCATGTAATGAGAGTCATGCAGAATAACTGCGGCAGGTAGAGTTAGTTATATGTGTGGCTGTCAAGGACAGACTGGACAGGTATGCTGGAACACCACAATACTGTAATGGCCAGGACATTTGCCTACACGACCTCAGCATGCCTGATGGACCCCATTTAGCACCCTACGTGCCAAGTAGTTGTCACAGCTCTACTTATTTAGTCTTTAACACTCTGCACTTACATGTAGTTGCCTCATGACTCATACCTACATTGTTATGCATGTTTTGACCATACCCTTATAATTACATATCACTTTTATGCTTATAATGTGCATTACTGAGCAATTATGTCCTTTTTATACCCATGTACATGTAGAGAGGGCCGGCCTCTCAAAATTACTTGATATTGATTTTGTACATGATTTGGATGATTTTAAGCATCTTTTGTTGTACCCGACATGTTTTTGGTCGGTCTCGGGCTTCCGGCCGCCATCTTGTTGTGCAATTTCCGGACGACACTGCGTCGGCCTTTTTACTGGGACTTCCTCCAAAAGTTCTTATACTATATAAAGCACATTGTTTTTATGTTCATTGTCTCAGTTGATGCTTGGATCTCAATAAAGACACTTCTATACTACTTATGCAAAGTCTTCACTTCGTAGTATTGGTCGTTCCAGTCGTCAAAGTCTTCGGCCTTGCTTCCCGAGCTTCCTGCTAGGTTGGAACATACTCTTTCTCAGTATAGCATACAAGCATTGACTCGGGACCACATGGGTCATCTTGAGAAGTCATTGGACTATTAGTACCTGTTGATCTTTCATGTAATGAGAAGATCTAACACCCCTCATAGGTTCTTCATTTTAGACTCGGGAGTCGTCATAGGACCACATCAAAGCCCCTTAAAAACCATTACAATACCATATAAAGCGTTGACTCTACATAATTTATGTTCCTGTGCCACTTGAAATAAAAAAACAAGGAAAGAAAATCAGTAAAAATAACAGCGCATCTTTATGTTTCAGGAAACCTGACGCCGTATGTAACTTCTTATATTAGGAAATATTCCACACCTTCAACTATCACCTATGGTGACACAGTGTGGGTGTTTGCTCTAACTGCTGCTGGCGAGGGATTTGCTACCTTTCTTGGTGGGATATTGGATAGGAGGATAGGCACAAGAGCAGCAGCGTTCATTGGGTGTTTTATTCTCAGGTAATTCCACATCGAACATCACTTAAAGGCCACCTAAATTTCACATACATGTACAATGTAGACACATATGTAAATGTAGGTGTATGCCATTGGTTATGATATTCTGGTCTAAGTTGTTCACCAGTATTGCAACTGACTTGATCTAGAGCTTTGCTGGGTGAATGCTACTTCCAATTTTCAAAATCAAACCCTAAAATACGGAGCCATTTGTTTCTACAATGCAGCATCATACGCATGTCATTACTTGGAGTAGTCTTGAGTCTTGATATAGCTTGGACTTCATACTTACCGCAATATATCTACACAAGTAGATTTTATTTCTGAGAGCTACTGGATATGTACCACACAGGTGCCTACTTTCACAAACTCTCCCAGCCTCCTCTCCACTCAAGTATTTTCGGTGTAGCTACTCTTGTCTGGCATAGACCCAGGTAGCGCAGCGGCAACATGGCTACAAACCTGTGGTAGCTATCAATAAGTACACAGTGCAGCTTGTTATACCCCTCAGTCTTTGGAAAGCACTAACTTTACCTCCACCAAACCACAGATATATTGTTTAAAAATATTGTTTGAAGTCTGGCTTGTTTATTTTGTAGTGGGTCTACTTTTCTGTCGGCGTTTACAATGAAATTTAGCTTCTATACATTCCTGGTTTCATATGGAGTACTATTTGGAATAGGAATGGGAGTGACTTACGCTGTACCAATAGGACTTGCAATGAAGGTGGGTAGTTTTAAATGTTTTAAAATTAGTTAATATGTACATAAAACTTACCAATATATTATTCTCAGGTAAGAAAATAATGATCCAAAGAGATCTGCATTCTTTCTAGTTCGGGGTGAGAAAGGGGCACTTCACCAATGACAGAGTTACTAAAGTAGCACAGAAACAGTGTAAGGTTAGATGCCCTTCGTAACCCCGCCAATGACCTTTCCCAGAATCGAACCGGAGACTCCCACATAAAAGCCCAGAGCCCTAATTACTAGGCTACAGCTCCTCACCTTTTTTGAAGTTGGTTATATACACTGTAGATGTATGTGTATTTTATTGTATCTTGCATTGCCCTTTCTCTTACAAGTGGTGAGACTTCAGCTTATAAGCATCCCATATTGTAATTTTGTTATTTAACCAAGTCACTATGCTGTTTGATGTCACACCCTGTTTTTTACAATTTAGGTAGAAAAGTTTCTTAGCATTACATTTACATTTTGAACTTTTTTTCCTAAATATTGGCAATATTCACAATCCCAATAAGACATAATGTGTTTGTCTGAGTTTCAAACATGTCTGCTATTGTGCTAGTGGTTCCCTAAACACAGTGGGACAGTTAGTGGAATGATATTAGCTGCTACAGGAGGCGGATCATTAATATTTGATCAGATACAGTTGGCCTACATAAATCCAGGCAATGTGCCTGCTGTTGGCACTATGGAAGTAAACAGTACCATATCTGCTGACGGAGAAAAGTAAGATATGCATGTACAACTCTAGTTATTTGATCAATTACAGTTAGCCTACATACATCCAGGCTTATTGACCATATCAGCTTATTTATATATACATGTACATGTATATATATATATATATATAAATAAAGAAGACTATACTGTCAATAAGCCTATTATAGCCCTATACAGACCTTATTGCACATACTGTAACAGATTAAAGGACTGCAACAAGGCCCTCCCCATTTAGACTTGGCGAGTATGAATCCCAATGCTGTAGGTCGGGAACACTAAGGCAATTTTAATTTCACCATATATATAGTTAGTTCATGTCCTTTTTGACCATTAGTGTTTTAACATTGTAAAAAGAAAAAATAATTGCTTTCCATTGCAAGGTTTGCAATTTTTCAACTTTTATTTTAGATATATCACTAATGAATCAGTTCTGAGCAGAGTTCCTGGTCTGTTCATGCTGTCAGGTTGTATTTATCTGACTCTACAACTTGTTGGGATTTCCTTTCTCTTCCCAGTAGATTCAGATGAAAAGAATGAGAATACAGAACTGTTAGCTAAGAATGAACCTCATCAACAAGAGTGTTAGTGCACTATTTTCTGCTGTTGATTTTTGACAGCAAGACTATACTTAATGTGGGCTGTTACTACAGCATAAAAGAAGATAGCACTTTCATATCATGAGCTCAAACATGCGCATTTTAGAAATAGATGAGTATAAGAACTGCCCTATGCACCTATTTGTTTATTGACATTTTCCTTTACCCTACTTGTGTGTTGTACTTCTTAGCAATACAAATACAAGAATTGCTTAGCGTATCAAGCCTCTAATTCTAAAAAATTTTCCATAGAGCCACACAATGTGATGCAGAAGACAAAGATCAACTGCCAACAAATTTCATTGACGTTCCTCCAACACAGATGATTAAAACCAGACCATTTATAACACTTTGGGCTATCTTCTTTCTCCAATCTGGTTGCACATTGCTAGTGTCCAGCCTGTACAAAGCTTATGGACAGGATGAAGTAGTTAATGATGACAGGTTTCTGAGTGCTCTTGGGTCTGTATCTGCCTTGTGTGCGGCAGCAGGGCGGTTGACATGGGGTGTGATCACCGACAAACTCTCATTCCGGGTAAACTCTTCATTTATGGCAGCATTTCTTAACCCATGAATTTAGAGCAAACTTTGGGTCACTAAAGTTATGAGAAGCACTATGCAAAAATATTCCAAAATTAGTTCACTTTGATGTTATCCAATAGTTGTTTATTCCGTCCGTTGTTACATTCAATTCAGTAGATAGCATATCCAGAACTGCTGTTCTCACAATAATTGTAATCACTAGGTTATTCATTCTGCAGCATTGATAATTCACAATAGGTGGGAGTAGTCTCAAAATGTGTCAGTTATATTATTATATATTCATTCTATCCAACAGAGAGCGTGAAACCACTGTTGTTTTAATGTAGATACCGATGTTCATCTCATGCGGCGTCCTGCTATTCCTCATGTCTACACTCTATCTGTCTCATGTGTTTGCGGACACAGCCGGAAAACCACTGCTATTTGTTTGGATTTGTCTCCTCCTTTTCACCAGCTCTGGCAATCATGCGATGTTTCCAGTGGCATGTGCTAAAACTTTTGGAACTGCACACATCACTCTCAACTATGAGATCCTTTTCACTTCAAGCGTAAGTTTGGAACTGGTGTGATAATCAACCACTAAACCTCTATTATACTCGCCTGTATATCAAACTCACTCTTTCCTTCCAGTCCTTTGCCTTGAGGCACTTTCGTCTCATACAGCTTTAAATAATGACCACAGGCTATTTGTATATTTGCTTACAGGGAGTAGGAGGGCTGTTGGCAGCTACTTTAGCCAGCCTATTAATGCAGACAATACATTCATATGGAGTGTTCATACTATGCGCTACTCTGTCTACTATATGTAAGTTATCTTTCCTTACCAACAAGTTAACTGTATAGCCATGCTCAGTATTAATATTATATACATGTATTATATTGTGCTACAGCTGTTGTGGCTCATATACTGTGTGACATATTTATTATTATTGTACGTTTAAAATGTCTTTCACACATTCCCGAAATTAAGTTATCATTTTTTGAAAATCACAAAGTGTAAAAAGTGTTATTGACCAATGATATGAAAATACATGTAAGTACATGTAAGTGCATGTAAGTGCGTGTAAGTGGATGTAAGTACATGTAAGCACATGTAAGTGCATGTAAGTGCATGTAAGTGCATGTAAGCACATGTAAGTACATGTAAGTACACGTAAGTATTATATTGCATCTCCTACTATGTGCATTTACCTTTGTGTGTTATAGCTCTGTTTCTTGCTATCTCATTCGATGGAAAAGATGCCGATGGAAAAACTGTGTAAAGTATCATGACTTCTTTCATCTATCAAGAACTCTACTTTTTATGTCACATTTTATCTACTGGCAAGAGTTGTACTCTCTCTGTCCTATCACAGATTTAATGGTAGAAGTTGCACTCTCTTTATGCAATCATATTTGCATGAAAGAGTTGTGCTCTCTCTATTCTCGCATAATATTATATCTACTGACAAGAGTTATACTCTTTCTATGCTATCATATTATATAAATACTGATAGGAGTTATACTCTTTCTACAGTGTATACTATTGTATTATTTACTATACTATCATTATGTTTTATATATCAACCAGAGTTATATTCTCTCTGTACTATTGTATACTATTGTATTGTATACTATTGTATACTATTGTATGCTGATTGATGTTTTTAACACCATCATGATAAAAAAATCCTTTAGACTTCAATTTTGTTGTTTACATGTGTAAAGTGACATTGCTTCATCAATAAGAATGAAGTTTCCAATTTTCTTTGCTCAGTGAGTCAGTTAGCAAGTGTGTCAGGGTGGCACAGTTGGTGGCATACAAGCACACAAACCGAAAGGTTGCGAGTTCAAACCCCTAGCTGCGCTTTTTCGGATCAGAGCGTATAAATAACACAGGAGGGCCTGTGTAGTGTATACAACAAAAACACGCATGTTAAAGATCCACCTCTGCCCTTATTCGCAAAGAGATGCCAGTTTCTGGCGGGGTATGTGACCACATTGGGGTGGCAGGTTGATGTAGTGGTCACTGGCCATGCACTTCTGTTGTGGAAGGTGAGCTCTTCCACTCAGAGCCCAGCTCCTGTCGCTCCTTTCGACTTCTGAGGTTCGTTAAATAGGATGGCCAAGTGGCTCGACAGTAACCAAAACAAAAAAAGAACCAAGAACCAAACATTGTAGTTTATTTTGCCATATTTTACTGTTATTATAAAAACAAGCTTGGTGTTGGTGGCCGAGTGATCTAGCGCAAGTCACTCTGGTCTTGCAGCAATGGGGAGCTTTTTGCAAAAACCAGGGTTCGAGTTTAGCCAATGACCTGGAGGTTTCCATCTCAAAGATGACTTACCCTCCGAGCTATATATCTTGCTCTAGGAACCATGGTGGCCCCCTCAATCAACTCTGCTTTTGGGCAGCCCCGTTAATGAATTGTGCTTGTTATTATTATTGTTACTATTGCATATTATTGTTTCAACATGTTATAAGAAGAAATTTCTAGACAAAACAATAACAAATGCATTGAACTTCGTTCAGGGTGAGCTTTTTAGTTATGGCAAGGGTTCTTAATTGATAAACCGAGACACAAAGCTAAGTTTTCAGTGTAGCTTCCTAAGATCTTCTACAAAAGCAATTTTTATAGGCAGCAGTTTTAATAATATTGCAGTAATTTACACAAATACAGCACTGCTGATATTTTTGGTGAGTTTCACCACTTAAATATTTAAAGCATGAACCCAATCATCACATTGATTGTGATTTCTTAATTTCTCAATCAACTTCATTGGTTCACTTTGTGATTTGAGCTTATCAAATATACATAACATATCTTTCTTCATAAAATTATTTTAGATTCCGATGATCGTATCAACGAGTATCCTGACATTCCTCTTTTCTACACTCTATCTATCCCATGTGTTTGCGGACACAGTTGGAAAACCACTGCTATTCATTTAGATTTGTCTTATCCTTTTTACAAGTTCTGGTAACTATGCAATGTTTCCAGTGGCATGTGCTAGAGTTTTCAGGACTGAAAACATCACCATCAACTATGGGATTCTGTTTACTTCAAATGTAAGCTTCAGGCATGTACGATTCACATTGAACAGCCATAACCTTACCTTCTCTTTATGGCCATGATTACAAGTTGAAATACTGTAATGTTTCTGTGTATGGTTATCACACGAGTGCCGATGTTAGCACGGGTGTGGTAAGCGCTTGGTAGTGGTAGTGGGCTGCCAGGGTAAACTTCCACACATTACATAAAGAGTGAACAATTAAGTAAAGCTCTTGTAGTTATTGTAGAGTCAAGGGTCGACGTAGGTCCTATGATTTATACTCTGTAAGAGTGCAGAAAGTATCCGTGTTGATGAGGGGACGTAGACCCGATGCTAGATTCATTAAAGAATCAAGGATCGGCTAAGGCCGATGGCTTATACTCAGCAAGGAGTGTAGCAGGAGACTTATACGAGTAAGAGGACAAGGACAAGCTCGGGCGCTAAAGGTTCAAGGACCAAGGCTGGAGCTGCCTGTCTGCAAGAGTAAGACTCTGTAGGTTGAGTTAGGAGATGTTGCTTTATTGAAGCGCAACCAACAACTGATTTGGCATAGCAAATGTGCTGGCTTTTATATAAAATGAACTTCCGGCTAAAAGGGCTGACGGGGGGGGGGGGGGGAGGGGGGGGGGGTTGGGCTGTATCATAAGGTATCGTCCCCGGAACTTGCATAACAAGATGGCTGAAAATGCCCGAGGTTCGTCCATCAAAGGGTCGGCCATGCACAAAAAGTGCTTACAATAGTGAGAAATGGATACTATATAAATATGAGACATATCCATGACATCGCCCATCAATTACAATAGGCAAAAAGACTTACATGTGTAGAACAATATCAGGTAATAAATGTACCTGCGATCAGTTAGATATAGACAACTGCAGAGACCTGATTGGTTGAATAATACAATAAGGCACATAGCCAAGCAGTTATTGATAAGAATAAGTAGATAATAAGCATATGTAATAAGCATGTATACAATAAGAGTCATGCATAATGGTTGCACTGTACAACATAAGTATTTATGCAGTTGCAGGCTATGTTAGCTGGAACACCATAATATTGTAATGTTTTTGGAGTTGTGTTACATACGAGAGCGAGGGCTGCAAGTATGTGAAGGGCTTAGAAGGTGGTAGAGGCCGACCAAGTGTACCTTCTGCTCATTACATAAAAAGAGTGAACAGTTTTATGTGCTCTTTATAGGTGTATTGTAAATTGTATCAGACGTAGGCCGATGCCGAGACTCATTGGAGCTCAGGACCGACGTAGATCATGTAGAGTTGGTACTCCGAGGAAGTGCAGAGAAAGATTGTCTAGCCTTGAGATCTTAGGACCGACGCTAGGTTCATTTAGAACCCGGGATCGACCTAAGTCTAAGGGGTGTAGAGAAATATGCTTAGCCTAGGATGGGGTGAACTCGAGCCGTACTGGATCAAGGGATCCTCCGGTGGAGTTACCCGCCTAAAGAGTAAGCCTCTGTAGGTTTGAGTTAGGAGATGTTGCTTTATTCAAGCGCAATCAACAACTGACTAAACAAAACAAATGCACTGCCTTATATACTATAACAACTTCCGGCCAAAAGAGCCCGACATGGTATCGGCCGGCCGACATGGTATCGGCTCCGGAACTGATGCAACAACATGGATGGCTCCGCCCGATGTCGGCCACATAAAGGGTTGGCCTTGGCACAAAATGTGCTTACAATAAGGGGAAACATGTCATATATAATTATGAGCTTAATCTATAAGGTCGGCCACGAAGTTACTATATAAATGGCAAAAAGACTCTATTAAATTACAACCAAGCAAGAGTAGACAATTACGGAGAGTATGTATAAATGTGGGAAAAACCAAGATGCAATATAGGTGTAATCCCAAAGCTTGATTGCTAGTATAATATATGTACATGTATATATATAAAACACGCAGTGTATAAGACAGTATAATAGTGAATGCATGAATGGGTATGAATACAATATAATAAGATGTCATGCATGGATAATGTCAGTCATGATAATGTTATGTACAAATAGGAGTACAGTTTGTTTCCAGGCAGGCTGTTTCACCACAATATTATACATACTGACAGGAACTATACTCCTCCTATCCTATCATATTATATCTACTGACAGGAGTTATACTCTCCCTATCCTATCATATTACATCTACTGACAGGAGTTATTCTCTCTCTATACTATCATATTATATCTGCTGACAGGAGTTATACTCTCTCTATGCCATCATATATTATATCTGCTGACAGGAGCTATACTCTCTCTATAGTCTATACTATCACATTACAAGTTTATGCAGGAGTTATACTCTCTCTACAGTATCATATTACAACTTATACAGAAGTTATACTCTCTCTACACTATCATATTACAAGTTTATACAAAAGTTATCTTTGCTGGCCAATCAGAAGCCAGCGTTATTGAAAACAAAACAAAAAATATTAAACATGCTTGGTATTTAGCAAACAGGGCATTTTTGCTCAATTTTGTATTTTGTGACGGGCTGTCGCTCAACTGTCATTTCACGAAATTCGCTAGTCTGTTTCTATCTTTATTTTGTTTCTGTGTGCTCCAAGTGTAGATGGCTATATTGCTGTTATACTTTGGTTGAAACAAAATCAATAAATAACTATAACTATAAAATAACTCGTAATTGTATTATTATCAAATTGCCCATCTAATAACCGCAACAAGTGCAGCAGCAAAATTAAGTGTCCCTTGCTCTTGTGCACATTTAGAATTTGTCCCTTTCCACCGAAAAGTTTGGGCATCCCTGCTCTATACTATCACATTACAAGTTTATACAGGAGTTATACTCTCTCTACAGTATCATATTACAAGCTTATACAGAAGTTATACTCTCTCTACACTATCATATTACAAGTTTATACAAAAGTTATACTCTCTCTACACTATCATGTTGAAGGCGTATACAGGAGTTATACTCTCTCTACACTTTCATGTTGAATGTGTATACAGAAGTTATACTCTCTCTACACCATCATGTTGAATGTCTATACAGGAGTTGTCCTCTCTCTACACTATTATATCATGTAAGTCAGTCCGTATGGCCTAGGGGTTAAGATGCTTACCTCTAGTCCAGACAGCCTGGGTTCAATTCCCTGGCAGTGACAAGCTGTTCAGGCTTAGGCTGACCATTCAGTCCCTGCGGATCAGGACTTAAAACAATGGAGGTTCCTGTGTGTATTTCATCTACATGCAGGATGAAGATCCACCTCTGCTCTCTTCAATCCAAGAGGAGCCCCATCTGAGTTAGGTGCATAAGTGGAGAAATTTGAGATAGCCTTTGTTCTTTCCCAAAAATGAAGCAGGAGAAGTTTTCTTCTCTATATTTTGTTGGTTGACCGCCTTTACCCCAAACCCCAACCACAAACAAGGAACTAAGGCTATCCAAATTTCTCCACTACTGCACCTGACAGCCCCATCTGCTTCCAGTTTGATAAAAGTACAACCCAACTCAAATCTCTCTTTCACTGATGCTACTGTTACTAGGTATAACTGTAGGTTCTTGTGGGAAGACATAAATAATTGTTAGTATTCTGACTCCACTTTACATTATTAGCATCAACCCAGCTGAAACCGCTGGAATGGCACATTGCTTAAACAATTTTATTAGGTCAATAACCCCATGTAATATCTAATCCACCTAATGTGCTAGTGTGCTACTGTTTGTATGTAAAGTAGTCCTACTTCATTGAATTACAAAACTCTTTCATTTCATCCTTGATAAATAGTCTAAGTACCATCAATCATTACAGAATCACTATAATTGCTTTAATCTCTTCAAACATGAAATAAGCTGGAGATTGTAAAGCATTTCAATTCAAAATATAGCTAATGTGAGAAAATCTCCAAAATCCAAGCAGATTATTAATAATGGAACACCATCAAGAGCTCTCCGAGCAAACACTGAAAATCCAACTGCTAGAGGACAATCCTAGAACATGAGAGCCCTGCAATCAGCCTTTGAATAATCCTTAAATAACCTATTAGAAATCGATAAGAGATTAATACTGGCAATCAAGTCATCAAAAATAGCCTTACCACCATTCCGAGAGAATATGGCACTCACTAAATATCATACACGTGAATGTACATGTAGTTTGTGAATGTTGTGTATTGCTGTGTACATTCATTCTCCCGATTGTAATAAGTGCATACTATCAGTAGAGTAGTAAGCTTTTGTAAATAAAGATTGCGTTTCTAATGAGTCACTCAACCTTCTAGGCAGAAGGTTACCTCTATTACCAAGCAAAGTCATTATGCGTCCAATAATACATGTATATAGAGAAGATAAGTTTATCTGCTCCCATTTTGGTAAAAAAAAACAAAACCTAACTCCAATCTTTCCAATTATGCACCTAACTGTCAATTGGTGCTACTGTTACTAGGTATAACTGCAGATTCTGGTGGGAAGACATTGCCAAAGACATTGGGTGCCCTAGCAGCTGACTTTGTGCTAGGGATTCAAAATACAGCTATGACAGCAGTCATTCAGCTGTTGTAGTTACCCTAGTATCTGCAAATAAAGGGAATATAGTTATAGGAAGAAAGTGTCTGCTGCTGTTAATTTTTCATTTAAGATGTCTGTCTGCCTCTCCGTTTGTTCATCTGGCTGGCTGGCTGGCCAACTGGCTGGCAGGCTGGCTGGCTGGTTAATTGGAATTCAGTCATGCTGATACCTGCTTAACTCTGGTAAAGGAGGTAGCTGAAAGTTGATCGGCTGATTGTTAGGACACAGTACAAATGTATTTGTGTCTAGTTCGATTGTGGAATATTTTTTGGAATAGTGCTTGTAGATTCTAACAATGTACTTGCTGTGGTGACATTGAGCAATAATTACAGCCCCTGAAAGTGACTAAATTTCCATAACCTCAAAGAACCAGATATATGTAACTAAAAATTAAAGCTTGCAAGAATGATTAATATTACTATTTTGACTCCACTTTACCATAACCACTAATTCCATTTAACCACTTGATTGCTCACACTGCGAGACTGTATTGGCTATTAGCTTAATAGGCTGTTAAACAGTTTTATTAGGATAATGCAACCAGTGTAATATCCAATCCACCTACATCATTAGTGTTGGTATGTGAAGGATGCCTTTTCCCTAAATCTGCAGCAGTCCTGCTTCATTAAATTATAAGATCCTTTCATTTTTGTTTCTATTTTCTATATTAAAAGTTCTTAGAAACTTCAATCATCCTCATTAAAAACACGGTATAATTACTATAATCTCTTTAAACTTTTTGGCAGATGTAGAACTACAACTCTATTGACCAATTTTATACGTGGCTGATTGCTGATAAGCGTATCACTTTGAACAAATTGATTGTAATCTATTTTGTAGAACTATAAATTGAGAGTGCAGGATTTGAACAGAGAAATTTTGAACAATACTGTTAAAGTATAACTATGCTTTTTCTGAGCAACCTGATACTTTTCACTTTAGTAATATAATGTACATGTAATACTTGACTCTAAATTATTTTTATCAAGGGATAATCTAATAGCGTCTGAGAATATTTCATATGGTTTAATGGTTTATACTATTTTATCATAATATTGTAGTGGCCGGAACAATCTTCTATCAGACACTATATATTATATAAGTATTTTTGTAATTATTGTATGTGGCAACAGACACTCTGAACGCCATATCTTATACTTACTTGTTATGGGCATTACTGAGCATTCATGTAACTGGGGCCAACCTCTCAGAGATAGCTGTGATTGATTTCGCACACGATTCTCATGTTTTTAAGTAACTTTTGTTATGGCCGACCTATTTTGGGTGGGCCCTTGGTCTTCCCGCCACCATCTTGTTGTGCAATTTCCAGACGGCTTTTTACTAGAAAATATTTTCCGGAAGTTAGAATACTATATAAAGCGAATGGTTTTTACTATTATTGTCTCAGCTGATGCTTGGATCTCAAAAAAGACATTTATATACTATTTATACAGAGTCTTCTCTCCAAGTACAGGTAGTTCTAGCTGATAAGGTCTTCAACCTTGATGCCCGAACAACCTACTAGGACTGAACATACGCTTTCTCAAGTATAGCAAGCAAGCATTGACTCAGGGACTACATGGGTCGTCTTGGTCAACTTATTGACTACAAATAGCTGCCGATTTTTCATGTAATGAAAAAGGCCTAGCACCACTCATAGGCTCTTCACTTTTTCAAGTAGGTCGTCCCGACCTCACACACACAGCGCAAGACATTACAATTAAATATTTAATGGTTTATATCCATACAGCTATAATACCAGTACCAATACATCAGTACCAATATTGATATTAGTATCATTATAATGATCAGTACTGTTATATTAGTACTAGTCCCATTTCACAAGGCATTTCATGTACGAGTACAACCAAGACAATTATTCAAAATGCTCCACATTTCAAGCCAGTTTTTACGCTTGAAATAGCTAATTCACTACATTTAGACTTTTACTAAATCTACTCGTACTACAGTTTGATATATTGGCATGATAAGATCAAGTGACAGATTGTAAATATATGTTACACCAAGATATATAATATAGTGGCAGATAGAGTGAGTAGAATAGAGGAAGGAAAAATCTGACGAAGGTGAGTGTTGTCAATTATAGCTGGAACTTGACTAAAACTTTACTGACCTATGAACATACTTTATTATTTATTATTAACTAAAGATATTTCAAAAATGTTACGACTTGTATAATATGAATATGATATGACTTTGAAAACACAATTATACATAATTATGTCCATAGTAAGTTGTATACCCACTCGAGGCACCACAATGTCAATGTGTTTGGTCAATGTGTTTGGTCAATGTGTTTGGTCAATGTGTTTGGTCAATGTGTTTGGTCAATGTGTTTGGTCAATGTGTTTGGTCAATGTGTTTGGTCAATGTGTTTGGTCAATTTGTTTGGTCAATGTGTTTGGTCAATGTGTTTGGTTAATGTGTTTTGTCAATGTGTTTGGTCAATGTGTTTATATGAATATAACCTGCATGTACATGTACATGATTCAGGTAGGTACAATTTTTTAGCTTACCTCAAAGCTGTAGATATACATTGTACAATGTATATGTACATGTACATGTACATGTACATGTACATGTACATAACTAGTGTCTAGTCAAGTTTAGATGCATTGGAATAATTGCACCGGTAATAATGTGCATGTTAACAATAATAATGTAGTATTTGTGGACTATTGCATTGCAATACACGGATATCTTGGCATTACAAAATAATGTAGGTTACATATTCATAGGATTTTCATTGTTTGAACTACAATCATGTAGTATACAAGCACACAATAATAACAGGTACGGTTAGCAATTTTTACTAGGAGTAAGGTAAGGTAGAGAGTGGTACGGTAAGGTGAGATACCGATATGGTAGGGTATGATAAAGTGTGATAAGGTATGATAAGGTAAATTAAGGTAGGTTTAAGGTAAGGTAGGGTATATACAGTCATGTTCAAAAATATTAACACCCCCCCCTCCCCCATTATGACCTTAGCGATCGAATATAAAAGGGACGTATCTTCAAACGACCTTGCACATCACATAATTTATTTGGACTATGCAAATTATACATCATTGCAAAGCAGAAAACCTACTCTTTCTAATAGTATTAAAAGGTTTTTCATTGAAAACATATCTACTTAATACTAGGCTTTGGAAATGAACCCAATATCGAAAATCAAATTTTGTGTTTGCTCATTGACTTCCGACCCCACAGAGACATTAACGACACCAAACAACGTAACTAAGCAAAAAATTCTTGAATTTCAACAATGCCTTAGACATAATTTAGCTATTGATAGAATTTTGGGCAAGATAAAAAAGTTCTGAATGGTACAAATTCTGTCTGTATTTGGACTGTTTTCATATAAAATTCACGCTGTAGCTATCCGAATTGCTGCAGTCTGTTAGTGTTTGATCTTCCTTATATGGTTTTTTGATGTACCTAGTAATTAAAATACACTGATAATGATAACTCTGTCCAGCAGTAGCTTTTTAGCTTAGTCCTTGCTCATGAAGGTCCACAATCACATCTTGTACAGTCTCCTTGAGGCTTTTAGGAATAAAATTTATGTGAAAACAGCCCAAATACAGGCAATATTTGTGTCATTCAGAACCTCTCTGATCTTGCAAACATTCTATTAATAGCTAGATTATGTCTAAGGCATTATTGGAGTTCAAGAATTATTTGTTTAGATACGTTGTTTGGTGTCGTTAATGTCTCTGTAGGGTCTGAAATCAATGAGCAAACACAAAATTTGATTCTCGATATTGGGTTCATTTCCAAAGCTCAGTATTAAGTAGATATGTCTTCAATGAAAAACCTGTTGATACCATTAGAAAGAGTAGGTTTTCAGCTTTGCAATGATGTATAATTTGCATGGTCTAAATAAATTATGTGATGTGCAAGGTCGGATGAAAATTTGTCCCATTTATGTTCGATGACTAGGGTTTTAATGTGGGATGTTAATATTTTTGAACACGGCTGTATAGGGTGGGTACATGCATGTTATTATTGGGTAAGGTACGGTAGGGTAAGGTAGGGCAGAACTAAGGTGATCCAGAGACTGTAGGGAAGGGTAGAGTATAGCTCAGAAGATCTGCTGCTTGCTCTATGACAATGATGGCTAGTAGGCTATCAATGGCTCTCTGTGGTTCTATGAGATTGTTGTTAGGCAGGTGCAGTTTTCCCAGATTTTAAAATAGCCATGGTCAGAGGTACCAATAAAATCCCAGAGATTAAAGTTGTTTAATCTGTTATGTAATTATGGTGTCACCCCCCCCCCCACTCAGCTGCCTTAAACTACAAATAAAGATCTAACTCTACATGTTATTTGGCCCCAATTTTTACTGGGCCGCAGGAATATGGAATACCTGCTTGACAAATAGCTGTCAGTAACCACAGGCTGGTTAATCGCTTTAGTCCACAGTGTTCGAAGTGTGTACCCACCTCAACTTTAGTGGTTATACGGCCAGCAGGCATGTATCCCCATTTTAACAGCTAGTTTTCCCCGTACAGTCACTGTGGACCTGATAGTTAGTGGTAGAGTGCTCGATTATCATTCATAGGGTCTTGGGTTCGAATCTCACCAGAGCATTTTTTTTGTTCAATTTAGTAATTAGTCAATTTGTTAGCTACTAAAAGATTAAGTGGATAGCTATACAATACTAATCTGTAAGATTGCATGCACCGTGTTCCCACCTCATTTGTTCCACTTTAAACACTGGCTGTCCATTATTATTATTGCGGAACACAGGAATTGCAAACAAACATCATTATGTGTTGGACTAAATTCATTTTTATAGATTTTTATTTTACCTACAAATTGATGATAACATGGTCAAAATATACAGATTATTGAATCTTCTCCCTTCGGGAGTTTTTATACAGGTATTTGCAATTTTTAGGCTATTTTTAGTAAAATTTCAAGTTTCAAAAAATTAAAAGAAGCATGCTGTAAATTTTTTAAAACTATTTCCAACCCAATCTCATTTGCCTTGCTAGTATACAACAACGAAATAAAGGAAAGCCCTCAGGGTTTAATGTGTGAACTTTGACATTTTTATTTTTGCATGATTGGGATATGATTGAATGCACTATCTTATAAATTTAGATAAGTGGGAATTGTGGAATAGTGAGAGATGTTAAGGTCATACAAAGGTTATCTGGTGGTTATTGGAGGAATCCTGATTCATTTGACCCTGAGTACTTTATACTGTTGGGGTAAGCCTTCATGTTACATTTAGTCTAATACCAACAATTGATACAAGATATAAATTTAAAACATATATAACCAATGTGCATATTATGAAATATATAAACTAACAGGGTTGTGCTTCCCGCTATTCTTGTCTTGTACATGTATGTAGTTAGCAATTCTATATGTAGTTAACTTGCATGAATAAAGGCTCGGCTAACTTTAGTGATATCGACTGGAGTGTGGAGTTTAAATTAGGTTCCTAAAATGCTTGTTAGTTTTGTTGCAATTGTGACGTTTTTTGGCTCTATATTCCTGTGACACTTGAAACAAAAAACAGGGGAAAAAGTCCAGTAGAAAGACAGCGTATTTTTGTGTTTTAGGAAATTTGACGCCGTATGTCACGTCCTATATTAGGAAACATTCCACACCATCAACTATCACCTATGGCGACACAGTGTGGGTGTTCGCTCTAACTGCTGCTGGTGAAGGGTTTGCTACCTTTCTTGGTGGAATATTGGATAGGAGTATAGGCACAAGAGCAGCAGCGTCCATTGGGTGTTTTATTCTTAGGTAATTGTACATTGAACATCTCTTGCGGACTACCTAAATTTCACATAGATTTATAGATACACACATGTAGGTGCATGCCATTGGTTATGATATCTGTTTAGATAATTGATCGTGGTCTAAGTTGTCCACCAATATTGTAAGTGACTTGATCGAGAGTTTTGCTGGGTGAATGCTACTTGTGATTTTTCAAGTCCGGCCCTAAAGTACAGGGCCATGCGTTTCTACAACGCAGCATCACATATATCTACTTACCTGGAGCAGTCTTGATATAGCATGGAATTTATACTTACCACATATCCACACAAGTAGTTTTTATTTCTGAGAGCTACTGGGTATGTGCCACACAGGTGCCTACTTGCACAGACTCTCCCATCCCCTCTCACTGTCTGGCATAGACCCAGGTAGCACAGTGGTGACATGGCTCCAAACTTGCAGTAGTCAACAAAAAATACACATTGTGTATTTTTTGTTGACTACTGCAAGTTTGGAGCCATGTCACGTAATGTCATTACAGTTTGTTATACCCCTCAGTCGTTTGAAAGCACTGCCTGCTGTACCTACATCAAACCACAGATATATTAATTGAAATCTAGCTGGTTTATTTTGTAGTGGGTCTACTTTTCTGTCAGCATTTACAATGAAATTTAGCTTCTATACATTTCTGGTGTCATATGGTGCGTTGTTTGGAACAGGGATGGGAATGACTTATGCTGTACCAATAGGACTTGCAATGAAGGTGGGTTGTTTTGCACAAACTGGACTGGAACTCCTACATGGAAGTCCAGAGCCCTTACCACTAGGCCACTGCTGCACCCATGTACATTGTATGTGTATTTTAGTGCATTGCACTTTCCCTGACAACTAGTGAGACTTCAACTTAAGAGTATCCCATGTATATTGTTGTAATTTTGTCATTTGACTATGGTGTTTGATGTCATATCTTGTTGTTCTATGAACGTATGTGTTGGCTACACAACTTTGATCAATGTACCAATAGTCTTTAGCATTTAGGTATAAGACTTTTTCGCCTTGCGATTTATAAGCCTGTTGAGTTGAGGCATTTGAATTATTTTCCTATATATTGGCAATGTTTAGAATTCCCATAAGCCATGTGCTTGTCTGAGTTTCAACATTTCTGCTAATGTTCTAGTGGTTCCCTAAACACAGTGGGACAGTTAGTGGAATGATATTAGCTGCTACAGGAGGCGGATCATTGATATTTGATCAACTACAGTTGGCATACATAAATCCAGGCGATGTGCCCGCTGTTGGCTCTATGGAGGTAAATGGTACAACATCTGATGACGAAGAAAAGTAAGATATGCATGTACAACTCTAGCTGCATGGCATTCAGTTCTATACAACCTTTACAATATGTATGCTACTATTATTTCGTTGGCCCACATATCAATATAAAGGGTATGCTACATGGACGCACAACTTCTGCGAATATCGCCAGTTTAAAAAACGGAAAACGTTGTTAGGTGCTACACAGAAGTTGCGTTTTATTGTAAACAAAAGAAGTTGTCTACTCATTAATTCAACTGAAGGCAAGAGTAGATGAATCCAAGCAATTAATGTAGCCTGTGAACCTACAAAATAATAATTGGGGGTTGTGATACATTTACATTCAATCTCTTTAGGATTAGCCCTCCATATTGTAGCTTAAATTAAAACCTCCACTATTTTAGCAATATATCGGAACACGCAGGTTAAATTAGTTCTGCTCGGTGGAAACTAAGTTCAACTAAATGTTTCCTATACGTAACGAGCACCTGAGAGGCTTGACTTGAATTAATTTATGGTTTAAGATGCACACGATAGCTTGACTGTTGATTTAATTTATTTACCTCGTGTTTATAATAAGGATTGAACTTTTCCCACAGTGCTGGTCTTTTGTTGGATTAATTTAAACAACATAGCTATACAGCTTTCGTCCATTTTGCGGTCAGTAGAATATAGCACAAATTGAAATTTAAATTAAGTTATTAAATCAATTTCAATTTATACAATGGTTTTATTTTATTATCCTAAAAGCTAAACTCAACTGCTAGCACCTTGTCAAAGCATCTAAGTTAGCTGTAGCCAATCAACACTCGATTCGCATTTTGAAACGTTAAAAATTTATAACATGCAATAAACATGCGATTTCGCAAAAGTTAAACATCAGTAATCGCAAAACGCAAAATTTATGCGATTCGCATAAATTTTGCGTCCGTGTAGCATACCCTTAACTGTTAATGGCTTTAGAGAAAACCCTACGTTGTAGTTCTGCTAGACTTTCTGAGATCACTCTGGTAAATATTTTATGATGTTCGCTATTGTCAATGCTTAGCTAACTTTAGTTCCAAAAAATAGCTAAGAGAGAGAGAGAGTACAATAACCGCTTTCAGAGCTAAAACGTTAATGAAAATAAGCCGAGGTTTCGAAAGTGCCTATTGTAACGATGTTGTGTCCGGCTGGGTAGCTGAAGCGCAGCCATATAGCAGGTCAGAATGATCGGGAGTTAGGACCGGCTAAGTAAGAGGAACTAGGGCTAGAGAGAGTGAGTAGGTCTAACCCGAACAGGGCTGTAGACACAGGACAAGATAGTGGGTTGAATAAGAGAGATTCTGGGGCCGGAAGGTACTGGCCGAGTCCTCCGAGTCAGCACAAGACCTGGTGGTGTGGGAAGACTTCTATAGCTAGATAGAACTAGCAGAAGTCAAACCTACAGCTGTGGGGAGAAGGTTAGACTGCTGGTCCCTAGTGCATAGGAAGGTGCTTGAAAGACCCCAGGCCATAGAAGAGTGCCTGGTGTCTTACTGTGAGCAGTAAATAGTAACAGGCAGTTCAGTGTAGTCAGGGCTGTAACAACTTTTTTGGCTCAAGGGGCAAAGAGCTCGGGCCAGAAAATCTGGCAGCTCAGGCTGATAATAAAGAGAGCTTAAAATGTTCCAGTCCAGTTCCAGTCAAATATGCAGGCCACTAATACCGTCTTTCAGACTATAACATTGGCCATAAATTTGTGATTATTGGTCAATGTGTACAAAATTCAATTTTGAGAATTGACGCCAACAAATAAGTATAGTAAAAAAGCAAAAGCACATAAATCATAATATTGACAGTATATACAACTATCACGACAAGCGTTCAAGTAACGGCAAGACAGCACTATTAATAGTGAATGATATAAAAAGCACTGTCTCTTGGGATGCTAGGAATGTTTTAGCCAAAGAGCCCAAAGAAGACAAGTGCTGTAAGATTCTTTAGCCTTTAGTTAGTTAAAATCTCACGACCCTTTCCCAATAAGTCATTTGTCCACAATATTTACGTAAGGAAATCATCTGTTTATGAAGGGACAAAGAAATGTTTATTTGGGAAAAAGAACTCCCCTCTCTAGATGGAAATCACTTCCACAATACTGCCCAAGTGCCACAAAAATAACTTTCTTTACCATAGATTTACTTGACTGTCGCTATTTTAATATTCTACAAATACAACTACAAATTCAGTTATAAAGCAGCAGACCAACAGCAAACATGTAATGGTTGGCTCTGCACCATTTGTGTCTTTGCAATTTATTATACTGTAAATTAATCAATATTGTATTACATATTTTATCACATCGAATAGCAGAAGACTGCTAAACTTTACCTAAATACCTAGAAGTCGAAACAAGGTAATAATATTATACATTTATACAATATTTGAATTTATTATATTGCTAAATTTGGAATTTATCTGCTAGTATATTTGTGTATGCCGTGAAACATTTACAATTTCTTACTCTATATGTCAGTTATAGCAACAATTTGTAACTCATAAACTCATATTTTAATCGGCATTTTCAATTTCAGTTTTCACGGTGATTAAATAAATATTACAAACATCATCAGTCGAGACTTCTTTGAAACAACTGGGTGTGAGAGGTTATAAGTGCAAAAATTTTTTTTTGACTTTTATGCAGCAGAGTATAGCCCTAGACCATCTGTTTTTGCTAAAGTTTCAAGTTTTGACACATAGCTGCCCAAATTTCATATTTTCAGAAAAACTTGGTTGCATTATCAATATTGCTTAGAGCCATAAAGTGACAAGTGAAATTGTAAACTTTTGGCACCAAACAACTTGCTGTAGCCTTTATTTGCACTAACAATTTCTTGGGTTTTGTAGTACATGTATATTGTGTAATTGAGGTTGGAGAGAAAGTGTGGACACTTTGTTAAAAATCCTTCTTAGTTTGAGTTGGTAACTTTTGAGGTAAAGAATATCTGGTTATACAGTATTAGTACAGTTGATATTCTGGTTAGAAGGAGAATTTTGGTGATGAAGATAATGTTCTGGATGATTTAGTTAAATTTGAGTAAGATGAGCTTGATTCTGGAAGTGAAAACGTAGACCTAGGATCTGAACAAGAAGGATTGGACAATGGTTCTGACTTTGATGCCGCTCCAGAATCAGACACTCTCACAGATGAGGAGCTACATGCAGAACCTAGTCAGTGTTATTGACATCTACCTTACTTATCGCACTGGTAGCAGCAGCTCCATCATATGCTAGCAGAACGCTCTAGTAAGCGCAAATGAAATCTGTAGATGTATAAGAAGGGAAAAAACAAACATAAGCGGCAAAAACTGTGAACTACAAAATATAGTTCAAAAGTTATTAGAAAAATAGGAGCAAGGTGTGGCTGCAAGTAAACCAATGTTGAAGACATCTCAGATGAGGATTGACGACCAATTCTGGGGGAAAGGGAGCGAAAAATCTTGAAGGAACGCCTACAGACTGGGTCTATCCCATAGTGAATATCTTGGAGCCAGACGGATCACTGCGCATTTGTCTTGACCCCACTGAGCTAACAGCTAAACAGGTGCATTAGACTAGAATACTTTGCTTTGCCAACAGCCACTGAGATATTTTCAAAATTATTGAATTCTAGTGTATTCTCCTCATTAGATGCAACCATACTTACCAAGTAGCCTGGGTAAAAAATCTGGCTGGGTGAAAGGGTGCGGGAGGGGCAGAGGAGCACCCCCCCCCCCCCCCCGCATTCAAAATATTTTTTTGTGAGCCACTAAAATGACAGTAGTTAGGGCAATTTCACTGGTATTTGTATGCTGCTCTAGTTGTCAAAAATATGTTCATATTACATGCATATTGGAATGGTTTTAAAATGGTGAGAAGAATTAGAATAAGAATGAAATTGCAAAGAGTGCTTTTGGTTGGATTATCTAAAGAAGACCTATAAAACTTGCTACAACATAAAAATTTATTAGAAACCAAATTTTTGTTTCATTTTATTAAATTATAAACATATAAATAGCTTTATTCATGAAAACAATGAATTATAATAATAATAATTGTACTGGCCACTGGGGGTTGACTTGAGAACAACGGAGTTTGATAGGATAGGATATTATCTTAACTCTATTTCAATCCTCTAAACCCACTAAACTCTTGAAAACTGTAACAAAATTGTATAATAATAATATAAATGATAGCTAAATATAGAATAATAACATGCAGTAAGCTATAATATTCACTTGTATTAGAATGACCACAAATATGTACTCAAAAAGGTATTAATTGCTTAGGTATGACCATTGACAGCAGTCAAACCACAGTATTTGGCATCATGACAAAGTAATAATATTATTGGATAAATTACCTCTTTTGAGTCTCCCAGTAGCAGTAATACAATATAAGTTTCTGGTTGTAAAATATCTGCTCCAAAATATAGCAGATCTTGATGTTATACACTCATAGTAACATTGGGCCTTTTGATTTCCATATTTCAGAGGTATACTTATATAGGAGTAAAATAGATAAAAATACCAATAATTGATGTCATATTGTGACATCATTAGCTGGGTATGTATGTACTTGCAGTCACATTGGGTCAGCACTGAATCATCTTTAGGCAGCATATTATGACAAAAATAACAAATCGGGTAAAACTGGTTCTATCTAGCATAATGAATAATACAGGATGTTTGTCAAAATGTAAACCTGTAAATAAAAACATGCATCCTGGTATAAGGTAGTAAAAAAACTGTATGTCAGCAAATGTGAATCAAATGTTGGCCATTTACAATAATAATAATTCAGTATTTTCATAAGTTAAGTTTATAATTATTAAATTAAAAATTATAATCATAATGTAAGCCTGTCTTTTGAACTTCAGAATCATTGAGAATAAACAAATCTTCCAAGCTTTTAGATGACGTGACAGCTTTCAGACAACAGCTTTGATATGCTTCTGGGTCAGCGTGTGCCTGGCTATGTCATTGTTACCACCATCAGTAATATACTAGAGGGTGCAGAAGGCATAATTGCCGAGTCTTTTGCTTGTCTGTACTGTGAGAATTGTTTGGCTTAACAGCTAAATTAACATCCAATAGACTAATAATGTAAACATTATTTGTACCAAGCAAATAATTATAATATCAATGAGTGAATTTTCATTTGCGTGGTGGTTGTCATCGACATTAGAGCGTTTATATAAAATAGCTCTCCACTGTTGGGGAGGCTTTAGTACACTGCGAATGTAGCTCAGGAATTAGTCAGAGTTTGGGCTATCACTAGTGGCAATTGGCATAGACACAACAGTCAGTTGACATCGAACTACATTAGAAATAAACGGTGTGTAGCATATTATATTTAGCAAAATTCCCCAGGATTTGCGACGCTCAACCCTTTTTCAGTCAGTGTTTTGAAAAATCCAAATGAAATAATAAATAAATTTTTTTAGAGCAGCAATTTTCGAATACCCGGGGTATAAATCAGGACATTGGTACAGTGTAGGGACAATTTTCAAATCCCCGGGGGTGTCTCGAAAAACCCGGGACACTTGGCAAGTATGGATGCAACGCCAATCGCCTCGTGTAAACGCTACATTAAGGTCATCAGGGTCAAAACATGCATATGATAATGTACTTATTATAATAAATGGATTGTAACTATTTAGAGGGACCTCTGTCCTACAATTGTATATAACCATGTATAAAGATAGGTTTAACTGTAAGTAGGCCTATATGACTAGTTACAACCAGATTGAGCAATTGCACAATACAATATAATAATAATAATAGAGCACGAGTACACAAGATGAGATAAATGCAAGAGTAATTATACAGTACAAGCACTTTGTGCTTGGTCTGCGACGCAAGCTTCATTGCAAAATTTGCTCGCGGATCATTTTTACAATAACTAATCGTGAAAATAGCCTTATAATGCACGATGCCTACCAATACTAACAGTTACGACTGAGGAAATAGCCTGACGAATGCCAGATTGAGCAATTGCACAATACAATATAATAATACAATATAATAATACAATATAATAATACAATATAATAATACAATATAATAATACAATATAATAATACAATATAATAATACAATATAATAATACTGTATAATAATACTGTATAATTACTCTTGCAAATGCAAGAGTAATTATACAGTATAGTACATGTCAGAGCCATAGAGTAGGCTCTGGTACATGTGTATGAGTAGCTGCCAAGGCACTAGTGTGCATTTAATGTTAGTTCAATAGAGGCTGAGGCTAAGTGGCTAAGGCTACGAAATGTCTTGCCTCACCACAGCATTCTCATTATTGTGGAAATTTATTTAGTCAGTCAAAGGAGAAAAAGTCTTCTGTCTCGGAACAGCCAATTGGCCATTTTTAGTTATTTCTACAAAGGGCTTGGCAGCAGAGTGATTTATTGCAAAGTTCATAAAAAGAACCACTGGCCATTATTCTGTCTAAATGGTTATAGTTTATGGTGCTTACAAGTTGCAGAATAGTTTTATAACTATTATAACTATTATGTGTACTAGCTATGTTCTTCTAAGCTCGATTAATGTATGGTGCTTGTAATGACTTGTGGTAGCTAATGTCCTGGATGCTGTAAACATCAAAACTGGATGAAGGCTAACTAAATTTATGGTGGAATTAAAATTACCTTGCATTCACCAGCCAACTACCATCATTGGGATTCTTGCCAAGTTTAAATGGGGTGAGAGAGAAATTTGTTGGTGTACTGACAAAATTAAACTGTAAGTACATGTAAGTACTTGTACACTGTAAGTACATATCAGATATGGCCTATGGGAAAGCTCAGAGATGATAATTGAATGTGATAATACAATGGAAAGTGTATGAGAACTACAGAGAGCAGTAGAGAGTATGGATAGGACTATATAGGCTTATTGACAGTATAAGCTTATTTAAATATAGCCCTATACAGACCTCATTGCACATACCCTAACAGATTAAAGGACTGCAGCAAGGCCCTCTCCCATTTGGTCTTGGCGAGTATGAACCCCAATGTTGTAGGTGGGGAACACTAAGGCGATTTTAATTTCACCATATATGGTTAGTTAATGCCCTTTTTGACCACTAGCGATCTAAGATTGTAAAAAGTAAAAAAGATTGCTTTCCATTGCAAGGTTTGCAATTTTTCAACTTTCATTTTAGATATATCACCAATGAATCAGTTCTTAGCAGAGTTCCTGGTCTGTTCATGCTATCAGGTGGTATTTATCTGACTCTACAACTTGTCGGGATTTCCCTTCTCTTCCCAGTAGATTCAGATGAGAAGGATGAGGATACAGAACTGTTAGTTAACAATGAAGCTCTTCAACAAGTGTTAGTAAATTCTACTCTGCTGCTGTTCTTTGACGGCAATACTAAACTGAATGTGGCCTGCTCAAACATATGCTCTTAGAAATAGATGCGTATAAGAACAGCCTTACGCGCCTGTTTGTTTATCGATTGTGATGCCGTTTTCCTAAAATTCTAAAAATTTTCCACAGAGCCATGCAATGTGATGCAGCAGACAAAGATCAACTGCCAACAAATCTCATTGACGTTCCTCCATCACAGATGATTAAATCTAGACCGTTTATAACACTTTGGGTTATCTTCTTCCTCCAATCTGGTTGCACACTGCTAGTGTCCAGCCTGTACAAAGCTTATGGACAGGATGAAGTAGTTAATGATGACAGGTTTCTGAGTGCTCTTGGATCTGTGTCTGCCTTGTGTGCGGCAGCAGGAAGGCTGACGTGGGGTGTGATCACTGACAAACTGTCGTTCAGGGTGAGCTTTTCAGTTATAGCAAGGGTTCTTAATTCATAAATCAAGACCCAAAGCTAAGTGTTCAGTGTAGCTTCCTAAGATCTTCTACGAAGCAATTTTTATAACCAGCTGTTTTAATAATATTGTAGTAATTTACACAAATACAGCACTGCTGATATTTTTGGTGAGTTTCATTACTTAAATATTTAAAATATGAACCTAATCATCACACTGATTGTGATTTCTTAATTTCTCGATCTACTTCATCGGTTCACTTTGTGATTTAAGCTTATAATATGTACAGTACATGTAAGCAACAGATCTTTCTTCATAAAATTATTTTAGATTCCGATGATCGTATCAACAAGTATCCTGACATTCCTCTTTTCCACACTCTATCTATCTCATGTGTTTGCAGACACAGTTGGAAAACCACTGCTATTCGTTTGGATTTGTCTTATCCTTTTCACATGTTCTGGTAACTATGCAATGTTTCCAGTGGCATGTGCTAGAGTTTTCGGAACTGAAAACATCACCCTCAACTATGGAATTCTGTTTACTTCAAATGTAAGCTTCAGACATGTCGATTCACATTGAACAGGCTTATACTCTAGCTATGCCACACCCACAACCTTACCTTCTCTTTATGGCCATGATTATAAGTTAAAATACAACCTAATACTGTAAAACTAGGGTTCTCTAGAAGATGTTTCCTAGAGCAACTATGTGGATAAGCATAATTGTTGTACAACTATTATAGTTTAATACAGCCCAGATATTGCTATAACTTTGAACTATTTCTGTTTACAGGGAGTAGGAGGGCTGTTGGCAGCTACTTTAGTCAGCCTATTAATGCAGACGATACATTCATATGGAGTGTTCATACTATGCGCTGCTCTATCAGTGATATGTAAGTTATCTTCCCTTACCAAAAAGTTAACCATATAGTCATGTGCAGTATTAATATATATTCGATTAGGCCTACACTACAGTTGTCGCAGGTCATGCACATGTACATATCTGAATGTTGCCAATTTACAAGAAAATAATAGCTCATTTATTATTCTGCGCGTTTATAATGGCTTTCACACATTCCTGAATTTCAGTCGACATATCAATTTTTGGTAAATCACCAAGTGTAAAAAGAGTTATTGGCCAACGATTTTAGAACATTAAGTTGTCGCAATTCTCTAGGGCAATAAAAGACTATTGGCAAACGTAGTACTATTTTCAAATTTGGTCCAATAATCTAACACGCAATTAGTTGGAGTTTCCTCAGCGACTTTCATTCTCAGTAGTTTGACCAGTAATTTGACCAGTAGTTTGACCAGTAGTTTGACCAGTAGTTTGACCAGTAGTTTGACCAGTAGTTTGACCAGTAGTTTGACCAGTGGTGTTTTGAAGGAAAAAGTAGGTGGAAGAATGGTGGGGCTTTTCTATTTTGAACTACAGTACTTTGCTTTTGTACCAATCAAACATAGCCTAGGTTTAGAATGTTTCCTGAAGAGAAATATAATTCTGCTTATTTTATAAATAAATTTGAAAATTTAATTTAAAGTTTAATGCCTGCCTATTAGCTTTGGAATTGTGGTTTGTTTGACAGACTATAGGTTTTAAATATGTAAGCATATGTAAGTACATGTAAGTACATGTATACGTAAGTACAGTCTAAGTACGTGTATACGTAAGTACATGTATATGTAAGTACATGTATATGTAAGTACATTATAAGTACATGCATATATTGTAAGTATATAATTATGTGAGTGCATGTGAGTACATGTAAATATTGTATTGGTCTTTCTACTGTATGTATTTCTTTGTGTGCTGTAGCTCTACTTCTTGCTATCTCATTCAATGGAAAAGGTGCTGATGGAAAAACTGTGTAAACCATGACTACTTCTTTTGTTCATCAATATCTCTACCCTTCCTTTATCACATTATATCCACTGACAGGAGTTGTACTCTCTCTATGCTATCATATTGTTATTATAACTATTAACAACATTTTTTATTCAATCTGTTTTATTATATGCATGAAATGATAAAAAATCTGTGAAGTTATATACATATGGAAAAAAACATTATATAAAGTTCATGTACATGAATTTTAGCTGATAGAATTCATTTTCTCTTTGTATTCCACATTGTACATAATTATGTGCTGACAGATTTATTGTCTCCCTACTAATATGCCCATAGAATCATTTTATCAACTGGGAGAGATTATACTCACTCTATGTTATAACATCATACTTGCTGACAGTAACCACTCTATCTACATATAATTATACTCAGTCTCTCTCTTTACTATAAAACTATACCTACTGACAGGAGTTGCGCCCTCTTTTTATTCTCTCCGCTATTACATTATATATAGCAACCGTGGTTTATTCTCTCTGCACTATTGTATACTTTTTATGATAATAAATACTTTTTATGGTAATAAAACTTTCTGAACTTTAATTTTGTTACTCATACTATGTAAAGTGCTGCAGTTTCAACACTAAGAATGAAGTTACCACCTTTCTTTGCACAGTCAGTCAGCTAACAAGTAGTCTATTTTATCATCGTTTACACAATGCTGTAATTTATCAACAGTTTATACCAACTACTAGCGGCGAGCGGCCAACGCTAATCACAACTACATTATATAGTGACATGCTCCAGTGAGCAGTAGGGGTCAATGAGTTCAACATGCTGAACTTTAAACCCCGCCGCTAACTAACACGTGCTAGCTGTAGTATAGTAATAGTTAACCACATTGTGGTTAGCGTTGGTCGCTCACCGCTAGTAGTTGGTATAAACGGCTGTGTGAATGTAGCATTACGCATATGAGATCAAAAGTTACGGTAGAAGGCCACCCATGTACGTCAATAACATGACTTCCTACAACTTGATCATAATCCAATGCAAAATAAAAGAAATTAACTGAATTTGAACCGAGAAATCTTGAACAACTGCAACACTGTGTGAATAGCCAGTCAGTGATCAAGGTCTTGTGAAGTGTAGCAATAGAGAAATTTGAATAGCATTAGTTCTTCTTTTACAGCTGAGGTTTGTGGTTAAATCGATTAACCAATGAAATATATTTATAATTGATACAAATTATTTCGTGAGGAAAGAATTTTCTCCCCTCTTTATCAGCTGTTCAGCTAAAGCTCATATTGAATCTTTGGTGGAACTGGTGTTAAATAAGGCGTGTATCAGAATAGGTGCCAATAGCTTCATGTCATCTACTACGAATTGCTCCTATAAATTCTTCTCCAAAACTGCACAGCTACCCCATTCCCATCATTATTATCTTGCTGTGTAGCTACACTATAAATCATACACAGTCATGTCCGTCTGAGGAGAATGTCCTGTAAATAAGGATTGTTTTTCCAATGACTCACTCATCACTTTTGGCAGAAGATCAGTTCTATGATAAGGTAATTGGCTGGTTGGGGAATTTCCTCAGCCATGTTAGAAACATGTGCACTGCTGTCTATCTCAGTGTACCGATTGCCGCCTGGCCTAATTGTCAAGAGTTGCCTTCAGTTACTAGATGTGGTGACTGCTTGCCCTTCATAGTTGAAGTAATATTCTCTGCTTTGGACGACACCCTAGTGGTGTTCATCGGTATTCTATTTTCTCTTTAGTTGTGTTACTGTAATTACAAGATACATGGTTCGCTTTGGCAGCATCTGCAGTTCGTTGACCACTCACTACTTCACTACTTCTACTATACCATTGCTGTTGTTGATTGTTGTGGAGAAGCTGATACTATTAACTTTCATGGCAGCTGTAGGTTGTACAGTTTCGAGGTACAAGAGGTGCAGGTCTTTGCATATCTGACCAAAATTCTGGAATCAAAAGTGGGATGTGTTCCGTTACTTTGATCTTTTTTTGAGACGAATAGTGCTTGAAGTTGCACTTGTAAATTCTAGCAATGAAAATTCACTTGCTTTGGTGACTGTAGCAATAATTGCCACATTGCATCCTGACCACTATGAAAAGGTATTATTGTTCCAAATCCTGTAACGTATTTTCCAATAATGAAGGTTAGTGAAAATCTTCCATAATCTAAAATAGCCAGATATATGATGTACATGTACAGTATGTTTCTGAAATTCAATGGTACATATTATTTTTCCCACCAAAACATATTGGTACATGTATATGTACTTCCCCTCTTTTCTACATCTAAAGTACTTCCACTTCATGTAGTAAAATAGATGTTTCCTTTCACTTATGGCAAATTATCTGCTACGTGAAAGGATTCTCAGAAACATTAATCTAAATCTGATTATAAAAGATTATAACACTTCAAACTGATTGGCAGTCACTGAAGTACATCTCTAATGATTAGTGCAAACAATTCCCTTCTTACAGCAAGGTTGCCAACTATCGTTGGCATAAGAAATAAACAGACAATGTAAATTTTGAACTGATAAAATGTTTAACAAATGCAATATTATTATTATGCTCTTTCTGGACAGCCAGACACTCTTAACTATTATGTACTACATGTAAAATGAATTATTTTGTTTCAATTAATTTGTTTTATACATGTGACAAGGCACTAGAAAAACAAAAACTCTTTCTTAAACATATCCAAATGTGTATGTATTGACAGTAATAGGGAGATAGAGTAATAAAACTTTGATAGTATTGCATCTCTCATTCTACTGGTTGACCAATATTTTTATGCCAGCAAAGTGCACATAAATTTAACTTGCTCGACATGCTACATTAAGATTTCTGCTAAATTCATCAAATTTGATTTGCTGAAGAGATTAGATTGATTAAAATATTTTAGCTGTAGGTGCCAGCAGAGTGTACATGTATATGTACAAGTGATGTGAAGTTGGTCATATTGATATCTGGGATCTGTAATAGTTCTGACTTAAGTTTCTCATTGATCATCCCATTAATCATGATGTGGATGGCTAAGTCCTCTCTGAGGCCTCCCAGCTGGCAGGAGTGTGACAACTTCAAAACTCGCTGAATGTAGTCTCCCAACTCCTCACTCTGGCTCTGTTTCAAGTTCAGGAAGCGGTGTCGCAAAATTGTCTTGTTTTCCCTTTTTGAAAAGTATTCTGCGAACTTATCTACTATGTCCTTAAATTGTATATCTTCCACTGCTATCTCAAATGTGTCAAAGATTTCCATCCCCTCCTCACCTAGACTGTTCAACAATGCTGCTCCCTTTCTCTTACTCACTTCTTTCACTTTCCTCTCAGCGTCAGCTTCTGTGACTTTTGCAGCAAAATCTATAGAAATAGCTGCTATTTCAAATCGTTTCAGGAATTTGTTCCAGCTTTCTATTTCATTGTCAGGCTCTATCTTCAGTTGAGGGATGTTCATCTTGTTTGCCATATCGTATTTTGGTCAAGTTCCAAGTGGAAATGAGTTTTGTTTAGTTTTTGTCTCCCTCTTTTCCAATTTGAAGCGGTCTTCCTCTATTTGCTTGTCTCTCGTGCTCTTCTCCAAGATGATTTTACCCGTGGTACCATGTGAAGTGACCCTTAGAGAATATAATATAATGTAATAATATTATACCTTGCATATAGATAGATGTTTGCTCAGTCTGTCTCCTAGATTTCTTTGTCTCCAAAATCCCTCCTTCTCTGTTCTCCTCACTCTCCGAAAGTCCCCGTAATTCCCCCAATCCTCTCGCCATCCGGTCCTTAACCAATCACCGTGTCTGTTGCATATCGCATCGTATCGAATCCATTATTTCCATTTATCTGAATGTAACTATCACTAGCGTCCTTCACAAAAATATTTTAGCTGTAGGTGCCAGCAGAGTGTACATGTATATAACGGCAAATTATGGAGAGTAGAGTAGCAGAAGAAGGAAGCGGAGACAGGTAAGAACTGCTAATTTCATTTTTATCTTCATAAAAAGCTACCAGAATGGTATTATAATTTCATTAGGGCTGTGCGGTTATCAAAATATAAGGTTGACAACGAAAAAAATTTTCTGGTACTATTCATCATAAAAATGTATGCTGCTGCAAACGTCTTCAGATATAATATTGTGATAGATCGGCCAACTGACCCGACACCCAGACCAACCTATGCCGAGATCATCAGGAAGACCCTGATACCTAAATGCCTGTTGTCACTCCTGAATAACTCTAGAAAGGCCATAGCGTCTGGGTTGCTTACGAATTAACCATGCATTGGCATTGTCTTACTATATACTCTTATACATGCATTGACATTACCTTACTACATAATCTTATACATGCATGGACATTACCTTACTACATAATCTTATACATGCATGGACATTACTCTATTACTATTATAATCAACTGCTCATGCATAGTGTGCTTTGTATTATTGTTATTATTAACCAATCGGGTTATCGCATTTACACATAGTTTAACTGTACTATGTATGCAATTATCTATTTAGCCTGATTGTATCTTCTAAGTCTTTTACCTGTACACTTTTCGGTGATGTCTCTAAACATGGCAATATTTATATATTATCCATACTAGACTATTGTAAGCCCTTTTGGTGGCCGACGTCGGGGAAACTACTCTATTTTCTGTATGAAATCAGTTGTTGAATAAGCAACATCTTCTAACTCAACCTAGAGGCTTACTCTTGCAGGCGGGTAGCTCCACCCACAGGTCTTCTTAGACCTAAGCGGCTCGAGCTCTCTCCATACTCGCTTAAGCAACTCTTTCTACACTCCTTATGAGTTCTGCACCATCGGACTTTGGCCAATCCCGGATTCCTTATGAATCTAACATCGGGTCTAAGTCCTTAGAATATTACTACTTCTTTCTCCACTCCTTTGGAGTATAAACCTACAGACCTACATGAACCCTGGACTCTTTCATGAGTCTCAGGCTCGGCCTACGTCATTATCAACAATACTAGAGCATTAACTAACTGTTCACTCTTTATGTAATGTGTGGAAGGTAACTTGGTCGTCCTCTACCAACCTCCAAGTCCTTCCCATACCTGTGCCATATCGGCACTCGTATGTACACAGCTCAAAACATTACAATATCGACAATTGTGCTGAGACTGCTAACAGATAATTACAAGCTTTCTCTACTATGAGTGGATTATGTCACAATCTCTCTTAAGTTCATTGAAAAGAAAACTTGAATACTTTTATAAAAGAGCTAATGCTGAAACCTTGGCAAATGATACAGTACTTGTTTATTTCTGTCTTATTTCTTATAAACCTTTATAGGGATCGACCAGATTTCATCATTGTATGTTATATACGGATAGTCTCACAAATTAAAGTAACATTAAAATTGCAGAAGTGCGAGAAAGATGGCCAGTTCTTACAAAGGTTATCTGGTCATTATTGGAGGGGTTCTGGTTCATTTGACTCTAAGCACTGTGTATTGTTGGGGTAAGTCAGCATTAATGCAGGAACTCAATATCAAATGCCATTTAAAACACAACTAATGGGATAAGCTATATAGAGTGTACATATTTTTCTTAATATTATTAATTCCATATTCGAATACTTTACATCCTTGGCAATTAGCATGGTTTTTGTGCCACTTGCTGTTGCACAGTTTGTTGAAAAATGGTTGAGATAGTTTTTTTTGATACTGTGGTAGCTGTGAGGTTTATTGTCTCACTATTTGGTACTCCTAAACCAAACTATATCTGGTTTACTCATAATAATTTCATCTTTACTGCTTGGAAATCTTTCTCATTAGACTACCAGGATTCTGTACCAATTTCTGTTTCCCCATTCCAATACTATATAAAGTACACTGTTTTTGTGTTCATTGTCTCAGTCCATGCTTGGATCTCAATAAAAACACATCTATACTTATATACAGAGACTTTCACTTCATAGATAGGTCATTCTAGTCGTTAAGGTCTTCGACCTTGCAACACGAACTGCCTACTAGGTCGGATCACTCTCTTTCTCAGTATAGTAAACAAGCATTGACTCGGGATCATATGGGTCGTCTTGGTTAGTTATTTGACTACTAGTACCTGCTAATCTTTCATGTAATGAGAAGGCCTAGCACCACTCATAGGCACTTCATTTTGGACTCGGGAGTCGTCTCAGGACGATAGTACTAAAACCCAAAAACCATTACATTATTTCAGGAAATCTGGCCCCCTATGTCACTTCCTATATTAGGAAACATTCCACACCATCAACTGTCACCTATGGCGACACAGTATGGGTGTTTTCTATAGCATCTGCTGCTGAAGGTTTTGCTACATTTCTTGGTGGAATATTAGAGAAGAGAGTTGGCATAAGACTAGCCGCCTTAGTTGGATGTTCTATTATAAGGTACAGGAAATTATCTGCCTAAAGGTGCAAACACACAAGAGCGTTTTTGAGCGAATTTGACGCTCGCGAATCGCCAGAGTGCCAACGCTCAGCCAGCCGAGGTATTGAGACGATTCACACGACGCTGATTGGCTGCTAAACAGAGTTAGTAAACATAAACATGTGGCTTATAGCGGAGTGAATACATACTGAAAGATCATCCACTGATTGGCAAATGGCTGCACTCTTTGTTCGCCCCGTGTGTTTTTCAAGGGCGTAGCATTTAACGCTTGCCCAGAAAACACTCGCTCGCTCGCTCTCGTGTGTTTGCACCTTTATACAAGTGTCATATCCAATAATTTCTTCTGCAGGCATTGAATTGTTCAAATAGCGAATCAAAATAAAACTTGTTTTCTCTTGAGCTTCCTGTTCCAGCAGGTAGTCCAGTGCTGGAGTGTAATGTTAGATATCCATCTTTTCTGTTTTGTAGTGGATCTACCATTCTGTCAGCATTTGCAATGAAAATTAGCTACTATGCATTTCTGGTCTCGTATGGTTTGTTATTTGGGACAGGAATAGGGGTTGCTTACGCTGTACCAATAGGACTTGCAATGAAGGTGGGTAGTGTTTTATAGCCAATATCAGTTCCTGTGATGCATGTTATTGCACAGCGTATTGCATGGTGCATTGTACAGTTTAAAGCAGGTTGTATTAAATTAAAAAGAAGTAGCTACCCGTTACATTGTATTGTGTATTAACACCTTGTCTACTGTTTACTAAAGACGCAGAGCCCGCTGATGTTTCCAGTTAGCGGTGTGTACAGTCATCATTTTTTTTGCAGCAATCACAAGGAGCTACTCCACCTCCTGCTGCCAACTATTAAATATTGTTCCCAAACAATGAGTGATTTTAAATTAACCTCCTAACTTTTTACCACAATTACTTAAAGTTTCGCAATCCCCTCTTGAGTGCTCATTAAATAGGTATATTAAATGGTACATACATGTACATGTACATATACATGTATATGTACATGTACATGTACATATACATGTATATTATGTACATGTACATGTACATGTACATGTATATGTACATGTATATGTACATGTACATGTATATGTACATGTACATGTACATTAACAGTAACTTAAAACAATTGAAAAACAAGTAGCTGTAGCTCCTGTGTTGCCTCCCTTGTTTTTTAACAAATATTAAACATGCTTCTAAATAATATAGTGCAGGGTACTTTGTTTAGTTGGTTTATAAAAACATTAATTGATCTGTTTTTATCATTTCTTATGTAATCAATTGTTCTAGTGGTTTCCAAAACACAGTGGGACAGTTAGTGGAATAATATTAGCTGCTACAGGAGGTGGAGTTTTAATATTTGATCAGATACAGTTAGCATACATAAATCCAGGTGATGTGCCTGCTGTTGGCTCTATGGAGGTAAATAGTTCCACATCTGATGACGAAGAAAAGTGAGTAGAAACTGTTATATTTTTATTAGTTTATACTTGGTTAAGAACAGCCGATTCCCGTAAAGGCCATTTGTGGTGTTAGAAAGGGCATCCAAGCTTATAATACTCTTGTGCTGTTTTGTCCCCTTCTCTACCCAAATTAGAAAAAATGCTGATCTCATTAGATCCTAGCTTTCTTACTTGGGATTACTAATGGGAAGTACACTGTATAACTAAAAAGGTTTCACCCTGCTAATGACTTTGTAAGAATCCTTACAACAGTTCACTTCACGCTAACAACATTTGTATAATGTATGCCGACATGACTCACTCAAGGGTCACACAACTTCCACTATATTATTTGTAAAATTTTTGAATCCGTACCTGTAGCTGAATTTCTGGGACTAAATACATTGCAAACTGATATACCGAAAGGCCTCACACCCTATTGGTTTACACTGAATAATACCTTACAACTACCTGCAGCTCGCAATGTCAAATTTAACCAATCAGTTTCTTGGTGACTATTCACTCCCAAATTAATATAGAATCGGTCTGCATTACTGTTTTAAAACTCTAGGAAGGCCAAATTGTCAAGCAGGCACCAGGGTAAGATGTGCTGTCAACTGTCCAATAGTGAATTGTAACCTTTTAATGGGTGTAGAGTTGTCACCATGTCACCACAAAAACGTTCAACACTAATATAATGCTGCGCTTTCATTTTAGATATATCACCAATGGATCAGTTCTTAGCAGAGTTCCTGGTCTGTTCATGCTGTCAGGTGGTATTTATCTGACTTTACAACTTGTTGGGATGTCCCTTCTCTTTCCAGTAGATTCAGATGAAAAGAATGAGGATACAGAACTGTTACTTAAGAAAGAACCTCTTCAACAAGTGTTAGTAAATTCTATTCTACTGTTGGTCTTTGTCAGCAACGCTATTTAATGTGTACTGTCACTACTGAAAGTGTATTTCAACTGTATAAATAGCAGTAGACCTATCAGGGATGAGACTAGCCAATGAAATCACTATTTTGCAGATAAGCAAATAAGTTGGAAGTACTAGTTCTATTTCATGCAAGCAAATAACACTGTTGCTGCTTTTTGATGCTCAGAAATTCAAATACGTACATATAGCTTGTTTATGCTATTGTACCGTTTTAACCATACCAAAGCTACCTAAATCTTATCTGATTTTACAGAATGATAATATTGGCAGTTTGAATTAAACACTTTCTTGGAACACATTTTTCAGCTGAGTAAACCTTCAGGCATTTTCTAAGGCTGTACTTAACTAATATGGTGTCTTTGAAAGCATAAGCAGTCAAGAGGTGTGGTATCTATAGCAATGGAAAGTTGTCATTCCTCTGTTTGCTTCAATCTTGTTAGAGCACAAGTTCACATTGTTGCTGCTACACACTATTGTGTAACATAATATAATGGAACATACATGTAGCTTTGTTATTAAAACATATTAATTGTTAGCAAAATGAAGTTTTTCCAAGAAGACTCACAACAGCAAAATTAAAATCACTGAGGAAAGATCTTCTGTCAGCCCACTCCAGCGATGTACACATTTTTAGGTGTAAAAAGTGACTCAATTATAGTCAATGAGTGCCTTTCCTCTTCTCTAGATGTAGATATTTCCAGAAAAAATGGAAAATTTTGGGTTGTGTGATAAATAGAGAATAGAAAACTATTCTCTTCTTTCAAAATTAGCTTCGCCAACCCTTGAGGTATAATGCGTATGTTCATAGATTGCAGCAGATTTTACTTTTCAATTTGCAAGTTGCGCATTTACATGTACATGTATGTGATACAAAATTTAAACATTAGAACAAACATGTTATATCTGATTTCAATTTTCAGAGCCATAAATGAAGAAGCAGGCAATACAGAAAATGAAGATCGACTGCAAACAAATTTCATTGACGTCCCTCCGCTACAGATGATTAAGACCAGACCATTTATAACACTTTGGTCTATTCTCTTCCTCCAGTCTGGTTGCACTCTTTTGGTGTCCAGCCTGTACAAAGCTTATGGTCAAGATGAAGTAGTCAACGATGACAAGTTTCTCAGTGCTCTGGGATCAGTATCTGCTTTGTTTGCGGCAGCAGGACGGCTGACGTGTGGCATAATTACGGACAAACTCTCGTTTAAGGCAAGTTCTTTATCTACAGCTGGGTCGGTGACAATGCCACCAACACTTTTGATTGGTAAAGTAGTATGGCCTGCATGCTGTACAAAATATAGTAAGTGGTCAGCCAATGGGCAATACTTTTCTTGATCGTAAAAACTGTGAAGACCTACAACTGTACCAAGAAGTTTATGGATACATGTTCAGTAAACACTATAATTGATCTTGATAGTTTTTCCTTCCAATGCTTTTAAAACCATCTTGTGATGACGTTAAGTTAAATAATTGTTTTAGAAATTCATGTAGTAGTCCCCAAGGCTTAGGTTGACTTTCATTAACATTAAATTACATACAATGCATTTCCATAATATGTCCACTTGTATAATCTATACAACTACTGTACATAATGACACGTTTTCCGTTTTATCTTTCTAGATTCCGATGATCGTATCAACAAGTATTCTGACATTCCTCTTTTCCACACTCTATCTATCTCATGTGTTTGCAGACACAGTTGGAAAACCATTGCTTTTCATATGGATTTGTCTTATCCTGTTCACATGTTCTGGTAACTATGCAATGTTTCCAGTGGCATGTTCTAGAACTTTTGGAACTGAGAACATCACCATCAACTATGGAATTCTGTTTACCTCAAATGTAAGCTCCAGGCATGTCGATTCACATTGGTATTAATTATATACAGACTTGTGCTTTAGCTATGTCACAACCACAACCTTCCCTTTATGGTTATGATTACACGGTAAAATACCACCTAGTACTGTAAAACTAGGGTTCTCCAGAACGTGTTCCCTAGAGCAACCATGTGGATAAGCATAATTGTTGTACAACTATTATAGTTTTATACAGCCCAGATATTGCTATAACTTTGAACTATTTCTGTTTACAGGGAGTAGGAGGGCTGTTGGCAGCTACTTTAGTCAGCTTATTAATGCAGACGATACATTCATATGGAGTGTTCATACTATGCGCTGCTCTGTCAGTGATATGTAAGTTATCTTTCCTTACCAACAAATTAACTGTATAGCCATGTTCAGTATTAATATTATATACATGTATTATATTGTGCTACAGCTGTTGCGGTTCATATACTGTATGACATATATTTATTATTATTGTATGTTTAAAATGGCTTTCACACATTCCCGAAATTAAGTTGGACACAATTATCAATTTTTCAAACTCATCTAGTGTAAAAACAGCTATTGACAAATGATGTGAACGTATATGTACAATGTAAGTACGTAAAAGCATATGTAAGTACATGTAAGTGCATCTATGTAGATGTACATGTATATGTACATTTTCCAAGTACATGCATCTCCTACTGTGTGTATTTACCTTTGTGTGTTGTAGCTCTGCTTCTTGCTATCTCATTCAATGGAAAAGATGCTAATGGAAGAACTGTGTAAAGTATCATGACTTCTTTTATCTATCAAGAATTCTACTTTTTTATGTCACATTTTATCTTCTGGCAGGAGTTATATTTTTAGTCCTATTACAGATTTAATGGCAGGAATGGCACTCTCTTTATGCAATTATATCACTATATTTACTGGAAGAAGCTGTGCTCTCTCAATTCTCGCATAATACATGTATGTCAACTAACAGGAGTTATAATCTTCCTATACTATCATATTATGTAAATACTGACAGAAGTTATACTGTCTCTACACTATCACATTACATCTCCTGACAGGAGTTATACTCTTTCTATACTATCATATTATATAAATACTGATAGGAGTTATACTCTCTCTACGATGTATGCTATTGTATTATTTACTATACTACCATATGTTTTATATATCAACCGGAGTTGTATTCTCTCTGTACTGTTGTATACTATTGTATTGCATACTATTGTATTGCATACTATTGTATTGTATACTATTGTATACTGATTGGTGCTGTTTAACACATGATAAAAAAATGCTTTGAACTTTAATTTTGTTGCTTTCATGTGTAAAGTGACATTGCTTCATCAATAAGTATGAAGTCACCAATTTTCTTTGCGCAGTGACTCAGCTAGCAAGTACATTGCAGTTTATTTTACCATAATATTTTACTGTTATTATAAAAAACAAGCTTGGTGCTGGTGGCCGAGTGATCTAGCGCAAGTCACTCTGGTCTTGCAGCAATGGAGGAGCTTTCTTGCAAAAACCTAGATTCGAGTTTTGCCAATGACCTGGAGGTTTCCATTTCAAAGATGGTTTACCCTCCGAGCCGTATATCCAGCTTTAGGAGCCATGGTAGCCCTCTCAATTAACACTGTCTAGCAATAAAATACTCTTACTGATTGAACTATACAGTCTCTTGCTGTTTACTGCTAAAAGTAAGATATCAAACACACTCTCTAGACATTGGTCACACCAGGTACAGTTCCATAACCGTGACCAGGACCCAGCAGTCCACGTCTCCGCTACAGCGCGCACGTCTCCGCTATAGGCGCGCTGCCGTCTGTTGGGCCTCTATGGCCCTTGCACAGTCTGGTAATTTGAGGAATCGTGCCCACACGGCAGATTAGCATGACCAACCTCCCAGTATATCTCCTCATTATTTATACTCTTTCTATGTTACTAGACTTTTGCTGTATCTACTGTTACAGGCTCATCACATGCCATGTTCACAATGTTTAGTATTGTGGTGAAACAGCCTCCGTGGTAACGGCCTCTCTGGGCTAGCCACACTGACATTGACATTCATATACATACATGTATTGACACTTATCCACATTATTCATTCATGCTTTATTGTCTTACCTTGTACAATTATTATACATGTACATGCATGCTTATACTATATTATAATCAACCACTTATCGTGTGCTCTATTATTGTTATCTACCAATCAGATTATTGCAATTACACTTGGTTTTTCCCACATATTATTAGCAATTATCTTCTCTTATCTGATTATATTAAACAGAGTCTTTTACCATGTACTTTTTAAGGCCGATATCTTGGAATAAGCTCATACTTATATACTTTCCATTTCGGACTATTGTAAGCACTTTTTGTGCCAAGGCCGACCCTTTTTGTGGCCGACGTCGTGCGGAACCATCCATGTTGTTGCATCAGTTCCGGACCTGATACCTTATCGGCCAGCCGATACCTTATCGGTCTCTTTTTGCCGAAAGTAGATTTAGTATATAAGGTAGCACATTTTCTGTATTAAGTCAGTTGTTGATTGCGTTCTAATAAAGCAACATCTCCTAACTCAAACCTATAGAGGCTTACTCTTGTAGGCGGGTAACTCCACCGGCGGATCCATAGATCCATACGGCTCGAGTTCATCCCCATCCTCGTTTAAGCATATCTTTACACCACTTCTACGACTTAGGTCGATCCCAGATTCTATATGAACCTAGTGTCGGGCTTGAGATCCTAGAATTTTAGATCGTTCATTGCACTCCTCTGGAGTGTAAAGTCTACAAGACCTACGTCGGTCCTGAGCTCTTCAATGAGTCTCGGCATCGGCCTACGTCTGATACATAATAACAAGAGCACCTAATAACTGTTCACTCTTTTATGTAATGTGTAGAAGGTCACTTGGTCGTCCTCTACAAAAATTCCAAGCCCTTCCCATGCTCGTGCCTCGACACCCGCGTGTAAACCAACACAGAAAACATTACATTATGATGCTTCGCAAATGTTAGCTACTAGTACCAATGTAAAGAAAGGCACACATAGCCATGCAACTGGGATGAGGATAGCTGGCTGAACTGCTCATATGAATTGTTATGATTTTTATGTTCTTCAAGGTACTGATATGATCTAACTCCATGAACATACATACATTTGATTTTCTTTACAGTTTATATGCTTTTGATAGAAGCAATGTTAATAGGTGTGATCATGGCTCAAAAATATGGTGAGGCCATATTGTATACATGTAGTGTACCAATTATTATAAGTTTATAATTAATTGCTTTTGAGATTCTTGGGTTTTTCAAATATTGCAAGATTTTGCAGTGTTTTAGATTTATTGTAAGACTGCAATGCTAATTTTGTTGCCTACCTGATAATATGTGCTATTAATACAAAATCTTTAAACTTTCTCTTTAAAGTTGCCTTTGCAAAACACATAGATGTATATTCTTCTTTCTGTCACTATTTTTGCAAAAAAAAACTGACATTGGGGCTTTGAGAGAATATTGTCCTTTGTATCCAGAATTGTAAATAATTGACTTAAAACACTATCTTAAAACAGTTGTGCAAAAATTATGATTCAATCCATATATGGCTTTTGGGTAATTTGAATATTAGCCAATTATTTGCTGCATAATAACATGAAGGCCTGTCCATGCATAGTTTATATATTTAAAAACTCTTACTATATGTTGTATTAACTAACTAAATGGGTTCTGGAGGAGGTATCAGGGTCAAAAAGTTAAACTGGCTGGTTCTTACTATTAAGATGGCCCTTTAGAGACAAAACATCGGGCTTGTCCGGGATTTGAACCCGGGACCTCTCGCACCCAAAGCGAGAATCATACCCCTAGACCAACAAGCCACCATTGGTGATGTAACTAGATGGTAAATCCTCGAAAGCAAGCTGTTACCATGGAAACTAATTGTTCACCCAAATGATTAATGAGTTTTCTAGTGCTTAATATTATTACTGTTGTGTCCCGTGACACATACTGCTTCAACATTGACCTTTATTGCATTGCCTTGAGTTGTGTTGAATGCATTGCCGAGTGATTTATATAAAGGTTAATTGGCATGGCTACACGAGAGGCCGATTGCTCTTTTTTAACCTTGGGAGCCTCGTTCTATCGCAAATCTGTGCTCCGTTTGTTTGGCTATGGAAAGAACAACATGTTGGTCTTCTCAAGCTACGGCATCACGAAGCGATGTTGTGATTGGTTAATATTAGATACAACGACTCCAACTGTAGAATCTATTGCAAATAAACCTTGGTGATTGGTCGATTATTAATCAAGGCCCTTAGTGGACTGGCATCACGCATTGCCTATAGAGTCATACCAATGTACAACAAGTTGCTCTGCCAAACCGCTCTGCCAAACCTTACGGCCTCTTGTGTACCGAGGCTTTATGATCGAGGCTTTATGATCGTATGTTTTTACTGCAATTCTCTTGCTGATGATGCTAGTTTGTTCCTCCAAAAACTATCCTCTTTGATCTCATAAATAACATTGTACCTATCCACCTATCCACCATTTGAACTCGGTCCAGAACTGATTCTTATATATAAAACGCGTAATTCTTGCTTATTATTTACTGTTGATCAATAAAGTTCTCATACTAATTGGACTATCAAGCACTCTCTGTGGACTAGGGTTCTTGCTGGTAGCAGTCCCATGACTGCTACCAGGACCCAGCACTCTAACCGCTCACTACAGCCACAGACACCACTCATGCTACACTGTGCTGAGTGGAAAAACTCCACACTAGTCTGGATATAAGATTCTTTCCAACAGATTGGCTTTCTTGTGCGATTGACCTTGTCAATTTTCTGGGCATCATCACACACCATTCCATATGTGCTGTGTTGTTTGATTGGACTTGCCCCTTAGCTTCTGTTTAGTCAGCTGGTTTTGACCCTCTCCCTTGCTACCCTGGCCTGTATGTTGTGCAGCTATGCTCAACTTCTGTCAGCCAATGCAGTGTGATAGTATAGAGAGAGAGTATAACTCCTGTCAGTATATACATTGTATAATATTTATGATTGTAATAGAGAAAGAGAGTATAACTCCTGCCTGTAGATATTGGACGATGGCATAGAGAGAGTATAACTCCTGTCTGTAAATACAAGTTAGTATAAAGAGAGGGCAACTCCTGTCAGCCAATGTGATGTGATTGCAGTAGAGAGAGCATAACTTCTGTATACACAATGTTATTGGGGTAGGAAGTATGTCAATTGATGTGGAGAGCAGAGAGCCTATTCTCTCAATATAAATATACACAGACAATATGATAGTGTAGATCCACATGTGGATCATACACTTGACATAACATATATTCACCGAAGATGGTCAGTATAGTATAAGTCAGATAGTAGAAATATTAAAGTGCTGATGAATAAAATAAATACAATGATTGATTGTAGCAGTACATATATATTAGTCTACAATACCCTGCAAGCTGGTAAAGCCTATATCAAATTCTCAATTTTAAAATAATACTGATGGCAGGTGATATTGAGAAGTATCAAAATTAAACCATAAATCATTTAGAACTCAGCATATACATTTAGAACAGCTACATGTAAATTATTAACTAATTTGTTATATGATAACATTCTAAACACAATGTATAAATATAACGCAGTGCAACATTGCTGACAGTTGTGTATAACAGACTTACCAATAGTCTATCATCATAGAAGAGTGTCCAATCAGTTGTCAATAGAAGTAAAGTAAGAAATAAAACTTAAATAAATTGGAAACATTCTACAATAAAAAGTTGTAATTCAAGTCAATTTGATTATAACCTACTCAGAAGTAACAAAAACATTAAAAACAAATTTACCCGAAAAATAGAAAATCTGGCTCAAACAGTATATTGGTGAAATAATATCATATCAATTTGGTACTGCACCAAGAGCCTCTATTCCAATATGTAGACTGTGGTTCTACAGAAGAGATAAACAGTGAGTCCATCGTTTATCTGTTACAATTTAGATACTCTCTTGCATCCAATCACCGGTTTATCTTCAACAAACTCTCTCCAGTAGTCTGGTCTATCCAGAACATTCTTCCCTTGCAGCATGGCATTATACAGATTCTGATAGATCTAGAAACAAACGTATCTATCATTACTAGCAAATCTATACAACATGTAACCCTACAGTAAACACCTAAAGGTTAGCACCCTAAAGTAAACACCTAAAGGTTTGCACTCTACAGTAAACACCTAAAGGTTTGCACTCTACAGTAAACACCTAAAGGTTTGCACCCTACAGTAAACACCTAAAGGTTAGCACCCTAAAGTAAACACCTAAAGGTTTGCACTCTACAGTAAACACCTAAAGGTTTGCACTCTACAGTAAACACCTAAAGGTTTGCACCCTACAGTAAACACCTAAGGGTTTGCACCCTACAGTAAACACCTAAAGGTTTGCACCCTACAGTAAACACCTAAAGGTTTGCACCCTACAGTAAACACCTAAAGGTTAGCACCCTAAAGTAAACACCTAAAGGTTTGCACCCTACAGTAAACACCTAAAGGTTAGCACCCTAAAGTAAACACCTAAAGGTTTGCACTCTACAGTAAACACCTAAAGGTTTGCACCCTACAATAAACACCTAAAGGTTTGCACCCTACAGTAAACACCTAAAGGTTTGCACCCTACAGTAAACACCTAAAGGTTTGCACCCTACAGTAAACACCTAAAGGTTTGCAAATATTCCTTCCGCTAAAACCCTGTGAGCAATTTTGGATTAACACGGATTAGACCAAAAGTGCAACTGGCCTGCACTTTATTAGAGTAGTCAAAACTTGCCATCCCAGCTCATTGACATTGACGTAAGTCTCGATAATAAACGGCACCGGCTAACAGACTTGTGCTATTGCTTCTGATAAGCTCACCTGGCCATCGGCTCGTCCAATAGGAGAGGCCAGTATAAAGTCTGGTGGTGCTAAAGCATCTACCAGCGATACGGATTCATCTTTTAGTTCTGTACACAATTCCAGTATAGCCTGTCTAAGAACCCGAGTTGACTGATTGGTACGGAAATATCCACCTGCAAGATGGAGAAACATGTAGCTAATCGGGTAAGAGGTCAAGGCACACATTCATGTAAACAATGGTTGACCCATCTACCACACAAAGCAATATCACTACAAACAAACTATATAACAAGCTGGGAGCATACAAGGTGGATCATTTGGGCATTCTCCAACAAGGTATATCAGAATGCCCATAAAATTTGTGCTGAGAAAATAGTTGAGCTTTAGCAAAAGTTTTGTAAATAGACAATCTATTCAGTTTGTAGACAAGTGGAACAGCATAAGATATAAGTACAAGTATATATAACTTATGTTATACTGGAAAAATACGAAAATGTGGAATTTGAGTGTCTTCTGCTAACAAGAGGTTTTCAACGCTAATTGTAAAACTGAAAGGTTGCCTAAATGAAAGAGCGTGTGTGGCAAATTCCACTTTCATACAATTAAAATTGCATTCAACGTGTAAATAAATATAAAATAGCGTGTTACAATTTATACAAGACAAGAAATGATAGTCCCCTACTACGAATACATTGGAAAGTTGTAGTTCTAACAACCATACCTTGGTAGAGGGTTCCCAAATGCTTCTCCAGGCTCCAAAGAGAGTAGAGAGCAGCGAGTTTAGTCAAGGTCGGACGAAGGTCATTAGGGGTTTCATCGCTGTTTATATGATTGTAAAACCTCTCCATTGCAAACAACTATGGTATAAGAGAATATATTCACATAAAATATCTCACTAGTTGAGTTGATGAGTCCTAGATGAGAAAAACAGGGCTCTGTGTGAAGATTTGGGAAAATAACGTACATTCAGCATGATTTCAACATGGGATCAAACTATTTAAGCATGAAATCAGTATTATACCAGTCTGCAATAGGTGTAAAGGTATAAGTAGTGAACACCTCACATTCCTACCTCTATAAAGGCGAGAGACAGACTTCGGCAGTAGTAAACTTGACTATTATTCCTGCTAGTAAAGGCACACTTTGTTTTGCTAAATTCTTCCTTCAGTCTCTCTTCACTCTCCTCCAATAGGAAGCTAACAAGCCACTTGTAGGCGGAGATTGCAACTACATAGTAATTATAGAGCATAAATACATGTAACCCAATTCTCTATTGGCCAATAGCAAGATTGAAACTCTGAACTATGTGCACACAGTAGATTAAAAGAACAGTTACACATTTATAGCTAGCAACATGTAATTTGAATTTGTGCTTTCATTACTCTCCAGTTAGCTATATACGAGTAAACAGAAAGATAATACCTTAAAGGCTGGGTTGCATATTATTTTAACATTATTACAAAGTCATACATGGAATTCAAACAGTAAATATTTGAAAAGTTCAATATTAAATAAATTAAGGTATAATCATGAAATAAAATTAACTGATTGTATAGAAGCAGACGTGTAGTACGAACCTTGAGGTCTCTTGCACTCAGCCACGGACTCAACAGTGAAATGCTGTGAGAGGTTAGCTTTCCTGTGTCTGAACATGTTCATAGAACCGAGAGGCGTGTCATACTCTCCTGTAAGTGTAAAGCAAGAAGAGATTGTTTACACCAATTTAGAATCCTGATGGAGATATTTGACAGTGGATACATGGATGCGGATGTCTAGGTCAAAGAAAATGAAATTAAGGATAATAAATTGTCCCTCCAACTCCGCCCACAAATGATCACTATTAATGATGAAATAATATAGACTTAAATAGTTAAAAATGTCAGTGTCCTCCGCTACATTCTTTTCCAACATTGCAGGTGAAGGTAAATCATATAATCACCAACCTACCATCTTTAACTGACGCTAGGATATAGTTGGCAGTCTGTTGAAGTATTACATTATTATCTCCTTCGTAAGTACAGTTAGGGTCATTGTCATCTCTGAGCACCCCAATTCTATTCACTGTAACCAAGCAATAGTAATACTATTCACTGCAACCATGCAATAGTAATACTATTCACTGTAACCATGTAATAGTAATACTATTCACTGTAACCATGTAATAGTAATACTATTCACTGTAACCAAGCAATAGTAATACTATTCACTGCAACCATGCAATAGTAATACTATTCACTGTAACCATGTAATAGTAATACTATTCACTGTAACCATGTAATAGTAATACTATTCACTGTAACCATGCAATAGTAATACTATTCACTGTAACCATGCAATAGTAATACTATTCACTGTAACCATGTAATAGTAATACTATTCACTGTAACCATGTAATAGTAATACTATTCACTGTAACCATGCAATAGTAATACTATTCACTGTAACCATGTAATAGTAATATTATTCACTATAACCAAACCAGAAAAAATGCAGATCTCTCTAAATCATTGCCTTCTTACCTGAGATAAATAGTGGGAAGTAAAGTTGGGAAGTTTTTTATTGAAAGTTTTTATTTGAAACGATAGATGATTAATCTTACTCTTGCACCCAATGATTGTCTCAACAACTATTTGACTCCATCAGAATTACCTGCAAAGAAACCGTGACCTCCACAGCACTCCCTACTCTCTTGTATAGCATCTCTAGCAGTCCACGCCAGTAGAGGTTTAGATGAACAGGAAACTGCATGAATCTCTTTACCAAGGGCAGCGAACTCTTCAGACGTGTCTCCCATCATAAGCCCTATCCTCAGTTCCACAAAGTCCTTGAAGAACGACCTTGAAAAGTGACCTAATACGTAGGCAGCGGATAGGTATGGCATCAGTCTCCATTGCTACAGGTAAAAAACATGGACTTTTTCTATGTATGTAGGACAACATTTATTTATGTATACCGGTCACTGTGTATTCATGCGCTGATATATCTACTTGACCTCTCTTTGGATAGTGTTGACATGTCAACCAAACTCAAATCCGAGACACATTAAACTTTACAAGTCCAATGGCTCTTTCCTTACTACAATGAGGTGGATTGGGCAGCATATATCAAATAAACGCTAATGTAGCACTACCAGTATCACATCGCATCGTAGCAGTGGTTAGTAGTCTAGGCCCTAGGGTAAGACACCACATTCTACCTGCAGTTGATATTCTAGTCTAGGATAAGACATGCGTTCTACCTGCAGTTAATATTCTAGCCTAGGATAAACCATTAAATTCTACCTGCAGCTGATATTCTATACTAGTATAATACATTACACTCTACCTGCAGTTGATATTCTAGGACTGGTATCTCCTCGGAGTCATCTGGGCCGAACTGTCTCCGGGCTGCCGAGTATCTGATAGCAATAGTGACAGCCATAGCGAGGTTACACCATCCCATGCCTGTGATCCCTACACGGCCTCCAGAGAGAGCTCCCAGGGTAGCCCCAAACCTCTTACGAGGATCCTATTGACACACACCAAGTAGTAATGTAAGTTTTCAGCTTATACAGCGAAGTTACATAAAGACAATGCTAACGAATACAAGAGACGGACGTGAAGACATAAGTTGCAAATAACACAACTATGTGAACAGCAAGAGCGCTCACTCCAAGAAATTACTCTTCAAAAACACTTCCTTCTACTTATCACGGTTCATCGCCTCCTGCTATTCGCCATTTTAGCTAATGGCAGTATTAATACGGTTTTTTTCTGTTCGATACAATATTCAATTGTGAACCTAACTAGCATTGTGTTTTTTCACACTGAGTTAAAATATTTAGAGGCCCACAATGTGGCAAGCGAATGTAAGACAACAGTTAACGTAGTCTGACCTTATAAGGAGATACGTATCTCCCATCTTCACTGACATCACCTGTCTTGTTCAACAGGTACTCTCTTCCTATATTATACTTCGAGAATGATAGAAATCTAAAGCATATGATAAGAGGTATGATTACATAACATTGACAGATAAGAGGTTGAAGTTCAGGCATAGTAGCTGATCATGAGAAGACAGTATCTTATCAGTGTCAAGGTCAGTAATAGCCAACAGTAAGATAATACTACTGTACATACACTCAGTGATCAGCACAGGCACTTACCCATTATCTAAACCATTTAGCCCCAGTTTCTCACCCATGTCCCCCACCATCACTCCTGGATACGCTAATAGAGTCTTGGGGTCTCTGATTGGTACAGCAAAGGAGTGTAGCCCGTGATTCTGTCCATCTGGAGTGATAAGTTGGGCGTATACTATAGCATGGGTAGCTTGTTTACCCATGTTACCCACCCATATCTTTGTAGCCTCAAAATCTGGTGTATTCAACTCGAATGTCTATATATAAAAGGGAAATAATTTAGTTATCATCGCAGTAGAAGAGAATATCTGCAATTTGGTCACATGTCATGCTAAATAGATTCAATATAAGCCAAATAGAGTTAGTATAAGTGCAAAATGATGACGTAGAGCAATAAACAATAGTTGTAGTAAATAAAATATCTAATCAATAGTTATAGATATGGGTATGCTGTGTATCTACCTGGGTTCCTGGTTTGTAGGTAGCTGTGGTTCTCATCAGCCTAGTATTACTACCATGACTCAGCTCAGTCAGTGCAAAACAGCCATGATACTGTGGGTATATAGATATAATACAGCCGTGATACTGTGGGTATATAGATATATATAACAGCCATGATACTGTGGGTATATAGATATAATACAGCCGTGATACTGTTGGTATATATATATAACAGCCATGATACTGTGGGTATATAGATATATAACAGACATGATACTGTGGGTATATAGATATAATACAGCCGTGATACTGTGGGTATAAATAGATATATAACAGCCATGATACTGTGGGTATATAGATATAATACAGCCGTGATACTGTGGGTATATATATATATAACAGCCATGATACTGTGGGTATATAGATATATAACAGACATGATACTGTGGGTATATAGATATAATACAGCCGTGATACTGTGGGTATAAATAGATATATAACAGCCATGATACTGTGGGTATATAGATATAATACAGCCGTGATACTGTGGGTATATATATATAACAGCCATGATACTGTGGGTATATAGATATATAACAGACATGATACTGTGGGTATATAGATAGAATACAGCCGTGATACTGTGGGTATATAGATATATAACAGCCACGGTACTGTGGGTATATAGATATATAACAGCCATGATACTGTGGGTACACCGATATACAACAGCCATGATACTATGGGTATACAGATATAATACAGCCATGATACAGTGTAGATTTGTTTCTGATGTATAGAACAGAAATAACAAGATGTACGCAAGCTCCTGGTAGAGCCAGCTGTCATCCTAACTGTCCCAACTATTGGATCTGCCGCAATACTCAGGATATTTTTGAAAAGTGTGGTGATGTAATAGTATTCTTACATTGAAGTTAGTAGTTTGATCCACAAGGTCAGCATGTCTAGCAGTCCCGGAACCCTGACAAACGCCAGCAAACATCTGAAGAAGAGAAATGTTCAACCATGACTATTTAACATTCAGGAACAGAAACCTATTATGTATATAAGTAAAATAGGCATATATATCATTAAACGCAACAGAGGTACTGGTTCTCATACGGTGGCATAATAGCAGTGAAATGTTTAGTGATATACTTTGTACAAAGATTTTACATATACTTGTACATCAGTCGGTAAAACCTACGTAAGAGGGAATATCTATTACATAGTATAAAACCTGGACACCAGTAATACCTGGTGAGATAATATAAAGTATGGACACCGGTATTACCTGGTGAGAAAGCTGATACTTGGCCATTAGAGCCCAATCATACATTCCAAGGGCATAGATGTAGTTGTTGTAGTTGAGTGGGTTTGCCATGAGCTCTTCGTCAGGCAAGAAATCATACTCATATAATCTAGGCAAATACGGTAAATGAGACAGACACAAGGCAGATAACACTTGAGAGAGCACTGGTTGGGAGATTGGGTGTAGCCTGAGTGCACAAATACAAGCCGGAGGAGTCGAAAGAGGAGGAATAGCAGGCTTGGTGGCAAAAGAGGATGAAAATAAAATGGTTGAGTGAGTTTTAAAAACAAAAGAATAAAGTCCATAACTGTAGAAAAACCGGGAGTTGTAGAAGTGCCTGCTTGATAAGATTTATGCTGAGCAAATAAAAGCCATACGACTAGATACTAAACTGGCTAAAAGCAAATCTTTCAATAAAAATAGTTTATTGTATCCATTTTCCACAATGTAGGCCTAGAAATAGTGAGATGCATAATAATTAATTGAATAAGAAACCTTCTGATCTAGTTACCTTTATTTTACATTCTGGCTGCAGAACTGGAGAAGGTGGATAATGTAACGTAAATTTACCTTTTTAACCTCCGGAATGTGTTGGCGCGTTTCTCCTCAATTGACTCGTATCCGTAGTTCTTGGCAAATAGAGGATCTTTCTCAAGGGTAGACCAGATCCGGTGCTAGATGTGATGTAAGAAAAACAACAAAGCTTACCAATTATATATTACATAACATATGCGAGTAAAAATGTCCCATTTCAGTAGCATGCTAAAAATAGTGAAAACTAGGATAAAACAATCATAGTTATTGATAGCCTAGTTGCAGCATAACGTGTTTAAGATAAAGTATAGACTGGTGGCAGCAAATAATACAGCAGCAGGTTAAGCCAACCAAGTCTCTATGAAACTAATCAAAACAAGTAAGTTGAAAACGTTTTTCAATAGACCAAACTTTGACTTTTGAAGCTCTTCCTATTATGGTAGATGGAAGAAGCGAATTATAGTGAATAAGTCACTCGTATAAATTTCTTTTATGAATAGGGCCTCTGCAATTTAATAAATCTTTCTACAAGCTACTGAGATAAAAATAAGTCTCTGATGAAATGCTGCAGATTGCACTGCAAATAGATTTATAACTTTATAGACCATCAATGAAAAGTTATGGTTGTGACTGGTACTTCGAAAGAGACTATCTAAGATACAAATACAGTAGCTACCTGAAATTCAAGAGCATCATAGCCAAAGGTATAAAGTCTCATACGCTTCCAGTTGAATGAAGATCTGTCTCGGTACTTATTGAGAGTGCCTGTAGGCAAGTCTGCAAGAAGTGCATCAACTTTCTCCACCGGTTCGTCGGTCAAATCTTTATAATTGTGTGAGGAAGACATCGTCAGCCACTACACAAGAATTGAATTGTAGCTGGACTTGCGGTTGATCTAAATAATTTCAATTTGATACAGACTTTGGTTTCAGAAGATTTAACTTGTAAGATCAAGATGAAAATTTTGATTTGTAACTAAAAATGACTTGTAACTAAGAGCTGGCCATGGCATAGCACTTGAGACTCAAATTGAGTTTCCAAAAAAGAAACTTGCAGATCTCTCTGATAATCCCATGACACAACAGTCAACACATGAGCTTTTGCTGCGCTCTTACTCCTTTCTAACCTGCCAACACACAGTTCAGGGGTGACCAAGCAAAAACACTTATAGTTTAATGTAAACCTTGTGTAAACTAACACAAAATTAAAAACTGGATGTGAAGCAGAAAAGTTTCACAAAGTAGTATCTTATGATAACATAAATAATAATAATAATCTTATATATAATATTTATATTTTAGTATACCACTTTGACTTGGAAAAGTTCGAAGTGCAAGTTATCTTAGCTGGTTTCCTTGTTGTCGAATTGATATTGTAGGCGCGTCGCTTCACTGTTAAAGTTTAAAAATATAGTTCTTTGGCTATGTCAAGAACGTAGAATAGCCTAGAATCTATCAGATTTAACGCTGACATTATCGTGAATGTCATTTAGCCACCGGTATTATTCCATTGGGCTCTTCTCTCAACCTTTATACAATAAATGACTTTGTACCAGTTTTAGACTAAAACGTCAACATAGCGTGACACACCCTCTTTCTCACTGGCAACAAAGACATGCCATGAGATACATTCACATTGCATGCTTAGCTTGCTCAATGAAAATCACACGGTTCTTTCTGTCAAACAGAAAGTTCCAACCGAAATCTCTACACCACACCACCTGTTCCTTTGTTTAAAAATTCTCATTCACATTCACATTCACATGTTCCTCTTTTCCCCTACCCTGGGGTCTAGGAGCTTAACCAAGACAAGACAAGACATTGACTACTATTACTATAAATTTGAAATTAGTTGAATAAAACCCTGAGAGAGCTACGGTCTGAATGAATGACTGAGACGAATAATAGCACATATATCACAAAACATAAAAATACATATGCATATAGATAGCATAACAAAGAAAAAGATTACGAAAATAGTACATTTAACATAAAATTGAAAAAACCAATTGAGTTCTCACGACTTTACGCACTTTTAAAGTGATCATGCAGCCTAGGGGTGTTTTATATCGTTTTAAAGGAAACATCGAGCCCCAGGCAGCTATTTTGAGTGTTTTTTAGGCCAATTTAGTGATAAAGAAGCATAGAAGCAGAAGCTGAGGATTATTTGGAGGACTATTGCATGTTGTCCTCTCGTGCATTTTGGTGTCAGATAACTCCCAATATTTCACAACTGAAATCCACCATTACTTTGCACTTGATGGGTTGTTGACTTTTGACCACAAGGTCAACCACTAATGAGAATAAAATGTGATCAATAACAAAATAACATTGCCACAAGTATTGAGTGATTCAAGCCAAATCTTCCTGTGACTATTCTGGCTACAGATGATTCGAGTAAATAACAATATTAGCATTTATTTCAGTGTGGCAGCACATAAATTATCCCTTCACAATAGAAGGGGCATTTGCCAACACTTATGCGGGTAATAAATATGAAACAAATGGCATGCAGCCATCAGGATGTTTAGTAGAAACACACATGGGCTAGTGAAAAAACACTATATTTATGTATGCATATCAAGAAGCCAGTCTCTACAAAAGTTGCACTCCATAAACCAAATAGCAGTTGGAAAAATTGTCCTGATAGTAGAGCATAGCATTTGTTATGTCTCAACTATTTTGTACATCTCTGTATGCATATCAAGAAGCCAGTCTCTACAAAAGTTGCACTCCATAAACAAATAGCAGTTGGAAAAATTGTCCTGATAGTAGAGCATAGCATTTGTTATTTAGATTGCATAGGCCTATAAATAAAAGGGCAGCTTTTCACTTTCATTTGGCATATTATAATGACATAAATAGTACTACTGGTAAGTTTGAATACTATTGCAGAAGTGAAAAATTCAGGTGTTACACCACAACATATGATCCTAGGAAACACTTTCTTCCTTCTGCCTATGTTTTAGGAACGGAGAATATTATTATCCTCTGTAACCAAAATTATACTGATAGTGATCAAGTAGCACGATGATGGCACATGTTCACTAATACAGTCACGATAGAAGAAATACAATCTGAGTTCTTTCTTATAACATTCTATGTGGCTACAGGCATAGCATACAGACTAGCTAGCTAACCTATAGTGTACCTGCAGCGACAGCAGATTTGGTCATCACATAAAATAACAATACTTCTAATGTTTATTCAATGGTGTCCAACTTATAAACAAGCACCAACAAAATGGTTTAGTGGTCAGTGATGATCTTGTTCTTCTTCCATCCAGTGGGCTCATAATACATGTAATGTACATGATTGTAGTGAGTTATTGGTAATAAAAATTTCTTTTGTGTACATATTTGCCCCCAAACCAGAGATTGTGAATGTACCCTGTCAGTATGTTCATGCACATGTATTATAAAAATCATGTACTACATGTATACACATAAAAATGTATTATACATGCACTACATGAGTGTATAGCTCATGTCTGTACCCCATAAGTAAGATGCACATGTATGTACATGTATAAAACATTATGATTTTTATACATCTGTAAAGCTGATATATGTAATTTATTATGAATTACTATAGTAACTATAATAAGTAATGCACATACATGTACATTGCATAACACGCCCATTCAGTTATACACGCATGTGCTAATGGCAGATGTCTTCACCAGATCCCTTCTTGGGCTGGCAGTGATATGCTAGTGGCTCATTGATTAGCCAGTGTGGTTGGGAGGAGGCTACCTATAGAGTGCCTAGTGTAGGACTACTTCAGTAGAAATTCTTATTTTCAATAATGCATGACACATCCTAAGTGATCAGAGCAGTACCTTAACCACTAACTTGTTTTTGTTGCAATATAGAAAATGAACCAATCCATGTACATGTAGGTGGCTGCTAGGCTGTTGAGTGTAGAATAATTAGCAATCCACTCAGTATACCAGCTCTTGTTATCATTGTGGTCAGGGCAGAGCAGCCTTATGACATTGGTCATATTATTGCATTCTTGTGGTTTGTGTTCTTAGTACAACTTATTTTTAAACAAAAGTAGAGAGATGACAACTTTACATGCACAGCCAAAAAACAATTTTTGTGGAAGATAACTCTGAATTACAGAGCCATTTTACTATTAAATCTAGTGATAAATGGCTCCATTGAAAAGATAACTCTTAGAAATCAGTTGATTCGCCTTGAAAAATGGAGCGCAACGATATAAAACACCCCTAGGCTGCATGATCACTTTAAGTGCGGTCTCTGTGAGAAAATGCAAGAAAAAAAATTCATTGACATTGTGATTGTAGTCGATTATCAGTGTGGATGCCATTTGACTAACCTTCTGCATCCAATCCTATCATCTGCCTTGCTTGTGTGTTTAGACTTACAAATGCAGACTCACCAATGTAAACGAGTGTACTAAAATAACATACAATTATAATTTAAATAATATACTAAGCGCTAAAAATTTTCAAATCAATATTTTCATTTCAGTTTTACTAAAATAGCCAGTTCAATAAATTACTGTAGCATATAGCGTTGCTGGTGCAATAAGGTAAACCTTTGGAGTTTCCATCGCAGTATGCTCTATCTAACTATATTGGGCTCTAGAATTTAGTTATACTAGTTCTTTACTCTTAGCCCTGCCTGATCTTGGTTAGATTCAGCATCTTTTCTGTCATTAAGGGTAGTCTTACCAGGCATAACCCACATCTTCCTCAAAACTGTCTGCTAATGAATCTACGCTTGAACTGCTACACTATTGTGTGGTATGATTCAAACATTTGCAAACGATTGGGTCTTTTTAGAATCTATAGGGCAACAGCAGTCTTTCCAAACCATATTCTCAACACTTTGTCATGAAGCTCCGCTTACATGTTTGCTCAGCTGTCGTCAAAACTTCCTTCCTGAACATTTAGTGACCATTGAACGGGAAATAGCTACCATCACTCTTTCCTTTTTGCTTGCCTACCAACAATATTTATCTGCTTCGTTCAAAGTTCCACTCATGCTGTTCAACAGTTGGATGTTACTTATGTGGATAAATTCTATTCTCACAAGACAATTCTCTGTTTTGCTGTGTGTGCTAATTCGTTCACTATTATGTAGTCTATCGAAACCACGGCCAGACCCAGTAATCAGTACTGACTTCTCTCTGTATCATCAAATATCCCCAGTTACATTTACATTGAAAGTGCTATTTCCTGGCTAAGATTTCAACATCAACCCCCTTGATTCGGGTAGCCACCTGTACCCAGTTGACATTCAGAAGAGCCTGTTAGCAACAGTATTGGCAAGCAAACGAAGGGCACAGTATCAATGTACTTCATTTTGTCTGTTATCCACATTTTATATTAGCCCATAATGAAAGTACTGGATTGACTCCCCTTGAATCTAGTTTTGGCATACCTACATAACTATCATATTTGTGTCGAATTTTGCATGCAATCTGTAAACTGCAGAAGCGAGTAATCATTATGCCTTTATAGTTTACTTTTGGCCGTGTAAGGCTGGCTACCAATTTTTATTACATCGCTATTATTAATTAATATTTCGCTAATATCCATATCCTTAATAAAGAATGAAAATAAGATTGTAATCAGCTTGTTAGGGCATATCTATTGCCCAACTTTAATCAGTGCTTATTGCTAGATGTCTTGCAGCTTGCTGACAGTGTTGACACCAATTTACCTGTACAGCAATACAGAATTATTCACGAAATGCATGACACTTCCTTTTTTACTTTATTTACTAATAGGAGGTTTGTGTAGATCAAAACATCATCATCATGACTTTATTAGCAAAAATTCTTTGAATCCCTGTTTTGCAACAAGATGATCTCTTTGACCTGGACATATTTACATATGACCACCCTCAAAAATTGCCAGAGCCATGAAGTAAGATGATGTAAGCGATAAATAGCTATTGACCTTAGAATTAATCTGATTCCTGATTGGTTAAATTCTTGTTCCAGAAAGTATAAAGTCAAACTAGTGCCAACTGTCCTTACCACTTCTGATTCGTTTGTCAACCTGTAGATTGTATTGAGATACGGCATACTCCAGACTAGAAGCTCCTACAACATCATCTTGTATGTTCATACACGTTCATCTTCATGTTTTTTTTGCTTTGGGATGTTGCGTTTATGATTTTTGTTTATTGATTGTTTGTTTTTTATAATTCATTAATTGATTAAAATTAGCAAAACTGGAAAAGATATATGCAGTGTGAGATTCGCTTGCTAACAACACTTCAGCTGATGAAAGTGCTAGGGTCATACCAGCATGGTATGGTGTAATAATAATATCGGATAGATAATTAATTTACAGTTTTGCGGCTTTCGATACATGTTGCGCATTAATTTTGCTCTAAGTAAACCCAGATGTTTTTTGTAGGATTCATTATTGGCTGTCATGGATGATCCGGAGCAGAAGTTCGTTCAAGAGATGTTTAGTCAATACAAGATTTCCAACACTCATGGATGTATTTTATCCACGGTGGTGAGTCAGTTTTTCTTAATTACAGTGCATTTGCACATGGCCACTAACTTAAAGTTTCTACTAGCAACTGATCGAAAAAAGTCTACATGCGCCTCTATCTGCAAGTCGGCAGGTACCTGCTGTGCCAACCTGCTTCTTTACACTTTAAAAGCATGAAATGTCGTTCAAGTTTTAGTTAGAATTCCCAATACAACCTTTGTCTTGGAAATGTTGTTATCATTCATGCGTGTTGCTGATGGCTTTTTTGTGCAATAATGTAGTCATCATGATCAATAACATAGGTTACTTATCAGTGTATATATTGCTTGTTTCACCTTGCCTCATCGCATAAAAATTTTACATGTAATAATATAACATTATTTGTTCTAAAAATAGCCTGAGTTACCTGAACGATTCAATACTCTACTGAAAATAGCACGGAACCTTCCAGAATTAATAGAGAAGAAAGGTGTGAGATCTTCTGTTGAGGAGGTGTGTAACTGATTCTAACTTTCTAAACTACATACTTACGTGTAGAGTTGTCTCTTCTTGGTAGACTAACATTATCTATTATAATAGAATGTCATTTGCATCCTGTCTCTTATAGATACAATATTCTAGAGTTGTATTCAACAGCATGGGGGGGAGGGGGTAACATGGTCTTCATACTGCACAGTGGCACAGTTGTTAGTGTTAGAGTTTAATTACGGTGAATTACACAGAGCAATCCTCTTCGGCACTAAACCTTTTTAGTTGTTAGTGAGACTTAGACTCAGGTCCTTGTAGTGCTGATAACTAGCTGCCCCGGCAAGTCACCTGTCAATTTTTAATAACCCAAAAAAATGTATTCTAAGGTGTGACGCGTTAGTTTGGTTGGTCGGTCGATTATTCTATTAGTAGCAATTATTCAGTGAGCTTGTAATACCACATCAGAGGGCGAAACTGTTTAGATTTTATACCCACTAATCATTCTTGTCTTTTATAATCTGGTAACATGCGACCTTGGACTGTGTTCCATACAGATGTAACGCGACATGTAGATTATAACGAGGTTGGGTGTTTTAGTTGCAAATGATAGAAACAGATGATTTGATTGGCTATGAACTGCTTAGACACGCCCATCTGGCTTTTGTGATGGTGACTGGTGGTTATGTGTGGCAGAATGGAGAAGCTGGAATACCAAAGGTAATATTCCACACTAACATGTATATACACTAGTGTTAGTCTACCTACTTTACTTATGTTGTTTTGATAGTCTGTTTGTGACTGGGATAGTTGGGTTGGGCTTACCCGGAAGTAAATGAAGATTACAAATGCCTCCTGTTTTAATTTTGACAAAGGGCACAGGCTATTTAATTCATTCTTCAATCATGCACCTACCACACTAGGTTTCCCTTGCTGTAGCATTGCTAGTGCTTGTGTAGCACATGTGTAGGATTGCAGACTTTGTTGTAGTCAAGCATGATCGTAAGATTCAGCATTATTCTACATCCATGGAACGTTTACAATAGATAGTGTACCGTGGAAACATTCTAACATTTTGCATATTATACTCACCTATTGTCTAATTATGTCTGTTATGTACTTCATGTGCAGTGCATACCTAAACAGCTGGCTGTACCTCTAGCTGATATATCCAGAAAGGTAGAGCTGTCTCCTATCATATGTCACGCTGACCTTGTCCTAACAAACGTTGAACTCTGTGACCCCTCTAGACCTTTCCAGCTTGGGTAAGTAATAGACATGGGTTATCATATCACTATAGCAACTGTAACACTACTTGTTCCGACCTTGTAGCAGTGCTTGACACTGGGTTCACAACAGGTAGTAGTAGTATAGTCAGTGCAGATCTACACAGACACCCGGCCCTTTCCGCGTCGTATTAGCCCTAGATCCAAAAACTCCCCGGGCGGACGACTACCCCACCCGTCCTCTCGCCCCTCCTCTCCCCTAAACCTCACTCTATGTGCAAAGCCCTAGAACCTACTCCCCCCCATCGCGGGTGGGGTTTCAAAAACCTCATCGGCTGTTCCGCGGAACCCAGTCTAAAGAGCAAACCCCTCGCCCGGTCCCACGGCTCGGGCGAGGGGGCGCGGGCGGGGTTCGCGGGGCGGGGGGGGGCGCGCGCGTACGCGCGCGCCCCCCCCCGCCCCGCGAACCCCACCCGTCCTCCCTCCACCCGTCCCCGCCCCTCCCCACCCCTCCCCACCCCAAACCCCTCCGCCTCGCCCTCCGCCTCGCGGCGGTTCTCGTTCGCGAGTCCAGCCGTGGTCCCACGCCGCCCTCCCCCCGCCCATCCCCCGCCCCTCCCCCGCCCTCCCGCCCCAACGACCCGTCGCGACCCTCGCGGGCGGACCGTCGGCTGGAGTAGGGTGAAGCGAAGGAAAATACGGGTTAGAGTAATGATAGGCTACACCCGTGCGGAGTGCCCGTGCAGAGTTTACGACGCTGACTATACTACTATAAAAAACTTACCGAGTGGTGGTGGTGGTGCTTCCGGATGATTTCTTCGCCGGGGACTGTTGAGACTGAACTGGTCGGGGTGACACCGCACTCGCGCGCTCCTCCGTTCGAGCGCCCCCGGACCTTCGATGAAAGACTCGCGTCTTAACCCTCATTTTCCCCGGACCCTCCCCTAGGGGAATCGCCCGTCCCCGTGACGAGCGGCGAGAGAAAGTGAAGGCGGTGGCTCTTCCGCGCTTCAAACCGTAGACTTCGCGAGGAGGTTAGCCGACGACATCATCGCTCGGAGGGGTAGAAATAGAAATAGATAAACGGGATAGATGGATGCTTGTCTTCTCATCGCCATCGTCATCATCATCATCATCATCATCATCATCATCATCATCATCATCATCATCATCATCATCCTACAAATAGACCCGCCTCTACGATGATGTCGTTGACTCGCCACCAATTTCTTTGACCACCGCGTCCACTTTCCCCCGGGTAGCAAACTCCGATAGGGAGAGAGCGCATCGTGCGCGTGCGATGTCACCCCCCACCTACGAATGAAGACAATAGAAGAAATGTGAACTGATAAGGGGTGAGTATGAGCGGAAGCTGCGCTAGTATCGTCTACCCCTTTGGTTTGGAGAGGTAAATGGTTTTTAATGTATTAGCTAGTGTTTTATTGCTCGGTTTTAAGGCTACAACCGGTAAACCCTCCGTTTTGAGGACGGAGACCCCTTACAATAGAGAGTGAATGTGAAAAAAATTATACGGGTATATGTACAAGGGTTATGATGCACTGTTCGTTTACTCTCCAATTTATCGAATGAAGTAGTCTCATCTCCGAGAAATCAGTACTAGCATTCTATAGGACTCGTACTCACCCCGTCTTCTGCAACCTTCCGCTTACCATAGAAGTAGGTGAGTCCGGTCTTTAGCTGGGTGTAGCTATACGTTTGGTTTCCTCTTCTGATAAAACCCCGATTGTCCCCTCTCACCGACTCCCCTGTCCTGAGCACGGAGAGGAACTTCTCTTTGGTTAGGGCGTTTCCTCTTTTGTTTAGTCCTTTGCTGCTATACTTGCTATCACCATCAGCGGACCAGCAAAAGTATGTTTTTGAGTTGAGCGCGATGACCCCCTCTCCCCGAAACTCCTCCTTAAACAGGCCGGGGGTTCGTGTTTCGTATCGTTGCACCTTCTCACAACATTCCCTCATCTCCCACTCTTGACCAAGCACCTTGGTCGTGATAAAGTCTTCCTTGTGCCTATCGCAGAAGGGTCTGGGAAACCATCTACCATATTCTCTGTAGAACTCTTCTTTTTTATCTTTTCGGATGACCTCATCTATACTACGAGCACTCAGAGCCATGTAAGCGCTATCCGTGTCCATTTCTACGTACTCAAAGTCCTCTCTGCTGACGAATCTGTGAAAATAAAACGGACGGGTTGTAGGGGGGGGGGTTGGGGTTGACACCAAAGAATAAATAGAGAAGGATTTGATAAAATCTTTGTATAGTCTAGTTCTACTTACCTATCCATAAAGTCGTAGTAGAATTCTAGCATTCTCAACTTGGCTCTCTGGAGGATAACGAATCCTACGACAGATGGAACATCCATTCGAATCTAAAAGAAAGAAAGAGAGAGAGAGAGTTTACCCTACCACTCAGAAAAAGTTTCGTCAAATCAAGAATCAAAATAAAAAAAAAAGATTGTCAACACTTGCCTTTTTCTTGTGAAGCTCTATCTCAAAGTAGTTTTCATCAACTTCGTTTAGACTAGAAAAGTGCCTACTCCTCACTTTGACAGCCGCCTCCTCTACTGTCTCCACATACTTGACAGTCTTATGTTTCTCTTTATTTGTTATGGTCTTTCCGTAGGCTGAATTCCCAACGAGCTTGCTGGTGCTGGCCAAGAGGGCCAGGTCGGGGTTCACATCCCCACCTCTTCTTGCGTCTGAGACCGAAGAACCAAAGTCTTTGTAGATGGCTCGTGGGATAAAGTGAACAAACTGATAGATCCTGGTAATTATCAAACCTTGATCTAGATACCATCTAGCCAGATCGGAGAGTAGTGTGATTCGCTCGCCAAAAAGACTCCCCACGAGCATTCGCTGAGGTCTCTTCAAGAATCCGTTCTGTTCGGCAAAAGCGCGCATGTGTTCGCTAAGGTGTTCTCTTCCCACGTTTATATTCTTGAAAATAGGTGCCATCTCAGAGAACTTCGCTTTTAGCTCTTCGGGTACGGAAATGTCACACTCCACTAAACCATAGTACTCTCCACTACGAATGTTATTGATTATCTTATCGAGGTTGACGTAACCCCTCTCCGGATAGAGAGAAGAAAAGAAGATGGCGAGAAATGTCCTAACTTCTACATCCGAACGAACTCGCGCTTCCCACTCACACTGCCGAGTGGTGATGAGCTTATAGCCTAGAGCCTTGATGTAATCTTCTTTCCTTGCAGTGTCCACCCGGAGCTCTTCATTCGTCATGTTTCTGACACCTTTTCCGTTCCCTCCTAGCTCGCACTCGTGCCCATGCCAGTAGCAACCGTGGAATTGGTACACCGTCCGACTCTGTTCGCTATAACCATCCACTGGTAGGTTGTGACAGCCTATCCTCATTTCTCCTCCATTCTGTTGGTGAAGGATGACCTCTCCTCTCTTCCACGATTGGAACTCTAACCAACCATGCGCCACTTTGCTGAACTTTTTAATAGGTTCTAGAGCAAAGCCTCGGCTCTCTAGCCTCCGCCTGGGATAACCCGTAGGCATATTCCCCATCATACAGTATAGGTAGAGGGCGTTGGCATCAACTCCCAGAATGGACCTACAGGGTTTTGCGGATGTGCCATACATCTTCTCTCGAATAGAGGTCACTCCAACTTCATGATGTCTGTGAAAGATAATGCTTGGCCCTCCCACGAGGTTATCGCGAAGAGTATGGTACAGACTTTTGCTCTCCTCATCGAACAGACATATGGGTTGCGAGTTGCAAAGTTCGTCTCGGAGAGACATTAACCTATGCAGCGGAAGAGCGGCTTGTGGAGGAGAGTAGCCATAAGGTCGGGCCTCCACCTCCATAAACAACCATCTGATAGCCAAGCCTGGAAGCGAGATTGCGGATTTCAACATGTCAATACCCTTTTGTCGATAGATAGAGCTCTGACGTGCAATGGCCTCGATGAATGGGGCCACATCGAGGTTGTTGTACCAGATGAGAAAATCCCTGAACGTTTCCATGTTCTCTCTTTCCCACACGACCTGACAGTGGTGATAATCTTGCTCGCTCAATTCTTGCTGAGTCAGCGAGTTGAAAAAACTCTCTCGGGGAGGGAGTCCATAATAATCCAACCTTCTCAGGGAATCTACCCAGTCGTAAGGAAAGAATCCCTTACTCTCTGACACGCCAAATGCCTTCAAGTATTTGGAGTAGTTGAATCCCGGTGCGATAAAGTTGCATATGTCAAGGAACCTAAAACGTCTACTCTCCACGCAGGACATACTGTTAACACGCTTAACGATGAAGACAAAATCTTCTCCCTCCTCCTCTTGTAGAGAGCGAAGCAAAGGTCCCTTTAGTATATTTAGGTCATACTTTTGTGAGTTGAAACCAACCACCGGAACGCTGGAGATGTGCTGTTCTAACTCTCTTTCTAATCCGGAGAGACCGGACTTCACCCTGTAAGTCGAGACGTTAGAGAACTTTTCGTCAGCAAAGGCTTCTTCTCTATCCGCCCGATCCGCAAGGAAAGTAGAGAGTCGCTTGCGTACATCCCGGAATCTTTCTCCGAACAAATCTCCTGCCACGTCAGCAATCTTTGCTATGTAGTGGACGAATTGACGAATGCACTTCGTTCCATCCTTGCTGTCGACACTCCTCACAAAGCACTTGGCCTGCTCAAACCCCGGGACGTTAGAACATACAGATATGCTCAGTAACTCGTGTCTTGCACTAAAAGTCATTGTGGAGGTGTTAGTTTGTAGGTTGTCTTTTGGCATGAAGCATTCAATATCATAGGTGATATAGTAGGGGTAGTATAAGAGGTCGGGGTTCACCACCTCTATTCCCGCCACTCGCTTGAGTTTTGTGAATATGGTTGGCGGGGGTCCAAACGTTCCACCAGGGAAAACAAACACCGATGCTTCCTCTGGCGAGCACTTATGTCGCCGTAGGCTGGACAAACGTGTGAAAGCGCCATCGCACAACTTGCAGGTGAAACATCTGGCAAACAAATCAACATTCTTTATCCAGCTGAAGTGGTTTTCGTACATGTTGACAAAGAGTTTACGGGCTTTGTTTCGTGCCCCAGATGACCAAACTATCGGAGCTACCCCCTCATCAGTTAGGCAGAAGACTATTATAGATATGTCAAAATGATCTTCCAAGGCCAGCAGATCACTCGCGCCCACCCCGGGAAAGTCTGACAAAGTTGATGAGGGTGGGGAAGAAGATCTAGATTGTCTCATGTATTGTTTAAACAAGCGATGTGTTGTGGTCTGAGAGGGGCGATGACAGCAACATCCCTTCTTTGGGTCGCAGTTACAGTCATACATCATGGCCAAACATCTAAAGAAACACAATTTGTCTGGGTAGGGACGGGCACCTCCTCTGGACCAAAAGTCTACATCTAGTGCTATCACATGTCGGTTGTTAAGTATGTAGTCTGGGAGTTTGCTCACTACACCACCCACCTTGCCAATCTCTAGGAGTTTATAGATGTAGAATGTCAAATTTGCAATGTGACGTAAAACCCAAGCGGTGTTCGGTCTCCTTTGTGCTGACCTCTCTCTCAAGTCGAGCTCCTGCACAGATTCGCAAAACTCTCTCATCTCATTCTCTGCTCTGATCAGTCTTGGCTTGGGGAAGAACGCGGCATTGTTGCTTGATGAGTGAAAGTAGCGCAACTCTCCACTGGTCTTATGCTCGAGGATGACTCCAGCGCTACAGTTAATCTTCACAGTACAAGGTACTCTCTTCCACATCGCTCTCAATTTAGTCCACACCTCTTCATCTCCTTCATCTTCACATTCCCCTCTCCACACTCGAACGTTGAGAATGTCTTCTACAGGACGAGAGTGTATTGTGGACCTGATCGAGCTCCAATAGCGGGCTAGTAGCACCCCCATCTCATCCCCCTCTTCAGCTGTTGGAGGTTTGGACCAGAAAACATCATCAAACTTCTCTGCATCCCCCTCATCTTTTTCCGCCTTGACCTCGCTATGAAATCGTCTCATGTGATGACCTAGCTTTCTCCTCCCATCAAAACATCCGCCACAAACCGGGCACTTGTGTGGGTGAGCCTGTGCATGCATTCTCTTCGTGTGCCTGTCTAGAGAAAACGCTGTTTTGAGAACCAGACCGCATAGTTGACAAGTGTGCTCGGCCTGACGAGAGCTCTCCCCCCCTATAAAAATACAAAATAGTAGGGTGTAAGTTATTCTTTTACCTCATACTACTATTAGCAATCCACAATTGTTACCAACTACCTCATTTAGCACTAACCTTTTTTACTTGTTGACATCTCTGATCAGGTGCTGACTAGTAGGTAAGTGTCTCTGTTTAGTCTCCCTATAAAAAATATATAGTAGTAGGGTGTAAGTTAATTTTTTTTGTTTTTGGCTCAATAGCGTTATATACAATAGACACTTCACAATTGCTGCCGATTACCCTATTTAGCACTAACCTTATGTTGTACTTGTTGACATCTCTGATCAGGTGCTGACTAGTAGGTAGCTGTCTCTGTTTACTCTCACTCTGTTGACTAGAGGCTGATTGTTCATACTGCTAGAGTGAGAAACTCATACCTTAAATAGTAGGATTCAGTGGGCGGAGTCTAACCATTTCCCCACCCTTGGCAATACCACCCCGATGTGAATCCGAAGCCTCCCGATGTGATTCCGAAGCTTCCCGATGCATCCCGATGTGATTCCGAAGCTTCCCGATGCATCCCGATGTGAATCCGAAGCTTCCCGATGCATCCCGATGTGATTCCGAAGCCTCCCGATGCATCCCGATGTGATTCCGAAGCTTCCCGATGCATCCCGATGTGAATCCGAAGCTTCCCGATGCATCCCGATGTGATTCCGAAGCTTCCCGATGCATCCCGATGTGAATCCGAAGCTTCCCGATGCATCCCGATGTGATTCCGAAGCCTCCCGATGCATCCCGATGCACCCCGATGTGAATTGACACATCGGGACACATCGGGAAGCTTCGGAATCACATCGGGATGCATCGGGAAGCTTCGGAATCACATCGGGATGCATCGGGAAGCTTCGGATTCACATCGGGATGCATCGGGAAGCTTCGGAATCACATCGAGATGCATCGGGAAGCTTCGGAATCACATCGGGATGCATCGGGAAGCTTCGGAATCACATCGGGATGCATCGGGAAGCTTCGGATTCACATCGGGATGCATCGGGAAGCTTCGGAATCACATCGGGATGCATCGGGAAGCTTCGGATTCACATCGGGATGCATCGGGAAGCTTCGGAATCACATCGGGATGCATCGGGAAGCTTCGGATTCACATCGGGATGCATCGGGAGGCTTCGGATTCACATCGGGATGCATCGGGAGGCTTCGGATTCACATCGGGGTGCATCGGGACACATTGGGATTGGATAATAAAAAGGGAGGAGTCAAGAAATGAGCAGATGTATAAAGGGAGAGTGGGATCACAGTCTCAGCATTCAAAGTTCAGCACATCACTACTGTACAGGAACACTACTACAATAGTACATTATCAATGGATACTGACATAGTCCAGAACCAAGAAGAGTTATTTGCGGGCTTAACGGACTCACAAATGGATGGAATTATTGAAGAAGAAGAGTGCAGTCAGAAGAGGAAAGAAGAGGTGGATGCGTTAAAAGAGGCACGGAAGAAGGGGAAAATAATAGGAGTGGGGAGTCTTGCCCGAAAGGATCTTTCTAACATGGCGGACTCTCCGTCCTCCCCGGAGCGGGCCTCGGATAGGGGCGAGACCACAACAACCAAGAAGAGGAAGAACCCAAAAGGAGATGAAATCTGTGCTAAGAAAAAAAAGAAACCCCAGGCGATTGTAATATCAGATGATGATGATGATGGCCACGGAGCCGATACGGCTACGGAAGAAATGGATGGTGGTGAGACGACGAAGGGAAAAAAAGCTACCAAGTCCCCTTGCAAGGGGAAGAAAAAGAGCGGGGGACTAAGCCTGGAGAAAGCTCGTGCAGTGGCGGCAACCCTAATGTAAGTAGCCCTATTCGTATATCTATAAATTACCGTACTATCTTTCTCCCGTTTAACCACTTTGTCGGATCTATATACACCACTTTCATTATTGTAGGAGCATGGGAGCGGAGAAGAGGAGCTCTCTGCAGACGACGGTGAAGCTGTCGGAGCTAGAGCCAGGAACTGTGCTAGAAGTGAGTGGAGGTTCGGTGGTTGAAACGGCATTCGGAAAAGCATTCTTAGCCAGGGCAAGCTATGTGGATGACAAGGGGATGAGACATTGCATCAGCTTTCACACCAACATTCGTCACGCCATGCCCAAGCTAGCGGATGTCAAAGAAGAGGAGCTAAAGGACCTTACCCTTCCACCTAGGATCATGGTGTACTTGGGACAGCAGGAGACCGCTAAAGGACAAAACACATTCAACCGTATCGAGAGCGTGTGCTCCCTGCCAGGAGCAGCCATGAAAAAGCTGGCCGGTGACTTGAGAAAGAAGACCTTGGTCCAGTTGGAAGAATTTTTTCGAGTGCAAACGCTATCTTCCTTCCCCGTTGGTTCTGTGCTGGTGGTGACCGCGCTCCGACCCACATACGTCCCAAGATGCGGTGATGGTGATAATGCGAGCAACTCCATTGCCACCTACGAGTGCCGGATTGGAAACGAAGAAAAAAAGGGAGAAGTCTTCCTTCCGGGACGTCTGGCAGTTTCGATGAAAGACCTCCTCCCCTCCGTGATGGTGTACAAGGGACAGAAGACTTCCAAGAGCGGGAGAACATTCTACGATTGTGCCATTCTAGACTCCATCCTCGGCGAGCGTCTCCTCCCCGCCACTGCACAGTTTTGAGGCAAAAACTTTTGTCATTCACACTCATTCGTGTCTACTTATCAATTGATTTTATATTATTACTCTCAAACTCGTGTATCGTTAGCCTTACTCATATTTTTCATAGTCGTATATCGGTTTTTATCGATTGATTTTATATTATTACTCTCAAACGTATTGAAAATTAAAACAAACTCGTGTATCATTACCCTTACTCATATTTTTCATAGTCGTATATCAAGTTTTTTATCGCTTGATTTTATATTATTACTCTCAAACGAATTGAAAATTAAAACAAACTCGCGTATCATTACCCTTACTCATATTTTTCGTAGTCACATATCAAGTTTTTTATCGATTGATTTTATATTATTACTCTCAAACGCATTGAAAATTAAAACAAACTCGTGTATCATTACCCTGACTCATATTTTCATAGTCGTATATCATCTATTCTAGAATACATCACACACCATTACTCTAACCCGTATTTTCCTTCGCTTCACCCTACTCCAGCCGACGGTCCGCCCGCGAGGGTCGCGACGGGTCGTTGGGGCGGGAGGGCGGGGGAGGGGCGGGGGATGGGCGGGGGGAGGGCGGCGTGGGACCACGGCTGGACTCGCGAACGAGAACCGCCGCGAGGCGGAGGGCGAGGCGGAGGGGTTTGGGGTGGGGAGGGGTGGGGAGGGGCGGGGACGGGTGGAGGGAGGACGGGTGGGGTTCGCGGGGCGGGGGGGCGCGCGCGTACGCGCGCGCCCCCTCGCCCGAGCCGTGGGACCGGGCGAGGGGTTTGCTCTTTAGACTGGGTTCCGCGGAACAGCCGATGAGGTTTTTGAAACCCCACCCGCGATGGGGGGGAGTAGGTTCTAGGGCTTTGCACATAGAGTGAGGTTTAGGGGAGAGGAGGGGCGAGAGGACGGGTGGGGTAGTCGTCCGCCCGGGGAGTTTTTGGATCTAGGGCTAATACGACGCGGAAAGGGCCGGGTGTCTGTGTAGATCTGCACTGACTATACTACTGGTAGTAACTCAAGAGTAGTTTTGAGAACTTGGTAAGCTCATATACCACTATAAATAAGACAAACCTAGCTGTGGTATATAAAAATAAATACCACAAACATTCTCTATCACGAGAGTCTGCTATTATTATCTTGGTAATGACTCCCTTCTCTTCCTTGTCACCTTTCAATAATCTTATTTTCGTAATGTTTTGTCTCCTTTTTGTTTTATGAAATTGAATGACCAATAAATGCATATCCTGTATTTTGTCGAACTAATCTAATATGCAGATTACAGTTCTATTAACAGTCAATGACCACATTATTTTCATATGAATTGCAGCATGTTCAAAATTTTAATAATATGGACTGGTCTGCTGCAATAGGTTATTTTATCAAGTTATCTAGTTGGTCAGTAATTTGTGTGTGCCTTTTTTACAGAAATATCAAGTTGAAGTATCGAATGTCAGGGGATTTGTCATGTGATTGGTTCTTTCTGGCAACAGCAGGAGTTGAGTTGGCGTTGATACCAGCATTCAAGGTGAGGGATTAGGGTGTCTGCTGTGTTTGGTCGTGAATATAATGTGATGCATGTCCTCTCATGCGTTATGCATAAGGCCACTTTTTTGTTTATTGGAATTTGTTTTATTCACTTTTATTCATAATTTAATAGGGGAGACAATTGCTAAATAGTATACAAATTCGCTTGCATCTTGCAACTACCTGATATTGTATTAGTAATATCATAATTCTTCTAGATTTGCACTTTTATTAATTTTAACAGTATTGTGATCTGTTGCTATGGTAACGTTGTATTAGTAATCTGATTATTAAATTTGCATAGTCCTGCGTGCGATTCACTTACTAGGGATTGATGGGATTACATGCTACTTCCTCTACTTCCTGACTGTCTGTATTATGTAATTGCAGACTATTCTAGCTTGCCAGTGGTGTATTGAGAATAAGCTAGTGGAAAAAGTGAAGACACATTTACACAATCTAACTGGTATCATTGATAATTTAAGAGATGCATTCTTACGCATGCACGGTGAGTCCTTCCCTTAAATAGCAATCTTTTATCAGACTATTTTCTTAGTGCTAGGAATTATGGGTATTACTTATTAGAAAGGGTTGAGGCACCAATCAACTGCTGACACTTTGCTTTGTGATGTCACCGAAGTTATTCAGCCCAATATGAACTACCAACTCTCTACGCTAGTGTTAATAATTTTGATCAAAACTTAGTTAAATAGGCTCTGACATATATTTGCTCATGTTCAGAACAGCTCGATGTAGACAAATTCTACAATACTGTACGTCCATATCTGAACGGCTGGCACACTGATGGCATGGTCTATGAGGGAGTCTCCGAACAGCCAATCAAGGTTTGTCTTTGACCTCCACGATCACTCACCTAATTCTACAAGAAATACATCATGCTAGTTCTATTTCCTGTGAAAATAATGCAATAATGGAAAATTCAATGGATTGCATCAGCACTTTGGAATGAATAGGCTTGGTAAATTTGTTTTTAGATTAAACATTTCGCTTGTGAAAATGAGCATTATACATTAATAAATTTTAGAGGTCATTCCACATGTGTGAGGATACAGCTTACTTGACTAGGCATCCCATTATAGAACCTTTTGCTTAGTTGTGTGTTGTCCTCTCTTGTTGTAAAGATAAGAGAGAAGACAACTTCAATTTTTCCACAAAAAACTAGATTTATCTATGAGGACTATGCAAATGCATGATGTGACTCTTGATGAAAAATTATTCTCTTTCATATTACATGATGGAACATTTTCCCATTAGTAAAACTATATTATGTGTATGTTAAATCAAACATAGATGTACATGCATAATATGAATTAATATAGATAGATGCTCTGTGTTATATAGAGAGCCTATGACTGTAATAAATATGTTACTATGTAGGCACACGGCGGGTCTGCGGCCCAGTGTTCCGGAATTCAATCTCTTGATATCTTCCTCGGTATACAACATCAGCAAGGTAGGAGGTTATATCTTTACATATTATGTATATGCATAATGTTGACTATCTATCGTAATGTGCACAAGGGGATTTAATAGGCAAAATTTTAATCTTAAATTTGCTCATTGTGTGCAGTTTCCTTATTTGATTAAAGGGCAAATAAATCTAGTTTAGGCATGTGAGTGACACCTCAGCTTGCAAATTACATGTTGCCTTAACTGGAAACCAATGTTCTTGTTCACAACTCCCTTCATAAAAACCCCCAAACCTTCATTACTCGCAATATCCTCGGCACACAAAATCAGTGTCCAAATATAAATTTGTTTCGCATTTCTTTTTTTAAAAATCATTTTTGCATGTTGCATCTATTTAATCTTACAGACAAAATGGATTTCCTGTTGAGTATGCGAGACTATATGCCTGGTGCTTCCAGACGATTTCTCACGAAATTGGAGAGTATATGCAGAACAAGTAGCTTTGGTAATGATACTATTATACATGTGATGATATATTATACTGGTTTTACATGTAATGTCTGTACTGACAAGTTTAAGATATCCTTCGCCTGTCCTGTTAGTCTGTCTCCAATACCTCTCTCATTCACTCTCAGCCATAAAGTGTCCCCTTCTTAGGACTCCAACTATCTCTCAGCTATCTCCAAGCTATCCTTATACTCTTACCTATCCCCTTAGCCTTAGCTCCCAATACACTGGTGATGAGTAGATAGGTTCTCCTGATTTTACCTGAACTCAATATTATATTCCTTTAACCTGGCATCTTTTTGCTGCACACCCAACCAGCAGATGTTTTTCGGACCTATGATAAGGCATCACTTTGATTCCCAATTTTATGTCATTGGTGAACCAATGTTGTGGTGTCTCTTCCAATTTCTTAAATCATGTCAAGATATGGACTAAACATTCTCACGACAGTCAGTGTACCTTGTCCCAGTATAATCAGTATAATCGTGAAAGCTTAGAGGTCATGGAGGAGTCTTTACTTGCATGTTGTAATCCATATGACCTATAATATATTGCACGTAATCTAGTATATTATTAACACACTGTTACACACTCGTAAACCTTGTATCTTATTTGACCTATGTATTATGTGATATTGAATAGACTAGTATATTACTTATATTGCATACACTATACATGTAGTTGCTGATTATTCAAGTGAAGATGAGGGGCTAGTTAAAGTCTATAATAAATGTGTAGAGTCAATGGTCAGCTTGAGGTCTAAACACATTCAGATGGTCACCAAGTAAGTTATTAAGAGTAAATAGATTGTCATCTCAAAATATGAGTGAAATTTGCAATATTATACATAGAGTTGATAAATATAATACACTCAATATATTTGTATTTTTGTGTAGTGGTTAATTTTTTATTTATTATTACTCTAGCCATGTTCCAATCTATGTTTTATGCAGTATAATTGGTGACTATTGCAGGTATATTACAGTACCGAAATATCGAAGTAAAACGGAAAGATTCAGCTCTTTGAGACAGCAAGGCACAGGAGGTCAAGGTAGGCCGACTACTGCCCAATCACATTTAGTCTAAGCTCACCAGCAATATGTAATATGTAAGGCTGCTGTTGTATGTGTTATCTGTTATCTCTAAATGCTTAGAAAGGAACTTGGATTTAACTTTCAGACCTCCTGCCGTTCCTGAAGAACATACGCTCATCTACACAGTCAGCTGTCTTACCTGACCCCTAACCTTAGCCTGTGCACCCTGGTTATGGATCACTGCTACATTCCACTTTCCAGTATTATACACACAACCCAGTATTATCACGGTTCTAAGGGACCACAGTCATAACATCTTTTTCATATAATTTAGACTCATTCAATTAATAATTCTTACTAATTTTTTTGCGTCCTCAATTATATCAGGTCCATCTGCTTATTAGTAGGCCTAGTATTACTAATAAAAATTTTCTTTCAATAATTTATTTATGGAATCATGACGGCTATTTTGTGACCCACAATTTTAAATTTGTTTATGTGTGGTGTAAAAGGAGTGAACTGACAACTCACACAGCAATGTCCAAGAGGCAGACGATGTATCCATTTTATATTATGTTAGATTTATATAGCATTTCATGCTCATCACTAGTATTGAAAGCAATTTTTTAATTATGTTTGTTATTTTAAAAGGAAGGACAATTTCTTATTGGAAACTTTATCTCTGATAGTAAAATCCTAGTTGCAACAAGAATATCACTTATCTCAAATGTCTATGTCTATGTCTACTGGTAGGCCTACATGTGCTTAGTGTCAGGCAAATCAAGTTGACAACTACTGCTGGCATGCTGAATAATGATTTCAAAGGGTCATCTGATTTTCCAGCTACTTTTGGCTGAGATTTTGTGGTGACCCTTATAACATTCTTACCCTTTTTGTCAATTAGTATGATGTTGATTTGTATTTAATTTCATTGAAGTTTTAACATGTTCACATAAAACATTTACGGATTTTAATACCATAATGTTTTACAGATTGCTCATGAATTTGCATGTATTTAAAACAACATCTTCTTACCGTTTGCTAGATTATAGAGAAAATATAGATATTTATGTACTTCTTACACAAATGCAAACTGTCTTATTGGGCATTCACGAGCTGCAAAAGCAGCAACTTATAGTTCAAAGTTGTCCTCTCCCAACTTAAACAATAGGGAGAGGATAATTTCTTATTACAAGCAATAGTTCGTGAGTGCTCACATATTACTTAGCACTTGACCTATGGTGGGCTCCAGCAATAACCCAGCCAGCACTGTGCCTGAGGAAATACAATGTACAAGAATAAAAAAATGATGATAGGGAATCATCTTAAGCTTGTTGAAATTCTGTTGTTCAAATGGATAGTTGCCCTAGAGATAGTTAATCCTGCAAGTAGACCAAATAGATTAAAAAATAATAATGGGAAATCTACATGGTATTAATACAGGCATACGGTTTATCCAATATATAAGCACATAGGATGCGTAATCTCAAAATACACATACATGTACATCGCAATAAAATAAAGTCTCATTGGCTATGTTATTTCTGTGCATTACCACTAGCAAAAATATACCTGCCAAGTCTCCCGTCAAGCAAGAGACTCTCCCATTTTCAATTCACCAAATTAGACAGCTCACCCAAATTATGCAACTTCTCTCTTTTTCATCAGAGCAAGTTAACAGGTATAAGAAAGCTAAACATCAAGCATGCTTTCTACAATATGCATGTAATTTATGATAACAATACTGCATTGGCCAACTCGTAAAATCAAGAGTTGTCTTCTTTACCTTGGGAATTATAGCTCTTTAGGAAATAATTTCCGCCTGATTGTAAACAAAATGAAAATCCAATCAATATACCTTTTGCATCTCTAGCGAATCAACTACGAAGACACTGTTTCATATTTTAGCCAATCAAAGACCTTAGGGATAGTGATTCGTCAACTTCGAATTTACAGACACTTCATTGGGCGAAACTTTAGTTCACATAACAGCAAATAGTATACGGGGGCGTGTATTTTAGCTCATCATGGCGACCAAGAGGTTTTCATAGTAATATTTTATGTTATCTTAATTTTCCGCTTCATTTACTATTTTAGCATTGAACGTCAGACTTGAATCACACTCGCTCTTAACGATGGGTACACCAAATTCAGATGAAAAAGCACACAATATTGATAGTGTGGAGTTGCTCATGTTTATGGGGCTTCTCGTGGCCACAATCTTGTCGATTTGGATAATAAAACATTTCCGGCTCAGGTATATACATGAAACTGGTCTTTCTATCATTTATGGTAAGTTCTACGTTATTTCCGTGTCTCTCCTTAGTCTGTGACCCATGTCTGAAAAACTATTTTTTTATTGTAATGCCACCTAATTAAATTTAATTTATTTCGAGTTTTATTTAAAAAAAATAAAGTAATTTCGATTATCTTATGATGGTCCTTCGTATCATACTACGTATGTAATCATGCTGTTCCCTATCACCAGAGCTGGCACCATCCAATATGCTCGAGTGTCATTACAAGTACATTTTGACAAAACTCGATACACGCAATAAAAAATTACTTGTATTTGATTTTCCAAAAAAATTATAATTGTACTTACTAATACTTACATGTCAACACTGCGACTTACTTGTACATGCTATATTTTTAACAATTGTCATTGCGACTAGATTTTGGCATCGAGAGAGAGAGGGACATTTTATTATTTAGATTCTTCTGGCCTGATACCAGTTTAGGTACTATTTTTACCTCAGCTGTAATTAATTTCACAGCTAGCTAAGCAAAGTGCTGTAATTAATTAGCTATAGCTGATATTATTGTACATGGCATACATTGTGCAACTACAATTGTACTTCTACTTATACTCATTCATTTGTACTTGTACTATTACCCTGCTTGTAGCCTACTTGATTCCAATGCGTAGTTACTTGTACTTATACTTCTCAGTGTAGGACATGGTACTCAATTCTTTGTACAGCCTATTGCAGTCTATCACAAATTGATCTTGATGACAATAATCATTATTAGTATCTATGTAGGTGTGATAGTTGGGGCTGCAGTAACATACCTGTCTAAAGAAGAAGAATATGGTTACGATATCGAGTATCAGAATCGTCTTGATCCGAGCGAGTCGGCTAACCTCAGTGAGCATGCTCTGTTACGCCTTGTTGACAAAAACAACAATGCGACCCTTATGGAATATGCTTGTGAGAAGAAACCTACTACACTTCTTGCTAGCAAGGTATAGGCCTAGAGTATAATTCTTCATTACTAGCTTGCTACAGTGATAAGCCAATTGATGAGTTTTTATCACATCCTATAGGATATATTATAGATTCCTCAAATTAAAATAATGTGTTATGGATCTCGAATTTCTGTTACAGATTAGTATATTTTGACGAAGTCAAATGTCTGAGCTAATATCAAAATCATACCTACGTAGTGTGCCATGTTCTTTCTTTGGTTTCATCTATCACCAAGATTTTGATCTTTTACAGTAGCTCACCACCCCCCCCCCCCCCACCCCATTAAAAGTTTTGATAAGCTGTTAGTTTGTTTGGTGTGATAGCATACAAAAAGTTAAAACAGTAAGGATGCAGGAATTTTAGTAACGTAATACTGGCAATAGTCTAGCGAACTAGATGGCTGTACATTGCAAGTAAAGCCTTTGCAGTTGTAGTAGTAACCTATTAATACCCTAATGAGTTACAAGGGCCTAATTGGAGATTAATTTAATAGTTCGATGAGATTTAAGTCAGTAAAAGTTAACTGAAGCCAAATAGCACCAGTAGGCTACTACATTAATAACCAAACTAACAGTCAACTCATGGAGCTCTGACAGGATGGATTCTGGTGTGAGCTCTTTATCTATGAGGAAATAACAGTTTTACCAAAGTTCCTCAATATGTAAATTATTTTCTGTAGCCTGTTGGCTTTATAGGTTTTAGCTCTGGTGACTGTAGATAGATGCTAAAGTTATGAGTAATAATAATACTGTTTGGTAATCATACCATTGCATTACAAGTTAACACCAAAAGCATGATTAGTTGTGCAATAAGTTAAATGAATGAATTTTGAAGGCAGCTCATTTAAGCTCATTCAAATGCATTCCTGTCTCTCTCTATGTGACAAATGGACCTATTATTTTAGCGATGTTGAAACATTTAACATTAGGTGAAAAATTTCGTCATAATATATATAGAGCAGTCATCCTAGTAATATTAGCTTTAGACTAGAACATGTATATACATATAATTGCCAAATTAAATGGAATATTATGTGACCAAGTTTATTACGAGCTCTCAACGTCTACTAAGGATAAGTAGTTTTTTAGCAACAGTTTTTAGACTACACTTTTAGTCCGAATATATGGCAGACATTTTACTGTAAAATAATGTGCAAAGCTTTTAGGGGTCAAAGGTTTCTTCTGTCCATCGTATATTTATTTGTATATTATCTGTATTACAGTTTGACAAGGTAACGGAGTTCTATTAACTTTGACAGCTGAATAATCTGTTTTCCTCAATTTGGATAATTAGCAGGATGTTTTTAAACTTGTTATTTTGATAACATTTAATGGAAAGATATATTTTTGTTTGTGATCTACGGTGTATAATAAACTAGTAGCCCACTACATAATGTGTTTGAACATTTGCACAGTTAGTAATCTGACTGGACCATGCAGCCTCAATTTAAAAGCATCCTGTCATACATATTCGTTAACTGCACTGTCCAATGTTTTTTGTGTGTTGTCTGTTTGTTTCCACTTTTTCCTGTGTCTGTTTATAGCACAATAGCAGGTCATATACTGTGTGACAAGGAGGGGTGTTCAACTAAAAAATTCTAAGCTCATCAAATTTGTATACAATGTATATCCCACCATTTGAGTGTGATATACTTTTGTCTTGCAAATGTAAGCTGTTGTGATATGTAGTAGAAGCTAAATTATAGTTCTCAATATTTTTAAAAATAATTCCCAGTTTTGAAATCAAATTTACTTTCCGTGGATACTGTTTTAAAAAAATATTCCCGATATTTAAACCAAAATGTTTTTCGTGAATAACTAACTCATCAGTCACAAAATTTTGTTTTATTTTTATAGCTCCTTCCGCTGTGTGTGTGCACAATGAATCACCCAACTGCATTATCTACACGCATATTACAATGCTTCGCAGTGTTGATACAGTCCCATAATCCCCCACTCGACTAGCTAATCCCACTTGTAACACCTACTACTATTAGTAAACTGGTTGTTCCCATGCATGACCTAATTCAGATATAAAGACTACCTGCGGCATGTACAATGTGCATAAAAATGTTATATCAATCCAACATGTAGGCCTCCTTTCCTCTTGTCACATTGTAGGTACTCTCACCTCACTCTCTCCAATCTGTAGTCCTGTTTTACTCTCTGATAGCACCTTTCCTTTCCTCGTTGTCACACAACATAGCAACTTGTTAAATATATTGGATGTTATAATTATTTTCTTTTATCAATTCTGATCTGCTTTCTGATACAGGTTCATGCATAGCTGGCTGTACCATCAACATCAAACCCTTAATTATTATAGCTATACAGTGTTATACAATGTAAATGTGAGTGTGGATTTGTCCTCCATTGATTTGTGATCTTCTAGTAGCCTTAGATTGTATAAGTGAGATGTTTAGGAACTCCAATTACAACAGCCTTAGCTCCAGCTATCCTATATTGATATACTGAATCACCAAGTAATCAGTACTTACTAGACTGTGTGGTATAATTAATATAATACAAAGTTGCATAATATAACCTACACATAATTATCATGCAATAACGGACAGGGCAATAGCAGGTAAAATGTCAATATTTGCTTTGTTATCTTACAACCACCTGTATACTTAATATTTCCTTGTTTCAACGTATGCTATCCTCTCTTTACAAATAAATAAGACGTTTCTATTGCATATTCTTACATCCATAGGTAGAAATTTATCTAAGTCAAACATATGGGATTGCCAGGGACCTAAATACCTAGCAGGGAGTGCCAGCCTCACAGAGTTTATAGTTTTATAACTGCAGTGATGGATGGCCTACCTGTGTAATATTTTTAAATTTAAATTGTAATCCTTTTGGCATGTTTTGTAGATATGTACAATCAAATCATGTTTGAGATGCCCATGGAATGGCTGTATAGTAAAAGTTACTGCATTATATATTCTCACTGTCCTGTCTCTACTAGTTATATCTTAGGCCTACATATATAACTACATTGAATAATCTATATTATGTAATATATGATATTGATTTGCTTGCATTTTCAATGCAATTCATATTGTTATTGCTTACCATTTCCTCTAACTAGCCTGTATTTTCACTGAATATATTATTTTCATAAAGTACATCATAGAGGTCATTGATTCACACAATGATTTTCTGTATGTTTTTAGATGGTGTTTGATCCAGAAATATTCTTCTATGTATTACTTCCACCAATCATATTCCATGCTGGATACAGCATGAAAAGAGTGAGTAACCTGTTGCTATAGTAACCAAAATGTAGCCCCTTTCTATATTGACCCAATAGGACTGGATGCTACTTGGGAGTTGTTTTCTCCATGTCAGGAAGGAAAGAGGAGCGCAACTCTAAAATTATAGTCATTGGCCCTATCTTGCTGGACTAAATGTAATCTAGTTGTTTAAATCCTTTACACTATTTCTGTTCTGTAACATGGTGCAGATGTTGGTATAGACCTGAAACTACCTTCAACCTGCCGACAAATTGTTTCCCACATGTTTAAAAATGCATCTATTTCATAATAATCATAGGATCGTTTTAAACGTATATTGTAGCACCTGTATATAGGTCTGCATTGTACACTAATGTTCTGTTGAATGCTTTACATATGACCCTTTGCAATTAAACATTATACACCATTGGTGATCTATCATCTACGACTACTGTAGCTACAGTAAGGTGTGTTCTACCTGTCCCTATAATGTCTCCCCATCTCATATTTCTATTCATAGTGACCCTATGTATAAATCTGGCCATACAAGTAGCAGTAACTAGTGATTCGTATCACATGTTACTTTATACTGTCATCACTTGGCACGGCATAACAATATGTGATACTATAATGATACACTTGGTAATCAGATATAATAATATACAATCTATATGATTACTACTAGTATATCATATCTACTTACATAATGAGGGTCTATGCAGTATATTATTTATAGTATACAGATCATTGGACTTGTAAAACTGTAGCCTATTAATAGTTGGATATAATATATTATATTGTATAATACAGTGACTATATTGTAGATTTTATAATATGTAGGTATAGCCAGCCCCAGGTCTGATACTGGACTTCATTGCTGTGTACTAGATATGAGTTTGAATTGGTTTGTAGTGACCTGTTTAAGTGGGATTATATGTACGTAATACAGAGCAAGTACATCAATACTGGTTAGATAGACTAGCAGTGACATCACTACTGGTTAGATAGGCTAGTAGTTATCATAATTATGATTTACTTTTTACATTTTGTTACATTTATATTTTAGAGACATTTCTTTAGGAATTTTGGAGCCATTATAACGTTTGCTTTTATTGGCACTCTCATATCTACATTTACTATTGGGTAAGTTATTGCATGACCTCAGAATGACCTTGGTACCCATTAACTGAAGCCATAAAGCATAACCCTTGCATGATCATACCCTCAATGTGTCTTCAGCTTAGTTTAGTTGGAATTGTCTCTCCCTTGGTTTACATTTCGATGTACAATAAAACTATTTCCCTTGACCAAATATGTGCATATATTATATTATTTCATAGAGCTTTTGTTTTTAGAGGAATAATATACGGTGTAGTTGAAGGAATTAGACCAGCAGCTATGAAAACAGACATAGATACAAGGTTTACGTTCCAGGAATGTATATGGTATGGATCCATTATATCTGCCACAGACCCAGGTAATTACTTGACCAAATATTATTCATGTATATTTGCTTGTAGAATATGACTTATATAATATTATATCATACACCCACACTGCATAGGTGTTTTAATAATATGTATATAAGCTGTTGTTAGATAATGTACAGGTTGCTATAAAGATGCCATTGTTTGATATGCAAACCATTACCAGTATACCAGCATTACTGCAGACATGTATATGAGTAATTTAGTTTATCACTCTAACCCCATGTACGACATACAGCCAACTCCTACTCATGAATGATATGCAATTATACATGTACATTTGGGAGTTGTTCCATCATTGTGATATATGAGAGAGGACAACTATTGTTAGTTATTTCTACGTGACTGTGAACCACATTACCCTTAGAGTGCTAAACTCACAATACTTCAAATTTATTAAATAAGCAAATGCTGGCATTGATAAGATCATATCCTTACGACATGGATAGTAATCTTTGTTTCAAAGTTCATTAAACTCCATGCACTAGTTGAATGATGTTTAAAATCTATAATTTATAGTTTTATTTTATAACACAACTTGTCACTGTACTAGAAGCTGCTCTACATGCCATAAAGTACGAGATGGATCTTTATATTAGATGGATCTAAAATATTGATGCATTCATATCTAATGGAGTTTATTACTTGTTTATTTTCATGATGTATATATTGCCTTACATGTAAATCAATATCCTGTTATATGGTTTCCTGTTTGTCTTTGTAGTGACAGTACTAGCCATATTTCACGATCTCAATGTAGATGTAGACTTGTACGCCCTCGTGTTTGGAGAGAGTGTTCTTAACGATGCCGTCGCCATAACCTTAGCTAAGTAAGATATTCTACTACATTTTACAGTATGTCATGTAAGCTGGATTCTGCTTACAAGCATGGGTGTTTCTACGGCATATTGTTTATTACAGAGCGATAGATGAAGGTGACCAAGGGAAGGAGTCGGTGGGAAAAGTCTTCGGAACAATAGGAATGTTCTTTGCTGTCTTCATTGGTTCATTCGTCATCGGCATGGTAGTTGGCAGTATCAATGCTATCATGACTAAATTTACAAAAATTAGAGATTTCCCTTTGCTCGAGTCCTCTCTACTTATGTTGATGTCTTATACGTCGTATCTTACTGCAGAAGCACTTCAGATGAGCGGTAAGTTTAGACATCAGTGTCGGATAAAAGTAATAGTTCTCCATAATGACATATATCTGCAAGTATTGTTATATATATACTGACCTATATTTGTAGGTATTGTTATATATACTGACCTATATTTATAGGCATTGTATCTGTGCTCTTCTGTGGAATATTTCAAGCTCACTATACGTTTAACAATCTCTCAGAGGAGTCTCAGAAAAGCACTAAAGAAGTTATTGCAATGCTCAACTTTGTGTCAGAGAACTTTGTGTTCCTGTACATAGGAGTGAGTGTATTCACTCGCCGCTTTTCCGGTATGTTTATTGGTTTGAAATTTTTCGATTTTCAAATTATTGTTCTATCGGCAAACAATTTGCATGCTCACTAGTCTATTTATACTAAATATGCACTTAATTATTACAAGTTTTACCTGTTTAGCCTGAAAGGTTTGTGAATTTAGTGCTGAAGTTAAACATCAAACCTGGTTAGTAGGTAAAAAGATGTATATTTTATTTTTGTATTTTACCTGCATGACCTTGAACAACAATACTTTGTATTTATCTATTTCTCACACCCTGTCATTACATTCATCTTATGGCCAAACTCTATGTTGCATTACTTGTAGTATACTTGGTGTTCCCATATATAATAGGCGGAGTGATTCATTACTTGTAGGTGCTGAATGGAATCCCTGGTTCATAGTTGGAGCTTTCATAGCTATGATCATATCTAGGGCGGTCAATATATACCCCCTTTCTTTCCTACTAAACTTAGGCCGTAAAAATAAAATACCCTTCAATTTCCAGCACATGATGATGTTCTCAGGATTAAGGTTGGTTATTTGGTTGAATATTCGTCTTATACAAAAATGGTGTGTATATCTACTTTGTACATTGTATGAGTGTCTCTTATATACTACGAGTATTTTGTGTGCTAGACTTGAAGGAAAAAACTTTACTTTCCACTTATCAATCTTTGGAGTTATCTTAACTATTTGAAGATAGGATAACTCCTAAATGATTACAAACACTTTAACAAGAATCATTGTTGCTAGCAAACATTATAAGAATCATGATGAAAATGTTTAAAAGTGTTGTCACTTTTTACAGGGGTGCAATAGCCTTTGCTCTAGCTGTTAAGAAAGCCGCTGAGGGTACTTTACAAGTGAACATATTTCTCACTACTACAATTGTGCTCGTAGCGCTTACAGTCATTGGATGTGGGGCACTTACTCTTTCTATGTTACAGTGGTTGAAAATAAGGTAAGCTCTATACCATAATTATTGGAATCAGTTGGGCCATAGTATAAACTTATGCGTAAATTATACATAATATTGAATGAGGCTGGTTGGTTTGTAAAAAAGCAGCTAGTGGGTAACTGAATGTGTTCGTTTTCATAGCTGTTTTTGGTTCTTATATTCTCTCATTTGTTTCAATTAGTTGCTTTGAAGTTTGTATCGATAAATCTTTTACTGGTGATTCTTTAATTAAACTTGACTATTAATTATTTTAAAGCAATTTTTGATTTTCTTTTACTCAAAAGAACAGCCTCAAGTCTGAGGTCTTGGCATCCAAGTGGATAGCATTATATTATTATCACTATGTTACAGAGTGGGGGTCGACGAATCCACAGAAACTCAGACTTTCTCTGCACCAACTCCGGTTAGTTATTATTTTATTACATACATGTAGTTAAAGGGGTGGTTAGTTATCTGTTACATATGTATGTCCCTTTTAGTTAAAGGGACAGTCAGCTATCTATAACAATGTCATTATGTTTGTAGTCAGCGTATGGCTGGTTATGCACCATCTATCATCTTATTTATACTTGTCCGATCACAGCCCTTTGTTTCTACTGGTGTGGCATTTTAGTGTGTTGAATCATGATAGTAGTGATAATAAGAAGTTTTCCTATCCTGCATGTGTGAAAGGGTTGATAACTCCAAATTGCCAATCTCTGCACAGCGACATTTAACTTAACTATTCTCCTCAACATTGCATCTCACCACCTTTCTTGCCGTTGTTGGCTACATTTTAGCCATTCCATATGGAATTAAGTGAGTTTTATCCGTTACTTGCCTCTTTGATCTTAAAGGTAAGCAACCGTTTGAACCTATTCCCTACCATGGTTTCTGCTAGGTATAAACCTCAAGTTAACTTATTTTCTTTCTCTGTTCACTTATTTGTTTTGGAAGACAGTTATAGGAGCACAGTATCATATGTCCACTTATAGCTTGTTAGTAGATAAAAATTGTTTGTAGATCAATTTTCAATCTTTCGAGTAAATATTTTTGGCAGTCTTCAGAAATTGGTACTTGCATAGCCTGGTATGACTCCCCTAAGTGACATAGCCTGGCATAACTCCCCTTACTGACATGTAAGATGTATCACTTTCTAAAGCTGATTCCATTCCATCTATAGCCAAAACAGAATAGAGGATTTGAGACGATAGAAATGGTAATTACTATGAAGTGTTGTGTCCACCAGTTAGTCTGTTAAGTTGCTCCTACCATAAGTTGGGTTTATCACCCCCCCCCCCCCCATCTGTCCATCAGAGTGTCAGGATGATTTTATAATTATGCCTTTGCCAAACATCCGTGTGGAACTGGCACTTTAAAGCTTCCCCCTGTAGTACCTGTCCACTATCTTCAGCCAGTAGTTCTCCTCTCTCCTAAACACCAGAGTTCTTCTATCCGTAACTCCAGTTTCATCATTTTATTCTCAGAGAGTCTTTCTCACTTTACTGCCAGTTGTGAACTTTTAGGCCCTACTTCACTGCCAAAATCTACTAGGCCCTGCACAAACCACTATACCCTATTTTTACCCTGTAGGCTGTGCTAACAATCTGCCATTTTCTCTAGGGTTACCTTAACCTTCATCAGCAAAGTTGAACATTAAGTTGATGGTGGCTTTTCATCCCAGCTACTCAGAATTGAATAATACATCATGTACTGTTTTGTTTGGGTGTAATAAATCAACTCTAATTTTCTTAGCAGTCGCCATCAACAGATGTGATAAGTTCTATTAGTGTGGTAAGAGTTGTCTACGCTTGTTTGTTGTGACTCACACATGCACACGTATAAAATAGGCTACTTCATGTACATTAGTCTGGTAACTTGGTTAGATATCAAGTGTCTACTGCAGCTTCTCTGTGGGTATATTTTGGTAAATCTGTTACAAGATGTCGCTAGCCTAGGTGGTTTGTTAAATTAGTGTACATACCTGTGCTAAATACTAATCTAGGACTATAGTACATTGATCACCAGAGGGATCTACAGCTGGAGTTAACTCCATTCAGTTGAGTAACTGTATGCTAAAGCTAGGTCTGCTAGCAGTAACCAATAACAGCTCCGGTCATGATTATTGAATAGGACAGTTAGTTGCTCTTGCTATGGGAATACCTGTTGATGAGAGGACAACTCCAATCTGGTGACACTTTAGGAATGTCTGTTGTACAGAGGATAACCTGTTGTACATAATACATGTAAAACAATGTTTATAGTGGGGCCAGACCTCCTCTATCCTACATACATCATTTCCTAACTGATCTGTATATGACCTGGAATTTTTTTTTGGTAGGACTATGCTCTGGGGAAATTCTTATCAAATTGGTGTGTACCTGAAATTTAAGTCTTCAATACTTGATACTATATTTAATAAATGTGTACAAAATTCACGTACTGGTCAAACATAGGAAATCCTTTCCCAGTCTAATATTTAAAATGTGAATAAATTATTAAAATTATTGTGTAGGGTTCAGGTGGCCTTGTGGCCTAATGGATAAGGCGTCTGACTTCGAATCAGAAGATTGTGGGTTCGAGTCCCATCAGGGTCGTTTGTTTTTGCACTTTATTGAATACCTAATAGGAAAGGCCACTACTAACACCTGTTTTGTCCTTACTAAAGAAAATTGCCCTTGCCATTTACAGATTATAAATAATTTTCTGTAGTGAAGACATTTTGTTTCTCTACACTCTACACTTCCCTACAAACACTCTATAACTAAAACCTTGTGTTCTGAAAAGGGAAAGTAACTCCCATTTTGGCATACTATGCATCAAATAGCTATATGCAAGTAGGTTCACAGATGCAACTTAACTAGATAGGCTACTAGTAATAAGCACCTCTATACCTTAGTGCTGTCATCTGGTTGATGTTAGTATTTTAAAGTGGAAGGGTAATCAAAGTTCTAGTATCATCTGTAGTTATCTCCACCTGTGGCTAACTGCTATCCTGCTGACCCTAGTGTTATGTTAACAATCCCCAGAAACTAAAATATATGTTTGTCAATTTAGCATCAGAGAAACTATGACAGCACTACCTCTAATCAACCTGCAGACGCCAACAGTAATGTGGTAAGGTGTAACAGTTCTGGTTGCTTTGCCTTGTCTCACCCCCCATTTTATTGTCTTGCTTACACAACTGCTTGCAGGTGCTTGCAGGTGCTTGCACTGTACCGTTTTTGCACTAAATTTGGTAGTTTCTATCGTCTCCCACTCATTGCTTGCTGTTGTTTGTTTCATTTTGTTTTGAAGTCATCTAGAAATAGTGTCAATATTGAGAACAGTTCTAGTGCAGTAGTATATTTGGATAGTCCTCCCTTAAGTGCAAGTAGATGTTGTCTTGTGTGTGTTGAGCCTGTTTGCTCTTGCAGACAGTAAGTCACACATCTGGTTTACTAACACAAAATATTTAGTTTTAAATGTAATTTTGTTAACATAATATCTGTTTGGAGTTCTTTTTCACTGTTCAACTAATAGTTTACTAATTTATCTCTCTTTCCACTTGCTTGTGGTACAAACTTATTAACAATGGGGTGAAGAGATACAATTAGCTGGAATATTTTCTAGTTCAAACCCACAAGCCTTTCACACAGAAGATTGAATGTTTGTAAAACAACTCTGAAGTAAATTTTTACCTTATTCTGTGGAGTGCTAAAATAGACTAAGTTCTGAAGCATACGCAGATTCAATTATCTCATGTCTTAGACTTTTCATTATGATATCATACACTTAATATGTACAGTTGACAATCATTTTTTGTGATGAATAATTGGAAGTTCAACTTTGTACTGAATATAGAATATTATGTTTCATTGGAAGGATAACTCTTAAAAATTCATTTCACAATCACTTTAAAGCTAAATTTGTATTCAATGTGCCGGATTCAAACATTTACAATGCATATATATTATGTATTTGTTGTTTTACTATTTTTTTCAGGTACATATAGATGCTACTGGAACCTCCAATACCTCATCTACTACTAGTAGAGTAGAAAGAGCAATGATGGTGAAATTATGGAACAGACTAGATAGTGCGTATCCTTTTATGGAGAGTAAACTGTAAAAGCAGTAAAATCATAAATAGTTGTTCCGCTCAATGTTATAGGAGGCTAGTAACTACTTCCTCTGGTCTTTAGGGCCATTCCATCCATAGGCCATTTCATCTATAGGCCATTTCATCTATAAACCATTTCATCTATAGGCCATTTCATCTATAAACCATTTCATCTATAGGCCATTTCAACCATAAGCCATTTTCATTTCTCATAGTGACACACAATTATTGGTTTGAATTTTGTCATTTGTTTTTGGTTCAAAATGATTTTATGTTTCCTTAATTCAACGTCTGCAGAGTATTTAAGCCAATTCTTACCAACTATAGAGTGACTTTATCTGAGAACTTTCCAGAGAATAGGTGTTGTGGTTTACTCAGTCGTGTCTTTACCACAGCTGAACAGTTTGAGAACTGTGCCAGACATACCACTGGAGATGTGAGTAAATGATACTTTACCCTAACACAATTACTATGTTAGCATGTGATATATTAAATTTCTCTGCAATTGCAGTACTTGTAATTGATAGCATGCTTTAGTGGTATTTTATATTCATGGACCACACTTGCTGCTACTGGCATCGTACTGGGAATAAGTGTTGTCTCACACTCACAACGATAATGACTGTAGATCAATATGCTGAATCATGCTCACTGTGATAATGACTCTTGTTCATGTTATTCAGGATGATAATGATAGTGATACTGATATTATAATTGATGCTGATGAGCTCACCCTGAACCACCCTAACAGTCCAACAGCTGTAAGTGTATTTGTATTCATATTTAGATTTTCTTTCAGCTATTTTATGATGAGGCATAATACTTACATGCAATAACATATAGGATGTGTTTCTCTGTCCATCCACGGAGCAATTGCTAATTCAGTTGTCTTTTCAAGCAGACTAACTATCATCTATCTAGCATCATAGAGTTACTTTTCATGACAGAGGCTAATGGGACTTGAATATGGTTGGTACCTCAGACTTGCAAATTATTAAGTTAACCACTGCAAACTGTTGATATTGTAACTAAGTAATTGTCCACCCTTGTAGTAATCTATTTACATGTACCTGTATATAACTTTTATTACCAATGACATTTTAGGAGAACACCCCAAGTCAAATCATATAAATGGTAAAAGTTTACTAGTTTTAGTTATAATCTTCCAGTGTGCTGTGAATTACTTAACTTTATACTGTGTCTTGTCTTGATATGCAGCCTAACACCACTCACTAGTATTGCTTCTCTACTGCTACAGATAGCATTTTCCACCTCACAAACCCTGGCAAATTCTTATTAACATTTACATGTAGATAATTGTACCAGTTGTAAGGCCATTTTAGCTTCTACCAAGATTTCTAGAGCCCATTGTGATCACTGGCAACAGTGTTGTGGTAATTGACTGTATTACTGGTAGCCTTGTGGGAATTGAATGTACCACTGGATAAATGTTAAATGATGTAGCTGTATATATACATATAGTATCTTGTAACTTTATTTCTGGATGAATCTTAGCTTTCCCTTCTTTCATTCAGTTTTTTCCAATACTTTTAGTTACTTTAACCCACTAACTCTCTAGTTAGTCTTTACACCACTGGCTATTTAATAGGATTGGAAAGCCCATGCTAACTTGAGGGAGGTGGAGATAGTACACCGCATGCATGCTAACATTACAGCTTAAATATAACCACCACACCTTAGTAGACCAGTGCTTACAGCATCTCCCCAAGTCCCTTAATTCTGATGTTTTTAATAATATGTACAAAGTCCTATGCTGGGCACAATGGGGAGCAACAAAGTCTTCTGGAGCCCATAAACATCAAATGAATATTGTCATACACAGTTAGAGCCCATCATATAATTTTATCCATCCAGTTGGAATCTGTTTATCTTCAGAGAGTTTTTGAGCAAGTCATTTTTCTTCTCTTTACCAGCTATTGATCACAATGTCCCCATTTTGTCATTTTTCAAAGAGAAGGAGGTCAAATTCTATGGCTATTAGATAATTTTGTACGCCCAATGGCAGTAGTAGTATTGTAGCTTCAATTTTACAGTGAGCTCCAACTGTAAGGTGTGTTTTGTAGTTGTCCTCTCTTGTTTACCAGGAGATGAAAGAGAGCATAACTTCCAAATAATCGCAATACAGTTTAATGTATAGTCAACTGCTTACAGCCTGGAGTAAGAATGCTAGGCTGGCCTATTTGATGGAATAAAACTGCTCTGGAGCCCATAATTTTTTACTTTCAAAATGTCAAACTTAAAACCAGGTTTCTACAATTCAATAATATTGAATAAGTGTCCTGTATTATACTAGTGCATTGTAAACCTATTCAGTGTTGATGAACTGTTGACTCTTTCATTTCAGAATATCTTCTCAGTTCAAGGTGTAGAAGAAGATGATGATCCAGGTGACCTTGGCCTTGCTTCAGATCCTAAAGCTGGAGCCCCTATGTTAGCTTTCATGTGATAACTCAGCCAGTCTCTGACCATTACTATAGTGCTAATGTACTGGACACTATTTTGAAACCTTCTTGCAGGGCCAACCTTCCACTTGCTGTACAGTCATCTAGGTAATTGTCTGTTAAAAGTACATTGTTATAATATTATGATTACTATAATTATTTTATTCCCTATTAGTATTTAACTTATTGTTTATGAGCCAATCCCTGGTAATTGGAATTGTTCTGATTTTTCCAACAGGTTTACACTTTATCCCTATTTGGTGTGTGTACCTTCAGTATCACTGACTATGCTGTCTATATCCCCCCTCCTCAATCCCATTCATCAGTCTCATTCAGCAGTTATGTAACAAGTCCATGCTCTTTCATCAGTAATCATATATATTACGTTTATTTTTCTATTAATAATCCATGGAGGCGTTAAGACCAATATCTTTATTCCAAGATGCAAACTGTACATATGAGCAGATCATGAGTTGTCTTCTCTCTATGTATTAAATCGTAATTACTTCACTTATCTATAATGAAAGGCACTGTGTATTTTATTCTGTGAGTTTTTAAACTATAATCAATGCTGATAATCTACACCAACCAGTGCAATTGGTAACTATCAGTAATTCCTTTTGTATTGGTGCAAATAATAGTATAATAAATGTTTGGCATTGTTAAATAAGTTTGCAGTAAAACATGTCTCTCATACAGTTTGCTCAACCTTATACATGATTTCATTCTACTCATTTTAAATAAAATTTGGTAACTATAGTTGTTAGTGTCTTGTAGGCTTGAAGTTATGCAGAGGCTCCCAATTATAATTTTACATTGCTATAACTAGTGTACTATAATATATAGCTGCACTACTTTGCCTACCTAACCTTATTATAATTACCATGTATGTACAACACACATTTTATCAGTATATGGAGCAATGCATAATACTATGAGGTAACTATAGCAACATTATTTACCATTGTGATTGTTTTATTATACTTTAATTAGAGGTATTATGTAAATAAATTTATTTTAATAATTTAATCCATTTTACTTTGGATGGTTTATTAATCACTAACACATGTTGTGAGATTCAGTGTTTAAAAAAAATATTGCTGTGAAAAACAATTATAGTAGACTTGAAAAATGTTGAATTAATGCTAAGTATCATGGCTCTGAGGAAAGCATCTCTTCCCCATACAGTTCTATATTTAACAGTTCTGTATCTACCAGATGGCAGAACAAGATTTTGAGTTTGTTTGCCTACTATGGAATCAAGCTAATAGGTTGTATAAACCTGTATTTGGAGATTGAGTTTTGCCAGTAGAGGTTGTCTACTGTATGCAACCCCTACTGGTAAAATAAAAGTATAAAGTGCTTCAGGATTAGCCTATTGGCAATCCTGTTAACTATGATGAGAAATTATTTAGTCCCTGTCTTTTGAGAGGAGGAAGACAGTGAACATGAAAAAGAACTATGGTCGCCCATAAGTTATTGATAGTAACTAGAAGTTGTCCTCTCTCAATCGTTGCGACCCAGTTAAAAGAGGACAACTTCTAATCATGATTCAATAGTTTATGAGTGCACAAGGAAAGATAAATTTCTAATGACCAAATCCTGGAGCATACATGAGTGGGCTGCATTGATGCTGTGCGTGATGCCAACCATGTAATAAGACATTTCTGCAGAAATGTAATTGACACTAAATGCAGCTCTGATAATCACTAAACCTGTTTTCTTTCACATTTTTGAAAACTAGAAGATAACATTCTCACTGAATGTATGCATGAAGCCATAACCAGCAATGAATATTTGATTTGTGAGTACATTTTTCGATGCTACAGCATGCTGGTATTCTTAGAGAGGGTAGGAAGTTGAGAACAATAAAATATAAATGGCTCTTTTACCTAATAGACACATGAGATGCAACGGGCCGTCTCGACCCCATATGCACTCGTAAGCTTGAATGTACAGCTAGCAATAGAATTTATGCCTGAAAATTTAAAAACTCATTTGTTTTGTGAGTAATTAAATAATTGACTGTACTTTTTGCTTTGTAGTAAAAATTGGCTGCTGCATATATGTAGAGACAATCTAAATCCCAACCTGGTTTTATTATGTTGGCGATCACAGTCAATGTTATCGTTATAGCCTTTTAAAATATGTGCACTTCAAACAGGAAGTTGAATACCCGCATTCCACAAACACAATGTCCCCGCAGTCTCACTTCCTGTTACGGTAACCAAGAGATCGCCAGTCTACTCAAGTTTGACTTGAGGAAGCCAGAAGAGCTACTAGCAGGTATTGAAAGGAAAACAGTTAGTAAATCATTCCATCCAAGAGGTAAACATCTACAAAGACTTACAATGATCTATATGATGTATTATAGCCCAAATTCTAAACTACCTATAGCATGTCAACCTTGTCATTTTGCTGCAAATGTGAGCAAAGCGTATGCAGTATTTCAGAGTTGTCCTCTCCTAATAAATGGTTTGGTGGAATTTATAGCATGATCATGCCATCTTCAGGTATGAAGTACAACTCGTATCGAGGATGTATGGAGAGACCCTTTACTCTGTCAGATGACTGTATAAAACTTCGAATGAAACCCACTGATAAAGTCACCACTTATGTAAGGTCAAACAATGGATGTCATATACATGTATGATGTATACTAATTAGGCTACAATTTCTCACCGTTTCTCACTGTCTCTCACCGTTTTTCACCATCTATTGGTTCTGGGAGTAACAGGACTAATGACTATTCGATAATGGTTTAGGCGTTACACTTCATCTTTTTATAAATAAATGCATGTTTTTCATTTGTTTCAGAAGAAGATAGTTCAACACGGCCCACTGGTATGTTTCATTCAAATTTTTAAATTGCTGTCACTTGAATATACATGTATGTATGTCTACATTCCGGCATCTCTTATAATATGACATCCATCTATAAAGTTTCTTTTTTGGTAGGTACATGTATATTATAACAGTATACAGATGAGGAACCTTGTTCACTTGTTTTTGCTTCCATAATACGATAGTAATATTAATAATATTACACAATGGGAGCAATTCTGTAAGAAAAATTTATTATATGCCACAATGCACATAAGTGAATATATTGTTATTATTGTCATGTTAACAGGTAAAGCGAACAAACTATCCAGAATACACGAATTTTGTAGTCCAGAAGCCATATACTGCAGGTAGATGTGTTGTGCAGGCTAAACGAAATGCAATTAAAGATATGCTTAGAACAGAGCTGAAGAGGGCTCATTATAAAAAAATGGTGTGTGGTAGTGTTAAAATACCATAATATGGTGTTTTAACACTAATACTACACAGTGTATAGTAATAATATACTATTAGTATATATACTAATAATATATTATTACTAATACACTGTATAGTATTAGTGTTAAAATATAATATACACTGATATAGTGTTGCTGTCAAAGTAATATTTGAGTACAATGTTGGTGCGCAATGCAGGCATATGTCATTAGCTGCTCCATTCCCTTAGTAAAGACTGTCCAATTGAAAAAGATGATATTATACCAATTATAGACTTGCAGTGTATTCAAGGAAACTCACAATTAAGCTGTTGATCAAAGAAAGAGAAAAGACAACTTCTCATCATAATTAGTAGCTCTTCAGTGCTCATACTGTAGCAGACATTGAATGGGTTGACTGTTTAACAACCTACATAGTTAATGACTTAACTTGACTCTGACTTGCCTATGACTTGTCTTTAACTTGACTTTGACTTGCCTATGACTTGTCTTTAACTTGACTTTAACTTGACATTGACTTGACTTTGACTTACTTACATTTTTGTCAACTTGTTGGGTGACTGGTATAGAGATGTTCACTAGCTTTGCACCTAACTGGCATTTCAACTTGTTGAAAATATTATTAGAACTATTTGTGTATCGAGTATATCGATATAAATTATTATAGCTGATTAGCAAGCATGTAGACCATTGTTATCTTTTCAGGAACCACCCAGATCTGGAAGAAGTTCACCAACACAAAGTTCTCAATCAAGAAAGAGCAGCTCACCTTAGTTACGTCAAAAGCCATACAGTCAGTATATTCGACAAAGCAACACATCTTTTCACTCAAAGATGTTATAATGATCACTTTTGCAAATATAATATTATAAATAATAATATTTCAGTTGCTAGCAATAAAAGCTCTAATGGAGAGAAATTGTATTATACAATTTATATAGGCTCCCTCATTTTGTTCTAAGCATACATTGATGACTATTGTTTAGTATCTTGTATATCCGTTTAATAATGTCTAATATAGTTGTGCTACACTAGCCAACTATGAAGCATGTACTGTATATTGTTAAGCATTTTATAGCTCACGGTTCATATAGCGTTTTACGTCTGCTAGAGACAGCAAGCTTTAAGTGGAGACGTTTAAATTCACTGATGACAGTGTTCTTTTATTGTTTAACCGTTACACCGTTACACCGTTACACCGTTACACCGTTAAGTCTTTTGGTTTCCAGTAGCTTGCTTTAACTTATGTAGCTCTTGTATAGATGCTACTACAATGTTTCTTTCTAACTTATGTTGATACTATTGAAGAGTATGCTGCACAAAATACTTCTTTACATTATGGTGGATAAAAGCATACTAACTGTGCACTAGCATTTTGTCAGAGATCACCAGATGTTGCAAATTTACTTGGGGAAGAAAAACAACTAGCTGTCATACTCTCATTGGACCATAGGGCCTGAATCACCAACCCCAAGACCAATCCCCCGGTAGCAGGATCACAAGACCAAGCTGAATCACCCAAATTACACCACCACAGAGCCATGAAAACAACATCCTTGTGCAGGAAGTAGGATTGCTGAAATTGCTGATGAAATCTGTGCAAATATGACAAGTTGTATTTGAATTCCTTACACTCCCACCTTGATTTTATTTAAAAATTAAAAATTGCATTAACAAACTACTAGTGTAAAGTGATGATACAACCCCCTATTATAGTGTGCTAACCATGTGATAAATGTTGGATATTAATTTAAGGTTATATCATATGGGTGTGTAATACAGTATAATATATATTGTGCATAATAGTATTAGTGTATATAAGTGTAACGTCATCCGCATCGGCTTTATGCTGCTTCTTCTACCGGGATGACTATCACTAGCTTCTGTATCGGCCTTTCAAGCCTGGAGGGCAATGAGGTCGGTATGCCATTCTTATCCAGATGCTGATTCGCCAGTCTCACAACAGCCTTTCTTACTAACCCATCTGCTCCTTGAGTCACATCTTCTATAATACCCAACTTCCAGTCATTTCTTGGCAAATTCTCATCCAAAATGGTCACTACATCTCCCACCTTGGCATTTCTTTCCTGTTTAGCCCACTTCTGTCGCTTAGTTATATCTTTCAGATAACTTCTTTTCCATTCCTGCCAGAATGAGTCAGCGAACTGCTGTGCTCTCCGCCACATTCTCCTCCCATATATGTCACTATCGGTAAATAAGCTTGGTGGTGATGTTATAGACCCGCTTTTGAAAGTGGTGATATGATTAGGAGTTATCACTGTCTCCAGAGGGTTATTCAAATTATCTGTAGTGAGCGGCCTGCTGTTCATAGTTGCCATAGCTTCATAGAAGGCCGTGCGGAGGGCAGCAGTATCCATTCTACCTTTGAACTTTATGGCCAAACCAGATAGTATTGACCTAACAGTCCTTATTTGTCGCTCCCAGGAGCCTCCTTGATGACTAGCATGAGGCGTGTTCATCTTAAACTCAATCATATTTCGGTTAAAGAAATCTTTCAGGTCACCGGACATCTTATCAAGCTCTTGCTGTAGCTCATTTCTGGCACCTATGAAGTTTGTCCCATTGTCGCAAAATATCGTGTTAACTCTTCCTCTCAAGCATATGAAGTTTCTCAATGAGCTAATAAATGCGTCTGTTGTTAGGGATTCCAAGAGTTCAATATGCACCGCACGAGAGTACATGCATGTGAATAACAACCCCCATCTTTTTAGCTCGGTTCGTCGGTCTTTCACTGTTATTGGTCCGAAACAATCGATGCCGACATTGGTGAAGGCGGGTGCAGGCTCAAGTCTTTCTTTTGGGAGAAGGCCCATCTTCTGACTGCTTGGTGTTGCTCGGATTCTTCGGCATGTAACACACTTATTCAGGAGTCTTCGTACTTGTCCAGGTAGTCCCAAGATCCAAAATCCATTTGTCCGTATGGCCGCTGTCGTGAAGTTCTTTCCTTGGTGGTGCACTTTGTTGTGATAATGCTGGATGATCAGCTCTGAGAGATGTGAGTTTTTAGGCAAAATCACTGGGTGCTTTTCAGCTTGGGTTAGTGTTACAGATTTGTGTGCTCTCCCACCAACCCTAAGTATGCCATCTTGGTCCAGGAAGGGATCCAACTGAGCTAGTTTGCTTCTACGCGACACTTTTTCTTTGGCTCTGATTGCACTTAGTTCTTCTTCAAAATGGCGTTGCTGAGTTATCTTCACAATATGTTTCTCTGCTGTTTCCAGATCCTTTGGTGTGAGCTCTCTAGTTTTCCATGTTCTCTCTTTGGCTACTAGTTGTAGACGTGCTATTGATGACTTCAACTTTCGGAGATTGCTATAGATGCTCAGTTTGTCATACATGTCGGTGTGTTTACTGTGTGCTGTGGCTTTCACATGCTGAACTGTAACACGTGCCACCTCTTTGTCGGCTTCACTAACTGCTCGTGGAATTGCCTTATCCTGATCTATAATGTGCTGAAGCCCTTCCTTACTTTTCAGAAACTGAGGTCCTGTGAACCAAATTGATTTGTTGAGATTGTGACAGTCCATGCCTCGCGATGCTATATCCGCGGGGTTCAAATCTCCAGGCACGTGGCGCCATGAAGTTGGATTAGTCTTTTGCCGTATCTCCCTTACTCTGTTAGCAACATAGACTTTGAAGTGCTTGTTTTTATTTGCTATGTAGCCTAGGACAATGGTAGAGTCACACCAGAAGAATTGCTCATCAATTTTGTGATCAAGTTCTCTAGTGAGTATGTTACTCAGCTGGGTGGCAAGTAAAGCACCCTGTAGTTCTAACCTCGGTATAGTGACCTCTCCTTTAGAGGGTACGACTCTAGATTTACCCAAAACCAAGTTGACGAATACTTGACCATCCCTGTTAATCAGCCGTAGGTATGAGCAAGCTCCTATTCCTTCACTGCTGGCGTCACAAAAGTTGTGTAACTCGATGCGCTGGACTTCTCCGCAGCCTGGCGGTTTCACGCAGCGTGGGATATAGACGGAGTCCAGAGCTAGCAATTGGTTCAACCACTTCTTCCAAGGGCCCTGTAATTCTGCATCAATCTCATCATTCCAGTCTAATCCTGCAGCATTGACCCTCTGCAGAATATTCTTACCTAATAGAGTGAATGGGGAGAGGAGTCCCAGTGGATCAAAGAGCTGGCTGACGACTGATAACAGGCCTCTCCTGGTCTGTGGCTTTTCAGTGAATACATTTCCACTAAACCTTAAGGTGTCTGCACCTACTGCCCACTCCAGACCCAGTGTACGTTGAGTTGGTAGGTTATCCTTGAATAGGTCTACATCTTCTGACCTTTCTGTCGATGGAACAGAGCTCATCACACTTTGTTCATTACAGATGAATTTATGCAATCGAAGGTTTCCTGTTGCACATAGCTGTCGAGAGTTTTCTATCAACTTGATTGCGCTGCTGGTGCTGTCGACGCTGGTGATGCCGTCGTCCACGTAAAAGTTTCGCTTAACAAAGTTAGCAGCTTCAGGAAATTGTTCTTTGTTCTCTTCGGCTAGTGTTCGGAGACCATAAGTAGCTACTGCGGGTGATGAACTAGCCCCGAATAGATGTACTGTCATCCTGTACTCTGCAATATGTCCGTCTTGGTCATACCACAAGAATCTTAGGTAGTCTCGATCTTGTTCTTTGACGTAAAAGTTGTAGAACATTCTTTCAACATCGCATGCTATAGCTATTGGCTCCATGCGAAATCTACAAAGTATACCCAGTAGACTGTTCATCATGTCAGGACCTTGTAACAGTTGGTCATTAAGTGAGACGTCCTGAAATTTCGCACTGCAGTCAAAAACTACTCGAATCTTCTTCTTTTTGGGATGAGTCACTGCAAAATGTGGTATGTACCAAGTTTCTCCAAGCTCATGTTCCCTGGGCGCTAGTTCAGCATGACCTCTGTTGATGAGATCACTCATGAATTTTTCATACTCTGTTTTGAGTTTGCTGTTGGCATTCAGTTTCTTCTTTAGTCCGGTTAGGCGCTTTTCTGCTTGAACACGATTATTCGGCAAAGAAGGGCGACTCTTGAAAGGTAAGGGCATCTCCAAAGCGCCGTCGTCTTTCTTTGCAGTATGTTGTTCTAGTATTTCCAGGAATTGAATATCATCTTGGGAAATTGTGCTATTTTCATCCATGTTACTAATGGCTGCTGAGGTAGAATGAACACTCAGCGCTTGTGGACTTGTCTCCTCTAAGTCCCCTGCACCTAAAACAAACCATCCTAGCGCGGTTTTCTGAGCGAACGGCTGTCCTGACTGTGTCGCTCTGATTACTTCTGATGGTATGAAGGCATCAGAGCAGATTCTCCCAATCAGCAGTCCCACTGGGATATTGAATAATGGGTGAAGTTTGTCCGCATGTTCGCGGAGGTGAGGGTACTTCCTGACGTTGTCACAATGTGGTATCTGAGTTCTGTTACATGTGATGGTGTCCCATTCAAATGCTTCCAAGTCGAGCATGGTGGTTTCGGTATACCCACGGACAGTGAGATCCTTGTATTTATTGATAACTCGTGGTGGGGATTCGCCTGTCATTGTGCTTATAGTCACCTTTTCTTTCTGGCCTCTTGGTTTCAGAACGTTTGCAACCTCCTTGGTAATATATGAGTGGTCGGATTGTGAATCGACTAATGCGTATATCAGCATATCTCTATGAGGGGTCTCCTTTGTTGAAATCCAAACGGGAAAGATCATACTGAGTACCTCATCGGTATTGGTGTTGGTAGCTTTACTATCCAACTTGGTAGCTTCTTCTTTGGAGTCGGTTTGGTGGCTGTGGGCATTTTTTGTATCTCCTTCAGACTTGGTCGAAGCTTTACGCGCCTCGAAAGCTTGTCCGTCGTTGGTCCAATCTTCTTTCCTTTTATGCAAACATGTTGGATGGTTGCCTTTGCACTTACGGCAGTTTTGTTTGTTCTGACATGCTACTGAGGTGTGACCTTCTCCAAGACAGGCGAAGCACAGCTTATTCTTCCAGAGGAACTCTTTCCTATAAGCATACGGCTTGTGCGCCAGTTTCTCACAGTGTGCTGTCCAATGTGTTGTTTCACTGCAATAAATACACTTCCGGTTAACACTGTTGTTAGTTGCAAATGTTCTGAGCTGACTGGTACGGGAGTTCTTTTCAAGCATGGGTTTTGCTGCTCCCTTATTTCTTCGCATGAGGAGTGGCTCGGCAAGTAGATCTGCCTCCTCGGCGACAAAGCTTGTAAACTCGGCAAAGCTGGGGTATCTCTCCTCTGTATTTTTTATTTGCCTAACTTTTGAGGCCCATTTTCTAGCAGCCCAATCTGGTAGCTTGTCAGCTAATTTTTCGTTTTCTTGATAACTGTTCAGTATTTGAAGTTCCCGCATAGTCTCTACGCCGATGCGACAGTGATCTAAATAATCGGCGAACTTTTGCAGACCCTTACTGTCGCCATTTCGCACTACTGGCCAGCTGTCTAATTTTTCTCGCATGGCTCTGGCAACATCAAACTTTTTTCCAAATCTGTCAGATAGTTTCTTTCGAGCATGTGAGTACGATTGGTCAGTTTTCAACATTAACTGACCTTCAACGCATGCTCTAGCATCCCCAGAGATATAGTTCTTCAAATACCTCATCTTTTCAGCCCCACTGGATATGCCCTGGCTCTCAAGGAAGCTGTCGAAGTCTTGCTGCCAATCGTCAAATTCTAGAGGGTTCCCTTTGAAGATAGATGGCTCTATGATATTCCTTTTAGTTGTCTTGATAGAATTGGCCAAACAGTCTGCCAGATGTTTGATTGACATGTTGCTGTCATCTGACCGCATAGACGTAGGAGGTGATTCCATGTGTAAAGCAGCTGCGGTTGGCCGTGTGGGTGTTTCATATATATTTGAATACGGTAGGTGAGATGTCCGAAGTGGTGAGGCATCTTGTAATCTGGGAGCGTGTGCAGAAGATGAGCTGTCGTCCTGGCGAGTCTTGGCAATCCTCCTTTGACTGATGAACTGAGACCTCTGTCTATCTCTGAGTGCTTTCCTCTCTTCATAAATCCTGTTCTCCTCTTCTAGTTCCGCACGCATCCTTTTTAGCTCTGAGTCCATGCGCTGCAACTCTTCTTCCTCATCGGCATGTATGTTTCTGATTTCCTGTATTTTATCGAACACTACGGGTTTGACGAGTTGTATTTCCTCTACGTATTGACTATACTTTGTTTCAATTGTTGTATCTATTTTATTTAGAGAAATCTGACATAACTCCTCATAAACAGATTTTGCACTTTCAGCTGCTTGTTCAATACCACATATAATGTTTTCTAGATCTTCGGCATCAGTAATCGAACCAATATTGGAATACAAATCATCAATGGCATGTTGGTTAGCGTTTACTAGTTTGGCTAATTTGACGCTAAGTTCTGTGATTTTATTTTCTTTAGCTTTCAGGGTCAGCGTTTTTTGCCTAGTTGATCTCCTTTCAGAGTCTTCATGCAAAAGAGGGTTAGTATCACTGCTAAAACTTGTCACCACATTTTCTAAATTTTTCTGCTGGGAGGATATTTCAATATCTCCCTCTAAATCACTGGTATGCCGAGAGCTTAGAGGCTCGGCAGAAGCTTTCTCACTGCTCATTTCGTTACAACTGTTATAGCATTAGGAAATTTCCAAATATGGGCATAAGAAAACTAATAAATGGTACAAAATGTGTACTGAACAATGTACATGTATACCCTTATATCCAAGTAAATACAATGTACTACTAACAGTAACAATGACTTGGCTGGATGGCCAATAGCAAAAATATATTATGTAGATAAACAAGACTGCTGTTTGGCTGAGAGCATAGGCTATATTTCACTGCTGATGTTGACAGGCTGATGCGCTTGCATGCACACACCAGTGACTTGGTACACAAGTACTGTGCACAATGCAGTCAGGAGTAGAAATCTATTTATATCAAATGATGATTGTACTATGACGTAGTGATTAGAAACCTATAAATGTTTGAATGGAGTGGTTGAGTACAAGATGATAGATTTCATCAACAATTAGGGTTGGGCTAATTGCCAAATTTAATTGCACAAGGAAACGTATCCAAGACAATGTAATGATGATCAGCAGGCAAAATTCAACCAGGCCGCAAACCCAGACACCAAGGGGAGGACCGAGGGATAGTAGCACAACCCAAGGCCACCAGGAGTATGACAACGTTAAATAGATACTACTTATACAGTGGTACTCTCTGACAAGTATGCTATTGCTCAGCTAGTTTACAATAAAAGGCACCACTTGGTTAATATATATTAGAAATTTACTCCAAACTATATTGAAATTATTTAGATAGCTCAAATCAACTTCTAGTTACAGAGGGGTACAAATTACATGTACTATTGTCCCTTTTAGGACTGTCACTTGGTCACTAAAACACACCAATATTGTGGAATAACCCACTTGATATTCTAACACCTGTAGAAATGTTTACAATGTCACTTTTGGACTACTAAATTTTGGAATAACCCACTTGATATCCTAACACCTGTAGGATTGCTTATAATGTCACTTCTGAACTAATTTGTTACTTAGCTGCTCGACCGGCGGTTGAGTTTAGTTCTTGGTACTGATGGACTGCTGTAGTGTCTTTACTGTAGGTTCAATTCTGGTTCCACTTTCGGTGATGACCTCACTGTTGTCCTCACTGTAGGATCCAATCTTGTTCCACTTTCGGTAAGACTTCACTATAGCGTTTTACGTCTGCTAGAGACAGCAAGCTTTAAGTGGAGACGTTTAAATTCACTGATGACAGTGTTCTTTTATTGTTTAACCGTTACACCGTTACACCGTTACACCGTTACACCGTTAAGTCTTTTGGTTTCCAGTAGCTTGCTTTAACTTATGTAGCTCTTGTATAGATGCTACTACAATGTTTCTTTCTAACTTATGTTGATACTATTGAAGAGTATGCTGCACAAAATACTTCTTTACATTATGGTGGATAAAAGCATACTAACTGTGCACTAGCATTTTGTCAGAGATCACCAGATGTTGCAAATTTACTTGGGGAAGAAAAACAACTAGCTGTCATACTCTCATTGGACCATAGGGCCTGAATCACCAACCCCAAGACCAATCCCCCGGTAGCAGGATCACAAGACCAAGCTGAATCACCCAAATTACACCACCACAGAGCCATGAAAACAACATCCTTGTGCAGGAAGTAGGATTGCTGAAATTGCTGATGAAATCTGTGCAAATATGACAAGTTGTATTTGAATTCCTTACAGTTCACAATATGTATAATATACCTGCAATTGGTAGTGATTCAAGCCCCAGTCAGGAAAATGGGTATTTTCTTGAATGTAAAATTTATTTTCTGACTGCTCCACAAACAGATTGAAGAAATCCTTGCATAAAAACTGACATTAGATTAGTCAGTGTTAGTATTAGTCACGTGCAGAAAACACCAATTTATCCGACTTCGCTGGCTGCATCACATGGCAATCTTATTTAGCTTGCAATGTAATAAAAGATAGAGAAGAAGGTGCTGTATGTGAAATATGCAATCATTTCACATTTACCCTGTAAGGATTATTGTGCACGCGACTGCACGACATGATACTTTCTTGCTGGAGTTGTCCACTGTCTACTTATGTGTACTGGATTGCGACAGGAGTTGTCACCTCTATGTGTCTTCAACGTACAATTATTTGTTAGAAAAATCACGAACGTTTAAAGTCACCTGACCACCAAACGAAGATATGCAGCTTTTCCTGACGTAATCTCTGGAAATTACCAAGGGAGACAGATAGTGACTGGATTTGAACGGACGTAACTTGTTTCTAAAGTAGTTCTATTTTTCTAATTTAATTGTATTAGAATTATTTTTCCCACCAATCAAATGTGATTTGAATGTAATAGATTTAAGCTCTTTTCAATAACCCAGCCAAATTTAACTAATGCTAGGTTTATCTAGTCGCAATAGAGGATAGGATTCAAAACTCAAACTGAAACTAAGATTCAGATTCGAGATTGACTCTAGAGATCACCTCGCTTTACTCTGCCATTAGTGCTACTCTGTCCTTGTGAAGCTGCAGCTACTCTAAGCTAAAACTAGGGTAGGAGGAAACCAGAGTACTAGTCGTGCTGGGTATTGTCCAGTATCAGTGAGTTTATAGTCAAGGTTATACATAGAAGTAAGATCGCATAGATATCAATATCGAATATGACAACCCCAGCCAGAAGGCGATTGATGAGAGATTTCAAAAGGTAAGCACTAGTTATTTTCTGTGTAAGGTAAAGGTTATTTTTTGTGTAATACTACTTCTCACCAGGTGATTGTTGGTAGTAGTAGCAGCAGCCTACTACCACTACTACCAACAAGTAAGCCTACTAGTGGCCTACTGTAACTTTACTAATAATTAATATTAGTAAAGTTACTATAACTATAACTATTACTATATTATTATAATATAGTAATAGTTATAATTATAATAGGCCTATCCATTGTCATAGCAGCAGGCCTGATGATTCTAGTGATAGCTAGTAGTCGCACCAGTGTTAAAAGTGGGGTTACACGGGAGTATACAATGCTATGTGTAGCCTACCCTCAATTTATTGCTGGTGTCGAGAATTACGCCAGTTTCATTTGTATGAAGCTTTTAGTCATGACCCAAGACCATCCCCCTTTAGTGGCATGTTAGTAACCTACACTAGATAATTATTAGGTAGGCTTACACAAGCTCATCTCTGTAAGACTTCACACAAGCTTCAACAAAAATTTCACATTATGTAAAATAATGACATAACAAGTGAGTGATAAATAGAGTCTCTAATGTCAATGTCCCCAAATCACAAGTTCTACTTAATTATATGTAGGGGGCCTACACATAGGGTCGATCTTTTGTCACAAGTTTAATTTTCGAGTAACAGGTAGGCCTACAGTTCATTCAATACTTGAATTAAGCTAAAGCTATTACGTTATGATGATCAGATCCAAACACCTGGAGGAAGGTGCCAGAATACTTGTTTCTTATTGGAGTAATAGCTTCAAGCTTTGACAATAATCTTGCACTATGCATGCAGACTGTTTCAAGATAGGATAGTCAAATATATAACTTGGCAATCACATGAAAACTAGACCCATATTGGAGAACTTGCTGTTGCTGTTTAATAATTCCAAGATGTTTGAATTCCTAAAACAAGTTAACAAAATGTTTTATCAGTAGTTGACGTTGTGGGCTTTCCCAATTGGTAGGCCTCCGTCATCGTCCAGAATCGATAAATCAGTAAAATGGGGTTTGACAGCTCAATCAAATTGGACCCATGTTTCTCTTACAACAAAAGACCAGAAATGTTCACCTATTAGTGGTAAAGGGTGGTACTAGACACACTGTTTGATTTTCATTCTCCTTTATATTTAAATAACAGTACCCTACTGTTGCATCATCAAAGGAAATGAATGTATTGATGCTTTTTAAATTATCAGGTTAGAGAAAGTGGCAAGTTTTATAGTAATTATCTTGTGTTTGTTGTTGTAGGCTGCAGGAAGATCCCCCTGCAGGTGTTAGTGGTGCTCCTACAGATAATAATATTATGTTATGGAATGCTGTAATATTTGGGTAAGTTGTCTGTAATTGTAATTCTTCAAATAGGGCCTATGAAAGGCTACAATTATCACAATAAGTCATTCGGTGCTTTCCTTAAAATATAAGCTATGGCATATTTTATTTTTGTAAAAAATTTAGAAGTGGAATTCGCTTTCACCTCTCTTTGTCTTTGTAAGCTTACATCAGTTAGAACCCTTCTTAGTTTTTGTCTGTACGTAGGCTACTCATCATCTATCGACCATTTGAATATCACTCCCTATGCTGGCCAATAGGGTAGGTGCAGGTATGAACAGTAAAAGGGACACCACCGGGCTGAAATTTTAGTACTACAGATAACTTAGGCTGCTGGTCCATTTGGTTGGATGTAGTGAATGAGTGTTAAAGCTGGTTACACCGTTTCTGGCACATTTAACTCTTGTTAGAATCGAGTCTTCACTTGGTGAACCTCTTTCTCCCTGAGCAAAGATACATAAACAATAATTTTAATTGTTTACTGCAAGTGTTCTTTGAGTTTGCCTTAGAATGGTCAAGTTTATGGGCTATTAGCATTGCAAATCTCTTACTTGAGCATTGATTTACCTCTCACTGTCACTGGTACTACAGACCTCAGGAGACTCCATTTGAAGACGGGACGTTTAAACTAACGGTGGAGTTCACTGAAGACTATCCTAACAAACCTCCTCAAGTTAGATTTGTATCTAAAATGTTCCATCCGAATGGTGAGTGCTACTAACCGTTAACTACTAATACATAATTCTCAAATCATTCACTGTATGATAACCTCATTTACTGTTCTAAACTTCATTCTAAATATAGTAATGAAGCCTGCACGTGTGAATCTTGACCTTCAAGCTTGAGGTCAGGGTACAGCATTCCTTTGTATCAAACTTTTGTCTACTACTGGACAATGTTACTGCTTTGATAGAATATTATAAGATTAGACGATTCTAAACTTTCAACAGATGTAGTCTAACCTTGTAGGACTACAGCAAGTTAATCAACCTGAATTGTTTAAATTAGCATCAATGTGTACTTTAGTAGATCTACATGTAGCCTACCAACATAAATATTACTGCTAGGTAACTGACCTGGTATACTCTGACCCACAGGGTCTACTTTGGTGTAAGAAGCAGGCAGGAGATTAGTTTGTAGGCAGCTTAGAGGGTTTTTCTCACTTGCTGCAGTGAGGCGACTCACCTGAGAGCTTTTGTAGCTACGATGTTTATATTTCAGTGTATGCGGATGGAAGTATATGTCTGGACATACTACAGAACAGATGGTCGCCAACATACGATGTATCAGCTATATTAACTTCTATACAGGTAGATGGTTATCTATAGCCTTAGCACCATGTTGGGTAACTTGTGGGAGAATTCATTCCAGTTTATGGGGTGACAACTCTAAGTTTGGGTAATACATTGAAAGCGGACACAGTGTGACCTTTTATGTAAGGCATATAGAAGAGTAGCCCAATGCACTTGTATAGTAGCCCACTAGGAGTTATTTTACCCTACATAATTACAACTACTTTTACATTGATCGAGACGTCTTCCCCTATAGCTGTCTTTGGTCAGTATGGTTCAATTTATTTTGCACTGTGTGTTCTTTGAGGTGCAGACCTATGATTGTTCTTAATTATCGAGAATGAATGCTGATATTCATTAGGTCAGTCTTAGCTACTGGACTTGATTCTTGCTGGTATATGTGTGTCAATATGGCCTAAGCTACTGGTAATTTGCTTTCACATATCAAATACCAAATATAAAATTTGTCACTGGCCAGACTATATTAGGTTGACTTGGTCACCATGTTTTTGTTATGCTATTAATAGTCGTTCACTTTATTTCTTGTTTGTTCGCAGTCTTTACTGCATGACCCCAACCCAAACTCTCCAGCTAATAACGAAGCTGCGCAGCTGTTCAGGGAAAACCGTAGGGAGTATGACCGACGTGTGGCAAATATAGTAACGGAGAGTTGGAAGGATGAGGACGATGATGACGATGACGTGGAAAATGAGAAATCAGAGAAATAGTGGCGGCCACCCCTCACACCAATAGCTCGCACTAACTAACATGGTAGGGTGACTTTCACATTAATCAAGGTGGTGGAGTTGGTAGGGAGTTGAATGTGTGGTCTTTCAGGCTTGTTGATTCCGATAGGGTTGATTAATATTATAGGCCGAGATAACTTGACTTAGTCTGTTATGCTCATACTGAACTCTTGTGCTAGTCTATATTCTCTATTATAATTTAACTTTACTATATTCAATTTTGCTAAGTACTCTTGTACTTGAATATTCACATATTATGCTCTCTGCTGGCAGCACTGCATCACATTTTTTGAAATTAGCACTGTATTTAATTTTGACTTTGTGTGATATTTGTGAGACCCACAGTAGTGTTAGCTGAAGCGTTAAAATCAAATGCATACTTCCCTTATTAGTTAATTAAGTGGGGATCTGCTATTTATAGTTTACACCATTTTCACAATCTTAGAAGTTGAAGTTGGTGTTCATTTGAGGAGTTGCCTATTCATTCTTGAACAACTGCGAGAGCAGGCAACTTTAGAATGTGGAATTACCATTTGAATTCATACAAACTAGAAGATTTGATAAAGCCTCTCTGTCATCTCTGTGCAGTTGCTTGTTGGAACTGTTTCTAACCAAATGCTAGACTAACCCCAATGTTACTCTTGATGTGAAAGTCACCCTACGTCCTTTTTGTGCAACAGTGAGGCTTGCTTAGATTTTAACTTTGACCTAACCCTTTTATTGTTTAAATTTTTGACTTGCTATGATTTTTATAAACCAAACATTCCTGTAGGCAAAATACTAGGCTGGGATTCAACTCCTGAAGAATGTGTTTGTGAGATTTTATGCTTCAGAGTTTAGAAGGTTCAGAGTCCAAGCTATCTCACACCTATCTGCCCTGTGCTGTTCTCTTCTACCACTACAACAAGTTGTATTTCTTACTTTGTACTTGTGATGTTTATTGGAGTTGTTTGTACTTGTAGTCTTTACTGGACGAGCCAAACCCTAATTCCCCAGCCAATAACCAAGCAGCTCAGCTCTATCAAGAACACCGCCGTCAATATGAAATAAATGTAAGAGCCATAGTGGAACTCTCTTGGCTCAACTATCATGACTCTGACAGCGATGATCAAGATGATACAGAAACTGAGCACGATTAGCAATCTATTATTCAATATTGATACTTTAAATTAGATACCACACTAGTAACATATCACCATGGTGATTAAATTCTATCAATACTGCTCTCTGTGAAGAAATTTTTTTCAGCTGGCTGGTGTTGTCCTTTGCTTGTAGTTTATCTCTATGTTATGAAAACCCAACCCACCAACTGAATGTTTGTGATGTGCCAAGAAATTGTGAAATACAATTTATGGGTTTAGTTTGCCTGTGATCATAAACTCAAATGGGTAGCACATCTTTTGGTTTTGTTCAAATGGCGAGCTTATTTGCTCTCCATAGAATGGAGAATTATTTTTGTGCAAATTAATATTTTATTTCTAACTTACGTGTATATCTGGATGTCTTTTTGAGAGACTTTGTGGAGACTGAATTTATCAAATGGCTGAATTTCATTTCTAGTAGGTTGCAGTTTTGCTGACATGTAGCTTTTCAATATCTTAACACATACTGAGTTACACATAAATACAAGAAAATAATATTTTAAATATATTTGAAACTATTCTTTGACAGTCTGCTAGGCTGCAAAACAGTAACTATATAAATCTAATTCACTATTGATGTGTCTTATTGGGGTACACTATCCTTCACCTCCCAGCTTCTGTTCTGCTGTAAACAGTATTGGTAGTTCCTCTATTAGAACCCAGGGAATTGCTACATCTAAGATAGCTTCAAATACGCAGTACATTGACAACAGTGTGCTGCTTACAACCATGAGGGCCAATGCACTTCTTTCTCTTTCGGCTTTTCCTCTTAAGGGTCGCCACCATGGATGATTTTCCCCCACTTCTTTCTGGTATTAGCGTCCTTCTCTGTCTTCATCTTCTACTGTTTTCATATCTTTTTTACCACATCAAGAAATCTGTTAGGTCTTCCCCTTCTTCTTACTCCTGGTAGTTCCATGTCTATTACTTTCCTTCCCAGATAACTTGTCCATATACCATCTCAATCTGCTCTCTCTGACTTGCTTCATTACATTAAAAACCACAAATCTATATTAATATTACATATTACTAGTTGCAAATAGTTGTGCATCTGTCTGCATCTTCCTGTGTACTTTAAACTTTACTGATGGAAAAGTGGGTCAGAATTTTGGTGTGGTGCGTTACCAAATAGGAATGAAAATGAGGGAGCAGAACAATGCATAATTCTTAAACCGAAGGCACTTGTAGTTTTTAGCGGACAAAAATGTATATTATTGCTTCTATGCTTGGGAGTTGTAAGCACCTGAATATTATGGAATAGATATGAGATAACAACTCCCAAGCGTAGGTTGACCCTCGCGTGATCTTCAAAAATAATGAGCCAATCAAATAAGGTCAGTTAACTATATCCGGTTGTGGGAAATTGTAAATCACTTGTATAATAATGTATATTCAATATTGGTATGATCAGAGCCATTGGCTATGGGTATGATTACAAGTCCATGTATTAATATTTCGCCCTAGCGGTCTTCTATTCACTATTGGAAATTTTTATTAATTAATAGACGTACCGTTGCTTCTTCAACTGGTATACTCACAATAAGGTATGCTATTATTTCATACCTCAGTATAGCAAATATTAATATTGTTATGGATTTTTCACTGTGTTCATTCAACTGTCATTCCATAAACCTTTTCTGGGTTGTCTAGACACTTGCAGATCTAACTTTTACTTTATTAACACTTCAACTTCTCTTCCACTTTCTCTCTACTTACTCTACTCCTTCTCTCTTTCTACTGTATATAAAAATCCCTTATATATAAGTATCTAAAATAGCTACATGCAGCTAGAGCTACATGTAGCTAACTCCTATTATATAGGTAAAAAAGCAACAGCTTCCCTAGCCTTACAATTACAATACCAGCTTGCAAAAACACTTCTAGAATCTACCACATTCTCCCCTCCTAGATGAGGTGTGGGTATTACCTACACCTACATCGATAAACACAATGGATAACCTGATCATGAAAAGTAGAAGAAAGTTTTAGTATATGTCCATTAGTTTTACAACTTAGTTTCTACACAATTGTCTTGTCTGGTCTTTAGCATCAGCGGTAGCAGATACAAAGATATTCCTTTGCCTCCTCAATATTCTGGACATCACACCTGTGCTCACTCCGATGTTAGTAGTATACGTCCCACAAATAGAAGGTTAGAGGCTCCTATAGGTTGCATTATACCATTCTACAGTAGACACTGGACACACCATCTGAACATCACACCTGTGCTCTCTCCAATGCAAGCAGTATCAGTCCAACCAAGTCGAGGTTTAGAGGCTCCTATAGGTTGCATTAAACCGTGTTAAGCTACAGTAGACTTTGGATATGCCAGCTGAACATCAATATATAGTAGGCAACAGACAAGTACTCCTTAGTTAGAAATCTCCGTTTTATACCATTGTCCTGTTTTGTCTTTAGCACCATTAGTAGATACAAGTGATTCTCATGTCTCCTCAATATGTTTGAACATCACACCTGTGCTCACTTCGATGTTAGTAGTATACGTCCCACAAATAAAAGGTTAGAGGCTCCTATAGGTTGCATTATACCATTCTACAGTAGACACTGGATACACCACCTGAACATCACACCTGTGCTCACTTCAATGTTAGTAGCATCGATTCCACAAATAGAAGGTTAGAGGCTCCTATAGGTTGCATTATACCATTCTACCGTAGATTCTGGATACACCATCTGAACGACGAGATATAACAGGCACCAACAAACAGTACTCATGAAATTAAAATAATTACAAAAACTAAAATAAATACATAACACAATAATTTCTATCCAGTTGTCATTAGAGAGAAAGTATCCTCCAGCTTCCTGGTTCACTACTCCTAGGTGTAGATCCTGATGAGCTATACACAGCTTGATAGGCTATGGCATAAACACCATGCTCATGCTGGACTCTTACAAGATAGTCTACCCTATCAATCTTAGCATGACTTTCTGAGTCAGTCGGTGTAATACGAGTTGTAAGTGTTAGAGAGAAAGTATCCTCCAGCTTCCTGGCTCACTACTCCTAGGTGTAGATCGTGATGAGCTATACACAGCTTGATAGGCTATGGCATAAACACCATGCTCACGCTGGACTCTTACAAGATAGTCTACCCTATCCATCTAAGCATGACTGTCCGAGTCAGTCGGTGTAATACAGTTGTAAGTGTTGAGCAGTTAGAGTGTTTAGACAGGAATCCCACTGCTGCCACCACTCTTCCACTTTCTCTCTACTTACTGTACTCCTCTTTTTCTGTATATAAAAATCCCTTATATATAAGTATCTAAAATAGCTACATGCAGCTAGAGCTACATGTAGCTAACTCCTATTATATAGGTAAAAAAGCAACAGCTTCCCTAGCCTTACAATTACAATACCAGCTTGCAAAAACACTTCTAGAATCTACCACAATATAATAATAATTTTAATTTAAATTAATATAAATATTTCATATTTATATTGATATTTGTGTCTCCACTCATGACTAGTGACTGACTACCTTGTCTAGTCATGAGTGGAGACACAAATATCAATATGAAATATTTATATAATATTTAATATTAATATTATTTTATCAATCCTAATAATATTTATTTATATTAAATAATTGTAGTTGTGTTGTATTATTTATAAATAATAATAATAATAAATCTTATATTTATATTATTTTATGAAATAATTGATATAATTATTAATAGCTTTTCCTTGATAATTGATAGTAATTATTAATTTAATACAATAAAAATGATCTAGTATTTCATTATGAATTTATGATTGTTTAGTTATTTCTCAAGTCAATTCAATATGAATATACATGTTTGATAAATTATTCAACTCTTGTAGTTAAGCTATAGCAAAAATTATCTTACTGAGTCTGACCAAGTAACTTATGTGAGGCTGGGGTATGCACCTACCAAAAATAAAGCGTAGTAATAAGAAAAGGTGAGGCATGTGACGAGATTGAGATGGATATTAAAATTCATATTTCAATTAAGTTAATTCAGCTAATTGTATTGTTGAAAACTAAACTAAAGGAATAACAATCTTGATATCGATATATGCCATTTGTTTTATCATTCTTATTTTATAGTTTTTATTACATTAACATTTGTAGGCCTAAACATAATTAAAATTGATGACATAGACCTATATCAATATGTATAACCTTGATATTATGTTTATTAGTATTCTGCTATATGTAATATAGTAATAAATAAACAGTAAGTAAGACAAAAAAACGTAAAATTTGTAGGCTAAATCCAACGAATGGAATTTGAAATTGTCCAAGACTTAATAAACTGAAGAGGGTCAGGTTCGTGATTTGAATGACACTTGGAAGTTGGAAATTGGGCTTTTAACTTTGCAAAAAAATGTTATATCCCATCAAACTATGAAATAAAAGTTGTTAACCGAAGAGATTAAAATTAAAAGGATTGATTGTATTATAGACCTACTATGGGTTTTATGCGTGAAGCTTATTTTAATTTCTAATAATCGTAACAGGCGTACACACTAGTGTGCATCTAGCTATCTAATGGTGATACTAGACTTTTTAAATCAATGAAACCATACTTAAGTAAGTGATACTCACATCCACAAAGGTCCGATTTCATTACCGATTATCGATTCCATGATTATTGAGTTACTATCAAACGAGTAACATTTTAGGCCCTATGTTTGCATAACAGCTCTATTTTATAATTATATTAATCAAATAGTTAGTTGATTTTCTATAAAGAAAAAGCCTATCTGAACCTATTTGGGAAAATTGATCAATTTGAAAAGTAGACTAGCTGATATCTGTTTTGATCCAGGACAAACTCACTTGCCTTCTCATTGGCCTAACAGCCTAACATGATGATTAGAATAGAACATTCAGGTAGCCTACTGGAGGTTACAGTTAGATTACTACCCAAATAGCTATAATAGCAGTCTACTAAAACACCAATGACAAATCATTTTTCTTCTGTTGAGACTTGAAGCGTTATAACCATTGCTGAATGCTGATATCGAGCTGAACAGAGTTTCCCTCTACCGGAATATATCTGTATATCTGCTATGTTCAAGACTGAGTCATTGCAATAGTCACAACTGCTTCTTCTCGAACCAGAGCTCATGATTAAGACTTTAATCGGCCTACGGCAGGTCTTCAAGTCTCATAATACATTAAAGAACAAGCACAAATTGCGCGAGAACAATAATACCAAAGATATTATTTCACCAATTTCTCGTAAAAATATACTTAATCATTCAAATTGGAGCAAATGAATTCACACTGGACTGTGCTATATCTTTCACTCAAATATCCATTCACTTCCATTAACTCGTCTCTCCATTGAGACCCTCAGAGTTTATATTAAGCAGTGAATAATTAGATTATATATCTTTCATGCCTTCTAATAGTCATATTCCTCATCTTGGTAATTGATAATAATATTATTATAGCAGAAGTTGATTATTCAGTGGCTAACCTATCAGTGATGTACTTTGCATTCAATGAAAATAATTATTTTTATTATATATGTTGATTAATAGTGATTCTATTACAGTAACACTATGGAAACCACCGCAAAATCATGCTACAACAGGATATGGGGTTCATATGCATATATATATTTCTCATTACTTTATCAAAAATATAATAGTATTGTCATTTGCGATATTCCTCAATAACCATAATTATGTATTTACAATTTCTATTCGTCTTCCATTGTTTACTATAACATTTCATCATGTTGTTGACAATAGGAATAGTTATGCAGATTTTTTATTTACCCGCAGTGAATATGTTGATGATAATTTTTAATGATGGAGATCCAAAGTAATTACATACTTATTTTCATTCAATTATAATTATCTGAATGAAATAGAGAAAATCATAGTTACAAGCAAATCTAACAGTGACACTCTTGCACCAAATCTAGGACTCCAGTCTTTAGCTACTGAAAGCTACTTCCTGCGCGCAGATCAGAACCACATTAAGGGATTATATCTCTACAAAACAATTAGTGTCATATAATCGCCATACTCCATGGCTCACCATCCTTGATTGTAAAGTAGGCTAATGTACTAAAATAATAATTATTATTGGCAGAATCTCTTGAAAGTAACAAGAGATATGTTTCTAACAAGATAGCTTTACCTATCAGTTACCTCATGTCAAAGTAGATGATGATAATTGATGTGAGCTCTAATGTTAATAAGTGCTTCTAAGAATGTTCCTTATTCGCTGATTTCTTCTGTCTACAAGTTTGAATATATAATCCAGTTCTGCTTGCCAAAGAAAAGGCCGGAACCTCTCAAGTTGACATTTGAACAAGGCATACTGTTTTTGTAATGGTCTATTAATATAGACTTGTACTTCTACAAGGTAGATACAGACAATAACTAAGGTCGTAAAGCTACAGTTTTAAAGCCATATCTGACACCTTTATGGTGATGGATTATCTGCATTAGACAGAATATCAGTTTTTGAAGAAAAATACCTCCCAAAGTGCCATAATGAACCTTTGATTGGACACTTGATATATGCTACTTCCATAAGTGAAATCTCTATAGTTCAGAGAGTAACAGAAATTGCTGCCAACAGTGCAGGAGCAGATTAGCAGTACCCTGAACTTCAATATGCTAAGTGATAACGCAAATGGAAAAATAGTATACTGTGCAAACAAGGCGTTACATATGAAGTCAACTCTGCAGTGAATATAAGATGTCTGACTGCTGTTTAGTCTATCAGTTTGTGTAAACTGTCAAGTATATCATACAGGTTAGTAGTTCTGTTACTTAGGCTACTCGTATATACAGTTGTTATACTAAATTGATAGATTGATATTGGACCACCAGGTGCAGAAGGTAGACGGTTAGCTCAACGACACCAAGATGGATGTTTTGTCTGAAATCATTGAGTGTTCTGTGTGTCTGGAGAGGATGGATACCAAGAGTAGAGTCCTGCCATGTCAACATACGTTCTGTAGTGACTGTCTTCATAAAATAGCTATACAAAACAAGGTACCCACTCTATATAAGCAGAATATAATATTACGTACACGACCCATTATAGTGGACTAAGCTAGCGACTTTATTTGCTGAGTTGAATCCCCTCTCCACTGTAGATTCTTATCTCTCTCTGACCTTGAGTATCTTCACTTAACTATATATTGTATGTGTTTATATGGGCCCCTCTTAGAAAAAGATCACAACGCTGTGCTTTTTATACTGCTCAATTCAATTTTAAATAGTAGTAGAATAAGGCCTAAAGGGACAATCCCTTTTGGGGCTGTAGATGCTTACATAGTGAACCCAATGCCATGTAGGCCTACATATATCATTCAGTGTGTTCACAACCATCCCTAAGCCCCAATTAACTAAATTTATATGCTACCAAGTGCATTGTTTCAGCTAACATGCAGGTGAAAAGGAATTTAAATTTGAGTAACCTACTCTATTGAGCTGTGTTCAGAGTGTGTTTGCTGTTTGGGGCAAACACTCTTGTACCCAACATTGAGGTCTAATTCAATAGTGAAAGTGAGTATGCGCATTTAGCTGATGGGCCATTACACTCCTTGGGTGGGCTCAATAAATGCCCTGATATCTAACTCTCTAAAAGTAAGTGTAGCTGTTGGCGCTTGTATTAGGCATTGGCACTACATAGTGTCTTGAATATCATGCAATGTTTTATGTAACTTCACATCGAAGCAACGTAGGTAGGTCCTCCATGTATATCATAGTCTTCCCTGCCTTCCTCTGTATTGACAATGTTTTATGGTCTAATACACAGAATGAGCTGAAGTGCCCCGAGTGTCGGTACATCTGTACCATCCCGGTACGAGACCTGCCGGCTAATATCCTACTCATTCGTCTGCTAGAAGGTCTAAAGGCTGCTGGTAAAAATATCTCCAGTAAACGAGAGGTAGGTAGGCTGGCAGCAGTTGCGCAAGTCCAGCTACTAGAAACAGCATTGATCTGATATATCTTATTACTTATAGTTTATCCTATACTATTATAACTGTATAACAGTATTTACTTCTGCTGGAATGATGTAAGTAGAGTTGTTTACACAGTATTATGGTGTCTGCTTAGCTGTTTGTATGCTGCACAGTAAACATACACTGGCCATATTGGTCTACATTATCTACATTAAGCAGTGCAACACATTCTAGCTGTTCATTTTGGACTAGTGCGAGTAATTACCCAGATTTTCTCTGAGAAATATATATCACCTACATGTATGTTATATTTACATGTTTATAGCCATAGGCTTACACTTGCTATCTATTATTCACTAGTGGTTGTATTGCACTGGTGATTGATAATGAATTTCAACATTTAATTGAAAATTTGATAGAATTTGATTATTACAAAGTATGTCTACCTCCCAGGTATTCAATATGTAGTATAATATACAACATTGCGTGTGTTACGGAGATATAAGTGTAGTGTTATAATACTACTAGCTAGAATTACTAAATTTTTTCCTAAGTTACCAGAGAGCCATTTTAGTTTGTGGTAGACCTGCCTGTAGGCTAGTGCTATCAGATAATTGTACTCTACTGATATCATATTATCTTAATCAATATGCCACTTCCTTGGGCTAATAGTATTTAACTTGCACTTTAGACATGAAACACTGGGTCTGTTCATCTACTACCCCCAACTTCTAGCTCCGTAGCACACAGGCTATCTTAGTCTAATTTGAATATTCTACTCCTGTATAGGCTTAGGCTACCCATTAACAGTGGAGAAACAGTATCCACAGAGAGTGAAAGTGAATGATATTTGATAGCTAGTTACAATAATATAACTAAGCTAGGAAACTATACACCTGTCAGAAATACAAAGCATGACACTTGTACATCTAATGATATACAGTACTATTGAATGGTCCATGCTCCCCTCTCCACCTCACCTGGGGTATGCAATTACAGGTGCATATAATACAAACTGAGATTTCTATATTGTAGAGCAGCTAATATAAGATATTATATTTCTATTATTGGCTGTTTTTATTGATAAGAATGCTGTTTATGGTATAACATGAATCTTATAAATAGCAATGACAGGTAGACTGCTGTAACAGACTCCTATCACTACTACCAATAACAGCATAAATCAATACTAATTCATCAATAATGTGACAAATGTGACTGAAAGATGTTTCCTGTCTGTCTGTGTCTCCGTATATAGCTGATGTTTGTTTGCAGTTACTAAAAGATGCTGGACGGCCTTGTGCTGAAGCTATGTACAGCTACGAACCTCAGGAACCCGGGTATGTGCTCATCGAAAAGTACTTTCCATTCGATTTTAAAGTCGTAAAATTGTATGCTAAAACTACGGCAGCATTTACTCAACCACATACACGAAAAATAAAAACCTGTGTTCTCAAACCCAACGTTAGCTATAAGGCTCCATTTTGTTTTGACACAATTTTGCCTCGGCTTGTCCACATTCCAATGGGAGAAGTATATGATAACACCCACAAAACTAATACAATAATGATGTTCTAAGGCTATGTGTACATATGTGTACTGGATTTTGTTCTGCTTCAGTCAACATAAGCACTACACTCTTCATTTTTGTACCCAGGTTGCCACTATCTAATCCTAATAGTAAAATTGAGGTTTCAGTCAACAATAATATTATGGTTATAAATTAGAAAATCATATATACAATAATAATATAACTGGGCCACAAGCCTTTATTTATCAGCATTAAACTTGGTCTAACCTTGGGACTGCACCTAGTAATGTGTGATGAATTCATCATCTGTTTGTAACCACACAAATAAAGAGTTGGCTAATGCAACCCAGACTTGGAAACAAATAATCTGACCCAGTCATGAGTCATTTACAGATAAGGTATTACTGTGGCACCCCACCTCCCCCCCTTTTGTTCCTACATTGTTAATTTAACAAAATGATGCAATAGTTGTTGAGTTTTTAAATGACATCACCCCCTACTAATGTGCCTTTCACATTGCCCTCAGCATTGGCAGCTAATGATCAAACCACAAGCTAACAGCAGTAGTAGAGTTTAGTACAAGCTGTGCTAGAATACTGGTAGCAAGAATTATTATAGTAAGACACTATAATATAGAAGTAAACCAGTAAAGGGTAATTTCAAAAAAGACAGTTCGAAACAGGACGTTTCACAACTGGACAGTTAGAAACAGGATAGTTCGAAACTGTGTAGATCACATCTGGAAGAACACAACTTGCAGATAATTGATTTTAATTAATTAAATAAAAAACTAATATTAAAAATAAAAATTAGTTGAAATCTGGTGGTTGGGGTTAGGCATTTTGAACTGTCCAGTGTTGAACTGTCCACTTTTGAGACGTCCTTTTTCGAACAGTCGCACATTCAAGTAAACCAAGGGGTAGGTCGAACAGAAGCTAGCACCGTGGAAATTTGGTTTCTACTCTGTAGTTGTCGCAGCTATTGCCTTGTAAATTGTATTCAAACTGTCCTGTCTGTACTACATACACATCTAACTCCAATAATATTGGCTATTATATTAAGATATAGCAGGTCTACTCTGAGATATCTATAATATCGTTTTGTAATATATATATAATAGTTTTGTATAAAGTAATCTAGCTTGACATGTTAATGGTATAGTACTGGATGGTTGCAAATGAGAACCTTGCAAATATACTACTATAATGTATTATTCTCTCCTAACTTAAATTTCAAATCCTATTAACTTGATTTCAATAACATGATGTTATTTCAAATACCTTAACTTCAATACCATAATATTGTTATTACATGTAGAAATAACACAAATAACCTCTCCAACTTTCCAAAGGTATACAAAAAAAAGTTGGCTTCAGCCCAAGACATATAAAATGGGGTTTTATTTGACTTGAGCGTACACTCTGCACACCTGCTCAGTCAGTATAAATGAGTTTGTAGTAGTCAAACTATAGTGTGTATACAATTAGTCCTACTATATCCTACAATTAGTCCTACTATATCCTACAATTAGTCCTACTATATCCTACAATTAGTCCTACTATATCCTACAATTAGTCCTACTATATCCTACTATATCCTACAATTAGTCCTACTATATCCTACAATTAGTCCTACAATATCCTACTATATCCTACTATATCCTACAATTAGTCCTACTATATCCTACAATTAGTCCTACTATATCCTACAATTAGTCCTACTATATCCTACAATTAGTCCTACTATATCCTACAATTAGTCCTACTATATCCTACAATTAGTCCTACTATATCCTACAATTAGTCCTACTATATCCTACAATTAGTCCTACTATATCCTACAATTAGTCCTACTATATCCTACAATTAGTCCTACTATATCAGCTGCCTTATCAGATTATATAGTAGTCAAATGTGTGAGAAGGGCAGTAATAGTAATTCACATATGCGTGTAGATATGTTGAATGGTTTCGCACTATTACCACATATTCTACAGGTAGATAGGTGAAACGTGAATTAATATGCATTTCACACGCTCATTCATAGCCAAGAAGTGTAAAATATAGTACCTAGCTAGTTAATACGCAACCAGGTATCCAACCAAATGCATGGTTACCTAGTAATATCCATGGGATCTAGTGTAATGAACCTGTAGCAAATGTCACACAGGAAACTGTTAGACCAAAACTTGGCATGTTGGTTTGTTTACAACTTAATATGAATTTTCTTGAATCACTGTTTTGTTGGGTTTGGTGATCATAGTATGGTTCCATATCTCATAAACCCCTCTAGCTTATAACTCTTAAGCCCCTTTAGTTGAAAGCGCATTATAGCTAACAGCTCATTTTAGCTCATTTCTTCTTTTTGACAAATTGTAACTGCAACTCTATTAACTTCTGCTGTGCTATTATTCTGTAGTCTATGTATGATTTTACTATCAATATCAAATGTTATTAGGATGAAAAATTTATAATGATAATGGAATTTGATTAACTGTTTAATTGAAATTGATAATTCATTTTCATTCATGCTTCTGATGGAATGTTGTCTTTTGAAAGTTGATATCATTGGTGAGTTATTCACAACATGCCAGTTCTATTCAATGTACAATGTATTATTATCTGTGCTGTTGTTTTGTGGGCCTGACTAATTGAGTTCCTCTTACCCTTTAGTTGTTATAACCTTCATTTTGCTCCGTTTCAGAGATTTGAAATTCCGACGCGGTGATCTAATATATCTGAAAAAGAGGCTGGATGAGAATTGGTATGTTGGCGAACTAAATGGCAAAAGCGGATATATGCCTGCCACCTATGTCAAGGTATGATATATGAAATACTAATACAGTTTAATAGGGCCTACATTGACTAGCAAAAGACTGACAAACTCGCAAATGATTGGATTTAAATAGGATAAGATAAATATAGTTATAGCTGATATACTAAGCTCTTCAAAGATTCTATCAATCCTTCTTCAGGTTTGGATAGGGCAGCAGGGGTTGGATATGGTGTGTGACACCTGCCACTGACATGTGTGTGTGACCCAGTATGACATTCTATTAAATACACCACATATATTTTAATTAATTAGACTTAAATGGTTTATTAAAGTATATTTAATTTTATAATATAAATTTAATTTAGGCTATTAAATTAATATGCTATCTTGACAATACTATTATCCTTTCACTGACTAACACTAGTCTATCTATGTATTTATAAATGTGCACTAAATGGTAATTTAAATTTTATTATATTAATGGAGTTGGTCACTGCACTATCTTATTTCCTATGCTGTCAAAGTAAAGTTCCACTTCGCTGCCTGAATGAATACTTATTGGGAGGTATTGCTACATCATTGAACCTAATCATAATCTCTTATAGCAGCATGTAGTCAGTCAGCTAACTACTGGCAGCTCCTATTGACAGGTTGGATACATGCCAAAAGTATAATAATTATTTCTACAGTTGCTCTGTTTAGCTCTGAATAGACAGTTATGATTGTTTGTTTATACCAACTACTCCTAGTACAGAGTATAATCCACTGAATAGACTGCTGTTAGCTCTCTAGTCTGACTGTAGACTGCAATCATGTAGTTCAACTAACTCTGATTCGTGTTATACAAGTTGTATTTCCTTATCCTGGTTTTCTTACATCATACATGTCAAAACTCTAATTTCAATTTCTAATGAGTGCAGTTTTATGCTGTTTGGTATAAACTGGACTAGCATGGGAGCAGTTGAGTGTGGAATAGGTGTATAGTGATAGTTTGTAGACAAGTTAATTCTGTTCTTCATTGACTTCTGTTTCGTTACTATGTGCAGCTGTTAGCTTTCAAGCACCCTGTAAACCTATCTACTATAATCACTAGAGTTGTCTGCCCTTGATAAGGATTTAAAGTACTACTGAAATAATGCCTTTTCATGTAGCAATTATGTTATATAGGTTATTATTTTTCCATATATACCACAAAAATTCATATAACATAATCAGTTTGTCTGTTTTCTGCAAATGGAAAACACTGCAATCTCTCATTCTGCCATATTGAATTACAAAGGATGTAAACTTTGTTTACTCTGTAACTGTGGAAACAAAATGGAAGTTGTTACATAACAAAGCCTAGCCAATTAAATTAGTGTGGTTAATTTAGCTGAAATTCCAGCATAGGTAGTGGGTGGGAATTAATGCCAGCAGTACCCAATGTCCTCATCTAATCTGCTATTCCAAGTCTAGGCTTCAAACAGAAACTTGGATCTAGTTAATCGCTGTGTCTTTGATAAAATTTTGCTTGTTACTACAGAGTACCTCAGTTCTGCCATGTGTTCTTGTTTTGTGTGCATTTACTTACTACAGCATGTGGCCCCAACTGATGTATGCCACACTTACACCACTCTCAATTGGCTTGAATAACTGTTGCATTACTTCCTATCCCTCCAATGAAATATTTGTTTGTGTTAGAGTGCAGTATATTTTAAAGGATCCCTCTCACTAATTACCCTGCTCAGCAAATCTAGTTTTGTGTCAAAATGAAGGCAGCAGCAAAGTCATGTGTTTCAGAGTTGTGCTCTCAACATATTTCTCCTTCCCATGATGCATCGCGCGATGCGCTAAAGTGCTGCCCTAGGACGAATTTTTGATGAAGACACCCTAAACGGCACTTTTTTTATATAAGTTGTATAGAGAGAGGTTTAGTTTTTTGCAAATATTTTCAAAAGTAGCCTGAAATATGCAAAAATAATCCATGGGCATATACTACTTGCAACCATGCACCCTTCAATTTATATTACACCCTTGAAAGAAGTTTTATTTTTATAGCTGCTATTGTTTATTCGAAACTATGGATTATCATACTAATATCAAATTTTATAAACAAACCAAAGTCACATGACCATGCTAGCGGTCTGCACGTGGTATTTTGTTTACAATACAATTGATCACAGAGTTATTGCAAGTACCAAGATTAGATACTGTACTATCTATCTCCGTTCATGTCTATGGGTTGAGTTGAAAATTCATAGTACACAGAAACGCTAAGAATGGCATTCGAAAGTTGGATTTTCATTTCATAAATTTCATTTTCTGAAAAACATGAGCTTAGTTTATGGCCAGATTGTCAGCCATCACAATACTCAGCATGAGCATGGTAAGCATTTAATATAATTATATGTACTCATTTTTATTTATTTTGTTTAAAAAACAAACAAATGACTAAGATTGAAATTAAATATTAAATAAATAATTAATAAAATTGGATAACTTTTAACACAAAAGTAAGTCATATGATTAATATATTTCATATTATTATAACATTAGTTGGGCTATATGATGTGATATAATTATAATAATCTAAGTGATTATGATTTTAACATATTTATATTACAATACTGTGAAACTAAATTTTAATATTGAATATAATATTCAATTGAGTTTTGACAATGAACTTTACAAAAATGTGAAGTTATTGTATTGTAATTGTTGTATTAAATTAATAAATTTAAAATAAGTCTTTACATCTACAATATGCATATTCAAATACAATTTACAATACACATATTCTGCGAAAATATAGTTAGTTGATTCATTTAGCCAAGCAAAATTTGGATGTAAATACAAACAATAATTCTATCATAAATTTATTTCTAAAATAATCAATTGATTGATCTGGTCTATTCAAGATATTTGAATTACTGTATTTAGTTTATTCACTCTTTTAACCCCCCCCCCCCCCCCGGCTAAATCTAAAAAGTTGGTGGGACCTGATACTAACTTCATTAGACACAAATTCACCTCTCTAATGCAGCTGAGCTAACCTAGTGTACTTTTATTTATGTCCACATGGTCAAAATTTTTTTTTGATTAAAACAGCCACGCTTCATTTCTAAAGAATTTTATGTTTTTATTGTATTTGTATCTTACGATATACTCACTGTGTTGATTACAGACTAGTTCCAATGCAGTCAGCAAGTAACTTTCCTGACATCGATAAAGACATAGTTGCATTTGATTGTTTGCTGAAAGGAAGGAATGATCTGGTGAGCAGGGTAAAGACGCACACTCACCTTTGATGAAGAATTTGTAAATCGAATGCCAACCGCAATTTCTACATCCAGTTCTTTCTACTGGTAGGTGTTTATAATTTGTTATGTAGCTCATTACAATATAGCACTAAAACCTTCTTCTTGAATTAAATTTATGCACAAACTTATAAACTCATTGAGGTAGATTTCATCAGTCTATTCTTGCAAAATGTGAAATACACAATCATGCTTTAGCTAACAAAACCGACAACCTATGCGATTTAGGAGGTTTGAATTCCGAAGAAGGTCTTCCTTCTGTACCATATTGAACTATAATAATATCCAGCTCTAGGAGCCGTGGAGGCCCCTCGACTAGCTCTGCTATTGGGCAGCCATGTTAAAGAATTGTGTTTGGCGCCATAAATATTATATTGCTATCATTATTTTTTAGCACAGTGAGATTCCAAAGCTGTATGAAAGAAGCGGAACCTAGCTAGACCAATTCCATGCTACCAGACACTGGCGTGGAAATTCAAACTATTCTACAGCTTGCACTATATCATCTTTATCTTCAGTGTTGGAAAAAGCATAGGTAAGTGTTGTAGCAGTAATATGTTATGTACATCAACTTGGTTATCAGTACTAGTACTCCGGCATCAGCTATTCAACAGGGTGGAAAATTCTGTTGTGGGAGTTGAACCCAACCATTGATGTTTTTTCTTCGGAATAGCAATATAATTTTGGTAAGGGTCACAACCATTTTTCTTAATAAAATGCTCTACATTTTGAATTGCAGATAATACACATTGGATTGCAAAAGAAGTGTTCTAAATGTACATTTCACCCGTACTCCAAGAGGTTTCCTCATCAAGTAACTATGTAAAAGGTGAAGCGTTATAGTGCCTCAGCATTCAAGGTGAACGATTACGATTGAAAACAAACTTCTGCTGGCGCCCTACATGGACTGTGTATCTCATTATGACTTAATTCTGCCCACAATGTATATTATACATACACTGTTCATGTTCAATACTTTACACATGTATTTTACCCTGGTTTCCGCTGTTTTCATTGTTGTATTTTGTTATAAACAGATAAGGTAAATCAACAATAAATGTTTCAAGATATTGAAGTTGAATAGTCATTTGATGTTCTCATATTTAATAACTAAGAATGACGATTACATTTTCAGAGAGTACGACAGACCAAATCATTTCAAACATTTTTGTTGAAATGTGCATGCATCATAGTCAGGCGGATTTATACATGTACACGTGATTCCATGGCTATTGATTTTAGTCTCCAGCACTTTGCCAAAAGTATACTAACAGGCCTAAATCAATCTTGCAATCATAGCTCAGTGTCATAAAACGTAGAGGGCAATAAAATATTTCTAGAGTTTGTATTGGTAGATAATCAGTAAATTAATGTTTATAACAACAGCGCTTACATGTATTTACAAATGGAAAATTGCGGTTTCATCTAGTAAAATAAACCCTCCCTAAAGACTGGGAAAGATAAGAAAAATAGCACAAAATACATGTCAAATCGAATACAATAGTCTATAAAGTATAAATTTTGAGCCGCGTGTATTTTCAATTGACTATGACTGCAAACACATAAAAATGTTTAACATACAATAAATGAGTAATCTTGGAATTCAAAATAATGACATCTTGGAACAAGCTAACTCTACTCGGCTAATTGCAAATAACCATGAGTGCATAATATTAGTTCTTGTTAACATTAAAGCTTGTGGATTACGATCACTTGAAACGTGGCAGTAACAATCAAATTAATAAATAGAAAAGATCATTAAGGTAACTGCACAATATAGACAAAATCAAACTAGAATTGGCTATCAAAGACATCAAATACAACACGTACTGTACTCATAGAAATTCTATTTACTGAAAGATCATACATGAAGTATCAGGCCAACTACTAATACATATATAAATGAAAAAAATTCCAATTGTGTCAGAATATTAATATTTGAAGGTACCAGTCAATACTTTACAAACCTCACGATTGATTTAGCTGCTCAAATTGTTGGTAAGTACTTCAGTTCAAGCATGTTGCTTGGTCGATGTTTCTACAACATTATGTGAACATGTGACCATACTATTGGATCACCTAAAAGTATATTAACGTCAACAGATGGTACTTAAAATCAGCCCACACTAAGCAACAGAATATAACTGCTAGGTACAATGTACAAGATTGAAAATGATGAATACAAATCAAACCGACGCTGATTTTGCTAGGCTACATTCCAAAAACCACAGTACAGGAAAGTAATATGTACATGCAGCAGTGTTTACAGTGAAAACTTTGCTGAATCTTGAAGGTGTATGATGCACTTACCTTATGTATACCTATGTAAAACGAGTCAACTTAGTTTCCAAGGTACAATACTCGTCACTCAAGTATGGCTTTAAGAGGTTGCGATTGATGGGACTTCACATTCCTGGGCCATAGTCTTGACAAACTACTAAAAAGAAGCATTCATTACACACATTTTAGTCATCATAGTATTATTATTACAATAGAGAAAGAAAATGAGTTGAATATAGTGTCATCAAAAGTTTATTTTACTTACGGCTGCAATCAAATGATGCAATTATTTTGAAATTCAATAAATTAAATTTTTGATCAGGTACTGCATATAGGCCTACATATATGTAGACAGCAACAATCCTAGTTAATAAAGTTAATATTATAATCCCAATATTTTATTTCCAATTTGCATTTTATCCATTTTAGTAGAGTTTAAAATAGTAAAGTACATGTAATATGATATATGAATGATGTATAATATAATTAGCCATAAGTAACTAGCATGTTATTTTAACAAATCACTTATGTATCAATGTGAGCAAGGGGTAAATAACAATAATCATCATTGCTATATTCACATGTATAGATATTTTTAAATATTAATTACACTGTGACACACATAGATAGATCATAGTACATTAAAATTAAAAATTAAATTAAAATCAAAAAGAAAACAAAGTTACTTTCAATGACTTGATTGCAATTTTTGCTATGCTTGCCATATACCTTGTATCGTATCATCTCTCGATAGCATTTTCATCTTGCAACAATAATTTCATTTTGGCAAAAGCAAAATACTATATTCTATTCTGTCCACAGTCAACTGATTCCCATCGATCACCCGATGGACTTTCCCACACGTGTACATGCACATGCGATTTAGTTAGCCAATTATAATACAGTGCAAGTAACCAATCATGATGGTTGCTCTAGCGAGCACGTGGGTGTCTCAAAGTGTAAACAAAAACGGTGAGAGGGGTCCTTTAATGTACAGTAATACAATGCATGCACGTTGTAATACATGTATATACTGATACTGTATTAGACCACAACGCATATTATATTATTATATACATGTACATGTAGTTATACTATATGGATACTGTGTTTATAATTCAGTGTAATATAACATATTATAGTCTATCTAGTATATGCTACAAAATGTATATACTATAATATAGTATCTACTCTATATTTTCATGCAAGTACTACTGTATATCTGTACCTACATGTACATCTGCACCTACATGTACATGATTTGTATTAATAAGTAATATGGTTGAACATATTTATAATCTCAAACAAGTCTGGATGTACATTTAGGTCTATGTAACAATTATTATTACATGCATATTATATTGCCACTTGTAATTTAAATATTAAAATTATTTTGCATGTATACAATTGTATTATACTAACAATATCTGCAGAAGTATTATATTACTGCAACATAGCCATAGCCCTCAACAAGCTTTGATCAGCAACTAAAGGAATTTTGTCTCAATATCCTCACTCATAGCTCCCTTTGCTTGCCCTGCTTGTACTGCATTACTCAATGGCTGGTCATATTATTGAGAAAACCATAGGATTACATAAGCCAAATAATTATAGAAAGCTCATAGCTGTGAGATTGTAGTGTAAGTATGGGGCACCTGGTAACTCCCCTACACAGGACTATAATTAGAGAGCCAAGCTATGGGCCTTCACACGTCATACAGGATGTGGGCAACACCCCTGTAACTTAGGACTTCCTTTTCCAGAACCCACTTTTCATGATGATTTTATATGCTGGCATATCCCAGCCCCAATTATTTTCAGAGTTTTGATAAAGTGAATATAGCAGCCTCAGGGCTTAAAGTTTAGATATACCAAACAAAATATTATCATTTCTGTAGCCCTTTAATCAAGTTTGTGTATAGATACTGTACGTGTTAATGAGCTAATCAGTGACAGCTGTTAATCAGAGAAGTTATTTAAAGGTAGCTGCCGAGGGACTCACTAGTCAGAGAAGTTATCTAGAGGTTGACGTCGACTGCTATCCTGTTTACCTTACTCTGATTGACTAGGAGATAGGGTGTATTTGAATGAAATGTTTTACTATGTTTGCTGTTGCCTCGATGGTCTATTTTACCCCTTCTTTCTGCCTCTAAATTGAATACAGTTTCTGTACAAATACTAGTTTTATCTCCTCTACCTTCTCATGTTACAGTTGGTTATCAAAGTAGACATTTACGTCAATGGCACCTTTCCTCATCAGCCCCCCTTGTTATTGAGAAGTATGTAGTCTTGATTCTATTGCTGATTTGTGGACCTCAGAAGGGGCTGCCTTATCTCTGTCCCATCTATTTATGTTTTAAACCCTGAGGCTAGTTCAGTGTCCAGTTGCTCAAACTGGAAATGTTTATTTTTCAAGTTGATTGAGAATGTCATCAGTTAGTCCTATATTCTCTAGTGTTGTCAACAGCTGTTAGGACATATACTTCTCCCATCAAACTATTAGTAATACTCCTAGGCTATCCCATAGTCCTCTCTAATATCATGATAGTTTCTGGTCTATTTGATTGATATACTGATACAGTGGGTTGGATTTCTATAGATTTGAGGTTATTTTGTAAGAAAACTGGAACCTAGTCAGAGATGTGGGTAAAGTTACAGAGATAAAGGTTGTATCTCTTGACTGTTTCCTGACAGTTGGCATTCTAATAATAGACTCCTGCTATCTACATACTGATTATTGATCAAGTCCAGCTTATCAAGTTTATTGAATTACTACTACTGCCAGTTGTGCTCCGACTTCACACCTAAATATCTGTAGCTAATCAAGCCATGGGAACATAGACCTAATCTTCTAAGTATGAAGTTAATTATTTCATTTACTGTGGCACATAGGCTATTTTATATTTGTGATAGTAAAAATATCCTGTTATTACCATGATATTATGCCCTATGTATATGCTCTAATTTGGGAGTTGTCTCCTCAATGTTCAGATAGAAATAGATGCCTCTGCTCTATGCCCACGTACGATTGCAATGTGGGAAGCTTTGAATCCATCCATCAATATGTAACTTATTTTGTAATACATGCAGGTCCTCAGTCTTGTTTATGTGATGTCATACTATGTTACAGGTGATTTGCCCATTTCCTTCCTCGCCTCAAGGTAAACCTCCTGCAGTTATCCCCTCGACTAGTCATGTAAGCGTTAACCAATCAGAGACTAGTGTTTCTCCGCAAAGTGCCAAGGTCACTGTTCGAGCTCTATATGACTTTGAAATGAAGGATGAAGAGAAAGAAGACTGTTTAAAATTCAGAAAGGTAGTTTATATAGGGCCATGTAAAATATGGTGTTAGTACGTTAGTAGGAACAACTCATTGTTATTTTACACCCAATTTAAGGGATCTGTCACTGGTATCCCAACTGTTACCATGGTTACTATTTACTTGTTTGCTATTATAATATATCACTGTAACTGTATAAGTATTTGTTTGTTCCTATTGTAATAGTACAGTACAGTACTAAATAGGTTTACCTAAGTATAGCTATAATAACTATCAGATACATGTGATTGGCCATTTTATGAAGTTATCCTCCCTTGATAATCAGTATCTGAAACACTCTAATCTTCACAATGCTGTTACCATTATTATAATACATGTATGTGTGTACCCAGCCAATGGGTTTATCCATAGTGGCCCACTGTGAATCCTAGTAGGTCGGTGTACAGGTGCAGTAATAATAGTAGTGGACAGTAATGCAGTGGTGGTGGACATACACTGTAACCTACAAGTTACAATATACATGTATGACCTATATAAGTTATAATATACATCATGTATGACCTATATAAGTTATAATATACATCATGTATGACCTATATAAGTTATAATATACATCATGTATGACCTATATAAGTTATAATATACATCATGTATGACCTATATAAGATGTAATATACATCATGTATGACCTATATAAGATGTAATATACATCATGTATGACCTATATAAGTTATAATATACATCATGTATGACCTATATAAGTTATAATATACATCATGTATGACCTATATAAGTTACAATATACATCATGTATGACCTATATAAGTTACAATATACATCATGTATGACCTATATAAGTTATAATATACATCATGTATGACCTACATAAGACAGATGGTTGTATTGTCAGGACGAAGTAATACAATTAATAAGAAGGGTGGATCAGAACTGGGCAGAGGGTAAACTACATGGTGCTATTGGCATATTCCCACTCAACTATGTTAGAGTGTCAGAGACTGCAAGGGCTCTCTTAAATGCCCCTCAATCCAGGTGCGTACCCTAAATGGTCATCAGGCTAACACTCTTATTAAATGTTAATGTTTCAAGTCCTGTATAATATACAAACACTAGATACTAATTATACAAAACATGCATCTATGTTATTACTTCCTATACGTACATCCTGTACATACAAGTAAGAATGCATGTATATGTACATTACCTTGTATGTGTGGTGCTCATTGCTACTAATGTTCCGACTATTATAGTGGTAGGTTACTATTCTAACTGTTTGCCCTAAGGCATATGACAGTATTGTATACATCACACAAATGGCTTTTGTTACAAGTAGTAGCAAGCCTGAAGTATACTATGTTCATAGAGTTGGTATATTATTTTAAAGGTCTTCTTCTGGTGTCAATAGAGGCTCAAACAGTGTGAGAACCAGAAACATATCTGGTCCAGCTGTGTTCAGTTCTCCCACCAGCTGCTCTGTTCCTACAGATCAACCAGAGGTAAGTGGTTATCAGTTGAGAATTGTCTGCTCTTGTTATACTATTATTGGCCTGGGTTGTGACTCCATAAACCACTAGTGTAATATTAATAACTCTGTCGTTGGTAGTAAATATCCTTTAGTATGCGAGATCTTCGTTATGACCTACAGTGTATGTATGTTACCAGCAGCACACTGAGGACTTTCTGGCAACTTCGAGCTTCATGATAGTCAAATCTACATATTATACACACTCCTTTTAACCAACTGTAACAATGTAATATCCGCATTGGTTTGCTGTAGAAGTTGTCTTCCACCGGTACTTTGTGTGTATGGTATAAAATATGTTGTATTACAGACATCACAGAGACTGTCAGATCCTGCAGGCCGACACCTGTCAGCAAGTGGTGCTAGTGCCATGGCTGAACCTAACGCTTACATAGCTGTTCCTGGTGCAGTCTCTCACAAGCATTCCCAGAATACTAGTTTCTCCGCTCCGAATGATTCATGTAAGCCATTACTGTTCATTGCAATGTTTAGCAAACTTGTTAAACATCTCTGTGGCTTTTGAGTGGAATTAGACACTTTCTGAATGTATAACTAAGGGCACCTGGTGGTACATGTACATTAAGGTTTGCTTTGTTCAAACTAGAATGCAGGTCAAACCGTAGGTGACTGACTTCCTACCAGATATGCCATCCCATGAACTATTAATAGCTGACACCATAACCAGCTCGAATGCGTACTGAGAGTGCAAAGTCACCTGTCAGTTACCTGTCATTCACCTGTCGCTATATTGACTGACCGACCAGAGCTTGATGGCAGTGGACTGAGTTTAAAACGTGGAAACTCCCTGATTAAAAACTAGGGGAATCTCAACCGTCAGATGTTATCAGTCGGTTTTATTAGCATTTATTTGTTTTTATACATGTAGCAGTTCTGCATTCGGCTCGACCTCCTTCAGTCATAGAGTCTGAAAGGTCACAGCAGAGGTCAAGGTTATCTGACGGGGTCAAAGTAGATACTGAAACATCTCCCGCTATCAAAAGAATTAGCCACCATGATATGTAAGTTGAGTACAAGTATGCTGTCTAGTTGATTAGATGATTTGGGTCTCAAAACCATCATGACTATTCTTGTTGGAAACTGTTTTGCAACCTGCCTACGTTTACAGATACCAGGCCATGTACAATTACAAACCACAGAAAGAGGATGAGTTACCGCTCACTCGAGGTTCCTACTATCAAGTCAGTGACCGATGTAAAGACGGGTGGTATAGAGGTAAATGTCTGCGTACTGGAAGTAGCGGAGTGTTTCCTGGCAACTACGTACAACTTATCCCACCGGAAGGGTGAGTAAAGATTATCAGACTATCAGCTGTTGATAGACAGAATTATCTTTGTGTCAGGTGTAGCCTTAGTTTCTACATGGTTTAGTATGTATTATATGTTTCAGTGAGGTTGCTGTAGGAGAAGCCCTACTTACTATGAGAAGAGGAAGGCTAGAACCTCCGACAGAGAAGCAGGCACATGCTGATAAGCCCAACACTACCAGCCAATCAGGAAGCCCAAATACTGCTAAGGTAAGCCATGTGACCAATCACAAAGCTCCTATCCGTGGTCTAGCTCATTTCCCTCAAGAATTATCTCGGTAGTTGCAGATTATGAATATTGCTGGAAGTATATCTACGTGTTAATTGTGACATTTTTACCAACTTTGAACTCGTATTTGTCAAGTTTCCTAATATGTCCATCTCGTACTGTGTAGGTTGTCAAGTCAAGTGGGAAGCCCCTAGATGGCAGCAGCAGGTATTGGGGTATGGATGTAGCTGAATGTCGTACCCCCAGTCCAAAGGTCTGTATATCATTCTACTATCGTCTGCTCACTCGGGCACCATATACTCAAGTATTGGAGTGAACTATCTTGTTTGTTTCAATAAAAAATTGCCTGCTAAATGGACATTAGTCACTAAATAGATGGTTGAGGGTCACTAAATGGTAATATTTGATTTCTCTGCTAATAGATGGAGCATAGTATAATATTATCTGTATTAATTTATTTCTCTTGCTAGTGTATGGGTCCACCGTTCTTATAAGGTAGTTCTTGTGTTGCATATAGATGAGAAAGGAGGGTAGGCGGAGTTTATCAACTGGAAACAGAGACCGTAGGCGGAGCTCTTCTCTCTCCAGATTAGAGAACCAATTAGTAACTAGAGAGCAGTCCTCTCAGCCAATTAGACATAGATCTGGTAAATCTAGTGAGAGTAATGGCAAGCCTCATAAGATGACTAGGATGAGGTGAGTTTGTCTACCAAGTCACTGAATAGTGAATACTTTGTCCGAGTGGATAGTTTGTCCGAGTGAATACTTTGTCCGAGCGAATGCAAGATATCGGCAGGATACAAATGTACATGCAAACTTGTAAGAGATGAGGTCTCTGTATTCTTATGTTACACTTTTGCTAGCAGAGGAATACATGCGTGTGCATGTGCTGATATTGTGTATTCGAATCTGGTGGTGACATTGTACATTGTACATTTTATTTGATAGTATAAATTTAGATTTTCTATCATGTGTCCTGCTCTTTTGTATTATTTCATAGTCCAATGATCTCTCTGTTTCTCCCCTCACAGATATGTATGTGTCATGGCATATCCATCACAAGGAGAGCTCGAGTTAGACCTCAAGGTTGGTGACGTTGTCGTTGTGTTGAAGAAGAAATCGCAAGGTTGGTATAAAGGAACCAATGAAACAACAGGAAAAACTGGTGTCTTCCCTGCTTGTTTCGTCCAATCATTTACTTCCAGTTCTGGCAACGAATCACGCAGTAGCTGACAGATGGCACCTTACGTTGTGGTTAGTTTGTAACTTGCTGGAAGTCTTCCAATATGTTTTGTTTTATTTTTTTAATTATTCATTTTTTGGTATAAACAAGTTTATTTACTAACAACATGAATTCATGTTGATTGTTTTTCTATTCGACAAATTTTACATTTGAATTTGTAATTTATTCCTAAGTACTACCAAAAGCATCAAGTCTAATTTCATCTAAGAAGTACACAGATGGTGCTGAACTATTGATTTCTATTAAAATTTCTTCTGATTGCAGTATCTATAAAAGTGTTGGTTGCTACTGCATGCATGCAATGTCAGCGCCAACCAAAATGTTTATTTTGCATGAAATGTTATGGAAGATATGATTGTTTTGAATGCATTTGCTTGGAAATAGGATTACATGTCAGTTTTAATGGATAGATGGCATTTTTTGAAGTTGTGCCCTTCTGGTTGTTAAGATACATGAGAAAGCAACTTTGAATATTCTGCACTACCACTTAGATTTTCAATATACAATGTACATTGCACTTAACCATTTTCTATATAGACAAATTTTATTCTTATTTTTATCTCCTTGCTATATCTTCATTCTATTCATTTTAGTAACATGTAAGGCGACTGACAATTCTGTTTTACAATACTCATGGCCATTTCTCCATTAGCATACCATTAAAGTGTTTCACAAAATAATACAAGGATTGTAACTTCAACACTCTACAGTAAAGACTATTTATTTTGTTCTTTGAAATATTCAATGTTGATGAAATATTAGGTTGTAATATTTCCCTGCCAGTATTGGTTACATGGGCATTGTAGGCAGTAAAGGATGTGAAGTCTGCTTATTTGTTCATCATTAGCCATTTATTCACTCCTAACAGTCTCCTACCCAGTGAACCACCTGCTTGAACATGCTGCTTTTGATAGACTTGGTTCAAAGCTGAGGCAGGAGAAGTTGTCTTCTCTAGTTTGGTTGCTCAAAGGGAAATCTCAGGCTGTCAAGTCCACTACTACTTATTACCTCAGAGTGCTATACATAAATCTAAACTATCACCAGCAGGTATTGACATTTTGAGGTAATTTCAGATCTTGGAATCCCAAACAGCAACGATTTGGGTGATTGTAGTCGCTCTCAGTGAGCTCATTTGAGCTCAGAGAGAGAGAGAGGTGTGCAGTATAGCTACTCAGAGCTATAAGTCTACGTAAAGCTGCTTGTATATTCTGCTTTTATTGCAGTTAAATTGAAGAGCATCTCATAACCTTTTCTGTAACCCCAAACTATTGAATATACACGATATGCACGCCAGGTCTTAGGTTCAATGTCCCTCAGTCTTACTCTACCAGTATTTCAGGATCTTTCACCAAAACTGTATAAACCTCCTAAGCTATAAATTTTACAAAAATCATATTTGTTTAGGCAGCTTCGTTGTCCTACTCAAAAGTGAAAAGATAGAGGAGTACTTCATGGTATGTAAGCCAAAGAATATTTGTGCCAGCATGAGTTGTTGAGTTGACTGGGTATCGTTACGCTGTGTGTAGGACTTTATTCCTTATATTACATGTATGTAACCTAAGTAAACAAGACATAAACCACATGGTATCCGACACACCAACAGAACGTACATATGTCATGGTAAAAAAATAATCCACCAAAAACAATACAGAACAATACAAAAACAACACAAAAATAATACTTACAGATTTTAACCCTTTTACTGCCTAACCTCTACCAACATTAGCCTTTTGCTTAGTAAGGAACTGGTACACTATGCTCTACTAGCTATCTGTATTCACTTATTATGCTTAGTAATGATAAAATCTATAAGCTACATGTAATACTTCCCAGTGCAATATTTATGCAGATTCTGTATTAATTCAACTACTATCTTTTTACAAACAAAAGAGTATATCAAAGTGTCTGTTATTATAGCACTTCAAGTGAGCTAGCTATGATATACAAGGTCATTGGTGGTGTTGGGAGGAGTACCCAGGCTTATAATACTCCTGTGCCACATAGTAGCTTTGCCATTGGTTGAGTGCCCCTTCCTCACCACAAACTAGTAAAAATACAGATCTCTTCAGATCATTGCTTTTTTACCAGGGATTAATTGTGGGAAGTAAAGCCAGTGAGTTTTATGGCTACTACTCTTTTCCCTACTTTCTCTGAAGAGAGCATTAAGGATACAGTCATGGTGTAAACTGTAAGATATTGCATTACAGTAATTCACTAATTTAAAATACAAATGTATTCAAATAGCTATATTCACAACGGTTTGTTTGATAGCTCAGAGTTATGCGCCCCTGATTATCCTTGGCCAATGCAATCAGGCTGATACATCTTCTCTGACTAATTTTATAAGTACATGGGACTATCTCACAACCAACCCTTATCCTCTATCAAGATGCAATCAGTCACCAGTAATCCTATACAGCAGAGGTCTTGGGGAGTAGGACCTTGTGACCCAGGCTTGGCTAGGGGCAGAGCCATTAAGTCTCTCAATCTCTCAATGGCTCTGGCTAGGGGCTGTCAGGGCCATCAGTCAATCAAAGGACCAGGTGGCTGTTGATCAATGGATAGTCAGGTTTGGTTTCAGTAAATGCTATAATGGTAAAAAGTACAACACCCTACCACAGTTAGCTTATAGGGAAGCTACAGCTGCTAACATCTTTATAAGGTATTAGTATATCTAAGACCAAAAGGAAACCACAGCTATATGAGCTACTGCTGCATTACACATACCACTGCACTCTGCAGGCAATTCCTTACAAATGACTATCACTTTTGAGATAAAAGTGTTAGCAGCCTTTCTTATGCATAACTACATGTACTTGTTTATAGACTGGCTGCTCATCAGGCCTACTAATTACTGAACTAGTTGCCTCTATACTGCAGAAAATTGTAAAATCCTCTGCCTGTAACATATTGAATGACAGATAAATGCCCACCAAACACTCAAGCACACCCTAGCAAAATCTAACAAGTTTTTATAAAACTTGCGCATGTGTAACGACTTCCAAAATCTTGCAACTTAATATACGTTCATACTGTTATAGCATTCAGTAGGGATACATGACATGGTGTTGTAGTAATAGTGTTTCAATGTACATGTATATTTATTTATTACATATGCGATATATTATTATATGCCATACATCATGTCATGATATGGTTACTTGAGAGTCTGGGTAATAACTCAGCTTATATTGAAATACTATATGCAATGAATTAAAGCATAATAATGTATAATATTATAGAAATTCTCAACTATAGACTGTACCCTAAGCCTGTCTAATCTCCCAGTCCACAATAAAATTCTTCTTATAGCTGTACACAGTTATTCCATGTACTATAATTTTGTATATAATAATGTGCAATATGTAATGTGGTAGAAATGTGTTTACATGTAGTCAAATCAGTATAGCACTTGACTACTTGTTGAATAAATCTCTATATTTTTACCTAGCAAGAAATTACCAACTATATTAATACACATACATGTACATAATGTCAAATATTTTGCTTCAGATTAGCTAGCAACTTCCATAACTTAGGTAAGTATTACATTTATGTTTGTGCTTTGGTACCCCATGCTAGGTTGGTAGCTGTAGTTGCGTGTTACAGTTGCTATGAAATCCAGCTTTGGCAAGTCTTTATTGATAGCCTCAGTTCTCAGCACTCCACCAGGTGATAAACGGGTAACCTCAAAGACCTCTCACAGTATAACACTATTGGTAGATAGATTCAAATCAAGTTCTATTATTGCTTTATATAAATAATAAATGTGTCAGCTGACTTTTGTCATAGTTGTTTATTTCAGTTGTATATAAAATGCGCATTATTACATAATACCCATAAGTTAACTTGTGCTGGTGTGTGATTTCGCTTAATCAAGCTTGAATAGCATTAGATACAGATTTTGACATAGAAGTAAATTTTCCATTCTATAAGGTAAGTCTTTGCTTGTACACTTACACTTACAAAGTAAAGCCTTTAGCCGGGCAGTTCTTTTTAACTTATGCAGTTATTCCAAATTTGGAGTTCAGCCACATGTAAATTATTATTATGAAATTAACAGCTAACAGCCTGCCTACTTGCAACTTGTTAATATAATTGATATTGATATAATATTGGTGATGTAATTATAATTCAGTATTAATTGAATTTAGAAACATTTTAGCTAATGGTTTCAGAGGTCACAATGGAAACTAGAATTGGGTTTAATGTGACTGTAAGGATAGAAGAAGTTACATATTTGTTTCATTGTAGATGTTTACAATGTAGTCTGGAAATATAATATAATATTGTTTGCTCTAAATCAATAAGCTAATACTAAAACAATTGGTGATATTGACTATGAAAATGGAACTCCCAAAGCATTGTACTGTTTTAATGAGGCATGGACACATCACCTGGTTCAGGCCAATTCTGTGTGTGAATAATTTTTGTTTATGATGGTCACACCAGCTAGAAAATGCCTTCCCAGTGTGCTATTTTATAATAAAACACATCATATTACTTTGGAAACAATAAAGGAAGTGTGACACTACTATATCAGATCATTCTATTGTGCATGTGAGTATTTTTCAGTTTTGCAATTTTTTTTGACATATTCATGTGAAAAACATTCCGGGCAGGTTGTGTTGTATCGACTAATGCATGTACAAATTGTACATGTATTATACATGTATCACATGCCTACTTTTGTTGACACATATACATGTACTATCATATATATCATATTCATACATGTATACTATTGATAGGTCTACATCGTAGTACTTGCATGTACTTCGTACTAATTTACTACTACTTCGTAAAATATATTGATAGGATTGGTGTTGCTTGTCCTCAAATTGTTAGGCCTATCATGTATGGTGATATTGCCTTGTGTTAGTTTTTCCTGGAGGATAGACCTATCAGAGTAATTCTATGAAAACACTATAGAACATGTATTATTCCATGATAAATAATTATGAGTGCTATATACATTTACATATACATATTATATATATTTAAATTATTTAAGGCAAGGTCAACCAGAGTTCAAGATAATATTGATACATGTATATAAATAGGACTATTAAGATGTTGTGGTGAAGCATCATTATTATATAATAGTAACTAGGTTGAGTTGTTTGGTTTCACCTGAATAGAGTATAGAAGAGGGGTAGACTTGTATATTACATCGTATATTCTTGTGCAAAATTGATTCTTCATTATATTATCTTTTATACATGTATAGGCTTATTATAATAGTTAGATTACATAACATGTTGCTAATATTTAGATCTAATCTGCAATGCCTTTAGTTAATCTTAGTCGATTATCTATTGCCTTTTGGACCAGATACTGCCACTATTTGCATGGTACTATTTATAAATAGACCATAAAAGTGTGATACTAACTAGTACTATGTATCCTGCTGACTGGTAATTCAATTAATTTGACCTTTGACCTCTAAGATCTGAAAACCCATGGAAAGAGGTCAATTGGTGTAGAACCAGGATACCTTCCTTCCTGGGTCAACCACTCTGAGTACACAGTTATTTCTGCAACAGCAATTACAAAAACCAAACTAACCCACTTGTCTTTAATATCTTATCGTGTGTAGGGCCTACTTGATCAGAAAATACACTAGTAGGTTTAGTGATTGGACTTTAGAGAGATTTTTATTCCACTGTCTTATTTTTTTGCTGTATAGCTGAGGTATTCTATCACACAACATCTTTGGTAGAGAGGGCAGGTTTCTCAGTTTAGGTTGAATCTGCTAGCTTACTGTAAGATGGGAGCAGGAGCGAGTCAGAGGGGATCAGTGGTAAGTTTACATAGTTCAATATTTTCATAAGAAATAATATTTTAGCTGTTGTTCTATGATAAAGGAATACAAGGAGTAAAGGAATATCTACAGACAGTGTTTTAAATCTGTAGCTTTTCCTAGCTGCCAAATAGCTAACTACTTGTGAGGTATAAATGATTGTCATAGATAGCTTGCCATCTCTGCACTATTCAACATGCTTGTTACTTTCAATATAAAGCCTATAAAAGTACATTTTGTAAACTATAATGTTACATGATAGATTATTTATAATTATATTATGCAATAAGCTAAATAGGTAATAATGATTATGAGCATTATTATTAGCAAATTCAATATTGAAAAATTTGTCTGTCAAACATTATTTTGAATGCTAATGCAATAATTAAGTTGGTGTGTACTACATGATCAAAAATACATGCACCCAAGGATGTTGTGACGAATAGCATTAGAGGTTATTAGAATATTGTGATGGTACAGGACATTTGTATACGACTCCAGCTACCCGGATAAAACCCCATAGCACCTTAAGTGCCTAGTAGTTGCCACAGCACTACTCAGCTAACACTCGTACTCTCATATCCAGCTATTCGTATACTCGTACTCAACTGTATTGCATGTCTAAACCATTCATTTACTGTCTACATGCGTGTATCTATGTGTTTATATCCATTCTACTTAACTATATACCAATGTACATTCATGTATGGCAATTACTGAGTCTTTTGGTACCTTTTATACCCATGTAGAGAGGCCCGACCTCTCAGAATCCCTTGATATTCATTTTGTACATGAATTGGATGATTATAAGCAACTTTTGTATAACCCGACCTATTTTGGGTCGGCTGTCGGGCTTCCGGCGGCCATGTTGTTGTGCAATTTCCGGACGACTCTACGTCGTCTTTTCCTGACACTACGTCGGGCGGAAGTCCTTATACTATATAAAGGACCATGTTTTATCATTCGTTGTCTCAGTCTTCACTTGGCTTTCAATAAAGACAAATCTATACTTGATACAGAGACTTTCACTTCCTTTTGTCAGGTCATTCGCGAACCGCCTACTAGGTCGGATCACTCTCTTTCAAGGTATAGTCTGAAGGTCAGACTTGGGACCAGATGGGTCGTCTCTGGTAGTACTTGGACTACTGAGACCGCTCGATCTTTCATGTAATGAGAAGGCCTAGCACCACTCATAGGCACTTCAGTTTTGGGTCGGTAGTCGTCCAAGGACGACCGCACGAAATACCAGAAACCATTACAATATCTACCAGAGTTCAGTTTATTCTAATTGTACAAATGTAGTACGTTTATTGAAATTAAAATATAATATTTATGTTAAACAGGATTCAAGGTCAGAATCAAGATCCAGTACTCGATCTTCCCCCAAAGTTCTCACTCCCAGTTACTCTACTACTATGGCATCGTTGCATGACAATATTATTGGAGATGGCGTTGTGTTCTCATCTTCTTTCGGTGAGAAAAGAGGTGAGTGAAGATTTTGCTCTATAGACTGTGTACCTGAGACATCAAGTTTAACATACAGTAGTTCTAAACAACGGGTTGTGTTAGTAACTTACTATGAAATGTTAACCTTGGGTTTGATTAAAAATGCCACTTTTTGTAAACAGCTCTTAGAATACGACGGTTTTGAACTCCGAACTCCTTTCTGCCATTTACAAACCTCGGTTTTCTTGTTGAATTTAGTTATATGTAAGACTCGTCACTGTAAAACAATGGAAATTAATCTTGGATATCAGGTCTTGTATTATAAACTGGCAAAATTTATTTCTTCTTTTTGGATGGTTGGAATTATTATATTTTTCATTATTTGCAGTGCTGTACTTGGATTATACTGCATCAGGAAGGTATGTATAACACTATATCTCAATGAAAAAAATGATATAAAAATATGGCAAAACCCTCATATCACCCTATATAGGGAAGGTGGCCATTTAGAAATGCCTGGTATCCAGTTATCTACATATTATATGCTCCTATAATGTACACTGTATATGTTTAAATTATTTATGAATAGATAAACATCGAGAGCAGATATTGCAGGCCTACACACATGTACATATAGTATGTTGAACTGAAATATCCCTTTTTAGTCCTCAACTTCAAAGAGATTCAAAAGATGATCCCAAAAGTAATTTATTCATCAATAGATAAAATGTTACATAATAGATATCTAGGTTGTTCCTTTTAATGCTTGTCCTTCTATCTCACTGAATTGAATTATCAATGTAGTATTCCCAAAAGCAATTCAGGCTCCAGATTTTTTACGTCTACCTGTAGACTAGGTTTCAGTTTGGCAACTGCATCTTGGGATGGGGTTTGCCACTAACCCCTCTAATAAATCTAAATCAATACTAATGACTTAGCTACATGTAATTCATCAAGGTAAGATAATCAATTGATAGCAAATCAAGCATCAAATCTGTAACTTAATAGACTAACGAACAAAACAAAATGAAGATTCACCCAGGGGGCAGTGAGCACAATTTTCAACAAAACGTTGCGATACGTTGACCTCCATCATGGCATAGAATAATGACATGTTATGACAACCAGTTGTTTGGTTCTTCCTTTTTGGGCTAACCAATAGGAGACTTGGTGAAGAATTCAGCATCACAAAATAGGTTAGGTTACAACCTCCATAGCTCCAACTACATAATAAGTAACGTTAAACGGGAGCAGAGGGGATGGGGGTGGCTCACAAACCCAGCTTTATCAAAGCTGTATCACATTATCGAATTTTGTTTTTCTACTAACCCTGCTAGATACTTACTGTAAACTGAAAGGTTTATGTTATTCAAGTCATAATTAAATGTGACACTATTTTCGATAAATCAAACATAATTTTATAATAGTGAAGTTGTGTCAATAGTTTGCCTAAGTTGTGTTACTGCAAACATCGCATTTGACTATGGGTAATATTACATCATCAAACAACTAACATATTTTGTAGTTTTGTTATTATGTATGAAATGGTAGTAAACTCCTGACAGGTGATAAGCCCGCTGATGCCTTTATTAATGGCAGAGGGTGTTTGACTTCACCTGACAGGAATAAGCTGCCAAAGCAATGATTTGCTGCCAATCTTACCTTGATGACTTCCATCTTAGCTGTTCATACATTCAACAACTGACCTTAGATCAAATAATTATCCTTATATTCAAAAGCTGTCCTTGAAGTGAATTAAAATTTTACTTTCACAAGTACATTACCTTATAAGCTCTGTTGCTTGGCTTCCTTACACAACTTTTCAACTCTATCTAGGTCACACTATAATCTCATAAAATAGTTTAAATATGAGGTTAGTGACCTCCTAGAAATCTGCAGTACATTTTGGATAAATATATAATGCCTAGTAGCAACTTATGGAGCCCTTATCCATTGGGCTGGCAGATGTAAGGTTCCAAAGATATAGTTGTCATAGCTCATCTCTAAGGCTACCACTTATGGATATAATTCAGAGATTATTGTTCTCCCTTTATACTCTATTATTATTTTCATTTTCATTGAAATTGCCATTTGTTAGTTTAGTTTCTTTTGTTTTGTAGTCCATGTTCATACAGCCTGTACATCCAATGTACATGTATTTAATTAGACCTCTCTGATCTACTGTGCTACTTTTTAGACCAGTGAAATACATAGAAGACTACATGACGAGGGAAGTCTACCCTAAATACGCCAACACTCATACTTCTACCTGCGTTACTGCAAGACAAACCGGTTTACTGAGGGAAGGTGCCAGGTAGGCTGGTGTAAAATTATGTTTCTGTTACAAGGTATATGTTTGAAGTTAATATTTTACATGTACTAGTTAGTTGTTGCTCATTATTGGTCTACCACAGCTTGAAATTGAAACCCTTGATTTGCCCTGTTTTTACCACTGAAGACAGTATATTCAATCCAACATAGCAAATATTATAAAAACAGTGAACAGTTGTTACCAAACATGGAAACTAATACAATGCACATGCAAAACGACAAGAAATACATACTAAGTTAACCTATCTCTTTTCAAAACATTTTATGATTTTAGGTAGGCCTTGGCAGATCCGATTTCAACTCATATGTAGATTAAATAAATCCAGTTAGGTTATTTTGTGCTGATTAGAACTGAAGAGAAAAACCACTAATAGTGGTGTTATCAAAAGTTACTTCAATTATTGCAACAAAAAGTTTCCCTTTGTCCTTAATGACAGAACTACATGTACTTGTAGCTACATCCGACCATATAATGTACACTGTAGATGTATGTGGTATCCTATAATATAATATTTGTGGTGTAGTACTATAATTCGATTCTGTACTTTGTTGCATTTAATAGCCAAAGTTCCTGAGAAAAGCTGTCATTGTACATGTGTGTAGTACTGTTCATACCATATTGAGATAGCTGTCATATTTTGATGTGTATGGCAGAAGGTCTCTAATGTAATGATTAGGAGCAGAGCACTTGCTATGACCTGCTGAATCTGCTTGTATAGTAGTCCTGCCTACAAAGGGAATAGCCGTTATTTCTCTTAAAAAAGTTGGTGTTTCTCTAAAAACTATGTGATATGCTTACGTGAATACGTGTTTACATGCATAGGTGTGTACGTGCATGTTTTACAAAAACTGTTTGAGACACTAGCACAAAGGTAGCACTAGTTAAACATTGCAGTTTGTGGCCAAGTACATTTAGTCATGAAAACTTGCAGTTGCCTCAAATTCATCTTGAGTAAACACATGGGCATAGGTATAATAGCGCTGCTAAGAGGGGAAAACTTCTGATGCACACAATATATTTCTCAAGTTTTTACGGTGGTAGTTGCACACTTTACATTTATGCTATGTTCTTCCACTTTAGGTCCTACATAAAGAAGTGTGTAAATGCTAATGATGATGACGTTCTGCTATTCACCGGGGCGGGTGTGACTGGAGCCATACATAAACTTGTTTCAGCACTCGATATTAAAGCTTCGGAAACCGTGAGTGGTATTTGATTCTCCGTAATGCTTTTAAAAATTGTGGAATATTTTGTCAATTAAATATTTTTATCAAGGCATTTGAGCATGTGCTACAGGGATATGTAATGGTTCAACTGGTGACCTTCCAACCAGGGGGTTTACTGTAGACACTTCGTCAAGCGTGGTGCCGACAAAGTGTAAGTAATAAGTCTGCTGCATTCTGTTACTCAAAGAATTGATGAGCCAGTTTTTTTATCTCTGAAAACGTACTCCAAGAGTTATCTGAACAACAAATAGAAGCATAACTGTGGCTACGTGTACATGTACATTAGTAGTATAGTCAGTGCAGATCTACACAGACACCCGGCCCTTTCCGCGTCGTATTAGCCCTAGATCCAAAAACTCCCCGGGCGGACGACCACCCCACCCGTCCTCTCGCCCCTCCTCTCCCCTAAACCTCACTCTATGTGCAAAGCCCTAGAACCTACTCCCCCCCATCGCGGGTGGGGTTTCAAAAACCTCATCGGCTGTTCCGCGGAACCCAGTCTAAAGAGCAAACCCCTCGCCCCGTCCCACGGCTCGGGCGAGGGGGCGCGCGCGTACGCGCGCGCCCCCCCGCCCCGCGAACCCCACCCGTCCTCCCTCCACCCGTCCCCGCCCCTCCCCACCCCTCCCCACCCCAAACCCCTCCGCCTCGCCCTCCGCCTCGCGGCGGTTCTCGTTCGCGAGTCCAGCCGTGGCCCCACGCCGCCCTCCCCCCGCCCATCCCCCGCTCCTCCCCGCCCTCCCGCCCCAACGACCCGTCGCGACCCTCGCGGGCGGACCGTCGGCTGGAGTAGGGTGAAGCGAAGGAAAATACGGGTTAGAGTAATGGTGTGTGATGTATTCTAGAATAGATGATATACGACTATGAAAATATGAGTCAGGGTAATGATACACGAGTTTGTTTTAATTTTCAATGCGTTTGAGAGTAATAATATAAAATCAATCGATAAAAAACTTGATATGTGACTACGAAAAATATGAGTAAGGGTAATGATACGCGAGTTTGTTTTAATTTTCAATACGTTTGAGAGTAATAATATAAAATCAAGCGATAAAAAACTTGATATACGACTATGAAAAATATGAGTAAGGGTAATGATACACGAGTTTGTTTTAATTTTCAATACGTTTGAGAGTAATAATATAAAATCAATCGATAAAAACCGATATACGACTATGAAAAATATGAGTAAGGCAAACGATACACGAGTTTGAGAGTAATAATATAAAATCAATTGATAAGTAGACACGAATGAGTGTGAATGACAAAAGTTTTTGCCTCAAAACTGTGCAGTGGCGGGGAGGAGACGCTCGCCGAGGATGGAGTCTAGAATGGCACAATCGTAGAATGTTCTCCCGCTCTTGGAAGTCTTCTGTCCCTTGTACACCATCACGGAGGGGAGGAGCTCTTTCATCGAAACTGCCAGACGTCCCGGAAGGAAGACTTCTCCCTTTTTTTCTTCGTTTCCAATCCGGCACTCGTAGGTGGCAATGGAGTTGCTCGCATTATCACCATCACCGCATCTTGGGACGTATGTGGGTCGGAGCGCGGTCACCACCAGCACAGAACCAACGGGGAAGGAAGATAGCGTTTGCACTCGAAAAAATTCTTCCAACTGGGCCAAGGTCTTCTTTCTCAAGTCACCGGCCAGCTTTTTCATGGCTGCTCCTGGCAGGGAGCACACGCTCTCGATACGGTTGAATGTGTTTTGTCCTTTAGCGGTCTCCTGCTGTCCCAAGTACACCATGATCCTAGGTGGAAGGGTAAGGTCCTTTAGCTCCTCTTCTTTGACATCCGCTAGCTTGGGCATGGCGTGACGAATGTTGGTGTGAAAGCTGATGCAATGTCTCATCCCCTTGTCATCCACATAGCTTGCCCTGGCTAAGAATGCTTTTCCGAATGCCGTTTCAACCACCGAACCTCCACTCACTTCTAGCACAGTTCCTGGCTCTAGCTCCGACAGCTTCACCGTTGTCTGCAGAGAGCTCCTCTTCTCCGCTCCCATGCTCCTACAATAATGAAAGTGGTGTATATAGATCCGACAAAGTGGTTAAACGGGAGAAAGATAGTACGGTAATTTATAGATATACGAATAGGGCTACTTACATTAGGGTTGCCGCCACTGCACGAGCTTTCTCCAGGCTTAGTCCCCCGCTCTTTTTCTTCCCCTTGCAAGGGGACTTGGTAGCTTTTTTTCCCTTCGTCGTCTCACCACCATCCATTTCTTCCGTAGCCGTATCGGCTCCGTGGCCATCATCATCATCATCTGATATTACAATCACCTGGGGTTTCTTTTTTTTCTTAGCACAGATTTCATCTCCTTTTGGGTTCTTCCTCTTCTTGGTTGTTGTGGTCTCGCCCCTATCCGAGGCCCGCTCCGGGGAGGACGGAGAGTCCGCCATGTTAGAAAGATCCTTTCGGGCAAGACTCCCCACTCCTATTATTTTCCCCTTCTTCCGTGCCTCTTTTAACGCATCCACCTCTTCTTTCCTCTTCTGACTGCACTCTTCTTCTTCAATAATTCCATCCATTTGTGAGTCCGTTAAGCCCGCAAATAACTCTTCTTGGTTCTGGACTATGTTGTCAGTATCCATTGATAATGTACTATTGTAGTAGTGTTCCTGTACAGTAGTGATGTGCTGAACTTTGAATGCTGAGACTGTGATCCCACTCTCCCTTTATACATCTGCTCATTTCTTGACTCCTCCCTTTTTAATATCCAATCCCAATGTGTCCCGATGCATCCCGATGTGAATCCGAAGCCTCCCGATGCATCCCGATGTGATTCCGAAGCTTCCCGATGCATCCCGATGTGAATCCGAAGCTTCCCGATGCATCCCGATGTGATTCCGAAGCTTCCCGATGCATCCCGATGCATCCCGATGTGATTCCGAAGCTTCCCGATGCATCCCGATGTGAATCCGAAGCTTCCCGATGCATCCCGATGTGATTCCGAAGCTTCCCGATGCATCCCGATGTGATTCCGAAGCTTCCCGATGCATCCCGATGCATCCCGATGTGATTCCGAAGCTTCCCGATGCATCCCGATGTGAATCCGAAGCTTCCCGATGCATCCCGATGTGATTCCGAAGCTTCCCGATGCATCCCGATGTGATTCCGAAGCTTCCCGATGTGTCCCGATGTGTCAATTCACATCGGGGTGCATCGGGATGCATCGGGAGGCTTCGGAATCACATCGGGATGCATCGGGATGCATCGGGAAGCTTCGGATTCACATCGGGATGCATCGGGAAGCTTCGGAATCACATCGGGATGCATCGGGAAGCTTCGGATTCACATCGGGATGCATCGGGAAGCTTCGGAATCACATCGGGATGCATCGGGAAGCTTCGGATTCACATCGGGATGCATCGGGAAGCTTCGGATTCACATCGGGATGCATCGGGAAGCTTCGGAATCACATCGGGATGCATCGGGAAGCTTCGGATTCACATCGGGATGCATCGGATTCACATCGGGGTGGTATTGCCAAGGGTGGGGAAATGGTTAGACTCCGCCCACTGAATACTACTATTTAAGGTATGAGTTTCTCACTCTAGCAGTATGAACAATCAGCCTCTGGTCAACAGAGTGAGAGTAAACAGAGACAGCTACCTACTAGTCAGCACCTGATCAGAGATGTCAACAAGTACAACATAAGGTTAGTGCTAAATAGGGTAATCGGCAGCAATTGTGAAGTGTCTATTGTATATAACGCTATTGAGCCAAAAACAAAAAAAATTAACTTACACCCTACTACTATATATTTTTTATAGGGAGACTAAACAGAGACACCTACCTACTAGTCAGCACCTGATCAGAGATGTCAACAAGTAAAAAAGGTTAGTGCTAAATGAGGTAGTTGGTAACAATTGTGGATTGCTAATAGTAGTATGAGGTAAAAGAATAACTTACACCCTACTATTTTGTATTTTTATAGGGGGGGAGAGCTCTCGTCAGGCCGAGCACACTTGTCAACTATGCGGTCTGGTTCTCAAAACAGCGTTTTCTCTAGACAGGCACACGAAGAGAATGCATGCACAGGCTCACCCACACAAGTGCCCGGTTTGTGGTGGATGTTTTGATGGGAGGAGAAAGCTAGGTCATCACATGAGACGATTTCATAGCGAGGCCAAGGCGGAAAAAGATGAGGGGGATGCAGAGAAGTTTGATGATGTTTTCTGGTCCAAACCTCCAACAGCTGAAGAGGGGGATGAGATGGGGGTGCTACTAGCCCGCTATTGGAGCTCGATCAGGTCCACAATACACTCTCGTCCTGTAGAAGACATTCTCAACGTTCGAGTGTGGAGAGGGGAATGTGAAGATGAAGGAGATGAAGAGGTGTGGACTAAATTGAGAGCGATGTGGAAGAGAGTACCTTGTACTGTGAAGATTAACTGTAGCGCTGGAGTCATCCTCGAGCATAAGACCAGTGGAGAGTTGCGCTACTTTCACTCATCAAGCAACAATGCCGCGTTCTTCCCCAAGCCAAGACTGATCAGAGCAGAGAATGAGATGAGAGAGTTTTGCGAATCTGTGCAGGAGCTCGACTTGAGAGAGAGGTCAGCACAAAGGAGACCGAATACCGCTTGGGCTTTACGTCACATTGCGAATCTGACATTCTACATCTATAAACTCCTAGAGATTGGCAAGGTGGGCGGTGTAGTGAGCAAACTCCCAGACTACATACTTAACAACCGACATGTGATAGCACTAGATGTAGACTTTTGGGCCAGAGGAGGTGCCCGTCCCTACCCAGACAAATTGTGTTTCTTTAGATGTTTGGCCATGATGTATGACTGTAACTGCGACCCAAAGAAGGGATGTTGCTGTCATCGCCCCTCTCAGACCACAACACATCGCTTGTTTAAACAATACATGAGACAATCTAGATCTTCTTCCCCACCCTCATCAACTTTGTCAGACTTTCCCGGGGTGGGCGCGAGTGATCTGCTGGCCTTGGAAGATCATTTTGACATATCTATAATAGTCTTCTGCCTAACTGATGAGGGGGTAGCTCCGATAGTTTGGTCATCTGGGGCACGAAACAAAGCCCGTAAACTCTTTGTCAACATGTACGAAAAACACTTCAGCTGGATAAAGAATGTTGATTCGTTTGCCAGATGTTTCACCTGCAAGTTGTGCGATGGCGCTTTCACACGTTTGTCCAGCCTACGGCGACATAAGTGCTCGCCAGAGGAAGCATCGGTGTTTGTTTTCCCTGGTGGAACGTTTGGACCCCCGCCAACCATATTCACAAAACTCAAGCGAGTGGCGGGAATAGAGGTGGTGAACCCCGACCTCTTATACTACCCCTACTATATCACCTATGATATTGAATGCTTCATGCCAAAAGACAACCTACAAACTAACACCTCCACAATGACTTTTAGTGCAAGACACGAGTTACTGAGCATATCTGTATGTTCTAACGTCCCGGGGTTTGAGCAGGCCAAGTGCTTTGTGAGGAGTGTCGACAGCAAGGATGGAACGAAGTGCATTCGTCAATTCGTCCACTACATAGCAAAGATTGCTGACGTGGCAGGAGATTTGTTCGGAGAAAGATTCCGGGATGTACGCAAGCGACTCTCTACTTTCCTTGCGGATCGGGCGGATAGAGAAGAAGCCTTTGCTGACGAAAAGTTCTCTAACGTCTCGACTTACAGGGTGAAGTCCGGTCTCTCCGGATTAGAAAGAGAGTTAGAACAGCACATCTCCAGCGTTCCGGTGGTTGGTTTCAACTCACAAAAGTATGACCTAAATATACTAAAGGGACCTTTGCTTCGCTCTCTACAAGAGGAGGAGGGAGAAGATTTTGTCTTCATCGTTAAGCGTGTTAACAGTATGTCCTGCGTGGAGAGTAGACGTTTTAGGTTCCTTGACATATGCAACTTTATCGCACCGGGCTTCAACTACTCCAAATACTTGAAGGCATTTGGCGTGTCAGAGAGTAAGGGATTCTTTCCTTACGACTGGGTAGATTCCCTGAGAAGGTTGGATTATTATGGACTCCCTCCCCGAGAGAGTTTTTTCAACTCGCTGACTCAGCAAGAATTGAGCGAGCAAGATTATCACCACTGTCAGGTCGTGTGGGAAAGAGAGAACATGGAAACGTTCAGGGATTTTCTCATCTGGTACAACAACCTCGATGTGGCCCCATTCATCGAGGCCATTGCACGTCAGAGCTCTATCTATCGACAAAAGGGTATTGACATGTTGAAATCCGCAATCTCGCTTCCAGGCTTGGCTATCAGATGGTTGTTTATGGAGGTGGAGGCCCGACCTTATGGCTACTCTCCTCCACAAGCCGCTCTTCCGCTGCATAGGTTAATGTCTCTCCGAGACGAACTTTGCAACTCGCAACCCATATGTCTGTTCGATGAGGAGAGCAAAAGTCTGTACCATACTCTTCGCGATAACCTCGTGGGAGGGCCAAGCATTATCTTTCACAGACATCATGAAGTTGGAGTGACCTCTATTCGAGAGAAGATGTATGGCACATCCGCAAAACCCTGTAGGTCCATTCTGGGAGTTGATGCCAACGCCCTCTACCTATACTGTATGATGGGGAATATGCCTACGGGTTATCCCAGGCGGAGGCTAGAGAGCCGAGGCTTTGCTCTAGAACCTATTAAAAAGTTCAGCAAAGTGGCGCATGGTTGGTTAGAGTTCCAATCGTGGAAGAGAGGAGAGGTCATCCTTCACCAACAGAATGGAGGAGAAATGAGGATAGGCTGTCACAACCTACCAGTGGATGGTTATAGCGAACAGAGTCGGACGGTGTACCAATTCCACGGTTGCTACTGGCATGGGCACGAGTGCGAGCTAGGAGGGAACGGAAAAGGTGTCAGAAACATGACGAATGAAGAGCTCCGGGTGGACACTGCAAGGAAAGAAGATTACATCAAGGCTCTAGGCTATAAGCTCATCACCACTCGGCAGTGTGAGTGGGAAGCGCGAGTTCGTTCGGATGTAGAAGTTAGGACATTTCTCGCCATCTTCTTTTCTTCTCTCTATCCGGAGAGGGGTTACGTCAACCTCGATAAGATAATCAATAACATTCGTAGTGGAGAGTACTATGGTTTAGTGGAGTGTGACATTTCCGTACCCGAAGAGCTAAAAGCGAAGTTCTCTGAGATGGCACCTATTTTCAAGAATATAAACGTGGGAAGAGAACACCTTAGCGAACACATGCGCGCTTTTGCCGAACAGAACGGATTCTTGAAGAGACCTCAGCGAATGCTCGTGGGGAGTCTTTTTGGCGAGCGAATCACACTACTCTCCGATCTGGCTAGATGGTATCTAGATCAAGGTTTGATAATTACCAGGATCTATCAGTTTGTTCACTTTATCCCACGAGCCATCTACAAAGACTTTGGTTCTTCGGTCTCAGACGCAAGAAGAGGTGGGGATGTGAACCCCGACCTGGCCCTCTTGGCCAGCACCAGCAAGCTCGTTGGGAATTCAGCCTACGGAAAGACCATAACAAATAAAGAGAAACATAAGACTGTCAAGTATGTGGAGACAGTAGAGGAGGCGGCTGTCAAAGTGAGGAGTAGGCACTTTTCTAGTCTAAACGAAGTTGATGAAAACTACTTTGAGATAGAGCTTCACAAGAAAAAGGCAAGTGTTGACAATCTTTTTTTTTTTTATTTTGATTCTTGATTTGACGAAACTTTTTCTGAGTGGTAGGGTAAACTCTCTCTCTCTCTTTCTTTCTTTTAGATTCGAATGGATGTTCCATCTGTCGTAGGATTCGTTATCCTCCAGAGAGCCAAGTTGAGAATGCTAGAATTCTACTACGACTTTATGGATAGGTAAGTAGCACTAGACTATACAAAGATTTTATCAAATCCTTCTCTATTTATTCTTTGGTGTCAACCCAAAACCCCCCCCCCCCCCCTACAACCCGTCCGTTTTATTTTCACAGATTCGTCAGCAGAGAGGACTTTGAGTACGTAGAAATGGACACGGATAGCGCTTACATGGCTCTGAGTGCTCGTAGTATAGATGAGGTCATCCGAAAAGATAAAAAAGAAGAGTTCTACAGAGAATATGGTAGATGGTTTCCCAGACCCTTCTGCGATAGGCACAAGGAAGACTTTATCACGACCAAGGTGCTTGGCCAAGAGTGGGAGATGAGGGAATGTTGTGAGAAGGTGCAACGATACGAAACACGAACCCCCGGCCTGTTTAAGGAGGAGTTTCGGGGGGAGGGGGTCATCGCGCTCAACTCAAAAACATACTTTTGCTGGTCCGCTGATGGTGATAGCAAGTATAGCAGCAAAGGACTAAACAAAAGAGGAAACGCCCTAACCAAAGAGAAGTTCCTCTCCGTGCTCAGGACAGGGGAGTCGGTGAGAGGGGACAATCGGGGTTTTATCAGAAGAGGAAACCAAACGTATAGCTACACCCAGCTAAAGACCGGACTCACCTACTTCTATGGTAAGCGGAAGGTTGCAGAAGACGGGGTGAGTACGAGTCCTATAGAATGCTAGTACTGATTTCTCGGAGATGAGACTACTTCATTCGATAAATTGGAGAGTAAACGAACAGTGCATCATAACCCTTGTACATATACCCGTATAATTTTTTTCACATTCACTCTCTATTGTAAGGGGTCTCCGTCCTCAAAACGGAGGGTTTACCGGTTGTAGCCTTAAAACCGAGCAATAAAACACTAGCTAATACATTAAAAACCATTTACCTCTCCAAACCAAAGGGGTAGACGATACTAGCGCAGCTTCCGCTCATACTCACCCCTTATCAGTTCACATTTCTTCTATTGTCTTCATTCGTAGGTGGGGGGTGACATCGCACGCGCACGATGCGCTCTCTCCCTATCGGAGTTTGCTACCCGGGGGAAAGTGGACGCGGTGGTCAAAGAAATTGGTGGCGAGTCAACGACATCATCGTAGAGGCGGGTCTATTTGTAGGATGATGATGATGATGATGATGATGATGATGATGATGATGATGATGACGATGGCGATGAGAAGACAAGCGTCCATCTATCCCGTTTATCTATTTCTATTTCTACCCCTCCGAGCGATGATGTCGTCGGCTAACCTCCTCGCGAAGTCTACGGTTTGAAGCGCGGAAGAGCCACCGCCTTCACTTTCTCTCGCCGCTCGTCACGGGGACGGGCGATTTCCCTAGGGGAGGGTCCGGGGAAAATGAGGGTTAAGACGCGAGTCTTTCATCGAAGGTCCGGGGGCGCTCGAACGGAGGAGCGCGCGAGTGCGGTGTCACCCCGACCAGTTCAGTCTCAACAGTCCCCGGCGAAGAAATCATCCGGAAGCACCACCACCACCACTCGGTAAGTTTTTTATAGTAGTATAGTCAGCGTCGTAAACTCTGCACGGGCACTCCGCACGGGTGTAGCCTATCATTACTCTAACCCGTATTTTCCTTCGCTTCACCCTACTCCAGCCGACGGTCCGCCCGCGAGGGTCGCGACGGGTCGTTGGGGCGGGAGGGCGGGGGAGGGGCGGGGGATGGGCGGGGGGAGGGCGGCGTGGGGCCACGGCTGGACTCGCGAACGAGAACCGCCGCGAGGCGGAGGGCGAGGCGGAGGGGTTTGGGGTGGGGAGGGGTGGGGAGGGGCGGGGACGGGTGGAGGGAGGACGGGTGGGGTTCGCGGGGCGGGGGGGGCGCGCGCGTACGCGCGCGCCCCCTCGCCCGAGCCGTGGGACGGGGCGAGGGGTTTGCTCTTTAGACTGGGTTCCGCGGAACAGCCGATGAGGTTTTTGAAACCCCACCCGCGATGGGGGGGAGTAGGTTCTAGGGCTTTGCACATAGAGTGAGGTTTAGGGGAGAGGAGGGGCGAGAGGACGGGTGGGGTGGTCGTCCGCCCGGGGAGTTTTTGGATCTAGGGCTAATACGACGCGGAAAGGGCCGGGTGTCTGTGTAGATCTGCACTGACTATACTACTTACATTGTATACTTTAAAAACGCTCATGAAATTTTCTGAAAAGCGAAACTTCAAATGCCAAGATAAATTAGTGACATGCAGTTAGAAGTTAATTTTGTGCGCAGTTTTACCCTGGTAAAACTGCGCACCGAATTAACTTATAAATGTGTACATGCAGCATAGTAGTGTAGGTGTGCTGTCTTGTGTGCACCACTGAGAATTGTGCTGTACTGACCTATTTGGCATCATAACTATGTAACCAAGTACCTAAACAAATAATAAATAAATGTAATCATTTGCTCTCTGATGAAGTTATGAATCTATGCACCCAATCGAAGTGTGCATAATTAATTTATTTATTTCTGAAGATTTTGATTGGACTGCCTTCTATCAGTGAAAATATTGGAAATCTATATTATTACAATTAATGCATTGTCGTAAATTCCATAATATTTACTAGCACTTCAGTGATTTTGAATAAGGGTATTACATAATATCCATTGACAGCAAACGGTAAAAAATAACAAGGTCAAATATTGTGTGACTCAAAGGTATTGGTACAATACTCATCAATGTGGAATTTGTTACCTCCATCTGACTGTACTTCCATTTGACTGTGCCTCCATTTGATTTTATGAAATCTTTGTGTATTTAGTATCTCAACAACTAAGAATATGTGCACCAGATCTTTCTACTGTCTTAGGTAGTTCTGATTGGCCCTTATGAGCATCACTCCAATATCTTACCATGGAAGGAATCTGGTGCCAAGGTACACACCATATCACAGACTCAATCTGGCCAAATCGATCTGAAAGACTTAGAAGATCGTATCATAGTGAGTTATCTTCTCATGAACTCTTGCTTGCATAGATATTCGTTTTTGGTTTTATTTTCCAATATTATTTTTATGCCTCCATAATAATATTTACTGGAACTAGTTTTATTTGAGCCAAAAAATTATCTATGAGAGCTCAATGTCTAGAATAAGTTAAGCAACTTACAAATTTGTGAATATTTATAATATGTGCATTGCTGCACTGAATCTGTATTCTTTCATGAGTATGTGCAACAGATAATAGTCGTGGGTTCTGCAATAATCATAGTGTTAGGAGCAGCGGCAGGTAACCTAGTGGTTAGAGTGTTTGTCCTCTAACCTACAAGTCACGAGTTTGAATTCGCTAGAAATGACATTCGGCCATACATTGCTCTCGCCTGGTGCCCAACTCTCTCCGACCCCATGGGAAAAGACCAAATGAGCATGTACATCGGCATGGAAGTGGGTACACATGCACCAACTAGCTAACAAAGCAAACTAGCACAGATTGTATAGTAGTAATACTATATTTCTTTGAAAAATAGGCGGTTGTTGCAAAAACAAAACTCAAATATCTTTTGAAATAACAGTCATCAGGGAACCAAACCTAGCCATTTTTAGATTAGTACATTGTATGCGCCATATGAACATACGAGTGTAGGTGAAAGTGAGAGTGAATTACTACCCAATTACGTACGGCCTCTAAATAGACTGCCGCCAATTCAATATGTGTCACATAATGCATGACTTACGTGACCAGAAAACAAAACAAATAATTCATCACCGCAGCTCATCATCATCATAAAAAATAAAATAATTTGTCAGGCTACTTATTATTTCTTGTCATATGTAGGCTACATGTACGTATACAATACAAGTATATAGCATTATGATTGGAATAAAACGGAAAGGACACTTTTACACTAGTATGTCAGAGAGTATCGTAGACTGAGTTCATGAAGTTAGTTGGGTCCGGTTCCACTGTGTTGCAGGGTTCAGCAGGCAAGACAGTGATTGGTTCATTTAGTGCCGCTAGCAACGTCACAGGTATTCTCTCTGATGTCAAGAGAGTGACGAGATTGCTGAAGAGATACGGGGCACTGGCATTCTGGGACTATGCCACTGCAGCCCCGTATGTTAATATAGATATGAACTCGACACAACAAGGGTGAGTTGGCCTGAGAGTATTATTGTCAAATATTATGTTAGGGTGACGATAAATAATAAAACGGGACACATTCTTGGATTTTTGAATTTAAAATTGCATTTAGGATATTTCAACACTTATCCAAGTGTCATCTCAAAAGGGAATACATTATCTAAATCGTTGGTGTGAGCGAGTATTTTTATGATGAATAGCAAAACGAGACCTACGTTTTAATAATTTTATTTAATCCTAATATTTCGATGTATATTCATAAATCTCTGACGATGATGTATGGATATACATCGAAATATTAGGATTTAATATTAGAATGCGTCTCGTTTTGTTATTAGTTATCTAAAGCATATAATAAAAAATAAATATTATCTAATAGTCGTAAACATATGCTATGTTTTGACATTAAAAAAGGGAGCGGGTGATTAATCATCCATATAAAATGTATTTTCTAGAGCCATTGACGCTGTCTTCATATCTCCTCACAAGTTCCTTGGAGGACCCCAGTCACCAGGAATACTGGTAGCTAAGAAGCACTTGTTCAGAAACAAGGTTCCTGTAGTCCCAGGGGGTGGAACTGTAGCATACGTAAGTTAACCGTCTCCTACCTTATTCCTTCACTACCTGCAGATAGCAGTCAAAACACTAATAGACTAGTAATAAATGTGAACCACTTAGTGCTACCTTATTATTAGGTGCTGTAGAAAAAGAACTTTGGGTATAGATATACCTGTGCTGACAATTTATTTTTGAAGAATACTAAAAGTTAGCTCATCGTCCATGTGATTGAATATTTGTGTACAGTTCAAGCTTAGGAAAAACTGACCCAACTGTTCGAGCGCATTTAGAAAATGGTGGCATTAATATTATGAAGAAGTCGGTTTAGTGTACATCTCTTTATGCCAAGTGGGCTTATGGGCCAATGGTGCATATAAAGAGTCACTAGCGAGTTAAGTGGCGCCATCATTTAAAAGGCAAGATCTGACCGAAAGAGTGCAGACTATAATATTCTGTGGATCGAGTATCTACCCCATAACACTTTCACACCTGTACACATAAAGTTGGATGTCATGTGGCATGCTGTATACTGGTAACTTGAAAACAAACACAGCGTATGATATCAGAATTCAAGTGTGTATTGCCAGTACAACTACCTAGGCATTCTAATTCAATAATTGCATATCCCATTATTAATTTTATTGTGTATATTTGTATTCCTATTAGGTCTATTCAGAAGGACATGAATATCTAACAGATATTGAGGCGAGGGAGGAGGGGGGTACGCCCCCAATTATGGAGTCAATACGAGCTGCCTTAGCCTTCAAACTGAAACATGTGAGTGCAATGGGAACATTTTATACACAGAAATACTCTTCCAAATCAACCAATAGTAATTAGAGCTAAAATATTTATGTAATTTTTTTCTTCTAGTCTGTCGGGATGAGACGACTCCATGATAGAGAGGAATACTTGTATAAAGTTGGGAAAGACTACTGGACTCAGAACTGTCACAACATGACGATACTAGGCTGTGGTTCAGTACACAGACTTCCTATCTTCTCTTTCATTGTCACACATCCGACACTCCCTAAACTTGTGCACCATAACTTTATATCAACTCTTTTGAATGACCTCTATGGCATACAGACTAGGGGAGGCTGTGCCTGTGCTGGTCCATATGGAGAGGTCAGTGTAATAGAAATTTACTGCGGTATTCAGCCATGTTTACTGATTATGAATGATAGCAGTGACAATACAGTAACAGCCTTGCAGACAAATAATTACAATTCGTAATACTTTACCATATATTTTGTAGGATTGCTATTTACTGGTTACATAATAGAGCAACAAACTAATATCATTTCATAGATTTTTTTGACTGTATTATTTTCAGAGCTTACTCGGAATTAACGCCCAGCATTTCCTCAAGTTCTTCCGCAATAAAGAGTTAGCGTAAGTACCCTATAAAAGATGGCAGTATAAGATGCTGAGTGTTACCTGCTAATTGTCTATCGAATAGAATTTCTATTGTATACATAGAGATGAAGCCTCGGGCATTGGTCGTAATATGAAGTTTTCCTCTCACAGCTGATAGCTAGCAAACCAATGAGCAAAATCACAATATTGCATGCACATGTACACACAGTTTTTTAAATTATGTACAAGAGCACAAAGCATATTTTTATTTCCATGTACAATCATGTGTACATCAAACTGTGAATACTGTAAATTTATGTGTATATATGTATTGTGTGTATTATGTATTATATGTGTACTACAGGGCAATATCACTCTAATACATGTAGCCTACTACAAGTTTACACTGTATATATGACAGCTTTAAATAGCTTGCACTGGCTATTGTAGTGGTGGACTAGCACGTTCAACCATACTTGGGTTGCTGGACATTTGAATTTCATAAACTCATGGATTAATAACTACAACTACTACCAATAGGTACTTGGGGCAGCTGACATCAGCTGCTGTCATATACTTGGCTTGTACAATGTAACACAGTTCTGATGACTTAATCTCTTTCTCAATATTTATTTGCAGTAAGAAGCCAAACTGCTACTGTGAGGGAGGAGAGCATTGTGACCACACATTACAGGAGATTCTCAAGTAAGGGAAGATAACTCCTCTATTATGATATACACTTTTATGGTGTTATAAAATATGTAATTCCCTTGCTATACTGCTATAAATAGTGTGAATTTAAGCTGTTTTTTATGTGTGCTTAGACACTCCCACTCCCAAAATGAATTTTATACAAATATCGGCGAGTTTATGCAACATGTTGCACCAGTGGAAGGGGTGGGGATTGCACCACCCGATACAAAACTTTCCGCGTCATAAAACTTTAATAAAATACTGTCTTTATACGTCGCCTTATGTGTGTCTCACATAAAAAAATTGTTAGTCATGGACTGCTGAATAATCTATGTCGTCCAATGAGACATTTCCACTTATTGAGCTCTAAATGAACAGCGGTCTAAACGTTCTCCTACTAAGTAAAGAGTCATGGATGTACTGTAATCTGCTGAACTGAATGTATTGTAGACCAGGATTCTGCAGGCTGAACCTACCCTTTACAATAAATGAAGATGAACTAGACTTCATTCTACAAGCAGTGAAGGATGTCACCGACAGCGGGTGGAAGCTTTTACCTCTCGTAAGTTTAGTCCCATCTTATCTCTTGCATGCTAGGGAACTTCAACTACACAAACTGCTTACTTGCATAAACCCCAAAATTATATAACGATATAGTTTACACACATTTTTTAATGTTATTTTAAAAAGCTAAGAATGCGTTCTCATTGATAGTCTAGAATATTCCGTGATGTACGTATGAATGGTTGAACTTCGTTCAACTGTGATGCAATAAATGTTATTCTACCCAATCATATCACAGTATACATTTGATGCTCACTCTGGATCCTGGAAAACTAAGAAGAAAGCAGCAGAAGAATTGCACCACTTTGAAGATTTGACGTTGCTACCTGAAGGCCTGCACTACAATGGATCCACTGCAAACACACCAACTGTTAAACCTCTTACTAAAGACTACCTGCAGGTATGCGAGTCTCTTCAATGTAGGTAGCACCACATTCTTATTAGATAAGATGCAGATCACAGATGATTATGAAAGAGAGAGAAAAATTTCAATAATAAATTTCTCCAAGATGAATGAGTTGTCTTTCAGGCTTACCAAGTCTCCTTGATTCCGCAGGAGACTCCCTGATTTTCAACTCAAATCTTGGTACCCCACCCAAAATAGACACCCCCACCCAAATGCTGAATCTCCCTGATTTTCATCAGTCGAACTTGGCAAGCCTGTTGTCTTTACTTGTGACTACTTGATAGATATTGATGATAGTTATTATCTGAAGTTGTCCTCTTTCTTTTTATTTGATAAAATTTGCAACATTTAAACACCAGACAACACCTTATGGACGCTATTGAATATACAGTATGAATATTGTTCAATTGCCATAAACAGTGAATTTGGGCCCTATTTGTTCCCAGGACACACTGTCAGAGGCAAGAGAGCTGATGGCATCTGTACCTGCGCGTCTACTTGATGAAACAGACTCAGACTATGACAGTCTCCATGGCGACAGCTTGCCTTCAGATGAAGACTCCATATGGTTTGTTACTCCTGAGGAGGCTGAAGATACTCTGCAGGGACAGACAACTTCTTCTGATCGAGAGTTTATTCAGAGGTATAAACCAGACATACATGTACATGGGCATGGCTACTCATTTACTCTTCTTATTCCATTAGGTAGTTGTCCTCTCCCACATTCGCACTGTGGGTGCCCACAGTTTCTGAGGATATATTTTTGTTTGTGGTGGAGTTGTTCCTTGATACAAGTTAGATTTCATTAGCTGCCATCTGATTATCAATCTACATGTAGCATAGCTTGAACAGTGGTTTTAGAGCGAATCGTAGTTTCTCCCTAAAATGAAATGATTATTATGTTATCATAATATCACTTTTCATCAAATAATACTAGCAAGTTGATTAGTTGTTCTCTTAATATTTTGATATTTTCTCCAGTTATCATTGTCAGAGGAAAATCTTCATGTTCATGATGAAAACCTTTAGTACCTAGCAGGTGTCTAGCAGGTGTCTAGCAGGTTTCTAGCAGGTTTCTAGCAGGTGTCTAGCAGGTACCTAGCAGGTGTCTAGCAGGTGACTAGCAAGTGTCTGCTATCTTGGAAGTATAAGTCTCATGAGCTTATGCTAGAGAATGTCACCAAATGTTTTAGCATTTTTGTTGGGTTATGAGCATGATATCCTATGCAAAGCTCTATAGAGCTTTGCATAGGATATCATGCTCATAACCCAACAAAAATGCTAAAACATTTGGTGACATTTATGTGTATGACAGAACCCTGTATCTTCTCTTCTGCAGGAAAGTCTCACCACACACCTCCACAGTCCCAGCACAGACGTCTTCATCTCCAGATGAACGAATGAGAGCCTTTAATCCACGCGCTATGACTGCCAAAGTAAGCCAGAGAAGGCAGATTGTTGACAGCAGTCTTGCTGATGTTCAGGTGTGAACAGAGGCTAGCATTCTACACAGCATGTATTAGTGAATGAGCTGCCAGTACATTAGCCTGTGAACCAGCATCTCCAATTTACATTCATTCCAATAGAGATCACATAATCAGCACTGGATTCAGAATTATGTATATATTCTGGTCCATAAACATTATTCACCTTTATTGAGGATGTCTATTCTTCACTCATTAATACTGTATTACACTTATTTTTATAATGTAATCGATAATATTATTAAACCTGTAATAAGTAAAATAATTTATCACATGGATCGGTATGTTAAAAGGGAAAGGTTTGATATTACAGTTCATATTATCCGTCCATATATCACTATTGTCTTCTGTCTTGGTGTGGCAGCATCTTGTTATTCAAGCCTATTTACATTTATACTGTATCTTGTACTGAAAAGGTTTGATAATTTTCTTACTATAGTGTACTATTTACTCAGGTCTTGTAATACACATACATGACTTGTGCATAATTACTATATATGTGCATATATTATCATATACATGTGTATATATTATCATATACATGTGTATATATTACCATATACATGTGTATACTCGTATAATCAATTACTTTGTACATCTAACAGATGTATTTCAGCTCAATGTATCTCGTTTTTCTCATCATATTTGTCTAGTCTATGTAACAAGTTCCATCAGTTAGGCGTCAGCAGCAGCTCTTTTAACTAAAGTTATTTTTAAGAAGCAATAATTTATATGAGTAATGAATCTATTATATTGACATGGTTGTATCTATACACATATTATATTATTCTGCTAGTAGCCAGTGCTAGCATAGTAATATTTTTGCATAATAAAACTATTAGAACCAATTAACAAACATCCAAGGCATAGGTCTTGATGATGGGGTGTTTTAGGGTCTTAGTATTTTGTGGAAACTAAGTTTGTATTGTTACACTTAGTGTTGTCAGCAGGCAAGCAACAGGGCTAAACAAGAGAGGGCTACATTCTTTTCTACAAGATTAATGTAAAATGGATTCAAACTGCACTAAGAGCATACTGCTGCTCTAAATAGGGTGGATTGATGAGTTGAGTGACAGCCCAACCGAAAAATGTTATACTTAGTAACCTAATATTGTTTGGCTGTTGCTTACCATAAAACCTGCGACCTAGTAGGACCCAGCATGACACAATATGACCCAGTGTAACACAGTGTGGAACAGTACAATACTAATAATCTTTCTAGTAGCTGGTTTCAGTAGATTGAGCAGCTGCCTCATGCTAAAGAGATATAAACTGTACGTTCTAACATTAGACTAGAACACAGACTCACTGGGCACCCCTTGGACACCCCCTTTCAACCAATATTTTGATATCATAGCCTCCTTGAAAATTTCTAGATATACCTGTAGCTTAGAGTGTGTTTCAAATTTTATTACTGTGTCCCCATAGGGGCTCCAAAAGTAAATGTTAGTTTTTGGTCTACAGCTTTATCACATTATTTCTTCATAGTTTTTTAATGTCAAAATTATGCTTCTGGAGCAATTGTAGACTGTGATCTAAGGGCCAGACTACACCATCACTGGGACCCGCCCCCTTTCAACCAATATTTTAATTTCATAGCCTCCTTGAAAATTTGTTGAGGCTTTTAAATAAAGCCTATAGACTGTGCTTTAGACTTACAGCACCCATATACAACTATAACTTATATTTATTGGACCTTAGACTACATTGTGAGGCTATATTTAATTTACTGTAGCTGCATCCAAGCCTGGGTTTCCTAGATTTACAACAATGGTTCCCATGGGCACTCCAAAAGCAATGCTAGTTTTGTCACTAAGAACTTAGTCTACAGCTTTATATCATTATTTCCTCATAATTATGTATTTTTAATGTCAAAATTATGCTTCTGGGGCAATTGTAGACTGTGATCCAAAGGCCAAACTACACCATCACTGGGACCCGCCCCCTCTCAACCAATGTTTTAATTTCATAGCCTCCTTGAAAATTTGTTTAGGCTTTTAAATAAAGCCTATAGACTGTGCTTCAAACTTATAGCACCCACATACAACATTATAGCTTCTATTTAGTGAACCTTAGACTACATCTTGAGGCTTTATTTAATTTACTTCACTCAAGCCTGGGTTTTCTAGATTTACAACAATGGTTCCCATGAATACTCTATCACCATTATAATGATAAATCACCTGACTATAACTTTGTGTGCAATATGCAGCTTTTATTGTGTTATTATAATATTATATACATGTATGTATGTAAAAGTGACATAATACATCAAAAATCATTTTTGCTTATTTGAAGTTTTTTACATAACAATATCACAGGAAGTAGCTATTGGGAATAATCTATACACAGTAGAGTATATTACATAAATATAGTGTGCTAAGTACAATACCATAAATAAAATAACATACATGGCCCTCATCTTTCAAGAGCAAGAGAAAAATAAATTGAGAGAGGACAACTTCTAGTTATTATCAATAGCTTACTAGTGCTCATGAACACAGATACTAAAATAGTATACATGTATAATGTCTTATATAATGCAATGCCTATTATAATGGATAAGTACATATTCACAAAAATATGTCTCTACATTTACATATATGTAGAGTAGAGACACAGGACACCATAATTGTGTAATATTAATAAATCAATAACCAAAAAGAGACAGATAGAAGACAACTTGAAAAATACAAAACTAGATTCCATGAATATACAGAGAGATGAACTATCTTTTGTAAGTATAAGTTGTAGGGGAGATAATATTCAACAGATACATGTACAATATTAACTACTTGATCTAATATACACAATGAGTAACAGTAATCTAGCTACATTTTGGATTTGGTGAAAACAGCAATCTATGGAATATTTGTCAACTTAGAAAAAAAATCTAACCAATCAAACAACCAACCCAGCCTCTTGTTGATCTCTATAGTACAGTCGCTCACAAAGACAGTTGAGAATCGGACCTGTAGTTCGAAGATCATTGCTGGTCGCGTCGGCAGGTCCAGCACTAATGTTTGATACACCAATAATTGGAATGTCATATTGTTTCTCAAAATCTAATAAATCTTTCTGTGGTACTTCACTCTTTCCGTGTTGATCTAGTCTAAATAAAAGTAAAAACAAATTTCATTTTATTCAATATTCCATTCAACAGTCATATGATATGTTGATAAATTTTAGTCTGTTCCAATGTGTCACTCTAATTATATTTCCATAAAAAAGATAACTTTGAGATAAAAACAATTGGCTCACTACTCATGCTACTGATAACAATATGAAGTTGTCTTCTTCCATCGAGAGAGAGGACAACTCATGTTGATCAATACTATACGACTATGATCATGTTAAGGGGTTTGGCCATTATTTTTTTATATAATGATGCATTTTTCAGCATGGAATTTATTTTAGAGCAGTCAGAGACTTGTTTTCAAATCCATGAAAATACCAGTCCCTGACTGGGGTGTGAAGCTTCCTTTTTAAGGTTGCTGAGCTGGTGTAGTGGTAGCATGTTCTGTCCACTGTGCCAGTCGATTAGGTGCCGTAGAGGCCCCGGGTTCAAACCACAGTCAGGGACTGGTATTTTCATGGATTTGAAAACAAGTCTCTGACTGCTCAAAAATAAATTCCTTGCTGAAAAATACATCATACTATAATCCTCATATACTACTAGGATATGGAAGTAGGACTACTACAGGCCTATACATGTAATTATCTTACTTGGTAGCAATGACAAGTTTAGACATGTTGCTGGACTGGTCACCCAATATCCTTGACATTTGCTGAGGAATATCCTCAAAACTAGATCTCTCAGTCATTGCAAAGAAGAATATTACGCCATCCGCACTCTCTTTCAATGTCTAAAATGCATATCGATATTCAACTATTTTGCATTTCTACTGATAGTCATTTAGATTACCATTAGTAATCCTGATCATGTGTTACAGCAGAACACAAGTGGTGTAAGTGGTAGTGGTTAGCACTAAATACGCTCTAATACATATTCCACATGTGCAGAGTGTAGCTTAGCCTGTGGTAGAACTTACAGGTAGAATGTGGTTGAATCGGGTCATACAGCCCTCTCCTGCATCACAGAACTTGAGTTTGAAGACCACAGGCTCCTTGGAACCAATAAGTCTGCAAGGCCAGAAGATTGTGGTTTGCTCTATTCCTGTAGTAACAAAGGAATGGCATAGCAGTCTACTGTCTAAGTGATACAGAATACTGTCATTCCATTGCTTATTAGATACTAGTAACTAAGACAGCATTGGTTCTTCGTCAAAGTTAGAGCAAGAGAAATTGTTTTACTGTTTTACCGATTTTCCTTTCATGATGGTGAAAGAGAAGACAACCTACCATTCTACCTTGTCATTCAATATTGGTTAATACAACGAGTTCAATTGATGAATATATGGACTATTAGGCTGTGGACTATACCTGGTGTCTCTCTATATAGCCTCTGCACCTCATAGCCAGCCAATTTAGCTATGGTACTAGTCTTGCCCGTCCCCGACTTTCCACTGAGAATAACCTTGTAAGAGAACTCTTTAATCTTCTTGTCAAATACTGGTCTGTCCAAATAACCTACATGAGTAGGTAGTACAAGTAGTAATAATAAACACTTCAACATATAGGCCTAGGCCTTATAATGTAGCCATTTATAATGATATGTCTCTTGTGATGCTAATATTGGTTCCCCACATATAACTCGAGAAGCAGAAAAACACAATCCTACTGCTTAGTTTATAAATTTAAACAAAATTCATACATATCAAACTTTCAAGTACTCTACAAGTAATGCCAAATGGATGCATCTAAACATAATCAGATATTCCTATACATTGTTATGAATAAAGCTTGGAGGGGCTAAGTGACTTCATTAGTTCATATAAATTATTGGGATTAGGGTTGTATGCTAGACCCCAGGCTACACTGCTAGGTATGTCAGGATATCAATTATGATTAGCCCTATTGCAAACAATTTTTACCTGCAGCTGAATTCAGGTAGCTTTGAATACATGTCTGCTTTGTTGCAGTTTTATAAATAGTTGCTGCTTTGAATATAATTTGCAGCTATGAATAAACTTTTGAATAACCAGCATTCTGGACTCTTTTTATATACTATACCTATACACAAGGAGTTGATATCTACACCAGCTTTCAGTACAGTACCATTTGGTTTCTGGCTTTATAAATCAGCTAATCGTAGTACCCAGTTCCTACCCAACCCTTTTGACCTTGTTAGAGGCTGTAGGATGAGAGTCCGCCCCTTTCAGAGTGGCTGGTTGGCACCAGATGTGAGTCCAGTTAGAATAGATTTGATATCTCCAGGTAGCCTCTCAATCAGGACCTACTCTGACTGACTGTTATGGTATGCCTATACCAATTGGGTTTCACATAATAATGGGGTAAATGAATTGATCTATAACTTAGTGATACAAGAGACTACTTACCATACTTTTTTCTAGCATTAGTGTGTTTATCCATGATGGCCATTAAGTAGTGCCTGCTCTCCGGGGAGCTAGTCCAATTGTAGTCAACCAGACCAAGTGGAGCAACCATGTTCACTGATCTACAATTTAATAAAAGAGTGAATAGTTTAGTATATTTGATAGTAGACTAAATAGAATACTAGTAGGCCTATCAAATCAATCTAAAAAACACGATCCGATAGAGACATATATTAACATTTAAATTTACTGAATATTAAATTATATTTAAATAATTATTATATTTAATATTTATATTATAATTATGTTATTATATATATATATAACTTTATTTAATGTGCAATATCAGTATACAGTATGTATGAATATCAGCATCATGGTTTTGTTTTTTTTTTTACATTGAGAGAAATGACAAAAAGATAAAAAAAAAAAAAAAAAAAAAAGGAACATGACAGTGACAGAGGAAACAAATGTGTACAGATAATGATATTTGTTTTTTTTTTCTCTCTATATAGTGTATAATTCATACATAAAATAGATACCACAATATATACTAACATACGAAGTAAAGACAATTTGGAATTGAAAATTTTACAATATTTACAATTACAAAAATTTTACATTATGTTGATATTAGTTAAGGCATTTCATAGGAAATGAAATATTACATATGTAAAGTTTGTATATTGTACATACACATTTACCACATTAACAGTTGTACATAAGCTATACACATATATGCATGGTAGAAAAGGAGATGATGTAATGTTAGTTTTTGCATTATGGCAAGGAAGATAATAAAGGTAAATATAAGAAACGCATTATCATTGTGTTATATCTCACATGTTACCTACACTTTATCAATAATATTAAGCAAAAGGTCTATCATTGATTTTCGGAAAGGAAGTTTTAATAGTGATCTAACTTGTTTAGGGAGTATGTTGAAATGCTTTAGTATTGACAGTTTAAGTTTATTATGGTGGTAGTTACTGGGTATAAGTAAACCTGTACGGGATTTGGTATTATTACATAAAACAATATTGAAAAATTGAATTTGGATGTATGGCGGGGCTGTTTTGTGAGCTATGGTGTGGGCTAGTAAAGTTGTGTGAAAGGCTGCAAGTTGTGGAAGTGTAAGAATTTTATGTTGTCGAGCAATTTTATGTGTAGGAATTTTGTCAGTTAGTCTTGTGCTATTAATTAGTCTGAGGGCTTGTTTCTGTGTGTTATATAGTCGGTCAGTTGTCTGTTTGGCAGTCAAGTTATAGTATAGTGTTATGTTTTGTGTCAAGTATGGATGAATGTACCTGTAGTAGTATATACGTGCTATATGAGTGTTTATTAATGGTCTAATAGCGTAGAGTAGTCGCAAGTTTGGAGCAATTTTATTTTGGAGTAGTTGTATGTGGTCAGTCCATGTCAAGTTATCTGTCAGCTTTATTATAAAGCTGACAGATAACTTGACATGTGCAAACAAGTGCAAACTCCTAGGTATAAAGTTTATACCTAGGAGTTTGCACTTAGATTTTTCTTGAAGAGGTGTTTCGTTAATAATGACTTTTGGCAGATCATGGTTTAAGGTAAAGTTGCATTTAGGTTTAATATGAAGATAAAAGGATTTTTTTGTGTTGAGTACCATATTATTACTGTATGCAATAAATTTTAAAATTTATATGATCAAGTATGTAACATAATTATAATATTATATAAGCAAAATTCACAACTATTGATAGAAAATAAACAAATGTCACATCAAAATGATGCAGATATTGAGATTTAGATGTTAAATTAAAATTTAATTGTTCTTTCTTTGGTATACTTAAATTATCAGCTAACTTGTGACCAAAATAAAACAGTTATCAAACAAAAAGTTACAGATTAAAGATAAAACATTTTTCAATTATCATCAGTACTAAATTGAGGCTTCTAGGATTTACGGTGAGGCATATAATAGCCATTTGGTAAAGCAAAAATATGAATTTTCTCTGCTGAATATTTCAAATTTCCCTGGATACATAAACAGAAATTGCCACAAATCTACTAGTTAGGTACGCTAGAGTAGCCTGTAGTACCCTCTTTCTACTAAACTTTACGTATAATGGAAATGCATATGCGTAACCTTTGTAGAACATGAGCTATAAACTATGAGGGTTCGTTCTTAATATCGTGGAGTTGTCCTTCTTCTCCTGTCGGAATAAGTCAGAAGAGGGCAACTTCAGTTTATATTGAACTCTCATTGAACTCCATTTTACATTGACAGTTACCAGCTGACAACATCTGACCATGTCAGTTCAATATAATCCTTTTAGATGTGCCCAGAACTACACATGTATGCTAAAACCACATGTACTTGAGCTCAAGTATAGTTGAACATCTATATTCTATTGGATGTAGTTTAAAACAATAAGAGTATTACTATTACAAATGTAAATCACTGCGATGTTAATGGAATATTTATTTGGTACTACAACTACAACATTCACTATAATTCATTTCATACTTTCACAGGCTTAAATCTAAGACAATACACTAAATAGGCTGCAATCAAATATTTACTAGTATAATATTCAATATAAAAAAAATTGTTCAATAAATTAATAATATAATTATAATTTACACAGCAAATAACTTTTGTTTAAAATATCAACTTGGAGAGATGCTTTTCACACACCAATATATGTACAAAAACATAAAAAACTTTAGATTTTAAGAGTTGTTGTCTATTTCTTTGTTCGGTGTTGTAGCTGATTGCCATATTCTTTGCGCCTAGCCTGCACATCTACTTTACGCTGCTCCCGCTCTTTGTATTCCTTTCTCTCTTGTACCTCCCCCAACCGATTGTACAAACTAAAAGATCACAGGCTGCTTGTACTTGCATGATGACAGATAATTGGAATAGTATGAAGAGCAGAGTGTTGGGAACGTCAACTCATATTAAAGAACTCAGTTAAGAGAAAATGCACTCTAATCTAGAGTAGGTTTACTAACTGGAATCCATAGCATTTCTGCACATTTTGAGCTACACAACTTTCACGTCTATATTTGCATTAATCCAGGCACAATAAATTATTAAACTCACCGTTTGGTACGTTCGGCTGCTTCTTTCTTCTTTTGTTTTCTAGCGGCAGAATCGACATCCTTTCTGATTGTAGTCTTAGGTCGTACATCTGGTGGTGGTTCAGTGAGGGTGGGCTTAGCAGCGTCACTTACTTCAGCATCTATCAATTATAGAAAACATACACTGAGTCAGTTGAATGTATCTCTCCAAGGAAATACATCCACGGTTACTATGGTTACCATCACATCATTATTGTTACATTAACGTCTTTAGCGATTTCAATTACCAATCATCAGCCGACGTAGAAGTAACCAAACCGGCTAAGTTATTGTAGTAGTGGACATTTGTGAACAATGATACGCAAACCTGCTTACTGTAAACAATTTTGATATTTTGGTTTTGGCTCAAATTTCCAATAGCAGATGAAAATGAAACAACAAACTAATATATATAAGCATTACCTGCTCCTTCTTCTATCCAGTGTAACCTTGCAGCTGTTGGACCTGGACCAGAAGAGGTAGGGGACTCAAACCCACCACCCTTTGAGTTGGGAGCTGTAGGCTGTGGTTCTTCAGCTATATTCATGCTCAGGTCACCGACAGTGCTAGCAAATGTAATCTCTGGCTCTTCCATAACACCAAGCACCTGTTCAGAACTCTGAAAATTTAGAAATGCAAGGTAACAGTACATAATATGAACAGTAAGTAAACAGATGCACATGCCAATTATGGGAACAGACAGGAATAATATGCGTATGTATATATTTGTACCCCAAAAGCAGACGGCAATCTGAAATCACTAAAACTATAAGAGGGATATTCATGACCTTTTGGGATCACTCTTTCTGATACTAAATTTTATCTTTATCTATTTGGAGACTTAAATTCTGTTGAGTTCAAAACTCTAAGAAGTTCAAGTATTTAAGCTGCATTCAGTTACTCATACAAATATTACCTGAGCAGCATGTATCACCAACGTGATAACATGTGATGCACTAACCTCGTCACGTCCCACATGCTTTAGTGGGGAGCTATTAGCTTGATGTGCACCCGTCTCAAACTTCAAAGGTGTGGAGACCTGAATTGAGTCTACAACAATAAAGACATATAATTCTTAATAATTCGTCTTATGATAATATATTACTATTGTGTGACTATACTGCATAAATTATGCTGCAATAACTTAACTAGGAAACAAAAATTCTAATATTATAATACTGAATATAGTAATGATCAATCAACATATTACAGCAACTCAGTAATACATGTATGTTAGTAAAACCTTACCTTCATCTACTGTCAATTGTAGATCTAGCGGCATGGTCTTTACTGGAGAGTCTAGTGATGCTAAAAGTAATTATAAGTTCCAAGTGGTGACAGAATATAATATATAGGAAATACCACAGTAAATCACAAACTTCGACTTGAACATATGTGGCGATGACGCAGCAAGGTTGAAAATAGAGGTATCCCAATATAATATCAATAGCATGTTGGGTCAGCGAATAATAGTTACAAGTTGTGGATATAAATTATTGTACTCAGAATTGTCATTATATAAACTGTCGACCAACTAAGAAACCTGAATTAATAAACTGTTGAAAAAGAAGCTATTTCCAAGTTTCAAAATAAAGTAAAACATTAATTAGAGAGGTTGTAGTCATCGAAAGCAGAACAGTAGTATTGTATGTAATCACTAACCGATAGATGAGCTGGCACTATATTGGGCAGTCTTCATAGTTACTGAGCTTTCTTCTGATTGGCCGATACTGAGGGCTGCATCCGTAACTTGGGTCAGCTCGCCGGCTACTCTGCTAACTGGTGAGCTGTGGTCTGACCTTTGAGATAGACTAACATAATCGTCACTAGCACTGATCTCTCTGCTCCCAGTATTGACTCTCTCATTATCAGAACCATGACCTCTTCCAATGGCATCTGGTAAAATATCTTTACTCTCTGAGTGGCTGTTACTTCTATCTAAGCTCGCGCTGGATTGGTTAATTCTATCGAAGCTCGAACTGGATTGGTTGTTTTTATCAACATCACTTGAAGTGTTGACCTCTCCCTTTCCAGGAGGTTTACCCTTAGACTCACCATCTCTGCTGTCTACACTGGAGTTACTAATGCTGCTGATACCCTGTAATATCTCCTCTATGTTATACAGTCTGGGTGTACTACCTACCACTGAGGTAGAGTCAGATGTTGAACCTTAATAAGAAGACAGAAAAGATAAACTGTTTCATCGGAAACTCCAAACATGACCGAAAACGCTAGCTTGACCAGCAATTACTCCGGTGAAACAAATCTGACACCATTCTAGCAAAACTATGGAAAATGCAGAATAAATGTAGGTAAGCCATAGGTTGACCCTCTTTTGACAAACAATGATATAATCATTTATCTATCTTATGTGTTACTACCATCATTGTACAACATGCCATTTCTGAAATGATTCCAATACGTAAGTTTAATTAATCGAATGATAATAACTCAGATTCACTGATTATTAATTTGAAGTGTTGAAATATTGTTCATAAACATACAGTTTTGTAAGCAGAAAGTGCTCAGATCACAGCACACAGTAACACTTGACATACTAGAGTGTATTTCGTTAAGTTAAATGAAACCCTCTGTAGTATACGAATAGCCATCAGCCTATGGACAGAAAAGATGAAAACTCATTCACCTGTATTTAGTTGCTGAGTGTAGAGTTGGCGTAGCTTGTCGGAAGACTGAGTCGATGTAGTGTCGGAGGAAGATAAATCTGCAATCTTATAATCAGGTAAGACTACGGGATTCTCTATCCACTCCTTGCTCATCTCCTGGAGTCTCTGGGCAAGTGACTGTTGACCGGTTGTAGGGTCAGTAGATGGGGCAGTTGGGGGTATAACTATGTCATCTAAAAGAGTAGAGTACACATGTATCATCAGATAAACATGCATATAATTGTTTATAACAAATAACAAATATATTTAAAATTACCCTTTTTATTACTAAAAATATAAAAAATTGCAAGATTTAAAAATATGTACACAAGGAATTATGCTATAAAGTATTTAGTTCGATAGCATGCAGAAATAATCAATAAAATTATAAAAGTGTCAAAAAATGATATAATGCATCAAATAAGAGCAGTGATGCAGTTGATAAGCCATCGAATGAAAAAACGTCAAGCTTAGAATTGGGAGAGCCCAGGAGTGTATCCATGCAGGTAAATCTACCTGCAGAATCTGAGGAATACAGGTCAAGAACAGGAGGGCTTCTCTGAGCTTTGTATTTGTCCAGGACACTGGTGAATGGCTGGTCCTCATCTAACTCCTCCCTCAATGTTGTCATCCTCTCCTGTTCTAGGAACCTAGGCAATGTATAATTATGATAATTATAATAAAATATTAAAACAAATAAACTTTTAGATTTTTATTACTTACAGTACAAATAACTAAGCTAAATAAACAGGAGAACATAAATATATGGCAAGTTTAAATAGATTTAAAATTCAAAAATTTACATGTAAGAAAGTCAAATAAATTGATGTTTGTTACATGTAAGAAAGTCAAATAAATTGATGTTTGTTACAACAGGTAGATTTCTATTACAATACAAGAGGCAACAAAATATATTTAATGTTATTAACAGACTCACTTTTCCCTTTGGACTCGCCTCTCTTCCAATTGCTCAAGAAGTTGGTTCAATACTTGCAGACGTTCACCATCTGATGTAGGTATGTGCGACACTTCAGGATCTGACAATGTGTCTGCAGGTGCCCTCCCATTCTCTGCCAATGCAGTGGTAGTAGGTGCTCTTTCATCATCAGTTGACAAGGTGGTGGCAGGTGATTGGGTGTTGACACCACCAGTAAAAGTAACCTGGATGTAAGAGAAAGGTGTTCACATGGTAATGATAGACATCAGCAAAAACATACTAAAACAAAGCATTGAAGACAGTCACATGATTTCCACCAATGGTGATGGGCTAGTTTCAAACAATAGTAAAATATATCATTATTTTTAAGGATCAACTACTGCAGGGAGTTTTACTAAGATTTGCAGGGAAAGCTAAGATCATTACGATAGGTTTATTGATAAGATGGCAGCCATGTAATGTTAACCAATCACAACCACCGGTATCCTTCAACTATTATCTGTACCTGTGCATTATGATTGGTGTTTCCATGTTCCTCTTCAGTAGTACTTTCACCACTCACATGCTCCACCATTTGCTGATGTTTAGAAAGACGTTCTGAGCGATCCGATGCCACTACACTCGGAGTAACTGACCCAGTTTCACCTGTCGACCTGAATGATTCACATATTCCTAAATAACTACAAGTTTGCTAGTAATCAGCATATACTATAAGATATATTCATATATCAATGCTATGTAATCAAATCTTTGCCTCGGGTTATCACATACTAGAGTAAGAATTTATATAACCATTTTTATTTCAGATGACATAAAGAAGCATTCAACTGTTCACTTCACATCATTGAGATCAGTTTGCTATGTTCATTTATATTTAAATTTATAATTTCAGGGTAAGTAATTTTATCCAAATGAGTTAGACCATGTCTTGTCACACTCAGTCACTCACCTGGAAGCACTGGCTCTGTTAGCATTACTCAGTGACTGTAGCAGAGTACTCTCATCACATGTAGTGATGTGAGTGGGCGTGTCCACTTCCTGTATGATACTAAGTTCATGAAGGTCAAGGTCATCGAGGCCAGGTTTAGCTGTTACTGGGGGTCTGGTTGATCCTAAATAATTATATAAGTGCAAAAGGGACGACGCAAATACACTTAAAATTACCTTACAACATTACATAGTTATATTATCTTGAACTTATAGTGCTTGAATTCCCAAGCCAGTTGTTAGTTATCACCACAGCTTTAAAAACTGTAACTATAGCTTTAATAACAGCCAGTATAGCTTTAATAACAGCCAGTATAGCTTTAATAACAGCCAGTATAGCTTTAATAACAGCCAGTATAGCTTTAACAACAGCCAGTATAGCTTTAATAACTGCCAGTATAGCTTTAATAACTGTCAGTAGTAACTTTCAGTATAGCTTGAAGAACTTCCAGCCTAGCTTTAATAATTGTCAGTATACAGTCCAAAGCCAAACTCGTCTTTAGAACACCTCAAACCTATCTGTCAATAATGACCTACTTTCACCAGGAGTGGAGTGGCAAGCAGTATCATGCTCTCCATCTAAGTCAATACCAAGTCCTTGCAGAGTTCTCCTCAGGCTGTCTTGAGTCTCATTTAATTCTTGGTCACTGGAGGGAGCGAGCAGCCTCCTCTTCTGTTCCTGGATCTCTGCCAACTGTTTACGCAGCTCCTCCTGTCTCCTAGATGAGTCAAACAAATATTTATTAGAGGGAAATGTTACATCTGGGTTATAACTCTGTTATCAACATAGAGCAAACTCGAGAATGCAAATGGTCTGGACATTAAATACGTCATATAAGTCCCCTTCCTTTTCTCATCAAATGCTGCCGTGTCAGAAGCCCACCCTTCTAGCAATATATCATGAATACACTCTGTGGTACCTGAACTAAACTCACCTGTTGAACTCTTGCTGCCTTGTCAGCATTTGTTGATGGACGGCAGACCATCCTTCTGTTTCAACTTGAGGCATTACAGTAGATGTACTGGTAGGTATGGAAGATGATGGGTATATTTGTGTTGTGACAGTAGGAGCAGTGGGTGTGTGTAGTTGGGGCTTTACAGTAGGCACAGAATAAGAAGGGTATACATCAGGTGTTGTAGTAGCTGACGATGAGTGCAGACGCAGGCTGGATGCTTGGGTCGACAGAAGAGGGGCTTCAGTGGGAGGTACCCACATACTGCCATGAGTTGTACTGTGAACCCTTGCTACATCTGGCCCAGCAGCATGAGTGGATAAAACATCTCCCCATTTGGGTCTAGACAGCTCAGCTCTACAACAGCCAGTCCAAGTAATGACAATAACGAACCAGTCATTGAATCTTTTAGTCTACTGTATGCGATATAATCTATCACAACCGTTTGTAAACCCCAAAGGTGAGGTAGGAGCAAAGTGGGAGCACAGTGAACATGGTTGAGCGTTTGGAGTTTGTGAAACAACCCGAATACAAGAAAAATATACGCCAGATGAGGAGTACCACATCTTGAATAAGTTATCCTGTGCTCAACCAGAGTTGCCTCAAAATGAAAGGCTACCCAAGTGCCGACTTACCAGAACCATGCCATTTCTTACTAACAGACAGTGACGAGCGTAACCCTACTGAGTCATGTGAATCTACATAGTACTATGCGATCCTTGTTTGATACAGTGGTACAGGCTTTACGACATTTTTCAATTGTGACTCATAAATGGTGACTCATACGTACCTGTCATCCCGGTGAATAAGACGCTGGGAAAGAGTCCTCAGTAAATTCTCCCTTTCATCTACAGACATATATGAAGGCTTTGATTGGCTGATCGGTGGAAGACTGGCCTGCGATTGGACGACTGTAGTTGATATAGAGGATGGCTCAGGTAAATATTCATTTCTAGTTGATGACATCATATCCTGTAATCTTTCTAAAGTTCTAGAATGTTCTGCGAGATCCTCCTGCAGTTTCTGAGCCTGTTTGGACTCTAATAAATAGTAGCCAGTCATTAGGTTAGTCGTAGAGGAAGCTTGGACGGCGGTAAATACATTGAATGATCAGACTAACAAGTTTTAAAGTAGAAAACTGATAAATAATATTAAATAAACCAAAATTCTGCACAAAATAAAATCCAACTATAGTAACTTTTTGCAGTAAACTGCCGCTGCGTTATAATTCATAACTCCGCTGCCATGTGAACATGTATAATACTGATGAGTACATTAAATACAACAACAGTTTATATCTGAGAGATAATCTGTGATAATCCATACCTTTACCAGGGGACCTATCCTCCCCAGATCTGAGGAGTGGGGCCCTCATTAGGCGTTCCCTTTCAGATACAGGAATAAACTCTTGTTCAACAGTACTTAGTGAAGGTACTCCGGGTTGCATATAGCTAGCAGTGGGAAATGGTTCACCATGTAACATATCTCCTGATTCCACTAGACAAAATATTATAGTAGGGACTACATAATCAAATAATACGACACAATCTACGTATTAGACAGCATTAGAATGTCTTGCAATGTTTAAATCATCGAATTTTAGTTTTAGACTAAAACTGATTCAAATCTTAACTACACCATTTCACGGCAATATAAAGAGATCATAATATTATTAATTAGTAGAGTATGTGCATAGTGTGTGCTGTCTTACTGTGTGGAGACATCTGCTGTTGTGGAACATTTCTACGGGCTAACAACTCCCTCTCCGTCACCGACACATATCCCGGTGGGTGTGGCTTAGTAGTTAACTCCGCTCTGGGGGTCACATCATACTCCGGAACATCAAACCTCGTTCTTCGCGTCGTTTTACTTGACAACATGCCAACAGAATCATGCACATCGTGGTGAAGACTGTAACCACGCTGTTGATCCTCCCTTACTGCAGGAAACGCATCACTCCTTGCATGTAGCCCCAGTGATGAAGTGGTCGTTTGTAAAATGGGTTCTTTAGGAGAATATGTGACCCCGTCCCCACCTGGGTGGGGAGTAGGTGTCCCTAACTCATAGCTACGCTCAGTAGAAGTGATCTGGCTGAGCTTGTGTCTGATACTCTCTCCTAGTGATGCCTTCTGTCTCAGGTACCATTCCCAGGTCGACTCACCAGGCCTTCTACTCGGCACATCCAGGTGTGCGACACTACTTAAATAAACAATAATGTCGTCAGAGAATACGTTAGCTGCCTCAATAATTCACTTTATACAACTTGTGTAGAATGCTTTATCTCACCCTATACAATGAGGTTTTACATGGTGACATGAGGAACTATGTATATTACTGCCCAAATACTTAGATTGTTTACATGGCGAATGACAGAGTATATTACCTGGATGTAGTAGCCGGTATACCAAGTTCACTAGTAGTGCGCATACTTTGGTACTTCCCCTCGTCCTGCCTATAATAATATGTCATTATATATTAGAGTTATCTGACCCTGACATGAAAGTGTCAATTATAAAAAGGAAATATGGTGTTCAGGCTTCGCCCATTCAACAACTGGTAGTTGACTGCACAGTCTACTTAGCTTGTTTTCTTGGAGGTTTAACTTCAGGAATTCCAAATACATGTACATGTATATACATTGTAAACTATTATAAAATAGATGAAATTGACGATTTTAATTTCTTTAATTTATTTTACTAAATAAATTAAAGAAATTAAAATCGCCAATTTCATCTATTTTATAATAGTTTATACTAGCTCTAGGACAATACCACATCCTATAGAGCACTTTACCCGACGATACAAAATCCAATATTTATATATATACATTGTATATATACGTTGTAGACATGTCCATAGGCATGTACATGTACATATTATACAACATGTAAATCGACATGTACATGTACATATACATATACATATATATAGGCATGTACATGTCTGTGTACATATACATATACATATTATACATACAGATACTGACTAAATTGTATCTTTATTTTAATCAGTTGACTGAAGTAAAGCAGGAGAATAGTGAAATATTGTGAAATAGGTCATGTGACCCAATTCCAAGTAATAAATAGGTCATGTGACCCAATTCCAAGTAGTAAATAGATCATGTGACCTAATTCCATGCCTCGGAAGAGGAACTGATCATCAAGAGTTATTGGATCTCTTCTCACCTTTCCATGGTAAGCGAACTGGCTGAGCCGTCATTAAGGGACTGAACAAGCTCCGCCCCTTTGCTGCCATCGCAACCAGTTTCCACGCTGTGTTCTTGTTTTAGTTTAGCCAATTTTTCTTCAAGTCTTCTAGCTAATGTCTCATCCCTCTCCAGTGCCTTTTTATCATCCTATAAACCAAAGTTGGATACTTATTCAACTCTTTAGAGTCTAATTGCCTTTCTATTACCTGAATCAAATTAAGAGAGTATGTACTTGTGGATGGTTGAAGTAAACTAACACAATACTGACTCTCACTTCTTGACTCAGACAAGACTAAGATCTACGAAGCTAAAAAAATTGCTTTTGAACAATAAAATTATCAAATGAATTTTGACAATTTTACAGCTAATAAGAGAAATGTCATGTAAGGGCTTGCATCCCGAATATTGAATACAGAATTATCTCAATGTCTAGACTGAAAGCTGTCAGGTCTCAAACAGAAGAAGTTGTGTCCACAGAGTCAGGCTAGAGTTACGTTGCTTGAGGTCACAGCGGACCCACTTTTTACCTTCAAGAGAGAAGACAGTTTATTTCCAAGGACATTAACTCGGATAAAAATGTATACATGAATTCTCTAACTACTGCAGTACCAAAAGTTATCTCCCCTGGCCCTAAATCTCCGTCTGAGAAGGGAATAACCAGAAATTACTGACTCTATGGTTGTGCCCACAGTATTACATCATCTTCCTGAGCCCTCACTAGATTATCTACACGTAATGTAGCTCGGAATAAAACGTATTTGTCACCTTTAAATTCTCCAGCTCTCCAATTTGTGACTCCAAAGATTTCATATATTCCAGTAGCTCCTGTCTTTGCCTCTCTATAAATTGAGAACTGGTAGTCGTTTCCCCTTCACTACTTGTCATCCTGGAATCATAACCAATATGTATATGTTTGAGTTCTCAGGCTATGAAATAACACCGACTGAAACATCTTTTGTTAAACACTGACCTAGTTTGACTGATCTGATCATCTGTGGTTTGGCTACTAGAAACGTCAGGAACCTGACTCAGGGTGTCACTGGTGGAGGAGTTGGTGACATGGATAGGTTCAGCAGGTGCTTGTTCAACCTCTACCTCTTCCTACAATATCAAATCAGCAAACTATATAATAAACTACAATGTAACTAACTAACTGTTCTATAATTCTGCTTGTGAGCAGTAAGTCAACCATATCAAATATGGTAGAAACAAAACTACAGCTAATGTTAGGAAACAAAGTCCTAGTAAAAAACATGGGGTTGAGTACAGTTTTTCAGAGTGGAGTGGACATAAAATCCAAGTATTTGAAATTACCGAATGTAGCATTCTACATGTACATTTGAATATCACTTTATCATATATAGTCTCTATATAATACAGCCATGCACTCATGTTATGCTCTGAGCTGACACCTGTCACCCACCTGCTCAGCAGTGTCATCAGGTGCTTGGTGTGTGGGTATGACGAGGTCATCTTCCCCTTCGTTCACCCATTGCTCTTTTTGATCTTTTATCTTCCTTAATATCTTTTTCAGTACCTAAACATTATAATACATTAAATACCCATCCCACATCTGACATGGAGTAGATGTGGGATGGGTATATGAGGAAGTAACTTTCCCCTGGATTTTCTCATTTCTGGAGCACATTGTTTGATGCTCTTCTAACACCACCCTTAACCCTAACCAATCAGTAACACCTAAGCTAAGAATTTAATCTCTAGCATTCTACGTCAGCAAATATTAACAATACGATAGTAATAATACCAATACACAGTACATAAGAGTTATTCAAAAATTTAAATGAAATAAGAAACAAAACTTAGGGAACACTTGAGGGAACTTGAGTTGAAAACATAAATTCAAAATTGAACTGAAATAGAATTTCTCAATTTTTACAACTTCTTCCACCATCAAAACGGAATCTGCACCACGAGCTTCCATCTTATATACAGTAAATATGGATGCTAACCTTCTTCCGTTTCTTCTCACTACCCGTGTCTGTATCACCTGTGTCTGTAGTTGTGGGTGTGATGTTAGTAACATTTTGTAGTGGGGCGCGCTCTCTGCTAGGTTCCCCATCCCTTACTCTGTTAACAGGTGGTCTGGGCTCTGACTCTGATGGGGATAGACCTGTGGTCTCAGTTACAGTAGGGGTGGTATCACTGTTGAGGGCTGGTGCACAGGCTACAAGATTGTTGGATGTAGTTTAATAATGAACACCAACACAATAACCCAAGTTCTCAACTATGTAAATGTTCCCTAAGCGGAGGCATTAACATTTATTAAATACGTAACAAGAAACTCTGTATATGTAGCGAATAATTAGCAGATTTTCATTAAATGAGAGTTGTCTTCTCTTTCTTTTGTAAGTTGTCCGCTCTCACCCCAAACCCCAACCTAAACATATAAAAGATTCTTAGCACATATTTAGTAACTGTTAATAAATGCTAAGCGGCAATGTCACAAATGCAACCACTCTAAGCACAGGAAAAGCTCATTATATTAGCATAAGGGCGCACAAGGCCTAGTGTACCATAACAACACCTTACCTACATATTGTATCATAACTATATATACAGCAGTACAAATGTGCACTTGTACCATGATAATATCACACCTCTCAGATCCATATGATCATAATCATCAGCAAACATATCCTCAACTTTACGTTCCATTTGTGTCTGTCTGTCCGTTTCCCTTTCCATCACTACGTGGGCAGGTAGGAACAGAGACTGGGGGATATGCTCCAAGTTTTGTTGCCTGTACAGAAACAGATTCAAGATATGTACTAAAACAAAGTCCTGTTAAATAAAAATATAGTATTTGTACATTGCATATTTTATACGATATGTGATCATAGGAACCGAATATGTAACGCATGGCAGGCATGTGGGCATGCATTGAATCGCTAGATTTCCTTCGTTAATATAATGCGGCTTCATCTACCTCCCACATAGCATAGCACTGTAAAGGTGTTTTAGAAAGCAGCTATAGCCTAGTGGCACAAGTTTAGATCTCTGACAAAGAGATTCATGATTAGAATATGTATGACTAATGTTGACAAATGCTGAAACATTGCTGACCTATTTCTCTAATCCTACCTGTGTTTCCTGTCTGCCTTCTCTAACAGGTCAAGTTCACTCATCATATTATTGTAATCTTGCCTCATCCGTTCTCTCTTGAGGGCATGTGCCCCACGTACCCTAGCCTTCTCTAGCCTAAAATATAAGAAACTGAGTCTATAAGTATATGCTCACCAATTGTTCCATAATTTCTCACCAATAATAGAGTAAATTATCATTTATATCAGTATGAACTCCTATCAACGATGCAGTTTGGAGCTGTGGTGCCTTAGCTTGTACGTTTTCAGCAATTACTTGTACATTTTTGTATATCAAAAGTTATATTTGCACAAAATGGCACAGCAGAGGTATGTATGACTGATGAAGCCCAATGTATTTTGCCAAAGATATATTTAGCTACAATCTATACAGCTGTTTATAATACCACATACAAACCAAATAAATGATAGGCTAGGCTAAGTTTCTGTTGCTCTTCGAAAGGAATTAGAAGAATGTAGAAATTGATGAGATTCCATGTATATGTAGCTAGAGTAAGGAGTGGATATAGAAATACTATACAAGTCACCTTTCACTAGCAGTACACTGAACCTGTCTGTGATACTCCTCCCCCTTCTCTCTCTCCGTCTCTGCCCCCATTATCCCATCATTCATAGAGTCATCATTCCTCTCAACTAGACAGGCGTCAGCAGGTATCTGATATGGATAGGTATAGGTGTCAGCATCTGTCAGCTGTAACACAATAAACATCTACAATCCTGCGGAATCAACATGTATAATATAATTATAATCTCATGGTATAAAGATATAATTTCAGGCATCAAAGAATAATTATTATAATACAAAGTTGTCTTCTCTCTTTGATGTTTCCTCTGCACACTCAAGACCATGTGGCACACTTTACCATCTTTTTGATCATACAACTTTTTGCAAGATTCTAGGAAAATTAGCCAACTTTATTTTTCATCCAAGTCTTTGTTCTGTGACTGATGATACTCAAGTATTTTACAGTGTATAAACATACAGTTAGTTTGTCAGCCATATTATATACGTACTGTACTTACCTGAACATAAGCTGCCTTGGCTCTGTCCAATAATTTCCTGAGGTCTGGTTTTACAGGAGGAGGGAGATGAGCAATCTCTCTAGCTCGTATCTTTTCTTTGGCTACAGCTAACTCCCGAGCTTGAGTCACCTTCGCGCCCTCTGCCTCCTGGAGTCGTCTGTCCTCATTCAACTAGTAAGTCAAACAATTTTATTATTATAAAAAGGCTATACTTGTAGAGAGCCCTAGTGGAAAAATATACAGAATCATCATATCTGTGAGATATTTGTAAGCTGGGGAATCAGTGAGTCATTCACGCAGTTAGTGAGTCAGTCACTCAGCCAGTGAGTATATGAGTCGGTGAGTCAGCTGGTCAGCGAGCCGGCCAGCCAGTCAATCAAAATTTATAAATCAAAACAAATCAATCACCATGAATCAATTAAATCAACCTTTCTCATAGCAGCTGAGTATCTCTCCTCTGCTCTCCTGTTATTCTCCTCAGTTGCAATAGCCTTCTGCTCTAGCCCTAGGTCAAGCTCCTCAGCCTGGGTGTGGGCAGTACCTATACCTTTCAAAGATTCTGCATACTCGGCCTCCAGCTGCTGAATCTAATCAAAGTAGCAAAATCCAACACATCAGCTTCGCAGACGATTTATGTAATGCAGTAAACATCTTAACATACAGGTTTGCAATAGACTCTTCCAGGCGATGGAAGAAGTAAGCGATAGCATCAAAAGCTGCAAAAATGGAAATTTAAACTAGTCTTTGATGTCAAAATTATGCAATCAATATGTTTAATAATAGAACCTAATATTCAGTAGTGCAGTTAGGCAATAGATAAACATTTTTAAACAACTGTGCTAAATCTAAAAATCTAATATACCCGATCTCTCATGATTTCACAAAGCTTGGCCACTTACTCGGTTTTGGCGTTCCACCTGCCACTCTTCCTCAATTCTTTCTGCTAAAATTTCAAGTTGTCGTACCTTTTCTTGCTTTACAGCTTCCAATTTTGATTTGGCTAACCGCTTTGCCTTATCACGTACCTAAAATTATACATAAATCTAGACAAATAATTTGGATTTTGTCATTTTCTCTTTTCCAAAATACTGTAAGAATAGTCCTAGTTCAAAATCAGAGACCAGAGATGGAAATCTTACCTGCAGCACTGGTAGCAGTACCTGCACTTTGCAAGGAAGTCATTGTCATTTCTAAATAGATTAAATCGTCAAATCCTTTTATTTAAACCTTGTAATAATTATCTCAAGTAAAATTGATTAGAATTAGGTTACAGCCAAGTCACAGACCTGAGTGATGCGTAGCTTTCTTCTCCTCTCCTTTTCATCTCTTAGTAGACGTTCTATCTCACCAGGGCTGAGCCTCAGTCTTGCCACCCCCGTCAGCTGAGGCATGACACTTTCTGAAATAAACAATACATTATTCAAATAGTCCCATATTCTAAATCCTGCCTTAAGCTTAACGAATGAATAATGTATAATTTGCTCTGGAGGTCAGGCTCAGTAGCCAGCCCATAGGCCTACTCCTACATCTTTATGGTGATCACGGATGTGTACTGATGCAATGACAGCTGACTTCAGCACATAAAACTTTGAATAAGGACTATTATAAATTAGGCAAGTACACAAATAGCTAAGTTACCTTAATAATCTTAGTTGAATAATTATGGTTAATAGTTGCAAAATAGTTTGCAAATTAAAAAAATTATCAAATTATATTATATTACCACCATGATACCAAAACATACAAACAATCACAATGGCTCGTTGTATGCTATTCTCATTAACTTAACTGGCCCGACCCGGAATTATACCCAAATATGTTAACTTCTGACTGACTCGGCCTGGTCTTGTACTTTTTTCCTTTGGGATGGCTACGAGATGAGTGCTAACTCGCTAGGGGGCAGCACCATTCTTTGTTTAAATACAGTCTGATAGGCCTACACATCTACGTTTACCTGGGATAGTAGTCCTACTACTAGCTAGGATTTTATACTTACCACTTACCTTTACAGCAACAGCTGGACTTAAGAGCCGCTGGAATTTGTGACGTACCCACCCTGTCTGGCATAGGCCCAGAAAACCCGGTGGTGTCATAATTACAAACCAGCACTTGTAATATAAAGACAGGATCACCCAGATACGGTCTGCCTCACATGAAGTCGGAAAATTATTAGGCCTACCTAATAAACTACGAAATACTCACCATCAAATTGTTAGGCATATTAAACTATAACTTCTACAAAAGTAAAACTTAATTATATATAACTTACAACTGAGCTTAGAGTTAGTAAAGTATAGTATAGGGGAGAGCGGGGTAAGTTGGGACGCGGGGTAAGTTGGGACAGGGCTGTTTTGGGTATTATGAGACCCATTACATTTTTATGGTATGGACCAAAGGTTAGATCAACATAAATAAACATAACCCACTATTTTGTTTTTTAAGTTGAATAAATATTTTTTTTGCAATTTGCAATAATGTAATATTTGCATGTTTGAGTAAATTTTTTTTTCTTGACGAGTTTCTAATTTTTTTAATGAAAGAATGACTCCATAGTTTTGAAAATTTGCACATAGAGACTCTATAGCATATAGTTACAGCAACTAAAGTCAAAATAGGCTTAACTCAAAAATCTTAATAAAAAATTGTGTTTTTCAAAAAATTGGGGGTGTGGGGCAAGTTGGGACGCTGGAAGTGGGGCAAGTTGGGACACCATTTGTAATAATAAATTATGTTTGTGGAATGATATGAATCCAAGATGACACTGTAATTTCACCTTTTCTCTAACTAAAAGTTGTTTGATGAATCTTGGATAGCATTTGACTTAGGTAAAGAACTCCAATCCTGTGTGGGGATGGCACTATAGCTAGTATTGATATTACTCGTAGTAGAAACAGGTCAAACCTGACTCATTGCTATAACAGCTTTTGATCTCTGTTCTGTCCTCACTTTACTCATGACCCTGACAGCAGTGGGTAGCACCAACACAATGTATAAACTACATCCTTTTCCTACTCATACCTACACTTCGAACACCGTTTCTGCGCCTTTTGAAACTCCCACCAGACCAACTAACATCATCAGGCAGCACCAAGCTAATAATTCAATAGATTATTAGGTATAATTTAGTTATAAAGTTTGGGGGATTCACTCTTTGTTGTTCAAACTAGACAAGTAGGCTATATACATGTACACTCAATGTCTCTCCACACTTATTGTTACCCAACCCCAGTTGAACTGCTATCTTCGGTGAGAGTACCAAGGAATAGTTTAATCAAACATCATCGATAATCTATTTACAAAGTTATAGGTTTTCCATCTGTAAATATCCAATTTACCACTGTCCAAAACTCAGGAAAGGTAATTAGCACCAAGAGAAAGACGCAGGTTGGATCAACTCCATCACATGAATGAGGCGGATTGACTACTATCGCCTGTGTCATAAATGCTGCCGTGAACTCTGGGTTGGGTTGCCAAGTGGAACTAAAATTCAACAATCTTTTTTCTGCTCAATGATTTTGTTTTATCTAGAGTGTCAGTTGTTCAATTGTACATCGAACTCCAATAATAATTACAGTAAAAATCAATATTTTTGCTTATATTTTCTAGTATTGGTTTATTTCTGGTGTTTTGGTTTTATATTCTATTTATCTTAAGTGACAAACTTAAAGCTTAAGAAAATTTTGCTGTACCAAAATTAGAAAAATGGTCACCTATGATGCGCTAGTTTATTTTATAGTTTTAAGTCTAATATGCATAAGTAGACTGGAACTTGGTCAAAAAAGAGCTTTATAAATTATTACAGCTAATAGAGCTATTATAAATTATTACACCCACTCCTATAAGGTGCCAAACGAATTAAGGGTTTTTCATGTTCAAGCTGGCATCCTATTCTAACAAAGATTTACTTAACAAAAAAATTCTCTTTTACATCAAAACAATTTTCATACCTTCCCTAGACTATCTTGTAATAAAAGAAAATTAAACACTTCGAGGCCGAACTAAATTAAAGTCCAGCAGTTTTTTACAGACATGTTTTTTGACATACATACACGTGGCTATAATTTTAAATATGTGTAATATTACTGTAACATTTCAATTCAATCTGTTCATGATAAAAAATGAGACTAATCTAAATCTAAAATCTATATTTTCAATGGTGTCCCAACTTGCCCCACACCTGTCCCAACTTACCCCGTCAGTGGGGTAAGTTGGGACGTTTGACATGCGCTGCCAAATCATGGATTACCGCACTATGCTGACTTATCAATGTGTCTGCTTCAGGCTATAGTTAGACAACATATTAAAGTACCTCCATGCAAAAAATGATGATGCTATGACCTCTAGACTCCGTATTATTCCCAAAAAATCAAAAATTGTCCCAACTTACCCCGCTCTCCCCTAATTATAGTAAGCAAAGTGAATTTGATAATTGGTGATGACTAATCTATCTAATGAGTAAGTTTGAGCAAAATTGATAGTTTTAAATTGTTCTTATTTACTTACCTACTGCATGAATAAGTTACTCATAATTAATAGCTGTAGTTAAGTTAGCAATAGTAAGGAACCAGTAAGTACGACCTAATTAGTTAGAGCTAAAAGTATATAAAATTTAATTAAAATTAAAAATAGTATAGTAATAGTTCATTCTAATTCCAAATTAAAATTGGAGTAAAGTAATTCTAAAAAAAGCATCACGGAAATAAATCGCTTGTTCACGAAAATTCTATATCTCACCATTAACCGTGGTCAATAATTAAACAGTAGCCTATTATTTAACAATATCCAGTTTTAAAATTAAAATGAAAAGGTAAAGTTTTAAAAACGGAAACTAACATTTTTGTTTACAAACGTTTTCAAACCTTCCGCTTGTTGATATCAATCTTAGTACTATTAGCAGACGCTAAAGTAGCATAACTCATAACATTGTATTGTAATAGATATAAACGGGTTTTCGATGTCGTGCAGAGAAGACTAATCACGAAATTAATTACAATCTGTTCTAAGAGAAGACAACTCAACGCAACAATGCGTGTAAATGTACATGTAGATGTACTGTACAATGTATATAATAGTTTGCTGTATATGCCATGTTAGGGTCTACCAGGCTTACCAAGTCTCCCTGATTCCACAGGAGACTCCCAGATTTTCAACTCAAATTTTGGTACCCCACCCCACCCAAAATGGACACCCCCACCCAAATGCTGAATCTCCCTGATTTTCATCGGTCGAACTTGGCAAGCCTGCCGTCTACGCTCTACAAAATGGGGCCAAGAACAGAGTGACACTGACTGATTTGATCTATCATGGATGCCAAATGTGGTAGTTACCAAGATGGGAACTAAATACATTTTCAGCCTTCAATTATTTACTAATTTAATTAGTCTGATAGAGTCCACTGTGTTGGGTCTGATACAGTCAGGGAGGGGAGTCAATTAATAATCAATTGACCTAAAGAAGAGGAATGTTGCCATATACAGAATACATGTATAACCCGTCTGATAAATGATACATAGAACAGAATTGAGGATATTTAATGGAAACGGTTTGCATAGCCCTAGCATAAATTAGAGGTTGTACAGTAGACACAACCACTAAGCATTGTTTACATCATTTAGGTATGTATTACAGACAACAGATGCAAACAAATTTCATGTCTGACATTTCAGTTCATGACATGAGCAGGTGTGTGCCAAGTGCACTTTATAGAAGCTCTATGGATTACTGCTGACAAATACTATGTAAGTAGTACATTTCATTATAAAGACAATATAATCAAATTATATCATTACTACAGAAACTGATAAAATAATACGCTAATATAATATTTTTAATTGTTATTGGCTGTACAAGTAATGGCATCATAGATGCCAATATTACCTATAAAAATAGTACATTTGAGACTGTGTGGATGTCACTGGATTTGTAGCTATAATGTACATGTATGTGTGTAACTGTATTACATGTAGATAATAAATAGCCTGTGGTCTGCATAATTACATAATATACAATTATTCAAGATTAGGTTACCATGGACTTTTGTAATAAGACATTGTCGAGATTACAAAGAATCATTTGCCTTATGGAATAATAATATACATTGTAGCTATTATATTGTGGGTTGGTTTATATGACAGGGTGCATTTTTAAGTTTCATGCTGTAAGTCTGGGGACACCGGCTAGAAATTTCTCATCAGTTAAGCAGAACTGTACTTGTGATCGGTTCTCGTAAAACTAGCCATAACCGATTACAATATCTAACAGTACAGGCCAATATTATTATTGTAGAAGAAATTTGACACTAAAACTTGATTAAAGCATTAACTAACTAATAGATCTGGATTATCAGCGAGAAGATGAGGCTTCAGAATTTAGAAGTTATCTTGGTATTAGGAATGTTCTTTCTGGGATTCTCTAACTCCGCCCCTATTGAGGGCGAAGGTAAGCGAGTAGGGGTCATTCTTAGAAATTGTTATGGTGTTATAATTAACTTGATTGAAATAATTATTTGGTTTTATATTTAGTTTGAATATCTGTACATTGATATTGTGTTAATACAATATACTAAATTTCAAGTTGAATTTTGAAATTATGTATAACTGGAAAGTACGACTGTTAAACACTGGTCTTGATTGGATCTAGTGGCAAATAGTAAACAACTCCAAAGTTAAAACTCTTGACAGCCAAAACAATAATTCTGATATTCATCACCTACAGTGTAGAAAATCTACAAACCCAATTCTGAGTTGGACTTACATGTAACTCTTCATGGCTTGCTTATTTTAGATATTCAGAATGATATTGAAATCCTTGAGACTCTGCTCCAGGTCTGTCACACTCATCCAGGGTTTTGCAAAGAGAATTCACGATTCTATGACTTGGTTCGCAGCACCATGCGTCATTATGGAGTAACAAAGAAAACAGCAATATTCATGACGGATGCTCTATTCAAGTTGTGCCTTTTAAAAGGTAGGACAACTCTCTCACTGGCATGATTCTTGATATTCTTGTTATTAGTTGATTTACAATCTACAATGTACTACCATCATCTTCACTGATAAAGATGTTGAAAGCTAAGTTTTGTTTAGTCCATTTAGAGCGAACAACTTAATGTGATATTTAATCTTGGTTTGAAAGGTTGTAATCAGATTTACACATAAACTTGTGGTAGGCTTAATCCATTAATTTATCATAATTAATTATGCAATCCTACTGTAAATTGTTCACTGAATATAATCCTAGAAGCAGCTCTCATCATAGCACATGTATATACAGTGTATAATATTCAACAACTTGGAGGTTTTATAGAAGGGTAGTATACCAAACTGGTTACTAAGTCTGTAATATAATCTACCCTGTGTTATTGAATGAATAATATAATTTTAAATGAAGAATTTTGTGACTACAGTTGTACGTGAATAAGTGCATATCTTACAGTCAGTTTTGTAAGATATAGTAATAAATAAAATGGTCATTACCAATATATCCTGGCATAGCAATATAATGCAATCAGATGTTTCTGTAGCTATATGTATATTTTGGCTATAGATGCCATCTAATCTGACATATTGCCAGTGTTATTGATGATACATTACAGAAATGTGATAGTCATTATTGGTAGTTCCCTGTAAAAGCAAAAAGTTGAAGGATTTGTCTTAATGACGCAAGCAAGCCGTGTTGATCTTAGCTTGAGATTTCTAAGCAATTTCTATATTATTTTAACTCCTGTTTTGTTTTATTGAAGGAGTGTAAAATATTGAGAGCCAACTCTAAGAGCATAGTATCATCAACTAATGACAAATCATATCTGATTAGACAATTAACATGACACAGTTAAAAATAACTTTTAGTTACAGCGACTACATGTATATATAATTATATAACATACATTTTGTCGAAATGAAAACGTCTCTGCAATGGTTTCCAAACAGCTCGAATACTGAAAAATCATGAACACCACTACCAACTTATATCCTTCTGCACTAATATGATATCGCAACAAGGTATCCCTAACAAGACTGATTTATATTCGCACCTTTAGCAGATGAAAGTTGAGAAACAGTATTTTACATACACATGTAAATTTATTTACGTAAGAACTCGGGAAGGGGGTATATTCTTGTTCTTATTAAATTGCTGTCTGATTTTTGCATAACTAGAAAATTCCGCACCTGATAGCAAGAACAGTCGGTGCCCGTGAGGTTTATCAGAACAGCTCATGGTTCATGTACAGCATGGCATCGACAAAATCTTGCATCCAGGCTACTTAATAATAATTATTATATGCTGTGAAGTGTGACCCCATAGTTGGTAAAACCTTTCTCATAAATGTGGGTTATTCCCAATGTACTTATACATACATGTATTTTCCTATTTCTATGTCATGTGAATGAATAGCTAGCAATGCCAGGCTATTTAAATTTACAATGTGTATGTCTATTTCATAATAGTCATAAACTAAACAGGAATTTTTATTGTATGTGCTGGGCGACTAGAACGCAATTCCCTTTTATGTGATGGCGCCTAGAATGCAATTTCCTCTCATGTGTGTTTGGCTAAAGGAAGCACCCAACAACCAATAATATTGTTTCACGTGAAAACTTCTCTGGTGCACCATCTTCTAAACAGTGCTGGAAAAACTGTGTTTTGGGAAACCTGTCCACCACCTTTAGCACTAGACTACCGCTTTTGAAAGAGAATGCCCAATAACGCACAGCAGTAACCATACAAAGTTTCATTTTTTCACTCATTTTTTAAATTATAGGTTCCATTTGAGAGGTAAATTAATTATCTGCTATTGCCATTTTATAAAATGTTACAATAATGGAGCAACATATGCAATGCCAATATTATTACAGAAGTTATCAAGAACCTAAGTTTTGGTGGCACAAGAAAAGGATAATACTCATATTAGACAACTCAGCAACAAACAATATAGTAATAATTGGTTGATACAGCGCCTCTCTCATAAGTATTATAATTAAATTGTTGCTTTGATAAACAAAAACTTTATTCACAATGCTACCTTGAGAAAAAGAGAGTGAATATAAAAAGGGGGTGGTGATGGGTAAATTTGTGAATGTAAATGGTATCTTTCTTCCTGCTGGTGTAGAAGAGAAATGACCACTGTGGTGGTCTAGTTGAGGGGCTAGCTAGCTAAGCAGATAAAAGCTGGCGAAAAAACCTACAAACTAGCTGTAGCCTACCCTACTGTTTCCAGAACAAGGAAACCTGACTACTAGACTAATCAAAGAAAATATAATTTTGGACTAACTTAGTCTATATTTTTTATTGCTGTCTATTGTATACTAAATGTAAGTAAATAGGTAAATGTAACTAACTAAAATACGAAGGGGCTTATCAGATATGACAACCCCATCCAGCACCCAGCAGCTGTCCCACCGAGAGAACATAGAGTAATCAATTAACTCCATCCATGCAACACAGGTGAGCCACCAACTGCCTCTGGAAAACCTCGCGAGGAATCTACGATGATTACATGTATTCATGTATTGTGATATTCTTTCTTTAGGTGCAGCAGAGTGTGACAAACAAGATATTATCAGGATGCTGAACTTGCTCTCACATCAACAGAAAACCAAGATGTCCTTAGAACCTTCTAAAGAAGCCGAGGACCAAACTTTATCAAAAATCAATAATAGGGAGTATACCGTGAGAATACAGGAACATGAAAATGGAAAAAAATTATTGAACCATTGGTCTCATCATGTGGAAAGGAGAGCAGTGGGGAGTATACTCAGCCTGATTCAGAAGTATCTGTGTAACAAGAAACCTGGAGTGTGCCGGGACGAATTGAGGAACACGCATAGAAATTCAAAAATTGGTAAAAGCTAGCCATGAGGTCTTAGAATTACAACATTGAATGGGATATTATATCTCTATTCTTGTTTTCCAGATGAACAGGCTAGAAGCAGTTTTACTTTTGTGAAATGTGGTTAGAAAGATTATGATTCATTCCAAAGCTGGGTACTGAGGCTACACCAGGTCATGGCTACGAGTGAATTTAGTTAGAGATCGAATGAGCAAGGTAAAAAAAAGACACTGTAATTTAGCCAAAGGTATTGTTAATAGTTGCAAGAAAATTCTAGGTGAGAAATATATTCATAGCCTGTTTTCCCTGACATATATCATGATCGATGCATGAATAGAAATTGAAAGTTTATACGCTGCTAACTCCAAATAAAAAATTTGTGCAGTTATGTAGAAGGAAGGTGGAATGGGCTAGTGGAAGTTTTGGTTTTCAGAGCAGAAATTACAGCAAACGACAACACAAGCATGTAGACCGAAATATTGTGTAGGTAGCTAATTAGTCAGACTTGCATAACATGAAATAGGTATTAAATCACAAGTCTGACACATTTTTAAATGGAATATTTCCGTAATATTTCATCACTTGGAAACAGTGATCACTTTATTTATGCATGATACTCTCTAGAATGGGATTAAGCCGGTTGTTCTACGCTAGATTCATCGGCTTACGATTCTATTTAACTCATTGTTTCCGGAATGAAAGAATTCCTATTATACTGTTGGTCACGCATCTGATACATGGTATTATAAATATGAATGAATTTCTATGTGTACTAATCATTGCGCTCTAGTCTTGCAGTAGTCATTTACTTTTACTTATTGTAATAATACATTTTCCAACAAATGTACTGTACGTCCCCAAATGTCTACAAATGTATTTTATATAAATTATTACTACCTTTGCTCACACTTATTCTTATCGCATGTACAAACCTGTAGACCAGTGTCTCTGTTTTTAATGTAGTCAGTACAGGCCTGCGTGTGTTTAGACTTTAGATTACTGCTGTACAATATTTTCAAGCAAAAAAACAGAGAGGCGAGAGTAAAGGTCTCTCAATTTAATATTTTTCTGAAAGTTTCTTTTCGATGTAATCATTATTTATTTGATGTTGAATATATTATATGCACATTTAATAAATAGTCTAGGGTAAAATGAGTTATAAACTATTATATACCTGGTATATATACAATATTTACATAGTTTATACAGTAATGTACATGTAGGCTTCAATTTGAATTAATATTATTCATGAATTTACAAATATTAAAATCCTACCACAGAATCCTAAATTTTGACAGATAGAAGGAAAAGTGAAGTTTCTACTAATTTTGCTATGACAAACATATATCATTGTATTTGTGTAAATAAACAATTACACTACGTCACCGTGGAATGTAGAAAATGGCTTCTTTTTATTGACGTCATTGAGGTGGTTTGCAGCGATGACTTTTACTGTTGGGTGCGAACTGATGACTATTACATTGGTAGGCTCTTCATTGGACTGCATTGATGATTGCATATGTGATTGGGAACCCACTTTGTTATTGTTTATTACCTCACCCATACGAGAGTTGTAATGAGTTTCAGATGATACAGTATTACTCCCATAGTCTGAGGTGTTAGACGCTGCATAGTCAGAGTATGTGGACCCGGATACACTAGCTGGTCGGCTACTATTTGGTGTGCGGAATGCAGGTGGTGGTGGAAAGTTACTATCCAATTCAGCTGGTAGACTTCCTTGACCTTCACCTTTTTTGCTGAAGTTAGAGTTTTGTCTCTTCTTCTGCTCTTGTAGATAGTTACTAATATAGCCTCTTCTTGGGGAACCTGGAGCACTGACTGTGCACTCTCCAATTGAGGCAGTCGTCGCGTTAGCTTCGCAATCTGATTGGCTGTGATGATTGCTACACGAAGATCTACCGGAGTCACTACTAGGAGTAGCTTGAGGACCCTGGGGAGAGGTCAATGTGGCAATGTCTGCTGTATCTGTGGTGCTGTGGGTGTCGGATCCCCACAATAGCCTGTAGTTCTCATCATGGTTCAACTCAGACATGTCTCTGTAGGTGTTCTCATGTCTACAAGTGCAGAATGTTATGCAATTGATGATGTCATAGATTATCTAGTCTGGCAAACAATTAAATAGTGTTGCATCTTAGCAGTTGTTGATATTCGTTGTTGATATTCGTGTCAAAGTACAATAAAATAGCAAAATATAACAGCTACCTTGCAATAAACGTGGGAAGTAAAACTATTTCTAGTTTTCATTTACTTTATCAAAAATTTCAAATGGTGATTTGTTTCAAACAATAAAATACTTTTTTATTTGCAGATTACCAATCTTGGTGGTAAAGCCTGAACCCATTTTGTATACTCCATGCCAAAGTTGTCTTCTCTTTTATTCTCTTTTTAAAGAGAAACCAATCTCATAGCACATGTGTGAGCATCATACATAAAATGAATATGAGTATGGTTTTGAATGATCAAGTGAATTTTGGTGATTTTACTTAAATGGTATGTCATAGAATATAAAGGATAAAATACGCTAACTGCAGTATGTCTGAGCATTTTGCACATGGAAAACTGCTGATGGCAGAGCAATTTTATTTCATTGATTCTGGTAGATTTTAGGCCTATGGTTGAGAGATATATATAAAATAGTATTGCTGCTTCACCATACAACATTGTAACTTTAAATTATTTAAGTGAATGAAACTAACCTTCCATTTATAACAGAAGATAACCCTAGAGAACTTTTACAGTGTTGATCTCGGTTGAGAGGGGTGAAGACGCTTTCCTCTGCTTCTTTCCTTCTGTCTTCCTCAGCTTGTCTCTTCCTTTGGTTTCTCATACTGATTTTCCTTTAAGTAGATACAACAGAAGTCAACTAGTGGTCAAGATACACTGTCTTATACACAGCTCTTACACAAGTAGATTGTATAAATTGAGTCATGTATATGTGACTGGTACATTATGTACTATATCTACTATACACATTTTACTACATGCGACTTATTACAGTGAACTATGTAAACCATAGAGAAGATAACTCTACACTGTGAACATATGAAACTCCACTCTATCTGGTGCCTAAAAAAGAAAGCCCACAATGGAGTCTATCGATGTAATTATAGCACAATATAAAGACTTTTAAACACGATAACCAACTTTGTGATTCCAACTTGACTACATATTTGTTTCATATTGCAATGTACATGTACATGAAAGAACAGTTAATAAGGAGTTGTCCTCACCTTTGATAGAGAAAACAGGCAACTCCAATGGCAACAATTAGAACAACAGTTACAGCTGCTCCAATAATGGCGTATGTGATCATTGAGTTGGAAGAAGAGTCCGATGCTCTCACAGATTCTGCGCCAATATCCATGACTGCTGAAAATAAGACCACATATTGTATATAATAATATATAAAAGCATACATGATGTGTATCCTGCTCTGTAGGGCCTTCTGTACTTTCTTAGAGCTACATGTATATTTAGTTATATAAAGCTCTATGACTACCTTTTCATATTGTTGCGCAATACAAAGAAGTTAAGCTCTGTACCAGGTCATAATTCAAACTGAATGTATGCCAAGGTAATCTATATGGCTTGTATACCATTTATTTGCATTCAGTTATTTAGGCTCTTCAGCATAGGTTAAATTAGTTTTTCTAGTGAAATTGCTGAAAAACTTACACTGGTAGTTTATTGTAATGACCACATTAGTAGTCCTGGGAGGAACTCCGGCATCTGCTGCCTCTGCTATCAGTGTATAAGAGTCTTTTGTATACATATCTTCTTTTGCGGCTAGTGCTACGACACCGTCTTGGTTTATAGAGAACAGATCACTGCAATAGAAATAGTTAGACAATTAGGTGGATATATTTTAGAGTTGTCTGTTCCTTAAAGTTCATTGGTTATGTAATAATAGTCTAGTATTCTCCATCTACCACTGCCTATGCTTAATATTCACAGGGATAGACGTTTGACCTATTTATAAAAGCTAAATGTTATATTTGATTTCCAGTATTCCGACGTACATGCAGTTGTACTCTTTGAGTGCTAAGTCAAAAATGCAGTGCTAGCATGAGAATTGCTGTGAAGCTGTGAACACATTTTCATTGACTCAATACCACTGTTCACCTGAGAGGTGACTGCCATCAACGAGTTCGCAGTAAACCTACTATTCTACATCTTCACAATATTACATCAATTTGTGGAAAAAATAATAATCATGTCGGAATATGGACTATTTACCTGACATCTGATTGGAGGATTTTATACAAAATTGAGTCACTAGAATCATCCTTGTCTGAAGCGGAAACTGTACCCACAATTCCCTGTTCCTCATAAGCAGCAGAGAAACTATAAGATGGCTGATCAAAAACAGGGTTGTTGTCATTCTCATTTAGTATGTGTACTGTTACCTCCACTGCGTCAGACTGCAAGGACAAAGAGAGGTCAACGTTGCCCATTTAACCGAGTGCATGGCAGTTTTATAAATAGTTCAGCATAGTTGGACTGAGAGCTAGTAGCTTGAGCTCTAACCAAAGTTTCTAATATATGACACTTACATGTTTGCCGTTAGACGCTACGACTCTAACGTGATGAGTTCGTTCTTCTTCGTAATCCAAGGGAGCAATCTGTACGAGGTCTACATTGTTCCTGTAAATAAACATTGTTTATTAACTCTATGTGTTGAATATGCTGGTTTGTTCTGGCATATTTAATAACGGGAGTTATCTACTCACATTACTATTTAGTTTTTGGAATCATCTGCTTACGCAAGATGACAAAATGTGGTGTCATCAGGAAGTGATGATATATAATTATAGAGTAATGGTTGATGCTGATAACTAGTGCCATTTTATTAGCATTTCATAGCTTCGCTACATTATTTTGCACTGAATCCTTGGCGAGAAGACAATTCCTAACAGATTTTGAAATTGAGTTGGGAAAGCAGGCACAATAAGTAATAGAATAGCTTACCCTGTATGGACAGTCTTAAAATAAGCGGTTTCAGATTTGTCTCCCTCTGAATTTACAACTTGCACCACCAGAGGGTCTTTCTGCAAATATAGATAATATAACATTCTAACCATAATAAATATGAAGTTTGATGATAATAATATATACGACATAAATGTATATAGTACATATTACTTACATAATATAATATATTGTATATGTCTGAGCATTTGCTGTTTAGGTAAGGAGTTTTGCTCCACACTAAATGAACAAAGATCTGATAGAAGTTATGCTCTTTTATCACATGTTATGGCACACAAAGATTTCTAAAACTGCAGTTAATAAAGGCATGTCAGCTGGTAGCATAAGATGAACTAATATTTGAATTATTCTGTCTACTAAAGCAATGGACTACCATTTATTCTTATAACACTGTAGATTGCAGGGGATAGATGGTTACTTTAGAGCTGAGTTGATAAATAGACAAAAGAGAGCACCATATACATGTAACTGACCCACAACTCTTCTTAGCCTGAAATAAATGCCTAAAGCAAATAGTCTGACTGAAAAAATAATCCTCCCACCCCTAAAATGGCCAAATATTGTTCTGACTAGGAGTTGCCTACTCTTTGCAGAATTTTTGACTTGGTCTTGCAATTGCACATTGGAGTTATTCTTCCTTATAATTATTGATGACTTATTTTTTGTAGTTTTCGACAGGGATTAAGGGTTAAATCAACTTACACTCTGGTATTTTATGGACCACACGCTATTTTAGGATAGAAAGATGATGTCATTCAATCACGCCTGTAGGATTAGTCTTGATTAGTTGGTATCAGAATGGCATGGGTTCACAATCACTGATTTCCTCAAATTACCAATTATAAGCAGAGAGAAGATGCAGAGAGAGTGAGAATTTCAAATTACCTGTTTAGTCTCAAATGAAGATGAATATACTAGCGATGCAAACTGCTAAAATTAGCCGATTATTACTTGGTTAGCAATCATTTCTATTGCAAAAGCTAAAATTTTTCTAGACATCCATTCAGAGCAGGTCTATACAAAGTTGTAGAGTAATAGATAAGCACAGTCAGCTGTATAAGTACAGCCCGACTTTGGCAAATATCATGATGACAGGTTTAGAGATGTGGGTACATGCTAACCTCTAAAACTTACCTGTAGGTTATAGTTCAGGGCCATACTAAGGATAGTTGAGTTGACCTTGCTGTATTCCGAGACAGAGGTAGCATAACTCCTCTTAGTAAACTGTGGTTTATTCCAGTTGGCAGATACTACTGATATAACCAAAGTTGTCACATCTTTCATCTTGGGGTCAGAGGTTTGACGAGCCTACCAAAAAGTGAGCAATAAAACTGAGGCTATACAAAGGATAAAATTTTGTAAAATGCCACCAAATTGAAAGTACTAAATACCTGAAATATTTAACTTAACAACATGACTAATTATATCATGAGATTAACTCTGGGGTATGAGAGCGCAATGAGGGCACGTATTATAGGCGTACCTGTACTTGTAAGAGAAATGTGGTACCAGAGTCTAGCTTAGCCTCATTTTGTACTGTCACCTTTCCAGTGACCTTGTCCATGTAGAAATATTCGCTGCCGTCACCAAAGAGGAAGTATTCTATTGGTTCGTTAAAGTCATCCTGATCGTAAGCAGTTACCTGGACTACGAGGTCACCCTGTTGAAAATCAAATGGTAAAATAAAGATGTTGCTACACATAGTTAGTAAATACAATAGAACCTTGATTGCTTTACTTACTAAATTGGTACAACAGACTAATTTAACTATATTCCCTTCTCAGTCATTCAAAAAAATCTTTCGAGCACTTAAATATTCTACCTAGTAAAACTACTTATTGTATTATAGATGTGATCACATAGACACAATTTTAAACTATCATAGGGAGGGACAGAATCGTAATAAAACCAACCTATTATAATATTGACAGTCAACCTGGTTTATCTATTTATAAAATAGTATTGTGACTCAATGGTCTATTAAATGTCATTCAAGTTATTCAACTATAAATATATAATTTTCAAGCGTCACAAGAATTGCCTGAGGTAATATCCTGAACTATAGAATATAAATTTTTGCAGCTTAGTAAATCTATACATGGTGCATACCATAAAATAATATAAGAGAAATGAACCTTACACAGTTGACTTGTACTTTAACAAATATCTTGTAAATACCGTACATGTAATAAGTATAGTTTAGGCCATAATTATAATGCTTCTATATAATTAGGAATTCATAGTTACCTATTGTTGTTATTATTGTATCAAAGCCTAAGCTGAAAAAATTCGCAACATATAAGTATGTAGATAGAGATATTACTGATTTTACATTCACAGTGACTGCAAGACAGCAAACAGGAGTTGTCTCATCTTGTAAGACATACTGTCAGAAAACTAGATGATTGAGACTTTAACATGAGTTATTAAAGTCACATGGCAGCAAAATTACCCATGAAACGCGAAATTGTAACCCCAACTTGACCCTGCTGATGCAAAAGCCTGATCAAGTGTTGCTGTGTGACTAGTCCTTAGAACTTCAAAGAACTCAATTCAGTCACGATTCGCTGTGTGTTAAAAATTCTTAAATTAAATTATCTCTGTTGGTGTCCCATTTCTGTAAAATATGAGAATGATGTTTCACAAACCTTCTGTGCATCTTGAGATAACGAGACTCTGTAATCATGTTGGTTGAACTTGGGGCTCAAGTCGTCTTCATTCAGGATGTTCACAGTGACTGAGGCTACACTGGTCCTCTGTCTATCCTCACAGCTACGTCTCAACTGACAATCCTAAACACGAGAAAGGGGAGGGTAGCTGAGTGTATGAGGAAGCGTATTACTAATTCAAATCGGAAATTTTCATAGAACTAGTGGTAAATAAAATATGACAAAAAACTTTTTAATCCTGCTTATTTTGACAAGCTACGACACTACGTTATACTTCTATTAATACAAACATAATAGGGCCTAATGCAACTTTTGAAAAAAAAGTTGAATTTTTATCAAGCAAGCAGATAGTGTCAAATGCTGTAGGTGTAGCCAACTTAATATCTGGCCTTTTGTAAAGCCATAATTACTCTTTACCATTATAATTGTAAGTGACACTAGCACAGTAAACCCTAATTATAGCCAGAGGCTATGCTAAGATCATTTTGTGATGCACTTCACCCTCATCAAGTGTACAGTGAATGCTTGGGAATACATTGGTGAATGTATGGGAATTCCAGTTAGTATTCCCAGTGGAATATCTAAAGAGTTTTATATTTATGACACTTTCATTAAAATTGAACAATAAAACAAATTATTGCGATTGAATTATGAACATGTGATTGTAGATAGTAGCACATATTGAGTTTTGTGTAAAAAATCTGGGAGCCACGAAAGTCTGTAGCACTATGGTTGAATAAATCTGGTTGTTTTTGTAGAAATTAACACGAGTTTTCAAGTTACTAATCTGTTTAAAGTTGTCCTCTCTCTTTAGCACAATAATCTCATACACTAGGTTTATGAATGTTGACTGTTACCTTTGCTTTCACTCTGAATGAATACACTTTATGGGTTTCATAATCTAGCGAAGTTATAGTGTAGATCGCCATTCCTCCATTGGGCAGTCTCCTTATTTCAAAGGTTTTCTACAAAAATAGGCAAGGACATGCAAATCCAAATAAACAATACTGTTTACTAATTGAATTGCACTAACTTTGAGCTCTAAGTCATCCGGATTGGCGTTTTAGGGAGAAGCTAAGGTTAAATGAGGTTAGATGAGTTAAATATATCTGGCTCATTGTGTCGTAAGAGACGGCAGTCCATAACAACGTACATGTACATACAGCTTGTAAAAATAAGGTTATAGTAATGATAATTTAAATTAAAATGCTTTTTGACAAGATACTTGCAAAAAAGTAAACTGGCTCGAGCTTCAATTAGTGGATGATTTCTCTGAATAGTGTTTTTTATTTGGGACCATTTGACTTCATGTATCGCTAAAAAAAAACTTTAACATAGTTTCAACTAGACAAAGAGTGGATCACATGTGACCTCACTCGCTGCTTGAAGGCACGCTACTTAAATAGCCTACTTCCTGTAGAACCACCTACTTCATACACTTTGCAACTCGGGTGATTCTCGATCATCCCTACCTTTTAATTTAACCTGAAATGAACTAAGCCTATATCTGTATCTAGGATATGCACCAAATGGATGATCAGGGAGATAAGCAGTGTGTACATTCAAAGATCAGAGATAATGACTGGAACAAAATATTTCAACAATAGGATGAAAAGATTCGACATATTTTTAAGTAGAGAAATTGAGCTTCAAAGTGAGGCAAACAAAATAAGTGAACTGAATAAAACTCAAGCATTGAGTAACACACCTAAATTTTAAATCAAACACTAGGTAATTTCAAAATTGTAGAATAAATATTTGTAAAGGCTAAATTAGCTATATACACTTACTACACATGAGTAGATATACATACATTTTGATAGGATTAGGAGAATCTTATCTATGATACGTATACTTAGAATATCTGTAGACATTGGCACACTTTAAGTTTAAATTAAGCTACTAATAATATTGTAAACAGGATACTAGTTATAGGGCATAAAATGTATTAAATTGACTTGCTGTAGATACTTGTTAACAATGCATGAGGAAAATTATATAACTGCATGCCCTATAGGTGGATACTTTCCGGCAGCTTCATACTTCAAGCTATTCTAAAATAGACTTTAAATGTCATCGAAACAGATAGGGCACGGTGACTTGAGGTTGTATGAAAATCAATAACATAACTAACTTACATCAAAAAGTTGGTCAGCCAAAATCTCGTACTCCACGTATGCATTTTTTATGTCTCCATCTTTAGCTATTATAGTGCCAACTTGAGTTCCAGCCACAGCTCTCTGTAATGGGTTTAGAAATAAATGAATAATATTTATGACATGACTTGTATACCATAACTCTTCTTAATTTTCCATAGATTTCCCAACCTAAAAATATATTATATACCATTATTGTTTTAATTGAGAAACATGTGTTTTGAGGGGGGGGGGGGGGGGAAAGGTAAGGGGTTCTACTGTGAAGCTTTCTGGCTGTACAGTACTAATTATGGTGTAAAGATATTCAGCAACAAGTAGTCACAGTAGCTCCCAGAAGGCTTCCTTTATTTAACATGAGTAACTGTTACACAAAGGTGTAGTCACACACTTTTGGTAAATTTGATAACTTTGAGAGGTCAATTAGCAACACTACTTTGTAGATGAACAAATGCTTGATCTCAAAAGACCATCTAACAGCTAATTTGTAAATTATTATTTGTGGTTTACATGCTATTCCTTTTGTTATGGAAGATATATGCAACAGTGGAGCCTTTAAGTACCATATATAACATTAATGGGTAAGAAGGGTCACTGATTGAGAGCCCCTAACTGGAAACTGGCAGGAAACAACAAACTTAGTATAACTATGCTAATGGTTATGAAGATGAAAGATTTTAGGGATGTGACAAAGTTAAATGGTGCTTGTTTCACACCTCAATTGACTTAATTAAATCTTAAGCAGTTGTCAAATAAATACTATAGCCTCAGAATTTTCTTATTAAAAAGGGTGGGTGGTGGGACCCCCAGTAGCTTTACAAACAATTCAATAGAATTGGTTCTACATCAAAAGATTAAAGATAATAAAAGTTTGGTTGTCAAATTGGCACACTTTGACATAAAACAATACTAATCAGGCCCTTAGGCCAGCCACATGTCTGAGACAAGAACTGTTTGGAGTGGTTATTCAACAGTGAGATGAAAACAAACACTTGAACGAAAATTAGCTGGTGATGATGGTGAGATGTAATCTGTAGCCTTAGTTACATCAAAAGGGTTGTGAACAATATTTTTAGTTTTCTTATTTTGCTTACATGAACTATATTGTTATACATGTTACTAGAAATCTAATAATAATAATAATAATAATAATAATGATAATAATAATACAGTATGTTTAATTATTACTTGTTCATAATGTAAACCTATTATACTACAGAGGCGATTGATTATACCTCCTGGCAGGCGAGAGTAAGTTAATGCCATTTATTCGTAGGAGGTAAAATGACCACCATTATAATGCACTGCATGTAAACAGTTAACATCAATTTATTGACACTCTATTAATACAGAGTACATAGCTTCTAAAATATGTTTATGGATGCAAGATAAGTACATGTATATTGTTTTTACAAAATTCTAGAAGCTATGTACGTACATATTTTGTCTGAAAACCAAATACATATAAGAGTCATCCCAGAATAGCATATAGTAGCCACCATGTAGGCTTAACATGCAACATGCAACATGTAACATGTAACAAGTAGCTTATAGGTTTGGGCACCACTTACCTCTGATATGCTGAAGTTGTACTGTGGAGAAGGGAGGAACTTTGGGGAGTGGTCGTTGACGTCTTCAATCTCAAACTCAAGTTCAATCTGTTAAAGAAACTGTCGACTAGAATATGGAGTCCAATATGTGACGATAAGTAATGCGAACCATCATGGACTTGTTTACATAAAAGGTTACGTACTGTGGATCTATCGTACTATAATACCAGATCTACTGTCTGTGCAGTCCAACAGGCTTACAAATCTAAGCTGTTGAGAATTTCAATTTAATACTTCTATGAGACATACAGTGTATAGTGGTTTAGATACACCTACTTGTATAAATAGCCTACTAGCTACAAGTTGTATATAATCCAATATTAATAGATAGTTGTAGAGATAGTAACTGATAAACAAGTAGGACTATATCTTAGGAACCAGGAAACACAAAACCACAATATTTGTCGAAGTTGTCTGCTCTTTACTGTTAAGATTTCTGCCATATCCATGCTGTGCACGGAAACAATGTACGATGTGTCACCATTACCTCAAGTCTCAAGCCCTGATTGGTTGTGCAGTCCAAATACATTGTCTGCAGTCGGTTTAATCCTTCATCTACATCTATGAGTTTAGAGACCACAAAGTTAGCTGCCATCGTGCTGCCATTTCTGAGCACTAAATCTATATAAGGGTTAGACTCACTGACAGATAGCTTAGCTACTTTAGATGGTGCATCCAGGTTTAACGTGCCAATCAGGAAACCTGCAAACAGACATATCGTTGTGTTATAAAACCATATATAGAGATCAATGCATGTGCATCTCATTGACAATACACAGTATGCAGAAATCCTAGAATGACTTGCAAAAACTAGTTTGACATTGGATTATCTTTGACTAATCTTATTTACATTAAGGAAGGTCACCAATAAGCCCCTCATTACAATCACTGACATCTGTAGGTATTTTAGTTAGCTACAAATATCTGACAAGCTTTGGCAGCTACAAGGTTTAAAGCTGACTGTAACAGACTATCAAGAAACACCTGACGTAGAACCATAGCCTAGTTCTATCGATTGTGGTCATGTGATGGGATGCCTCATTTACTTTTACTGTGCTACAAATCAGTATCTTTAAGATTTAAATCACCAGAGTGGCTTCCATTAGTAGTCTTCTGCTTTATTAACCAATTTTTAGCATCATTAATTTTTTACATTTCTAAGAAGTTACACTTACAAGCCATGAGGCATACTAATCCATCTATCGATGACTAATTTCCGAAGTCGAGTTAATTAATAACACATAAAATTAAAAACAAATAGATACATATTTTTATTGCATTTGCTTCAAATCACTGAACAGAAAAAATGCAGATGCAGTTTGCTAACTTTGAAGTGAGGCAATGGTAATAATCTGCCATCACCTTTGGCGGTGTGATTATATTGCATGGTGTTAAAGCTGTAGCCTGAACCCGTGACGCATGCAGGGTGGCTGGTGATTCCTAATTTGTCTGGTAGCGCGTCCTGTCTGGAATCTATCAGGTGAAGATTCTATGATGAATATAATATATGATGGAACATGTATCAGACTAATTCTTGTGCATGTACTGATATGTAAACAACATGACCTTGTGCTATACTTTGATTTTATCGGGCGAGCCGTCACTAGCGCTGCCGGCTAGGGTCATAGAGCGCCTGAGGATAGTTATATAGACTATCACTTTAAAACTAAAATAATATAAATATTTATTTTTTAAGGATAATTCTTAACAATTTTAAGTGCAGTTAATCGCCTTAAGGTAAAAGAAACACATTGGTAAAGAGTTCATCTAGAACACCCAAGTACTAAAACTAACTTAAAACAATACAGAGATGAGCAACGTCGAGTGTGGTCACAGCTAATCTTCCTCAATGTTTCTCGTTATTCCTACCTCTATTGCCTTAGATTTGTTATTATTCAGTTCACTATTTTAATTATCAATTGTTAGCCAAACTGTACACCTATGTTGAATCAGTAAGATGTTTCGCTTTAAAACAAAAGTGAGACAATGCGCAATTCAACCATCACCCTGGTCTATTTTTCAAACAATTAAAAGTGAAAGGATGATCTTTAATAAGACATTTGTTTGAGTCTTTTGCTGATTAAGATTTTGCAGTTCAATGCTTTTACCATGAAACTAGTTAGGAGACCCAGCTATGTCCATAGGCACACACTGCATGTACACTCTTTATATGCATAGCAATACACTGCAGGGATATATAACTACCAAAAACTCGTCAAATTGAAATTATGTATTTACTTTCTAAATTTATCGTTCAACTTCACCAGTTGTAAGCCGTGGCAAATGAAATTTTTCATAGCTCAAGCAAAGCATAGGTTTTTGCTAATGCTGCAGGGTAGGCCTTATTTCTTGATGTTTAAATTTCTATCATGCTTCCCCTGACTCAATGGCGCTCTGTCTATGTCCATACTACCACGGATACTGATATGCATAGATGTTTCCCAGTTGAAAGTGTGCATTCTAACACTAGCCTCATGGAGGTTCAACACTGGACGCATTTCACTTGGACAACTACCCACAGATGAAATATCAAGAACAGCAGTTAGTAGAATAAATTGTCAACTATTGATTGAAACTACTAATGATTTGTCTCCCATGGTAACACATATACAACTTTTAGAGTTTCCATTAAATTTGTAGAAAATTTATTAAAATTTAATTAGCAAGATACTTGTAGGCTGAAGTCCTAATAAGCTAATCATTATGATTATTATATGCGATTGTGACACTTTAATGAAAATCTTGAGCATTTGGCAAATTTTCTAACACATGCTGGTGAATATACTGTAAAATAGGTAACAGCATAACTAGCTAATGTAAGAAGCAATAACATAGGAGAGAAAACAGTGACTCGTCTCCAAGATTAGCTTCAGATTTTTTTTGAAATATAATACTTCAAAAATGCAATTTGAAGTAATCATGTGTACATCTTCAAGTGGTAAACTCTAAACTTACCAACTGGTTGCTCTTCCTTTAGCTGTAATACTTGTATAAATTCTCCATTATCTACTGTACAGGTCAATATGGATGGCAAGAACATCAGAACTACAGCTGTAAATAAAATATAGTCAATAAAAATTAATTTTGTTTTCTTTAAAAAGAGATTCCAAATAAATGTCATAACAGCCTGCATACAGACAGGATCATTTTAAATTTGCACAAAGTGGAAATTTAACACATAAAAATAAAGAGGGAGGGGATTCTAACAGCCCTATAACCAGAAAGAAGTCAGATATAAAAACTTAGGCTATGGATAACAAAGGTGTGACACTTTGAAAATTACAAGAGAGTTCCTTGAATTGATAACTAAATGTCAAGTTACAAGCTTTTCCAAAAATGCTGTTTCTATTGGTATCAACCTAGCACGTAGTCACATGGATAATTCTGTATGTCTAGGTGTCTTCGCGACCCCTTGGACAGATCCGGGTTTTGCTTGGCCGGACGAAACCATCCCTAGGTCATCGGCACACCTGATGTTTTCGCGCGAAAATGAGGATTTTTCTTCTGACCTAGGCCGGTGTGTTCGCGACTCTGTGACAGACGTGTGCCAGAAAAATTTTTTCGCAAATTGGCCTGGGTCCGAAATTTAGATTGCAAAGACACCTTATATGCAATCAATGAAAGGCTGTTCAATATACTATGAACAACCTCATGTCTATAAAATAGCAACCTTGGAACTGAGCCTAGCTTGAGTTCTAAGTGGTAAAATATTCTGGAAAGATTTCGTAATGCATTTGTAGTCGTCTACCTATGCCGGTAATAATCTAGGCGAACACGTATGGACCATGTACTATAAAAGTTTTTTCTTACATAAATGTAGTTTTAATGCTAACTTGAGCCTCTTTTAATTCATTATGCATGTGCATCTGCAGTATAACTTCTACATGCATGCAAATTATATCCAAAAACAGTCACACCATGTCTCTACTCAGTCTAATGAGTATTAGAGAAGTATTGAGACACCATTACTATAGCCTAAGTCACTACACACAGTTGTTGTTGAGATTAGGAGCTATTGTAAGCCAAGCTTTAAATCTTTAGCTATAAATCACTAGTAGTTGGTCCTAAAGGTTTGGTCTGTGCTTAGCTTGAGGTAGATTAATACATTAATTACCCAATTGAAATAGTTTAATAGAAAATCGTAACTAATGTCTATACACACTACATGTAGGTTCCAACTTTCTCTCACTACACTTATGATGTATAACGTTTGTCAACTCTTTGTCTTGTCATGAATAGGCATGTTTAGTTGCTGCCATGAGGTCTCGGTTGCTCTGTACACTGTAATCGAGTAGAGTGTAAACATAACAGGTGGACTGTTCATATAATCACAGTTCTGTGTTGTATGTTTACAGCAAAGAAACAAAACTAGAAACTATGTAAATATTTTTAGACTGAGATATCATTTTATTTTCACACTCAGGGTAAATGAAAGACTGACTAAGCAAATATTGGTTTCAACCACAATTGTTGTGCAGATAGAATACTGATACTCCCCTTTCTCCATCTCAAACATTCCATTAAAGGAATACTCATAGTTATTTATTTTATTCTACTATTTCAGTCAATGTCTCATGCCCATTTAGAATTATAATTTTTTGGTGACTTATTTGACTAAACCAGGACCAAGTTAGTGATTTTATCAAATTATTCCTTAATAGCACCCAAGCAATACCCAAAAATGCTCAGATAATATTAATGTTGACCTAGTGTTGTCAAATTCACCAAAGCTGTGATTCTGAATGAGCATGAAAACTGATTCATATAGTGTTAGAAGAAAAAGAACTGCAGTGTAACTGTCAATGCCACTTAAAACTTTTCCAATCAGATAGATTGATTGAATCAGTTTTGACCATGATGATCTGAAATGACTCCAGTTTTTATGCTACCTAAAAATGAGTATATGAGTTTTGCTTGGAAAAGAACTGCACTGATAGGTCAAATTGGTTACCGAATATCTTGATGGCTAAAGCTGTGGAATTTCTTTTGTCACTTTAATTTGATCAATGGACTAGCCTGTACTCCAAACACTTGGTTATAATGAAATAAATGTTTGGGCCTAAGTCTATGGATTAGAATGTTATGGGGTTTTTGTAAAGAATAAAAGTGAATAAATTTTTATTGTCAATCAGAGAAAATTATTAAACTGCTCAACTAAAAATAACATCAATCCACACTTCATTTCATTCAACACGTGTTTTATAATTGATTGCTTTAGCTTATTGTATGAATGAGCTTAAAAGTTTTTTGATTGATTAGTTAGAAAAATCAAAGTTGGTATACTGTATTTGTTGAATAAATATACAGTAGTGGTCGACTTCAAAACCACCCATTACTTGCAAATGGTATTATTCTAAAAAAGTAAATATTTGTGTACATTTAGTATATTAATTTTAGCAAGCATAACAAACAGCTTAAGCGTATTCTCAAACAATAGAAAATGCTTTATAGAGTTGAACTTCAGTCAATAGGAATCATTAAGTCAGATCATTATTTTAGCTGTTGTAGGTTATCGATAGTTTGAAATATTTATTAAAGAAGATCATAAAGTAGGTTATGTTGTATTTGATATGTTTAACAGTTCAAAAACTTATGGTTTCTTCTCCATAGTGGCTATACAGGGATGCTGTGTATGTACATGTTATATTGAGATTTACAATAAAATATAATATGCCAGTTTTTTAAATTGTATTTACCTTAAAAATCTGACTTTCAGTATTATGAAAGGTGAATACGCAACTCTTTGCATCTCACTTTAGTATGCAAGTACATTAACCTTTCTTGTTTGGAAGAGTTTATGTAAGCTAGTGTTCTTGTTACAGTAATACTAAAATTCCAAGTTTAATCGCAAAACGTTTTAGCATATTGTTTACCAATAAAAGGCTTGTAAGCTTTGTCGTTTTTACATTACGTACATGTAGACTCCTTAGTTATCTCATTGTATCATACCCCAGAAGTTAGTGCCCCACCCCAACCGTAATTGCCATCTCTTCTCCCCAGCTAGAATATTGCATCTAGGGACTTCACCAATAGCCTGTGAGAAGGAGTTTCTCTGCTCAGGAATTTTTTCATTTCCTGATGGAATTCTATACACCCAAGCAAAATTAGAGAATGCAAACTTTATAGGTACATATAGCATAACTACTGATTATTAATCGTTGAAATGTATACCCAATATTTTGCAATGTATTGTACATGTATTCGATGGTCATACGCAACCTTTATATATACAATACTATCAGGAGTATATCTACTATTCTTAGACAAGTTTACTTAAATTTTTCTTTTGAAATTTGACGATTGTTATTGTAAAATGTAGATCTACGACAGTGGAAAAATAGAGATAACAAACATTTGCTGAATGGATTTGACGTGAAGAGTTTGCCTAATGAAATATAAACGTAAAACACTTGAATGTTAAATATACAACAAGCAAGCATCTTTAATACTGAAGAGTATACAACGTTTGACAGAGAAAACATCCATTATAATGTATTATTTAAGTGCCTCATTCAAGTACTCCGAGACCAAACAATTGATTTTATAATAGTTAGACCTATTTGAAGCAATCTCGACCAGTGAATCTGAAGCCTAGTGAGTCTGCGAGTGTTATTAAGTAAAATAAAGAGAATCCCATTAGCAAAGTTATAAGTTATCTGCTCACAGTTTTAATCAAGTTATTCTTCAAGGGCTTTGATCCCAGGCTGTATTTAAGTTTCTAAACTTTACCAAGTTAGAAACTATCTAGTTATATTGTATTTGCTCTAACTCAATTAGTTTATAATATATTCAGCATAAAACTATTATATACATGTATGTAAAACCTAGTTAGGCAACTAGATGTAGCTATAAATATACAACTAACTACATGGTGCTCTCTTTCTTGTTTGAATTTTATGTCGAAAGCTATATATAAAATATTACTTATAATTAAAAGTTGAGAATTCTAATTTTAGGTTATGGGCCTATGACCTTATCGGGAAGTTCGCAATAATAGAAGTTTCTTTTATTTGAATGTAACCTAATCGGCGCAGGAAATTAAGAAATCGACGTTTTACCAATGTAATCAAAGCTTTGTAGGTGGAGTAGCTGCTACACCTTAGCGATGTTTTCATTCAAATTTGAATTTTTATTCTGTAAAATACGTGAAAATATTTTTAGGTAAATAGACTATGCTATACTATGGGCCTAGTATTTATATAGAACATATTTACCTGCCATGACAGCACACAGGACTGTCCCTCTTGGCTGATAGTCCATTCTAATTTCCTTTCTGGTTCAGATATCCACTCTCGGGCTGGACAACTGAAACAAAAACCAACTACTAAAAGGCATACAAAGTCAAACGCCTGTATAATACTTTTTTACATTGGAACTCACAGGCTACATAAATAGCCATTTTCCTCTCTATACTCTCCTAATAGCCTTGGTCACTTGGTCATTTTAAAGCAATTGGGTACAAACAAGACATGCATTTATCGATAACCTGCTCAGATGACAACTTGTTTATTATATATACATTGCCAATTTTGATGTTTATCACATTGAAGATTTTAAATCCAAGCAATGTTGTTGTTGATTCGTTAGCAGGTTTCACTTTATGACACTAGCAATGAAATATTCACATAAATTGTGTGCTGTATTCGTTGTAGTAAGCAGATTGAATTGAGAGAAATATTTTGGGTACTTATTGCAGGAATTATGCTAGTTGAAATAGAAATAGAATTGAATGCCAAAGGCGACAGCACAGGACCCTTGTATTTTCTATCAAGATTAAATATTACAGAGTTCCAGCTTAGCTCAAAGCCAGTGGTTGTCTTTGGTTTAGCCTCCAGCTCAGAGATTTAAAACTAGGAATCTGGGCTATGCTGAATACCACAACAAAGTTTATTACTGCCACTTGTGCTAAAAATGAAAGTGCATTGGTAAATACATTGTATATGAGCTCAGGGTATACTAGTCTATCTCAAGCCTACTGCATATTGCAAAAACATGTATTATAGACTGTTTGTTTATAGCAGAACAGATTGGACTAATTATATGAAGATAAAGATTAAGAAAATAACAGCTTGAATAATAAATTGTATCAGTTATAAATAAAATGAGTAGTTTTTAGCTATTAATCTTGTAGTGTGCTCGTTATATTATTATTACATGGGTGATTATGATCACAAATATTGTATTGAACATCAAATCTTTCATTTTATATTCAATGACTATAATTACATCTGGTCACGACTGCTGTAGTGTTTAGAACTTGGTACAATGTTCATTCTACACGGGCATCTAACAATACAATCACATAGCTCGTGATGAAACATAATTTACTAGCTATTCAACATGTACCTGAGCCTTATATGCTTACACTATTACTCATGCAATTGAATATTTTTATTTCATTGATATTTACAAAAACTATCAACTTGATTATCATCAATTAAATTTATATTATTGTGGCTCATGTATACAGCTGTTGCACTTGGCGTAACCTGTTACTCATAAAATAGCAGCTACTTAATATTTTATAATAGAATGCATGGAAGACAATACACAGTGTGGTTTGTATTTACTGTTTGCTGAATATAGTCATAATATTGATTGGCTGCGTGTAACACGTAACGTAGCTAACGTAGCGCAACGATTGATCACATCTCAGCTCGGCTACTGTGATTGTTGGTGGTGAAAAGTCATGAAAATTTTCCTCCCTAGGGGCTTCATGTATTCAAAATAAATAAGCTTTGATAGCTGACCTGATGTTTGCATATTGATATGAGCTTGCTGCTAATAATCGCTATATCATAAATAATTAGTCGGAATAAGGAAATAGAGTTTCTACTGTCGTCGCTGAAAATCAAGGTTTATTTGTCTGCATGGTTTTCTTTGATTTCTTTTATTCAGGCAGAATTTGGTGAGAACTCATCTGTCAATAGGCTGACAGTTCCACCGCTTCTCAATGTTCATGATAATTTAGTTGGATAAATAACCATCACAAAATACTAATCAAGATATTATTAGCCAAATATAGAAATGTTTGACAGATTCCCAGCAGCAAATATATTCAGCTAACTTCACTCCTAATTCTAGTTAATTAGCAAATGACAAAAGGCGCAGTATCTACATGATTGGCAATTAAATCTGATATATTTAGCTAAATATAATTCAGCTGCCATAGCTCTAACATTGGTCTTGTAGAAATATATCTTGTTTGAAAAGAAGAAATTATGTCATTAGTGTAAATATTGGAGTATATATTATTATAGTAAGTGTATTAACATAATAAATGGCCCATTATTTGTATAAATTACCTCTGATATTGTATAATGGGCTGTAATATGCTTTAGTGGCATGTCAGAGCACCTTTCACCACTTGACAATCCATTGCATGTTAAACAACCAAACCCAGGTCTGTTGACAGTAGAGCTGTTAAGCAAATGTGATGTCATGTCAGTATGCAGATGCTGCCATGTGAATCGTGATGCACTCTATACAAGCTACGTGTAACATCAGGTAATACTATTTACTGCTAAATCAGATGGCATGTGAACAGCCGTCAAACTTGAATCATCTGCCCTTGCCAACTGTTTCAAGGCTTCTAAAGTTTTTTTAATATCACTGTTAGTTTTTTTAATATAACTATTATAAAAAAATAGTTCTCTTTTGTGAACTTCACACCTTCTTAGGTCCTGGTTCATACGTTTATTAGAATGTGATAGCCAGGAGCAAATAGGTCCACCCACCCGTCTTTTTTGTATAGTTTAAAAGCCTGGGTAAACTGACATAGATTCGAGTTGTAATACAGCTAGGCTAGTGTTGCTGTATAATAGTTCTAGCAGTTATGACAAAATAGCTTCACTCCTTTGCCAAATTTCCACATCATGCCTGTTATCATCTATCCTATCAAAGTGTATAGAATTAATAATTTCACTTGTGTCATATTAATATATTTAATGTGCTAAATTATGTTATATCTCAGTGCAGATAGCCAAAGATCTAAGGCTGTAATCAGCATAAAAATAGTTGAAAATCTGACTAGCTGAAACATAATGTCTTGTATTTAGGATAGTAATGCTTTGCTTGCCAAAAGTCTACGTATGATACAAAGGAACTTGAGAAATTCCCATCCCTTAAACTCCATATTGAGTAAATAGCACTTGAGATTTACGGTATTTATTCTACGATTTGATTGGTCAATGCAGCAAAGCACCTGCCTATTCTTTTAATAGGATAGTCAATCATATAATCGCTGGAAAAGTGTCACAATTTTGCAAATATAAAGCCGATTTCATCTCTAAGCACTAAGGTGTTTTTGTCAAATACATCTGCCTCTGCTATAATCTAATGTAATTCAACCAACTATCAGAGACAGTGATAAATTAATGAGCAATTAAATTGATTACCAACTACAATATTTAGTTCTTGCGTAAGAGGAATAGCCAAGATCTCCCAGCTACTGTAGCATTAGCAAAAAATCTATGATGAGAAGATACATGCAGTGCTTTTTTCATGCAAGAAAGGTGGCGTGCTTCCAATTTTTAATTAAACTGCTCATTTTTTTATTTTTCCAAAAGAAGAATATTTGTATTGAAGGTTTCAAAGCTTATAGGTAATTCCTTTGTTAGTTACCATAATATGCATCTATCTTCTACAATAATCAAATAGACTCTGCTAAAATTAAGTTTTGTTTACTTTTTAAAGATGGATGTCAGCTCAACCTAAAATAACAACTAATTAACTCACTAACATGTGCACTTTAGTGTCACTATGATATCATTTGGTGGATAGACAGCGAAACGCTATCAGTGTATTCGTGTGGTGAACGGATGTATGGCACGGATTATATTTGCTGTGATATCTGCGGTCTTCAGATAACAGAATCAACTGTGACAGGTTTGATTTGATGATAAGAGTTGTATAGCCTTAGCTATTCAAATCTATCATAATTTCCTACTGTTAAACACCAAAGATAGGGTTTGTTTGTACATAAACACAGGCTAAGTTATAAAAGAAGATGAGCAAAGATTGAACAAATGTTAGACTATGTAAACATTATGTATAATTTTAGTGGCAAACATGCAGTTAAATTGGCTACAGTATGTCTGGCCATTAGTGAGTTGTATTATACACAACAAATTAAATTTTGATTAATAAATCATATATTTAACTCAACGATGTTATTAATGATCCAAGTTTGTGTATAATAACACTCTAGATGTGTTAAAACACACACTTTATCAATGGAAAACTTGTGGTGGGCCTATTTACTATGCATCTAGTATGTATAAATAACCCCATATATACCTTCCCAAATTGCTCGCTTTGTACATGTTAAGCCCACCCAGCATGCTAAGTGATATGATGTGATATTTTATATAACATTCTTGGCAACTAACTGTGTGAGAATTAGTATTATTGAACATATGGTGGCCGTGAAGTGAAAGGTAACTATGCTTGCTGACTGGGATATTTCAACACAGTAAATATAGCACATTCTACCGTCTTTTAAGTGATAACATCAGCAAATTCTGTTGTGAGTTTCACTGCTTATAAAACTAATACCTCTGGTTACAAAATACAGTCCTATTGAGGCTGCTTCACCAGCTCAAATTTGGTCACTTTCTCTGGAATTGATATCACGGGTGAAAAATTTCATCCAGATTTCTTAGTTTTACTTTGAAATAGCTGCTAGAATAATTCTACCTTCGGCCGCCTAAACAATGTGATGACTTTGAAAAGTTCATTGTGCAGTCTTGTCACCAAGTAATTCTATCTATCTAGGTACCTAACATGTACTATACCAGATATCTCACTTGATGCCAGATGCTATGCTTGGAAAGATATTCAACTCAAGATACCATATGCTTTGTATAGCCTATATACATGTATTTGTTTTAGAATCACAATCCTTAACCATCTTCCTATTGCATAATTGTCGATTTTAGCTTCTTGTTTGAAGGAACGGAATCTACATGCAACAAATACATGAAGCAGATTTGTGTGAGGTATAGGCATAGTCGTACCACAAAACTAAATACAAATACACCAATACACCAATACACCATCAATATGGTAACATACCAGTGCAAGGAGACTCTCCAGAGATCCTGTAAATGTGGTAATCAGTAATCCAGACAGTCACCACTAGCTGTTATTATCCTTTCGTCTACCATGTAGTAGATATTCAATCTGAAGGAGTAAAGTGTAGCATATGCGACATGTGTATATGGTACACTTGAGCTAAGTTTATCTATAATATAACTAGATAAAGTGTGGAGCATTGCATAGTGCTTAGAGCTCAGGAATAAAGGAGGTGTGGCTTAAATGCATAATGGGTGGAGCATCCAATATTGACAGGTGTTGATGTGCACTGATAGCTACAGTCTCTTAGACCATGTCCATGGACTGATAATTCCTTACCTATTCAACGAACAGTAAAATACTAACTACCTTCCACATTCACCGTACACTATATTACGCATGCCTATTGCATATTATGCAAATCTGTTAGCTGTCTATATTGAGGTGGTGTGATAAATTCCTACTCACACATTCACCTCAATGGCCATACATTGAGGTTGTTTGACACCAACTAGATGACACTTGGTTGACAAAACAGTTGACAATAATGTGCTTGCACTCAATGATTAGACTCATCAAAGATTCATAATTAATTTTTATCGGTAAAGTGTGTCTGTAGGTATAAAATCATATAATAGCCAAGGAGTTTTATACCAAATGCTCTGAAAGCTTGGAACCAGTGTTAGAGTGAGGATATACATGTACATGGGCATACAGAATGTACTCACTTCTAGCCTTGAGCCTATAGACTGAGTGACTGAGTATTACCTTGAACTTGCGGGTGCAGTACCCACCCCCTTTGTTTCACTATCAGCACTGCTTGGAACTCAGGCACACACTCATAGTTTGACATGTTTTTAAGCTGATAACTGTTTACAGGTTAGAGAGTCAGTAACTGATTATTGTAGTGCAGCTAATGATTTCTTGTTGATCCATAAAGTGCTGTCAATCGCAATCAAATTCATAAACAAGCAGGTTTTTGGAGTTGTCATATTTTGACCTCAGATGAAGGATAATTCCACCTCTATGCAGAGGAATAACCATTAGCATATAACCACCTTATTAAAGAAATCTTCAAAAATTACTTTTGAATGAGCAACAGGAAGTAAATGCTGAGTGAAACAACTTGTCTTCTACGACAGCCTATACCTACGACAGCCTATACCTATGACAGCCTATACCTACGACAGCCTATACCTACGACAGCCTATACCTACGACAGCCCATACCTACGACCGCCCATATCTACGACAGCCCATACCTACGGCAGCCTATACTTACGGCAGCCTATACCTACGACAGCCTATACCTATGACAGCCTATACCTACGACAGCCTATACCTACGACAGCCTATACCTACGACAGCCTATACCTACGACAGCCCATACCTACGACCGCCCATATCTACGACAGCCCACACCTACGGCAGCCTATACTTACGGCAGCCTATACCTACGACAGCCTATACCTACGACAGACTACACCTGCGACAGTGTAAACCTAATCAGTAGGTTAATCTCTGCATCAACATGAATTATTTTAACTCAAATGATGCAGCTTGTTATTCATTACGTCTGGTAACTTCCTAAAAAAAAGCAACACATAGGCCCCATTCCATAGCAATTCACTGACTTGTACCGTAGCAGTTCAACAAAATTTTATATTTACTCAAATGCAGTGAGACAAAACACTGTATTCAATGTGACCTTGAAGCCCAACTTTGCAATCATAAAAAGCTTTATAGCACACTAAATTGTGGAGTAAATCTTTCAATTTATTCAGTATTATTTTTGAACCAATTTACAGGAAATTGTACTCGATTTCGATTTCATAACGAAAAGAAACAAATTTACCTGAAACTATAGATTCGTCAAATGAGCACTTGAAGAATGTCATCTGTTGAACATACATACATTGTAAGTACTAGATTGAATAGAAGAATATTGGTGCTCAAAGTGAAAATAAGACAACTCCAAAAATCTTACATATACATTATTTAAAATCTGCAGTCAGAGAAAAGACAACTTATATTGCAATGTTTACAGTCATGATATTTGCGTGTAGACATTGCAATACCATAAATTTTTAGGAAGTTGATGGTTGGTTCAAAGACTACTATTAATAATGTCTTTAGTTCTGCTATAAACCTGCCTATTCTTTCAGAGGTCAAGCAGTTTGCAGTCTGCAGGACTTCGGAGCGAATTTAATTCAGTTTTAGTCAAAGACCTCTAACCCAACGAGTGACACAGTAAACCTCTTATGATTCAGACCATTGTTAGCAATATGGGATGAGTTCAATTCCTGTAGAACCCTTCTAATAAGATACGTACATTTGTATATAAACACACACAAACAACTGCCTGTCAACTATGTGCCTTAATTACACGTATTATAGATGTAGATGCATTATAGATGTAGATGTATTACAGATGTAGATGTATTATAGATGTAGATGTATTATAGATGTAGATGTATTATAGATGTAGATGTATTACAGATGTAGATGTATTACAGATGTAGATGTATTACAGATGTAGATGTATTATAGATGTAGATGTATTATAGATGTAGATGTATTATAGATGTAGATGTATTATAGATGTAGATGTATTACAGATGTAGATGTATTACAGATGTAGATGTATTATAGATGTAGATGTATTATAGATGTAGATGTATTATAGATGTAGATGTATTACAGATGTAGATGTATTATAGATGTAGATGTATTATAGATGTAGATGTATTATAGATGTAGATGTATTATAGATGTAGATGTATTATAGATGTAGATGTATTATAGATGTAGTTGTATTATAGATGTAAATGTATTATAGATGTAGATGTATTATAGATGTAGATGTATTATAGATGTAGATGTATTATAGATGTAGATGTATTATAGATGTAGATGTATTATAGATGTAGATGTATTATAGATGTAGATGTATTATAGATGTAGATGTATTATAGATGTAGATGTATTATAGATGTAGATGTATTACAGATGTAGATGTATTATAGATGTAGATTTATTACAGATGTAGATGTAATATAGATGTAGATGTATTGTAGATGTAGATGTATTATAGATGTAGATGTATAACAGATGTAGATGTATTATAGATGTAGATGTATTATAGATGTAGATGTATTATAGATGTAGATGTATTATAGATGTAGATGTAATATAGATGTAGATGTATTGTAGATGTAGATGTATTATAGATGTAGATGTATAACAGATGTAGATGTATTATAGATGCAGATGTGTGTAAAACGGATCAACAAATTTAGTTAAACAGCAATATTTTTCTCCTGGAATTACTTTGAATTCCTATTTATTTGTTCTGCACTGCTCACTGAGTAGATGGTGACATGAATATCTCAGGAACTGGGACTGGACAGTGAAACATCATCCTGTTCTCTACATAATGCCTCCTAATGTTTTCTAACTCTAGCATTGAAGATGTTTGGTATTGAACTGTGTCTAATAGCAAAGGATGACAACTCCAAGATAAAATTTACAGTATTGCGCTTCCTTTAACCACCTTGCGTTAGGCCTAAGACAAGCTGGTGAGATGGATGAATCAGCAGATATTGACAGAGATTAGAGGCAGGTTTATAGACATAGGGTGGCATACATTTCCAGCTTCGTCGTACGGACAGAAATATCTAATTCCAGGCTATTAAAAGCAAATATAGGACTAGAATATTGTCGCACAGCATGATAATGTCTGACTTTCAGGTGACACTCAGCCATTGCACCACATACACTAGGAACTACTAGATTCAGCTGCATAACTGAACTAGTCAAAACTAGACTGTAGATTGCCTTGCTATAGCCCTAAAGCCAAAATTCACAAAATTGACGTCACTGTAACTTTTGCTGTATCTGCAAATCCGGGGCAGATCTTCTCCTGGTTTGATTTCTGTACAGATGTTTATATTACTACACCAGATGCTCCAAGTGAGTAGTTCTGCAGGGGAAATAGACTCCTAGTTAAGCTAAACGTTAACTATCTAGATGACTAAGCTTAGAGAAGATAGAAGTGTTTTTATCACAAAAGGAAGCTAGACAAGGATAATACAATAATTAATAGAAATTTTATATCAGTCTTGAAGGATTACAGATTGACTTAATATGTACATTGCTTCATTTCAGTTCAAAGACAGATGGGCATGTTGTGTTTTAACAATACATTTTTGTAATTATGTAAAGAAAGTTTTAGTCGATGCCTCTACATCATGTTTTACATCTAATTTACTTATTACTTGCATTATAATATAATACCAAACTTTAAAATTCTAAACAATTAAGATAGATGAACAAATAAGTTTTGAGACATTTCCCATGACTTCATAGACTTCATTGTGGGTTAGTAGTTACATTATTCTGACCTGTGGGCTATTTTTAGCCTGCTGGTCACACTGTTTCCTACATCATCACTAGATAGTTGACGAACCTTTACCAAAAGCTTTATTTCAATTTCTACTCCAAACTGGTTATGGAGAAGATAGATGAAGGCAACATTAGCTACTGCAAGAGTTAGTGTCCTCGTGACCTTTTGAACAGACCTGGGTTGCAAATAACGCTCCCAAGATGGCTGTCCGGCCTAGGCCAAAGGGGCTATTGACCTGGGACTTTGCTTGGCCGGACGAAACCATCCCTAGCTCATCGGGACACCTGACTTCTTCGCACGAAGATGAGGATATTGCTTCTGGCCCAGGCCGGTGTGTTCGCGACTCTGTGATGGATATATGCCGGGAAATATTTTTGAAGATTAGCTTGGGTCTACAATTTAGGTCGCGGAGACACCTACTGTACTGCTTTGTATCTGGTCTGCATGTTATTTGGTCTGCACTAGTATTTAAGACTGACATGCAGGCTCTAATGGTTACAACCTACATGTATGATAGTGCATGGTGCAGTGTGATATCCAAGCTTCACTTGGAACACATAGTACGTAACACATAACGTGTAACACATAGCGTGTAACACATAACGTGTAACACGTAGCGTGTAACACGTAGCGTGTAACACATAGTCTATAACACATAGCGTGTAACACATAACGTGTAACACATAGCGTGCAACACAAAGCGTGTAACACATAGCGTGTAACACATACATTGTAGCGTGCAACACATAGCGTGTAACACATACATTGTAGCGTGCAACACATAGCGTGCAACACATAGCGTGCAACACATAGTGTGTGACACATAGTGTGTAACATAACACGTAATGTAATGCAGAGATTGAACTACGCCATGAGGACAGAAATAGGAGGATGAGTAATACAATTGATGTTTATTTCTCACTTGCGGCATACTAAATTTATGCTACAGATCATACTGTGTCTAACACTTGTAGGCACATATGGATTACATGCTTGTATGATGTCTGCCTTACATGTGAAATTTCTTTTGATTGTGATGATCTGCAGAATAATTGTGATAATCCACAGAATAACTTCCACATTCTCCCACAGAATAGAATATTTAGCTTATATTCCGGAATAAGAAAATCAATTTATGCACAATTTTGATTAATAGCATATTAAGTACTATTTGCATTAGACTCTACGCTGCTCTTTGCGCTGTATCCACTAGTATTTGCAGCTATGATTCAGGATAAAAGTGTTAAGCAGACGTAATTTGGGCTTGTGAAATATTCGCCCACTTGTGGAATAAGAAAAATAGATAGCAGCTGGTTCTGCCCACTCAACACGCTATGTCAAAATGTCTTGCATAATACTATATAATCAGGTCAGATTATATTTTGACATATGTAAATCGTCTTGATCACCGAGGTCGAAAATGATAGAAACAATTGACCTGCAGTTCTGTATGGGTGTAGTAAAACATTTCTTGTACATCACAAGCTCCATGCTGATAGTGAGACGTCCGAGCTTGTGGCTGTTTCATGCAAAATTCCTGTGCTGTCTATATAGAACTTGAAATAGCTTCAGTTCATTGGTTGGAGATGTCATTATTTTCACAGCCCGAAAATTTTGTTCGACAATGGAAGTCAGTGAGAGTTTTTGACTGAACTGGATTGTACTTGAAACTTAGACTAGTCTACTGATTAGACTTACCAATGTAGTTCTTAACTTGGAATATTATGGAGGTTTTATTCAAAAATCACTAGAATCACGTTATTCCATAAATAGGATATATTGGAGAAATGCAAAGTGGACCCAATAATGTAGAAGTTTAAGGTACTAGATGCAACCACTAAAATCGTACTAAGTATCACAGTTTTCACTTGTTTTGTTACAAGTAGGGTTTAGTAAAGTGGCATGTGGCAATCTCCAATTGGTGCAAATGCACTAGTAGAATCGAAAACTCCTTCAATGCGGTTTTCATAACTGCCTAAAATATGGAACGAAGGCTACATCGCTTTTGTTGCAGATTGCATTAAATAGACAAATTATGGCACAGCAGCTGAGGTTTAAGTGATATGACAACTTTATTTATACTGTTGCATCTAGAGTATAGGGCCTCTTCTTGGACCAACCTTCACCGCAAATGAAAGTGACAAGATGGCCGCCTGACTAAGGACAGAAGAGCCAGTGATCAGTGTTTCTCATTGGCCTGAGTTTGGATTTGGACTAGAATGGTGCCTCATGTTGTGATGGTACCTATAATCCCTATTGCAGTTTGATATAGTTGAACTAAATACAATATTTGTATTTGAAAGTGTCCACTGATTTGTACATGTACATTGTAGATGACAGATGCAGGTGGTTGCACGATTAGGGAATATCCTGAAATCCAATACTATTAATCATGAGTTGACAGAAGGCACACTTCCTTCACCCTTCTTATCCACTAATCCGTGGAAAACAGGCTATCAAAGTACTACATGGATTCACTGTCTCTGAGTGTGACCAATGATTGATTAATCGGAACTTAATGTTATACATTATCCTAAAACCTCCTCCGCTTATTATTTCTTTGCTAGAGTATTTTGGTATGAGTTATGCAACAGTACTAGAATTTTAAGCTCTTCATGTCAGACTGAATGAGCCAATCATTACCCAATTAAAGCAGCATAAACCCGGGTATTTTCTCATCCTATTAACTTGCTGTGTTGCTTAGTATTGCCCATATAGATGTATATTATGACGTCAAATACAGATGATGAGTGGAAATACCCGGATAGATTTGTTAGTTTTAGAGGATTAGTTTATAAAGATGAGGCTAAGGGTGTTTCCAGAATCTATGAATAGCATACTAAGATGTTAACTTAGATTAGCGGTTCCTGGAGGTGCATGGAGCTCGGCAGGGCATGGGTCAAACACAAACCGTGCATTGGCCTCAACTGCCCTGTATTTACTTTGACTGTCAATATGGCACTGTTGAACTAGCTACTGAAAATTTAATAATTTTCATCCGCGGAATAAATTTTTTCTGTCACAAGTTTCTAGCTTTTCTTGTTTTTAAATGGTCTATATGAATTCAATTGATCAAAGCTCGGCTCCACTACTAAACGCTGTTAGCTTCGATAGGGCAGCTCGGTTGTTGGTAGGCGTGCCTCTATGAGCGAGGTGTAGTACCAGCCTACCACTGGCTTCTATTAACATCCAGTCAATAAGCAAAGCAGATTTTTTATATTTTTGTGTAATTTAAGTCGTTGCATCTAATGTTAGCCAATCCAGTCCATGACACCGGGAGGCGGTGGGGTGAAAGGAACAACATGTTGATCTTTGCATCAGGAGAAAAAGTAGCAAGCTGATTCTCTCTAGAACGAGGCACCATCAGCCAAAAGAGGACAGACGACCTCCAGTGTAGCCGGGCCTTAATTTTGGCTAGACAGTGTTGTGGACTCAAAGTTTTAGTGCCCGCCCTACCCTGTTCGACACATACATATCACTCTTAGACTCTAAATAACTTTGATTTTACAAGCAGTTTGACACTTTATGAGCATACTGAAGGCGACCTCCCTGCAAGGTCTGACAAGGTTTCGTTTCTCAGAGAAAGTAGTCAGTTTTTGCTTAGAAAGAATAGCGATATCCCTTGGTGGTTCCAGATAATACATGTTTGTTACTGGAAATTTTGAGGCGCACATGAACATGCGATGAAACATACATTAATTACATAGACAAAATTGTGTACATTATATGAAGAAATAGCGGAGCAAGTGCACATTTTAGTATGTACATTTTTTTGTAGTATCAACCATGAATATAACATGAAGTACAAGTAAATTCACCAATTGTATTACATACATGTACGTTATTTTCCATGTGGAGATAGCATACAATCATGTAAACAGATGTGGGGAGTTATGATTCCATGCTTGATAAGATAAATATAATAAACAAAGTGCAGGAATGTGGAAATTATATTTAAGGTATTTAAATGAACATACACATATGCCACTAAGTTTAACTTTATTGAGTTTGCTAAACACAAAGGTCGCTGTACTAGCGGTGCAGTAATGAAAATTGTCCCATATACATGTAGTATCGTTAGAGTGTCCCATATACATGTAGTATCGTTAGAGTGTCCCATATACATGTAGTATCGTTAGAGTGTCCCATATACATGTAGTATCGTTAGAGTGTCCCATATACATGTAGTATCGTTAGGGTGAAGCAATCATGAAACCTTAATACAAACCATATTTTTTGAAATTATTCATTGAGCTCAGTAGGTCTACAAGGTTTTGATGGGAATAAAGGATTATTTGGAGACAATTTTTAAGTGTATTGGACTCAATACTAACAACTATGATATGAACTGTATTCTACTAGCAGCTTACAAACACATTATAGTTCTTTCATCTTTTACACTCTTTATCTTCATAGAGCAAGTATTATTGAGAAAAGACTGCATAATACTCAATTTAAAAAGTTTCAATACTTTTACATACCCCAATTTTTCAACTATCACTGTAGGTTTAGCGTATAAACTTAGTTTTTAGATTCTGCTAGTTAATCTCAAAAAAGGAAGTTCACCCGATAAGCATCTCCGACTTTCACTTATCAGATTTTCATCGGCTTGTTACTTAAAATATCATATTATTCAAAGCAGGAAGACTTGTGTACAACTGGTGGTATCGCCACATGGCTTGTGGCTCTGAATACATCATGGCACTAACTCATAGGAAGAAAGTCACCAAGATGGATGATGTTTTAATAGAAGATTACACAGCTTACTGTACTATATAAATGGAGGCTCTGCTACTGATTGTCATTAAACAAAACATTGGCTATCAGACAAGTTCTCTATTGGAATCAATACAGTAATCTAACCGAGGTATGTAAGTCTCCAAAATGGCTTGCTTAAATAAAGTCATTTTTGTAGGCAAAAATAAATTAATTTACTCCGCTAAAAACTCTTATCTTGGTTCTACGTATAGTTGTTGCACCTAATTATTAATAAGTCGATAATTGATTTCAATGAGAACTACTAGAATCATATATACATGTATGTATTTTTTGCGCATGTTTACAATTTTAACAATCAGCCTACCATATTTTTATGCATGGTAAACTAAATGTACATGTACATGCACATGTATTTCTATTTTAGAATGAATAAAGTATTTGTGAGCCTAGCTCTTATTGCGGTCCTGGCAGCTCTCAGTCATGGGAAACCCGTAGGGGAGAGTAGTTGGAGGCAACAAAGCTCTAACTATAATTTTGATTTGGAGAATATCTGGGACAAAACGAAGAATGGGAACAGCAACGGGAACGAAAACAAAGAAAGTAAGTTAACTAAGTACTGTATGGGTCACCGTACCTTCTCCATGAAAACATCTTCTTACCCAGCTACTTAATTTTCAGTTGCAGTAAAAAGTGAATGCCTAAAGCTAATGTGAGCAAATATTTCAAAATTTCAAAATTAGATTTCCAACCTTCAAAAAGCTATCTGAACTATGCTAAATACGTGATTTTAATTAGGTGGGAGTTACCCTATCTTCAATTTGGTGGTGACAAATATTTCAATTATAAAAGTTGCATATTGTGGAGGTACACTGCAGTAAACTATAATAATAACTGACGGTAGCTGAAAGTTCAGGTGAACTTCAAAATAGCTTACAATAAAGTAAAGAGGAGACAACTCTTATTTTCTGACACACTTCAACTTTTAACTAACACTCTTGCACTTTTAAATTGTAGACAGTAATAACAACGGAAATATGAATGGCAATGGAAATGATGGGAAAGGAAATGGTAACACTAATGGAAACAGGTAGGTGCATGTTTTGATTAGCCAATGTGCTTGAAGAGAGTAAGAGAGAGAAGAGCCACGCAGTGTCACAATAATATAGCTTCTGACAATAACACTGCAGTCGCCAGTCAGTAATGTTGGTCATGACAATGATAACATTGCTAATATATAATGATGTAAAGTATAGTGTTACATAGTTAGTAGTTACACATATTTGTGCTGCACTTGCACTGATTAGTGTAGCCTTGTCAGGGAGTACGGCGAGAAATACAATCAGTACCAAGTCTGTGTGATTGAACGTTATAGCACTAGCTGCTTTTGGTAAATTCTTATAACCTGGTATTTGCACTGTTGATTTTAATTTAGCAATGATGGCAATAGCAATGGAGGTGACAATGGTAATGCAAATTCTGGCGCTGACAATGGTAATGCCAATGGAAATGGGTGAGTTGATAACTAATCATATTGCCAATGATTAAAATATACATGTAATATTTATATATGCAATGATTTGAATTTCCTATTGCTAGGTTACATTTGAGACAATTATATAAAATGTTTTCAACTGCAGCAATGAGGGAAGTTCCAATGGAAATTATAATGGTAATGGAAATGACGGAAACGAGAATGGAAATTACAATGGTAATGTGAACAATGGAGATGGCAATGGGGGTGATAACGGGAACGTCAATCATGGAGATAAAAATGGAGGAAACAACGGAAATATGAATGATGGATCTGACAACGGAAATGGAAATGGCAATGGTGAGTTACCAAATGAGTTTGAATATTATTTTGTAAGTATAAAATCTTGATAAAACAGTATGGGGTGTGCATTTATACTAACAACCAACAAACAGGTGTATTATAGCTCCATGTCAGTGATTATCAACAACACAGCTTATCCTAAATTAAGGTCAATCCCCGAAGTTCATCTGCTTTTGGGGGCTGAGGTTTTACAAAAAAATTAAATCAAACGTTTAAAATCTCATCTATGCTTATGTGTCTTTGTTCCATTCTCTAATATTTTCTATTTGCTCTTCTAAAATTCAAGTTTGACAAATCTTAGGCTACTGACATCATCGATGTCACTGGTGGAATTCAACATGGCTACAGTTTTATAATAATATTTGAATATATTTATCTTTGTTCAGAAAATAAAGGTGACAATAATGGAGGTAGTAATGGCAATGGAAATAATGGTCATGCTAATGGAAATGGAAATGGAAATGAAAACAATGGAAATGGAAATGGTAACAGCAATGGTGGCGACAACAACGGTTCTGGAAATGGCGTCTACAACGGGAACAAGAATGACGGTGCTGATAACGGAAACTTGAACGGCATTGAGAACAATGGAGATGGAAACGGGCGAGACAATGGCAATGGTAAGTTTAGACTAAGAACGTATGACATTAACAAGCTTATAAGAATTTGTTGCTAAGGAAATATAGCTGGAATTATTTGGATCTGTCATTCCGGTAAGAAGCATGAAATATTTTGTTTACATAGATGTACATTAGTATGCCTATATACTATGTTAATCAAGTGTTATTGGCTATCAAGGAATTCCATCAAATTTAATGGCTTGTCCAGTTGGTCTGTCCAATGGGTTAAGTACATTGAAACTTGCTTAATTCAAACTCCAAGGAACCGCCATAATTGGTTTGAATTAGGCCTGAGTTTGAATTGTAAAATCACTTACTTAGTTAAGTTATTGTATAGTGCTCAGCAGGTTCCAAGGCTAATAGTTTGAACTAACCCAACTTTCGAATTAACCGAGGCTTAAGTGAGTTCCACTGCATATACAAATGCATTTGAAGGTGTATATTCATCCGCTGTATTACAGGAAATGAAGGTGACAGTAACGGCAATGTAAATGGAGATGGAAACAATGGAAGTAACAATGGTGGATACAATGGTAACGACAATAAAGGAGATGGCAATGGTAATGCTAATGGTCTAAGTAACAATGGTGATAGAAATGGAGGCAGCAATGGGAATGGTAAGTGAAGCGATAGTCACCTTACAATAATTGTCCACTTTATGGAACTATGAAAGAAGGTTGTGCAAGGAAGCACAGTTAATGCAAATAATACTGTTACTCGCGTCTTACAACATTCCAACTTGAAACTTAGAGTACTAAACTGCATGGAGGTACATATTTTTTAGTGTAAATTTTGTTCTCATAGGCAATGAAGGAAGTTCGAATGGAAATAACAATGGTAACACTAATACTGGTAACAACAACGGAAAGGGCAATGGTAACAGCAACAACGGAGATAGCAATGGGAATGGTAATGGACATAAGAACACTGGTGATAGCAATGGATCAGGAAATGGCGGAAGGTGAGTGAGATGCGTTAGATGTGCGCATTCAAAACTTTACACCATCGTACTCAAAAGTTTGATAAGACCGTCAATGATAATAATGGGTATATGCACTCCACAAGTAATCACAGCATGGGTAAGGTGGGGGCGAGTACCTTCTCTTTAGGGAGTGAATCGAAGTGCACATGATCATTGTTTATTTAATTTTAATTTAATTGTTTATTAAATTAATATAATGCTTGATCACTCTTCGTTGTCTCACACTTCTCCCCTTACTCCTACACCTAGTATTATTATTGTGAGCCCATGTAGTCTCTGTAGCACAAACTGTTGTATTTAATATAATGCAACCTACCAATTGGGAAAAAGATAATGCGGGTAAATTATGTGAAATATTGTATGACGTCGTGTATCTGATCATTTTTGCTGATCTATTTACAATATTTTCACGGAGATGCTCCGGGATGAGCAGCGTGGGATGAACAACAAAAAAATCTGAATTAAGGAGTGGACCGAGCAACAATGGGCTGACTACACTAAGCTTGTCCAATTAGATTCAGTCCAACTAGTCATTTAGTTTCTATTACTACTGGGATAATTGCTTGCAGAAATAAGGGTGATGGAAATGGCAATGGTAATGGAAGCCACAATAAGGGTGACTCTAATGGCAGTGGAAATGGAAATGACAACAATGGTGACGGCAACGGTAGGTCTGATATAAGGAAACTTGTCAGCAATTATCAGACAGTTCATTCACTCATTTGCAATGAAATATTTTTTTCATATTTCACTTATTTTTGCGAAGTAGTGGTAAAATAGTTATACATGTAGATTTGACTATATTTAGATTGTTCCAATATCTAATCTTTTCTGGAGTAAGGATATTTTATGTGTGAGTTGTGAAAAAGACTCTTCTCTGACACCAGTCTTTGCCACGGGAAAATTTTACATAAAGTACAATCACGTAATTTTATACAAACCATGGACTTATTGTGCATTGAATGTTGCGTTACCAGATACAAAACCAAAGATTTTGGCATTAAGATGCATGGCATGTAGGTGTAATAATGTCAGCCTACAGCGGCCATATTGGACATGTGTATGACAGCGGCCATATTGGACATGTGTATGACAGCGGCCATATTGGACATGTGTATTTACATGAATAAGGTTACATATCACTTTAAACAGAAAACTGTTTTGAAATAAGTTTAGAAAGAATATTTATGCTAAATGTTGATTTTTTAGCATAGAAAGTTATCATAAAAATGCTTGCCTGTTCAATTCATTTATTTCATTTTCAAAACTCTTAAAATTATGATAATCAATTTTTGCCAGGAAATGGTAATGGCAGTGGTAACAGAGGTAGAGGCAATGGCAGAGACAGTGGTAACAATAACTATGGCCACAGAAATGGTAATGGGGGAGGAAATGGAAATACTGGGTCAGACAATGGAGTATCCAGCGGCAACGGAAATGACGGAAGTGATAATGGAAATGCCATAGGAAATGGTAGGAAACAAGTCTATTTATGTCAAATTCAACTTGTGCTGTACATCATGTGGGTATTCAGCTGAATAATCATAATTATGTTAGTTTTCGGTGCTATTTATACAAGGAATTTGTCTTTGAGCAGTCAGAGACTTGCTTCACATTGATGAGAATACCAGACCCTGACTAAGGTTTGAACCAGGGGCCTCTATGGCACCTAATAGTCTAGCATAGGGGACAGTACACCTTGTCTAGCCATTACACCAGCTCAGCTATCTTTAGCAATATTTTGTATCAGATAAAATGGTCAAAAACTTCATAGTAAATTTTGCTTTCTTTTTACCCTAATGATTACTAACTTACAAGTACATGCTGCTGCAGGTATATTAGCATTGAAATATTTTACACTCAAAATTTGGATTTACACCCCCATGGCATTAGCTTCATTGCTAAATTGCCGCTCCTAGCCAGTCATGCCTTATGTAAAATTTTAAAACAGAATATTGGAGTGAAATCTTATAATATAGGAAATAATGGACATGGAAACGGCAGAGACAATGGCAATGGTAACAGAGGTAACAACAATGGTAATGATGGAGGCAATGGAAATACTGGTGATGACAACGGTGTGTCAAATGGAAACGGCAATAGTGGTAGCAATAATGGCAATAACCAAGGAAATGGTAACATAGGGTCAGGAAATGGTAACAAAGGTGGTAGCCACAACAATGGTAGAGGCAATGGTGGTGACAATGGAAATGGAAACGATGGACGAAAGAATGGAGGAGTTAATGGTAATAACATGATAAAAGAATGATTCTTGTTTCTTAAATTTTTCCTTGAAGCAATAATATGAATATGCGAACCACTATCAGAATAAAAGCGTTATTTTAGTCTTAAACCACTATATTTAGGTAATAAGAACAACGGAAACAGGAACGGCCAAGGCAACGGTAACTCAAATGACGGAGATTATAATGGAGGAGAGAATGGTAATGATAATCAAGGAAATGGTAACGGTGGATCAAACGGAAATGGTAACGGCGGAGATGGAAATGGTCGAGCCAATGGGAATGAGAACGAGGGTAACAGAAATGGTAAGCTTGATAACTCTTTAGAGTTAAAGCATGTACCCATAATATTAATCTCTCTAATTTTAATTACTGTCTAATATTAATTGAGGTTTTAATTTAAATAATTTCAAAATACAATAAAGTACATAAAGCCTAACAAAAAATTTTAATCTGCGAAAAAAAGTTTTGTAACTGAATTAAGCGAGTCCATGAAGATTGTTAACTCATTTTTATCATTTCAAGGTGGCAAAAATGGAAACGACAACAGCGGTGATGACAATGGCGTTGCCAATGGAAACGGGAACAATGGCGACAGGAACGGACGAAGAAATGGTAATGATAACAATGGTCATTACAATGGAGCTAGAAATGGTAAGTAGAAAACATTACAATAGAGAGATTACTATATTAGAACTTGCCCTGAGGCTGTCATTACTGGAAAATTACCTATTTAGCTACTTGATGATACAATTCGGTTGTATGTTAAGATGACTGCACATCCAGTGTTGTAGGGTAGCTAGAACTAAGATTTAAATTACAATGAGCCAGCTACTGACTAAAAAATTAGACAAGGTTTCGTCAGTGGTAACCATAGTAACGGTGGTATACTAATTCTAGGCAATGAAAATAATGGAGATGGAAACGGCAGTGGCAACGGAAATGACAACGACGGTAACAACAATGGCATCAAAAATGGAAACCACAATTCTGGAGACAACAATGGAAGGAGAAACGGAGGAAATAACGGAGGAAACAACAATGGTCAAGATAATGGAAACAAAAACAGCGGAAGCAATAACGGTGGCGGAAATGGTAGAAACAACAACGGCAATGGAAATGGCCGTACAAATGGTAATGGAAATGGAGGAGATAACAACGGTAGAAATAACGGAGTCCATAATGATGGTGACAATAATGGAGGGTATAATGGAAATGTGAACGAAGGAAATGATAATGGTGTAGGCAATGGCAACGACAACGGTGGTAATAGCAACGGTGTAAACAATGGAAATATTAACCAAGGAAATAGAAATGGTGGGAAGAATGGCCGACGTAACACTGGTGATAAAAATGGCGGAACCAATGGTAACAACAACTCAGGAAATAAAAATGGCGGCAATAATGGAAACTCAAATGATGGGAATGGAAATGGAAGAATAAATGGCAATGGAAACCATGGAAATAACAATGGTAAGTATTATAGCTATTATCAAACTATACATTTTTAAAAATATTGCATTGTCTAATAAAATTATTCCACAAGTAAAGAAATAGATTTAATAGTTGAAGTGTTGTGTAGGTTGAGGTGACAGACAATTTCATCAATTACTGATTGCAATGTTTCAGGTGGTGACAATGGAAATGCTAATAATGGTGATGACAATGGAGGCTACAATGGTAACGAGAACATCGGTAATAACAATGGAGGGAAAAATGGCAATGGAAATACTGGAAGCGACAATGGGGGATATAATGGTGAGGCATCCTTGTTAATAAGCTCTGTCAGCTGTTATAATATACGGCATTACCATTGACAGTTTGACTCTCATTTTACTAGAACTAGGGCTAAGCATTGATAACTCTTTAGGTAAATCACTTACTGGAGTAGAAATAGACACGATGTGCCTAGATACCTAAATGAAATGTGTTTTATCTTTACGTGCCCTCGCAATTTATTCCATTTGATCTGAAACCCAAGTATTTCAACAAAAAGCCGAAATTATGATGTTTAAACAAGTTGACAGTTGTGCAATTCCAAATGGCATGCAGGTACAGTGTTGCTCAGAAAAGGTTTCTTCACTAACTTCTGTGGCTAAGAAGAAGTGAAATTTAAATTTTCAGGAAATGGTAACGATGGCAATGGAAATGGACAGCACAATGGAAACTTTAATGAAGGCAATGGAAATGGAAATGATAATGGCAATGGGAATGATGGAAACAAAAATGGTGGAGGTGTGTAGTTTTATAAATTCTAAAGAATAGTATGCATAGCTTCATGATGGATTAGCCTAAGAGTTTTGGTTTCCTGTTTCGGTGTGCAAGTGGGCGGACAGTGAGCACCGAGAGTTGACCCTTGCTGCTTGGAAAAATACTGCATTGACTTTGTGGTGTCAGGGGACAAACTATTTAGTTTTACTAATACCTGGTAAAATATGTGCATGTATAAAAGCGTTAAATTGTTCTCCAATGTTACACCAATTTACGACTTTAAAATTCATAAAAATTGCTGTCAATAAGAGGGATTGGTCTCAAATGTGTTGCATTTTCATTATAACAGACACTTAATTAGTGTAACTTTATTTGTAGGAAATGGAAACGGAAATTCTGGAGATGGAAATGGTGCCAACAATGGCAATGGAAATACAGGAAGCAACAATGGTGGAAGTAAGTCCTTTTAAATAATACATGCATAAGCAGTAAATAAAAAAATTAATAATTCTTAAAAAAAAATCTGTATGGGAAGTTTAGTGCATATTGCATAGTTATTATACTGCCATTATAAGGTCGAAATAAATATTACTAAATACCTTTAATGAGTCAAAATTCCATTCGCAATATATTTTAATTTTTTCTTATTATTCATCCTTTTAAAGACAATGGAAATGGCAACACTGGCACAGGAAATGGTGTTGGAAACGGAAATAATAATACCGGGTCCAATAACGGTTCAAACAACGGAAATGGGAACAGCGGCAGCAACAACGGCACCGGTGAGTATCCACAATCTTTGCTGCCCAAAGAATTTTTGTTTTTATTTCTGATTGCAGTTTTTGGTAAAATTCAAGCGTTTTGTAAATATTTTAAGGTTGCAAATGTCTCGAAACTTGGCCATAGAAATTCTGTTGAGATCACATGAAATCTAGTTAGTTAGTTTACTGAGTTAGTTGAGTTTTGGGATATGCCCAAATAATAGAGTTCCTCCATCATAATTGTAAAAATTAATCTCAACAAATATCGCTCTAGACAGCATCCTTAGCCTAAACATGAAAGCTAGGAAAGATTAATCTTCAATTTTAATTTGGGTTCATCTTGTTTTGTTTTTTGGACATACTAAATTACCTATTGAGATTAAAATTCATGTATTTAAATGTTTTAGGCAATGGAAATAATAACAACACTGGAAAACCAACCGATTATAAGTATAAACCTGGTGCATGGAAAAGATTCTCTCAGAGAGATTATTCTTCCAGAAGTTAATAAGCTGCTCTAGCTGCTATTGAACAACTATAGCAGATATAATATAATATATAGTGTATGACTTTCTATATTTTTGTTATGCTGTTTGAACCACTAAATGGCAACAGAAGTGTGCTGCATTGTTTTTGCTTTCTTTTATTTTCGCTACAAATTTTTAGTTTTCTCTATTGTTTTCTAGTTTCTTATTGTAATAGCTGAAAGAATATTTCACATGCTAGTAGAATGCGTCTATAGATTTTGATTATCAGAGTGTCACCAAATAGATGATATTGATTATTGGTGCTACCTCATAATTTACTTGTAAAAGAAAGTTATATCTTGACATTGTATGTACCTCTTATAGATGAGGCGTTTTCTCTATATTATCTTTACCAAAGGTTTATTGGAAACAGCATACTTGTAATAATATTGTCATAGATTATTTTAATCCTAGTGGCTACGTTTTCACATAGTTTGTGTTATTGTTTGCTTGTTAATAATAAAATTAACGTTGGTACATTGTGTAAACTTCTACACTAACAGACTTTGCATGTGTGAATATTACATCGACAATAATTCAGTATGGGTTAGCTACAGCTGTAGCTTTGTCACAGCATCGCCATATTAACATCTACATGCGCATGGTGTACTGTATGTTTCTAATTCACATGCATAATATGGTATCATGCTAAAGAATAAATTACAAGTGTCTGTTGCATTTAGTTAGTTCTCTGATAAAACTTACCAGTTTTCTTTGGACAATTTTCCATCTTCCTCTATTTCATTCTGTTAGTAGCATCCAATCTTTCTTTGTCACACCTTCGGCTTTCATATCTCCTCTTACTAGTTAGACATTCTGCTATTACCTGGTGAGAAAGCAATGATCTAAATAGATATTTTACTAATTATGTACGTTATTTGTTTAGAAGAGATATGAAGGAACTTTGCAAACATATACAATGTAAATCAAACACAGAGATTACTAATTATATTTTTGAATCAATCTTGAATAAAAGCAGGTACACATAAATGGCAGCACATAACAACCCATGGCGGCATAAGACAGCGCATGACAGCATATGAAGTGCATGACCGCGCATGAGAGCGCGTGACCACGCATGACCACGCATGACAGCGCGTGACAGTGCATAGCAGCACATAACAGTGCATGGCAGCATGTGACAGCACATGTCAAAGTAGGAAATCAATGATCAATGGGGATTCACTTAAGTTTATAAAATGAGTTGGAAGTTATCTTCTCTGATACCATCTACTTAATGTACATGTACATCTTTGTTCTTCCTAGATGCATCAAGATCTAATAATTAAGTACATGTACATGACTGTACTGTGCGAATATTGTTCAGTAGATGGTGAGGTAAGACAATGACCATCTCATAGCAAATGAATATAGCAACAATTGCCTGATATGAGTAGTCTAAATCATTTATAAGCAGCAATGCTTTTATAGGCTATGCAGTTATATAATTACAATCCCATTACAGGATTGTACTGTACCTACCTGGCTGATTTATTTATACTACTACACAAATAAACATTATCAGTGGGTAGAGTAATTACCTGATACCTCTATATACATTATTCTGTGCACTCTTGTATGTATAGTAGCCATTAGAATACACACATGAAGGTAAAGTGTAAATTACTTGTATCACTGTATAATATTATCAAATGTGTGATAGTGACAGGTGTGTAAAGGACACTACTTGTTCTAGGCTCCATAATCTTTTATTCACAGATGAATTTTAGGTAGTAAAGTGAATCTTTTGGTGGTGAATAGACCAGAGACCCTATCACACTTTAATAGAGGTTACATGGTACTGTGGTAATGCAATTTGACACCCCTTCATGGTTACCAGGAAAGATTTTGTAGACGATGACATATACATGTACATTGCATTTGAATTATATAATACATGTATCATCTTATCATTAATTGCTAAATAAAATGCTACATGTAAGTATACTCTATAACGTATATTACAATGTAGGCCTACATTGTATGTATTTAATCTGCTATTAGTATAGCACTTTCGTGTTTGTAGGCTTATGGGAACTTGAGTAATGGCAGGTCTGGGTTCTCAGGCTACGGTATTATGACTCCCCTCCAGCTGAGAACATGTGAGATAGCCATTGTTCCTAGCCCAAACTTAAACAGGAGGAGTCGCTTTCTCTATATTTTATTGGTTGGTTCTAACTGTTAGTATAAGGTATTATTCTACATGACTGTGTAATACTTTTTACTAAGATGCTTCAGCTATTCGTTCTCTATAAAGCATTCCATCGCGGTAGCATTAGCATCACTAACAGCATTAGCAGCAGCACAAACTGTAGTGTTGGTATTTACAGCAGTATCTTTATTTATAAATCATCACTTTTTTCTATCTTTCAGTTTAGGCAGCATTATTCAAAGGTAAAGTATAGAATTTGAATGATACCTCTAGGAGTTGAATAAACCCACTATAATATTGCAAACATTTTATAAGTTCGCTAAATATTCTGGGGGAGTAAGCAGATTTATCATTGGAAGATGGCTCTGTATTTAAATTAAATTTTATACAACTTTAGATTTATATTGTGTACCTGATGGTACGAGGTGAGAAGTATTTTGGAATAGCTAACACTGTAATTATTTCATTGGTGATGTTTGCTGTTGGTGATGGAACAATTGATTCTCCTCAGTTTACGTAACATGAAATACCTCACACTCTTAATAGCTCGCGTTTTTAAACAAATTTAAATTGGTTCCTCTGAGTTAGCTAGTTTATGGTCTACAACAATTACGCGAAAGGGGTGCTGTAATAACAAATGTGATACATGTACTAAACATAACATATCATATTATACATCATTACATGTACATGTATATTATAATATAGCATACATACAATTTACTGTATATTATAGTATATAATCCAATATACATGCACACATAGAGTACAATAAATTATTTTATGTGGGCGTCATTGGATTATGTAATTAGGTTTATTGTTGATATTCTATTGTTTTAGATAGAAATTATATCCCTGGAAGAGATACACACCTATTGTACATGTACACCCACAGTTCAGCATGCCTGTAAGTATTTATTGGTTAGAAATGTTTAGTTTTATTATCAGTCTATTGCCTATACATAACACTTACAATACTGCAGGTATAAAATGTTAGTAGCACTATGGACTAGCAGTAGAATACGTGACTGCAGCAAGCAAGTAATTGTATGTGTTGCTAGTTCTGCCAATGTGGTCTCTTAACTTTCAATGATGAAATCGCTTGTTATTAGTTAGTAAGCCTACACGTTAGTTTATCTCATATCCTGTATCAAAATTTACATGGTTCTGCCGGTGCTGCCGATGCTGCCGGTGCTGCCGGTGCTGCCGGTGCTGCCGGTGTTTGTAAAGTTGTTTAAAATGCAATTTAAGGGTAATTATCTTTCAATATCCATATAACTGTGTAAAGTTGATGGATCAATGTAGCCTACTAGTCTTGTGATTCTATTATTTATTGCTAACAAGTTAGGCTATGGGGATGTATACTATAAAGTTAGGCCCAGCCTCTTAATACTGACCACTTGGTTATGAACACAGGCTAACATTCGTATTCTGCTAGTTGGAAGCTATGAAGTCATACCTTATATGCTAATATTCTTAAAGCTGACTGACTACATTGTATAACAGCTGTTTTATTGTAAAGATCAGGTAGTTCAAAAATTAGGAGTTGCAGTATTGCAAATGAAAATTATCCTAGCAATTGAACTAGTTCTAAGAAAATTAGACTAAGTAATAATGCCCATTTGATGGTCTTGAAAATACCTTAAACTGACCAGTGAGTAGTTTTATATTTTGTCATCTAGCGACTACCAACACAGCATAATCAAACTAAACTTGGAGAAAGCTTTAAAATGACATCTAGTACCCTGAAGATGTGTATAACTACAAATTCGACCTGTTCTTTAGCTTCTTGTAAATTAGGTGGATTTAATCAGGGGCAGACAATCACAAGTTCACAGCACATGGGAACAGCGATAATAATTGCAGGGACATACCAGTTATAATAGTTCCCTTGGTCAATAGAATTATAGCATGTGATAATATTGAAGGAGTTATGGAAGTGGTATAAGATGGCTGATCCCCTGTCTTACTAATTGCCAGTGACTGAAGTAGGTCTACTCTATGTCAGCAAGGATCATCATTATATATATATACATGTACATCAAGCATACCATACATGTACATGTACATGTACATGTATATAATACAGTGTAGTTCAAAAGATTATTTAAACACATGTAATACTGCTGTGCATGTATGTGTATTATTTTTACATTTTAAACTAATATGATGGTAATTTTAAATTTTTTATCTTAAACGTGCCCAGTATATCTTATCCAATCTATATAGGATGACCTAGTACTACTACGACGACCTATTTCTATAAGAATAAGACTTGAGTTTTCTAAGCTTATATCACTGAAATCTTTGAGAGCAAAATAACTAGAACTAGGATGACAGTCAGCAAGGTTACTATGCCAAGTAAGATGACCGCTCATGAGAATATGATTTAGCCTGTGAGTAGTATAGTCAGTGCACTTCTAGACAGACACGCACTCATTGACCCCTGTTTTCAACCAATCACAAGCCGGTATTTCCGATTTCAACCAATCACAGAAGAGCACAAAAATTTTGCACACGACCTTGCCAAGGTCACCCCAAAATCCCCCCTTCTGATTGGTCGAAAAAACATTTGCACACTTGACCCCGAACCCGGCCACGACCCCTTCCCTTCCTCCTTCCCACCCTCCTCCCCTCCCCCTCCCCCACCTCCCACTCCTCCCCCCTCCCCGCCACCGCCCTCGTCCCGTCCGCGCCACCGCCGTCGCCGCCGCCGCCACCGCCGCCCTCACCACCGCCGTCGCCGCCGCCACCACCACCGCCCTCACCACCGCCGCCGCCACCGCCGCCGCCGCCACCACCGCCACCACCACCACCGCCGCCACCACCACCACCGCCACCGCCGCCGCCGCCGCCACCACCACCACCACCACCGCCGCCGCCGCCGCCGCCGCCGCCATCACCGTCATCACCGCCACCCCTCCTCCACCGCCGCCCACCCTCCCCCCCGCAACCCCCACTCACCCGAACGACCAATCGTTTGAGGCGGTCAAGCCGCGTCCGCCCACGTTGCGTGCGGCGCCGACCGTACACGTGGAGGCGACGCCGGTGCCCCGTATCCACCGGGCCAAGCGACTAGGCAGCGGCCCGCCGCCCATTCCGAGTTCCACTGGGGTGGGACTATAATGTAATATATTAAATTGTTTAGCCTCCCTATAAAAATATATAGTAGTAGGGTGTGAGTTATTTTTTAGCTTGATAGCATTTTATACAATAAACACTTCACAATTGCTGCCAATTACTCCATTTAACACTAACCTTATGTTCTACTTGTTGACATCTCTGATCAGGCACTGACTAGTAGGTAGCTGTCTCTGTTTACTCTCACTCTGTTGACTAGAGGCTGATTGTTCATACTGCTAGAGTGAGAAACTTATACCTTAAATAGTAGTATTCAGTGGGCGGAGTCTAACCATTTCCCCACCCCGATGTGAATCCGAAGCCTCCCGATGTGAATCCGAAGCCTCCCGATGCACCCCGATGTGAATCCGAAGCCTCCCGATGCACCCCGATGTGAATCCGAAGCCTCCCGATGCACCCCGATGTGAATCCGAAGCCTCCCGATGCACCCCGATGTGAATCCGAAGCCTCCCGATGCGATTCCGAAGCTTCCCGATGTGATTCCGAAGCTTCCCGATGCATCCCGATGTGAATCCGACGCTTCCCGATGCATCCCGATGTGATTCCGAAGCTTCCCGATGCATCCCGATGTGATTCCGAAGCTTCCCGATGCATCCCGATGCATCCCGATGTGATTCCGAAGCTTCCCGATGCATCCCGATGTGTCAATTCACATCGGGATGCATCGGGATGCATCGGGAAGCTTCGGAATCACATCGGGATGCATCGGGAAGCTTCGGAATCACATCGGGATGCATCGGGAAGCTTCGGATTCACATCGGGATGCATCGGGAAGCTTCGGAATCACATCGGGATGCATCGGGAAGCTTCGGAATCACATCGGGATGCATCGGGAAGCTTCGGATTCACATCGGGATGCATCGGGATGCATCGGGAAGCTTCGGAATCACATCGGGATGCATCGGAAGGCTTCGGATTCACATCGGGATGCATCGGGAGGCTTCGGATTCACATCGGAAGGCTTCGGATTCACATCGGGTCACATTGGGATTGGATAAAAAAAGGGAGGAGTCAAGAAATGAGCAGTTGTATAAAGGGAGAGTGGGATCACAGTCTCAGCATTCAAAGTTCACCACATCACTACTGTACAGCTACACTACTACAATAGTACATTATCAATGGATACTGACAACATAGTACAAAACCAAGAAGAGTTATTTGCGGGCTTAACGGACTCACAAATGGATGGAATTATTGAGGAAGAAGAGTGCAGTCAGAAGAGGAAAGAAGAGGTGGATGCGTTAAAAGAGGCACGGAAGAAGGGGAAAATAATAGGAGTGGGGAGTCCTGCCCGAAAGGATCTTTCTAACATGGTGGACTCTCCGTCCTCCCCGGAGCGGGCCTCGGATAGGGGCGAGACCACAACAACCCATGGATGAGTATTATTCCAAGATAGAAAAGATGCAGCTTTCTTCAGTAGTATTGTTTTATTACGAAGATAAATAGAGAAAAAATAAAAGAATCAAGAATCAAGCAGAAATCTAAAAAGCAAAGAAAAAAAAAAAAAAGAATGCAGGTAAGATAAAAACTATTGGTCTCTTTTTTTTTTTTTTTTTTTTTTTAGTTATAGTAGTATAAAAACGAATTATAAGTAAGGTGAAGTATTTCTCTCTAGTCAAAGTGAAAAGGTGAAAAAAGCATAATATTGTTTACATGCGTTGTGAGTGGGAAAGTATTATTTCTTTTATTATAGTATAAACGTTGAAATAGAGCTCTTATAGAATGATCTCGAACTCTTCCTTCTACTCTGCTTAGCCGTGTAATTATTCCCTCCATACTCCACCCTCGAGCTCGAAGGAGACAGAACAAGATGCAGTAGTCTCCACACACGTTAGTACTCTCTTCTTGTAGACACTCTCCATTCCATACTATTGGTATTCCCCATTGTTGTAACATCTTACCCACATCAGGATAAATAGAAGGGGGGAGACCATAGGAGTCGAAATACTCTATTTCTTTTCCATTCGAAAAAACAGAGATCCAATGCTCGCCACTTTTCTCACTTGTTTGAGTGTTGAAAACAAAAGATCCAGATGGGGAGAAGGAGTCTAAGAAGTGATCCCTTGGCATAACTCCTCTAAAGGAGGTTGATGAGAGTTTATCATCAGATAGAATATTCGAGATTGAGAATGTATCCATTTTTTTTTTTACATCATCCCGGCTACCATAGATACTTCGTGATTTGCATTCAAGTAGATAATGTCATCTTTTTCTTCGTATACAAACAGTCCAAGTGTATTTTGAGTTTGATTAGCAAATGCTAGATTAATAGATAGACTCCCATTTGATAACAAGTGAAAGTTGTCATCACACAAATCTCCTGAAATGTCAAAGGCGTAGAGAGCAGCGCAGGACTTGTATTTGCTAGGGGAGATCTCATTCCCTGTGTCAGCATCGGATGTATTTGTGACAGTGAACAAATTCATGAATTCACGAGCAAACTTTCCACTTGCAAAATTTGGTTCATATCTTCGGGTCACCGGTGTTCCATCAATTAGTAATTCTAATGAACTTAGATTGTTATGTCCAAATTTGAAGGGATTTTGCTTATACGTTCCACTCTTTGCAGTATGGTTGACTAGTCCGACAAAGACTCTGTTTGGCTTCTGTCCCGCTTGATCAAAGTTTACTCTCACTGACTGGTGTCCAGCAGGGATGACATGGAAATGAGTTTTTATTCGGTCAATTGGTAGTTTTATAGACTCTTGTTGCACAACCCAAACATCCATTTGTGCTTTTTGTAAGGCCGGATTGGCTTGTACACGTCGAATCCACAATTCTGTCTTAGTTATAGAAATCTTCGCCCCTCCTGCAGGGTTGTCTGTTTCTGCTAAGAGGGCCATTTGTGGAATAGCACGTTGTAGAGTAAGGCGAGAGCGAACTCCTGGTGGAATAAGTCTTCCTTGAGAAAACATACTCAACCTAGGTCTCCCATAGAAGCTCATCTCTTTACTTGTGGCTATAAGTTTCTTTCTTTTTTCAACCACTTCGGGAGGTATACCATCATAGTCTTCTCCAGTTCCTTCATCCTCCATCCACCCACTCCCAACTTTCATATATGTGCTCTTAGCATCTTTACCATAGTTTAGGAGATTCTCGACATAAGCTCTATGTCCATAGTTTGGTTCATACTCAACATCTTGCCCGGCCAGTTGAACAGTGGCAGAAGAAAAGAGACTGTGCATAAAATTGTCCCCTGGAACAACCTTTAGTTGTTCTTCCGCAGGTAGTACGCTTCCATCAGCCTTGCTCACCTTTACTGTGGTGTGTAAGTAAGACCTTGATAGATCTGTGTAGAGTTCGTCTGCGGGCGGGATGTTAAATTCAATAGTGCCATCAGGGGAGTCCGTAACAGGAGCCAAAGGTACCCACTCACCTCTGAGCACGCTAGTATGAGTTGGCGGAGTGGCAAATAAGTCAAAACTGGAGTCAACCGTGTCTGGAGAGTCTTCAGAAACCTTGGAGAGAGAGATGGCTCGATGTGTGACGGACATGTTCGATAGTGTGAGAGTTGTTCCATCTAGTACTTGCTCCTACAGTCGCTTGTCTAAGAGTGGGGAGTGGTGAGTCTAGGTGTGGATTATATATTTATCTTTCATTTAGTCAAAAACTGTTTTTCTTCCTTTACGCTTTTTCTTTGTAGACTTTTGACTAACTCGTGCACGTTTGGCAGGTGGTTCACGTAATTCATCTTCTACATCACCTAGAAGATCCCCACCAGCTTCACGAAAACGTTTTGCTGCAGAGGATTTGAAGTTCTCTCCCTTGATTACATCTCCCAGAACCGAAGCTCCAGTAGTCAATAGCTTTTTCCCAATAGTTTTGGCACCATTCTTTAGCATGGGAAGGACCCCTCGGGCCAGTCCAGAAAAGAGTGAGCCGATCCCATTACCCGTCATAATAGGTTTTCCCCTGTACACACTCATTCCCTCTCCCACCTGGTTTGCATAATAGTCTTCATACATCTCACCTGACTCATCAGGAAAATATGGAACTATGCGAGGGGCCATGTTATTTCTCTCCACGCGGTCTGAAACGAACCGTCAGCACAACCTTTCCACTGCGAAATGAGACCCTTTCTCCATCATCACGTCTTATATCTACCTCGATGAGGTCTGTGCTTGTATTAGACACTGGAGAGTATTGAACATTCGAAAACTCAAAGAAAACGGTGCTATTTCTTTCACTCTCTGTTATAGGAACTGTGCGAAGTAGGGGGACTAGACTATCTCCAACATGTCTTGGTGAGACTACGGAGGAGTAGACATAGAGGGATGTGAAACCAGCATTGATGTCTGGAGGGTTTTGACTCCTGTTGATTTCCGCAGCATATTCTACATCAGGTTCGAATCCCAACACCCACGCAACATCACGTGACATCATGACAGAGTGTTCCTGTTCTCTCAACATGAGGAAGGTTTCATTCCGTAGACTATCATAGTAAAAGCTCACTACTTTTTCTAAGTCGTAGTTTATTAGTATTCTATTGATCTCACTCAAAAGTTCACCCATGGAAGCATACCTTCCACTCCTGATTTCACATTTTCGTTTGACTCCATCTTTTGTATTCGTAACCACTACATAGCCATCTTCCACATTTCTCCAGGATGCAGGGTACTGAATGTCAAGTAACCCAACCTCCCACTGTGATGAGTGAAGCTTCAATGTCTTGGCTAGCTTCGTAATGAAGTGAGCATTGGTGTTTGTGTCACTCCCACCGATGCGTACATTTGAGGTAAGTGTGACATTGAAGGCCATCTTTGAGAGTGAGCAAAACTGAACTTACATATCGAATTTATACTACCTTTGATCTTACACAAACTGACTAGAATCTATCCAACTATTAAATGAAGAGGGATAACCACTCCATTTCACGAAACTCTCTTCTTTTCCTCTCCTTCTCCGTTTACGTATGACTTTCTCAACTCTAAAGATTTCAGGTAGGTTAACATGTTGCAATTCTTGTGCATAGAATGTTCCATCTACTCCTTCTTTGTTTAGGTCTTCCAGTGTATAGACAGGAGGTGAGGTATGTGCCTTGACTGCTTTTATGGTGAATATCTCGGTTGACCAGTTTGGTGTGAACCCTCGCTCAAAGCTACTACGAGCCATCGAAATCCGAACATGATCACCTGGTGAGTATTTTACTCTTGTTTTCTTTAACCATCGTTTAGGTGAGAACTCATTTAACCGAACCCAAACCTCTTCTTGATTATCGTAATCAACCTCAATAGGTTTCATTCCAATTGACCTATTAAAACTGTTGTTATATCCTTGGACTAGGTCTTCTACATCTTCTAAGTAGCGTCCATCCCCTCTATAAGTGAGTAGACGATGAATTTTCCCTCTCAATGTTCTATTAAAGCGTTCAACAAGAGCAGCCTTGATGATCTCATTCTCAGAGGTGAAATGGCTAACTCCATACTTCTTTAGCACTTCACTCACCCTTCTGTTTAGGAACTCCTTACCTTTATCAGTTTGTATTTGTCTAAAGCTTTCATTTTCGAATAGAGAGATGAGTGCATTGGACACTTCCAGACCAGACTTGGAATGAAGAGGAAAGACCCATGCTTTCCGTGAGAAGGCATCTATGCAGGTGAGCAAAAATGTTACTCCATCATTTGAGTCCTTGTGCGCACGCACATCCACGAGATCTGCCTGGAGTTGTTCACCAATCCCACTCACAAACGTTTTTCTCCTTGTAAACTTCATTCTAATCGGGCGATGAAGAGTGTATGCGTCTTGACTTCTCAACCACTTCTCAACATCATTCTCATTAATACCAGGAGGAGAAGCTAAAACTAACTTTCTCTTTCCTCCAAAAGATGGTGGTTGAGGAGGGGAGAAGTAAATATCACGTAGACCTTCATCTATATCATCCATCTTTCTGTTTTACTATTGCTTGCAAGAGGGGTTTTAGGAAGCTTTCGCCTAGACCTAGTTTTGATAGGACTTCTATTTTCACCCTTCCCACTCCAACGTGCGCCAGCTTCTGACCTCTCTGGTTTTGTTTCTCTCCTATATGGGTGTGGTAGTGGTGACCTTGAGCCACTTCGCCTCTTTTCATCATCTCTTTTTTTCTCTCGCCCTCGCTCTTGTGCTTCTTCTTCTCTTTGTCTCCATGTATGCATTTCATTAAACCTAGTGTTAATTCCCTCTAATGTATTATACAACTCCTGCTGCGGATGGCGTGATCTCTCCAACTCTTTTAGGAACTTATTCATTTTATGAGCATGTTGCTCTAGCTGAGAGTAGATGTCTGTATCAGAGTTTTTGAGGTTAGATATTACATCTTTTCTGCTTTTTTCTGCCAGGAGTAGATCCCCATTTGTAGAGAGTGAGGGTAGATGCTCTCCTTCTTTTTTGTTGTTTCTACTATTCATTGATTCATATGTATGTTTATCCATAAGAAGATACTTTTTAGAAAACTTGAGACTCATTTCACCTTCGTCCACCGCCTAATCCACCAAGCACACCTCCAAGTAAACTTGCCAATGGCTTCAAAAGAAGACCTAAAAATCCGCCACGTTGTAGGATTAACTTTTTCTGCCTCACACTAGTACGAGAGTTGGTGAGATCCTCAATGGCCCTTCTATGTCGACGTAGAGAGTTCAACTGAGCGGTAGTTAGATGAACATTACCTAATAATACATTTCTAGCACACTCAACAAGAGCGAGTATAAGGTCTTTGTTAGCCTCAGCAATGGTTGAATCTCTGATGGTTGCAGATGCTTTCGTCAGTGCATATATACTCAAGGCATTCCTCCTCAACCTTGGAGAATACTCGGGTGAATTAATGTATCTCATGCTTGATGATGGATGCGCTCTCTTCGAGTCCAAGACAGTTTATGGAGAGAGTAGAGATGTGAATGCTACTTATATTCCAGGGTATTCGGGATATATACAGTCATGGGAGAGTGCTCAGAAGCAAAATTACCGATCAGTCTAGCCCACTCCGGGGTTTCCTGGCGAAGATTCAAGAATAGAAAAGAGTGTGGCTTACGTGTAGCATCACTAAAAGCTTCTTGAACAGCTCTTGTACTCTGAGGAAAAGCCTGCTTTGCAAGATTGGTAACAGACATTCCGTCTCTGGGATTCTTGAACAAGAAAAAGTACTGCGAGTTTATTGACACTGTTCTATTATCTTTCGGGAAAAGGTTCTGTAGTAAGAAAAAGACGCTTATGTTCAGGTGGTGACTGAACTTTGTAAAGATTGCATTAGTAGTCTCTTTCCCCCCGACTTCACCCATCAAGTCATCAATGATGAGCCAGCGATTCTTCCCATCACGCTCTATATCCATTTCTACATCAATGAGTCCTGAATGAAACCTTACTTTATCCTTGTAATCCTCAAAGCGGCGTTGCCAAACTCCATAGCAGTAAATGATTTCAACAGGAGTGGGTGAAGCAATTTCATCAACTCTCCTAATAAGACTAAATAGTAGTTCCGTTTTTCCACTCCCTGTTGGACCACAGACTAGAGCTGTGAAGGGACTCTGCAAGCGAAGATCGATTTCTTGGTGTGGACGCATGCTGATCCAGTTGAGTAGCTAATAGAGTTGTGTTTGTTTTTAAAAAGTGTCCTTGCTTAAGTACTCCTTTGTCTTTGCCATTGGGTGGTTCCCTATCACTTAGATATGTGTAAACTGATGGTGATAAAGATGAGCAAGAAAGTATAAATAGTATTATGATTATGTAGAATGTGAACTTCTTTCTTTTGTTGCTTCTCTCTCCTATTCGCTCCCTTCCCTCTTCAGCAGAGATAGCTACTACTTCATCTAAGAGACCATCAGCCACATCTTCATAATTCTCATTTCTACATACTACCTCTTGCTTTGACATCTTGCCCTTGTTTGAGAGAACGATTGGAATCTATACACTTTTATTCATCATTACTTTCTCCTGTTGGAACCCACTGTGGCAGTTTACTATCTTCCCCTTCTGCTTTTGCATCATTATCATCTAGTTTGTTAGCCAGGTGGGGAATTATGTGATCAATAATTGATACACTATCCATTTTTTCTTCTTCTTCTTCTTTTTGCAAACGCTCGATTTCCATCATTAACCTCTCTTTTTCCATTCTTTCCTCTGTTAACTTTTTTTCTAAGAAGGCAATGCGATTTGTTCTTCTCTCTTTTCTTGCATCAATTCTCTGTTGCATCTCTAGTGCTTCTTTCCACCCCAGTGCTCCTGCCAATTCCACTTTCTTTAGTGCCAATTCTTGTTCTATCTTTCTAATCTCTTGTTCCCTTTTGTCACACATTTCAACCTCTTCTTTAGTTTCTACATGAGTTCGCTCTTCTATCATAATCTGCTTATTCTCTCCTGTAGAAGTCTCTCTCACTTCCACCCTAGCTTCTCCTGGTGAAGGGCTTCTTATCTCCTCTAACCCGTTTTTGGATGAATCTAGTTCTCCAATGTCACACATTTCAACCTCTTCTATCATAACCTGGTTAGTCTCTCCTGTAGAAGTCTCTCTCACCTCTAATCTAGCATCTCCTGGTGAAGGACTTCTTATCACCTCTAACCCATTTTTGGATGGATCTAGTTCTCCAAACAATCGCCCTGCATATAGCGTATTACCTCTACTAAGAATTAAACCAGGGATGCTTTCTTCATTGTAACTCCTCTTCGCTCGCGATTTCTCCTTCCCATCCTCAAAGCGACATCTTCTTGCCCCATCCTTTAATATGTTCAATACTCTATGATAGAGTTCATTCTTTGAACCTTCCCCACCAGGTTCATTATCCAGATATAGTAAGAAGTGAGTGTTAAAAGTGGCCTCCGCTCCCACACCAGTTTCATCCCAGTTTCTATCTTCAATAATCTTCTCAACCTCCACTCTACACCAGGTTGACAACTCTGCATTCCTAAGAAGGAGTAAGGGAGAAGAAACGGATGCGTTTTTTGTTTCTACCATAGATGAAAATCTTGACCTAGCTCCTGTTAAGTCTTCATAACAAAGTGCCATTTTCCTCAACTTTTCCTCTCCTATCTTAAAAGGGATATTCATAGAGAGTGAAAGTGTTCTAAAATAGATGGCAAGCTCTACCACTAAGGAATTATGAGCGAGTCTGTCAACCCAATACCACATCCATGGACTATTCGCTTCTTCGATATTACTTTTGATCATATAATCCCATACAGACTTCGGGAGGACTTCCTTTAAAAGTACATATCTCCCCGCTGCTCCTTTGGTGAGAAAAGACATGTTTGCTATGACTAAGTCTTCTTTGTATTAATACTATCATCAGTCAAACTTATCTTTTATAGTCCCACCCCAGTGGAACTCGGAATGGGCGGCGGGCCGCTGCCTAGTCGCTTGGCCCGGTGGATACGGGGCACCGGCGTCGCCTCCACGTGTACGGTCGGCGCCGCACGCAACGTGGGCGGACGCGGCTTGACCGCCTCAAACGATTGGTCGTTCGGGTGAGTGGGGGTTGCGGGGGGGAGGGTGGGCGGCGGTGGAGGAGGGGTGGCGGTGATGACGGTGATGGCGGCGGCGGCGGCGGCGGCGGCGGTGGTGGTGGTGGTGGTGGCGGCGGCGGCGGCGGTGGCGGTGGTGGTGGTGGCGGCGGTGGTGGTGGTGGCGGTGGTGGCGGCGGCGGCGGTGGCGGCGGCGGTGGTGAGGGCGGTGGTGGTGGCGGCGGCGACGGCGGTGGTGAGGGCGGCGGTGGCGGCGGCGGCGACGGCGGTGGCGCGGACGGGACGAGGGCGGTGGCGGGGAGGGGGGAGGAGTGGGAGGTGGGGGAGGGGGAGGGGAGGAGGGTGGGAAGGAGGAAGGGAAGGGGTCGTGGCCGGGTTCGGGGTCAAGTGTGCAAATGTTTTTTCGACCAATCAGAAGGGGGGATTTTGGGGTGACCTTGGCAAGGTCGTGTGCAAAATTTTTGTGCTCTTCTGTGATTGGTTGAAATCGGAAATACCGGCTTGTGATTGGTTGAAAACAGGGGTCAATGAGTGCGTGTCTGTCTAGAAGTGCACTGACTATACTACTCCTGTGCGCCTTACTGCACATACTGTGAACCTTAAAATACTGAGATGGCCAAATTCTACAGCGTAGCCTCACTCAACCCATGCGATTACTCGGCAGGTGGACATTATTAAGCGTTGCATAAATATTTTCGTCAAATACACAATTAGTTTTCACTTCACTGGGGCATTATCCCTTGACTTCTACTTGATTCAAACTTGAGCACTCTAGGGTATAGCACACTAAAGTGGAGTCATCTAAACAGTGCAGGGCTATTACATGTACAATGTAACTATTATCCAGGAAATAAATATTTTGCTTATAGAATTCATCTGCAAACATACATCGATCTTTTAGCAATATTTCTACAATAATATTTAAAGTGCATTAACTTAATAATATTATCAAAAGCATGAAAACTAATGGTAATCAAATCAAACAGCTATGAACCCAGGCTACCATAGCAGCAATAGTGGGCTATTGACTGTTATGACTGTGATGTTTCTCTGCAAAATATTGACTTGGATGAATATTTTTAAACCTGCTTAAATTCTGTTGAGATTCCAGTGAATATTCTGTTAATTCTGTTCGTATAATTATGCCTACTACATCGTATAATTATGCCTACTACGTTGTATTCAAAACTAGAGTCGTTCCCACATACAACCGTATATGGGTGGAAATTTATGTAAAACTGTACCATGTGGCATAACATGATCTACAAAAAGAATATTCAACCTGATTATTATGTAAGACATTAGTACATGTGTACAGTATTAGTGTCAGTAAAATTTTAAACATACATTACTTTTATATGATGTATTTTTTAGCAAGGAAAAGTGGCCAAACTCCCTGTACATTGTTTTGCATTAGTAACCTATTGAAAAGTTATCATCTCTTTGCTGAGCTAGTTATTGTAATTGTCTTCTCCTGATAAAAAAATTAGGAAGTGGAAAATACTTGAGGAAATATATGCAATGTTTTCTTGAAAATGTATCAACTTACGGAGTTATCTTATCTTAAGCCGAAGTAATGAAAATGAGAAAGAGGTTGGATAGAATGGCAAACTCGTAGAAATAATCTAGATCCAGTTATCAATAAATTGTCTTTTTCTGTTTTATTACAACTGTATGCAATCATAGCACTATCAGGAACAATTAAAATACATGACATATAACCCTACTCCTAATAATTACATGTATTTGTTATCTACAAGGTTTACAAGTTAGTAATAAATGGCTAATTAATTATTTTATGTATAGACCACATACAGTCGATTTGATGTAACCTGCAGGAATGTGGAATAAAACAGCATGAGACTACCCACACAAAATATTCATCATGCGAGATGACATTTAAATATCAAGTAGCCAAAGATTTAATCAAATTCCTACAAAATACAGATGTAGCTTAGAAGGCACCCAACAATTTTATTCACTAAATACTCTTCTAAGGCTAAATATGATTTAGGTCTCATTACATACATGACTTGTACTAGCCAAGTGCCTACAGATCAGGGTGACACAATAGCTGGGGCTCCAATCCTCCGTCCCTCTTGGTATTACAATTTGAAGGAGAACCATGCTATGTTTAATTTGTCCAACACAAACTGGTAACATAAAAATTCTAGCTGCTGTTCCAGCTAGACAAGGCTCAAATCAGACTCATACTCTGCGAGTCTGAAGGTAGGACTGAGGAAGTCACCCGTAGTGAGGTTTGTAAATGCAGGCTCACAGGCTATGATCTCCACCACTCATTATCAAGTATATCATTATTATCAGCATGAGGTTTAGTGTCAAAGGGAGTCATAGCTGGGACTAAACTGAGGCTGGTGTTAGTAGTACTATAATATTAGACATGCATATTATATAATCGTCTACTCTCTCCTTTCACTCCTTTGATATAAACAGTTTAATTAGAAGTCTAGCAACAAGAGTTGAAGTTATCTGTTAGGTGAGCAGGTTTTATATTATTATTATATAAACAAGAAGCAATTAATCCTATCAATTTGATCATGCTAGATCAGCTACATGTAGATACTAGATAGATAGGAGTATTATTTAGTCTAATATTACAGGTAGAGGTATTTAGTTGTATCCTACAGCTACTAAGGTTGTGTGCTTTGAGATAGTTACACAGTGTTAACATTAGCAGCATAGACATCTGTTTTCTACACAACACACAGTGCAAACACCAACAACAGTATTACATGTATTTTAATCTAATTATTATTTTACGTTTTATATTGCGCTATAATATCTTCTATTATTTTTATTGCATTGGATATAATATATTTTATTATTATACTATACAACATCATGTATTATTTATTATACATAATTATATTATATTATGTTATACCGTAATTTATTACATTATTATACTATACAACTATTTCTAGGAGCCTGATGAATATTGTACCACTTCCTATCCACACAGAAAAAGGACAACACTAGAGTCTACATCTACCACAGACACTCTCTCGGATTCCACCACATGTAGAATGGGCTGGGGAAACACTTATGAATTTATATTTACCTGCTTGCTGTATGTGGTTGGACTAGGAAATATTCTGAGGTTCCCACAACTCGCCTACATCAATGGCGGAGGTAAAACACTTTGAATTAAGTACATTGAAGTATGGAAGTTGTTAGTTTCGTTTCACAAGTCATGGGAACCTGTAAGAGATACAAGTATACTGTCTAACTACACGTATATGTATGTAATCTAAATTATTATTTATATGTTTCATGAGAGAGTTCGGCCCTAGTGTTGCCCGACACTTTAGTATAAGGATAAATATTTCTATTGCATTTATCAAAAACAATAATACGGTAATATACAGTGCATGTATGTTGCTTTCTTTCTTGTTGAGTAAGATGAGTACACTTGGTGTCTAGATTCATAAAAGTGCTGCATAATTCAAAACAGCTTCAAGTACATTGCATGACTGTGTAGTGTAGCCAAATCAAAAACAATTCTTAGAATTCAATGAATTGCTATAATTGCATGCCTGCTATGTTGGAGAAACTCCAGAATTCAATGTTGTTATATACAGTATACAAACAGGTTTCTATACTTGAAACACCTACAAGTGAGTACTGTTAATCAGTCCACTCAAGCTACTCAATATTGTATCAGTGAAATCATTTGTGTACATTTGTCAGCAGGTTACATTGCATGTCACTGAATCTGCTGGGATAGGAATGCAGTTGCAGTGAATAATAAATCAAAATAATGATAGCAGCACTATTATTCAGTTCCAAAACAATGAGGGCCAACTGGCAGTCATTCTAATAATAATATCCTTTACTATAAAATTATGTTGTGATATTAGATTAAAATCTCATTAGCAAAATATTATTTATCTGTTTCTAGGATTGTAGTAGAAATCTATGCTATTTTGATAGACCCATTTGGTTTATTTCTGCTTATATTTCTCAGGGACTAAATTTTTGTGAGGTACTTGTATGTGCAATATTACATACAAATTTATAACCATATGCTTTATTGAAATGTATAGGCTGTGCACTTTAGCCAACTGTGTGTCCAAAAGTCCAACATGATAGAGACGACGTCTTGGCTTCATTGCAGATAAACGTAATCCCAGTAGAGCAGAGTAATGGAGACCACAGCACAGATTTTAACTGCCATAATAGTGCTATTATGTAATTGAAAAGGGTCTAAATATAATTTAGCCCGGACTTAAGAACCTCATTTCTTGATGGAACTCAAGCTAAAGCTTCTGTAGAGAACTTGAGTGTGTTATTATTGCAGCGACAGCCAACTTGGCCAGTTGCTAAAAATCATTCAGTTGTCGTGAAATTTCTAAATTAATTAATTTTATATATTAATTGTTATTACTGTATATCACATACTACTATATCATTATAATTAAAATGTTGATTACAGGTACATTTCTTATTCCGTACTTGATTAACTTGGCACTGCTAGGCACACCTCTATTCTATCTTGAAGTGGCCATTGGTCAGTATAATAGCCTCGGTCCCATAACTATATGGAAACTTTCTCCACTCTTCAAAGGTAAATTATCAAATACAGTCAACACGTCAATATACATCAGTTTAGAGATTTTCTTCAATATTGTTATATCTAATATATGTAGTTTTGCCAATATACATGTATATGCTGTGAATATATGACATACATGTACATGTACATGATGTATATTGGAACTTCATGCATTTTAGTATTATGTCTTTGTAGGTGTAGGATATGGAGTTGTGCTCTCTAACATTCTCACAACTATCTCCTATCAGACGACCATATCTTGGTCGGTCTACTACGTTTTCGCATCTATGCAGAAAGTTATGCCGTGGTCTCAGTGCTCTGAAGGGTATCCATTCGACGGTGCGTAAGCAACTTGGTTACCAATAAAACCAGTTTCCTACCGGCCCAATTAAAGTTCATATAAAAATGTTTCGAAGTTTTTCTACATTTTTATTTACTTTTACATCTACATGCAAAGTAGCTGCAAATAAGCACCTGATTAACTTGATGGACTAAATTTTAATTTATGTACGATCCATGTGTAGGATTCTAGTTGAGCAGAACAAAATGGCTGCCATTAGAACAGCTGCGTAGCATGAGTAATCAATACCTGGTTGTCTTCTATACCAGTTAGTAGTGAGTTGTGAACAAAGCTTTACAAAGAATACTGAATTCACCAGTTTTCCAAGTTTTAGTAAGCAAAGTACATTATTAGCATAAAATATCTTTCACAGGTCATAAAAGCCTATATATCTTGGATTAATGACATAGTGTTGCAAACAGGCATGGTCAAACAACTCTGTTACTTCTGGTATATGTACATTTACAGTTACAGTTACAGTTACAGTTACAGTTACAGTTACAGTTACAGTTACAGTTACAGTTACAGTTACAGTTACAGTTACAGTTACAGTTACAGTTACAGTTACAGTTAAAATGAAAACGGCAATTTTAATTTTAATGCACTTTTGTTTAAAGCGTGTATAAATGGTACACACACTGCTAGAAATACAACTATTAGAAGCCTCAAATGGAGTGATAGAAACAACAGTATGTTTGAAGGGAGGACAACTCCAGCTCACCCTACTGGTGCCGATAGCACTAACTTGGAAAGGTAAGTATCACAGCTACAGCAGAAGTCTAATGAATTTGGTCTTCGAATGCCTAAATTAATAAATTGCATTTTCATACTATTTGGACCGAAACATTTTTTGTATGACAATAACAGCCGTCTTCATAGGGATTTGTGCAGAAAGAAAAGCACTTTTGCTACAACGGGTTCATTACTACATACATTTGTATTTGCATGTGTGGAATAATATAAAATATAGTGAATTAAGGTGATTGTTGCAGAAAAAGTTTTTATTGTGAATAGTTGCATAAACTACCTTGCAAAGTAAGCGTCTTTGCCTGTAAAATTGTAAAAGAATTAGCAGAATAATTACTAATGTCCGTATGAGTATATACGTATTTCTGGCAATGTTTTATTTTTAGTAAGACGCTTTTCCAAGATACAACTACATTGACTGTACAATCATTGAACTCTACTCTCTCAAGGTCATACCAAGTACATTCTTCCCAACAGTTTTTTTAGTAAGTCTGAGTTGTTACCTCACCTTTTTTAGTGCAGATGGTCAACCTAACCATAGTATTTCAAAAATTTTACTTACAATCAAATTCTATTCTCTAACTGTATAATCATGGTAAAATATTAAATAGTCCATTTTCACAAGAGAAACAATTTGATTGTATATAAGTACGTGTACATGTACATGAATATGTGTTACTCATTGCTACGCTCCTACCATATGTTATACTATATTCTATTCTATATATTCTATTGAAAATTTTGTGATCAGCTATTACTAATACTTATTTCCCTCCACCAAACTTGCTACGTGCATTTACATGTAGTGCAAAATTTTCCCTCTAAACCCTTTTGTCAAGATTATTGTTATCTGATGGATATATTATTAACTTCTTATTACAATTTATATTTAGCATGTATATTACTGAGCATATGTTAAGTTATGGCGAATCGCACAGACCAAGCGTAACATAAAAGAAGCAGCATCTATAACTACAGGGATCGGCTGTAGCTGAGGTCTTGGTGGCCGAGTGGTCTAGCGCTAGTCACTCTGATCTTGCAGCAATGACGCAAGTTATCTGCAAGGACGTGGGTTCGAGTCCCACCAATGACCTGGAGGTTTTCGTCCCGAAGAAGGTTTTCCCTCTGTGCCATGTCGAACTATAATAATATCCAGCTCTAGGAGCCGTGGTGGCCCCTCGACTAGCTCTGCTATTGGGCAGCCACGTTAAAGAATGTGTTTGGTGCCACGGATATTATTATCACAAATATAAAGCACGCACTCTTCTTCTAAAAAAATACGTCAAATGGTTTTGGGGCCCAATTAAGTATTAGTGCTTTAATTTTGTAGTCGAGAGTTCCTGAAAGTATCGGAGGGGTTAGAGGACTACGGTTACCCCCATTGGCGACTCTGCCTTTGTTTGCTACTCACCTGGACTCTTGTCTTTCTTATTCTGGCAAAAGGTGTCAAGTCTTCTGGGAAGGTATTCAATCCAGGCTGTAACAGCAACATTGACAGTAGCAGTTTCATAAATAGCTTTTTCATACGCCAAAAGCGGCCTGTTACTATCATTAAAATGGCATATTATTATTATCAGGCAATTTTACGGGAGTTCGCATCCAGGTTATTTCTACAGTGCATTCTGTCTGCTTGTACAGCATCTCTAAGGTGCTTGCACAGTAATATAACGGCATAGACAAAATAATTTTAAGTGATTCTACACACGTTGGCTTGTCTTACTTACATGTTTATGGTGTTACAGATTGCTCTAGCACTCACTCCATTCTGCTACATCCTTCTCACAGCATTCCTGATACAGAGCTTTGTGCTGGACAGCTCTGGAGCTGAAAGAGGTATCAGATATTTCCTGACTCCACAATGGGAATACCTAAAACAGGTAGGCAATACATTCTCTCATACAAGCAAGCATTACTGTTCAAAGTGTTCTTCCAACAACCTTTGAACAGCTTCAGGCGTAAACTATTGAGAGGTTGAAAGAATTTTGTGAAGAGATGACTTGTTGCACAGGGCAACCTTTTATCCAATTTCCTTTTACCAGCAGAACTTAGTAGGAACATCTGATTTCTATCCGTTCTCTAGAGTCCCAGCACTCAGGCCAACAAGAACTGAAAGAAAAACCTACACATCTTATTTTAATATGTAGACTGTATTCCAATCAGTAAGAACTTTATTTCATACCATTATATAATTATTGTACATGTATATCCCCCGTTTCAGCCCTCTGTGTGGTATGATGCAGCAACTCAAGTTTTCTTCTCGCTGTCTCTGATGCAAGGGGGACTCATAACTCTTTCAAGCTACAACAAGTTTGACCACAATATTCATAGGTATGTACACGTATGTTAAACACACTTTACTATCAATGGTTACGCTGTTCTTTATTCAAGTCAGTTGTGTAAAAGGTTAAAAATTCTATCATAGGACCTATGTGTACATAAAAGAGAGAATTTTAGAAATACACTAAGTTGCTGTTTTAACGATACGCTATAACAGAGGGTGGTTGATTTATTTACAATGTGTATGAAATATGGCACATCTGGCAAACATTACTTACAAAGACCGTTATTTTTCAACAACTCCAGCATAATATTATAATAATTATGCAAAATATGAAAAACTTAACTGATGTACATGTACATACAAATTTGATGCCGCAGTATGACAGTCATTTGTCCTGTGATGAAGAATGTAAGCTGACAGCCATATGATTTAAGGTCAGATCTTTTTGCGCAAAACATCATCTGTGTGCTGATGAAGCTACCAAGGAAACACAACCTACATGTACAATTATGCTCAGCATTTATTGTGCATACAGCGACTGGACACAGCTTTTTATATACATGTACATGTAGCCTGCTCATCAACCTATATTAGAATTTATACTAAAATGACATAGCAAGCTACCTACTTTGGTATATTATACTTTTACTGATGAATTTTCTATATTTACTATATATGGTACTTATATTACATATTGTATAATATAGCAAAAACAATACGTCTTTGATTTGTAACTTTGGATTAACAGCTTTCATGACGTTTAATAATACAGTATATGGATAACAACTCTGCAGCTAATAAAAATTTCCATTATGGGATATCTACACACTAAAGTATAATGATGTATGTAAAAAATTGCCAAACCCCTTAACACAAAAATATATAATAAACTGTCTGTATCGCTTGTTTTAACAGGGCAGCTATATTGATTCCAGTACTCGATACGATCACAAGCCTATTTGCCTCTCTCGCTTTCTTCTCAGTCCTGGGTGTAATGGCCAATCAACACTCTGATGACATTTCAGAAGTTTTTAGGTCAGTCGTTTGCTAGAATTCTTTGCATGTCCATGTGATTGGTAGTGGTGCATTTTAACGTGGATGCATTAGTGACGCAATCTGAGATGTAGGCAACAAACAATTTCGATACTAATGCGGCATTTTCAATCAAGCTTCCAGCAGAATTTTTTGTTAAAACTTATGACTATTTTACTGATCCTAATTGATATATGTACAATATTGTATAATAATATATAGAAATGTACATGTACGTGTCTGTACACTGCTAATTCTCAGCTAGTTGTACATATTTATATTGTTTATGTAATGTAATATAACATTGTTCTGGTGTGAGACTAGTGGCTAGGGGAATATAACGGGATTGTAAATTATAAATATTTTATCATACATTTTTCAGGGGTTCTACAGGAATAGCGTTTGTAGTATTCTCGGAGGCAGCAGCAATGATGCCCTTACCTCATCTCTGGTCTGTTCTGTTCTTTCTAATGCTTATGTGCTTGGGTATAGGAACTCTGTATATAGCTGTAGAAACCGTTGTCACGGCGATAACAGATGAATATCCTCAAGTAAGTGACCACCTACATACATGTATGTGTGTCCAGAATAATGGATGATTGTGGATTCCATTACTAACCTAATGATTACATCTGTACGTCGAAATATTTTCTAGAGATTGACAAAGAAACGGATTAAAATAATAGGGACATTCGGTGTGGCCATGTTTATTCTTGGTGTACCTCTAACATGCAGGGTAAGTGTTCACACTATCTAGTCAGCAATTCTTGTACATGTGAAACAAATAGCATATAAACTACTTTATATCTAAAGCATGGTAATATATTTGTTGCTCTAGTATTATTGTAAGGTTCCAATAGATCTCTGTTTATGCGTGAATTAAGATTGGTGAAGTAAAGCACCTCAAAGAGGCAAGTAAAGAAAAAATACAGTAGTGGCTTGTTTGTATTGCTTTGCCATATGAACAGATTTTATGAGAATTCAGAAGCAATTGAATGAACCCACATGGTTACCAATGTGAGGAACATAATATAATATGTATTATTCAGGGTGGAGTATACCTCCAGACACTATTAGACAAGTTCACCTCTTCTCAAGCAACTATTATTCTAGCCTTAGTTCTCAACATTGCTCTGGCCTGGGTCTACGGCACCAATCAACTTAGCACTGACATAAAATCTATGTTAAGCCATGAACTAAACATAGTCTGGAAGGTTCTATGGAAGGTGGTGACACCAGTGCTTCTCATGGTGAGTTCACTAATTGCCTGGTTGACTATCTAAGTATAATATATGTACATCATGATACAACAGGTATGTTAGACATTATGACTTGTATATGAATCACAGTGGCATGAAACAAAGAGTGATACTGTAACTGGTGAGAACTGTGACATATACATGTACATGTACATACATGTGTGTACTGCTGTTGATTGTTGAATCAAGCAAAAATCCCTGTTATTAGGTTTTCAAATTTTCTCCAATCTTTGAAATTATCCTTTCTCTATCATGTGCAAATAAGAGAGTGCACAACTTCTGATATACATGTAAATGGCAAACTTTGCGTTATAATCATTTTAATATACATATAGAATAATCTATATTACACACACCGATTAGAACTGGTAGACCGATTGTTATGCTGTTTCTTTTACAGACAATGCTGATAATGGGTTTCATATCCTATACTCCACTGCATGTAAAGACCTACTAGTAGTATAGTCAGTGCAGATCTACACAGACACCCGGCCCTTTCCGCGTCGTATTAGCCCTAGATCCAAAAACTCCCCGGGCGGACGACCACCCCACCCGTCCTCTCGCCCCTCCTCTCCCCTAAACCTCACTCTATGTGCAAAGCCCTAGAACCTACTCCCCCCCATCGCGGGTGGGGTTTCAAAAACCTCATCGGCTGTTCCGCGGAACCCAGTCTAAAGAGCAAACCCCTCGCCCCGTCCCACGGCTCGGGCGAGGGGGCGCGCGCGTACGCGCGCGCCCCCCCGCCCCGCGAACCCCACCCGTCCTCCCTCCACCCGTCCCCGCCCCTCCCCACCCCTCCCCACCCCAAACCCCTCCGCCTCGCCCTCCGCCTCGCGGCGGTTCTCGTTCGCGAGTCCAGCCGTGGCCCCACGCCGCCCTCCCCCCGCCCATCCCCCGCCCCTCCCCCGCCCTCCCGCCCCAACGACCCGTCGCGACCCTCGCGGGCGGACCGTCGGCTGGAGTAGGGTGAAGCGAAGGAAAATACGGGTTAGAGTAATGATAGGCTACACCCGTGCGGAGTGCCCGTGCAGAGTTTACGACGCTGACTATACTACTATAAAAAACTTACCGAGTGGTGGTGGTGGTGCTTCCGGATGATTTCTTCGCCGGGGACTGTTGAGACTGAACTGGTCGGGGTGACACCGCACTCGCGCGCTCCTCCGTTCGAGCGCCCCCGGACCTTCGATGAAAGACTCGCGTCTTAACCCTCATTTTCCCCGGACCCTCCCCTAGGGAAATCGCCCGTCCCCGTGACGAGCGGCGAGAGAAAGTGAAGGCGGTGGCTCTTCCGCGCTTCAAATCGTAGACTTCGCGAGGAGGTTAGCCGACGACATCATCGCTCGGAGGGGTAGAAATAGAAATAGATAAACGGGATAGATGGACGCTTGTCTTCTCATCGCCATCGTCATCATCATCATCATCATCATCATCATCATCATCATCATCATCATCCTACAAATAGACCCGCCTCTACGATGATGTCGTTGACTCGCCACCAATTTCTTTGACCACCGCGTCCACTTTCCCCCGGGTAGCAAACTCCGATAGGGAGAGAGCGCATCGTGCGCGTGCGATGTCACCCCCCACCTACGAATGAAGACAATAGAAGAAATGTGAACTGATAAGGGGTGAGTATGAGCGGAAGCTGCGCTAGTATCGTCTACCCCTTTGGTTTGGAGAGGTAAATGGTTTTTAATGTATTAGCTAGTGTTTTATTGCTCGGTTTTAAGGCTACAACCGGTAAACCCTCCGTTTTGAGGACGGAGACCCCTTACAATAGAGAGTGAATGTGAAAAAAATTATACGGGTATATGTACAAGGGTTATGATGCACTGTTCGTTTACTCTCCAATTTATCGAATGAAGTAGTCTCATCTCCGAGAAATCAGTACTAGCATTCTATAGGACTCGTACTCACCCCGTCTTCTGCAACCTTCCGCTTACCATAGAAGTAGGTGAGTCCGGTCTTTAGCTGGGTGTAGCTATACGTTTGGTTTCCTCTTCTGATAAAACCCCGATTGTCCCCTCTCACCGACTCCCCTGTCCTGAGCACGGAGAGGAACTTCTCTTTGGTTAGGGCGTTTCCTCTTTTGTTTAGTCCTTTGCTGCTATACTTGCTATCACCATCAGCGGACCAGCAAAAGTATGTTTTTGAGTTGAGCGCGATGACCCCCTCCCCCCGAAACTCCTCCTTAAACAGGCCGGGGGTTCGTGTTTCGTATCGTTGCACCTTCTCACAACATTCCCTCATCTCCCACTCTTGGCCAAGCACCTTGGTCGTGATAAAGTCTTCCTTGTGCCTATCGCAGAAGGGTCTGGGAAACCATCTACCATATTCTCTGTAGAACTCTTCTTTTTTATCTTTTCGGATGACCTCATCTATACTACGAGCACTCAGAGCCATGTAAGCGCTATCCGTGTCCATTTCTACGTACTCAAAGTCCTCTCTGCTGACGAATCTGTGAAAATAAAACGGACGGGTTGTAGGGGGGGGGGGTTGGGGTTGACACCAAAGAATAAATAGAGAAGGATTTGATAAAATCTTTGTATAGTCTAGTGCTACTTACCTATCCATAAAGTCGTAGTAGAATTCTAGCATTCTCAACTTGGCTCTCTGGAGGATAACGAATCCTACGACAGATGGAACATCCATTCGAATCTAAAAGAAAGAAAGAGAGAGAGAGAGTTTACCCTACCACTCAGAAAAAGTTTCGTCAAATCAAGAATCAAAATAAAAAAAAAAGATTGTCAACACTTGCCTTTTTCTTGTGAAGCTCTATCTCAAAGTAGTTTTCATCAACTTCGTTTAGACTAGAAAAGTGCCTACTCCTCACTTTGACAGCCGCCTCCTCTACTGTCTCCACATACTTGACAGTCTTATGTTTCTCTTTATTTGTTATGGTCTTTCCGTAGGCTGAATTCCCAACGAGCTTGCTGGTGCTGGCCAAGAGGGCCAGGTCGGGGTTCACATCCCCACCTCTTCTTGCGTCTGAGACCGAAGAACCAAAGTCTTTGTAGATGGCTCGTGGGATAAAGTGAACAAACTGATAGATCCTGGTAATTATCAAACCTTGATCTAGATACCATCTAGCCAGATCGGAGAGTAGTGTGATTCGCTCGCCAAAAAGACTCCCCACGAGCATTCGCTGAGGTCTCTTCAAGAATCCGTTCTGTTCGGCAAAAGCGCGCATGTGTTCGCTAAGGTGTTCTCTTCCCACGTTTATATTCTTGAAAATAGGTGCCATCTCAGAGAACTTCGCTTTTAGCTCTTCGGGTACGGAAATGTCACACTCCACTAAACCATAGTACTCTCCACTACGAATGTTATTGATTATCTTATCGAGGTTGACGTAACCCCTCTCCGGATAGAGAGAAGAAAAGAAGATGGCGAGAAATGTCCTAACTTCTACATCCGAACGAACTCGCGCTTCCCACTCACACTGCCGAGTGGTGATGAGCTTATAGCCTAGAGCCTTGATGTAATCTTCTTTCCTTGCAGTGTCCACCCGGAGCTCTTCATTCGTCATGTTTCTGACACCTTTTCCGTTCCCTCCTAGCTCGCACTCGTGCCCATGCCAGTAGCAACCGTGGAATTGGTACACCGTCCGACTCTGTTCGCTATAACCATCCACTGGTAGGTTGTGACAGCCTATCCTCATTTCTCCTCCATTCTGTTGGTGAAGGATGACCTCTCCTCTCTTCCACGATTGGAACTCTAACCAACCATGCGCCACTTTGCTGAACTTTTTAATAGGTTCTAGAGCAAAGCCTCGGCTCTCTAGCCTCCGCCTGGGATAACCCGTAGGCATATTCCCCATCATACAGTATAGGTAGAGGGCGTTGGCATCAACTCCCAGAATGGACCTACAGGGTTTTGCGGATGTGCCATACATCTTCTCTCGAATAGAGGTCACTCCAACTTCATGATGTCTGTGAAAGATAATGCTTGGCCCTCCCACGAGGTTATCGCGAAGAGTATGGTACAGACTTTTGCTCTCCTCATCGAACAGACATATGGGTTGCGAGTTGCAAAGTTCGTCTCGGAGAGACATTAACCTATGCAGCGGAAGAGCGGCTTGTGGAGGAGAGTAGCCATAAGGTCGGGCCTCCACCTCCATAAACAACCATCTGATAGCCAAGCCTGGAAGCGAGATTGCGGATTTCAACATGTCAATACCCTTTTGTCGATAGATAGAGCTCTGACGTGCAATGGCCTCGATGAATGGGGCCACATCGAGGTTGTTGTACCAGATGAGAAAATCCCTGAACGTTTCCATGTTCTCTCTTTCCCACACGACCTGACAGTGGTGATAATCTTGCTCGCTCAATTCTTGCTGAGTCAGCGAGTTGAAAAAACTCTCTCGGGGAGGGAGTCCATAATAATCCAACCTTCTCAGGGAATCTACCCAGTCGTAAGGAAAGAATCCCTTACTCTCTGACACGCCAAATGCCTTCAAGTATTTGGAGTAGTTGAAGCCCGGTGCGATAAAGTTGCATATGTCAAGGAACCTAAAACGTCTACTCTCCACGCAGGACATACTGTTAACACGCTTAACGATGAAGACAAAATCTTCTCCCTCCTCCTCTTGTAGAGAGCGAAGCAAAGGTCCCTTTAGTATATTTAGGTCATACTTTTGTGAGTTGAAACCAACCACCGGAACGCTGGAGATGTGCTGTTCTAACTCTCTTTCTAATCCGGAGAGACCGGACTTCACCCTGTAAGTCGAGACGTTAGAGAACTTTTCGTCAGCAAAGGCTTCTTCTCTATCCGCCCGATCCGCAAGGAAAGTAGAGAGTCGCTTGCGTACATCCCGGAATCTTTCTCCGAACAAATCTCCTGCCACGTCAGCAATCTTTGCTATGTAGTGGACGAATTGACGAATGCACTTCGTTCCATCCTTGCTGTCGACACTCCTCACAAAGCACTTGGCCTGCTCAAACCCCGGGACGTTAGAACATACAGATATGCTCAGTAACTCGTGTCTTGCACTAAAAGTCATTGTGGAGGTGTTAGTTTGTAGGTTGTCTTTTGGCATGAAGCATTCAATATCATAGGTGATATAGTAGGGGTAGTATAAGAGGTCGGGGTTCACCACCTCTATTCCCGCCACTCGCTTGAGTTTTGTGAATATGGTTGGCGGGGGTCCAAACGTTCCACCAGGGAAAACAAACACCGATGCTTCCTCTGGCGAGCACTTATGTCGCCGTAGGCTGGACAAACGTGTGAAAGCGCCATCGCACAACTTGCAGGTGAAACATCTGGCAAACGAATCAACATTCTTTATCCAGCTGAAGTGTTTTTCGTACATGTTGACAAAGAGTTTACGGGCTTTGTTTCGTGCCCCAGATGACCAAACTATCGGAGCTACCCCCTCATCAGTTAGGCAGAAGACTATTATAGATATGTCAAAATGATCTTCCAAGGCCAGCAGATCACTCGCGCCCACCCCGGGAAAGTCTGACAAAGTTGATGAGGGTGGGGAAGAAGATCTAGATTGTCTCATGTATTGTTTAAACAAGCGATGTGTTGTGGTCTGAGAGGGGCGATGACAGCAACATCCCTTCTTTGGGTCGCAGTTACAGTCATACATCATGGCCAAACATCTAAAGAAACACAATTTGTCTGGGTAGGGACGGGCACCTCCTCTGGCCCAAAAGTCTACATCTAGTGCTATCACATGTCGGTTGTTAAGTATGTAGTCTGGGAGTTTGCTCACTACACCGCCCACCTTGCCAATCTCTAGGAGTTTATAGATGTAGAATGTCAGATTCGCAATGTGACGTAAAGCCCAAGCGGTATTCGGTCTCCTTTGTGCTGACCTCTCTCTCAAGTCGAGCTCCTGCACAGATTCGCAAAACTCTCTCATCTCATTCTCTGCTCTGATCAGTCTTGGCTTGGGGAAGAACGCGGCATTGTTGCTTGATGAGTGAAAGTAGCGCAACTCTCCACTGGTCTTATGCTCGAGGATGACTCCAGCGCTACAGTTAATCTTCACAGTACAAGGTACTCTCTTCCACATCGCTCTCAATTTAGTCCACACCTCTTCATCTCCTTCATCTTCACATTCCCCTCTCCACACTCGAACGTTGAGAATGTCTTCTACAGGACGAGAGTGTATTGTGGACCTGATCGAGCTCCAATAGCGGGCTAGTAGCACCCCCATCTCATCCCCCTCTTCAGCTGTTGGAGGTTTGGACCAGAAAACATCATCAAACTTCTCTGCATCCCCCTCATCTTTTTCCGCCTTGGCCTCGCTATGAAATCGTCTCATGTGATGACCTAGCTTTCTCCTCCCATCAAAACATCCACCACAAACCGGGCACTTGTGTGGGTGAGCCTGTGCATGCATTCTCTTCGTGTGCCTGTCTAGAGAAAACGCTGTTTTGAGAACCAGACCGCATAGTTGACAAGTGTGCTCGGCCTGACGAGAGCTCTCCCCCCCTATAAAAATACAAAATAGTAGGGTGTAAGTTATTCTTTTACCTCATACTACTATTAGCAATCCACAATTGTTACCAACTACCTCATTTAGCACTAACCTTTTTTACTTGTTGACATCTCTGATCAGGTGCTGACTAGTAGGTAGGTGTCTCTGTTTAGTCTCCCTATAAAAAATATATAGTAGTAGGGTGTAAGTTAATTTTTTTTGTTTTTGGCTCAATAGCGTTATATACAATAGACACTTCACAATTGCTGCCGATTACCCTATTTAGCACTAACCTTATGTTGTACTTGTTGACATCTCTGATCAGGTGCTGACTAGTAGGTAGCTGTCTCTGTTTACTCTCACTCTGTTGACCAGAGGCTGATTGTTCATACTGCTAGAGTGAGAAACTCATACCTTAAATAGTAGTATTCAGTGGGCGGAGTCTAACCATTTCCCCACCCTTGGCAATACCACCCCGATGTGAATCCGATGCATCCCGATGTGAATCCGAAGCTTCCCGATGCATCCCGATGTGATTCCGAAGCTTCCCGATGCATCCCGATGTGAATCCGAAGCTTCCCGATGCATCCCGATGTGAATCCGAAGCTTCCCGATGCATCCCGATGTGATTCCGAAGCTTCCCGATGCATCCCGATGTGAATCCGAAGCTTCCCGATGCATCCCGATGTGATTCCGAAGCTTCCCGATGCATCCCGATGTGAATCCGAAGCTTCCCGATGCATCCCGATGTGATTCCGAAGCTTCCCGATGCATCCCGATGCATCCCGATGCACCCCGATGTGAATTGACACATCGGGACACATCGGGATGCATCGGGAAGCTTCGGAATCACATCGGGATGCATCGGGAAGCTTCGGAATCACATCGGGATGCATCGGGAAGCTTCGGATTCACATCGGGATGCATCGGGAAGCTTCGGAATCACATCGGGATGCATCGGGATGCATCGGGAAGCTTCGGAATCACATCGGGATGCATCGGGAAGCTTCGGAATCACATCGGGATGCATCGGGAAGCTTCGGATTCACATCGGGATGCATCGGGAAGCTTCGGAATCACATCGGGATGCATCGGGATGCATCGGGAAGCTTCGGAATCACATCGGGATGCATCGGGAAGCTTCGGATTCACATCGGGATGCATCGGGAAGCTTCGGAATCACATCGGGATGCATCGGGAAGCTTCGGATTCACATCGGGATGCATCGGGACACATTGGGATTGGATATTAAAAAGGGAGGAGTCAAGAAATGAGCAGATGTATAAAGGGAGAGTGGGATCACAGTCTCAGCATTCAAAGTTCAGCACATCACTACTGTACAGGAACACTACTACAATAGTACATTATCAATGGATACTGACAACATAGTCCAGAACCAAGAAGAGTTATTTGCGGGCTTAACGGACTCACAAATGGATGGAATTATTGAAGAAGAAGAGTGCAGTCAGAAGAGGAAAGAAGAGGTGGATGCGTTAAAAGAGGCACGGAAGAAGGGGAAAATAATAGGAGTGGGGAGTCTTGCCCGAAAGGATCTTTCTAACATGGCGGACTCTCCGTCCTCCCCGGAGCGGGCCTCGGATAGGGGCGAGACCACAACAACCAAGAAGAGGAAGAACCCAAAAGGAGATGAAATCTGTGCTAAGAAAAAAAAGAAACCCCAGGTGATTGTAATATCAGATGATGATGATGATGGCCACGGAGCCGATACGGCTACGGAAGAAATGGATGGTGGTGAGACGACGAAGGGAAAAAAAGCTACCAAGTCCCCTTGCAAGGGGAAGAAAAAGAGCGGGGGACTAAGCCTGGAGAAAGCTCGTGCAGTGGCGGCAACCCTAATGTAAGTAGCCCTATTCGTATATCTATAAATTACCGTACTATCTTTCTCCCGTTTAACCACTTTGTCGGATCTATATACACCACTTTCATTATTGTAGGAGCATGGGACCGGAGAAGAGGAGCTCTCTGCAGACAACGGTGAAGCTGTCGGAGCTAGAGCCAGGAACTGTGCTAGAAGTGAGTGGAGGTTCGGTGGTTGAAACGGCATTCGGAAAAGCATTCTTAGCCAGGGCAAGCTATGTGGATGACAAGGGGATGAGACATTGCATCAGCTTTCACACCAACATTCGTCACGCCATGCCCAAGCTAGCGGATGTCAAAGAAGAGGAGCTAAAGGACCTTACCCTTCCACCTAGGATCATGGTGTACTTGGGACAGCAGGAGACCGCTAAAGGACAAAACACATTCAACCGTATCGAGAGCGTGTGCTCCCTGCCAGGAGCAGCCATGAAAAAGCTGGCCGGTGACTTGAGAAAGAAGACCTTGGCCCAGTTGGAAGAATTTTTTCGAGTGCAAACGCTATCTTCCTTCCCCGTTGGTTCTGTGCTGGTGGTGACCGCGCTCCGACCCACATACGTCCCAAGATGCGGTGATGGTGATAATGCGAGCAACTCCATTGCCACCTACGAGTGCCGGATTGGAAACGAAGAAAAAAAGGGAGAAGTCTTCCTTCCGGGACGTCTGGCAGTTTCGATGAAAGAGCTCCTCCCCTCCGTGATGGTGTACAAGGGACAGAAGACTTCCAAGAGCGGGAGAACATTCTACGATTGTGCCATTCTAGACTCCATCCTCGGCGAGCGTCTCCTCCCCGCCACTGCACAGTTTTGAGGCAAAAACTTTTGTCATTCACACTCATTCGTGTCTACTTATCAATTGATTTTATATTATTACTCTCAAACTCGTGTATCGTTAGCCTTACTCATATTTTTCATAGTCGTATATCGGTTTTTATCGATTGATTTTATATTATTACTCTCAAACGTATTGAAAATTAAAACAAACTCGTGTATCATTACCCTTACTCATATTTTTCATAGTCGTATATCAAGTTTTTTATCGCTTGATTTTATATTATTACTCTCAAACGTATTGAAAATTAAAACAAACTCGCGTATCATTACCCTTACTCATATTTTTCGTAGTCACATATCAAGTTTTTTATCGATTGATTTTATATTATTACTCTCAAACGCATTGAAAATTAAAACAAACTCGTGTATCATTACCCTGACTCATATTTTCATAGTCGTATATCATCTATTCTAGAATACATCACACACCATTACTCTAACCCGTATTTTCCTTCGCTTCACCCTACTCCAGCCGACGGTCCGCCCGCGAGGGTCGCGACGGGTCGTTGGGGCGGGAGGGCGGGGAGGGGCGGGGGATGGGCGGGGGGAGGGCGGCGTGGGGCCACGGCTGGACTCGCGAACGAGAACCGCCGCGAGGCGGAGGGCGAGGCGGAGGGGTTTGGGGTGGGGAGGGGTGGGGAGGGGCGGGGACGGGTGGAGGGAGGACGGGTGGGGTTCGCGGGGCGGGGGGGGGGCGCGCGCGTACGCGCGCGCCCCCTCGCCCGAGCCGTGGGACGGGGCGAGGGGTTTGCTCTTTAGACTGGGTTCCGCGGAACAGCCGATGAGGTTTTTGAAACCCCACCCGCGATGGGGGGGAGTAGGTTCTAGGGCTTTGCACATAGAGTGAGGTTTAGGGGAGAGGAGGGGCGAGAGGACGGGTGGGGTGGTCGTCCGCCCGGGGAGTTTTTGGATCTAGGGCTAATACGACGCGGAAAGGGCCGGGTGTCTGTGTAGATCTGCACTGACTATACTACTCCTACTACTCGGATTATGAGCTTCCTGTGTGGGCACGTGTGATTGGCTGGTTGATATTTACTGCACAAATCATTCCTGTTATTGCATATGGTGTAACTTTATATCTCACAACACCCTCTGCACCCTTTCGTAAGGTAGGTCTGTGTATCTACTGCAAGGTCAAGTAATTTTTATAAATTCATGCATGTAGTGTACCAACATCAAGATGATTGGCTCACTCGAACTGCAGTCTAAACATGCAACTGTGGTGTAGATTGAAAACACACTCAAAAATGTGTTCTGAGTTTAATTGAACAACAATAATCTATATGTATATTAATGTGTCAAACCATATGTAGTACTTGCTATTATATTATTATATGTATTATTATTATATTATATACTCGTAGGCCTATGCTTATATGTATATGAATATTATATATTATATATTATATATACATGTTGCACCCTATATTTCTTTCTCTTAGATATCATTGGCTGGCCACTACATATGCAAATACAATGTAGTAGTCCGTACTTGCTTTGCATTCTAACATTCTAATACAAATTTTGATCAGTGTTTGTAAACCCCAATGATGTTTGTTAGTGGACAAAATGTCCCTGTATCTACGACACATACAGGACTAAGTATGAGAATGTGCAACGTGCAGTGAACATGTATGTAACATTACGTGATGCTGTACATGTACTGCAACAGCACATAGGCATGCATTTATAATTATTTGACACATGTTTTGGAATGTTTGCCCAAAAATAACTGTGACTGTTCAGCATAAATATTACTAACACAAACGTAGTGCAGAAAGGAGGAGCGGCAAAAACATAATTATATTGAATACATTGCAGAAGATAGCAAAACTAGCAAGTCCGATTTCGTTGTGGGGGCCAGACTTTGAAATGGACAGACTAGAGTCTAATTCTTCCTCTACAGAAGACAACAGCCAAGTCACAAGACGGGTGTTTGACAAGAATAGTTCCGGTAAGATACTCAGCTAAGTTAGTCGCTATAAAGTCACAGTGCAATTCACTCGCATCAGTGTAAACACATGGGCTATATTAGGCGCATTATTCGGATTGTACCGGTTCATCTGAAGCTGCATTTAATAACGGAAAGCAATTTGAGTGCTCTGGCATGACTAATGCTTGTTAATCAAAAGCTATTACCAGACACGACTACCTGTCCATGATAGCGCATGGCGTAACACTAAATAAAGTTACATGCAATTCTTATTGCTGCATATTGCTATTCATTTAGCATGCATGTGCGATATCTGTGGATATGCGATATCCGCGCACATGCGATATCCGAATATTCCTATTATGGTAGATCTGAGTCACTAACGTTTCATTCCGTGAGCAAAAAAATTTTCTAAATTAATTCTTCACTATTTTTAAATTTTAGAAACTGTCACTACTTCTACCACAACATCTAATCCTGGTAATAAAGGTCATTAATAGTTCCCTTCGTCTAGTCTTGGTTGACTGTCTGCGTTTGATAGCTGGTGTGTTACTGTTTGAGTATGAATTCATGTGCTTGACTTTTAATCATCATGCAGCGACTAAAGTGGCTAGATGAAACTATTTCCCTCTCACTCGCAAATTAGTGATTTAATGGACTGTTTGCAATGTTTACCAGACAAAAGTTTTTAGTAAATGTGTTGTCAAATACTCCTGTATATACATGTATAGTAATTCACATTTGCAACTGATGCTACATATATATTGTGTGAGGGCAAGCAATGCCGTTGTCAGAAAGCGAAGTTTTAGATAGGCCAATGTATACTATTTGTTTTTGTGCTCGTGGAGAAGTTGGTTAGCTGCTCGAACTTTGAAACTGTTTTCTCAATATCTCAGGGGCAAAAAGTTAAAATCGAAGAGTTTTTCAGTTGAATACAAATGTACAAGGTTTAATCCAAACTATGATGAGTGCCGCGATTCACGTAACAAATAAGTTTTTGTTTCATGAGCGCATATTACATGATCACGATTGATCAGTCATGATCAGTCATGATCACATGATCACATGATCACGATTGACAAATTCGAGTTTTTACATTTCAATTCAGTAAAAACAGGAAATGACATTGGTGGATTGGACTCGATCTTCAGTGCAACTGTCGGCAACAACGTGCTGGTAAAGATGGCAATGAATCTCACCTCTCATAGCAAAGCTCCTGCTCCTTCCAGATCCAGTCTGAACAGAACTTCGAGAATCAGAAGTTCAGCTGACCTGTTGGCTAAAAGAAAAGAGAATCTTGATGGTGGACCCATAAGTAAGTGTGGTTGTCCATGAGTACATTGTAAGTGTGGTTGTCCATGAGTACATTGTAAGTATGGTTGTCCATGAGTACATTGTAAGTGTGGTTATCCATAAGTAAGTAAATAGTCATCATTTTAGAGAAATCCAATAGTTATGGCAGCTACATGTACATTGTAGTTTGGGTGATGACAGGAAATGCATATATGATTACGGCAATAATATTGTAGATCATGTGTGGCTAATGTAATGCGTAATGTAATGGCAGACTCTCATATCCGAGAATATCAGTGGTATATTGTAATAACACCCCATGCCTGCCAACTGGGCTTTGCACCGGATTAGATATGCTATTACACATGTAGGAGCCTTTATTTTACTATTTTGAAGTGTAATTTTAATTGTTTAATTAACAATGAAAATAAAAATCAAATCAAATGCCTAGGTGTGTCTATTTATAGTGGGGTATTAGCTTACCAAGGTCTCACCACCACTCTTCAGTCACTGCCTATTGAACCTGGTCTGAAGCAGAATGTCACCAGGCTAGAACAGACAGTGCTGGTTAAAGCATGAAAATAGCTATATAATAGCAGTAAAATATTTTCAGCTCTATAGAAAATTTTACATGAAAAAACTTCTTGCTTTTCCAGTCATTAACATGACATAGTGTAGCCATACATGTACAAGATGTTAGTAAAATATCTTAACATACTTTAGTAATAATCTAACACAAAATTGTAGTGTTTGAAGAAGATGGTGAGACATACATGCTGGTTCCCAAACGTAAAAATCGACCTCCTTCCGTAGATAAATCCACTCAAACTTCTCCTCGAGTAAAGCGTTCAACGAAAGATGGCTCAGTGATACCTTTATTACTCTGTGATGGCTCCAGTAGTGCAGGTGCTAATGACGGCAGCAATGTGATTAGCCAATCAGATATCAAACTAACTCTTGGTGATTGCAGAGGGCAAGGGGGAAGTAAGTCGACAGTGGCAGACAACCCAGCCATAGTTATTGAGTCGGTGTAGTTTACATGTAGAAACCACTAAATCAAAAACAGTTACAATCATGTCCTTCTGGCAGCTTGTGAATTCAATACACACTATTAATGTTATGTGTTCAATATTTCACTAGGTCTATAATAGTCCTAACACATTTTATAGATGTAATGGTACCTTAAACTTCTCATGATATTTTTTGTGCCTATGAACTTATTTTGTCATTACATAACTTGTTGTAAAGTAATACTAATTTATGCAAATTAATCTAAATTTCCAGAATAAGACTAAATATACATTTAAAAGTACGAATCCTGCATATTATACAACCATGTAATTTTCGTACAGTCAAACAGTAACTTAAACATCTGGTTCTTTAAATTTTAAATTTCCGTCTGTTCTGAACTGATCCAGACATGCATGGTGGCCAGGTAGGGGGCACCTGCTAAAGGTTCTACAAATAGCTGCATCTTCAGACAATCCTTCCTTCTTATTGGTACCAATGTGTCTCCAATGTTGGACGTGCTGGTACATTTCTCTACCGTAACTGTGCAATTACAAATAAATTAGATCAACCATGCACTGCCCAGAGCAATCAAATACTTAGTAGATGTAGATACCCTATAACTGTTGTAGATGTGCGTAATCATCTGATGTTGAGGTACTGTACTCACAGGTTCACTACGTTGTGTTGCCCAACAGATTGAGGAAATTATTTCTCTCATAAACTAATAACACACTTACATATTTCTTGCAAATAGTCCAGGATTTGTTACTGTTTCCAAAGGTTTTCCATCAAACTCAATCACTGTTGGAGTTATCCCATCATTCATCGGAGTACTTATCTTGTCAGCATATAGGTCAATTGACCAATGTGCAGTTTGCGCAACGTAATATATATCAGAGAAATGCAGCTACAAAATATCACAGGTTATTACATATAAATCTAAAATAATATAGTATAGGTTCTCTATTTACAGTCTACTTTATACTCTCATTGCATTTCATAAACAATTCCAAAGTTCTGGTGTACGACAAGACTGAACAAATTAGAGCTGTGAAAAGTAGATCTCGTTGCAGGTAAAAAACTGAATGTCATCAATTTAAAACAATTTACCCATTTATATCCTTGTTTAACGAGAGTAGGCTCCAGTTTAGCAAATTCTGTGATATTATCTGGATGGATTAAAATGTCAGCATCCACTGCCTCCCAGGGTAAGACATCATTAAACTTCACAGCTCCTAAAGATGTACCAGCATTTAGTTGGCACACCATTCCACCCTCCTGCAAATATTTACGCAGTTAAATAACGTTGAAGTGTTTACTGGACTCTTTACATACACTGTATGAAGTCACTAGTATTGTACAAAACGTTTTATAGTGCATGCTATGTAAATAGTGATTATATTATAGTTCAAAATTATGAGGTTAAATGGGTGAAATAGTAGATACCCTGCATAACTTCATCAAATAGTGAAGAGCATTGGTCAATTCTTCTTTGCAGCACCGACTGACAGTCAGACCTTTCGGTCTCACGATACCTCTGCTACAGGACACTAACTTGTGGTCATCACAGTTAAACTCTAACACCACATCCTTCTTCAGCTGAATCTCATCTAACTTTTGTAACCAGACAATAATATTGTGAGAATTATAACATACGTACATGTATCATATAATCATTAAGACTAATGATGGTTACAAATATAAGGCACATAATTGAGTGCCTTAACCATGACCTAGCGGCAATCACGACTAGGTTGTGTTTGCGATGTAGTAACATTGGCTTCATGATACAATGTACATGTATATTCAGCAAGCATGAAAATGGCTGTGTTGGTAGTCTAATAGCTCTTGATATAATATATGCTTAGTAATCCCAACAACTTCAAATTTAGACAGAAGCAGAGTTCTCACCAAACTCAGGTCAGGTCAGTGGTGTACCTTAAGTGATGATGCTAGTTCTACCCACTTCTCTTTAGTAGCCGTTATCTGACTCTCATCTGTCACAAATGACATGGAGTCAGGACAAGAAACTACAATCTTATCCCGAGCTCTGAGGTTAAGAAACCACGAGGCAAAGGAGCTGATGGCTGACTTCATAGAAGGTAAAGGGTGCTGTAAATACAAACCATTTTCATGTTGCTCTCTCACTTCCATGATATGGCTTTTCTGGACCTCGGCAAGTGATACATTATACAGAGAAAGGTCAACCAAATACCATACCATGCTTGTGAAATGCACGTGGGGCATATCTACAGTTTTGCTTGTCAACTGAAAATTATATTGTACATTCAGTTAACAAGAAAATCTGCAGATTGGTCTCATGACAGACCAAGGAGTAGAATTTGTACAATAAATGAACTAGTGCTTTCATTTGTCCTATTATAGAATAACTGAGATTTCTTTACAACTTGGTTATTCTAGCAATATAGTGTAGGAACAGTTCGTACCTGCTTCATGAACTGAGTTTTAGCTACGAAAGGTCCATTAACATAATGACAGAATAGACATTCCTCCTTAGATCTATGGTATCCGTGTTTGTATACCAACATGTAATTTGATAGACCAGACTGGAAGCATCCGTTAGTCCACTGTAACAGATAATATTACAGTGTAGTATATAATTCTTACCTTTCTAGATGTGAGAGTTCTCTGACCTCTCTAGACGAGAGAGTTCTCTAACCTCTCTAGGTGTGAGAGTTATCTTACCTCTTTAGACGTGAGAATTATCTAATCTCTCCAGATGTGAGAGTTATCTTACCTCTCTAGATATGAGAATTATACTACCTCTCTTGATATGGGAGTTATCTTACCTTTCCAGATGTCAGGGTTCTGTAAGCACCAGAAACTACAGAAGCTTCTAGATTATTAATCTCTCTAACAAGTCTCTCCAATCTAACATGCCACATCATCTTTATAACATTTCTTCCAATGTAGACATACTTTGTGGTTACTCTAGATATTAGTTTGTTCCATACATCTGGTTCAGTCTCACTAAAGTGCAAGAAGATGGAACAGCAAGTAGTAGTCATTATCACATTCATACAGCGTCCTTGTCAATAGCAGCGTACACTACATAATTTTGCTTTTTGATGTTTAGAGATGCATACGATGAAGGTGGTGTGATTTTATTGACTCCCACAAGTGCTATGAGAAGTCACAACACCGTATGGCAAATAAAATATCCATTTGCACTTCAAATCAAACATGGCGGACGCAACTTGTCTAACTTAGGTGAATACCTGTTACTCATTTTCACCATGGTGATATCTTTAAATCTCCTATTTGACTTTGAGAAGGCATTATCTGGTACAGCAGCTACTACCCTCATACCAGGGTACAGTCTGTTCACATCGTGGAATATATCTAGTATATACTTTTGATATTTCCTGTCATAATTCACAAAGTTGAACACCAAAGTGATCAGAGTGTGGAACTCTGGGACATCAATGCAAGGCACCGGATAAAATCCTTCTAAAAGAAGCACAAGTCAGCACAGTCAGAATAAAGTGTACTATGGTTCGGTAACCAGTACATTAGTAGTGAATACCATGTACATGTAGAGACAACTTACAACTATTTTCACATTTTATTATCAAAACTGACGCTTGACGCAATAATATGTATTTATAATGTATTAGCTAATTTACAAAAAGAATCTAGAAAGTTGAGCTATGCTCAAGCAGTGCATGGAAACATGGAGAGGGCAACTTGCACAAGCTCTGGCATAAAATTCTTGGCAGATAAGATGGCTGAATGTGTAGTAGTAGCCAATCATCAAACTTACGCTCATTGTAATATATGTATTTTGGATCCGATTTAGAAATATATTTTTTCTCAAATCTCTCCTGGCAGACGTCTGTGCCAGATGCCTCTGAAGACACACTAAAGCGTTCAGATGTATCATGCTGACCAAGATCAGCTAGCATGCTCTTTAGCTTAAAAAGAATAGAATCTATAATATAGAAAATTATCAGAAATATCGCATCGTCTGAAAATACCATAATACACGCATTACCTTACGAGCTCCGGTCTACACTAGAGCAGCTATAATTTTAGATAATTGGATTTTTAAGGAAATTGTCCTATTCAAGACAACAGGAAGCTATAATATTCTCTACTAATGATAATCGTGTTCTATTATTACCTCTCTATGTAGTTCTGCTAGCGATAGCGCCCCGGTTATGCTGCTCACAGACGTGGTACATGTATCAAAGTTTTCCGTAATATTAATAATCTTTTTGATGACTCCAACAATAAAGGTGTTGTTCCTGCAAAGGAAAAATGGCAGAGGTTGGCACTTGGTAATCATTTTTTTTGCTTTCCATTTGAGTTAAACTGAACCATCTATTTGATCAGTGAATTATAAATAGTAATGAGTTTATTCGGGTCAACTATTCAAATTACTGGTTTGATTATTTGACCACTTTTTGATAAAATATATTTTAGTGACTGAGTTTAATTTCTTTATCAACCACTGTCTCACATCGATGCATAGAGAAGTAGGAGAATAATAGGAAGGTGTCGGTGATCAGCTTCCAGCCTACCATCGTGTCTTCTGGTGACCGCTGCATAATAATGTTTATATTATTGTAATGGTTTCTGTGATTTGGTGCGGTCGTCCTTGGACGACTATCGACCCAGAAATGAAGTGCCTATGAGTGGTAATAGGACTTCGCATTACATGAAAGATCGAGCGGTCTCAGTAGCCCAAATACTACCAAAGACGACCCATCTGATCTCAAGTCCGACCTTCAGACTATACAGTGAAAGAGAGTAATTCAACCTAGTAGGCGGTTCGCAAAGCGAATGACCTAGTAAAAGGAAGAGAAAGTCCCTGTATCAAGTATAGATGTGTCTTTATTGAAAGCCAAGTGTAGACTGAGACAATGAACAGTAAAACAGTGCCCTTTATATAGTATAAGGACTTCCGGCCGACATGACGTCGGGAAAAGACGACGTGTGGTCGTCCGGAAGTTGCGCAACAAGATGGCCGCCGGAAGCCCGACGGCCGACCCAAAATAGGTCGGGTTCTACAAAAGTTGCTTATAATGGTCCAATTCATGTACAAAATGAATATCAATGGATTCTGAGAGGTCGGGCCTCTGTACATGGGTATAAAAGGCATTAAAAGACTTAGAAACATTCATGTGACTATGTATAACAACATATAGTAAGATACATGAATAAGGAATGAGCATAAACACATGGAGACATATATATATAGACGGTAATTAAGTACTTTGAACATGCAATGCAGTTAAGGGTAAGTATACGAGCACTAATTGTGAGAATGTTAGTGTCAGGTGAGTAGCGCTGTAACAACTACTAGGCACTTAGGGTGCGGTGGAGCTTCGTCCGGGAGTTGGAGTCGTATACAAATGTCCTGTACCATCACATTATTTCTTAGCAGCTTGAATTAATTGATGCAATTTCATTCAGTTACTTGTACATGCATGATAATCATGTTACCACATTTGCATGTGTATCTGCCACATGTAGAATAGGATTGTAGTATCTGTTATGTTTGATACATCATGTTCTACTGCTTGCTATTGCTGAAGCTGCTGCTACTACTATCTTGTCTTTGTTAGGCATTGTTATATAACCCTGAGCCTTCATACCAGAGAATTCTCAGGTCATGTTAAAGAGTAGTTTAAGTCAATGGATGCTAATTCTAAATGTCTGGACTTGAAACTTTTTTTATTATCTCTTCGTAGCACAAGTACAACATATTTTTTGTAGGAGTAGCACTTACAGTTGATTCGTAGTAAGAGGAAGTATTTTTGGTTGTCCAATAGGTTTATGGCTCCAATACAATGTGCAGTAGTACATCGTCACAACACAGATGCTAAGAAAAGATACCATTATTTCCTTACTGCCCAGATTCATGTCTTCTGTATCAAGGTCTACAATGCATTTTCTATAGACGTACAGATTTCTATCAGCCTAAATATTTTAACCTGCAGGTTAAAAGTACTTTTTATTTGAAAATCAAATGTGCATAATAATAAGTATGACTTCACAGAAAACAGAATGTGCGACTGTTTGAAGAAGACAGTTCGAAACAGGACATTTCGAAAATGGACAATTCCAACACCGGACAGTTCGAAACCCCAACCACCAGATTTCAACTAATTTTTATTTTGAATATTATTCTTTTATTTGATTAATTAAGTTAATTAATTAAAATTGATTATCTGCAAGTTGTGTTCTTCTAAATTTAATCTACACAGTTTCGAACTGTCCTGTTTCGAACTGTCCAGTTGTGAAGCGTCCTGTTTCGAACTGTCTTTTTCGAAATGTTCCTTTACCACAAAACCATATCAGATAGTGTCTTCGCGACATCTTGGGCCAACCTAGGTAACAAATTAAACTCCCAAATTGATGGTTCAGCCTAGGCCAAACAGACCACTGACCTAAAATTTTGCTTGGTGGGAGAAAACCATCCCTAGCTCATCGGCACACCTAGGATTTTCATAAGACAATGTGGGTTTTTCTTTTGGTCCAGGTTGGTGTGTTCGCAACTCTGTGACGGATGTGAGCTGGAAAATTCTTGGACAACTTGGCCTCTGACTGAAACTTACATGTAGGTCAGCTAAGACACTAATAATGTGCAACCAATTAGTAATTATATGCTTTTGTATGTGTCCAACTAATGTACTCGTACTAATATGGTAGTTTCAGTTTCACGGTGTTTAGATAACTTACCCAAGTGATTTCCTTTACCAGCCTTCACTTGCTAACTGACCATTACTTACTGACAAACTGTTACCCTAGCAGCCAATTAGTTTACAGCTTACCCTGGTTATTAGTAATGTAGCTAAAGTACCATTAAATGCATTGGGTGCATGGGCCTACACAAATATTTGCCAAGTGTCCAGATATTTTCAGGACACATCGTGATTTTGGTGCCTGTCCCTACTAATTTTCCAGTCTAAACAGAACCTGCTTGAGAAAATAGACTCACTGAAAGCCTTCACCAGACCCGGCCAGCTTGGTAAACTTTCTGGGTCCCTCTCCTCTGAACTCTGGCCTGTATGTTGTATGGCTGTATGTTACTGGTTACTGGTTATGACCTAGGGGTTAAGATGCCTGCCTCTAGTCCAGACAGCCTGGGTTCGATTCCTGGCAATGACAAGCTGTTCAGGCATAGGCTGACCACTCAGTCCCTGCGGATCAGGACTTAAAAAAACAATGGAGGTCCCCTGTGTGTATTTCATCTGCATGCAGGAAGAAGATCCACCTCTGCTCTCTTCGAAACAAGAGCAGCCACATCACGGCGGGGCAGGTAAAAAACGGCAGCACCAGCACTGCCTGTTCCGACCTTGTAGCAGTGCTTCATGGTGGGTTCATAACAGGCAGTGAATGAAGATTGGTGGTGAGAACTTAATGAGCTCACACACCACTATAAAATAAGACACGCCTAGCTTTGGTAAACCCGTATATAAATACCACTGACATACTCAGAATTGAGGGTCGGCCATAAATAAAACACTGGTGCAGCAGCGTTACAAAACTTTGTACTTGATTTCCTACCAATATTTTACTAAATACAACATACACCGATTTACCCTAGTTGAGGACTAGGTTCCAGCAGGAAGTGGTAGCTTCTGTTTAAATATAATAATTCCTGGAAAATAAGCATTCACTTTCAATAATACACTTACATGTAGCCACTGTAGAAGCAGTTTATTATAAACAATGTACCATATACCGTCTATTATTCTACATCTCTATTCTATTCTATCATTTGTTTATTCCTATGAGCTACATTTAGTATTAATAGGTTACTATGACTTGCCTTTATTATACCCTCAAATGCAAGGCGTATTATATACATATGCTATCATCAGGTATGCCTTATACACACACTTCAGGAATGCCTTCTTTTAGTTGATAAAACTTTAGGTCAGCTACGAGAATGCCAGTTACAATATACAGTAGTAAAGAAAGCTTATTCTCACACATACTCTCAGGACAAGATATTTGTCAGCAAATGCAATATTTTGTCAGTAATATAGAGTTGAGACTAACAATGTTCACTTGGGCCATTTTGCTAATGTTGGTTTTGTTTTATGCAAGCGATTCTTCCTATTTACATGTACTGCTTTTCCTTTCCAGAAATATCAAATGTTTGTTTTACTCTATTTTAACAATATTAATCTTACCAAACCTTTCAAACTTTCCTTCCTTTTTCAAAGCAGCTGAGGGTACAACCAGCACTTTTGCACAATGCAAAAGTGGACAAATACATGTACATTGTAAATATCAAAAGATAGATGCGTGGCATCTTGGAATTTTGCTTGGTGGGGGGGGGGGGGGGGAGCCAGCACTGGCTCATCTGCACACTGGGGTTTCCTGCAAAAAGATAAGGATTTAGTGCTTGGCCCAGTGTGTTAACGACCCTGTAACTTGTAACTCTAGAGCAGATTGGTCGGCTTGAAAATTGCAAAGACACCGATTACATATTATACAGATATTTATCAACAACATTCCAAATTTCTCGACCTTATTATTATTGCTCAAACCCCTGTCATGGACTAGTATTTTCATGAATTTGAAACAAGTCTCTGACTGCTCAAAAAATAAATTTCTTGCTTAAGAATACATCATGAGGAATACATGTATAGTATATCAATATTAGTAAAGTATATATCCTCTCAAGGATGAACTGCAAATGCAATGTATTATTCCAGTTGAGCTATCTAGCTAGCGCTGTAGAACCTAGCTGTCTATAGCACTTTATGCTTTATCATACCATAACATCTTCCCATCAATCTGGAAATGCCTCAAACATATTATGATCAGCCAAGTGTTCTTTCTTTGCTGCCTTGGTCTTGCAGATATTCTAAAGTTGTCAGGGTGTCTAGGGTTAGGTCTCCGGGAACGCTTACAGGTGACAGTTTATAGGTATCGGTGAATGTACTGCTTTTTCCTCAGTCGCCTTATATGGTGTATGAATCAGGATCTACTTCTGTGCCATACTGATTCGGCTGGATTCGTAAAGAAATGGTCGCATTCAAAACAACAGGAAGATTATAAATGCCTCTACTGATGATAGTCATGCCATACTATTACCTCTCTGTCAGTCATATTCCATGCTTCGAATTTTGCTTCATATTTTAAATACAAAGGATGGAATTGGCGAAAAATGCGTATTTCCTAACCTTCGTAAGAGCAAGTTCCTTCGAGCAGGAGATGTCGTATTTCAGAAAATACGTAGGAATTTTTATTGCCTCCGTAGGATGAAAGTAACATTCTTCAAATTTGAGCTCGATAATGTACATGTACTAGTTACTATACACTGGGTTTCATTCGCGTGATTTTAATTTAACGTTTCAACGAGTGGATCGAACTCGTTAAAATATAATTCGTATTACAAAACTATTAGTTAACTATATTTGCGTGTTGTTTTCATTAGCTGTAGCGATACACTATTAGTAAAGTATTGTGGTGTTCCAGCATGCATATCTAGTCTCCCACTAGTAGTACACTATCTTTGGCTAGCACAATGGTCTTTACGCGTGTGTAACCGTTTGTTAACAACTACATTGTGCTATGACGTCAGTTTTGCTTTGCACTCCTTGTTACAGTTGTATTCACATCAGACAACGGCGTAGCTATTTTTAATTCCTAAGGTTATTGTACTATGATGTCATAGGCGGGAAAAGTTAAATGCGTGTCCCATATAAACTGTTGAATAAAATACGAAGCATGGAATTGGACCACTAATGTAGCTTCGTAGGGCAAGCAACTCCCTTCGAAGGAAAATACGAAGCATGGAAAAACACTGTATGTAGCTCTGCTAGCGATAGAGCCCCAGTTATGCTGTTCACAGACGTGTTACTGGGATTGAAATTTTCGGTAATATCAATAATTCTTTTGACAACTCCAATAATAAAGGTAGGGTTTCTGCAAAGAGAAAGTAGTAAAAGCTAGAATTTGTTAATCATTTTTTACTGTCTATCTACATAAATTAAATTGAACCATGTGTTTGATTAGTGAATTATAAAGTACTAATATACCAGTTTATTCTGGCCAACTATTGATCATTAAATAAAAAAATTGTCAGTAGCTGACTAACATAAATTTGTTTATGAATGCTAGAAGTTATAAGAAGTAAGAGGGTGTGTCAGTGATGAACTGTAAACCTGCCATCGTGTCTTCAGATGACAGCCGCTTACTAGCTGTTCATATTATTTCTTAGCAGCTTGAATTAATTTATTCAATTACTTGTAGGCCTACAAGTACATAATATAATTATAATAGCTATGTTACTAGTATAGGATTGCGAATATCTGTTATGTTTTGATACATCATGTTCTACTGTTTGCTACTGCTGAAGCTGCTGCTGCTACTGCTATCTTGCCCATATTAGGTATTGTTATGTAACCCCAGAGAATTCTCAGGCCACAGTAAAGATTACATAATTCAAGTCAGTGATTCTAAAAGCCTTGACTTGAAACTTTTGCTGTTTTAGCTCTCTATAGTACAGGTCAACCCCGCCCTCCGAATAGGTGTTGGAACTAGGGCTATGTCGGCAGAAGCAACTCTCCAGGACTTGCAACTCATGCATGGTACAAAGCTGCCAGTCTGGGTCTAGGCTCAGAGTGATGCTAAGACCTTGAAATCGGGTCCCTTGGTAGCTTTGGACCCTCGGACCCAACCAGAGAGAGAGAGCTACCTGACCCACCCACTCCCACTATGTAGGTATTGGAACTCGGGCCATTTTCTTAATGCAAGGGAGTACAACTCCTTATAGAATCATTGTAGCATGCCCGTGCTGTGCATGAACACAAGCCATCATTACACTGAGCATGAAGTGTTTGTTTTTCCAAATATAAGTAAAAGTGGCTGGCACACATCTATCCAGATTGAGCACCTGAGGTTCCAGCAGGAAAGGGTAGCTTTTGGTTATAAAGAATTCTTTAAAAATAAGCATGCAGTTTCTGTAGAAACAGTTTATTATGAGAAATTTGCACATAAATAAACTTTCTAACTACTGGAATAGTTTGGAAATTTTGTATAACAATTAGTTAGAAACAGATCAACAACAAATCAACGATGTGAATAATATAAACAGTCACATGACCTACATGAATTAAAGAAGAGGACAACCTGTAAATGCCTAAAAACCATTGATTAGCATTTCTCTAAACTGCAGGCACACAGAATATACTATTCAATGTATAACAAAAAGACCTATAATGTCAGACTAATATATACTAAAATGAGGGGTTCTGAAGACCTTAGGGGCCGTCTTTGCTAAGACTGGGGTCGTCTATTACACAATTAAAGTAGAGGACAACCTGTAGATGCTTAAAAATCTCTGATTAGCAGTGTCTAAACTGCAGGCTCTTCCAGCATAAGATTTCCATCAGGGATAAACTGATCCAGACATGAATGATGACCAGGTGTGGGACATTTACTGAATGTTTTAGCTATATTGTTAAAATGTACCCAAATGGTCTCATTCTTTTTGGTGCCAGTATGTCTAAAGTGCTGGACATGTTGATAGATTTCACTACCATACCTGCAAAGAGAAGGAGCGTACTACACTTTGTATAAAGCATTAAATTTCTCAGTTACTTGCTCTGCATGGTCCATGTAATGGGATCTATCATACAATCATACTATAAATACTAAACATTCAATTTAAAGCGTAAGAAAGAAGTTATCTGCTCTTACTCACAAATTTCTAAGAAATAATCCAGGGTTTATCGTTGTTTCTAGAGATTTCCCATCAAATTCAATCATTGTGGGAGTTATCCTATCAGCTGCTGGAGGTCTTATAGCATCAGGATATAAATCAACCATCCAATGAGATGTTAAAATTGACACATGTCCTGTTTGGTCTCCAGCCTGGGAAAATATTGGAAATTAATCAGTTAAGGATATGGCTTAACATGACTCCATATATGCGCAGGAAGCATGTACTGTTAGGTTTTAAGGAGCCTGCTCTAAGAGTTCATATAACACCAATACAGTAAGCTAAACACTGGCAAACCGAACCATTAATACAATGACTAGATAGCGGTATGATTTGTTGCCAAATGAGAAGACCGCTCCACCATTTATCAAAAACAATTATCAACATGTACACAAACTGTGAGTTATAACAGTGAAAATTTACCCAAGTTGTAAACTAGTTAATTAATTAATTAATCTTTAGTCGTTCATTTTATGTTATGTACCGTCCATCTAGATTTATTTCTATTTATTAATAGACATGAGTGGAAATTGATTAGAGTAGTGTGATCAGGTGATCTGGGAGTTTACCTTTTCATTTTAAAGCAACTATTGATCGTTTAGAGTTATCTCCTTTTTATGGTTAACTATTACCCAACGATATCCTTCCTTGATCTCATTGCAGCTAAAAACTGAATGTCATCAATTTGAAACCAACTTACCCATTTATATCCTGCTTTAACGACAGCAGGTTTAAGTTTAGCCATCTGTGTGATATCATCAGTATGGAATAGAATATCAGCGTCTACTGCCTCCCAGGGTAAAACATCATTAAACTTCACAGCTCCTAAAGACGTACCAGCATTTAGCTGGCACACCAATCCAGCTTCCTGTAGAGGTTTAGAACATGTATTAAATTGATTATTGTGCCCCAGAAAGTTGGCAGTACAGTAGAATTTAGCTTACCTTCTGATAACGGCCATGAGTAAAATCTTTGGAAATACAATAATACAATCCATTTTAGTTTCAGCCAGGAGCTTAAATACGATGGTACATGCAGGTATTACGGATTAGCATAATACATGTACATTGTTATTCTACTTACTCTACATATTTTCATGGTGAAATGGATGGCATCAGATAGCTCCCTCTTACAGCATCTAGAAAGAGTGAAACCATTTGGTTGAATGTGGCCCACGCAAGAAGTTTTAGCTTCACCACAGCTGAACTCAAACATTGTGTTAGCGTTTAAGCGGACGCTTTCTACCTACATAACAAAAACATAAAGGCAAAAACATGTTAGTTAGCACTGTCTATCCGTGCATGTTGGTAAACCCAATGGGCAACATAAATAATTTAATGAGAAAATATGTCTGTAATGCGGCATTTTGCTGACAATGGACCAATGATAACTGTATAGTGGAACATTTCATGATGAAGTTATATGGCTTATATTTTCACAGTTCTGAAAGGTTTTACTTTCTATAACAGTCATTGGTGGAGTTAGAAAAAAGCATCTCGCCTTAAAATGCTCCTATGCCACATAGCCCCTTCTCTACCCAAAAGTAGCGAAAGTGTTTCACTCGACAGATCATAGCTTTCTTGCTTGGGAGGAAAAACTGGTAAATCGCATTCTAAGGCCAAAGCTAATGGCTTGAGGGTGTTTTTCTATGGTCTAATAAAAATGGAGGGTCGGGGGTTGGGGTGGAGGTCCCTAAACTTACTTGAAGTGACTGCGCTAACTCTAGCCAGTCTTGTTTGGTCGTGTTTGCTTGACTTTCATCCGTCACAAACGACATGGAATCCGGGCATGAGACTGCAGTTCTGCTTAAATCTTTGAGTTTGAGGAACCACATGGCAAACGAACTGGTAGCAGACATGTTGGACGGAATCGGATTCTGAAATATATTTAAAGCTAGTAAAGTTGTAGTGAATTTGTTTCATGCAATATTATTTCGGAATGTTGATACGGATGAGGTAGTACGAGATCCATATTTCATCACCTTCCTTATATTTTAATAATAGTCTTAGCATCAGCAACAGAAGTAAATAAATTATGATGATATTAGGGCTAGTATCGAAATATAAGACATTTAAGAAAGAAACTCAAAAATGCTACTCCATTGTACATGTAGTACTAACAGCGACTACTGTACATGTATATATAAATGTTATCATAGTACATTGCATAATCCAAATTTGCAAGAGTTACAATGCGGTGAGATTTTTAAAAAGGAGTAAAGTTTTAATTAAATTGTTCAATACATATTTGCAAAGATTGTAATGATGCTAATAGTCACAGTCCATGTATGGATTTTGTCAGTTCAGTGGTATCATGAGGCTCGGGTAAACAGACAGATTGTATCAATATGGTAAAAATATGATACATGTATTTATGTATAATATGTGATTTTTCCATTAAGTGAAATACAGCTATGATAAGTAGTGCATACCTGTTTCATGAACTCCGTCTTAGCTACGAAAGGTCCATTAACATGATGACAGAATAGACATTCCTCCTTAGATCTATGATATCCATGTTTGTATACCAACATGTAATTTGATAGACCAGACTGGAAGCATCCATTAGTCCACTGCAACAGACAATATACAAACCTGGATTTGTACCTTCGGCCCACTGCATGAATAGAGAGTAATGGCAGATTTGTGCCTTTCCAGATATGAGATTTACCTTACACCCCCAGGCATGAGAGTTATCTTACCTCTCCAGATGTGAGAGTTATCTTACCTCTCCAGATATGAGAGTTATCTTACCTTTCTAGTTGTGAGAGTTATCTTACCTCTCCAGATGTGAGAGTTATCTTACCTCTCTTGATTTGAGAGTTATCTTACCTCTCTTGATATGAGAGTTATCTTACCTCTCCAGATGTGAGAGTTCTGTAAGCACCAGAAACTACAGAAGCTTCTAGATTATTAATCTCTCTGACTAGTCTCTCCAATCTAACATGCCACATCATCTTTATAACATTTCTTCCGATGTAGACATACTTTGTGGTTACTCTAGATATTAGTTTGTTCCATATATCTGGTTCAGTCTCACTGAAATATATCAACATACGTCATTGAGTGAAACAAAATTGCACTAGCAGGATTTGTAGATTGTTAAGCCCAGAGAGAACATAAATTTCAGACGCAAAAGTTTTCATATTCAAAAGATAATCTAAGATACAAAATCATAGTAATTTATTTTGACCAATTATTTGTTAAAGTAACATCAGTATTGAATTATATTTTTGTATATTTTACACTCCAATGCCATATTATGTTGACATCCAGTGGCATAATTTACAATATATACTATTGTGCATGTTGTGTACATTGTATCTTACTGTTTTTTTAAAACTATTTCCGTCTATCTGTTAGCAGATAAATTTGTTACCCTTGGGGCTAGCTTTATTATTGAATACGATTTGCAGCATTATGTATTTTTACCACCTTGAATACCAGAAACCATAATTTGAATCATGGGACATAATGTAAAGAAGAGGTTGCATTATTCTAAAACGTAGGCATGAAAAATGCAACATTATTATTATTATTATTATTGAGTCACCGTCCACTATCTATCGTTTATACAACCATACCTTTTCATCTTGACTATTGTTACGTCTTTGAAATCAGTCTCTTTCAATGTGAAGTTACCCTGTACAGCAGCCACTACCCTCACACCAGGGTACAGTCTGTTCACATCAGGGAATATATCTGGTATATACTTGTGATATTTACTGTCGTACTTCACAAAGTTTAACACCAAAGTGATCAGAGTGGAGAATTCTGGGACATCAGTGCAAGCCACCGGATAAAAGCCAACTAAAACATGCAGTGGGTAACATATCACATGAGTCATTATGATTTAGTGTAGGACTATTAAGGTGCGTTTACACTACACCAACTCCAACACCAACTCCGGCTCCCAACTATGTGTTTACACTATACCAACTAGTTGTTGACCATGCAATCAATTAATTGCCGGTACCCACATCAGCAAGCATGCTTGTACAAGTGTACCTGTACTGGGGTTATAGCAAATAAGCAAAAAGCTTTGGATTTATAATCTACATGTATGATCAACAGCTAATCCTAGATTTGTGAAATGGCTGGTAGTTATAACCTTGGCTATTGGAAATTATACATGTACTTCAAATTAAAGTTTTGTAAGTATCACTTTGAATAGCTAGTGCTAGGAAAGGTTTTTCCCATAATAAAGCTTTAGGTTTATCATCAATAATTCAGAGCCAATCCTAGATTTGCAAAACAGATGCTAGCTATAATTAAAACACTGAGTTCTGATTGGTCAATACCCTCCGACTTGTCGGAGTAAGCCAGCACTGTTGGGTTGCTCCAACTCCGTCTCCGACAATAGGTATCTCCAACACCAACACTGACTTTTGTGTTTACACTACACCAACTTTGCCGGAGTTGGGCAGAAAGTTGGTGTCGGAGTTGGTGTAGTGTAAATGCTGCTTTAGAATGAAAGTTTATCAACTCTGATTGTTTTCCAAAGGGGGCGATTTTCAAGTAGTATTTCACCTACATGTATGTAGAGAGGGCCAACCTCTGTCATTAACTATATAAAACTTTGTGACTGTATTATGTTTTCAGCAATGAGCATAGTTAGCTACTTCCTGCTGGACTCATATTGTATCACAATACATGAAAACATCAGTAACAATTCGATCCACTTTAGTACTAACTTTAAAGGCTATATATGTGTACAAGCAATCTGTAATCTGTATACATTACATAACCTACTTCTTCTGTAGAAGAGATATTTGGGATCAGACTTGGGAATATCTTTAAACTGGTAACTTTCTTGACAAACATCTGGGTTGACTGGTTTCTGATGAGCTGCTGCAGGTGACCGTAACTGCTGGTTCAGGTGTTTGATCTCATCTTTGTATCCAAGTTGATTGAGTAATTCGGCAAACTACAAAGGATTTAAATATAGCATATCATAGAGTAGCATAGCTACAATGTTTTACCTAACTCAACTAACATCCTTAGTAGTTTTGTAGAGTAAAACATTTTTTTTCTCGGAGAATTTTAATGGCCTTTGGATTAGTAACAACTGTTGTACAGGACAATTACCAGATTGAGATTTATTGATGAAACAACTAACATGTATATAATTACAATGTACTTAGTTTCGTGATGTTAGTAATTAATAGGTAAAATTTTCTTCCTCTATAATAGAAGGTGATGTTTGTACAAATGTGAATTGGGATGCAGTAGGCAAGATGTGTACTATTGAACTTCAATAATGCACGTGCTTACAGCATTATAAATATATCTTTACAACCTCCACCTTTTATAACAGCACAATGTAAATAGAGAAAATATATTTTGCCTGATGGTTGCTAAAAGCATGAGACTAATACTATTAATAGCAGTATTATAGTTGTTTGATTACTAAATGTTTTACATGTACAGCATGCACTAGCTGGCTCAGCGAAGACCTACCTCATTAAACATTTCTTCTAGTAGTCTACTGCTCTCCGTATTGGAACGCAGCTGGTTACTTCTAGCTATTTTCTCTGTAGCGTGAAGAATTTTCTGTGCAATATCGTCCAATGATATGCTACTAGCTTCATGTAATAAAGTGGAATTCCCTTCTCGAACAGATTGCATCGCTTTGTTTATTCTGAAATAGTATGACTAAATTTTATCTACATCTATTTTTGGTTTAAAAGTGTTAAACATCGTAAAATAATGTCTTAAAAGTGTTTTTAGTCAGTCCCACATAAGGACTGACTGACAACACCTTTAAGACCGGATTTTACAACCAAAAGACTTCCACAGAGCTAAGTATTACATTTGGAAGCTCAAAGAAAAGAAACACCCATTTTCTATATCAAGGAAAGTAATACAGAAGGCCAGCCCTTGCAGCGCTTCTACTATTAGATGCAACCTCTGTCTTTGGAAAAAAAACATTTGACCATATTTGAGCCTGACAAGGCCTGCCTTAACTCTAGGTTCGAGCTAGTCAGTACTTGTAGACATGCAAGCAAATTCCTACTTCAAGATAGAGCTTGACCATCAGCATGTTACTAATCTGTAATTAATACGGATAGCCAATAGCCACAGTATATATGTGTATATACATCATACATGTATATATATGTATACATGTATTTATACACATGTACATTATTGTGGTGAGAAGGCCTACCTACACAGAAGCAGTGAAAGGACAGACTCCCCTTTACATGTACAATGTATAATATACATTCACATTATATACATGTACATGGTATAATACAGTATATAGAGAGTACATATACACCATTGGATGCCCTTCCTGACCCTTGAGATGATCTGTGCAGCAATGGAATCAAAATCTCCGGCACTAGAGTCCAAAACCTTAGCCACTAGACCAAAACTGCTATCAGATATATGCATGTTTCGGCAGAGCTGCGCTAAGATTTGAACTACCACAGAAACCCACTGTACGCAATATTACTAATATCAATATGTATTGTGTGAAAGAGTACATACTGTGTATTGCCTTGGACTAATGTAATTAACAGTGCAACAGACCCCCATTAGTCTAGAATAGATATGCGCGTGCTCATATTACTTGTTGTAATATCACTGGTAGCATGAGAATGTGATATTGTATTGTAAAATGTACATGTATGTATGCACTATGCTTTGGGTTAGCAGTCATATGCCGAAATATGTTTCATATTTCAACCATTATAAGAATAAATTTAAGTAGATTCCGACCAACTGCACAGCAGCTATGTAGGATAGTCGGCGTCCCGTGCAACATGCGGAATAAGATAAGGGACCAACATTGATAAGAAGTCAAATACATCAAACCTTGACAAAAGTATAACAGAACATAGAAAAGTATTAAAAGAATATTATTACCTTAAAATAAGATTGACCTTTATTTTATTCAGGATGTTGTGCTGTGGCTGCTAATTAAAAAGATTGAACTTGTCACCCAAAATATTAACCAGATCCAATCTTAAAGTAGTACAAAATTCAAAATAAAAGTATTCTAGTTAGTAAGTTCATATTTTGGGCTTCAAAATGATGTGCAACTTGACTTGGTTGAACATGTACAAATGGCTGTATTTGAACCACAAAAACCGTTGAAATATAGTGATTTTGTAAAAGCTTAGGAAATTTTGCCAGGAATTTCCAACTATTCATTCATGTCACTTGTCTGTTCAGTATGAATGAGCATCCACATAGCTGAACAAAGAAGCAAAGACAACCAATGAGAGAGTGTTAGTTATAAATAGGTCAATTGTTACAGCTGTACTGTGGGAGGAACTGTCCTTAGTAATAGTTTAGTTTATTGCACTAGTAAGCATGACCAGTTGACCTATTAAAACAGAGTACAATGCCAATTGTAAACAAACCCTTGTTCATTGACAAGCTTCAGGAAATCATCGGGACAAAAATGGAATCCCCTTCACACATCAATAGTTGAAGAAATAAGCTATGCACATGTTGCATGAATACTAAATATAGACCGATGAGTAATAGTAATTTGCATTAGAACAACCAGTGTTTGCGCTGCTCATAGAACTTGTAGTCAACGTGCCGCTTGATCACACTGGTGATAACCTGAACAAGTGACGTGACGTCACTTATTCACCTGTTGTTGAATAGCTGAGCGTTTTTGGCAATATAAAAACTTTACAGTCTGATTACACTGAAGTAAATAAAGTAAATATAGTCAAGTTGCATATCATCCTGAAGCTAAAAGTATTACCTAACTGACTAGAATAATCAAATCCTCAAATATTGAATACTTTAAAGTTTAATTTCTTGCAATACTAGACGTAGATTTTCAGGACCTTGTCTATGAAAGGAATTTGGAGGCTTCATCGAAATTTACAATTGAAGTTACATACGAATTAGACTAGAATTCATTTTCAGGGCTTGCGATAATGAAAGCAACAATAGAAAAAATGTTTGGCACATTTTTGGTACTTGGGGAAGAGTTTCATTCATGTAAGATCATCAAAGGTACTCATATTGGAAATTCCAAACTTCTATGTCAGATGTTTTAACAGATCGAGAATTGGATCAAAATTTTAATTTGGCTCTTTGCAGATTACAGCTACATTGTCATATCAAAAACCCAAGTGAGTTGTCTTTTCTTTAATTTACAGGTTGTCCGCCTTTACCCCAAACCACAACCACAGACCATTGAATAATACCATAGTATTTTTCATGCACTTTAATCGTTTGTTGCCCAAACGCAATAATAAACTGTAAAGCCCATTGAAGTTCCCCACTGTCATTCTGATGATGTCACAAGCAGCAGCCATATTTAATAAATTATTATTGTTGATTTGAGTTAATAGAGTATACTTACTGTGCAGGAATGAGCTGAATCTTGTAGCCACTTCTTCCATTTCGAGTCGCATAATATAGAAAAGTACAGGCTGTAGATATTAACAGCACAACTGCTCCAGCTTTCTCCACAGTCCTCATCTTTTAATTGAAATCTAGAAAATTAACCAAAATCAGCATAATACATTTAAATACCGCATAACTATGGTGTCTTCTGTAACCATTGATGTTCAATAAACTTCAAAAATTTCTAAAACAACATCAATTAGGCAATAATGAAAGCGGTGAAATGAGAATCAATTCCTGCAAATGATTTTTTTATATCAAAAGGTGTTAACAGGATGTGTTTAGCCTATGAGACAACCTGGTTGTTCTATGAAGTCTTGTTAAAAGAAAATACTCTGGTTTTACCCACTCTTCCAATGCTCTAGAACAGAATGATTTCCTCTAAGAAATGCTGGATGGTGATTTTAGACTGCTAGGTCTACTCTAATAATTTTGCTGCTCACCATTAGTCTTTGCAGGTGCTTAGTGCAAAGACCAATGGGACATTGTTTCCACCTGGCATAATCACTCTAATAATAATGTAGTTAGATTATGGATCATTGTCTATCACCAAAAAACCTTTTATATCTACCTACATGCTCAGTAGTCTAAGGATAAAATCCATTTCATACCTCAATATAAATAGACCTGCAGACTTGAAGGGTGATGGGGATAAGAAGGTTCAGCAGTTTATGAGGATTTTTAGTAAAAAATTAAGAAGGTATAATGAAATACCAAGTCGGGGCCTTAGAAAATGAAAAAAGTAAAATACAAAAAAAGAGATATTCTAGTAGGAGACTAACAACCTTTTAGTAAAACTGTTTTTAAAGTTGCCTCAATCGTGGAGGAAGTATTGCAAACAGATTACATGTAGATAGAGGCAGAGTCCGGTTACTCAAAAATTTTGTGAAATTTTCAGTACTAGGGTAAGAAAGTAACCCCCCCCCCCAATAGAGTACGATAGTAATAGTTGGGCTACATTCAAAATTAGCCCTGAAAATGTGTCATATTGTAGTGGTTTTGGGGTTTTGGTACTGTCGTCCTGAGACGACTCCCGAGTCCAAAATGAAGTGCCTATGAGTGATGCTAGGCTTTCTCATTACATGAAAGATTAACAAGTGCTAGTAGTCAAATAACTACCAAAGACGACCCACATGCTTGTTTACTATACTGAGAAAGCGAGTGATCCGACCTAGTAGGCAGTTTGGGTTGCAAGGTCGAGGACCTTAACAGCTAGAATGACCTATCTATGGAGTGAAAGTCTTTGTATATAAGTATAGATGTGTCTTTATTGAGATCCAAGCATGAACTGAAACAACAAACATAAAAACAATGCCCTTTATATAGTAGTAAGACTTCCGGAGGAAGTTCCAGTAAAAAGGCAACGTAGAGTCATCCGGAAATTGCGCAACAATACGGCGGCCGGAAGCCTGAGGGCCGACCCAAAATAGGTCGGGTCTGACAAAAGATGCTTAAAGGCATTCGTCAGGCTATTTCCCCAGTCGTAACTGTTAGTCTCGGTAGGCATTGTGCATCATAAGGCTATTTTTACGATTAGTTACTGTACAAATGATCCACTAGTTATGAATAATATATCATAACATAGCTCAAAAACTGAACTTTCTAGCCCTGCATGTAAATAATTATATTAGCTAGGACAAGCAGCGAATACAACCACAGTCAAGACAATAGACTGTGGGGATAAATCCACAAATATTGTCACTACTAGTCAGACTATTCTAATAGCTGGGACAAGCAGCTATTAGAATATCAACAACAGCAATGGGTGGAGATGATTCCACAGGCTGCTTATAAAAACTATAAAAACTTATAAAAACCTAACAAGAGCAATCAATGATAATTATTATTCCAGCGAGCTAGCACAACTTTTGCATCAGCTGGGATTAGCAGCCGACACAATATCAACAGAGACAGCAAACATGATAAGTTCACAAGCTGCCGCAACCTATCTAATAACTTGCTGTGTTAATACTTCACTGCGAGCCCTCTCTACCTTATCAGAGAGAGGAATCTGGTTTAATTAATGTATCATACTTATACTAGACTTAGACTTATACTCTTGTACAAATTTCATTCAAGGTTAGATGTATAATAATAATGTGTGGTAACAGTATATTTAGTCAACTCTCCACTGAAACTGACTCATCATCTGTCTGTGTGTATTCAGCCTTCGGGCAGGTCCCTCATTCTGCTTCTCTCTAAAATTCTCTATTTTCTGCCCCCCTCTTAAAACTATGATATTTATTTCCAAGTAAATGGGTACAGTGTATATAGGGGTCAATAGGTCACCGGACTGTTATTTGAGACAACATTACTGGTAGGATAAGCTAAAAATACAAGCAGCCATTACAATTTTGGTGGACATGAGCCTGATATAAACAGGTCAACAAGATCATCGTAGATTGTATTGTAGATACATGCAGAACAAAGAAATTTGGCAGCTAGTAATAACTAGCAAAATCTATCACACCTAATTTGAATTGTTCACTTCCAACGCTTTTTATTATGTATATTATGTTACCTACCTCTTCGTAGCAGCTTGTGGATATATAATTCCAGCACTTCACTTTGTTACTTCAAGTTATTGTAGGATGGGAAGTACACTTGAAAATCTCCACCTTACTAATCCTGCTGCTTTGACAGTATGCTAGTTTTCAAGCTTTGACACACACAATGCTTAGAACCAACTACATTGTAGTCTATGTGAATGACAAATATTGTATGGCCATTCATACACCATTCAAAAGCATTGAATTGAGGAATTGATAGATTAGATTTTCAGTTTCATTGCTTACTATGTTGAACAATGTACCATAATGCTGTCTATTGTTCTACATCACTAGTCTATTCTATCTTTCTTTATTCCTATTGTCATGGATGTGTTTACAAACGACCCAGTGTACACAAACCACCAAAGCCGTAGCAAAGCAATCAATGAGGCTACCCATGTGTATACACCTGAGAGGCAACTGCTATTTGGTTACTGCTCTACTGTCTAAATAATACTGGCTTCATTACTGTGCACAATAGTATATTGAATAGAGATGTTCACAGGACTAAAGCTGCAGCATAAAGAACAAGATAAGCAGTATTCAGCTGCTTTTATACTAAACAAAGGACGAACAGTGTGGAGAAATACATGTAAATTGCAAATATCCAAAGATGCATGCTTGGTAGGGGGAGCCAGCACTGGCTCATCTGCACACTGGGGTTTCCTGCAAAAAGATAGGGATTTAGTGCTTGGCCCAGTGTGTTAATGACCCTGTAACTTGTAACTCTAGAGCACATTGGTTGGCCTGAAAGTTGCAAAGACACCAATTGCATATTATACAGATATTTATCAACAACATCCCAAATTTCTCCACCTTATTGTTATTGTTCAAACCCCAGCCATGGACTAGTATTTTCATGGATTTGAAACAAGTCTCTGACTGCTCAAAAAATAAATTCCTTGCTTAAAAATACATCATGAGAAATACATGTATAGTATATCAATATTAGTAAAGTATATATCCTCTCAAGGATGAACTGCGAATGCAATGTATTATTCCAGTTTAGCTATCTAGCTAGCGCTGTAGAACCTAGCTGCCTATAGCACTTTATGCTTTACCATACCATAACATCTTCCCATTAGAGCGTTTATATAAAATAGCTATCCACTGTTGGGGAGGCTTTAGTACACTGCCAATGTAGCTCAGGAATTAGTCAGAGTTTGGGCTATCACTAGTGGCAATTGGCATAGACACGACAGTCAGTAGACATCGAACTACTTTAAAAATAAATGATGTGTAGCATATTATATTTAGCAAAATTCCCCAGGATTTGCGACGCTCAACCCTTTTTCAGTCAATGTTTTGGAAAATCCAAAGGAAATAATAAATAAATTTTTTTGGAGCAGCAATTTCCTAATTCCCGGGGTATAAATCAGGACATTGGGACAGTGAAGGGACAATTTTCAAATCCCGGGGGTGTCCCGAGAAACCCGGGACACTTGGCAAGTATGCCTGTGCCCACATTATTACTATTGTATTCTTATCAACCAATCATGTCGCAGTACTGGTCAATGGTCTTTACGCGTGTATAACTGCTTGTTAATAACTACATTATGCTATGACGTCAGTTTCGCTTTCCTTCAACGGGAGTTGCTTGCCCTACGAAGCTGCATTAGTGGTCCAATTCCAATTCCAAATCCGCATTTAACTATGATGTCATAGGCGGGAAAAGTAACAAGGAGTGCAAATTGCACTCTTTGTTACGGTTGAATTCACATCAGATAATGAGTAGCTATTTTTAATTCCAAAGGTTATTGTACTATGGTGTCATAGGCGGGAAAAGTTAAATGCGTGTCCCACAAAACTGTTGAATAAAATACGAAGCATGGAATTGGACCACTAATGCAGCTTCGTAGGGCAAGCAATTCCCGTTGAAGGAAAATGCGAAGCATGGAAAAGCACTGTATGTAGCTCTGCTAGCAATAGAGCCCCAGTTATGCTGTTCACAGACGTGTTACTGGGATTGAAATTTTTGGTAATATTAATAATTCTTTTGACAACTCCCATAATAAAGGTAGGGTTTCGGCAAAGAGAAAATAGTAAAAGTTGGAATTTGTTAATCATTTTTTACTGTCTATCTACATAAATTAAATTGAACCATGCGTTTGATTAGTGAATTATAAAGTACTAATGTCCCAGTTTATGGCCAACTCTAGATCATTAAATAAAAAAATTTTCAGTAGCTGACTTACATAAATTTGTTTATGAATGCTAGAAGTTATAAGAGATAAGAGGGTGTGTCAGTGATGAGCTGTGAACAACCTGCCATCGTGTCTTCAGATGACAGCCGCTTACTAGCTGTTCATATTATTTCTTAGCACCTTGAATTAATTTATTCAATTACTTGTAGGCCTACAAGTACATAATATAATTATAATCGCTATGTTACTAGTATAGGATTGCGAATATCTGTTATGTTTTGATACATCACGTTCTACTGTTTGCTACTGCTGAAGCTGCTGTTGCTACTGCTATCTTGCCCATATTAGGTATTGTTATGTAACCCCAGAGAATTCTCAGGCCACTGTAAAGAGTACATAATTCAAGTCAGTGATTCTAAAAGCCTTGACTTGAAACTTTTGCTGCTTTGGCTTTCTATAGTACAGGCCCACCCCGCCCTCCAAATAGGTGTTGGAACTAGGACTATGCCGGCAGAAGCGACTCTCCTGGACTTGCAATTCATGCATGGTACAAAGCTGCCAGTCTGGGTCTAGGCTCATGCAGAGTGATGCTAAGACCTTGAGATCGGGTCCCCTGGTAGCTTTGGACCCTCAGACCCAACCAGAGAGAGAGGTACCTGACCCACCCGACCTACCCACTATGTAGGTGTTGGAACTCGGGCCATTTTCTTGATGCAAGGGAGTACAACTCCTCATAGAATCATTGTAGCATGCCTGTGCTGTGCATGAACACAAGCCATCATTACACGGAGCATAAAGTGTTTGTTTTTTCCAAATATAAGTAAAAGTGGCTGGCACACATCTATCCAGATTGAGCACCTGAGGCTCCAGCAGGAACTGGTAGCTTTTGTTTATAAATTCGTAATTCTTTGAAAATAAGTATGCAGTTACTGTAGAAGCAGTTTATTATGAGAAATTTGCACATAAGCAAACTTTCTAACTACTGGAATAGTTTGGAAATTAGAAACAGATAAACAACAAATCCACAATGCAAATAATATAAACAGTTACGTGATCAATATGAATTACAGTGGAGAACAACCTGTAGATGCCTAAAAACCGTTGATTGGCGGTGTCTAAACTGTTGGTTGTTCCAGCATAAGAGTTCCATCAGGAGTAAACTGGTCCAGACATGAGTGATGACCAGGTTTGGGACATTTGCTGAATGTTTTAGCTATATTATTAAAATGTACCCAAATGGTCTCCGTCTTTTTGGTGCCAGTATGTCTAAAGTGCTGGACATGTTGATAGATTTCACTACCATACCTGCAAAGAGAAGGGATGTACTACATTTTGTATAAAGCGTTACATTTCTCAGTTACTTGCTCTGCATGGTCCATGTAATGGGATTTATCATACAATCATACTATAAACACAAAACATTCAATTTAAAGCGTAGGAAAGAAGTTATCTTCTCTTACTTACAAATTTCTAACAAACAATCCAGGGTTTATCGTTGTTTCCAGAGATCTCCCATGAAATTCAACCATTGTGGGAGTTATCCCATCAGCTGCTGGAAGTCTTATAGCATCGGGGAATAAATCCACCATCCAATGAGATGAAAAAATTGACGCGTGTTCTTTTATGTTTCCAGTCTGGGAAAATATTGGAAATTAATCAGTTAAGGGTATGGCTTTACATGACTACATATATGCACAGAAAGCATGTACTGTTAGGTTTTAAGGAGCCTGCTCTAAAGAGTTCATATAACATCAATACAGTAAGCTAAACACTGGCAAACTGAACCTTTAATACAATGACTAGATAGCGGTATGATTTGTTGCCAAATGAGAAAACCATTCCACCACTTATCTAAAACAATTATCAACGTGTACACAAACTGTGCGTTACAATAGTGAAAATTTACCCAAGTTATAAACTAGTTAATTGATTAATTAATCTTTAGTCGTTCATTTTATGTTATGTACCTTCCATCTAGATTTACTTCTATTTATTAATAGATATTAGTGGAAATTGATTAGAGTAGTGTGATCAGGTGATCTGGAAGTTTACCTTCTCATTTTAAAGCAACTATTGATCGTTTAGAGTTATCTCCTTTTTATGGTTAACTATTACCCAACGATATCGTTTCTTGATCTCATTGCAGCTAAAAACTGAATGTCACCAATTTGAAACCAACTTACCCATCTATATCCTGCTTTAACGACAGCAGGTTTAAGTTTAGCTATCTGTGTGGTGTTATCTGGATGAAATAGAATATCAGCGTCTATTGCCTCCCAGGGTAAAACATCATTAAACTTCACAGCTCCTAAAGACGTACCAGCATTTAGCTGGCACGACATTCCAGCTTCCTGTAGAGGTTCAGAACATGTATTAAATAGATTATTGTGCCCCAGAAAGTTGGCAGTAGAATTTAGCTCACCTTCTGATAATGGCCATGAGTAAAATCTTTGGAAATACAATAATACAATCCATATAGTTTCAACCAGGAGCTCAGATACGATGGTACATACAGGTATTACGAATTAGCATAATACATGTACATTGTTGTGTTACTTACTCTACATATTTTCATGAAAAAGTGGATGGCATCAGATAACTCCTTCTTACAACATCTAGAAAGAGTGAAACCATTTGGTTTAAGGAGGCCCACACAAGACGTTTTAGCTTCACCACAGCTGAACTCAAACATTGTGTTAGCGTTTACGTGTACGCTTTCTACCTACATAACAAAAACATAAAGGCAAAAACATGTTAGTTAGCACTGTCTATCCGTGCATGTTGGTAAACCCAATGGGCAACATAAATAATTTAATGAGAAAATCTGTGTGTGATGCGGCATTTTGCTGACAATTCACCAATGATAACTGTATAGTGGAACATTTCATGATGAAGTTACATGGCTTATATTTTCTCAGTTTTGAAAGTTTTTACTTTCTGTAACAGTCATTGGTAGAGTTAGAGAAAAGCATCTTGCCTTAAAATGCTCCTGTGCCACATAGCCCCTTCTCTACCTAAAAAGACGAAAAAGTGTTGTTCTCGACAGATCATAGCTTTTCTGCTTCGGAGGAAAAACTGGTAAGTCGTCTTCTAAGGCCAAATCTAATAGCCTGAGAGTGTTTTTCTATCGTTTAATAAGAATGGGGGGGGCGGGGGTTTGGGGGTGGAGGTCCCTAAACTTACTTGAAGTGACTGCGCTAACTCTATCCAGTCTTGTTTGGTCGTGTTTACTTGACTTTCATCCGTTACAAACGACATGGAATCTGGGCATGAGACTAAAGTTCTGTTTAAACCTTTGAGTTTGAGGAACCACATGGCAAACGAACTGGTAGCAGACATTTTGGACGGAATCGGATTCTGAAATATATTTGAAGCTAGTTGTAATGAATTTGTTTCATGCAATATTATTTCAAAATTTGATATGGGTGAGGTAGTACGAGATCCATATTTCATCCCCTTCCTTATACTTTAATAATAGTCTTAGCATCAGCATCAGAAGTAAATAAATTATAATGATGGTATTAGGGCTAGTATTGCAACATAAGAAATTTAAGAAAGAAACTCAAAAATGCTACTACATGTAGTACTAACAGCAACTACTGTACATGTATATATAAATGTTATTTTAGTACATTGCATAATCCAAATTTGCAAGAGTTACAATGCGGTGAGATTTTTAAAAAGGAGTAAAGTTTTAATTAAATTGTTCAATACATATTTGCAAAAGTTGTAATAATGCTAGTAGTCACAGTCCATGTATGGACTTTATAAGTTCAGTGGTATCATGATGCTCGGGTAAACAGATATGTATCAATATGGTAAAAATACGATACATGTATTTATGTATAATATGTGATTTTTCCATTAAGTGAAATACAGCTATGATAAGCAGTGCATACCTGTTTCATGAACTCCGTCTTAGCTACGAAAGGCCCATTAACATGATGACAGAATAAACATTCCTCCTTAGATCTATGATATCCATGCTTGTATACCAACATGTAATTTGATAGACCAGACTGGAAGCATCCATTAGTCCACTGCAACAGACAATATACAAACCTGGAATTGTACCTTTGGTCCACTGCATGAATAGAGAGTAATGGCAGATTAGTGCCTTTCCAGATATGAGATTTACCTTACATCCCCAGACATGAGAGTTATCTTACCTCCCCAGATGTGAGAGTTATCTTACCTCTCTAGATGTGAGAGTTATCTTACCTCTCCAGATGTGAGAGTTCTGTAAGCACCAGAAACTACAGAAGCTTCTAGATTATAAATCTCTCTGACTAGTCTTTCCAATCTAACATGCCACATCATCTTTATAACGTTTCTTCCGATGTAGACATACTTTGTGGTTACTCCAGATATTAGTTTTTTCCATATAGCTGGTTCAGTTTCACTGAAATATAATAACACACGTCATTGAGTGAAATGGGATTGCACTAGCTGGATTTGTAGATTGTTAAGCCCAGAGAGAACATAAATTTCAGACGCAAAAGTTTTCATATTAAAAAAATAATCTAATATGCAAAATCATAGTAATTTATTTTGACCAATTATTTTTTAAAGTAATATCAGTATTGAATTATATTTTTGTATATTTCACACTCTAATGCCATATATTGACATCCAGTGGCATAATGTACAATAATTACATGTATATACTATTGTGCATGTTATGTGCATTGTATCTTACTTGTTTTTTTAAAACTATTTCCGTCTATCTGTTAGCAGATAAATTTGTTACCCTTGGGGCTAGCTTTATTATTGAATATGATTTGCATCATTATGTATTTTTACCACCTTGAATACCAGAAACCATAATTTAAATCATGGGACATAATGTAAAGAAGAGGTTGCATTATTCTAAAATGTAGGCGTGAAAAATGTAACGTTATTATTATTATTATTATTGGGTCACCGTCCACTATCTATCGTTTATACAACCGTACCTTTTCATCTTGACTATTGTTACATCTTTGAAATCAGTCTCTTTCAATGTGAAGTTACCCTGTACAGCAGCCACTACCCTCACACCAGGGTACAGTCTGTTCACATCGTGGAACATATCTGGTATATACTTGTGATATTTACTGTCGTATTTCACAAAGTTGAACACCAAAGTGATCAGAGTGTGGAACTCTGGGACATCAGTGCAAGGCTCCGGATAAAAGCCAACTAAAACATGCTGTGGATAACATATCACATGGCACATAATAATTTAGTATAGGACTATTATAATGTAAGTTTATCAACTCTGATTGTGTTCCAAAAGGGGCGATTTTTAAGTAGTATTTCACCTACATATATGTAGAGAGGCCCAACCTCTGTCATTAACTATATAAAATTTTGTGACTGTATTATGTTTTCAGCAATGAGCATAGTTAGCTACTTCCTGCTGCACTCATAGTATATCACAATACATGAAAACATCAGTAACGATTGGATCTGCTTTGGTGCTACTTCTAACGGTTATATATATGTACATGCAATCTGTGATCTGTATACATTACATAACCTACTTCTCCTGTAGAAGATATATTTGGGATCAGACTTGGGAATATCTTTAAACTCGTAACTTTCTTGACAAACATCTGGGTTGACTGGTTTCTGATGAGCTGCTGCAGGTGTCTGCAGCTGCTGGTTCAGGTGTTTGATCTCGTCTTTGTATCCAAGTTGATTGAGTAGTTCGGCAAACTACAAAGGATTTAAATGTAGCATATCATAGAGTAGCATAGCTACAATGTTTTACCTAACTCAACTAACATCCTTAGTAGTTTTGTAGAGTAAAACATTTTTTTCAGAGAATTTTAATGGCCTTTGGATTAGTAACAACTGTCGTACAGGACAATTACCAGAAAATATACGTATGGTTGAGATTATTGAACAACAATATACTATTGACAATAACAGTTGTAAACTATACATGTAAATTTTAAAATTTTCTGTTTTGAAATCCCACAGTTGAAATGTAGGAAGAAACAACTTCCATTTGCATTCTAATATCATATTTTCACATAATATTTTACACATGCGGGGGAGTTGTCCTATCTCATCTATAGGCTACATATTACTGTATAGTTGTTCATTGGAATGGCTCTATAGGTAATGCATGGTACCAGTCCACTAGTAGCCTTGACTGATGTCCACCCAATCACCAAAGTTTATTTTAAATTGAGTATGTAATTAGTGTCGTCGCATCTAATATTAACCAATCGTCACAGCGCTCCATAATGTCATGGTCTGAAACGACCAACGTGTTGGTGTTTGAATAGCCGAACAAACGGCGTGCCGATTTGCACTAGAACAAGGCTCCAAAGGCCGAAAAAACAATCGGCCTCTTGTGTAGCCAAGCATTAAGTCTACCACAGTGTTGATGGAGCGCTCAAAGAGCTACACGTATTATAAAATATCTGTCAACAGAAGTTGGGATTTATTGATGAAACAACTAACATGTATAAAATTACAATGTACTTAGTTTCGTGATGTTAGTAATTAACAGGTGAAATTTTCCTCTGTAATAAAAGGTGATGCTTGTACAAATGTGGATCGGTATGCAGTAGGCAAGTTGATTGTGTACTATTGAACTTCAATCATGCACTGTTTACTGCATTATAAATATATCTTTACAACCTCCACCTTTTATAACAGCGCAATGTAAATAGAGAAAATCTTTTTTGCCTCATGGTTGCTAAAAGCATGAAACTAATACTATTAATAGCAGTATTACAGTTGTTTGATTACTAAATGTTTTACATGTACAGCATGCACTGTATCTAGATATACATGTACATATAGATTAGCGAAAGCTGGCTCAGCGAAGACCTACCTCATTAAGCATTCCTTCTAGCATTCTACTACTCTCTATATTGGAACACAGCTGGCTACTTTTGGCTATTGTCTCTGTAGCGTGAAGAATTTTCTGTGCAATCTCGTCCAATGAAATGCTACTGGCTTCATGTAATAAAGTGGTATTCCCTTCTCGAACAGCTTGCATCTCTTTGTTTATTCTGAAATAGTATGACTAAATTTTATCTACATCTACTTTTGGTTTAAAAGTGTTAAACGTTGTAAAATCAGGTCTTGAAGGTGTTTTCAGCCCGTTCAAAATAAAGACTGACTGACAACACTTTTAAGACCAGATTTTACAATCAAATTCATCCGGTTTCAAACGTTCCAGCAAAGGGACTTCCACAGAGCTAAGTAATTACATTTGGAAGCTCAAAGAAAAGAAACACCCATTTTCAAGGAAAATAATAAAAAAGACCAGCCCTTGCAGCACTTCTACTATCAGATGCAACCTCTGTCTTTGGAAAAAAATATTTGATCATATTTGAGCCTGACAAGGCCAGGCTTAACTCTAAGTTCGAGCTAGTCAGTACTTGTAGACATGCAAGCAAATTCCTACTTCAAGATAGAGCTTGACAACCAGCATATTACTAATCTGTAATTAATACGTATAACCAACAGCCACAGTATATATGTGTATATACATCATACATGTATATATATGTATACATGTATTTATACACATTTATATTATTGTGGTGAGAAGGCCTACCTCCACAGAACCAGTGAAAGGACAGACTCCCCTTTACATGTACAATGTATAATATACATGCACATTATATAATACAGTATAATATAGAGAGTGTATATACATCTACACAATTGGATGCCCATCCTGACACCATAGATGACCATCCTGACACCAGAGATAACCATCCTGACACCAGAGATGACCTTTCTGACACCAGAGATGACCATCCTGACACCAGAGATGACCATCCTGACACCAGTGATGACCTTCTTGACACCTGAGATGACCTTCCTGACACCAGAGATGACCTTCCTGACACCAGAGATGACCATCCTGACACCAGAGATGACCATCCTGACACCAGAGATGACCTTCCTGACACCAGAGATGACCTTCCTGACACCAGAGATGACCATCCTGACACCAGAGATGACCATCCTGACACCAGAGATGACCATCCTAACACCAGAGATGACCATCCTAACACCAGAGATGACCTTCCTGACACCAGAGATGACCATCCTAACACCAGAGATGACCTTCCTGACACCAGAGATGACCTTCCTGACACTAGAGATGACCATCCTGACACCAGAGATGACCTTCCTGACACCAGAGATGACCATCCTGACACCAGAGATGACCATCCTGACACCAGAGATGACCTTCCTGACACCAGAGATGACCTTCCTGACACCAGAGATGACCATCCTGACACCAGCGATGACCATCCTGACACCAGAGATGACCATCCTAACACCAGAGATGACCATCCTAACACCAGAGATGACCTTCCTGACACCAGAGATGACCATCCTAACACCAGAGATGACCTTCCTGACACCAGAGATGACCTTCCTGACACCAGAGATGACCATCCTGACACCAGAGATGACCTTTGCAGCAATGGAATCAAGATCTCCTGCACTAGAGTCCAAAACCTTAGCCACTAGACCAAAATTGCTATCAGATATATACATAGTTCGACAGAGCTGAGCTGAGATTTGAACTGCCACAGAAAACCCACTGTATGCAATATTACTAATATCAAAATGTATTGTGTGAAAGAGTACATACTGGTGTTGTCTTGGACTAACGTAATTAACAGTGCAACAGGCCCCCCATTAGTCTAAAATAGATATGCACGTGCTCATGTTACTTGTTGTAATATCACCGGTAGCATGAGAATATGATATTGTATTGTAAAATGTAAGGTAAGATAGTCGGCGTCCCATGCAACATGCTGAATAAGATAAGGGACCAACATTGATGAGAAGTCAAATGCATCAAACCTTGACAAAAGTATAGCAGGACATAGGAAACCTTTAAAAGAATATTATTACCTAGAAATAAAATTGGCCTTTATTTTATTCAGGATGTTGTGCTGTGGCTGCTAATTAAACAGATTGAACTCAAAATATTAATCAGTTCAAATATCAAAGTTTAATTTCTTTCCATACTAGACGTAGATTTTCAAGACCTTGTCTATGAAAGGGATTTGGGGGCTTCATCGAAATGTACAATTGAAGTTACATAAGAATTAGACCAGAATTTATTTTCAGGGCTTGCGATAATGAAAGCAATAATAGAAAAATGTTTGGTACATTTTTGGTACTTGGGGAAGAGTCTCATTCATGTAAGATCATCAAAGGTACTCATATTGGAAATTCCAAACTTCTATGTCAGATGTTTTAACAGATCGAGAATTGGATCAAAATTTTAATTTGGCTCTTTGCAAATTATAGCTACATCGTCATATTAAAAATCCATGGGGTGTCTTTTCTTTAATTTACAGGTTGTTCGCCCTTACCCCAAGCCACAGCCACAGACAATACAGAAAAATACCGTCGCAGTTTTCCTATACTTTACTCACTTTTTGCCCAAACACAATAATAAACTGTAAAACCCATTGAAACTTTCCGCTATCATCCTGAAGATTTCACAAGCAGCAAACATATTTCATAAATTATTATTGTTGATTTGGGCTAATAAAGTATACTTACTGTGCAGGAATGAGCTGAATCTTGGCGGCACTTCTTCCATTTAGAGTCGCATAATATAGAATGGTACAGGCTACAACTATTAACAGTACAACCGCTCCAGCTTTCTCCACAGTCCTCATCTTTAAACTGAAATCTAGAAAATTAACCAAAAGCGGCATGATACATTTAAATACAGCACATGATGTCTTCTGTAATCATTGATTTTCAATAAACAACATCAATACCATCAATTAAGCAATAATGAGAGCAATGAAATGAAAATAAATTGCTGCAAATGATTTTTTATATCAAAAGGTATTACCAGAATTTATTTAGACAACCGGTTATTTTATGACGTCTTGTAAAAAGTAAAAATTCTGGTTTTAACCACTCTAGAACAGAATAATTTATTCTATAAATTGCCGGATTGCGATTTTAGACTGTTAGGCCTCCTCTATTAATTTTGCTGCTCACCATTAGTCTTTGCATGTACTTAGTGCAAAGACCACTGGGACAATGTTTCCACCTGGCATAATCACCCTAATAATAATGTTACCAATGTAGTTAGATTATGGACCATTGTCTATCACCAAAAAACCTTTTATATCTACCTATATACTCAACAGGGAATTCTCTACATTTGCAAATTTAGCTTTTAAAGTGTACTGCAATGTACATATAAATAGTACTGTAGCAAAGTGCATGTTTTCCTCTCATGGTTATATTTAAGACAATAGACTACATACATGTGTAATCTAAGGATAAAGACTTATTTGTGCAGTCAACGGTGCTCCACAATGATCTTGTTGACCTGTTTGCACCAGGCTGATGTCCACCAAAATTGTAACACTGTGTCATGATTCAGTCATATAATTATAATATTTATGTCCTATTAAATTTTGCTTCAAATAGAACTGGAAGTCAATTGCTGCAGTAAATACTCAAGTTAAAATTTGAAAGCTAGTTGGGGCCAGCAAGATACTTGGAAAGTAGTTTCTCAGTGGGGATTTGAAGCAACAAAAGCCATTTATACCTCAATATAAATAGACCTACAGACTTGCAGGGTGATGGGGATAAGAAGGTTCAGCAGTTTATGGGGGATTTTTAATAAAAAATTAGGAAGTGAAGGTATAATAAAATACCAAAGTCAGGGCCATGAAAAATGGAGAAGGTAAAATACCGAAAGACTAGATATTCTAGTAGGAGACTAACAATCTTTTAGTGAAACTGTTTTTAAAGTTCCCTGGTACAAGCAGCTATTATATCATCAACAACAGCAATGGGTGGAGATGATTCCACAGGCTGTTGCAACTTATAAAAACCTAACAAGAGCAATCAATGATAATTATTATACCAGCGAGCTAGTACAACTTTTGTATCAGCTGGGATTAGCAGCTAACACAATACCAACAGAACATACATGTTACCTAGTACACGTATGTAAATATGCTATGGTAAAGTAAACTTCAATGTATGCTCATGATTCCAGACTATATAACATATTTATTGTAGTGAGCAGCCAGCTAAGGGCAATAGCTAACCTTGCATGTATTACTAGACTGAATGTGCTTTTAAAGGCCGAGGGCTAACCCAATGTTTTTGTGATTATATCACCATATATAACTATAATATGTTTTTACCATTTCCACCTGACTTGTGACATAGGACCGACTGTTGTACTTTGACTCTCGGGTGCCCGCAGTGATGTTCTTTCTAGTCGTCCAATTCCCACCACTTATTTAGACTACGTATAATATAAGGCTATGTACTACAACGTATATTATAAGGATCGATTGACAGCTATTTTACATAACTAAAGTATGAACACATTCACATTCGTTGTATCTTTCCCTGAGCTATTATGATTTGTTTACGGTTTTTAATAACATTTATAATGTACTTGAGCATCCGTGATTATGTATGTTTTGTATAGGACCGATCTCTGGTGGCAACCCCCCAAGACCCCTGGTACCTCTCCCATTATATAAATGAGAACTATAAAGGCTATACGGAACTCCTCTCTCTTCTTATAGACACTATAGCCTCTAACCTGCTCATTTATACAGTTGGTCCTCCACTGGAGTTATTTGTGCCCAGACCCTATGTTGTGTCATAACAGGGTGGAGAAAAGGGAGGCATAGCTCAATCAACGAAAATGCCAAATGAGAGACGGAAGTCTAGCACAACAAGAAGGAAAAATTTCTTATCGTCTGGGAGTTCTTAGCTAAATCACTCTAATCACTTATGACATTAATGTAGGCCTATAAGATGTTTTGTATGCAAGGAGTTTGTCTTTTGCGCAATCAGAGACTTGTTTGACATCCATGAAAATACCAGAATACCAGTTCTTAACCGGGATTGAACCCGGGGCCTCTACGGCACCTAATCGCCTAGCACAGTGAATGGAACAGACTACCATACACCAGCTCAGCAACCTTGAGCAAAGGAAGCTTTGTCGGTGAGCAGTCTATATGCTCAGAGCAAACTGCACACAAGGCACCCCACATATTGCGGCTACCTTGCTATATATAAGGTGTTAGGGCAGGGTTTCCCAACCTTTTTTTGCCTAAGTACCTTTTGGCAGTCAAGTGGCAAACAATGTACCCCGGAGTTTAATCAAGGATATCGATTATGACAACGTTGGTTTTACTTGATTAATATTATGTGTGTGCACACGTTGTTTAAACAGCTAAATACAGGTAAATGCAGTGTGATATAAAATGTTTATCTATTAAAATTATTTAATGATAAGCCTAATAATGTACACTGTATAACTTTCATAGATTGTAATTTTTTATTGATTTCTCACTGGCTTAGCTTAACTCCAACATGCTTATGCATTGGAAACTGAGTGTCGATAGCTTGATAGTCTGTGATTGAGAATGACTGTCAAAATGTGTTAAATTAATAACTTGCGTTGTACCCCCTCGAGTTCTGAAATGTACCCCTAGGGGTACATCATGTACCCCAGGTTGGGAACCCCTGTGTAAGGGGCTTTGACCCTCTTTTATTATAATTCTACGATATTTTTATGTAAGGAATTTGTCTTTTGAGCAGATATTTTCATGGGTGTGAAACAAAATAAAAACTTCACATGTAAAAGTGGCTAAACCCCTAACACCCTATTACATCATACACGTACTTTGGAAATTTGCAACCTGGAAGTTATCCCATGCAAAAGTCAATAATGCACCCAATTGCTAAAGGCATTATTTTCTATAATATGAGGTAGTAAGTATTAATAAGAATATACACTTTCTCCATTAAAATTTATTTGGATAGTAGTATGTAGTATGTATTATTGTCTATATGCCTAAAGGTAGTAGGTAGTCATGGTATTCAAGGTAGCCAGCCAACTTTCTCCATTGAAATTTATTTGGATAGTATAATATAGTATATTTATATTAGTGTCTATATACCTAAAGGTAGTAGGTAGTCAGGGTAGCTGGCTACTTTGACTACCCTGACTACCTACTACCTTTAGGCATATAGACACTAATACATGCTATACTATCCAAATAAATTTCAAAGTGTATATTCTGATTAATACTTACTACTTCATATTATAGAAAATAATGCCTTTAGAAATTGGGTGCATTATTGACTTTTGCGTTATCCCATAAGATATCTTACTATACCTGCATAACCGTTCTGTACAGAGCTACTCCCAATTTCATTGTTTGTAGTTTAATCACAAAGTGATAACACATGTAAATATAATAAAAGGAAGCTAAATCTGCGAAACATTTCATTATGGGTTCTATTAATGCCAAGGAGTGCAATAGTAGTGCTGTGTAACATGTCAGAAGGTGAGAGGGACAGGGAACCTGAAAAAACTGATCTTACAAAAAAAGCACTGAGCAAGCATGATAAGTTCACAAGCTGCCGCAACCTATCTAATAACTTGCTGTGTTAATACTTCACTGCGAGCCCTCTCTACCTTATCAGAGAGAGGAATCTGGTTTAATTAATGTATCATACTTATACTATACTTAGACTTATACTCTTGTACAAATCTCATTCAAGGTTAGATGTATAATAATAATGTGTGGTAACAGTATATTTAGTCAACTCTCCACTGAGACTGACTCATCATCTGTCTGTGTGTATTCAGCCTTCGGGCAGGTCCCTCATTCTGCTTCTCTCTAAAATTCTCTATTTTCTGCCCCCCCCCTCTTAAAACTATGATATTTATTTCCAAGTAAATGGGTACAGTGTATATAGGGGTCAAAAGGTCACCGGACTGTTATTTGAGACAACATTGCTGGTAGGATAAGCTAAAAATACAAGCAGCCGTTACAATTTTGGTGGACATGAGCCTGATATAAACAGGTCAACAAGATCATCGTAGATTGTATTGTAGATATATGCAGAACAAAGAAATTTGGCAGCTAGTAATAACTAGCAAAATCTATCACACCTAATTTGAATTGTTCACTTCCAACGCTTTTTATTATGTATATTATGTTACCTACCTCTTCGTAGCAGCTTGTGGATATACAATTCCAGCACTTCACTTTGTTACTTCAAGTTATTATAGGATGGGAAGTACACTTGAAAATCTCCACCTTACTAATCCTGCTGCTTTGACAGCATGCTAGTTTTTTTTAAGCTTTGACACACCCAATGCTTGATAACAACTACATTGTAGTCTATTTGAATGACAAAACATGAAAGAATATAAATATTGTATGGCCATTCATACACCATTCAAAAGCGTTGAATTGAGGAATTGAATGTTTAGGTTTTCAGTTAGATAGCTTATTATTTTGTACAATGTACCATAATGCTGTATATCGTTCTACATCACTAGTCTATTCTATCATTTCTTTGTTCCTATTGTTGTGGATGTGTGTACAAACGACCCAGTGTACACAAACCACCAACAGCAGTAGCAAAGCAATCAACAAGACTACCTATGTGCATACAACTGAGAGGCAACTGCTCTTTGGCTACTAACTGTGCTACTTTCACTTTCACAACGCTAACCACAATGTGGTTAACTATTACTATACTATAGTTGGCACGTGTTAGTTGGCAGCGGGGTTTAAAGTTCAGCATGTTCAACTCGTTGACCCCTCCCACTCACTGGAGCATGTCACTATATAATGTAGTTGTGGTTAGCGTTGCCCGCTCCCGCTAGTATTTGGCGTAAACGGCAATGTGAATGTAGCATAAGGCTAAACAATACTGGCTGCATTACTGTGTGCAATAGTGTATTGACTAGAACAGATGTTCAACGCCGTGCAACATAAAGAAGAAGATAAGCAGTATTCAGCTGCTTTTATACTAAACAAAGGACGAACAGTGTTGTTCACATAAATTCGGTCATATATATAACAATAAGGCCGTTCATAAAAATAACCGCCAGTAATGAAATGTTATAATTAGCTACAGAAACCATTACATAATAATGTGATGGAACAGCCAGCCAGTAGCACCCCCAGGCTAACATATGCCGAAGCCGTTAAGAAGGCCTTAGCACCAAAACGGATGTTATCCCTCTTGGACAGACAACTCCCAGAGTCTCATGCGTAGTGGAAAGGCAACTTCCCGGAGTCTCAGGGTCCCTCACACTATAAACTGACATTATAGCCTTAGTGCTTACTAGTAACCTCCTTATATTGGGAGGACATGGACCCTTCCATGCATAGACATTATTATTGTAATAGCCTACAATAACTGACTGTATACAATCAATCTATTGTATTCATGCATATACCTATCCTTATCCATGCATTGTTATCCATATTCATCTATGCATTCATTATTATCTTATATACTGCGTGTCTTATATACATATATACAAGCAATCAAGCCTTGGGATTACGTTCTATTGCAACTTGGTTTTTCCCACACTTATATACCTATTTTGTAATTGTCTGTTCTTACTTGATTGTGCATTATTAGAGTCTTCTGCCATTTTATATAGTACCTTCATGGCCGACCTTATAGATTTAGCTCATAATTATATACGACATGTTTCTCCTTATTTTAAGCACATTTTGTGCAAAGGCCGACCTTTTATGTGGCCGATTCGGGCGGAACCAGACATATTGTTACGTCAGTTCCGGAGCCGACCCCATGTCGGATAGACGACACCATGTTGGGCTCTTTTTGCCGGAAGTTTGTTATGTATATAAGGCAGTGCATTTTGTGTTGTAATTCAGTTGTTGATTGCGCTTGAATAAAGCAACATCTCCTAACTCAACCTACAGAGGCTTACTCTTTAGGCGGGTAACTCCACCTGAGAATCCTTTAGATTCAGTACGGCTCGAGTTCACCTCATCCTAGACTAAGCACATCTCTATCCACCCCTTAGGCTTAGGCCGATCCTGGGTTCTAATGAACCTAGCGTCGGACTTAGGTTCTCAAGGTTAGACATTCTTTCTCTACACTCCTTCGGAGTATAAACTCTACATGACCTACGTCGGTCCTGAGCTCCAATGAGTCTCGGCATCGGCCTACGTCTGATATAATCCACAATCTACACTATAAAGAGCACCCATAACTGTTCACTCTTTTATGTAATGAGCAGAAGGTATACTTGGTCGGCCTCTACCACCTTTCAAGCCCTTCACATACTTGTAGCCCTCGGCTCTCGTTTGCAATAGTACTCAAAAACATTACAATAATATACTGAGGATTACATGATAAGCTAAACACTTAGCAGATAGTCTCAAGGGTCCTTTGTCAGTGCCCAGGAGCATGTCTATAGCACTATGAGCTACATATATCATTAATAGGTTACTATGACTTGCCTTTATTATACCCTCAAATGCAAGGCGTATTATATACATTATGCTATCATCAGGTATGCCTTATGCACACACTTCAGGAATGCCTTCTTTTAGTTGATAAAACTTTAGGTCAGCTACGAGAATGCCAGTTACAATATACAGTAGTAAAGATAGCTTACTCTCACACATACTCTCAGGACAAGATATTTGTCAGCAAATGCAATATTTTGTCAGTAATATAGAGTTGGGACTAACAATGTTCACTTGGGCCATTTTGCTAGTGTTGGTTTTGTTTTATGCAAGCGATTATTCCTATACATGTACTGCTTTTCCTTTCCAGAAATATCAAATGTTTGTTTTACTCTATTTTAACAATATTATTCTTACCAAACCTTTCTAACTTTCCTTCATTTTTCAAAGTAGCTGGGGGTACAACCAGCATTTCTTCACAATGCAGAAGTGGAGAAATACATGTATATTGTTAATATCCAAAGATGGATGCATAGCATCTTGGAATTTTGCTTGGTGGGGGGGGGGGGGGGGGAGGAAGCCAGCACTGGCTCATCTGCACACTGAATTTTCCTGCGAAAAGATAAGGATTTACTGCTTGGCCCAGTGTGTTAACGACCCTGTAACTTGTAACTCTAGAGCAGATTGGTCGGCCTGAAAGTTGCAAAGACACCGATTACATATTATACAGATATTTATCAACAACATCCAAAATTTTTCGACCTTATTATTATTGTTCCAACCCCTGTCATGGACTAGTATTTTCATGGATTTGAAACAAATCTCTGACTGCTCAAAAAATAAATTCCTTGCTTAAGAATGCATCATGAGAGATACATGTATAGTATATCAATATTAGTAAAGTATATTTCCTCTCAAGTATGAACTGCGAATGCAATGTATTATTCCAGTTTAGCTATCTAGCTAGCACTGTAGAACCTAGCTGTCTATAGCACTTTATGCTTTACCATACCATTACATCTTCCCATCAATCTGGAAATGCCTCAAACATATGATCAGCCAAGTGTTATTTCTTTGCTGTCTTGGTCTTGCAGATATTCCAAGATTGTCAGGGTGTCTAAGGTTAGGTCTCCGGGAACGCTTACAGGTGACGGTTTACAGGTATCGGTGAATGTAGGCCTACTGCTTTTTCTCAGTTGCCTTATTTGGTGTGTGATCTACTTCTGTGCCATACTGATTCAGCTGGATTCATAAAGAGATAGTCGTATTCAAGACAACAGGAAGGTTATAAATACTTCTGCTGATGACAACCATGGCATACTATTGTAATATTTTGCTGTGTAGGGTTACGTACAAGTGCCGATATGGCATGGTACGGGAAGTGCTTGGTTGTTGGTAGAGGACGACCAAGGTAACTTCCACACATTACATAAAGAGTGAACAGTTAGTTAAGCTCTATGATTGTTGAGAAAGACGTAGGCCGAAGCTGAGACTCATGGAAGAGTCCAGGGTCGACGTAGGTTTGTAGATTTATACTCCAAAGGAGTGTAGAAAGAAGTAGTATTGATCTAAGGGCTTAGACCCGACACTAGATTTATAAGGAATCCGGGATCGGCTAAAGTCCGATGATGTAGAACTCACAAAGAGCGTAGGAAGAGTGCGTAAACGAGTATGAGGATGAGCTCGGCAGCTTAGGTCTAAGAAGACCTGTGGGTGGAGCTACCTACCTGCAAGAGTAAGACTCTAGGTTGAGTTAGGAGATGTTGCTTTATTAGAGCGCGATCAACAACTGATTTGATACAAGAAATGTGCTGGCTTTTATACTAATAACACTTTCGAAAAAAGGTACAACCAAGACATCGGGCTGATACGATAAGGTATCGGGCCAGATCATAATTAAAAGTTGTCCTCTCCCAATTTATCTTGTGAGAGGACAACTTCTAATTATGATCAATAGCTTTTAGTGCCCATGCTACAAGTACATAATAATATAATTATAATAGCTATGTTACTGGCATATGATTGCGTAATATCTGTTATGTTTTGATGCGTCGTCAGTTCTATCGTTTGCCACTGCTGAAGCTGCTGCTGCTATCTTGCCCATATTAGGTATTGTTACTTAATCCTAGAGAAGTCTCAGAGGTAATTTAAGTCTATAGGCATTGATTATAAAACCCTGGACTTGAGACTTTTGCTGCTTTAGCTCTCTATAGTGCAGGCCCACCTCACCCGTTAAATAAGTGTTGGAACTAGGGCTATGCCGGCTACTCCATGCAATTCTTAATGCAAGGGAGTACAACTCCTCATAGAATCATCGTAAATGAACACAAACCATCATTACACTGAGCATGAAGTGTTTGCTTTTCAAATATAAGTAAAAGTGGCTGGCACACATCTATCCAGATTGAGCACCTGAGGTTCCAGCAGGAAAGGGTAGCTTTTGTTTATAAGTAATCCTTTGAAAATAAGCATTGCTTTCGATAATAGATGTCATATACATGTACATTGTAGATGCAGTTACTGTAGAAACCGTTTATTATAAAGAATTTTGCACATAAATAAACTTTCCTACTACTGGAATAGTTTGGAAATTTTGTACAAGAATAAATAGAAACAGATAAACAACAAATCAACAATGTGAATAATATAGACAGTAACATGACCTATATGAATTGTTGTAGATGTGTCCCAGATGGCCCAAGGTCTGTACACAACCACCGACGACTTGTAGGTGCAGATGCAGCGGACGGCTACCTAGCTTAGCAACCTCTTACTAGCGTATGTACATGTAGTGTGCAAGTATCAACTTATCAATGCACCAATATAATCCATATATTATATAAGCATATGTATGATGTATTGAGTGAACTTGACAGCATGAAAGCATACAAGAGACTACGATGTACATGTATAACAAGAATCAGGCACCTAATATAGCTGAAGGAGACAAAGAAAATCACTACTTCTACTGTCAACAGGGACAGGCTGGACTGTGGGTGGCCGTTTTTGTGCCTGTTTGTTACAACGGTCACTGGGGTCGACAGTGGCAGACTGGACCAGGATTGGTCGTCTTCGCGTCTGTGTGTCATCTGGCTCCCTGGGGTCGTCTATGGGAGTCCCTGTGTGCGGCTTCATTGTTGGCTGACGCCTTTGTCGCGCTGCTTCACAGGGGGTCGTCTCTGTACCAGTGGTACAGGCAATCCCCACCATAGATGCCCAAACTCCGCCTCCTAAAATCTAACGCACACTCATGTGCCGTCAGAAAAAGCATCCCTAGCACTCCGTCAGCCTCAATGTGCCCCACCACAAATGATTCCTCGCCGCAGGCTCTACCAATACAGAGCCCAGCCTGGGTCGTCCCCTCCAGCGGGAGTCTAGACCCATCTCCCAGCATAGCCGTCGTCTGCGTGAACGGCCTATCTGGTCTTCTGCTATCAGGTATTGCTGCCGCAACCCGGAGAGCAAGCATGTTGGCCGTGCAACCTGAATCAATCAAGAAACGGGCTCTTACTCCCCCTACCAGTCTGTCTACATATAAGCTCTCTGAATGTAGTTCCTGGCTTTCTGTGTCCCTTCAGCACTGGCGCCGTCTCCTCCTCCTCTGTCGACTGACAGAGGGCGACGGCTGGTCGTCCTTCATTACCAACTGATCAACACACATTGTTTCAGGGGGGGGGGGGGGGCTAGGTCTACTGAGTTTACCTGGTCGGTAGCGCGTCTCAAGAGGTTACGAAGGAACGGCCCCCGGCCGTGTGGCCGTCCACTCTCTGCTCAGTGGCGGCCCGGCTAGCAGTGGTCTCTACTGAACCGCGCCTCACCTGTTTCCCGACTGCTTAGCCTGACTGCTTTTCTTGGCCGTACAGAAGCGCTGCGTATGCCCCTCCTCCTCACAGTCCCCAGCATGACACAGGGCCGTTCCATACTGGGGGTGACATGTTTCTCTGCTTGGCCGATTCCTTGAGCTTCGCTACCTGTTAGATGACACCCTGCAGTTGTTGCACCAATTCCTGCAGTTCATCCCCCCAGGCTGGCCGCTTCTCTGGCTCTGCCAGCTCTGGCTCCATGGGTGGGTCGTCCTTCAATGACACCGCTCTGACGGCCGAAGAGTACTTTCCTCGGTCCGTCCTCGTGGGGCTAGCCTAAACATTTAGGAACTCCGTGCCTGCTCGCACAGCTGTTTCAACATCCCTGGCTTCCACAGCCAGCAGGTGCCATTGGAAGTACATGTACCTATTGCCCAATGTCTGTGTGAACGCCTCCAATGCCAGGGTCGTTCTGTATGCCTCAGGCAGCTCCCGATGAGCCAGCTCAACTAGCCTTTCCACTACACTAGCATGTGCCTGTAATGGAGTGTGCTGGTCCCTCCTCAGCTGGCCGTGCCATTGGTGTGCCTCCCGAGGGGACATACCGAAATGGCTCCTGAGGGCTGCCTAGATCCCTGCAGTGGCATCTGGCCGTCCACAGTCCTTGGCAACCTCATGAAGGGAGTTGCGAAGATGTAAGAAGGTGGCCACCTCGTTCCAACCGTTCGCCGTAGCGACGGCCTGGAACTGGCATATGAAGAACTCAACGTCATTGCTGCCGTTGTAGCAGGGTGCCTTAAAGGCCTGTGATGCAGGACGAGGCTGTTCCAGTAACAGTCATTTGACTAGACCCACCAATCTGCTAACATCTCCATGACTGCGCTCTCCATGACTAGGTTCCGCCTCCACATTAGCTGCCCTTGCTACAAGTCGTCAGGGATTTGCTCAATTCCACCACTGCCACCAATGTTGTGGATGTGTCCCAGATGGCCCAAGGTCTGTACACAACCACCGACGACTTGGAGGTGCAGATGCAGAGGACGGCTACCTAGCCAAGCAACCTCTTACTAGCGTATGCACATGTAGTGTGCAAGTATCAATTTATCAATGTACCAATATAACCCATATGATATATAAGTGTATGTATGATGTATTGAGTGAACTTGACAGCATGAAAGCATACAAGAGACTGCGATGTATAACAAGAATCAGGCTCCTTATATAGCTGAATGAGACAAGGAAAACCACTACTTACAGTAGTAGGCTGTTTACAATAGTAAGCTGTTCACATAATATAATAACAATAAGGCTGTTCATAAGAAACCGGCCAGTAATGAAATGCTATCATTAGCTACAGAAACCATTATGTAACCATATACTGAGGATTGCGTAATAAGCTAAGCACACAGAATATACTATTCAATGTATAACAAAGACACCTATAATGTCAGACTAATATATACTAAGATGAAGGGCTCGTCTTTGCTAGGACTGGGGTTGTCTATTACACAATTAAAGTAGAGGACAACCTGTAGATGCTTAAAAATCTCTGATTAGCAGTGTCTAAACTGCAGGCTCTTCCAGCATAAGATTTCCATCAGGGATAAACTGATCCATACATGAATGATGACCAGGTTTGGGACATTTACTGAATTTTTTGGCTGCATTATTAAAATGTACCCAAATGCTCTCCTTCTTATTGGTGCCAGTATGTCTCCAGTGCTGGACATGTTGATAGATTTCACTACCATACCTGCAAAGAGAAGGGATGTACTACATTTTGCATAAAGCATTATATTTCTCAGTTACTTGTTCTGCATGGTCCATATAATGGGATTCATCATACAATCATGCTGTAAATATCAAACATTCAACTTGAAGCATAGTAAAGGGTTTATCTTCGCTTACTCACGTATTTCTACCAAATAACCCAGGGTTTATCGTTGTTTCCAGAGATTTCCCATTAAATTCAATCATTGTTGGAGTTATCCCATCAGCTGCTGGAGTTCTTAAAACATCACCGACTAATTCCACCTTCCAATGCGATGTAAAAATTGCGAAATATCCCTCTTTGACTACACTCTAGGAAAACATGGGAAATTAATCAGTAAAGTGTGTGATGTTACATGACTCCATGTATGTACAGGAAGCATGTACTGTTAGGTTTTAAGGAACCTGCTCTAAGAGTTCATATAACACCAAAACAGTAAGCTAAACACTGGCAAACCGAACCATTAATACAATGGCCATTAGTGGTATGTTTTATTCCCAAATAAAAAAAAACTTTCTACTATTCATTAAAAAAATATCAACATGTACATACACTGTGCAATATAATAGTGAAAGTTTGCCCAAATTATGAACTAGTTCTGTGAACCTTAGCACCTAAAGTTTTAATAGACAAATCATATTTAGTTTAATTATAGATTTTACATTGCAAGGCATGTACCTTCCAATTACATGTATCTCTGTTTAATAATAGATACATCTATTAGTGGAAATTGATCTGGAAGTTTACCATCTCATTCTAAAGCAGTTATATAGTATAATTTAGAGCTATCTCCTTTTTATGGTCAACTATTTTTGTATAGAATATAGACCATTAAATAATCATTAGTGGTAACTACACATACATTGCGTTGTATTCAATGGTATTGATACACGTAATAGTCTCTTAAAATTTTTAGGGGTAGTTCATTGTGGCAGTCATTCTACATCATGCCTTATATTGTTAGGTTTATAATATCTATTGGATCAAGAAATTTAAGACTAGTTTGGTTTTGCAAACATAATCTGAATTTCAACCTTGAAAATTTTAATGCGGAGCTCAACGTCAATGGGGAGTTTGACGAATAACAGAGGAGACGTAATTCAAGAAGCCGAAGAGAGACGCACAATTTCTTACATCTTGACATTTTTTGATGATAGAATTGTTTTTGAAAACCTCACTATACTTCAACTTCTACTCAAACCATAGCCTTATAAAGTATAAGTGTTTATCAGTTTACTGTACAGTTATAACCTTAAGGTCATGTAACTGGGGTTCTCAAAAACAAAATTCCTTTTAACACTATATAGGCATTACTACCTGGAAAGGCACAAGAAAGAAATTGGGAAGGTCTAAGAAATATTTTTTGAATTATGGCCCATAGTAATTTTGGGGTCCATTTACTACAGCTCCAAGTTTATGAATGAAATGGCTAGACAGGAAACTCCGTCGTGAAGGCATGACACAATGCTACAAATGCAGAAGAATAATCAATATCATTGACATAGTACTACATGGTGTATGGCTAACATATAATGGTTGTTTTAACAAGTTTTTTCAGTTTTTGTATATGTAATATCCCATGCAAAACATGTGTGGTGTCTATTCTTATATTTTATTTTATCTCTTCATAACACCAGCTTAGGTAAACATTCATGCATATTTAACAATATTATGCAATAATTTAACTGAAAAATAAATCATTCCAGTAACAGCAGGCAAACTTCATAGCGCTGTTTTCGGTCTTTGACCCCCTGTAACGTTGCATCATATGACTTAATGCCAACACTGAAAGCTGTCCAGGCCCTTTCAGACATAGTTAAATATGTGGGAAAAATTTCAAAAGAAAATTCAGACCCCAGTTACATAAACTTAAAACAAAATTTCAATGTTCATTAACTTTAAACTATCATGATCGTTTTAGATATGTAGCATGGATTTAAATTAGATGCACATGATATGCATATACTAACTAATAAATATAAATATATATAATGATAATTAAGTATGTCTGGTTCATATAGCTGACCCAATGGTATCCTTTCTTGATCTCATCGCAGCTAAAATCTGAATGCCACCAATTTGAAACAAACTTACCCATTCATATCCTTTTTTAGCGACAGTAGGCTCAAATTTAGCAATCTGTGAGGTGTTATCTGGATGAAATAGAATGTCAGCATCTATTGCCTCCCAGGGTAAGACATCATTAAACTTCACAGCTCCTAAAGACGTACCAGCATTTAGCTGGCACACCATTCCACCTTCCTGTAGAGGTTTAGAACATGTATTAAATAGATTATTGTACCACAGATAGTTGACAGTAGAATTTAGCTCACCTTCTGATAATGGCCATGAGTAAAATCGTTGGAAATACAATAATACAATCCATGCAGTTTCAACCAGGAGCTCAGATACGATGGTACATGCAGGTATTACGGATTAGCATGATACATTTACATTGTTGTTCTACTTACTCTACATATTTTCATGATGAAATGGATGGCATCAGATAGCTCCTTCTTACAACATCTAGAGAGAGTGAAACCTTTTGGTTGAAGGTGGCCCACACAAGAAGTTTTAGCTTCACCACAGCTGAACTCAAACATTGTTTCGGCGTTTACGCGTACGGTTTCTACCTACGTAACAAAAATATAAAGCCTAAAACATGTTGGTTAGCACTGTCTATCAGTGCATGTTGGTAAACCCAATGGGCGACATAAATAATTTAATGAGAAAATATGTGTGTAATGTGGCATGTTGCTGACAATCCACAAATAATAACTGTATAGTGGAACTTTTCATGATGAAGCTAGTAAATGCCAGGTTTATTTCCTGCAACAGTCATTGGTGGCGTTAGAAAAAAAGCATCTCGCCTTAAAATGCTCCTTTGCCACATAGCCCCTCCTCTACCCAAAAGTAGAAAAAATGTTGTTTTCAACAGATCATAGCTTTCCTGCTTGGGAGGTAAAACTGGTAAGTCGTCTTCTAAGGCCAAATCTAATGGCCTGAGAGTGTTTTTCTACAGTCTAATAAGAATGGAGGCCGGGTGGTAGGGTGGGGCTCCCTAAACTTACTTGAAGTGACTGCGCTAACTCTATCCAGTCTTGTTTGGTGGTGTTTGCTTGACTTTCATCCGTCACAAACGACATGGAATCCGGGCATGAGACTATAGTTCTGTTTAAACTTTTGAGTTTGAGGAACCACATGGCAAATGAACTAGTAGCAGACATTTTGGACGAAATCGGATTCTGAAATGTATTTGGAGCTATTAAAGTTGTAGTGAACTTGTTTTCTGTGTGAGGTACTGTAGTACTAGACGCGTATTTCATCTCCTTCCTTATATTTTGATATCAGTCCTAGGATCATCATCAGAGGAAAACAAATGATGATGGTGCTAAGACTAAACTATCAAACTAATGTACAGTGGAACTTCTTTAATTCAAACTCCACCATAATTAGTTTGAATTATGCCCAAGTTTGAACTATGTGATCCCTTCATCTTGTATAATGACTCATATGTCTACTTGACAAATAATACTATAATGTAGTAGCACATGAATGTGCATGTATGCATTAACTTTCATTTGCTTCAACTGTGAATACTGTAATGTTTTGAGCTGTGTTATGTACAAGTGCCGATATAGTACGGGTACAGGAAGTGCTTGGAGGTTGGTAGAGGGCGACCAAGGTAACTTCCACACATTACATAAAGAGTGAACAGTTAGTTAAGCTCTTGTAATTATGGATAATGACGTTGGCCGAGGCTGAGACTCATGAAAGAGTCCAGGGTCGACGTAGGTCTGTAGGTTTATACTCCAAAGCCTCTAGTTTGAGTTAGGAGATGTTGCTTTATTAGAACGCAATTGTAATGAAAATTTGCCCCTTGTACTAGGGAGAAGAGAAACTGTTATTGTTTGCCGGCTTTTTATATGCAGTTATCTCCCACGATGGTAGGGTGCCCAAAATACTTCGAGACAAATAATCATACAATGGCTTCTATGGTGTAATGGAGCTTCGTTCAAAGACAATGAAACCAACAACACGAGTTCCCTTGTATATTATGGGTCACAGTTTAAACACACAGTTTGGAACTAGTCGGATGCCTATTGGTCCACGATTACATTAGACAGCATACAACTCCAACAAACATTTTGTTTAAAAGAAGACTAAGAATTACTATATAAAAAGATGGAAGTTTAAGACAATAAGGGCTTGGAAGTAAAACAAATCCCAATAGACAGACTATTAATTACACAACATAATTTGGATAATTTGGATAATATTAATTGACTGAGTTGTATGCTGTCCTTAGCCTTACTGCCAAGGTGTAAAATATATGATATGATATAGGTGTAGTTTATACACGTACATGTGTATGATAGTAATATTTGACCAAGCTGTATGCTACATGTAACTTATATTGGTTACCAAGTGTTATGTAACATAGTATTAGTGAGTTGGGATTAATTAGACCGAATTTTAAAGAACAACTTTTACTAAATATATTTTACATACTACAGGCATCATGGCTACAATAATGTGTTAAAAATAGAACTTAAGCATTTGCACATGTTACATTAATACTAAAAGATATTGAAAATAATATACGCCTAATTAACAAGAAAGAAATATAAGTGTAAATGCATGGCTGAATGCAACAACTTACTATATAGCTGTGGAGGTGTCTCCAAAAGAATAGAATAGTAGTTAGAGAAGTACACGTTGTTATAGTGTGGGTATCCAATACTAAACTGGGTACTGAACCTAAGTTTTCGCTCAGTTTTATAGTAGTAGTATATTTATAGCGTCTAAAAATAACTTAAGAAACTGATTGGACGTTGTAGTGTCCGAAATCGGCAAAAACACATAATTAAAACTTCAGACGTTTTCCGTCAGAAGACGCAGAATTAAATTGTAAACCAGATTATGGTGCTGGGTGGAGATGGGTTCAAACCAACCAATTGACGTAAGCATGACCAGGCACAGGCGGTCAGACAAAAAAAAACAAGCGTTACAAACAATGTTTTAGTGGTTAATTAAACGTCAGCGTTATGATGCATATCCTGGTACAGGCTTGAATAAGTATTACAATAATGTATGCCTAATCCTGGTACAGGCTATAATGTGGAAATGACCAGGCAAATTAATATGTGGAAGCTTCTTACAGAATAAAAACGACAACATCAGATCTTACAAAATATAAGAACCATACTAATGATTAAAAAGTTCATGTGCAAATGTGTTGAAAATAATAACGTGAGATGCCATAATGTATAGTATTCTAATGTAGTAGCAAGCGCTATAGACTATGTAATGTTCAATGCAATAAGTCAATGTTAGTAGACCCTTATACAATCAACAAATGATTTGATACAGAAAGTGTGCTGGCTTTTATACTAATAACACTTTCGGAAAAAGGTATGATAAGATGTCGGGCTAGTGCGATGAGGTATCAGGCCGGAACTAACGCAACAACATGGAGTAGTTCCGCCCGACGCCAAGGGTCGGCCTTGCACCAAAAGTGCTTACAATAGACCAGTATGGATAATATACAAATATGGCCATGTTCTGAGACATCGGTCCCAAAAAGTGTACAGGTAAAAGACTTAGAAGATATAATCAGGCTAAATAGATAATTGCATACATAGTATAGTTAAACCATGCGTAAAATGCGATAACCTGATTGGTTAATGATAACAATACAAATCACACTATGCATAAGCAGTTGATTATAATAGTAATAGAGTAGTGTCCATGCATGTATAAGATTATATAGTAAGGTAATGTCAAAGCATGTAATCATCATCATCATATATATAAAGACGAAACGGTCCGCGGTTTACGGTCTGTCGTCCTCCAATCAGATTTGGGGTAAAAAATCAGGACAATTTATATATGTTGCAATGCTGCCGGTCAGGATCTCGGCTCCGGTTGGTGCTAGGACCTCGGGACCGAGTCTCCAAACATCGATGCTGGGGCGGGTCCCTAGCCTTAGGACCTCAGGCCCAACCCAGGGCGGGGTGGGTACTCGACCCACCCCACTCGCCAAATATGGGTTGGAACTAGGGCTATGCTGACAGCAGAGATACTCTTGGTCCCGTGATTTATATATGTTGCAATGCTGCCGGTCTGGATCTTGGCTCTGGGTAGTACTAGGACCTTGGGACCGGGTCTCCCGGCATCGCTGCCGAGGCGGGCCCGTAGCCTTAGGCCCTCGAACCCTACCTAGGTTGGGGTGGGTACCTGATCCACCCCACCCGCTATATTAGTGTTGGAACTTAGGCTATGTATTTGGAGTTGTCTCCCTAATATAAGGAAACATAACTCCTCATGAGGTCACTGTAGCATGTCTGTACCAACAGAGGTCATACACATGCATGACTGCAGTATATGAACACAAGCCGTCATTTCATGTGAGCGAAGCGAGCAAATTTTTCAGTGAGACTTGCGTCGCAGACCAAGCACGAAGTGCTTGTAGAGTAAATATAAGAACAATGTCAATTGTATGTATACGATTATTGGCAGAAGTTACAGTTCATGCTGTGACAGGCTATGCTGATTCACCACAATACAATGGAGGAAAGACAAGTTTTAACATGACAGAACTATATGCATCAATGTTTATTGCACTCAAAACTACAATACTGTAGATGGGGAACAAGTTGTGCATCACATGTACTGGAAAAAAGTATTGTAATGTAATAACATCATTAGGAGAACGTTACTGTTTGCTCTCTTGTTTTCAACTGAAGTGTAAAGGGCATGCTACATGGACGCACAACTTCTACGGATATTGCAAGTTTGAAAACTGGGAAACTTTGTTAGGTGCTACACAAATGTCGCGTTTTTTCTTCTAAATAAAAGGAGTAGTCTACTCAATAGGTCAGTTAAAGGCAAGGGTAGATAAATCTACGGAACTGACATAGCCTATGAGCCTACAGGAGATAATTGAAGGTTGTGAAGCATTTACTTTCGATCACTTTGAAATTTGCTCCTCCTTATTGCAGTTTAGATCAAAACCTCCACTATTTTAGCCATTATATCAAAACATGCAGGTTGAAATATTTCCACTTGGTGAAAACTGCATGTAAGTTCTACTAAATGTTTCCTATATGTAACACGCACCTGAGAGACTTGACTTTGATTTATGGTTGCATGAGGATAGATACAATAGCTTGACTGTTGATTTATTTTATTCTCCTGGTGTTTATAATAAAATTGGGTTGAACTTCTTCCACAGTGCTGGTCAACCTAGCTGGTACAGCTATACAGCTATACAGCTATACAGCTATACAGCTATACAGCTATACAGCTATACAGCTATACAGCTATACAGCTATACAGCTATACAGCTATACAGCTATACAGCTATACAGCTATACAGCTATACAGCTATACAGCTATACAGCTATACAGCTATACAGCTATACAGCTATACAGCTATACAGCTATACAGCTATACAGCTATACAGCTATACAGCTATACAGCTATACAGCTATACAGCTATACAGCTATACAGCTATACAGCTATACAGCTATACAGCTATACAGCTATACAGCTATACAGCTATACAGCTATACAGCTATACAGCTATACAGCTATACAGCTATACAGCTATACAGCTATACAGCTATACAGCTATACAGCTATACGATTTCGCAAAAGTTCAACATCAGTAATCGCAAAACGTAAAGTTTATGCAATTCGCATTAATTTTGCATCAGTGTAGCTTACCCTTAATATAGATACAGGTAACATAATGACTGTAGCACAGCTGTAAGTAGGCTAAAAATAGTTCTGTGATTGTGATAAACAATACTACATAAAAGGTCATTCAGACATGAAACTGCATTTAGCTGTGATGAAACAGCCAGTCAACCCCACAACAAGGCTGACGTATGCAGAAATCATTAAGAAGGCCCTGATATCTAGACGGGTGCTGTCCCTCCTGGATAGCTCTAAGGAAACCCTAGTGGCTACCCTCCCTTGGTTAGTCAAGCATTAACATTGACAATGTACACTGACATTATTATGCATGTACACACTTATCCATATTATCCATGTTATCCATATCGATTCATGCGTGTTGTCTTATCTTATACAATTATATTCATGCATGCTTATACCATATATATATATATAATTAACTACTATTGTGTGCTTTACTATTATTACCTGTCAATCAGACTATTGGAATTACAACTTGGTTTTTCCCACATATTGTTAGCAATTATCTTCTCTTGTCTGATTATATTAAATAGAGTCTTTTGCCATATATTATGAGTATCACTTAGGGCCGATGCTTTGGAATAGGCTCATACTTATATACTTTATGTTTCGGATTATTGTAAGCACTTTTTGTGCCAAGGCCGACCCTTTTTGTGGCCGACGTCGGGCGGAACCATCCATGTTGTTACATCAGTTCTGGACCCGATACCTTATCGGCTTCTTTTTGCCGGAAGCAGAACTATTATATAAGACAGCACATTTTCTGTATGAAATCAGTTGTTGATTGCGCTCTAATGAAGCAACATCTCCTAACTCAAACCTATAGAGGCTTATTCTTGTAGGCGGGTAACTCCACCGGCAGATCCATAGATTCATATGGCTCGAGTTCATCCTCATCCTTGTTTAAGCACATCTCTACACCACTTCCACGACTTAGGTCGATCCCGGATTCTATATGAATCTAGCGTCAGGCTTAAGATCTTAGAATACCAGATCTTTCATTGCACTCCTCTGGAGTACAAAGTCTACAAGACCTACGTCGGTCCTGAGCTCTTCAATGAGTCTCGGCATCGGCCTACGTCTGATACATACCAATAAGAGCACCTAAATACTGTTCACTCTTTATGTAATGAGCAGAAGGTTACTTGGTCGGCCTCTACCACCTTCCAAGCCCTTCCCATACCAGTGGCCTATCGGCACTCGTATGTAACTATACTCAAAAACACTACATAGCTATGGAACAATTGACGCTCAACAGTGTAAACAAATCGATTAGGTTTCTCTGCTCGAGGAGAAATTGTTATTGGTGCACATTAAGTGTATCACTGGCTTACAACCAATCAGAGCATCTGGGTGGAGTAAGCTGATCAGGCGTGACTAATACGTCTTGTTGTTGTACAATACTGTATAGCAAAAGGTAAATCTCCTAAGCTGTAAAGTTTGGATTAAGATTACAGATAATAAATTCCAATTAAGTAAGGCCATTTATATAATACTAAGCAGGGACCAAGTTTTCCAATTAACCGAGGCCAAATTAAGCGAGTTCCACTGTAACAAACAAGATCAAAGATCCGTCTAGTACCAGTAACTATATTATATAAATGTCATTTTAGTACATTGCATAATCTAAATTTGGAAGAGTTACTTGAAGCAACAATCAGCATTGAATTATTTTTGTGTATATTTTACACCCCAATGTTGACATCCAGTAGCATAATTTACAATATTATGTACTATTGCGCATGTTATGTACATTGTATCTTACTGGTTTTTTTAAAACTATTTCCTTCTATCTGTTTGCAGATAAATTTGTTACCCTTGGGGCTAGCTTCATTATTGAATATGATTTGTAGCACCACCTTGAATACCAGAAACCATAATTTGAATCATGGAACATAATGTCAGGAAGAAGTTGCATTATTCTAAAATGTGGGCATATAAAATGCCACAATTATATTATTATTATTGGGTTGCTGTCCACTATCTATCGTTTATACACTTTTACGACTTACGGGACAACAGAGAAATTATGTTTTATACAACCGTACTTTTTCATTGTAATTATTGTTACGTCTTTGAAATCGGTCTCTTTCAATGTGAAGTTACTCTGTACAGCAGCCACTACCCTCACACCAGGGTACAGTCTGTTCACATCGTGGAATATATCTGGTACATACTTGTGATATTTGCTGTCGTACTTCACAAAGTTAAACACCAATGTGATCAGAGTGTGGAACTCTGGGACATCAGTGCAAGCCGCCGGGTAAAAGCCAACTAAAACATGCAGCGGGTAACATATCACATGAGTAATTATGATTTAGTGTAGGACTATTAGAATGTAAGTTTATCAACTCTGATTGTTTTCCAAAGGGGGCGATTGTCAAGTAGTATTTCACCTACATGTACGTAGAGAGGCCCAACCTCTGTCATTAACTAAATAAAATTTTGTGACTGTATTATGTTTTTCAGCAGCGAGCATAGGTAGCTACTTCCTGCTGCACTCATAGTATATCACAATACATGAAAACATCAGTAACAATTCGATCCACTTTGGTGCTACTTCTAACGGTTATATACGTGTACATGCAATCTGTAATCTGTATACATTACATAACCTACCTCTTCTATAGAAGATATATTTGGGATCAGACTTGGAAATATTTTTAAACTCGTAAATTTCTTGACAAACATCTGGGTTGACTGGTTTTCGATGAGCTGCTGAAGTTAGCGACTGGTTCAGGTGTTTGATGTCATCTTCATATCCAAGTTTAATAAGTAATTCGGTAAACTACGAAGGATTTAAATATAGCATATCGTAAAGCAGAACAGCTACAATGTTTTTTCCTAACTCAACTACCATCCTTACTCCTTAGTAATTTTGTAGAGTAATACATTATTGTTCTTTCTAAACAGTACTTAGGCTTACTTAGTTTTACTTTAAACTGGAAGCATACAATACTAATTGATGCCAGCTACTAGTGGAGAATTTTAATAGCTTTGGGATTACATAGTACTAACCTTGTTGTACCAGACAGTAGACGCGTGGTTGAGAATATTGAACAACAATATACTAGTGACAATAACAGTTGTAAAATATAAATTTTAATATTGTCTCTTTTGAAATCGTACTATTTAAATGTAGAAAAAAACAATTTCCATTTGTATTCTAATATTATATTTTCACATATTTTACACATGCGGGGGAGTTGTCTTATCTCATCTATAGGCTACATATTACTGTATAGTTGTTCATCGGGATGGCTCTATAGGCAATGCATGGTACCAGTCCACTAAGTAGCCTTGATTGATGTCCAACCAATCACCAAAGATCATTTTAAATCGAGTATATAGTTAGTGCCACAGCGCTCCATAATGTCATGACCGGAGAAGACCAACTTGTTGGTCTTTGAATAGCCGAACAAACGGCGTGCCGATTTGCTCATGAACACGGCTCCAAAGGCCGAAAAAAAACAATCGGCCTCTTGTGTAGCTGAACTTTAAGTCTACCACAGTGTTGATGGAGCGCTCAAAGAGCTACATGTGTATTACAAAATATCTGTCAACATAAGTTGAGATTTATTGATGAAACAACTAGATGTATTTAAAATTACAATGTACTTAGTTTCGTGGTGATAGTAATTAACAGACAAAATAAATATAATAAAAAGTGGTACTTGTAAAAATGTGAATTGGGATGCAGTAAGCAAGACGTGTACTATTGAACTTCAATAATGCACGTGTTTACTGCATTATAAATATATCTTTACAGCCTCCACCTTTTATAACAGCACAATGTAAATGGAGAAAATATTTTTTGCTTGATGGTTGCTAAAAGCAGTATAGTTGTTTGATTACTAGATGTTTTATACATGTATGTACATGTAATGTATCTAGATGTACATAATATAGATTAGCGAAAGCTGGTTCAGTGAACACCTACCTCATTTAACATTCCTTCTAGTATTCTACTCCTCTCCGTATTGGAACGCAGCTGGCTACTTTTGGCTATTCTCTCTGTAGCATTAAGAATTCTCTTTGCAATCTCGTCCAATGAAATGCTACTAGCTTCATGTGATGAAATGGTATTCCCTTCTCGTACAGCTTGCATCTCTTTGTTTATTCTGAAATAGTATGACTGAATTTTACCTACATCTACTTCTGGTTTAAAAGTGTTAAACATTGTAAAATCAGGTCTTAAAAGTATTGACAGTCAGTCTGACATATGGACTGACTGATAATACTTTTAAGACCTGATTTTACAACCACATTCATCCAGTTTCAAACATTCCAGCAAAGGGACTTCCACAGATCTAAGCAATTACATTTGGAGGCTCAAAGAAAGGAAACACCTATTTTCTATACCATAGAAAATAATACAGAAGGCCAGCCCCGCTTCTACTATCAGATGCAACCTCTGTCTTTGGAAAAAAGCATTTGATTATATTTGAGCCTGACAAGGCCAGCCTTAACTCTAGGTTCGAGCTTGTCAGTACTTGTAGGCATGCAAGCAAATTCCTACTTCCAAATAGAGCTTGACAACCAGCCACAATAGCCACAGTATATACAGTGTATGTGTATATGCATCATATATATATGTATACATGTATTTGTACACATGTATTATATTATTGCAGTGAGATGGCCTACCTCCACAGAAACAGTGAAAGGACAGACTCCCCTTTACATGTACAATCTATATACTGTATAATTATAACTATTATACTGTGATGGAACAGCCAGCCAACAGTAGTCCCAAGCTAACGTACGCCGACGCCGTTAAGAAGGCCTTAGTATCAAAGCGGATGCTGTCTCTCCTGGCCAGCTCTAAGAAGGTGGTGACAGCTAGCCTTCCTTGGCTAGTCACATAACATTATTATTAGCTGACATTCAAATATCTTATCCATGCATTGTTATCCATATTCATCTATGCATTCATTATCATCCTATATAATATACTGCGTGTCTTATATACATATGTACTAGCAATCAAGCCTTGGGATTACGTTTTATTGCAACTTGGTTTTTCCCACATTTATATACTTATTTAGTAATTGTCTGTTCTTGCTTGATTGTGAATTATTAGAGTCTTTTTGCCATTTTATATAGTACCTTCGTGGCCGACCTTATAGATTTAGCTCATAATTATATACGACATGTTTCTCCTTGTTGTAAGCACATTTGGTGCGAAGGCCGACCTTTTATGTGGCCGAGTCGGGCGGAACCAGACATATTGTTGCGTCAGTTCCGGAGCCGACCCCATGTCGGATAACCGACACCATGTCGGGCCCTTTTGGCCGGAAGTTTGTTATGTATATAAGACAGTGCATTTTGTGTTGTGAATCAGTTGTTGATTGCGCTTGAATAAAGCAACATCTCCTAACTCAACCTACAGAGGCTTACTCTTTAGGCGGGTAACTCCACCTGAGAATCCTTTGGATTCAGTACGGCTCGAGTTCACCTCATCCTAGGCTAAGCATATCTCTATCCGCCCCTTAGGCTTAGGCCGATCCCGGGTTCTAATGAACCTAGCGTCGGACTTAGGTTCTCAAGGCTAGACATTCTTTCTCTGCACTCCCTCGGAGTATAAACTCTACATGACCTACGTCGGTCCTGAGCTCCAATGAGTCTCGGCATCGGCCTACGTCTGATATAATCTACAATCTACACTATAAAGAGCACCCATAACTGTTCACTTTTTTATGTAATGAGCAGAAGGTACACTTGGTCGGCCTCTACCACCTTCCAAGCCCTTCAGATACTTGTAGCCCTCGGCTCTCGTATGCACTAGTACTCAAAAACATTACAATATATTGTATATATGCAAATTATATAATATACAGTATAATATAGAGAGTGTATATACACAATTGGATGCCCTTCCTGACAACAAAGATGACCTTTGCAGTAATGGAATCAAGATCTCTTGCACTAGAGTCCAAAACCTTAGCCACTAGACCAAAATTACTGTCAGATATATACATATTTCGGCAGAGCTGCCCTAAGATTTGTACTACCACAGAACCCACTGCACGCAATATTACTAATATCAATATGTATTGCAGGGCTCTCAAGTTCTCAGATTTTCACGAGCAGTTCGGATTTTCAGATGCCCTTCCTGACAACAAAGATGACCTTTGCAGTAATGGAATCAAGATCTCTTGCACTAGAGTCCAAAACCTTAGCCACTAGACCAAAATTACTGTCAGATATATACATATTTCGGCAGAGCTGCCCTAAGATTTGTACTACCACAGAACCCACTGCACGCAATATTACTAATATCAATATGTATTGCAGGGCTCTCAAGTTCTCAGATTTTCACGAGCAGTTCGGATTTTCAGTGCTTGCACGGGGAGCTCGGGAGGTTTTCTATTATTAGTGATTTGCTCGGATTTTGGGAGATTTTCTCACATTAGCTATATTTTGAATTTAAATGCTTTGCAATCTCCAAATCAATCCGCAGCTTATCTCATAGCTTGTGAGTTACTTAGGAAAGAGCTACTAATTTTATTACTTTCCAATGGCAAGGACTGACTTACATGTATGTACTGGGATTATTAGGCTGTGAGAAATTACTTAGGCTAACTCCATAGAGCAATAGATATGTACATGTAGGTGACCAACAGCTTTATATATATGTCTGACCAATTACTAATAGAGTAATACTGCTACACTGCTCACACTGCAGTACATTGTGCATCTGCTCGGATTTTTTGACTGAGCAACTTGAGAGCCCTGATGTATTGTGTGAAAAAATACATACTGTGTATTGCCTTAAAGGGCATGCAACATGGATGCACAACTTCTGCGAATATCGCAAGTGTAAAAAACGAAAAACGTTGTTAGGTGCTACACAGAAGTTGCGTTTTTATTGTAAACAAAAGAAGTTGTCTACTCACTAATTCAACTAAGGGCAAGAGTAGATAAATCTAAGGAATTATGATTTGAGGGTTGTAATACATTCACATTCAATTTCTTTAGGATTAGCCCTTCCTTATTGTAGCTTAGATAAAAACCTCCACTATTTTAGCAATATATCGAAAGATGCAGGTTGAAATATTGTGGTGAAACAGCCTGCCTGGACACAAACTGTATTCTTACTCTTCTTGTACATTACCATTGACATTAACATTATATCCATATTCATTCATGCAGCCATGATGTCTTCCCTTATGCCTTTATACTCATGCGTGTTATCTCACTTATATTCAATCAACTTATATTGTATACTGTGTGCCTTTATTATACCTGTCAATCAGACTATTGGAATTACAACTATTGGAATTACAACTTGGCGTTTCCCACATGTATTGTTAGCAATTACCTTCTCTTGTTTGATTATATTAAATAGTCTTTTGCCATTTATTATAAGTATCATTTGTGGCCGATGCTATGGATTAGGCTCATAATTATATATCTTATGTTTCACACTATTGTAAGCACTTTTTGTACCAAGGCCGACCCTTTTTGTGGCCGACGTCGGGCGAACCATCCATGTTGTTGCATCAGTTCCGGAGCCGATACCATGTCGGCCGGCCGATACCATAACGGGCTCTTTTGGCCGGAAATAGATATAGTATAAAAGGCAGTACATTTTCTGTATGCTAGTCAGTTGTTGATTGCGCTTGAATAAAGCAACATCTCTTAACTCAAACCTATAGAGGCTTACTCTTGTAGGCGGGTAACTCCACCGGAGGATCCATAGATCCAGTACGGCTCGAGTTCATCCCCATCCTCGTTTAAGCATATCTCTACACCACTTCTACGACTTAGGTCGACCCCGGATTCTATATGAATCTAGCGTCGGGCTTAAGATCCTAGAATACCAGATCTTTCATTGCACTCCTCTGGAGTATAAAGTCTACATGACCTACGTCGGTCCTGAGCTCCAATGAGTCTCGGCATCGGCCTACGTCTGATATAACACACCAATAAGAGCACATATAATAACTGTTCACTCTTTATGTAATGAGCAGAAGGTTACTTGGTCGTCCTCTACCACCTTCCAAGCCCTTCCCATACTTGTAGCCATCGGCTCCTGTATGTAAGCATACTCACAAACATTACAATATCTTAAAAGCTAAACTCAACTGCTAGCACTTTGTCAAAGCATCTTATGTTAGCTGTAGCCAATCAACACTCGATTCGGGTTTTGTGACATTAAAAATTTAAAGCATGCAATAAACATGCGATTTCGCATAAGTTCAACATCAGTAATCGCAAAACGCAAAATTGATGCGATTCACATCAATTTTGCGTTTGTGTAGCATACCCTTTAGACTAACGTAATTAACAGTGCAACAGATCTCCATTAGTCTAGAATAGATATGCACATGCTCATATTATTACTTGTTGTAATATCACCGGTAGCATGAGAAAATGGTATTGTATTGTAAAATGTACATGTATGTATGCACTATGCTTTGGGTTAGCAATCATGTCGAAATATGTTTCATATTTCAATACTAGATGCAGACTTTCAGGACTTTGTCTATGAAATGAATTTGGAGGCTTCATCGAAATGTACAATTGAGATTATATAAGAATTAGACTAGAATTTATTTTCAGGGCTTGCGATAATGAAAGCAATAATAGAAAAAATGTTTGGTACATTTTTGGTACTTGGGGAAGAGTTTCATTCATGTAAGATCACCAAAGGTACTCATATTGGAAATTTCAAACTTCTGCGTCAGATGTTTTAACGGATTGAGAATTGGATCAAAATTTTAATTTGGCTCTTTGCAAATTATAGCTACATCGTCATATTAAAAACCCAAGTGAGTTGTCTTTTCATTAATTTACAGGTTGTTCGCCCTTACCCCAATCCACAGCCACAGACAATATAGAAAACTACCGTCGCAGTTTTCTTATACTTACTCACTTTTTGCCCAAACACAATAATAAACTGTAAAACCCATTGAAACTTTCCGCTATCATTCTGATGATTTCACAAGCAGCAAACATATTTCATAAATTATTATTGTTGATTTGGGCTAATAAAGTACACTTACGGTACAGGAAAAAGCTGAATCTTGGAGGCACTTCTTCCATCTCGAGTTGTATAACATAGAAAGGTACGGGCTACAAATATTAACAGCACAACCGCTCCAGCTTTCTGCACAGGTCTCATCTTTTAATTGAAATCTAGAAAATTGATTAAAAGCGGCATGATACATTTAAATACAGCACATGATGTCTTCTGCAACCATTGATGGTAAATAAACTTCAAACATCTCGAAAACAACATCGATTAAACAATAATGAGAGCAATGAAATGAAAATAAATTATTGCAAATGATTTTTTTATATCAAACGGTATTACCAGAATTTATTTAGACAACCGGTTATTTTATGATGTCTTGCAAAAAGTAAAAACTATGGTTTTACTCACTCTAGAACAGAATAATTTGTAGCGACGACAAACGTCACAACTGTCACAACACCGACAAACGTCACAACAATTTTTCGACAAATGTCACAACACCGACAAACGTCACAAAAGTGCACCGACAAACGTCACAACACCGACAAATGTCACAACAATTTTTCGACAAACGTCACAACACCGACAAACGTCACAAAGGTTCAACGACAAACGTCACAATGCCGACAAATATCACAAATCTTCAATAAAATAACGCCAAAACACCAAAAATAATGCTATTTGCCTTGATTTACCTTTCAATTGGATTATTTTTGTTTGTTGTGTTTTCAAAACTGAATAAAACCGAAGATGGTTAAAAGCAGAGTGGGACAACTCCCAATAGAGAACATGAAATTAGCAACTCAATTTTTTTGCTAAAAACCAATACAACTGAGCAGAGGTAGATCTGCTTCTGCCCAACCATCTTGATTTTTAGCGAAAAAATTGAATTGCTAATTTAGTATCCTCTATTGGGAGTTGTCACACTCTGCTGTTAATTATGCAGCCTATATAATGAATTCATTTAATAAATTATAATCATTCAATACGACTGTAACCACATGTATTTTGATAATATGCATGTACATGCATGATATACAGTCATGTAAGTATAACATGTTAATTAGTACTGAAACAAGTCATTACTGAATGGCAACAATGATTGTAGCAAAATATGAATGGCAAGGATCACCCAATAAAGATGAAAACACCAGCTATTACCAGATATGGGCAAGCTAAACGAAATATCCTTTAATGGCCATTTAACTACATGTACAGTGTATATGAAAATTGCATTGAATCGCATTCTGGTCAAAGGGCCGAAGTTTTGCATCACATTTGTACACATAGCCTAGGTCTCACATACACCACCACTTCTCTAAATTAAAAATACCATGCAGCTACAGGCAACAGATCTAAAGGGAATATGTTATGACACCTTAGTCCGAGAACCATCTGCTTCTAGAATATGAAGACAAGTGGAACTCTCCTGCCTATTTATCACTATTAGACGTATAACTATAACTATAAATTCCTTGCTAACAAAGTACATCACTGTATAACTAAATGCAAGGATCTACATAAAATTAAAAATATATGCTACTCTACTACTAGACATAGTGCTACACAATGCTTTGATATAATTTGTTTTTTCGGAAATTATTCGCTCTCAATTCAAAATCGACAAAATTGTCCAATAGAAAATCGTATCAAAAACCGAGATGCAACTCGATGCAATTATCATATTGGGAAGTAACCTCTATCCCATAATTCGTTTAGCCTGACATTCCCGGCAATAACTGGTGTTTTTATCTTACCTGTGTGATCCTAGCTATTGGTATTTTGCTACGATCATTGTTGACATCCAGTAAAGACTTGTTTCAGTTTTAATCAACATGTTATATGCGTGTGTGTTATTATACGAGTATATACATGTTGTTAGTATTAAAGGATTATAATTACTATATAGACTGCAGAGTATGACAACTCCACATAAAAGACATTAAATTATCGATTCAATTTTTTAGCTAAAAAACAAGACAACTGTGCAGAAGTAGATCTGCTTCTGCTCAGCTGTCTTGATTTTTAACGAAAAAATTGAATCTTTAATTCCATGTTCTCAATTGGGAGTTGTCACACTCTACTTTTAACTATCTTCGGTTTTCTTCAGTTTTTAAAAGACAGCAAACAATAATCAAATTGAAGGGTAAATCAAAGCAAAAAGCATCATTTTTTGATGTTATGGTGATATTTTTTTTTAAAATTTGTGATATTTGTTGGCATTGTGGCGTTTGTCGTTGAACCTTTGTGACGTTTGTCGGTGTTGTGACATTTGTCGAAAAATTGTTGTGACGTTTGTTGGTGTTGTGACGTTTGTCGAAAAATTGTTGTGACGTTTGTCGGTGTTGTGACGTTTGTCGAAAAATTGTTGTGACGTTTGTCGGTGTTGTGACAGTTGTGACGTTTGTCGTCACTACATAATTTCTTCTAAAAAATGCCGGATTGCGATTTTAGACTGTTAGGCCTTCTCTACTAATTTTGCTGCTCACCATTAGTCTTTGCATGTACTTAGTGCAAAGACCAATGGGACAATGTTTCCACCTGGCATAATCACCCTAATAATAATGTTACCAATGTAGTTAGATTATGGACCATTGTTTATCACCAAAAAAAACCTTTTATATCTACCTATATACTCAACAGGGAATTGTCGACATTTGCAAATTTAGCTTTCAAAGTGTACTGCAATGTACATGTAAATAGCACTGTAGCAAAGTGTATGTTTCTCCCTCATGGTTATATTTAAAACAATAGGCTACATATATAATCTAAGGATAAATACTTGTTTGTGTAGTCAAAGGTGCTCCACAATGACCTTGTTGACCCGTTTACATCAGGCTCACGTCCACCAAGATTGTAACACTGCGTCATGATTCAGTCACATAACTATAATATGTCCTATTAAATTTTGCTTCAAATAGAACTGAAAGTCAATTGCAGCTGTAAATACTCAAGTTGAAATTTGAAAGCTAGTTGGGGCCAGCAAGACACTTGGAAAGTAGTATCTCAGTGGGAATCCGAAGCAACAAAAGCCATTTATACCCCAATATAAATAGGCCTGCAGACTTGCAGGATGATGGGGATAAGAAGGTTCAGCAGTTTATGGGGATTTTTAATAAAAAAATTAGGAAGTGATGGTATAATGAAAAACCAAAGTCGGGGCCATGGAAAATAGAGAAGGTAAAATACAGAGAGAATAGATATTCCAGTGAGAGGTTAACAACTTTTTAGTAAAACTGCTTTTAAAGTTGCCTCAATCGTGTAGGAAGTATTGCAAACAGATTAAATAGAGGTAGAGTACAGTTACTCTAAAGTTTTGAGAAATTCTAAGTACTAGGGAAAGAAGGTAACCCCCCCCCCTCCCCAATAGAAAACAACAATAATAGTTAGGCTACATCTGAAATTAGCCCAGAAAATGTGTCATATAACTCATTCTCAAAGTATGTAAGGACTTGTGATCAAAGGATGTATTAACACAGTTTAGCTTCTTAGATGATTAATCGAGATCTGCCAACACCCACTTCCTGCCTGATGTTCTAGGTGCAGCTTAGTCTGGGTTCTCGAAGAATAAGTAGCTTGGACTCATTCCTACTTCTTATTCAAAATAGAACACTAAGCTGAAAGCAATAACGGGAGCTGCACTAGCAATAAACATCAATTGAGATTGCTTGTTCCAAGCGATGCTGGAACAGGTGTGGCGAGAGTTGTACATTCCTTTCAACACCGACAGCCGGGTTCCACCCCAAACCTCTTTGGGGGCTTACATTATTTCTTGTAGCCTATCCTCAACTGAGTGTGTACCTCTGTAGATGATTCTAGCGTGCCAAGGGTTATTGTACCTCTACTCACTCTATGTGGGCTTATCAGAATTATTTATTATGTAAATAATTATATTAGCTAGGATGGGCAGTGGATACAATCACAATCAAGACAATAGACTGTGGGGATAAACCCTCAAATTGTCACTACTAGTCAGACTATTCTAATAGCTGGGACAAGCAGCTATTATAACATCAACAACAACAATGGGTGGAGATGATCCCACAGGCTGATACAACTTACAAAAACCTAACAAGAACAATGAAAATTATTATTCCAGCTGGCAGAACTTTTGTATCAGCTGGGATTAGCAGCTAACACAATATCAACAGAGACAGCAAGCAAAACAATTCCACAAGCTAACACAACTTATCTAATAACTTGTTGTGTTAATACTTTACTGTGAGCCCTTTCTACCTTATTGCATGTAGAGTGATGAATTTGGTTTAGTTAATGTATTACACTTATACCCAGTGCTTAAATTGTGGGGGGACGCCGGGGGGGGGGGGGGGGGACGGCGTCCCTAATAAAAATTTGCCAGGGGGACGCTCTGCAATAACGTCCCCCCACTTCATAATCAGAAAGTTGTCTTCTCTCTTCGGCATTAAATATGCGCCTCCATAGTATCGTTCTATTGATACAAAATTAGCTAACAAGCAACGGACGTTTCACGTTTGTTTCATATATCACTTTCTCGGTTCAAGCTTCTTAATTAATTTGTAGTTTCCTGAGGAATTGGTCGACTGTTTCTGAAGAAGGCCATGTTAAAATCTTAATAATATTAAATTAATGTTATTGAAATGCGTTCACGTGTCTTCTGTTATTACAGTAAAAAAACTTTAATGGTTCTATAACACAAATCATGTAGATTTAATAATTATCATTGTTGGCTACGCAGTTGGATTTGAATGTTTTTCTGGCACAAAGAGTCAGAGGTATGAGGTAAATACAAATGGAAACATAAACAAGCAGTGCACTGCAATGCTTTCAATTTGACGTTATTTTTAGTATTTACAATAATTATTGTGATCATGATTACACCAGCTGGTAGCCTGCTCTGCTGGCTATTCTTATCCTTCACTTAGAGCAGACAGGCTGATAGTAACTATCTAACTATCATAGTTAGATAGATGTTACTGGATTGTAGCTAGGATATCTTGTCTTGGCTCAGTTCCTTGGTCCCAGGTTAGAAGTAAAGAGGAATTATCACAGTTCCAAGTCTTTTTTGCTAGTTCTATAGTCTCAGCGGAGCTCCTGAACAGTTCTGATTAGAAAACTGTGCAGAAACTTGTTAGAGTTACAGGCAACAGAATTGAAAGTATTAGCATGTTTGAATTGGTGTTAATATCAAGTGTGACTCTTATTAAATCAAGTGTAGATATAAGATTTGAAAAGAAAGATTCATGCTCCAGGATAGTGTGGAAAATATAAATTGCATCACAATTTTCATTGTACAATTATTTATTACTAATTATTAAATTAAATAATATAATTTGCTAAGTAATCCAAATAATTCTATACATTTGTGATTATGATTAGACAAGTCTTCCAGTACAATTGGTGCTGGTAGCCTACTCTACTGGCTATTCTTTGTCCTGGGCTTAGTTAGTGCAGACAGGCTGATAGCTAGATATTACTGGATTGTTGCTAGGATGCTTAATATAAATTATATCATGTTTGTCATTGCACAATCATTTTGGTTAATCATTGAGTTATATAGTTTGCTAAGTAAATTAAATAATTTGATACTAGTCTTAGTACTTTGTTAAATTTATAGGACTAATAAATGATTATAATAATGCTATTTATTTTATTATTAATTATATATTTTATTACAGGCGCGACTAAAGTGTTCAGTTCTTTTGAATGTAAAACAGAAACAAACATAGTAATTTTTCTGTGCACATAATAGGATACTGGTACTCACTGGCTGCTAAGCTAGAAAATGTAATCATACGTATAATCAGCATTAAACCAGAGAGCTTATATGTGATAACACAACATTAATTAAGACAGCTAAAGGCAGAGATGTCTGCAAGTGTTTTTTTTTGGACACTTAAGTCGCCATGGCCAATTCTTAGTCACAAGTCAATCTATTTTTAATGACTAATCAAATCTTCTAAACTAGAAGTAAAATTTTTGCATGGCCCCAGAAGAGAAACTCAAGTTTTTATCAAACTATCTAGACCAACTGCAAGTCAAGTTAAATTCTTTCGTTATTTAGCTAAAGATTTTTGTAGAGTTATTTGAGCTACTATTTAAATTTTGTGAAACTAAATGGTGTCAGAAGTTCAGACTTTGAAAGCAAAATATCACTGTTTTAGTGTGAAATAGGTCCTATGTTCTGGTTTTACTAATTTTGATTGTGGTTATCTCTATTCGTTGCACTTTACAGCTTCTCAAAGAAAACTGAGTTGAGAGTTCTTGTACATAGCCATCGCAATTGAATTCCTCAGCCTTTGATAGCTACTGTATATTGTTGTGTCCTGAGCCGACACTCCCGATTGACTATAGCTCTAACTAACTAAATAAACAGTCTCCTTATTGCGTTATCTTGTCTTAACTCGTATACATTGCAGCGTGAATATATGTTTCCCCTTCGGGTTTCTTTTTTATTGTATACCTTTTGTTAACTTACATGCTATTGGCTGTTGCTACATGCCTTGATCACTATAATATTGTCTAATTTCATTAGTCTGAAATGGAGCAGTGCTTGTAATCCGAGACCATTTTGTATTTTCTGTAACTCGCACCCCTTTTGGTCCAAGACCGACCTAATATACTTGTTAACTTTTTGACCTTAGTTTAAAACTGATTTCATAATACAAGGTGCACAATTTTGCATTCTGACTTCAGTTGTATGTAGGCTGTTGCTCAATAAAGTGCTCTTACTATTTGAACTAGACAGTCTCTTACTGTTTACTGCTAACAGTAGGGTATCAGGCACGCTCCACTGGCCTTGAATCAACTCTGTGACTTCAGTGTGGCATCTCTTCTGGTAAGGACATATAACAATTAAAATTTTCTGGTATCAATACATTAGCTATAGCCCAAAAAATATCATGTTATTAAAAAAATATACAATATTTTGTACCAAGTAGGCTAATGCCAGCAAAATAAATTTTAAGAATCTCAGAGACTTCAAACAATTTGGTGGCCGGGATTCCGCCCTGCACCTGGGGTGCATTGCACTATATTGACTGGGAGCTTACCCACTTAAAATTTGTTTCTTTTCGATCACTGGTGATAGCTAATGATGCGAGTGTGAAGAAGATTTTACTAGTAACAAGTAGTACTGGTACTTTTTTGCTACTAGTAGTAATAAAAACCTTTTTACAGCTTGCTAACTAGCAAGTTCCTACTAATATTGTAATGGTTTCTGTGATTTGGTGCGGTCGTCCTTGGACGACTATCGACCCAGAAATGAAGTGCCTATGAGTGGTAATAGGACTTCGCATTACATGAAAGATCGAGCGGTCTCAGTAGCCCAAATACTACCAAAGACGACCCATCTGATCTCAAGTCCGACCTTCAGACTATACAATGAAAGAGAGTAGTTCAACCTAGTAGGCGGTTCGCTAAGCGAATGACCTAGTAAAAGGAAGAGAAAGTCCCTGTATCAAGTATAGATGTGTCTTTATTGAAAGCCAAGTGTAGACTGAGACAATGAACAGTAAAACAGTGCCCTTTATATAGTATAAGGACTTCCGGCCGACGTGACGTCGGGAAAAGACGACGTGTGGTCGTCCGGAAGTTGCGCAACAAGATGGCCGCCGGAAGCCCGACGGCCGACCCAAAATAGGTCGGGTTCTACAAAAGTTGCTTATAATGGTCCAATTCATGTACAAAATGAATATCAATGGATTCTGAGAGGTCGGGCCTCTGTACATGGGTATAAAAGGCATAAAAAGGACTTAGTAACATTCATGTGACTATGTACAATAACATATAGTAAGATACATGAATAAGAAATGAGCATAAACACATGGAGACATGTATATAGACGGTAATTAAGTAGTTTGAACATGCAATGCAGTTAAAGGTAAGTATACGAGCGCTAATTGTGAGAATGTTAGTGTCAGGTGAGTAGCGCTGTAACAACTACTAGGCACTTAGGGTGCGGTGGAGCTTCGTCCGGGAGTTGGGGTCGTATACAAATGTCCTGTACCATCACAATATGCCACTACTGATCACTCACTCACAATAATAGTGGGGCAATAATGACATCTTTTAGTAGCAATAGTAGTAGTACAAAGACTTACTCATAGTGCCAGTGCTCACCACAAGTAGTTGCTCTTTACTACTACTGCTAATAGTATCAGTACACTCTACCTACTATTGCTACTGCTTACTTCAACAACAAAACCAGTAGTAGTGGTAGCGTACATATTGGTATTGTAATGGTTTCTGTGATTTGGTGCGGTCGTCCTTGGACGACTATCGACCCAGAAATGAAGTGCCTATGAGTGGTAATAGGACTTCGCATTACATGAAAGATCGAGCGGTCTCAGTAGCCCAAATACTACCAAAGACGACCCATCTGATCTCAAGTCCGACCTTCAGACTATACAATGAAAGAGAGTAGTTCAACCTAGTAGGCGGTTCGCTAAGCGAATGACCTAGTAAAAGGAAGAGAAAGTCCCTGTATCAAGTATAGATGTGTCTTTATTGAAAGCCAAGTGTAGACTGAGACAATGAACAGTAAAACAGTGCCCTTTATATAGTATAAGGACTTCCGGCCGACGTGACGTCGGGAAAAGACGACGTGTGGTCGTCCGGAAGTTGCGCAACAAGATGGCCGCCGGAAGCCCGACGGCCGACCCAAAATAGGTCGGGTTTTACAAAAGTTGCTTATAATGGTCCAATTCATGTACAAAATGAATATCAATGGATTCTGAGAGGTCGGGCCTCTGTACATGGGTATAAAAGGCATTAAAAGACTTAGATATAATCATATAATTATATACAACAATATAAGAGTAAAGTACAAGCAGATATATACATGTATGCACGCAATAATGAGTGTCAGATGTAAGATACGACTGGGCGTACCATCACATAGCCCCCTCACACTAGGTCATGGGTGTCTCTAGTGTCAAGTTAAGAAGGGTACGGTACAGTGTAGATTCTCTGGATACTATATCCAAGTCTGCTTGTACAAGCTGGAGTTGTCGGGGGTGGCTTAGATGCTGGTTGGCTAGTTCACGAAGAGCTATTTCTCGAGTATAGAGAGGTTCCAGATGTTGGCGTAGAGTGTCCCCCACCTGTTGACGGCTGGCAAGGTAGTGAATCCGTGGCTTGAGTTCAGCAAGTTGTTGCATGAACGACGGATCCGGAAATGCAGGACGTGTGGCATTCGGCTGAGTTAGTACAGGAGATGCAGGAGGTGGGGACTGGACGGCAGGAGAGTCTGGAGTGGCTCGGAGTAGGTCCCTGGCAGGTGTATAAGGAGAGCGGTGCGGTGAGACCTCCAGTGTGGGTCTGGACTGCAGTGGCTCGATCAGTAGAGCCGGGGAAGCTGTACAAAAAGCTGCACATGAGACCTTGGGTGGAGTGCCTTCGTAGAGAGGGCCTGACTGAGGAGCAGGCATACTCTTCCTTGGAGCAGGCCTTGTCTTCCAAGAGGGTAGACGTCCGCGTCGGCCAGGGGGGCCAACACTTACAGCGGAGGTACTAGCAGGAGGTCGCCAGGGAGAAGGTCCAGCAGGAGTGGTAGGCGACGAGGAAGAGGAGGAGGTAGCATCAGAAGGTGCGGAGTCGGGGGTCTGTTCTGGAGATGGGCTGTGCCGTCTCTTGGGAGGTCGCTTCCTTGTGGAGGAGGAGCTAGGCAAATAGACTGGTTTATTTGTCCCCGACTGTCCGTCCATAGTAGGACGACATGGTAGAAATGGTGGGGGATCCTTTACGCCCCACCATTCCATGAGGGCCCCATAGCTGGGCCCGTCCGTGAGGAAGAGACGTTTCCCACATATACTGGATTTCCGACTGAAGTGATGGCCTAGAGCATCACGGCTAACTGAGCTGCGTCCGCAGCGACAGTAGAAGCGGGCAAAGTGCTGCCAAATGTGAATGTTCAGTCTCTTGAGGGTGCCGGAGAAGCCACACTTTGCACATTTGAGGTTAGGTTGACTCCTTCTAGCCAAGTCGTCTCGGGCTTGTTGAGTGAAGGTACTAATCCATGGCTTAGTGGCTCCGGAATGCTGGGACGACTCTATGGGCAGCTTGTCAGTGAGTTTGTGCAGCTTAATTGTAGCTAACTTCAGGGTAGAGGTAACAGGAGGTGGAGTGGGTGGAGGCGTGCCGTCTGGCGTGAGCGTCTTCCGTAGAGGAGATGCATCTACAACACATAATTCATCTGATGTGTATCCTCCGCCTTCTAACTCATGCTCTTTCCTGTGAGAATGTTCAGGGGAATTCTCCTCTGTCCCGACTGGTCTATGCCGAGTGGGGAGGGAGAGAGAATTCATGCCTGACAGTCCCGCAGGTGTGGACTGTTCCTCTAATTCTGATTTGTTCCCTACTGGTAACACTGAGATTTGCTTACCTTCAGCTGTGAAGACAGGCTGGTTGGAGTGATCCATACTAGAAGGAGTAGCCATCTCGTCTGCACGAGAATGAGAAAGGATACGAGTGCTGTTAACTTCACTAGTGACACGAGGAGTGCAGAAGTTGCCACATGTAGGGATACATGTGCTTCGGTGAAGTGCTGGACGAGAAAGGACTACTCGTCTGTGAGCTGCCGTATTTATACTAGCCGAGGGATGAGCAATTGGCTCAATTGCAGGCAATGCCTCAGGCACATTTTCTTTGTTCGACTCGTCAAATAAGCGCGGGAACACGGCAATAGTTGCCTTCGATTGCTTCTTATCCGCTTTAGGGGACTTCGAGAGTTCGGCAATCTGTATTTTCGGCTGAAACTGTTCGGCAATGCTAGATTCCGTACAAGAGCGTTTTGCTTCGTGTACTTGAACTGCTGGCAGTATAGACTGTATCTCCGTCGTTGGGATTATGTCTTGAGGTTCGGCTACGTGACATTTCGCGTCCTCTGGATCAGGTCGGGCTGTTGAAACTTGAACATTCTTCGAGAGGTTCAGAGGTAGCTCTCCGGTTTGGTCCAGCACGGTTTGCTCCGTGTCGATCCTCAGGCCGCGGACTTGGACTGTAGTGTCTGGCAGTTCTACACACGATAAGTCGTCCGTCGGGGCATACTGAATTTGGGCGGGAATCAATTGCTGATTAGTGTCGGGTCTGGACGTGGCCAGATCCTGTTGATCCTTCTGAGTTGAGGATAGGTCGGGGTTACCTTGTGAGGTCTGGTCCGACGGGGCGGGACATATGAGTCGTCCTTTCAGCCTTGGGGGGTGATCTGTGGTCACTTCGGATGTGTCCGGCTTTGAGTGGAGTCGTTTCTTGCCTGGTGTTGGCCTAGTGGGTATAGGTTCATCCACTGTGACGGGTGTAGGTAACGCCGTCGGCCTGGAGTGTGATGGGCTAGTTACCCGTGGGGTTTTCTGTTTGGAGTGGCTACTCTTGACTTTAGGCTTAGTGGGTATAGGTTCTTCCACTAGGACGGGTTCTGATGTGTCCGTCGGCCTCTGTGGACGACCGTTGTGGTTTGGTCCACTCTTCTTGGGATTGGCCTCAGTAGGAATGGGTTCATCTACTGGGACGGGTTCTGATGTATCCGTCGGCCTTTGTGGACGACCAATGTGGGGTGGTCCACCTTCTCCTTGCTGGGCTCCAGTAGGAATGGGTTCGTCTACTGGGACGGGTTCTGGTGTGTCCGTCGGCCTCTGTGGACGACCATTGTGGGTGAGTCCACCTTCTCCTGGGTTGTTGTCTGTGTCGGCTACAGTAGGAATAGGGTCGTCTACTGGGACGGGTTCCGGTGTGACCGTTGGTCCGTCATCCGCGTCTTGACATTTCTGTAGGAGGGTATGTAGGGCTTTTTGTAGGAGGTCGGCGGGAAGCTCCTCTTGTGGTTTTGGAGGGCTGGCCTTGTCATCCTTTTTACTCCGGAAGGCCATTCCGGCTTCCAGTGCTTCCTCCATATCATCGGGCTGTAACCATGTGTAGTACCAGCGTAGGCCGTGGTCGTGGACTGTGAGGCAGAACTTCTCTACAGCCCATTCGTCCAAAAATGCAGGGGGTGCTCCTTCAAAGGCTGTTGCCATCAGTCTACGGATGAGAGCTGCATAGTCTCTGAGTGACGCGTGGGCTGGCTGTTCCAGTATGGACAGCTTCCATCGGGCTTCTTTGGCAGATAGTCCATATTGCTCCCTCAGTCGGGAAAATATCTCTTCGACTGATCGGGGTCGGCCGCATTCTTGTGCGGGCCCGTGTAGGGCGGCTCTAAGCCGTATGAGGCGTGCTCTGTCATTCCAGTTGCAACGCTCTGCCATAGCGGTGAAGTCTTCTATGAAGAGTTCGACGTCCTCTTGTCCGTTGTAGCTGAGTGTTTTGAGGTCCTGCTCGGCTTGGTACATCACCTGCTGAAGCAGGTTCCTTATTCGGTCCATGTCGGTAGGGTGTCGGGTAGTGAGTAAAACTGCTTTGGTTTGTTAGGCCGTGTCGGCCTAATGGTCGTACTGAGTACCGTCAATCTGTTCTGGATCCGAGGTCGGTCTTTGATTGAAGATCCGGCGTAGGTCGGGCTACATCCAGCGGAACCACGAGAATTATGGGTGCACTTTAGCGTTTGTCACCTTCTCGTATCCAAGGTTCCCGGGTCCGAGTCCTAAATCGCCGTAGAAGTATTGAAGAATGAGGTCGGTCGGGTTACCCGAGGCCGAGGTCACCTTCCTTCTCTTCGTATCGTAAGAGTACGACCTTAGAATCCCACCGCTGCCACCAATGTAATGGTTTCTGTGATTTGGTGCAGTCGTCCTTGGACGACTATCGACCCAGAAATGAAGTGCCTATGAGTGGTAATAGGACTTCGCATTACATGAAAGATCGAGCGGTCTCAGTAGCCCAAATACTACCAAAGACGACCCATCTGATCTCAAGTCCGACCTTCAGACTATACAATGAAAGAGAGTTCAACCTAGTAGGCGGTTCGCTAAGCGAATGACCTAGTAAAAGGAAGAGAAAGTCCCTGTATCAAGTATAGATGTGTCTTTATTGAAAGCCAAGTGTAGACTGAGACAATGAACAGTAAAACAGTGCCCTTTATATAGTATAAGGACTTCCGGCCGACGTGACGTCGGGAAAAGACGACGTGTGGTCGTCCGGAAGTTGCGCAACAAGATGGCCGCCGGAAGCCCGACGGCCGACCCAAAATAGGTCGGGTTCTACAAAAGTTGCTTATAATGGTCCAATTCATGTACAAAATGAATATCAATGGATTCTGAGAGGTCGGGCCTCTGTACATGGGTATAAAAGGCATTAAAAGACTTAGATATAATCATATAATTATATACAACAATATAAGAGTAAAGTACAAGCAGATATATACATGTATGCACGCAATAATGAGTGTCAGATGTAAGATACGACTGGGCGTACCATCACAGTATTCCTCTATACACACATCCATTCTTAGGGAAACTGGATGATAGTGACACCAGTGCTCAATCCATAATGGAACTGAGCTAGTAGTTGATGCATCATCAAGTAGCATTTACTATATGCTTTAAAGCTGGTAGCGTTTACATGGAACTCAATATTAATACAAACAAATATTTCTATGGCATAATAAAAATTAAATCTAACTTCTAATGACCTAGAAGTAAGCCTGAAGTTTGCTCCTTTGTGCAGCATCTTGTAAGTCCTGCATCTCCAATATCAGGGGTGTTTTCTTTCAGAAGGTACGAGTCAACGCTAAATTTGTATTATCTAATTTACAAGCAAAAACTCATCTGCAAAAACTGACTGCTCAATAGACAAATTCCTTGCAGAAAGACATCATCAAAGCTCATCTCAAACTTTCCCAGAACATGTCTCTAGAAGCCATTTTGCAAGATTTTCCGCTCCCCCGCACCCTCTCCCACCCTCATCAGCTCAGTCCCCCCACTTCTTAATTTACAATTTAAGCACTGCTTATACCCTTGTACAAATCTCACCTGAGTTTAGTTAAATTAAATGTGTAATAATAATGTGTACTAACAGTACATTTTACATGTAGTCAACTTTCCACTGAGACAGCTCTACCAAGACTGACTCATCATCTGTCTGTGTGTATTCTACTCTCGGGCAGGTCCCTCATTCTGCTTCTCTCTAAAATTCTCTATTTTCTGCCTCCTCTCAAAACTGTGATATTTATTTCCAAGTAAATGGGTATAGTGTATATAGGGGTCAAAAGGTCACCAGACTGTTATTTGAGACAACATTACTGGTAGGATAAGCTAAAAATACAAGCAGCCATTACAATTTTGGTGGAGATAGGCCTGATGTAAGCAGGTCAACAAGATCATCGTAGATTGTATTGTAGATACATGCAGAACAAAGAAATTTGGCGGTAAAGGGACATTTTGAAACAGGATGTTTCACAACTGCACAGTTTGAAACAGGGCAGTTCGAAACTGTGTAGATTACATCTAGAAGAACACAACTTGCAGATAATTGATTTTAATTAATTAATTTAATCAAGTAAATAAAAAATAATATTGCAAATAAAAGTTAGTTGAAATCTGGTGGTTGGGGTTTGGGGTTAGGCGCTTCGAACTTCCTGGTGTTGAATTGCCCACTTTCGAAACGTCCTGTTTTGAACTGTCTTTTTCGAACAGTCGTACATTCAAATTTGGCAGCTAGTAATAACTAGCAAAATTCATCACACCTAATTTGAATTGTTTACTTCTAATGCTTTTTACTATGTTGAATTGAGTTATTCCAATATCTACCTACCTCTTCGTAGCAGCTTGTAGATATATAATTCCAGCACTTCACTTTGTTACTTCAAGTTATTATAGGATGGGAAGTGCACTTGAAAATCTCCACCTTACTAATCCTGCTGCTTTGACAGCATGCTAGTTTTTTTAAGCTTTGACACACACAATGCTTAGAAACAACTACATTGTAGTCTATGTGAATGACATCACATGAAGAAATATACGTGTCAAATATTGTATGACGATTCATACGCTATTCAAAAGCACTGAATTAAGGAATTAAATGTTTAGATTTTCAATTAGATTGCTCATATCATTTTGTACAACGTACCATATGCTGCAATTATCCTAGATCACTAGTTTGTTCTATCATTTCTTTATTCTTATGAGCTACATTCACTATTAATAGGCTACTATGACTTGCCTTCATTTTACCCTCAAATGCACTGCGTATTATATACATATGATATCATAAGGTATGCTTTACGCACACACCTCAGGAATACTTTCTTTTAGTTTATGAAAGTTTAGGTCAGCTATGAGAATGCCAGCTACAATATGCAGTAGCAAAGATAGCTTATTCTCACACAGTCATACTCTCAGGACAAGATGTTTGTCAGCAAATGCAATATTTTTCAGTAATATATGAGTTGAGACTAACAATGCTCACTTGGGCCATTTTGCTAATGTTGGTTTTGTTTTATGCAAGTGATTATTCCTATTTACTTGTACTGCTTTTGCTTTCCAAAAATATCAAATGTTTGTTTTACTCTATTTTAACAACATTATTTTTGCCAAACTTTTCTAACTTTCCTTCATTTTTCAAAGCAGCTGGGGGTACAACCAGCATTTCTTCAGATGCAGAAGTGGAGAAATACATGTACCAAGCTGACCAAGTTCGCCTGATAAAAATCAGGGAGATTCAGCATTTGGGTGGGGGGCGTACATTTTGGGTAGGGTACCAAAATTTGAGTTGAAATTCAGGGAGTCAACTGCGGAATCAGGGAGACTTGGTAAGCCTGACATGTACAGTGTAAATATTCCAAGATAGATATTACCATCTTGGAATTTTGCTTGGTGGGGGGGGGGAGGGGAGCCAGCATTGGCTCATCTGTACACTGGGGTTTTCCGCGAAAAGATATAAGGATTTAATGCTTGGCCCAGTGTGTTAACGACCCTTTAACTTGTAACTCTAGAGCAGGTTGGTTGGCCTGAAAGTTGCAAAGACATCAATTACGTATTATACAGATATTTATCAGCGACATCCCAAATTTCTCCACCTTATTGTTATTGCTCAAAACCCAGCCATGGACTAGTATTTTCATGTGTTTGAAACAAGTCTCTGACTGCTCAAAAAAATAAACTCTTTGCTTAAAAATACATCATGAAAAATACATGTATAGTACTGTGGTGAAACAGCCTGCCTGGACATAGACTGAGTTCTTACGCTTTATGTACATTGACATTGCATACTTATCCATATTATCCATTCTTGCATAATGTCTTACCTTGCACTATTATTGTACATGCATACTTATATTATATCTTAATCAACTACTATCATGTGCTTTATATTGTTATCTACCAATCAGACTATTGGAATTACAACTTGGTTTTTCCCACATATTGTTAGCAATTATCTTCTCTTGTCTGATTATATTAAATAGTCTCTTTTGCCATGTACTTTTTAAGGCCGATATCTTGGAATAGGCTCATACTTGTATACTTTGCATTTCGGACTGTTGTAAGCACTTTTTGTGCCAAGGCCGACCCTTTTATGTGGCCGACGTCGGGCGGAACCATCCATGTTGTTGCATAAGTTTCGGACCCGATACCTTATCGGCCTCTTTTTGCAGGAAGTAGATTTAGTATATAAGACAGCACATTTTCTGTATGAAATTAGTTGTTGATTGCGCTCTAATAAAGCAACATCTAACTCAAACCTGTAGAGGCTTACTCTTGTAGGCGGGTAACTTCACCGGCGGATCCATAGATCCATACGGCTCGAGTTCATCCCCATCCTCGTTTAAGCATATCTTTACACCACTTCTACGACTTAGGTCGATCCCAGATTCTATATGAATCTATCGTCGGGCTTAAGATCCTAGAATACCAGATCTTTCATTGCACTCCTCTGGAGTATAAAGTCTACAAGACCTACGTCGGTCCTGAGCTCTTCAATGAGTCTCAGTATTGGCCTACGTCAGATACACAATAATAAGAGCACCTAATAACTGTTCACTCTTTTATGTAATGAGCAGAAGGTTACTTGGTCGGCCTCTACCACCTTCCAAGCCCTTCCCATACCAGTGTCCTAATGGCACTCGTATGTAACACAGCTCAAAATATTACATGGGCACTAAAAAGCTATTGATCATAATTAGAAGTTGGGAGAGGACAACTTCTAATTATGATCAATAGCTTATTAGTGCCCATGCTCATACATGACAAGTTGGGCTGACATCAAAGAGGGAGATTCTTGCGTGAGACAACCCTCACCAACTCTGCTAAAATGTCTTTTAACAATGAGCACCACGCTCTATGGGCTGTCTGCTGTGGGCACAGCTCCCAGTTACATGTAGTTACAAACTAAGCTGGTGAAAAATGTCTTGCTTCAAGTACAAGTACATGTACTACGTTGCTACAAATACTAGTACACGGAGTTGTTTGCCCGCACAAAACTAGTGAAGACAGGCTAGGTCTCAGACTAAGGCAACTATGATGTTTCATAGAAGTGTGAACATTATTTTAAGATAAAACAATAGAATATTAATTTAAATCGCCTGTGCTGTGCATGAACACAAGCCATCATTACACGGAGCATGAAGTGTTTGTTTTTTTCCAAATATAAGTAAAAGTGGCTGGCACATACGTGTATCTATCCAGATTGAGCACCTGAGGTTCCAGCAGGAACTGGTAGCTTTTGTTTATAAATTCGTAATTCTTTGAAAATAAGTATTGCTTTCGATAACAGATGTTATGTACATGCAGTTACTCTAGAAACAGTTTATTATAAAGAAATTTGCCCATAAACAAACTTTCCAACTACTGGAATAGTTTGGAAATTGTGTACAAGAACAACTAGAAACAAATGAACAACAAATCAACAATGTGAATAATATAAACAGTCACATGGCCTATATGAATAATATAAACAGTCACATGATCAATATGAATAGTATAAACAGTCACATGACTTATATGAATTAAAGTAGAGGACAACCTGTAGATGCCTAAAAACGACCGATTAGCACTTTTCTAAACTGTTGGTTCTTCCAGCATAAGATTTCCATCAGGAGTAAACTGATCCAGACATGAGTGATGACCAGTTTTGGGACATTTACTGAATTTTTTAGCTGCATTATTAAAATGCACCCAAATGCTCTCCTTCTTATTGGTGCCAGTATGTCTCCAGTGCTGGACGTGTTGATATATTTCCCTACCATACCTGCAAAGAGAAGGAGTGTACTAAATTTTGTATAAAGCACTATATTTCTCAGTTACCTGCTCTGCATGGTCCATGTAATGGGATTTATCATACAATCATACTATAAATACTTAACATTCAATTTGAAGCATAGTAAAGGATTTATCTTCTCTTACTCACGTATTTCTACCAAATAATCCAGGGTTTATCGTTGCTTCTAGAGATTTCCCATTAAATTCAATCATTGTTGGAGTTATCCCATCAGCTGCTGGAGGTCTTATAGCATCGGCAACTAATTCCACCATCCAATGAGCTGTATGAATTGTGAAATATCCCGTTTTGACTACACTCTGGTAAAATATGGGAAATTAATCAGGTAAGGGTATGGCTTTACATGACTCCATATATGCACAAGAAGCATTTACTGTTAGGTTTCAAGGAGCCTGCTCTAAGAGTTCATAAAACACAATGACTAGATAACGGTATATTATTTTATTGCCAAATGAGAAAACCTCTCTACTATTTATTAATAAAGGTTATCAATATGTACACACACTGTTCATAATAATAGTGAAAAGTTACCCAAGTTATAAACTAGTTCTGTAAACCTTACCACCAAAATATTTTAACAGACAATTGATCTTTAGTTTGATTGTTGATTTCACATGATGCAGCCTACCTTCCATCTATCACTGTTTATTAATGGATACATGTATTAGCGGAAGTTGGTTTGAGTTTACCATCTCATTCATTCTACAGCAGTTATTTATGATTTTAGAGTTATCCCCTTTTTATGGTCAACTATTTTCGTATAGAATATAGACCATTATAATTATTAGTGATAACTACTGGTACCTTACCCTAAAAGCAGAAATATTTCGCGGAAGAAAGTTTCGCGAGTTTGTTAATCCTGGAGCAATTTGCGATAGAAATATTTAGCGAGTTTGGCCTATCGCGAAATTTGTTTAAGTCCCAAAATTTATATTTAAGCATATTTCAGCATTAAAGCCAAGCTTAGCTAAGCTCTATGTTTACTCAGATTTAAACCCCACTTACATACAGTACAAAACTGTACAAAACTACAACTGACTCCTATATAGTGCAGTAAGCCCACCTGTGAGGTCAAGTAATTACCATAGCTTGTTAAAAAATCCTCTGATTAAGCTCCTACTCTAGGCTACTTACCAATTATGTTATAGCAAATACTTGCTGCTTTGTAAAATATTCAACTATGTATCATATAGCTATATAGCTGCATGTATGGTCTGTTTAAACCAGAAATTATTTAAATCAGTTTGGAAGCAGATATTAATAGCGATGGAAATTATTTGCGAAATTCATGGAAATTATTTGCGAAATTCGCAAAAGTTAAAACTCTCGCAAAAGTTAAAACTCAAAAGTTAAAACTCGCAAAATGTATCTGCTTTTAGGGTATGTTGTATTCAATGGTATTGATAATAATCATGTTGCTTTTAAATTTTGTATGGGTAGTTTATTGTCATAATCATTCTACATCATGCTTTGTATTGTTAGCTTTATTACCTGTTGGGTCAAAAAAGCTAGGATCAATTTTTTACAAACATAATCTGAATTTCAACATTGTAAATTGTAATTCGGAGCTAGATGTCAATGGGAGTTTGACGAATAGCGGAGGTGACGTAATTAAAGAAGCCGAAGAGAGACGTACAATTTCTTACATCGTGACATTGTTTGATGATAGACGTATTTTTGAAAACCTCACTGTGCTTCAACTTCTACTCCAACCTTATAAAGTAAGTGTGCTTATCAGTTTATGACAGACCTAATAGATGCACCGAACCTTACGAAAATATTTCAATGTGCATTAACTTTAAACTATCATGATTATTTTATAGCATGGATGAAGTTAGATGCATATATATAGATGTATAAACCACAGTATAAATATACTTAAAATTATGATTAAGTAGGTCTGGTTCATATAGCTTACCCAACGGTATCCTTTCTTGATTATGATCGGGCGAAGTTTAGAAATTTGTGTGGTATTATCAGGATGAAATAGAATATCAGCGTCTACTGCCTCCCAGGGTAAGACATCATTAAACTTCACAGCTCCTAAAGACGTACCAGCATTTAGCTGGCACACCATTCCACCTTCCTGTAGAGGTTTAGAAAATGTATTAAATAGATTATTGTGCCCCAGAAAGTTGGCAGTAGAATTTAGCTCACCTTCTGATAACGGCCATGAGTAAAATCTTTGTAAATACAATAATACAATCCATATAGTTTCAGCCAGGAGCTTAGATACGACGGTACATATTACAGATTAGCATAATACATTGTTGGTCTACTTACTCTACATATTTTCATGATGAAATGGATGGCGTCAGATAGCTCCTTCTTACAACATCTAGAGAGAGTGAAACCTTTTGGTTGAATGTGGCCCACACAAGAAGTTTTAGCTTCACCACAGCTGAACTCAAACGATGTGCGGGTGTTTAGACGTACGCTTTCTACCTAAATAACAAGGATGTGAATGTCAAAACATGACGGTGAATACTGTTTACCCATGCATGTTGCTAAACCCAATAGGCAACATAAATAATTTAATGAGACAATCCAAAGATAACAACTGTATAGTGGAACTTTTCATGATGAAATTAGTAAACCCAAAATTTGATGCAGTATTAGACAAGGTAGCCTAACTCTCAAATACTATTGAATGGTTTCTGTTTGATGAGGAAATCTTCTCAGTTCTGAAGGGTTCTAAATATTATCTAAAAACATAGTCAACACTACATGTAATTTAAATCTAGTACCAGCTTCTATGATAAGGGTTGAGGACTTTCATTTGGTATATTCAGGTCCATTTCCTGGTGGTGTTAGAAAAAAACGTCTCACCTTAAAATGCTCCTGTGCCATATAGCCCCTTCTCTACCCAAAATTAGAAAAAATGCCATCTCGTCAGAGCATAGCTTTCTTACCAGAGAAGTAAGCCTGGTGAATCTACTCCTAAAGCCAAAGCGACCATGAAGCTAATGGCCTGAGAGCGTTTTTCTGTGGTCTAATAAGAATGAGGGCCGGGTAGTAGGGGTCCGTAAACTTACTTGAAGTGATTGCGCTACCTCTATCCAGTCTTGTTTGGTCGTGTTTGCTTGACTTTCATCAGTCACAAATGACATGGAATCCGGGCATGAGACTATAGTTCTGTTTAAACCTTTGAGTTTGAGGAACCACATGGCAAACGAACTGGTAGCAGACATTTTGGACGGAATCGGATTCTGAAATATATTTGAAGCTAGTAAAGTTGTAGTGAGTTTGTTTCATGCAATATTATTTCGGAATGTTCATGCGGGTAAGGTAGTACTAGACCCCTTCCTTAAATACTGATAATACTCCTAGCATTATCATCAGAGAAAAGTAAATGACGATGGTACACGGACTAGTATTGAAATATAAGAAAAAAAAATCACAAATGCGTTCAGTGCTACTAACAGAACTATATATAAATATTCTTTTAGTACATTGCATAATCTATATTTGCAGGAGTTACATTGAGTTACATTGCGAGGAGATTTTTAAACAGGAGTAAAATCTTAATTAAATTGTTCAATACAATACTGATTTAGGTATAATTTAGTACTTGCAAGGGTTACGCTGATGCTAATAATCATAATCCATGGACTTTGTAAGTCCAGTGGTGTCGACATGTGTAGGTAAACAGACAATTATATGTACAATGTATATCAATATGGTAAAAATATCATGTGTACCTTCCTCACTATGTGAAATACAGGTATGATAAGTAGTGCATACCTGTTTCATGAACTCTGTCTTAGCTACGAAAGGTCCATTAACATGATGACAGAATAGACATTCCTCCTTAGATCTATGATATCCATGTTTGTAAACCAGCATGTAATTTGATAGACCAGATTGGAAGCATCCGTTAGTCCACTATAACAGATAATATATATATGTCAGTCAGTTAAGTACCACCGATATTGTATATTGTACCTGAATGAAAGCATCCGTTGGTCCACTGCATGAATAGAGAGTAATGGCAAATGATTGCCTTTTCATAATGTATGAGAGTTGTCCTATCCCTCTAGATGTGAGAGTTATCTTACCTCCCCAGATGTGAAAGTTATCTTACCTCTCCAGATGTGAGAGTTATCTTACTTCCCCAGATGTGAGAGTTGTCTTACCTCTCCAGATGTGAGAGTTATCTTACCTCTCCAGATGTGAGAGTCGTCTTACCTCTCCAGATGTGAGAGTTGTCTTACCTCTCCAGATTTGAGAGTTATCTTACCTCTCCAGATGTGAGAGTTATCTTACCTCTCTAGATGTGAGAGTTATGCTAGGGCCACACTGACGCGATTTTTTGTGCGAATAGCGAATTTTGGCCAAAGGCGAATTCGCAAATCGCAAATTTTGTGCGAATTCGCGATAAATTAGCGATTTCGCACTCGCTGATATCAATCAGCTAATTCGCAACTCGCTAATTTGTGATTGGCCAATTTTTACTTGTCACGTTACTGTCACGTGTTCAGAGCCACGGATTTTCAATCAATCATGAGTTTAAATTATTATATTAAAATATTTATTTTAACTGATGAATAAAATGACTACTTCCGTTTGCAAGAATTGTGTAAAACGAATGAAAGTAAGAATAAAATAATTATTATATTTTTATTTTACATTTTTCGGAGTTCTAGTTCTGCAGTGAATGAGAAACTTGACCGGGGATAATAATTTTTGATCCCTCATTGGGTGAAATCAACGCGAATTCGCTTATAGCTTTTGCAGTGTGGCACGCTCGATTATAATTTGCGAATTCGCCTTTGGCCAAAATTCGCTATTCGCACAAAAATTCGCGTCAGTGTGGCCCTAGCATTATCTTACCTCTCTAGATGTGAGAGTTACCTTACCTCTCCAGATGTGAGAGTTATCTTACTTCCCCAGATGTGAGAGTTGTCTTACCTCTCCAGATATGGGAGTTATCTTACCTCTCCAGATATGGAAGTTATCTTACCTCTCCAGATGTGAGAGTTATTTTATCTCTCCAGATGTTAGAGTTATCTTACCTCCCCAGACGTGAGAGTTCTGTAAGCACCAGAAACTACAGAAGCTTCTAGATTATTAATCTCTCTAACAAGTCTCTCCAATCTAACATGCCACATTATCTTTATAACATTTCTTCCAATGTAGACATACTTTGTAGTAGCTCTAGATATTAGTTTGTTCCATACATCTGATTCAGTTTCACTGAAATAACAACAGTAGTTATACGAGTGAGCGTTCAAAACTGCGTGTGGAAAACTGCCTTCAACTACATCTAATAACCTTATTATAAATGTAGGACATACTCGCAGGTGTGATGCAAAAGCAACTGATACATTTTAATGGAGTGCATTGTTGAATAAGTAAAATGAGCTACAGACTTAGCATACCATTTTCCAATCCTACTTTTAACTACTGATACGGCTTGTATGCAGAATGAAGTGATTAAAAATTCTCTATTTTTAGAGTCAAAAATTTAACTAACCTACTAAACGTAAACTGAGGTCGAGTTGAAAAATTCATCAACTTTTGCTATCCAAGCGATAGTAAAATAACAGTCTCGTGAATGTATCCCAATGTCAACCGCAATAAAAATACATATTTATGAGAAAAGGAAAATGGCATTGGTACAAAAGGAAGTTTGTCACAGGCAATGGTAGAGCCTTGTTGCTGGTATGGTTCTTTTATTGGTAACAAATCCTTCCAGGTAGCATAGGTTCTGTTAGCTTTAGTACATGACCTTTTTCTTATCAGTCATTATCTTTGCAACATACATATTATTTGATTGAAAAAACAGTTTGCACCATTTCTCTAGCTGAATATCTTGCAAATTTGCAGAAAATTCTAATTGTAAAGTCAAGTGCTAAATTGTTTTATTTAGCAAATCGGAATGGTGCCTACTTGTCCATGTTTTAAGCAATGGTAAAACTTCTTTTCTCACCTTTTCATCTTGACTATTGCTACATCTTTGAAATCAGTCTCTTTCAATGTGAAGTTACCCTGTACAGCAGCCATTACCCTCACACCAGGGTACAGTCTGTTCACATCGTGGAATATATCTGGTATATACTTGTGGTATTTACTGTCATACTTCACAAAGTTGAACACCAAAGTGATCAGGGTGTGGAACTCTGGGACATCAGTGCAAGGCTCCGGATAAAAACCAGCTAAAACATGCAGCAGTCAACAAGACTAGTCTCCATAGTATAGCCTACACTTGTACTCTCACTGACGGAGACATGATCCATGGCAATATTTTGTTAAATGAAGTAGTGAAGAAATTTGGATAGCCTTAGGTCCTTATTTGTAGTTGGAGTTTAGAGGAGTTCAACCTTCATAATTATATTACATAACATAGAGGTAAACTTCCTCTGTTTTGTGTGAATTAAAAACAAAACTACATGTATCTATGTGTGCAATTATTTTGATGGTTACCATTACTAGCAGTACTTTCACACAAACGATAATCTAACATATACTCGTAGAATGTCTATCACACACAACTTACTTCTTCTGTGGAAAATGTATTTGGGATTTGACTTTGGAATGTCTCTACTTTGATAACTTTCTTGGCAAACATCAGAGTTTAGAAGAGCTGCTGCAGTTAATGATCCCCTTGTGAGCTCTTTCTCATATCCCAGTTGGTGAAGCAACTCCCTAAACTATAGCGTATACTTGTATAATAGCATAGCTACTAATAGAAATTCTCTGGAGACTAATTCTTAGTAATAAGATACAGCCTGATCTAGCTATTACATGGTAATGATTATTCCCTACCCACACCACTCATACTGAACACAAAATCTATACGTCATGATACTCTATTCATGTATAATAATTTTACATTGAGACTATAACATTAATGGACAATACAAAACCTTAGAGTAAAGAATTTTAACCTTAGCTGGACGACTTGTAGATAAGTTTTGCTGCTTCATGTTTGAGAGGGAAAAAGAGTCAAGACTATCACACATTTATCCACTTCTATCACTTTGACAAAGAACCTAGGCTATTTCAAATAGGCCAACATATAGAACTGTCCTTATCATCAATCTACTAGTCAGGGAAGCAGTAAAAGTCACCCAGCTAAGGTTTCTAACTCTTTACTCACAGGTTTTGTGATGTCTATTAATGTTATGTACTACAACACCTACAGTTTACGTGTTTTGATCAACGAATGCAACATGAGGTTCCGAAAATGACATGTGGATACATACGAGTATACATAATACACATACGAGTATACATACACATACAAATACACATACAAATACACATACACATACACATACACATACACATACACATACACATACACATACATACGCATGCATACACATACATACACATACATGCACATACATACACATACATACACATACATACACATACATACACATACATACACATACATATACTTACATTGTATAAATTTTGGTTTCAAAGCATACAGTAGAAAGCAGGAACCGATAACTCTTATTTGCGTTATGTTATAATTTACATTTTTTAACTTTTATACAAGTAATGGAGTTGTCCTATCTCTTCTACATGCTATCTACTTCACCAAAACTGATTCACCGCTGACCTACCTCCATATACACTTCCTCTAGCGTTGTAGTACTCTCTTTATTGTGACACACTTTACTAACTTTGGCTATACTTTCTGCAGCATCAAAAATCCTCCGTGCTACATCATCCAATGAAATGCTGTTTCTTTTTCTAGTAATTGTGTACTCTTTGTTTGTTCTGAAACATTGTAAGATTTAATTTACCCACCATTAGGCCTACTAGGCTCCTAATCATTTAGTATGTACCTATGATTGCTATCCCAATAGTTATTTGTATAATTGCAAAATGCTGTCTAATATTACATAATATACGACATGTACTACGCTGTGGCTAGAGGGTGGTATGTCAACAATGACATGCTATTAGAAAATATATCATATGAATGGGAATGCAATTTAAACAAGATCACAAATATTATGGAATATTATTGCAGGCAATTCCTGCAGGTATGAACAGTTACTAAGTACGAGCTAAGAGTCATTTATATGTTGAGGTTGGGATTGGGGTAAGAGCGGACAACTTACAAAGTGGCGAGAAGACAACTCTCATTTATTGAATATTAGCAAAGTATTCGCCGCATTATACATGTATATAAGACAAATCTTGTTATGCATTTAGTGTAAATTTATGTCTCATCCCTGAATATAATCAGCTATAACTTGTTAACCAGTCAAACACTGGCATGCATGTGACCAGTGCTCAAAGTGTACAGGCTCACCCAGGCTCGGCGAGCCTGTAAGAAATCATCATGCCCGCACCCCAACCCACCCCCCACCCCATCTCAGAGCCTGTAAGAACTGCTATACACTTTGAGCACTGCATGTGCCGTTGAAAACAGCTGCAGGCATGTAGCAGCTGTACTTCATCTATGGTTGAGATACATAAGACAGCCTATTTTGCAATTGTGCAATGAACTATTGGGATAGCAATCCTAGATATATTAAATGATTATGAACATTGTAATGGTAGCACCAACACCTCTAGTTTTCTACTATCTTTTGAGAAATGTATTTGGGCATGTCCATAATTAGTCGTGGGACATTCAGAGGATATATATGTGGATTTCTCCAAAAGTTTTCATGTTAAGGACACAAAATTTGCCCAAATACTTGATCAGAGCATGTTATTATATGTTCTGAAGCCAATTTGCGTTTAACTCCAATTAGTTGGCAAAAAAATATGGCTATATGCGTCAGTCGTGGGACATCACACAAATGTAAAAATTCCATCCAACAATATACTGTTACATTTTTCTCTGATTTGACTGCTTTAATTAGATTGATTTTTGTCTTATCAGAGAGTTAAGAGAATGCCTCATGTTATGAACTACTTTTCTAGTTGTGCTATCTTTATTAAGGTCCATGCTCATGATCTGGAATTGTTAGTCGCGGGACGTGTAAATGTTAGTAGTGGGACGTGTGTGAATAATCATTAGATTTACTTAGTGCGGGTGGTCTTATTTAATCCAAACAAAGTTTTTATTAACATAAAGAAGTTAGAATATCCATAAACTGCTATACATAAACTATAGAAGAGCTTAAGAAGCTGTTATGCGATTCAATCTGCTGTAACATGTAAACGGTCAAACTTTGGTAAATGGTTAAATATGAACTAAGGTCTATGGAATAGTTCACATGTGCAGCTCTTCCAAGATGTCTTCTGCAGCCACTCTAGCTGTTCTTACAGGTGCATCATAAAAACTGTGCTTCTTTGTTGGAAGTTTTGCAACTACAGAGATCTCTATTGCACCCGAAGTAAGCGATGCAACGTGATGAATCTTTTGCAGAGCGGGTATAGATCGAACATTCTCCCACCTTTGGTTCAAGAAATCCCTGTTCCCATTTATCTTGGCTGTAGCTACATGGATGATCTTTGTGCTCTTGCTGTACTTGTGGGCTACGTTGTAAAAGTCTTCAGCATTTGAGACAATCTCTTTTCTTGATCTAACAAGGCGCCACACCAGACGTTTTACCGATCCACCAATCCCATCTGCCGCACCCTTTCCATGGGATGTCGCAAAATAGTTCCACTCTAAATGTTCAAAGTCGTGGGTCACTTTGAAGTAGTTGAGGTTTGAGAGTAGAAATCTCTGTTTAAATTGCGATGCAGCACCATCTGAGAAAATGGACACCGAGTTGACATGTGGGCAACATTCCTTTAGATCAGTGAATAATGTGTCCATAAGAGCGTGTACAGCATACTTATCATGCTGCAAATAATCGCTAGTGATGGGATATTTTTGGTAGCGCTGCCTTCACCTTTTTCACTGCCTTTCCAGCTGACTGCGCTGATCGAAAAGGATGTTGGCTACCTAAAAGTGATTCATATAAAATAATTGTTTGCATCAGATCAATTAATAATTATGACAGCATGAAGTGTTTTATTGGCAATGATATTCTCACAGTAGAAATAATAGATAAAGGATCAAACTTTTAGTTCTGATGTTCAATTATTTTTGAAATGATTACCTTTAGTGACCTTAACCTTGAGCTTTTGTGACTTTGCATCCCGCTGTTTCTGTTTTCTTTGACGTTCATATTCTCTATAGCGCTGTAGTTCGTCTTCTGACATGTCTAGCTTTCTCTTTGCTCTGGAAACCTTAGATTGTTCTGCCTTGGTTTGTTTGTACAATTCAAATTTTGCTGTATCTAGTTTTATTCTGTTTTTATAGTTTCTTTGTCGATCAGCTCCTGCTTTAGGTCTTGCCATGTTGACAACAGAACTACTTGTGAGCAACTAAGTGATCTGTTGCGTTATGCTCATAATGTTCTAGAATTGTCTTTAAACCATTGCATCATATTTGTAAAATGTCATAAACATGATATGATTCAACGGGAAGTATATTGTAATGGTTTCTGTGATTTGGTGCGGTCGTCCTTGGACGACTATCGACCCAGAAATGAAGTGCCTACGAGTGGTAATAGGACTTCGCATTACATGAAAGATCGAGCGGTCTCAGTAGCCCAAATACTACCAAAGACGACCCATCTGATCTCAAGTCCGACCTTCAGACTATACAGTGAAAGAGAGTAGTTCAACCTAGTAGGCGGTTCGCAAAGCGAATGACCTAGTAAAAGGAAGAGAAAGTCCCTGTATCAAGTATAGATGTGTCTTTATTGAAAGCCAAGTGTAGACTGAGACAATGAACAGTAAAACAGTGCCCTTTATATAGTATAAGGACTTCCGGCCGACGTGACGTCGGGAAAAGACGACGTGTGGTCGTCCGGAAGTTGCGCAACAAGATGGCCGCCGGAAGCCCGACGGCCGACCCAAAATAGGTCGGGTTCTACAAAAGTTGCTTATAATGGTCCAATTCATGTACAAAATGAATATCAAAGGATTCTGAGAGGTCGGGCCTCTGTACATGGGTATAAAAGGCATAAAAAAGGACTTAGTAACATTCATGTGACTATGTACAACAACATATAGTAAGATACATGAATAAGGAATGAGCATAAACACATGGAGACATGTATATAGACGGTAATTAAGTACTTTGAACATGCAATGCAGTTAAAGGTAAGTATACGAGCACTAATTGTGAGAATGTTAGTGTCAGGTGAGTAGCGCTGTAACAACTACTAGGCACTTAGGGTGCGGTGGAGCTTCGTCCGGGAGTTGGGGTCGTATACAAATGTCCTGTACCATCACAATATTTTGTCCATGCTTAGAGCAATCATTAACAATCCTAGTAGACTTTAGGGGTGTCCCGCGACTGACATGTCCCACGACTAACCGCACAATGCAAGAAATTTTCATGTCTGAGAAAAAATATTTCTAACCATCAATTGTTGCAAGTAGAACCAAGTAAAAACAGATTATTGTCTAAATTGGTTTGGTAGTAAAAGCATTAGAAGCTTTTTTGTACATATTTTGTTAGTCGTGGGACACTGGGTGAGCCTTGACCTATGAGGAGCACACAGACCTCATTATTTGCTGTGGTGATTGCAAGGTGGGGGAATCTCAAGAAGACATAGGTAGCTTTTGTTGTGATGCATGTATGAAAATGTATCATTTTACGAAGTCAAGCTATCACCCATTTAATAATCACCCAAATTACATGCATATTTTTACTTGTAAACTATCTAAGGTTTGACACACCACGGATGAAAATTGAGAGGATATAGAATGTTTGGCTATGAAAATTTGGTAAATATAGGATATTGTTAGTACATTCAGGGCATTGTATTTGGATAGAAATGAAAATATAGTTTTGCTGTATTTTTCATTTATTTATGGACATGCCCATTTGTTATTTTCACTTTTAAGCTGATATACTGCATTTTAGTACTTGTAAATCATAGTTGATTATGTCAGATGCATTGCGTTGCATTATGTAAGATGCATTGCATTATGTAAGATGCAGCGTCAACGAAAAAATTATACTCAAATTTCTTACCACCACCTTTACATCAAGAAGCAAATTACAAAACCTACTAATTCTTCAAGGTTTGGGATTGGTTATAAATAATCCAATAAGCTCCAGAGCTAGAGTAGCTACAGGAAATAGCTACTAATATGCCTGCATGTAGGTCCTAAGCTGAAATATCAGGGTGGCCAGCAGCTTAGCAGCAGGAATTCTATAATTTAGTGGTTCAGCTCCATACACTTCATACTTCATGCCACTGAGCAGTATTTGAGTGCAAAATTTGTGGTGTTTGAGTTTCAGTAGACAGATGTTTTGAAAAATACTAGACCTTCATAAAAATACTGATATGTAGAAGAAGTGGGAATTTCATGACATTTACATTGTGTTGCCATGCTGTCCTTCACCCTCTATATCTGTTTTGTTATTAGAGTCATCAATGTGAAACATACCAATTGTTTAGAACAAGACTAGCTGACTCTAGATCTATAATCAAATTTAATGTAGCCTAAGCGGCTAAGATAGAGTAGGCCAGTGCTCAAAGTCTAACCTTTTTCTTACCTATTCTACAGCAGGGGGTTTGGGGGGCGCTGTAAGCTCCCCAACGGGGTCCGGGGCGGAGCCCCGGCCGCTGAAGCCCTAAGAGCGATTTCAGTGCCTAAAAGCTCTTCAAAAACCAATTGCAGAAGTATTCACACGTCTTAATATACTAGGTTTCAACAGATAAACTCAACTCAAAATCAAAGACAAGACCATACCAACAAGTATTGAGCAAAGGGACTAAGTGAATGCTGACCAACACACATGATGGGGCACCAATAATATCCAGAATCCTGTGCACCAATCATATGATATTTTTATCTTTGTACGCTTTCACATTCACTGTTGATGTTAGTTACAGCAATGTGATTCAATGTTTATAAAAATAAATGATCAAAACATAATTTATTAATTATTATAATAATTAAAATTAAAACTAATATTTTATACACTTTTATCACTATGCACTAATATCTGCAAAATACAATCACTTTCAACTACATAGAATCAAAATAGCAACAATAAACAAAATAATTTAATTATTTATTCAAATACTAATATACCATTTTTTATTCAATTAAATTCTGGAAATTTTTTTAATATTTTTAATTTTGTGCTGTCTTTATTTAGTGAATAGAATACTCTAATCCTGAACTACTAGCAGTAGTAGTAGCAGTAGTATTAAAAAAAACTTTCCAGTCTCCTTTGTTTTGACATAGTGATAGTTGAATTAGAATTGATATGATAATTGATAATTTGATATCTGAAGAAGATTGCTTGTTCAGTGAAGAAAAAATCTATTGCCTAGGTTCTAAAAGTGTGGTAGTTATTACCGAGAGCTTAATAGCACCATCCCAGTATTTTCAAACTCCTGCTTTTAGCTATTCAAATTTTCCCATTTCCTTAAATCTACTTGAGCTCTCATCCAACTGAGCTGCAATCTCTCATCTCTGCTCGTTTTCTTACAACAGATGACAATTTTGCTGTTAGAATTCCCCACAACATTGCTTGGTGATCAATCAATTGAAGAAATTTTATTAAAATAATGCAAAACTTTTTTCTACAACATAATTATTTTTTACCTATTCGGTAGAACCGGTAAGACAGAGTGCTAATTTTCTTACGGGTTCGGCGAACCGGTCCGAACCGGCTGACTTTGAGCACTGGAGTAGGCCTATGAATATGTCTCATTTTTCAAAAACTAGTTGGTACTGAATGAGCTAAGCCAAATTCTATTAATTAGTACAAATGTCATCATATAGCCTTAGAACTCATGACTGCTCATAGATGATGAGTTTGGGGCGTCCTCACAATAATACATTTATTGAAGAAGACAAACGCACTATTCTACAAGATACCTAGGCTTTGCTTGCACATGTTCTAATCAGTAAGAGGAATGATAGAAGTTGGTTCGTACTAGAGCCTCTACCACTATCATCAGACAGTATGTTATTATTTTGTCCTGTATAAATATTGTTTGCTGATAAGAACGTAGTTTAGCTAATAAAGAATATTATGTGAGCTGACTAGCATACCACTCATGATTACTACTTACTAGCTAGCTAGTCGATCACTAATTTGATACCCTATGTCTTATACCCTATACTGACATATTATTGCTTTGCAACAGCCTGTACATGTACAGTGTATATGGGGAAGATTAGCAAATTGCACTATTCTAATAGCTGCATGTCTATGTCTGTGGTTGGGGGGCAATCAAATATAACCAATCATTACTGTCATCTTACAATCCTTTCACTATCCACTATCTCTTCTACCCACTTCGAAGACCTAGGGGCAATATCAGTCACTGTGAAATGCAATACATGCTACGCTATGCAATGTACATCGAAATAGTACAGGGAGTATCAGGGAAGGCTTATGGGAATTTGGAAAAATCAATGAAAATAATAAGGTAGCCTACAGTGTACTGAGTTAGGTGCAGAAGTGGAGAAATTTGAGATAGCCTTTGTTCTTCGCCAAAACTGAAGCAGGAGAAGTTGTCTTTTCTATATTTTGCTGGTTGACAGCCCTTACCCCAAACCTCAACCACAAACAAGGAACTAAGGTTATCTTAATTGCTCCTGTGCCTCCAGGCAACTCCACTATCCCCACCTTGCTAAAAAAGGCCATACCATCTGGGCCTTTCTCACAGAGAGTTGACCAGCATGGGCACCTGGCAGTCCAACCTGCGTGGGGCTGGTCACACTGAGGATTAAAAGCCAGTGAGTTTAGTTTCTTGAAACTGGCCATTTTCATAGCTCATGTGGCATGCTTTTCAAGAACTTTACAAAGCATTTCTAAGTAATGCAGCCACGTAAGGAGAAATAAGTGGATACAACAACCTTATGCCAAAATCAATATTCTTGTTGCACTAAGGCTAGCTGATAAACAATTAATCTGTAAGCCTACAACTTCAGCTGTAGTATGCTATGTTGCATTAGGCTGTAGTGATTGCTTGCTTATCTTACAAGCTGTAATTTTTAGACATAAAAGTTGAAAAACACAAGATGGGCATAGGACAAGTAGAAGAAATGTATTTTCTGTAGGCTATATATTGATGTATAAAATTTAGCTGCTATTAATCCCGGGTAAGAAAGCAATGATCTAAAGAGATTTGGGGGGAAAGGCACTTCACCAATGGCAAAGTTTATATGAGGTACAGGAGCAATTGTGGCTGGATGCTCTTTCTAACACCACCGTGACCTGGGATTCAACCTGGTACCTTCAGCATGAAGGTTCAGCGTCCCAACGTATTGATTTGTGGATCCCGAACTAAATGCTCCAATCACAAAACCATATCTAAGGCTAATAAAATGTATCTATTACTGCAGTTAATAGAGCCCAAGTCATTTACTTAGTACTGTTTTGCTCCAGTTAGGTGCAGAAGTGGAGAAATTTGAGATAGCCTTTGTTCTTCGCCAAAACTGAAGCAGGAGAAGTTGTTTTCTCTACATTTTGCTGGTTGACCGCCCTTACCCCAAACCCCAACCACAAACAAGGAACTAAGGCTATCTAAATTTCTCCACTACTGCATCTACATAATTGTAGGTACTTAGGGCTAAGAAGTTGATAGGGGTTATCAATTTAATTGTGACAAGTTAGAAAAGTCACATAAACAAATGAGCAGGAGAATAATAATATTACCAATCCTGCTAATTAGATATCATTCTATGACTTGATATGAATGGAGATGCTGAGGCTACATAAAGTAGTATCTATCACCAATTGATTGTATGAAAGTTGGATTGTACTTGTACAGGTTGTGGTCACCCAGGGCTATTATGCAATGGTATTGTAATAAAGTACTAGCCTATGTAATAGTTCATGCACATTATAATATAAACTCAGACTAATAATTGCTATTTACAGATCCATCAATGCTAACCTTCAACGCATTACAGGTCACACTGAGGCAATCATGGTCATGGTGTACTGTGCATAAATGGCAGTTAGGACAACTACAGTACTGAAGTCATCCCTATTTTGTCTCACCTCCCAATTGTAGGCTATCAAAATCACATCAAATGTCATAGTGCATTGATAATGCAATATTATAATAGCCTACATGTAGTACAATGTGTTATTTTAAAATACATAGCCTGTGTTTTATCAAGTTACTCACCCTCCATGTTCAAGTTGAACATCCAAGTGGCCATCTCTATTTAGAGTGATATAATACAGAATAGCACAGGTTGAAAACCCAAACAGGCAAGCAACCCCAATCTTGATTCTAGTAGTCATTGTAGTCATTATGGTTGTGACATCTAGAAAATCAACAATAAAGGAATTTGTGAGGCATGTACATGGTAATGATGCTATCTCATTGTAAAAATATAATTACACCGGAGTTCAGCAGCAGAAAATAGCTTGATGACTGCAACTATCAACAGATAAGTCTTGATAGAAAATTGTTGATAATGACAAGCATGGTAAATTATTCACATTATTGAAGTCTGTTGCAAAACCATAAGTTACCTGGTACAAATATTGTACAATGGCAGCTAACAAATAGTATTGACAAGTAGGCTAGATAGTATAGTTCCTATATATTCCTCTAAATTTCTAGTAAACAAAATTTAACATCTATTATAGTAGATCTACATGACATACTGTACTAGCATATATGTACTTAGTTCTGTTGCCTGGAGTGTGGGTGCCAAGATGTTGCACAAATACATGATAGATATCTTGTGATTAGAAACCATGCTACACTAAATAAGACTACAGCTTTAGCAATGCTTTACTCACCATTTACTCTGTAGAGCTCAGTTGCATTCAAAAAATAGTCAAAAGTGAAGTTTTTTCATCAAAATGAATTTTTTGCTCCAAGTGGGTATTACTTGGTTAAATTCCAATAAAATCCTACTTGCGCAATGATTTACACACAAAAACAGTCTAAACAGCTAGATAGACAAAGTTACTACAAATTTATACTTGCCAGTGGGAAACCACAGTTTGAGTGTGAGAAAATTTGAGAATTTAATTCAAAGCCAATTTTGGTTGCTAAACTAAGCGGATTTCAGGGTAGTCTACATGGACCAAAAAGTAGCAGCTCATGTTTTACTTACCTACTGGCTAGAAAATTCTGGTTCCTTTTAAGAATTATCAAGCACTACTTTTAGAGTAGTGGAGTATAATGTAAGTTGAAGTCGCGTTATTCTACATCTTCTGTTTAGCTGTGACTGATTACAGCACTAACTGGAGTAGTATCTAGAAAATAATTATACAGTGTACTAGGCAGTTAGTACTAACCAACATGTGGTGATATAGAATGATAACTGAATGAGCTACCTATTCTTCAATTCATAGATAGCAAAGCTGATAGCAACTACATACTAGCTAATAGGCCTAATTGTAAGTATCATAATAAACTATTTACACTCTAGATAGGATATACTAGCCAGGAGTGTAGCCCAAGTCCCATGTTATTACAGCGCAGGATGTCTTTGTGGTATTGGACCTCACCTCACTTGAGGACAGCAGATTTATGCTAACTCTACTTTAGTAATATGTCTTTTATCTGATGATTGTTATATCTTTTATTCCAGTAATTTTAACTGAAACATTAGTTTATAGCATGAAACTAGTAGTAATAGAAGACATAAAACACTGAGATCCCATCAAACATTATCCTCAATGATGTGGTTACTGAAGTGGGATTGTACATGTATGACGACTGCACTCCTCAGCTGTCTCAACCACATTGACTATCCAAAGGTTATTTTGGGAGCCTATGCAAGCTATGATAAAAGCTGTTAGGCTTGATACAGCAATACTGGTACAGCAGGTATTTGACTGAATATACTGTAATGCTGGATGAGTGCATATACATGTAGCTAACGTAACAGTATTAGCACAACATGAGCGTACCTTTTGTAGCGTACTGGTAAAATCAACTGTGCAATATGGTGAAGGAGAAATTATTGCACTTCTGATTGGACTGTGACGGATACATTACAGCTGCAGGTTGCTACTTTGGAATTTATTAGCTTGTGAAGGATTTACCTCCAAAAGACAATGATTTAGAACTTTTTTTGCTTCAAAACTGCACAGGAAAGCAGTAATGTCCAAAGAAATCTATGGCTATTCAGGGACCTAAATGTTTAGGGAAGGAGAGTTCACAAAGTTTGCACTCCAGAGCATAAAACTGTGCCATAAGAGCAAAAAATCGCAAATAGTCTGGGTCCCAAAGAAGAAACAACTCCTAACAGTATATGTTGCAAGAGCAAACAACTTCTTGTAGCCTGTGTTACAAGAGCAAACAACTCCTTATGGTTTTGCACAACAAGAAAATATAACTCCTGGTATTCTGTACCCAAAGAGGAAACAACTCTCATTAGTGCATATTCCAAGAGCAGACAACTCCTAATAATATGTTTCACAAGAGTAAAATAACTCCCTATAGCCTGTGTCACAGGAGTGTACAACTCCTAAAATATACACTGACATAAAACATCAAGCTGTGGTATCTTACATACGTCCAGGTGACCTAGTGCTAATGAAAGAAACCAGCATGATAAAGTAGATAGCAACTTCCATTGCGAGTCTGTTACTGTTGTTGATGGGAATGCTATATCATTACAGAATCAGACAGTTCAATACTAGAAGGCATTCATACAGATATTGATAAACCCAGACCCTATACAGTAGCATAAATCATTATATCGCTGTCAAGCTACAGATATAGCAACTCAGAAAGACCTAGACTGTTACCCAACAAGTTCAGAGACTATGTTACGGGCTGAAAGAGTAAACAAGCATTTTGAGAATGAGTTAGATACTAGTGGCAGGAAATTAAATGTACAGAAGTAAAAAATACAGGCATACTAGTTATATTACAAAATATTCAAGTTACAATTATATACATTCAAGTAAAAGTACATACATGTACTAACATTCAAGCTACATTTGTATAGATATTATTTTGTTTGACCAGGAGGAAAGTGAAGTCATCAGACTAAAGTATTTATCATTGTTGAGTAAAAGTTACATAATCCACAACATAATGTAGGTATTACATGTACATGGGGGCACCCACAATAGGTATTGCATAATTATAGTACTAGTAGATACCAGTGCTGCATAGGTGCACATATTCTTAATAATATACCTGCAAGATAAAAGGAGAAATTTGTAAACATACCGATTAGCTTCCTTAAAAATAAACAGTTCACTAGAACAAACAGCGATGTATCTAGTACTAGTATCTAGTACTTCTACCAATGCTCAAGCACAAACTGTGCAGCAGACAACAAGTTGTCCACAATCAACGTTATGCCTAGCGGAAAGCCAATTGGCAATGTGCTCAATATACATGTAGCACATTGCCACTTGGCTTTGCACTAAGTCAGCTCGTTTGTGGGCAACTTGTTGTTTGAACTAAAGACTTCTATGCATGAGCAGTTTTGAAGTTTTCAACTGTTGAATCGAGAAATTCATGACTTCGGATTCTACATGTTTCACAATTTAAACTGTAGAACAGAAGAATTCTACAGGATGAAGTTAAGTGGGCTAGAAATTTGCAAAATCTACGAAGTTGTCCCTAACTGCTTGTTGTCTGCTGCACTGTTTGTGCTTGAGCATTGGTGGAAACACTAGATACATTGCTGTTTGCTTTAGTGACCTGATTATTTTTAAGGAAGCTGATCTTATCTTACACGTAGGTGATATTGTAATGTTTTTTTTTGGGGGGGGGGGGGTTGCTGTATGTCGTCCTAAGACGACCCCTTGTCCAAAATGAAGAACCTATGAGTGGTGCTAGGTCTTCTCATTACATGAAAGATCGACAGGTACTAGTAGTCCGACGACCACTGTTCATAAATAAAGTCACAAAAACCACAAATTATGAAATGATTCCACATGATAAGCCGTGATTTGGCGGTTCGAGATGTCATTAAATATCGAATTCGGCGTTTTTATTCAAAAGATTGAGTTTTGTGATCGGTAGGAGGCGCATTCGTACTATTAGTCCAAGATTCGCAGACCTTGGCTCGATCTTCGAGGTGCTTACTATGTGTCCTGTTCAAATGTGGTCTAGATGGCTTGATAGAAACTAAATATTAAACTGAAGATAAGTCCTGGTAGAGTGCTATTGGTGAATAAGGGGATATAAAAGGCTATTCAGCGACAGTCAATAGACCATAATGGTACTATACTATAGTACTATACTATGGTACTATATTGGCAAAATTATTATTAGGTTATTCATGCTAGGCACTAACATTACCCCATTAGTCTCGACATGAAGTACTAAGGGCCACAATGAATTTAATAGAGTAGTAGGCAAGTAATCTGAACAATAATCCGGAATTTCTTAGAAGGAACACATCATTCTAGAAGATAGGAAAGGTGAGTAAAACCTTAGAATATGCTTTTTCCAAAACCTAGAATATCCAGGTTGTTTGATAGGCCGAAGGTAGCATGCACATACCTTTTGATCTGAAAAAATTATTTGTGAGAATTTATGTTTATGCCATCACATTGCTGTCATTATTGAGTAGTTGGTGTTGTTTTAAAAATGTTTGTACATGATGTAGGTGATTGATCACCAATCATACAGTCACTACATATTTAGAAGCATCATCCCACTTTTGGTTGATTTTCTAGATTTAAATTAAAAGATGAGTGCTATACAGAAAGCTGGAGCGGTTGCGCTGTTAGTATTTGCTTCCTGTACCTTACTTTATCACATGACTCTAAATGGAAGAAGTAACTCAAAGACTGTGCTCATACCTACGCTGTTAGTATAGGCCTACTCTATAATTTATGAAATATCCTGCTGCTTTTTTATGGTATCATCACATTGGTAATGAAAAATTTCAATAGGTGTTACAATTATATTATTGTGTTTGGGCAACAAGCAAGAACAGTGTACTACATGTAACTCTGCGACAAGATCCTTCTATTGTTTGTGGGTGGGGTTTGTGATAAGGGCAGACAACTTCTAATTTATAGAGAAGACAAATTATATTCATTACGGGCTCACTACTTTACTTCTTTATATAACTTTAGTGAAGTATTTGTGATCATTGGCTTTATAACAACAGCAGCCATATGTCTGCTACAGCTTCATTGTGGGATAGCCCAGCAAACCATATGCAGCTCTTCGCATAGCACAGGTGTAATATTGTATACATTTTTCAAAATTTGCCCTGCAGTTTAAGCTGGCTACGTAAAATTAATTGGCTTAGTTCATACTGCTAACGATTACTGTATTATAACTAGGAGAAGTTGTGATAATATTCATGAGTTTGAAGGTGTGTTTGTGGGTGGGGTTTGGGATAAGGGCAGACAACTTTTAAATTATAGAGAAGACAAATTATATTCAATACGGCTCACTACTTTACTTCTCTATATAACTTTAGTTAAGTACTTGTGAGCATTGGCTTTATAACAACAGCAGCCATATGTCTGCTACAGCTTCATTGTGGAATAGCCCAGCAAACCATATGCGGCTCTTCGCATAGCACAGGTGTAATATTGTATACATTTTTCAAAATTTGCCCTGCAGTTTAAGCTGGCTATGTAAAATTAATTGGCTTAGTTCGTACTGCTAACGATTACTGTATTAAAACTTGGAGAAGTTGTGATAATATTCATATTCATGTGCTTGAAGGTGTGTGCTAGTTATTAATGGTTGTAACTCATTGTGTTGACATCATATTGTGGGAATCTCTTAATGGCATCCCATAAAACATGTATGTACATTATTTTGTAGCTTGTAGCCAATTATACAGGCGGAGTACTCCTAATGCTACTGTAATTATAAAAAAATTAGCTCAATTAGGTCAAATTTATTTATGTATTATACATGTATTTCAGAATAAATAGAGAGATGCAAACTGCTGGAGAAAAGAATGCCACTTTATTACATCAAAGTAGTAGCATTTCATTGGACGAGATTGCACTAAAGATACTTAATGCTACGGAGAGAATAGCTAAAAGTAGCAAGCTGTGTTCGGATAGAGTGAGCGTTACAACACTAGAGGGAGTGTATATGGAAGTAAGTCTTCACTTAGCTGGCTTGGCCTATATATACACATACGCACACGTACGCACACACGTACGCACACCTACGCACATGCACGCACACGTACACACACGCATACATTATCTATAGCTTTAGAGGAGAGAGGACAACTCTATCACGTGTTTCAAATATGTGAAAGCTAATTATATTATACATGTAATACAACTGAAACTGTCTCTTTCTACATTTCAACTGTTCAAATTCTACCTTGTCATAAATTTGTTCTTATGAAAAATTTCTTTACTGGACAATGCTACGCACTCAGGTTTTAGTGAATACACATGTACATGTAAGTAGCTCGAAAGTTATACGATGCGGCATTTTGGTATTGTATTAATTTAAAATACACAGGTAAGTGCAGTGTGCAGGAAGAAATGATGTTTTTTCTATACAAAAGTATCTAATGCTAGTTTAGTTTTGTCAAGAGATTTAGTCAAACTATCCTAGTATGACATGCTATAAAGAATTTTTTGTAGTTTAATGTTATAGGTAAATGCATTGTAGTTTGCCAACTTGCTCCATCAACTTGGATATAAAGATGAGATCAAACACCTGAGCCAGTCACTAACTGCAGCAGCTCATCAGAACCCAGCTAATCCAGATGTTTGTCAGGAGAATTATGAGTTTAAAAATATCCTCAAGTCCGATCCCAAATATATCTTCTATAGAAGAAGTAAGTTGTGTGTGGTAGAGGTCTTATAGTATGTTAGATTACATAGTGTTTAAAAATGAATGGTCGCCATAGTAACCATAGAACTGTGCAGATCACATGATTTCTATGCGTTCACGATTTCTTGATGTATGAAAACCACAGGAAACTACGCTAGATGCTGAAATCATAATATTTTCAGTTACAAAATTATGCAATATACAGTAGATGTAGTTAAGGTTGGATATCTCTGCATACATTGTGCATGTACGTATAGGCTACATGTAAGTGTAACATTACCTGAAAACTGTTCTGTTTAACCAGGTTAGTAACGCAATATCAATATTGGTTCCATACTAAATTATACATAGCTCTGTACTTTTAGTTGGATTCTACCTTGAAAATTGTACTGATGTCCCAGAGTTCCACACTCTGATCACTTTGGTGTTCAACTTGGTGAAGTATGACAGTAAATACCACAAGTATATACCAGATATGTTCCACGATGTGAACAGACTGTACCCTGGTGTGAGGGTAGTGGCTGCTGTACCAGAGGACTTATCATTGAAAGACGCAGATACCAAAGACGTAACAATAGTCAAGATAAAAAGGTACGGTTGTATAAAACATGATTTCTCTATTCGCCAGTAAGTCATACAACTATCAATAATGCCCAGTTTTACACCTCTTCTTAACGAGTCAAATTACGGTTTAGAATTTATAGAACCCAGTTGTCTTTGGTGTTTGAGAAGACAAATATACATGTGTAGATAATACTGCAAACCATAGTCAATGATGTATCTAGCCCACAAGTGTAGGAAGTATATCTGCTAATTGGGGGTTTTAAAAAATAAGCTACATAGCACCCACAATACTTTATAATATTGTAAATAATGATGATCGAGGTAGTGCAAGCCCATTTTGTTTCACTCAATGACGTGTGTTGATATATTTCAGTGAGACTGAATCAGATATATGGAACAAACTGATATCTAGAGTAACTACAAAGTATATCTACATCGGAAGAAATGTCATAAAGATGATGTGGCATGTTAGATTGGAGAGACTAGTCAGAGAGATTAATAATCTAGAAGCTTCTGTAGTTTCTGGTGCTTACAGAACTCTCACATCTGGAGAGGTAAGATAACTCTCACATCTGGAGAGGTAAGATAACTCTCACATCGAGAGAGGTAAGATAACTCTCATATCTGGAGAGGTAAGAAAGCTCTCAAGCCTATAAAAGTAATTATCAGTTATTATGGTTAATGCTTAAATATTATTTTATTATTGTTTAATGCCATTCACTGAGCAGGTTGTAGCAGATTCTAGCTCTGGAACTTGTGTTCTCATATTTTTTATTTTCTTGCTTTCTAAAGGCGTCAAAAAGTTTAGGCCTACTTTTAAATCGTGAGATTTCAACAACCGTGAGAGGATGTAAGGTATGCAATATGTCAAAGAGTATAACATCTATTACAGTGGACTAACGGATGCTTCCAATCTGGTCTATCAAATTACATGTTGATGTACAAACATGGATATCACAGATCTAAGGAGGAATGTCTATTCTGTCATCATGTTAATGGACCTTTCGTAGCTACGACGGAGTTCATGAAACAGGTATGAACTGCTTATCATAGCTGTATTTCATAAAACAGGTGTGAATCTGGACACCTACATGTAAGCTAGTTGTGTGTTACACAACGTACATGCCACATGCTGTCTAATGAACTGATATTACAATTTGCACACTTTATCATTTTCTCAATTCCAGAATCGACTTCCACCAAAGAGCTCTGCTACAAGTTCGTTTGCTTTGTGGTTCCTCAAACTCAAAAAATTGGATAAGAATGTAGTTTCATGCCCGGATTCCATGTCGTTTGTGACGGATGAAAGTCAAATCAACACCACCAAACAGGACTGGCTAGAGTTAGCACAATCACTGCAGGTAAGTTTGGGTTTTCATCATTAGATGGCCTAAAACCTTGCTTCACACACTGCTAACTTGAATGATGTACTTCTAAGACTATTTTATTAGCAAAATTTGTATCAAATTATGAATTTTGATGTGCAATTTCAAAACTAAGCTGCACAAGTATACAAAGCCACATCAACTAACATTTACTGCATTTGTCTGTCTCCAAGTTTCACAAGTACAAGCAATTACTTTGTTGTAGTGTCATTTGAAACCTGCTACTTCGCTATGCATTTGTTAACCAATTGCGATCAGATTTAATGATGATAATATAGAATCTTTGGAATGACTCAAGACTTTGCCAATCAATTTAGGAGATTATTTTATTTCCATTGCGCTTTGATGTTTAGGTAGAAGTGATAAGTCTAAATGCTGGCACGGTGTTTGAGTTCAACTGTGATGAGGCAAAGACATTTTGTACAGGTAAAACTCGATCAAAAGGTTTCATTGTTTCGAGATGCTGTATGAAGGAACTGTTTGATGCCATCAGCTATGTGATGAAAATGTGTAGAGTAAGTTATATGAATATTGTACAATGTATTGTAGTGGTAAAATCTAACTCTAAACTCAGCCTCCCGACTACGTTGAACTTGTTATGAACATTTATTGCATAAACTTGTTTGTATAAACTTGTCTCTGTAGTAAACTATCACTTATATACAGTGTACTTACATGTATAATGTGCATTACTAAGCAATTATGTCCTTTTTATACCCATGTAAAGAGGGCCGACCTCTAAGAATTTCTTGATATTCATTTTGTACATGAATTGGATAATTTTAAGCAGCTTTGTTGTACCCGACATGTTTCGGGTCAGCCTCGGGCTTCCTACGTCATCTTGTTGCGCAATTTCTGGATGACACTACGCCGGCCTTTTACAACACTACATCGGCCTTTTTACCCCCACTTCCTCCGGCAGTTCTTGTAGTATATAAAGCGCATTGTTTTTATGTTCATTGTGTCAGTAGGTGCTTGGATCTCAATAAAGACACTTCTATAATACTTATACAGAGTCTTCACTTTGTAGTATTGGTCGTTCCAGTCGTCAAGGTCCTCGACCTTGCTTCCCGAACTTCCTGCTAGGTTGGAGCATACTCTTGCTCAGTATAGCAAACAAGCATTGACTCAGGACCACATGGGTCGTCTTGAGTAGTCATTGGACTACTAGTGTCTGTTGATCTTTCATGTAATGAGAAGATCTAGCACCACTCATAGGTTCTTCATTTTGGACAAGGGGTCGTCTTAGGACGACATATAAAAACCCTCCAAAAACCATTACAGTATTATACTAAACTGAAATTATGTATCACAGTATCAAAGCTCTTGTTTGGAACTTTACAGATGACTACACAACAGAGAGTGAGCTAGATTTTACTGCCAAACTTTTAGAACACAGTAATGTATATTTGGTCTATATATTATTTTAAAACCTTGCATGCACACACAGCAGCTTCGTCATATAATTATGTGAATGTACATGTATGTTGGATATATACACTGTATGTCTATGTATTTGGTGTGTATTTTGACAGCAAGGCTTGATATCTTATATACATTGTAGTACCAACTTCATAATTTGCAGGAAGGTCACATGATGTGCCAACTAAATGCTGGTACATCTCTAGGAGCTGTAAAGTTTAACAACATCTTACCCTGGGAGCCAATAGATGCTGACATTCTAATCCATCCCGATAACATCACAAATTTTGCTAAACTACGCCCCACTGTAGTCAAGAGAGGATATAGTTGGGTACGTTATACTGTAAAGTTCTTGTCCACACTTTTGTTGTTATGTGAGAGGGTCCGAGAGTAGTCTATCGGACCTTCTTCTTCACATGCACAGAGTGGAAGATAAAAATACTAGTGCTAGCTACATGTGTTGCTTATTACTATGGCCTGTAGGCCAGAGTTATATACATGCAGTGAAAACTATCCAAATCAGCACCAAACTGCCCATTGCATACATGGGCAATATATTTATATGATTCACATGCATGAGCATATACATGTAATTTATATCTGGAAGTTTGACATCTTGGATAAATTCTCAATATGTAATGTCAGTTTGTGTGCATTTTGATCTCAAATCTCACAGCATTCCATGTGCTAGTGATTTAGGAAACCTAGCTACCAACCAACCGACCTACCGACTGACCGACCGACCAATCAACTGACCGATCGACTGATTGACCGACCGACTGACCAACCGACTGATTGACCGACCGACCGACTAAATCAACGACCAACCTGTGAAATAATATACAGTAGCATTAATTGATTAATTCCACATATTTTCTTAGGATATTCAAGGGAAGGGATATTTCACAATTCATTCACCTCACTGGATGGTGGAAGTATTTACTGATGTTATAAGAACTCCAGCAGCTGATGGGATAACACCAACCATGATTGAGTTTAATGGGAATTCTCTAGAAACAACGATAAACCCTGGATTATTTGGCAGAAATACGTGAGTAAGAGAAGGTGACTCCTTTACTATGCTTCAAATTGAATGTTTAATATTATTACAACATGATTGTATGATGAATCCCATTACACGGATCATGCAGAGCAAGTAACTGAGAAATATAATGCTCTATACAAAATGCAGTACACTCCTTTTCTGCAGGTATGGTAGTGAAATCTACCAACACGCCCAACACTGGAGACATACTGGCACCAATAAGAAGGAGAGCATTTGGATACATTTCAATAATGCAGCTAAAAAATTCAGTAAATGTTCCAAACCTGGTCATCACTCATGTCTGGACCAGTTTAATCCTGATGGAAATCTTATGCTTGAAGAACCGACAGTTTAGACAACTGCTGGTCAGGAACTTGCAAATATATAACTTTCTAACGCCAGGAGGGAAAAAATACCTTTTACTCCAGGTTTTAGCAATCAATGCTACATGTATAATGCTGACCAAAAGCATTTATGCATTTCAATACAGCATGTATCCAAGTGTACTGTGGGTTACAACATAGTGCTATCAAATGAACTATGGAAGTATATGCCCTTGTCTGAGGAAGGGGAACTCTGCCATTGTCTCATATTAGATATTTTAGCCACATAGCATAATATTTATTCTATTTAGTATTTAATTCACAGTTCACATTGCGTAACATATAATTCTATTCCCGCATTTAACGTTGCGTACAGAATATTCTATATTGTGTTCAGCACTGTTAATACTCTTCTCGACAATATATCAATAGGTTTTTTTAATTATTCATAGTTTTACATTAATTTTCATTTCCAAAGAAAATACCAGATGTATGTAAAAGCAAACTAGACCTTGTTTTTATACAATGCCCAAATCTTTCCATTAGTTTTAAGATTTCTTCTTGTCATATTCTTACATAGCTATTGTGAACATTGCTGTGGATGTCATAGTTACAACCACCGACAGCTTCAGCAATGTAGCAGACGGCTACCTAGCCTGCCTCAACTTGTGTTTTACTGTCCTAAGTATTCAGCACCATTCCAGAATATTTTAGTGAGTATAATTGTATTTAATATAAGGATGTGTAGTGTATGAAGGTATAATAGCAACTGTATAGTATAACAATTTGCACCCTTTTATAGTAAAAAGACAACGACCATGAACTTCGGTTACAGGAGACGACGAACCTCTCCTGCCAACGACCTAGAGGTTTTAGTCCCAAAGAAGGTTTTCTCTCTGCCAGATCGAACTATAATAATATCCAGCTCTAGGAGCTGTGGTGGCCCCTCGACTAGCTCTGCTATTGGGCAGCCACGCTAAAGAATGGTGTTTGGCACCACTGATATTATTATTATTATTATTAAAACTACAAAAAGTCGTCCAAAAATTGCATAATTAATGATATAATAGTTGTATATATATACAAGTTATCTATGATTATTTATGAATGAAAGGTTATACTACTGACTGACATTGAACTTGGATAATTGCGGACCAATTTGCTCTAGAGTCTAGGCTCCGTTAGTTGAAAAGAAACAATTGCCTCTCTTGTAGCTGAAGCTTTACAAGTGGTAAAGCTAAAGTGGCTCCGTCAATATCAATATCTCCAAACTGAACACTGAGCTGAACTATTTGAACTATTTGAAACAGGCTTCTATGAAAAGAATTGTGCACTTTTGAACCAGTTCAAAACTTCCATAAATTGGCAAGCATGTTGCACAACATAAACCTGAAAAAAGACAACTCTGGTTTGACATTGCATACATGCACATGTAGTATACAGCAAGTGCATAATTATAGTATGCCACTTTTTATAACTATAAGTACAAGTACATGTAATGTAATATTTGCGCTAGTTACTCGGATCTTGCAGCAATGACGCAAGTTATCCGCAACGACTTGAGTTGAGTCACGCCAATAACCTTCCAGGCCCAGCTATTGGGCACCCACATTAAATAATTATGTTTGGCAATATCATTATGATTATCATTACTATTATTACGTCATTTTTACTTAGTTATTATCCAGCACACTCTTTTCATAACACTTTACTGTGTAATAAAATACATAGTACATAAATACATGTACATTGTACATGCAGTAGCATTATACAAACACTTCATCATGTAATACATAAGAAGTTAAGTTGAAAACAATGGGGGAGGAATTAAATAAATATAAATATACATGTACATTTATACAACGTATATAATATACTTATACATTACGCAATTCTCGCTGTCTCTGGCAGCTTGAGAACTTTGGTTCAGTGGATTTCACACCTTTTAAATACGCTTTGCTGTAAATATACAGCATTGCTAAGGTGTTCTCCTAGGCATATCTCTGAGCAGCACTGATGAGGTGTTAAACACCGAAACAGTACACTGTATGCAGATTGAGTATACATGTATATATATATTATATACATGTACATGTATATGGATGTACATGTAAGTAGCAATGTGAGTTTCTTCAGCCACTAGAGATCACTTGCTTTTTAAAAATATACCTACACTGTATTATTAGAAATAAAAGTGCGTTACACCTGTCTTCTACCAACACTATTGTTACTTATGAGAGTCAAAGCAGCAAGCTATAATTTAAAAGTTGCTGAATTAGTAGTGTCTAAACTGTAGGTTCTTCCACCATAAGATTTCCATCAGGGATAAACTGGTCCAGACATGAGTGATGACCAGGTTTGGGACATTTACTGAATGTTTTAGCTGTTTCACTGTAGAACTTTGCAGAATTCTGTGAGTTTTTGTCCGTATCTCTATGTCTCCAGTGCTCGGCATGTTGATACATCTCATGGCCATAACTGCAGCAGGAAGTAAACTATCATTGGATACTTAGTCTCAAGTAACAATATTATGTTCAGGGTGCTTAATGATTGCCGTCAAAAACACGATGTTGGGATTACAGTTGTTTCTGTACCTAGTAAACTTTACCAGTACTCGCATAGCTTCTTTTTTCAAAAACTTGTAAAATGTAGATGGATGCAGGCAATTTCAGTTATCAAGCCATGGTATTTAGCAAACCCCTGTAGTATGGTTCTCGCATAACAGAGTAAAACACTTAATTTCCCTACGTCGTTCCACTATGGAGGCTGTCTCAATTTAGACGTAATGTGTAATTCTAAACAATTTACATGTATATGTATAACGTATGTAATAACTTCAATGTGTAGAAGGCGCACTCTGAGCCATTTAATCCTTCTCTATACAAAGACTTACTAGGCTGTAACGGTATACACACAAAAACAAGGCCACATCAACAGACATTGCCGAACAGTCCGCCGAACTTTCACACAGAAAAAGCACAATGTTTTACGCGACAGCTGCCTATTGGCAACTATATCTCGCTTATATGCTCCATTGTACAATGTATATCACCACCACTATGTGGATGAATCATAGAGGTATGAAATGTTCAATCGTGCTAATCATGGCAAAGAGCCATTGGTCCATGCGCAGAGAGTTGTACAACTCGCACGTAAATGTATAGCAACTGTGCTATAAGTGCATATTTTTAACCTCACATAGAAATTAGTATTATTACCTATTTCGAGCTTCTAATCCTGGATTTGTAGAACTTTGTAGCAGTCTTCCATTAAACTCTATCAGCGTTGGAGTTATCCCATCAGCTTGAGGAGTTCTAAGAACATCTTGCTTAACCTCAACAAACCAAGAGCTAGCATGGATGGAGTAGAGTCCACGACCACTTGGCCTCTAAATAAAGTCATAATTGAAATGGAAATATCATACTCATGCAAGGGGACTTCATGGGCTCTCTGTTCTATTCTATTACTGGGTTTCCATGGTTCGAACTCAGTGCAGTTTAAGCTCAGCTTGAGCCATGGGATGACTCATCTCATACTCATTTAGCTAGCTCAGTCAGTGAATACTCTCAGAACGGAGTCATGGAAGCTGGCTATATGCCAGCGATTAGTGCAAGCTATTATTAGCTTATGGGATGGCTCAGTAGCACTGCCAACCACAGCTATAGTTAGGGCAAGCTGAAAGCCTTGCTTCTCATCCAAAGCATTGAGGAAAGTTTCGACTTTTGCTAGATTATATAGTCACTTTATGAACGCATGTTACAAAATACACGTAGATAAAATGGTTGATTATAAAAAATTATTACAGGAATAATTTATCATAGATAATTATAATAAGCTATCACAGATTAACTGTTTTTACATACCCATTCATAGCCTTGCTTTTGAATCAAAAACTTCAGTTTCCCAAAAGCAGTGATGTTATGGTAATCTAAATGAAGATCAGCATCTACTGCCTCCCAGGGTAAAACATTGTTAAACTTAACAGCTCCTAGCAATGTTCCAGACTCCACTTCGCATGTAAGCTTTGCCTCCTACATACAGAAAGGGTATACATGAAAAATTTATGTGTGACTCGGTATGTATCCATTTCATTTTGAAATGAGCACATCGTGTTCTGCCATTTGTAACAATGGCCTCCATGTTTTTACTGATATAGTAAATTGGGCACTGGATTATACTGTAATGTTTCGAGTGTACCTACATACGAGTGCCGATAGGACACTGGTATGGGAAGGGCTTGGAAGGTGGTAGAGGCCGACCAAGTAACCTTCTGCTCATTACATAAAAGAGTGAACAGTTATCAGGTGCTCTTATCATTGTGTATCTGACGTAGGCCGATGCCAAGACTCATTGAAGAGCTCAGGACTGACGCAGGTCTTGTAGACTTTATACTCCAGAGGAGTGCAATAAAAGATCTGATATTCTAAGATCTTAAGCCTGACGCTAGATTCATATAGAAACCGGGATCGACCTAAGTCGTGGAAGTGGTGTAGAGATATACTTAAACAAAGATGGGGATGAACTCAAGCCGTAAAGATCTATGGATCCGTGGTGGAGTTACCCGCCTACAAGAGTAAGCCTCTATAGGTTTGAGTTAGGAGATGTTGCTTTATTAGAGCGCAATCAACAACTGATTTCATACAGAAAATGTGCTGTCTTATATACTAGATCTAGATAAGGTATCAGGTCCGGAACTGATGCAACAGCCACAGAAAGGGTCGGCCTTGGCACAAAAAGTGCTTACAATAATCCAAAACATAAAGTATATAAGTATGAGCTTATTCCAAGATATTGGTCTTGAAAAGTACATGGTAAAAGACTCTGTTTAATATAATCAGACAGGAGAAGATAATTGCTAACAATATGTGGGAAACACCAAGTTGTAACTCCACTAGTCTGATTGACAGATAATAATAGTAAAGCACACGATAGGATAGCAGTTGATTACGATATAATGTAAGTATGCATGTATAATATATGTGCAAGGTAAGACAATATGCATGAATGGATAATATGGATAAGTATGCAATGTCAATGTACATAAAGCGTAAGAATTCAGTCTATGTCCAGGCAGGCTGTTTCACCACAATACAACTTCTGTGTCATAATGTAATGGTTTTTTGGTTTCTGGTATGGTCGTCTTACTCCTGACCCAAAATGAAGTGCCTATGAGTGGTGCTAGGTCTTCTCATTACATGAACGATTGATCGAAGTCAGTAGTCAAAGAACTACCAAAGACGGAAGCCCGATGGCCGACCCAAAATAGGTCGGGCTATACAAAAGATGCTTAGAATCACCCAAATCATATACAAAATGAATATCAGGTAATTCTGAGAGGTCGGGCCTCTTTACATGGGTATAAAAAGCAGTACAATGTCCCAGTATGCTATATACAAGTATGTAGGTATCAAATGAATGGTTAGACATGCAATATAAGACAAGTATAAGTATAAGAACAGCTAAGTGCAAGAGAACAAGTGTTAGATGAGTAGTGCTGTGGCAACTACTAGGCACTTAGGGTGCTATAGGGTCCATCAGGGTGGCTGGAGTCGTATATACAAATGTCCTGAACCATCACAATACTTTGCATCTTACGTTATTTAATCAAAATTCTAGATTTACATGCAGTATCTGGAGGAAAGGTTGAAAGATTTAGAATTTCAATTTCTGTTAAATGTGGCAAGTATTTTATGACACATTCTCAAAGAAAATCTTACAATTTTAAGCAGCATAGAAACGAGAAAAAATTTTGAAATATAGATGAATTGAACCACAATGAATTACCATATGATTCTTTATTGATCATAAGAATACTTACCTTGCATACTTTCATCACAGCGTGTATCGTATCTGCCAGTATGTTTAAACAGCATCGAGGTACGAACAAACCTTTGGGCCTAAGAAATCCCTTGCAACTCTTATTTGCTTCAGCACAGTTGAAGTTGAAAACTTTTTTATTGAAGGAATGAACATGCTCAACCTGGATGTATACATCGTAAACTTGAGTTGCAAGATATACAATATATTTTAATGTTTTTCTTACTGACACTCAGGACACAGACCTACTGACCACTAGTTATACACTGTAGGTACAAACTTTGCTATAGCATCTTCTAAGCGACCTAAATATGTAGAAGATGGCAACAGATGAAATTTCCTGCTTTACAGAGAGATGATCGTCAATGAAAATGGTAAAATCCAAACCTAACTAGAAACCTCTTAGCAATTAAAAATAAAAAATTTATTGTAATTAGTTCGACTTCATGATAACTCATTGATTATCTCTAAGTGGCTGAGACAACATAGACAATATGAGAAGGTGGGAATAATACCTCAAGTGCTCTAGTCAGTCCTAGCCAGTCTTCTTTGCTAATATTTACTTGACTCTCATCTGTCACAAACGACATGGAATCCGGGCATGAAACCACAGTCTTTTCTAAACCTTTGAGTTTGAGGAACCACATCGCAAACGAACTAGTAGCAGACATATTTACTGGAAGAGTTTGCTGAAAATATATTATTCACTTATTTTAGAGACTCTGCATATTCAAGAATTACACAGAAATTAACGTAGGAAGAGGGAGAGGTATAAAAAGTCTTAGTATGGTTATCGCACATCAGCAATGGGTATAGGGATCAAGTGTATAATATTTCAATGAGTCAGAGTTACTGATCGTAGTCTTTTTCACTTGCGAGAGCTTGGCTCATTTATACAGACACTAGCTGTGGTTGCTTACAGAAGAGAGTGAAACTAATATACACTCTATTACACTGTTACTGGCATCACAGGTCTGTAGGTATGTGAAATAATCCCTTCGGCTTACCTGTTTCACGAACTCTGTCTTAGCTACAAAAGGTCCATTAACATGATGACAGAATAGACATTCCTCCTTAGATCTATGGTATCCATGTTTGTACATCAACATGTAATTTGATAGACCAGATTGGAAGCATCCGTTAGTCCACTGTAACAGATAGTCAACTCACTGACGTGTTTACATCTTATAACTGTGTAAGGAATTCTATTCATTTAATAATCTTCCTATCACCAACGACAACTACAAAAGAATTATAATCCTAAACCACTACTGGCTGACTACTGAACAAGTTCAAAACTACATGCCATTGACATCTGCATGTATCTAACGACAAAAAATTTAGAGATGTTGCTATAGGTAATGTATAACAATTCATCAATCGAGAGAAGTGTCGTTGAGCTCAAATTGAATTTAAACTTTAAGTTCAAAAATTCTTTGTTTCACTTTTTATTATATCTTATCAAGGCAGTTCAGTTCTCTAGGCATCTTGAAAATTATTCCCTTTACCGATATATGAGAGATATTATCGCCCCAGATGTGAGAGTTATCTTACTTCTCTAGATGTCAGAGTTATCTTACCTATCCAGATGTGAGAGTTATCTTACCTCCCCAGATGTGAGAGTTCTGTAAGCACCAGAAATTACAGAAGCTTCTAGATTATTAATCTCTCTGACAAGTCTCTCCAATCTAACATGCCACATCATTTTTATAACATTTCTTCCGATGTAGACATACTTGGTAGTTACTCTAGATATCAGTTTGTTCCATATATCTGGTTCAGCCTCACTAAAGGATGATGAAGTAATAGGGTACTTGTGTAAAGGGGAAAGTAAATCAGCACGTTTAGCTGAGCCTATGGTTGGGTTGATTTGTGGTAGAAATAGGATCACAATTTCAAAGTAGGCTAATATAATACAGAGTATAACGTTATTGCATATCTCAACTATTATGCAGTAGTATTAGAGAAATCCAAATAATTAATTCAACAGCAAATCTACTAGTTTTACATTCTCCCAATGCTAAATAAATAGAAAAAACTGCAAATACGCAACACATGTACATGTATGTTCTAAAATACTATTAATAAATAGTTGAATACACCTTTTCTTCATTTGAGTGAGGGTGGTATGTTTAAAGTTCTGTTCTTCTAACGTAAGATTATCTGGTACAGCAGCCACTACCCTCACACCTGGGTACAGTCTGTTTACATCGTGGAACATATCTGGTATATACTTGTAATATTTACTGTCATACTTCACAAAGTTGAACACCATAGTGATCAGAGTGTGGAACTCTGGGACATCTGTACAGTTCGTCATTTCAAAGTGGCCTAAGAACAAAGAAAGACTTTGCTTGCTCTCACAGGTAGAATATAGTTCATCCAATAATGCAGACACAATTTTGCTATTGACTCCAAAAAAATTTACAAAACTCTCTAAGCTATGCTGCTCTGCTTAAGTGTGAGCTTCTTTGTAAAGCAGCAGTATTAAGAAAGCTGAGTTGGGGTTAGTTTTAACAATGAGAACACATTGTGGAACAGGCCACGCTTTCATAAAACTTACCATTCACATTTTCAGTTCTGAAATTCTAGGTTAGTTTGGACATTCAGCAAGTTTGCCGATCCGCCTCAAAGATTCTTAACATTTTACATGGCCATTGCAAAGTGCATAACTCAACGTAGCCATTAGCCTTGGAATCAAAAGAATAAAGAATATTACCTCTTCGGTTGTAGGGACGCATTGGATCTGTCCTGGAGACTCTAACGCCTATAAATATCTCATCGCACACATCTGGGTCTCTCTTCTTCACAGCATGAGTTGAGTTATCTAGTCTCTCTAATTGGCTTTGATGACTATGATTGGCAACCAGTTCCCATAGCTACACAAAAATCTTCTGTATATAGTATGGTTTCACACGTGTATTATTCAGTCTTGTGCACCCTTTGAAGTTGTCAAATCTCTATACAACCTTGTTTAAGAGAATTTACTAGTTTATTTATTTTGGCAGCGTTACTATAACACTATGCTCAATTCTTATTGGTGCCCGCAGTTTTGCACTTTTGTGCTTTCTCTTGACAAAATTCAATCATTGGTCAATAAATTATGTGTAAGAAAGAAAATGAATAGCAATTGCTAAATTCCAATATTTTTAAATTAAACTTTACACTTACAAGTATGTGGAGGAAAATAATAAATGAACTTTTATTAGGTTTACGCTAGATTTTAGAGAGTCGCCATTTAAATTATTTTTCAGACATGCAAATACTTTGTCAAATATTGTAGGCAAATACAGTAGTAATCAAGTTTCCTTTGTTGCAGTGCCTTTTTATACTACAGTCTGGGACCATTTTGAAAATTTTGAAGCTAGAAGCTATTTTGGTCCAAAACAAACTATATTGTACTTATCAACATCTTCACTTCAGTCTGGAACTGAAATGAACTATATAAGGAACACAATTTTTATTTTATAATCAGTTGATCGTAGACTGCCGTGCAGAATACCCTTACCAGTTGAACTATGCAGTCTCTTACTGTTTACTGCCAGGGTATCAGGTAGGCTACTCTTCTGGCCTTGGATCGATCCAGGTGCAGTCTCTTAACTAGTACTAGACACAGTAGTCCAACCCTTCCCTACAGCCGTAGGTACAGCCCCTGTTACGCTGTGCTTAGTCAAAGACTGCGCACTAGTCTAGCTGCAAGAGTTGTACCCACACTACCAGGTCTTGCGTGACTGAACCCAATGTTTTTCCTAGGTTGTCACACATTCTTCGACGTGTGCTGAGCTGTTCGGTTGGACTTGCCTCCCAGCGTCTGCTGGATCAGCCGACCCTTTCCTTTGTTTCTCTGACTCAACAATTTTAACCCTATCATAGTAGTACTACCAAATCTTACCTCATTGTACACCTCATCAAGTAATATGTTTTTCTTTCCACGATTCCACATCTCATTGCTCTTGGCTATTCTCTCTGTAGTTCTAATAAGTTTCAGTAGCACTTCATCAGTGAAAGTGGAAGAACCACATTCTATCCCATTCTCTTTGTTTTCAGTGGCCAGATTGTCCACATGTTGTCTGTTATACATCCTGTAAATATTGTTCAAATTGTGGTTATACAGGGGGGGGAGGGGGGTATACAGCGTGTAACCACCTCAATTGTTCTGTTTCGAACCCTGCCTGTAAATATCGTTTGTATATCGTTGCAAATTTCGACGCTGTTTACGCACAATGCAAGGCATCAAGACCTGACAGGGTGAATGGAATGTGTATTTAAATTGCATATAAGTTGGCCGAGGGCCGACCTATGGTGTGGGTTAGGGTCCTACTTTCTTACATTGCTCTGAGTACAGTGCAGTGTTAGATCAGGTAGAAGAAGCCTGGAGAAGAGAGAAATCCAAAGAAGTATTTTACTCAAGATTTCATTTTTGTCAAATGATTTAGAAAAGTGTGGTACTTTACATATCAAATCTACTTCTGGCAAAAAGTCTGAGGGGTCACCAGACCATTGACCTAAAATAAATGTCATCAGTAGGGGTCTCTCAAGAGGTGGGTACATATGAAAGCTCTACAGAAACCAACTCAGACAGGTTTATACATTGTTACACATAGTAGAGTTAATCCCTTAACCAGCTCTCAGCCTTAAAATTGTGAGCTGTTTACCAGAGTTAGACAGTTTATATCTATAACCAGGTAAAGGGACATTCCGAAAGACAGTTTGAAACAGGACGCCTCACAACAGGACAGTTCTAAACCGGGCAGTTCGAACATATGTAGATTACATTTAGAAGAACAAAACTCACAGATGATTAATTCTAGTCAATTAATTTAATGAATAAATTAAAAAGAATAATATTAAAAACAAAAATTAGTTAAAATCTGGTGTTTGTGGTTAGGCGTTTCAAACTCTCTTTTTCAAACTCCCCGGTGTTGAACTGTCCAATTTCAAACAGTCGCACAATAACCACTATAACCACTATAACCACTATAATTGGATCTCTTTAAAACTGTACTATGTTTCACTCTTTCTCAATAGTGTTATCACCTAATGCCCCAATAGCTGCTTCAGTGAGTTGCACAACTTTGTGCTGTCTGCTGTAGTTATGCAGTTAATATCTCACATAGCATAACCTCCAAGATAGCCTATTATATATTGTATTATAAGTTCTCTTGGAGATTATGCAATGTATTCATTAGTTTAAATCTTTTTCAATATAGTATATGGTTATCAGAAGGCTTAATGCAAGCAACTTGTAACTTGTCTCATTGTTCTCAACAAGTTGCAAGCTGCTTGTGGTGCTCAATTTTAATTGCATGTTACATAACTATTCCAGTGCCTATGGAGATTGCTTTTCTAGGTTTATTGCATTATTGCATCATGTAGGCCTCACTAGTGTAACTTACTGTGACAGCTATTGGAACACTAGGTATGTTAAGCATCCTGATAATAAAACGATTGAGAAGAGCGAAACATAGTGGCCTACAGTTTCAAAGAGGTAGATAGGCCTATTATAGATATAAACTGACTAACTCAGGTAGACAGCTCACAATACTGTAATACATGTGGCAACCAGCCTTGAGGCATCGCTGCATGAAGGCCAAGGACATATTAATTTAGTCTATTGAGAAATACACCAAGATATGTTATAACACTATAGACACAATTGTAGACAAAGCTGTAAACGCAATTGTAATTTCAGCTGCAGATAACAGCATTAATGAAATTGTAGGCAGAGCCATAGATAAAAGTGTGGGCTATTAATAGCCACTGATGCCATCGTAGATAGAATTGTAGATAGAACCTTTGATGGAATAGCAGGTGCAAACTTATAAATTATTCAGCAGCAACAGTCTACAAAGTCAGTTAATATATTCATAGACATAATCAGAGGTTAGTGATGGAATAATTTGAAAATAAAATGGAATCGAGAAGAGAATTGTAGATTGAACCATAGATATAATTTTAGACGGAATTCATTATTCAGGACATACTCTAAAAGCAGATACTTCTTGCGAGTTTTAACTTTTGCAAATTGCTCCAAGATTACCAAACTCGTGAAACCTTGCTTCGCTAAAAATTTTTGCTTTTAGAGTAAGTACAATTATTTAGTAAATATGATTATGTCAATTTAAAACTTGAATTGCATGAAAAAGCTAATGATACAATATTGCTAGTATTATTTTGCTAACAACTTACATTTGTCCTTGAAGAGAAACAGCTACTCTAGGAGATCTTGAGCTGATGTTCAGTGTTGTGGGCACAGTATAGTAGAAGAGAAAAAGTGCTCCAAGGCCAACTGTACCAGCAAGCCCTATCTTGGACCACATTGTCATTTTGGAAGCTGCTATTGTTAGAAATAAAAACACTTATTCACACAAAAGTTCATGAAATATAATTGATAGGAAAACCTTGTTTTATACAACCTTGTACTTCAACGTAATACTATTACGTAATGTTTTCAATTAGCCATAATTCTAGTAAGCAAGTTTATAAAGCAATGCTAGAAATGAAAATTCTCAACATAATAACAGTAGTAACAGCTTGTCTATGTCTATGGCTATGTATATGTCTATGGTAACAGCTTGTGAAGCTTAATCACTAAGTCTATGGCTTCTAGCATAAAAGCTAAGCAATCAAATATAATTAATACTTTCACAACGCTAGTTGCTAGACTGATGCTCATTGAGCAGTAAATGATGTTAGAAAGTACAGTGTACTTGTTCAAACTCCAAGGGACCTCCATAAGTGGTTTGAAATAGGCCTGAGTTTGAATTGCAAGATCACTTCACTTAATTAAAACACATGTAGTGTTTAGCAGAGACCATGGTTTATAGTTTGAACTAACCAAGTTTTTGAATTATCCGAGCCTGAATTAAGCAAGTTCCATTATAATTATATCTCTATTACATATTCATCTAAAATTTTGCTAAGATCAGCTGCCCATAATTAAGAAAGCTGATTATTATTCTGTAATTTGTATTATGACAGTTTGCAGGTTCAACTTTTTGTGTGAATAAATATTTTTATTTTTAATAATAGCAGCTTCCAAAATGGCAATGTGGTTCAAGATAGGGATTGCTGGTACTGTTTGCCTTGGAGCACTGCTTCTCATCTACTATACTGTGCCAACAGCACAGAATATCAGCTCAAGATCTCCTAGAATAGCTGCCTCTCCTCTTTCCCCTCAAGGACAAATGTAGGTTCTTAATTAAATAATACTGGCAATTGTATCATTAATTTTTCTATACAATTAAAGTTTTAGTCTGACAAAATCATATTTACTAAACATAGATTTCCATGGTTGTTCGAAGCTCGTCATGACAATAAAATACTACAAATTGTACTTACATGTATGTCTTGAATTATGGGGTTTGTCTAAAACTATATCTATGGTTCAATCTACAATTCTCTTCTCAATTCCACTTGATTTTCAAGTTAATCCATCCCTAATCTGCGATTATGTCTATGAATACATTCTATGACTTGATAGACGGTTTCTTCTGAATAGTTGATAAGTTTACACTTGTTATTTTATCTACACTTTTATCAACAATATTGTATCTATGACACTGTCTACAATTCTATCTACAATTCTATTTACGACACTGTCTACAATTCTACATGTATCTATGACACTGTCTACAACTCTCTCTACGATGGTATCAGTGGCTATATCTACACTTTTATCCCCGGCTCTGCCTATGACTCTAGTTGTGCTGTTATTTGCAGTATTACATGTAAAATTACAATTATTGTGTTTACAGCTTTATTTGAGATTGTGTCTACAGTGTTATAATACATCTTAATGTATTGTAATGTCTTGCTATGGGTTGCTCACACCGGTGCCGATATTAGCACGGGTGTGGGAAGTGCTTGGTAGTGGTAGTGGGCTGCAAGTTGTACTTCTACCATTACATAAAGAGTAAACAGTGATGTGAGCTCTTATTAGTGTTGTAGAGGACGTAGGGCAATGCTTAGGCTCATTAAAGAGTCAAGGATCGGCGTAGGTCCGATGGTTTATACTCCTAGGAGTGTAGAAAGTATCAGTGTTGAACTGGGGACGTAGACCCGATGCATAGGCTCAGGGAAGAGTCAAGGATTGACTAAGGTCCGATGTTTGTACTCATCAAGAGTGTGGTAAGTTAGAGTCTTATACAAGTATGAGGACGAGCTCGGGTGCTAAAGGTCCAGAGGACCAAGGCTGGAGCTGCCTGCCTGCAAGAGTAAGACTTGTAGGTTTGAGGTAGAAGATGTTGCTTTATTAGAGTGCAATCAACAACTGACTAGCATAGAAAATTGTGCTGGCTTTTATACTAATCTAGTTTCTGGTAAAAAGCCCAATAAGGTATCTGGGACGATAAGGTATCGGCCCCGGAGATTGCGTAACAATATGGCTGAAAAGTGCCCGAGGTCCGAGCTTAAAAGGGTCGGCCATTTACAAAAAGGGCTTACAATCATGTGGGAAAGATTATATATAAAAACTATCACGATCCAAGATATCGGCCATTACTTGTAATAGGCAAAAAGACTTAGAATGAATTATATATAACAAGCACTTCGTGCTTGGTCTGCGACGCAAGCCTTACTGCATTAGTTGCTCACTTCGCTTGCGTGTAATGATGGCTTGTATTCATGTACTGTGGTCATGCATGTGCATGACCTCTGGTGGCGCAGGCATATTGCAATGATTCCATGAGGAGTTGCGCTTCCGTGCATTAAGAAGATACTCCAAGTAGATAGTCCGAGTTCCAACACTAATGTGTTGGGTGGGGTGGGTCGGTTACCCACCCCGCCCTTGGTCAGGTTTGAGGGCCTAAGGCTACGCCCCCCGGCAGCGATGCCTGGGGACCCGGTCCCAAGGTCCTAGCACCACCCGTGGCTGAGATCCTCACCGGCAGCATTGCAACATAATATATGAATCGTCCCAATTTTCGACCCCAAATCTGATTGGAGGATGGCAGACCGTAGACCGCAGACCACAGACCACAAACGTAGACCGGCTCGTCTTTGGTTTATATAGTATAGGAACTTTCGGAGGAAGTTCCGGTAAAAAGACGACGTAGTGTCGCCAAGAAATTTCGCAACAATATGGCCAACCCTAAATAGGTTGGGTTCAACAGAAGATGCTTAAAACCATCTAAATCATGTACAAAATCAATATCAGGAAATTCTGAGAGGTCGGGCCTCTTTACATGAGTATAAAAAGGACACAATTGCTCAGTAATGCACATTATAGGTATACAAGTGACAATCCACTACATATACAATTAGTACAAGCAAGTGTAATGCAATGTAAGTATATACAATTAGGGTCATGTAGCCGGGAGGCTATATTAGAGTTGTACGTGAACATTACAATATTGTAATGTTTTTGAGAGTGTGTTACATACGAGAGCCGAGGGCTGCAAGTAGTATGTGAAGGGCTTGGAAGGTGGTAGAGGCCGACCAAGTGTACCTTCTGCTCATTACATAAAAGAGTGAACAGTTATATGTGCTCTTTATAGGTGTATTGTAAGTTATATCAGATGTAGGCCGATGCCGAGACTCATTCGAGCTCAGGACCGACGTAGGTCATGTAGAGTTTATACTCCGAGGGAGTGCAGAGAAAGATTGTCTAGCCTTGAGATCTTAGGACCGACGCTAGGTTCATTTAGAACCCGGGATCGACCTAAGTCTAAGGGGTGGATAGAGATATGCTTAGCCTAGGATGAGGTGAACTCGAGCCGTACTGGATCAAGGGATCCTCCGGTGGAGTTACCCGCCTAAAGAGTAAGCCTCTGTAAGTTTGAGTTAGGAGATGTTGCTTTATTCAAGCGCAATCAACAACTGACTAAACATAACAAATGCACTGCCTTATATACTATAACAACTTCCGGCCAAAAGAGCCCAACATGGTATCGGCCGGCCGACATGGTATCGGCTCCGGAACTGATGCAAAACATGGATGGTTTGGCCCAATGTCGGCCACATAAAGGGTCGGCCTTGGCACAAAATGTGCTTACAATAAGGAGAAACATGTCATATATAATTATGAGCTTAATCTATAAAGGGTATGCTACATGGACGCACAACTTCTGCGAATATCGCCAGTTTAACAAACGGAAAACGTTGTTAGGTGCTACACAGAAGTTGCGTTTTTATTGTAAACAAAAGAAGTTGTCTACTCATTAATTTAACGGAAGGCAAGAGTAGATAAATCTAAAAAATTAATGTAGCCTGTGAACTTACAAAATGATAATTGGGGGTTGTGATACATTTACATTCAATCTCTTTAGGATTAGCCCCTCTATATCGTAGCTTAAATTGAAACCTCCACTATTTTAGCAATATATTGGAACACGCAGGTTGAAATATTTCTGCTCGGTGAAAACTAAGTTCAACTAAATGTTTACTATACGTAACGAGCACCTGAGGGGCTTGACTTGAATTAATTTATGGTTTAGGATGCACATGATAGCTTGACTGTTGATTTAATTTATTTACCTCGTGTTTATAATAAGGATTGGACTTCTCCCACAGTGCTGGTCTTTGGTTGGATTAATTTAAACAACATAGCTATACAGCTTTTGTCCATTTTGCAGTCAGTAGAATATAGCACAAATTTGAATGAAATTATTAAATTAATTTTAATGTATTCAATGGTTTTATTTTATTATCCTAAAAGCTAAACTCAACTGCTAGCACCTTGTCAAAGCATCTTAAGTTAGCTGTAGCCAATCAACACTCGATTCGCATTTTGTAACGTAAAAAATTTATATCATGCAATAAACATGCGATTTCGCAAAAGTTCAGCATCAGTAATCGCAAAACGCAAAATTTATGCGATTCGCATAAATTTTGCGTCCGTGTAGCATGCCCTTTAGGTCGGCCATGAAGTTACTATATAAATGGCAAAAAGACCCTATTAAATTACAACCAAGCAAGAGTAGACAATTACGAAGAGTATGTATAAATGTGGGAAAAACCAAGATGCAATATACATGTATGTGTAATCCCAAAGCTTGATTGCTAGTATATGTACATATATATAAGACATGCAGTGTACAAGTATAATAATGAATGCATGAATGGGTATGAATACAATAAGATGTCATGCAAGAATAATGTCAGCTATGATAATGTCTGTGTGGCTAGCCTGGGGAACCATAACCACGGAGGCTGTTTCACCACAATATTCTTTATTTTTTTATTCCAAGGCTAATGGCTACATTCTGTTATGCACTTTGCAATGGCCATGTGAAATGTTAAAGACTCTTTGAGACAGACCGGAAAACTTCAGGAGTACTGGCAGTTAGTTTTTCTTGTGCCTCCTGAATCCAAAGCATTATGATCTATCCCGAATGTCCAAACTAAGGCTAGAATTTCAAAACTCAAATAGTGAATGGGAATTTTTTTTAAAAACGCAGCTTGTTCCACAATGTGTTCTCATTGTTGAAACACATTGGAATATTCTACTATTTTTTCCAACATTATATTCCACTAGAAAACTAAAATAAGATAGGATAGTTTCTTCAAACATTGATTAAATTAAACATATCTGTACAACCTTCTTCTTTGCAATTCCAGAAAGTTTTACATCAAAACAGAATTCCGAATAGTGATATTGTTCTTGCAAGGAAACTTTTTTATAAGAAGACAGAAACTTGCTTGCTCAACTTTAAAAATAGCCTAACCCTGGCAGAGGCTTGAACTTGAGGGTTGAATAGCCCGGTAAAGGGACATTTCGAAAAACACGGTTTGAAACAGGACGTTTCACAACTGGACAGTTCAAAAAATGACAGTTTGCAACTGGGTAGATTACATTTAGAAAAACACAACTTGCACATAACTAATTTTAATTAATTAATTAAATAAAAAAAATATTAAAAATAAAAATGAGTTGAAATCTGGTGGTTGGGGTTTGAGGTTAGGTGTTTCGAACTGTCCGGTGTTGAACTTTCGAAACTTCCTGTTTCGAACTGTCTTTGTCGAACAGTCACACATTTGACTAGCCCAGTGAGTGGACACATAAACCACTCCACTAGTTCAGCTTCCTAGGTATTGCTGTTTTATAAAAGTGACCAGCTTTAGACATTGCAGCACAGGTTACCAGTTTTTGTAGAATATTTTTTGTGTCTGCTTGCTTGGGTAAATTCTGCTCTACCTTTGATGACAAGATCTTTCTTTGTTTTAGGCTATTTTGAAACTACAGACTGTAGTGATGTCCCAGAATTCCATACGCTAATAACTTCGGTGTTCAGCTTTGTGAAGTATGAAAGTAAATATCACAAGTATATACCAGTTATATTCTATGATGTAAACAGACTTTACCCACATGTGATGGTAGCGGCTGCTGTACCAAACAGTTTTACGTTAGAAGAACAAAACTTTAAACAGACAACTATCACTCGATTAAAGAAAAGGTACATTCAAATATTGCTGATGGTATTTTACAATACGTTGAATACATTTACTCATCATATAATTCACCATCTGCCTATCTGAATGCATTGATTTACTTATGTATATACAAGTTATCTCTGATCATTTATATACAACTATTACATCATTATTATTCAATTCTTGAACGGCTTTTTGTAGTTTCAATAATAATAATATCTGTGGTGCCAAACACAATTTTTTAGCGTGGTTGCCCAATAGCAGAGCTAGTCGAGGGGCCACCATGGCTCTTAAAGTCAAATATTATTATAGTTTGATATGGCACAGAGAGAAAACCTTCTTTGAGATGAAAACCTCTAGGTCGTTGGCGGGAGAGTTTTGTCTGTCTCCTGTAACCGAAGTTCATGGTCGTTGTCTTTTTACTATGAAAGAGAGTGCAAATTGTTATACTATACAGTTACTATTATATCTTCATACACTACACATCCTTATATTAAGTACAATTTTACGGCCACTAGAATATTCTGGAGTGGTGCTGAATAGTTAGGATGGTTAAACACAAGTTGAGGCAGGTTAGGTAACCATCTGTTACATTGCTGAAGATGTCGGTGGTTGTAACTAGGACTTGGGTCATCGGTGACAACCACAACAATATTCATAATAGTTATGTAAGAATATGAAAAGAAGAAATCTGAGAACTAATGGGAAAATTTGGGCATCGCATAAAAACAAGGTCTAGTTTGCTGTTTCATACAGTCATCCGGTATTTTCTTTGGAAATGAAAGTTAATGTAAAACTATGAATAATAGAAGAATAGGTTGGCATTGAGAAACATATTGATACATTGCCCCGAAGAATATTAATGATGCTGAACACACTACGAAATATTCTGTTTACAGCATTAAACGCCGGAATAGAATTATATGTTATGCAATGTGAACTGTGAATCAAATACTAATTACATGTAGAATATACATGTATATGCGATATTGCTAAAATAGAAAATGTAAGACAATGGCAGAGTTCTCTTCCCCTTCCCTCAGACAAGGGTAGATACTTCCACAGTTCATTTTGATAGCATTATGGGATAATGCTGTAACCCACAGTACGCTGAGATACATGCTGTATTGAAATACATAATAATGCTTTTGTTCAGCTTCATAGAAAGTTAGAAAGTTATATATTTTGCAAGCTGCTGATTAGCAGTGTCTAGACTGTTGGTTCTTCCAGCATAAGATTTCCATCAGGAATAAACTGATCCAGACATGAGTGATGACCAGGTTTGGGACACTTACTGAATTTTTTAGCCGCTTCACTGTAGAACTTTGCAGAATTCTGTGAGTTTTTGTCCGTATCTCTATGTCTCCAGTGCTCGGCATGTTGATACATCTCATGGCCATAACTGCAGCAGGAAGTAAACTATCATTGGATACTTAGTCTCAAGTAACAATATTATGTTCAGGGTGCTTAATGATTGCTGTCAAAAACACGATGTTGTGATTACAATTGTTTCTATACCTAGTAAACTTTACCAGTACTCGCATAGCTTCTTTTTTCGAAAACTTGCAAAATGTAGATGCATGCAGGCAATTTCAGTTATCAAGCCATGCTATTTAGCAAACCCCTGTAGTATGGTTCTTGGATAACAGAGTAAAACACTTAATTTCCCTACGTCGTTCCACTATGGAGGCTGTCTCAATTTAGACGTAATGTGTAAATCTAAATAAGTTACATTTATATTTGGACTTGGGGGCATAATATTCATTTAGAAAAGAAAGACAAAGTTAACTTAGTTTCAATGTATAGAAGGTGCACCCTGAGCCATTTAATCCTTCTCTATACAAAGACTTACAGGGCTGTAGCGACAAGCACACAAAAACAAAGCCACATTAACACAAATTACAGAACAGTTCGCCGAACTTTCATACAGAATAAACATAATACTTTATGCATGGTGTTGCAGCTTTCCACAGCTGCCTCTTGGCAACTACAATGTACATTCAGCTTATATCTGCTAAGATCCATAAAAATAATAAATCAACTCCACTACCTACCACTGAGTGCCTATACATTGTACATAGATGGATCTTAGAGATATGAAATATTAAATTGGGCTAATTGAAGCAAATAGTCACTGGTCTGCGTGCAGAGGCCAGGAAGTTGTACAACTCGCATGTACACTGTAAATGTATAGCATGTCTGCTATAAGTGCATATATTTTTAACCTCACACAGAGATTAGTATTTACCTATTCCGAGCTTCTAATCCTGGATTTGTAGAACTCTGTAGCAGTCTTCCATTAAACTCTATCAGAGTTGGGGTTATCCCATCCTTCTGAGGAGTCCTAAGAACATCTTCATTGACTTCGACAAACCAAGTGCCATCATGGATGTAGTAGAGTCCACGACCATCTGAACTCTAAATAAAGTCACAATTGAAATGATAATATGATACTCATGCAAGGGGACTTCAAGGGCTCTCTGTTCTATTCTATAAGTCTTACTGTTCATCCAAAGCATTGAGGAAAGTTTCGACTTTTGCTAGATTACATGTATATAGTCACCTTTTGAGCACATGTCACAAAATGCATTAGATAAAATGGCTGATTATAAAAAAATTTTACGGGAATAATTTCAATATAGATCATTATAACACTCTATCAGACATTAACTGTTTTGATACCCTTTTACATACCCAACTATAGCCTTGCTTTTGAATCAATGACTTCAGTTTCTCAAAGGCAGTGATGTTATGGTAATCTAAATGAAGATCAGCATCTACTGTCTCCCAGGGTAAAACATTGTTAAACTTAACGGCTCCGAGCAATGTTCCAGACTCCACTTCACATATAAGCTTTGCATCCTGAATGCAGATAAAATATACATGGAATATCTGTATGTGACTGCTATATGTTTCCACTTCATTTTTCAACTACCGTGTGTCCTGCCATTTGAAATAACAACCTTCATATTTCTACTAACATAGTAAATTGTGCACTCGATTGTACAATTCCTGTATCATACTTTGCACCCTATTTTATTTAATCAAAATTCTAGATTTACATGCAGTAACTGGAGGGAAGATTAAATGATTTAGAATTTCAACTTCTGTTAAATGTGGCAAGTAGTTTATGACACATTCTCAGAAAAAATCTTACAACTTTAAACAGCATAGAAACAAGAAAAAACTTTGCAATATAGACCTGAATCCAAAAAGCAAGGAGTTTCCATGTAATTCTTTATTGATCATAAGAATACTTACCTTGCATACTTTCATTATAGTATGTATCGTATCTGCCAGTACGTTTAAACAGCATCGCGGTACAAACAAACCCTTGGGTTTAAGGTATCCTTTACAAGTCTTATTTGCCTCTGTGCAGTTGAAGTTGAAAACTTTTTTATTGAAGGAATGAACATGCTCAACCTGGATATATACATCATAAACTTGAGTTGCAAGATATACAATATATTATAATGCTTTAAAATTAAAATTAAAAAATTACTGTAATTAGATCAACTTCAAGATAACTCATTGATTATTTCTAAGTGGCTGCGACAAAATAGACAATATGAGCAGGTGAGAATAATACCTCAAGTGCTCTAGTCAGTCCTAGCCAGTCATCTTTGCTAATATTTACTTGACTCTCATCCGTCACAAACGACATGGAATCCGGGCATGTACCCACAGTCTTTTCTAAACTTTTGAGTTTGAGGAACCACATGGCAAACGAACTAGTAGCAGACATATTTGCTGGAAGAGGGTGCTGAAAATATATTATTCACTAATTTTTCAAGAGTCACACATAAATCAACGTAGAAAGAGGGAGAGATATACAAAGTCTAAGTATGTTTACAGTATGTTAGCAACGAGTATAGAGATCAAACATAATTTCAAGGAGTCAGAATTACTGGTTGTAGTCTTTTTTCACCCGTGAGAGTTTGGCTCTTTCATACAGAGACTCTCTCTGGTTGCTCACAGATGAGAGCGAGGCATGTGCACTTGATTAAACTGTAATCGGCATCACAGGTCTTTAGCTATGTGAAATAATTCCTTTGGCTTACTTTTTCCATAAACTCTGACTTAGCTACGAAAGGCCCATTAACGTGATCACAGAATAGACATTCCTCCTTAGATCTATGATATCCATGTTTGTACACCAACATGTAATTTGATAGACCAGATTGGAAGCACCCGTTCGTCCACTGTAACAGTGTTAGTCAACGCATGATTTATTGTTTACACCTCACACCAAGGGAAACCATAAAAGAACGAAAACCCTAAACTACTACTGGCTGACTACTGGACAAGGCAGCTCATTCAGCTCAAAACTATATGCCATTGACATAATATATCTGACAAGTTTAAAAATTTTGCTTTAGGTAACACATTAGCAATCTATTAATCGAGGAAATGGTCAGTGTGCTCCCGATGAATTTAAGTTTCAAGTTCAGAAAAGTTCTTTGTTTTTAGCCCCTATTATTTTGAGGCAGTTTAGCAGAGGCCTCTTTCTCCAGGCATTTTGAAAACTAATGCCTTTACAGATATGAGAGATCGCATTTCTGAGGTTGGGAACGCTGTTCTGGTGTGAAGGTTTTACACTTCCAGATGTGATAGTTATCTTACCTCCCCAGATGTGAGAGTTCTGTAAGCACCAGAAACCACAGAAGCTTCTAGATTATTAATCTCTCTAACTAGTCTCTCCAATCTAACATGCCACATCATCCTTATAACATTTCTCCCGATGTAGACATACTGTAATGGTTTCTGTGATTTGGTGCGGTCGTCCTTGGACGACTATCGACCCAGAAATGAAGTGCCTATGAGTGGTAATAGGACTTCGCATTACATGAAAGATCGAGCGGTCTCAGTAGCCCAAATACTACCAAAGACGACCCATCTGATCTCAAGTCCGACCTTCAGACTATACAGTGAAAGAGAGTAGTTCAACCTAGTAGGCGGTTCGCAAAGCGAATGACCTAGTAAAAGGAAGAGAAAGTCCCTGTATCAAGTATAGATGTGTCTTTATTGAAAGCCAAGTGTAGACTGAGACAATGAACAGTAAAACAGTGCCCTTTATATAGTATAAGGACTTCCGGCCGACGTGACGTCGGGAAAAGACGACGTGTGGTCGTCCGGAAGTTGCGCAACAAGATGGCCGCCGGAAGCCCGACGGCCGACCCAAAATAGGTCGGGTTCTACAAAAGTTGCTTATAATGGTCCAATTCATGTACAAAATGAATATCAAAGGATTCTGAGAGGTCGGGCCTCTGTACATGGGTATAAAAGGCATAAAAAGGACTTAGTAACATTCATGTGACTATGTACAACAACATATAGTAAGATACATGAATAAGGAATGAGCATAAACACATGGAGACATGTATATAGACGGTAATTAAGTACTTTGAACATGCAATGCAGTTAAAGGTAAGTATACGAGCACTAATTGTGAGAATGTTAGTGTCAGGTGAGTAGCGCCGTAACAACTACTAGGCACTTAGGGTGCGGTGGAGCTTCGTCCGGGAGTTGGGGTCGTATACAAATGTCCTGTACCATCACAATACTTTGTGGTTACTCTAGATATTAGTTTGTTCCATACATCTGGTTCAGGATTACTAAAAACAATTGAAATTGAATTAATGGGGCACTTGTTTGTACAACGTGGAGAGGTAAGTAAATCAACACATTTAGATGGTGAATTGTAAGATGGGTAAATGTACAATATATTCTAAAATACTACGAGCAACATTTGAATATACCTGTTCTTCATTCGAGTGATGGTTGTCTGTTTAAAGTTTTGTTCTCCTAATGTCAGATTATCTGGTACAGCAGCTACTATCCTGACACCTGGATACTGTCTGTTCACATCGTGGAATATATCTGGTATGTACTTTAAATATTTGCTGTCATAATTCACAAAGTTGAACACCAAAGTGATCAGAGTGTGGAACTCTGGAACACCGGTGCAGTTCGTCATTTCAAAATGGCCTAAAACAAAGAAAGATCTCGCCATCAAAGGAAGAACATACAATGTGGTTAATCAAAGCAGGCAGACACAAAGAAATATTATATAAAAGCTGCTAACCTGTGCTGCAATGTCTAAAACTGAGCTGTTTTATAGAACGGTAACACTGTGGTGTTCCAGCTCACTTAGCCTGCAACTGCATTGACTATGCTCAAATACTTATGTTTGTACAATTCAGTTATTATGCATGACTCCTATTACGTGCTTATTATATACTTATCATTGTCAATAACCGCCTGCCTAACGTGCATTATTGTTCTTATTCAACCAATCAGGTCTCTGTACTTGTCTGTGACTAATTATATTATTATTTGCAAGTATACTTATTATCTGATTTCCTTCAATGTATTTTTGCCTATTGTAATTGATGGCCGATGTCATGGATATTTCTCATATTAATAGATAATCCATTTCTCACCATTGTAAGCACTTTTTGTGCATGGCTGACTTTTTTATGGTCGGACCTTGGGCATTTTTCAGCCATCTTGTTACGCAATTTCCAAGGACGATACCTTATTGTACAGCCCGGCCCCCTGCCGGCCTTTTTGCTGGAAGTTCGAATCACATAAAAGTCAGCACATTTTCTATGCTAAATCAGTTGTTGATTGTGCTTCAATAAAGCAACATCTCCTAACTCAACCTACAGAGTCTTACTCTTGTAGGCAGGCAGCTCCAGCCTTGGTCCTTGGACCTTTAGCGCCTGAGCTCGCCCTCATACTCGTATAAGTCTCTTACTACACTCCTTGATGAGTATAAACATCGGACCTTAGTCGATCCTTGACTCTTAAATGAGCCCAAGCATCGGCTTGCATCTCCTCTTCAACATGGACACTTTCTACACTCCTACGGAGTCTAAACCATCGGACCTACATGTACGTCGACCCTTGACTCTTTAATGAGTCTAAGCATCGGCCTACGTCCTCTACAATAACTACAAGAGCTTACATAACTGTTCACTTTTTATGTAATATTGGGAAGTTTACCTTGGCAGCCCACTACCACTACCAAGCGCTTCCCACACTCGTGCTAACATCGGCACCCGTGTGAAACCCATACACAAAAACACTACAATACTAAGGAAGTTAAACTGGTTATAAATGTGTCTCCTCACTGGGCTTGTCAACCCTCAAGTTCAAACCTCTGTCAGGGTTAGGCTATTTTTAAAGTTGAGCAAACAAGTTTCTGTCTTCTCATAAAAAAGTTTCCTTGTACGAACAATATCACTATTCGGAATTTTGTTTTGATGTAAAATTTTCTGCAATTGCAAAGAGGATGGTTGTGCAGATATGCTCAATTTAATTCATGTTTGAACAAACTATACTATGTCATTTTAATTTTCTAGTGTAATCTAATCTTGGAACAAAACAGCAGAATATTCCAATGTGTTTCAAGAATAAGAACAAATTTTGGAACAAGCTGCGCTCTTATAAAACTTTCCATTCACACTTTGAGTTCTGAAATTCTAGCCTTAGTTTGGACATTCCGAGTAGACCATAGTGCTTTGGATTCAGGAAGCACAAAAAAAACTAACTGCCAGCACCCCCGAAGTGCTCCTCTCCTGATTTCTCATGTTTGCTCAAAAGAGTATTTAACATTTGCATGGTGATACAAAGTGCATAATGTAACGGTAGCCATTAGCCTTTGAGTCAAAGGGATAAAGAGTATTACCTCTTCGGTTGTAGGGACGCATTGGATCTGTCCTGGAGACTTCAATGCCTATAAATATCTCATCGCACACATCTGGGTCTCTCTTCTTCACAGCATGAGTTGAGTTATCTAGTCTCTCTAATTGGCTTCGATGACTGTGATTGGCAACCAGCTCCCATAGCTACAGAAAAATTGTCTGCATATAGTACGGTTTCACACGTTATGTATATTATTCAGTCTTCTACACCCTTTGAGGATGTCAAATCTATGTAGAAGCTTAAGGAAACAGTACTAGTTCATTTATTTTGACAGCTCAATTATTTTTCAACACTGTATGTGTTAGAAATAAAAAAGATGTCAAATAGCTTACTAAATACCGGTTTTTTTAAATTATACTCTACATTCAGAAGTATATGAAGGGATATACATGTAAATGGACTTTAGGTAGGTTTACCCCAGCTTTGAGAGAGTTAACAAATTAAATCATTATTTAAAGACAATAAAAAAACTTTTCAAATCATTACTAGGTCTGATTTTACCGCCTGGAATATTGTCGACAAGCAGTAAGCAAGTTTCATATGATGCAGTGCCTTTTTATACTACTATGAGACCACCTTGTACATCTTGTAACTCGAACTCTTTTTGATCGAAGACAAACAACTATGTTATTGTACCAATTAACCTTTTGACCTCTGTCTGGAACTCAAATAAACTATACAAAGAGCACAATTCTGCATTCATAATCAGTTGAACACAATTCTGCATTCATAGTCAGTTGGTCGTAGATCGTCTCATAGGGTACTCTTACTAGTTGAATATGGAGTCTCTTACTGTTTACTGCCAGGGTATCAGGTGCTCTCCCTGGCCTTGGGGCTTATCATGTACAGGCTCATGACTAGTACTAGGACCCAGCACTCTAATCTGTCCCTAGGGTCATAGGTACCGTTTCTGCTATGCTGCGCTGAGTCAAAGACTCCACACTAGTCTAGCTGCAAGAGTTGTACTCACACTACCGGGTGTTGAGTGACTGATTTCTACGGTATACCGAGATCATCACACGTTACCCATTGTGTGTTCTGCTGCTTGGTTGGAGTCACCCCCTAGCTTCTGCCCTCCAACTTTGTGCTTTTAGGAAATTTTCTCTATACAAACTCCCATCTACATGTTCAAAATATACAATGTACAACTGAAAATTTCTATAGGTTGAAGTTAGATGGGCTGAAAATTACCAAAATCTACCAAGCTGTCACTAACTGGCTGCTGCTTTGTTACTCTAGCCTGTATGTTGCACGGCTGTGCCTCAACAACCTAGCTAGACACAACAATATTATAGCCTATGATAGTGCGATCATATCTCACCTCATTGTACACCTCATCAAGTAATGTGTTTCTCTTTCCACGATTCCACATTTCACTGCTCTTGGCTATTATCTCTGTGGTTCTAATAAGTTTCAATAATACTTCATCAGTGAAAGTGGAAGAACCACACTCTACCCCATTCTCCTTGTTTTCAGTGGACAGGTTATCCACAGGTTGTCTGTTATACCTGTAAATATTGTTTGTATATTGTTGTAAATTTTGGCAATGGGTGCACACAATGCAATGTACCAAGACGGAACAGGCTGAATGGAATGTGTATCTAACTTGGATTTTATAAATTCATATGGCGTCGCAGAAGGTTGACTTATGGTCTGACTGTGTTATGGCTACGTATCCTTATAATATAAGTGTCTTACTCAAGATTTGATTTCCACCAACTGACGTAGCAAAATACGGCACAATATAAATCAAATCTACTTCTGCCGGAAGGTCTGAGGATTCAATGGGCCGCCGGCCTACATTAAGTGCTCATACACCATCAGGAGGGGTCTCTCACAGGGTCAGGTACACATGAAAACCCTACAGAAACTATTACAGACAGGTTTATGCATTATTACACAAATCAGAGTTAATCCCTTAACCAGCTCTCAGCCTTAAAATTGTGAGCGTCTACTTTACCTTGAATCGAGCCCCAAAGCGCCTAAACTAGCATTGACCATATTTATGAGACTCGTGTCTAAGCAATAACTCAGACCATATGGGTCTTACACACGACATAGTCAATAACCTACCATACAATCACTGCTCAATTTTTACGTAATAGGAAGCAGGTCTAGCCATCCACTCCTAGACCCTTCTGGCACCCGTACTATCATTGGTACTCGTGCGTCGCATTGAAATATAACGATGTCAATGTTTATAAAGGTTTTTATCCTCGGTTCACTACGCCATAGTATGAGGAGCTGTTTGTAAAAATATGCAACATGTAGGCATCATTAGTGTCACTTACTGTAGCAGCTATTTGGTCATTGATAATAACACTATTGAGAAGAGTGAAACATGTATAGTTTTAAAGAGATCTATTCCTAGATAGATATAAACTGTCTAACTAGGCTAGACAGCTCACACTTTTGTAACACCTCTGTGGCAACCAACCATGAGTCATTGCTACATGGAGGACATACTGCTCAACCTATTCAGAAATACACCAAGATATGTTTTGCCACTGCAGACACAATTGTGGATAAAATTGTAAACACAATTGTAATTTTAATGCTGCAGATAACAGCACAAATGGGATTGTAGATAGAGCTGTGGATCAAAGTTTAGATGGAGCCACTGATACCACCACAGATAGAATTGCAGACAGAATCATCTAGATACCATATGGTAGATAGTCACAAATTAAGTATAATCATAACCGTATGCAGAGCTGTAGACATAATTGTAGATAGAACTGTAGGCACAATTGTAGATAGTTTTGTAGACACAATTGTATGTAGAACTGTAGATGCAATTGTTTATAGACCTGTAGACACAATTGTGGATATACCTGTAGATGCGATTGCACACAGAACTGTAGGCACAATTGTAGATAGAACTGTAGATTCAATTGTAGATAGAATAGTTGCCACAATTGTAGATAGAATTGTATACACAATTGTATATAGAACTGTAGATGCGATTGCATATAGAACTGTAGACACAATTGTATATAGAACGGTAAACAAAATTGTAGATAGAACTCTAGATGCAATTGTAGATAGAATGGTAGCCACAATTGTAGATAGAACTGCAGCTAAAATCACAATTGTAGTAATTGATGACAGATATTACCGTAGATAGAATTGTAGACAGTGCTTTAGATGGATTTGTAGAAAGAATCATAGATAGAATTGTAAATCAAACTTTTGATAGAAGAGCAGGTGCAAACTTATAAATTATTCGGCAGAAACAGCGTATGAAATCATATACTGTACTCGTAGACATAGTCACAAATTAGTGATGGATTAAATTGAAAATAAAATTGAATTATGGCATTGAAAATGAAATGGAATTGGGAATGGAATTGTAGATTGAATCATACATATAATTTTAGAAAAATCCATAATTCCAAACATAAGTACAATTTGCAGTTTTTTACAGTCATGACGAGCTTTGAACAACCAAGGAAATCCATGTTTAGTAAACATGGTTATGCCAATTTAAAATTTTGTACTATGGGAAAAGTAATGATACAATATTATCAGTATTATTTTATTAGAAACTTACATTTGTCCTTGAGGCGAGACAGCTACTCCAGAAGATCTTGAACTGGTATTCAGTGCTGTTGGCGCAGTATAATAGAGGAGAAGTAGTGCTACAAGGCAAACTATACCCCCAAGCCTGATTCTCAGCCACATCGTCATTTTGGAAGCTGCTACTGCTACATGTAGAAATAACAATACTTATTCACACAAATAGTTGACGGAATATACAGTAATTGATATAGAAACCTTGTTTTATTCAGCCTTGTACTTAAACCTTGTACTTGAATTATTCAGTAATGTTTTCAATTAGCAATTTTTCTCAATTAGCAATTTTTCTCATAAGCACATTTATAGAGCAATCACTGCTATGAATGAAGAGTCTCAACATAACTAATTACCAGGGCTCTCAAGTTGCTCAGTCAAAAGATCCGAGCAAATGTACAATGAACTGCAGTGTAAGCAGTGTACCAGTATTACTCTGCTAGCAATTGGTCAGATATATAAATAAAGCTGTTGGTCACCTACATGTACATATCTATTGCTCTAGGAGTTAGCCTAAGTAATTTATCACAGCCTAATAATCCCAGTACATACATGTACTTCAGGCCTTGCCCTTGGAAAGTAATGGAATATGTAGTTTTTTCCTAAGCAACTCACAAGCTATGAGATAAACTGAAGATTAATTTGGAGATTGTAAAGCATTTCAATTCAAAACATAGCTAATGTGAGGAAATCTCCCAAAATCCGAGCAGATCATCAATAATGGAAAACTTCCCAAGCTCTCCGAGCAAGCACTCAAAATCCAAACTGCTCGGGGAAAATCCGAGAGCTTGAGAGCCTTGCATATAACAGCAGTAACAGCTTGTAAAGTTTAATCACCAAGTCTATGGATGAATTTGCAACTGTTCGAAAAAGACAGTTCAAAACAGAACGTTTCAAAACCAGACAGTTCAACACTGGACAGCTCGAAACCCCTAACCCCAGCCCCCAGATTTTAACTAATTTTAATATTATATTTTTTATTTAAATAATTAAATAAATTAATTAAAATTAATTATCTGAGGGTGTGTTCTTCTAAATGTAATCTATGCCGTTTCGAACTGTCCCGTTTTGAACTGTCTGGTTGGGAAATGTCCTGCTTCGAACTGTCATTTTCGAAATGTCCTTTTGCCTCTATGGATAATTGTAAAAGCTAACCAATCAGATAAATTTGATCCTCAATTGGTAAAGCAACATCTTTTCATAACACTAGTGAATAAATAATGCTGCATATGGTGCGAGTGTGAGTTGTCTGATGCTCATAGGGCAGTAAATGATGTTAGAGAGTACATCTCCATGATTAAGCACGCCCATTCAACATTAATCAATCACTCAATCTGCTAAAATCAGCTGCCCGTAATTAAGAAAGATAATTAGTATAGTTTGTATATGATTAAGACATAGTTTGCAGGATGGTGTCACCATTAGTAGGATAAGTATAACTGTCTCCACTTCACACAAAAATTGAAACAATGGCTCTTATAAAAAAATAATTGGCTACAACTACATTGATTAAATAATTCAATTCAATGTACATAATTATATATAAGCATTTTAGCTGCATAGCTTGCTGCTCTTTCATGACTTAGAGAAACACTGCTTATATAAACCCTTTAGCCGGAGCAATGGCAGCTTTGCGAGTATGCATTGGCTTATGTGAATGTGAGACTGTTCATAAAAGGCAGTTCGAAGCAGGACGTTCCGAAACAGGCCAGATTAAAACTAAACAGTTAGAAAACATCATAACAGTCAATAACAAATAGTCCTAGTCTTGCCCTTAGCATTCTATGTTTAGGCTAAGCTAATACTATAGTCAGCGTTTACCTGGTTGGTATTGTACTTGAGCTTGTAGCCTACTATTCTCCCTAGTAATATCAAGGATTTTGTTATCGATATCAAAAGACTGTTTTTTGGTATAAGTATCGTCACAGCCTGGTGTTCAGGCTGCTCAAGCCTCTGTAGTATACACAATGCATAGAACTTGATTCGAGTATTCTGGTATAGTTCTCATGTTTTATCAAGTTAGTAAAAGTTACTACAAGTCAAATTACTATTCAATTGTTTGTTTAGCTCACCCGGCTTCTTTTAGAGTTTTTGGGCTATTATTTAGTTTTGGTCAAATATCGTAACGAAATAATCATGATGGAAAATAAAATAAAAATAAAAATGTTACTGGTGAGTGTTTTTTGTATAAAATTTGTTAGAGTTTCACTAATTTCTATTATGAGTATCTCTATCACAACAGAAAATTTGAGTCATTGAACATTTTAAAGCTATTATGTGCAAGTCTTTAGAGATTGCAAGAGTCTTTAGAGATTGCCATAATTAAATCATTATTCAAGTCGCGAGATTTTTATAGCGAAATAAATTCTTGATTTGGCTTTTCCCCGTGTTAACCTTGACTGTAACCAACAGTTTCGTTTCTGTCTTTAGCTCATCCTAGTCTAGGTATTCTAACGACAGTAATATCAGATGGAGTTATCTTCTTTTAGTCTCACGTCATTTATTTCTCACGTCACACTCACATTTTTTACCACTATCGGTGCTTCCGTTTCCTATTAATACCATATCCTACTTGTCAAATCCTAAAAGCAATCAAATTTCTGCAATTTTCGTATGTAATACTTTTATGTAGAATACTATTTTGAATAAACTCTGACTATAGTGTAAAATAAGTGTTATAACTTTATTTCACCAAAATCTGGTCAATGATTTGATGTTAAGTGAAGCTAAGTTTTGTTGGGACTTCTTGCGGTGAATACTATGCGAAATATAAATGTATAGAACATGTGTTTAGTATGAGATATATGTATAGAATGCAGAACGTGTAATGTAATAGATGTATGGCTAATATGAGTTTTTATTTGGTTTTGGATTTTATGTCTGTAGTATAAGTAGACAATTTTGCGCCGTCTATTGTGACGGGAGATATATATAAATATACTTTTTTTTTATGAATAGGACAAAAGTTACTCGGTGGTTTGAGTCACAAGTCTGCAATATTGCCAACCGACAATATGGTGTTATAATTTCGAACGAAAGAGAGGATAAATTTCTGCTTTTAGGTTAACTCAAGCGGAGATCAATTACAGTGACCCACGTATGTCACACTAGCTATTATCAAATGTTAGGGGAAGAAAACTTCAAGTTGCCAGAATAAATTGTGCATGTACTTGCAATAAATGTTGTCCAATGCGAATAATTACCTTAAGAGTGTTGGAATGTAATGTGTGTGTAATTGTATGGTTCCATGTTAGGTGTAATGGAATGGTAGCACTCTAGACTGAATACCTGACAAAGTGTAGTTATTTATTATACTAGGAAACAAAACTGGCTCCTTCTACTCGGAAGAAAGTAAGTTATTCTACATGTGTTTCATAAGTCTATTTCATATCAAAGATTTAATATAACAAACCGAAAACTTATAATAATTGGTATCAACACTAAATTAGACAAAACCATGCTGTTGTTGCAGCCGGTATCTAGCGTCTGATATACAGTGTAAACTCACCTCGTTAGGAGAATCAGATGTAAAAGGTAAGTGTGTTTATTAAATATAAAGTGTAACGTTGAAATCAATTTATTAAATCTATTTATTGCTAACAAAACAGAATTCCTCTCTCAGAAAATAGAACAATTATCACAAAAATGATCGTATGTGTCCGTGCTGTATGATCAAGAAGTCAAAGGAGAGAGAGGGAGAGATATACTTTCACTCAAAAAAGAGTGACACACTACGCAAGAGAATCAATGTCCAATAATATTTATTGTGTTGTATTGCTGTCTGCACTGTCGAGCGTCGGAGTTGATATTAGGTTGGCTCCGGATCGTATCATATGGTGGCAGCTGGTAAATTGTGCTCTTGTTGGCTAGGTGTTGACTGTAGCAATCATTAATCATGATGAAAGTATGTACTATGTAGGCTTACATAGATACTGTAGCTGCTATGCATAGTCAGTGGATCCAGATCTGAAATATACAATTTAAATTTCGATATCATGTATTAGGTTCTCAGTCTATTTGCAGGGCTATGAGTTATAGATAATTTAACTTTCAAAGTCAATTGTTGTTGGCTTGTCAAGTGCCAGTGCTTGTATCTACATGTACATGTGTGCGTAGGCCTATGTTCATGTATGCTGTATGTAACACAAGAAATATTAACAAGTGATAAGATCATGTCAGCCTCTCAGATTTACATGCTGCATATTCCCTTTTGTTTAAAACTAGATGTGAATCAATGGAGTGTAGAAATTCTATGGGTAATCACCAAGTTATATGTGTATTGCTATGTGGTCTTGTAAAAGCCCTACAAATAGACAGTTGAAATAAAGTCATATAGAAATAAGACTTGTTTCAAATAACTGGTATACATGTGAGTGCATTAGATATTATATAAATGTTTTGTTGTTGGTATACGCATGTACACTAACAATATTTGTATAGTCTGCGTGTGCGATACACGCGCACAATTTCTAGATGTAAACAGTTGAATGTATCTTACCGTTTAGTTGTAGCCTACATGCTATGTATAGACTACATTCATTGAAGGAAGTGTGAAATATATATATATTCCTTGTACCTTAAAATACTCATTATACATGCAAAACAACGTACATAAATTATAATATTGTAATCAATTCAAGTGGGCAGCTATCAATCATTTCCACATGTGCCTTCCAAATTCTTCTGTTCTGGAACAATTCATCTGGCAACATCTCTGCTTTTTGGCTTCACCTTGAGGTGTCACTTTGCGGTGTCACTTTGGATTGGTTCTGCCTGTTTCATAATTCAACTGGAAACATATCCTCTGCTGTATATGAGTTGTAGGTACGGTACCTGCTGCCTGTACACCCATGTATACATAGACCTATGCATACACACATTTAGATATAGCCTACCTCTCTCTATATATATATTATATAATATTAACAATACAGGTTAATAAGGTATTTTGATAAGGTTGTGGTTTCAATCCAATTGGTTTCATAATTGTTTAACTTTGCATGCTAGTCTATGAAGCTGTTAGTCATTTCATGTGTATAATATTATAGCTGCTAGAATTATATGTAGCAGCTATCCCATGGTATGGTTGCATGCTGACTAGCTGACTTGTGCTATCATTACTCAAACTTGGAGATATGTGTGGCTGCATTTAATGATTCAATGTATGGTTGTACTGTTGGTTGTCAGTATGTAGTATTATTTGACCTGTCAATTGTCTAACCTGACAGTATTAGTTTAATTTTATTTAAAACAAACTTCTAAAGTTTATAACATAATATAATTACTTTTCCTGTAATACTTAAATGTAGTTTTATTATAGGATCATATACTATTAGAATAATAATATGTAGTATTATGCTATGCATTTTATAATAATAATAATTGTAAGTTTGTAGTAACAGTATAGCTGTTATTTCATTTGTTCACACTTTTATTTTCTATGTCATTTCAACAGTGAGTTTCTTGTCAAACTCAAACCTTCTTAGAGTTCTTAACTGTTAGCTTTCACTTTTTTGTACAACAGATGCTCACCACTATCCAATTTGCAAGCTAATACACAGCAAATTGGTCAGTGTGTTGTGCTGCAGGAAATTACATCTCACTGGTACTGTGACTGTGTTAGTTCTGAAACTCTTTTTTTCTAACATCATATTTATATTAGTGACATTCTAAAATATTTATATTACACATCCTATCATCAGCTGGTTTGATGCAGTGAGCTTATTTCACATAAATACATTTTAGCTGAAGTTGAAAAAATGGTTTCTATTGTAATAATGTAATGTTTTTGAGAGTTGTGTTACATACGAGAGCCGAGGGCTACAAGTATGTGAAGGGCTTGGAAGGTGGTAGAGGCCGACCAAGTGTACCATCTGCTTGTTACATAAAAGAGTGAACAGTTATGTGTGCTGTTCATGAGTGTATTGTAGATTATATCAGACGTAGGCCGATGCCGAGACTCGTTGGAGCTCAGGACCGACGTAGGTCATGTAGAGTTTATACTCCAAGGGAGTGCAGAGAAAGATTGTCTAGCCTTGAGATCTTAAGACCGGCGCTAGGTTAATATAGAACCCGGGACCGACCTAAGTCTAAGGGGTTGATAGAGATATGCGTAGCCTAGGATGGGGCGAACTCGAACCGTACTGGATCAAGGGATGCTCCGGTAGAGTTACCTGCCTAAAGAGTCAGCCGCTGTAGGTTGAGTTAGGAGATGTTGCTTTATTCAAACGCAATCAACAACTGACTAAACACAACAAATGCACTGCCTTATATACTATAACAACTTCCGGCCAAAAGAGCCCGACATGGTATCAGCTCCGGAACTGATGCAACAACATGGATGGGTCCGCCCGGTGTCGGCCACATAAAAGGTCGACCTTGGCACAAAATGTGCTTACAATAAGAAGAAACATGTTATATATAATTATGAGCTTAATCTATAAGGTCGGCCACGAAGTTACTTTATAATATAGCAAAAAGACTCTATTAAATTACAACCAAGCAAGAGTAGACAATTACTGAATATATATAAATGTGGGAAAAACTAAGATGCAATATAAGTGTAATCCCAAAGCTTGATTGCTAGTATGATTATGTATATATATAAGACACGCAGTATATAAGACAGTATAATAATGAATGCATGAATGGGTATGAATGCCATACAACGTAAGATGTCAGTGTTATAATAATGTTATATACAATAAGAGTACAGTTCGTTTCCAGGCAGGCTGTTTCACCACAATAATACCAAGTAGTTGCACATCTGCTTTTATGCCATACGTGTATTTTTAGGCTATAATGTAGCAAACTGTGTATTACTCCTTATGCCATGCGCATAGAATTGAATACATAATCATGGTTTACAGTGCCATGCATACTCATTAGCTGTTGCACCAACTTGTTATCATGCTTGATAGTACCTCTGAACACTGAATCTAGCACACTACAACCACAGATTCTGGTTCAGGTCTGCTTGAGGGAGGGGGGGGGGGGCACTGATGACTGATGGTGTGACTTTGACTATTAATGAACTTTGTGGACTGAAAGATCTTTAATGAGCCGAAGCATTGGCCTACGTCCTCTACAACACTAATAAGAGCTTACATCACTGTTTACTCTTTATGTAATGGTGGAAGTACAACTTGGCAGCCCACTACCACTACCAAGCACTTCCCACACTCGTGCTAATATCGTGCTAATATCGATCGTGCTAATATTGCCACCGGTGTGAGCAACCCACAGCAAATCATTACACTATTCGCAGCATATGCATTCACAAGGCACAAGAGCGCAATTTCGCTATGGAAGTATCAATGAATGTACATGTACAATTACCATTATTTGGGAAGCAGTGTCAGCTCAGGATGGCCATAGTGTTGGTCTGCTGACTGAAACCCACCGTAATAACAAGACAAGAGAAAATTGTAAATTCGTAAGTAATTGCACAAATAAAACAATTGAATTTAGTTTCCCATTTTTACAATCTCCCTCTTCTTATAGACTTGCCGCTCTCAGCTGGTCTTCAGTCTCAATAAGCTGAAAAGTATTGGCTTGGTTTGTTAAGGGAAAACATTTAAATGTGTAGAAGGTGCATTTGTACTAGTATCAGGGAATGACCAAGCCAGCTGTCCATAAATCTACTGTGAAATTAGCTGGATGTTTGACTTGGCAGTTTAGATAAAAAACATATTTTATGTAAGACGTTGTAATATACTATGTAATAATTATTATATTTTCATTGATAGAAATAAAAAGACAGTTAAATAATCAGAGCGTAGTAATGCCAAGCTGAGTAGGGTAAATCGGCACATACACATATAAAAGACTTTTCAGCTATAGATAAGATAATAGACCATAATCTATACTGAAACAAATATTACACAGGGTCTCCATGGCTCTAACGTAAGGTTTAGCTGCTCAGTGAGTGGCACTCTCAGCACTCAGTACCACAGCAGTGTTTACTGGTCACCATTAGTATTCAATGTTTGCTTCTGGCATGATCGTGATCAGCCTAATAAAACAAAGAGTTCCCATTTTTTGAACGAGTATTATACAAGTTCAAACAATGGAAACTCTGTGTTAGGCTGATCACCATCAAGCCAGAAGCAAACATTGCGTGAAGTACTAATGGTGACCAGTAAATTTATTAGAATAATACGGGCTATTCACACCAGGGCCAATTTGTCTTACTATTGTAGCCTTGGCAGTGACAGATCCAGGAATGGAGAGATAGTGGTGCAAAAGATCCGCTCCTGCTTGGCCTTGATTAATATCTAACCGATAACTAAAGCTAAAGTTAAATCAACTGTATTATAATTGTATTCAATACTAACCAATTACAAGTGTTCTATCCTATAGCACTGAAGAGTAAAAAAACCAACATGATGGTCTTTGCATAGGCAAACAAACAATGGACCAGTTTGTTCTAGAGCAGGCTCAGTTACCTGAAAAAAAGACAATTCCTTCTGGATGCATCATAACCTCATTGAATGGAAGCTCTGAACTATTTGAAACAGGCTTGCATTCACATAATTGTGCACTTTGGATCCAGTTCAAAAGTTGTCATAGATTGGCAAGCATGTCGCACAATATAAACCCGTGCATACATACATATATGATGCTGTGATATTATACAAATACTTCAAAAGTAACAGATAAGCAGTTGATTTGAAGACAATGGGAAGGGTCCACAGTAGCCTATGTTATATTATACACATGGTCCTATACAATTAAATGTACATGTACATGTTGTGTACATGTAAGTAACAATGTAAATTTCTTCAGCCACTACTTATCATTTGCTTTTTAGAAGTAAGCCTATAGAAACTAAAGTATGTTATATCTTTCTTCTACCAACACTTGTAACTTATGAGAATCAAAACAGAAATCAATACATTATTAGCAAGCTACTGATTTCTGTAGCAGTTTTCTAGGCTGTAGGTTCTTCCAGCATAAGATTTCCATCAGGGATATACTGGTCCAGACATGAGTGATGACCAGGTTTGGGACATTTACTGAATTGTTTAGCTGCTTCACTGTAGAACTTTGCAGAATTCTGTGATTTTTTGCCCGCATCTCTATGTCGCCAGTGCTGGGCATGTTGATACATCTCATGGCCATAACTGCAGCAGGAAATAAATTATCATTGGATCCTTAGTCTCAAGCGACAATATTATGTTCAGGGTGCTTGATGATTGTCGTCAAAAACACGATGTTGCGATTACAATTGTTTCTATTTAGCAAACCCCTGTAGTATGGTTTTTGGATAACAGAACAAACAGTTAATTTCCCCACGTCGTTCCACCATGGAGGCTATCTCAATTTAGACTTAATATGTAATTCTAAATAATTTACATGTATATGTTTAACGTATGTAATAACTTCCATGTATAGAAGGGGCACCCTGAGCCATTTAATCCTTCTCTATACAAAGACTTACGAGGCTGTAGCGGCAAGCACACAAAAACAAAGCCACATCAACACACATTACAGAACAGTCTGCGGAACTTTCACACAGAAAAAACAATGTTTTACGCATGGTATGGCAGCTTTCGACAGTTGCATATTGGCAACTATATTTGCTTGTATCTGCTAGGACCCATTAAAATATTGCATTTCACACCACTACCACTACATACTATTGAGTGCACATTACATAGATGGATCTTAGAAATATGACATATCAAATTGTGCTAATCGTGGCAAAGAGTCATATTAGTTCATGTGCAGAGAGTTGTACAACACGCATGTAAATGTATAGCGCTTTTGCTATAAGTGCATATATTTTTAACCTCACATAGAAATTAGTATTTACCTATTCCGAGCTTCTAATCCTGGATTTGTAGAACTTTGTAGCAGTCTTCCATTAAACTCTATCAGCGTTGGAGTTATCCCATCTTTCTGAGGAGTTCTAAGAACATCTTCATTGACTTCGACAAACCAAGAGCCATCATGGATGTAGTAGAGTCCACGACCATCTGAACTCTAAATAAAGTCACAATTGAAATGATAATATGATACTCATGCAAGGGGACTTCATAGGCTCTCTGTTCTGTTCTATAAGTCCTAATTTTTATCCAAAGCATTGAGGAAAGTTTCGACTTTTGCTAGATTGTATAGTCACTTTTTGAGGACATGTTACAAAACACATTGGATAAAATGGCTGATTATAAAATATTATTATGGCAATAATTCATCATTGATAATTATTATAACACTCTTTCACACATTAACTGTTTTGACATACCCATCCATAGCCTTGCTTTTGAATCAAAGATTATAGATTATAACACTCTATCAAACATTAAATGTTTTGATACCCTTTTACATACCCAACTATAGCCTTGCTTTTGAATCAATGACTTCAGTTTCTCAAAGGCAGTGATGTTATGGTAATCTAAATGGATATCACCATCTACTGCCTCCCATGGTAAAACATTGTTAAACTTAACTGCTCCTAGCAATGTTCCAGACTCCACTTCGCATGTAAGCTTTGCGTTCTACATGCAGATAAAATATACATGGAATATCTGTACGTGACTGCTATATGTTTCCACTTCATTGTTCTGCCATTTGAAATAACAATCTCCATTTTTCTACTGACATAGTAAATTGTGCACTCAATAGTATAATTCCTGTGTCATACTTTGCAATCTTCGTTAATTAATCAAAAATCGAGATTTACATTCAGTATCTGGAGGAGTGGTTAAATGTGACAAGTATTTTATGACACATTCTCAGAGTAAATTTTACAATTTTAAGCAGCATAGAAATAAGAAATCATCTTGCAATATAAATGAATTTAAACGTAGTGAATTACCATATGATTCTTTATTGATCATAAGAACACTTACCTTGCATACTTTCATCACAGCGTGTATCGTATCTGCCAGTATGTTTGAACAGCATCGAGGTACGAACAAACCTTTGGGTTTAAGAAATCCCTTGCAACTCTTATTTACTTCTGTGCAGTTGAAGTTGAAAACTTTTTTATTGAAGGAATGAACATGCTCAACCTGGATGTATACATCATAAACTTGAGTTGCAGGATATACAATATACGACACAATATTATTATCTATGTTTTCTCCACTGACACGCAGGACACAGACCTACTTACTACTCATTATTGATACAAACCTTGCTATAGCTTCTCCCCAAATTACCTAAACATGTAGAAGATGGTGACATATGGAACTTCCTGCTTTACAGAGAGATAATAGTCAATGAAAATGGTAAAATCCAAACCTTGTTAGAAACCTCATAGCGATTAAAAATAGAAAATTATTGTAGTTAGATATATATATAATATACCCTTATAATTCATTAAAACACATTAATAATCACCAAGTTACTGAGAAAACATGGACAATATAGATATGTGGAGACAATACCTCAAGTGCTCTACTCAGTCCTAGCCAGTCATCTTTGCTAATATTTATTTGACTCTCATCTGTCACAAACGACATGGAATCCGGGCATGAAACCACAGTTTTCTCTAAACGTTTGAGTTTGAGGAACCACATGGCAAACGAACTAGTAGCAGACATATTTACTGGAAGTGGGTGCTGAAAATTATATTATTCACTAATTTTGGGAACTTCTACATTTTCAAGAATCACACATAAATCAACGTAGAAAGAGGGAGATATATAAGAAGTTTAAGTATGGTTATGGTATGTTAGCAACGAATATAGAAATCAAACGTATAACTTCAAAGAGTCAGAATTACTGGTCATAGTCTTTTTCACTCGTGAGAGTTTGGCTCCTTCATACAGAGACTCGCTGTGGTTGCTCACAGAAGAGAGTGAAACATAATAATAAGTGTATGTATACACTTTATTACACTGTTACCTGCATCACAGGTCTGTAGGTATGTGAAATATTCCCTTTGGCTCACCTGTTTCATGAACTCTGTCTTAGCTACGAACGGTCCATTGATATGATGACAGAATAGACATTCTTCCTTAGATCTATGATATCCATGTTTGTATATCAACATGTAATTTGATAGACCAGATTGGAAGCATCCGTTAGTCCACTGTAACAGATAGTCAACTCACTAACGTGTTTACATCTTATAACTGTGTGAGGAATTCTATTCATTTAATAATCTTCCTATCACCAACGACAACTACAAAAGAATTATAATCCTAAACTACTACTGGCTGACTACTGAACAAGGCAGCTCACAAGTTCAAAACTACATGCCATTGACACCTGCATGTATCTAACGACAAAAAATTTAGAGATGTTACTATAGGTAATGTATAACAATTCATCAATCGAGAAAAGTGTCGTTGAGCTCAAATTGAATTTAAATTTTAAGTTCAAAAATTCTTTGTTTCACTCTTTATTATATCTTATCAAGACAATTCAGTTCTCTAGGCATCTTGAAAACTATTGCCTTTACCGATATGTGAGAGATATTATCGCCCCAGATGTGAGAGTTATCTTTCTTCTCCAGATGTGAGAGTTATCTTACCTGTCTAGATGTGAGAGTTATCTTACCTCTCTAGATGTGAGAGTTATCTTACCTATCCAGATGTGAGAGTTATCTTACCTATCCAGATATGAGAGTTATCTTACCTCCCCATATGTGAGAGTTCTGTAAGCACCAGAAACTACAGAAGCTTCTAGATTATTAATCTCTCTGACTAGTCTCTCCAATCTAACATGCCACATCATTTTTATAACATTTCTTCCGATGTAGACATACTTTGTGGTTACTCTAGATATCAGTTTGTTCCATATATCTGGTTCAGTCTCACTAAAGGATGACGAAGTAATAGGGTACTTGTGTAAAGGGGAAAGTAAATCAGCACGTTTAGCTGAGCCTATGGTTGGGTTGGTTTGTGGTAGAAATAGGATCGCAATTTCAAAGTAGGCTAATATAGTACAGAGGATAACGTTATTGGATATCTCAACTATTATGCAGTAGTATTAAAGGTATCCAAATAATTAATTCAACAGCAAATCTACTAGTTTTGCTTTCTCTCAATGCTAAATAAATAGAAAGAACTGCAGATACACAATACATGTACAGGTATGTTCTAAAATACTACTAATAAATAGTTGAATGTAATGTACCTTTTCTTCATTTGAGTGAGGGTGGTATGTTTAAAGTTCTGTTCTTCTAACGTGAAGTTATCCTGTACAGCAGCCACTACCCTCACACCAGGGTACAGTCTGTTCACATCGTGGAATATATCTGGTATATACTTGTAATATTTACTGTCATACTTCACAAAGTTGAACACCAAAGTGATCAGAGTGTGGAACTCTGGGACATCAGTACAGTTCGTCATTTCAAAATGGCCTAAAATCAAAGAAAGACCTTGCTTGCTCTCACAGGAAGAATACAGTTCATCCAAGAAAGAACACACAATTTTGCTATTGACTCAAAAAATTCTACAAAAATCCCTAAGCTGCGCTGCTCTGCTTAAGTGTGAGCTTCTTTATAAAACAGCAATATTGTAATGTTTTAGTGCTTGTTTACATACGGGTGCCGAGGGCACGAGTATGCGAAGTGCTTGGAAGTTGGTAGAGGACGACCAAGTGACCTTCCACACATCACATCAAAGAGTGAACAGTTATTAGGTGCTCTTGTTATTATGTATCTTGACGTAGGCCGATGCTGAGACTCATTAAAGAGTCCAGGGTCAACGTAGGTCTTGTAGACTTTATACTCCAGAGGAGTGGTGAGAAAGATCTGGTATTTTAGGAACTTAACCCCGACGCTACATTCATATAGAATCCGGGATCGACCTAAGCTGTAGAGGTGGTGTAGAGATGTGCTTAAACGAAGATGGGGATGAACTCGAGCCCTATGGATTCGCCAGTGGAGTTACCTGCCTACAAGGCCTCTAGGTTTGAGTTAGGAGATGTTGCTTTATTAGAGCGCAATTAACAACTGATTTCATACAGAAAATGTGCTATCTTATGTACCAAATATGCTTCCGGTAAAAGGGCCGATAAGGTATCAGGTCCGGAACTGATGCAACAACATGGATGGTTCCGCCCGACGTCGGCCCCCAACAGGGTCGGCCTTGGCACAAAAGGTGCTTACCACGGTCCGAAATGGAAAGTATATAAATATGGGCCTATTCCAAGATATCGGCCTTAAAAAGCACATGGACAAAGACTAAGTTTTGTGCAATCAGATTAAGGGAAGATAATTGCTTATATAATATGGGAAAAACCAAGTGTATTTACAATAATCTGATTGGTGGATGACAATAATAGAGCACACGATAGTAATGGATTATAATAAGAGTGTAATCATGCATGTATAATAAATGTACAAGGTAAGGCAATAATGCATGAATGGATAATATGGATAATGTCACTGTTTGGCTAGCCAAGGAAGGCTAGCCACTAGAGTCTTCTTAGAACCGTCCAGGAGAGACAACACCCGTTTAGGTATCAGGGCCTTCTTAATGATTTCAGCATAAATTGGCCTGGGTATGGGGTTGGCTGGCCGTTCCATCACAATATTAAGAAAGCTGAGTTGGGGTTAGTTTCAACAATGAGAACACATTGTGGAACAGGCCACGCTTTCATAAAACTTACCTTTCACATTTTCAGTTCTGAAATTCTAGAGTTAGTTTGAACATTCAGCAAGTTTGCCGATCCGTTTCAAAGAGTCTTTAATACTTTACATGGCCATTGCAAAGTGCATAACGGAACGTAGCCATTAGCCTTGGAATCAAAAGGATTAAGAGTATTACCTCTACGGTTGTAGGGACGCATTGGATCTGTCCTGGAGACTCCTATGCGTATAAATATCTCATCACACACCTCTAGGTCTCTCTTCTTCACAGCATGAGTTGAGTTATCTAGTTTCTCTAATTGGCTTTGATGACTATGATTGGCAACCAGTTCCTGTAGCTAGACAAAAGTTTTCTGTATATAGTACAGTTTCACGCATGTATTATTCAGTCTTGTGCACCCTTCAAGGATGTCAAATCTCTGTACAACTGGGTTTGAGAGAATTTCCTAGTTTATTTGTTTCGACAGCATTACTATGACACTATGCTCAATTCTTGTTGGCACCTACAATTTTACACTTTAGTGCTTTCTCTTGATAAAATTCAATCATTGGTCAAGAAATCATGTGTAAGAAAAAAATGAATAGCTTGCTAAATTCCGATATTTTTAAATTAAACTTTACACTTACAAGTATGTGAAGGAAAATAAATGAACTTTTATTAGGTTTACGCCAGATTTTAGAGAGTCGCCATTTAAATTATTTTTCAGACATGCAAATGCTTTGTCCAATCATTGCTAGGTCTAATTTTACCGCCTGAAATATTGTAGGTAAATAGTAAGTAAGTTTCCTTTGATGCAGTGCCTTTTTATACTACAGTCTGGGACCATTTTGAAAATTTTTGAAGCTAGAAGCCATTTTGGTCCAAAACAAACTATATTGTACCTATCAACCTCTTGACTTCAGTCTGGAACTGAAATGAACTATATAAGGAACACAATTTTTATTTTATAATCAGTTGATCGTAGACTGTCGTGCAGAATACCCTTAGCAGTTGAACTTTCCAGTCTCTTACTGTTTACTGCCAGGGTATTAGGTAGGCTACTCTCCTGGCCTTGGATCGATCCAGGTGCAGTCTTTTAACTAGTACTAGACACAGTAGTCCAACCCTTCCCTACAGCCGTAGGTACAGCTCCTGCTATGCTGTGCTTAGTCAAAGACTGCGCACTAGTCTAGCTGCAAGAGTTGTACCCACACTGCTTGACTGAACCCAATGTGTTTCCTAAGTTGTCACACATTCTTCAACGTGTGCTGTGCTGTTCGGTTGGACTTGCCTCCCAGCATCTGCTGGATCAGCCGACCCGACCCTCTCCTTTGTTTCTCTGACACAACAATATTATAGCCTATAATAGTGCGATCATATCTTACCTCATTGTACACCTCATCAAGTAATGTGTTTCTCTTTCCACGATTCCACATCTCACTGCTCTTGGCTATTCTCTCTGTGGTTTTAATAAGTTTCAGTAGTACTTCATCAGTAAAAGTGGAAGAACCACATTCTACCCCATTCTCTTTGTTTTCAGTGGACAGTTTATCTCCAGGTTGTCTGTTATACATGTACATCCTGTAAACAGTGTTCCAAGTGTGGTTATACAGAAGTATACGGCGTGTACCCACCTCAGTTTTAGTGAGTACATGGCCAGCAGGCTTGAGAGGTCGCTAGTCTAGTCAATTTAATATTTGAATCAAATGGCTGTCAAAAGTATTTTCCATTTTGATATTAATAGGTTTTACAAAATAACACGTGAGAAATAGGTGATAATATGTTGTGTGGTAAACATCTTTTTATTAGAAAGTCTCAAGTACTACTGTTTACCCACAAATATGTAACATTTTAGATATTGACAGGAAAACAAGGGAGACAAATCTAAATTTTCAAATAGTTTCTGCATGCACCGTGTACCCACCTCATTTGTTCCATTTCGAACACTGCCTGTAAATATCGTTTGTATATTGTTGCAAATTTTGGTGTACGCACAATGCAAGGCATCAAGACCTGACAGGCTGAATGGAATGTGTATTTAAATGCATGTGAGTTGGCCGAGGGCCGACCTATGATGTGGGTTAGGGTCCTACTTTCTTACAGTGTTCTGAGTGGGTATTCTCATAATATAGAGCCAAGCAGAATGCACCAAGTGCAGTGGTAGATCAGGTAGAAGAAGCCTAGAGAAGAGAGAAATCCAAAGAAGTATTTTACTCAAGATTTCATCTCTGTCAACTGATTTAGAAAAGTGTGGCACTTTACATATCAAATCTACTTCTGGCAAAAAGCATGAGGGGTCACTGGACCATTGACCTAAAATAAATGCCATCAGTAGGGGTCACTCACAGGGTCGGGTACACATGAAAACCCTACAGAAACTAACTCAGACAAGTTTATACATTATTACACAAATCAGAGTTAATCCCGTAACCAGCTGTCAGCCTTAAAATTGTGAGCTGTTTACCAGAGTTAGACAGTTTATATCTATAACCGGGTAAAAGGACATTTCAAAAAAGACAGTTCGAAACAGGACGTTTCACAACAGGACAGTTCTAAACCAGACAGTTCGAAACTGTGTAGATTGCATTTAGAAGAACAAAACTCACAAATAATTAATTTTAGTCAATTAATTTTAATTCATTAAATAAAAAGAATAATATTAAAAACAAAAATGAGTTAAAATCTGGTGGTTGGGGTTTGGGGTTAGGCGTTTCAAACTCTCCGGTGTTGAACTGTCCAATTTCGAACAGTCGCACTATTACCACTATAACCACTATAACCACTATAACCACTATTACCACTGTAAGTCTATAACCACTATAATTGGATCTCTTTAAAACTGTACTATGTTTCACTCTTTCTCAATAGTGTTATCACCTAATGCCCCAATAGCTGCTTCGGTGAGTTACACAACTTTGTGCTGTCTGCTGTAGTTAGGCAGTTAATATCTCACATAGCATAATCTCCAAGATAGCCTAATATATATTGTATTATAATAAGTTCTCTCCGAGACTATGCAATGTATTCATTAGTTTAAATCTTTGTCAATATAGTATATGGTTATCAGAATGCTTAATGCAAGCAACTTGTAATGTGTCTCATTGTTCTCAACAAGTTGCAAGTTGCTTGTGGTGCTCAATTTGAATTGCATGTTACATAACTATTACAGTGCCTATGGAGATTGCTTTTCTAGGTTCATTTTGTTCTTGTATCATGTAGGCCTCACTAGTGTAACTTACTGTGACAGCTATTGGTGCACTAGATAATAAAACTATTGAGAAGAGTGAAACATAGTGGCCTACAGTTTCAAAGATGTAGATAGGCCTATTATAGATATAAACTGACTAACTCAGGTAGACAGCTCACAATACTGTAATACATGTGGCAACCAGCCTTGAGGCATCGCTGCATGAAGGCCAAGGACACATTAATTCAGTCTATTGAGAAATACACCAAGATATGTTATAACACTATAGACACAATTGTAGACAAAGCTGTATAAGCAATTGTAATTTTAGCTGCAGATAACAGCACTAATGAAACCGTAGGCAGAGCCATAGATAAAAGTGTAGGCTATAGTCACTGATGCCATCATAGATAGAATTGAATTGTAGATAGAACTTTTGATAGAATAGCAGGTGCAAACTTATAGATTATTCAGCAGCAACAGTCTACAAAGTCATTTAATATATTCATAGACATAATCAGAGGTTAGTGATGGAATAATTTGAAAATAAAATGGAATCGAGAAGAGAATTGTAGATTGAGCCATAGATATAATTTTAGACGGAATTCATTATTCAAGACATACCCTAAAAGCAGATACTTCTTGCAAGTTTTAACTTTTAACTAAGCTTCCTCCAGGATTAGCAAACTTGTGAAACTTTTCTCCGCTAAGAATTTTTGCTTTTAGGGTAAAGACAATTATTTAGTAAATATGATTATGTCAAGGAGTAAGAGAGGGAAGGAGGCTCGTCTATGAGAATTTTGTGTTTGATGTGCTCCTCGGTTTAAAAATATGAGCACATGAGTCGCTGGCATTAAGCAAGTAGACAACTCCGTTGAATCGTGATGCGCTTCCTCATTGCTAAACAGGTATAAAAGCAATGCACATGTGCACGGCTCTAGCGCTTATTACGTTACAGTTACAGCATCCAATAAAAATCATTTCTATGGAGAGATAAACATTATTGTTTATTGACATAGCCTATAGTTTGAGCATTATTTTTATTTAGTGTGGGCATGTTGTAGGGCCCACAAACTAGCCTACCAGCTAAAATGGTATCTGAACTATACACCATAAATCAAATTAAGTATATAGAGTCCTGATGTTAGAGAAATGTGTTGCACTAATAAGCTCATTTTAACCGCGATTTCAGCGTTTGTACGCTTTTTTTATTATGGAAGAGCAAAGTTTAAATTTGGATTTAAACTTCACCAATTGCAGCAAGTTTGAATCTATTAGTATTATTTTTGCTTATTTTGTTGGTATTGTTGATATTTGCAAAATCTGGCGAATTTACTTGCCGATATCTATCGTATCCCATTGAAATATGCAGTGTGTATATAGTCAGCCTGTTCATTAGAGTGTTACCAATTGTTGACATTGTTTATATTTTAATTTGATGCGTGAATTTTACTTTTTATAAAACATTCATCATCTTTTCTTCTGACTTTACCAAGTACCCGAGGCGCACATCGAACACCGGAAGCCCATTGTAACATACATGTATATACAGGTTTTCATAGACGAGCCTCCTTCCACTCTTACTCCTTGATTATGTCAATTTAAAACTTTAATTGTATGAAAAAATTAATGATACGATTGCTAGTATTATTTTATTACCAACTTACATTTGTCCTTGAAGAGAAACAGCTACTCTAGGAGATCTTGAGCAGATGTTCAGTGTTGTGGGCACAGTATAGTAGAAGAGAAAAAGTGCTCCAAGGCCAACTGTACCAGCAAGCCCTATCTTGAACCACATTGCCATTTTGGAAGCTGCTATTGTTAGAAATAAAAACACTTATTCACACAAAAGTTCATGAAATATAATTGATAAGAAAACCTAGTTTTAAACAACCTTGTACTTCAACATAATTATTATTATGTAATGTTTTCAATTAGCCATAATTCTAGTAAGCAAGTTTATAAAGCCATGTTATAAATGAAAATTCTCAACATAATAACAGTAGTAACAACTTGTGAAGCTTAATCACTAAGTCTATGGCTTCTAACATAAAAGCTAAGCAATCAAATATAATTAATACCTTCACAACACTAGTTGCTAGACTCGTGCTTATAGAGCAGTAAATGATGTTAGAAAGTAGAGTGTAACTTGCTCAAACTCCAAGGGACCTCCATAAGTGGTTTGAATCAGGCCTGAGTTTGAATTGCAAAAACACTTCACTTAATTAAAACCCTTTATATACATGTAGTGCTCAGCAGAGATCAAGGTTAATAGTTTGAACTAACCAAGTTTTTGAATTATCCGAGGCTGAATTAAGCAAGTTCCATTATATATCTCTATTACATATTCATTTAAAATTCTGCTAAGATCAGCTGCCCATAATTAAGAAAGATGATTATTATTCTGTAATTTGTATTATGACAGTTTGCAGGATCTGTACCATTGATACCCTAAAAGCAGATACATTTTGCGAGTTTTAACTTTTGCGAATTTCGCGAGTGACAAACTCGCAAATAATTTCCATCGCTATTAATATCTGCTTTCAAACTGATTTAAATAATTTCTGGTTTAAACAGACCATACATGCAGCTATATAGCTATATGATACATAGTTGAATATGTTACAAAGCAGCAACTATTTACTATAACATAATCTGTAAGTAGCCTAGAGTAGGAGCTTAATCAGAGGATTTTTAACAAGCTATGGTAATCACTTTACCTCACAGGTGGGCTTACTGCACTATATAGAAGTCAGCTGTAGTTTTGTACTGTATGTAAGTGGGGTTTGAATCTGAGTAAACATAGAGCTTAGCTAAGCTTGGTTTTAATGCTGAAATATGGTTTAACATCAATTTTGGGACTTAAACAAATTCCGAGATAGGCCAAACTCGCTAAATATTTCTATCGCAAAATGCTTCAGGATTAGCAAACTCGCAAAACTTTCTTGCGCGAAATATTTCTGCTTTTAGGGTAGGATAAATATATCTGTCTCCAATTTGCACAAAAATTAAAACAACGCTGCTGCTGCTATACGAAGTTAATTGGTAACTGAGCAAGTTTGCATAGGCCTATGTGGAAGTTCAACAACATGTACTTTCCAACATTCCCTTGTTGGAACCAATACAATGTTTTAGTAGCAAGGCGCTTTGGCACTTACCACTGGTCATTTACTACTGGTCATCTACGACTGGTCACTTACCACTGGTCACTAATGTTTATTACTTCTATGGCATCATATTCGTGTAATGTTCAATCTAATGTCATTGAACAGCCCAGTAGCAGACCGCACTGACCAACCTATGAGTGGCAAAATGCAGTGCAGTCAAATAGACATGTATTAACAATAACAATGTGATTCTTTCTACAGCTAAGCAATATCTGCTTAGTTATAGACCAACCAATATGCACTATTAAATATCTTCTATACAAATTACAGCATAGCTTGTCTTTCTACTTCGAACAAGAACAAATGCTCAGTAATCATAGTCAATCTTTGAAAGTATAATAACAATATAATATATACTATAACGCATGTAGAAGGCCTTATATCACTATAATGTGTAATAAAATACATTGTGTAATAACAATATGTACTATTAATACATGTACATGTAGAAGGCCTTCAGAGAAAGGAGGAATTGTATATTAGCCTGCAATTTTAAAGTGGGAGTAGCACCAAAGACTAGGTAGTCTTCCTGAGTTGTCCTCTCTTGTATGAGCAGAGAAATACATATATATAATTGAAAACCATTTATGCTAAATTCAGTTATTTATTTCTCTTTTGGCGCTAATATTGTTTTACCACAAGTAGTTACGTGTATTTTGAAAAAATTCTGGATAATAGGCTACCCACTACCTCTATTCACTCATGGAGTTTTTGGAAAATATGAAGAAGTTGTCTTCTCATTGTAGTATACCCTCAAATAAATGAGAAGTTTTCTTGATAATTGCACTTCCTTGTAGCTTGAAATAATATAGACAAGTGAATATATGTGGCCAAGTATCATGTTATTAAAAGTGTAGAAGGAGTTTATAAACTCTTGGCTAATAGAAAGGTTATTGAATATAAACCTTTCCATGTGCTTTATAACAAGGTTAACTGGATTACTCAGATGACATACACTGCCTTTGTTTGAGATCCATTTGTGGTAGATGACATCATCTGCTGTTGCAGTGGCAGACCATTTTGAATAGCTCTAAGCAAGTACTTTTCAACAAGGTGTTCAGTCTTTTGATTGGTTTTGGTCAATTTTGGAAATACTCCCTTGTACATGTAGAAGGCCTTCAGAGAAAGGAGGAATTGTATATTAGCATGCAATTTTAATAATAGAATTCATCAAAATGTCTAATCTCATTAGTCAAACAGTGACAATGCATTGTGGTTTAACTTAATTTCTGCAAATATTATTTATTTACATTACAATGACCCAAAATACTTTTGCCTTTTTCATGGACACTAAAATTTCACCAATTTTGTTACTCGATGGTGGTGTTAAAACACTGTGAATTCAAGACGTGCTCAACTCTAATCCCCTGGGTGACGGTGATCTGCCCAGTAATACTAAAATGACGTGTAAAAGGATGGCAAATGCTTGAAAGGACAATATGACAGGAATCATGTCAGCGTTGATGCACTAAAAACCTTGTGAAAAGATATTAAAGTTTCATTCGAGTGTAATGCATGCGTTTAGGCTAGGTTGTGACGGCTACTGTGACAAATGCATGGACATGCAATATTGTAATGGATTTTAGCAAGGATAGTCTCCCTCCGTGTCCCTCGACAACTCCCTAGAGTTGTATGGACACTTTGGCAACGGCTTCCGTGTAAGTATTATTGTAATTGCATACCTATGTACTTGAACAGCAGAACTCCAGTATTCTTGGTAGTGCAGTCAGAGTATAATTAATGTTCCAGCAAAAAGGTATAAGAGTATAAAATACAGCAGAGTATAGAAGACTGATAAGTAGTTAGAATTGCATGCCTTATATTCTAAAGGTTTGATTGTAGACGAACCAATACGAAAAAGAAGTGTCCCCAACGGAAGGCTGGAGACCAATCATAAAAAGGATTGCACCAAAACGGCAGCTAATGAATAATAGTGATGAAATACTAGCCGTCGGAAGTACTTCATTAATACATGATTGCGAAGTAGACTATGCCGTGTAATTATAATAATTCGTGTCAGTAAGAGGAGTTGTGTGCTCATTACTATGTATGGCGATAAAATATAATGTATGTAAAAAGAAACTAATTGCGTTGATTGCTACTACCGTTTTACAAATCATGTACTGTATATATGTATATAATATTGTATAAGGGGTAATTGCTAATAATATGTCCATCACAATATTGTAACGTTTTCGTGAGATCACATGGGTACCGATGGTACGAGTGTGGGAAGAGCCTAGGAGCGGTTGGCTAGACTATTCTTCCTCATTACATATAGAGTGAACAGTACATGTGATTATAAATGTGTATGACTCATAGGTCTGAGTCAATGCTTAGAGAAAGATCTTAAAAGAGTATGTTCTATCCTAGTACACAGTTCGGGCTGCGAGGTCTGATCGGACCTAGAGCGGGAACTGGCCTTGCTATGAAAGAAGACTCTGTATAAGTTGTATAGATGTGTCTTTATTGGAGTCCAAGCATCAACTGATTACAATGAGAAAATACTTATGCTTTTGTACTAATAGTGTTTCCTGTGACAGGTTCCAGTAAAAAGGACGATGTAGCATCGTCTGAGGCCGATGTAGCTTCAGCCCGGAACTTGCATACCGATAAGACGGCAAAAGGCTCGACCTTAAAGTGGTTGGCCACTATGAAAAGTCCTTACATTGATGTGAATCATATAATTTATAAAAAGTAACCAATTCTGAGACCTCGGCCCCCATTACGGTAAGTATACAAGGCAAATAGACATAGACTATAAGGGTAATTGTAATTATGGTTCACTGATTGCACAATATGAGCACGTATATACATGTATGTGTAGGTATAGGCACACACAACAGAGTTGTCTTACCTCTCTAGATGATGTGAGAGTTGTCTTTCTAGATGTGAGAGTTATCTTACCTCCCTAGACATGAGAGTTATCTTACCTCTCCAGATGTGAGAGTTCTGTAAGCACCAGAAACTACAGAAGCTTCTAGATTATTAATCTCCCTGACTAGTCTCTCTAATCTAACATGCCACATCATTTTTATAACATTTCTTCCGATGTAGACATACTTTGTAGTAGCTCTAGATATTAGTTTGTTCCATATATCTGATTCAGTTTCACTGAAAAAAAGAAGGAAGTTGATTTATTGGGGCACTTGTTTGTACAATGTAGGGAGGTAAGTAAAGCAACACATTCAGATAGGCAGATAGTGAACTATAAGATGGGTCAATGCAAAATATATTTTAAAATACTATCAGCAACATTTCAAAAAGAGATCGAGGAAAAGCAAATTTATTTTGAAAGATCCTGATCTAGCAGATGGCGCCAATAATATTGTATAGTAGACCTGCGATCCCATGTACCTGCGATCCCATGTACCTGCGATCCTATGTACCTGCGATCATATGTACCTGCGATCCCATGTACCTGCAATAATATTGTATAGTGGAGAAGACAACATGTACCTGCAATCCTGTGTACCTGCGATCCCATGCACCTGCGATCCCATGTACCTGCGACTCCATGTACCTGCGATCCCATGTACCTGCGCTCCCGTGTACCCGCGATAATATTGTATAGTGGAGAAGACAACATCATTTATTATAGACATATATTATTATTAATATTGCAGACAGTTGTGAACCTAGTCAATACACTATGACTAGACATGGGACAGCTGCACTATGCAGTTATACAGCCTATCCCCATTATTCTGGAGTGCTTTTAGTTCCATACTGGTGTTACCATAATGGATAAGAATGGCTTTTTAGAACTCTTCACTATTAAAACAAAACATGCATAACAGTATCAAATATGGAGCAATTACAAGATGACAACATTTAATGCTTACTGTTAATTACTTACAGAAAAGAGCCCTAGGAGGCATCAAAAAGATTATATTTCTTGACTAAAGTATTCGCTTGCATGTATAGGGATAACTCCAATTGCAATATATCAATCATCATAGAATCAACATTCAACAATGTTGTCAGGATTATTACACTTGTAATTTGCGATTAGCGAGATGTCCCGATCAATAGTAATTATTGATTGGATTTAGCATTGTTTTAAGATAAAAGAATTATTTATCTAGTTGCTACAATATCACCCTCATCACTTTGGGCAGGAACAAAAGCCCAGCTCTTAAAAATCAATCAATGGACAAGTAATGCAAAATTATAACAGTGCCAAGGTATGCTTTTAAGCCGTAGAATACTCTCTATTACTAAACAGCTGCTGGGGATAAAAGATAGAGGTTCGGCAGCATTTAAACAGCTTGAATAAGTAGTTACAGGATATTAGATACCCAACTATAACACCAGACAAGTTTTGAAATATATATGTATAAATAACTTCCGTTTCGTCATTTGGAGTTATATGTATTATTCTATCAATGTAATTTGCTTTAATTTACTTTGCACTGAGTTCAACTGCCTACTCTTGTAGTCTTTTACTAACCTGTCTTGTATGTTTTATACAGTAAACTAAAATGTACCTGACTTTGAATTTTATATGATCAAGTTGGTAGATTCCTACGCTTAATTATGGCCCACGAGAGAGAGCACAGTGCAGCGAGCAAGGTAGAGATATACTTATTACTGGAAATGCTAACATTGTTACCTGTACACACCATTTAACATGTGAATTCCAGCCGGAAATTCTAAGAAGTGTATTCGAAGACTTTTATGTTATGAATTATGATATATGATTTGCTATCTTATTATCATTAGCTGGTATTTCAGGATTTTTTCGACGTTGTCAGCGTTTAAATTTTATTCTACTTTACAGGGACCAAGAAAGCAGTTACGGGATGTAAGTTTTACATGATATTATTTATGCTATTCTTTATGAAAAATTTTGGTGTCCTAAAAACCAGTTAGCCTTCTTCACAATTGCCAATAATTTGGCAGACATTTTCTCTTAAGCCAGCAAAATTTTTCATGAAATGAAGACAGCGCAACTGCTGTATGCTAGAATTTGTTAGATGATAAAACTTGGAGTACTAAATTGATGGCTGGTTAGAAATCACATCACTGCTTACGTCAGACTATAAATTTATAGTACAAGTGTATGTAAATATTTTTGCTTGATTATTCAAAAAGGTATGTTGCATTATATTATATATTACATGTATAATTTATGTATATGCTATTTCCATGTTGTGATTACTGATTACAAGTCATGTTTTATATAATTTCAATATGTATATCAATTTAGGCTCTATCGCATAGAACTGCAGATAACACTTTAGAACTAGCTGACCTAGCCTTAGATAATTGTCACACTGAAGAAGAACAACAGGCTCAATTGAAGAAGATAAAAACTCTCCCCTGCCCCATCGCTATCAAAAGGATATTCAGGTAGAATTCTGGCTATGTTTGATTTAGTCATGCTATGTTTTTACTTTTTATTGATAGTTTATATATCTCAGTTTCAAGTAAAACAGGTAATGACTCTAAACATGTTCTTGTAATTTCTGATTTTGATAGAAAAAAAGTGCTCAGTGTAGATGTGGTTAAATCAAAAGGTTGGAAACGCTGGAGAGCTCGACAAGCATCTGTAAGTAAGCACACCACATATTTACGACTTAGATTATGTCTTTGGATAGTTTAGTTATCTGGGGGATGATGCTAATAACAAATGCTTATAAATATGCTAAGAAATATCAGAATGTAGACGTATTGAGGGGTTTTGAAACTTTGTAGGAAAGAAGAAAGTGGAGCATGTTCTTTCAAAACCTTTCTTACAAGTTTGAGCTTTGGCGAAACAGCTTCAAGGAAATTGAAGGTAGATGATTGTAATAAACTGGTGAATATTATCATTGGGAAATTCCAAGCGCCGTAGTAAAAAAGACAATGTACCTTATGTTATGGTATGCATTCTTGCTCCTTCTATTTTCAGGTCACTTTGGCTCAGGCATTACATCATACTTCATACTGTTGAAATTCTTGCTCCAGCTAAACCTCCTGATAGCATTCCTGGTGATGCTGTTTGTTGTCATCCCTCAAGCCGTTCTTAAGTCATCACTGGATCTACCTGTAGCAGCCTGCAATCACAGTAAGTAAAACTGTACAAGTAGCAACCTGTAGTCACAGTAAGTAAAACCAGGGAATAAAATTTAAGACTATTGCATTTGGCAAGTAAAAGTAATGACATTGGTTCAACAATACTGCTATGAAGAATATGTTAATCAAGTTCTCAGATTTGCACCTTTCCTCAAATTCTCCAGCAATATAGTTTTGAGCAAACAATATTTTAGAATGTAATATTTGTATGGTCCAGCACAAAGCTAATGCATATCACTAATTGCACTATTAGCTACCGCCGACTCTCTATGTACATGCATTTCATTATTATTTTGAACGTCTTTGAGCAAATTGAAGTAAACAAAACATTATTCAATTGCTAAACAGACTAAAATATTGTAAAAACACCAAATTCACCCAATACTAAGGCTCCAACGTTGCGTTTTTGCAACCAGAAATCATGCAAGCTGCATACAGTGAGCTCGCAAGCTCGCTTTGTGGCATCAGCTTACACAGAGAGTGTGACTGTTAGCTAATACCCATCTGAAACTACCTCTCTGTTTTATACGAGTAATATCTACCCACTAATTCACTCACAACAGGTGAACATGATAATAGTAGTGCTAGCATCGCATTCTATAAAGATCTGGAGTACTATGGAGAGGTTGTCCCCAACTGTTCAGCAATCTACAAAACATACATACTGGAAACATCCGGGTTAATCAATGGCAGCTATGAGGTTGTCAACTATATAGCGGATTTCTTTCAAGGGACGGTAAGTACAGACCACATTTATTTTACTAAATAGAGAATCACACACTTGCTAACATTGTTTTACTGTACATGTTCATACAAACTTATTACACTTATTTTGCATAGACTCGAAACCTGAATAATAAAATAATTTTTTGCTATAGAAAACTTAGCAGTCAATACAAATCAACTAACTTTGTTACGTCATGAGTAGGTTTTCCACTGAATTTTAGTTTGGTGTTATTCGCAAAGCTGGTATTGGAACATGCTCCGCAAGGCATTTCTATAGTCTAAATACATTGACTTAAAACGTAGCCCAAATGACATTATCAAATGTAGTCACTGATTAAAATATTGATGCCTGCTGACCATCTTGACTTCTGTGGCCATTATACATGTATAGGCCTACAAGTGCTACAGTATGTTGTTACCCCTAATTTAGCGGAAAAAGATTGAATTAGTACGATTTTCGAATACCTCTAACAAAGTTTACACGTGTGTATAAAAATTTAGTGTGTACCAGACAGAATCTTTGGTCATTTTAGGGGTTCATGGAAGACACGGCTCTGTTTTATGGGTTCTACTCCAGCTCATCTTTAAATGTAGATATAGACGGTATATCAGACTATGTGCGGTCATATAACTTACCTATAGCCTACCTACTCGTTACGGTCATCTACCTGTTAACCAGCTTACTTCTTATGGTCAGAGTGTAAGTCTGACATGCTCAACAATAACATTTGGACCAATTACTTGTACTGTACAGGTGATTGTAAGGAAATATAATACACATTTTGCTATGAGGAACGGCAATTTAAAGACTAAAAACTGTTTGTATTTGCTACATTTAGATTAACCTAGATGATATTTGCTTTACATCAGTTGAACTAAAAATTTCCAACTCACTGCTTTGCTGATAGACACAATTATGTGTTTTAGCCCAGTAAATGAAATTAAAGGAAAACATCCGCACAGTTGATAGGTTTAGATTACTTTAGTACAATTGCCTTATTTTCATGTTTTCTAAAATAAAGTAGTACTAGACCAATTTTTTTATATACATGTATTTTTATTCGTGACATTCGATACCAGTCTTCATGAAGGTACCTGGACCGATATCAAAATAGCTGAAATTAATATTGAAAAGGGCGAGTCTAGTACTACTGTTTTCCATCATAAAACTTGTTGTCCATATGAACATATTCAAATCTTCTCTATTTTCCCATAACCTACAGGTCAGCTAAAGGGTATCGCGACTCCCTAGTAGCTACAAACAGTAGTTTCTACCAATACTCGACTAAGGCCTTCATTAGTTGGGATTACGCTCTGAACGACAGTAAGAATGTCGTTTTGAAGAAGAAGAGCATTTTTCAGGACATAACTGTAAGACATACGCCTAGAATATTATTTGTTCTCTCTAAATTGCGGCACTGTAGATGTCTTTCACAACTTAATTGTCATAAGTGACAAAACAATTAGCATGTACAATTATTTGGTCTTGTATTGCCTTGTTTCATTTCCTGCACCCTGTATAATTATATTATGTTAATTAAAATATAAAACTGTCTTCATATACTGCTACAATTTATGATCAGTTATGATGGGCATTTGATTTTTTATCGAGCATGCGTGTATCCTTCCTGAATGTTTTTCCTGCTTACCTGTATTTCAGCATGATCTTCATGAACAAAGAGATCTGGAGAGACGAGAGGCTAGATCTAAAGCTGCTATATGCAAACTATGGACCATAAGAATTCTGGTCAATCTGTTTGTGTTGGGGTCTCTAGGAGGTGCCGGATATCTTATTTACTACATAACACTAGTCAGCTCAGAGGTAAGGGCTCACATCAAGTCAATAAATGTGCCAGCAAGAGAAGTTATCACACCACATCCAAGTATCCCAACTTCACACCACATCCTATAGGATAAGTTTCCCGTTAGATAAATAGCTTGTTCGCTCGTTTTGTTCACTGTTGATGACAGCAATGTACATGTATTTGTAATTACATTAGAATTTTGCCGAAGGCCTGCTTCTCCATTTTAAGGTTAAGAACCTTATGTTAGCTCAAACCACAGCTGTGTCTCTGAAAGTTGATAGACTGTGTATTATGCAAATGAGATGTAATAGACATGTTACAAACATATTCATGTATATTATTCATTTATAATTAGAATACCTTTTTGTTCTTCACAATCGTGTAACATGTACAATGAGGTCAACGATGATGTTACTTTGTAGGCAGTAAAAAACAGAGAGATATACGATACGTGGCATGTCACCGTCCAGCTGTTGGTCCAATACTCGCCATCTCTGACCATTACGGCTCTTAGTAGTCTCCTACCCATCATATTCCAAGGCATTGTGGGATTAGAAGACTATTTACCCCAGACAGAAGTTCAGATAACGCTTTTCAGGTATGTTTTTAAGGTATTTTGTTCATGGGCACTCATAAGCTGTTGAACATAATTAGAAGTTTTCCTCTTTCAATAAATCATCCAATGAAGGAAATAGATTGAGAGCAAACAACTTTTAATTGTGTTCAGTAGTTTATGAATTGTCCTCCCTCTACGTAACGTCTTCTCATTGTCACAAAATGAGAGGAAGATAGATTGAGAGAGGATAACTTTCAATTACGTCTCTGTTGATGTCGTAGTAGCCAGTGGTGACTAGTTAAAAGCCATGAAGAAGGTCATTTTCATTTAAAAAAGCATAAATTGTGTGGCTTTTTCTAATTTTTTGCTTTAGGTGCTGTTTGGTGCAATAATCATGCCCTATATAAGTGTCTACAAATGAACCAGTGAGCAAAGGAAGCATCTGTTAGATCTTATGCATTTAGTAATTAATATGTGACAACAATTCCATTTGGCTCAAATTTGGTTACAAAATAATAATTCCTCTTCCTTGTTTCAGGACAGTCTTCTTCCGTCTGACATCACTGACAGTACTATTTGCCACCATGTACTCAGAGATAACGTGCGACTCCAAAGACGAATGCAATGTCGGCACTAATCAATGTCAACCCCTACATTGCTGGGAAACTGGTATCGGTCAGCAGCTATATAAGCTGGTGATTACGGATATGATCGTACAGCAAGCAGTCACTCTGCTAGTGGAATTCCCAAGGAAGTAAGTGATTTATGAGTTGTACATAACACTGAGAAAGTGTCTAGCCTAGACTTCCATGCCTGGCAAGGTACTTGATCTAAATTACAAAATAAAACTGAATATGATAATATATTGCTTGCCCCAGCTGCCGTAAAATCGTTACTAAAAAGATTAGAATTCAACGAAAACTTTACGAAATGAAAATTTGGAAACAGTGTTTTGTGGTATTTACATGTGGCACTGACATGATCTGTGTAAACTAAGTAAGCCTGCTAAGAGTGGTTGAGCATGCTATAGCATACAACAAAAGCAGAGGCCACTAACTGTGCAATGGATGGCTAGTACCTTGTACACGTGTAAATTAATAGCTCGAATCACACTTTGTCAAACATAATGTCTCTACTGATCATTATAACATTCTTTCTTACCACTCATTCACACTCCACCATTGCCCAGTTTCAGCTCTCCACTGAAAAAAGTCTTCAGAAATAAAACAGAATGTATTTGTAAGGTTTGATATCAGCTATCCGCTGTTTCAGATTGATTGTGAGCAAGTGTAGTTGTAAACTGGCGAAGATAATCGGTTGCCAAGAGTTCCAGATTTCTAGTAATGTTCTAGACTTGGTCTATTCACAGACACTTTGCTGGTGAGTCTACTCAACCACTTTGTGCTTCATGATGGAACTCAACTATATAATTCTAGAGCTGAGTGAAGAGTATTTCAAGAAAGAAAAACCGCTCATGTACACCGTTAAAACATTTTGTTTCTAAACTGAAGCTTGACTATGACTCTATAGCTGCACAGTTTTCCTCAACATCTTGTTCCTTCCAAGGATGTGGTTTACAAGTGACATTTCCAAAGCATCTGGTACAACTATTGAGTACACTATTCACATAATTTTATTATATTACAATAGTTGGAGTAAAACCAATTATTGCAAATCAGTTTTTTAACAAATTAGTTTTTTGATTCAAATTATTATGACCTTCCACAGGTTAGGAGCATTCTTCAGTCCCCTCATCCCAGCCATTTGCGTGATCAAGTTCTTTATCCTATTCTACTCCAAGAAGGTGAGTTCTGTTAATTTATGTAAAAATATCTCAATTGCGCAAAGCACAATTATCATTTTAAGAAAGAGGCACACCTTAGAAAGCTTCATTGACTCCTTTTCAAGTTTAAAAACCTGCAGTATCTGCATGCATAGCACTTTGGTTTGCTATTCCAGATTTCACTGCTGGCTAACTTTATTCCAAACAAGAAACCGTACAAAGCTTCAAAGTCAAACTCCATCTTCATTGCCGTGCTGATGGTTTCCTTTGCTATTTGCTGCGTTCCAGTGGTCTACGTTATCGGAGTGTAAGTACATCTAAACTGTATATATGTAACTGTCTTCTGCATTGAGTGCCAGGAATAAATAATTGGGAACTGAGTCACCTTGCAGGAGTTCTGAGTTTGCTTTTTAGATTTACAGTATTGAGACTTCAGAGATTGAGTAGAAATTCAATTGGCGTTCGAAAATTAAAATTTGAATAATACGTGTACATTGTATATAGGGTTTCGTTAAAACCGTAGAAAGTTGATATACAGTTTAGTCTACCACTGTTTCAAACACAACATTGCATTATGTTTAAAAGAAATAGCCACTTTTAACAACATTAGTTACCATAACTACTCCACGTCTTGCTTTCATTACATGAGATGCACACATAATAATTCTTTTATAATATAGTCTGTGACAGAGAAAGTCAGCCAGTATATGGAAAATAGTCCAAACAGATATAACAATTATAGTAAGTCATGCAACTGTTAGTATGCTCAAGGTGTATATTTTATGTAAAATGTAGAGTAAGGCCATCAACAGGATGTGGGCCATTTCGACCTTATGAAGTGATGTACAACGCTATAACTGTGTCCATCTGTGAATGGCCACAGGGATTCCAAATGTTCCTCTCTATCGTCACCTCTACAGCATTCAATGCTCCTGTTATATTAGTTCTGGGGCAAGTACTACCTTTTATTTGAAAGCATATAAATTCATGTAGTTTCCTTTCTGATGATCCACTTACATGTATAGGTGAGGTTTCATTCCAAACTGCGTGATACTACAAGTGTATGTAAATACAGAACATATTCATATTTAGGTGACTGCTAATTTACCAGATTTAATATTGATAATTATGCCATGTGTACAACGCTACAAATAAAATAATTATTTGCTATCTGTTTGTAAAGTGCATCATGTTTAATTTATAGAATAATTATCTACTACCAACAAATTCGGACTCGGGCTCAGAAAGAGAGAGTTTCTCAGTTGAAAGATCAGCTAGTAAACGTATGTAATACAGCACATTGTATTATTACATAGAATGTAATACACAATATAAACCTATAAATATAATTAGGTGAAGCAGTTACCACTTGAGACTGTTATGCTTTCAAATTCTAATATTAATTTGGGTGCAAAGTGATTGGAAATTACTTTGCTCTATTTCAACACAAACAATGAAAATTCCGAAATTTTACTTGCTAAGAAGAACTACTGCTATAGGTCGTTTGGACTATGGCATCTACATCTAATAGAATATTACATACATACGTTCATGATTTTAGGAAGCCAAAGATAAGAAGTTTATCTTGGCGAGACTCGGTGACCTACAGGCAGAGGGAAAAACTGTACCCATCACTCAAAGGACAATTCCAGTATAACAGTTCGTGTAGGTATGACTTTACCTCAAGGAATGTGTAAAACATAACTTGGTATGAATGATGGAGTTGATTGAAAAATCTGTCAGTTGTGAAGTAACAACAATAAGAGTAATGTTAAACCTAGTAACCTACACACACAGTGTGTGTACTTGCAAGATAGGCTATGTGTTGTGTATTACTGTATTATCCACAGTAGATAATACGCCTACCATATGCAACGCTTCAACAAACTTCAATGTTCTTTTCCTAAATTATTTATTTTTAATATATTTATAAATTCCTGATTTGAATTTACCAGGCTTATACAATGCACTTGTTTTAATATCAGTGTTATTCCATGGTTAAACATACTTTTGTGTTGTGTCAGCAATCTTTATTAAAAAGTTAAACTAACCATGCCATGGATGAAGGTAAATGCAATTTATAAGGTAATTAGATATGAACCTTTCAAATTTGTCACTAAAAATAAAAAACACAACCTGCAAACACGTTTTTGGAGCAGCTGTTTTAAAAAAAATATACACTGTGACATCACAGTGTATTTTGCAGGTGATGGCAATTAGAAACCTCCTTTCACATGTCCAATAACAACGCTCGTAGCCGAAGCAAAATTGTGCACAGTGATTGGATAATAAAACCTATTGTTTATTTTATCGTAAAACAGTAATTATTAATTGTTATATTCTATTTCATGCACAGGTTTACACTAATTATTGGACATGTGAAAGGAGGTTTCTAATTGCCAACTCCTGCAGAATAATCCACTTCTGATTGGACAGTGGATATTTTTAAAAACTGCTCAAAAAAAACGTGTTTGCAGGTTGTATTTTTTATTTTTATTGACAAATTTGAAATGTTCATATCAAATTACCTTATATATAGTATTTAGCTTTCTTCGTGACATCAATAGTTTAAGTATGAACATGCCGGAGTTTACCTGGTTACCTGCTCATAATGTATTATGAAATTATTAGCAATCAATATGGCTGATTTATTGTAACATCTATATGTATTTGCTTAATACAATACTTTATTTCACAAGAATATAAAAATAAATATCATTCTATTTGGAAGTTTTTGCATCGTAATGCATATAATGTAATATATGAAATAACGCAAACTGTCAAATTAACGTAGAAATTGACTTCAAACAGAGAACCAGAGATATAGCGATTGACTATGCAATATTTCCCAGAATACAACAGATTTAAATATTTTACAAATTAAAATGGAAATTTTCTAGTTGGTAGAAAACTATGAAATCAAACACAGATAGACCTATATAAATATTGATTGTATAAACATTGTAGTTGTCTCCACCATCAGTAAGAAAAGCAAAAATTTGGAGTTACATTCACTTTCAACTGCATAATAGGAGAAATAATTTTGCTGCCTACTGTGTATGTCTTATTATTAATTATACAATCAGTTCATAATTTCAATATATGGAAATAACTTTGTTCTTAATAATAGCAAAATATTTTCTTGATAAAACAGGCATTGAGATCCAATGGCTGTTCCATAGATATTTAATATACATGTGTATAAATATCGTATAATTATCTATGCGCTACTTTAATGGTATAAGAGAGACACTGTAATTTAAAACTTTGGAGTTGCCCGATACCAGCTTGCAAGTAGAAATTAGGAGAGGACAAAATTGTTCTATTCTGGTTTTCAATTGCCTATGCAGAGAATTGTATTAATTTTAGTAAAAATATATAAACGCTGCTGATTGAAGAGATCAATGAATAGTGATACTTTAGTAACATCATGTGGTGTTGTAGACATCTTTGGCTACTTATATTCTACATGTAAATAGGTGTTTCCACCGGCTCCATAACCCAATCTTCTAGAAAAAAGAAATCCAAGTGTAAAATTTCAAATTATTTAAATGACCTTCATGCACCTTTTATCATGTTAGCAAAGTACCAAAAATCACCATAGCAACACATCACCTTGTTATTTCAAACCAGTAGCTTGCACCCACAACTTTAACAATCTAACGAAAGAAACAGTAACACTACTATTAGGTTTCAAGTAGCTTGAGTATGAGCCAGCTGGTAAGGTTGGTCGTAATCTCGTACAGAATATGGTTTGAGAGAGGGATGTAATGTAATAGAACACAAAAATGTAGTTAAACACCATATTAATGGTTTAACAGAATGGACTACAGTGCAGTGAGTACCAAACCATCACTGAACAAACGATTAATTCCAGGTGCCATTGAACCAAACTGTGTTTGAAATTATAAATAGCAACACATTCAATTTCACTTCAATTCAATTTACCATTTGCGAGCAGTTCACCAATTCAAATATCTAAAAATGTATTTAATTAATGCATTTACAAAAGGTATGTGTACATGCTGTATGGTTAGAAAACTGTATATGTATGAAATATGACTTTGTGGAGGAACAAAATCTGCGTATGGGCTCAGAGCTAAATCAAGTGAAAAATAAAAAGAAGAGAGTAGGGGCATTAAAAGTTTTGTATGTGTAACTAACTATATGGTCACTTAGGCGGAGTCAGCCAGCTTCGAGAATCAGCAAGTGATCATGTGAGATGCTACATCAGAGAGGGACTTGATAAAGAAGCAAAGCTATTTATAGTAGTTGGTACACAGTCCCTACTAGCACATCTCCCCCAGCTGCCACCAGATGTGACATCACGTTATTAAAAAGAGCATTGCTATAATCAAGGGGTAAGAGAGGAAGGAGGCTCGTCTATGAAAACCTGTATATACCCGTATGTTACAATGGGCTTCCGGTGTCCGATGTGCGCCTCGGGTACTTGGTAAAGTCAGAAGAAAAGATGATGAATATTTTTAAAAATATAAAATTCACACATCAAATTAAAATATAAACAATGTCAACAATTGGTAACACTTTAATGAACAGGCTGACTATATACACACTACATATTTCAATGGGCTACGATAGATATCGGCAAGTAAATTCGCCAGACTTGAAGAAAATTGCATATCTTAACATAAAATGACACTTTTTGCAAATACCAACATGCTCAACAAAATAAGCAAAAATAATACTAATAGATTTAAACTTGCTGCAATTGGTGAAGTTTAAATCCAAATTTAAACTTTGCTCTTTCATAATAAAAAAAGCGTACAAACGCTGAAATCGCAGTTAAAATGAGCTAATTTGTGCAACACGTTTCTCTAACATCAGGACTCTATATACTTAATTTGATCTATGGTGTATAGTTCAGATACCATTTTAGCTGGTAGGCTAGTTTGTGGGCCCTACAACATGCCCACACTAAATGAAAATAATGCTCAAACTATAGGCTATGTCAATAAACAATAATGTTAATCTCTCCATAGAAATGATTTTTATTGGATGCTATAACTGTGACGTAATAAGCGCCAGAGCCGTACACATGTGCATTGCTTTTATACCTGTTTAGCAATGAGGAAGCCCATCACGATTCAATGGAGTTGTCTACTCGCTTAATGCCAGGGACTCATGCGCACATATTTTTAAACTGAGCAGCACATCGAACACAAAATTCTCATAGACGAGCCTCCTTCCCTCTCTTACTCCTTGGTATAATAAAATAATAGTGATGCCAATCTTGATAAACTCTTAGAATTATACGATTTTCACAGAATAAAATCTGTCTACATGACATCTTAGGTCACCATGCGTTATTTTGAAAAAAAACCATTTTCTTTAATACAATGATGTCTATTGTGCTAATTATTTTAATAGCTTCATAATATTATTATGGTGGTTCTAGAAGCTGAGAGCATGGTTAATGGTTAACTAACTTTGGGCCAGTGATAGCGCAGACCAAATTTGATGACCTGTTAAAAATGTTAATGCAAATACAATATATACACACGTCTAGACAATACTCCACAGGTATATCACCTTGATACAATCATGTAGATAATGAAACAATATACATGTGTTCCAAAGAAGAGAAGCTAAGGAGCTAGCAGTAGAAAGGTGACTGACTAAACAGAAGGTTGCTTTGCACAATAATAAAGGTGTAAGTACTGCATTTTACCTTGACATGGTAACGTCTAAGTTGACCTACATTATGTATTATACAAATGAAGTAATTCACGTGTGAATATTTAGGAGACTTGTATAGGCTTATGTAAAGCTTATTATTGAACAGAAGGAAAACATCATCCTGAATTCATTTTAACCCGTCTCTCCCAGGGAATTGAACCTGAGGCTCTATGTCATCCAAACGTAGTTGGCAGAAACTCGATTCGTGTTGCTTTTCATTTGTTGACAGCACTGTGTTTATAATGGCTAATGTGGAACAATATCATAGACCTACACACTCATGAAGTCATTTACCTCAAGAGGAATAAATAATATTTAAAACTAATAATTAAAGAAAAGACTATAATAGCAGCTTGGATGGACAATTGCATTGCTAACAGAAGGTAATGTAGTCTAATGTTATCAACTTACACATTGCCGTGGGACGGAGCATGACCAGACTGTGGAGGGACATCTGGTGTCCAGGAGGCAGGTGGATGGTAGAGATCCTGAGATAAAGGTGGAGGTGGTGTGTGTGAAGACTCCGGTATATCCCATTGCTGTAGCGCGGGATAATTCTGTGGAGGGTGGGATGGTGCCGGTTGGTGGGAATGCTGAGGTGGTTGATGAGAAGGCTGTTGTGGTTGTGATGGTTGCTTTGGAAGAGGTGTAGAAGGCACTGAGTATGCTGGAGTCTGCTGCACTGAACGTGGCGGTTGACTCTGGAAGTCAGATGAATCTGATGTCGGCTGACGACTATAACTTTCTGGAGACTTAGCTGCTCTTGAAATGACTCTCTCTGTATTGCCTAAAGTCACAACCATATCTGACTTGATTAACCCTGTGGTAGTGTGCATATTAACAACAGCTTGACGTACACACACGTACATAGACTATCACATAGCTATTATTTTACGACTAAGATATTAGCACAAACCAAAGAACCTCTCAAAACATTATTTTGTACAACATATTTCATAGCTGAGCAATAGCGCCTGTACCTGTGTGAGCGCCATCAGGTACGTCTGGGGCAGGATGGGGGTGCCTCTGTCTAGGAATGGGACCTCTCGACTCTAAGGCTACATTCCTGGTAGTAACAGTATCAAAACTGGCACTGTTTACTCTCTTCTCGCCTTCAGGTGACATTCTAAAAGTTTTCCATATTAGCAGTTAAATAGGTAACTGTTATATATGGTATTCTATATGCCTACATGCGCACAAGTTGAATATTATATACATGTAGCTAAACTTAGTGTGCGACATGCACATGTATACATACATGTATATACCATCGACACCAACCCAGTCGTCAGTGAAATAGAAAGTAATGTCTGCATTGATATTTCCTGTCAGCAAAAAAACGAAAAAAGAAACAGTATTGCTTTCATTGCAAAAAACGTAGCAAAAAATGTCACCACCATAGTAGACCAGGATAAAAGGTTATGCGTATATAGGTATATGAGTATATATCGTAGTATAAACACACTCGTGTATTACACATCACATATCCCTCTGAGCTAAATGTAGTATACAATTGACGTTTTACGGTCGGCAATATACAAACACAACACAAAGCATATACACTGTAGTGTAGCCTGACAGTAACAATATTATATCGGCGAAGAAAATTACCATAAATAATAATTTCCTGCCTACATGTATGAACATTGTATGTATGTATGTGTATGACTAAATACATTGTATTTGTCACCCACCTGCTCTCCAAGGGTAAGATTTCCTTCGTTGGAGCATTGGAACTGAAGTCCTTGACAAAAGCTCCCGTCTCCAGAATTTTAGCCACAGTAAATTTTTCCTAAAAACACACACCAACCATAATAATATTGTCATTTTATGAATAACACGATTGTTGTTAATTTAACTTAGCAGTAAAAATAACATTAGCAATGACTTTACCTTTCTCATTGCAATTCGGATTCTATGCGGTACATCTGGTATGGCCATTGCAAGAACGTACTTCAGTATCAGCACTGCGTGCTGAAACAGAGGAAGTGGAATGTTATCGTTAGAGAAACACATCGTTTAGCAGCACAGACTAATGATATGGGCAGCGACTGTGGGCAGCAAAGCTCAGTATTTGAGACTTCAGAAAATCTTGGTATATGCAAAGAAAACTTTAGCATAAACAGCATGCATATACATATGAACTCAATAATGTCATTAAAAGGCTTTGGGAAGTTATCAGACCTCGTCACTTTGCAGTAGAAAGAGAAAGCAACTTCAAATATAATCAATATTTAAAATTGATTCAAAATATGGCAGTAATATATATACACACCAAAATAAAAGATACGACTGATCAAAGAATAAAGTAACAGTCTATGCACCTGTGGGCACTAATTCATTCAGAATACCGCACACAACATCATAGACATGAACTTTAGAATTACCTCCTCTGGTATTGGTTTGTATCCAACAGTGCACTCACCTCAAACACTAAAACTACCCAGAGTTGTTGGTGACCCTCCTCAAAGTTCCTCCGGCCCCACTTAGATACGTAGGCTATTAGGAAGGCATTAGTGATCACCGCAGCCAAGTTCAGGAAGTCAAGAATATGATGCCACATGCCTAAAAACAAATTTCATCAGTCATAATACATTTCTAGATAAGGAACTAGTTTTTAAAACCAGACAACTTCCAAGTCCGCTTAATAATTTTACTTCTAATTAAATAATAATTTGGCAGCAAGCTTCACTCTTAGTCAACCTGTGTCGCTCTGAATATTTTCTCAAAAATTGTACCCAAGACGTTTTAGATGCTACACTATTTTCTATATACAATTAAACTGCATGCCAATGACAACATGTCCACTAGTAAAAATTATGATACTGTATGTCAATATTATAGTATAAATATTTTACCAATATCTTGAGCTATAGTGGGAACAGGTCTGCGATACATCCATAATATTCGTTTAGAGTCCACAACTCGGTCTAAAGTGTTTACTAGAACTGCTATCAGTGGGCCAAGTGGCATAGCCGCAGCAAACAACTAAAATTAGAATAATGAAAGTATTATTGTGCAAAAAATAAGTCAATTTAACAAAGTACTAGTAAAGGGATGTTCGCTGTAATGCTACAATATGCTACCAGAAGACAAAACAGCCATCTTAAAAATATACAGTAATCACTATTTCAATAATAAAAACCAAGAGATAATAATTTTTAACAAAAGTATCTCTAAATTCTCCTAGTGTGCCCCGCCTTACCAACTCACCACAACTAAACCGTACTGAATAACCTTCTCTGTGTACTCATTGAGTGTGAAATCTTGAAGGTTTGGTTTGGTCTTCTCTGCCTCCAGAAACCGAGACTTGAAGTCTTCTTCTTTAGCTTCTTTAGTTACTTCAGGATCGACAGATGATTTCTTCTTACAACACATTTTCAGCTTCTTCAGAACCCATCTAATAAAAGCACAAGATGCCATATAGAAAATAATAGTCTAGCAGTTTTAACATCAGTACTATGCCCTAGAGCTATGTATCATCAGTGGCAAGCCTACCATTCCATGAGAAGGTTTCCAATGCGCTGTGCATGTCGCTATCACCAGAAGCTTGGCCGCTGCAGTGTTGGCAACCAAGTTTTCCACTTGGATGAAATTATACATCCAAATGATGGAGTATTGAAAGAAATGGCGGCTGTGCAGCAGTAAATACATGCTGCAGTCTGATTGGTCAACAACTCTAATTGCTCAGCTACTCTACCTCAGCATACAACCGCACCACACGTGCTTATGCGTACATTACTATAAAAAATACTCACGGTAGTATGACATCTTTGAGAAGCCTTGGTAGAGGTTTGATCACCATCAGTATCAGCACTTGGAAGCTGAGATCCGCCATACAGGAAGTGCCACAGCTGTCCTGATAATCGTCTCCCAGACCAAAGATACCATTCTCATAGTTAGCCTATAACAAGTCACTGAGGCTATTGAGAAAGGATATTCATAAAAAAATACACAAAATTAAATCACTCTTGAATCGGAGCTAGACAGATGACAACTTGAATTAGCTGAGAGATCTTAGCTAGTGATATATGCATGTAGTTTAGACATTGAGGTAACAGATAACGCAAGTGGAACTGAGATGCCAGGTTAGAGACTAATTTACGTGTTGTATCCCTCATCCCTGTCTCCAAGCCTCTCTTTGGGACTTGGAAAGAGATGTGTTTGCAATTAGAAAAAATACTTACACTATTTACTGAATAAACTGATTAGTACTTACTGAACGGAAGAATGCGATATAATAGAGTGAACTGTAGCAGTTAGCAAACTGGAAGGCAAACAACTTGATAATAAGGGCATTCTTGTAGGCTGACCCAGTACGATGATTTTCCCAATCTGTTAGAACCACAGCTAATTTCTCATATATCTGTATGCAAACAAATGAAGCAAAGATACAAATCATAGTATAGCCTTTATTATTCACCAAGTCAGTCAAACTTCCAGAGACTTGGAGTTGTCTCATCTTATACATCACTGAGTAAAAATAAGTGGAGAAGTCTGCCGTGCATGTAATCAACTAGAAAAGACCCACTCTGATTAGCAATTTTACCACTAAGCACAAACTATTTACTTATTTAACAGCAGACAGTCATGTGCATTGTATTTTATCATGAGAGTTTACTAAAATCACTTGCATCGTCAACTCAAACACTCTCAATAAATAATGGTCAACCAAGAAAATTTCGGAGATTGAGAAAACTACTTCCTTTTAAAAAAGACCGAACGATCCTGTTACGATATACAATGGAAGTACAATCCACTACTACACACAATAGCTATACAAATGTAGGTAATTTGTCATACCTTTCCAAGTACGAGTATAGCGATAGCGTTAAGCAATGACGAGCCGATAGTGGTGACGAGGAAGCAATAAAGAGAGGAGTCCTTATTCCAGTCATCACAATAGTTCACGGTAATGATGACCCTGTACAGTGTCACAGATGCTAAGATAGCAAATACTACACACACCTACAAAGCATAGCATAAATATTATTTATATAAAATCTCGGTTTGCCAGTTTCCAAAAGATATATTTATCTAGAACATTCATTTAAGACAGGCAGACAATTATTTATTAAAACACTAATTTTTAAAACTTTGCAAACGCTCCTTGCATCATAGATGTCTACCCCAATCAGAGTTGGACGATATAAACACATTCATCGGATATTTTCAACCCGCAAAAGCGAAATTGCTGTATTGAATTGAAGAGCAGTTTGTAAGGACTATGATGTTTGAGCTCATTCTACAAGTACACAAGCTTCTAGTTAATTGGTCAATTAGAAATAGGTCACAACTCACCATGGTAAGGAAGGTAATGAAGGAAATAGAGTACTTCACACATTTGTATTTAAATGGATAAAAGGGTATTTCCTCCTGAGTGATGGGGTCTTTCATCGTATCCGTCCCTAAATATAGTTGAGTATACACGATGAGTATGAGGTTAACATTGTACCCGTCCCGAAATATAGTTGAGTATGCACGATGATTATGAGGCTAACATTGTACCCCTGCCTAAATATAGTCCATATCTGTATGGTGTACACTATACTCAGTCTAACATTGCTTCCCCAATTTGACAATGTACATGTATATGTAGGTATAAAAGAGTTGTACTACAACTCTTGAAAAGAAGGAGGCTATATTTTTAATTAAATTTGGCAACATAGCCTTTGCGTTTTATGGCACGGCTTACACAATATGGAGTACTTAGCGGGCAACCTTACCATAATAAGAGGGTCTGTCAGGTTCTGCACTATCAAAATCTTTAACATCCCACTCATAGGCAAGTATGGCGTTCTTTCTTTTCCAAAGCTCCATGAATATTGTACTCCATATACAGATGGCCACTGCGTAGAACGGAGTCGAGTCATTGTCAAATGCCTCCTTTATACTGTCTAATAGCAGCAAGGAAGACTCAACAAACCTATGTAATAGAAACAATATGAAACAGTAAAATTAGATATGTAAGCATACATGTATCATTCGCTAGAATTTTAAAAAATTGAATGACGGGCCCTAATATTGGTGAGTTAAAATAAATGACAGCAGTATAGTGAAGGTTAATTTATTCTCAAAAAAAGTATCAGAAAATAGAATGATTTAGCCCAATATTTGACGCACTCATACTCGTGCTTGTTCAGTATTCTTACGAGTACGCGTACTCGTACTCATAAGACACCAGGTACTAGAACACTGAACTCAAATGTGATGTGATGCTATAGGAATTGAAACCAATTAACCTCATGTGCTTGGAACAATAGACAACCACATATTACTGTAAACACAGCAATGTGAATAAGAATGAAACACTCCCAAAGTGAAGAACTTTGGTAACATTGCGCATACTCAATAACGATTATCATAATTTTTCCTACCCAGCAGAGGTGGTGCTCCCAGTGACATTTGTGGTGGCAGTTGTGTTAACGGCAGTGTCCTCACAATTTCCTGATAAACTACAATTAATCATAGGTGGAAACTCGATTTTGTTCTCCAAGTTAGTGAAATTCCATCCAATGTCAAATTCGAAGTTGTTTGCTCTCACATCCGATTGAAAGTAGAGCGAAGACAACTTTAGATTGACACAGCAGGATTACACTACAGCATCATACCATTACATGTAAGTTACAGCACATCATGTACATTGTACATGTATAATAACAATACATTACGTAATAATAATACATCATGTCATTACATTTAATAATTCGAGTCAGATGGTTGGGGGAAGAATTAAAATGAGACAACATGACTTTGAACTAGTCTAATTCCCAAACCATTTGCACCTATTCCTCATGCTTGTGGCTTATCCTATACATTGACATACACAACAGCATCAATCAATATATATGTAATATGATTAAAATACTAGTGTAATGCATAATATATGTGTATTAAATATCCTATTAGTCTGGTAAGAGTGTAGTGGGAAGTTGTCTTCTCCTTTTCTGCTAAACTAAAAAGCATGAGTAGATAATTATCTAACTAGAGAAAATTCAAGTTTCACAATCGTGAAGTGAATTTTACCTTCAAAAGTCCATGTACCCTGACCTGCAATACATGCCAGATGACAGAGGTAATTCACCTGTTACTACATGCCATATTACCATATCAACTTACCTGCAATACATGCCATATCCAAACACTCCCAAACCGAAGAACATAGGCAGCATTATGGATAAGATAAGAAGGCCAACCCAGGCAAAGTAAAGAGCGATCTCTTCACCAAAATAATTCCTAATCTTCCATAAAGGTTGGAACTTGAGTACATTCGGCCAAGTCACGTTCAAGTCATGTCTAGCATCACCATAGAATGAGAGTACCTGGTAGAAAAGTCAACATGGCCTTCAATGGATTGCATTTTTCATGATACAGCAGAGATTAGCTAGTTTACATATCAGAGTGTCTAGTGGTACACAATTGGAAACTACATGTACAAGCATTGTATAACTTTAGCATCTACCATCTTCTAGCAACACTTGCAACTACAGCTGCTTGTTTTGGAGTTATCTTTGCTTAGATACAAACACAAAATAAAGACAACTTCAAACCTGTACAAATTTGTTCAAAACTGTTACAATTCTGGTTCATGCAAACACTTTTGTAGAAACAAACAGCATAAGTATTCCTTGTTACTGTTACTATCAGCATCCTAATAATATACATGTAGTTACAGTTCACACAGTTGCTATAAATTTAAAAAACGATACACTAAAGATTGTGATAGATAGTATGCAAGATAGTAGGATGACTGTGCTGGTACTGTGGTACTATTGTGAGGTATGTGGTAATTAGCAGAGGTATTACAGTAGTGCTACAGGATATATCAGAGAGAAAAGACAAGTGAACCAAGATAGTTACCATTCACCAAACTCTGGTTCAATCACAGTAGCGAGGGATATAGATTAGATTGATGTAGAAAAGAAGATGTTTAGATTTTCATTTTAGTAAGGACTGCTTTAACTAATATGATATATTCAAACTAGTACTTAAATTTCAAAATTAGGTTTTTAAACAATTACATGCACATGTGTTAAAGGGAGGTATGCGGATATGCTAATGCGTTATTTACATCTGCATTTACATTAACTGGTAGACTGTTACCACTGTGGACAAGGGTGCCTAAACATTCAACTCTGGTTACCTCCTCCAGTGCTAAACGATCTTGCTGAACTAACTGAACTTCCGATGTACATCTGTGTAACCTCTGATGACATAAGTAATAGGTGTATCACTCAACAAAATATATAAAGTGAATATTTTTAGGCCTTGTCTCAGGATGAATCAATGTTAGAATTTAGAAAGAAGTTAAATGAATCACTTTATCAGACTTTTTATAAACAATCTCTTTCAACTCTCTAACCAAATCATGAGAAACAATTGAAACTAAAAGAAAGTTTGCGGATAAAAAATAAAAAAAAAACTTGGCGCAGCCATTGCAGCCATTGCAGCCTTGTATGTGTACCACCAATTCCATCGTCAGTGCCTGTCACTGAGTGATTGCTGTATGGTACTTTTAACCCAATTTTAATTTTATAATACCTACAGGTAAGTGGAAGAACTAGCGTACAAGTAGAGAGTCTTAGATAGTAGTCTATTATAGATGCTGACTAAGATTGTATTAGAATAGAAGAATACTTGGTGCCCTCGCAATGGCGGTACAATGAATGTATGTCATGTACTTCATGTAGCTTTCTGTAGATAGGCAAGTTTATCATATCAAAAAGACTAACTACATGTAACTAGCAGATCTATATTGTAGATGTACTACTTGTATATACAAAGGTACATAGACACCAAGAATTACTAGATGTACATACATGGGTACATTAAAAACAAACAATGGGAATATTGTGCAAACCTCTGCTGTTGGTGATAGCTAAAACACAAAAATTAAAAGAATAATAAGTGTAATAATATAATTATATTATGACATAATTATCTAATATTACATACGCCTCCAACAAATTACTATGCAATAATTATCATATTAAATACCAAAAGTCACAATATAGCTTTAGACGCCCTGATGCATTACTTGCTCAATAAACATGAGGAAAGCCAACTTCAAACAACTAGATTACCAACTCAATGATAACAGTGCACAACCAGATTTGGCAGATCGGAGTTATCTTCCTTTCTATAGAGCGAAAGAGTTACCAAAGATTACATAAAAGAATAAATAGTCTTTGTTAATAATAAAGTCTGTGTATATAGCTGAAGTAAATCACTGGGCAATACAACTCTAATGTGATGAGTAGACAACTCCAACATAATGTGAAAATAATGATAACATACCGACTCTAGAGCTGCTTGTCTCTTTCCTTTGTCCTCCTTCACCTCACCCTCTTCGCTATACTTCTGTGATTCCTTCAAGTTATCTTCTGACTCATCGTGGAGTACGAAGGCATCATTGTAGACCTTTTTCATCAGCAGATATGGTAGACCTACAGCAAGAAGGAGCACCTGCTACTTTACACTTACTGTCTAACACGGTGGTAGTTTTCTATGAAATATTTAATGAGTATTAGACAACCACCAGATAAAGCAGGGATATAAACTTTCTTGAGTTCCATCGTATTCTACCTGAGCATTCTACACTAACGCACTTCCATTTCGACAAAACACACCAAGTACTTCAAATCTGTCTGATCCCTTATTATCACAGTATCCAGATTCTTCCCTACTGAATGAATGTTATTACAGAAATTCTACCAACACACATTACCTTGTTTTGCCAAAATATCTTCTTCAGGGTTGTCCTCTAGTTCATCGTCATGGTGATAGTAATACTGGGGTGTCTGGGGTAGCTGCCTGTAAAAAGTACATAATATATAAGCTTTGTACACGTATCACGCAGTATGACTTCCCAATCTACACATACATACGCCAGGTACAATGTACATTGCAAGCATTTTTGTTACAAAGAAATGCATGTACTTCTGGTCAATATTGCAGCTAAATTTACAGGATTCGAAAATCAAAACCGTAAACTTACTCAATCCTCAACAGTCAAACATTGACCTATTGAACTCTAGACCTATGTGAACATAATTTTACCCCGAAAGAATTGGATGAAAATTATGAATTTTTTAACGGAAATATATTATTTACTTGTAAAATTATGGCGTGGTGTGAAGTTATAAATTATAGTTGAATATGAGTGTATTAGGACTGCCAATGATCGCGGTGGTTTTATGAAAGCATGCATTGACATTATCGTATAATACAACCAAATGCCACCGCTAAGCATACATAGACATACATTGTATTATGAAGAATTATGTTGATCTCAGATAAAATGTTGAGTTTTACCGACTCACCTCATGTCCAAATTCTTGAGACAATGCTCTGTGAGCAGACAGCGCAGAGAAGACCGGAAGAAGAGATCTGGCTGTTCGCAGTTCTTGTAGAGGTGGAGCTTCATCTGCTCAAAGGGGGCGGAGACAAAGTCCACTGTAGCATAAAGAAATAACATTAGCCAAGTAATAGTGATCCAATCATGTGTCTATTAGTGTGGAGTTATTATCCCCTGAAAGCCCACAAGGGAGAAGCAACTTCATATGAACATAATATTTGAACTAATAAACTCTGTAGATTTCAAAATGTATTTCATCTCTTTACTAGCTGACAGACCTTCATCATCTGTAGCAAACTTCTCGTCTATCCATCGAGTAATTGCATTGTCCTCGTCATCGTCAGCTATTTCCATCTACAACATGCAGGTAACATTTAAATAGGAAACCGCATCATCTGGGACCAGGTGCAGACAACTTCTGTTGTCCTCATTGAAGTATTTACATCACAATAGATTCCATCCTAAACTACACACATGCATTTGCTTAAAATGCTCAGTTAATCATCATAGATATGCAATAACAACTGATGATATATTACAATTACGGCACACTTCTGGCCTGGGTGCCAAGTTCAATCTCGCCTACCTCTTGCGTGAAGAAAAGTTTGAGAAAATTGAAACAATTCTATGTTTACTAACTAAGAATGACAATATAAATAAATAATGCAATAATTGGTTGTAAGAAAACATCAATAAACTGCAACATCTATTAACAATGATAACACCGCTACATAGCGTCATAGCGTCATGATATCTTTACTTACATCTTTAAGTGGCATCTGTAGTTTGACTCTCTCCGCCTCCTTACAGAGTCGGCGGAATGAACAGTGTAGCTTACAGAACATGTTATCCCCTATTTGTTCATGCTCCAGTTTAAACCCTTCCTTTATTAGAAGATCCTCAAACCTATTCCTCCGCACTTGCCTGCGTTTCTACAACATTGCAATAATTCTATAGCCTAGGTATAAAAGTTAGGCTTGGGTCCTAAAATAGAGCATAGATAAATGTTGGTAGGGTAAGAATCTGCTCACCTATAGCCCTGGAGGACAGGGAAATCACAGACTATTTCTGTTGTTCAAGTATGTATGACAGGAATATCCAGCTGATATAATAATTATTTCCCAAAAAATAATACAAACTCTCAAAACGTCTATTTGTTCATCAGCAATAGTGATCCAAGACGTCTTTTTGCGCCAAAGACTACATCAGCTTTGCATCTTGTCATATACTTCCAGGTAAGTTACGTACTAGGCCTCACTAGCACATATATTGACTTGTCAACCGAGGTTAAAGGATGAGGAACCAGAGAAATAACATGTCAACTGAGAGGTTATAGCAGGTACTCATCTGGTAAGTGCAATCCAAAACGTTGATAATAGTATTATTTAGGAGTTGTCTTTACTACAAGAGATGTTAACCTACATCATCTGGAGCCTCAGAGTCATCTGGAATTTGATGACAGAGAACATAGTCTATCCTGTCTCGTTCTGGAGCTGTATATAGTCGCTTGAGGATATCTGTAACATATGCCACACACCTATGTTCTAGTCAAAGTAATGCTATTGTCTGTATTAATGGCTAAACATAATAATATTGTCCAAAATATGCAAGTAAAATTAATCACAATTCTATATTTGCTCAAAGTCAAGTTCAAGGCCGTCCTACATTAGTTACGCAGCTAGGAGTGGTACTATGATAGCATACTATTGATTAACTATTGATGCAACATCTGTGTAAGTGTACAGTGTACACTACTGCACTATATGTAGGTCTGCTATTACCTGATAACACAGATACATTATTAATACTATGATGAAAGGATAATTGTTATGTAACACCATTTACTTTAATCACATGTAACAAGCAATAGAATATGTCCCTTTACCCAAGCAATGACTCTTATCCCAGCAAGTAGGCTACATTACAGTCATGTGGATTAGATTGCAAGTGTTGATGATGTAAAGTTAAACTCTAAGAGCTACTCGCACTATTATAAAACAGTTTTACCATTGGATACTACACGTACATGTAATACCATAATATCTATCGAATAATATTATCACTTTCAGCCTTAAATACAAACCATAATAGTAAATTATATCTTATAAATAAAAACAAAATATCAAAGAAATAATAGTGATGAAAGGCATTTGAATGCATATATGCTATGTCAGTGTGTCAAGCTTGGAAAATATGTGTATATACAGTATCAAGCCATGCACATACATAATATATCACATTAATTCAGCACACGGTCATGAATTCAGTGCAACAAACAAGATAGCACGATTGTGAACCCAAGCCAGCATGCTACAAGCTGAAACATACATTTGAAAAGAAACTAATGTACCTCGTAAGGTGGGAGCTCGTTTGGTTTTCACCTTGGAATTGTCTTGATATAAGAGAGATGATGATATTACAGAATAAATATTGATAAAGTTTTAATATGAATTCGACAGGACATCCGGTCAGCTAAGCTAACACAGTTAAGTGCAACCAGTAACGTAATATAATCAAGGCCTGATGATCACAGGCTAATAGAAATGTGTCTACCAGTACTAAACTATGTGATCGCTAAAGCAAAGGGATATACTATAACGCATAGACAGTAATAATTGAAGGCGGTATCTTTATCTTTCTGTGCATAGCAACAGTCACCTGCAAACACCTGCAGGCACTGATAGTAACCATAACTAACCTTGCACTGATTCACCCTGAGCTGCCATTCCTGTGGACAACTTCAGACTCTTTTCCCTCAACCAAGTAGGCTGGTCCTTCGCAAAGTCGGACAACGTAAATCTTTTGTCCGAAGGCTGATTCCTTATTCTCGAAGAATTTCTATACAGAATATGTATAATTCATCAACTCTCTTGTCTAACTGTACAGTTTTATTATAAATGAATAGCAGTGTTAACTACCCATAAGTCATCGAACTCTCAACTTATATTATACAGCATGTAGAATTAATTATTGTTTTACGTGAACCACTCATAGCATTGTCAATATACACAATAGATTTTTTAATAAGTACAAAGTTTTGTTTCAAAATGAAACTAATTCCATAATCATGATTTTCAATTCAGTGGCATTTGAATTCAAAGTTCAATATTTGCTGCTGTTTGGTCACCGTTCTGGAGTTTATTTTATAAAGCACACAGCACTAATTGATGCAGTAACTATATTCATATTCCCAAATGTAGAATACATGCACAGTCATGGGTACTCGAAGACAAGAGGTGCTATACTTCTAATCACTTCAAATACATGTACATCACACTAGCATACTCGGAAAAATTTTGAACGATTAGCAAATCTGCATTCACATTTCCCTCAGGAAATACACGCTATTATATATAACAATTCAGCACACTGCCACATAGCACATAGACACAATGTACATATGCAGGCATAACCCGTCATACTTGCTAGTATTTGCTGCGAAAATAATTCAATTTTAGTTCAATTATGTCACATTGTATTATTACGCTATAGCCAATGTGAGCGTGGACCTCACAAAAAATATACAAATCCAAACTAAAATATCCAAGGCCACCCACAGTTTTAATATAAGGTGATGGCACAAGTCTAAAAGTCTAAAATATTATTCGAACCAATTTTCGCAGATAGAAATTGCCGAGTTCGTTTCTTCAGCTGCATTTATCTAGGATGTCATTAAATACTTACTGGCGTAGCTGGACTTCCCCTTCAGGCCGATACTGATGTCGACTGTCACCGGTGCCAACTGGAGGTTGTGGCGGGTGGTTTATAACTCTGGAAGGCTGCTTGTGAGTCCCTTGACCTGCAAATAAAGAGACTGCTCCTGTTACTATGGCCTATCAACAGTCGTTGAAACAACTTTTAGTAAAGCACAAGGTCCATCATTTATTGACTGAATCACTTATTGATGTGTGTATTCCTTATTCCAACACTGCCATAACTTCGATTTTGAAGCCATCATTGTAGAACAGAAATCATCATAATGTAACTCGAGTCTATAGAATAAAACTCAAGTCGTCAGAGTACTATAATTCAAGTCAGTATAGTACAGCTCAAGTCAGTATAGTACAGCTCAAGTCAGTATAGTACAGCTCAAGTCAGTATAGTACAGCTCAAGTCAGTATAGTACAGCTCAAGTCAGTATAGTACAGCTCAAGTCAGTATAGTACAGCTCAAGTCAGTATAGTACAGCTCAAGTCAGTATAGTACAGCTCAAGTCAGTATAGTGCAGCTCAAGTCAGTATAGTACGGCTCAAGTCAGTATAGTACAGCTCAAGTCATTAGAGCATGAATCAACTGATCACAGTTTAAATCAATATTGAGCATAGCGTAAATCAAGTAACTATTATGATTATAGCATCAATTCAAGTCATCGTAGTATTTTACAATGAAAGTCAGCAATTATTTTAAAAAAGTCACACTCAAGTTTTAAGAGGTTTGAACTGTGTTAAGCATTGTGGAAGCAAGTGTGAGACTAGCCTGCAGAACCAAACTGAGAACTAGCATCAACTATGGTACGTAGTCGGTGGTGTCCCTTTCTTTTCTTCTTCTTTAAAGGTGTAACTGGGACTTGTGTGTGCTCTTCAAACCCTATTGGAGGCAGCCTCTGCTTCTCGCTTCTGTGCTGGCTATTTGACATTCTAGCAGAAGAGAAAATCTAGGGATAGCTAGTAGAAGTGTAGGGACAGCGAGCTAATGTAGCTATGTTCTAAGCAATAAAGGGACATTTTGAAATGTCAATCAGAAACAGGGCGTTCCGAAAACGTTCGTCTGGGGTTAGGGTTTGGGGTTTGAATGTTTTCAGAACGTCCTGTTTCTAACTGAAATTTTTGAACAGTCGCAAATTTATTCTAAGCAATCCAAATCCAGAGGTGCAGAAATTTCATGTGTCTATATAATTATATTGTAGGCGCTGTGCAAAAACAGAAGCAAGAGAGGTTGTCTTCTCGTCTTCTCTATATTTATCTCACAGTACACAAATCTAATGTTCCAGTGACAAAGTCACACGGTTTTTCTACACCAATGCGCATAAAAGGCTATCAGAGTTATAAAAAAAATATGTTGGACCAATAACAGAGATCATTTGCCTGTCATAAGAGTGAGAACCATGGGGCACTTGAATATAATATTTAAACATAGACTTAGTCGGCAGGTATCACAGGTATAATCTTAAACCATATGTGGTCAAGCAGGCCGACTGGTATGCGCTAACTTTACAGGGAAGCTCTGTAAAGCTTAGCTCCAATCAATCATAATCACAATGAAATAAATTTTTTATTTTACTAGAATATTGTGTATCGGTATTCGGTCAAAGGGTCAGCAGGTTTGAATAGCTCTACAGCCTACCGTGATATGACGTTCCCTACGCAATGCTTACATATATATGTGGGCGGAGTCTAATAGCCTAATTAGTAGTCTCACACTTCCATCAAACAGGTAATGTAAATAGAGTATGGCTTTTGTGCTTGGTCATACAATCCATTATTTTAGTTATATGATGATGTAAATAAACAATGAACTCGTAGCAAGCTCAACCTATCAGTGTTGTTTTAAATTGCTGATTTTGATATACAATGTAAAACAAGTAGGCATGGATTCAGGTGCTGCTGCTCTGTTCATATTTGAATAAACAGAAATACCTCATGCCATATGTAATTATTATTAATTCCATGTGTGATCGCTAGATCTACCACTACATTGTATGTACATGTATCTAATGCAATTCAAACTTATTGTCACACATTATATTTTTTATATAATTATGGTATATGTATGAGTTATCTAAGTTTACTATAATATATTATAGTATATTATATTATACTACATTATAGTTATGTTATTGTATGATCTTTTGTATTACATTATATTTTTGTATTATATGTTATTATATTATACTATATTACATGTACATGTATATATTGTTATATTACATGCTTTATTACATCACATGTGTTATATGTCAAATTATGTTATGCTATACATGTATAATTATTATTTATTGCAATTTACTGTAGATATAAAATATCACTCAAGTTTTGAAAACGACATTTCATAAAAGTATCAAACATCCTAATGGAACGGACAGCCAAGCTCAGGTTTCAAGACCAACATACTGACTATAAATAGCTACAGCCAACTAACCTTGTGTAACTATGTAACGTTGTATCTAAGTTACTAGCCTTCCTACCTTGTGTGTAAATAGGAACACAGGCTATACACAGTGAGAGAACAACTTGTATTTAGATATACATGTACTGGCTGGGCCATAAATGATCGAAAGCTTTGGAGAACTTTTGTAAAATATTATGATCACCAAGTCTTCAAACATCTACTTGAACTTCGCGATTTACCAAAAAAGATATGACTATAGTATCCAACCACATGTATAATGTTGTCGAAAAGTAATATATCATACACCACTCACCATCGCTAGTTACGACTACGTACACGTTGTAATGCCTCTACTAGAGTATAATGACCAGCTGTACACCAAGTTAAATCAGTTATAAATGTGATTAGTTAATATCAGACCATGTCAACATACAGCACTGAGCTCAAACTAACCAAGTCATTGTTGAAATTGAACACTTATCTTTTGTCAATAGAAACAAGAATAATCAATACCTAACCACTATTTAACAATTCTAGACCAAAGTACTACCATAGAAAGCTATACTCCTACCCTGGTATACAACAGGTAACACATGTACCTCTCTATTATACTGTAATACTTCAAATAATCCCAATACAACGCCTATGTGTTTATGGAAATAGAATTTTATGTATTAAGTACATGTGAGTCGTCTATTTTATTCATGCCTTGAAGGGGGAGAGCTGATACCATAATATGATAATGAAGTGTCCAATAGAAGTGGAGATCATAACTCCAAAAATGCATTATAATAATAAGTCGTAAGATGATGGCAAGTAATCATATTACACATTTCTAAATATGTATGTCTATTCGCCATTTATTTAAAATGGTGACTAAAAGCTAGTTTTATACAAAATGGCAATGATAAAAACAGAATATATCACATGGTTGTAAACTATGGAAATCACGCTTGACTTATTAAAAAAATAGCCAGTTGAGAATTTGGAAACGCTATGCTATGTGCATGGAAGTAATTGTGATACACATCTAACTTTGTTATAGAATGATACTCAGCTCAAGATTTCAAACAATCATTGACCGTAATGCACACAAGCTCACAGGAATTCCAACTCTAAAGAGTCGTAATTACTTATTCTACTTATAGAAAGTAGATTAACAACAAGGCTAAGTACGTGACTGTAATTTATAGCCATTGTGGACTACTAGTCTGCTGTACAATAAAGACAGAGTGAATTTAAAGCTGATAAAACAGTGGTGAAATCAGTAGCTTTAAAACTTATGAAAATTTTTCGATCGACAATCTGCGAAGATTAGTTCACAGTCTCAAGGAAGATTACAATATTGTAGCAGATTGAATTTAACTTGAAAAGCTGTGCTTTCCTATATAGCCTTCAAACACTGTAAAAAGAAAATTGTGAACTAATCAATAATATTAATTTAAATAAATAACTTAATGGATCTACAATAAGCGCTTAACTACAACAATTCATTGATATAAGCTACTAGTCAACAGAACGGCATACGTCCATCTAATTAAATGCTTACTTCTAGGGTCAGTGAGCATAATACCACAATAATTAACGATTATCAACATTACACTTTGCTGAGATTCAATATACTGTAAAGTTCAACAATTTAATTTGCCTCTACCTCATTTCAAGTTGTGTGTATGTAAACATCTTGACTAGTAATATTCTGAGATATCCTCTTTTACAAAATTAAGTCAGTATGTTATAAACCGCTGAATAAAATATAAATAAAATAAATTATTTAATTGTCTAATAAAAATTTGATACAAACTTTTTTATTCTTGTCCAATTAACTTTGTGTATAAATTATTGCAATAAATTTAATTCAATCAGCCTTGAGATCTGAAAGGTGCCTTAATAATATAACACCAGAAGATGATGGAAAATACCCAGTAACCTCTACGCCAACGTTTGAGTACTAATCACTTCCATAAAGCATTCAAAGACAGTTCAATTAAGCCAGCACCAGTGATCGATCATCAGTTCACAGTATATCTCATCATCGTTTGCAGTTGAAAAAATTTATTAAAATACAATATGTAGTTATTATTTGAAATATAATAAAATGAAACTCAATTGGCCACTAAATTATTTTGATTATGAAACTTTGGTTTGTTAGACCTAGATTATCACAAAAATAGCAATTTCGTCAGTTACAAACAACTCTTCAAAACAGCCTTGACTCACATTGATCCATAACCAGCTGCAAGTGATGTTTTTACTAATACGTTCACTTGGAGATAGATAGTCTTAGTTATAGCTGCCACTAGCCTAGTAAAGTATTGGCTACTGCATGTGAGGGTGCACCTCCTTCGTTGAGATGATTATAACTATTGCAACCAATATTAAATTAATCACAGAATGCGACCCAGCTGGGAGATTATTGATATAAAAATTGTATCCTGGTCGATCAACTAAAAGTTAAACCCTCTTTCAAAAGAGCTCGTTACCTTTACAATGCTTGACAAAAGGAGCCTTGTTTTTAAATGAAATAAAAATGTTTGCTATTGATGCTGCTCGCTGACACGGTCAAATAAAATTCAATGAACACTTCAAGTACTAGTTCGTAAAACCAAAGAGAAACTATTGGCAGGTGCCCCAGAGGTTAATGTTATGGTATTGCCTGACAACGCGTGCGCTAGAATGGCAATTCTACTAGAAACAACCAATCTCAACCCAAATCACACTCGCTAACCAGCCAATCAAGTTACTGTATCCGGTAATGTGTATACAATGACAACTGCTCGGCCACACCAATCGAATCACCGATCACCTGACTAGTAGTATTTCTACTACTAGTTTGAGAATCGCGCAGAAAATTTGTAATTCAACCAAAGATAAAATATAATGACTACATTTTATACAATGCCAATATCTATCATATAAATCTACCACCTCTTTGATGTTTTGGCGTATTATTATCTAATTGATGCTTTATCATGAGATGCATAGAATCATGGAGAATCTGGATTCGCCAGCTGATTATGACAATGTACACTTTGCTGCTTATTGTTGCAATTGTGTTGATTGGAATTGATCTTGATGCCCACAAAGCCGACACCAACGTATGGGGATGGTTTGTTGGTGGTCTATTTGTTTTGTTCAGTCTTCCGATTTCCTTATGGGGAATTCTTCAGCACATCACCAACTACACCAATCCTGCACTGCAGAGATGTGAAATAAGAATTATGTGGATGGTGCCAATCTATGCAGCTGACGCGGTGAGAATTACCAATCTAGTATTCTTAGTCAACGAGGCTAAGGCAGACATTTTATTAGCTATGCGCCCTAAGTGATCAGAGTTTGAGAGTGACCTATATTTCCCTCTCTTGGCTATTCTTACTAGGCCTGCTGTAGGCCTACCCACAGCACATTGTTCTCCTTTATTTTTGGTTTCAATCAATTTTCAGCCAGCTCGTTAGGTTTATTAGATCTAATTCATTGTAGTGGCTGGCCTTGAGGTTTCCAGAAGCTGCCATTTACCTGGACACGATGAGGGAATGCTATGAAGCTTATGTTATCCACAGCTTTATGACTTATCTACTACTTTATCTCTGGGAGAGACACCCATTCCTTGAAAGAGAATTGATGGCGCAGCCTGATGTCAAACTGTCATTCCCTTTCTGCAAGTTGCAACCTTGGGATGGAAAGTACGTACTGATTAATCACATGGTCATAAATTTTGAACATGTGCGCTTTAAGGATCCGTAAGACTTTGACTTCTTAAAACTTATGGCTGAAAAGTTGTTGTTGCGATAGTCAATCCATTAGAAATTATTTACTGATTTGTTGTAGGAAGTTTTTGACGAGGTGTAAACATGGAGTACTACAGTACACAGTGATACGACCAATAACTACAGCTCTAGCTTTGTAAGTAGCTTACTTATAATATTTTATGCATCGTTTTTGTTTTATTGGTTAGAATTCTGCACCTCCACTTTTCCTCCCCTTTGGTGCATTCACATTTGTTTCAGCCATGTTGTCGATATTTCTTCACTACTTGGAATTCATCTGTTCACTTCCTTCTCTATTAAAACTGACCACAATGGCTCCAACAAAAACTCGATTTAAAAATTATTTCATGTTAATTCTACTCCAATAGGCCTAACCAATTGACCAATGAGCTTATGAATATGGATAAGTGAATTGTACCTTTCATCTAAATTTTGGAATCTGCAAATATGTAATAGTTTCATGTTAGCAAGGTTTCTCGATCAAAATTGTTTTATTTTTAATTAAAATTTCAAAAAAATTAAAATAAACAGCCATGAAAGAAAAAACCTAACCTGTATTCTGTTTTTCGAAAGGGTTCACATCTGTTGCATTATCTCTATTGGCTTGTCTTGGTAACCGTACAGTTCTATGTCCAACTTAATAGCTAGGCGTTTGGTTCACTTCCTCTTGTAGAATATGTGAGCTCAGTGGAGTGTATCATGAGGGGGATTTTCGAGCAGATGGAGCCTGGCCATACCTCACCTTTGTGGAGAGTGTTTCTCAAGTGGTATGTGTCTATAACAGTGGTGCCCAAAGTGAAGTCCGCAGACGTTATCAGTTCCCTTGTTAGTTTCATCAGGCCCTCAACCTGTTTTGTGAAAATTCACAATTTCGTATAAAATCTGATAATTTGTTTGGCCAAGGGTGTGCAACTCTTTGGTATGGCAATACATTATTGTTTTTTATTGTTCATCATGGTCCTAGCCACTAATTTGGAATTACTAGTATAAAATATTGACACTGATGTCTTGTGTTTATGCTACATGTATGTTCATGTCACATTCAATTGCCCTTCATGCACATCTACATATTGAAACACACGTGAACACACATACAGTGTATATGTGTATATATTAATACCTGGCACCAAGCTTGGGTTCCAGACAACTGTTTCACCCCCTACCAAAAATAATCAGACACCCCTCGCCTGAAATATCTAAATATTGTGCTAACAGTTTTCAAGTTATCTTCTCTCTCTTCCTTAGTTAGAAGGAGAGGATAACTTCAAATTAGCCACCATTTTCACTCAGAGTTTCTCATTGTACATATAGAACCTCTAACATAATATATATTATAATATTGTAAAATATGTTATAATAATATAGATGCGGGATGCTGGTCTGAACAGATATAGTTAGTCCTACGGTATAACAACTAGTAGACCTACAGTATTAGTTTGGAAAACGGGTACTGAGTTGCCAGTACGATGTCATATCCAGTATTAGTCGTCTAGACTGCATGTGGGTATGACCCCTAGCTATGAGAGATTAAATAATATGTTTGAACTCAACTTTAGTATTGTTTTTCATGTATACATAATGCAATGTTCATGTATATACTTGTAGTTGTACATGTATACATAATGCAATGTTCATGTATATACCTGTAGTGGTACATGTATACATAATGCAATGTTCATGTATATAGTTGTAGTTGTACATGTATACATAATGCAATGTTCATGTATATACTTGTAGTTGTACATGTATACATAATGCAATGTTCATGTATATAGTTGTAGTGGTACATGTATACATAATGCAATGTTCATGTATATAGTTGTAGTGGTACATGTATACATAATGCAATGTTCATGTATATAGTTGTAGTGGTACATGTATACATAATGCATTGTTCATGTATATACTTGTAGTTGTACATGTATACATAATGCAATGTTCATGTATATAGTTGTAGTTGTACATGTATACATAATGCAATGTTCATGTATATAGTTGTAGTGGTACATGTATACATAATGCAATGTTCATGTATATAGTTGTAGTGGTACATGTATACATAATGCAATGTTCATGTATATACTTGTAGTTGTACATGTGTACATAATGCAATGTTCATGTATATACTTGTAGTTGTACATGTATACATAATGCAATGTTCATGTATATAGTTGTAGTTGTACATGTATACATAATGCAATGTTCATATATATAGTTGTAGTGGTACATGTATACATAATGCAATGTTCATGTATATACTTGTAGTTGTACATGTATACATAATGCAATGTTCATGTATATAGTTGTAGTTGTACATGTATACATAATGCAATGTTCATATAGAGAAATGTACGTGTTTGTACACTGCTAAATTACTATTTTATAGCATGAAACTAGTAGTAATAGAAGACATAAAACACTGAGATCCCACCAAGCATTAGTGCAATGTTCATGTATACATAATGTAGTGTTAATATATACAACATAATGTAGTGTTCATATATACATTTGTAGTGTTCATATATACATTTGTAGTGTTCATATATACATAATGTAGTGTTCATATATACATTTGTAGTGGGCCATGTACTGTCTGGTTCTCTTCTACCAGAGGATGAAGGAAGATCTAAAACCAATGAAACCGATGAGTAAATTTCTCTGTGTGAAGTTTGTCATCTTTCTCTCTTTTTGGTGAGGTTATTATATATTAATTTTGAATTGTTTTTACTTTACATTTGGATTTTTCTGCTCTCTCACGTACATTATTTGAGTGGGAATAACTTTTAATGCATAAGCATCAGTGGAATAGACATGGATAATTTTACACACAAAGTAATTTTTGTATTTAATATTATTAAAATTGTTATATTATACAGGCAAGACGTAGTTGTTTCGATATTCGTCGCAACGGGAATTATTAAGGAACAAGCTGATTGGGTAGTTTACGACACAGATAAGGTCGCTGCTGGAATTCAGGTTAGTAGATATTCAAAGGTGCTAGAAATTGGTTAAAGTGACATTTTGATCAATAGGCCTATGTAAATTGTTTCATTTGAAAATGAGTAAAGGAATGCTTTTTACGGAAGTACTAGGTGATTTGGACCTCTGGGTTCACGCCCTAATGACAGCTTATTTTCACAGGTGTAAAAATAAAATCTGTGTCTACTAATAGATAATTTTTTTGTCACGCATGTATTTTCTATACAAACAGAAAAGTTTTATAACATTCTATCTCTATTTTCAAGTTTTTAAAAATTTGAGTGAAAAAGTGATTGTTGGCTTATTTCAAATTTTATTCATACTTTCGAAGTTGAGAGTAAATCTAATACTTTCTGCTGCACAGCTATACTTTATCCACCTGTTTGCAGCCTGAGTGCAAGTTGTTTTGAATGGTGATGAAAACAATAGGTGTCTCGAAGGCCATTTTATTTCCCTTCAATTGCTCACACGCAACTTTTTATCTCTCAACCTCTCTGAACAAGATCTTGTAGGCCTGGCATTATCATGCCACAGTACTGTATGAGTAAGTAGGTCTAGTGTTACAATACCACGGTACTGTATGAGTAAGCTGTATGTTTTCAGGACTTTGCGATATGCATTGAGATGTTCTTCGCGGCTATAGCTCATTATTTCGCATTCCCCCACCACCTATACGTTGACGAGTCTCGAGAGAAGCATCCATTCATCTATTCGCTGTGTCACATGTTCAAGATTGATGATGTCACTAGCGATGTGAGAGATCACATGAGAGTTGTCGGTACGTCAATTTATATCGACGTATGCTATACTTTATGACCTATAAAATATTGCATATGAATGTGTATAATTATTAATATGTTGTCAGTACTTTAGTGTTATCAGTAAGTTTTTATTTGGGTCTACCCAGCGGTTGTAGAATTTTTTCCTCCCTTTCTATTGGCTATCTGCATTAGCATACGCAGAGTACCATTTTATCCATGAATTATATTTGGTGTTATCTTTTCTTCACAGTGGGATTTGTCCTCTCCTTTTCTATTTTATCAGAGATGAGACAACTCTTAAGGGGAATTGCTCTACATTCCATTGTACTTTAATGGGATGTATAATGTACATGAGGAGTTGTGCACATGACTTATTTATGTTTTCAGGTAAGGCTGCGAGTCGTACGTTTGGAGTTGTCCTCCCTACACCACGACGTAGCTATGGCACATCCAATACTGATGATAAAGTCCCTCTAATCCGCTATTCTCGAGACACCGATGACGATGAGTTAGGTGTCTCTTTTGACTACAGATCAAGGGAGCCGAAGGATGATTCAGAAAGTCTTGTCAACTTTGCTGACTTTAACTCATCTACTCTACAGACTAGGGACACCACACCCGGTAGTCAGTCTATTGCTGATAGCACTAACTCATATGATAAAAATTTGCCTGCATCTGAAAGTACTCGGATAATAGATCCACCTCGGACTACGAATATAATAGTAACTACTAGTAACAGAGTCGATGAATCATTGATAACTGAGAGTGACTCTGGTACCGTCCGACAGGAAGTGTTGTGACGCGGCACTTGCTTCAATTATGGATTCTTAAATGCCAGGTCAATCATTCCAAGTCTTGAGTAGTATTTATATGAACCTGAGTGGACTATGTACATTATATATCCACTCTACATGTATAAATAGGCCAATTAAACATATATGGATTTTATATTTTTCTAAAAGCCACTTTTTACTATTATTTTGTATTAGTCAGGTACTCTTTGCAGTTTTATACTGTACCTATGTGGTAGTCAGATACACTGTGTTATTATTTTACTCAAAAACTGACTTGTTTCTAGTCCATGTTTTTCTCTATTGGAAGCATTTCTCTAGCAGCTACGAGCATTTAAAAGTACTTGATTTATTTAATTCTGTAAAATAATGTTATTGTACCATCAGCTGTTGCTGTTTCTTGTCCAGCTACATATAACTCATGGAGTTCCCCAAATCTAATAATATATTTTAACAGTTAATCTTAAAAGATGCTTTTGTTATGCTTCATTTGAGCAGTACGGGGAATTCGGGATACAGTTTACAGTGAATGTGATCTTGCACTGCCGTACACATATAGCAAACACTCCCACCACTACATTCATTTTATTGCTGATTGCATAACATAACATCTGTGACACTACTATTGTGAATTACTGGAGTACTGCAGAGTTGTCTTCTCTTTGGATGCACAGAAAACAACTTGAAAAACTAAAATTGTTAATTTGCCACTACTAGTTATACACAGCAACAACAATAGTTTGTTATCATTGTACACAGTATATTGTTGTCTTTGTGCACAGCGCATGTATTATCACAGGTGTTTAAAAACACAAAACAAAGTTGATCATTTACACTATTGTCTGCAGCGCATGACTATGGCTGGGCACAAGACTAAAGGTATGAAGTGCATCAAATACAAATAGTATAAATGTAGAACAGACCTAATAATATAACTTGATTAGGCCATAATTGTTCTGTGCAGCGAATGCGGTAAAAATATTATAACCAGCGGTTTTTTCAAATACTGGAGTTATTGTTCAAGCAATTGGTAAATTTAACTGCAACTCTGTTGAAATCTCTATCACTACTGTATAAGTGTATAATGGTGGTCGAAGGGTTATGAGAAACAACCTGCATACACACCTGCATACAATGATCATCAGGTCTGCTGGAGAGACTGAACTCTGGAGATGTTGTTATCACAGCTGAAGGTTATCTCATGGAGATGTGTAGAAGAGGATACAACAAGAACGGTAGTTTCATTCCAACGGCAAGTCGCTGTAGATCATTAGTGTGGAGATGTGAATGTTGTTACTGTACATGTACAAATGTAGTTCTTATATTGTTTTAATTGCAACTTATATTTAACCATTGCTCATTATTAGCACCCCACCCCCCCCCCCTCCCATATTACAAGCATCCAATGGCTTTGCTGCAAGTGGGTACTGAGTTAACAGGAATCTACATTGGTTGGTAGCATTTGATTTGGACACAGGTTGGCATGGTGATCTGAGCAAAGCATACTTGGGAGCCGATAATCTTCTTATGTATATTATATTATTATAGGCAGTGTTGGACCACCCAGACAGAGTAGAGGATTTCACCAGAGAACTGGTACATGCAGGTTCTGACGTGTGCTCAGCTTTTGTGGTAAGATAGTTTGCGCAACGTTAATTCACTTGTTAGACTGTGACCTTTAGTCACACATGTACACTACTATGACCAGTGTCAGAAGTGCATGTGCATGTTACAGCTTATGATGGTACGCTTTGTGTACACCCATGTACCTCCATCTCTAAAACTGATTATTACTAATTGTATTTTGTTGTACTCCATCACTCTGTTGATGTACACAATGACATGCATAAAATATGTAGTAAGTAATTTTATGTCGAAATGCGAGTCAATAACTTTTGTCCCAGTGCTGTGGGAATAACCTATGGTGCAACGATGAGAGAACAGTATATATTGGCTAATATGTATCCTTTTTCCCTTGAATACAATAACATAGCACATACGCTCATGTCATAGGGTGGAATATTATGGCACCTCATAATTATTTTTAATTTTGAGAATTGTCTTCTCAACTAGCTCAACTCTACATGAGCTCTTCATAATTACACAGAATACATTACTAAAGTGATTATTTGTTGGCCTTACACTTTCTTGGGGCTAATATGAACCACTACAATTTCTACCACATTGCCACACAATCGAATAATAAGACATGAAAGCTGATGAAACCGCCCAAATTTCTTTCATAGTACTTTTCATCTAAACTGAAGAAAGTAGACTCCGGATTTGAGGACAAAGATTCTGATGTTCTAATTCGCAGAGCATTGGAGATCGCTAAAAAGGTTCGAACTAATGATCTATCTTGTATTCTGCTATGGATGCTATGGTGTAGATATAATTTGGGTTCTAATTTTTTACATGAGGGGATAACTACTGACTATGTACACGTATGAGTATTCCAAAAGACGACGTTTACCACAACTTAGGACAACACGAGACTTACTTATTGGTTTAGAGAGAATAAAGGCACTGATAGGTCTCATTGCGCCTCAAGTGTCAAATACAATTGCTTTCATAGAATATTATAGAAAAATTAAACAGCACTTTACTGTTCACTCTACTTAAACATGTTCATTTACTGTCTACTTAGGTAGCACGAGATACAAATACGTTGTTTTCTGCTGGGCTGTCCAAAACCTCTCTCTATGATCCTGGAAATGAAGAGGCTCTGAGACAATGTGAACAAGAATACAGAGTGAGTAGATCTTTTGTATATTCTCGATCACACATCATAGTCTGCAACGATACTTATCAGAACAGTCATTTTTCCAACCGACTAACGTGAGATTCATCGATTTCAGATAGTGCCACCATATGCCAGCCACTAAGCAATTCAAACTTCCCGATGGTTGTTTCGGAGATCTCCAAGGGTTAAAATGTTACAAATTCGCACATCATATTCTGTCAAACCCCTATAATTATCTCCCATAACTCCATGGTCAAATCATTATTGTATGCTTAATGTAGGAGCAAATGAAGTTGTGTGCGGAGTATGGAATAGACTACGTTGCCATAGAAACACTGTGGGACTATGGAGAAGCTGCCATTGCATTGAAGGTAGCAAAGGAGTTTGGTAAATAGACGATTAATTCTTTACTGTACTTTGAGAATTGGCATAAAGAAAAGATACTGGTTTGACTCAGTACCTAATTGAGCGTTCAGCTGTATTAGTTTAGCTGTTCTTACTTATTCCAATATCTATCACAACATGAAAAAGTTATTCAAGTTAGAGAAAATGTTTACGTTAACCGAAGAGAAATGTGTATGTTTTAGCAATACCAGCAGTTATCACACTGGCACCACTTAGTGTTGCTGAACCAACATTAACATTTGATGACTATGTTCTAAATGACGCTCTTCAAAAGTTACTTAATGACGGGGCTGCGTGTGTCGGGGTCAACTGCGCAAGAGGACCTAAGACTATGATTCCACTAATAAAGAAACTGCGGGAAAAAGTCAAGGTTGGTGTATGATGAATACTAACATATTACAGTATTTTATTCTATGTTGTGATTTGGTCAAACTATTGGAGGATGGATTTTTATATCTTGGAATTTTGCACGCCGTTGACCAAGGGTCTTCATTATCATTTCAGTAAAATTGCTCTCAATATACATGCAGTTATCACATTCCTATTATGAAGCACTTTACTTGTATAGTGCAGGGTAGATCAATGTTTAAAACTCGGAGTACATTTTATCAAGAGTATGCATAGCGCAGAGCACTTTGCAATATTTGGATAATGATAATGATGGTCATAAGTAGCCACAGCTGTTTCATTCACTTCCACCATTCTAATGGTGGTGATCACGTCGCACCAACAGCCAGTATTTCAATTCATTGTAAACTTTTGTTTGAAATAAGAGAGGTTCGAAACATTGTTCTAATATGTAGCTGGTTCTCCTTCATTCTCTTTAAAAAAGCATCGTGAATACAATGTAAACTCTTCACCAAAAATTGCGTCTACAACATTCATATTTTGCTCCAACAATCAACTAGGTGTTCCCTTATTGGAGATCAGTAACGCCCTAGATATACAGCCGATAGCAGCTATAGAGTTCGACACTTACCACAGTGTGGTTTTCCTTTACTGTACTTTATCAGACATACTCCATTGAGTGATTAGGTTCAGAAGTTTAGTTTGTTGAACCTCATTGCACAACGTGTCTGGTACAGTCTAGTGCAGTACAGTAAAATTACCTACTGCTAGCAACCAATACTAAAGCTGCTAGCTGCTGGGTGTCAGGGAATAAATGAATGCTATTCAATTTGTTTATTATGTTCAACTTAGTAGATAGTAATATTACTGTCAAGATAGTTATGCTCTTTGTTATGAATTTTCAGGGTCCACTGGCTTGCGTTTCTCTTGGGTACCACACATCTGAAGAGGCACCTACATGGTATCGTCTCAGGAATCCTGAAACAGGAAAGGCTTGCTTTCCGGATGATCTGTCAGCTTGTTATCTTGGTATGTAGATTATACTGCATAGCCAGATAGCCCTTGATTTAGCACCATTGACCTAAATTGACTTGCAATGTATTTTGTCACATCTGCAAACCTCTGGGTCTATGAACCATTACTATGGCAAAATATGTTCATGTTTTTTATATGTATTATAATTTTACTCCGTTCTCAGTTGTTCCTTTCATTTTTTATTTTTTGGTTATTTGATTACTGTTGAGCCACTTGGCCATCCTATTTAATGGACCTCAGATGTACGAAACTTGTATGAGCTACAGGAGCTGGGCTCTGAGTGGAAGAGCTCACTTCCCACAACAGGAGTGCATGGTCAGTGACCACTGCATCAACCTGCCACCCTATGATTTGTGGTCACATATCTCGCCAGAATCTAGCTTCTCTTTTTGAATATTGGCAGAGATGGATCTTTAACGTGCGTGTTTTTTTATGTAGACACTACACAGGACCTTCTGTATTATTTGTGCTCCCTGATCCGAACAGGCGCAGCTATGGTGAAAGACTTGCTAAAGGCCTTTGCTAGAAATGACACAGCTGGGGTTTGAACTCACAACCTCTCGATTTGTGAGCATGCATGTCACCAACTGTGCCACCCCGACACCTCAGGCTATAGAAGCATTGGTAGATTAGCTGTTTGACGCCCTTGTATGTTAGTGGATTGTTTTCTACATTCTGTGCATATAAGATACAACGCACATTGCAGTATAGCACGAAAAAAACTGCCGCAGCTACATGGAGTTTAGAAATGATAAACGTTCATATTTTCAAACTTGTACAGCATAAGTCTACGATATGATTAATGTCTAATGATTGTGCACTTTATAGCTGATAGTGAGGTATCGTGGTACGCTGAAGAGCTCAAGAAGATAGGTGTAGAGTACATTGGGTTCTGTTGTGGTAACTCTGCAGCTTACACTAGGATACTGTCTATGTCTTATGGCAGGAAACCACCGGCTGCAAAGTAAGTGTCTCACCCCTGAGGTGAAGAGCATACATAGGGTACTTGGTAATGCGGAGGAATGTGAAGTTGCCCCACCTCTGTTGTCCGGCCAAGGCATATAATATTTCACAATCTCTTCCTGCAACATGAGCAATCCCAAACCTAGCATGATGTCAGAGTCGACAGTGGGAGTCCAGTATCAGCAATACCTTTAAATCTTAAAAATTGTGTTTTACATAAAACAACGTTTGACAACCTGTTACATAATTATTACCCATACATAGGTAACTTGTAGGTCATCTCAGTCACTGCAAATTGCGGAAGTTCTGCTGATCAAAACATGCTTAACTGCAATTTTATGGACGCCCTGGTGTCTGATTCTGCCAGCAGGGGAAATGTGTAGTCTGTATACTGCATATCTACATTGCCTAATATACATTCAAGTCACCACACTGAATTAGGAGTTGCAATCTTCTACAATTTTTGATTTCAAACCCGTTTAGCCTGTGGTCTTTCTTGTCGCTCTTATGGTGGTTATCACCTTAGCAACCATGTTTTGATTATCATTGTGAGCTACAGCTAAATGATTACTATCACTATCATCAATGCATGCTAGACATTAGGTATTGTACAATAATATAATCTGTGTAATTTTTTCCTACAACCTAACTTGATTTCGGGAATGTAAGCCAAGTTATAAGTTACTTTTGTTACAACTGTAGATACGTCAGCAGTTACTCCGCTCAGACGTCAGCAGCTGATGGATTTAAAGGTGGAAGGTTTGAGCAGAAACTGCGATTATTTTTGGGACGAATCTAAAGAAAGTTGATAAAAGATTTAGTGCTGACCATCAATGTGTAACCATAGACACAGGACTATAGACATGTAACCATAGACATAGAACCATAGACATAGAACCATAGACATGTAACCATAGACATGTGACCATAGACATAGAACCATAGACATAGAGCTATAGACATGTAACCATGGACATGCTACTATAGACATGTAACCATAGACATGTAACCATAAACATAGAGCTATAGACATGTAACCATGGACATATAATCATAGATATGTAACCATTCATTGAGACATGAAGCATGTAAGTCCTAGATGAGAGTTGTGTTATCAATATAATTTACCTTATGCGAGTGGTATGTTCCATATCTCCCTTGGCATTGCATATCTATCTATAAATAATCATCTATTACTAAAAATTGATTTTTCATAAACATTATAACTTTAGAGTTACAACATCAGATTTTGTCAAGCACATTACAAGTGATGCAAGAAATCGGCTTTGGTCATCTTTTTCAAGAAGCAAAAAGGAATAGAATAGGAATAGCCTGAGTTCCAAGAGTTCTCATATGATGAAAATAGTTAGTCATATACATGTAGTTTTTTAACTGGTGTATATATGTTTTGCATTGGAAAAACTGCTTTTCATTTGGGCCAATAATTTGGTAGGTTCGACTTAAGACTATAGGCTAGTTCTAAGGGCAAGGTAGCACAACTTCGCATGGCCTCAAGATTAAGTCTGACTCGTGATAAGAAGGCATCATATCATATCACTATCATATCATATCACTATCATATCATATCATATCATATCATATCATATCATATGAACATGAACATGATATAGACATGAACATGATTATAAGGATTTGACTTGTGGCTGAATTATGTCAGCTTGGAAAGGTACAGTAATTATTGTGTAGTAAAATACAATGCAATTCCAGTTAAGCTATTAATAGAATTATACCAAGATATAACAAAATAGTGAAAATAGTTAGGTCAGCTCTTTTAGAGTACAACTTTTACTACAAAATAGCCCAGTCAGGTTTGAAAAGTTCAAAATATAAGTGCCAAGTCGAGTTTTGGAGGTAATTCAAAGCATAGACTTGAAAATTTAAAATATGTGAGAATAAACATAAGATATTGAACACAATATAATGTAGATACGGCACCAAGTTTCTAGGTGAAGTAGATAAAGGAAGGATAAAATACATGTACAAATGTATATGCGTAAAAAATTGTAGACACACACATATGTGTACGCATATGTGACAAGATCACAGATCAGGCTTTGAGCAGACTCTAATTATAGTTAGCGCAAACTACATGTATATGCTTATTTAGAGAACGTAATATTTAACGACATACAAATGCACAAATGTGTATTCCACATAAATATTATGTATAAGATACACCGTTTAATCCAATGTAGTAGCCATAGGCAATTAACAATTGTAACACATAGAAATCTATTGAAGAATTTTTACAAGTCTCTCGACTTTGGGGTAGCCTTCCTTTTTTAAAACAATTCATTCCACCTGGTCATTGGTGTAAAATTGTAAGTCTATATGTTTTTTACCATTCAAAACAAATATTTTATTGTTTTATAGTTTAGGACCACCCATGAAGGCACCACGATATATACATGTACAATGTACATAAATAGAATAAATTGCCTGTACATTGTAATATACATTGTATAAGTGTATCCTTCGAAGATCAAAGAATAGCATAAGTGTTTTACCTTATTTAGTATTCATGTACTTATTGCAAAGCATACATATGCTGCAGGCACAGTGGTAATGGTTATTTAGAACTTTGAATAACACAGGCATACTTACAGCATGCTGATGCTGGTATTGTGATTAGTTAAAGTATATTCACATGTTTTCCTCCCCACTATGTTTCAGTATTATGCTAACAAAGAGAAAATGGTAAAATCTGGCCGAAAAGTGGAGGAATCTGAGTTGCTGTTCTGTAAGGTTCTAGAAATTGCTAAAAAGGTTTGAGGTCTGGTTGATTCAATCTTATTTAGCTTAGAGCAACTTACCACTCCTCAAGTGAGAGTTGTCTGTAAACAATTACAATATTTCTGCATGCACTTTCTTTCTATTTATTTATATCATAAAAATTCACCAGTAAATAGGCCTACATTTGGCTATGTAGTGACCACTGAGGTCCTAAAACTGACCTCTAGCTGTCTAGCATATAATTCTACTAATAAACAAATGCAGTGGATAATTCAAAAACTTGGTGAGCTCAAACTATTAGCCTTGGTCACTGCTGAGCACTATATAAATGGTTTTGCAAGTGATTTTGCAATTCAATTTCAGGCTTAATTCAAACCAATTATGGCAGCCCCTTGGAGTTTGAATTAAGCAAGTTTCACTGTATTGAATTTATGTAACTGCATCACCACACTCTCCTGCAATTTCAATTGCTTTGCTAATTTACATTCTAACCAAGCGTTCATGTTACAAATGCATCTACATGTATTGTGTATAATACAGAATGCTTCTTGTGCATGCAGGTTGCCATGGAAACTCAAACACTATTTACTGCTGGTCTAGCCAAGACTTTCCTGTATGAACCTGATGATGAAGAAGCCCAGAAACTCTGCTTGCAAGAGTTCCGAGTGAGTGATTTAAAAAACTATCTTCCATGCAGAGTAAGATTCGCAGCAAGGATATTATTGGTACGGCTCAAGGAGCTGTCTGTTAGTTGTTAGGAGTCCTTGAAAATAACTCTGATCACCTCACTATTGTGCTAATGGATGACAATCACAAGGTACATGTAGATAGGGTATGGCTGTAGCTTTCTTCACACTTTCTTTTAAAATACGATGGTAGCGCCCTTAGTCACTGAACTTTTTTTGCGGCTGGGAGTTGTGCTCACTCTGTCTTCTATTCGACAAAACCTGTATGAACAATGTGCCGATTGAGGTTGAAATAGATGGTTATACTCTACCAGTTGCCGCTGCTTGCAGCATTTGTGGCAAATTTTAAAGAGCTGAAATTCTTGCGCAAAATGTTTCTAGCATGCGAAACTCGTTGACTATAAAATATGTAGAGTGGGTAAAGCTCTCTGTGTAACTTCTGTATATTCAGAATTATATTATATATACATGTACATGTATATGTATTTCTTGTGGCCGACCAGGGCTATGTTAGTATAATATTTACACTCACAGAACAGCTATTTCATATTTTTCTAAAAACAAGGGAGAACAGAGGAAATTAATTTAAGAGAAACACAGAATAATGCCACAGAATAGACTACATATATGTTTGTTGATGCACCATGTATAATCATTGATGTGCAAAACTAAATCCTGGTGGCAAGATACAATCTTAGTTTAGTCGGATAGAATAGCAGAAATGTTATTTAACAGTGCGTATATTATTGAATTAGATTATAACAGTTTTCTAACAATATCCTCTACTATACGTGTAGGAGCAAATGAAGTTGTGTGCGGTGTATGGAGTAGACTATGTTGCCGTAGAAACGCTCTGGGACTATGGAGAGGCAGCCATTGCACTAGAGGCAGCCAACGAGTTTGGTAAATTTTCAAGATTTTAGACTTGTTAGCTGCAGACCTGCACAGTATGTACTATATAAGTATTATTATACTGATCTACCAGTGATGGTGATCACATGTACGATAATCCGGCCTTCGTATTCACTACAAAATAGGATCCACCTATTGTATCCACCACTTGGTACTTTACGTATAAATACTGTATCCACCACTGAGTAATCTAAGAGATTGTCAGGTACCAAAGATGGTTTTGCACATACTTGTTATCACAGGTTAGACTCTACTGTATAAACGAGTACTCTATCACAATGGGCAATAGGATCAGAATGGGAGTTGTCACATCTTTGGATTGTATGATTGGGCCCATATCATGTGCTTGGAGCCTTGCAAGAAGTTTTCGAAGTGGGGTTTTGTGGGAGTATACTGTGTGTACCCACCTCAATTTCAGTGATTAGACGGCCCGGGCCAGGGGGTGTACCCTCATTTTAATAGCTAGTTCTCCCGTACAGTCACAGTGGACCTGATAGTATAGTGGTAGAGTGCTGGACTATCATTCATAGAAACATCTCACCAAAACATGATTTTTTCATTTTAGCAATTCACTAATTTCTTAGCTACTATAAGATTAAATGGATAGCTATACAATACTAATCCGTGAGATTGCATGCACCTGCCCACCTCATTTGTTCTGCTTCTAACACTGCTTACAAGTACATGTATAAATGACTGTTGCCATTATTTATGTGTAGAATTTATCATGATGTAATAAATATATTTCTGGCATGTTTTCAGGCGTACCCGTGGTTATTACCTTTGCACCAAACAGCATATCTGACCCTCCGATGACCTTTGATGACTACATTCTAAGCGATGCTATTCAACTACTCATTGATAACGGGGCAGCAGCTGCAGGGGTGAATTGTGTAAGAGGACCTAAGACTATGATACCATTCATTAAGAGGCTAAGATCAGAGGTCAAGGTAATAAAATAATAAATATGTTTGTAGCATGGACAGACTCTATCAATACCAAAATGAAGTTGTCGTTCCTTTCAATGACCTTATATTGAGTGGTTTAGAATGTTATTATCTGCATTGCTATTGGCTGTTTATTGCTACCCAATCATCTTCGCTGAAGGTAGGATAACTCCGCTATCCTATGATCACATTGTAATCATTGAGTTGACAGACTTGGGCATACAATATAGATGCAACAATATGGTCTTGATGTATTTATATTAAAACGAAAGATACTGCAAAAGCCCAATTGAGTTAAAATAACTATAGGATTACAATCATTAAAACCCTGAGTGTATTGCAATTCACTGGTTTGGGTTTCCCACTATTACTTGCAAATTTAAGATGGGGAAAAAGAATTGAGGTTGCAGTTTACAAGTCTGGCATGCAGCAGTAATATATAGCCTGGGTAAATTATTTTACAGGGACCACTAGCATGTGTTACTATTGGCTACCACACCTCCGAAGAACAACCTACTTGGTACCGTCTCCGTAATCCCGATACAGGGGGCAGAGTTTCCCTGATGATCTCTCTGGACACAGTATCGGTATGTAGAGCTTAATGACAAGAACTTCTAAGCAACAAAAATCTAATTTGTCAACAAGAACCAAAGAACTTGAATTGGTTGCAATGCTTAAACCTGTTACAGTGTTAATAGCACCTGTTACAGTGTTAATAGCACCTGTTACAGTGTTAATAGCACCTGTTACAGTGTTAATAGCACCTGTTACAGTGTTAATAGCACCTGTTACAGTGTTAATAGCACCTGTTACAGTGTTAATAGCACCTGTTACAGTGTTAATAGTAATTGTTTCTGATTGTCTACTCAAATGGTAAAGATAAACTGTCAAAGCTAAGAGTGCTTCTATGCGGTGTCGTGAAACGTGAACACCAATGTTTTTACAACTTGTAGCTGATAGTGAGGTATCGTGGTACGCTGAAGAGCTCAAGAAGATAGGTGTAGAGTACATTGGGTTCTGTTGTGGTAACTCTGCAGCTTACACTAGGATACTGTCTATGGCTTACGGTAGAACACCGCCAGCTGCAAAGTGAGTACATAATTTAACTGCTAATGATTATTCTGCCTAACATGACTGTACGAATATACTCATCCATGGAATATGCGAATCCTTTTTATATGCTTCAAAGCTATATCTATATGTACGAGTATTTGTCTATACGTATACTTTTTTAATCACAAGATGTTCACATTCTGCGATTTTATAGCCTTAGAAATACAGCTGCATAATTGTACGTTACGGTTGTGATGGTTGCGAAAGCTCCGCCCATCACAATACTATGCGTTGAAAGGCTATCTTCCTGGGTTTTTCAGCTACTATGCGGTGTGAACTACTTAGCATGATGTTTGCTTGTATCTGAATTATTCATGTCAAAATGTCAACAACTCATTTCAATATTTTCAAGTGTAAACCATTAGTTATGCTCAACGGGTCACATGACTTGTTGTCATGTGACCCGTTGAGCATCATGTCATTATTGTAAACTCATAGGGCTGAAAGGTTAAAAAGGAGACAACTCTCTAGTTTAATTTCTGATTCGACTTCTATGAAAGTCATCCAATGCAGCAATGGGAACTTTCACAGTGTATAGAAAATTAGCTGCCAATATGAATAGCTTAGCATGAATTTGTATACATAGTAATAGAAGTCATTTATAAAGTAATATTTTTTTGTGTTAGATATGCCAGTGATTATGGTTCTCAAAAAGAGGCTGCGCGAGGATATAAGAGTGAAAGATATGGCCAGAAGTTGATTGACTACCTCGGAAAGAAGCCTTAAATAAATCGTTAGAAAATGTACACACTACTTTTGCTCGCTAAAAGAGTCGGTCATAAGATTTGTCGTACTCAATGTTCAATCACAAAGATATACAGACACTAGTAGGCTTACTAATCTCAATACTTCCAAATTTTAACTCATTAATTTTTTGTTAGTAGAACTGTAAGAATACGAATAGAGTAGCGACACAATTGTGAGTAGGCTACGGTAAGCTATCTGCATAATCGAAAGTCTAAATGTATTACTTTATCATTGCAGCTTAAAACTTTCATGTCTATTTAAAGAATGCCTAGCAGTGTCACAATTTTCGGAGGGTACCATCAGATAGATTTCACAATCAGTTCAGGATCCTCTTGCGTGTAGTTGTTAGTCAAAATAAATATAGTTCCACTGCACTAGACAACTGGGTGCTGTAGAGCCTCAGGTCCAAACCTCAGTCAGGGGTCGGTTATTTACGCAGATGTGGAACCTATTCCACATCGGAAAAAAATTCTTTGCACCAAAAAGATCACAAATAATATTTCAAATTGACTAAAGTGGTTTCCGTATGCATTGTAGTAGTTGATTGTAAAGTTCTATAATATTAAAATCATTATTGCGGCTGTCAATTTTCAGCAAATGACACAAAGTGAGTGTGAGAGGCCTTTGCAGAGTACCGCCAACCATCGGTTAATATACCGTCTAATAATGCCGTGCACTCCACATGTCATCTTTTACTGCTTTTACTTTTTTCCTTATTGACAAACAAGCAAGCACAAACACTATGTTCATGAGCAATTATCCATATGCAATTTCCATATACTACCGCTACATGTATAATAAACCAATGGCTGTGTGCTACAGTTCCTGCATGTACAGTATAATATGTGCTCCAAAACTGCTGTGTGCTATCAAATGGGTTCAACGTTCAACGAATTCTACCAGAATTTGAATTAAAATCCATTGCACAATACAATCATATACTGCATTTTAATATTGGAACTTTCCAAGCTATATTTAGGGCATGTCAGTAGTCAAGACTATATTATGAGGGCGTGTCAAAATAATTATTGGACGTGCCACCAATTCCTGCTAAATGCATACCAGGCACCAAATTTAACCAAAATTGCTGATATGCAAATTTTAGGCAAAGTAAGTATTAATAAAACTGGACATATACGTACATGTATATCAACTACTATTTGTCACCCAAGCATCCAACTTCTGCACTCACAGTTTGGTAGTTTGTCTAGTTTACACACAAGCAAGATGTTATAGAAAACTGTATAAAGAATAGAGATGGGGCAACTCTTCCTTCTCAGGCAATGTGATGTTTGTTTAGGGTAACATATTACATGACTCGCACAATTATTTGAATAATATATTTTAATGAGCTCCAAATTTTCTGTGTTTTATTAAATCAGAGGAATACCATAGTTGAATAAGGAGTTGTACTATCACTATCAGTGTAGTATACTGTATTGGAAACATCTGGAGTTGTGCTACTACTGTATTAGATTTAGAGGCATATACACATGTACCTGCTTCAACTTGTCAATTAGTTTTGTTAGGAGCATTATTAATGGTAAACCTACACTGAATGCATATGACTGCTTAGCCACAATTCTCCATAAATATTATATATTACCTCAAACTGGCTTGGCACATGCTAGTCAGAGTTATTACTTCACTAGAGCAATGTCTATTTCTCGGCTTAGGGCTGTGAAGCTGATTTGTGACCGTGTAAACGTTTTGATGCCTTTTATCTGTTAGTCATTCAAGTGATATGGAATGTGTATACCCAGCTGTCCCTAAGTTTGCATCTTTTATGCTTTACTAGTTTATTTCATTTATGAATAACGTATGAATTTTTCATAGACAAACTTCATTTCTATTATTTATCAAAACATTGAAACACAGTAAATTGCATTAATATATCCTTTTACACTCAGATCCTGTTTCCATGGAAACCGTAGTTTTCATCCTACTCTATTGGTTTTTCCTCAAATGCTTCTGGTTCTTTGTGTCCTCCATGTGGTGGGTGTGGGTTGTAAGGCTTACCCTTGATGCCTCCATACCAAAGCCTAAAACATCAGAGCTGTGTTATAGTGCAATACTTTGTAGATGTAAAATAGGCAGTAAAATAATAGAAATTTTATTCCTGTTTAATTTTATTTAATTTCAAATAGCTTGTCCCAAAGAGTAACAGATAGTTAGTGAAGCGCTCCAAGCAATTGAAAAATAGCTGAACAAAATAATATACAAATTATGGATTAGTATAATACATGTATAACTAATAGTGTTTCGCTGATGCAGTATAATATAAACTTTGGCACCTTCAAAAAGCAGGAAACCCACCTCTTTTCCATTAATCTGGATTCAACAGAGTAAAATGCACTCAGTACAAAGGCAACCAGCAAAAGCAACTTGAATGATAAGATATTCATCTTCAGCAGTGGTATCGAATGTATCAAAGTTTCAACAGTCAGTTTATAAGTGATCTTTAAACATCAAGTCACACTTATATATGGCAGACAGTACGCCCATATCGTACTCCTTGTCATCCCCATTTAATTGGGCAGTAAACTTAGAATCTGCATGAATATAGCGAGCCATAGACTGAGGTTTTATTTCTATTATGATAATATATGTGTAACAATTCCTATACTACAGTCACGTCAGCTCTACAGTCATGTTGTGTCCACTGGAACTTAGGCTAGAGATGTTATTAAACAGAGCTACTTGTACATTATAGTCCAGAGATTAGATCCAGCTCACTCCTATGTTTAATCACATACAATTATTATACAATATTTTGTGATGTCTATGTGCTGAATTTGTCTTCTCATTGCTTGCATTGCTATAGTTGTATTCACATCTTGCTCGTGCATATGTGCATATTATTTATTTCATGACAGAGCTGCTATAATATAACAAGATAATATTTTAATTTCAAAATACAACGACAGCATCTGATAGGTGATGCGATGACAGCATCTGACAGGTGATGCGATGACAGCATCTGACAGGTGATGCGATGACAGCATCTGACAGGTGATTGTCTTATAACCCAGTTATTGCCTCATGCCAACTGCTTCGCTCATACAAGTCTGATATTTGTTCTCGCATTCATTTTGCTGAAATCCTGGGCTATGTTTACAACTAGCTCTCTTATGGGCACATTTAATCATCTCTAAACTCTTCAACAATAAAACCAGATCAACATCATAATATGGACACTTGAGCATACATATATGGTACCAGTCCTAATTTCATATACAATGTACAACTAGCATTAAATTTCTCGGTACTAATAGTTGTGCATCTTTGCTAAACGCCTTTCGCCAGTTAATTTTACAGGTAAAAGGTTATTATCGATAACTGGAATTAGGTGGTTAGCGAGTTTATAAAAAGACAATATATAGATATTCAAATCGAAAAGTTAATTTTGTAATGTTTAATGCTCGGCGGGTGCTATTTTTTGAATTATTAATGTCTATAATATTTAGACACCGGTTTTCAATTTTCAAAAACTTTCTGTACTTATTAAATTGGGACAACTAACAGTCAATAGATAGTCTGTGCAAACAATCTTTCAAATGGGTAGCGATCTTCGGTTACTTCAGTACTCACGTACCCACATAGAACCAGTGCCAGCAGGTGCTGAGAATAGAGCGAGAGTTAGCAGAAAACTAATGATCAGCTGTAACTTCATGACACCCAGTTGTTGCTCTCCAAATCTTTATATTAAATCTTCTGCTACAAAAGCTTAGAAGCTTTCCTACCCTGTCTATATTTAAGTGTGATGCATGTGCTCTGCTGTGTCCAATAACTGCTTCCTAGTTATGAGAGTGAACATATGTGCTCAATATCCAACCTTTATTTTGCAACATTTGAGATGAAAGCTTCTAATCTAGTCCTGAGGTCTGACACACCACTAGTACTGGACCTGCGTTGCTCCTTAACCACCTTTCCATTGATTCTCTCCGTTTTCAGTAGCCGATTTTATTGCTTATTCAATTCTTTTCAATGTTGCCTATACCGGCATCGGCACTCATGTGCCCAGCATTACAATATAACAACATATTTGAATCTCAAAATGCGATGGCAGCATCTGACAAATTATCTTTGAAGAATCTCAGACTTGCTATAAAAATACAGGCATTGATCGCTTGCGTTCACTAACCTATTCCAAACCATCAGTAATCATTGTTTTATTAGTGAGTCTAGTTTGCAAATGGTCCTTGTCTTTGTAACACGAATTGTATCAATGTTTCCGCTGTGAACATCGTTTATTTGATTAACTAATGTTCATGGTACATGTTTAATAGCATTTTTGCAAATCGGTCACAAAACAGTGATCTCGGTTAAGGAATAATTTATATATTGATGTTCTACAGATCTATATCAACATAAATCAACGTCTTGTAACGTACTGTGGTGGTTGGAGATTAGCCACCTGTGCCCTATTCTAATCGTAAATAGTGAAACTTAATTCTGGTAACATCGTGCAATGCTTGTATTATTGTCTATAAAAACTCACAGGCTTATATACTCTCCGGCGTGACCAGCCCCTTGCAGCTTGCACTGCCAAGTGCCAGTGCTGGCCAACTCCGTGTGAGAAAAGCCCAGATGACATGGCCTTTTTTGGCAGGGGGAGAGGAGTTGCCCGAAGCTATGCTGGCTTGCATGACCCCAAAGACTTTTATATGAGGCACAAGAGCAGTTGTGGCTGGATGTTTTTCCTAACACCATCGTGACCAGGATTCGAACCTGGAACCTGCAGGATGAAAGTTCAGCATTCTAACCACTAGGCCAAGAACCGAGCCTATTGGATTTACCTGCATAAATAGCATATTATTATGGTAATCTCATTACATGGAATTATATTAATGTATACTCAAACTGAGAGGGCCAGCCTTTTGTATTGGACTTGGACCCTGAGTTACGTGTAGGATCGAGTAGTGGTTATTTGTATTAAATATAGCATTTTTTTGTAATTCTGAAACCTTGTATAAGTTCAATAGAGTTGATCGTACCTTTATGTATTAAGCAATCTTTTTACTGGAATCCGATTTGGTATAAAAGGAGAGGGGTTTTGGTATTGATTCAGATGTATTTGGAGTTGTGCTACCAGTGTATTAGATTTAGATGTATTTGGAGTTGTGCTACCAGTGTATTAGATTTAGATGTATTTGTAGTTGTGCTACCAGTGTATTAGATTTAGATGTATTTGGAGTTGTACTACAAATGTATTAGATTTAGATGTATTTGGAGTTGTGCTACCAGTATATTAGATTTAGAGGTATTTGTAGTTGTGCTACCAGTGTATTAGATTTAGATGTATTTGGAGTTGTACTACAAATGTATTAGATCTAGATGTATTTGGAGTTGTGCTACCAGTATATTAGATTTAGAGGCATCCGGAGGCATACCTATGTAGACCCAGCAATCAGATCTGTAATGTAAGTTATTTAAGGCATATTGTAAAATTATAAATTTGGGTGGAATGTACATGACTGCATAGCCCTGTCATGTAGTGTCTTTCGAATCTTCAATAGGTATCATTACCTCAGGGATGGCTTGGTGCATGCTATTAGGGGTTATAATTTCACTAGAACAGGGGTTTCCAACCAGGGGTACATGTACCCCTAGGGGTACATTTCAGAAATCTAGGGAGTACAACACAAGTTATTAAATTAATACATTTTTGACAGTGATTTTCAGTTACAGACCAACAAGCTATTGACACTCAGTCTCCAATACATAAACACGTTGTAGTTGTGCTAAGCCAGTGAGAAATCAATAAAAAATTACAATCTATGAAAGTTATATGGTGTATATTACTTACTTATCATTAAAAAATTTAATAAGTAAACATTTTACAATACACTGCATTTACCTGTGTTTAGCTGTTTAAATGAAACGTAATATTAATCAAATAAAACCAACGTTATCCTTGATTAAACTCAGGGGTACATTGTTTGCCACTATTTGACTGCGAAAGGGTACTTAGGGAAAAAAAGGTTGGGAACCCCTGCACTAGAACAATGTGTTTGGTGCCAGGGATATTATTTAATAATAGGTAGCACTTCTAACAATAGTGACTTGCAGACATATTTTAACAGATTAGCAGAGTTTCCACATTATATCAACAATTAGACCTTCCTCTCAACTCAGCTAAAACACAAGAAATTCCGAGCTAAACCTAACAGTTCCACATTACAATTAGATGGTGTAAAAATTGAGTTTTGTGACAAAGTCAAGTATCTGGGAGTTTTAATTGACAACAAACTTTGCTATGAATCTCATATTAATGATCTTGTAAATAAAGCCAGTCAAAGGATGAACATTGTTAGAACTTTTAGCCATCATAGTATTAAACTTCTGTCGTCTAAGCTGTTCAAAAGCATTATTATTTCAACTCTGACTTCTGCCTGCTGCTTTGTAGACTACTATATTTATGCTAAGGATAAAAAGTGTTTGAGAAAATTTTTCGAATATGCTACCCATCTAGGCATTGAGAATATAAGTGACTTGGACAGCATTATGAACAAACTGATCTAAGAATTTGATACTGAATTAAAGTGTATATACACGACAAGGAACATCTCATTCATTATTTTCTACCTATGCTCCCATCAGAAAGATACAGACCAATGAAATACTGCTCTGCATGATTTTAACCCTTGACAATATTTTGCAAATCCACCAGGTCAGCTTTTCCAGGACTCTGTGTTTCCCTATTGAGTATATATATATATATATATATATTTATAACTACCTGATTATGGGGCACATTTCTATATATTTTACCCACTGTGGGGCTGAAATTAGATTGTGGGCTCTAAAAAAGCCCCACAATTCTGAGAGTGCCATGAGCATCTGTGAACCCCTTCAGACCTATTGAGCCCATGTCCCCTAACTCAGGAATTTTTTTTGGGAGGACAACTCCAATTTGAGAGGACAACTCCAAATTGAAAACCCAGTAATTTGATGTGTATAAATAATAAACTGTGTGGGGCATTCTCATATATAATATATAAATTTGAGCTTCACAAATTTGTGGGGCTTCTATATATATATGCTATGTACACACTATTATATTGAACACATGCATATACACATTTTTCATACAATTTCTATATTATGGGGCATTATAAATTCCTAAGTTCATTATACTACCGTATATATCACAGGCCCTCAATGCATCACATGTATGAGCATTGAATCCAGAGGAGACAACTGCAGGGGAAGTGTAATTATTATGAAGTGAGCAGGTGATAATATCCCAGAACATAGGCGCTACACTAACAGATGATGGTCAAATGAATGTTGAAAACACAATTCATGTACTCGTAGGTCTATTCTTTTTGAAAGAAACTCAAAACGTTCTCACTGCATCCTCTGTGGTTTCCAGAGTTTGTGGGTATAATTAAAAGCTCCTTCTATGGCAGTGTTTGCCTCTTGCAAGCGCGACAGAAAATGGTGCAAGCACATGTATAGCGGAGACGCTTTAAACTTAAAAAATACTTGCATAACATATTACTTAGGTTATCAAATTGCATACAAAAAAAATAAAATTTGGTGACTCTGTGAAGAAAGGCCGTTGGAGAGCAATTTAAAATATGCATGTACTGGTGGCGTGTTTAAAGTAGGTTTTTACTTTCACGACTGGCATGTTGCTACAGTCATGAAAGTTTTTTTCTAAATCTAATTGTTGTTGTATGAACTACAGCTATTCGTGGAAATGTGAATCACGTTCCTCTACATGCTAATATTACATCATACTACAAATGTACAGTCTAGGCCTACATGTGCGACATGAATTTGCCCGGTAAGCTAAATATACCCGTACTTCAATTAACTTTTACAGTGAGAGGTTTCAAAGGATGGCTAGAACTACATGCATAAGTGAATCATCATGATATTAATTTACATGTAGTTCTGTGTACATTATAATATTGTAGGTTATATACAAATGTATCATGTGTTATGAGAGTTGTCTGTTACGCTGACTTCATATGATTCATCTAATATTAACCAAACCTTAACGGAAAACTTTCAGCACAATTTAAGACATTTGACGCAGGGGATAAAAGTACTATGCACAATGCTGTATTATTAGACTTGTCAGTAATAATGTTAGAAAAGTTAGCTCAATGTTCAATCAGTTTAGATCCTATAATTTTGTTGTAAAACGACATGCATTGTACCTCAATTCACAATATTGGTTTAATGTCAGTTATTTTGTTATATAACAATGAAATTATCAACTAAAAGTACATGTAGATCTACTTCATGAAAAATTTGTATTTCGTAGCCTACTATTATCAGTGATATAATTCAAATAGTTGTAAGTTTACATCTACAGTATATTATGTATGTTTATGTCAGTTTCTTTGTAGTAAAAAATCCATACACACAGTGACAGTCGTGCAAATTTACATGTACATGTACATACATTGTAGGTGTTTAACTAAACATGTATAGTACAGGTGTATGTTTAGCTTCAGTATATTTTTTCTTTTATTATTTCGATTAAACAGGTAGAAATATATACCATACTATTCAAATGAAGATCAATAAAAACTTTCAAATGAGTTGATAGTGAGGTTATGCTGCAAACGACATCATTTTGGCGCAATCCCCAACTTGTTCACATAGTAATATTCATTCAATGTTGATAGAAAACAAACAAACCGAGAAGTAAGAAATTGTTTCTACCATTGAAAAATTGTTCGATCACATGTTTGTATCAATAAAAAATTGCCTCAAATTGCCGTACAACGTTTTGTTTGAGCCGTTTAAAGAAACACATGTATTAGAAGCGGAAGATGCTAGCATATTAGCGTCTTACTACCTTTCACTCTCTAATTTAGTGTAATAATATAATTTTGGTTGAAATGGAGAGAGTGGATAGCGTGTTAATTAAAGGGAAAGTGCAAATTATAGCACCCCACATACCCTGGTGATTGATAATGCAAATTTAATATTAAATTTTGTTGCATCTTAGCCAACAACATGCAACCAAATTTGTCGAAAGCTTACAATGTAGGTTTTACAATCTTGAGCAGCACTTGGCAGGATTATCTTTCGTGACATATTAAAAAAACAAGTTAAAACATTATGCAGTGTATAGTGATTTGCTTACTAAGTAACTGTAATGACATTGGGATATTTTGAAATTGTTTATATCCATCTAATTGAATATGATGCAGTAACACATTTCAGTATATCCTGTAACCAAATGATGAGCAACCATCAGTCTCCATGCAATACGTAATGGAAAACACTTTTTAAACCAAGTTCGAAAAGAATCAAATTCAATACAATTATTGATTACATAGTTTACTGCAGGGGTCTCAAGTTCTCGGATAGGCTGCTGTGCATTATTAGATGAAATAAATTGTTATTGCTGCATATTGCTGATCCTTTAGCTTGCAAGCGCAATATCCAAAATATGCCTAATAAACACCGTTATGTAGTCTTGCATACTTTTTACTGTATAATTTTGTTATAATTGAGTTTATGTTTATTATAAAATTGTGATCTACATGGATGTAGGACATCCACAATTTTAGGGTCGTTCATGTTATACGCTTGGTGACACACTGTATTTAAATTCAACTTAATGCAATGCATAGCTAGAATTTTTTTATTTTTATTCCATGACTTGTAAATAGTTGAGATCGATGAAATTGAACAGGCAGATAATTATCGTTGAGTATTACCTATTGGTGTGTAGTATTATTGACAGTAAGCGATGGCTAAATGATGAAAAAATGTCAGCGGTTGGTAAAACCTCTCTATCCAACTGGTGTTGGGGTCAAATAGGACTTCTATTGCTCACTCTAACCATTGGATCATTGGGCTCCACAATACCGCTGATGGCAACACACTGTATTTAAGTGAGATTTGCTGGTACCCAATAATAATTTGACCAGATGGGATTTTCCATACAATAAGATTACAATACGCTTCATTTACACTTATTACATGCTATCACCCAGTATTTAGGTTCGATCATTATATCAATCACCGTCATGGGGAATTCCAAATCATGCACATGGCTATGCACTGTGTATAAGTTCAATATAATTATTATGTATAGCAATCCACAGTTATGGGGCTTTCCATACCAAGCACATGGCTATGCATTGTATATAAGTTTAATATAATAATCATGTATAACAATTCACAATTATGGGGCTTTCCATATCATGTGCATGGCTATGCACTGTATATATAAGTTAAATATAATAATTATGTATAAGAATCCACAGTTATGGGGCTTTCCATATCATGCACATGGCTATGCATTGTATATAAGTTCAATATAATAATTCTCTATAACAATCCACAATTATGGGGCTTTCCATATCGAGCACATGGCTATGCATTGTATATAAGTTGAATATAATAATTATGTATAACAATTCACAATATTATGGGGCTTTCCATATCATGTGCATGGCTATGCACTGTATATATAAGTTAAATATAATAATTATGTATAAGAATCCACAGTTATGGGGCTTTCCATATCATGCACATGGCTATGCATTGTATATAAGTTCAATATAATAACTATCTATAACAATTCACAATTATGGGGCTTTCCATATCATGTGCATGGCTATGCACTGTATATTTATATAAGTTAAATATAATAATTATGTATAACAATTCACAATATTATGGGGCTTTCCGTATCATGTACATGGCTATGCACTGTATATAAGTTAAATATAATTATTATGTATAACAATTCACAATATTATGGGGCTTTCCATACCAAGCACATGGCGATGCACTGTATATAAGTTTAATATAATAATCATGTATAACAATTCACAATTATGGGGCTTTCCATATCAAGCACATGGCTATGCACTGTATATAAGTTAAATATAATAATAATGTATAACACTCCACAGTTATGAGGCTTTCCATATCAGGCATATGGCTATGCACTGTATATGAATTTTATATAATAATTATGTATAACAATCCACAGTTGTGGGGCTTTCCACATCAAGCACATGGCTATGCACTGTATATAAGTTTTATATAATAATTATGTATTACAATCCACAGTTGTGGGGCTTTCCACATCAAGCACATGGCTATGCACTGTATATATAAGTTAAATATAATAATTATGTATAAGAATCCACAGTTATGGGGCTTTCCATATCATGCACATGGCTATGCATTGTATATAAGTTCAATATAATAACTATCTATAACAATTCACAATTATGGGGCTTTCCATATCATGTGCATGGCTATGCACTGTATATAAGTTTAATATAATTATTATGTATAACAATCCACAGTTATGGGGCTTTCCATATCAAGCACATGGCGATGCACTGTATATAAGTTCAATATAATAATTATGTATAACAATCCACAGTTATGGGGCTTTCCATATCATGCACATGGCTATGCATTGTATATAAGTTCAATATAATAACTATCTATAACAATTCACAATTATGGGGCTTTCCATATCATGTGCATGGCTATGCACTGTATATAAGTTTAATATAATTATTATGTATAACAATCCACAATTATGGGGCTTTCCATATCAAACACATGGCTATGCACTGTATACAAGTTTTATATAATAATTATGTATAACAATCCACAGTTATGGGGCTTTCCATATGATGCACATAGCTGTGCACTGTATATAAGTTTTATATATTGATTATGCGTAATACTCACGGTTATGGGGCCTTTCATATTATATAATGGTATCACCTATTGAAATCAAGTCAGACGCAATGCTTAGCACAACGTAGCAAGCAGTAACCAAATAATTTTGTCATGTTACTCTAGGAGGCTAGTAATTATAAGTAGAAGTTAGTAGGTCTTGTGGAGCCCACTGCTACACTGAATGTAAGTATAAATATTTAATTGCATGTAGATATTATATGTATATATTACTGAGATCAACTTCTCCTACAGCAGCATACAGCCTTTAAACGTGTACTCATGTTTAAAGGCTGTATACTACTGTAGGAGAAGAACAGTAATGATGATGTTTTTTGTTGCAACACTTGAAGTCTTATTATACCTAGCTGTCCACAACCTAGTATATTATGCGATATATAAACGTGCTAAAGGAAAATCAGATGTTAAGGAAAGTAATAGTCTACTGTAGCAAACAATATCTGCTTTAGAATTCCAGGCCAACCTGAATGAAGCTGAAATAAGATGATTGAGCCCGCCTGGATCCGTTAACATGCCGCATGCTCTACGCAGATAGATGTAAGTTGCCAATACCGCATAAATTTACAAGTGCATATTGATGTTTTGCTTATGCATGTTCTGTGTGTTGGCAAATTTAAGATAAAACTATGATACAAATAATACATTCAGATTCTTTGTGCATGTAGATTATACAAATATATTACTGATCAGAGAGTGGTTTGATTAATCTAGTAGATAAATGTATAAACTTGATTAATAATTATTATGTTTAAACACACCGTTCAAATATCTATTAACTTTAAAATGCGGTAAAATAGACCAAAGGCGAATCAAATTCCAAACACTGTTTCATAAAAAGTGACCACCCTGCTATCTATTGGATTGTTTAGTTTACATTCCGTTTTACACCTTATACCTTATATATGTATTTACTGTTGATTTTTGTGGTAGGTTTTCTTCATAAACACAGTTGTTTTCATTACGTTTTCAGTTAGAACTGATGGTCGTTGCAGCTTGTATTGTTGGAGGGAGGAATTGGATCATTCTGTTTGGCTAAATATTATGAACAAGGCTACTACAGAGTTGAAGTGGTAAATTTTCCTGGCAATCATGGTAAGATATGATCCATCATGAATTTGTTGTGTATATTGGTCATGATTGAAAAAAATCAAACACTACTGTCATGAGCCAGCCAATAAGAATTTATCTTGTTAGAATCTTGTTGAAATTTTAAATGGTTAAATGCTGATTCTAGGGAAAATAGTTTCCATTTTGGTTTCCATCTGAATGCTACATGTGTTAGGAATTTGGTACCTTGACAAAAGTTATATTCAACATAGCTTGTGTCAAAGTAGCTTGCAAGTACCTTATTGGTGTTTGGATATCCAGATTTGCTGTTATATTTTCAGAGATGGTCAAGTTGGGCTTTTAAAGGAACAGCGGTCTTGTACTTGGAGGTCGAGTCAAAGAACTACACAAGAAGTACTAGATAAGTAAAATATTACAATGCTACATGAGAGTGTGAGGGACAACTGGCAAGCAGAAAAGGTGCAATGACCCTATTGAAAAGTTAATTACTGTCTACTTTCCACAGCCAGTCGATTTAGATTATTAGTTCTACATGTAGATCTCAATAACCAAACCACCGATGCCAATTAGTGACTTGTGCTTCAAATCCCGATTTAACTAATTTGAATCTACTAAATAATGTTGTTGTAGTAAAGCTCAATTCTGAGCTTGATCTGTTCTGCATGACTGAAAAACATCAAAAGACGAAATTTTATATAGTTTGAGCCAGTGCAACTTTCAAGTAAAATAATCCTTATTGGCAACTATTCCAAGTTTTGCCCTTCATTTTTACGAACCGTCTGCAATATGATTACTATCATTTGTTTGTCTCTCTAAGCATTGTTTGAGCTTTTCCAGAACCCGGCACAATAAAACAGAATTCCAAGGGCAAATACCTGATGCATGTATGTTGTTATACATAGAGATAAGACATTTGTATTTGCATTAGTTTTCTCTATAGTCTTAAGTGTAGTTTGTGAGATGCCACGCATTTACGCTGTATATTATTACTTTCATAAACTTGTATTTTAAAGAGTTTATAACTTCTTTTTTATTTCGGTATAAACTTGTTCTAAGTGCATTGAACTACTACATGTATATTTTCCCACTGCTTACAAAAGTTTTATTATTTTAAAATAGCATGAAGATCAGACGAATGGAGTTCCATTCCTGAAGGCTGATGATGATGAAGTTGCCCATATTCGGAAATATTCTTGGAAGCAGATGTTTTACCAAGTAAGTGAAAGGTGATGTTTATAATAGGTCATAGGTGTATAATATATACCGATATTATTATAATCTAGATATACATGTACATTGTATCTAGTTAATCATAATAATATTGGTGTATATTATGCACCTATTATTTGATGGAAACCCTGTGACTCTTGCCCCAAATCTGTCCTCCGTTTCTTAAATTTTATAAAACTTTGCCTATTTCTTATAAAAATAACTACTGCTTCATTCATTTCTGTCTTCAGCCATTCTATAGCCTCTCCTTCTGCCTCCGTGCCTTCTTTTATTATATTGAAATGCTTTTTCCCAGTCTACTCCTGTTTGTTCTTCCTGGCTTTGCCAATTCAAGCATATTCTCTCATAAATAGTGCTTCTCTTTCCTCACACATGATCCGACCTAGTATCGCCTCTCATATTCACTTTTCATGACATATTTTAAATGTGAGCCAGTCCTCTTATTCTTTCATTTTAGATTTTTTCTAATCGTGTTACTTTCAGTGCGTCCTCATTTCTGATGTTTCCAACTCCTCTACTTGCCTCATGGTGGTTGCTAGTGTTCTAGCCCATACATCATAGATGGTCTCACAGCAACTTGGTAAATCTTTCCCTTGAGTTTTGATGCTATTCTTCTTTCTCACAATACTCCTGAAACTTTCTTTCATGATTTCCACTAGGCTAACTCTTTGTTTTTATTCTTCTATTAAAGTTTTCATTACTTTGTTGTAGACAACCCAGGTATTTGACATTTTCTACTTTAGGCAACTCCACTCCTTCCAGCAACATTTTTTCTGGGTCTCTTTTGTCTTTGAAGCACATACTGGCCTGATTCTGCATATATACTCATACCTTTCTTTAGTTATTCTCTTCAATTCTCAGTGTCATTAAGTACATCTTCTCTGGTTTTCTCACACAGCCCTACTTCATAAGCGAACAACACTGTTCACAGTGCTTCTTTGATCGGTTGTTCAGTAAGGGTACTCATGCGAATGAAAAGAGAATCAATGCTGATCCATGATGTACATTGTAAACCTACTCCCAAAAAGAAAGAAACCATTTTTCCTATAACTTTTCTAATTGCTGTAACACTGTTCTTACACATGTACTGCTCTTCTCTCACATGAGGCTGCTGCATCTTAGTCGATCTTGTGCAATGACGTAATCTACATTACATTTGTATCTCTTGCAAACCAAGGTTCCGCCGACCATTCCCTGGCATGAAGCCAAGCTACTGGTCGTTTACAACAACACTTTGCACCATCCTTTCATCAAGCACCCTTTCTCATATTCTTCTTGTGTGACTAGATAGCGTGATACCCAGATAGTTTTCACACTCTGGTTTCCCTCTTCGCTCCTATTAATTAAGACCAACACACTTTGTTGCCATTTTTCTGGCATGGTCTCACTTCTTAAGATTTTATTAGAAAGCTCCGTCAAAAGCTGCTCTCCTTCCAGGACCAACCAGGCCCGGTAGGATATGTTCAGGTCCTACCTTTTTTCAAGATTGCAGTTTACTCAGTAAAGAATTCTCTTGCTCATATTCTTCTTTCTTTTGGCTTTTCCTATTCAGGGTCACCACAACAGATGATTCCCCCCATTTAATTCTGTTATTAGCCTCGTTTTCCGTAACACCTGTTGTTTCCAAATCTTCCATGTCGAGCAATCTTCTCTTATGTCTTTTCTTCTCTTTCTTCTTACTCCTGGTAGTTCCATGTCCAATACTCTCCCCTCCACAGATAATTTCCATCTCTCCGTAGCAAATCTTCATATTATAATCTCAATTTCCTCTCTCTGGCTTTGCTTCCCAGTCGTACTACATTCTGTACCTTTGCTATACCCCGAATGTACTCATTCCTAATCCTATCAAGTTCTGTCACCCCAATACAAACCTAAGCATGCGTAATCCCGACGTCTGGTTCTCAGCCTCCTGCCTCTTGGTCAGAGTCGCAGTCTCCATATCGTATATGATTGTTAGTCAAACTGCTGTGTTATAGGTTTTCTTCGGGTTCCCTTTACCATTGCTGACTGCTTTTTATCGCATAATATACCTGATACTTTCTTCCATAAACACCAGCCAACTTTTATTCTCTTTTATTACTTCTCCTCCACATTCCTCATTCTCTTGTACTGTTCAAGACTCATGATATCTAAACTCTTTCACTTTTCTCAACTCACCCCCCTGTATTCTTATTGTGCCTCCACCTAAATCTCCATTGAAACACAAATTATCTGTTTTGGCTCTGCTTACTCATTCCCCTCCTCCCCAGTGTAAAGACCATGTTCCGGGGGCTCCTCTCTTACCTCATTGGCTAGCCTATCCATCGATATTGCAAATAAGAATGGGCTTAGCATCAAGCCTTGGTCTAGACCCACTTTCATGTTGAAGTATTCCGTCATACCCACTGCACTCCTTACCGATGCCATACCTCCCTTGTGCATATCCCGTATCACTATCACTATGCATCTCCAGTACACCAGATGATCGTAAACAGCGCCACGTCTATTCACCTGGTACTCCGTCGTATGACTTTTCTAAACCCACAAAACATGGAGTTCACTTTGTCTTTCTCTGTACTTCTCCATTACGATCCTTCAGACAAATATAGCATCTACTGTACTTCTTCCTTGCGTGAAGCCATACTGAGGTTAGGTAATCTCCACTAGTTCTCTCAACCTACTCTCCACAACCTTCTCTCACAATTTCATAGTGTGGCTCAACAACTTAAATACCTCTGCAATCCCCACAGCTCTGTACACCTCTTTTGTTTAAAAAAAAATTGAGACTAGCACTTTTCTCCACTCTTCTCCACTCTTTTCCACTCTTCTCCACTCTACTACTCTTGCTCATATACATCAAGTAGTCATATTAAAGAGATTTCCTGTGATTTGGTAGTTGTGTTGGTGCTTTTAAAAAATTTCGCCTGTGATCTGTGTGCTTATCATTTATTGCAATAAAACACCCATCCTTGGGGCTGCATCTGTGTATTTTGTAACTGAGAGTGTCATTGAACAGCTACAACAGGGTACACTACTCATACCCGATATACATGTACATGTGTCATGAATCTCAGTTACAAATCGCCTATGGACGCAGGAAGCAAAGCTCTATTGAAGCTATGGACACCATGTCGGGAAATAAGGGAAAGAAGAAACTGGATAAATTAAACAAACGTGATTAGAAGAAGCGAAAGACGTAAAATAATGGCCTATCGAAGAAGCACATGTAAGTTTATCAATGTGTTGTGTGTGAAAAGGGTCAATTTTATGCTTGCAAAAAACTAAAATCTGTTGATTGTGGTGACTAGTACTGTGAAGAGTATAGATTAAGAACCTATAAAGTATGGGGGAATAACAATTTTTCATCTATTCTTCTGTTGAAACTAAGCTTATCATAGAATCTACAGTGAACCTTATAATTTTTCGTTACATTGAGATGTGCTGTTACTGGCTCAAGCAATTTAATCATCACGGTTTGATTATATTGCACCTAAATGTACTTGTGGATCAGTAATATCTATCTAGCTACAATGTACCTATGCATCTAGACAATTTATTTGTGTACATGTATGTGTACATGTACATGTACAGTGTGGTTCCTGCGCGTGTCTTTGGTGGCCTTGTGGTAACTTCCTGTGTGGTAATATTTCTTGGGATTCAACTGAGGTTGGTCTGCTACTACAATTTCATGTTTGTAAATTAGTTTGAGCCAACAGTTATGCTATAAATATATGAGTGTTTGTTGGCATAACTTGCGACACCACCGTGACCAGATTTTACATATGACAGTAGCATAGCGACTTGACTCATTAAAAAGAGCTGAGAAACTTTGCCATGCTGAGGGCCTTTTATTTAGTAATGGGTTATTTTGAACTCAGAATTTATATATAAACATTAATCAGTGTCGTAGGATGTATAAAGTATAAAGTGCAATTATATATATACATGTACATGTAGGACACATTTTGATCGTTGTTTACCTAAGCCTGTTGTTATACATAGTATAGATAACAAGTGTAACATGCTACGTTATTAGTTTTGCATGTAACAAATCTATTCTCTTTGAGAGAGAGAAATATTGTTTTATGCATGACAGTATATTTCAGAACTCCCCACAAAGCACTAGTACTTTCTCCAGTAGGAATGGAGCCAAGTCGAGGACCAAGAGTGTCTACCAAGAGATACAGCACAAGTAAGACACATTGTATTGTTGTGTATAATATAAACTATCATATCTGCTAAAGTGTATAGCCTCTAAATTGTTCTAGATAGTTCTGCAAGGAAACAGTCAGTTTATGTGCCTTCTAAATATGCACATACTGGCGTAAAAATCAGCTGACTTTAGGTTCAGTTTATTGTATGCTAGAATATTGTAATGTTTTTGAGAGTTGTGTTACATACGAGAGCCGAGGGCTGCAAGTATGTGAAGGGCTTGGAAGGTGGTAGAGGCCGACCAAGTGTACCTTCTGCTCATTACATAAAAGAGTGAACAGTTATATGCGCTCTTTATAGGTGTATTGTATGTTATATCAGACGTAGGCCAATGCCGAGACTCATTGGAGCTCAGGACCGACGTAGGTCATGTAGAGTTTATACTCCGAGGGAGTGCAGAGAAAGATTGTCTAGCCTTGAGATCTTAGGACCGACGCTAGGTTCATTTAGAACCCGGGATCTACCTATGTCTAAGGGGTGGATAGAGATGTGCTTAGCCTAGGATGAGGTGAACTCGAGCCGTACTGGATCAAGGGATCCTCCGGTGGAGTTACCGGCCTAAAGAGTAAGCCTCTGTAGGTTTGAGTTAGGAGATGTTGCTTTATTCAAGCGCAATCAACAACAGACTAAACATAACAAATGCACTGCCTTATATACTATAATAACTTCCGGCCAAAAGAGCCCGACATGGTATCGGCCGGCTGACATGGTATCAGGTGCGGAACTGATGAAACAACATGGATGGTTCCGCCGGACGTCCCGTAGACAATAATCAGGTGATGATTACATAATTGCAAACATGCTAAGCAAGTATAGTTAGTTAGCGATAGGTATGTGTCCAATACAATAGGTAGTAAACCAGTACGACAATGTGATTGGATAATGACAATAATATAAAGCACGCTATAATACGTAAATATAATATCAGATTGGTGGATAACAATACAATAGTAAACATAGAATGGATTACGCATGTAGCTGTAGCTAGTAACTAGTAGCTAGTAATGTCTATGCATTATGAGTCAATGTCTGGCTAACCAAGGGAGGCTAGACGTTAACGCTATAATGTCAGTGTTCAATGTTATGGACCTTGAGACTCTGTGAGTTGAAGGCCCACTACACCTATACGGTTCGTTTCACTACAATATTTAACGGGAAAGCTAGAGGGGTACATCTTGATAGATACTACATGTATGTTTCTATGGGAACCTGCCATCAGTGTATTATAAACTAGATGGCTTGTATTTCCACATAGAAGTACATGTACCATTCAGCTCAAACAGTACTACCTTTTGTTACATGTTTTCTGTGGCGTTTGTAAACGTGGTAGGTTAAATTGTACTGAAAAACTATGAATGTGAAGATTATTTTGGTATACATATTTCATATGTATGATGTATTTTTTAGCAAGGAATTTATCTTTGGGCAGTCAGAGACTTTTTTCAAATCCATGAAAATACCAGTCCCTGACTGGGGTTTGAACCCGGGCCTCTACGACACCTAATCGCCTAGCACAGTGAACAGAACATGCTACACCATCTCAGCAACCTTTAAAAGGAAGCTTCACCAGTGAGCAGTAGACATGCTCTAAGCAAACTGCACACGAGGCACCCCTCTTATTATGGCCACCTTGCGATGTATAGAATGTTAGTGGTTTAGCTATTTTATATATACATGTATATACAGTAAGATGTATTTTATAAAAAATACATCATATATATAAAAATATGACAAACCCCCTAATATTTCCTATGGTATACAATTTGAGCTCAAAATGACGATGGATTGGTGCTACTATTGTAACTTATCCCCTTCCTCCAATTAACAACGTACGCTAGATGTTAAATAGATAGGTAGGCAGATAAACTAGATGTTAAATAGATAGGTAGGCAGATAAACTAGATGTTAAATAGATAGGTAGGCAGATAAACTAGATGTTAAATAGATTTGCAGGTTAAAATAAGAAGGGAGTCAACTGTTATGATGATCTTGACTCATGCTTATGCAGCTGTTGTTGTAGGAATTCCCAGTAGTGCCAGGTAAAAATATAATTTTTTTCTCAGTATGGTGGTTTGGCTATGTCTGATGGCTTGATTGCCAGTACTGATCTCTTATCGATTTCTAAAATCTTTATTTGGAATCATTTAAAGGCTGATTGTACCAGATATTGGGGCTAACCACCAAGCCAGCAGTAAAATCCTTGCTGTATGAAACTCAACCAGTGTGTTTATATTCAAAAGTACATGTATGAGTGTTAACTCGATAGGAATGAATGATAAAAGATAAATCTACAAATACGTGGGCTAGCTCTCTTTAAAAAGCTAAAAGTTTGATATAGCTAGTTATTATTAAGTTTGAGGCAAGAGAGGGAGGATAACTCTACTCATATTACTAAAACAATTACATGTATATGCACAGAAATGCAATAAGTTCAATAAAATAAATATATATGAAACAGAAAAGTATTAATTTATCTATTGATCCCTTTTGTAATTGACTGAAATGTGACATAACAGCACAGCAATATTTCGACAGATACTTTGCTCTTTCAATCTAGCCTACATACTCATGCTCTTGATGGAGTGAGAGCCCAAATAGTGCCCCAAGTAGTGCATATTATGCTAGTAAGCCTAATTATTGCACATACAGTGTATGTGGTTGCACTACGTCTTAATAATACGTACAAATGCAGCTTTAATTTTTAAGTCTTCCTCAATTCCTTTCTTCCTTATGAACTCCTGTGTATTTAATGTTTTGTAGCCTTAAACAATAATATATGTCAGGGTAAAGAGAAGAACCGAGTTTTTGCTTTCGTTAAAGTGCCAAAAACAGGTTCTTCAACTCTGTATACCATCTTTATGAGATTCACCTTGGCACACAGGCTAAATGTCATCCTTTCAAAGAGCATCATGCTAAACTTGAAAGAGGAGAGAGGTAAATGTAAGTATTTCTACATGTGTGAATAAAAGCCAAAGATAGTTATGTACATACAAGTAATTTTATTACAGGCTTTGATTACTGAATTAAACTTTAGAACTACTGTTTTTGACACTGTTTCTACTTATGTAGATATAATTGGATGGGGTCAAAGGTCATGTAACTAAACATTGAATGGAAACGCTTTACGCAGTGTGTACAACTCAAAGTTCAAAGTGTTATTTAGTTATGAAAAGTTCTGCTTTGAACAGGAAGGAAGTTCCAGTGAGTCCAAAGAATGGAGCGGCTGATTCACAATTGTTGCTGACAGTTGGGAGAAAATTCATGTGTCTCTTTACTGGTCTAAACTAAGTTTTGTTAGCAGTGTTTGTTTTGCTTTCAGATGCTCTCCATACTGAGCACATCTATGTACCCGTTTGAAATAGTTTTGTAGTCATACATTGATCTTGCGGTGTTATGTCACTGCGGGTGCATGAGGTTGTAACTTTCTCAGCATTCTGAGACATGAATTTCTCATTCCTCTAGCTTTCTGTAACTGTATAAGGTTTTTATTGCAAAGTTAAATTACTCCCAATGGCCACCAAACAGCTATGGAAGTGACTTGACTTGACTTTGGTCAATTTAAGATGTTATACTGGCCATGCAGAAATTCCTGCCAAGGAATAACAGCAAATTCAATCTATATAGAAGGCAGGTTAGACTGTTAGAGGTTGAATGAATGGGAAGATTGGTGTTCAGACCGAACTTATATAAACTGGCTTATTTAAATAATCTCAAAATATCAATGATCGATATTGTTTACCAGCTTGGGACATTGGACCAGAAAGTCAGAGTAGAGCAGATGTTATGTTCAACCATGTAATATATAATGAGAGAAGATTCCAAAAATATATGAAACCCAACTATAAGATGATATTCCCTGTCAGGGAGCCAGTTTCATGGTTCAAGTCGCAAGTGAAGTATAGCTACAAAGAAGCGAATACAAATGAATCGGTTAGTAGTTCACTGTTAGGTCTAGATATACAATGCATATTAGGAAACACATGCATACTAAAAGTTTATAAAACTTACAACTAAGTCGAGATTGTAAATTTTACCAAGATTCGATTAAGCTGCAGAAAAATTTTCACAGTGACTTTTATTCTTTTAGAATACAAAAACGATTTGTTATTCATCATAGCTACAGAAACAGATATACACAATTAATGGGTATGCTTTCTCATATAAAGGGTGTTTCAGCTCTAATGGCTAGTTCAAACAGCTAGGTATTCTTGCTTTTAAAAAATCTATTTCTGGTGAATGCATGTGTTGTGGTCCATCCATTATTTTCTGGGACAATTTGCTATGGTTATTCCATGGCAGAGCCTTCTTTAAAGGAGTTATGACGTGTGCTTCAGGCTCAGCTATATTTGTAAAATATTGGTGCTGGGATTCTGGATGCCTATGTTTGTATATGCAACTACTGTAGTGAACTGAATGTTTGTATATGCAACTACTGTAGTGAACTGAATGTTTGTATATGCAACTACTGTAGTGGACTGAATTTTTGTATATGCAACTACTGTAGTGAACTGAATGTTTGTATATGCAACTACTGTAGTGAACTAAATGTTTCTGTCAATTGCTATATTTTGCCGATAGGCTATAACACATGTACGGGCATATAGAAAAAAGCAATATGGCTGTTTCTGTGACCAAATAGAATGCTAAACCTAAATAAAGGCAACTACTTGTTGCCAGCAATAAGAGCACACAGAAAAATGCAAAAAACTTGCACAATTTAAGTTGCCTTACAGCTACATGTATATCAGTAAATTCTGAAAAATCATTATATTGCTACTGCAGTGTTTCTACATGTGCATGTATGTAGACGGCTGAAATTCAAAAGATCTCTCTATGAAACATGAAACAGAGAGCTTTGCCAAATCAGCATTGAATAGCATCAGCTGGATAAGTTTGGGCAAGAGAACACAACTCTGCCTTGTGTAGCACAAATACAAAAAAGCCTGAATAAACAATGGTCAGGACATTTGCCTACACGACCTCAGCTTGCCTGATGGACCCTATAGCACCCTAAGTGCCAAGTAGTTGTCACAGTTCTACTTATCTAGTCTCTAACACTCTGCACTTAATTGTCTCATGACCCATACCTACATTGTTATGCATGTTTGGACCATACATTTATAATTACATATCACTTATTATGCTTACAATGCGCATTACTGAGCAATTATGTCCTTTTTATACCCATGTAAAGAGCGCCGACCTCTCAGAATTGCTTGATATTCATTTTGTACATGAATTGGATGATTTTAGGCATCTTTTGTTGTACTCGACATGTTTTGGGTCGGCCATCGGGCTTCCGGCCACCATCTTTTTGTGCAATTTCCGAACGACACTACGTCGACCTTATGCGACACTAAGTCGGCCTTTTTACCAGAACTTCCTCCGGAAGTTCTTATAGATTATAAAGCACATTGTTTTTCTGTTCATTGTATCAGTTGATGCTTGGATCTCAATAAAGACACTTCTATACTACTTATACAGAGTCTTCTCTCGTAGTATAGGTCGCTCCAGTCGTCAAGGTCTTCAACCTTACTTCCCAAGCTTCTTGCTAGGTAAGAACATACTCTTTCGCAGTATAGTAAACAAGCATTGACTCGGGACCGCATGGGTCGTCTTGGGTAGTCATTGTACTACTAGTACCTGTTGATCTTTCATGTAATGAGAAGACCTAGCACCACTCATAGGTTCTTCATTTCGGACAAGGGGTCATCTTAGGACGACATCACAACCCCCCAAAAGCCATTACAATATTATGCTATGTAATCAATTTTTAATCTCATATGGAAGAAGGACTACTTGTATCAAAATATATCTTTAGTCTGATTGGACACACTCAGTTATTACAAAGTATGCATGCTTTAATTTATTAAATTAAATTAAATTAAAATAAATATTGGAAAAATAATTAGAGATCCAGGCAATCTCTATTATAGCTGTGTGACTTAAACATGTTTTTTGTTTATGTATACATTTGAGTGCATCAGTTTTTGTAATTTTATAGCCAGGTGTACATCATTGTATTTTTATGCAAGGCTAAGGGTAGAGTTGTTGTTGTATTAAGAAATTAGCACAATTGACTTGTTCCTGCCGATTTTAGATCAGGCTTGAGTGTCTTTTTCTGATTGATTTAGTTAATGGGCAATTCTTCAATTACATAGTACACTGTTGTTATTTCAGTTCGAGCATTTTTTCTGTACTTTATTGTTACATTATAGTTTGCAGAAGGAATAATCATGGATGCTAACAAGAAGAGTGCTAGAGTGTCACTTCATCTAAAACAACTGAATTTTTTGGGATTCAACCACAAAAATGGTGACAATTTGGCAAAAATACAAGAATACATATCTTATGCCATACCCAAGTAAGTTAATATGAATAATTACAAAAGAACTGGTTACTATGGGTTGACAATTCATGAGCAAGCTAATCTGGTGGACGTACTAAACTCTGACCACATGATTTTGGTCAGCATGCACGTCAAATCTAGCATAGTAACAAATTTCTTTCCTCTAATAACTGAAAACAGTACGCACCACGCAACCACTCAACCACGCAACCACGCACCACCTGCTTAACTACATGCAATTGCATAACGTCATGAATGAAACAAGTATTTATCTACATGTATAACAAATGTATCACTGGTCGTACATGTGAATGCTTACCGTAAGATAAATACAATTGTATCGTTATAATAATCTCTAAATTTATAAACATGTTGGGATGTTGCTGTTCCATTGTCATGGTTTCTTTTTAGGATAGATGTTCCAATCCTAAATGACAAGTTTGATGCATCACTGGTCATGCTGAAACGTAGATTCTGCTGGGATTACACAGATATCTTCTACCAAATGAGTACAGTAACAAACTCTGGTTCCATGGAATTATCTGAAGAGGCTGTAGAAAAATTATTATCTGCAGAGTTTAATAAAGGAGATCAGTTATTGTATAAAGCTGTGGAGAAACTGTGGTGGGAGCAGCCAGAAGTTAAAGAGAAGGATTTCTGGGATGAGGTTAGTGATGTGTTACTAGATCTATCAGCTGTGACTCTCTTATGCCGTTATTATGTTACACTAGTGCATATAATAGATGCGCTTTCCAAGCAAAACTATATGGATTAGATAATTGTAAAATACTAAACAAACCAGTTTTGAGAATGTACTAGCATTTCTTACTCTGCAACCAATGATAACACAGTTGATACCTACTAATATGTTTCGGAGGTCCAAGGGTGGACACTTGTAACACTGACTGTATAAGCTATCAGTAGAAATACAAAGTTGTGCTCTCTTGCTTCTTTTTCTAACATTATATTTTCATTCTTACTCTGGAATGAAGAAGAAGAAGTAGGGAAAGGAAAATCTCGTCGTCTGTCAACACCTACTAAACTCTTTCTGCATATACTTTTTTCAGGCATCATATTTTACCTCCTTAAACAAAAGAGTGGCAAGAGAATGGTGCATTACTGTTACTAGAAAACGACAGCCTTATGTGATACATTCTACACAATTCCATGGCGAGATACGGCTAACACTGGAGTTCTGCAGGAGACTGAAAATGAATAAATTTAGCCTGAACAGTTGTGTAAAAAGATTTGCATTTGGTAAAACTGTTTCAAATAAAACTGCTATACCATGTTAAGGTACAATGCATTATAGCAAGGGCTCAGCATCAGGACTGTATCTATGTAGAAGAATAGTGTGGTGCCAAGGTCACAAAAAGGTTACAAAACATAGGGACAATTTCGGGATAGAAAATCATCAAAGTCTTCAGCGCAACGCAATGTTAGCAATTTAGTGTAGCATTATACCTACTGCCTATAGATACAGTTATAGAACATAGGTTTAGCATTATACCTACTGCCCATAGAATATACAGTTATAGAACATAGGTTTAGCATTATACCTACTGCCTATAGAATATACAGTTATAGAACATTGGTTTTCTTGTGCTGAATGTTGAATGTGGAAATGAGGATTACATGTAATACAAATAAATGACTAAATAACGTCGCCAGTTTTTAGATTTTAACAAATACATGCAACTTTTTAAAAGATTCATGTTTACCAAACGTTTATTATATGACTCTTGTAGTACACATTGTCTCAGTACCATACCATAGGCTTATACCAAGAGGTTTGGGCTTAAAGAGGAACAAGTCCATCTGTTATCAAGTACATGTTACGGAGTTGTGCTACCATTTTATTAGATTTAGCAGCGTCTGGAGTTGTGCTACCAGTGTATTAGATTTAGGTGGATTTGGAGTTGCCCTACCAGTGTATTAGATTCAGGTGTATTTGAAGTTGTGTTCTCAGTGCATTAGATTTGAGGTATACCTGTTTTAAACATTAAGAATTGCTAATTAATTCACTGGAACAATATCTATTTCTCAGTTGGGTTCATAGAAAATTTAGGATTACGAAGTTGATTGACACATGTTATTCTCAATCTGTGAAAAAATAACTTACTAGCTTTACTTCCCACTATTAATACCAGGTATAAGAAAGCAATGATCTAAAGATGCTTGCATCGATAATAATTTCCTTGTTTTATCCAATGCTGTTATTCTATAATAGTATCATTATACAAAGTATCAGTTTGATTGTCCAAGGAGTACTATATACTATGCAAAAGTTGGTAAAGTAACTCAAATTACACTCGTCACTGTTTCTTATTTAAGACCTCCTTTATACACTCTCTGTACTCAGTCTCACATTGGGTTTCTGGTAGCCCGTACTTATACACACATCTGGCCCTCTTCCCAGCACAGTTAATCAAGTCGGTTCTTGTCTAAATTAGACCAGATAAACATTACAATACAGAAGTGTGAGAATTTCAAGTTGATACAACATTTAACTAAACAGTAAATGACGTGGTATACACAAGATAGCCTGACATACTCTCCAATCTGTTTGTATGTAGGCCTACATAAACTGCTGAATACTGATCAATTATCCCCAGAATGCCACATGCACACATATAATGGGGGGGGGGGGGTCTGACTCTAGGTCAAAAATTTTGGAAATAAAAATTTAATAGTTTACTCATTAGCCTATAACCTACAGGGCACATAGATCGTGTGACTGTTCTAAAATAACCTCTGGAAACTGGTAAGTCTTTGGCAAATATATAATTAGAAAATAATTATTTGCACATAGTCCCACTCACGAGATTACTATCCTGTTTGCAACTGCTGTTTGCTCTCTAGACCTACTAGTACCTACTAGCAAGTGTTCATTTTATAACATTGAATCTGCATCACTGATTCCTTAACTATCCAGTTATTTGGGAACTGTTGCTATTCTTAACTCACTCACAATACTCATGCCATCTACCAAAAATCTGTATCTCTCTGCATAGAATAGCAACTATTATTATTAGATTTTTTTGCAGTTTGGGGTTCCAAAATCCATTCCTAATTATTATAACTAAGAGAGTTTTTTGCCAGATCCATTTTCAGCTCTTCCATTACAAATGCGACTAATCAATAGAGTGTATATACTGTATTACATACCAAAATAGAATCATCGTCAATAGATACGACCAATAAAACAAGAGTTAAAAAGAAACCAAGGAACAGCAGTAGCTTCATGATATCTGACTGATCTCTCTCCCTACCCGCAGTCCGCGTTTACTAGTCTTCACAGTTTTTCTACTTTGAGAATAACGCAGTGTAATGTATGTGACACTTTGTGCAAGTGCTCTACTATCCATGTACTCAAACATGTGCAATACATTGTTGCTGACTAGTTATGGGAATGCACACCTGTGTGGAATACACTGTTCTCCTTTCATTCGCAATTCATATTTTGCTTATAAGATAAATATTTATAAGTCCCACATTATATTATGAAAATTCTCTTTTGAAGATTTGGAAATTTAGAGCAATGAAAACTTAGATGCATGGTAATAATTGTAACTCGTTATTGCCAGAATAGCATTGTGGGACAACATGACAGCATCGGTATGGCGAGAAGACAACTACATGCTGGATTCAGTTACACTTTTAGTTATACTGCAGTGATTACATATCCTCCAGCATATGAAAATTTGGTTATTTGTATGAATTTTCATGATTTTGAGCATAATTTAGCATATATGTATGTGTAAGGGTGGAGAGAGCAAACGTGATCTGTTTCACTTACATGCGGAAGTCCCAGGTTTGATTCTGGTGAAGGTCAATGGTAGTGTTAGGAAGAAAATCTTTCCGTAACGCATCTACCTGACCACTTTGCCGTACTAAACCTAACTGTGAAGGTACCTTTATTCTTAAAAACTAGAACAAGTGCAGAATTCAGGTAAGAAAGCTTAAGCCCTCAGATCATTGCTTTCTTACCTGAAATTAATCGCAAAGTAAAAGTAAAAGTGGTAAGTACATGTAAGTGTGTAGTAAAACTGGTTAGTACATGTAAGTGTGTAGTAAGAGTGGTAAGTACATGTAAGTATGTAGTAAAACTGGTGAGTACATGTAAGTGTGTAGTTAAACTGGTAAGTACATGTAAGTGTGTAGTAAAACTGGTTAGTACATGTAAGTGTGTAGTAAAACTGGTAAGTACATGTAAGTGTGTAGTAAAACTGGTAAGTACATGTAAGTGCGTAGTAAAACTAGTAAGTACATGTAAGTGTGTAGTAAGAGTGGTAAGTACATGTAAGTGTGTAGTAAAACTGGTTAGTACATGTAAGTGTGTAGTAAAACTGGTAAGTACATGTAAGTGTGTAGTAAAACTGGTAAGTATATGTAAGTGTGTAGTAAAACTGGTAAGTACATGTAAGTGTGTAGTAAAACTAGTAAGTACATGTAAGTGCGTAGTAAAACTAGTAAGTACATGTAAGTGTGTAGTAAGAGTGGTAAGTACATGTAAGTGTGTAGTAAAACTGGTTAGTACATGTAAGTGTGTAGTAAAACTGGTAAGTACATGTAAGTGTGTAGTAAAACTGGTAAGTACATGTAAGTGTGTAGTAAAACTGGTTAGTACATGTAAGTGTGTAGTAAAACTGGTAAGTACATGTAAGTGTGTAGTAAAACTGGTAAGTATATGTAAGTGTGTAGTAAAACTGGTAAGTACATGTAAGTGTGTAGTAAAACTGGTAAGTACATGTAAGTGCGTAGTAAAACTAGTAAGTACATGTAAGTGTGTAGTAAGAGTGGTAAGTACATGTAAGTGTGTAGTAAAACTGGTTAGTACATGTAAGTGTGTAGTAAAACTGGTTAGTACATGTAAGTGTGTAGTAAAACTGGTTATGGTACACTAGCAGACGTCAAACACTTAGTTCGGCATTCAGCAAATTTGATGCGCATCATTCTTTTACCAAATATATATTTGAGGTTCGATTTGAAAAATTATGCAATAAAAATATTTGTTTCTGAGTTGCGATCAATAAAATTATCATATTGAGTGTATTTGAATTTATTTGTCTTTAAAATTTCATTCAGAAGTAGGTCTGTTAAATTTGGGCTTCTGACGCAATTCCGATTGATCTCAAAACCAATCCTACTCCAAATATCAATAAACTGAGTTTTGGGTTGAAGAGTATTCCCATATAAAAGGAGGGAATCAGAGAGCGAAACGTCACACGTCAATACGAAGCCTTCTCAGAGACACTTTGTATATTATAGTTATCCTCCGAACATACACGCAGGTAAACACTAGTTTTAGTTGACCTACACATTATTTATTATCATGGGGAATTTTCAGTGGGATATCTTACTATTTCACTATGGTTATTGCTCGTATACGTGTACTGATTGATGCACATGTTACGTATATGTGGTTATTCAGGGACTAATGAAGCTAAATACCTACAAATGTAATTAGAACATGAAGCAATAATGGCTACACGCTTTGCATCAAGTCTTTACTCAACTTTGTACAGTATATATTACAGTACCCTGATCTACATATACATCAAATAACAATAATAGAATTACCGACATTATTATTATCTGTAAATGTGCCATCATTCTAGCAGCTACAAAGATGTGCTCTTTATATGTATACATGTATACTTTTAGCACTGTATGTGCTGGCCATTCATTATCGGCAGCTATTTTTCTTGTATAACGTTACTGTACTCTTAGAGGCTTATATGCTATATGTTTTTTTTAAATGGAGAGCAAACATCTTCCCTTCTCTGTTTTAGGTGGTTGACAGGAAGCATGGGAGTCGGCTACTACTGCTTGGCACATTTCCTTGTTTTATCGGGGTGCAATATGAAATATGTGACAGCGTTTTCCTATACCACCGATCTCTACGAGACAACCCCCAATCCAAATCTGACATCCTCTTTCCTTGACTCAGCCGACTCGGAGATAAACGACTGTAAGGCGTTATTTGATTGTGTACAATGAATATATCTATATGAATTATGTTTGTGTAACGTTGTCTAATTTGTGTCACTTGCACATTATTTGTGGGTCATGAATAAGTACATGTAGGTAAATAATATAATTTTGTAAAGTGCATAGTACCCCTTTATGACACTGCTAAAATATGTGTGTGTTACTTTGCAGCAATAATACAATTAGTACTATTATTGTAGATTTTGAAAACTTGTTAATCTATACTTCGGTAGAATTACATGTAACTTATAATCTGTTTAATGGTTGAAGCAAGACATCAGCAACATCTCATATTAAACTACCCAATTACCCGTCTGTGCTTTGATTCAAATATGTTTGCTGTCTTCAACTGGTACATGTGTCATAAATAAACTGTCATCTATATTTTGTTTTACCGTTTCTGATGACTATCAATTCAGTAATACGTTGTGTTACCGCTGACAGCATTCGGTGTGAAATCAAACTCATTTCATATAAAAATTATTAAAATTAATTATATTTGGTACATGTAAATAAGCAGTAATGTACATGTAGTTGTAAAGGATTCACCATACTGTCCTACTGCAGGTAAAACTGTTCACCATACCGTCCTACTGCAGGTAAAACTGTTCACCATACTGTCCTACTGCAGGTAAAACTGTTCACCATACTGTCCTACTGCAGGTAAAACTGTTCACCATACTGTCCTACTGCAGGTAAAACCGTTCACCATACTGTCCTACTGCAGGTAAAACTGTTCACCATACTGTCCTACTGCAGGTAAAACTGTTCACCATACTGTCCTACTGCAGGTAAAAATGTTCGTCGGTGTACATTAAGCTGCCAGGAAGATTTGGAGTGCCAAGCAGCGTTATATAATATGACGTCACAGAAATGTCGTCTGTACCACAAAGGGATCCAGTCCACCAAGTCTGCTGTGTCGAATGACCTCATATACATACAGAATGCCTGCTCTTACACTACTAAGGTATTTATAGGTCAAAGGTCACTTATGAGGCGTACCTTTCTAATCGTTTATTATTTAGTGTGCACTGAGGAGATTGGAATATTTTGCTGTCTACATCATTTGGCATTAAAACTCACCAACAAAGTTCTAAAATTTAGAAACAATTTAATTCTATCTAATGGTACACGTATGTCATGTTCCTACCCAGTTGGAATAAACTAAGTTTGCGATCAAACAAAATTGGTGAATACCCAACATAGTCTCTGATGACTTTTTTATGTCATTGCTAGAAGTTTTGAATGTGCTGTTAACTCAAAATGTTGGTTAGCTAACAAAGGTGTCCTATTGGTATGAACTGAGAAATTTATATCTCTGTATAGCTGGGTAGACAAACTGTTTATCTAGCAACCAGGAGTTTTCAAGTGCCACTACAATTATGCTGACCTCTGCTGACCCGATGCCCAACAGACCTTATCTACAATTTATGTTTCCATTTCAAGTCTTCGTTGTTTTTGTATCTGATACGATATTAACAGCCATGTGACCCATCCATTGATTCCGTATCTGATACGATATTAACAGTCATGTGACCCATTGATTTAAAAGCTCAATGATGCAATCTCTTAAGCTTATCCCTATTGTCTATTTGTATTCCAGCCGTCCGTCCGTTATATATTTCAAGAGGTATAACAGTTGCCAGTTGTTAGCTTGAGTTATGCACTTATTGATGCTCTCATGACTATGATTGAGTGGGTAATATCATGTGACCTATCACATGAATTGAGATAATCATGTCAAGTGTATGTACATGTAGATATTATATTACAAATATTCTGCTGTTGACAGCCCACACTTTACAAAAATAAATATGTCTGTTAATTTTATCTGAACTATCGCTACACCTTATTGAAACTGTATTACTTTATACTTTATGCTTAGGTGCTTACATAATTTTTATTTGTCATTTGGCCATATTTTTTTTCAATTTACCCTGCAAATCAATGTAGATCGATAAATAACCGGGCAAAGTAGCTAATCTTGCAGGAGACCCACCCCCATAAAACAATGGCATGTAACCTTCAGCTTGACTAGTATGATATCATAATTAGAGCTCCATGATTAGACAATTACCAATAAGTTATCAACATGTACATTTTACAGTTACATTTTCTTCGCACATAACTTGCAATAAATCGCAATAGTTCAATAGTGTTTGTATATAATTTTTTTTTTGCTCTGTTTTCTACATGTTAGATAGAATTGGTACTACATGATTCACATAATTTGTTGTTATTGCTGGCACCATTGGATATAAATATTCACCTTTATTTTATTTGGCCAGGACAGTTACATTGATTTTGTATCTTATTGTAGAACAGGCCTAGTTACTGCCCCCCTATGCCAGAATTTAAAGGTATGTCTATTACAAGAGGTTATTCTACTTATTGGTATGCCAGAGAAAAGCCACAATGCTTATATTATGAGTTGAAATGCAGGCTTGACAATGTTCTTTTATGATTGTACAATCGGGTTGAATACTAAAATAGACGCTGAATATCTAGAGATTAATGTGTTCGTCGGGAAGGACTTGGCACCATAAGACGATACCAAAGATGTTGCTTTGACATCTAACCCCTGAAAGACTACTAGCGAACCAGCGAATAAATAATAGAATGTGTTTGTCTTTTTGATACTACATGTACATGTAATTATATGCACATAGTCCGCATGTATGTATATTTAGATTGCCAGGAAGCCTATGAGTATGGCATGAGGGAACCAGGTGTCTACAAGGTCCACATTGACAGCTTTGGGCAGGTAGACGTTTGGTGCAACTTCCACAATAGACACGGATGGACAGCCTTTCAGAGACGGCAAGATGGCAGCGTTGATTTTGACAAATACTGGGATGACTATAAGACAGGTTTTGGAGACATCAATGGAGAATATTGGTTAGGTGAGAGTGATCGAGAGTCAGAAATGCAAAGCATATTATATATGTAACTGTTATGAAAGGAATTTGTGTTTCGAGCAGTCAGAGGCTTGTTTCACAGCCCTGAAAATACCAGTCCCTGGCTGGAGTTGGCTCAGGGCATGTCACCTATAAACAATGGTCAAACCCACTAACACATGTACAGTGTACTTGTATACTTTATTGTCATGCCATTGTTAGAACTCTTTAACGTTTTGCTCAACTCAGTGCAAGTAACATCGGATTGACACTATATTATATTGAATTGTAGGAAATGACATCATACATGAGGTAACAAAGACCAACCAAAAACTTCACATGTATCTTGAAGCTGTTGATGGAACATACAGAAACGCTTACTACTCCTCGTTCTACATCAATGACGAATCTGATCTCTATCGGATGACCGTAAGTAGATCAGCTATTAAGCACTTCCCAGTTCACAGACCTTCTCTAGTTGTTTAGTGCTCTGTTGAACCAGAGAGTGTTCACTTTGGCTTAGTAAAGTCGCAGAAGTTTAGCTTTTCCTGCATGTCACTTCCGTTTACAATTCGGGCTGGTCCAAGAAGTGGAGGATACACTAAATGTATCTTATATTCCGGCTGATTATCAAATAATGTATCTCCTGTTCTTATTGGTTATGATGTACAGTACATGTTTCAGTTGAGCAGTGATAACTACACAGGGAACGCAGAAGAACTTTTCTCGTACCACAACAATATTTTCTTCTCTACCAGAGATCAAGATAATGGTAATGATGCCGGGAAGCATTGTGCTGAGTTTTTTAAAGGTACTAAGCCTACATGTACATACCTTTCTTGCTGCATATATGTAAAAGAAGATCGTCAAACTTCAAGCCATTGGGTTTCCATCTGTTTTGGCTCCAGTTTTCAATAAATATTTTAGCTTGTTTAGATAATCGCTTTTACGTTTAATAGCTACTCTTTTGATGATCCGGAAATAGAGTCATGAATGAGGGATGAATGAACGGTAATTTTAAACTTTCCTTCAGGTGGTTGGTGGTACAATGGCTGTTTTGCTATTAGTCTCAATGGCCCATACTCAGCTGACGGAACTGTTCCAGAAGAAGGCGTAGGCATCTGTTACTGTGGCGGACCTAACTGTGCCTGGAAGAACACATATTCCTCTTTGACCAAAGTTGTTATGGAGCTTTCAAGAGACTAAACTTCATTTTAAAGTCTTTCTGTAGTTTCTAGACACATAATGTGCCAGTCAAGTGCAAATGTTGCATAACATGATAGCAGAGCATCTATGTTGGTAATTCTCATCGTAATTTGTGAAATTGGTAACCAAAGCGTCTCACTGTTCAACTCGATATCTGAATATTTTTAATAATTCTAGCTGCCCCTACTACTCGAACTATATTTCCGTTTTATGAAATATAGTATTGTTTAATGGTTACCATATACAACCTGTCAGAGAATTTATTACATCCATGCTCATGGAGGGTAAATTATATAACACGGGCTATATTCTAAACATTACACTGTAAATTATATTTGCAAATATTAAGCAGATTGTCTTAAAGTGCTAGATGTATTTTGTTATGATATGCAAAGGCCTATGTAATTCATTATACACGTAGAGACGTAAGCTACTACAATATAAAATAATACTAAACCATCAATGGCAATGAATAACTTCATCTAAAGGTAAACACGCAAGGTCAACAACTGTGAAAGTTTGTACTTCAAAATTGCACATGTCGAACCTCCATTTTATAACTGTCTTTAAATAGTTATTTTATCATTCTCTAGTTCTCAACACCAGGGAAAGCACCAGTTATGTGTACATTGTATATATAATATATTAGTAGGCATATGATATATTATGCTTTACAAATACAAGTAAATCTTCCTACCGCACGATTGCAGGTATTTGCAAACTTCTGGCAGGTTGCCGAGATTACTAGATTATAAATGAATGTTAGAAAAAACACTGTAGATTTGGACTCATCTGGGCCAAGCCCTCACCTGGGCCAGGCCACAATTAAATCAGTTTTCAATGAAGACTCCAGTTAATCACTTTTATATAAATTACAATCTATAATTTAAATGAATCAGAAATATGCTCTACTTGTCTTAGTTATGGATCTTTAATGGCTATGTACATTATCTCTATGGCAAGCTACAAAAAAACATGCTAGTATTCCAAAAGTATTCCAAAAGTTTGTCAAGAGGTTGTTGGAGTTATTAATCGGAGATGTGAGGTTTTTTGACTATTTTGAAATCATGTACACTAATTAACAAATTATTTCTCTTCTCTTTCTCACCATTATAGCAAATAATCCCATCGCATCATGCATTATAAGTGAGTGATACCAAACTAGAAGCATTTAAATGTTTCAAAGAAATTTTCGAAGACATATATATTTATATTTTATAAATTACTCATAATTTCATTCGTAGAGAGTGGCACTATGAAGACCTAATAATTCACAGCTCTTGGTCTTAGTAAAACTAGCTACAAGTGCTCGATTGTATAAAGGAAATATAATAAATATTTTTTCTGGTATTCACTAAATATCTAATTTATTAAATATTCACAGAACTCAATGCGGTAATAACTTATAATACCAAAACATATAATGGACGCATCTACTACACATGCATTATTACTACAGTTAAAAGTACGAGCATATGCACCAGTTTAACTTTTAATAAAAGTTAATTTGAGTAATTTAATTTTTAATAAATTTTCAGTGAATTGGTTGGACTACAACCAGAGAAGAGTGCTGGAGGTTACTCTGTATAAGCAGGTTACAATGACACATTAAAAGTGTATGAATGGACAGCTAGGTTAATACAGCTGGAAATTCTAGCTGCTTTTTATGCAATCACAGACAGGCTGAGGTGTTCATGGGATCCTCTTGACAACATTGACTCTGACAGCATTGACAGGTGCTTTTCCTGTTGCTGTCCACCACTTCAAGTAATACAAACAAAATGAACAGTTTTTCATTGATTACAGATTAGTTTTAATCCTCAATTTCATTGGCTTTCATGAAATAAATATTTTAATTTCCTGTCACCTGCATGATATTTTCAAAGTTTTTGTACCACTCTGCTCAAAGATTCGTTACCATGTGTGTTCTAGATATACATGTACGTATAATCCCATTCTGTTTGCATGGTTGACACGTTTAAGAGGACAGGCCCAGTTACTGACCTTCTATCAGTTCTATGTCATCGGATTTTGAATGCAAGTTTTCAAGCATGTGCATGTACATACTTTTGGTATTTTGTTTGTATTACTTGAAGTGGTAGACAGCAACAGGAAAAGCACCTGTCAATGCTGCCAGAGTCAATTATCAAGTACATGTACTTACTATACTACACTGCAGTACAATGACATCTTGTATTATATAAAAATTTATGTAACATAAATGCCCATCCATTATCAGGTGAGTTATGTTCATATTCTGTTTGAGGTGTAAAAGTGTTTTCTTAGAGATAAACAAAATTTCTACAAACAACTCCAATCATTGTGACAACTGTCAGGTATTTGTAATCTTGATAGATGAATACTGTGTTTGTATAATTACTAGTATCTAGTAACAGTTTATATAAAGATTGTTTGCTGTGGAATTGGATACTAGTTGCCTCTGCTAAGAAGTCTATAATATCATAGTCTCACTGTAAACTATGGATAGCACAATGTATAACATACATGTAGCAACTCATGATAAATTACTATGGCTAACAGGAAATAACAGCATTCCATGCATGAGAGAATAACTTCCTTATTTTAGATGCCACTATTTATTCTCAGACATAATTATCTTGTATAATGACTCAGTAAACATTGGTACATATTTCTTTGCAAACATACGTTGACCAATACCATAGTATTTCGCCATTTATCCTTGCATCATGGCATCATCTGCTAATGAAACATTGTTTATCATGTACATGTAGGTAGTTTACATCCTGTCGTATCTACACTAGTGCCTTACCTTAGTTGAGTATTACATGTACAATGCACATGTGATACAATATTGATTTTGTGATAGTTCTCACAATTTATGCAGCAGAAATGCTGATAGGCTATCTAGTATTGGGTCATCACATAGATATCGGACTCTTTCATATCAATCTGTAGTTGTTGTCCTCTCTTGAATAGAGATTCCATACCTAGGCATATATTCATCTACATGTATAATATTGGTCACACAGTATTCAGGCACAACTTTTGTATTTACAATTCTTATCTATTTCATCACAATGAGTCGATGTCTAATGTGACACAGCATGTATATTGCCATATGGTAATCCACTTGGATTTATCAAAATAAGTTATAATTTAATTCACAGATTCTCTTAGTAAACTTGCAACTTTTGAAGCTGAAACTCTAAATTCACAGTGTGTACATGTAGTTCATGTAGTCCAAGATATATTTTATTTTACTAATGAATTAGATGTACAAGTATGTCTAAAAACATACTAACCTGTACTAATAATGCTTGCATAAGTGAATTTACTGTGCAGCAAGTGTGAAGTAAGATATATAGGACATAATGTAGGTACATACAAGTCAGGCACACGTAAATAGTATTGGTATATATTGTACAAATGTAGATTAAGACAAATGCTTGTGTATTGCACATACTGTTATACTTTATACCCATGTACTAGTCTATGCTTATATAATTAATAACATGAAGGCTTAGTGTAGGCAGGTGCAATATGCAAGTACGTGTAACATGAATTTAACATAGCTAGGGTTTTTTAGTTCCAGATGTCTTCTCCATTATTATACATATCAACCCCACTTTATTATTGCAACCACAGATGAAGACCTAAGGCTAATTGAAAATATGTGATGTAATACATGTACCTAGCTGGTTTTGTGTAAGCCAAACTGCTTACTGTATGTATGTGCATGTTAACACAGATGTACATTTAGTATGAGAATCAATGGGAAATATTATTGTATTTTCAAGTGCCGTAAGTTTTATGACATTGTTATTATTATTAAACTATCTATTGCTCTTAATTAGTGCGGCTAACTATATTTGTGATGGTCAGAAATTATTTCCGTCTTATAACAATATTACCTTCTCCACCAGAGACCACAAGCATGACAATGATTTTTTAGGACATTGCGGCTTTGTTTAGATGTACACTTTATATATAGTATATACATGTGGTAGTCATCTGACTTGTGGTACATGTAGTATGGGCAAGCCACTTTTGTAGTTAGGTGCAGAAGTTAAGAAATTTTGAAATTAGTTTTTCACACAAAACTGAAATAAGGAACATTGTCTTCTCTTTTTATTCTTGCAAATAGTCCTAATCATAAGAAGAGCTGAATTCCAAAATGAGACGTATCCATTTTTTTAAATTTCAATTATTTGAGAAACAATTTTCACAGCAAGACTTTGTACAACAGACTACAAGACTTTCTGCATTTTACTATGTTTGACTTAGGCCCAATCATTGGGATATTTTGAGAAAATCATATGAGTAATGTGGCCTTTGAATTTCACATCACGTTCCAAAACGAGATACATGTATGTCCTCGGATATGTCTCGTTTTGACGCTGATTCATGCAAACAACTGAATAAAAAGTTGAATGCTATTACTTTCATATAACAGTTTGTATTGTATTAGTCAATAATTCAAAGTAAACAATGAAACCCTTATGACAATCTCTGTCAACAATCTAAACATTATTATGTACATTTGTACATGCGTGTCTCCACAAAAATTAAGAAGTGAATCAAGTTGTCTATATTATGTTATGCTAACATTGTCACTTCTCCACTTTTTTCTAATAGTTTGTTGGTGAGCCTCTTTGTTTGGTCTTTTTTTGCTGCTACTATTAGGAGAGGTTTGTTGAACATTTTCCAAGGAATCAAAACCAGCATGTTTGCACGTTGAAGCCATTATTGAGTTCTGCATGAAATACTAGGTTGATACTGATTGGCTGATTAGCTTAAGAGCACACAGTCATTGTCATTGGACAAAAGGGTTTGTCTCATTTTGGAATTTAACAATCATGGCTATATCTCATTTTGGAAAAGTATACTGGTGTTACCAATGTTATTACTGCGGATATGCAGCATTTTGACAAAAATATTTTGGTCCATATGAAACTCTGTACTATAAAGAATAACATGGGATGTCCACCCTAATGTTTTTGAAAATGGTCTATGTCTCATTTTGAAATTCAACTCTTCTTAAAGCAACCTTTTCCAAATTTCCAAAGTTCCAATTTCTCAAATGGATGATTCATTGTATTCAAATGTCTAAAATCCTTGCCATTCTCATTACATGCTGTAGGCTACATATTGGACTATTGAAGTCAAAGGATTTCTCTCCTAATAATAACAATAATATTTACTCAGATCAGCTGTGCCAAAAGTAGGTAGTGGTTGCAGTTTTGCTCTGTGGATTATAGTTCTTACCGGCTATTCTCACCCAATTATGGTTGAAATATCTCATGATAAGACAGTGCATGGGAAGCACATAAACATCCACGCACTTTTACACTAATTAAACCACACGGTACAATCTATGATTGTTAAACGCGACTCTGAGTGAATCAGTAAAAGACAAGCGTCTCTATCTGCATACAAGTAAACCTCCACTGCCAAAAGTCAAATTTCAAAATGTTCTCATAATATTTAAGACACTCCTAGTCACTGAAAGTTTGTTGCAATGCATGTACGTGTAGGTCCATTACTAGCATTGGATAGGTCACATGACCATCAAAAAGCAAATGACTATAGATTAGTCAGCTCTTCCAGACTCTCTCTATGTTACTTTCTAAATCAGTAGTTGGGCCTATGAATCTATCCTTCACCATTTCTCAGGCGTTTGGTGGTACACTATGGGGCCGAGGTGCCCCGGCCCCATAGTGTACCACAACCATTCTTCAGGTTTTTGGTGATTGTTTTGCTATTAGTCTCAATGGCCCATACTCAGCTGACGGAACTGTTCCAGGAGAAGGCATAGGCATTGACATGGAAGACATGACATGACATGGAAGAACAGATAGTTATCTCTCCTTGACCAAAGTCGTTATGGAGATTAGATGCCTGTTATTTACTGAAGAAATTAATTCTTTGAGGTTAGTGTCACTCCATAGCTTATTATCTGATGAATCCAAATTTGCTAATGGTCAGTCTTCACATGTTCTTGTTATGTATTTTTGTCAAGTAGTGAGGCTCCTTACTGCAGCATATCTAATGACCTTACATAAAATAGCTGGACCATGGGCATCACTGCATACTAGATCTTCTTCTTCTTTAGGTACCAGGTCTGTAACAGACATTGGTGATCATGTCTTGCCACTCACTCCTCAGATACTAGATACTAGATACATGGCTATTATTAACTTGTGTTACATAATCTGAGTGCTAATATTTCATCAGCTGTGGGAGAAGGCAAGTTATTGGCTTGGTTATTCTGAGCAGCATGGTCTAGCCTAGGATGTGAACATATCTGCATGTAGTTATATGTCATTATACTGCTCCTCCCTCACCCACCCCACCCACCCCACCCACATTAAAGCAGTACACAGTCTAATAATTTCATTCATTCATTATCTACAGCTACAAACGTTGGATATGTATCTATAATTGATAACAGTAAATTTCTAAATAGAATTATCCAACTCTGGGTGTAAAGTTCAGGATGGGTAGTGATAACAGCTGGGAATTCCCCAAGTGGACTAGAGGAAGAGAAGCGCTCTGTACTCGAGTCACTACAATCAAACTATACTCATGGGGAATTCCAAAACAGGAACATATTTCTTCAGCGATTGAATGGAATTTACACAATTGCAAGGTTGGAAATTCAACTTTGTAAACTGCAAACGAGTCATTTTTTTACCAAATTGGTCTTATAAAAAAATGAACACTAGTGGTAGAAATTCATTATCTAGAAGAAAGTCAGCCGATAGAGATATTGAATTAGAAAATCATCTCACAGTTGACCAACATGAATCTGAGTATTATATCAGTTGCTTTTTTGTTAACACTTTTGGTACAGGTATGTAATAATATAATTATATGAAGATATAAATTATAGAAGTATTAAATGAATATTTTCTATATACCAAAGCAAATGAGTAAAATTCAATTATTGTGAAAATTAAAGATTGTTTGTATCTTATTATGCTACAGTGTTTTAATAATGTTTGAGGTATGGTGCATCATACAAATTTAAAGATTAATAGTGGTATGTTTTAGTAAAATAGCTGTTCTATAAATTTATAGTAATTAAATGCATCAATACATTTAATTATTATAAATTCATGGAACAGCTAATTTTATTAAATAGTTAATAGTGAACAGTAAATTTTACTATTTACTGTTTAGGTTATATACTACTAATACTAATGACCAATAGGATGAAACATAGTATTATGGCAGAGTGTTAGTGTTATGCAAGAACATGGAACATTAATCTTGTAGAATACATGTATAGTTATATGTAGAACTAGAAATACAGTATTTTGACATGTAGTTTCCTTTACAACTATTGAAACTAAGGAACATAGGCTACCTTTAATTAAAGCTAATTTTTTGTTGATTGGTATACACCTTACTACAATTGTAAATGATCAACTGGCAACTTACTAAAAATTCAATTAACTTAAAACTAATTTGTAACTTTTTAAAAATTAGTATACTCCCTTCAGTTCACATTTTAATATAAATTTCGAATAATTTATTTAAGAGCATAGGCTTAAAAATAATTCACAATAATTACTGTATTTCTTAATTTCACTTTATTTATTAGGAAATCTTGCAGTGTACAAGAATTTGTTTTACATAATATAATTATTTTATCGCTACATGAGTACATGTATAATTTTATGGACACTAACTATATTGTTGTTCACAAGCAGGAATGAAATAAGCAATATGTAAATATAAGCGTACCTCTGTATAGGCCTGTGCATAAATTTAGCTCATACATGTATATGCTCTGGTGATTTATAACTAGATTATATTATATCAAGTAGACACAAGGTAATCTATCAACTTCTTCTCTCTGTTAGACAAGTAGTGAGTATTTATCATTGTCAAGTATCAACCACTGATAGCTGAAGCATAGCTTATTGCAGGTAGTTTATCTGTGGTGACAGATAGTAGTAGGATCACTTAGTAACTGTGTGTACTCTCCTATGGTGGTGAGTGACTTGAATAGTACTGTTTGTAGGTTGTCCGAAGTAAACACATAAGCAGAAGACAGAAAAGGTCGGCCACCTGGGAGACTTGCTACCAGCTGCTCACTATTGACCACAGTCCACTAGCTCTGTTAGGCAATCGGGTCATAAAAGCGAGTACAGGAAACGCACGGAATGGAACAGGTATTTCCTCCTTTATTCATGATAAGAATCAGGTGTCAGGTTTTCTCTCTGTTGGAAAGAATAGACGGTAATCAATTATATTGTATTTTTGGTAAAACATCTATTGTAACAGGATACATATTATTGTTTTATGACTAGTTTTGGAAATTGTACTATATTGTGAGATACTTCCGTTATATAATAACCTCTTATCTGATTTGCCGAAATAATTTGAACGGATGTGGGGCATCCTGGTTTCCTAAAAAAATTATTCAATTAGATGTTTCCATAAACAGGATGCTGTATTCCACGAGTCCAAGTTTCCTTTTACAAGAGAGCCCTGTTGATCAACTACAGTGTGGAATATCTTAATAGAAAGCAACACAAAACAATTTAACACGCAAATAGATGAGTTAAATCAACTGGTGTCTACACCCAATCAGTTCAGTAGAAACGCAACTCCCAGTTCACCTTTTAAATTATTCATTTACTCTCCTAAAACTACAATTAAGCAATTGCCGTATACAACTGCCCAAAAATATAATCAAAGACTGGTGCATGCTTTTCACTGTTTGTTTAGTTGGTTCCAGCTGTTACAGAAAGTGGTTTACACTAAATTACACATGCACATAACCATATTTAGCCTACTGTCAAGTAACTTTGCTTAGAAATATAATTACATGTATATGTATATTAATAAAGCTTACATGTGCACTACGTGTAGGTTTATACAAAATGTAGTATGTAATGGGCTATATACAAGTATTCTACTACGAGGTATACGCCTCCATTGAACTTATGGTAATGAATTATTTTACATTCTTTATCCAAGTTCAGCCTTGGGGACAGGTTATACCCAGTCACCCTACTCCTGACCCAAGATACATGTTTGCTAGCCATACTTTATGCTGCGTGTTATATTATAGTGCTTATGCATGTACATGTATGCACATGTAGTCAGAATCCAATTATTGTCAGTGCCTATTCTAGATTGTATGCTCATGCTGTCTTATTGATTTAGCCTCCAGCAACTCGACGTCTGCGGCACAACAGAGTTATTCTGGACATAATTGCTTGCACATAGACGACAAAATGACCATCGATTAATCTTTCTTGTAGAGTTGATCCTGAAACTGCAAGAATGCGAGAAAGTCAGCGAGCTCGCTGGAAGTAGTCGATGCACCACCAGCTTGTTCCTCTGGCGAGTTGCCTCTCCTGTAACAAATCCTGGAGGATTCTATTACTTGTCTGGAGAATGTGAGGGAGGATCCGTCTGCGTTAAAGAGGTAATCCACTCACATGATTATCTGCAGCTTAGAATAAATGTAAATAATATACAGTTGATTCCAGACTACAACTGGTTTGTTGGTAATAATGGTCTGATTTGTGGGTGATAATGGCTTGGTGAAAGCAATAAAATGGCCTACTATTGATCTCAGTAACATTTCAGCGAATGATTTTCCTTAAAATGTTGTAGTTTGGTTAGAGCCATACACTGTAAGTTTCAACACTCAAGTTTGTGTTGCTTTCAAATGTCTGCAGTCGGTGACTATTATTATCTTATACTAATTAGCAATGTTTATATAATTAACTATTTATTAATGTTTATTAGCTTATTATTATCGACATCAGGCTTGTAAAAACAATATCTTCAATTGTGCTGTTTTATTTTTGTCAAAGTGGTATCATTCGGGTGAAACTGAAGGCTAAAATAGTAAATTTATTTGAATCATTAGTGGCAGAAGAAAAATCAAATTTGGTGATTTATTTATATTCGTAAAGAACTCATAAAACCAGTATTTTGTGAGGCTACACAAGTACCTACCTATTCCTACAAGAACCATTGCTGTAATATCATCCTCTTTGGGAGATATTAATTTATTTCAGTTGCCATTAAAAGTTATAAGCCCAATGAAAGCAAAGCAAAAATAAAAGTGTGGTATTTATTTGGGAGCTTACAGTAGTTAACTGTTTGATGTACCAGCCTATCTCATGTAATAACACAGTAGCTGATGACACCCTTATAATTAATAGCAAGGGAAATCCCCAGTTACAGCTACTACCTGCTGCAAAAACTTAGCATAGGGATTTCTCTGCTAGAATTCCCTGCAATAAATATCCACTAAACTTTTCTACGGTTACATCAGCTGTCAAGTCGCTACATCAGAACCCAGAACTCATTCTTAGATAATGAAATAATTATACAGTCGGCACATAGATATATTATAGCCTCTACCACATTAGAGGTTTATTTTGAGATATCATTTGTTATACATCAGCCCATCATGATGAATGAAGCATGGTTGGCTGCAGTTTCAATTCCCCGAGTGTTTGCGACTGATTGAGGGCTTATGACTTGTTTGTGGTTTGGAGTTTTGAAGCAGTTCTTTTTCAAATGAAAATTTTAAGCCTTTAAAATGCCAAAAACAGCATAAAATTTAATTAAGTTTTTTTATCTGGGTGACATCACACCAAATGACGCAGTGTTACACAGTGGCTGTTAACTGCTGCCTTCTTTATACAACCTGCTGACTTTGGTGAGATCCCAACCTTGAATCACTTATTTAAAAACTGTATTTTTGTCTATTGTAGTCAACCAATGGAAAGATTCCTCTAGATGGACATTTTGTCAGAATACCAGTTGCCGGAGAAATGTTCAGGTAGATGGGAAACTTAGTTATAGCTTATGTGTATCAAGATTTTAAAACAATAAGCATGTACGTTTAATTATGCGTATGCACTGTACATTGTTTGTGTATATATTGCAAGTGTGCACATATACGCCATAATGCTGTTCTTGTAGGTATAGACTATACAGCCCATCGCCCAGTCTTCCATCTGGCTACGTCCATATATCTGAAAATGGAAGCCTGAACATAGTACCAGCATCAGCAGCACCTCCTCTAAAGGCGCAAGAAGTCCCTCTTCCACGCTCCAACTATGACTTTATCTGGAGGGTATGTTACCTTGTTATAATATTATGTTATGACATGTTATCTTAGCAAGATCTGATATACAAATATACACCAACACACCAGTATCCCTCAGTGATATGGTGTCATACTCACACCTACATTACATGTAGCTTACAGAATTATTGTTCCAACAATGCAGTTCAACATAGTGTCATTTTGGGCCAATGGCTATTAAGCAATACATGTGCATGTACAATGTGTGTATGTATTAGAATAGTATTGGAAGTAACACATTAATAGAAATTATTTTTGCTATAAATGCGTTATTGTTTTATTTTAGGGTCGTGACTGTCCAGTATAGACTAAAGAACTGTTAAACCAAAAAAATGATTCTCGGTGTCAGCAGTAGTTGTCGTAATATGTCAGCAGCTACCGTAATATGTTTCTTACTTATGTTTAGCCATATTCTATGCATTAGTTTATTAATATTTAATTTGACATTATGGTATTTATAAGGCAGGTAAAAACTCAGGCTATTTATTCGAGACTATATTTTAATGTTTAGTCGGTGGAATTGAAAAGATAGATTATATATGCCAAGCAGTGGACACACTCTGTCATGTTATACTGTAGCTACATACAGTGTATATTATATGCATGCAGTAAATTGTCCTATCTATATTGTCCTAACTTCACTATTCCTTTTATTTACACCTGGTGATTGCTTTTTTCATAGCTCTGGTGTTACGTGGTAACTCAGGCTAGTTAAACTGTCAGTAGGATCTCACAGTGGTAGCACATAAAAATACTGCCCTCCAGTAATACATAAAAATGAAAATTATCTGCCCTTAGTCAAGGTATATTGTTATGGAATGGTTCTAAGGTTTTCTTTATCTTTCTATTTATCCACACTGGCAAACAACCATGTTGGTAAAGTACATGTTGTTTATTTTAGCCTACATCTACTTTTAAATTATTACATATAATATCTAGATGTACTGTACATGATTGTATATCTTATATTGTTTTAGTATAGTATTTCAAATTTACTTATGCTGTTATGTTTTATTCCTTGCAATAAATTTAGGCTTCCAATGTTATGTAATTTATTTTTAGCAACATGATTACCTAGTTTCTTGCCTTGCATTATAACTAGCTTATATTACGGTATACAGTACCACATATTATATTATGCATATTTTAATGGTGATTGTCTACTTTTTTATGGATGTTATAATATTATTTACATTGATAAGCTTGCTAAATATAAAACACTAATTATTCACAGAGATACAGTCTTGTTCAATATTATCATTGGTCTTGTTTAAACTTCCTGATATTTCAGTGAGGAGTGGACCCTGCACTTGTAATATGAAGATGGAATGCAATGGAAATGTAATTAAAACACAAAAGCATTACTCAAAAATTTGTAAGCATAAAATAATTGTATAACTGCATGAAAATTGTACATACATGTCATTGGATGAAATTGTATAATTCTATAAAAATCGTAAATCTGTATCACAATTATGTATTCCTTATAATTTTATTAAATTCTGGTGCTCTAGCAAAGTATAAAATAGCCAAACGCAGTCTTCTAAAGTATTAGTATACAGGCTATCTAAATCTATGCCCGAGAAATGTGCTGTCTTTCCACAATATAATAACTAGACTGTAAGAAATAAAATTTATTGTAAAAAAGATATGCACATGTGCCCATAACAACAAACTTTACATGAATAAATTTGATTGGACAACTTTCAACCTAGAAATCTGATTCGGATGCAGCATTAGACTTACGAGAATATTGAAACAAGGTTAATAACAATGATAATAAGGATAAAGCTAATTGGCTGATAGTATTTATGCAAATTATGGTTACGTTCTACATCAACAAATAATTTACAATTAATTAGACCTAATTAAAAGGTTATGTATAACCTCATTGGCTGCACCTTATTATTGTGCATTGTATATTGTTTTAAATTGGCACTTTGCAATTGGGAACTTAAAATCCCATTAATGTCTACTTGATAATCACAAGAACACAATGTAATAAAACATGCATAGGTATGGAACACATACATATACATGCATATTGTATATATAACCAAATTGCTTACATGTAAATGTATATTTTCTACTCTAGTCCCATACCAACTAGTTGTTATACGGTCTGTATTGCTCGAGTTGGGTATAAAATTTTCGAGAGAAATTTAGTCACATTTTAGCTGTCAGCTAAGTCATCATGAAACTCCCGTATGTCTTGCTCGCTGCCTTTGCTATCATTGGAATATTAATAAGTAAGTTTAAACAACACACATTTTACAAGCAACTCAAAATTGCACTATTACCAAAACCAATATTATACTCTCTTATTTATGACGATTTTCATCATTTGGTTTCTTATACTTTTACAAAAATAGTTTCTTTATTATTTACTTTGCAATCAGTTTATAAGCTCGTAAATGTAACTATACATACATGTACAACAATATCGACCATTCAAGTTCCCACGGCACCCAGTGGACTGATTATACTTCACCTTCACATCCAGGTCAATCTAGATCTGGTAATTTCCGCAGTTAAATCTGATTGTTCTTAGCATATGTGGTGTGTCTAGTTAGCTACCCACGGCTAGACATTGTACATGTACATTAGTGTTACCAATACAGGTCGTACAGAACTTAGGCCCTTGAATTTACACAATACGCTGATGATGTCGTAGATATACATGCGGGTTTTCTGATTATATAAAAATAGAACTCTCTTTGTCTTATTGTATAATAACATAAATAATATCCTAGTTACTATAAATTCACTATTATTTACAGTATACTATCATTATTTGTCACCATTTTTCTTTAGCCTGTGTTCTTTGTGTAGATGAGGCTGGGGCGGATGCAGGGTGCCCGGATAATTTTAAATGTCACAATAAGTGCAAACCTGGCATCACTGGTGAATGCAGAGAAGAAGGAAAAAAATGTTACTGTCTGTTCGGAGACTCGTCCGGTTCTACAGACGCAGACGCTGTAGTTTGGGTACCATACGCCATTTTCTGGTAAAAATTCAACTGACTGCAAATGTAAAACTATTGCATAAGGTGCCTTTATATAATATTATTAGCATTTGCCAATAAATAATCATGCAAGTCGTCCTCTCTCTTTTCCATTTGTCAATGAGTATGAGAAGACAACTGCAAAACAGATTTTACTATGCCAATTTTAGTACACTACTCGGCACTCTCATCTCTCAATGTACAATGTACACGTGCTGTACATGTATATGTATGTGGAATTAAGGATTGTGCTAGAACTACAGTAGAATTATGTAATATACCAAGAGGTCATAATATAAATATATGGACTACGACTCGAATCATGCAATAATAATGTTTAAAACCACCTCATACAGTCAAACATATCTTATCTGTTGGAAGTTTTGATGATTTTACAATTTGTCTACAGAGTAGTCAAGAACTTAATTTTACATCTATAAAACTACTCATATGTTTGAACTGGAGGCCTCTATGGCACCTGATAGTCTAGCATAGCGGACAGAACACATTACCACTACATGTACAGCCAGTATTAGATACTTTAATTGTCTTTTGGCATCAAATATGTTTGATACTAGAAAGCTTTATTCCCACTGATATTAGCTGCATATTAGTAATGCTTCATTTATACTAGTAGAGTTTTGCCTTGGGACATCAAAGGTTGAGAGTCATCGATATTGAGGTTCATCGATAGGTTGCTCGAATACACCATTGTTTTAATGACCGCAGCGATTAACCAGAAGTCTGAAAGAATGACATTAGAGGAAACTGTTGAGTAACAAATTTTTATAACTCAAAAACGATTCTCCAAAAGATACATGTATATCGTAATGAAAATGCACGGAGTAAAGACCTACGAACACTATTAGCATTTCCAGCTTCTTTGACATTTCCTAGTACGTATCACATATATAGCATTCCTATTACAAAACACTTCAGATTGTTTACAAAATAATATTATAGTTTTACCAATAATACTCATTGACCTATAAAATATCTCAATATAGCCTGTTTTCTGTTTTGTTTTGACATTGCTATCAACTAAACTCACTAATCTGTTGTCTGCCACGAGACAATACAGGTAACTATTAATAGTAACTGTTATACAATGTAGATTACTACACGTATCTTATTGGCTCATTCAGCAGAGATGTTTAAAGATAATTTAATAATTAAATTATCATTAAACATATACTAATTATTAGTTATTATGCATTTTCCAACAACCTCTCTAGAAAGATATTAATAGAGTACAGCATTGATGACGATATGTGATTGGAGAATCAACCTGATCTGATAACCACTTGTCATACTGGCTGGTTTCTATGTTTGTCAGCATCTGTCATCTGAGTGAAGCAGTTCGTCTTCTGAGAGATTTATCAGGCAAGCCTACCAGTACAGCAGAATTATTATTGAATTTAGCGATAGCATTTATATACCAGGTTTGCTCTCTACTACCAAGATGAAACTGTCGACTCTTGCAGTGATGTCTATCATATATGGGTTTCTAATTTGTAAGTAAGAATAACATAAACATATCTATGTCACACTGTAGCACATTGATGTCTGCAATGCAGGAAATAGGACAAAAGGGGTTAGACGACAGTTATAACACATAACGAGTGTTTTTCATCATGCGTTTTATTAAAAGCCATCAAACACACTAGGCGTAGAGCGATGCAATTTTTGCCAATTAGCAAATTACATTTCATCTGTTATTCACTGCTACGTGTTTGTGTGTACTAAATTCTTTTGCCAGCCAATCACTGGTGAGCAAGTCGTCCCAATGCTTCTGTTGACACAGCTCAAACATTTTGAGAGGATTGGGGCCTTAACGAAAGGTCCGATTCGTTTTAATCTGCTCCCGTGTATTAGCACTTCAAATTATATGTTATACTCAGTACTACACTGTTATATGTATTGCTTGTTTAGATGGATCAGAGTCAACCGGTGGATGTCCATCCATGTTTGCCTGTAACCAGTATTGTAGGAGTATCGGTGCCTTTTCTGGCGTATGTGTGGGATATAAAGCTCTTCAATGCTTCTGTCTCTTCATGAAATCATCCAAGCACAAAGTGTCCAGGAATGGGATATTTCAAGCCTCTTAGTAACGACAATGTATCACTTCGTACGCTTTACTGGAATGCGTCACTTTCAATCAATTGTTGAGCTCTGTTACCTTATATTTATATAAAAAAGTAAACGATAATTTTACTTTTTTCTTAACAGCTGTAAGCATTTCTGGAAACAAATCTCTGTGTTGTTCTCGTTTCATAAAGAATCAAATATAAGGCTACATTGACTTAGTCAAAGTTGTCGTCCCTTTGTTTTTATTTAACAAAATAATAAAAATTATATCCATGTAACAATAAAACAGCTAGCCAATAGCGGTAGTGCACCAAGTCAATAAAAGGTACACTTTGAATGAACTGAAATGGGTTTTCAATTATAATTCTGAGTTACTTATATTAATAGTTGTCTCCAAAACAAATCAATACATCTGAGAAATCATGTCAAGTCATGTCATGTCAAGTCATGTCAAGTCATGTCACGCCATGTCAAGTCATGTCAAGCTATGTCACGAAGGAGACTGAGATCTCATTGATACCTTACTAATGTGAGTCGTTTTTGCTTGGCTCATTGACTTGATTTGAGAGACATTTACAGAAAGCAACTTTTAATTAACTACATGCAATAAGCTAACAAATACTATTTTAAAAGTTACATTTTTCAAAATAAATACACGACATGATTGCATATGTGAGTGAACTGTGATCATACTATAATAATATTAACAGTGCTATGAAATAACTAAAATTAACACACTTGAGTTGAGTGGAAATGACAACAGAGTGGCACACAAGCATCCAATACTCCCAAAATAATTATGCATGAAGCCTCAACCTTCACTCACACAAAGATTTCGAAAATATTCTTTAATAGCCTCAATACCTTGATCACAGATTTGCTCAAAAGGAGTGTCTAAAGCATAGCACCCCTCACAGTCTATGGTAGTGAGCTGTTCTAGCGCTAGAATACGTTTTTCCAAAGCTCGAAGTTCCTCGTTACTTCCGATGTTTAAATCTCTCAGATTAGAAAGGTCATAGATGGCAGGGGTCAACTTTCCTTTTAAGAAATTGTAGCTAATATCCAGCTTCTCAATGTTCTTCAGATTAGATATACTAAAACATACATCAGTGCATACCATTAATATTCCCACTACTACTGAGTAGGTTAGGATATGACAACTCCCCATAACATCGGTATAGCATAATAAAGTATGAACAGTAGCAATGAACCACAAGAGTCCTAAATCTCTTGGTTGGAAGTGCCCATTTACACAAGTAATGGAGCATCAATCAATCAGGTGACCTGCGTTTGGTAATTAACTTATTCATTGGTTGCATCTGCCTACCAGTATGGCAGAAAGAAAAGCTTTGATCTCATTGGTTGACATCGAATAATAATTTGAAGGGCTAACAATAACCTTGCTATGTAGATAAATAGAATAGGTCATGTTTGTCATGTCAATTTCAGAATTTCCCAGCCAACTTCTTTCACAGGGTCACAAACACACCGACATGGGCCAAATGCAAAATCCTTATTCTCTAACGAGAGATCTAGATGAACTAGGGATAGCTTCCTCTGACCAAGCAAAATCCCAGATCAATAGCCGTTTCAGCCTAGGCCAAGATGGCCATCTTGAGATTTTTATTCAATATCCAGGTCAGTCCAAGAGTTTGCAAAGACACAAGGATAGCCTCATAGGTTCATACAGCAATAATAGCATGTTTAATACTCAATAGTAAGGAGTTATTCCACATAAATATTACAGTCATTTTAAAGTTGTCTACTCTTGCTTGCCTAAAGAGCAGACAACTTCAAACTGTAGAAAACTAATTATAGACGCCATCCTATTTGATAACATAAATGGAGTTAGACTATAGATACCACTGTATCCCAGAATTCACCTTTGTGGAAGTTCCTGAAGCTGACAAGAGTAGAGCTGGAGTTCTGTAAGGTTTGTAAAGGACAGGATTACATCTGGTAAACCAGTCGAGAAGTCCGCCCACAGGATACGCAACTTCTCAAGGCTCTTTAGAGAGATCAAACTGTAACACAGTTTTTATCAATATATTTATATATATATATACTCAATCTGCATACAGTGTACTGTTTCGGTGTTTAACACCTCATCAGTGCAGCTCAGAGATATGCCTGGGAGCACACCTTAGCAATACTGTATATTTACAGTAGAGCGTATTTAAAAGGTGTGAAATCCACTGAACCAAAGTTCTCAAGCTGCCAGAGACAGCGAGAATATATATATCATGTACAGCTTATCATACAATTGTGTACATCCGCGTAACATGTAGGCTATAAACCTCTATATACAATCTGCATGTAGGGTTTGTAGAGAGCTTTACAAACCAGTACATATCCATCCACACTTAGTCATTACAACCACTTACTTGGGTAAAGGAAGGTTACATTAAAGTAACAAATTAACAGCAAGAATAAAAGCATACAATTTTAATATGATTAGCATGGTACAGAAGCCTAGAGTAGCTACATTAGACATGTGCATACAAGCTTGTACACACCTGAATTATTACCATGTAGGGGCCATACCTGGTTGGAAGACAATTTATCTTGCACTTTAATAACTCCAATTCTCTTAGAGAAGTGAGCTCAGATATAACTTCTGGTAAACCACTTGAGAAATCATTCTGGGATAAGCATAATACTTTTAGTTTCTGGAGTTTTCTCATCCTACAATAATACAGATTAGTTTGTCTGAACTATTTGTCAATATGAATGTTAAACAATTAAAGGAACAACAAACAGTATACTCTAAATGTTGAATCGGTGAAGCATACTTCATTGAACATTACAGGTAGAGTGAGAATCAGAGCAATGACTCACCTCTGTGGCAATCCCGTTAGCTTACAGTTGGCAAGGTTGAGCTTTGTTAATGAAAACAGCTCAGACACAACATCTGGTAATCCAGCAGAGAAGTCAGCTTTACCTAGATGTAAATCGTCCAGTTCTTCTAGTTGACAGAGACTGTAAAATGTAACAGGAAGCTTTCACTGAGAATTTCCTATACTGCAGGAAATGTACTTAGCTGGCTACTAAGCTACTACTGCTACAGCTCCATTGTCCTACATGATAATAGCGTGTAGAAAACTGAACATCAACAAAACAGCAAAACATTTGCTTGAGACATAACACCAGTAAAGATGTGAATCAAAGCTCTGTGCCCCAATAGTGGGGGTGTGGCCTAAGTGAGATATGTTACCTTTCGGGGAGCTCTTTGAGACCACAGCTGTCCAACTTCAACCTCTTCAGCCATGCTAGCTGTGAGATGGCTTGAGGCAGCTTGGTTGAGAGGTCATTGTGGGATACTTCTAGCACTTCCAGTCGTGTAAGATCTATCAGACTGTTCGAATATAAAAGTTTGGTTTAGTTGGAGAACTCAACAAATAATTCATGAAATTTTGCAACCTTGACCCGTTGATTAACTTCCGTTTGTGTGAACACAAAATACTAGATAGATGCTTGAGCCTTTTGCAAGCTCCAAAAGCAATGAAAGGGTTAATTACTGTGCAAAATGTAAATAAATGAACTATAATGTAACAAAAATACATTTGTGATTATAATTGTAAATTCATGTACCACGCATGTACATGTATATACACACATGTACTAATAAGTTACTTACCTGTATATACATGTACTAATAAGTTACTTACCTGCATGTACATGTACTAATAAGTTACTTACCTGTATATACATGTACTAATAAGTTACTTACCTGTATATACATGTACTAATAGGCTACTTACCTGTATATACATGTACTAATAAGTTACTTACCTGCATGTACATGTACTAATAAGTTACTTACCTGTATATACATGTACTAATAAGTTACTTACCTGTATATACATGTACTAATAAGGTACTTACCTGTATATGCATGTACTAATAAGTTACTTATCTGTATATACATGTACTAATAAGTTACTTACCTGTATGTACATGTACTAATAGGCTACTTACCTGTATGTACATGTACTAATAGGTTACTTACCTATATATACATGTACTAATAAGTTACTTACCTGTATATACATGTACTAATAAGTTACTTACCTGTATGTACATGTACTAATAAGTTACTTACCTGTATATACATGTACTAATAAGTTACTTACCTGTATATACATGTACTAATAAGTTACTTACCTGTATGTACATGTACTAATAAGTTACTTACCTGTATATACATGTACTAATAAGTTACTTACCTGTATATACATGTACTAATAAGTTACTTACCTGTATATGCATGTACTAATAAGTTACTTACCTGTATGTACATGTACTAATAAATTACTTACCTGTATATACATGTACTAATAAGTTACTTACCTGTATGTACATGTACTAATAGGCTACTTACCTGTATATACATGTACTAATAAGTTACTTACCTATATATACATGTACTAATAGGCTACTTACCTGTATATACATGCACTAATAAGTTACTTACCTGTATATACATGTACTAATAAGTTACTTACCTGTATATACATGTACTAATAAGTTACTTACCTGTATATGCATGTACTAATAAGTTACTTATCTGTATATACATGTACTAATAAGTTACTTACCTGTATGTACATGTACTAATAGGCTACTTACCTGTATATACATGTACTAATAAGTTACTTACCTGCATGTACATGTACTAATAAGTTACTTACCTGTATGTACATGTACTAATAGGCTACTTACCTGTATATACATGTACTAATAAGTTACTTACCTGCATGTACATGTACTAATAAGTTACTTACCTGTATATACATGTACTAATAAGTTACTTACCTGTATATACATGTACTAATAAGGTACTTACCTGTATATGCATGTACTAATAAGTTACTTATCTGTATATACATGTAATAATAAGTTACTTACCTGTATGTACATGTACTAATAGGCTACTTACCTGTATGTACATGTACTAATAGGTTACTTACCTATATATACATGTACTAATAAGTTACTTACCTGTATATACATGTACTAATAAGTTACTTACCTGTATGTACATGTACTAATAAGTTACTTACCTGTATATACATGTACTAATAAGTTACTTACCTGTATATACATGTACTAATAAGTTACTTACCTGTATGTACATGTACTAATAAGTTACTTACCTGTATATACATGTACTAATAAGTTACTTACCTGTATATGCATGTACTAATAAGTTACTTACCTGTATATGCATGTACTAATAAGTTACTTACCTGTATATACATGTACTAATAAGTTACTTACCTGTATATACGTGTACTAATAAGTTACTTACCTGTATATACATGTACTAATAGGCTACTTACCTGTATATGAATGCACTAATAAGTTACTTACCTGTATATACATGTACTAATAGGCTACTTACCTGTATATACATGTACTAATAAGTTACTTACCTGTATATACATGTACTAATAAGTTACTTACCTGTACATACATGTACTAATAAGTTACTTACCTGTATGTGCCACCTACCTTATTGGAAGATCTGTTATTCTCAATTTGAGTAGAATCAATTTTCGAAGTGATGAAAGATTAGACACAACAGCAGGCAGCCCATTGGTACTAAAGTCAAGGTTAGCTAGTTCCAGTATTTCCAGGTTTTGAAGCGATATCATGCTAGTAAAACATAAGAAATATAAATATCCAGAAAGAGTAGAGCTCAATTGACAGGTGTGGCCAGTGATGGCCTCACCAACAAATTAATCTTCCACTAAAGAACTGCATCACAATGTTGTCCAAATACACAAAATTATTCCCATTAGAGTTATGAGTAATAGTTATAAATCTAAATAATTGGATAACCTATTTTAATTATCCGCTAAAATTTAAAAAGCTTTCAATTGAAGTAATCCATAGGTAACGGTTTATAGCAGCAGTATCAGAGAAGATATTTTCATCCAGGTTAAATGGTATAAGCTTAGAGAGCGGCATGACTTAGTGGTTAGAATGCTGAAAGTTCCAGATTCGAATCCCGGTCACCCGGTCATGGTGGTGTTAGGAGAGCATCCAGCCACAATTGCTCCTGTGCCTCAATAGTCCTTGGGATCATGCAAAGCATGGCTTCAAGGCAACTCCTCTACCCCTGCCAAAAAAGGTCATGTCATTTGGGCCTTTTCTCGCAGGGAGTTGGCCAGCACTGGCACCTGGCAGTGCAAGCTGCTGTGATGGAACCCCGGTGGGTGGTGATGAGGGTATGTGTAGGATGTATTATATGTATGTAGGTAATATGTATATGGGTTGTTGTAGGTCTGATGTGACACACCACTCTCACTCCATCAACTATTTGTCAAGGGAGGTAACGGCGTGGGTTCTCTAGGAGGTCCGAGCGGTCGAATAAGTCAGGATATATATATATGCAAACAACACTGTGTGTATATGATAAGATGGGGCAACTAAAGGACGACCAGCAACCTGTACGACTAAATAAGTAATTCTAAATAATGCAATGGCGGCTCACTGGCCAGACAGACAAGTTACTAAAGAGTGTACAGCTATGATATGATTATATGCACTATTCCTGTAAATCTCACTGTACTCTTCACCATGTACTATTAACCAATATCTATCTCAAGATTATTTCAATTATACGCAATTCACCAATCACAAATCACTGTACGTAAATTATCCACTGAATTATCCACAATATATTATTATACACTACAATGTCACTTAATGCATATCAATATCCAAGGTTACCACAATTACTTCAACAAGTATTACACAATTCGCTTCCAAGAATTCCAAGTTCAATTACTAATTATCCACTTGTATATCTAATTCACAATATACTAATTATCACTTCAATTTATCTATATCAATATATCGCTAGCTCAAGCATCAATATACTACTTCACGTTTCACGTTTATCTATGCCTTATATACGTATACTCAATATAAATCCACTTTGATCTCCTTTCATATCCCTTATTCTATTTAATTACTCAAATCACAATCTATTTAACAACAACAGGGATTATACACAAAAATACACACATTAAAATACAAAGTTAACTAGGTAAAATATTCATGACTTACTAGAGTAAAATATAAAATCAGTAAGCGTTAAGCGCTCACCGCTCAATAAACAAGTTAAGTAAGTAAGTGACTCAGTAAGCATCTAATAATATGATGTCCTTTCTTTTTATACTTTTTGTGATACTATATTACAATATCAAACTTATTTCTAATTGGCTAAAATATTCATACACAATAAAACATCAGTTATATCAGTCTGTCATAGGGAGCTTGTTGTCTATTTAATTTCTATTGGCTAGTTAAGGAAAACACTGCAGTTTACTGGATAATAGTTACTGTTAGTTCTGGTACATCTTTATGGCTATATTATATGGTAGGGGCGTGACTTGTGGTCTATTGGTCTGTGGTTATAGTCTGTACTGTTGTACTGGTAGTTGAAGAGCTTTGCTTCTTGATAGTAATGTGTTGGGTGTTTCGTTCATGTAGAAGTTGCTTTCACTTTGGTGTGGAGTTGTCTATTCTTGAGTTTTATAGTTGTTTCTTCTAGAGTGTTACTTTGGAATTATTCTCTCCTGTAAGATCTTTTGTCTGTTCTGGAGTGTTACTTTGGAGTTATTCTCTCCTGTAAGATAATGTTTATGAAGTTATGTTTGTCATTCTTTACACTGCTAGGGGCTGGTCACCCCGGCGTTTGACAAGCCGGTGAGATGGTATAGGCTTACCTATCTGGTAAATCCGTCAAACGGCAGCTATGCAATTCCAATCGTGTTAGACTTTTCAATTCATATAATGAGTTTACCATTGTGTCAGACATTTCACAACTCTCCACTTCTAGCTCCTGTAGCTGCTGAAGACCTTTAAAACTGTAACATCATTATATGAACCGATTCCAATAAAAGTATAAATCCCATAATATAGAGCTATATGAAAACATATTATACAGGAATCGATGCATAAAAGTTCAAAGTCAAGTAATTAATTCACCCGCAGGTTTTATAGCAAGTGAAACGTGTCTCAGATACTGCTAAAGATATTAAACAATAAAAAATTACTAGCACAGGCAAATAAATTACAAGTTTAAAATAAAAAAATGATGTAGTCCTTGTCAATATTGAAAAATAAGTTTAATTGTACTTTGTATAAACGCTACTTTACAAAAGCTCTGTGGGGCCAACACTATAAGCATCATCACTCACCAATCCCAGTTTTCATTTGCATCAGCTGTCCCATAATGTATGCGCAGATGAGTGAGAAGTGGTGCAATGACATTTAATGGCGGTACGCAATACCACTTGTGAAAATACAAGTGTGTAATGTGATTTGGAGCCAGCGGCTTAGCTATATCACCGCAGTTGGTACCATCAAAGCAGTTGAGTATAGTTTGATTTTGAACATCATCAAGTGTTGCCTCATCTTCTCCAGAATGACGATAATTCAGAAAACAATCTACAATACAAAAATAAACGTAAAGATCATGATTGTAATGATCACGAATAATACTGGTATCACAGAAGAGCATTCTTCATTAAGTACAGTCCGCTCAATAAAACCTTATATATTTCTCATAAAATAGTATGTACTGTATCGTATTTAAAATAAAAACAAATATATCAAAGCCAATCGCACGTTTTTGATGTTTAGTTTGTGAAGAACTTAAACAGGTATGAATAAAATGTAATGCATAACATAAAAAAACATACTTAACTTTAGGCCTACTAATAATAAATATTTATAAAATATATTTTTAAATTAATACTATTTAATATAAATGTTATATTTACGGAGAATACAATCAGCCATTGAGATATGAGATTTCACTTTGAAAACTACGAACTATAAAGCAAAATAGCCTTTAACTTTAAATTAGTAAAACGATCAAGCTAGAATGGCCAAGAGGTTGTGACACTTAATTCGTCAGCGTCACCTACCCTTTGAATAGTTAACTTGACTTGGTTCTTCGACTTCTTCGCTTTCAAGAAGGTCCATCATCAGCAGAATTAAAATGATTATTTTAAGTAGCTACCGGTTTGATTAGTACATAAAACTTAGCAAAGTAAACCTTGCTGCTTTTTTATATATATAAACCAATCTTCGTGCATTAAATAAATTAGAATTGTACATGTATGTACATCTGTATATAAAAAACCAATGCCAAAATAATCTTGTTTTCTGGAAGGAAATGATGGAGAAATGACTCAATATGAACCGCTGTTAGCAAAACCCTTGTAATTGCCGGACATCTGCGGTAAAACACGATTTCTCAAAAGCCTTATACTATAGATAGACTGTTCGATTTTTTCTTGGAAATGCTTCATATTTACATTTATTTACATTTATTGGGTTTTCTAAAAGTTTACAGATAACATTATTTTGTTAAAGGTAACTTGTTGACCACAAAAAAATATATATGTATTATATACAACTCATAGGAGAGAATAAATAAATAAACAAAGAGAACAAAAAAAACAAAAAAGGAGGCAAATATCATTGCTTATGACAAGAGCCAATAATATAGTATAATGTGATTTAATAACAGATAGATAACAAGTATTCAAAATATGTACAAGTGATAGCAGATTATAGGTGTTTAGGTAAAAAGGAGAGACAGGATTGGTGCTACATTAGTGTACATGTATAATGACCAAATGTGTATACAATAATAGGAGAAAGAAAAGGGCAGAATAGCGAGATGGGTGCTATATTAATGCAAAAAGGTAATATATACACATACATATATAGTGATACAAAAAAAAAAAAAAAAATCAGGGATCAGCATATTTGTTACTGATCAGAGCCAATATTATAATAAGCATATAGTAATTATCAACAATATGTACATAGTGGCAGTAGATTAGAGATATGTGTCAGCGTAGAAAGATTGAGAGCTGAAAGGGTGACCGGAAAGAAAGAATAAAGAGATTGCACACTACGTCAATGAGAAAGATAGGAAAAGACTTCAGCATAGGATCCAGAAAGATATTTATTAAATAGGGTCTAGGGGACATAATGCCCAAAACTGGATTTAAGTGATTGTATATTTATTAATTCATGTAAAGGATAAAAGACTTTTAGAAGGAAGATTATTTAATGTAAATTTATGTAGAAGGTTTAATAGGGTTGATTTGCCATAATTGGTTCTGTATGAAGGTTTAATTATGAGGCAGTTGCTACGTAAAGAGCGCTGATGTCTGTTAGATTTTTGTACAATATGCAAGATGTGCTTTGAGGCTTTGTTTTTTGATAATTTTTTATGTGTGAATTTGTGAAAAAGAAAAAGTCTTCGACTATAGAGTGTTGGTAGGTTTAAAAGTGACCGGCCATTTGTTATAGAAAATTTTTTGGGTGCAGATATTATTATTCTAATGGCTTTATTTTGTACTCTCTCTATTAAATCTGTTGTTTTTTGAGTAGTTTCTAAATAAATTGCTGAGCAATATTCCAATATGGGACGGACTAATGTTTTATAGGTCTTTAGTGACTCTTCAACGTTCATATATTTTTTAAGTTTTGATATTAGATAAATGATCTTATTGGCTTTAGTTGATATTTCAGTAGCGTGAGTGTGGAAATTGAGGTCTGTGTCAAGGGTGGCACCTAGTACATTTATAGAGTGCCGGGACTCGATGTTGATGTTTTGATAGCGTATGTGGTAAAATTCTTTAACATGAGGATGCAACTCCAACCAAAACAGGCTGCACCGTATAATCTGTGGGAATAGGAAGATCAATTGAGAGAGGACAACTTCTAATTATAGTTAATAATTTTTCAATGCTCTCAGTCCTTATCATATCAAATTGTCTCAAATGCCAACTTATATTATACATAAAGGCAATTTTTGGTTGTATCCACTGAGAAATGACAGGTCGGCAGTCTAAACATGATAACCCGGGAAAATAAAATGATTACAAGGTATGGACTAGGCATCAGGAGAGACGACTAGGGCATAAAAGGAGGCTCCCGAAGCCTGATGCAAAAGGTCGACCTTATAGGCCAAGCGAAAGATTGCAACGTAGGGATAAAATGATGCATTGTTATCAAAGTTATACAATAACTTGGCACTCGGCCTCACATATAATTCCAATTACAATTAATAATAAAGTGATGCAGGTTATACAAATAGCTATGCAATATGTATGGTACATGCAACATGGGCATTTAAAAAAGCCAATTAATGTCCAAAAACACCACAATATACAATGTACTTTGTTTTCAGTACCATCTAAACTTACCAACACTGTTTATCTCAGTGTATTATATTATGGTATACATGTACATTGCAAAATTTTTCAATGTAACATTTTTTCTTTCTACTACATGTACTTCATGTAAAGTTTTGTTAAAAACTTCAATATGATAATAAATAATAGGCAAAATAGTACTGGGTTTATTTAGCTTAGACTGAAGTCAAGGTTGCTTGACACCTTTGGCTGAAAATGGCTGGCTTTACCCATATCCAGGTACTTATACTTGCATAATACCTCTTGGTACTTATTACGCTATGCTAAAGGTACCTTACTACACTGAGTTCTAGACAAAATCAAACGGTTACCTCATAGAACAAAGGAGCAAAGTTGAACTCTATTATTGTTTCTGTGGAAACGCCCACATGTGTAGGTGTTTCACTCATCAACCGAATATGTATTGACTCAGTTGGTGAGCTCTAATTGGTCTGTGGGTGATTGAACTGCCTATCATGTACCAGTTTGTTCTTGTACTGATGTATCAAGTGTGTAGCTGGATTACATCGGATTTCTCTAAGTACATGTATTGTAATGGTAATAAAGTACTGTTGTGTAATCCCATTTCAAAGTGGTTTTTCCATTGCTTTATGTAGGAATCTATGAATAAATTATGTATAAGTACTATTTATTACAATAAAGCTAATCTTTGTGTTGGTAGCCACATTAAGACTATCATGACAACTACATTGTAACTAATTAGCTATAATTATTATGAACATAATGATATTGTTACACCTATTATGACTATCAGAGATCAACTATGTATTGTTAATCTAGCTCGATACACATCTACGTAGAACTTTATTATTTCCAACTTTTTGCCAACTAAGTAACTGAGCTAAACTACATTGCATATACATGTAATTATTGCATTTCGTAATAGCCTTTAGTCTTGAGATTATGTCTGGGGTTTGAGATTTGTTTTTAACAAGAACAACATCCAATCACAATTTATTTTTGTTCTGTTAAATTTTTGCGGTCACAAACCTTGCTCTAGTCCAATTTCTTTTCTACAGATCAGACTGAACCTGAACCTACATGTGTGGTCATTCTCAGCCATGACAACAAGTATATAAGATGTTAACATCAAAACCTTCACAAGTGTATAGTATAGATAATATGACCATCAACTATATTTCAGTAAAATGTACTAATACATTAATCTATACATGCATGTATGTATAGAGATAGTGTCCCATTAAATAAATGGTATACTGCACTCATCAGCTATACAAGAATGCAGCATGTACATGCAAACCATTTCATTCAATGCTCAGTGTCAGTGATGATGGCGAACATATTAACTTGTACCATACATATCTTTTCACTTCTGGGACATTACATATTCATCAGAGTTTTATAAAATACGAAGAATACGGTCTCGTCTCGTCCCATCAAACTCCCACAGTTGTTTTATTGTAGGGAAAATATTACAATTTATAGATCAACTAAACAAGAAATACATCTACGAGTATATAATGACACCCATTTATTCTGTACATATATACATATACATGTACATGTAATGAAGTATAAGATAACAGATGCAAGGTTGCTATGCATAATATAAATTTTAGCCAATCAGCAATCAGAAAGTGTCTAATCCTAGTTCGAAATTTAATCCGCTCATTTCATTGTTTTACCAAAGTGTGCCTGTTTTCCTCCTATCGGTGAACAATAGCATGTAATCCGATTTGGAAGGGATTTTGGCCAATTCATTATTTACAATGTTGGTGAACTATTTTCGGTGAACTATTGTGTTAATCAAGTAGAACTTAATTATAATGCATTTATTCGGCAACAGATCAAATTTGGTACCATGAGGGGCAGAAGTTGGTGGAGTGTGTTTGTGGTGAGAAAGAGTAGGATTAATGGTAAGGTTGTCTATCCCAAGTCATTGTTAGTCAGAATTGTTTCAAGTGGAAAATGTGGCAGTGCTGAAATAATTACTTTGGTATAAAATGCAGGACTGGTTCAAAATGGTACACAGTAGTAGAGGACAAGCTAACAAACAGGAATCAGGCATATTTAGCACTATTATCTTAAGGTAAGTTATTTAGCATGCTTCTACATGTACATGTATTTTCTCATTGTGACAAGTTATTTATTTATTATCCTTCTATGTGCAATATACATGATTGTACAAGTATAGATATTTGAAATTGTTTAAGCAATGATATTTTTGAAAAAACTAAAACGAGTGATATGGATATGTAATTCACATGTACTTACTCCGTAATGCACTATGGCAGTCTAAAGAAAAATTTTAAAACTAAACAATACTATTGGCCTGCTATCGATAATGCATAAAAGTTTCATTAAAATCCTAAACAATACTTTCGGCCTTAACATTGCTTTTGTTGAGGTAGATGTGTCCTTAACTCTAGTTGAGTCAATTTACTATTGTATTGCATTGTATGTAGCAACCCTGCACACAACATATAGTTTATAGTTGCACCTGTTTTTAGATGGAAAAGAGGCAATCTAAGGTGGAGTCCAAGCTCGATATCCACAGCTATATGATAGCTTTTGCATTAATAATCATAGCTGGAAGTATTGCTGCCAACTTTATAGTCTATACCTATATGTATAAAGAGATAAACGAGGTAAGATTACTCCCAATATAAATATAATCATAAATACTAAATAAATAAATAAATCATAAATACTGTCTTTATTTGAATCAATTATTAGAAGCTAAGTTGACAAACTGTAACAATTATACGATGATATTTAAGCAAGGAAGTTATCTACTGAGCAATCAGAGACTTGCTTCAAATTCATGAAAATACCAGTACCTGCTAAGCAGACAAATTCCTTGCATAAATAACATCATATGTTACAAAAAATGACCAAACCCCTGTAACAGTTTTGTTGTGAACTTTGCAGGAAAAACAGGCAGTTGAGAAACTGAGATTGGAAGTCAACAGAATGGAGCCTGTTGAAATGGTATGTCCCACTTTAATTTCACCAACCAAAGTTGTTGAACAAAAGTTGAGACCTGTTAATTACTTCTCTGTATCGTTCACATGAAATATATGTTAACAAATGTTAACAAGATGCCATGTACATGTAAGTCTATGTGTAATATATCAAAGAAAGTGTGCTATAAATCTACACAATACAGTAGTGACATTAACATTAAAATAAATATACTAATTTAGGAAAGAGTGAAAAGAGGTGCATATGGGGGAGGAGGACAGCACAAAGTGCAAAAGACTGCAGGTGCTTGCTCATGTCCCGCAGGTAAACCAGGACCTAGAGGACCACCAGTAAGTTTTACCTGCTATCTTCTATCAAAATAATATAATCAAATCATTCAAAATCTGATGCTATCTAAATAAACCACCTATCATGACAAAAAGTTTGTCTGCTACTTTGTTCTATTAGAAGACACATCCGTGCCTACATAATTATTTTGTGTTTTTTGGCAATCATCTTACCTGTAGTGTACCATGCGAATGTTCAAAGAAATATTTAGTAAAGTGCAATAATTGTTTTATTAAAGGGACCACAAGGGAAGCCTGGTTCCCGAGGACTTAGTGGTAAGAAGGGACTAAGAGGTGCACCAGGTCAAGGATTGCCAGGAAAACCAGGACTCAAAGGAGAACCAGGAAAGCCTGGGAAAGATGGCTATAATGGAATTGCTGGACACGATGGTAAGATCGGACCTCCAGGACCAATTGGGCCTAAAGGACCACCTGGGCCTAAGGGGCCAATCGGACCATATGGGCCACCAGGTAAAAAGGGCGACATTGGAAAACCTGGAAAAGATGGCTTGAGGGGTAAAGCAGGCCTAAATGGACTTGATGGGAAAGACGGTAAAGATGGAAAAAATGGCAAACCTGGGTTTGATGGTAAACCAGGAGAAGATGGCAAACCAGGATATAATGGCAAAGATGGGAAACCGGGTAGAGATGGAAAGCCAGGAAAGGACGGAAAGCCTGGGAAAACATTTAAGAGTACAAAGACTTCTGATAGAATAGCTGCTGATGTGGTGAGTTTCACCACTTTACATGTATAAGAAACATATAACATCAGACATCTTCTGCCTAATATAATAATTATGTACCGAACTATATCCTAGCATACAGACATCCACAACATATAATACTTATTCTAATCCTCCATTCTACTGCTACAGAGCAGATCTTGATCCAAATACTTGTAGAATGACAAATAGAAGCAACTTTCATATTTATATTGCAGAGAACTAACCCTCCGAGAGGTACGAGTTATGGTAGAAGGTAAAGAGATGATCAATGAATAGAGACACAGAGTTGAACACTGCATTCACTTCTATTACATTTAGCAGCTATTTAGAGTTTGTGATTTTATACAAATTTTAATAAAAATGTTGTTCTGGAACTTACTAAATGAACATTTTCATATTATTTTAGTGCATCATTTTTTTATACTTATTCTATTTACAGTTCAAAAATTTACCCACACACACACGTTTTGTGTGTTATAAAATCTGCAAACATTGTTTTTGCTGCCAGCTGTGTGGTTGTGACTGTGAATTTGTATTTTTGCCAAATTTTGTGTTGAACAGATGTCATGCAGTGTAGCTACAATTTACATGCAATAAATTAATATAACTATAGGAGCCTATAATTAACACAAAATGCTGATGTCAAATTCCTCGTAATCTCATTTACACATTATATTCTATTTTTTGAAAACCATAAACATTTCTGCCAGTAGCCAAGAAAGAACTGTGCTTGTGTGTACAATAAATTGAAATTCCAGTCTTAATTCAAAACTATTGCTGAGTCTTGGTCACATGACACACATAATATCAGGAGTAATTGGATCACCATCAATCAATCAGGGGAAGATAACACCAAATCCTTCGGATAACAGCATTACGAAATGATGTATGCAATAATTGTGTAATCAATGCTCATCGACATAACATTTCAAGAATCATACTAATGCAATTGTGTACCAATTTAGATATATATATAGTCTTTCGTTTACAGAGAAAATCTACAATAAACATAGTATAAGGTTGTACAGTTGGCTATTTTTGAAATGTGAATTTCTATGCAGAATACCATGATGCATTGGACATGCCTACAAAATTACGACCAAATTTTACTTTTATAGCAGAAAAGAATTCTGAGCGTTTAGAAAATCTCTAAACAGATTCGTTGGTTGATAACTTGTTATCTATCAGTGCACACCCAGATAATGATGGAGCACCTCACATGTATAACGAGATATTCCATATCAGTCCATGTACACTATATGTACATATAATGACATATATGTACAATACATATGTAACAGGATATTCCACGTCAGTCCATGAATTGTTCACATAGTCAATTTGCAGTATCTGTCCCAACGCAGCACACCGACATTTTACACTTTTTTACCTATGTCTTCATTATTACATAATAATTGTATACTGCATTTGTGTGTACAGTGTACAAATTGATGACCTACATAGATATCAGCAAAACCAAATATACATAATGCAGTAATACATGTATAATATACATAATACAGTAATATAATATACATGATACAGTAGTATAGTATACATAATACAGTAATATTGTAATGGTACGCACAGTCGTCTCCTACACCTGACACTCATTATTATGTGTGCCTACATGTATATACCTACTTGCATTCTACCTTGTGTAACTTCTATATCATTGTATATACTTGTACGATTATTACTAAGTCTTTTAGTACCTTTTATACCCATGTACAGAGGCCCGACCTCTCAGAATTACTTGATATTCAGTTTGTACATGAATTGGATCATTATAAGCAACTTTTGTATAACCCGACCCATTTTGGGTCGGCCGTCGGGCTTCCGGTGGTCATGTTGTTGCGCAACTTCCGGACGACCCTATGTCGTCTTTTCCCGACACTACGTTGGGCGGAAGTCCTTATACTATATAAAGGGCATTGTTTCACTGTTCATTGTCTCAGTCTTCACTTAGCTTTCAATAAAGACACATCTATACTTGATACAGAGACTTTCACTTCCTTTTGTCAGGTCATTCGCTTAACGAACCGCCTACTAGGTCGGATCACTCTCTTTCAACGTATAGTCTGAAGGTCAGACTCGGGACCAGACGGGTCATCTCTGGTAGTTATTGGGCTACTGAGACCGCTCGATCTTTCATGTAATGAGAAGGCCTAGCACCACTCATAGGCACTTCAGTTTTGGGCCGGTAGTCGTCCAAGGACGACCGCACGAAATACCAGAAACCATTACAATATAATATACATAATACAGTAATATGATATATAAGTACATGTACATGTATGTATGATAACAAAAAGGAAAAAATAATAAAATAAAAATGACACCGTGTGTTGCCATGGAATTGACCACTGCTAAGCAGGGTGCAATATCATATATGTATACAAACACTGACAGGCACTTGCATTTAAACTAACTTACATACAATGTAATTATGCATTGTTTAGCTAAAACTGATCATCTTCATATGAAATTCAGTAATTAATATTATATTCTACATTGTACGTGTAAAATACTTTAGGTTAGCCTAGCCTAGATTATAACAAAATATGTTTACACTAATCTACAAAATTGTAATTTGCCAGTATTACTGCCATGGATTTATGCTGATCCAAGGCTTCAGTATTTCACTGATAAAACACATTGTGATCTAAAATAACAAACTTGTGTACAATTCCTTTCTCATTTTTCGGCAACAATATATTATATTAATTAGTACTTTGAATATGCTATAAATCAGATTAAGGGGTTAACTCATGAGAGCTGGAAGGTGTTTTACTGGCTAATCAGATTATGTAATCTAATCTTTAATTAGTGTACCATTGTTAGTCTAGTGGTGTCATCTTACACACTTCAGAGTGTGTTACATTGCATCATTCATCATCTGTCTTTATTTTATGATAGCCTTAGTTCCTTGACCATGAAACTTGAATACATGTGGTTGACATTAAATTTCTTAGATATCAAGTGAACTGATTCTTTATCGTAGCCTTAGCTGACAAAAACATTTTTGGTTATGGCTAGCCTTCCCACTTCCTTAGTGAGAGCAGTTGTGAGTGGGTTTTATGTAAATTAACCAAGCCTGGAAACTAATTGGATAACTAATTTACTTTCTTTGAGAATATTATCATGTATAAAAGCAAGGTTAGCTCAGAGCATCTCACCAAAAATATTAAACAAGTTCCTACCAGTAGTTGTAAGGAAAGCCTAGGCACATTGTGGTAAGTAATTGTTAGAGACAAAATACATAATAATACGTAATACGTAATACATAATACATAATACATAATACATAACACATAATACGTAATACGTAATACGTAATACGTAATACGTAATACATAATAGTTTCACTTAATATTAGCATGAAACTACTTGTAGTTTATTATTATAAGGCAACTAATGTAGTTTTGTGCATTTTCAACCAGACTCTATTAGTGATTATTTTTATTTTGCAACTTTTATTATTTTGGTTGACTTTCAGCACATATTGGTTACTGAGAACATGGCCAGCACAGTATTGCCACGTATCCATTGCAGAGAGTCAGGTTAGGGGTGTCCATTTTGGGGATGTCAATTTTACGTAGGGTACCAAAGTTTGCTTTGAAAATCAGAGAGCCTCCTACAGAATCAGGGAAACTTGGTAAGCCTGGGCTAGCATGTGGTTTCAAGTTGCAAGTTTGAATTATGCGACTCCTTTTTTGAGTGTTGCTTATACATGTAGATGGAAACCAAAGAAGAAAAACTAAAGCATGGAGTGACTGAAAACAAATACCTTCATGGGTTCACCCTTATTGTTTTGGCTGCTTGTATCATCACTAATCTAATTGTGTACAGCTACTTGTACAAGGAAATAAATGAGGTAAGTTTTAAAAACTTTTGAAGGTAAAGCTATAAATATATTTTCAGCAAGTCTGTTAGATGCATGTAAATATATCTTGTACTACGTTATAATTGTTTTTAGAATGTTGTTTTTTTATAGTGAACCAATCCGCTAACTATTTGGAAAAACATTTTGTAGGATAAACAGGAGATACTGGCGTTAAAGTTGGAAATGCAGAACTTGAGGTCAATGGGAGATAAACACATTGTAAGTCATTAATATAGGTTACATATACATCGATAATTCTTGGCTAGTTAATTAAAAAGATAAAAGTGGCAGCAATAAATAACCACATAGATTTTAAGAGTATTCTTAAATTTTCCATAGTTTTTCACAAAATATCATAATGATAGCACTACTTAGCTTTGCTTCCATCTGCAGTTGTTGATGTGCATGATAGGCATCATATAATATGTACATACAGAATCACAAATTTATTATGAATCTAGTGGTCACCAAGTGGCTATCAATTTTATGGAGCTGTATTTTAGACCAGAAGTAAAAGAGCATTAAAGACCAGGTGTGGTAGATGTGCTAAGGGTGCTCCTGGACCACCAGGCCCAAGAGGACTTCCTGTGAGTAGGCCTATTACTATATTAGAGACTTTCACGAGTACTTTTAAATCTTCAATATCCTGTTTATGAGTTGTCGTATGACAGCATTACAACAGCAACTACATCCGTTAGCATTCTTACCCCGGCAGCGAAATCAAATGTTTCGTTATAAAATCGGTCAAATTTTCATTTTTTTTGCTTACATACAATATTATACAGTTTGTCTGTTAGCCTACTGTATGCTAACAAGTGATATGAACATAGTGTAGATGTAGATGTAGTTATGCTTAGAGCTACAAGTTAACAGTTTTAATAGCTTCTAACTATGTAGTTTGATGTATGCATTGTACAATCAATGTGCACATAGTCAACATCATTTTAGGGTCTCAAAGGAAATCCTGGCAAACAAGGACCACACGGTAAAGATGGCATTTCAGCAGCACCAGGGCCCCCTGGTCCTCAAGGTCCTGTTGGTCCTCAAGGAAAGCCTGGACACCCCGGTGTACCTGGAAAAGATGGAAAGCCCGGTCCTGTTGGCCCACCTGGTCCTCCAGGAGTGAATGGTAAAATGGGACTCCCTGGTACACCTGGTAAGAAAGGAGCCAGAGGGAACACAGGCAGGCAAGGAGCAAGAGGGAAGACTGGCCTAAATGGACTTGATGGAAAGCCAGGAAAAGATGGCAAACCAGGCGCTCCAAACAAGGTAACCAGATAGCTTAATTATTTCTGGCAATATTTCAAAACAAATATATGTAGCAAAGCATCATCATACAGTTTTGGTCAAGAACTTCTAGTGAAATATTTTATTATGAAGCTTTTTGCTACTTTTATTCATAGTCTGAACTTCTATTAAAATAATTAACCAAATGAGTCTATTAAACAGTTACTTACTGTCAAGTAACAATTTTTAGAGGGTTCACTTGTGATAAGATATAATGTATTGAACAAGAACTGTACACAGGTTTTAAACATGAAAATTATCAATTACAGTTACATGTAATTTATTTACAGCAGTGTTTCCTCGTCTCTCATTTCACTAACTTGGGTTTAAAAGTATGTTGTACATGTATGTTTAAAGTTGAAAAATATAGAATCATAGTGCTTTGTGCTTACTAATTCCAGGCAGATTCCTCTAAGAAGAAGAAGAGCAAGCAACATTTCTGAACAACATCCTGCTTCTGCACCGACAGGAGATCGTCACATGGTCACTTACCGGACAATGTCCTGCTTCTACACCGACAGGAGATCGTCACATGGTCACTTACTGGACAATGTCCTCTTAAAATGTCTAACCACCATGTTTTCACTGTGTTTAAAATTCTGAAGATGGAATTGAATGTGTGTTTCGGTAGCAAAACAGTTTCTACTTGGCATCTTGACCACAAGCGATTTTAACAACAACAAATTTAAATTACACTGTATTTTGAAATATTATATTATATTATTTTAACGTAATGCATTATATTTGTTTACAAAGTAAATATCATGAGCCTATTGTCTACGTCGCTCAGTTTCACCGATTGATTGTCACTGTAAAGTACTTCTCTGTAAAGTACTTGTATTCTACTCATGGGTATTCAGACGCTAGTGATAGTAACAAGAAGTTGCCCTCTCCCAGTACAAAAGCAACGGTTGAGAAAACTCATTGCACTTGGTTTACATGAGAATCAGTTTACTTCTATGATCGATTTCTCATCCAACAATCCATCAACCAACTTCTTTTTCAAGCTTCAATCTTGCCATTTCCGACTTGTTGTATAACTTTCCATCCACACCATATCTCATCACAATAGATTGAACCAATGACATGAGAATAACCATGGCACACAGTGATATGAGCGTAGAGTACATCAACGTCATCGGACCAGTTACATCAAACAAGATGGAGACTGTCGGAGCAATTACCGCTGAACCAGCACATCTTGCAACCATTATGACAGATAGTATGTAGTTATTGCCTGAAATAAAACAAGAGGATGCATGTATGATATGACTATGCCATTAATATTACAAAATATTTCAACAACCATTCTAACCACCTATCAATCAATCAGTCAGTCAGTCAGTCAATCAATCAATGAGCTAACCTGGTAGGTGTTTCGCACTCCAAGACACCTTAGCTCCTGTAACTGTGGCAAAGGATAGCCCCAAGACTGCAGTAAAGCACCAAAGTACAACTTTTGATTTGGCAGTAAATAAGGCAAGGACCACAGCAGCGACACATCCAATGATTAGGTCCAGTATAAGCATTTTGAACGGGCTGAGAAATTTAGCAATCCATATACCTGCAAGTTAACATGTAAATATTATGATGAGAAAGAATGTCAAGGTCGTATTCTAGTGTTATGCGATTAATGTCCAATTTGGTTCATGTTTTAGCAGGTATAATGTTGAATTTCAGTTTACTTTTTATAGTTAGTTCAAAATGTTATACTACAAACATAACGTTGAAGTTATGACATTTATAAGAGTGAGAATGTATCCAGTACACATAGACAGACAGACAGACAGACAGACAGACAGACAGACAGACAGACAGACAGACAGACAGACAGACAGACAGACAGACAGACAGACAGACAGACAGACAGACAGACAGACAGACAGACAGACAGACAGACAGACAGACAGACAGACAGACAGACAGACAGACTTACCATTTAGACGTCCAAATCCCATAGCTGCATAAAACAGTGATGTTACATGACTACCATCAGCTTTATCTAAACGTAATGGTCCCAAGACTGCGAAGGTAGTTAACAAGTTAATGTAAGTTTCTGCTGTCGCAAAGTACAGCATAGATTGTATGAAGAGAAAAAATATCGCTGTCGACAAAGGAGTTGTGCACTCTTTGATGGAAAGGCTAGTCGACTGTGACGAGTCTTGCTCCACATTTCTGATTGGATTTCCACTCTTACAGTAGAGTAATAGGAATGATATTGCTGGAACACACAGTACCAAGGCCATTATAAGGTAGTATATACCAACACGTGTCCCTGTTTGTATGTTTCCATCGGTTACAGTAGGCGATGTGAAATTAGAACTGTGAGAAGTTTCCGCAGTTAAGGTAACATTGTCATGCAGTGAGGAAGATTGTAGTGCAGCAGATCTCCTACAAGTAATAGCTTAGCCTACAATGCTGCCTAAGTTGAATAGTTAATATTCTGGAATTGTCCTTTCTGTACACTTGTATAATGCATTATGTGTGCTTGTTAGAGAACAGTACACATGATTCTAGCAGTAAAATATATTTTGTCTAACCCCCTTTGGGAATCCCCAATAATTCTACATGTAAAATATTCTGAATGTATCAATTTGGCAAACTATGATGAAATATTGTCATGCAGTGCAAGGCCGTAGCCATCTAAGAACAGTTGGTGGGGCCAAGAAAAGTAGGCCGAGGGTCCAGGGGCCACCTAGGCTTTTCAGAAAAATAGAGCAAATTTGAAGCAGTTCAGGCTTATGAAATTAGCATACCTGTGTAAGAACATTAAATATCATCCAACCTCATACATGTATACATGTATACATTGTATTTGTTCACAATTATGACTGAACGTAAATCATTCAACTTTAACGACTTGTACAAATACTTTACTCCTTTACAATGATGAAAAACATGCAATGGAGGAATGAAGTAGACAGGGCTGTAGCCACCTAAGCAAAGTTGGTGGGGCCAAAAAATCAGGCCGGGGTTTAGGGGGTCGCCTAGGCCCCCTGGCGAGGTCCAGGGCAGCGCCCCGACCGCCAACACTCTGAAGGTGCTTTTTAAAAAAAAAGCAAATTTGAAGCAGTTCAGGTTTATGAAACATATATGTACCTGTGTAAGAACATCAAATATCACACAGCCTCATACATATACATGTACATTGTACATGTCTACATTGAATCTGTTCACAATTATGACTGAACATAAATCATTCAAATCTAACGACATGCACAAACACTGTACTCCTTTACAACGATGAAAAACATGCAATGGGATGAAGTAGAGCTAACGAGTCTACAAAAAGCAGCTGAAAGCATGTTTCTTTCCCACCATAGAGATATTTCTTCTTATAAGATTGAATGACTATGTAAATATATTGACAACAATGTATCGCAGACAAATAGCTGAATTCGAAACAGTTTATTCAATTGAAAACTAATATAATATAACTGTTTAGATTTTTAAAGTTCATCTTTTTAACACGCACAGTACATGGACTGTGCATACACTGAGATTAATACCACAGTAGAAATGTTTTTGAAATTTAAATTGATCTCCTCTGATCTCTCATCAATATCTAAAATGTCATATATTTGTGGTTAAACTTAGTAGTATTAACAATTTTCGGATTTTCTAATATAAAAATGTTTACCATACTTATTAACACCCTGTTTCTCATATTTTTGTAAATCCTGTTAATAGCAAAGTGGAAGAAGCTTTAAGCACCGATTTGATACGGATATCAAATTGACTGGATTTGCGACTTAGCAATGCCAAAAGTTGGGACGGCCAGGCCACGCACGGCAAATAGGGCACTATGGCCTTGATGCAATGTTTGCATACTAGAAGTAAGATCTATATTTAATACAGTAGTGAGAATTAATTAGTAAAAAAGTTACCAAAACCTTTAATTTATCTGCCATGATTTATGATATCAATTATTCTGCTGATATCATATACATATGAATCTTTTTAAAATTTAATATTGTATTAGAATGCAAGCTTTTCCAATTCATTCCATGTATAAATGCATATTAGCTCTTCATGGTGTAGACGTACCTGGAGTGTAAGTGTATATAAGATGGTATCTCTCCAGGTTGATGAATATGAGCAGGAAAATGTTGAAGTCCGATTTCAGACAGGAAAGGTTTTGCAATAATTGGACCGCACACACCACCTAGAGATATGCCCACATAGACAGCTTGTAGAAACATCCCATTTCGTTTCTTTCCACCAATTCGAATGCATATAGCACATATCCCTGTAAGTAAAGTTTATATAAGCACATATACAGCAAACAACAATATTCAAGATTGCACTTTTTTATGACATAAAAACCATTGCTAGTGATATATTCATTAGCAATATTTTGAGCAGTTTTGCTTCCTTTCATTTGTGTGTAATTTCATCATTAACTGTCGAATTTGTTCATCATCGCACATGTAAAGGAAGTCAGCACTCACCAATGGCTTGGACGCCGAGGGCCAGCCCTTGACCAATGAACATCAGACACATTACTATTGGACTCTTAAATGCAGGAATCAGTGAAGAGCAGAGAGCTTGTAAGAAGAGAAGAGTTGACAAGGCAAATTGGCAGTTGAACCTGCAAAATGTAAAATAATCATCCATCAATCACTTCACAAAACAAAAATAATAGGAAATGAAAGGGTGAGAAGCAGCATAAAACGTTGATGGAATCAAATTCGTGTCAATTAGGACACCTAAAATATCGATGGGTCAAATACTGATGACTTCTCATGTTTTACTTACTCTTGAAAGACTTTCTTTGCTATTAAAGATCCCACAAAATTCCCAGTAAGCTGCGACACAATAATCCAGGCTCCCTGCGGAACAGTAAGTGACGCGATCTCTCTTAAATCTATCAAAGTTGGACCAACCGATCCCAAGACCATACCCTAAATAAACAAAAGCAGAGATTAGCCTGTCAGGTTTTGCTGGTGAAAAGAAAATTGAGTATATTGGTGTGGTGGGAGTGTCTAGTTTGGTCTTAATTGAAAATGAGGAAATTCCCTGCCAAATCATGGCAAGCTTGTAGTGGGGTATAATATATTTTCAGCTTACCAGAGTGACAGGTATATGACAATGTGTTAAGATGAAGGTGTTAATCACTGCAGAGGTATCTGATATTAGTAGTATACATGTACATGTATAGGGAGCAGATTTCTACCTACATGTACGAGTACATGGTGTATTTGTTGGCATTTGGCTAGTAGCTGATACATAATATTTTTACACTCAGGAAATGACTATAGCAAGGTTACAACTACTTACTCTGCCAAAGAAAGACAAGATGCAGACAAAGAGCTCTATTAAAACCATCTTTGTGATTGGTTGATTCTCTTCAGTCATAGCATTATCTTTGGCCTTCTCTACTTGATCTTTCAGAGAACTACTATTCAACCCTGTATAGTTTCCAGGAACCTCACCCTGATAACACAAACTAAAGAACATAACTCATCATATTATTTTAGCAAAGACTGAAAAAGGTAGCAGGTAAAACCTCTCATTGAGCGTGTCATGATCCAGATTTGAATAAACATGCAGAGGACACTCAAACATGAGTCACATGCAACAATGATGAGTTCTGACTTGTATCGGTTATTCTCCAAAAACTTGAAGGCCAGAAGTTGTCTGCTCGACATACTGGTTACAAAAGGGTGTACGCTAAATACTTCCTGCATTTTAATCCATTCAAAGAACTAAAAGTGTAGGATGCATTTATGCTTACTGTTTTTTTTTCTGAAATTGTTACTTACTTTACATTTTCTACCATGAAAGATTACTACGCTGATCACCAATTGGACAACAAGCTGAGTTTTGTCTTAGAAATGGGTGACCATCGAATTATTGTGACCATGTGGTTTGAACCAGTCTGCATTTCCTACTTCAGCATCAACTGCAGTACACATGTAGATTTGCAAAGGCTGTTTTATCACAAATAAAAGCAATATTTTTACATAGTAATATAACAGAAGTTAAGTTTAAGTGTACTAAATACCTCACATGGCCAAAATGTATTCACATGCATAAAGATTTTATGAACCGGACTGTTGCATGTAGGAGGCCTGAGAGGCCGGCTATTCGAGAGCAAACAACAAAGTTGTATGCACATGATTTCACTGATTGGGTCTCGTTGAGAATTTTTTCAGCACAGTGTGATAATATTGAGCGTATAGAAATCCCACGTTAGTACATGCAAAATAGAAACAATTTTAAAATGCTCTTATAGTTACAAGGTACTTTGTAAGAAGATAATAATGATTCTGTTCAAAGGAACATTGCGCTGACATCTAGAGCAAATACTGGCATACTTTAGTGTTTGATGCTTTAAATTAATCAGATAACATGCCAGTATCAGGAATAAATGTTAAACTATGATTTTATCTACTTTTAAATACTGAATAGAATATTGTGGTGAGGCAGACATACGGAATAGACACTTGCTAGTATTTATTGCTTTCAGCTGTCTAATACATGCACACTGTTTAATCACTCTTGTATAACTAACATTGTACATATCTATACCTAATATGTGCATATCATTTATTATATTGTTATAATCCTCTTGTAATGTGCATTCTCCATATATTGGTTGTGACTCGCGTGATACTTAATGTAAATCTTACCTGTATATCTGGTTTCATATGGCGGAGGACCCTCTATATACAATGTAGTTGCATTTATACCATTTATGTATCTACATGTACATTATTATACCACTTTCTCTGCACATGACCGACCCTAAAGGGGTCCGACTTCGTATCTTTCTCTATATTGTTGTGCGATACTTAGTGCCGATAGTCGTACCTTACCAGAAGTTTTCACTGGAAATGTAGTACTATACAAAGCGATCACTTCTCATGATATGACTCAGTTGTTGCTTGGACTTCAACAAAGCCACACCTACTATAAGCATCTGAATAGCATAGTCCCAGCTTTCGGTCCCATTGGACCTTGACCTTGACCTAAACTAGCATAGATCATACTCATGAGGCTCGTATCTAAGCAATAGCTCAGACCTTATGGGCCGTACACGCAACTCAGTTCAATCTTTTACATGTACCATACAATAACCACACAGTCTTTATGTGATTGGAAGCATGTCTAGCACCTAGACCTAGACCTAGACCTAGACCCTTCTCACACCCGTACTATCATTGGTACCGTGTGTCTCATTACAATACCATTTGTTGTGACAACATAGAATTCAAATTCCAGACTTTGCATCACATCAACTTGTACATTGTATTTTCATTTGACACACTTTTACCATGACTGTATACTGTTGTATAAAACTTAATAAGCATGTGAACTGAATCAATGCAGCAAGACGTAGTGAATACGTGCTGTTCATCATTGCAAATTGACCAAATTCCCTCTTGATAAACCACATTACTGCAGGTACAATGTACATGTACTTTACGTGGATTTTTTGCTGCCACTATGAATTGAATATCGCAAAGTAATACTACCAGTTTTGCCAATAAAACGAATAGTACATACGTTGCAGGCAACCAGCTAACGTTCACCTCATTGAATGACACTCACCATGATTGGTTGGTTTTCTGTTTTCCTTTCAGAAATATTTTCATGCTCAGCATTCTGAAATTCTGTTGTTTCTACCAATGAACTGTACCCATTACCATTTCTCTTTGCCATGTTAATTCAAACACCTTATAAATCACCAGAGAGGAGAAATGAATATCTATAGTTTGAAGCACACTAATGAAGCTACCTTTGTAGCAATGAATTACAGCCATTACTACTTAGATCCTATTGGTCAACATGACCAATCTCATCAATGACCATTTACAAGCATTCATTTAATAGCCCATATTGCAGCCACATTGCTCATTCTCAGATTATATTAGGAGAAGACAACTTCGTTTCATGGTTATTATTGCCTATGGGTGCCCATCTTTGGCAGCAACATCTACCCAAAAGCCAAATAAAATTAGAGCACCAGTACAGAATGGGTTCTCTTTGTGATAGACGAAGAACCACTAGTAGGATCTGTTCAATCCCTTCTAGGCTATAGCCTATACTGGTATAAAAACTCTGCCTGTGATATGAGTAGGGAGTACTCACATGTAACTGTGAGTAGGGAGTACCTACATGTACATGTAGATGGAAGGGTGAGTAGGGAGCACTTACATATAAGGGTGAGTAGAGAGTACCTAAATGTAGATGGAAGGGTGAGTAAGGAGTACTTACATATAAGGGTGAGTAGAGAGTACTTACTTAGTCAGTGTGCCTCCGTGTGTACTACCCATGTGTACTACTGTTGTGTACTACCCATGTGTACTACCCATGTATACTACCAAAGTGTACTACCAAAGTGTACTACCAATGTGTAGTTATTATTGTGTACTACCGATATTTACTACTAATTTAAATCTACATGTATCTTTCTGCCATAATAGATCATGTGTAACCAATGGCAACAACTTATTGGAATTCCAAAGGCAACCACATATTACAGATTGACTTCAAAATGTATCACAATTAGGACTACCAGTGCAAGTGTTGGATGTCACACACAGCCAAAGTCCCTGGCTGCTCATAAACAAATTTCCTTACAAGAAAATTATCACATATTTTGGTTATTTCCATAAATCTTGTATGTTCCGTTCTAATAAATAAAAAGATGTAGGCTAGTAGTAACAGTGATACATGTATGTAAGTGTTATATAATACATGTAGAAAAACACTGCATTGTAGTACCTTACTGTTTTATCAATACTTATCATACAGTATAAAACCAGGTAGTAATTTTAATGAAACTTCAAAAGTTTATACATGTATACAATAATGTAATGGTTACGCACAGTCTTCCTCAACCACCTGACACTAATTATATGTGTACCCATATGTATATCTGCTTGTATTCATTGCTACTTAGTTGAATATTGTTTGTATACTTGAATATGGCATTACTGAGTCATTGTACTGCTTTTTATACCCATATAAAGAGGCCCGACCTCTCGGATTTACCTGATATTCATTTTGTATATGATTTAGATGATTCTAAGCATCTTTTGTAATAACCCGACCCATTATGGGTCGGCCATCGGGCTTCCGGCCGCCATATTGTTGCGCAATTTCCGGACGACCCTACGTCGTCTTTTCCCGACACTACGTCGGCCTTTTTACCGGAACTTTCTCCGGAAGTTCTCTTACTATATAAAGGGCATTGTTTTTACGTTTGTTGTCTCAGTTCTTGCTTGGATCTCAATAAAGACACATCTATAGTTATATACAGAGACTTTCACTTCATAGATAGGTCATTCTAGTTGTTAAGGTCCTCGACCTTGCAACACGAACTGCTTACTAGGTCGGATCACTCTCTTTCTCAGTATAGTAAACAAGCATTGACTCGGGATCATATGGGTCGTCTTTGCTAGTTCTTTGACTACTGACACCGATCAATCTTTCATGTAATGAGAAGGCCTAGCACCACTCATATGCTCTTCACTTTGGACTCGGGAGTCGTCTTAGGACGACCATACCAGAAACCAAAAACCATTACAATAATATAATAATAGTGTTTATGATGTACATAATTATACATCTTTATTTAGTAAACATGACATGTACCTTTACCTATGTACAGAGATGAGCGTACTTATAGTAGATATCTTATACATAATAATATACACTTTTACTACACTATTCTGTAGTATATATACATGTATGTTTATGCTACATCATTTAGGTAGGTGTATTGACATGTGTAACAGATTTGGAGCTGTATAATGCAACACAACCAAATAAAAGCTGTTCCTAGACATCCAATGATAGTGTAATGGCTTTTGGGGGGTTGTGCTGTCGTCCTAAGATGACTCCCTTGTCTAAAATGAAGAGCCTATGAGTGGTGCTAGGCCTTCTCACTACATTAAAGATTAACAGGTACTAGTAGTCAAATAACTACTCAAGATGACCCATGTGGTCCCGAGTCAATGCTTGTTTACTATACTGAGAAAGAGAGTGACTCGACCTAGAAGGCGGTTCGGGAGGCAAGGTCGAAGACCTTGACAACTGGAACGACCTATCTACGAAGTGAAAGTCTTTGTATATAAGTATAAATGTGTCTTTATTGAGATCCAAGCATGAACTGAGACAACAAACATAAAAACAATGTGCTTTATAATAGTGTGATGGTACGCCAAATCGTATCTTACATCTGACACTCATTATTGTGTGCACATACATGTATATATCTGCTTGTACTTTACTCCTTTATTGTTATACATGACTATATGATTATATCTAAGTCTTTTAATGCCTTTTATACCCATGTACAGAGGCCCGACCTCTCAGAATCCATTGATATTCATTTTGTACATGAATTGGACCATTATAAGCAACTTTTGTAGAACCCAACCTATTTTGGGTCGGCCGTCGGGCTTCCGGCGGCCATCTTGTTGCGCAACTTCCGGACGACCACACGTCGTCTTTTCCCGACGTCACGTCGACCGGAAGTCCTTATACTATATAAAGGGCACTGTTTTACTGTTCATTGTCTCAGTCTACACTTGGCTTTCAATAAAGACACATCTATACTTGATACAGAGACTTTCACTTCCTTTTGTCAGGTCATTCGCATAGCGAACCGCCTACTAGGTCGGATCACTCTCTTTCATTGTATAGTCTGAAGGTCAGACTTGGGACCAGATGGGTCGTCTTTGGTAGTTCTTGGGCTACTGAGACCGCTCGATCTTTCATGTAATGCGAAGTCCTATTACCACTCATAGGCACTTCATTTCTGGGTCGATAGTCGTCCAAGGACGACCGCACCAAATCACAGAAACCATTACAATAGTATAAGAACTTCCGGAGGAAATTCCGGTAAAAAGGCCGACGTAGTTTCGTAAAAAGACGACGTAGTGTGGTCCGGAAATTGCGCAACAATATGGCGGCCGGAAGCCCAATGGCCATCTCAAAATAGGTCTGGTTTGACAAAAAATGTTTAAAATCATCTAGATCATGTACAAAATCAATATCAGCCAATTCTGAGAGGTCGAGCCTCTTTCCTTGGGTATAAAAAGGACATAATTGCTCAGTAACGCACATTATAGGTATATAAGTGGCAATCTACTTCATAGACAATTAGTACAAGCAAGTGTAACACAATGTAAGTATATATAATCAGGGTCATGCAGTACGAAGGCTATGTTCAAGTTATACGTGACCATTACATTATACACAAATGAAATTCCGTATGGTGTAGTCTATAATCTGTAAGCAATGCATGCCAATGTAGAGGGTGGAATAATTCAACTCCCAACTGACCATGGCTCAAATTTCTTGCAACAGCCAAGAGAGGAAAATATAATAGTGCCTCAGCTAAACGGGTGCTTTGGCCTAAGTCTATGATGACGATGCTTGATAGTGTACATTGTCCCATTGAAACTAATGTTAGGGAAGTCAATGGGAACTATCATTATTATGAAAAGTTGTCTGCAGGCTCTCTTTGCGTTACCAAAATACTTGCTAATTCTTCATAACTATCCATATCCTCATTGTATTATTGTTGTATGCTGCTAAACAACATCTATGATGTCATCTATAGAATTCTACGTGTACATGTACATGTATGTCATCCAAGAATATGAGGAAGTGGAGCATTGGCTTTGTTTTCACTAATTCACTTGATCCTAGCCATGCTATGAACTAGGTTGGCATACATATATACACAAGCTATAAAGCTTTACAATACAAAGTTGTATAATCTGCTATGGTAAGTTTTAAAACGTAATGATATAATTTGGAAATAACAGCAGTGACTTGACTAGATAGTGCATGTTATGTTAGTCCTATTATTTCAATACTCGGGTGTTTTTTTTACTTTTTAGGGTTGCCAACATGGCCAGGAAATTCCTTAATATGAGGGATGCCCCAGCAGAAATAAAAACTAGTAGTAGTAGGTCAGGGTCAGTGAGAACTCATTGTATTGTGGAGACCTGGGTTCAAACCCCAGTCAGGGACTGGTATTTTCATGGATTTGAAACAAGTCTCTGACTGCTCAGAAATAAATTCCTTGCTAAAAATACATCATATATATATTAAAAAAATGGCCAAACCCCTTAACATCATATAAGGCACAAGGTGGTCATTATAAGAGGGGTGCCCTCGTGTGCAGTTCGCTCAGAGCATGTTACTGCTCACTGTTGAAGCTTCCTTTTTTAAAGTTGCTGAGCTGGTGTAGTGGGTAGCATGTTCTGTGCACTGTGCTAGGCGATTAGGTGCCGTGGAGGCTCGAGTTCAAACCCCACTCAGGGACTGGTATTTTCATTAATTTGAAAAAAGTTTCTGACTGCCCAAAGATAAATTCCTTGCTAAAAATACATCCTACATAATATTGTATATTGATATTCAGCACACATATACAACAATCAGTGAACCTTCAATCTGCATGCTGTTCGCTAATACCAGAACTCTCACTCACTAAAATGGACGCTATTAGAGGCCTAGTAGTGTTTGGCAAGGTGGAAAGCATCGTCATATACAAGACTAGTTGTAATAGTTCCATGTGCAATTGATCCATGCACATGTAACAATAAATAGGCTACAGCAAGAGTAGAAAACTCTTTGCAGGTTAGAGAATTTTTTTACATCGTAGTTATAATTATAGTCCCATATCTGCTACAGAGTTCAAGAAAATCATCTAAACTGAGAGACAAGAACAGAAGCCAGAAAATTATAGATCATGGAGGAGAATTTGGTAAGTACTGAATCTAAATTGTATAATAATCTAGACTCTAAGATCTTCCTATGCCTGTAATCAAATTATCATTAAAATTAAAATTGATCATTAATTGTTAAATAATTATTAAATTATTAATTGCTGTTAGATCAGTGATGCTGAGTTAGAAGAGTTTAAGAGGGACTACTGCTGTGCACCTGGTGGGAAACATAACATAGAGATACAACTCCCATATTTGGCTAAACTAGCAGACGACTACCTGATTAAATATAAGAGATCTGAAGTTTGGACAGATGCTGTGAAGGTAGGCATTGATTTTCAACGTCTATGTAATATGTAACCTATATCGACTCTCCCAAAACCAAGCAAAAGTAACGAATATTAAAAGTAATTTATTTGATTGCATGTTGTTATAGCGCACAAACTGTTACTAAACCGTTTATAAAGATTGTCTGTTCACACCATTAAAACTCCAATTCTTGGTCTTTCACGGAGCTGAGCAATACTAGTCAATAGGCAATCACGAGAGGTCTATTTCGCTTCTATTGCCATTCTACAAACTTGTAACTTACAAGCACTTACAATGCATGCACACTTATTATACACACTTATACATGTAATATACACTTGCATACAGTGCAAGCACTTACGAGCACCAGTTAATATACACTTAACATGTACTGCAAAAGCGAATACTGCACCATATTTCTAAAGGCTATCTTTTGCACAGTATTAGGTAGTGTATCTGTTGGTTGAACCTATCATATCTATATGAGCCCATTTAGCACATGTGGTGTATGTACGTGTATGAACGTGTATGTACGTGTATGAACGTGTATGTGCACTTATGTGCGTGTATGTATGTGTATGTACGTATATGTACGTGTATGTACGTGTATGTACGTGTATGTACATGTATGTACTTGTATGAACGTGTATGTACGTGTATGTACGTGTATGTATGTGTATGTACTTGTATGTACGTGTATGTACTTGTATGTACGTGTATGTACGTGTATGTACGTATATGAACGTGTATGGACGTGTATGTACGTCTATGTACGTGTACGTACGTGTATGTACATTTATGTACGTGTATGTACGTGTATGAACGTGTATGTACGTTTATGTACGTGTATGTGCACGTATGTGCGTGTATGTATGTGTATGTACGTGTATGTACAAGGTATGTACGTGTATGCGCGTGTATGTACGTGTACGTACTTGTACGTACGTGTATGTACGTGTATGTACATGTATGTAGTGTAGTATAATAATACGTGTGATATATATGCACAAAGTATATAATAATGTAATGGTCAGGACATTTGCTTACACGGCCTCAGCATGCCTGATGGACATTATAGCACCCTAAGTGCATGTAGTTGTCATTGCTCTACTCATCTATGTCTTAAACGCACTGTAGGCTACTTATATCCGTCTTGTTATGCATGTTTTGACCATGCATTTATAATTACTGTGCTTTTATACACTTATTGTATGCATTACTGAGCCATTATACCCTTTTTATACAAGGGTATAATGGCCCATATATCGGGCATCAAGGTCTGTATACAGACCTTGATGCCCGAACTGCCTACTAGGACTGAACATACTCTTTCTCAGTACAGCAAGATAGCATTAACTCGGGACCACATGGGTCGTCTTGGTCAGCCCTTGGACTACTAGTACCTGTCGATCTTTCATGTAATGACAAAGGCCAAGCACCACTCATAGGCTCTTTACCTTTCGTATGTGGGTCGTCCCAGACAACATATACACACAACACAAAAAACCATTACAATATGATATATACAGTACATGTACCAATCTCACAACAAATGCGTGACCTAATACTATAGAGAATATGGGTATTAGAAATATGGTGCATTGGTGGAATTATACTTCTTTATAACAGTTTCAGCTTGTTGAATAATTTAAATTTCAATCATCAATGAAAGCTTAATCTTCTTGTTTCAGGCTCATGCGCTCTACAACTCCTGTGCTGTTCGTTCTCAAGATCTTGAAGTCGATAGATGGGAGAGAAAAGCATTTGAAGCACAAGAGCTTTACTGGGGAGTTGAAGGAGCATGGGGTTTTGAAACACAGAAAAACTTGACTAACGAGCTAAAGGAGGAAATCGAGCTAGTTCGTACAGTTGTAAGGTCCAACTTAACTAAAGTAGACAAAGTTGTAAAACAGCTTGAATCGGCAAAAATCAGAGATCAAGAATTTGTGGAAAAATTTCAAAGTGATATCCAAAGAATATCATTAGATTGTACAAACCGCATGATACAATTTGCCAAGATGGTATTTGAATTCAGCCTTGCAAGTTTGATCGTTCAGCCACCATGTGATTTTTGTGTTGTTGCTATAGGCTCAATGGCTAAAGGTGAAGCCACGCCCTATTCTGATTTTGAATATATGTTCCTCGTTGAAAGGGAAGGGTCAGATGTACAGGAATATTTTGAAAAACTTGCCATTTCAAGCTATTTCATGATTGGAAATCTAAAGGAAACACCATTAGGGTACATGGCACTTGAGGAACTTCAGGGATGGTTTGTTGATGAACAGAAAAGTGGATTCAAAATTGATGGACTTAAAAGTGGAGCTGGAAATATTCCAACAGGAAATGGCAGCTTGTTACAGAAGAACCATCTAATTGTCACTCCTTCTCAACTGATTCAAAACTACAAAACAGTTTTAGATAATCCGAAAGATGAAGCCATGAGAGGTGATTTGACAGCCAAGCTACAGTACACTAAGCTTGTGTACTACTATCAGGAACAAGGAAAGAACTTACTTGACAAGTTTTGTCAACAAAAGAACTCATTGCTGCCAAACTCAATGAGGCAGGATGCAAACACGGAGATGTTTAAATCAGATAACAAAAAATATGGTTTCAAACCAATAGAAGAGCTTATAAACAAAGGGTTTTCCTTAAACACAAAGAAAGAATTGTACCGATACCCCTCAATATTACTTTACAACCTTTCAATTATCTTTGCTGCCAGCAAGCACAATTCTTGGGAAACCTTAGAACGTTTGTCTGGAGACTCTATCATCTCTCACTCAATTCATACCTCACTCTTCTTTCTCTTGGCATGTGCTTGTTATTTTCGACTCTCTACGTATCTGTTCTATGATTCTGCTGATGACCGTCTTTCGGTTCTTCCAGTGAACTACTTTTCAATGACAGAACTAATCTCAGACGCAGACACCCCCGTGAAGTCAGGAAAGAGGTGGTTTCTTTAACAGGGATTGTTCAATTTGCACTGTGAACATTCAGTGCCATCGAAAAAGCATTTCAGTAGATGTGCGACTCACGAGAACATCATAGAACTCGCCAGGAGCCCAATTCAGCAGAAGCCCAATTGGTTAGTCAATTTCCAGACATACCACTGTTCTAATAGATGGTCTAAAGGTCATGGACATATTCAAGAGCACATTGGGAAGAAGTCAGTGTTAAACAAACCTGAGCAGACAATTTGCAAAATCTACGAGCTGGTTGATCATAATTTTTTTTAACTTTGGAATTCAGTCAAGGCTCTGACTTATTCTCTAAGTGAGATACGAAAATATAAAGAAGCTCTTGCTTACCATCTCATTATCCGAAACATGATTGAAGCGGGGGATGGTCCTGATAGCTATGAGGATCAGCTGAGGATCATGGCTGATTCTATAGCTGAAATGGCCGACTGTTACTATGGTCTAACGGAATTTGATAAAGCGGCAGAAGAATACATTTCTTCTCTCAATATCCGTCGTCGGCTTTTAGAAGAAAATTCTGAGCTATTAGCCAAAATGCATTTTCGGATTGGTGAATCACATTCCATGATGTATAATTACAAAGAAGCCGGCATTCACCTCAGTGAAGCTTTGCAACTCTGCTACAATCGGGCATCTATTGAAGTTGTACGCAATTACTACGGTGAAGTAATTCATCAGTCAGACACAAGTGCCAAGCCATTGGTCATCCTTGCGAAGAAGAGCCCAGAAAACAAACTGAATTACCTTAACAACTCATCCATAATACTGGCACACGTGTTGTGGACCCTCGGTATCACCTACTTTTACACAAAGTACTACCAAAGAGCTTTTCTGTACTTTGATAAGAGTAGGTCAATGTTTCTTGAACTATATGGAAATGAAGCATGTCATAGAGATATAGCTAACATAATGTATGCGTTGAGCTGTGCCAGCAACATGCTGGGAAATCATGCCGCTGCGGATAGATATTTTAAAAGATGCTTTGACATGAGCATTCAGTTATATGGAAAGAATAACAGATTACGTGCAACTGTTATACACATTTTATCCAGACGAAGAATTCCCTCTATGTACATACATTACGTCATGAGAGTGTATTTCAGCTTGCCTCGATTTCAGGTTCACCATGCTCAGTCAGCTACACTGATGAATCGATACGGCCTTCACCTTGTGTGCGCTAAACAACATGACTTTGCTGAGTATGCACTTCGCTATGCTCTAAAGTCGTTTCGGGAAGCTTCCTCGGACACAAAATATTCTTTTTCATATATCTCTGACACCATTGCTATTCTGGCTCTAAATCACTGGAAAAAAGGTGATCTGCGCTCAGCTGAAAAGCTGTATGAAGAATCCTTAGACGTTCTAGAAGAGTACGAGGAATCTTTTCCCCAACATGTAGCCTTGGAAAGGGGAGAAAAGTATCAAAATATGGGAAAGATGTACGAACATAATCAACGCTACAGTAAAGCGAAGCAATGCTATGAAGAAGCAAGATTTAACTTTATGTACGGCTGCGACGTCCACACTCACCCAATGATTCTAGAGGTCGAGCATCACATTCACAATGTGGCAATGAAGTTACAAAGTTAATCGATAATACTAAAGAGACACTTTTTATATACACAGTGTTATTACCAATAGCTACATATACTGTTTCGGTGTTCATAATTTATATACTGTTGTACATCTGTAATGACATTATGATATTGTTCCACTTAAGTCATGGCATTCTATTTTTTCTTTACCCATGCAGAATTATAACAATTATACAATGGTATATTATCTGTATGTACACATTATAATATACACTATATTCTAATACTCTAATACAATGTTATCATGTCAGTGATAGTAAAATAATAAGAATGCATGCAGTCATCAATTAATGCTTTTGAGGAAGCACATGCCAGCATGTGTGTGCTTCTTTCACACCAAGGATCAACAACTCCTAAATTGTATTGGTTATGCATCATAGTAAATAGTAGATAGCATCAAGAGGAGTTAGAGCAGATAAATCAACATGGAAGTATAAACCATAATAAGTGGGTAGTTCTAGTGGGTGGTGGATAATTATAAATCAAACGAGACTTACCTGTAAGGTGAAGTTTGATAGTAATTCTGCGAACGAATAGCGAAGAAGGTAAACAATGAGATAGCTTTGGTGGATATGCAGGAAACTGGTCACTTGTTCAGAGGAGCACACAGATTAGGGCAAAAGTTTTTGAAAAAAAGATGATGAAAACAATAACATGCAATCAGTAACATACATTTACGATAAAATTATAGCGAAGAGTAAAATATGGGTGGGAAACTCTAACCCAAGGGTGGGATTGTTTACCTTCTTCGCTATTCGTTCGCAGAATTACTATCAAACTTCACCTTACAGGTAAGTCTCGTTTGATTTATAATTCTGCTTCACTCATAGCTCCAAAAGCTAAACAATGAGACTTCAGAGGAGCCCTATTCTGTGTGCCGTAAACACTCAGCCACTGTATATCATACAGTCATGCATCATTAATAATGATGTAATCCCATATCTTTGAATTATCAAATTTTGATATAGTAGTAGTATAATGTAGCCTGTAGTAGCGGCAGTCCTGGTACATGTACCACAGCTTTTTATTTGAAGTGAAACCTTAGCACTATGAAACTCTGCCATAATGTGCATTGCATTTCTAGCTCTCAATGTATTTCTGCAAACTAGTAAGTACAGTAGTTAACCAGAAGCTAGCAGTATTCTTGTGTGGTATGCAAATACTGACCTACAGCATACACCACAAGGTACGTAATAGAAATTGTACCGGAATTTTGTACAACACCACTCTGGTGATAACTTGACCACCCTAGTTTGATAATGGTGTGATATTCATTATGAATAAATACACTTACATGTACATGTACATAGCCCAGATGTAAATGACGTCATATATTACTAATTTACATCCTAGTAGATAGGCCTACAGAATGCAGTGTAGGTAGCCATCTTACAACTTTCAAGACTGAAGATATAAAGAGTCTTCAGATTTCTCAAGAGATTTGAAAGTTCGTCCAGAACCATCTATGAATTTCAAGTGTCTACATAGCGAGGCAAAGTTAGCCTTGCATAAACAACCTCTCTGTTAATTGTCTCTAATAGCCCTGTTAGCAAATTTCACGTCACAAAGACAGAGGAGGTACAAAACAACCAGTACTTTGTTAAACCTTATTCACAGGTATAAACAAAAAGCAACACTGCAAACATGTGCAGCAATAATTCTACAACATCATCTAGGCTTAGATGATAATATGTACTTTTACAAATGAGCTATTTAGTTGGTCAACTTGATTAATAAGAGAGTATAATTTTACTTATACATGTATATACACAATTCCTGGGTTGAAGCCATTATCAAGTTGATGATAGTGTTCCCAGCAGCCACATACACCTTGTAACTTTCTGCTGGTGCAATCCTTCTAACCTATAACTCTTGAAAGTGAGTCATGAACTTTTCCCAGCCTGTCTATGGCCACAATCTACTACATGTACAATGTAGCTAGGGACACTTTGAATATTAGTTATGCACATTTCCCCCAAACACTTAACAGAGGGGCATACGTTGTGATTAGTCTCAAACTTTGGTCAGCCTGGCACAAAAATATCTACATGTGCATGTACATAATATACAAACAGTAGAATAGGTAAGGCTTTCATCATATGAATTAGATCACTACTAATTCCAAAATCTCAATAGAAACATACATGTATGTGATTTGTCAAATATGACACGAGTTAGACAGCTAAATGTAGTCCGGTGCAACTGAATTCAGTGTACTCGCTCAAGTTCCAGATGCATAATAAACTTGGATATTCAATTTATCATAACTATATTATGTATGCTAGTTGCCAATGATATCATTGACTTAGCTAGTTACGTGTGTTAAATTATTTGAAAGAATGGGCTCTACCCATCAGATTGATGTAGCTAACTGCAGCAAAGTTACTGCGTGTACAAATCTAATCATTTGGCTTTTTGATCACTAGCAGCTACAAGCCATTGCTAGCTAGCTAGCTAGCTGTTTCATTACAGGTCCATCTGTTGCTGATAGATATCCAAGTACAACTTACAAAATAACCAACTAAACTACAAAGCATCTACAAGTATTTTCAACTCATTTTTATACAAAATAGAGTCAACAGTATTATTAGTACTGTGCAAATTGTGTGTCCACATTAGCGTGGTTCCATTTTGCTTTTCGATTACCAAACTTTTGGCTACTAAATTGATCAAGTCTAGCCTGTACAACGTACAGTAGCTTCCCAACTGGATAAGCTAGCTAGCATGCAAGCCACTACCAAGCCAAAGGCCTGGGCGAACCTCCTTATCAATACTATGGAGCGTTCTGCATGTACATGTAAGAGGCCAGCTAGATTACATGTTAGGAATGTGTAGCTTTCAGCTATTAAATAAATGTTCCAGAGCAACTACCAACATTATAAACTCAAAGTAGCAGATCTTATTGTATAACAGAATAGGCCTGTGTTTAGTGTTCATAAATGCCAGCTTTTCTAGTAATTAGAAAGCTTTCAATGTAGCCTATTTCCACTTGTAACGTGTGCTGACCAGCCACAAAATATTACATCTTTCATTAATCTGAACATTCCAGGTGCAGCCCACAATACTGGCACAGCCTATGGTCTGAAATAAACCTAGGGTATAGTCAACTTCACAACACTTCTGATACCAATAGTACACAATTCACTTGATGTCATAAAACAGCCAAGGAATCCAATGCCAATTAAACTTTCAAGTTTTTTCTGTTTCAGATTTTTTGTACTTAACAAGGTACATGTAGTTAAAAGACTTCAACCTTTTTCAATTAATTTTCAAGCTTTTAGCCAGGAAAACAACTAATATGTGCTGACCAAGAGTAGACTATAACGCACATTAGCCGAAGACCTTTCATTTCATAAGGCATTATTTTATGACTTGTTCAGCTATGGTAAAATTGATTTGAAAGCGTAGAAGGTTTATCACAACACCGAATGTATCATACATACGTCATTCCTCAATATTTCTAGAAATTCAACCAATTACAGTACAAGGTGAATTATTGTTTTGCTATTATATTCTGTGGAGTTGTCTCCATCTTCCTTATATAATGTATTATACACTGTATATAGTTTAACACAGGTCACTTTCATTGTGTTTTGCAGTCTCACCAACTGTTTCTGAGAATGATCCTTCAAGCTGATAGCTTTCTTATTTTTCATCACTTTGTTGTCAAATCTCTATATAAGAAATTGTCACCAATCATTTGATCATTTGGAGGTGATCATTTATTTTTTATAGCCTCCAAATCCTGTTTCTTGTACAAATCAATATAGGTTGGCAAACACTATCATCAGTTAGAGAACAACGATTTACTCAACACTGACTACGACAGTAATATGAATTCTCACTTGAAGACATTGATATTATAGGACTCCGTGATCCTTGATGTGACATCTATAAAGTTCTGTTATTCTCACATACATGTAGAGTCCAGCAAAGAACAATCTACATTTTACCTGCCCAGCCTGTCTGTATTGATGAAACCAGTCACATTTGCCAATTATAGCCTCAGATTCGTTACTGGCTATCATCTGTTAAGGCTATGCCTAATTCAACATTGCAAGATAATCAGATTCAATGGCTATATAGCCAGGCCGGCTGCAGCTACTTTATTCAACAATCCTGTTCATGCTATAAACACAAACTAAACTGTGGAATGCTTCATGGTGTAGCAAAGTCTTAGTTAACACCATATACATGTAAATATTATATGAAACCTCTAGCAATCCACAAGAGAGGTTGGTTGCTCTCACACTCTTACCATCTTTACTATAGCCATGAAACTGTGCTACAGGACTGAGGCTTTTTCATAATATAATATCAAGCCACTCAGTAAATGACACAATATGTCGCTTGACAGTATGTAATGTTGGCCACATCAATAATATACTTGCCAGATAAAGCAACCATGGAAGCCAAGGCTTGTTCATATAACATCAAGCCATTATAAACAACACAGTCATGTTGTGTAACTGCAACAGACAGATCATTATCAATATTTCTTAGAGTGTGCTTATTCATAGGGCCACAGGCTTGTTCACAATATAATATCAAGCTATCCATAAGCAGCAGAACATACTGCGACAGTGGTGTCATCATCGATGTACATGTAGTTATGCATGTACATAACTATTAGACTGTGGATGGGGACCCAGGCTTGTTAACATAATATCAAGCCATCCAATAGGTAACACAAAATATGTGTCACTGCAACAATAGGGTCATTTATATCAATATAGCTACATGTATATGTGTAACTATTGGTCTGTTTGTGGGGACCCAGGCTTGTTTACAATACAATGTCAAGCCACCCGTAAGCAACACAAATATGTTACTGCAACAGTCGGGTATACACAACTACATGTATTAGACTGTGCATGGGGACCCATGGGATCCATGATAGGCAACACCAATGTGTTACTGCAACAGTCGGGTCATTATCAATGTAGTTATGTGTATAACTAGTAGACTGTGCATGGCGACCCAGGCTTGTTATCAATATCATCAAGCCACCCATTAGTAACACCATGTGCAATGTGTTACTGCAACAGTCGGGCCATTATCAGTACAGTTATATGTATAACTGTTGGACTGTGCATGGGGACCCAGGGCTTGTTCATATTATCAAGCCACCCATTAGCAACATGAATGTGCTACTGCAACAGTCGGGTCATTATCAATATAGTTATATTATGTACAACTATTGGGCTGTGCATGGGGACCCAGGGCTTGTTCATATTATCAAGCCACCCATAATCAACACGATGTGCAATGTGTTGCTGCAACAGCCGGGTCATTATCAATATAGTTATATAATTATATAACTATTGGACTGTGCATGGGGACCCAGGGCTTGGTCATATTATCAAGCCACCCATTAGCAACACAATGTGCAATGTGTTACTGCAACAGTCGGGTCATAGGCAATGTGCATAGCAGCATACCTTGATGGTGTACAGGAAGACCCAGGCTTGCGAAGCAAGCGATTCCAATAATTAGCAGGATGCAAAGCATCAATGCTGGTACACCATATCCTACAAAACAAAGTTATACTTACGTGTCCATCTATGGTAGTAAGCTATGCGACCCAGCCACCTGCAGTCCAAAAGCAAAGTGACCAGTTTCCTGCATATCCACCAAAGCTATCTCATTGTTTAGCTTTTGGAGCTATGAGTGAAGCAGAATTAGAAGTGGTATAACTGTCCAGGAATATAATGCTCCACTCACACCACAAGTTTGTAGACACCACAACTCTCCCTGATTTACGTGAGACACATAAACATAAATATTACTATGGAAACGAGTGAAACTGAAATCTTTATTCAAAGATTTTGCCTAAAATATTATTCCAAAATAACACGTTAAAATGAAAAGATAAATGAGCAAAACAAAGCTCAAAAAATTTTAATCAAAAGTTTTATAAGGTGTTAAAACAGAATATGCTTAAAAATTCCATTTACGGCACATTAGCTTTTTAAAAACATTATTCCCCAAAATTAGTATCACATTTGCAACTAAATAGACAAATTTAATAGTGAATTCAGTGAATTTTAGCGTCGCCAAAAATCTGTGACCATGAAAATCTCCTATATAATTTATTATACTATACAAATATATTTCTGGGTAGCATAACATGTATTATATGTATTATTATATAGCATAATTATGTACCTGTATAATATATACATGTACATAATTATACACGTACATGTATAATGTATAAATATAGATAAAATATAATGTAGATATGTAATAGCACATATATACTGTACAATGTATAATACAGTATAGCAGGGAGGAGTGAGCAGTTAGGAAATAGTATATATAGTACTGATAGATACAAACAGTGTACCCATAGATACTAACAGTGTACCCATAGATACTAACAGTGTACCCATAGATACCAACAGTGTACCCATAGATACTAACAGTGTACCCATAGATACTAACAGTGTACCCATAGATACTAACAGTGTACCCATAGATACTAACAGTGTACCCATAGATACAAACAGTGTACCCATAGACACAAACAGTGTACCCATAGATACTAACAGTGTACATATAGATACAGACAGTGTACCCATAGATACTAACAGTGTACCCATAGATACTAACAGTGTACCCATAGATACAGACAGTGTACCCATAGATACTAACAGTGTACCCATAGATACCTACAGTGTACCCATAGATACCTACAGTGTACCCATAGATACAGACAGTGTACCCATGGATACCTACAGTGTACCCATAGATACTAACAGTGTACATATAGATATAGACAGTGTACCCATAGATACAAACAGTGTACCCATAGATACTAACAGTGTACCCATAGATACCTACAGTGTACCCATAGACACAGACAGTGTACCCATAGATACTAACAGTGTACCCATAGATACTAACAGTGTGCCCATAGATACTAATAGTGTACCCATAGATACTAACAGTGTACCCAGAGACACAAACAGGTATCATCAGAGTGGATAAAAGTTTATTCTAGTGGACTATTACTGTACTTGAATACCACACTAAACATGTGCTCACCACCCAACCTTTGAGCCAGCCACTTATTCTTGATTAGAGCTACTCTTAGAGAATCACATGTGAAAGGAGTGGAGAGGTTAGTGTGTATGCTCCGCCCCATTCCTTCGATAATCAACAGATCCGTCTCGAGTTGTAGCAGAGTAGAACACAAATTCTCATCCACAAACCTACAGAATAGTGTTACAGTATATTACCGTAGTACTACAGTTTGTTACCAGATGGTGCTAGTGTTGTAGCTTACACTAGTATTATCAATAGGATGATAGACCATGGAAACCCCATCTTTGTATCAGCTGTATAATAACGACGCATGGAAACCCAGTATTTATATTATGAGTAGCATGATAGAATATAGAAACTGGTATCTGTACATAACTCACAGTCGTCATGGAAACACACCTGAAATCAAGACACGGTGAAGCCTGTCCGGTTTCCATGACTAACAGAGAATTGTCTTTCATAGCCTTAGATATAATGGGACAGTCGGCAGTCAGTCTGTTCATCAATATATTTAGCTCTAACAGTGTAATATCATTGACCACAGGCTCCGAGTTGGCACAGAGCACCACCTATAACACAGCAATACATCAGAACATCTTCATAGGTTAGTTTAATGACGTTACACCATAACATTGCTCAATTTCGTCAGCTTTGAAGTCGCAACCAAATAGCAATATGAGTGAGTTAAAATAATAATATAAATAAATACAGTATGTACAAGTACCTTGGTGCCAGAACGAAGGAACTCTCTGGCTAATGGTAGAATTCCAAGTACAATATCAGCACCACTGTTATCACAGAATATAGCTACGCATTTGTAGGCGGGTCTGTCCCTTAGTCTGTTCAGCCAATCATCAAGGTCATCATGTAGCCAAGGTCTCTCTGTCAATATACACAGAGTAAGTGAGGGTGACCAAATGAAACATTACACAGCAGAAGTGAAATCAGAGGAAAAAAGGCTACACAACTGCTTACAACCGGTAAGAGACCACAGCTGTAAGGGAACATGGCTTACTCCATTCCAGATCAGGTCATAACCATGCTATGGTATGGTAGGATATGGTAAGGTATAATAGTATGGTACCGTATCATATACATATAGCATGGTACCTTAAGTTATGGTATAGTACAATCACAACCAAACTTAAATATGCATCTGGAAATACAACAGAAACATGAGAAGGGTCCGTCTAACCCACCCTGTAGTTTTGATATAGCCACATCAAAGCTAAGGCTACCGGTTTCCATCATATCCACCACTGCTTTGGCTCCCCAGTCAAATAGATTACCAGCCAGAACACCCTTGGCCAATTCCATCCACCTCTCATTTACCTCTAGCTGTAAGACAGATAAGAATTTCCTCAGCAGATGATAAGAGGACTAGCATCGGAATACAAGAAATAAACTCGTCTACCGCTACTTCATATCATAAAACTCTTTACCCAAATCAACTTCTTCAAATACATGTAAGTACAGTAAGTTACAGAACATTACAAATTATGAGTATGGAGTACTGAGTACAGACATACAGTTACAGGCGACATGTGAATGTATGCAAGCCTACTAGTATATACATGTACATGTATGTACCTAGATGTGTATGTACCTAGATGTGTAAGTACCTAGATGTGTAAGTACCTAGATGTGTAAGTACCTAGATGTGTAAGTACCTAGATGTGTAAGTACCTAGATGTGTAAGTACCTAGATGTGTATGTACCTAGATGTGTAAGTACCTAGATGTGTAAGTACGTAGATGTGTAAGTACCTAGATGTGTAAGTACCTAGATGTGTAAGTACCTAGATGTGTAAGTACCTAGATGTGTAAGTACGTAGATGTGTAAGTACCTAGATGTGTAAGTACCTAGATGTGTAAGTACGTAGATGTGTAAGTACGTAGATGTGTAAGTACGTAGATGTGTAAGTACGTAGATGTGTAAGTACGTAGATGTGTAAGTACGTAGATGTGTAAGTACGTAGATGTGTAAGTACGTAGATGTGTAAGTACGTAGATGTGTAAGTACGTAGATGTGTAAGTACCTAGATGTGTAAGTACGTAGATGTGTAAGTACGTAGATGTGTAAGTACCTAGATGTGTAAGTACGTAGATGTGTAAGTACGTAGATGTGTAAGTACGTAGATGTGTAAGTACGTAGATGTGTAAGTACGTAGATGTGTAAGTACCTAGATGTGTAAGTACCTAGATGTGTAAGTACGTAGATGTGTAAGTACGTAGATGTGTAAGTACGTAGATGTGTAAGTACGTAGATGTGTAAGTACGTAGATGTGTAAGTACGTAGATGTGTAAGTACGTAGATGTGTAAGTACGTAGATGTGTAAGTACGTAGATGTGTAAGTACGTAGATGTGTAAGTACGTAGATGTGTAAGTACGTAGATGTGTAAGTACGTAGATGTGTAAGTACGTAGATGTGTATGTACGTAGATGTGTAAGTACGTAGATGTGTATGTACGTAGATGTGTAAGTACGTAGATGTGTAAGTACCTAGATGTGTAAGTAGGTAGATGTGTATGTACGTAGATGTGTAAGTACGTAGATGTGTATGTACGTAGATGTGTAAGTACCTAGATGTGTAAGTACGTAGATGTGTAAGTACGTAGATGTGTAAGTACGTAGATGTGTAAGTACGTAGATGTGTAAGTACGTAGATGTGTAAGTACGTAGATGTGTAAGTACGTAGATGTGTAAGTACGTAAATATGAAATATGTTCACTCGAGAACCATACTTTCCTGAATTTTATTAAAATTTAGCCGGTCAGCATTGTTCAATAATTAATTAAAACAAAAACTATATAAAAGCATGCATTATGCACATCAAACCACTGCAATAACATATCATAATATCACAGCATAGTTTTATATACCTTATCAAGGTGTTCAATCCTACTTCTGAACAGCAGGAGACAATCTTCATTCTCTCGTTGCTTATCCTAGAGAGAACACAATGTCATATCAATGTTATATTGCACATAACTTATGGACTTTAACAAATGACACGGTTTTTTAATAACTGGTTTCACCGATCTCGTTGGAATAACAAAAAGTCATTCAGCGAAGATGATAATATACGCTGATAACTGTACAGTGAGACCGCATCTGATTGAATACAAGATTTGAAGAGTGTCTTATATGCTCCCTATATATACAGCGTGGCATTCAAGAAACTAGGGCTACAGCACACCAGGAGATACTGATGAGTTAGAATTCACTAGCTGACCAACATATTACGTGGAACCACTGATCTCCAACAGGGAGCAGGTATCTGAACCCAGTAGTAGATAGTTGCATGCAACACTTACGACGATGTGAATAATAGAAAGTGGAATATTATGAACAGGGTGCCTTATTCAGTAAAGAGAGCATTATGTAGACATTGACTGTACCTTTAAATATATATCAGTAAAGAGAGCATTATGTAGACACTGTTCCCTCATATCTAGCAAACTTCTTACAGTCAAAGACCCGTACGCTCTGAAACATATCAGCACAAAAATGTTATAAGAATTAAGCATTTAACCAACCTTTTATAGCCTGTATCTATAGTGGTTTCACTTCAAATCAAAAACATTATTTAATCCAATCAAGCAAAGATACATGTACATGAGTAAAAAATTACAATAAATTGAAAGCTAACGAACTACAGAGAGTAACTGCAGTATTAATACTTTCAATCAAAAATCTTCAGACTCGATACAAATAGAACAGTTGTAGCCATGCTTGCTAAGTGTCCAGATTTTGTCAGGACACCCCCTGGTTTTTTTGGCTGTCCCTACTAATTTTTCAGCTGTCCTGATTTTTTATCTTTGGTAAAAATGTTGCCAAACCTCATAAAACACAAGATAAAACCTAAAATAAGTCATTTACATTGAAGAAATTATTGTACAAGCCACTAAAAAGCACTAAGATTGATAATCTGATGCTGTTCAGTGATAAGTTTTATGCAAATAATGTACACCCAAACTATGTCCAGGGATTCTGGTGTTTGTTCGGAGATTTTTGAGCTAAAATGTCCAGATTGTTTGCTCCTGCTTCTTGGCAAGTAGCCAATTTAGTGAATATCAGCAGCCAATAGATATATCTGTATGTGATTACATAATATGCCTGATCTATGAGAATGTCGGTCTACTCACGTTGGGTTGGTGGAGAGGTTTGATATTATAGTGAGATATTCATTTGAGAAAGATCTGGCTCTTTCCTCTACATTCTGTACATCTCTCTGGCTCTGGACAGCTCTAGCTGTAAACTACACATCCAGGGATTCTGACTGATACCCAGTTCTAACTAATCACTTTATTATTCCCAATTTTTAACACTCTCTATTTCTCATCAATGAGAAAATAAATAAAGTTCCAGCTACTCTACATTCATACGTATTTCATTTTCCAAAATAGAGAAAAACAAAAAGCGGAGAGGACAACTCCATGACATACTGAATAGTCTATGACTGGTGTATAAAACAAAATGATAGTCCCATGTGAGTTGTGCTCCCTCATGATATAATAAACTGGAATAATCCACCAATGCAGTAAAACTGCATTTATAGCCTGAGAATATACTCACCTTTGTGAGAGACTCCTTGAAACAGTCCAGCCAATAGACTCTAGCCTCAGCATCTTGAGTCAAGTCTACCTCATCTGGCAGATATAGGTCAGGCTTGGCCAGATAAGGAAAAGTGATAAGAGGGGACGTATGCCTGCTTATCTGGAACGCTTCAAACTACAACCAAATTGGACACTATGATCACATTGACACTTTGTTACCAGCCTGTACCCGTCATTTCTTAGATTCATTTTATTAATTATCTTGTTTATATCCAAACCTGGAAGCCAGTTTTTTCTATGGTAATACACTTGATGGAATATTCCCTTAGACTACAAGTCTAGTTATACTGGTAGGGGGAAGTACCCACCATGTTAGTAGAGTGTCCTCTTGGGCTGGTAAGGCCAGAGCTACCCAGATAACTCTCTCCCCATGAATATTGGTCTATGTCCTCTTCGTCTGCCCCTTTTAAATATGCCCCGATAGCTCCGAGGTATCCTTCGTGTCGTAGAAACAATGCCTGGATGTTGCCCTAAAGACAAAACATCACTAAAAACATGTGGTTGATTAAACGATGCAATGCAAATTTTGGTTTGGTTTGAACAAAAACTTGAGAAAATTCACTGCATATAAAACAGAATTTTGAATAAAATCTAATTTGAAAACAGAGGAGATACCAGTTTCGGCTTCCATCACATTCCTATTGGTGGTTTATCCTTTTGAAAACTCGAATGATTACATGGACTTTAACTCGAAATGTAAGGAGAACAAAGAACTATGCCATACTTGGGCCGTGCTTGGGCTGTAGGCTTATAATGTACCCAAGCTACCGGATGACTGAGATAACCTCCTTCAGAGCAAAATGTCACCTACCAATCACTAACTACACAGTAGTCACGACTGACTCCATGTGATATAGCATGCATCCTCACCTGGGACCAATAGTCGATAGCGTGCGATATAGCATTCATAGTGTGAGGGTGACCTCTTATGAAGAAACCACCAAAATAGATCTTGTCTATGTTGTGCAGTCTGGCCGAGAGGCAGGCAATCTGTCCAATGTCGTTACTTATGAAGTACAGTAGGCTTTGGGCTAAGTCTCCTGGGCTATATCCAGGATCTACATAGAAGGAACAGGAAATACATGTAACATATAGTCATAAGTTCGACCTCTTCACTGTATAGCAACCATGAATATTGGCCACCAACCACAGTACATATACATGTGTGTTTTCACATTAAATATTACATATACAAGTGTATTTGAAACTGGGTCAATCTCCAGCATTTCATTACACGATTTATTTTCAAATATTCTTAGTTTGAGTTATGAAAGCGAAGGGAATTGAGTTTGTACCTGGCATTCTAGTGACTTTACCAAAGCTACTGGCCAACAAATCTGCAGGTAAACCGAGTGATTCTGCGGCATTTCCACCATATATATCCTGGACTAGAAGATCTACCTGCGTACAGATGCATACTATGTTATATTGACTATAATAATAAACAAAGTGTACAAGCTTTAGGATGTGATTCAAGTAAGAAAATAACAAAAACTGTTGGATCATTAAATACTGCACTTACATTCTTATGGTTGCCTGTAGAAGCTAGCTGAATCAGGTCATCGAAGCTACTGACTCCAGTTAAAAGTGAGCCAAGACCCCAGAAAGTTCCGCCACCCATACTAGTACCGCCTACTCTAGAATAAGACGTCTCAGACTCCACCTACAGGTAGAAGTAGTATAACATAGGACAGTGGATAGATGAAGGTCAATGAGCTACATAACTAGGCAGCTTTGGAGTTGCCCAATTTCTGGAAGAGACTTCCAGTATTAGGCTACAGGTACAAGTTTGGTAATTAGAGAACCATTTGCCAAGAAGAAACAACTCCAGAATTACATAGATGTACGTTTTAAATGACTAAAATTATTGCAAAGATAAAAATATACCATATATTGCAATCGTAATGAAAAGCAATCCAGAGACAGATCCAATTCATTTGAATTGTACGTAGTTATGATACTATTTTATCTAACCTACAGTACATACATGTACATTTGCACCAATTAAGTTTTAATAGGCTACAACTCTTATGACTGTTTGCTATTCTTATGTGATCGATGCTTACCATACTTATATGGCCATCCATGTGGTTATACGTCTGCTTAATGCTTAAATGATTATATGAAAGTTCACTGTGCTTATATGACTATTAGAGGTGCTTGAGTCGCTGTTTACTATGCTTATACGAGTATTTAATATGCTTATATGTTGATGCAACACCTTGAGTATGCTGACTCCAGATCCAATATTTACAAGCATGTAGGGAAAGATATCGGAAGCACTGGGTAGAAACTTGTATGCACTAGTACCAGGAGGTGGTTTTTTTTGGTAAACGAATGACTCATCGGTTATACATCTGAGAAGGAAGCTACAGCCCTTCACCAGACAGTCCATCTCGTCCTCCTTGTCTATCCTGTAACAACAATCATGTGGTGACAGAACATGTGATAAAACAAATCCAATACAATATACTATAAGTTGACATACAGAAGTTAGTAAATTGAATAACAATTTTAGAAAAGCACAAAAGCGATTGCACTCAACACTCGAATATTAATCACAATTGTATCAGATTTAGTACAATGTAGAGTCGCAAAATATTTTAACCCCACTTCACCAAACCTCTATTGAAAATAGTGGAAAGCAAAAGAAAATTGGTTTTGATATTAATGAAAGACTGTTTGTCAACTGCGTGATCGACCAGTACTGTTAGTTCACAGATGCGTTTTCACATTTTAAAAACAAAAGATTCTGATGAGTCGCAACAAGAATATTAGATAAGGAACAACAATCATTGTCAACATAGCATAATGCACTTCTAGTAACCAATCAACAACCTACTGGCAGCCAAGTTTACTAGTAATTAGGTCTCTGTATTTATAAGCCCCGCCTCCAGTAATCTTGATAGCCTTTCCCATTAATCTATCCGGTTGATGACGCAGTAGGTTTTGCTGAACAAAGTTGAGACAAGAGCTAATATACTTGGTCTCAAACTTGACAAAGTTTAGCATCTCCACGTCCTCCTCTGTCTCGGTAACTTGGTAGATGGACTAGAATTTGCAATAGAATATAATGACAAAGAGTTGTTTCCCTTGTCAAATGGTAAAAACCTCATATATAGAAAGTTAAAATGAAATGAGATGAAAATGGATGAATAGCAGTGGTGATAATAGTAGTAGTAGCAATAACAGAAATTAGGTGACTCCTAGTAGTAGTAGTAGTAGTAGTAGTAGTAGTGGTAGTAGTAGTGGTAGTAGTACTGGTAGTGGCAGTGGTAGTAGTGGTAGTAGTAGTAGTGGTAGTAGTAGTGGTAGTAGTACTGGTAGTGACAGTGGTAGTAGTGGTAGTAGTAGTAGTGGTAGTAGTGGCAGTAGTACTCTCAATCATCACCTCTAAGACTTGTATAGTTCAGCATACCCACCTGATGTGACCGATATTATGGGAATATGAGATACGAGGATGGTCAATAATAAGTCACTAAGAGAGAGCTAAAGTGAAAGTAGCTTATACCTGACTAACAGGACTCTCAGACACCTTGGTTGATTTCCTCTTACTGGTTGTGCAATATGCTAGTTTAGCCAATGAACCACCTAAAAAGAGATATTGGTGATCTTCAAGTGAACCTATCTTGTAACACAGACATGTCAGTTACACATTAAAACAAAGTAGATGTACATCATCAATATATATACTGGACAAAACTGCCAATAGGAAATCACATTAACATTACCAATGTCAATAGCAAATCTCCGAGCATTTTTTACATTGTGCAGAATATTGGGCAGTTCTAATGACGCTGCATATTCCGAGGAAACGTCTTCATCTGACGCATTTACTCCGTTAGCTGCTGCCATCTATGATGGTAGAGAATCTGCAAATAATGGTGTAGAATTGGATATCTTATTTATACTTATTCTTACCTATATAATTATCATAAACATGGATACTAAAGCTACCAAATCCCAATGATAAAGACCAAAATGCTTTCATTTTGAAATGGTGTTGTTTCTTCAGCGTGTCGATACATATTCCTGTCAATGCGTTGTAGGCCTAGTTAATTTAGTGCTTGGGGCATGCAAGCTATGAGGTATCAGTTTATGAAGTGAAAATTAAAAAACACTCAAAGTTCATGAGCCAGGCAGCATCATTTTGCACACTACTGCATCAAATCATTGTGTACATTATTTAATCCTTGGATTCAGTCAAAGTTTGGTAGCCCAGTGTTTAATTCAGGAGGTAGATCAACTGCACCGTTTTAGGTAACACATGCTTTCTTAGTGAGAAGTACAACCGGCAAGCTAATAAGAATATAATATAGTTTAGATTTACTATTATAAAGAATCATGATATAAAAGATTAAATACTACAATTGCAAAATAAAAATTGCATTTATATTATATTTGTAACTACAAAAAGGGTACTATTACTATAATTAAAAAAAATATAATATCTATATTAATTAATTAAATATAGAAACAAATATAAACGAATAGGCCTATAAATAAATCATATGCACAGCACAGTACACATTAGAAATTTAATGAGACACAATAATATAAAAAATATTTCATCAATAATAATAAAATGAGAATGAGTAGGTCTATATAAGAGTAACAGAACAGAATAGAATAGATAGAAGAGCACATACATAACATTGATTATTGATACAAACACAAAGCTGTTGCAATAGAGTAAGAATAGCCAATAGGCCCTAATTAATTTAATGATTTGTATACAAACAAGCGCCACTGTTTCTATAACTCTTGTATCCAAAACAAAATGAAACATGACTATTTTTAAAATAAATTTAAAAACCTAAATACGCCTCCAATCACACTGCTGATTTTTATTTCGATGCTGCAATTTTCACTTTGAAAACGAAAGTGGAGGAAATGACGTCGGGAAACAATAAGTCGGTAATTACTCACTTACTTAATTGGAGATACCCGCTTTTGAGGGCCGTAAAAAGCAATCAAAATTTAGAACTACAATGTGTAGGTAATATTGTAGATGCACTGTATACTGAGGAGGCAACTCCTGACTAAATATTATGTACATGTACATGCATACATTATAAGCTATAGCCTATAACTCTTCAGTAAGCATCTCTTCTCAATTGCACCAGTGTAATGACATAAATATTGCACTGATTATGATCTACAGTTAGCTGAGAAAGGCATGAGAGCTGGTTGGAGAAGTATAAATAAGCAGCACAGTGCTAACATTTGTATATTTTTGTTGCAAGCACATGTTGCATAATATAACGTAAAGCATAATGACTGTGTTGTGTATATGTGCTTGTGGCACTACTTTTATATTATGGAAGTGAAATCAACTACAGTCAAAACCTATCAGGTTTTTCTCACTTGAAAACTTCTCTTTGAAGTCATCTGTGCCTTGAGCACATTTATGTTAACTGTGCACATTCCGGGAGTTGTTTTTCCATTCTGACCATCTAAAAATAAATTTTATAGCTGACCCAGAACAAATGATTTTGCTTCAACTTGGCGATTCTTATATGTATTAGTGCAGTGCACTGATATTGTACCATTTAGATCCATTGTTACCACCAGATTAAGATGGGATTGCCAGCACATATTCTTAGAGTGTGCACTATTGTTCTTCTCTACAAGAGAGGATAATTATGATATTATAACATCCACATTTATGTATTACATATTATAAAGCAAGAGGTGGTATAAAAGACTTGCATAATGTGTATTACACATGCATCATGGCGGAAAGCAGACTACACGCATGACAGTATACTCTGCTAAGAGCATGTTCTTCCTTTTCCTACCACATGCATGTTATCCATGTTTAAACATACTTGACATATACTTGACATACTTGTATACCAGTAATCTGCTGTATATAAGAGAGGCTTCCACAAGAAGTTAACAATAGGATGTAATATTTTGAGATATTAGAACATGGCAGCTAAACAATGCATCACAATATTAGCTTCTTTACAATAGAAGACAAATTATTTAATAACTGAGAAAAGAGAATCAGAGAATATTAAAATATGGAATACAATAGTTAGTATGCCCCACACAAGCAGATGATTTTACTCTAAACCCAAATGGGGTCATGAAACTAGATTAGTCCCCAGTCTGGGGCTAGAGCAGAGCACACAAATTAATTTAATGCCTAAAATTCAACCATTGGTATGGACACAGCCTTGTAGTAAACGAATATAAACATCTGTGTAGTGCAGCAGCGAGGCAAAACACGAGTAGTACAATATTCCATATCAAATCAGGGTTAGATAAATTAATAGAACATTTAATATGTAATTGTTCAACTCAAACTAAATAAAACCAAAAATATTTTATCAATCTTGGCACACGCTACTATAACAGCAATGTGAAAGACATCTACCTCCTTTCTGTTATAAATAATAATACATAACATTATATTTTTAATTTTCTGATAAGCAAAAATATTGTCACTAAATGACCCCATGGTAACACAGGTAAAATATGATAAGTAAATTGGTTCCAAATTCCACATTAGATGGTCAATTATAGACACTGTTTATATAATAGTTGATGGTTCTCATAGGAAGTTGAACTAGCCAATCAGCTGCGACCTCTGCTCAATACACTGTCTCAGCACATTATGTATAACTTAATAGAGGTCCATCAACACGTATATATAGAAGTGGTATGCTGTGCACTATTGGCTGAAGAATGCAAGCTATCAGTTCATTGGATAAGAGAGCCGCGCCTATTTATTATCAACATTAACATCATTTCCGTCAGTCATTTCCCCATCAGCTGGTGAATTACTCTCGGATGATTGGTTAATGGTAGGATTAGCCCCGCCCTCTCTAGGACTGTCATTCTCTGTTGCGCTAGTGTTCGCGGCTGTGTGAGTAGAATCAACATCAGTGATCTCATCTTCTTCCACATCATTAACCGAAATGTCAGCACCTCCAGAATCCTAGAACAGCATATATTATATTATTGTATTTGTACATTGTACATGTATGTATATAATTTGGTTGTAGCAACAATATCAACACAGCGTTGAATAGGCAATAATTGTAAAAGTGACGGGGTAAAACTTCCAACTTAATAAATAACAGAACCCATGCGTACCTTTAAAACAGCAAGTGTTCGCTCATACATGATATAAATGAGTTACAGGAAATTCAGATGATGTCATCAACGTCTACGATGCTTATTCATATGCAAAGTCACTATGTTATATAATACAGACCTATTCATATATTATACATTAGTTTATTAAGTAGACAGGTAGACTGACCTCTTCAGGACAGAGTTCGAGAGCCTTAGCTAGGCACATCTTCGCACTCTGTGAGCGCTCCAAGAAGTAGCCATTAGATAATTCATTAGACTGAGCAGGAGGGGACCAGTTGTTGTAGGAATACTGGCTATTACCTCCGCCATAGTTATTACGCTACAACACACACGGTATCCATACAGGTATGCATCATGTAGATACATAATTATAACATAACACATCTATGTATATACAAGTACAATGTATGTGGATATCCCATATCACTACAATACACAGTATAAACATGAGAGAACATTCATAGAGCTCGTAATATCGCTGAAAATTGAGCAGTAGATAACAATATTATATCAATGAACCTACATAACAGAGAAGCTTTAAACTGTATATTTTACCAAATCGTCGAATGCTAAACTATGATGTATAGAGACGGGCATAGAAACTAACAGACAGACAGACAGACAGACAGACAGACAGGCATAGAAAGATATACGAACATGGAGACAGACAGACAGAGAGAGAGAAAGAGGCACAGAGAGAAATACAGAAGGACATACAGACAGACATAGAAAGATATACAAACATGGAGTCAGACAGAAGGACGGATACCCACCCTTTCAAGCTCTTCATTCAACCACTCAACAGAGGATATCCACCTGTCCTGCATGTTGCTGTTAGTATTCAATATCTTATTTGCAGCCTCACACCTGTCAACATCAACAATGGTGTCAACATCAACAAATGGTGTCAACATCAGCAACAATGGTGTCAACGTCAGCAAATGGTGTCAACATAAACAAATGCATTAAAAAATGAATCAATAACATCAATTTAAATTTTGTGATAGTAAATTGGTTTTATCGAATTCAGCAAAGTTGTAAAATAGTACTACAAATAATATTAGCATTATTTTTACCACCACCCCTGTTGGGTTTAGAGTGAGGTATCCCAAATAGCCAAATAGAGCATATTTTACCATTCGAATCAATAGCAGTGGATATTGTTACAACAATAGGCAGAACCATAATAGCAGTGCACGAGGAAGCATTACAAAGATTACATCAGGTTAGAACTTATTAACATACTAATCTGACTCCAGCTACAAAAAACACCAACCTGGAGAATAGGTTCACCAACATCTTAATGCATTGGTAAGATCTCTTCTGGTAGTTGTTCTTAGACTTGTGTATAATGTCAAAAAGAGAGTCCCTGTCCTCATTCAAACCACCCAGCAGTGTGTTTATAATCCTGTTAGCCTGCCAGCTATCATCCAATTCCAACAGAGCTGACAAGACGTCCAAGAAAGGCCTCATCTCATAGGTGTAGACATAAGCAATCTGTGAAACAGAATATGTTCTATCAAGAGGAGCATTATTAGCAGATGCATTACATGTAGTATGATTGCACAGTGAGGGTCAAGTCCTAATGGTCAGTCTGAACAATATTCACTAGAATGACCAGTCAGAACTAATAGAGCACATTTTCAGCTACGAGCAGACTATTAAGTAGCTAACTAGTCAAGAGCCAGTCTGAAGCCACTAACCTGCCAGAGGAGCTCACTGAGCAACTCTGCGCTGAACTTGGCATTCTCAAAGCTGAGGTAGAGCAGAAGTTGCTTAGTTTCCTCCTGGCCGATGTTTTCCTCTACAATTTTCTTGATGAAGGCTCGGTTCTTGAACAACAGGATGGCTACGTTGGACTGGAGAGGGTAGAGCACTTGATTCGGCAGACAGAACGGGTTTCCTACCGCTGCTGTGTTTTCCTATTCAAGAACACAGCTGACTAATTAAGCATACAACCGGGGAAAGGGTTAGACAGTATCCGTATAATGAAGTATGAGAGTATAGCGAACAGGTTAGGATACACTGAATAGTAATCTTGAAAATATCAGTTAAATATTATACTAAAGTGGAACTGTAAATTTAATCTGCGCAATTAGCCTCAATACAAGGTAGTTCTCTCATACTCAGGATGGGGGGAGGGTGAGGCGTACCTGAGTTTTACATTCGCTGGATAGGTCACAACACCGGAGAAGTATTGAGACGACAGAGAAGAGTTTGGCCAGCTCTGCGTACTGGTATTTGATAGAAGGTCCTGGTCCATCATCTATAGATACTTGTATGAACGTACCGAGTACATTCAGAGATAGGAGTTGTCTTCTCTACAGTCGGAAAGAGAGATCAATAAATATACATGTATATTTTATATGTGGAGACATCAATGTGGTTTAACACTGAAGTCATTACAATGTTACTTGTACTTTAAATTATCAATGGTAGATACAGGAACATGCATTAGTGCAACCAGAGCTATGAATATCAACAATTATCTCTGCGCCAGCTGCGAATACCAACTACCTAACAGTTCTAGTAGCATCACTATATGGTTATAGCGTCGCATCGAACCTTACCTCTTCTGCGCCAAGGTTGGCATACATAAGAAATAGGTGAAAGTATTGTGCAATATGGCGGCCATGTTCAGGTACTTCCTTCCTCAGCAGCGCGAGGACAGCCATGATAAGATGGTCACTCAGGCCTTTACCTTGCACACTGATGTCTGTATCACCTACAGAGTAACAGGTGAATACATGCATGGGGAGACAACACACACAATACTAGGAGTCATAATGTACAACGTAGAGCTGCTAACCATGGTATTAGATTAAATTAGACCATGGAATTTGCACGCAGGATTAAAATGTGCCATACCTCCGTCATAGTCTTGGCATAATTACCTAACCTCTTGATGAACAATGCTCCATGTTTCAAAAATTATAAAAGTGCAAGGGCATTCCCACCGGTTTTGCTTCTCGTTATTGATCCCAGATTAGAAAACTAGGATCTAGCACTATCAGCAACGATATGAATCCCCCTATTTGATTGACGGAATTACAGTAGTCAACTTATTCAAAGAGGGTGGAGAGAAATGGTCAATTGAGCTTGGCATATAAAACATATAAAGCAGCCACAACTGCAAAGATTCAGCAACAGTGATATTGTACTTGTGAAATAACCTTCACAAATGCTCTGATGCCAGCATGTTAGTTTAGCATGAGATCCTAACTTACCATATAAATCAAGTTCAGGTGGGGGTGGGCACGGGCCGTCTCCTTTAGATATATGAGCTAGGAATGCTATAATCTTTGCAAAGGTAATTCGAACCTGAAATAGTAGCGAATCAAATTCAAGAACAAGTTCACACATTCTCCATGCCACTCTGAGAAATACCAATCCAAGAGCTATCTCTTGATAGACTGGTATAACATGCCTTCAATCAATAGTAGCACAAGTAGTTCATTTGAGAAAACGTAATAGAATGCATATTAATTTAACAGTACTGGGAACAAATACCAAGATAATATTTAACTAATAGACTGATATAACAGTCACTTTATCTCAGCACTAAAACAACAGAGTGAAGTAATAGACTGATATTACCGTCTCTTCATCACAGCACTAAGATTAGTACAGTGAACTAATAGACTGATATAACAGTCCTTTACCTCAGAGCTAGTGGACTCAAGGAGGTACTCTGAGAACCTCTCTGGATGTGAGAACAGAACATTCTTAGCAAACCACTGTCTGATGTTTTTACTTGTTCTGAAGTGGCTGCTGAGTATTTCATACCAGTCGACAGCTGGGCCCCTGGCAATGACAGGTCACATACTGTAGTACACAGTTTTCTAGAGGAGCTTATAGAAGAATATATACTGTATCACTAGACCACAGTTACACTCAATGATAAGTCACAGTTCTGGAGTAGCATTGGCAGCTTTGCCAACCCCAGAGAGTACAGGAGTAATCTCAAGCTTTACACTGTATATATGACCCCCTAAATTGTTTGATACAAAGCCCAGTCATCGTTGTCCCTTACGCACATGTTTATTATGACATACCTCAGTGTCTTTTTAGTGTGGAATCCTACGCTAAACAGAAACTGGGACGCCATGCGGACACTGATGAATGCTAGCTGTACAAGTTCCTCGGGCTAAAGAATAAAAACTAATGATAAATAACTCACAACTGGACTTGGTGAAGACAGGCCTCACTCACAAGATAAAGATAAATAAATAATACATTTGTACCTTACATAAATAACGCTGCAAGAAAGAGAGAACATTGCATATTTGGTTACTCTAAGACTTGTCAACTGCCAACTTGAGCCCAAGTCTAAGGCATGTTTTGAGAGAAAGATGGGACATCAAAGAGTGAGAGTAGTAAGACAGGTAACTTACCGCATCATTGTAGTTCTGATACTGCTGAACGTACTCGATGACTGCAGCTGCATTGCAGTTGATTAACTTCCTCATGAAGTTGAAGTGCTCCGTACAAAAACGGTTTCGGTTATGCATGAAGTCCAAGTTCTGCTTACGCACAATTCTTTCAATGGCCAGTGGAATCTTGGGCTCTTCTTCCTTATTGGCTGAGGAAGAAAGGGCACACAACGTCGTGATTTCCACATCGAATATCATGAGGCATTAACAATGTATCATGGAGGTATTTTTGTAGACTGTTGACATTGTTTGACAGTATTGTCCAGCTGGTCTTCTATTGGCTACACATACTCTAAACCAGACAATATAGACTGAGGGACTGATGCTTACCTAGACTAAGTTCTCCAACATCTTTAGTAATTTCATCGGTAGGTGAAGATGATTTCTCTCTCTTAGCATCCTCTGCCTCCTTATTGGTGTCTTTATCAGGAATTCTTTCGTATATCAGTATGTATGCATTCCACCACCGTTTCTGTCTTCTGAATGTCATCCTGTTATATATATATAGCCAATCACGGCATGCGTTACAAAAGTGTTTAACATGAACATGAAAGTAATAGCCAGTATATACAGTGTCCTATTCAAACTAAACATGGACACATGGACTAATGAAACCCACGGTATCTCCCGTGTGAACTTGAATTGAAAGAAATGCAAAAACAAAGAAAAACCAGCAACCAATAAAATGTGAGGCATGCTCATTGGTTACTATCTCCCAAACCAACAAGCTCTGTTTCAGCAGTATGAAGCTAAACGTGAAAGATAATAAAACATTGACCTCTTGAGCATGTGATCAAAAACCTCTCCAGCGTACTCCCCACCAAAACATTCTTTCTTTAATTCTTCATCATCGTCCATCTTACATTCCGATACATCTCCATCGTCAAACTTGTACCACCTGGATAAATAATCATTCTTGTAGCATCATCTTTGTAGTATGCTACATGACAGCATTACATCAACACGTCATATTCGAATGAGTATAGAGCCTCACTATTTATTGGGCACAGAATGTGATGACATCATCTTTCAATGGGCATAATTATAATCATAATTTATTAGGCACAGGGTATAATGACATCATTAGCAGCAGAAATTAATCTGGTGACATCACCAGTTATTGAGCACAGAAATCACCAACATCATATACTGTGTAATACAAACACTTACTTTGCCTCGTCTGGTGAGGAGGAAGGAGAATGTTTAATAAATGAGTAGTAATGGCCACCACTGGCCTGTCCACTGTGTACCACTATACCGGTCAGTTTATACTGTGTTGGCTGGTCAGCATATGACTTCTCCTCATCGTCTTCCCAGTGTTCACCTACAAGCACATGCTCTTATATAATGCATACCTATCATAATATAATACTACGTATATTAATATAAATACAGGTATGTATGTATAGTATAATACAGTCATATACATCCATGTAATATAGTGGATATCTAATGCGTACATTGTATGTTCAACTAGAGACAGGGCATATACTGAAACAGTAAACTATTCTGAGATATCTTTACACAATGTTAAAAATCCATTTCCCCAACATGACGTTGGGATGTCATTAAAGTAGAACCACCACTCCTTCACATTGTAAGGAACTCCGGCTATTTAGCGCCTAAACCATGCAGCTTACTCAAAGAGAAAAGTCAACTTGCATGCCCACTGAATAAATGCAGATAATAAGATACACCACAAAATATGACTAACCCTCCATCTTGGCGAGACCATATACTGTGTATGGCTCCATATCTATCTCACGAGGAAACTCAAAGTAGTCATTGAACTTGATTGGACACTCCCTCTCCCAGTCATAGTCAAACCTCTTCAGCTGTATGGCCAGTATCTTGGGCAGTTTCTTCACACACATACGTTTCACAGTGTCCACCTAGCAGGACAAAACATACATCACTCTGGATAAAACATTTCTAAGCTCCTAGAAGCGTTGCCCAGCGTATTGTGGTACAGATTCAATCAGAGCCAACAACAATGGGCTCTGCAGGTGATAAGATCATAAAACTACATAATATGCCCCATTAGTCCAACTCATTAGACTAACCATGTCACTCTGCAGATGTCAACATATCAGCCAATCAAATGCCGGCGTTTAGATTATCCCTATCCAACACGGACATCTCTGTAACCTGAGATTGCTAGTTTGATTTACCCTACATGAAGCATATGCTCGCTTATGTTCATACATACTTAGTTGTTTGTACTCTTGTTATTTAGTTAAATGTTAAGTATGTGTACTGACCTTTTTACCACATCTCTCACAGTAATAGGCATTGGCTCCCTCTAAAAGATCTCCTTTTACAAACTGTTCCAGGGATTCCTTGAGGTGCTCATGATTTCTGATCTCTAAGTTTAGAGTAGTAAATGACTGCTCTTGGGAATACCTAAAGAGGATTATATCTCTGGATGGAATCATGTATCTGCATTATGCATAGGCAAACTAAACTATGTGACAAGAGAGTGATTGGTAAATGAGTTATTATAGATATGTTTACAGTGATAACGTATCGACTTATCGTATCGACTTTATATAGAGGGTGATAGATAGAAGAGACAACCAGCTAAGTAAACGACAAAGTACAGGGCCGGTGCTAGTGGGGCAGTGGTTTGGTAAACAGAGGGAATAACCAGTGTTAGTGGACAGTGGTTCAGTCAATAGGATGAATGATCAAAGAATTGACCAATGAATTGAATGGAAGAGCTATAGAGCCCTTAAAAAATCTAAATGATTGACAATTCACCAAGTTAGAATATTGTGCGAATGGGTTACAGCAATACACTGACTGACCTGTGAGGGCAGTCCTTACAGATCTTCTGGTCAGCGTATGACCCACCCAACACCTGACTACACAGCTGATCTTTCTCCAGGGTCTTCATTGCCTCGTCACACGAGTCGACCAGCTTACCAAAGAATTCTAAAGCATCATGCTGTTCTCTCAGGTTCACCAGCTCCCCTTGTATCCTGAAAGAGGAAAGTTGGTATATGGTTAAGTGTACCGGGACATTTTCTATATGGGTCAAAGTGCATATGAGCAGATGACTAATTGCACAAAACTGAATAAAATTGATAATCATTTTATTTTATTTATTGTTCTGTGGAGTTGCCCTACTCCATATAAACTCATTGTCAGAATGCACATAACTACACACAGCAACAAGTCTAACAGAATCTTACCTAAATTGTTTCCAGAACCCTTTGGGAACATAGAACTGAGGTTTACTTCTGGCGAGGTGAGCGAAGATGACCTGCACCTGTTTGAAGACACCCAAGTGATAAGTCTTCTCGCTGTCATCACCTGATGAGTTGTTGTTAGAAGTCGAGGGATCAGCAGCCTCTACAGCTTGAGACGGACCTTCTATCACCTCGGTAGTGGAGTCGGATGACTGAGTGGGGTACAGCTGGTCGTACTGTAACAAATGATTAAGGTTGTCTCATTAGACCCAGACTGATTAATAGCAACTGCACTGCTTTCTGTGTATAATAGTAATAGTACACTATTCAGGCTATGTTCAAATGCTGAATCTCTAATACTGTATATACCAAATATTCTTTCCAATGTTCAAACCTGGAAATCGGAAGTTATTAATTAGCTAATAAATGTCATATCAATAGATAACACACCACTAAGCCTCATCCCACTTCAAAGAAACCGGTTTCAACCTAATACCAAAATTGAAAATCGAATTCAAAGCAGACGGGCTGCACCAACATGAAGTTTTTAGACCAATTAAGATTCCTTAAGAAGCCTGATATCACTATTACAAGGTGTCAATTAAAATGCACCGTCCATGGAGAGAAATATTAGGTTTGAACTACTAACATTAGGTGGCAGAGACTCTTTGCTCTCCGAGGCTTCCACCACATCGTCAGCTACTCCCTCTATACTGAGGATGCCGTTCCTGATCTCTGGTATCATATACAGCTGCTGGAGAACAGAGTTCATGTAGCATGTCGCACCTCCATTCTTCAGGCCCACAAACCCATGAGCAGGCCTCATGCCAACATGCGGCAGGTACTCCCACTCAGTCAGCACAGAATACTCACCTGTCAACAGGCAAGTGAACAGTTACAGCAGGTGCTCTAAATGAGCATAGTATTAAGTAAACAGAGCTAGAATGAGGAACTATTGTATTCACCATTGCATTACCTAGTCCGCAAAGTTTACAGTCGATCTTGCATTGTGAATATTTCTATTGAATGTGATTGTATAGTAGCTATAACAATTAGTGGAATCAAGCATTTGTTTCTCCCAACTCCTCTGAAGGTGGGAAGTGTCCCCAGAGGAAGAGTGCGAGCACTAATATAAGGAAAGCGTACTAACCGTGATGGAACATCTCGGAAAGAGTGCTAGATACAAGTTCCAAGTTGTCTATGCTGCCTGTACACAAAGCTACCAGGAGGTCGTAGGCAGCATTGATAGTGAAGGTGGTCTGACAAATAGGTACCACGTGACCTTGGGTTATGTCGGTAAGCCGACCTTGGCGTGTATCCAATAGCACCTTACTCGTGGGTAGTATAAAGTCTTCCATCAGTTCCTGGGTGAACAGAGAGATTTTAAAAAAGGCATGTTAACTTATCTTCAATATCTATATAAACTAAATACTTGAAAACAGATGACCGAAACCATAACCAGTAGAATCAGGAGAGAGGGAGATAACTACCTTGATTAGCTTGTATCCTTCAGGGTCTGAACCATATTTACTTTTCTTATCAGCATCGAGAGGAAGTATAAGTTCTCGGGCTATACCAAGATGGCCTTCCAACAGTGCTTCGTTAACTGTGCTTGCCCCTGAGGCTATTGCCAGCTCCTAAATGTGCGGATTAATGATTGGATGAATTAGAATTACAACTACTCATAGCTGGATTAATCATTTAAAATTGGGATTAATAAGTTGAAATGAAATTTAAATTTTAAATGCTAATTAAGTGTATATCATCATAAATTTGTGAGATTGAAACAACAATATTGTCGTAAATATTTTTACAAAAGTGACAAGCATTGACCCAGAGAACAACTAGAACATCTAGTAGAACCACTTAAAACCAAATGAGAAAAGATGTTGAACCCATCAGACAATGATAAAACAACATGGGTGGGCTAAACTAACCAATCAAAGTACACCTACCCTAGTCTTCTTCAGCCAGTCTATCTCGTTGTCCAGTCTAGCCTCTCCATTGGGCAGTGGTTGATCAACCTGTGACCAGTTAAGGAGGTGACAGAGTAGCATGAAATACTCGGAGGATTGTGTAGCGTAAAGCGGTACCTTGTCCTGTAGCGAAACAAAAACAGTGCTGTCATACTCATCATATGATAAGAGTACATACAAGTATATATTACAAGCACATGTATATGTATGTGTAAACACATAAAAGTGCATGTACATATATATGCTACTCATTCTACAAGTATTTACTACATTTTATTATATTATAACACATTATAGTATATTGTATGGTATTATAATATTATATTATTATATCATAATAATATATGGTATTTTAACTCACCATTTCAATGAAAAATAGAAGAGTAATGAAGAAGTTAGACTTTACCCTCATGGCTATCAGCTGGAATTGTTCTCTAGCTGTACACCTCACCATTCTACATAGATACAATCACATGCACTACCAACATACCATATACTACAGTCATATCAACTTAGTACGATGGCTGAGAAACAAGCAATACATAGCAATAACGAGCATATGCACTCACCTGTTCTTGCATATCAGCAGTGTATCTACTATAAACTCCTGCCAAGTCTTGTCCTTGTGAAGAGTAGACAGGCTCTCTGGGTGGAGTATAAGGCACAGGGTGAGTACATGTAAACCAACACATGCCAACTGTACGTCTGCAGAGTCATCATCCTCTTCGCTATCCTTACTCATCTTAAACATGAAATTGAAATCATAGAAATCAATGCCGACTCGAACTACAGCATGGCAGCTACGAGTTATGGTGGTAAAACAAGCTGCTCATAAAAATAGTTCAAGATTGTCCGGGAACTCAATTTTTGGACAAAACCCAGACTTTAGATCAATCCCATGTTGATGGGACTAGAAACGGAGCTTCAATCAATCAGACGCTAAATCATTGAAAAGTCCATCCACTGTTTGGTTTGGGGGGTTCCCACTGTAGAAAACAGCGCCTCCCATACAATACAGTTACAGTTACATGGACATCAGACGTTAGTGATATAAGCACCTACCCTCCCTACTGCCTTGTGCATCTGTTCTGTTGATGATCCAAGTAGATCTACAGAGGAGCTGCAGGCAGACCATGCTATCTTCTGAATGGCTTTAATAGTCAGCTCAGTGGGTAGATGTTCGACAGCCTGAAGAGATAAGTGGAAGGGTGACAATGTGTCAAATGGTGCTGAATAAGCAGAACATATACCATAATCAACTAAACAGTCGGTCATAAATTGTGAACTATCAAAATGGTATGGTACAATCTCTACCTTTATAGACCTACTAAAAGTACACATGTATATAAATAACCAATTTTATATGTAAATGAGCAAGTATCAAATAGGCCTACGCACCCTAGCAACATTACTAGCAATGTATGATCATATTCTATCACAAGACTTGATTGTAAGACACACCCTCATCTTTTTCTAAACAGATGTCTTGTACCTCGACAAGTAGCCAATCACTTACTTTGCACTCTCAACAGTGTTAAGCTCTACACATACCTTAGACTTGAGTCGTTTACTCAGCTGAGTGGAGCACTTCTGTTTGAGCACAGGGTCAGCCATAGTAGACGGAAGTCTCAACAACATATCCTGAAGGTCAAGGGCGTGCCGATGCTCCTCGGCAGTCACCTGCTGGCGCTGGTTTAGTTTATCAGCCACACATAGAACTGTAGGTATACCAAAGGTCAGTAATGAGGTCACTGTTTCTTGCAAATAAAACTGGATAGAATACTATTTATTTACGGGTAATTGACTGTCTCGGATTAACATGACTTTTTTACAAAATTGGAATAACTCTAACTGGGAAGACATAATCAAACAGTTATGTTAATTTCTTGTGATGATTAAACAGGCGAGAAACACACCTCCTGCGTGGGCTGCTGTGAGTAGTAACACCTTGGCTATCTTCAGTGTCAACAGCAGTGCATCTCTAAAAACCATAACAATGCCGGATATAATTATGTACAAAACATGCTCGTTCAACATTCCAGCAGATGAGAAGAAAACTCCAAATTCTATTATAAGAAAAGCTGCGTTCAGTCAGTGTGGAGTCTTTGCTTGTATTGTATGCAGAGACCACAGTTCTTCTACAGACCGTCAAATGTCTACAGGTCTGAAAAATTGTCCCATTCCATTGCAAATCAGACCCAATGTTAGAGTAGAACAAAGAATACATTCATCTCACACATCACTGACACTATTGTACCTTTTGGATAGAGTGTCAGCACCAAACATAAAGTCATTCTGTGTAAGGGCTTTGAGGACCAAAGACACTCCACCAGACTCTATAAAGGTCTTTGTAAACTCCAACGTTTCTTCTGCATGGCTTGGCTGGGAGGGCATAAGCAACGAGTAGATAACCTGTAACAAATCATATGATTGGTTGCTGTTAGCAAGCTCTCAGCTAAGAGGACAGATTGTGGAGGATGTATAATGTAATCGGTAATCTACGTTTTAATGCATGCATTAGCTGACTGACCTCTTCACAAAAGATTGAATTAATCTCTGGGAATGGTTCCGGCTATGAGATGGAAGTCATTGTGATAGCATCTATTTTACAAAGGATCACAAATATGAAGTTTGATACAGTTTGTAATTCTACAAGATTCGAGAGGGAGAACTACAGGTAGGTCTACCAGCTTGGGAGAGAGTACAAGACATCTGGGAGAGAAATAGTGTACAAACCTCCAGCATGTAGACTGCTGCGGAGGGAGATATGTCTCCGCCAGAAGCTGAGCTAAATAGTTTAGATTCGAGTCTATCTCCAGTATAAGGTGCATTGTTGTTGGCATGCAGAGCCCTGTTGTGGCAGACCTCTTTAACATATGATATGCTATGCTGATGGGGTGGAGACAACTCCAGCAGGCTTCTAGTTGATTGCTACAGTATGAAATGTTTATATAAACTGTGTAGTAGGGGTCAAGGTCCTGCTTACGAGTAATATCCAGTAAAAATTTGTCACGTTACCAATTTCTTACTTTTGTAGATGTCTTTCCAAGACATCAAATATATGTAATATACATTGTTGACGCACATTTAAACCAATTAAACTGTAAAGCAAGTAGAGAGAGAGAGAGTAACTCCATATATACCAGTATAGTATGAACATGCAGGTACATATCTAAGCACTTACTATTAAATTCTTGAGCGGAGGGGAGACCTCATTGGAGAAATCACAGACTGAATGTAGAAAGGGAATATACTTGGCATTCCTAGCAAGTATCTGAAAGTGTAAATACATGAGTGACAAGGAGATAATAACGATTGTATTAACATGTATGTAAGGTTGTGCATTTATTAGGAAACAAATAAACTAAAGATACAATGATTATCGAAAAGAGCACGACACATGATATATAAAACCATCAAGTGTAACTTCGCCATGAAATATACCACTATTACCAATAGTTAAACGTACCACACCGGGAAGGCAGCCTTCTGCGTCAGGGTTGGGCCCATCGTTCTGTTCTATAAGAGGGGAGGCGCTAGGAGAGCTCTCACTACTGCTCTCTGACGCTGAGGCTGCGTTACTGTTAGAGGCACTGATCTTAGCTGTCAGTATCTGCAATGAATTGCACATAGTAAGCAACAAAATCATCTATAATAGGTAACAAAATATAAATAGTAGGCAGTAAACCATACATTATACTACAGTATACTATTCTATACTGCGCTATGCTACACTACACTAAATACTATACTAAGCACTATACTACACAGATTCTCACCGTTTTATCTTTTATAGGAAGCTGAGATATTAGTCTCCTGTCTCCTTGAGGTTCCAGTAGCTCGTTATTGAGGTAGAGCTCTACCCTGTACGTACTCATCAGCTTGTTTCTGGTACAAACAGACAGACATATACAGTACTATGTACCCAATACTACCTCAACTCTTCTTTTATTAAGATGTACATGTAAGTATTAACATGTGTAGCAATAAATCCCCATGATTAATACTGGGGGATCGACAGAAGTGCAATTTCTATTCACATCCGATATATAACCTTTCTTTGCTGTGAAGATACAGGAATGACCTATAAACATACTATGGTGCTGTCATTTGACTAGCACATTAGCAGACAGACAATATCCTATGCTTACTTTGCCAGGAACTGTCTTTTCACTCCTGCCAATGTATCATTAGTATGTGACCAGATTTCCACATCTTCTGGTCTCCCTCCCTGAGAACTCGGCATCCTGATGAAAATTGTGATATGCTTGCCTCTAGACGCCCTGCAAGAAGACATCATTGTATCTCTTCATGTCTAGCAATGTACCATGTAGCTACTTCTATTTAGATGTTTGGAGAACCAATCAGAACAAAGTATACTAGTGGGTAAGTGATATCGAGAGGTACATGTATTATTAAATCAGACTATGTTACTCACAGCGCAATCAGGGCCGGGGACAAATATGGTGGACGGAAAGATACCCGGTTTCTCCAATTACGCCCAGTTTGGCGATTCTGAGTTCCCGCAATTCACTTTCCCGCCATCATTCGACAAAGTTTCAAATAGCCGTTATAATAGCGCAGAGTTATCAGAACCTTATGTAATAGTTTATTTAGAGCCGCAGTAATAAAGCATCGCTGATTGGTTTGAGGTACTCCCAATAGGAATATAATAGTGCCTTACAATGTAAGGTAGCATAACTCCTTGTCTAATCTGGACTGCATTTGTAGGCCAGTGAGAGATGGTGTTTGTTTCCCCTCCACCATCTTTGCCGAGCTTTACGTACTAGTCTCGCCAATCATAAATGAGTGTACCACCAGTGCAACCAATGAGAGTGAAGGGTTCTACCTACCTAGCCAATGAGAGAAGAGATCTCTCCTCAGCGTACGTTTCATCACACTCACTGATATACTCATAGAGCACAGTAAGTAGTTTAATCATCCTGTTAGCCTCTGTTTCTCTCTCCTCTACCAGCCCCTTGGTCAGACACTTGAGGTTGGAGTACCTGGCTCTCAGTCTATCGAAACACTCGGAGATGAACTCTGTGTGTATGGTCTCCTGCACAATATAATGTGTTGGGTGAAGAGTTCATACAGACGATCACTATTACATAGCAGGTAGAATTCTTATCACATGAGATACAACGGCCAATATGCTAACAATGAAGCAATTGAATGAATTGTACGATAATATTAGAGCCACAGAGCATTATCATTTCAGTCAAAGTGTGAGGGGATAACTCTGAATGAGTATCACCCCAGGGACCTGTTATACAAGTAGATTATACTTGTACATTAGTAACAATAAACACACAGCCATAGGTTTACATTAGTCCTTATTATATACTCAGTGTTGAGAATCCTACCTGCTGGGACTGGAGGTTAGGGCCAAGGTTGGCGTGCAACTCCTTCATGATTGCTATAGCCTTACTGGACACGACGTCTGTACTCTGTAGTATAACAGTCCAGAGGTAGTCCATTCCTACCAGGTTCAGGTCATTCATAACCAAACCATGCTTCCTTTCCAGAAGTTTGCTGTTCTCTTTTGTGTTCACGTTACGGAAAAATCTCTCGAAACACCTTCAATATGCAGTATATATAATAACTCTGATATTTCACTAGGCCATGGTAGGATAACTCCACATGGTGGAAGCTGTGTACCCAGCTACTGCAGTTACTTGGCTGGATGCACCAAACTGGAATCCTGTGGCGATCATTGAGTAGGCCAAATATTTTAAGCATTACTCAATCAAGCTTCTCACAATTTTATTCATCGTAAAACATTCCATTCGAAACATTTTTGACAATTTACATACACTCAACGTTTTACACACACAGTAGCCTATGCTTGACCCATTTGTTTTATCACCTTTCTACCTACATTTTACATGACCTCTTCGAGGCCGATATCCGTATGTACAAGAGAAAATGGTTAGAATAGCACAATGATGTATCAGTGATAATATATAGTTTCTTTATTTTACTACTTATATCAGAGCATTAATAGTTGGCTGGGGTATGGCACTGTACCAGCATGTTTGCGGTTAGTTATATATGCAAATAATGCTATACAGTTTACAAGTAAACACACTGCCTGTCCAACTACATATACATGTAAGTGTAAATTAAATATATAAATGCATACTGTGTGGCTTATATATACAACACAGCACATTGTTACAGTGGCTAGTACTATTTATATTCTATTCCCATAACAACAGTGTAGACTAGTAAGTAACATAAATTAAGCCTTGCCTACTTATTCAAAAGTATTATATGTATAATGTGGGTGTCTCTTACCCCATCCCACTCTCTGTCAATAGACTGGGGTCCAACCTTAGTATCTGCTTCTCAAAGAAATCTCTGGATATATCAGGGTCTAAGTCTGGTTCTTCTCCCATCAACTAATCGCATGAATAAGACAACATTAGAAATCTTGTGCATATAGGCCTAATACTGTGATGTCTATGTGATATAGTAACAGGTGAGTCATACATAAAATTTCCATAGTAGTTACACGTTGATTATTATGAATTTAACCTGCAGCCCTTTGCTTTGACTGCATTCCAAACTCGGCCCACACGCCAAAGAAGCTAGGCACCCTGCCCTATAACAGTACTCATTAGAAGTCTATAACAGAGTGGTATACAGATGCAACATTGTATGTCTCACCTTAGTAAACCATTTAAAGCATGACTCCCTGTCAGTAGGATAGACTGCGTTCAGGGCTAAACAGTTCCAGATCTGTATAGCTTGTGGGGAGCATAGCCAAAGGTGCCCTTCTTTCAGTACAAATCTGAGGAACCTGAGTCTATCTGAGACTTGCTGTATATGATTGTACCTTCCATCTGGTAGGTAGTCCTCTGGCAGTACGTCAGGGTTCTCTGTATATTAATATCAAATTATTATAATGATACACATGATATCACTACATAATTGCTATGTACACAGATAGCATGATCGAATATACAGATACTGTGTAACATTACATATCATATTGTACACATATACATATTGTATTTTACTTGTACATCATGATGTACTTTTGAGCAAGGAATTTATTGCTCAAAAATACATCATTACATAAAAAAATTGCCAAACCCCCCAAAATATTACATAATATATACATGTACACTTGTATGATTGTATAATTCATAACATTAATTACATGTATAAGATTTATACTATCCATGTATAATACTTAGATGTATTATATATAAAACGTATATGCACATTACAATAAAGGGTATTAGAGCAATGTATATTATATACAGTTAGTAACGAGAGGAGCACTGATGGGGTTTCATATGTAGAAATATTCACTGTTGTTTAAATAGGTAGATAATTATATAATTATACCGATATAATAATTATACTATGTATTGATTACCAGGGCTATTATAAAAGTATCCACTTGTATCCAATGTTATTTTCAAACTAGTATTGATCAATTTGTGGAATCCGATGTGTTCTCTGAATACATAGTTCATGTAGGGCCTACGTGAGTTATTTCTAATAAATTAGAATATTTATTTATGTAATCAGTGTAATTATAGTAACCGGCTTCAAGTCATCCCACTCCTATTATCTATTGTATTGACTACCGCTGATAATTTGATTGATTTTATTCAATATTGCTGAATACCCAGTGGTATTTTTCAGTACACAGTTTGATTTCAATATGTGCTCCAACAGTATAACTCTAACTACGACACTATCCTGATGCGTAATCAAACAAACGTGCACATAATACGATAATACACGACCTTATCTAGATATATGCAGGTAAGCAATGAGATGTGGTCGCGCTAACTCACCCTTGTGGTAGGCGGCTGCTGACTTCATGTAAATCACAAGGTTCACTGACACTGTCATCACTATCTTATACTTGTTTTGTAGCTCGGATATCACATGGTTCCTGAACCAGAGGTGACTGGCCCTGCTAGTGGACGGCTGACCATATGAAGCTGGTACCTCATTAAACAGTTTACAGATCTCCATAATCTGTTTGAGAGACGGCAGCACCCACAACTCGTTTGTCTACAGTAACATAAGGACACATACATAATACGTATATGCATTACTGTGTCAACTAACTAATATAAGAACTACATGTACATGTACCACACTATTTCATATTAAAACACTTTATGTAGACAGCGGTTCTAGCATCACCTATTGCATGGAACTTCAATCTTTATTGACATCTAAACCCATTACTAAAAATGGGTGTCATATTACATAGCAAAAGCACATCAACACTAATAGTATGGATATATAAATATAGTACGCACCTTGAGCTCCTCCACAAATTTATAAGTCCAATCCAGCTTCAGCTTGTCCCTGTCCTGTGAACAGCTGTAGTCGAGAATCTTGACGAGAGCGGATAGAGCTTGGTCCATCGTGTCCGTTGGACAATCGTCGTCCCTGGCCAGTGTCCAGAGGAGGGAGAGAACTTTCTGAGCCATTACACCTTCCTTGTCGTCCTCCGCCAGCCTCCTTATCAACTCGAGCAGCTTCTCTCGCTGCTTCTTGTTGGCATGATGCCAACTGTCTTGGAAACATTTGAACAGATGGTCAAGCTGTTCAGGTGTGAAGTCCCACGCGAGCTTAGCCAGCAGCTCGTGTATATTCTAAAATTATATATAACAGCAAAGGGCATTGCATAGATGTTCCAAGTAGTAGGCGAACAAGACATTTACATCAAAAAATAATGTAGGAATTTTAATAACTCGAAATTGATATTCACATAACATATCAGAAGACACAAGGCTGTCCTAAGCATTGTACTACATTGAAGTGACTGGTACTTCACTATATGGGGGACAGAGAGACAAAATAGAATTTGATTATTATTGTCACATTTACTGCCAACATTGACATTGGTTGGTTCACATAAGGTCATAGGTCCAGGATAGAGAGGGAAGGTAAACAAAGAAAACAGCATTACTTGAAATAGAGGTACTGTACAGTCAATAAGATATCACATACATTACATTACAACGTATTACTTACTTTGACAATAGCGTCGTGTTTACCATGCTGGGCCTGCCAGATTGTGTCAAGGTCGTCAGAGGTCAATGCCTTCTCTTTAATCATAAACCTGAGTATCTTCTCCAGTTTCTCCACATACTGGGGCTGGTGGAGAGAGTCCCTCAATACTATGTCTAGTACATTGTTCTCCGCAATCCAAGACTACATAACAAGCCATAATACTGATATACCATTAAATAGTGGCATGAAAGTATAATACCAATATGTTTATGTGTCTTTGTTGGCAAAAAGTAATTCCTAGCCTGGATTCCTCCTAAAACAGCTTCTTCAGCATAACATAGAAAGTGACAAAGTTCATGCCATACTTACAGCGATAAAACAATTTATTACATAACCTCCATTATTCAAGCGGAAATCATCTAAAGGACACGAACTAAACTTACGGCCATCTTGTCAGCTGTTAGCCATTCTTCCTCATCTAGAGCCGTCTGACTGTGTCGGTAGTAGTACGAAACGCTCATAATCACCTGGAAAGTGGGGAACCAAGGCTATATCAATAAAATATATAGAGCTGAGGCTAATGAGGTGGGATGCTGCCCAGAAACACGGCTAATGCCAAAGAGGAAATCATGCAAAGATTAGTAAAAACTAAGATACCATTACTATGCTTATATCCATCATTAACTGGAGTCATGGTTACCGGTTGCCATAGTAACTGTGAGCTAACATGTAGTTATACAATACCAACCTTGTTAACCTCGTTGAGAGCATTCATCTTGCCGTTAAAAGAGGAAACTTTGAGCAGACGTAGTATCATGGCTAGACGGAATATCTCCAGCTCTTTGATCTTCTCTTCATGCCCAGGTACTTGTGCGACTACAAGTGTATATGTATGCATATAATCGTTCACTATACATATAATAGCCTACACATTTGACACGTCCGATATACTTAACTGTAAACCGCACATATCTATACAATAGCCGACCAGCATAGCACATACAATGTGTAGATACAACATTGTCTCTATTTGCATTTTCATTATATGTAAACATTTATACATTTAGGCAAGTGCTAGGGAAAGTACAGCATGCATTCTGCCGGAGACAGTCAAACAAATTTAGTCAGGAGACGAGGGAATAAGATGTCCCACTCGGAAAGAGTAATGTGTAGAGGGCATGATACTCATTACTTGACTAGAGGGAAAGGAATCTACCCTCAGTAAAATATGACTTTTCCCTTAAGTATGTACACAGCTTATACATTGCTATATATTATAGGGGTGGCTCTCCTGGCGTATATGTAAGGGAATAGTGATAGTGAACTATTAGACCATAGGATATGCTGGATCAGTTTACACAAACTGAATAATATACAACTATGTAGGATAGTGTTGTTCCGTTACACTTACATCTATGTAGGATAGCATTGTTGCGTTACACTTATATCTATGTAGGATAACATTGCCTTGTTACACTTACCTAGAGACTTTAAACTCTTCATGATAGCCGACAGAGCATCGTTCTTAGCTTCAGTTTTACTTTCCTTCTTCATCTCCTCATCGGACAGTTTCTTGAGACATTCGGTTACAATATCCTACAGAACACAGGCTATATTATATACAGTGTATATAAGCTTCAATATCCTACCCGAACACAGGCTATATTTGATATAAGTGGCAATAAATAATACCTTTCATAATTCAGGCTATATGTATATTATGTTCAGTACAATGTATATAGAGGAGGTATATCAGTAAACACATATACATGTACATGCATCTGCATTATGTAAAGTATGTATATCTGTATATCACCAGAAGTCCACTGCATACAAATGTGTCCAATATGAAAGAGTATGTTATACGATTAGCTACATAATTGTGCATAATACCAGCAGTATTATCAACCGCTATAAAAATTGAAATGTACAAGTAAATGTATGTAAGTAGGCGTTATGTATGTATAGGTGAACTGTATAGATTGATACATGTAAGTACATGTATATGATGTAATACTCACCACCAGGGGGAGGAAGTAGGTAGTAATAGTGTTTACAGTGAGCACCTCATGGCACTGACCAAATGGTCTGATCAGTGCTGAGATTAGAGGGAAGGTAAGGGGACGTCCCTCACCAGGACCTACAGTAAACCTGTCTCTCAGTATAGTAAATCCTCCTTTCTTACCAAACCTGTTGAGCAGGTCTATCAACCAGCCCTGTATAGAAAGCAAAGACACAACGTGATTGGACGATACTGAGTTTGAAGAGGAGAAAACTCCTATCACATGCCTTTCATCAGTCTATTGATATTAGAAAAAGTTCGATTGATACTCACCCTGGATGGTATTCTGGTGTCTGAAGGTCTGGCGTAGATGTCGCTCTCCTCTAGGTTCAGAAGGTCTGGAGGTTTGTTAGAATTGTATAGCTGGAATCTATTAACATATAAATGAACCTTGTGGTTATACTAACAACACAATGGTTAGTTCTAGTATTTAGTCTACTGTAATAAATAATACATATTATTCTGAAATCTACTATCAACTAATTTAATACATTCAATAAATACTTGTATACCAAATAGCAACATGGCTGATGCACAAAATCCAACCAGCACAACACAATAATAAATCTCGGTGTTAACTGCCGTATTTAGTACTTAGTAGTTATGCTGGCATGACCGGAGGCTAGTCTGCACATAACATCCTTAGATTTGTAAGGTTTAAAACTAAGTTCTCTTAACCCAATTAACAGAGTCTGTAAGAGGACTAAAGCCAAACGGCTTCCCGTTTCTCCTCTCTCCAAATGATCGTACGACTTTGATACCAAACATACAATAGAGTTCACAATAGGAATACAGACTTAGACAAGCAGATTTGTCACGGGGTTAATATGGTGACTACCAATGTACCATTTTCAAGAACATTGATACAGAACATCTAAAGCGTAACGTTACAAGTCAGTAGCGGAGATTAAACAGAGGCATGTACTCACTTAGACGTTGGGTTGAGTGCCATAGACAACAGATCTAACAACACCAGATTATCTTCATCCAACTTATTTACAATGAGGTCTATGAGCAATCTACAGTTCTCCATGATGCATCTCTGTAACAAGGAATATCATTGGTTAGATCTCTGTAACAAGGAATATCATTGGCTACATCCCTGTAACAGGCATACTCTAATCCCCTATCTAATGTATGTAAAGTCCAGTAATTCATGCCATATGAAAACACATTCTACCACAATGATGAGTATTTATCAGCATAGTAAGAGTATGTGTTTGCTTACATAATAAACAAGCCAACAAATATTATACAATCACCCATCATTGATTATATATGTAGATGCACACTGGATTGGTAAACCACAATGCATAGTGGACAGAAAGATAGAGCATACAGTGCTATGACATAAATGCTGGACATGGTTCAACAACCATAGTGTTGCCTCCCGTGTAACAATCCATGTTGAGAGAACAGCTCCATTATGTATTTGTATACAGGTAGTCATAGGAACATGGTCAGGCGCATATACATGAAGAACAGATACATCTTCCATACAAGACCTTTACCGTAACCATGAACACATGACTTTTAATATACAGTGCAGGATACCATAGCCCAGTAACCATTTAACGCCAGCAAAACAGTCCAATACCTGGACTATGCATGCACGCATTACAATATAATATTTAATAAGCTACCTGTATATCGTATTTCCAACCATTCACAGCATCATCTGTGAGGATCTTGGTAAACGATAGAGTGAGGCCATCTCTGTAGAATGTCTGACATGGCTGACACTGGTTATCCAGACCTGTAAAAATAGCAAAAGCTAGGAGCTAAGGCTATGACACACACAATATAGCCTGAAGCTACAGCATTATACTACATAGGTCCCATTATTGTGTTTGAGGTTTGAGTGTGAAGTGCCACGGCAAAATAGACAAGTTTACAATTGGTGCAAAAAATTCTGACTAAGGGCATTCCTTATTTTTAATCATGAACAGGAGATATGTTTTGGAATCAATAAGACCCATTGTATTGTACATTACATATTCAATCATGCAGACCTATATTCAGTACAAAACAATGTTCAATAGAAAACCATATTATCTTCACTGGAATGTTTACAACGTAATAAACATCTATATGAACTTGGTGAGAAAATGGAAAATCCAGTTTATATCACCTTCCATTCAGTTATAATGTAGTTTCCTTTCTATTAGGAGTTGAGGTGCATATAACAGTCAACTAAGATGAGGAAGTACTGAATGTCAGTCATGACCAGTCAATGAATGGGTAGTTACTAGTAGGCTAAATTGAAGGTGAAATATTGAAACATGGCTTCATCCACTTACTCCACAGTAAACTAAAGATAACAAGAAAATGTATATAATAAAAATGTGTATACAGACCTTTATCACTGAGTCTGATGGCTGCAATGAGTAGGCCCTCCAGTTCACCGTCAGGTAACACAGGCACAACCCACCTAGGCTTGTTTATCATATCATCTAATTTAGCCAGCTTCTCCATGGGAAATATTGGAACCCCTTCAGCATCGTACTGAATCTCTGTTTCATCATGCTGAAACATGGAGCGAAGTTTTAATGTGTGTAGACCTCCTACACCCAAGTATTGCAAGCAAATTACCAATCATAGCCTGACAAGAAAATTGGTCTGCATGCATGCACGCATAGCGGTGGATCGACCACTAGGACAACAGACAGAGGAAGGGCACGCACCTGAATAGGGCTGTTGCCCCTGAGAGGAGACTCATTTACTGCATGGTGTACGTTCTCCGCACTGGTGCCCCCATCAGCATCACTGAAAACGAGACTAGGTGGGTTAGCAGGTGCAGTCACATTGGCAGTATCTGTGGAAGTGGGAGGTAGGTTTCCCGAGGACGGTTTGGTGGTAGAGGAGGCGGGGACAACGCTACGAGTCATCGTCTAGAGCATGTTTATCGACTAGATAGAGTAGTTGAACCTGCAACATTACATGTTAAATAATTAAGTTACGGACAGTCTTTAATTCATTGAATGTATGCTTTCTGTAAAGCTGGATTTACAGCTAGCATGGTCTAATTAACAACACACACATTTTAAAAAGTTCCAATTCCCCTTATGAGATACAGCACTGGGGCCATATTGGGCTTAAAGAAATACAAGTGAGTGATTCCGGTGGATTCCTATTTCCCTTGCTCTAAAGCAAATTCGCTATTATCCCAGATACCAATGTTGCTTATTCCATGTGTTTTACAATCAGCCATGATCATGGTCATATTGTTTTTGCCAGTCGCCTCTCAGGTGAGGTCAGCAACGATTGCCATTATAAAACAATTTACTTATAAGGACACGGGTTGTCACAATTTAGAGCCCACACAATGCAGCCTTTTGGCATACAAAGTCCATTGCAGCTAGCTGGGAGTAAATAATAACTAGTCAAGTATAATTTCTACTAAAATAACACTTATTCTCCTTCTGGTATCTACTACCTTTCACATTGCAGATACCGTGCATTACGGGTATTATGTGGAAATGAGTTTATCCAACCCGTGTAGCGTAGGCTAGGGTTGCGTCAGTGATAGCCTAGGCCCTATTATATCAATAGGTGATGCATTTAAGTATAATGGTGGAGTAATGGAAGACTCAACTTCATGGAAAGTGCATCTAGTATTTAATTTGAATAAACATGATTATCTCTAGTCTTATTGGTGATGGTGGTGTGGCTCTTCATCCCATGTAAATTTTATTTGTTGCAATAGATTGATTAGTCATCCAATCGTAAGAGCTAAATAAAAAATTACCAGCACAGCTGACAAGACAGCACAAGTTGCACAGCTGAGAGAATTACATGAGCATGAATAACCCCATGTAATCGAATGGTAAGTATGTCTACTGTTACTGTAAAAGTAAATACAACAATTACTAAATTACATTGACCACAAAACATTGAATTACATCGAAAATCATTATTAAATTTTCAGTCTTAAGAATACTATTAATTTATTAACTTTTATTTTAATGACGAGACAAGACAATCTAAATCTTTGCATTAGATTATTCAATTTATTGATTATGATTTTAATATTAATAATATTATAATGACAATTCACATATTTCACTGCGGTTTACAAATAGATAAATAACAACATAACTAGTACTACGATAATATTTATACAATAAAATATTGAATTTAATCATCCTTCAACTTTTAATAATATATTTAATTATTATTATTTTTAATTTTTTATGCGAATATTTGAATTTTATTTTTATTTTCTACACAACAATACAATTGCATGACACTAACAAGAGACCAAGCTATCCTGCCTATCCTATGCACTGGTAATTTTGCATAGCATCTAGATTTGCGCCAGCGATAACACTGTGATCTTTCTTCACACAAACTCCATTGAATTATTGATTACAGAGATTTTGCCATTAAATTTTCCACAAAATAACTGTTGTAATCTTCCTAAAATGAAAATTCTCTGCGGGCGGCGTAATATCTCTATAAAGCACAATCTGAAGTGAGCAGACAACTTCTTAAAATCGAATCCAAATCTTTCTTCATTCGCAGCCATGTCCTGTCGTGGGTGAATTGTCTGTTGCCACAAATAAGATAGCGTTTGCGACTGCTTAGCCAACGTTCTACTTTTACACACAGTTTATATGCCATAGGGTGTACTGTCGGAGCACTTCGCATACGTCCGAGGGTAACGACTGATTGTTGCTGCTAAAAGACTGGGGCTAGCTTCTGCAGCAATGGCTGGGAAAATGTTGTCATTCAATTCCTGGAGATATAAATTACATCATTGCAGATTATGTGCAAACCTAAGTTCTTCTTGTGTAAGTATCTCTTTGCTCAATGTGTAATTAAACTCTAAAACTGGGACAGTAGATCTATTTTATAATCAGTGTGGCAGAAAAGTGAATTATTATTATTTATATTTAATTATTATTTTAATAATATAATCTAATGATTATGATAATCCATAATATTACATATAATTATAGTAAATCGATAATCATAATATAAGGTATATATAATATAGGCCTACTTTACTATTACTATATTTATTAGGCCTATGTAGCTATGTATATAGTAATATACTTTATATGGCAAATACCTTCAAATATAATATAATAAAATTAATATAAAATATAGTAGCCTATAGCCCTAAGTATAGTTATAGTATAGTATAATAATAATATAAATATTTATTATAGTATATATTTTTCCTGTTTCAGTTGCGTTCTCTCCACACCTCTCAAATATCTAGTTCTAAAACCAATGAATCAGTAGCTGCTCGATATTGGAATGACAAGTATGATCCATCAGAATCGGTAAGTCGAGCTCCGGAGGTTGCATGGATGGGGTTCAAACTCAGATCATGATTTGTTGCACTTATACACTATCCCTCTAGCATGTTTTTGCTCATTGATCTTTGGTTGATCCTTACCGCCTCTGGTTTAAACTATTCAGCTGTCTATTAGTTTGCAAAAACTCAATCAAATTTTTGCAATATTCTCACGTAGATCTACTGATTTAATGTAGCATAGCGTTATTACGTCTATAAATGCTGAAGCATACCTTATGCAATATTGTTTTATTTGCCAGAAATTTAGCAAGGTTCTCATAGCTAACAGAGGAGAAATAGCATGTCGTGTAATAGACACTTGTAGACGTCTCGGCATCAAGTCTGTAGCTGTTCACAGTGAAGTTGACTCGTTCGCTGTAAGTAATTCCCATAACATATAATTAGTAAAGACACTTTGATCCATTTTTATTTTCCAATGCTTAACTTTAGATCAAACTATTTTGCAGACATTTTATGCAATTTGATTGGCGTCTCAATCGAAACAAGTAAAATTTATTGCTGCTGTTTAGTCAGCCATGTATATTATGTTTAGCCCCATGTCCGACTAGCAGATGAGGCTGTGTGTATCGGACCCGCTCCTTCCAGTGAAAGTTACTTGGTTATGGAAAATATAGTTGAAGCTGCAAAGAAAACTGGAGCTGACGCTGTAAGTAACCCTGACTTTGATTGTTTCAAGTAGCCCTGTAATCAATTTATTATCGGGTATTAAAAGCGGTTCGTGAACAATGTGCTACCATAATGATTTATTCCTCTCGATCTTACTGTGCTGTGACCTCAATATTAACAGAATGGCAATTTATCCGTAAAACAATGGCATGACCCTTACTTAGTAGTAGTGCTCCTTATTGGATGTCTAGGACTGCCTTTAATATTAAAGTTTCTATATCGGTATTTACTATTTATAGGTACATCCTGGATATGGGTTCCTCTCGGAGAATATGGATTTCGCTGCTAAACTGGTAGGTGGTTCTGTGCATTCTACAGCTCATACTCTGCCCTCATCTCTTTACGTTATAGTCATGTCATTAGCGCATAATTTCTACCTAATATCGGGTTGTATAAGAAAATGTTATAATATTGTGACTGCAACTGTATCCTATATATAGTGGAATTATATATAATATTTAACCATTTTGTGCCAGTCTGCATGCTGGAAGAGGATTTGTTTTTGACGTATATAATTTTTATAGACTGAAAACAACATTGTGTTTGTGGGACCAAACAGTCAGGCTATCCACATGTTAGGAGACAAGATTGAGAGTAAGCGCATAGCTAGCAATGCCAAGGTCACCATCGTACCTGGATATGATGGTGAGGTACCCACCGATGATGATGCTGTGAGAATCGCCAATGAAATCGGTAGGTTTACCTTATTTAGATATAATAGTGGGTTACAAGTCAGGTGTTATATCCTGCCAGGGTTGCTGATGGTGTTCTGAAGGACTGCCTCCACGTTTCATGTTGTCACTCATAAGAATTGCCGTCTGACGTCAATATGGGGAGGAAGGTTTAGTTACAGATAGGCATGCATTGTGCGGTGTTCACTACTGACTAGCATTGGCGTACATGTCTTCCTGATATAGCACACATGCACATACTCTTTTATTGATAACTCTACGAATTGGATTCCATTAGTTTAATTATTGCAAGTAGTTTTTCGATAAAGTGTCTCGGCACCCCATACCCGAACATATGAGCCCACTCCATGTCCATGCTGTCAATCTTGGTCCTGAAGCTTATGGTGCATTAGCTGTAGAATAGCTTGAGGTCAGATGTATGATCTCGGATTCCACCGAGTCTGGATTTCCACTCTCTTTCTATTCACTAGCTGCCATTGCTGTTGACATCTAAAATCTTATGTTAGTATAAGTTCAGGCAGTATGATGTATGTATGTATGAATAGTTAGACCCATTCTCACAGTGGTGTTGGGCTTGTAGGTTACCCTGTGATGATCAAAGCTTCTGCTGGAGGTGGTGGCAAGGGTATGAGGATAGCCTGGAATGACGCAGAAACTCGGCACGGTTTTAGACTCAGTAAAAATGAAGCCAAGTCCAGTTTTGGCGATGACAGAATGCTGATTGAGAAATACATTGATAACCCCAGACACATAGAATTCCAGGTAACATCATGTATAATAGATAACATTAAGTAATAGCGTTATGCAGTGTGGTGTGGTGTCTGGAGAAGATGCCTGTGGAATCTAATAGCAGGGTCTGTTTTAGGTCATGTGTGACAAGCATGGTAATGCTATATATCTCAACGAGAGGGAATGTTCTATACAGAGACGTAATCAAAAGGTGATTGAGGAAGCCCCTAGTGTCTACCTCAACCCGGAGACTAGACAAGCTATGGGAACACAGGCTACACAGCTGGCTAAGGCTGTGGGATACGATTCCGCAGGTAATGCATACGCGTTCCCAATTATTTGCATTCCGAAAGCAATGTAACACATTGAGTTTTAATACCAATGTATACTCCAATGATAGGTAATTGTAATCATGCCTGCAAATAGACATAAAACATCTGGAGATGAGACTAGTTTTTGCGAATCGTCAATCCCATAAGTAACAAGAGTGCAGAGGGAAGCCATTTTGCTGCATGCCTGTGTTGGCCGTGTCGAGTAATAGACGGCTACTCTTTCAAAAGAGATCATTTCTGTGTTTTGCATGGAATTTACTTCCTATCACAGGTACTGTGGAGTTTCTGATAGATTCACAAAAGAATTTCTATTTCCTTGAAATGAACACGAGACTGCAGGTAGAGCACCCGATCACAGAGATGATAACAGGAGTGGACCTCGTCCATCAGATGTTGCGTGTTGCTCAAGGGCACCCACTTCAGCTTACGCAACAGGATATAGGTGAGTGAACACTCCCATTTGATTTTAGACTCGTATTGCTTATATGCGTTTAAATCAGAAGAGTTGAATTCAAAAATGAGACATAGACCATTTTAAAAAAAAAATGAGGTTGACATCCCACGGTGTTCTTCACAGTACAAAGTTTCATATGGACCAAAATATTTTTTTCAAAATGCTGCATATCCACAGTAATAACATTGGAAATACCAGTATACCGTTCCAAAATGAGATATATCCATGATTGTTGAATTCCAAAATGAGACAAATCCTTTTGTCCAATGACAATGTGTGCTCTTCAGCTAATCAGCCAATCAGCATCAACCTAGTATTTCATGCAGAACTCAATAATGGCTTCAATGTACAACCCTGCTGGTTTTGATTCCTTGGATGAAAATGTTCAACAAACCTCTCCTAATAGTAGCAGCAAAAAAAGACCAAACAAATAGGCTCACCAACAAACTATTAGAAAAAAGCTCTTCATATTGGAGAAGTGACAATGTCAGAATAACATAATATAGCCAATTTGATTCATTTCTTAATATTTGGGGAGACATGCATGCACATAATAATGTTTAGATTGCTGTCAGAGATTGTGATAAGGGCTTCATTGTTTACTTTGAATTATTGACTAATTTAGTACAAGCTGTTATATGACAATAATAACATTCAACTATTTGATTCAGTTGTATTTATGAATCAGTGTCAAAGTGAGGCATATCCGAGGATATGTCTCACTTTGGAACGGGATGTGAAATTCAAAGGACTGTGGCGTGGCCACATTGCTCACATGATTTTCATAAAACATCCCAATGATTGGGCCTAAGTCTAACATGTTGAAATGCGAAAAGTTTTGTGGTCTGTTGCACAAAGCTTTGCTGCAAAAATTCTTTCTCAAATATCTGAAATTGGAAAAAATGGACATGTCTCATTTTGGAATGCAGCTCTTCTTATTATTATTCAATTGTAAACAAATATGGATGCTGGGACTGGCCGAGAATGGATGAACTTATGCAAAATATGAATATACTACTCGGTATCGTGGTATCTTATCGTGTACGTGAAACGCTGTTGTAGGAATCAAGGGCTGGTCTGTAGAGTGTAGAGTTTATGCAGAGAATCCATTCAAAGGTTTCGGATTACCAAGTGTTGGCAGGTTGAACAGATACCGGGAGCCTACACACATTCCTAATGTAAGACTTATCTACTCTCGAAACTATATTAGCCATGCATGACCTAATGCTAGTATGTAGCGTGGGAATGGGCCACCTCTTAGTAGCTTGATCATTACTTGGCTTCAATAAAATCACAATGTATTGATAGTATTTATAGATGACGCTGCTATGTGATGTGCATGTATTTACTGAAGATACTATAATATATGACAGCACATTGAGGGTGCAGTAATATTCCATCATTAGTCCATTCTATTGATATACATAATAGTTAAGGATGTTACATACTTGTGTTTTAGATTCGCTGTGACAGTGGCGTTGAGGAAGGAAGTGAAATCAGTGTATACTACGACTCGATGATCTGCAAGGTATAAAAATGTCTACAACTATACATAGCGTAGCACCTTGTGTTAATTACACACAGTGAATATGGAGACGGATGTAGGATAGCCTGAGTCTCTAACTAACCATCGGCACTCTTACAAAGAGGGTGGTGTTAGCTGTCGCCCTGTATGACTATTATATGAACCAACAGAATTTTGTTGCTTGTGTCATACATTATCTTCAAATGGTCTGGGATACAGCGGAATTCAATGGTAGAGATTATACAGTAGCACATGCTACAATATATTATGCAATAGTATATATTTTTATATGTATAGTGTAGTATAGTAGTATAGTGATAAAATATATTTGATGTTTTATTCCAAGATATTAAAATATGCTGTAGCTCATATCATATGGCGATGACAGGACTCAAGCCTTAGATACCATGTCCAAAGCCTTAGATCAGTATGAAATTAGGGGGGTCACGCATAACATCCCCTTGTTGCGAGATATAGTAGAGGAGAAGAAATTCAGAGCAGGCGAGACAACTACTAACTACCTACAAGAAGTATACCCTGAAGGGTTTCAAGGTACAAATACTATAATTATCTTCATCTTACTGTAATAATGATAGAGGTGTATGCTGATAATTATACAATGAAATACCAGATTATTTACATATTATATCAATGATGATCAACTTAATATGAGGCACAAGTCATCACTACAGCTTACTTAGAGTTGTCATCTCACCTCACTCCCCACAATCCCCACAGTGTATATAAACTGCTCATTCTCACATAATGTATTAGTTGTAGCCCTCACTCTTGTAGTTTGCCATGTTTATTGTTGCCTGTTTCACTTTATTACAGGCAAACAGCTCAACTTATCGGAGTCCAAGAGGCTCGCTGCCATTGCCTGCTGCGTCAGGTGTAAACAGGATGTAAGGGCCGCCTCATTCCTCAACCAAAACAGGTGCGTTCCTTGACCTATATTATTGACCTACTTGTACTGGTTATTGGAACTCACTGGTATCCAGTTCATTATGTGTGCCATAAGACCCTGGTTATATTATTTGTAACCTATCACATACAAACTGTAGATGTACTAGCTATTCATCTTTTAGAATCAAGACCTCTGCCACTCTACCATCTAAGCAAACATTTAAAGTTGGTATTGTGGATCATGACAGCTTTGAAGTCACAGTCACCACCAAAGATGGCCACTATGAGGTTACCTTATCAATATCATTCATTGAGTTATATTATCGTACAACGTATATATTTATGAGAGTTTTATAAATAATTTTTTATAGGTTCCCTGGCTTACCTCTAAAATATTCTAATTAAGGGAGGGTCACTCGTACATTAATCTTCATAGCAAGAATTTGTCTCCTCTATGGAAAAGGGGGACAACTTCTTGTTATGACTTAAGCAGATGAGAGCCCATGATCTAATGTTGTGTTGTATTGATTACGCCGGCCCACAAACCGATTATAGTCAACAATAAGTGTTCCATTTACCATATAGGTGGACATTGGAGGGGAGACACTCAGTCTCTCTGATAACTTCACACTCTCTCAGTCTGTTCTGTCTCCAGAAATTAATGGCACCACCACTTACTTCCAGGTAGGTATACTTACATGTAGGTAGGTATACTTACATGTAGGTATGTATACTTACATGTAGGTAAGTACACTTACTTCCAGGTAGGTATACTTACATGTAGGTAGGTATACTTGCATGTAGGTAAGTACACTTACATGTAGGTAGGTAAGTACACGTACATGCAGGTAGGTATACTTACATGTAGGTATACTTAAATGTAGGTATACTTACATGTAGGTAGGTATACTTACATGTAGGTAGGTATACTTACATGTAGGTGAGTACACTTACATGTAGGTAGGTACACTTACTTTTGGTATTTTTTGTCTATTGTTTGGAACAAGTATATTAGTATATACATATTGTGTATCTATCATAACAGTTGACTAGTGACTGTAGTCAACTGTATCTAAACTAACCTGTCCCAGATGGTAGGTTAATAGTTAGCCCTTACCAGTAGAAAGATCTTACTTTTGCTCACACAGATTCAGTGAAATCAGCTACCTACATGTAAAATATTTTGCATAATATTTTTTACTGAAAGTTTGTAGTTTTTGTATACTAGTGTCATTGTAATAGCTGTTATTGCCTGCCTCTTGCAAAGCACCTACAGTCTTGTATTTATCAGCAGATGTTACTATCATAGCTTTCTACATTGTAGCTATCAGATCTCAAGTTTTAATAACTTGTAACAGATTTTTTGATTTTATTTCAGCTGCTGGACAAGTTGCCAGCCGGGAACATTAAGTTTAGATACTTTGGTACAGTGGTGAGTATAATACTACTAGCCTTGATATCTCTTCCTAGGACTTCAAACTTTATCCAATGGTAGATGTGGCTCACTTTATTTCAAACACAAGCTAGAAGCTGATTGGCCACTTGAGTGTCAGTCTGGCAAACAATAATATAAGATGATGGTATCAATAGCTTACTGAATATACATGTATACAGTCATGTATGTGTATCAATAGTCTAGCACATTTTGGTTTTCTAGGCACGTTAGTTTTACCATCATGTTCTACCAATTGGCATACAGTATTTTTTTCTGTTGCCTAAGTAATACCAGTGGCTACATTGGCTCTACTATTCTTCATACAGAGTATACTACATAACTATGTTATACTACAATGTGTATACTTTATTTAGTTTGAGGTGTCAGTGCTTACCACAGAGTTTGCTAACATGAGTCAATACATGAAGGAGAAGGTAGAGCCTGACTTTAGTGGAGTTGTCATTGCCCCCATGCCTGGTATAGTCAAATCTGTAGCTGTCGGTGTAGGAGATATGGTAAGTAATGTACAGTAGCATACTAGTAGGCTATTACCTTGTAGTCTCTGTTGTTATCATCTGCAAGGAGATAATCGCTGTTTGGATAACTTGCAACTTTCACCGGAGTATTTCAAGAGTGTACAAGAACAGGAACTAATGGAGTTGTTGCTACAATTATTTGTCTTTATTGCATTCATTAAAAAAGCAATAGTGATTCTGATTTCATTGCAAATAGTATTGTTCATGTTACACTGATGGGCTTTCAACTACAATGAAAGACTATACCATTATGGCATGTGGTTGCAGGTGTCTGAAGGAACAGAGGTGTGTGTATTGGAGGCCATGAAGATGCAGAATAGTCTGGTAACCGCAAAGACAGCCAAGGTGAGTTAGACCACCATATCACCCTTGATTTGGTTAAAAAAACCTAAAGTGGAAGTAGCAAATAGTAATAAACTTCAATGACTAACTAATAGAATTTATCTGTTTCAACACAATATCTTGTGTAGATTGTTTACTTTGTCATTAGCATAATATTTGTAAGTATTGGTACCAAGTTTTTGTATGGATTATTATTTCACTTTATTGGGATCATGGATTTCCATGTCACATCTTTCAAGGCAAGTCAATATCAATGTTATTCTGTTATGCCATACATGATGTGCAATGTGATTGTGATTTCAGTCTATACCCAAAACCCTTATCAGTTATCATATGTTATTATGGAATTTACTTATCCCATTGATGTCTAGGTCAAAGCTGTACACTTCAAAGCTGGAGACACTGTTGGTGAGAGTGATGTTATTGTAGAGCTCGAGGATATCTAATTTTCTCTGTGGTAACCACACTATCTTATTTCTATAAACTATATTTATTGTTATTCTACCTACTTTGTGATTTTATCAGAAACTGAAAATTATACTGTTTGCGAGCTATTGAGATGATTCGAAGTTGTCCTCTCCAAACTTTGGAGAAGACAACTTCGATTCATAATTAATCGCTGCCAATTATATTTCTACCTTTATTGCTGGAATGTTAGCATTTAACCTCCTGGCTCCACCACTAGAATATATTGTACCTGTGTTGATAATGATCATGTTAATGTATTTTATCTTTTGTATGGGAGTATAGACTTGGTAGGATGCCGTTCTCTGCTGGTTTGCTGTTGTAGCATGTGCAGTAAATTGCGAATATCATATTATAATATTAAATGAATTAACTGTTTACTTCTTTATAGAACTAATAAATACATTTGTGATGGTTAATGAGATCATGTGGTATTTCTGGACCTGGCCAGTCTCTTCTACAGGTTGGGTCTGTATTTAAACATAAAAATATTTATTATGAATAGTAGTACAAGACGCATTTTTTACATAGATTTATTTCCTAATATTCTTGCACTACTATTCATAATTAAAATATTATCCCACACCAACATTTTTCAAAAATATTTATGGCATAATAATATATTGGGTAAGTAAAACTATTGTTTGACCACCAATAAATAAATCAGGGTTACTTTAACAAACATACAGACATACTTGGATTCCATTATTAGAAAAGCAGTCAAAAAATGTAAAAACAAAAGGAAAATTTTGTTCCAACCTTTAAAATTGCTCATAGCTGAAAAATCTACCATAAATAAAATCATGGTGTAGTCAGTTGGCAATAGTAAGTACATTATGTTGAATTTCCTGGAGAACCCTTGAACACCTATGAGAGCTTACTGACTTCCTGAAAGTATGCTGCTGCCATTTTCATCTGTAACATAGATTCAGATTCATTCATGGGACATTCATTTCAAACTAATCTGCAGGCAGACATGGGGGAGGAGCAACATTGGGTTTGTATCAAAACAAACCACTCCCCCACCTATATTAGTAGCTGGCATGGCTGGTAAACTGTCACCAACAGATCATAGAAACTCTGCAAATTTAATAACATAAAAAACATTTTGCATACTGCATAACACTTTGTCAACAAGCCTCCTTCTGCAGAAATACAATATAGAGCAGATAGCTCCTGACAGTATAGTCATAAATAATCCATACTACTCACCCCATTCATGTAGTTCTCAATGTGAAACTTCTCATTCTGTGAGTGTGCTCCATCATCAGACAAGCCAAAGGGCAGCAATAACGTGTTCTTACCCGTAGCTTCCTGTAGAGTTAGGGTGACGGGGATAGAGCACCCTTCCCGTGTCATATCTGGTTCCACCCCATGCACTACAGTTTCAAATGAAAATACTAAATATTTTTTGACAGAATTCTAATGCACAATAAGATAATTACCGAACACCTCCCCTCGTGTGTTACGGTGATATTAAAAAGTGACATAGAGTTATGAAATTGTAAACCACAACTTATTGTATTATTAAATACTAGACGTGACATTTATTAATTTTATTTCAGTAACTTTGGATGCTGGCAGCTTACTCACCAGTAAATGTGGCTCTTTTGGCAGCCTCATAGTGAGGAGAGTCGAATGGACTAATCCAGTGCCTTCCACCATGGAATAGCGTACACCTATCAATTGCGTGCGGAACATAATACAATATGGAGACCACTAGTATGCCAAATCCATTACGGTTTATGTAGTTGATATAACCTAATAGTTCCTGTTTTAATGCATCCAAATGAAGTAATTGATAGAGAAACAGACAGTGTATCTCGGTTTCTGATTAGATAAAGCAACTTCGAGTATTATATAAGTGTTGGTGGAAGGTTAAATAATCTGTTTGATTAGAATTATCGTAAGCCAAAACGAGTGAAATGTTCAAGTTTTAATATTCATCAAAGTAAAATTGGTAAATCATCTAAAATATTAATAACTTACTTCATATGGTTTGGGGATCCACGGACAGCCCACAGGTTATTTACATGTTTAACTACAAGCTCTGTTACTTTATCCTCAGTCATATCAGGTACAATCCTGATAGAAAATTTACCAGTAACTTTAGCAGGTATAACAGTCTTAGCTCCAGGCTCATAGAATGCCCCTTCAATACCTGCAACACACATTAATATATTCTGAGTGTACAGTTGTGAGTTCATAGACCGAGTTTTAAGGTTTATGAGATATTTTGGGCAAGATTTGATCCAATCAACACAGTTTCTGTCTTCCTCTTGAATCTACCCTGTGTTAAAACCTACTGATGTACCTACATTGTACATTTAGTTACCATTTTGTACCTTGTGGTTAACAAGGTTTGAATTGGCACTCATCTGTAGAACATAAACTAAGTACTTCTAATAGAGACCAATGATAACATATCATCATTGTAGAGACTGTAAATTTACAATCTAGGACAAAGTTCATGGGAGACATATTTGTACTTAATGTAATATGCAAAAAGAGTGACTACCATGTAGAGAATCACTAGTTAGAACATTACATAGATAGGAATTGTCTTACCATGAATGGATAAGCTGGGAAATCTCCATCTATGTTGCAATATTTTTTCTTTAGTGTCATGCATCAGTTTGTTAGTACCTATGTCGTCTTTAAACTCCTCCGTGTCAAAGTCTATAGACACATGGCGAGTCAAGTTAGTCGATGAACTCAATAAGTCATAGCAATGGTTAAAAATTCAAAAGTAACAGTTTTACAAAATTATATACATTATTGTAGTGGTTCAGGACATTTGTATACGACTTCAGTCACCATGATGGACCTTATAGCACCTTAAGTGCCTAGTAGTTGCCACAGCACTACTCATCTAACACTTGTTCTCTTGCACTTAGCTGTTTTGATACTCATACCTACATTGTTATGCATGTCTAACCATACACTGATAATTACATATCAATTACATACCTGTAATAAGCCTTACTGGGTCATTATACTCTTTTTATACCCATGTAAAGAGGCCCGACCTCTCAGAAATACTTGATATTGATTTTGCATATGATCTAGATGATTTTAAGCATCTTTTGTCAAACTCAACCTATTTTGGGTCGGTCATCGGGCTTCCGGCCGTCATATTGTTGCGCAATTTCTGGACGACCCTACGTCGTCTTTTTACGACACTACGTCGGCCTTTTTACCGGAACTTCCTCCGAAAGTTCTATTACTATATAAAGGGCGTTGTTTTACCAATTGTTGTCTCAGTTTATGTTTGGATCTCAATAAAGACACATCTATACTTATATACAGAGACTTTCACTTCATAGATAGGTCATTCTAGTTGTTAAGGTCTTCGACCTTGCAACCCGAACTTCCTACTAGGTCGGATCACTCTCTTTCTCAGTATAGCACACAAGCATTGACTCGGGATCATATGGGTCGTTTTTGGTAGTTATTTGACTACTAGTACCTGTTAATCTTTCATGTAATGAGAAGGCCTAGCACCACTCATAGGCACTTCATTTTGGACTCGGGAGTCGTCTCAGGACGACAGTACCAAAACCCAAAAACTATTACAATATATGTTTAATAGATATATTTATACAAAGGTTGTTTTTGCAAAGAATGAATTTGTGTCTTCACTACTGTGGGCCAATCTATCTATTCTACAACAGAATTTTGGCCCACAGGCCTACGGCACGTAATAACGTAGCACAATTACCATACTTCATCCCAGCTTCGCTTATGAGTGTCTGAACCAATAGAACACAGGCTATTCATCTATTTAAAAGGTTTCAATATCACCCATGATAAGTTTTGACATTATGTACTAGTGTGAATTTATGCCTCATAGAATCAATTTCTTAAAACAATCGGAAATAGAACCCACTATCAGAACCTGGGTTAATAGTAAGCTGATTGTTAAAGGAGGTGTATCCACCCACCCATCTCCAACTTACCAATGCCCTCATAAAGTTGAGCCTCTGCAGTGGTGAGTATAGCTACATCATCATATAGCCCCGGTACCAGGAGTTTACCATCCCTGTCCACCAGTTGGTCCAGTATATACATAAGATCTGCCATAGCCTCATGCCTACAACATAACAAGTGGATCAACCTTGCAGTAGTCAACAGTCCATACCTGCCAACTATCTTTCACTCAACAGCTCATATTTACCAACTTTCTCTCCTCTCCCCTTTTCAACAGAGATTTGGGAGTAACCTAACTTTTACCGACTATCATATGGCAATAATTATTTGCACTATCATATTATACTATAATACAATATACTATAGTATATTTTATTATGTTATTATACTATTATATTCCAACGTCACTCTCATCTATTATATTATATTACATTGCATTATATTATATTATATTATATTATATTATATTATATTACAATACATTATATCATATTATATTCCATTATATTACAGTACATCTACTTACACACTTCCTCCAAATAGTCCGGAGTGCAAATCTTTCTTAGCACAAGTCACTTCGACATAGAAATAACAATTTCCTCTGAAAAGTAATCAAAATGACCGTTATTGAGCGGTTAGATAATGGAAACAGAACTCCTTGATGGATTGATTGATGCAGCGAATTTAGAAACCTACCTGAGGCCATAGGTCAGACAGGGCTTCTTCTTACCCAGCCAGTAATTATCTGATATACAGACGTAGTCCACATCCTATGGTAAAGCAAGTATATGCAACACATTATGCTACAACGTTAGTAGAGTCAGTCTTAGAAGGTCCACTAATAACAACTATACTCATTGATCATGTTAGAAATCAACACAGAATACAGTGATTATTAAAATAATGGGTATTTATTGGCTTACCAGGTTACTCCATTCTCATTGGCTTAAACAGAAAAGCACATTTTTCTGTTCAATGTTGAGATACATTGTAGCTACATAAAGGTGATTTCTCTTGAGATAGTTTTATCAAATCCATGTTTGAAGAACACAAGGAAAAGGGATTGAAAAATTCAGAGCTGGGCCAAGTCATAGGTTTGACTTGACTTGCCAAGTCAAATCATAGGTTTGACTTGACTTGCCAAGTCAAATTATAGGTTTGACTTGACTTGCTAAGTCAAGTCATAGGTTTGACTTGACTTGCCAAGTCAAGTCACAAGTCTAGTTGATCCCTGAATGACTTGTGACTTTGACTTGGGGTCTGCCAAGTCAATGTGGCAAATAAAGATTCAGTACACTGCCGACTTGGACCCAGCTCTGGAAAAAATTCAAAGTGATCAACTTTGCAAAGCCACAGGCAACCTATAGTTGTTAGTGGACGGAGCCAAACTGACCATTCTCTGATACTAACCAAGTTAGTAAACATAACACACTACAGGGAATATTTATCCAACGCCCAACTTATGTAGTATATTCAGTTAGACAAGAGAATTTGCTGTTACCTGAATAAAGGGCGTGTCTTTCCTACCAAACACTGTCTCATCCAGTCCAACCGATCCAGACTCCTCCATCCCCTCAAATATAAACTTAAGGTTCACAGGAATGTCTATTCCCAGCTTCTGGTGTGCCTCTATACAGTTCAACCAAGCCAGACATGGCCCCTGTATTGTATACAACACTAGAACTAGGTAAGACAATTCCAGTTGGACTGTGCTGATGAGGCATTGTTATCATTACTGGATGGTCTGGAAAGATGTTGTGTTATTTATTTCAAACCAGAAACAATATCACAACAGATCAGAACTACGGCTGGAAGAGTACATGGCAGGTATTTGTGCTCCTACAATTCATTTTTCGCAAAAAGAAGAGCGAATGCTGATCTCACCTTGTCATCAGTTGCACCCCTTCCATACAGTTTCCCATCCACCTCTGTAAGAACAAAAGGCTCCGTATCCCAACCGTCTGACTTAAGAGCCGGTTGCACATCAAGATGACCGTAGATGAGGATGGTCTTCTTAGCCTTGTCATGGCCGAGTTCAGCGAAGCAAATGGGAGGGAGTTCGACCTCAACGTCACCTGGAAGTGTTTGCTTACCAGGCTCTATCAATTCATAAGTGCCTCCTAGTCTCTCTATCCACTATAAATAGCAACATTGAACACTATAAATAGCAACATTGAACACTATAAATAGCAAAATTCAACACTATAAATAGTCAAGTAAGCAGCTATTCACTATGGACAAGAAAGATTTATGTCAGCTTTTCTCAAAGTGAAACATTCATAACAATTTTAACGGTCACATAATGCATACCTGCCAATTAAACAGAAATAAAAACCTGAAAGTTTGAAAAATATGACGTAATGTAATAAAATAACCATGAATCTCATGATCGATGGATGAAACAATTTTCACAGGAAACCACTATTTTTCACAGGAATTTAAAATCCCAGATAATAATAACTCCTGCCAGATTCATACCCTACCTCTGCAACCTGAACCACCTGTTTTCTAACCTCTCCTCTAGTTTCAGGCCATGTGGACACGCTTGGTATTGCAACAGAATCAGCCAATCTCTTGATGTACAGTTCTTGATGTTCATCAATGTACCTAAACAGCAGAAAGGAAAATAATAAATGATGTTAACGTTCATGTAAGTGCAGATTAACAAAAAATATGGCCCTCATTAGCCACCAAGTCTAGTTTAACATCGCACTACAGATTTTATCAGGATTTCAACAAATAATATCCTTAGCAAGGGTTGAGAAAACAATTTTGTATGACAAACAAAAACGTCTTGCAGATTTCCATTGTTCTAATTCAATTCGAACAAGGAATAGTATCACCAGAATTAATACATACTTGAATATTCTCTGAATATCCTGATCCATTACAACAAATGCTGGATTTTCTGCAAATATATTCATCACAATATGATTGCATACAGCTGATTGTAGTTAGTAAGGGTCTAGAAACGACGTATCATGCAAGACTAGGCTGTATACTACTTACACACACCATGATCCCCAGGTGAAACATATGGACATGCAGCATACAAAACCTGCAGTAGCAGTGGACTTACATTTGATATACCAACTCCAAGCTGTCCCTGTCCGGCATAAGACCAGAGAACTGGCTAGCACTTGCACTTGTGATCTCATGTAACTATTAGAAACCTAGAGACGTACTAGATAGATCCTGTGCGATCACAACCATTATAGCAGAGCACTAACCTCTACTATAACGGTATTATGTAAAGTACAAGGAGCGGCTCCGCATCCAATACTTTCAAACATGTCTGATGCTAGTATCCAATAACAAGTATTTAAAGCATGCAAGAAGGAGGTCCTTTTGAATCATTATTAGGGAATGAATAGTCAGAGCAGAGCTGGTTGCTGATCTGGGACCTGATCTTTACTTAGGGATCCAGCATCATGTCATCTTTTCCATCCTATGCCTTTAACTCCAAAACCTTCCTTATGATGTGTGCTGTTTTAAGTAGAGCTGACTTTTGAATGGTCTCAAAAGATAGGGTTACTCCATGTATGGCCAAAAAGGGTTATTGCTTCAAGTGCACCAATGATGATTGGTACCACACTTCCCTCTACGTTCCACAGTCTGGAAGCTTCCCTGTTGTCATTATTATTATTACTTGTATTATAACCACATGCGGGTTCTACAGGGAGACTCCAAAATTTTAAGTGTACTTCCAGGGCACTTTTAAGCCTCCCTGCTTGCTCCAGGTTTTACAACACAAGGAAGTACCAACAACATTTTGATTAAAACCAAAAGTATCATCTCCGATCATGCAACTTTGTCTATATATTTCTTAAATTTTAAGATGGCTATTGAAGTAATCTTAATACTACAACCACATTTAATTGGAATTCCAATTGAAATAATCTGTTGGAATTTATAACTTGTAACTTGCATAAAATTTATGCAATTTCAAACCACCTGAGAGAATAACGGAGAAACTTGTGTCTTAGTCAACTCACTTTTAGCTATTTTATGGGCTCCTCATAGGGAGATTTTCTAAAAAAGTGTGCTAGTCTAAACCTGTTTACTTGACATGTATGGTCACATTAGTCAGATAAATGACACGGCACAGAACAGGTTAAGTACAAAAACCTTCTGACTCGGAATTTCTGAACTTAGTTACAAGCTCAGCTGTGCCAGCTCTGATTTTGTTGGTATAACTTAACTATCAAGCATTTACTGGCATTTAGTAAAATCAACATTTCACAGATAAATTCAAATAATCTATGCATAAATTATACAGAATATTGCATTACATTTAGTAAGTTTGAATTTACTTGTTTTTTTAATTTTTAATTTAATTTTCCCACTGAGACCCTCGGAAGAGGTAAAAGCTGGGAACTTTATGATTAAAAAAACATATATATACATCTTTTTTAATGTTTTTACAATAATAAGTCAATTTCTTTTTTTTTATTTTTAGATCAAGTATGTGTGTACATGTATGTAATAAATAAAATTGTATTTTTTTAATAGTTAGTATTCAATAACAAGTTTAGTATGAAAAATCTTAAACATTACTGGGCAGTATTGGTCTCACTACAAATATCTCTAGTAGTTCTTGGCCAAAAATAATTGAAAAAAACCATTCGTTGCTCTTACAGAGGGTAAAAAGAAATATTGGCAAAATGATACAATGTACAGTCATGTACATGTACATGTTCATTTTAGAAAATGGGGCGTGACAGTTTGTTTTAGAACATAGCGAGCCAATTTATTATCACAGCTTTTCCAATAGAAGGATGTGGATTAGTCAATCAATTATTTGTATTCAGATATGCCATTCGTTAATAAAATGAACATTACTATAATTCCGACGAACGTGTTTAGTACAAGATTTCACCATAACGAACCGGGCTGTCTTTATGCTTTCTATTATCATTGTCTGAAGCGCGAAACTATCATTGTTCGAGGAAAAGGTCGAGTGTGTTCTGGTCCGAGTGGTCCGAATAAATGGAAATTAGTTTGGTTTGGTTTCTTCATAAAACTTTTTCCTTCTACTACAGTTTCTGCTTCTGCCAGATATCTTCAACCACAGTGTATGCTCTACAGATTTGAGTCAACATTTAGTAATTTTAACATTTTGCTACGCTTTTTACTTTACAACAATATTAAATATAATAAAGTAATAATATAAATGTAATAATTATTGTTAATTATTAATTATAATTAATAATAATAATTATAATAATATAAATATTATAATTATTATTATATTATTTAATATTAATATAAATATTTATAACTTAATGTAAATTTAAAGTTAAAGAGAAAATTCATGGTTGTAAACTATTAATATAGATCTAAATACTGATAGCCCTACTTCGTATAAGTTATGATAACTATTAATAATCTTATCTAATGATTATTTATCTATGAATGATAATTGTTATTCATATTTACTTCTTTATATCAATTATAATTATAATTATTATGATTAATAATAAATACTGATGGGCTAATATTAATATAAATTATAATTTTGATAATCCTATATTATAATAATAATCAAGAAGGCCTACTGTTAATAAAATAAATATGAATTATATAATTGGATGTTAATAGGCTTTAATTATTTACAGTAGTTCTTTTTTCATTGATTTTTTCCATTGAATTCAGACTGACTAAGTTCAAGTTGATAAGATTTCTTTATTTTGTTCAAAAATCCTTAGTTTTTGATTAGGCCTAATAAAATATAGGCTGAAAGTGAATTTGTCGTAAAAGAAATGACTTTTATTATAATTCAATTTCAGATTTGTTACGAAATATCATAATTTTAATTACCCCATTGGGCCGACATAGTTGTTAACAGGCAGGGTAATAATAATTGAATTTATTCGATCTACTGAGACAGCATGGCCCTATTAATTGTAGTGATGTGTCCAATGTATTCCCTTCTGATTTATCTCGAGACTTCTATGCCTATTTACAAATTCCATTTGGTCTTGAAAATTTCGTAGTTTTTCTGAAAATGGAGAATGATGGACCAGCAAGTCCTGCAGCTTCAAATGGCACTCCAACCTTTGATGAGCCTGATGCCCCGGTAAACGATCAACCATTGTCACCTCCCACAACCGACGGGAATATAGCCAGCACAGAAGGTTAGAGCCATGTTAGATTAGACAGTGTAAGCATATGGTGTAAATTGTGTAATATATACATATATTTGTATATTTCGTTAACGGTGATATGCACAAATATGTAAAATCAGGAACGCTGTAATTTTGTAGATTTTTCTGATCTTCCATCAACAAATATGCCTAAATCACCTGACGAAGGCCCACAATCACCATCAGATATGTCTCAGTCTCCAGATGATATTTCCAAGTCTCTCGAAGATATGCCTCAGTCTCCTGATGAAGCCCCTCAGTCGCCAACAGATACACCTCAATCTCCTAACGAGGCCCCTCTGTCGCCAACAGATGCGCCTCAGTCTCCCACTGCTGATGCCCCACCCCAGTCTCCCACAGCCGAAACACCACTCTCCCCTGTTGCTGATGGCACAACCTTAGCTGACACTTCATTTGAGAGACCCCAGTCGCCTACAGATGCCCCTTTATCTCCAGATGCTGGCGATGGTCAACGGATTACCCCACCGGCATCTCCCTCAGGTTTGTGTCCATCTTTGGGAGTCATACATTTGCTTTTATTTCAAGTTATCTGTAAGCAGTTCACTTGTTTCCTTAGAAGTTTCTGGACCACACAGTAGTTGCTGCTGTGTGTTCTAGGCCTCTAAAATTACTAGTGAAGCTCAATTTTCTTTAATATTCTTGCTGCTCCATACGAGTTGTATGTGAATATTATCATAACTACATGGGTAGCTTCGCACTTCTTCATTCTTTTCTGGATACGCCTCCTGTCTTTCTACAGGGTCCCATAGTGACTCCGATTCAGTCAAGGAAGACAATTCCAAGAACACTGATAAAGTAACGCCGAGTAAGCTATCAATTGTTATCAATGTTTAGTTTGGTACAGAATACACGTAGGCTAAATTTATTATTTTCTATTGTTAAATTAATACTGTGTTTTGTTCATATGCAACAGAATTCGATTTCTTGACTATGACATAAACTTGCGTACGTTGCACAGTGTAGTATTGCCAACTTTTAGAGTTGTTACGGTCTTATTCAGTGAGATTATGATTTTTCTCTCAGCTAAAAGAATTTTATCATCAGACAGCGAAGGTGAGGATGAAACTCAAACAGGAAGTGGTAAGAGAAAGATGAGCAGTTCGGACAACGAAACCGAGCAGACTTCTCCAACTAAAAAGACAAAGCGGTAGACTATAACAAAGATGTGCTCTAATGTAGTGCATGTCTATGCGTATCGTAGACAAATATTTAGGCTATGATGTACAATGCATTCATGTCAGCAGATACTGTATGCTGTTACATTTACATATACGAAATTGAAATTGGTGGATGAATCCATAAAGCTGTAAACCAGTAGAATTTTAGTTCAAAGTTTGTGATTTCAGATATTCATTAATTATACTACTGTATTTGTTGTCATGGGATACATTTTTCTCAGTCCGGCTCTGAATTTGAAATTATTTGATCATATTCTATGATGTCCTCCGTGCGATACTTGCTCTCTGTTTCTGTTACTACATAGTTGCCATGCATGAAATGTTGTAGACTGGAATCTGATGATGAGGAAGGGGAGGGTAAAGAGAAGCCCTCTGAGGCTGCTGGTAGTGACATGGTTAGTAGGCTATTAGCCAGGTTTTCTAAGTTAGAATTTACATTACATCGCACCTCTACTACGATACGGTATGTCTTTGAATTGGCGCTAAAATACAGTTCTACAGTTTTGTACATGTAAGTTTGTCAGCGAATTCATATTACTGGTTAAGTATTTTACCACAGGAAGCAGGTGACGGAGACGCAATAGCCGATATATTTGGGGACTCTTCGGACGAAGAGGGAGAGTTTGAAGGTTTTGACGAGGCAGAAATAAAGTCTGCAGCTGCAGCCAATGAAGGAGCACTTCCTGAGGTCAGCAGTGATGACGAACTAGAGGATGACCATCCCACCACGTAAGTGACTCTCACGTGTCACTTTGGTTGAATTTGACCATCTGCAGTACTCCGTGACTTGTTGCTACTTGCTGTTTATTGACTCTATCAATCAGACATGTACAGTATTTTACTGTCATTGGTTGAATAATACGTTAGCTCTAATATACATAACAGACACATTGCAAATCATATACACTTGTTTCTGCACGTATTTCTAAGGATCTCCATAACAAATCGCCCAAGCTACATGTAGTAATATGCATGTACATATACTTGTGATCAGTCTTTGATTAAATCTGAGTCTATTATTTTAGTAATACAGGCGTCTCTGACTTTGATCTGATGATCGCAAGGAAGAAGGAAGAACGTAGCCATGCGCGTAGAAAGAAACGTAATGTAGATATTATTAATGACAACGATGACCTCATTGTGGACATGTTGAAAAAGATGAGAGAGGCTGCGGAGGTAAGCCACTCAGTAAACATGGATATTGTTATCATTTTAGCACTTCAGGTTATCTAAACCTGGGTCCTAGTTCATCTTCTGTTAGAATATTAGAAATATCTTATTTATATAGAAGCGTATTTTACTAGATTCAGTCTTATATGCAGGGAATCTTGTTTCGGATCAGTTGATGTCGAGTGTCAGTTGATGTCGAGTCAAGTTAATAACTTGATTTATGAATTATAATTAAAGTCAGTAACCTTATGTAGGCCTATGATTTATAAGTCAAGTCATAAACTTGACGTTTGGTTTATAATGTCAAGTCATAAACTTGACATTTGGTTTATAATGTCAAGTCATAAACTTGACATTTGGTTTATAATGTCAAGTCAGTAACTTGAAGTAGGGCAATGATTTCCAAATCAGGTTAGTAACTTGATGTATGACTTATGCATATTGTTATAGGTCACCTCAGTAACTAGACATATATCTTGTTTAAATCTTCTAGGAAGATAGGAATTTGAATGTGAACCATCAGCCTGCTACTAAGAAGCTATCCATGCTATCAACTGTTATGAGGCAACTAAACAAGTACGTATATGTATTATATAAGGAGTTGTCAGTAATTGAATGTCTTGTTTATTTGGAGTTGTTTGTTCATTCGTAATCGCACAAGAGAAGACAACTCCAGAAAATGCTTAAATTCTTGGTACAGTCATGGCATCACTTATAAAATCTAATATTTGTATCATTTCTATATGTTGTTTGTTGTTGGTTTATGTGTATTCATATATTTTTTTATTATTTAACTTACTCGGTGGGCTATTGATACCAAATAGTTTTATGTTTTGTACGGCAAGTGAATTATTGCTAGTCATGTTTTCTGTGTATACTGCATAGTTTCGAGTGTCAGTAATAACTAGTTATTTCTGTATAAAATTGATATAGAGTGATATAGAGAGGATTTCTATGCTTCATTCATAATGTACAATACCCTTCATCTGACACCTGTTTGTTTTGTATAATGTGTTGTTTTTATTGTTTGTTTTATCTTGCATCAAGTGGTGTCAATTGTTGTACACCCCTTATGTTCAGGTAAATGAACCCCTCTATTATATTATGCTATTATTTTCTAGATCTGAATTACAAGTGGCGTTCATGGACTGTGGCTTGCTGAGTGCCCTAACAGTGAGTCCATCTTTATTATTTCCCTTTCTTGTATTGTCTCTATATCTGGAATGTTTTGAGGTTATGCCCCTGGGCTTCATACAGGATATAAACCTCGACAAACCCTCTCATGTCAGTCTGAAGATTTTATTAAAATAAGATTGATTTATTGATTTTAATTTTTTACACTGTTAGAGAAATTAAGCCAAGTTAAACCCACGAATATCCATAAACAGGGTTGGAAATGTGACCACTTGCTATTATAGCGGCTCATTATCCGACTAAAGCCACTCTTGTGGTCCAGTAGTGTTTAGTTAATATACTAGGGTATTGAGATCTTTCAGCATAGTGACTACGTGTTTATATGATGTCACTGTAAGTCCAGCCAAGTAGTCCATCTGTTAGCCTGACCCGAATATGACCTTGATGTGTTTCAGGAATGGTTGGCACCATTACCAGATAAGTCACTACCTCACCTTTCGGTCAGGCAGTCACTTCTAAAGCTACTAGCTACTGTAAGTATTACATTCAGCCTGTTTCTATGGTAACCGCTTGCTTTTCACCTTTGATGTTAGATGATTCTTGAATGTAACAAGGTCATATAGTAGATGAGACAGCTTTGTATTCTGCTATTATTGTACGGAACGTATGCGCTACGGAATGTGGGACGTGTACGCTAAGAATTATTGACACACTGTTTTTGCCCGGTTCCCTTCCTGGGATAAAATCCAGTTGACAATTCGGTCACAATACTTTGACCCTATGTGTGCTGCGAGTAAAAATTCCAACCTTTCAAATATGGCCGCTGACCTCAGATTTAAAGTAGTTGAAGGTGACTGTCCGTTGTTCATCTGTTCATCCTGGTATGAGTTGGACTAGAATTGTTGTGTCTGGATGGTTACCCAACATGACATTGGAATGTATTATGTAATTTGCAGATTGGTTAAAAACTGCGTAGGCCGAAGACACATTTTGTTTCTAGACTGGCGGCTTATATGAAATATGACTGTTTTTCGGTGGAGTAATATATCATAATATGCAAATGTACATTTCTGAATTCTTATTATAGCTGTGTGCTTGACTGATTTTCTTTGGTTACGAAACACAGCAGTCGTTCAGGTTCACTAGTTAAACTAACACTATTGTTACAATGAAATTCTAGCGTCGTGTTCTTTATTCTGTTGAATAGCGCACATACCGTCTACGTAGCTATGATTGTGATGGGAAACAATAGAGGTGGAAGTTGTATTTGATATGACCAATTGATTAATTGAATTGCGCTTTGCTTTACGCTATGATATCCGTTATTCGTCTTCCGTCTAATTTAACCTATTCGTGCAGAGCTAATCAGCAATATAAAGTGTTGTTGAATCAAACGTCTTCAATTACCTCATTGCTATTATACCCGCATGCACATTATAGTAAACCTAGTGCATTGTTGTCATAGGTCACTATAGTTGATGTATGGTGGATAGGAAGGAAATGACTGTGCGGGGATTATTTCAACTCGTACTATAAGCCTCTTATGGCGTCCATATTTGCTAGCAGTCCTGCCGACAAGCCCTCGCTGCTGTCAAAGTTTCAAAGAATTACAATAAATTTTAATGAGAAGTTGAAAGTACGCTGCAAGTTTCAATCACAGTTGCAATTTGAATTATGACAAAAGCCAACTACACAGAGTTACAAAATCTAATCATATTTTGTCCTTCACTAAGAATTCGACCAACCAGATGTTGACAATATATAAAAATAAACACGGAATATAAAGCTGTTAACTTTTTATTAAAGAGTAGGCGAGTTGGTACAGGACTTTGTTCTCCCTGTTTAAATTACTAGATTACTCCTTTCTCACGTCACTGCCGCCACAAGGAGATCGTAAAACACTGGTAGCCTAAGTAGATGTCTAATTGTCACTCTGTTCTAGTTTCCATCGATTAACTTGTTGCTGTTTTGTGAAATGTAATTGTCATGATTATGTGTGCACATAAGCGTTGGCATCCATCTCCACATGTGCACCAACAGATAAAAATAGTGCGACTGGTATTCCCTTCCACTTTCCAAATGATAAAAAAGCACATCTAGTAATTCGTAATTTCCATATTTCCTCCACAAGTGGGACTATTCCATGATGTCAGAATCATTCAGTCACTCCAATCCAGCACACTGTCAACTTTATTTATAATTATACGTTATCTTTAGAAATCATGTTTCAAAGTGTTGTGGGTTGTGGGTTTTTTTGAGATAGTTCAATTAGTATTCTACTGAAAATGAGGTTTCCACCTGGATTTCTGTACTAAATTGTGGAGACAACTTCAGCTGTAAACATTGACTGCTTATTTCACTTATCTATTCATTATTGTAGTTGCCACACCCTGACACAGATCAGCTGAAGTCGAGTGGCATTGGTAAAGCCATCATGTACCTTTTCAAACACCCGAAGGAGCTCCGGGCTAACAGAGATATCGCTGGCCGGCTCATCAATGAATGGAGTCGTCCCATATTCGGACAGTCTAGTAACTTCAAGTCGGTTAACAGAGAAGATCTGCAGAAGAGAGATATGCAGACGTTGAAGAAGAGACGTAGAAGGTAGTTGTCCAACCTGTGAGGTGTAACGTGCAGAAATTAAAATCTAAGTACTGAAGTTGACAAGCCAGCAAATGAATAGAGATGAACATAGTGAATGCAGAGAAACTGTCCACTACTCTAATTCACTGTATAATAAACTGCAGGCTTAGTGTGAGCCAACTCTAACATTATTATCCATTATCTATTATACATTCTCTACCAGCATAATGATGTTTGAAAGGATTCATATTATTATATAACCAAGGCCAGTGTCTCCAACTGCAGGTACTAGTGTGCCTATCCATGTTCAACGGAAACTTAGCCTCAGCTCACAAAATGGCATCTAGTTTGGTTCTAGTGCAGCACACATGTTATCAGTCACCTGTCATTTTGTGGGGTTTGGGGTTTAAAAGTATAAATTAATGTGAACTCCTGTAAATGTCTAAATAATTTATTAAGACCGCGCCCTATTGAACTGATCCTCGTGGAGGATACACATCTGTGTAGCCAATCACCTTCATCCTTGATTTAACCTAACTTGTCGTGTCATTTCTTTATGCAGTTCGGATGCTGGTGTTAAAGATGACGATGAACAGAAAGCCCTACGACCTGGGGACCCAGGCTGGGTGTACCGGGCTAGAGTGCCGCGTCCCTCAAATAGAGACTACGTTGTAAGACCTGAAAGTAATGTAGATCCTGATGCTGTTATGTCTAAGGTTAGTATATATTCTATCCCTGTTGTGAAATCATGCATGAGCATATGCAAGCAGGAGCATTTGCTAGCAGCTGGTAGTTGTAGGGCACTGCACCTTATATCAGAGTTTTCAGGTTTATGTATAAGTTACTGTACGTCATGGGTTTCACCATTCAATACACAGTGGCTATATTATATAATATGTTATATAGTATATTATATAATATAATAAATTATTATATATTATATTATATAATATTATATATTATCTAATATTATATATTACATGTGTATTGTATTATATAATATTATATATTATATTATATTGTATAATATTATATTATATAATATTATATGTTATATAATACATTTGTGATGGCCCTGCTACTGCCATCAGTGAGCAGAGCTGTTTGTTTCACTGTTTTTCTGTCACTAGACGTTGCTATAGACCAACCTAATAAATTCGGTCACTACATACATGTACCAGTACACTTCCCTACTGCATACTATTGAAGTCACTGCAGCCACAGTCATGTGACATGGTCATGTGAATTGCCAACCGTTTGATGACTGTGCCCTGAGCTCCCAAATCTTGACGTCATTTGTGGTAGACAAGGGTAGATTGGTATGTACCATTATAATAATATGTGGTATTACACACCATAGGGTAGGCCCACCGCCCACCCACTTGTAGATGGTAGATCCTGGTGGTGGTCCAGATTCAATATCTTCTCGGTGGTTTAGTGGATTCCTAGTCTGGGAACAAATGTCTGGATGAACCTGCCTCCGTGTTTTGCGGAGAAATAGCTCACTGAATAGGGGACTGATTTAGCTCGTCTTCTAAAATTCGAAATTAGTTTGGGGGTACTCGAGGGTGGCTGATTTGGCTGCTCAAGGCGGGTGAGTTTACAATGATATAGACTCCTCATTTAGCACTGGTATATTTCTATTTGCAGGGCTCTAGTAAACGAAAGAAAACTAGATATGAGTTACAAAAACAAAAGATGGACAATAAGAAGAAGTCATCTAAAGCTTCAACTGCAGTGAAAATCAGTATAGAAGGGAGGAATATGGCCTTGTGAACTGCTATGACTACTAACTGATTTTACTAGTAGACCTAGCCTGTGTTACCAGCTGGAATGTATATAGCCTGTGAATATATAGTCTATCAGGTGGGGTGGCATAGTTACTCACCGTATTCACTTACATACCTGATGCAAACATTAGCTACGTGTAAATCAATAAAAGGGCATATTGAGGTCAGCCATTCCCTGGATGCTCTGCCAGGTGGAATGTTGGAAGTTGGTCAAGCATGCTAGTAAACAAGCTACTCCATCTGCCTTACTAACTGTCCATTAGGTCATCCTACTTTCCTTCCTTGACCTCTCAGGTCGTTGACCTTTACACCAATGCATTAGATGGACAGCATGTACTAAATAACATGCATTTCAACTGTATCCTTAGTATACCCAATATAATGTATGTATGGTTACATGTACAAACTGTCACTTATACCAAATTATATGCGTGTATCGGTGTGTTAATCCAAATTAAAGACTGCTTTTAGAAATTATGAAAAAATTGTGTAAAAACAAAATGTACATAGTTTATAATAAATGATGTATTTTGTCATAGAATTATTACTGCCTTATCATTTTATTCTCTCAAAATTCTATCTACATGTATGTATATAACATGTTTTATATTCTGGGACAAAGCCTATAATACATCCAAACAATCACCTGTTAACTCTCCATAATTATAACTTAATCTACCCAGACGGAATCTTTTAGCAAGTTTCTCTTGGGGAGAAAATTGAGCTGCACTCAGCTCTAGGAATGTACTAGAAGCATCAGCCGGGCTGTTATGCTGTTGATCATAGTGTTTAGTACTTGATAGTCCACCCTACGCCCCACATTATACCCTTGGTCAAAGTCAATATGTATGCTTAGCACCCACTTGATATTTTTATATTTACAATCTGCAACAAATCAAACAACTTATCTCTAGATTCATGCCGTATCCTGTTTGAATTACATATTTGGATGGATATAAACTTCCCTCATTTAACCTTAGTTCTACTGCTGTTTATAGGAACACTATGCACACCTTCCGCTATATGGTGGTGGATCCAGGCAAACACTTCCTTATTGCTGGCTGCAATAAAGATATGAGCTTTGAGGATTGCCCTTATAAGCAGTTAGACCTCAGACTATTTTGACAAACTGATATTTTGGATCCAATCCTTTATTGATCGCACAGCACACCTTGGTGACGTATAACAATATTTTATAAGTTTTTAAGGGAACATGGTAGTGGCAGTGGGCCCAGTATTTTACCAAAGTAACATAAAATTCAGTAGATAGGGAAATGAGTACAGTGTCCCTTCCTACCTCCAAATATAGTTAGTTGACCAACAGGATGGAATTTCCTATTTGTGAAGGGAATGAGCTCTTGATCTGAAAATGCTGGAAATCTTGACCCCATATTTTCCACCCATTGGGAGGTTGTCCAGTTGCCATCTGATCCCTTTACCACATACTCGGTTTCCAACTGTCATTGTTGAACAATATTGTCATAGTGATAACCTGTAGATGATAAATGGTCCTGCACAGTCCTGCATGTTATAAGTGGGTGGAAACATCAGGTAGTGAAATCCTACCTGCACAATCTACACAAATATAAAGCACATCATTTCATTTCACAAAAGTGGAGTTAATTCATTCCACTTGGCCTAATGTTATGTGACTTTTACTAGATCACAAGCTAGATAATGATTCAGTGTTCAAAGAAAGCTGACTAATAATGTTATTGTTTTTGTGTAGAGTAATAATACTTGCACACATGTAGGCTTACAAGTTACAATATTGTTCAATGTTTTAAAAGAATTTTTTAGTAAGAGTTGCTCAATGTGTTTTCATAGACTGTTGCCTTCCCACTATCAGTGGGAAGGCAAAGGCTGCTTCCCAATTGGTTGTAATAGTAATGTTTTGTAATTCAGCTTCGATTGCGTAATTCTTGGCTACTACCTACATCATTTGTATCCCTGTGGGTTAATGATGTCATCAAAGCAGTTGTCAAAGAACTTGCAAAACACTATGATGTCATCAGGCATTGTGGAAATGAGATCAATGAGAGTTTCACTATATTTTACCCAACTATACATCGGATCCACAATAAGACCTACATGGCTTATAATACTTGTATATTATTAGCCTAGGCTATATACATGTAGTTGGTTTCTAGGATGCTAGACATCACTCTAGGAAAATACTAGACTCCTGGGAGCTGGGGATTAAATAATCCATGATCCCCAGGCTATATGATAGCTAGAGAATCATCCCAGGGGAACTAGGAACCATTTCGGGTATTGATTGGTACAAAAATTAACCTGGAGAAACAGATCTAACGGAAGAACCATGATGGCTATTGGCTAATCAAGATGTAGTTGGCATCCTATCACTATGCATATGCTAGTTTTTGAACCATACTGAGGTGGCTTATACTATAACTAGCCCTAGGCTCTACTCCTAACCTAGCTAGTAGATACATGAAGTTGCAAAATAGATGGGACTGACTATAAGCCCAGGTGTTTTAAATGGTTTATGCACTACACATAATCATATGCATGTACATGTGCATGTATATGAACGCATGGCTAATTGCTCTTGCCCACTCCCTAGTAATGAATATTACTATAAACATCAAAGATTCTTTATATTTGATATTATGTATATTGATGATGAGCTTTCTGTGATAGATATGCAGTCATTATAGGTGGTTCAAACATGAACTTTTTCAATTTAATGATACATTATATTACATTACATGGGGCAAGACCTCATGTTTTTCTCCACTTCAAGTTATACTGGAATGGCAGTATTTTGTATGGTATAACTGTTTGAAGTCCAATAGTATAATGGTACCAGTTATTGAGAGTGAAGTCAATGTTTATCGATTGATCGTCTGCACTAAATTCTGTTTTGGATCTAAGACTACATGGGTCAGGTCATGCAGGCATCTCTGGTAGCCATAGAATTCAACCTATTGGTTAATTGCAATGTTTTGCTATAAAAAGCAGGGTACCAGGTGATGGTGCAGAGGCCCTTTAAGGAGCTTAATATTAGTCTATGGCTCTATGCCATACCACTAAATAATTGTAATGCATATACAGAATCACTGCAATCATCTGTACCAGTTATAGTTGGTAGACCAATAAAGCATATAGAGTAAATGTGGAGTTGATCCTTGTACAGCAGCTTGGGTTGTTTCTACACTGGAGAAGCACCCATCGCCGACCACATGGGGGAAACAAAAGTTATCTAAACAACATAGCCTCAGTTCCACACAGCCAACTCTTTAGGTGTGGTGGGCCTGGTAGTTCATATTTTTCCATCACTGGGTACTGGTCACCCGAGTACAGTCACTCTTCTTGGCATATTCGCCATCAGATATCCCAAATGTTCATAAAGCACTTTTACATACCTGCATACTCGTGCATAGGTCTGGATCATAATGTAATGCTGGGCCTCCTCACCACAATGACGTATATACATGTATTAGTAAGCAATTCTAGTCAAAGAAGTAAGATCATGCATCGTTTGTGTTGACGACCCTGCCCTATATGTCCCTACCAAAATCCTATAAGATCAATGTCTCCGAGAGAATATGCAGCGTGGGAAGTAATTGTTATTCGTACGGTCTTAGGGTGGTCCAAAAGATAATCAAAAATAGTTACACCAAATTTGCTTTAGTCTTGCGCGCAGTGCAGTATGCATTGCACACTGCAACTTGTCTGCCTTGTATTGCCGGTAATGTCTTGTAGCTTACACCAGTATTTGAGTTTTAAAATGTGCAAAATCATTCAACCAGGAACAGGAAGTCAACTGCTCTATGCTCCTTGTTAGGCCTCACTGTATCTAATACTAGTCAATATGAGTGGAATGTCACGTGACAATGATTTATATGCAGCATTCCCCATGCTACAGACGATTCATTGATGTTTACTACAATGCATGTATAGGCTACAACGGCTTCTTATATATATCCTGTTCCTCAATAATGAGGCACTTGAAAGGGGAATAAGTAAGGCGTACTAACTCACTCACAACCTTCACTGACTGAGAGAGAGGGAGGGGCAGAGGAAGAGGAAATCAGACTAAGCTTGGATGGAATTTGTATCAGTCTTTTGTCTTCTTGTAAATGTTTGAATTTTTCTAACCTGGGTGGATTGTCACTTCTACTACATCAAGGACCATTATTTCTGCAGAAGTATAACCACGGAGCCTCATCTACTACATTACTCTACTGTACAACAGCATCGTTTCTCCCGAATGCTATTATAATCGTATTGTAAAACCTGCTGCTCTGACAGGGAAAGAACGAAGAAACGGCGCCACATAAGTTTTATTGATCACTCTGGACGATGGACCATCCCAGGTCACTACCATTTAACATGGGTATGATGGCACCAATGCCCATAGTACCGCCGATGCCCATGATGCTGCCGCCACCAACGGGTACACCAAAGGTTGGAGATTCCACAACCCCGACTGCAGTACCGAGACTGCCGCAGAACATGATGTATTGCTACAATCCTATAATGGTGCCACCACAGATGAGAATGTTCATGCCTATGATGGCACCACAGATGATGATGCCGATGATGCCAGTGGCACCTGCACCAATCCCGACTCCGACTGCACCAACTCAACCTGAGGAGGTTGCACCATTAGATTTAAGTAATAAATCTAAAAAGTCGGAAAAAATAGAAGATAAGATAAAAATGGATATTGATGATAGAACTGAGGCTCATTTTGTTCCTCGTAGCCACATGGAAAATAGTAGTAACAGCGTGATGAGTCAAGACACTCTGGCTGCTGCCAATCCATGCTACAAGAAAAGCATGCTCAAGCGTTATTACCAAGGTAAGCCATAGACATGTAGTAAGTCATATTTTCAGTCCAACTGCATTGATTTAATTTACACATGCTTGTTATATCATTTTTGGCTTCAGTGTGGTTTAGACTGTATAAACTACTGAAACCCACATGTATATTTTGGGAATGCCTTCCCATCTGCATTTGTGATATATTGACCATGCATGTCTTAAATATTCCAGCCCAATAGTAAATCTTTCTAAGCGGTGAACAACGATTACTTTCGTTTGCCAACTTTTGCTGTCGGTTTGCTATCTTTGGCAATATTCGAGACCTACTGAATGAAACAGAGCCGTGAAATCTTTAAAAGTACTTGTAATGGTGTACGCAAAAATTAAATTTAAAAATATTTTAATTTATGGTGATGCATCTAAAGGAGTAGGATTCGTCTTCCTCCACTTTGCCAGTTCTCTTTTCAATCACATACAGTATGCATGATCTAATTTATCCCCCTCTTGATGACCCAGCCTTGCCCTCATTGTGGCCTACATACGCCCATTACTTCATGGAAGCACTCTACCATAAACGCTGTCTTTGGTCTAGTGCCAAATACTAGTATGTAAAAGCATAACAATCACCAGCTGACATTTCCTGGTATAACACTGAATTATCATCTAACTGTAAACTATTTCATGTGGTTTTTGGCTCTATATCATAAATTTGTAACCACAGCATATCCTGTTGGCTCTGTGGTAATAATATATTCATAGTTGGCTAGTCCCTACTGCAGCTCTATCCTGGATAGTAATTCTTCCTCTACGTTTTGGTCTTCTTTTAAAATACCTGTCTGTCGTGATCTTTGTTTCTTGTTGAGCTTTCAAATATCACTTTAGTCTAGGGTACCTCATTTCTCACATCAAATAGATTACAAGACTTGCCTTGGGCCAAGGCTAGTGTTTATTTTATTTCAATGTAATTGAATAGGTTGATATAATTTCAATGTGTGGGCTGGGCTGCTGGCTGCTGCTGTGTTGGACGAGTTGAGGCTGCTAACACTACTGTACACCAGCCACTAGTTGGGCTTCCTAGTTTCATAAGCTAAACTATGCACACCCAAGCTAATGTAAATCCATACTTGTCCAATAGTGTTATTCATGGCTTTGTAAATATGAGCCTATTGTGGTGATGTGAATGCAATCACTACTTGTTTTCTTACACAAAACGCTTAACGTGCTCCTTTGTAAATATTTCTTTTGTGTATAGAGGAAGATAATGTTTCCTACAGAGCTAAACTCCCCGTTTTCAATAGAGCATTGTGCCTATTCATTTGGACTAACACTGCTTCAATGGACTCTAACATCTGACCCTTAGACTCTACTTAGACTTAGGTCATCTTTCATTTCGGCTTTTATACCGAGGCAATCTCACACTTCCCCTAAAACTATTATTGCTGTTATAATTGTAGTAAGCAGTTATTTCCCTTGACTACTCAACCACCCCCAAGTATTATAGAGTACAGGCCCACGAGCTACATGTATGTATGTGCATGGTAGGCTAATCCTATTTCCATCTTTCACATGCCATTGGTGCATAGTTCCTTCCAACCAGCCTCCCCTTCCATAGTTACACAGACAGCAGTGATTTATAGGTCTCCATAGCAACCGCTCAACATACTTCTAGAATACCATATGCCTACTATTTGACTTACATTGTGAATAATATCCATGTATTATAATCACTAACCATAGCCCCTGTAGCTCACAAATTTCATAGTCTACCTATTTAGAATCATGACATAGTCATCAGCAATGAAGGTCTACTTCAGCCTGGATATAAAAATTGCAAGTTTTGCTATTACATTGTAAAGAGAGTAGCCAAAAATCTCATTTTCATTTCCTGTACTAAAGACTTGACAATTAGTTGTGGAAAGTTCAATAGTGATATGACTATTACTACACTAAGCTAAGCCATCAAATGACAAACCACTAGTAGGCTAGTAGATAATACTGAATGTTTCCACAAATTTTTGGCTTCTTGCCACATTTTCCTCCCACAGTTTTATGAACAATAAATTGTGATTTTTGTTATAAAACTGCTTATGGAAGTAGACCAGCTTAGTGAGAACAAGGGGAAAACACTGTCTATGGGGAAATTCCAAGGGGTTAACTACCTCTAGGACAATGGCAATGGAAAGGGATAGGTCAAATTCTAGTGGTATAGAAACTGTTGTTATATTATTATATTTATAGTTGCCATCAGGATGAATACTAGCTATACAGTTACACCTCCCCAAGCTAATCATAGCTTTAATCAATTTGAAATGAAGTTAATTTGTAACTCAGCTGTACAGTTCAATATGGGCATATTATTGGGAGTAGCAGGTAGTAACTACTAGGGCAGTGTTGACTCTTGGGCGACACCAACTTACAATAATTTATAATTGTTGAGTTCTAACTTCATTCAAGTCTATAGGCTATACTCAACTTGGTAATCTGTTATTTTTGTATTATGATACTATCAGTTGGGTTTTAGTGGTCACATAAATTTACTTAGATAAGGTTTGGATTAGACAGGTATAATGCAAGCTGTAAGGTGCAAGTAACAATCATACACACCCTTGATTAAACTATAACCAGTCCATTCAAATATTATTTCCAGTATGTTGTTACTGGCCTGCCCACCCGACCATATCAGTTGCCTAGATCTGTGGCTAGCATTGTTTCCTGTGAATCAAGCAGGATATGTTTGCATAAGGTAGATAAAATATAGGAAATCGGCAAGTTGAGAGTAAACTATGGACTATCCAAGCCGGACCTAACAGTCATTGACATTTATGTTACTAACAATCACCTTACAACCTCTGGTACCTAGGCTACAAGTACAACCTGTACAATACAATGGACGCCTGCTGTCCATGAGGAATCCGTAGTCTATTTGTAGACTATACTGAATCCACCTTGATATAAGCAGCCTGCATAACATCATTGATTGTGGAGTTTTAAAGGGTACCTGCATGTAATGTAACTAGACTAGACTATTATAGATTGTACAATCATCAGACTAATGAATATATAATATGATAGTGATGAGGAAATGGGCTGAACAGCTGACTGCCAAAGCAGGATACTGCTAGTGGCCCCATAAATCCCATAGTGCTGTCCACACAATAGTTGGAGAGTAGGTCCTGCTAAACTAATAGCAATGCCAGACATGTGCCCTGTGGTGCCTGTCTTTGCCGAGTATGACAATTCGAGTGATCTGGCAGTCATCAAGAGGACAGTTGAATCAAACTATCTATGTCAGCTGCCTGTACTACAACTAGGTTACAGTGGAAGGGAGCGTATACAAAACTGTCGTTTGGGGGTTCATTGCTGCCTTCATGTTATCCTTTTTCACTTTGATAAACTCTGAAGGAACTTTCATGTAGGTAGATGCTGGTTAGTGGGTGGTGATGAGATGTATGTTGGTTTTGATACTCTTTTAGATTCATAACTTACAAATTCATTTCATAAGCATACTGCTACAGAGTAAAATTTTTACATTTTAGCTGTTTTAGTTTCCAATATCTTAGCTATGGTGCTACACTGGTATTCAGTTTACTCAAAACCCTTGCTAGACTTCAAACTATATACACCACTAGATCAGTGTAACAGTACTAATCAAATCACTCTTTATCAAATTAGGACACTAGGAAATAGATGGTGTAGTATGGAGTTAATTATGGAGTAACTTCATAGTTATGGGCGGCTGGCCTGTTTTAGATCAATAACACATTACAGGAAGTACTAGCCTGGTAAAACTACTAGTGCTAACCATATAATCTAATATAGCCTACATGCATATCCTGATAGTGAACTAAATTACACCCTAGAAACCTATAAGGAAATCATATAAGGACTTTAGAAAGGCTAAAATTTCAGGGCCATATCAGCTGCTTAGAGTATCTTTTGGTTCCAGGCAACTTGACCACTATGATAATAGTCTTCGTTTTTAACATGGCTAATGGTAATCTTGTTAGCAGATATTGCATATTGTGCAGTAATTCACCCACCTAGGCTACAAGCTTGTAACCAACACCAACTTGTAGCCATAGTTCTCAAATAAATGAGGCGAAACTATCTGTTTATTTTTAACAAAAACAAACACCATTCTAGTATCTAGAGAAATGACATCAGCTTGTAACTCCGAGTCTATCAGATGTGTTTATTTCCATTCGGGGCACCTGCATATAATAGTGTATGTTATGTAATGTCCTGATTATTATACAGCACTTTCCTATGAGTACTCTTGCATCACCTCACCTCATATCAATCCGGTTGTATCTATTTACATTAATATATTTAGTGAATAACCTCACTTCCTGTTTCAGTACATGGGGTGATTCAAAGTCATTGACTACAATATGCATTAGTACAATATTATAGTTATATGTTATAAGCTATGTTATTTATGTGAATCACTATTATTTGTTGTGCAATGAAATAGGATACCATGCCTGTAGGTTTATTGCTATATATCCACCTTGTTATGATGTTTTCTCTTCATCAACTCATGGCGTGTTGATAGCATTGACCCAATTCCACTATGCATATGTTTACCACTTGAATGCTATCAGTTAGCCTAAGAAGGCATAATTTATGAGGTGGATTTTAGGACCACCCTCCCTATCAATTGTTAATTTGTAAGTGTATGAAGGTCTATTATTGATTTGGTTGTATTACTACAGCTTAAATAATATTGTAGATTATCATTAGTGTACATTGTATTATAATAATCTTGGCATATTTACATAGTTACACTGTTTGTATTTTCAGTGAATAGCTTCATATTTTCTATTGCATGCTGGCCACTGAATTGACCAGTATTATATAATTTGAATTGACCAATGTCCATTTCTGAGGACTTTATACCAATTTACAACGTTCAGAGGTCGTACTATGGATTCATACTGATCAGGAGAAAACAGTCAGTGTTACAAATGGTGGAAATGAAGCGGGTACACTGCATTGCAATTCCTGGGTAATTCCCAATACAGTGTATTAGACCAAGCTTAGAGGCAGTACATTCAGTGCACCCTTGTGTGATTTTTTAACATTTTTAACAAATATAACCCTCACTTGTTCGCACGGAGAACTGTATACCCAATTTTACATAGATATGGCATAATTTAATACAAACGTAGTGATTTATATCAAGGTATGGTATTATGCTAAATCAGGGGTTTATTATAACTGTAACATAGATTCAGCAAATTGGGACTGTGTTAGTACCATAGTATGCTCTGAGGGCTCCATGAGAAATAGTCCTATAGTTCTGGGAGATTCAATAATTATAACTGTGGCAAGATATAATTACTATTGTCATGTATTCCATGAATAACAGTGGTTATACAAGTTCTCAGCTATAGATATATTTCTTACAAGTCAAATAGGAAATACCTTTGATGGGTGGCCAGTGATTTGTTCTTAGAATTTATTTCTTATTCTGATAAGCACAATGCTTTTTATATCTTATTGATAATTAATGACCTTTTCTACACACGGAGTAGGTCAGTGTTGGGGAAGGGCTTAGTTGGGGACCATAACTAGAGCTTCTCCCTTCAGTTAGGTTTCCTACTCTCCCCCACTTTTGGTTATTGAACTATTATTTGTGACAAATCTCTCTATACATCTAACCTGGGACTCCATTAGGTGGTTGATTTTTAGTTTTTTACTGGCGCATTTATATTTTGACATTAGAATTTAGAAGATGTTGATAGCCCTTGAAATTCTTATCAACTGTTGAAATATTAGCATTACGTATGATTTGGAAAGCATAAATAATAGCCACGGAACTTTGTTCCCAAATCAATCACCTCACCACCCACCCACTATTTTGTAGCGTTTGGACCCCTGGCTACACGCTTGTTCTTCATTCAGTCTCTGTATTGATTTTAAGTTACCTTCTTAGATTATTTACGTCACCAAGTTATACTACTCATATAATAATCCAATAGGCCTATTTATTATAATGTATTATGTTACAACCTACTTAGCAATATAGTATTTAAATTATAGCAACCTAGTTCTAATGGTCAAATCAAGTTACAATCAGGAAAGAGATGGCTGTTATTTCTCATGTCATATGATGTGAAAGAGAGTTAGTTACTAGTAAATGCGATACAATAAAAGTACAAGGCTTGTAGTAAGTAAATTATTTGTTAGTAATTAAAATTCGTAGAACAAACAGATGAATATTTCCTAATACCAATCAACCTTTCTAGGAACATGTACTTTACCTTAGTAATCCTATGCAACTAGTAACTACTAGTACTCTACTAGTACTAGTACTACCATAATACTAGCTACCCTGTAACTTATAATCCTGGTTTTCATTCCATAGTACATTCTGGATGGAAATGGTTGTTCTAAGAACTAAGGCTAACCCAACCTGCCACGATGTACAAAATCTACCTACGATCTATAAACACACATTAATACTGAACTATTTGCGTTTAGTTTTGTAACAGAAGTGGTACCCCATTCAATAATAGAGCCAAAATGTTCCGCGTGTGAGATGCACCACGTGCGTTGTATAGTTGTGCGAGGCACGTATATAGAATGTATAGGTAATAGCTTTGCGCTGCACGTGTTCCAAAGAACAAGGAAGTAAAACACAAGCACTCTACTATAACGCTAGTATATGCTTAGCTATACCAACTCCTTTAGCCGTAGGCTAAATATTATTCATCAGCTGTTCAACCGCATACAACGGTCAACAACCTGCAAGACCCTGCAAGAACCTGCAAGCTGCAAGAGCCACCATTTGCACAATATGTAGTAACAGCAGGCTTTAGAGAAATGATCTGATTGTACATAAAAACATCACAGTTACATAGTATATTAAATTATCTTTCATTGTGAAAATTAATTATTCTAAGCTTAGCATTACTCGCAAGGAAATTACACCTGTGCCAGAAATAGGGATGTTGTAATAGTAATTTATCATTTCGCAATCCCATGGGAGCCTAGAAGGGAGTCTACAAGCCCTAGCAGAGAGGAAATGAATACCATAGTTGTTATTGTAACACTAGAGTCATGTGATGTTGTTTTAATCATACTGCTGTACTTATAAGCGAGGCTGGTGTCTAAAGAAGGACAATATAGTAGTCCAGAAATTGTGTTATAAATACATACATGTAGAATACAAGCCGAAGTTGTCTATAATTGATGACAACAAGTTACAACAGGTTATTTACTGTATTATGCGTTTGGAGTTATCCTTTCTCTGTTCTCTCTCTGTCTGAGCATTTTATTGTCAACAGATTAGAATAGAACAGAGCCATTGAGTAGCTCAATGGCTCTGGGATAGAGCAGTGGGGTTCACGCTGTAGTTTTGTATGCCTGCATACAGTACCATATTACCCACACCTGTATCTACTAAACATGTAGGCCTATGTGCGTAGTCAAGCTTAGGTAATGCAGGTTAAATACTTGTGAAAGTAGTCTCTGATACACCTGTACATGTATCCTTTTCCTCAGACTATTTAGTTTTCCATCCTTCAGCCAGTGCCACATCCTCGTTCATCAGACCCTCATTATTCATGCAAGGCTTGTCATCTGGCATGCATATAATAATAATAAAAATACAATTTAACTTGCATACATTAGCATGAGGAAGAGTTGTTGGCCTAGTAACTAATTTGCATATTTATTCTCTGATTTCACAATGGCTACTGTAGTGGTAATATCCACCTAAACCAAAGTAGGTTGAATTTTGCAATGGTTTTGGTCACGATTGTATCCAATTTTTAAATTTTGCAATGTTTGCTATTCCAGTATCAAACTGCATTGACGTCATATAACCATTACCAAATCAGATTTTTATAATGTTTTTGCAAATTATGATTATAGAAATAATTTTATCTAAATAATATTATAATGTCTGTTTATTTAGCTGATGATGAAACGGAAAGGAGGGCTGAAGCCGTGCAAGCTTTGTTAGCCATAGAGCACACGGCTCCTGGTGCATCTGGGAAACCGTTGGCCACATCTACAGGTACTATTACTACTACTACTACTACTACTACTACTACTACTACTACTACTACTACTACTACTACTACTACTACTACTACTACTACTACTACTACTACTACTACTACTACTACTACTACTACTACTACTACTACTACTACTACTACTACTACTACTACTACTACTACTACTACTACTACTACTACTACTACTACTACTACTACTACTACTACTACTACTACTACTACTACTACTACTACTACTACTACTACTACTACTACTACTACTACTACTACTACTACTACTACTACTACTACTACTACTACTACTACTACTACTACTACTACTACTACTACTACTACTACTACTACTACTACTACTACTACTACTACTACTACTACTACTACTACTACTACTACTACTACTACTACTACTACTACTACTACTACTACTACTACTACTACTACTACTACTACTACTACTACTACTACTACTACTACTACTACTACTACTACTACTACTACTACTACTACTACTACTACTACTACTACTAATACTAATACTAATACTAATACTAATACTAATACTAATACTAATACTAATACTAATACTAATACTAATACTAATACTAATACTAATACTAATACTAATACTAATACTAATACTAATACTAATACTAATACTAATACTAATACTAATACTAATACTAATACTAATACTAATACTAATACTAATACTAATACTAATACTAATACTAATACTAATACTAATACTAATACTAATACTAATACTAATACTAATACTAATACTAATACTAATACTAATACTAATACTAATACTAATACTAATACTAATACTAATACTAATACTAATACTAATACTAATACTAATACTAATACTAATACTAATACTAATACTAATACTAATACTAATACTAATACTAATACTAATACTAATACTAATACTAATACTAATACTAATACTAATACTAATACTAATACTAATACTAATACTAATACTAATACTAATACTAATACTAATACTAATACTAATACTAATACTAATACTAATACTAATACTAATACTAATACTAATACTAATACTAATACTAATACTAATACTAATACTAATACTAATACTAATACTAATACTAATACTAATACTAATACTAATACTAATACTAATACTAATACTAATACTAATACTAATACTAATACTAATACTAATACTAATACTAATACTAATACTAATACTAATACTAATACTAATACTAATACTAATACTAATACTAATACTAATACTAATACTAATACTAATACTAATACTAATACTAATACTAATACTAATACTAATACTAATACTAATACTAATACTAATACTAATACTAATACTAATACTAATACTAATACTAATACTAATACTAATACTAATACTAATACTAATACTAATACTAATACTAATACTAATACTAATACTAATACTAATACTAATACTAATACTAATACTAATACTAATACTAATACTAATACTAATACTAATACTAATACTAATACTAATACTAATACTAATACTAATACTAATACTAATACTAATACTAATACTAATACTAATACTAATACTAATACTAATACTAATACTAATACTAATACTAATACTAATACTAATACTAATACTAATACTAATACTAATACTAATACTAATACTAATACTAATACTAATACTAATACTAATACTAATACTAATACTAATACTAATACTAATACTAATACTAATACTAATACTAATACTAATACTAATACTAATACTAATACTAATACTAATACTAATACTAATACTAATACTAATACTAATACTAATACTAATACTAATACTAATACTAATACTAATACTAATACTAATACTAATACTAATACTAATACTAATACTAATACTAATACTAATACTAATACTAATACTAATACTAATACTAATACTAATACTAATACTAATACTAATACTAATACTAATACTAATACTAATACTAATACTAATACTAATACTAATACTAATACTAATACTAATACTAATACTAATACTAATACTAATACTAATACTAATACTAATACTAATACTAATACTAATACTAATACTAATACTAATACTAATACTAATACTAATACTAATACTAATACTAATACTAATACTAATACTAATACTAATACTAATACTAATACTAATACTAATACTAATACTAATACTAATACTAATACTAATACTAATACTAATACTAATACTAATACTAATACTAATACTACTACTACTAATACTACTAATAACAATAATTATTATTATTGTATAATTTGTATTTTCTCTGGTAAAATCATTTCCTTTGAACTTTTAACTTGTGTATTATTTAAATCCGTTTTGCTTGTAGTTGTTTCGTTGACAATTACTTTGTCTTGGGGTTAATCCTTTTATTTTGTGATTATTTTCTGGCAATGTAGTCTGTAGAAACCATTCTAGATCTCATTGGTTTCATCTCAGACAGTAAACTATTCACATTTCTATACTAGCCAACAGTGGATGCCGTAAATCCGAGTAATTTAGTAGTGTTACGTTTTACACCAGGTGTCATAGCAACTGACAGTCCAGATAGTGGTATTTCCGAACCTGAGCAAATCCCAGAAGATTTAAAGAACAGAAGCATTTTCCCTCCTATACCCAATTCATCTAGTGAGTATTATCCTCTGTATCACCACCACAAAATCCACCTCTATTCCCTGTCCTAGATACTGTTTGGGAGTTGTCACCACTCTGGTTGTTTGTCTTAGCCCATGATTCTATGGTATAACTAACACAATAATCTACATCATGCAATAAACTGTGTTTTATATTTAATGCATAGCAGATGAATCGATTTAAATTTAGGAGATTAAAATTTTAGGTACAAGCATGTTGTATTCACACCATTTAGTGGTTGCTGCCTAGTCATTCACAATGCAGTATAGTTTGTATATTTTTTTAATACTTTGTTGCAATGTTGAACATGGGAGAGATTAGGTATATATACTTATTTAGAATATGCAGTGTATATAAATAGAGTGTTCAGTTTAATGTTGAGGATAATGATACATATTAAATATAATAACATTTTGTCTTATTGTTCCTGCAGGAGTTCGGCCATCTTATCCTATGTTTAGCATTCCTCCATCTTTACATTCACAATCGTATGCAAGCCGTCCTACGAGTAGCAACAACACACCAATAGACAGTCTGCAAAGGCTAGCTCTTAATGGACCAATCAGCTCTCAGAAAATAGTCTCACCTACTACTACTGTTAAAGTAAGTTATTAGCCTCAGTTTTCATAGGTATCAATCAAAGATGGGCACGCGACTGTACCCAAACTGGACCCTTGAATTCGTGCCAAAAAATGTGATCACAACTTTTTCTCGTAAATGCACATGTACTTACGTACAATATTTATATCGGACCTTCACATGACCCAAAACCTCTAGCCTGTGTTTTTGTAGACTGTGGTTTCAGACCAGAAAATTTCCATTACTAATAGTGCAATAGCACTAATGTTAATGTAAAACTTGTTTGGTTCCCAAAGAGTAAAACTTTGCCAAGTTTGTGATGGAAAACAATTGATTATACTCAAGTATTAATAACCATACAATGTGACAGTTTGGCAAACAGGCAATGTGTTTTGCTGTAGTTTGTACTAACAAGTGTGTACTTTGTGGAAAAACACAAGTCCTATACTTTTCGGTTTCCCAGTTTGGGCATTAGTTTCCAGTCTGTTGTCTAGTTGTTATGTTTCTGTTGTGAGACTATATTTAGCGTATTAGAAATGCTTACGTCAGGTATTCATGCCAGAGCAGCAAGGTCAACATGGGGTCAAATTCTGTACTGTAAATGGATTCAGTCATTTTGGACTCTTCAATTAAAATCATTCCCAGGTGTATTTTTGTTAAAAGAAAATGTGTTTATGTTTTTCATATATTTTATTAGAATATATCTGCTCCGGATTCAACGTCTGCGAACCCATGTGACCTCTCTGTAAAGGCCAAAGACTTTTCTTGCAAGAGACGAGCCAGAGATTCAATAGCAGATGAGTTTGATGAGGAAGAGGAGGAGGAGGAAGCCGTCTCCTCTACTGGCATTATCAAACACACAGGAAAGCGGGCTAGGAAAGAAGGTTTGTTTGTTGCATGTACTTGCAATTATTCAAACTGTAACACTGGTTTAGAATCACTGATAATCATCTTACCCTGAAATCAGTATTAAAATATAATTCCCTCACAGTTAACCTTTAAGTAGACTAAATACACAAGGCCCAGGTAAGCATACCATATTATACTTTGCATCGAGTAACAAACACATTTCAGAAGAACATACACTGTAGTTGTTAGTTAGAAATTTAGCTTCTGATCCCCTATGTTGCATTTTTCTATCAGATACAACTCTTTTATAACAATCTGATATTATTCAAAACCTCAAAACATATTCAATCTTCTCTTATTCTAAAATGGAACAGACCACTATTAAATGTGGGAGGATAAACAATCTATTTGACATGTGGGAGGATAAAAAGTCTATTTGACATGTTTATTAGTAGTGACAGTCATTAAATAGTGAAACCTTGTATCCAGGTACACATATACCCAACTATGGTTACCAATATTATTTTATGCTTTCACTGTCTTGTTCCTGTTCCACTCAGGGGGAACAACATATCTATGGGAGTTCCTGTTAAAACTTCTGCAGAATAAGGACACTTGTCCTCGCTTTATCAAATGGACCAATAGAAAAACAGGAATATTTAAACTCATGGATTCAAAGGTCATGGATTCAAAGGCGGTCTCGAGGTTATGGGGTCAACATAAAGGAAAACCTGAAATGAATTATGAGACAATGGGCCGAGCATTACGGTAAGCGCATCAGATGTAATACTTCATGTACATGTAGGTGTAGGTCTGGTAATTCCAGTGCTGGAGAGATACGAGGTTCCTATGTCATTGGACTTCATATTGGTCTTAGCAAGATCGCTGTGTCTAACAAGGTGCTTGATGTTATCATAATAAGTTGCACTTCCAATGAGTAAACTTCGTTAGAGGGGGGGGGAGGGAGGCCCTTCTTACTGCCATGATAATGATGGTGATCCTAGGTTGAGACATTCCTTCCACTATACTGTAGCGAATTCATCAATTGAGGAATCTGTAAGCCTATTAGCTAGACATTGTAAAGGTATTATTTAGTGATTTCTTCTGGGATCAATTGGTACTAATAGTAAAGTATTAATTTACAACTTTCCTTCATCCAGGTACTACTATGCAAGGGGAATCTTAAATAAGGTGGACGGACGACGTTTAGTATACCAGTTCGCAGAAGTACCCAAGAATATTGTGGAGATAGATTGTGGTGAGGACGTGCCTAAGAAAGCACATAGACCGAGGAGTCAACTACCTAGACCTTATACGTACTCTTTACCATCAACCCCCGCTGATATCACACCTCGAAGGGTGTCATCTCCGCCTCCACTGGTGCCCACGGTTGTGGGCCAGATGACCCACCCATCCAACTGTTACAGTGAAGCTTTTACTAAGGCTACAACAATTAAACAAGAGAAGATAAATCACAAACAACTTTTATCACCTTTAGCCTTAGATTTGCCATTGCTGCCACCGACAATAGTAGAAAATCAGTATTCCCCACCATCCAATGTTAAACAGGAAGTAATGGAGGACAAGGTTGACGTGAACAGTAATACCAGTATAGATATAGATATTGATACATGCAGCCCACGAGCAGAAGACAACAAACTCATCGATGTTGATGCCATCAAAGATGAAGGTCGCAGTTTCTCCGCAGAAGACCCAGTCCCTGACGATGAAGATAGCACGAGTGAGCATAACCTAACTATAGACGACACTGTCTGATACGTGTTTTATAAATTTTTTTTCATTCTACAGTGCTTTCACCAGTAAAACTTTGCTAGCCAAAGAGAAATTTTTTGAAGCGTTTAACCTCATGCCTAATGTTATTATTTTAGTTTTACGTGTAGATAATCAAATGTGTCATTGTGTTTGTGTAAACACCTTTCTACAATTCACTGAGCAACCTTCACATTCTTCTGAGATTTGACAAATGAACTTCAAGCTATGCCTACAGCGAAACTCGATACAGCCAGTATATACTAGAATCTATCTAGAATCTATCAGTAGATTATTTCAACAATCCCTACTTGTTACAATTCTATGCAATGGTCAGTAGTTTGTATGTGGCACAACTGGTACAGTTTTATGGTGGTACAACTTTATCATGGTACAGTGGTACACCTTTATCATGGTACAGTGGTACACCTTTATCGTGGTACACATACTTATACAGTATATATTTGCAGTTGCACTCAATTCAACACTAAGATTCGATCTATGCATTATAAAATGGTCAGTAAATCTTTAAACCATCATTTTATGTTACTTCTCCCTTACTGCATTTCAAATACCGTGTAAATATGAGTATTGATGACATAATATTATTTTTCTATTATTTTGGAGTTATCCACTTATTCATGTTATACAAACTAATTAGAATAAAGGGGCTTTTGTTGTATGGAATTTGCATTAGTTTTTTTATGTACTGCGTATTTTAATCTTGAAAGGCCAGTAGGATGTTAGCCTGTTACATTATAGTATTAAGTATTAGACTCAGCACCTATCTTGTATCTTACCACTACAATCATGGCTGACCATACAATATATTATATTGTATGTTACTTTATGAACGTTTTACTACAACAATCGGTATCTTACAGCATTCCGTATGATTTTTAATTTTTTTTTTTGATTAAACAAAAGTTTTAACTGAGTATTTTATCTGATTGCACATCTTTGAACAATTTTCAGTACTGCTATCCATTTTAGTATCAATTTGAGCTCGCGAAGTTCCAGTTCTATCATTAGCTATAAGTTTTCAAATAGATATCTTTGCAGGGTAAGTTAGAAAACTTTAGCTTTTTGATTAATTACTAATTTTGCAGTAATTAGCTAGATTTTATCTAAACTTAGAATTAGCTACTTGTGGGTGTCTAATATAGTTTTGACACAATTATTGTAAGCCTTAAGTCGATACGTAAATACTACGTATGTGATATATGCATAAAACTTTCCAATCTACATGTACATGTACATACATGTATTTGAAGCCAGTATATTTACCAGTTTAATGTTATAACCTTTATCTATAATGTTATTATAATTATATATACCTACCATATTTTGCATCCAAAATACATATACTTGAAACAATATAGCTTTATTCTTATGACTTGTATATTATTGCTCTTCATAATTTAATTACTTGAAAATGTCTCAATAGTAAACCATCTACAGTGTAGTCACTGTAAGAAGCCTAAGTTTGGGCGCTCTTATCTCATCGCTTGTGATCATATTTATTCAACTAAGACACAGAACAGTACATGCAGCATTACAGCAATATTTTAGAATAGGCTACTTTTAAAGTTTTTCTGTGATAATATTTTTTTGGTGAAAGATGCGAGTGATTTTGTTTTATTATTTCCAATGGTTTATTGCATTGCACTACTGCTAAAACCAATTACATGTTGCAGGGCCGTAGTGCCCTATACGGCCGTGCGGCCCCGCCGTCTCAACTTTGAGCGTTGCAAAGTCGAAATCTAGTCAATTTATTATCATGGTCAGATAAGTGTTTAAAGTTTTTTCTACTTTCCTATTTGCGGGGTTTACAATATATGTAAGGACATGGTGTTAATAAGTGTGCTAAACACTTTTATATTAGAAAATTCTAAATACTACTGTACTTAACTGCAGTTATGTAACATTTTAGATATTAAAAACCTGCCAGGGGAGATAACTCTAAATTTGAAAATTATTCCAGTATACAGTATAAGAGGTACCATATACACAGTCCACGTACTGGGTGTGTTAAAAAATATAAACCTTGAAAATCTAAACAATCATATTAGTTTTCAATTGAACAAGCTTTTTCGATTCGGTTATCTGTTTGCCCTACATTGTTGTCAATATATTTACTTAGGCATTCAATCTTATAGGGAGAAATAAGAAATATCTCTATGGTAGGAAAGAAACACATGCTTTCAGCCGCCTTTTGTAGATTCGTTAGCTCTACTTCATTTCATTGCATGTTTTTCATCATTGTAAAGGAGTAAAGTATTTGTAAATGTCGTTAGAGCTGAATGATTTATGTTCAGACATAACTGTGAACAGATACAATATATACATATCCATGCATATATATGTATGAGGCTAAGTTATATTTAATGTTATTACACAGGTATATTTCATAAGCCTGAACTACTTCAAATTTGCTCTATTTTTCTGAAAAACACTCTCAGGGCGACCGGGGCGCTGCCCCGGGCCCCACCAGGGGGCCTGGGCGGCTCCCTGGACCCCCGGCCTAATTTTGGCCCCACCAACATTTTTTAGGGCGCTACGGCCCTGACATGTTGTAATAAGTTGTAATCTAAAGATGCAGCAAATCCTACATCAACATTGTAACATTGCTATTATAACTTGCAAAAGGGGTGGAGGCAACTCCAATACTAATCTCTTTATCAAGATTAGTGTTGGAGTTGCCTCCACCTCTTTTGCAAGAGATAACAATTCCAGTTGTAGTCCAAGCGCTACAATGAGGTCTAAAAGAATACTCAATGAAAATCTATACCCAAACTTGACATAGGATTTTCAGTACAAGTAGAACTTCCGGGGTGTAAAGATTACAATTTTCAATTGTTCAATTGCTGTACCTTTGATTTACTGTACCTTTGATTCATTGTATGCTGAGTTGCATATGATTGTAATCACCAATAATGAGTGATGATAACTCAACTATACCGATCGATATATTAATCAAGGTTTGCTATCTCAATGCATGTGTCACTTTCAGTTGTAACTCTTAAAGTCACTAGTCAATTCCTTTTCTTTTGTTTTAGTGATTAACTAATAAAAGCACTAAACTTATTTTTGCATGTCTCTCAGAAACCAAGTTTTTGTTACGTTGCCTAGATAAACTTTTGTTGTTTACCTCCAGTCATTGGGTATTGAAATATTCAAGTTTTGACGAAATATTGTAATAAAATGGTGCCAGAAGTTCAAATTTCTACTAGTTAAATTCCTAATAACTAGCTACTAAACTTATATTTGCAGATATTTCATAGTCTGGTTGATAGACTTTTAGATGTTGGCCTGCCAGCGCCTAATTACTCAGACTATAGCAACTACTGGAGCTTCAGTGAGTGGATTAGATTTACAGAATATAACACAGAGCTGTTACTCAGATGCAGTTGCTCAACTGAAGTAGTCACAAAGGTATCTCGCACCTTCCATTTCATATCTCAATGGTTCATGATATTTGCAATTATATTCTATGAGCATTCTATTCTGTTCTATTGGTAGATTTGTAGCACAGCTAGCTTCCTGTATTTTCATTGGTCCGTTCTCTACAAATATTAGTATACTGATATAAGGCAGTGCAGTTTTTATCCCTGTGGCTCTTTGCTGGATATAACCTGAAGACGCAATACACTACTTACCTGAGTTATACTGGACTAGCTAGAGCTTTTAGCTATACTACTTACTTACTACCGTACTTACCGTTCCTTGAGTTAGATACGTAAGCATAGTAATCTGCTTATACTGTAGCCTGTAAACTCATGGAGTTATTACAGTATACAAGTATATTATTCGCTGGTTACTTACTGAAAGTATGTATCGGTTACTAGTTACCTATTTCAGTTACGAGAAGCATCTGGTGAATCAAGCTCTACAAAAGCACTAATAGAAGTTCTGAAGGTTAGGCAGGCAGACCTGCGGAGAGCTGCTGTCAATACTGTGTGTAAACAACAGAAGTCATATTTGCGAGACTTTGACTGGCAGCTGCAGGTACTATTGCTATTCCTTAATTATTGGAATTGGATTTGTAATTATCCTCTCCTGTTAAGGTCATATAAATTACATTTTGAGCTCTTCACTCCTGCTTGGGATATTATAGACTGAAAGTAATTCTGATATACATGTAATGGCTATGACTAAATATTTTTTATCGTGAGGTTTTATTTGTCACAAAGCTACATGCATATATCATATTATACGAGGCTATTATATAATGATTTCTACTGCAAATACTGTTGTATTATTGCATTATATTATGTTGTGCTGTATTATCTTTTAGCTGGTGCTCGGAAGTGATAAAGTATCTTCTATTGAGGAGCCTGCTATAGACGTTTTGCTTGATATCAATGAGGGGGACAACTCTAAAGTGCAATCACTAGAACTGAATTTAGAGCAAATGGATTCTTTTATACAAACTTTAGAACAAATAAATCAGGTAAAGTTGAAACTAAAATGAAACCGCTTAATTTAAAGTGAAACTACATCATTAGTTTTACAAACAACTAACTTACAAAGTAAAGCAATGGCTTCCATTCATAATGTGATGTTCAACATCTCCATGGGATATTTTTATACTTAGTTGTTAAGCCCACATTGTGGATTGTTTCACAGAACTGCAACACCTATTTGTTGCAAATTAAAAAATTTCATGAGCTATTTATCTCTCACAAACAGACGTCGTCATTCTTAGTGTCTTGTCTGACCACTTCCGATGCAGATATGGTGAATGCACTGGCTTGGGTCAAACACAAAATCCTTGTTTTCGCACCAAAAACCTGGATATACTGATTAGCTAGAGATGGTTTCTTCCAACCAAACAGAAGCTCAGATCATTATCCATTTTAGGCTGAACGGCCATTTTGGAATTTTTTTGTGACCTAGTCTGGTCCAAGAGGTGGCAAGACACTATTTATCACCCTCTTGAAGTAGTCTTGCAGGTCTAATTTTGCTCATGTTTTTTTTCCAAAGACAAAACAGAAGTTGTCTTCTCTATTTATTGCTGGCTGGCCTCCAAACAAGGATCTAGGGCTATCCAAAGTTCTCTACTACTGCACCTAACACTTGTTCTGTTTGATTGTAGGAGGTGCTACAAAATCAGTTATGATGGCACACCTTTATTAGTCACTCGTATCCTTCCAGATCCAAGAACAGTATATTAAGAAGTCATGGACATCTTTGCTGTACATAGCCAGATTATAGGTTGAGTTTAAATTAGTCCAGTGCTTTTATAGCTGTCAAAGCCATTATAGCTGGTAAAGCTATAGGGTAGTGTAAACTGAGAGTTTGTTCTTCCACCAGAAAAACTATCCCATAGAGCTCTTATAATTATGGCATTCTGGTTTCATATCCAGACAAGATATAGAGTTGTTTGGGGTAATCTTTATGCAGGTGACATGAAATATAGTATATAGAAGGTTCTTTCGTGGAAAAAACAAGCAGCAGGTATGAATGATGTTATACTTAGTAATGTAGTTACAACATTTCAAACTGGGTTCACTTTATAAAATAGTTTGCGTGTTACTTGTACTTGTTTACTGAATAGACTGAGTAGCCAAATTCTGGTAGCCTGCAACAAGAAAGTGTAAACAGATTAAAATGGCATTCTCAGTTTGAAATGTTAAGACTCCATCTAAGATGATGTGAATATGAAGTATATTATATATTTAGTTATTTATTTGTCTTTATTAATGTATTGAGTTGACCTGGGGATACATCATTACTAATTTGTTAAATTTTCTATAATGTACAAATTTAAAATGTAAAATAGAATGAATACATGATTGACAACAGTCACAAATACTGTCTTACATAAAGCATGAAATATATACAAATAGGTAAGTAGACAGGCAGCTTTGAAAGAAAATATGATTGTGGAAATATCTCAAGATGACATGAATTAAGAGCACCTAACAGTCAATTAGTTATACATGCACATCATATTTGCTATAAAGTACTATAATTTTATATACATATAAATTTGTATAGTCAAAATAAATACACATATTTATTGTAAACATAAAGAAAAATATGTAATTGCTACAATATACACTGTAGTATACTAACAATTCTTGCAAAATCGTATGTGTGAGTGTAAATAGTCCCACAAGAAAAAATTGTAAAAATCCTAAAGCCTGTTATACACATATTCAGTGTAAGCCTGTAAACTGTTATATAGCAGATACATGTAAGTTTATACTTTGGACGTTTTATTCGGTATTCCACTAAGAATTCCTTCCATGTCGGCTTCACAGTCCGACTCTATCTCACAGATATTCTCTGACATCTCGCTCTGACTGTCTCCGGCCTCCATAGAGGTGTACCCTCCCATGGCACCCATCTCGTCGCCAGTGGCACAGATGTCATCTGTGGAATAACTGAGTGATGCAGAACGCTGTGGTACAGCAGGAGAGTTGAGTCCGCGACCAGACAGCAACGGTTTGCCTTCTGCGAGATTCCTTCTGTCTAAATGTGACATCCCTGCAAACGGAGAGAAAAATACAAGTGTTGAAAATTGTAGGCCTACACATTATGCACAAGGCAGAGAGTTTATCAAATTCAGATTCGATAAAAGTGAGAATAATCGACCAATTCAATGGAATGCTGCTATGATATCAAGCCATGAGAGTTTAGACTATAAACTGACTCACCATGGCTGGGGAGGTAGTGATTACGGTCCGACTTGGGAATGTGCAGTTCTGGAAGGTCATAGTCTAGCTTATATTGAGCCTGTAAGGCTAGAATGTCGTCAGCATTGTACGATGGTCCACTAATCTGAGGGATTACATCATCATCCAATTCTGAGTCCTCCACATATTCAGAGTCATCCACCTCTGACATTGACTAAAATGTAGCAAATAGTATATTAGCCTACACTTTGTCAATAGTGTTATGTTACTTCACATTATATACATGTACAAGTACTGTAAGGTGGATGAAATTATTAGCCTGTGCTACTATAATAATAATACTACTACACGATTGGATAGGTATGGATGGAAATATTGAGAGGATAACTATAGTTAAACCCTAGGATGCCCTATCCATATAGACCCACCAGAAGTCTGGCAGCCGCTGGGTAACCGTCCCTATCTGTCCTTCTGTCTCTGACATCTGGTAGAACATTGTCTTCTCTCATGGGGACCCAGTCACTTGTGTCCCAATGATATCCTGCAATAAAATGACAACCTACCTGTATACATTGATGCAGTCTTATACAATGTAAATTATTTATGCCTGCAAGTAATGAAAGTTTTGTCTATTACCATGTGCTAGAAAGAATTTACATGTGTTTGTGTAGAAGTCTACTAATATATTTTTACTTAATTTTATTTAAATTACATCTTGAGATAGCAGTGTCCATCTTATGTGCATGAAAAATATATTAGTCCAAGGTTTAGTACAGCTATTTGTCAGAATAGTCAGTGACTGTGCAAGAGATTACTGGGTAGCATGCATTATTGGTAGTTGTCTGTTCTTGTCTGATATAATGACGGAGTTACTTGCTCTGAACTACACTGTTGGTGTATGTTAGTGCTTAGTATGGAGTTATCTCTACATTCTATTCTATATAATAGTGTTCAGCCCAGACCCAGGAAGTGGAGGGATAGTTAGTATAGCGTGAATATTACTGTATACTACAACTTGAGACTGGCACAGTCTACATAATCAATCCTTTTCGAATTGACAAGGAGAAGATGGACAAGGAATAAAATAATTAATTTAAAATTAGAATACAACTAAACTTTTGAATTAATATCACTGACCAAACAACATCTAAAGAGCAGTAAAATAATTGATAAATTAAATAGAATTAAACTTTTCAACTAAATCGAACATTTGCCAGAGTGTCACAGGAGGAATTAGTGAATGGGCCAATGGGAGAGATCAGACCATTTACATCTAAACAATCACCTGTTGGGACGCTAACCAATTGGAAGCTGGCAGACAAGACACGGCGTTGACCAAAGGTAAGGGAGGTCAGGGACACATACAGAATATCGGCAGGCGACGGGGGATATAAACGAACATGTACATGAAGCGTTAACTCAATCTGCAGCTAAATTTAGTAAATAGTATTTACGTTACGTTAACACAATTCAAACAAAGTCTCAATTCTAGCAGTGGCAGTTGAGTAGGCTATAGCATGCTTTACCTTTCGATACATTGCGGGGAGGGTGGAGACCCACCCGTCCCGCAGTAGAAGATAACTGAGATTTACTGCGTAGGGAGGCTAGACTAAGTGCTACAATTGATAAATTTCTTCCGGCTATAAATGGTGACAAGAAAGACGATATCTAATTCTAACAATACATTATGTCATAGCTGGGTGTGGATGGAAATTTCAGTATAGCTGGCAACAAGTATAAAACACTATGAACGGTTCATGACACATGTAAACAGAGAATTAATCCATGACAGTGACTAGTTAATACTGCTTGCAAGGTGAAGTGGTAGCCAATCACAGCGCACACAACATGGACAAAGTGAGGCTCAACAGTTGAATATGTTTAGTCTTATAATAGATGTATTACGTACCTTCATCTTCCTGGGGAATGCTGGTGAAACTACCGTTTGAAGCCGGTTTAGATCCTGACCTTGACCCAGCCTTAGAACCAGCTCTAGAGGCTATGTGTTGAGGAACTGCAGCTATCACAGTATTGCGGGACGGTCTGTCAGAGTTTTTACTATATGACATATCTAAGGAAGAAGGAACAAGTCCACACATGATATTACCGAAGGAACAAGTCCACACATGATATTACCGAAGGAACAAGTCCACACATGATATTACCATGTATCAAACTATCGAGTTAAAAATTAGTCATTGTCACCCTTGATTACAAGAGTATAGACAGTTGAACTGGGACATCACTACATTATTCCAGCATATAGCTCAGGTTCTTACCTCGACTATTGGTGTTATCACCGGTGTGGGCACTGAAGTCCCACTCTGGTTTGCGTATAGAATCTGTATCACTGATGCTAGGAGGGGGCGGGGTTAGTTTAGGTAAAGCCGCAAAGGTTGAGGTAGTCCTGGGTGGATTAGTCCTGTTTACGACATCTCGGAACTCCTGCAACAATCATTGAGCGCCTTTTAGTTTTAAATTTAAGAGGAATATAGTATAGGTTCTTACACTGTATAATGTGTCAGCGGGATAGCCGTTGGAATTCAACCAGTGTGATAATCATAAAGATAGAACTTACGGAAGAGAAGACGCTCATGTTGCCCATCCTGTCGAGGCCGTCGGCTGCTGAACCATAGTCATGTGACAAGTCGTAGTTCTTTAGTATCTTACCACCACCTTCATTCACACTAGAAACATATGCTTGTGTTATAAATATGTATCATTTGCACAGTGATAAATGCAACACTGCTAAGCACAGGCAATGTACCGCTAAAGTAGCAACACTGCTAAGCAATAAACAACTACACAACAGAGGTCTATGTGAATCGACTGATAATGTGCGTATATATTCAAACCACACTAAGCTATTTAATGATGGCCAGCCACTAGACTTAACCTAAAGGTAAAGAATATACAGTAAGTAGCTAAATGTATAGAATAGTATGATGATAGCATGCAAAGTGGAGTAGAGAATAAAGTAAGAAGACAACAACTGTGACATATATAATAGCACTAGCCTAGTTGTTCTACAGGCTAAGATATCTGTAGCCAATAATTATACTACAGCTACACAGCTAACTGCCTGGTAATATAGGGCAGTGGTGTAGATACAATAGTGCGTATATGTAGTGGTTGATTATACTGTAGCAAAGTATAGCCACATGTGCAATACTGAGTGACTCACGATAAGTAGAACACATACCCATTGGATGAGCCAGTATCATTTACACTAAAATTAGGTCAATAGTTCAAGGAAATAGGTCAAACTAATACCAATAGCACCATGTAAGTGCGTTCTACTATCAAATACAAGTTATAATATTAAAATAATCAACACCGAGTTAAAAGAGATTACATAACAGTTATTTATTACTATGTTACTGGTGCAAGGGGTGTAGCTAGCTGGTTCGGGGGCGTGTGATAGCTTACCTAGGAGTGTAGCTAGCTGGTCTAGGAGGTACACTAGGCGGTGGTGGACTGGGTGCTCTATGTGGGTATAAATCCTGCGAGTATTTAGATGAGCTGCCTCTAGGGTATAGCATGTGCTGCCTCTCACTGCTGCTGCTCTGTACACTGCTCACCATCTTACCTCTCCTTCTTCTCCTCACAGCCACACACCTTACAATCCCCGCTATCACCACAATTACTAGTACCAGCCCCACACCACCAGCTGTAATACAGACGATGTATACAGTTTCAATCGCCTGACACCTTGAGAGATCGTCATTAGTGAACGACATGTTCGGTCATGAAAATCATGCAACTATATGGTAGTATGTGTGACTTGACCTCCATACCTCTAGCTATCATAGAGAGAGGTAGTCAACTGATATCTACAGCGCAGTTAGCACAATGTAATCGGTCTTGAAGGCCATATTTGATGACAGCAACTCTGTCACCGCTTTGCAAATGCTGCTAAGTATGCAGTCATGTACCAATACCAACCACAATGTACGAGCACTGTGCTACGTAGAGAACAGAAGGGGACAGGATAAACTTACCCACTACAGAGACGATTTGCATTACAGATAAAGGTCCCCTTTCATCGGCCTGCTCTGCGCTAACTTCACAATGGGGCCCAGACACCCCTTGTGGACACACACAGCTGAACCAACGTTGGTTTACAGGGGTCTCCAGGTTGGTGCAGATGGCTCCCTCTCCACAAGGGTTGGACAGACACTCGTCCTTCTGGTGACAAGTCTTTCCTGTCATCCCGGAGTGACAGCGACAGCGGAATGAACCAATCAGATTCTCACAGGTAGAGTTGACAGAACATGGATTGCTTCTGATACACTCATTTAAGTCTGTTTCACAGCGAGACCCCATATATCCTGCAAGAGAGGATGCAATGATGCATTATGGGTAGTCTTACGCGCAAACATGGCAAGATTTTATCTGTACTGCAATTTCTAAAGTAATGTAATGAGTTGAAACGAATCAGATATTGACTTCTATTATTATTAATATATCACTTTCAAAGTCCACACTCACAAGTCCACACTCACAAGTCCACATCCATGAGTCAACACCTATATATTGTGTGCTGTCTATCATAAGCTATAATTAGTGAGAGTTGTGTATGCAGTACGCAAGACTTAGTTCCATACCGACGCAGCTACAGTAGACTCCAGAACTGGTCTCCTGGCAGGTGCCGCCATTGAGACAAGGGCTGAGACTACATTCTCCATAGTGTGACTCATGGCAGTCAAAGGACACCTGCTTAAACAACACATCACTTGCCACAGAGTTAGATCCATCATATGGTAGCGTAACCCTGTCCATCTGTATATCCCTCATACATCCTTTGAACCCAGCTAGCACAGTGTCTACAAATTTACATGTCATACATGACACTATGTCTCCGCAATCAAGTAATACTTCCAATAAATGTTAAACATGTTTAGGATGTTTCCAGTACAAACACACAATTTCCAGAAATGAATGTTGATCTAACACTATTATAACTACTGATATTGTAGGAATCAAACACAAATAACATCAGCATCAGCATATGACGCAGGGCTTATGTAAAGGACTTAACATTCACGCATTTGGACTGTTTCTACTGATTAAACCTTGAACTGTGTACGTCACCAATGTAATCACTTCACGACAGTTAGACTATGAAAGAATTTTATACAGTGATGTCTACACAATGATATCTCACCAGATTGTGTGGTGATAGTCTTAACTGTGGCCCCAAAGTAGACGTCATTATTCAACAAATTGATCTCCAAGGTATTCCTATCGCTCTCAGCTTGAGCTGTGTGTTTGTTATCAAGTAGAAGTCGAGCAAAGTTACCTGAAAACGGGAGATAAACAGTCAACAAATTAACACTACGCAATCATTGAGGCAGGGGCGACAACCTCCGACAAGTATTGTGGGCGTACATACAGCATGGTGTAGTACATGCACAGCACACAAGTATAGTATACGTACATACAGCATGGTGTAGTATATACACAGCACACAAGTATAGTATACGTACATACAGCATGGTGTAGTATATACATAGCACACAAATATACACTGAGAGAAGGAACAGGATATAATAAGTAGAATCTCACCGTCTCTCTCCAAAGTGACGTTGTGCCAGTTGCCGTCATTTACTTTCAAAGATGTCTTCATGGTCGCTGGACCAGAACCACACTCAAATGTGTATCTCAAGTTTCCATTGTCAATCTTAAAGTAGAATAAGGGAAACTGTACAAGTACCGCAGCCTCAACAATGATGCATGTACACTGCACATACATGTATATTATATTATCAGCTCCGATACTACTACTCCAGTGTACTACTGCTACTACTACTGCAACTAACACTGCTACTACTACTACTACTACTACTACTACTACTACTACTACTACTACTACTACTACATGTACTACCACTACTGCAACTAACGCTGCTACTACTCCTACATGTACTACCACTACTGCAACTAACACTGCTACTACTACTACATGTACTACCACTACTGAAACTAACACTGCTACCGCTACTACTATCATTATAATTGCTATAGAGTAGAACCAATTAATACAGACATCTCCCTGCACAGAGAACCTCCGCCATGATAACTACCTCTAAAGTGCTGTGATCTTTCTCAGCCCGTGCATCCATGAGTACAGCCTTCGCTTGTTTTGTTCTGAAGGTCAGTTTCACTCTCATCTTGGTCTTGATATCATTGACCAGTGTCCAACGTACGTAACTGTTCCCGTTGAATGCCAAGGGAGTACCGTCATGACGACCACAATCGTCACCAAATGTGCCAGGAGGACATTGGCAAGAATAGGATTTGTAGAGGCTACTGGGTATGCAATGCTGTAAATATAAAAACTGTATATTAAAGACCAGTACAAAGCACTGTAAATACCATGATTACAATAGCATGACACATATTGAATATCAATGGGAGCAGTCACATAACCCGAGTTTCTACTTACCTTGTGTCGGGGGCAAGGATTGGTGCTGCACGGGTTAGCACAGGTTGACCTCTTGCACACACATCGTTCCATAGGCCGAGCCAGAAGAGAAACAAAGCTCTGCTGTTTCGAAGTTATTGTAACCTTATCCTGAGTTATCTGGTACTGTAGTTCACACCTCTCATCAGAGTTACAGTTGAGAGTGTCGGGACAAACAAACTCCTCACCAGGTAGACTGAGATCCAAACCTGCAAAAGGTGAAGCTATGTAGACACTGTACCATGCTAATAATTTCAGGACTAAATACGCAGATTAGAGATGTGATACTGTCAGTAACGGAGATATAACAAGAAGCAACATTGAATAGTTTTGTTTTATTTCCAATGCTTTAAGCTGACAAAAACTTTAGCGCACAGTTCAACAACAAGATCACTAGACAACAAGTACTGTATTGCATCAACACCCGACTAGCTCCGTACCTCCCATAATGCTCTTCACAGTGGCCATATTTTTCTTGATGTAGGAAGAAAGATCGTCCTTAGATATCATCTCCCCTGTGGATATTTCAACTGATACCAGGACTAGCACACCCATATCAGAAGTCTGCCGTTTACCACGCAGGGATCTGGATGATGGCTCATCGTTAATACTCAATACGTGTATACGTCTAAAAGACAAATGGAACAACGTAAAGAACATATCAAAATTAAACCTTCCCAATTGTCGACTTACCATCACAAAATGAACTAGTGACTGGCTACTGAATGATAGTCAAAATGTTGCGTGATATTATTACCAGGAAATGACATAACATCCTGTTTGATATTCACCTGAACTCAGAATGAAGAGCTAGCAATGCCTTCTCAAATGTTCCTCTGTGCGAGGAGATGAACTGAGTTGCTGTGATCCCTTTGATCATCACCCCAACCGAGTCCGACATCATCTCATCGGTGATAGAAACAACCGTGACCCCAAGGACACCGTAGCTAGTGAACCTGCCATCTGACACACTCACATTCAGAGTATATGTCCCTGGGTCTAAAGAGTAAGAGCTGAATGCTCCTGTTGCTGAATCCATGCTACAAGATTGAAATAAAATTTACTAAAACGTACGACTAATGTACAAACTAATTTACATTTATTCTGAACTACATGATTGTTATTTAGCAATCTACTCTCAGTAAGAGAAAGAGACATTGTTAGACTAAGCACTATATTTACATCTTCACCTACCTGAACAACCGCTGGTATAATGGTGATACAATTTTATAGAATAGCCTATCATAGTCTTGATCAGTAGCCTTGACATAGCCAATAATACCACCAGGGAACGTATCCTCGTAAGCCACCACGGTAAAGTTCAGTGGAGAAGTAACGACAGGAGGTGAGAGTATCGCCTCATGAACTTCTACTTTAATCTGGGCATGGGACGAGAGTGGTGGCACCCCGCTATCTTCAACTTTCACCTATAAGATACTATGTCTATATAAAAGTCACCTGCACATACACATCAGTATAGAAACACATATGATCACATTGTTAAACTTTAACTCATAGTAGGCAGTTGCATTAGTACTAGTAATAGAATGGACAGGTAGTAGAAGTTATCCCCACATACCTGAAGCATATAATCTTTCTGTATCTTCATATCAAAGGTACCACGAGCCATAAGCCGGCCATCACTACCGATACTAAACTGGTTGTCTTCATCTCCACTAAGGATCTCATACTTGAATGGTCTACTATTATGCTTGCCGTCTGCATCAGTGACAGTTAAAGTCATTGGACTGTACCCAGAGGTCTCTGTACCTTCCTGTACAACCAATATATCAATATGTTAGTGGAGCATGCCATTATGTAACTAGTAACTATTTCATATAAAATTACATAAATATTCTTTGTTGGTTGAAAAAGCTTTTAGAAAAGCAAAACAGAGAAAATGTTAGAATGTCACCACTCAGACAAGCCAAGACAACCACAACAAATAACTCCAATGCAACTTGATTAACATGACCTATTTAACATGACATTCGACCCAATTAGTATTAGCAAATAACATGTTAACCACAACCAGTTAACCCAAAACCTGAGCAAAACAAAAACAGTTAAATCAATGTAACATTAATCATTATATTAGCAGCATACTTTTGTTGAGCTAGAGCTCATTGGCGGCATATTCTGATTGGTTGCAGCAGAAGAAGTGGGCGGAGATTGTGTTGTCAATGCAAAAGTAGTGTTACGATAGAGGGTGCCCTCTGGATAAACCTGTAAAGCAAGCAAGCAGTCGTCTATTAAACCAAACCAGTCACAATCTAACCACACACCCTGCGGATGAATGTAAAACGGTAGTAGAGTTTGTCTTCCTTCTCCATTCTGAATCCTAAATGTTAACTTAACCAGCAGTAAGAAAATATTAATTGGTTTTAATTTAAATTAGGGTGTAATGTGATAGAAGAGTAAAATGTCAAGGTCAGCCACTGTAGGGAACGTTTAGTTATCATTCATTTTATAGATCGTTAAAATGTTATCCTGTTAACCAATACTATATTTTAAATAAATATTTTTACCAAGTAATTGCATTCTATATAACGACAAAAGTTTGGTGCACACGATGTTTGAAATAAGAATTCACTGCAAATTCCAAACATCCAACTTCACAGCAAACAAAGCAGGGGCTGATGTGGAAATCATTCTAACTAGTTAGTAATGGATAAATATTTTTAATGGAAAATAAAATGTTATGACTGTGTTGTATCGCTTTTCTGAGTGTTGCTGCCTAAGTAGCAAAGTGAGCTCAATTATTCTATAATATAGAAACAGTAACATAGAGCTTCACTAGTGCCTAGGGTTTCTTACATGGTGTGACTAATAGATTTCAGGAACTTTGAGCCATGTTAACTTTATTAGTTGAGATACTAACTACAGCAATACCTAGTTCCCAACACCAATGCAATCTGTGTGTGATGTGAGCGTATGAATCAGTTGAGAGAATCCAGTTATAGAAAGCAATTTATTGCACGTATTATTTGTGTTAATTTGATGATAACTGTATAGTGGACAGAGTAAATTACCACAGGATTAAGCAAAGAGCATATACCTGTACTTGTGCGAGGTAAGTGGACTGGGAGAATACTGGAGGATTATCGTTTATATCGTCTATAGAGACAAGAATTGTAACACGTGACGATTGCTGCTTGATCTCTCCTTTATCTTTTGCTTCCACTGTCAGTGTGTAGTGACTTATCTACAAGGTTAGTACAATATATTCTCATAAATACACATGTATATCGGTAGGGGGAGGGGGTAAACTTTCCTTTAGTATAATTATGTCCTCATGTGTGGTCAAAAAGCCGTATAAATCACCATTAAAGCCAGTTATTATATGTACACTGTATATGGACTGGCTGCTGCATATTGGTTTAGAGTGAGAACATCCATTAATAAGTGTTGCAAAAAGAATCCACCATGAGGGGATAACTACTAACATGATGTACAAAATACTACTTACAGCTTCCCTGTCCAGAGGTGCAGCTACAGTGATGTGGCCTCTGTTCCTATCAATTTTGAACTGTTTCAAGTCATCCCCTGATATGATTGAGTAGGCAATATCAGCATTAGGTCCCGAGTCTAAATCCTGAGCTTCCACCTACATGTACATACATTGAACACTCAATGCTCTGAGAACTCATTTGCTACAACTGCTGTTGCTTATCTTGATGGGTATATACAGAGAGAACACAATGCCAGATACCAATAGGGACACTATAATATGCTACAATGATCTCTCACACACCCGTATAACAGGATCTTTCTCATCAGCATCTTCTCTCACACTAGCCGTGTATGTCGACTGGGAGAAGGTGGGTTTGTTGTCGTTAGCGTCAGTAATGTACACAGATACCACACACATGTCACTGAGGGGCGGGTCTCCCTGGTCTTTAGCCTCAATATTCAGCACATGCTCCTTAACCAGTTCATAGTCAAACCTCCCTGATGTAGTTAGTACACCTACAATGATGCACACATGTAATATATACTGTTAGCTGTGAAGAGATCAAGGGTGAAATAGCATAGAACTAAAGACGCCATGTTTGACCTACTTATTTAGACAGTCGACCACGAAGGAATGCCGTAAGCACCCTTAACCAGTATCAATCTATGATAAGTGATGTCAGTGTTAGTCTAGACTCACTACCAACTAGCTTAGCATAGATCTCTAGCTAAGCTAACCCTGGTGAGGCACAGATAGATGGAGAGGAGAGGGATAGATAGATGAACAGAAAGAACATAATATTATATTTGGTGAAACCATATTTATTGTTAAACATTTAATACATGTAGAGTGATAAAGTAATTCCCCTTCCACCAAACATGTTGCATACAAGAGGTAGCTGTAGTGATTCCATGTATCGCGTGAAGACAACTCCAATGATACACATGTAAATAACTAACACACATCATAGTTCTCTAGCAATTATGTGATTTACCAAGCACACACCTGTGATGGGATCAATGGCAAAGAGCTCATTGTTAGCTCCACCATCACTGATGCGATAACGGATGACATTGTTACGACCTTTGTCAGTAGATCGAGCTCTCACTTGCAATAGCTTGGTACCTGGTTCAACATTCTCACTGCATGACGTTTCATGCCTGCAACAGGAAATGAGGTGTACAGACACAATGAGTGATGTAGCTAAAATATGACAGTGCCATTGAAAACAACACAATTATCTATCCCGCCACCATTATTAGTACATGCACTTGCAAATAAAACAGTGGGAACCGTAATATGCAACCGTAATATGATAGTGTAGAAGAAAAACACTTACAGTGACTTGAGAAAGACTGGGGGATCGTTAACATCGCTGATTCGGACGATAAGCGTAGCAGACCCTTTCCTAGGAGACTCCCCGCCATCGGTGGCAGCAATTGTCAGAGTATAGTTGGGGCTAACCACAGTGGTGCCCTCTCTCAAAGGCCGAATAAGCCTTACTATACCATTACTAGGGTCTATAGTGAACATGTTCCGGGGTGTCTGGAACTCAATACTGTACTCCACCTTGCGATTCAAACCTAAACATAATATACATGTATATTGTGATCAAATTAGTTTAGTTTATACCCTAGTAAGTACATGTACATGTAACATTGAAAACAAGTTAGTAAAATTCCAATGTTAGAAACAGAGGACAGTAATTATAGCCTACAGATTTTAAACTGCCATGATTTCACTAATTACGTTCTCGCACACATCGAAAATTAATTTTAGATTTTGGAAGCTGTTATCCCTTGTTCAACAAAATTTTATGCTTTTTAAAAAAATAATTCTACATGTTTTAGCCTTTGTACCTGAGTCTTTGTCTGTGGCAGTCAATCTCATAAGCAGGGTGTTGTTGGAAGAGTCCTCGGGCAAAGTGTACGTGAACATTGATTGGTCAAAGACAGGACTGTTGTCATTAACATCTGTAAGTTCTATTACGATATCGGCTGTGCAGTATAAGCCTCCGTCATCTGTAGCTACTCCAGTTATACGATATGCCGACATCCGTTCTCTGTCTAGACCACGGTACACCCTGATATCACCTAGAGAAACGGTATAGAATCATATTACACTAGTAGTGTCAGAGAACATATTATAGAATGTAATGTTAAAGAGGAAGTTACGTTATGGCATCACATTAAAGGGGTACCACAGCTCACTGCAGTAAATATTTATACCTCTAATAGCATCAATAGCAAAGTCTGAGGATCCTTCTCCTCTAAGGGTGTACGTTATCCTTGAGTTGGGGGTGGAGGCCTCGTCAATGTCACTGGCCTTCATTGAGAGTATTAAGGTACCAGAGGCAATGTTTTCAGCGATAACCTTCGTGTACATCGGCTACAACCCCATACATGCTATTATATAACAAATACAATGAATTTGTCACTTTTTAATATTTTGTTTCAGTATATTGCACATACTGTACAGGGAAAAAGGCTTACCCTGTCACAGATGGGAGCATTGTCATTAGCATCTAGTATATGTACGAGTACCATCACACTGGATACAAACACTCCGTCTGTTGCAGAGATCTCTAAATGATATTCTGTACGAGATTCTCTATCTAGTGACTTACTAACAAAGATCTCTCCAGTCTGCTTTATTCTATCATAAAATACAATCATATGGTTGTTTAGAGTTTATTGTAACGAGTAGCACGCATAGCTGTGAGTCAAAACGTAATATTTACAAGTCATATTAATATATAAATATAATATAATATCGATGAATATAATACAGAATGTAATATTATGTAATAGAACTACCAGTTCAGAAAATATTCTCAAGCATAAGCTGAAAAATAGTAGAGAAATATGTTACACTTGCACTTGATTCAAATACAAAGAGAGTAACGAATCACTACTAACAGAGAGAGTAGAATGACCAATACACACCTGAAATGACCTTGACCGTTGCCATTAGATATGTAATACATTTTAGTAGAATGCACAGGTAGATCATCATCTACAGCTTCCACTTTGATAACAATCGTCCCTACTGGCGCGTCTTCATTGACAGCGGCTATATAAACAAATATATAATGGATAGGTAGGTAGGTAGGTAGGTAGAGCAATATCAGTAAGAGAAGGTCAATAAGTAAACTTTGCTGCAAATTGATTAAATTTCAATCAATTTAATGCAAACACATTGAGTATGATCAATCATAGTGAGTGAGCATGATCAATCATAGTGAGTGAGCATGATCAATCATAGTGAGTGAGCATGATCAATCATAGTGAGTGAGCATGATCAACCATAGTGATCTAGTATGATCAGTCGTAATGATTCAGTCTGGAAAACTCATGTATCCCAGTGATTAGTACACATTTAGTAGTAATTACTATTTAGTTTCATGCAGACCTTGTTCGAACTAGAAGATTCCCATAACAGTGAGGGGCACTTAATTATGTACCCCAAGTGAAGTACAAGAGAGCTAACAGAGCTATGTTGAATGCATGCACACAGACTAGGATACACACAGTTGGTGGTAGGTACACAGTATCTTCACTCATACATACATGTGGATGTATGGAACCTAGGCTAACACTCTGTTTAGTAGTAAAGTAAGTATGGTAAGCCGACGTTTCAATCAATCAAATCTGTGAGTTCTAAGTGATAGTCAAATCAGCTGACTAACAAACTGCACCCGGTGTTATTATATGTATTTCACTTTCCAATTAACATTCCACCATTTGTAATTCCCAGCATTAATAGCACACCCTATCCCCATCTACCATGGACACAGTCAAGCAGTTATATTATCAACACCTTTGGAATTCCCATAAGAACCAAGAGCATATAACTCCCACATCAAAAAGCACACGAAGAACAACAATTTAGTGCAAATGGTGTCTGCTTTTCTTTGCTTATACATGTACTGAAGATACATTTCACATTGTGTACCCACATAATAGCAAAGATCATAAATACACTGATTGCAGAAGATAGCAACAAGAGAAAAGAAGAATTACAGTTGAGGATAAATCATTCAATAATTTAACATTGACAGTAGCGACTAGATGAACAAATAATAATATATTCTGATTTTAGCATGCATTGATTATTATATGATTGTATTTAAGGACCACACAGCATGCAATTGTATTCCGGATAGAATAGATACAATGAATGGCCATAATTTTATCACGTGATAAAATTTCAGAAACAAAAATGCTTACCATCAGCCAACTAATAATTACAATGAAGAAAGCTCTAACCTAGTCTGCTTGACCCCTTTAATCAGACAGTGGTTACTAGGCCACACCCACTTTCAGTTAGGCCACGCCCACTAGTAGACAAGTAAGTCAAAACCACACCCACTAGTGGAATAGGCCACACCTAACAGTGTAGTAGACCACGCCCACTCTATCAAGATCTAACTAACGATTAATATGTACAATTATAATATTTAGTTTGTGTGATAAGTAGAGCGTAGGTAAGACAAAGTACATCAACGTGAGCTAATAGTTTACCTGTATCATTCCAGTACCTATAGCCTCCTGCATAATGCAGAATATACAAGGTGATGTAGACAGTTAGGTATATATATTATATAACATACATGTACATGTACAACACGCTACTGTACACAGTTAGATAGTAGGAAGGCCTAACAAGAAAGAAGTTTACGAAACAGTAGAGAGTAGATAATTCCCGGTGACACTTTTCCACAGTATTCCAAATGATGTCAGAGTTTACAAGAAGGTTAGTTTTTACATCAAACATCAAGATTACCAAATCCACATTTCATGCACAGGGAATGCATCACATGTATCAGTTCTCTAATCTAAGAAATGACGAAACACCACTCACAAAGTAGGGGTGGGTCACATACCGCTCGGAAAAATTGAGCTATTTATAGTAAGTACACACACTCATAACCTACCAATCAGTTGGACGTGGGAAAATTTGGGAGCACAGTCATTGATATCTAACAGGTTGATCTTGACTTTAGCCCGTGAACTTAGTTTGCCCCTGCTATCCTCATCGCTGGCCTGTATATAGAACTCGTAATAACTTTGTTTCTCTCGGTCTAACGGCACGAGGGAGCTGATCCACCCATGATGTGGCTCAACCATAAACAGGTTGCTGTAGGCTTTAGACTCCGGTGCAAATGAATACAAAATCTTCGTCTCATGGTCTTGATCTTGATCAAAAGCCGAGACCTACAATGTGAACACAACTCCTTAAAATCGCCTACAACAACACAACGTCATGTTAATTTGCTACGTTATGCTACTGTCGTTATCTCTTGGTTAGTTAGCAGAAATTGTTTGTTCAGGATAGATATTACTTCTGCATAATGAAGAGGTACTTGTATGCAAGCCAGACCGGCGTTATCCAATATGACCAAAAACTCCATCAAATAATAACATTGTAGAGTCTTTGATACAGCTAGTGTGCCAGAGGAAATTGGTGAATACGATCTTGTTATATATAGTACATTAAGCTAATACAAGAGAGGTCAAGTACAAGCTTAGCCTTAGTTTGTCTGCAGCAGAAACAACAATAATAGAGTGCGGCCTGTAGTTTCCAACAGAAGATACGCCACTGTTGGACCACAGGCTATTCGGTGTGATGACAACAAATATGTTTTGTGAAATAGAGGTGCAAAATATATAATGGGTATAGATAGTAGCATACATACAGTATTACATGTATGATGTGGGTTCTCATACTACACCGCCCCTTATTATGCAACAGTGGTATGGGAGTGACTAAGGCTATCACGTTATATGGTAGTGTTTAGTTGTTGTTTGTTCATTTCTAACAAGGTTCATGGGTGTGATACAATATGGGGACACTGGCTAAGAGTGTGTTAAACATATATATTACTATTATTATAATATTATATTACATAATAATATTATGTAATATAAGCCCTTTAACTTACCCTGCCATGCACAACGTGAGCCTATTGCCAAAGTATAGGTTAAAATATTAGATACAGGTTCAACATAATCAGGTCTGGTAACATGTACAATATTATAGTTAGTATTCAAAACTGTTAACTATAACAATTATTGTGGATAGCGCCGATGTCAGGGTCCAAGGTTAAGATGCATTTCAGAAACAATATTGACATCATGTGGGTGACCTATATATGTGTGGGTGACCTACATATCTGTGACGCAAAGAGATTCAACAATTAGTATTCGCTAAACACCATTAGTATTACATCACATTCACTCGTTACACAGTTGCCATGACAACAATTGTAAACAAGTAAACTATTTACCTGCTATAGTATGATATCTTACCTGCAGTATATTTGCACCAACCGGGATACTCTCTGCTATGCTGACCGCATATTCACCAGATGTGAACTGAGGGGGGTTGTCGTTAGAGTCAATCGGTGAGACCAGAACTATGGTGCTGGAGACGAGCTCTGGTTCAGATTGAGTGTATGCTTCTACTACTATCTCATACACAGGCTGTGTCTGCATACAAGAGGAGACAACTTTAGTGCTACATAAAGTACTTTTATAACATAATCATACTGTATATTAATAAGCATAGAGTGTAGTACCAGGCCTATGGATATCAACTTCAGTTTTAGAGGTCAAGCTTGTTTAGAGTTTGTCACTGGTATATAATATATTCCATACAACTAATATAAGATGAATATTTAGGAATCGAGAGCCTGGCATACCAACAGACAGACTTGGTAGGAAGATATTTGTTTGGTCAAGCCTACAAAATGTCTGCCCATAAATGCACACGTACAATACACACATAGTATGGATGAGTGACATACCTCTCTGTCCAGTGGTCTAATGGTGGTGATACGACCTTGAGAATCGATGGCAAAAGATGGAGGTTTGTTAGTTCTGACGCTAGAGCCCGAGCGTATTCTGTACGAAAGCCTGTGCTCCCCAGTATAGTCTGCCCTTACCTGAGTATTACAATATATAAACTACACTAAGAAATCGGGTGATACTAGTTAATTAACAACGTAGAACACCTAAACAGCACTTAGTAATCAGTTAACTAGTAGTATCCATAGAAATAGGAGGTAGTGATACATTATCAGGCATTCATACATAGAGTGCGTAGTAATACATTATCATGCATTCATACATAGACTGCGTAGTAATACATTACCCAAGTAGAGAAAAGGCATAGTATAAAAACAAACCTTAGTCACTTCAGTTCCAACAGGTTCAGATTCTTCTAGAAACATCTGTGAGTTTCCTGTACGGAAGATTGGAGGTGTGTCAGAGGTAAATGTGATGGTTACAAGTGCTGTGTCGTCAAGGACTTCCGCCCCCGAATCTCTCGCCTTTATGTAGAAAGATATTTCCTTGTCTTTGTCTAAAACACATAACACTAAATGACATCTACGCTCCTACTAATCTATATCCATATCCATATGTAGGTGATGAATTGAGGTACGAAAAATTCACCTTATTTACCCAATGTCCCTCGTATTTGTCAACATCATAGGCTACACACAAGCGCTGGATATGTTTATACAATAACAAGTAGATTGAACAAGATTAATATTATGCATAGTTTGAAATAGATGCAAGGAACATTACAACAAGAACATAAATTAATATGGTATTGAGATTAACCGAACATCTAAGAATAAATCTATAATGATACGAAAAAGATATAAACAGCAAACCTTCTACAATATAATCCACACACACGGATTACATATACTGATATACACAGAAGTAACGCACCGTTAGAATTGAGATTCCGTGCCAGGCTAATCCTGCCCGTGTTCTCTTCTATTTTGAAAGTGTTCCTTATGTGAGGAGAATCGGAGAGAATGGAGTAGCGTAATTTAGCGTTGGCCTGCTTATCCAAGTCAAACGCTGACACAGTCAGAACGTGTGTGTCGATGGTGGAGTTACTAAACACAGCGGCAGAGTAACCTGTGAACAGAATAGACACTTGTAGTTGCAGCTAGAAGCACATGTGCCTCTCGTGTCAAGCACCAACGACCTCAAAAACAGAATTAATCAATAGTCACAGTTTGAAATCTGAGTGGCAATGAGATGTGTAAGCAGAAAGCCTTCTAAAATAGTAAATATATTCCCAAACTGGGAGAATATTCTAGACTCAATAGAATGCTGAATGATAGTCTACAAGACTGAATGGGATATCACACAAATCCTCTAATAGTATACACAGCACAGGATGTTAGCCCAGAAAAGAGTCTTCACACTTATTCTTCATCTACTGCTTACTCATAATAAACAATAGTCTGAACTTACCTCTAGCAACAAATTGTGGGCTATTGTCGTTCACATCGTCAACTATAACGTATACAGATGTGAACTCTGTCTTTCCACCAGCGTCTTGAACCATAACAGGTAGCATAAAGAAATCTCTCCCCTCTCTGTCTGGGCGGAACTTGAGGCTGATGTCACCTAGTAACAGGTAATTCAAGGTGGTTGTGCAAAGTATAGTAGTATGGTCAGTGAGAACATGATATGAGACAATGATTTGAATTCACTAAATCTGACTCGATGTGACAGGTAGTGACTTGGGGTTATACAGAATGACTTAATTATAAACATGACTTGATATCACATAAACGACTTGAGCAGTACCTGTGGTAGGATCAATCCTGAAATGATCTTGCACCCAGTCCCCTACCAATGAGTAGGTTATCTCCCCATACACTCCTTTGTCCTCATCGTTAGCCTTGACCTGGCCAAGAACGTGACCTTCTCGACTATTCTCTATCACATGGAATGTGTAGAGAATGTGCTCAAACTCTGGGCTGTGTCTACAATAAATAAATTATATAGTTATACCAGCAGTTATGTAGATGTGAAAACAACATAGTGCCTTATTACACACCATATAAGGTATCAATCACGTCCTTCACATAGTGTAGATGTTAGTGATAGAGTTTGACTATATCATCAAGTGGAATCACCTTTAGGACTAAACCTCATGAGTCACATGGGTTCCTTGTTCACTGTACTGTGCTGGATCATTTTTCTAAATTAAATTGAGCATTTGACTCTGTGAACGATGCAATTTAGACTATGTATGCTAACGTATTTGTACAACAGATCTTGAGGAAGTAGGAAACTCACCGATTGGCTGCCTTCACATTGACAGTGAGGCTGGTGAAGCTGGTGTAGATACCGTCAGACACCGAGATGTTCAGAGCATAGACATCAGAGAACATGGAGCTTTGGTGGAATGGTGAGACATAGACTGAGCCTGTGTTCTGGTTAATTGTGAACGCCTGGCCTTCATTCCCATGTACAATGCTATCGAGCAAACAATCATATATAACACTTATGTAAGTACACAGGCTAATTATTTAGCCGAAGAAGAGCTGATCTGAAAAATCTTAATTCAGACTAAGGTGGTATGCTACAGGTAGATAATAGTTTCAAAATATCAACATTAAACTATTTATCTATATAAAACTATCCAGCGAAGTTGAAGCTAGCTGAATAAAATTCTGAACTATAAGGTGGTCATCAAATTACGTTCCCATACATGGCTGTGTATACTATTCCCATGAAGTACGAGAAAGAGAGGACAACTCACTTGTACATCAGCTCTCCTTCATTAGTACTATCCGCATCAATAGCACCGACCATAGCTATGAACTGGCCTTTCTTTACTTGATCAGATATCTCCACAGAATAAGCTGTCCGCTCAAATACCGGAGCGTTGTCATTGAGATCTAAATTAAGAAGAAAACAACTCAACAATCATCTGCCAAGGGTCAACGAAAACTACACTACACAATATATTATTTAGTTGAAAGATGTTGGTGTGGGTTAGCAATTTTATGATAAATAGTAGAACGAGGCGCTTTATAAGATTTTTTGAATCTATTTCCAATATTTTTTACACTTATCCAAGCGTCATCCTCAGAGGAGAAACTAGGATATGACCAAATTTGGTAAAAAGTTTGTCCTAATCTACGTTTTCCAATCAAATTGATGTGATACTAAGTTGAGTTCCACTTCAGCTAAAAGGGTACGGATTATGGGTGGTAGAAATAACGTACCATTCAATATGATGTGCACATAGGCTTCAGAAGAAAGCCTGGGGTTCCCTCCATCAGTAGCTACAATTATGAAATCTAACTTGGCGTTTTCCTCGTGGTCAAGAGGTGAAACAGTGCGTATCTCTGCTGCTCCACCTTCATTCTCCTACAGAATTCACACCGGGTTTATGGCTCGAACTCTAACGGTTACATTTTCAGACAATAAAGGTGAAAATCTTATTTACTAGCACGCTGTAATATAATTTTCCCTTACCCTAATGTCAAACATGAGATGGTGAGGCATTTCTTCGTCTAGTGGTTTGAGACTATAATGGATGAGACCATTGATTCCCTGGTCAGAGTCGGAAGCATTGATGCTGATCACATGACTTCCTACAGTTATGGCTTCCGACACAGTCCTGTAGTAGTCCAATTGGCTGAAGAACGGCTTCTGGTCATTCACATCCTGTGGAATGAATTAACTACATTAGTCACTATAATCAATTGACTGATGCTTAGTCAGTCACCAGCTCAGGATTCTGGTTTTAGACTCCTGCAGGTTAGAAGCACATGTTACCCAGCTCCACCAAAGACAATGAATGACTTTATTAGAGAATGCAAATATACGCTGAGACTACGTAAGCCTACATGTATATGTAGTAGTGTTTGCATGTATATCAACGAATCACCAACCTGCACATTGATGATCACAATAGCGTCTGCCCAATCACCAGTGACGACGTCTACTGCCCGTATCTTGAGCTGGTAATTTGACTGCAACTCATAGTCGAGATCATCAATGACTCTGATAGTGCCTACAAATCAACGTACACACATAGCTTAGTAAAGGCGGGACGATACCTTATTGACAGATAGACACCTGAACCTTCAAGAAGTTGGTGATTGGTACCTCAGTCTATGTGGGGGAAGAAGTGGTAGTGCCATGCTCGTCTAGCTAACCGTGAGGTACTAAGTCTATAACAACTGATTATAAATACATAATATAGGTGTGCAACTGTCGCTACACAACACAAATGAATGGTATATCTAACAAAACTATCATATAATGTTTCAGAGAGTAAATGTGACTTGGAGGAAATCAGAACAAGACCGAGGTAAAAATAGAGAATAATGACGTTAGAATCATAAACAAGGTTTTCATCGAACTTTAAGGTGGTATTAGTTGAAATAGTAACTAGTAAAACATGGCTGAAATAAGGCAGCATCACCATAAACCTCTGACAAGAGAAGCACAGATGGGTCTATTGATTCTTTATATGGGTAGAATGTACATGTAGTTTTGTAGACACATGTGCTTCTAACCAGAGCCAGAGGTTAATGCTATCACTATCATTTGATTGTAATAATCTTCACAGATGTTCCATCCTCTAAATCTCAGAAGCAAATCATGGTTTCATTTGAATAATCTGCAGAACCACAATCACTGGTTTAAAAATCACAGCTGAATGCCTGATTAGATCAGCAAAATGTCATTGAAATCAAGATGGCTGACAGGAAGTGGTTCAGCAATAGACAGGAAATGAAGTGTGAAGAGAGGAGCGAGGAGGATTACAGAGTGAGGTAGGCTCAATCATTTGAATAAGAAAATATTCTATCTAATATTGACTTGGCTAGTGCACCACTCACTGACTATTAGCACGAGACTAACTCCACACTAACACAATACGATATTATTATTAGAAGGCCCATAATGTTTAGATGAGCCCTTTCTATTTAATCCCTTTACTACTGACTGACTGAGCAGAGTTAGTTTAAACCTTGTCCCAAAACATGTAACACCATAAGCTTCCACCATAGTAGCAAGACTGTCATAAATCAGTTAGCACAGAATTGGAGAGAATTAGCCAATTGAGTTTCAAAAAAACTTTTGTTGATCCAATCATAGCGGAGCATGGCTTAAAGTGAATATGACAATGGACACCAATTGGTTGATCTTGAATATGCATATTGCCAACGACGTTCAGCCAACATCATTCTGGTACAAAATTAAATTCAGTACGTTATTGGAAAACGTTGTGTTGTTTTGCCAGTACAAACAGTCCTTTGTTGTCATATTCATTTTAAACACAGACAAGACTAGTTTATGATTTAGCATGGGATCAATAAATTCAGTGCTCAATGGGCACGGGAGGGATCACCAGTACACACCACCTTTCATTATCAGAGAGCCGGAATATTATAATTAATAAAAAAACCTTGATTGTCGATACCAGACAACAATTTAACATCATACTTACACGGCCCGTTGTAATCCATGGCTAGAAAATATTAGTAGATATGAACAGTGCAAGTAGTAGCAGCAGCAGAGTGGTAAGGGTGAGCTAGCTGGAGCTCGCAAATGTAACCTAAACTCTTAGGCTAATACATACAACAGGTATGGGGCGTATCCACATGCCTCCAATTTAGTCTAAGAGCCTAGATTAGTAATGTAGTGACTGAGCCTTAGCAAAAACCATCTCTCTTTATTTACCCCCATTATGTAGACATCAAATTGTTCATAGAGGGGTATTTATTAATAAACATGCTTTGTGAGTTTATACCCAACAGTGCGATGTGCAGCAAATCATTGGATTAAAATGATTGGTAACTGCAGTTAGTAAATAAATGTGTAGCGGTGGATGTTGCTTTCTGCAAACATAAATAAAATGGCCGACCATGTTTCGATGTCAGAAGTTGCCATGACAACAATGAGATGTAGCGTAGATGGAATAATACCTGTACTGAAGTGAACTGTGAACTCCTTGTTTGGATCACCCTCGACAATTGTGTATATAATCTTGTTGCCAGGAGGACTTGCAGCGTTTACGGTTGTCACAGCAGAGCTGGTTGGAATATTTTCTGGGATTGAACACTCGTACACCACTTGAGTGAAGTTAGGCGTAGATGCTGTGTACACTTTAATAGTCAGGTTAGTTTGAGCTGAACGTTTGGGTTCACCTTAATAACAAAAAACATGGCCGACTTCAATGTTATACTTTCGCAACTTTGTGAGTTTGCAAAGTCAAACAATGTAAGGGGAAAAAGATGCCAAAAATTTCTTGTAATTACACATTGGTTCATGATGCGCAATTAGTAAATCAGACATGTAAGAAAAAGCAACTCCCACATACCTTGATCGGTGGCAACAACTGTAAATGTATACTCTCTGTTTGCTTTGTCTGCCAATGACCTCTTCACTGTTATGTCTCCAGTCCTTCTGTTGATTCTGAAGTCATTGTTGTTACTGTTTAGTATATCATAGCGCACCTCACTATTCTCTCCTTCATCGTCATCAGTGGCCTTGACCTTATAAATACGAAGCAAAAGATACAGCATTATACCAGTTTGTCACAGACAGAAGCTGTGGGTATATTAAGTTGGGATAACACATGGAGTTATTACTCAAGAATTTCCAATCTGCTCTCTGCACGATGAATAGCTGAATTCATATGGCGTCTGACATCATATGAAAGTGAACATATTACTTAAGGCAGCATTGACTTACTCGTATTACGGCTGACTGACGAACAGCATTGACTGTAGTCGAGGCATAGTAGTGATCTCTAGTAAAGTAGGGGGCATTATCATTGATGTCTTTAACAGAGACAATCACGGGAACCTGAGCTAACCTGTTCTTTCTACCGATCGTTTGGACTCGAACTATAACCTCATACCTGTAACAGGAGTTATATAATTCCATTACATAACTTCAACTACATACATAAAAGGGATGAGGTTTATGCAGACGAGATTTATTCTAGCAATATCATTTATTCTGATCAAGGCCGCTATAAATTCTGCTAGATCTTTCATCACGGCACACTTTTATTTCTTCCGACTATGGAGACCCATGGGCAGGCAAACTTTCCAACTTACGAAGCTGATTATGGAACATGCTGTAGCTTATTTATGGTATGCTGAGAGCCTTTGAACGATAATGGGCAAGACGGCGATAGGAGAATTGTTGAAGGAGTCATCTTACCTTGCCTTCTTCTCTCGATCAATGAGAGCTGAGGCGTGCGTTTCCAACACTCCAGATGTGTAACCTATCTTAAAGACATCTCTGTAGTTCAACAGTTCAAAGGTCACCGGTTCACCCAGCACTGCAAGATATACGATTCCATGAACACAAGTAACCATACACTAGCGCACAATCGTGAAAATAGTGGTATAAACCAATATCTGAAAATGCACAAGTGCAACTCAAGAGGGTTACAAATAATGTAACATAGGAGATATCGGTGTGCAACATTTATACACTACGGGCATATTCCGGAATCATTTCCTTAAGCTTGTAACTAATGAAGCCTATATAGTATTTAATTTTATTATCTGAAATAATTTAGATTATCACTCCTGATGCTGCAATGACATTGCCACATACTGCAATGACATCGCCACATACTGCAATGACATCTGCACATACTGCAATGACATCTGCACACACTGCAACAACATACTTTGATTCTCGATGAGAACAATGAGGACAGTCTGAGTAGAGGTCTTGTTCTCGATGACCTCCCCAGTGTATACGGATTCGGTGAAGGTCAAACCAGAGTCGGAAGTCTTAACAACGTTAATCAATAGACTGTAGACAGCATCGTGTACATCATCGCTAACCTGTAAACCAATGTAAAAGTTAAAATCATGCTAACTATACTTATACTACCTACAGCTACATCTCATGATACAAATTAAAGTTGTCTTCTCTTATACCTTAACTACCAAAGTGTAGCTTCTGAGGAGGCGAGAGGGATTCTTAACATAGACGGCTCCCGTTTTCTCTTCTACACCAAACTTATTGTCCGAGTTTCCGCTGACAATCTCATATGTAAGGTCAGAGTTGAGGTCATCATCTACTGCAGCGGACGTATGCACTATAACCCCCTCGTATGTTGGAGTTAGTAGGGTAGCCTGAAATAGAACAGTGAAAATTTACTATTTTAGAAAAAAGCTTAACATTATTTAACAACAAAAAAATCATTTGCTAGAAATTATGATAGAAGTGACATGAGGAAATATCTTAAAATCTAAAATAAAAAAGACTGCTAAAAATGATCTGCTAAATGAACTCGCCTGGTAGGTGGATTGTGAAAAGACAGGAGGAGTATCGTTAATATCGTCTATTGTGATGATCACACGAGCAGGATTGGCTGCAGATAAGCTCTCTTCACCTGTAGAATATACCAGAACGTCAAATAATTTGACTTAGGAAAATGACGAAGGATTAGTAGAAGCTGGTATATAATACACTCACACACGTGCCATTACAATGCTATTATCACGACAGATTTTAAGGTCAAAAAACACTTTAATTGGTTGCATCAACTACACAATATTCTGTGCTGAAACTTAACAAAACAATTAGATTAGTCTTGTTCCCCCGATACAACAGATTGAAACACGTCTTTCAAATGCAAGTCATAAAATATAAATAAACATGCCGTTCATTGTAAGTGGTAAAGTCTAGAGCAAAACGTTAGTAAAAATAAAATAGACAGTTTCTCAGTCAAACAGGTTTCGAGGATGAACTTATGCTCAACCTCTTCAGCTGTCCGGTGAAAAGAACTATGACACAGTGCATTGAGCTGGAGGAGAGGCTAGGGTTTAGTTATCACAGCAAACTCAACTGTACCTGAATGCATACCAAGCCACGGGGCATTCAAGAATATTGCATCTAAGGCTAAAATGCAAGAGAATTCTACTGCATATTATAGCACAATACGGTAACAGCACACAGAGCTGGGTATCCAAGGATCTAACGCTATCACAAGGTGCTTTCTGGAACCTCAAGCTATGATTTGCACCATGCATCACATGGGGATACACATGCAGTGATGGTTGCAGGTTTTAGCATGGGAAACAATATTTCATGTGCAACAAATTATATTGTTGATGAGTCAGTTGAACTTGTCGGTATCACGCACTTGACCTTGAGCAGCACTAATAATTGTGTGAAATTATTCGGTTACAATATAAATTACAAAGTGCTGCTGTAGAAAAGGAGATACTGAATTCAGATGAATAAATGTACCAAACATGAAACCGTGCTTCACAACATTGGACTGCAGGCAGACAAGTATTCTCACAAATACAAGGAATGGTGGGGTGAGCAGGAATTGGAGAGGGGCGGAGTCATCGCAGCACGCGAAGAAAGGTAGAAACAAAACAACAGAACTGTATCACACTAACTACATGAAGTGCGCAGTGAATAGAGTATGTATGCACTATTATATATATATACCTGTCTCCAGGAAGGGGGCTATCCAAGTTAACAACAGTATCACATTATAAACATACATACTAAACTAAGGACAACATAAATGTATATGAACATGTACATTGTAAATTAAACACATCTATTTCAGTTTAACAGATACACAAAGAACTAACAAGTGCCAACATAATGTCAACATGAAATAAAAATATTATTACAACGAAAAGCACTTTATTCAAATGTACAACAAGTTGTTAATGCCACACTTTTATAGACTAAGTTCTAATATACAAAGGCAGACTAGTTTGAGGATTACAGAGGTATATATTATGCAGCGCACCCACCTTGATCACGGACTTGCACGGAGAACTCAAACCTAGACTTGACCTCTCTATCAGGTGTAGTCACTGTTCTCACAGCTCCAGTGTTCCTGTCTACCGTGAAATACTTGCTAGCCTCAGTTCCAGCGATTGAGTAGAGAAGTAGGGCATTGAGATTCGAATCCTTATCCACAGCAGTAAGTATGAGAGGAACAGAGTCATTTGTGAGAACAACGAACCCATCCTGTGCACCTTCACTCACATGCCCCGTATAGACGGGCTGGGAAAAGGATGGTCTGTTATCATTTCTATCTATGATGTGTATCGCCACAGCCAACATCACCTGGAAATGATGTCAACGAAAAACGTTGCAAACGGATAGAATGCGATTCTCTAAGACAAAAACACAAACCAAATTATTCAATGAGCGCAGATAAAATAAAACCTTTACCGGTTGAATTAGAATAGGATATCTAAAAACATGTGGAAGGGAATATTTATTTGTAGGAAAAATTAACAAATAACAAGACAGGTGCAGACGAACCTGATGTCCAACGATATCTGTGGCTCTTATGGACACATTATATAGAGATTTCTCCTCAAAGTCAAACACTGCATTGCTGATCAATATCCCAGAATTAGGGTTTATTGAGAACATTCCGGACTCTTCTACAAAACCATGAAACAGCAACATATTATTATAAACTATTATATATTAGCATAACAAGAGAGAGAGAGCTCAAGAGACATAGTACACAACATCTATGTGGTAGATATATACTATGCTCATGCTGTTATCTCACCTGGATTAGTAATCTCATATGTAAGTGCTGATTGGCTCTCTCCACTCAAAGCTGTAATAAAGGTTCCTATTGGTTCATTTTCTCTAATTTCAGCAGTAAATGATGTAGAGGCAAATGACGGAGGTCTTTCGTCAGCCACTGTCACAAACACCTACAGACACCAAATACAACAAAAGTATATTACTAAGTGAAAAAAGCATGAGAAAGCAGGAAAATAATCAATTTTTATGTTTTTTATGCAAAGAACTTATTCATTTATCTTTTTTAACTTTCAGGCTCTTTGTATTATTTGGAATAACACAAAAGCTGAGAGAATAATGGATTGCCCTACCTTCACCAGACATGTGGAGCTAAGTTGAGGAGATCCCATATCATTGGCCATCACTGTCAATTCATACTGAGACCTGATATCCAAGTCTAAGTTCCTTGCCAGTGTTATAATACCAAGATTGGCATCGATACCAAACGTATAGCCAACATTTCCTAAAACATAGCTCAAATAGTTGTATGTATCATGCCACTGTGGCCATAAGCATAATATGCACATGCTATACAGATAGCTTAAAGGTCACAAGTGAGATGCCAGACAAACTCGCCAACTACTGAGGGCACACGCATACATGTACGTTTACTATAGCATTGCATGCCTGGAGACAACAATGAAATCACCTTGACATAGCACGAGTTTCCTGCTTTTTTTATTTGTTTAATATCGATTAACTTGAAAAAGTCCACAGGCTAGATGTTACCCAAAAGTACAACAAAGAATAGCCTTGGGTTCACAGAAAAATAAGATAAAGATTGTAAAATGAATTTTTGAGGTTATTACTAAATGGGTTCATAAATAATATCTTATTAGTCCTCGCAACAAAAAAACAACTCAACCAGTAAAATGTCGACTAATTGTAAAAAACTGCAAGGTGAATGTACACTTCATTTATACAGGAAGTAATCGGTAATGGCACGGAGCACGTGCAGACCAATCACTGTAAGCTACATGAACCACTAGGAGAAACTATATCAAATAATGTGGGTGTGAATAAAACACACAGTGTAACCTTCTGTCTGTCTTCGATTTATAACCCAGTGAGAGTTGACTAATAGAGTAGGTCAAGGTTAATGTTCACGAGACAATGCAAAACGAGCTACTAATCGTAAGAAGTCCACATAAATTACCTTCAATGGTACACTCTGAACCATTTCTAGTGCAATTATCTGCGTGGTCAAACAATAACGAAATTATAGGAAAAGCCATATTTGAGAAGCACATGGATGTAATATCAAATTTGGATGTACACTTACAGCCAGACATATCGCTTGTACAAGGCTGAATGACCCTCATTTAAATCTCCAATCCTTTCAATAAATTTGTAGCAACCCATTTTCTACTCTAATGCAAGTCATCAAATTTAAATGGTAATCAGTATCAATGGGCGGAGTTCATATTATAGTAAAATACTGTGAAAGGCGCTTACCTGATTGGAGTGAATATTGAATCCTAGAGTTATCTCCCTTGTCTTTGTCAGTAGCCTGTACCGTTATAACCTTAGTTCCAACAATAGATCTCTCATGTATGCTCTTAGTTAGAGAGTTGGTAATAAACATGGGGGCGTGATCATTGTGGTCCTACAGGAAAAGAAAGTACTGTTATATATCACCGTAGCAACGCACGAGTAACATTCCAATTTTATTAGTACAAGAAAAAAATTAAATTTTAATTTGTAATTTGCCCAGTAGTCCCGTGTCTTAGCTAGGAGGTAGTTTTAGTTTAAACTATGACATCACTTCCTGCTACTTGCCTCAACGTTTATGATTACTCTAGCGTAATCGGAGAACTCATTGAATCCATTATCATTCACTTTAACTATCAGCTCATGTCTGTGATTCGTCTCATGGTCCAGAGGCATCAATGTGGAGACAACTCCTAAAAGATGATACCATAACTATTAATTATAGACTAGTTATGATAGCCTACATGCAATGGTATTTTATTGGATACTAAACCACTTGATATGTAGATAGTCTCTAAACGAGACAGAACTTTCAACCACACCAACAAATTTATATTACTTCATAAAATAAGAAGCAACTTTTCTCTAAAACAACGTTACTGCCATGATGAAAATATAGCAAATAAACATTTTTATAATGTCAGATGTTGAAGTCAAGAAAGGGCTCACCAGTAGAATGGTCGACACCAAACAGCTTGTAGCTTTCGTTGTTACTAGCGGAGTGCAGGAAATAGACAAGAGTATCATCAGCATCATCATCAGTAGCGGACAACTCCACGATGTCAGTTCCTATATCAATGCTTTCTTTGACCGTCACATTGTATACTCTGAGGCTAAACTGGGGCTGAAACTCGTTTACTTTCGATATCTTTATCGGTAACTAAAAAAGAAACATTAACAAGGTCATTGATCACATGACCAAAATTGACCAATCATTTAATTAGACTCAAGTTGAACTGAATACTGATTAGCTGATAGGTTAGCTTCAACAATAAGCATACATTTTATATCTATCCTCAACGAACCACAAAGGCATTTGCTAAAGTGGCATAGACTGTGCTCTACTTACTCTACCATAGACTGTATTCTACTTACTGTAGCATAGGCTGTGTTATAACCATCAGTAGCCGATATGTTGAGTAGATACTCAGATTTGGTCTCAAAGTCTAATTTACCCGCAACTTCTACAACGCCTGTCGCTGGCTGAATAGAGAACATTGGGAAACCGTTAGACTCAGCTCCATCTAAAAAGATAACCATTGTTCATACTTCAACACAAACTCCCCATACAAGATATTAATTGGTGCATTGTGTTATTCATCATTGTAATAATGTCAAGGAAGTCTGTGGTTTATAGCTAAAGATAGTTGGAGGAAAGATGGTTCACTTTGCCCCACCCACATACAGGGTTCCGGCGAGACAGGGAGTTGTGATACCTTAGTCAGCAAGTCGTCATTCACACATACAACACATAGTTTAGACAACTAGATGCTATTCTAATGGCTATCCAAAACTCAGTAGAAAATGGTGGGAGATGTTTCATTCCACTATCTTTTTCACAATCTTTATGCATAGAATATAAGTTATGTATAACATGTAACACAACGTCAATGGTACGTACCAACAATGCTGTACCAGAGCCTGCTACTATCAGCATCTGTAGCAAACACTATTCCAACTACCTCAAACACAGGTACCGTTTCCAGCAATATCTCTGGCTGTAGAGGTAGGAACTCGGGAGTAACCTCTGACTTTGGAGAATCCTCTATTAGTTCAAAGTGCACGTCGATAGAATTCTCCTTTGGTTCTGCCCCACCATCTGTAGCTTTTACCTGTATACGAGAGGATAACGTCTGCAGGGAAACATAGAGCTCATTGTGGAAACGACCGTTATTAAGTAGACAAGCACAGAAAAGTTCCACATGTAAATGTACAAATAGCGGACAGATTGGAATAGAGTTATTCTACTGCAACATGGCAGCTTATGTAGAATTCTCAGATTCTCTCACAGGAGATCATATTAGATGTAGTCCATTGAAAATTTATGTCAACTGTTACACATCGATACGTTCATAACATTTAGTTTGAAACAGTCTGTCCATTAACCATGTATAACTCTTCACTTGTACATAGAATATTCTAGAACAACCTATCCCTTGACTCAAAATAGACTTCAGTATAACTTTGATGGGAGGCCAAGAGAAAGCAGAAAATAAGATTGAATGAACTGTGAGATGATTTAGATAAAAATATATCCACGGAATAAATGATAATTGGTTTAGAATAAAAAACATATAATAGCTTCACTGTATAAAATGAAGATAAAAAGCATGCTTATTTCTCCAAACAGTTTGCAAGACACCTGCTCCTCTTTCAACAGAATTGAAGACACCTGTTCTACCCAAAATCGCCAACCAGTGTTATTGGAAAAATCAGCAATTTGAGGTTCGAGAAGAAAAAGTGTTTAAATTCAATGTGCCGAGGTTCTAATCCCGTTGGTTAAATTAAGCTACTTCCTGTATTATATTGTTATTATACCAGCATATCCTTAACCATAAAGTTGGCGAGAAAACCGTAGGTATTAGAACGAATGAGGATACGAGAAGACAAGCTCCACTGCCCAAGTAGAAATATTGAAAAGCATGCAATGAGTGCTTACTGGGTTACTCTAACATAGATACCAAAGACAGACTAGATTCTACACTTTATACTCTTTGATATTACCATCACACCTACCCATATGTGTAACAATTCGCTGTTCTAAACATACATAGCAGCATGTCAAACGACATAAACTGATCAATATCACACACCACATATAGCTTGCCGTCATCGTCCACATTTTATATTGCTAATTAGTAAATAACTGGTAAAAAAGTGAACTTGTTTGAATTTGAAAATCACAACTATGGAAAGACTACAGCGTCACACCGTTTTAGTAGTAAGACAAATGAATGTAAATACGTGCGTTGGTAAAACCATCTAACAACAGATCTAGTTAGTGTCATATTTAGTGTACAGAAGGAGGTGCTCACCTGTACCGACATCTTATCCGAAGATGGCCAGTCGGATTTAAGGAAGAGCTGCCCAGTAAGAGAGTTTATTCTCCACAAATCTCGGTCAGAGCTCTGAGGAATGCTGTACGAGACGGTGCCATTCTCCCCCTTGTCTTTATCAGATGCCACTACTCGGTACACAGGCTTCCTGCGGTCAAGAGACCTGTATATAGAAGATATCATGGTTATCATATACATACACATAAAACATAACATAAACTGCAAGGCAATGATCATGGATGATTTTACATGAAGGTTCCATGCCATAAGACAAACCGTCTTTTAGTACGGGAAGCCTCAGAAAAATATACAACTGCTAATACCATTGTAGTGATACAACGAGACTAAACGAGTTAGCCAAAACTCTATGCCCTCTAACAGAGCCAGTGAGCTATTGATCGTAGACTTTGGTCCAAGAATATTTCACAGCCTATCCTTAACATATCCACCTAAAGCACCATTAGAGCTTGGAGCTTAGGTTGAAGACAACCAGGACAAGGGAGGATAACTCACCTGAGGACAGGGACAGAGAGTTTTCCCTGACTATTCCAAATAGGGAGATTATCGTTCTCATCGGTGACGGTGATCCACACCTGGACAGTGGAGGACAGAGCCACTGGGATACCACCATCGCTGATGCTAACCTGTAAGACATCACAGTATTTTAGAGTTGCCCTACCTATCATAGGGAGGGACCTAATAGAGTAATTACTTCATCAAGTATAGAGTATAGAGTATAGACATAACCACACCCTTCGATGTGCAGAAAAATTCTCCTGTTGAAATACATAAATTTTGAGCACCGTAGAGCTAATTCTATCTAACGTTAAAATTGAGATGCCAAAAGAATGCTCATGATCCTGAACACATTTTGAAGTTGTCTCCCAAATGCACATGTCAATCAATTTTAGAAGATGGACAACTCCAAAGCAGAAACAGGTAAATGGAAGTAATTAGACTTTGAATACTAGTAGAAGTAATAGTATATAATAATTTACCTCTAAAGTAATCACTTCTTCGCTCTCTCGGTCTAAGGTTCGTCTTGTTGTACTGATAACTCCTACAGTGAGAGGAGTGGAGTATTAGTAAAGCTACTATACTAGTACTACCAGTTATATAATACTGGTTACTGCTAGCTAGAAACTAGTAACTGCTACTATTACTACTGCTACATAAGGTGTCAATGATAACATTGATAAGAGTTCATTCAATGTCCTCTTACAACTCATTCATTTAATTTATTAACTATATCACAGCTGTAGGACCAGTATCACCTGTATACAGACTTTATACCTAAACTTAGCCTAAATAACCACTTACCAATACGAAGGGTATGTACTACACCCAACAATTACATTATTACTCTATATAATAGGCTAATTGTCAATGTAAATTTACTGCAATGTAGTGTGTCACCTAAGTTAAATAATTAACCAGAAACAATGGATAGATTATAGTCTACATAAGCAATTGGTACCTAAAAAGACCTTCAATAAACAACTAATTACCCCAAACATAACAGTTCTAGTAAATGGTGGGCCATATAAACATGCCACTCACAATGGGCCACCCAAATACTGATATTTTTACAACTGCAGGCCAGGCATGGCTGTCAGCAGCTAATGAGTCAGGTATAATAAAGATAGAACAATGGATCCATACTAGTGCACTTGTTGACACTTGCTAGGTTAGATGGAGTGAAGTGATAGCAGGTACTTGTATATAAACACTACCATTATATTACCTGCTATATAGAGTGTAGATGTAGACATACTAATACTATTATAGACATAAGTAGCTATATTCACGACTAGAGTAAATATACATTAATGTGTTTATGTTAGGCAGATATAGTCAGAGAGAAGGTCCACACTACTACAACCAGTAAACTGTGGTCTGTCTACTCTAAGCAGTGAATAACAACTACTTCCGATGCAGAATGCAAGTTATTATTTCAACAAACTAACACGTAGACTATACTAAAAGCTATACACCTACTCTGTGTACTGATTATTTCTGCTGGAAAATCTTGATACACATCAAACTATTTTACAACATCCGTGTTTCCATGATATAGGTGACTTTGAATTGAAGCTTAACATCATGGAAACTCTGCAGATCTTTCAGTAAGATGTATAACTAAGATCAAAGAGTACACTACACATGTAATAGCTCACCTGTCTTAGGATGTATAGAGAATCTACTCTGTGTGTTCCCTCCAGCTATACTGTATGTCAAATCCGATGTACTGTCTCTATCCTTTGCCTGCGGTATGTAATATCAGTCTATAGTATAGCACATAAAACTAACACATAGAGTGTGATATTTAGTACACAAAACTTATCCATAGGACATAGATTATAGTTTTACAAGAAGAAGCAATAGAACTGCTATTTAGACTGTGGACTCACCACAACTGTGGCAACTTGTTGGTTGGCGGGACTATTCTCCCGCACTGACACATAGTAGACAGGTTGACTAGGTTCTGGGGCATTATCATTCACATCTGTCACTTCAATGTAGACGTCTACAGAGCTGGAGAGAGGTACAGAACCATAATCCTGTGCGTAGACAGTCAGCCAATAGGAGGGTCGAGTTTCACGGTCCAATAATACTGCAGTCTTTATCTCACCTGGAATTAGTAACACATCAGTATTATATACCTGGCAGCATCTTCGCTGCTTTAGTAATAGAGTGGCCAATTCTTCTGGGTAGCAGGAAGCATAGAAGTATAAAATTACAACGTCGTTATACGGACTAAAATAGCGCAGGCAAAAATATAATATTCTGTACTTCAGCATTATTAATAACACTATATACTGTAAACACTTTACAATGTACTACAACAATTTTCACCAGACTGTCACTACAGCTCTTACAATACAACTACTAATGTATTACCACCACCACTACTGCTGCTGCTGCTGCTACTGCTGCTGCTGCTGCTGCTGCTGCTGCTGCTACTACTACTAGCTACAATTACTCACCAGTATCATCAATGGTGAAGCTACCAAGACCAGAACCACTGCGTATAGAATAAGACACCCTGTGGTCAGAGACTGCGAGATCATTATCTATGGCCTTGACCTTGAGCACAGCAGTACCGGGTTGAGTCGACTCTGGTACAGCCTTCTCATAAGCCCTTTGCTCAAACACTGGTCTGTTGGCGTTCTCATTCACATCTATAACTTCAACCTACAATAGTATCGCATGCACTACAACACGTGGTATTCCAGCTACACTAGTGCTACTAGAGTTATCTTTCCACAAACTATTATAATTTCCAATAGCGGTGGTCTAAGCCAAATTCTAAAAATGCAGCATTACTAAAGTTTATCTACCTTCGTAAAACTTTTTAATCACATTGAACAGTGCAAATTTTTGCTGCAATAAATGCTATTCTTTATCAAAATATTGCCTATTAAAAAAGGAATCAATCACAGATTTTACCAAATAAATGTGTCCTGGCCCACAATTTAATTAACATTCTAATAGTGTGGTGAAGAGAGACAATAATGAAGCCTGGGGTGTTAAAACAATACAGGGTGGTCACTTCAATACCCATCAATATCTAGTTTATCATTGTCACAGTCAATAGGCTGTTATAGAATTGCTTCACATCCATGCATACAATCATGTAGTAGCATCTAGGTAAAACTATTTAATTCCTTGCATACCTAAATATTTATTGAAGGAACATGTCAAGGATGTACAGGGCATTCCTTGTTTGGTATACACCCATCAGTCACACCTACACGACAGTGTAACCTACACATACTGCATAGCATGTGGTTGGCAGTCTATCCATCCACCTTGCTGATCTTATAAGAGAATTGGAAGTTATCTCCCATGCCTAAGTTAAAGACTATCAGAGTCAATGAAATATTCTTCTACATAATATGACTTACCACAAGATCACAGCTCGACTTTAATGGTATGGTGCCGTTATCACGTGCTCTTACTGTTATCCTATAAATCGTCTTTCGCTCATAGTCTAGCTTCTTCAACAATTTAACTATTCCAGTATATTTATCAATATGGAACATGTCCTCCACACCTACAACACATAGGTAGAACAAATTAGCCTGAAATCCACAAGTTATAGCCTGCGCCCCAATGAAACGAACTGATAGAGGATTATTATGACAAAGTTGTTCAAAGTATAGAGCATTATTTTTATAACAGAAGAAAGGCTAGCTGTATAAGCCCATGCACTTATAGCGGAGAGTAATTACCATATGTATATACAAGTACAGAAGGCAAAGTGAACACAGAAACAATAGACTATCTATCAGCATCCACCACCTTAACCCAAGCTGATGAATACAAAAATTAGCTACATATAACAACCTAGGTACGTAAAATTCCCACAATGCCACATGCAGACTGAGCACCTAGTAATAGTGAATAGGAGAACTGATACATAAATGAGTGAGTTATGAACAGGAGAGAACTTGGACAACGATGTCACAGTTAGGGGACTGAAGATAGAGTAGAGATTGGAATTGGACAAGACAGTGCTGAGTTATGACATCAGCTGAATACAGACTACCATGCCACCCGTCTGGTTATCCACATGGAGTAGAAGAAATGTAATAGAGACAAAAGAATTCCTATCGTAGTATCGATCTTGACAGCCGTCGGACAGACATGCAGCAGAAAAGTATAAATAAAACATCAACCACCAAAGTGAGTAGCCGTCGTCGTACACTGCATACCCCCCCCCCCCCCCCCCCATAAACCAATAGCATCGACAAACATGTAAAGAGATGAAATAAAAGGGACGGGCATAAGATTAGATGTTGGAAGAATACATTTACACATGTAGCCCGTTATCATGTTAGACTACACATATTTATAGGGCAGGTTTATGATAGCGAGGAGAGCATGGCAGGGAAAGAACTGCGGGCTATACTCTGTATATGTTACCAATACCTGTCTGCTCACTAGTGAGGCCATGCCGCCGTCCTGGAAACCAACACACAACGTCATAACTACCCAGAATTATATTGATCTGACCTTCACCTATGGTCAATCCATTTACCACAATACATAAATTAAGCTAGGTGATTTTATTAATTGAAAAATTCAAATTAAGTTTTGTGAAACTAAGTCAAGTAGATGAAAAATGATTCTATCAAGATATTTCATCACAATAGAATTAAAATTATAATTTAGAAATCGATTTTATTGCATTTATAGGACAGTGAACTTTCGTTTGCGAGATATAAAATAAATTAATGATATTTGGATATTTTTTAACTTTTACATAAAAATGCTCAGCTCAAGCACATTATCACATATATAGGTCAACAACATGGATGTACCATATAAAGCATACGCAATACATAACACTGTACAATATACAGCAAGAGAAACAATTTACAGTCACACCCATACAGTACGTATAATAATGATACAACAATATTATCTATTTTATATATCCACAACACTAAGTATCAATATCTGTACCAGCTCAACAGAGATAAAAATGTACATGTCTATTGCTGACTATCACTGAAATGGTAATACTACAACCAGCTACCAGTTGTAGACAACATTAGCTAGTGGTAGTAATGGACACTGTCCACCACCAATCACTCACCCATCGATGGACACTGTCCACCACTAGTTACTCACCCTTTATGATCCTATAGCTGACATCTCCACCAGTCGCAGGCAAGTCAGCATCTTGAGCCACCAGGTTGGTGATAACTGTACCCACAGGCATATCCTCTCGCACTTTGACCCTGAACTCCGATCTCATGAATTGTGGGGCATTATCGTTAACGTCGGTAACGTGAATGATTACAGTGGTAGTGGTGAACCTCACTTCCTCATGACCACCTGCGGCGTAGGAATACATTGTCAGTGGGTCTTAGAATAGTTGATGCAACCAAATAGCTCATGTTCCAGATGACGATAGACGTATCATGTGAATGAAAGTGATAAGCATCGGAATGGTCAATTTATCGACTGGGTTTGATTTAATTTAAAAACAAGAAGATGGCAGCAGTAGCAGAAGTTACCTGGTGTATCGGCAGCCTTCACCTCAAGTATGTGTCTATCTTTGCTCTCTCGGTCCAGTATACCTCTCACCATTATCTTTCCTGAACTTTCGTCTACTGCAAAGTACGGTGTTTCCGTAACCAAACTGTACTCTATCTACAATTACAACGATGCGAGCAATAATTAGTGTATTGTGTGTTGTGAAACATATCAATACAAGGTTGCAGTAGAACCTGTAAACATATGCACAATTTATTTACAGCATAGCAACACGAGTTCAACAAATACGGATGAAGTCAGCAAGTATGAGTATCTAATGAGAATTTCCTAGCTATAGTTACCTTGCCGTTGTTATCGATATCATCATCTCTAGCCATGACTTGTAACACTGTAGTACCAATGCTAGCCGTCTCATTGATCTCTGCTTCATAGAACGAATCACTGAGAAATCTGGGTGTATTGTCGTTAGCATCTAGTACTGTTAACCTGAATGACACAATATGGAACAGTTAGCATACATTGGTGACATGAATGGGAAATTCTATCGCTTAGATTAGTCAGTCAGTCAGTCAGTCAGTCAGTCAGTCAGTCAGTGAGTCAGTCAGTCAGTCAGTCAGTCAATCAGCCTGTCTGTCTGTCTGTCATTCAGTCAGGCTGAGAATTCAAAAAAATAAAATGCCTCATATAGCAAAGTAAGAGGAGTTAGACGGAAGATAAATCACTAGAACAGTAACCAAAAAAGGGTCACCATTCCCACCCCACCTGATGTTGATAGAGGCAGTCTTCTGGTTTCCATCAGCACTATCTCTAGCTATGACTGTGAGATTATACTTTGGAATTGTCTCCCTGTCTAGCGGAGCAAACACTATCAGTGCTCCAGTACTTCCGTTGATAGCAAAGTGACCTAAATAGATACAGGATACAGATATACATATAGCAACTAAATGTGAACATACAGTAGTAGCTAGAGAAATACCATAGTCGAATATATAACTACAAAATAAAGTTTGATTTTATACAGTGAAACTTGGCCTATAAATGCTATACCATACACTGTAAGTATGCCATGTGGTAGTACACTGTAAACCTCATGTTAATCAATGATGTATTTGAGACTAATTATATGCAGAATACCAGCAGACGCAAATGAATCTAGACAGTGTGTGCATTATAACATAGGGTAGGGCTACTTGTCTAACAAAATATATGCTGCAGCTGCCACTGATTGAAGCCCTGATAAAGTCAGCAAACATTAATACTTTAACACTCTAGTGACATTTATATCAGTCAATAATATTTACAAATTCAACAATATATTGCACATATTGCTGCATTGATAAGATAAAGATATAATCTTGTTTACAAGCCAATTTATGACAACTAATTAGAGGCAGCACTTGCAGTCACCTGCTGACTTGTATAGCTCATTATTACATAATAATCAAATAAATATACTAATCCAATGCTATATAATTAAGATCTAGATCTATTAATGATAAGCAATAAAAATATGCCAGACATTTTATACCATTTCTTAGAAATTAGAACAAAGACAGTTTTTACCTAAAAGTACATATAGATTATATTGTCTATATTACATGACTGCTTAGAAAGGATGTTGCAAAACCTAAGAACTGCATTAGTATAATCACAACAATCATATATTATGCATATGAAATACAATGGTGTACTAGGCTGGTCATATAAAAAATAACCGTTATATCATGAATATTATTTTTTTATTAAAATGTATTTCAGTTGCAAATAATATTTCAACAGAAAATAAGAAACCTGATTGATTAGAAATGTCATACCATTCCAAGCTTATAATTATCATAACTATAAAAGTGCAAAGCATTTTGAACATGTAAACTTACAATTTATGTCAACAAGGTAAATTAACAATACAAGTACAATAATTACAAATAACTACCATGTAGCATACCCCACCCTACAGGAGAATTTGACTGAGCTATGTAGCTTAGGTTCCTAACTCTTCAAAATATTATAGGTAGTTAACTACTTTCCTAATCGCCTGCTGTATCCATCTATTTGTAGCACTTAGAGAACAGAGGCTACTACTAATGTAAATCATAACATAACACTCAGTAAACAGTAAGCCATAAAAATACCTGTTCCTTCATCAGTCATACATTCCAAACAGGCAAACTGATATACAGACACTGTGCTATTAAAGCGTTTGAGAACTGAACAAGTGCTGTATATCAACAGAAAGCTAAAAATCAGGCGAACTTGCTCAAATGTTGGAATTGTCAATCCAGTAAAATGCATTTTCACAGCTGAAACTAAAAGAATACATATATTAATTTTGTAACTTGAAGTTATGCCCACAACAAAAACTCAAAACTTTGTTGCAAAAATAGGGGTATTACAGTAATTAATGATAAACCCATTAATCAAAGTTTTGTCATCCTATGTTGAATGACCTATGAACTTTGAATACAGCATAGGCTACAAACACCAATTAGCCTAAGTAGAATAGATATGATATGCCCTACCACTGTCTCCTCTTACTACTGCATGCCAGAGCCATACTCAATGGCTCTGCTGCATGCTATGCTGAAGTATAGCGACTAGACAGACTACAATACAGTATATGCACATGTAGAATGACAACTGTATGCACTATCACTGTATTTCCAGTCACTACAAGTTATTAATATTATTCGCAAAACCTTCCTCTACACAGTGTCCTGTTGTTGCATATTTATACAATGCACAAATGTGCCTACTTACATGTGCATAGCTCACCGTTTGTAACTCTAATAATACATTAACAATATCAGGTGGCACATGTAGGCACTAGTCTATATTTCTATGTACATATACATGTAAATGTACATTGGATTTTGTGTCATAGTGGATTGTACTGACACTTGTTGAATAGCCACCTCTAATTCCTAATAACCTTGCTTAATTATGAGTAAATGTTCAAAAAGATGAAAGCTTGGTAGCTTTAGGTAGCTAAATGTTATTATGAAAATTCTTGTAAACTAGATGATAGTATTAACATTATCATTTATTATTAGTTTATAACACTGCACATTAGCATTTATTAACACTTACAAATATTTATAGATTGTAACATATAATTATTTATTAGGTGTACATGGATGTATTCATTTACAAATGTATTGTATTTTACATTGTATAAATAATGGGATATACTTGCACATGCAGTGGACACTAAAGTGCTCCATAGCCTGATGGCTGTCAACTGTGCTGTTAGGTGCAGTAGTAGAGGAATTTTTATAGCATTAGATCCTTAATTGTTGTTGGGTGGTCAGCCCATAGCCTAGGCCACAGCTTTAGTTCACAAACAGTGTAAGAGGGAACACAGGTCTTATTATTGTGACTACTGACTGTACTACACATTGATAGATATAACTATGTAGGCATTATGAAGTCAAAAATTACAACAGTGTGGTGTGGATGAATTTCAAATTGTATAACCCCCATGTGCTTTAGGGTAAAGGGACATTTCGAAAAAGACAGTCCGAAACAGGACGTTTCACAACCGGTCAGTTCGAAACAGGACAGTTCAAAACTGTGTAGATTGCATTAAGAGGAACACACTCACAGATCATTAATTTTAATTATTCAAGTAAAGAATAATATTTAAAAAAAAATGAAGTGAAATCTGGTATTTGGGGTTAGAGGTTTTGAACTGTCCAGTGTTGAACTATTCAGTTTCGAAACGTCCTGTTTCGAACAGTCGCAAATTCATGCTTTAGATAGGTCTCCCCCCCCCCCACTTGAACCCACACACTAATAAGAATTGCTATACATTTTTGTATTCTGAACATGTATATTGTGTCAAGTGTCAAAGATAATTTACATTGTAGTGTGCTACTGCAGTCCAATTTCATTCAAGTTGTCTTTCACATTGCCCAATGCATGAGAATTAATACTGATGACTACTCAAGTTTGACTTGGGTGTTTTAAATAATAATTGCCTAAATCCTCTTCCCTATGGTCTGTACCCTACCTGATGAATAGTGTTATCATGATGGTAGGCTAGGCTGGTAGTTTGAGCTACCAGTCACCATATTTATATAATGGATTACTATTGTATTCCTTTGGCTTGTATGCCTATGGAAAACTCTGGCTATATCAAGATCATACACACAGACCACAGTGATGTACAAATAAGGAATACAGTGGTAGTTGAAATAAAAGTTTGCATGTGATTGCTTGTAACAAGTTCACATTCTCACCCAAGTCCTGTGTGGCTAATTAATACATGTAACAATAAATAGCCATTCTCAAAGCACAGAGTGATTAGAATAGGCATGTAGAGCATAGCACATACATATAAATTACAGGCTCTGATAAATCACTGTGACACAGTGATGATTGATGGCCACCTACACTCTTACATTGTAGTATAGCTAGTAGGCCTTGTCAACATAAGTACCTATGCTGTGCCTCACTATTGAAATTCCAAGGCAGCTAAAGTAATTAGTCAAAAACCCTTTTCACCACAGTGTTTTTGCTCAACAATATCAGCTTACAGTAATGCCCCTATAACAGGCCTGGTTTTCACCTAGGGTCTAAAAATGTGGTAGAGGCAACAAATCCCTAGAGACCTTTGGAGACCCTTGGCACCCCCAACTCCTTAACTAAAGGCTCATTTGGAATGACAACTCCATAATTTCATTGAAAAATGCTGTTTTTGAGCATTTCAATGATGTATAACACTTGTTCAGTTCTCAAACGCTTTAAATATATACTGAAGTATTGTATTACATTTACACATTATATATATTTATCTAAACAGTAAGTACACTAAAGCAAACTCTTCAATTGATTAATTAAACTCATGATCTGAACCCAGAAAGTATGCAGCAGTTTCAGTACACAAATAACGTTTTAAAAACTTGTTGACGAATTCATAAACATTTTTCGAATTCCCATCTCAAAGCTGATTGTCGCGGCTTGACTAAAATCTAATTTGCATCCATTTCCTCTCTATTTTCTTTTAGCGGAACTTCCAAATTCCTAATGGTAGCCGGTCATCTGTGGATAAGCAAAAGCAAACCTATACATGTTCTACAGTAAACCCTCTAGTATTATATGGCTACATACCTAAAGAATTGCCTTCTAGTATATGGTACTGTACAAGCCCAGCAAAGCCAATATCCTCATCAGTAGCGGTGATATGAGTGATGATACTGCCGACTGGAAGATCTTCAGGCAGTGAATATCGCGTAGAAGATGTGATAAACTCATCAGTGAAGACGGGGGCGTGGCTGTTGGCCAGTTGGTCCGTAGAGGATGGCAGAAGGATATCCTCACGATTGGGGTTTACTTGGCTTGACCTCTAAATAATCAAGAGACAATGATATGAATACCAGCCGCAGTGAAATAGCAACAACATAGTACACAGTCTATACACATCCGTTAACTATGAAAAATTCATGTGAACTCAAGCAAATTCGAAAGTTTGAACGATTTTGAACATTCAATTTTGAATAAACTTATTATCCATGAGAAACCGAAAACTGTCCCAACTTACCCCGCTCTCCGCTATATTAAAAATGAGATGAAAATAATTATGATAAATACGATTATATGATTTCAAATCTACACCAGACATTGGCGATTATTTCGTGAATATTTTACTAAATGATCAGGCATACATTCGAACCCGTTGTACTATACCCCAACTCTGGAAATGGCTTTTTACCAGAGCTTTACTAGACTATGGACCTATTTCTCATTATATTACACCATATGATATAGTCTACATACCCTCCCAGCTTCCTGAAAGAGTCTCTTAGCCTCAGATTCTGAGCATTTAACTTTCACATTGTTAGGGACGTACTCCTCTACCTTCACTCTGAATTCCAAAGGTTTCTCAACAACATTCTGACCATCAGACACTACAAGGAAACAATTAGACCTGTTGAGACGAGACAGGAACAGCAGTCTATGTTATCTAACCCTCTTTTGAGCACAGTCTAGGACGGAAACCTGTCACAACCATGAGACACCTGACTACATGTACACACCTGACACGTAGTAGATGAAGCTTTTGTCAACGAGTGATTGCAAGTTACGGGTCGTAGTTATGACACCAGACGCAGGTTCTATGACAAGTAGGGGGTCGGCAGTCACTGCTGGCCTCATACTATATGTTAGTGCATTGAGGTCTCCATCCAGGTCTAAGGCAGACACCTTGCTTACTTTATGGTTAGCTGTCAAGTCCTGTAATACAGTTGTAGGTCTTACAAGCACATGTGAACATATTGCCATAGCTGTATAATTTACAGAAAAATTCCCCTAAGAACAATTCCAAAACACAAGAAAAGTTTTAATGTAGTGAATTCCGAGATTCGGCACGGAACATACCTTTGATATCTTGAGTTCACATGAATCATACTCAAAAATGGGTTTGTTGTCATTCATATTTTTCACTTTCACAGTGAAGATTTTCTCTGTTTCTCTACGATAAGGGGAGCCTCTATCCGACGCCCTCACTGGTATATGATACAGTTTAGGGCCAACATCATAGTCTACGGTGTCAGTCAGACGTATCTACAAGTATTACACTGCTGATTATGAATATGTAGACTAAGATAGATAGCTAATTACTAGTCAACAGCTCTGACACTATTTGTATAAGAATAGGTTAATATTAATGTTTCTCTGATAGGAGGTCTATCTGTACATCAGCTAATAGTGTACTGCATATTTAAATATGAATGTGTATATCTACATAGACTGAGTGTGTATATCTATATAAACCGAGTGTGTATATCTACATAGACCGAGTGTGCATACCTACATAGACCGAGTGTGCATATCTACATAGACCGAGTGTGTATATCTACATAGACCGAGTGTGTATATCTACATAGACCGAGTGTGCATATCTACATAGACCGAGTGTGCATATCTACATAGACCGTAGGTAGATAGAGACATTGTATACATGCATTGGCAAGTTTAGTCAGTTGATTTCTATGAAATACTCAGGTAAATACGACAATAATTTTCGCTAAAACTTCCTAACTAGTCGTCCCACAACAAATATGCACTGTATAGCTTACACGTATGGCTACTCTGTATTTTGGTACAGGGGTATTATGATGTCTAACATTACAGTACATAAAAACTTGTATATCATGTGGATATGATGGTGATAGACTGTCAGGCACCAATATATCCACTAATTCCTGTCCAGAACTAGGAACCCAGGCTACGTAGGCCTATGGGCTAGTAAGAACTTGGTCTCAATGACCATCACAGGTGCAATTACTGGTACAGTAACATTTACTGAATCACCATAAATACTTGAGGATTAGAAAATGATTTTATCTTGGTAATTTCCGACTATATACCAATTTATAGACTAAAATATAGTGATACATGATATATAATGAGCAAGAACGTCTTAGAACTAATAAGAACATATGAATTATACTACATTAACATAAAATATGTAATCATAAATGTGGTAATATATGGAAATCCATGGATTGTTATACAGTAGGAAATAGAACACAGGAACAAAGAAGAGTAAGAGTCATCAAAAACAACAAAGTACATCTTAGAGACAACGGGAGGGGGGTTAGTTCCTCCCGTATATTAGGGGTAAGCAAAACATAGGAAGTACTGAGCTAACTCAACTAGTCCCCTTTAATTTCGCACTGGCATGTATTTGAGTTCGAAGATTGATTGAAATAGCTGTAGTCTGGCCTTCTACCTAATGACTACAAGTCACCCTCTATAATATATAAACTCAGCACTGTAGACTCTATACTCTATAATATATAAACTCAGCACTGTAGACTCTATACTCTATAATATATAAACTCAGCACTGTAGACTCTATACTCTATAATATATAAACTCAACACTGTAGACTCTATACTCTATAATATATAAACTCAGCACTGTAGACTCTATACTCTATAATATATAAACTCAGCACTGTAGACTCTATACTCTATAATATATAAACTCAGCACTGTAGACAGGAAATATTGATATCGGAAATTAGAAACTTGTGTAATTGTGGAGTTCACTGCTCACCAGCTTACTGTATGGAGGCATCATAACAATAATTATATAATAATATTAGTAGTACATCCAATAATCATTGGGCTTACAAATTAACCTCTACTGTTAGTTGATTGGATATAAGATGACACTGACCTCTCCATTGAATGGATTAATCTCAAATGGTAGACTCTGTGTCCCAGTTATGGAGTAAGTTAAGAGAGCATTGTCTCCAGCATCATCATCAGTAGCACTGGCGATAGTAACCAGGGTACCTGCGAATAAAAATAATTAACTCTAACTATGGCACAGAAAGATATATGATTAAAATTTGCTAGAAAAAAACATTATTTTATTTTTTACAATTAATTACAATAACATTGAATCTGACAACAACCATAGGAGAAAGTTTTTTTATTATGATTTCGGTATTATTGAACAAACTTTTGACCATTACGGTAACAAATCAGGATTTGTGAACTCACAATCGGGGATTCCATAACCCGTGGTTTGTGATTGGGGCAGCAGGGAGGGGGGGGGGTTAACGAAACTATGCTCTCTTAATTCAAAAAGCCAACTTTGTGGCTTGGTCTTCACACAGTGTCAACTATTATAAGTTTGATGAATTGTAGGTGTGCATTGCATGTGCACTATGTGTGTATAAGTGTATAATCATATACAGTGTACGTGCTAGCAATACATTACACACAGCACACATAAATGTAGAACAGATGTACTACAGTTGTACACTTTTCAGTTTATGAAAATCTGATACTAAATGTATAGCCAAGCTCAATGCAATGATTCATTCTATTGAAACAAATTCAATTCCATTATGTTTATTTAACAAAACACCTTCCCTAGTTGACATTGTACCAACTAGTAAACACTAGCTAAGTGTAGCAAATATGTTCTTAATTCTAGTATAGTACAATACATACACAGAGTGGATTTATACATGGATCAGGCTACTGTATGTGTGGCAAAGAGTTATGTTTGCACCTTCAGGCAGAGGTATACCATTTCTAACAGGAAATAAAAACTTAGAATTCTGGGAAACATATTCTCAAGCCACCACTAAGTATATAGTAGAGATGTTATTGATAGTATGATATGTATTAGTAATGCCTCCATTGCTACTTACCTATATTACTATTCTCTGGTAGTGGCTTATCTATAGGTGTAGTAAACACTGGGGAGTTGTCATTCTCGTCTCTAATGGTCACTACAAACTTTACGATGTACTCGAATCTTTCCAGTGCATTCAGCTTAGCCCTCAATCTTACCTAAATTGTAAATGAGGTTAGAGATTAAAGTTTCACAGGCTATGTCTGAGTGTGGCAGCCGAAGTGAAGCAATAATAATGATAGACTAAGAAAGAAAGAAATTATTGTCTGCTTCAAATATTTTAATTATACCAACTGTCATAATATATTTTACTTCCACAAAAGTGGCAAAATAATAAAAAATAAAACACTTCTACAAGCAGGAGTTATTAAGTGTAAAAGGTCACTAGTAACAGATGGACACTACCACCAGCCAGACAGTCCATCATAACAAGACAAGTTTGGACAAGTTAATTTGGAATAAGTGTTTTTCTTTTGACACCCCAACACAGAGATGCAATGTATTATATTATTGCAGCAAATGGCCTCTTTCAAAGTAAACCCATAACTAGTTGAGTGTCTACACCGCAGACATACCTGGGAAATTTCAATATTTATATTAAATATTACACACATATTATATATAATATATTATATTTTCCAGGTGCCTATAAAATATCGAATGGACTAATCCCCTTGTTTGATACTTGATTTAGCACTCTTATCAGTCCACGAAAAGTGTTTGACCAAAGCGAAGAATGTCTCTATGTGGAGATTGTATGTAACAATTGAGATATTATATCGCTGATATATTGGATAGCCTTAGCTCTAATTCTCCACAGGGCATAATAGATGAGAGGAACACAATATATATATAACCTATATACTGGAAACTGAGGCTAATAGATGATATAACATATTTTAGTCAATGCCCAGAGGCTAGGGGTGTCATATTTCTGCACTATCCATTGTCTGCTCAGTTAGTCCTCAGACTAACTTGTCAGAGCTAATACAATAAAGTACATTAGCAAAGTTTAAATATTTATTCTACGGCTACAGATTTTAACAGATTAATTTTCTTTCAGGGAAAGTTTTAAATCATTCCAATTTGACTCTGAAGAATAGTTGACACAAAACTACAAACTTGTATGAAGCTACTGAGTCTAGCTGTTCATCCGCTGACGTTTTAGGGAGGCCATATTGTATTTGCCCGTATCTGTTGTTATGTTGTGCAACTACATGCTCACCTCTAGTCTGGTCTGGTAGTTTTTCTCAGCGTCTATTGGTTTCTTGAGGAACAGAACTCCACTAGTTGAGTGAACTCTAAAGGAGTCAAGGTCATCCGACACAATACGATACGTCGCGTCAATCGAATCCTGAGGTGGGGCAATGTAATGCAGAGGTGTACCTGCAATATTATATCAATGTTATGTATGCGGATATACCCAGGACAGCATATATTAAATAGAAATACAATCCATTACCTGAAAGCTCTTGAACCCTGGCCTAACAACTCACGGTAATTTACCCTGAGTGCTAGACGACATACTAGTTCTAAGCTGCATAGTAACTATCTACAAGTGGATCTGCCAATTCAACGACTACAGATCTTATCTATTGACTGAGTTGTGACAATGTAGTATTTCAACCATTCCACCGGAATTACAATATTCCGTGGCTATGAGTTCGCCAACCAACTTATCGGCTACAGATGTACAGTACAGTGCAGGTGAACTAATAACATACCGGCTGGCAAACCCTCGTCAATCTCAAGGAATACCATCTCTTCTTCTTTCATCTCCTTGTTAGACGTAATGAGATCCAGAGTTATGGAGGTGGTAGAGGACCGAGCTGGACTACCTTTATCCCAAGCTTGTATTGTGATGTTTACCTGTAAGCAAATTACGTCAGGACATTGTAATTCCCTGTAATACAACAACTGTAACATTTCTATGGTAAAACTCCGTATAATGGCGTAGGGTAGAAGTGTATTGTGGGTAGACAGTAGAAGAGCATTGTGGGTAGATAAGGATGGCATGTGTAGCTGAGTGGAGTAGGCACGCAGGTAAGTAGACAGGCTGGAGACAGTTTTATTATCATGTACTATAACTGTGACTATTCAGTGCATACCAGCACCACATGGCAGGGTCACCTTGGTGTTTTATGCATTAATAAAAGGCCTACAGCAATATCTAACCACAGCAGTGGATAAGGTATTGAGGTAATAAAATATAATATTACACAATCATTGCATTAACATTGTGAAACTGTAAAAAAGAACACTACATAGCTAAAAAACTGATAGCTTCAGTACCTGGTGTCCAATCTCCCGCAGTGATTGAGCCACTTGTAGTTGATACTCTGCGGCGTGAGGCTGTGAGAGTGTTGTGGGCCTTAGGCTAAAGTAAAGTCGAACGTCTCTAATTTTAGAACCAACTGCAGAGATTATCTCTACAGATTGGATGTCTCCATTTAACCCAGAATCTATATCCAGTACCTAAAGGAGAACATAAACAGTGCAGAGACAAATGGACAGAATTCCCCTTGAACGTTGGTAGTTGGTGGGTACCACTATCTCCATATTTATCAACAGATCCAATCAGAAATGGGGAGATAAATCAAAGGAAGTGATGTCATATTATAATTAGGATGAATGGGTACCTGATGTGTGATAAGAAACGCTAGCTTGTAAGTATACTAGATAGAGCACAGATAACACTATGTTATTCACTGTATGGTCAGGTAGAGTGTATCCTGTCATTACACTAAGAGTGTTACTAGATACATCAAGCATACGCAACAACCAATCAACATTCATGGAAATCTAGAATGTCTATAAATTTCAGATGAATAATTTATATGTACATAAAGTATAGAAATCATATTACCATAAGTATCTATACAAATCTACATTACTGAGATGTGTATTGTGTAGGATTATCTAGGCCTACTGTGTATATATACATTTGCAGGTAGGCTATACAATATATTTATTCACATTTCAAGTATTGATATGCAACCCTCAAGTGACGCTGTGTTAGCAGATACATTTGGAAATCTGTATAAGCCTACTACATCTGTATACAACCTGACCCAATGAAAACTCTGGACAATACATCCTGTAACATGGATACACCGGGCTCACCTTGATCAACATGATAGCGATGCCAACTGGTTCGAACGCATTAATAGGTGGCCTCTCGGATATAATGAACTGTGGGGAGTTGTCGTTCCTTTGGATGATGTTGAATATTACTTCAGCTCTAGTCTGACGACCCGCCCCTCTGTTTGAGGCAACTATGTAGTTAGTATACTGTCTTTTACCTGCAATGGAGCAAAAGCGGGCAAACATTATACACAGACATATCTAGTTTAAACCATTATAACAAAAATAATTAGTAATGAGTGCATTTCAGACTTCGATAAAGTGTTATAAAAGTCACTTTCCGTTTAGTAACTATAGGGCCTACTTACCAGCGGCTGAAATGTTCCGAGTAATATAGATGTCACCGATCGTCGGGTGAACCGCAAATTCTGGTAACCAGTTCTCAAATGAGTAATAAACCTCTGCATTGATCCCTTCATCAGCGTCTGTGGCCTTGACAGAGCCAATAGTAGAGAAGAGGTCAACAGATTCCGGTACATCGAATGTATACTTTAGTTCAGTAAACAATGGCGGAGCATCATTGATATCCAGTAATGTAATATCCACTCTGGTGTACATACCGTCCATAACTCGTCCATCCGTGAACGTTATCACTGCCTTCACGTTTAATGAATAGTACGACTTCCATTCACGATTGAGATTAGTTGAACCGTCTGTTTTAGTTCGTATAAATAGGAATGCAAAATCGCCAACTCGTAAAAGTTCGGCTTTGAATTGATTTGTTGATTCGGAGTTTCTGCTAGATTTAGTTATACGATATTTTATATGTTCTACTTTGTGTGGGGACGGTAGATGTATGCCCATCCGTTCATCTGTTGTAACATATAGTTTCTCACAGGCTACAGAACATTCTTTTATTTTTCCTGTATAATGCGACTTAGTGAATGACCAGTCATCCGCACTGGACACTACAGTTAAAGTGTGAATAAGAAATAGACCAACGCCGGCCAAACGCCATGAGGAGCACCATTTCCCAGCCATCGTGGCGTTTAGTAGTTAAAGTAGAGTGGGCAGACAATCCATTTTCTATTCACCGATACACGAGCCAAGTACCAGGGGACTTACTCTAGTTGATATGGCCGCCGTATAACTTGTTGAACTCTATCTACAAAGATAAAGCGTAGCAGATTAATATACTGATAGTTGAAGAGAGTTGACTCAAAACTAGGAAACTAAGAATAAATTACTCTTCATCACCATGGAGTTAATGAACTATGTGTTCAGTTCACATTCATATAATAGATGGTAGGACTTGTCAAGGGTATAATCTTGACAGATGGGGTGCAACAACCATATTATACATTAGCCATTACCAAAGTTGAAGAATTCACTAAATTGGCACATATATATAATATGGAGATTAGCATAGTTGAAGGAAACCATTGCAGTCGGGGCAATAAATTTGTAGATTCCCTTGAAATGCAAATTTTTAGCCAAGGTTACTATAAGAAGCAGAATTATGATTACACACACGCTGACAAACAGCAAACCAATGTTGAAATATAAAGAGATATGGGGCTTATACTATATCATATTCCTATCTATGTATTTGATACATTTATGTAAACAGAGATAAGGATTGGGTGAACCTCAGTCTACAGTCTAGAGTTACTTTAGAAAGGGTAGAGAGTTACTCTCTAGTACTGGAGGTAACTAGGAGACTGTACTCTAATGACCAGGGTCTTCTATCACTCGTAATTAAACTCTCACAACCTAATTAGTACCTGTATCAGAGGTGAGTGTTTTATGGCCTGCTAGTTTGGCAGGCGTTTGGTCGTTGTTAGTGATTCCGAGAACAGAAATGGAAATGCACGGAACATAACCTCTTCAACATAACAAAACTAATTTCCTAACGTTTAAGTATTGTAATTACATATTAGAATGCATTATATGACATCAAAAGTTGTCACATCTCTAGGAGTTGAATTAATAACGTAGTTAAAAAGTAACAGTGAGCAAGTAACATAAAGGTTTGACTCTTTGTCACTAGTCGTGCAAACACCAAGCATGGAAGAATTTAGACTTGAGGTCTCAGGTTCAAGTAATGCTGTCGTGGAACGTGAGCTCTTCTACTCAGAGCTGAGCTTCTGTAGCACTGATTACTGATTACAAGGCAGCATCCAAAAGACAAAAAGCAGGGTATGCTCAATAACTCACAATTGATATAGTAATAAAAGTAGAATATCAATTGACTTCCCTGGCTGTAATGAACTCAAGAGAAAGAAAGAAATATCAATATTCTGTTACAATAGGCCATCAAATCACTCATTGAACGATGAGGATACTCAGAAAGTGTCTGCTGATTCATCACATCCCAGACTGAAACAATCACTGACAGCTAGCTACTGAATGAAATGCCTAGTGTTGGCACATAGGTTTACTATACCACAAATATCTGCTAATCACCTCATTTGGTTGGTTTGTGTGGCCTCAGAGCAATTATCACCTGTGACGGTCTACGTAGATGTGCCAAAATTTGGCATAAAAGTAATAAATTCATTACATATTTTCGGCTAGTTGCTTGGTCATCCAGAGCTATTGCATTAAATCAAATGGGCAATAAACTGACACCATATTGACCTACTGTATAGACTGATTTGTAACGAGACAGTATGATATGAAATATAGAATAAAATAGATAAAATAAATATATCCCCCTTTCTAATCTCATAACAGCTGCTTCGTATCATACATTGCAATAGAATATGATAGGCCCTACTAATACACATAATATAGTATTATATGACATGCAACTATAATGATAGTTTACAGATTACATATCAAAGAGTTTTACAGTAAGAAAGCCCTATAATTGAGTAAATTTAATTTATTTTTTTCAACCTATTATTGGGTTTATCGTAGAGTAAATTTATTTCCCACAGGCATCGATCAGAGTTGTAGAAGGTTTCACAGGGTCTGCAATGCGCACACTTACAAGTAAATACCAGTCACAGAGATAAGCAATGAATATATGGAGACACATCAGTGTATATAAGCTCTTATCAAATTATTATTTAGTTAATGACTAACAGGAATATTCATGACCCACTACGAAACTGAATATTGATGGAAATCTTGTCTCAGGAGAAATTAAATGCATTACAAGATGTTTGAATTGGGACGATCCTTGTATAACAAATAGTGCAGAATATGGACTGATCACATCTTGCGAGCAACATATTTTTTAAATATTACAGATAAATTGAATAGATAGGCGGAGACGCCATTTTGGACTGAGTGCTATCATCACTGAAACAATCAGACAGGCCTACATTTACCAAACTGACTTGGTTTACCATTAGGCAGCAAACTCAAAACCGTAAAGTCATCAAAAGAAGATAGTATATTTTCCTATAACTACATTATTATTATTACAACAACTAGACATTGCTTTACCTTAAGCAGCTACAATGAAATGAAATGGTACATTATATTCTACTAATGGAGGAAGGATAGAGGGATGAGATATAAACTGATAAGCAATTTCTTTGTCTTCTGAATCAAAGAATCATATCTTGAAAGATTTAAAGCAAGTCACGCCCAAAGTCATATTAGTGCAAATAATCATAAGATATATTGAACAATAAATAATAATAAATATAGTTTGAATTCTTTATGTTTTGTCTGCCAGAATTGATTGATAAGCGAGATATTACAAGAAGTTCAGCTAGAATGCATCTAAAGAATCGCAGGAGGAAAAGTTAAACTATCAGCAAATTGTTTGGTAAAAATACAATTGAAAAACCGACCTAAAATTATCAACGCTCATGCCTCAATATGCCAATTAAGTAAGAAACCAACTAGTACATTAGTCTACCTGACCAGTAGTTGAGGCCTAGTAGAACTACAGGGTCCAGTGGCAAACCAAGGTTAGCATAGTCTAGACTAGTAGTATAAGGTTTCTAAACTAACAATAATGAAAGTACTGTATGGTTTAAATCACCTATACACCTCTTAAACTCACCTACTAATCAAAGATTACAAAGCACAATGAAAATAAGGTTTCATTCAAACTGAAATGTAAAAGGCTTTAAATTACCAAACACTCTAGAAATAATGAATAGCCTCTCAAATATATTATAGTTTAGAGAGCCTGCATCTAGTGAAACACTTGGCCTCAGGCAAGTGGCTTCTTGGGGTGATATGAGACCAGTCATCACTAAGACGAGGTGTAGTGTAGACGTTGATGATAGAATGCAAAGCCATAAACTCACATTCATTAGTTAGAGGTCATAGGTTTTACACCTCTCTAATTATAAAGTGCGAAAACAGAAAATGCTGACTTTGATATCAATAGAAATCACTGCTGAAGTTGATTAGCCTTTAGAGGCCATGCTGAGACATACAGCAGGCAAGCAGTGCCCAGTGGTCAGACCCTACTATGTTATTTAGTACATGTCTATGTCTATGGGTCAAATAAATGCAAGCAGCGAATTGTAGGAAACCAACACTACGGATAAATGCTAATGTTCAACGACAAATCCCTGCCTAGACTACTGAAACGCAAGTTCACTGACTGATAAAACCATCAAGATTTATTTGGTTTACTCAGTAATCAGTGAACTGCCACCTTCTACAAACCATTAAGCACTTCATCTAAGCTGATTAACCCAGGTGTTGAATGGGGGTGACCCTAGTAGTGTGTGAAAAGTTGTCAATTTTCTAGAAGAGAATAATGGCTCTTGACAATGGCCTTGTCACCCTTTCACTATTGTTTAAAATGCTACAAAAGCAAAAACTACGGCACAGGCACTCACTTGGCTAACAATGGAACATGACCCTAAAATAAACATCCCTCTTGGGTAAAGTCATCTGAAGTAAAAGGACTAGAAGAACAGCTATGAGACACTAAACCATCCCAAGTAAAGACTGGAGGAACAGCTATAAGACACTAAGTCACCCCAAGTAAAGACTGGAGGAACAGCTATAAGATACTAAGTCATCCCAAGTAAAGACTGGAGGAACAGCTATAAGATACTAAGTCATCCCAAGTAAAGACTGGAAGAACAGCTATGGGACACTAAGTCATCCCAAGTAAAGACTGGAGGAACAGCTATGGGACACTAAGTCATGCCAACTGAAAAGACTAGAGGAGCAGCTATGGGACACTAAGTCATCCCAAGTAAAAACTGGAGGAACAACTGTAAGACACTAAGTCATGCCAAGTGAAGACTGGAGGAACAAGTGTGAGACACTAAGTCATGCCAAGTGAAGACTGGAGGAACAAGTGTGAGACACCAAAGCTGGTGATTCAAGTATGACACCCACCATATGAGATGGTAGAAAATATGATAGCAAACAGTCTTAAATTTTGAGCCAAGAATAAACACAAACATCTATAATGTCAACTAGCATGTGATAGACAAACATATTTAAAAATCAAATAGGATTACTTTGTCCATTAATGTAGTCCGCTAGCACATCTCCCTAGGCACACCCCTGATTGAGTTCAACTTCTATTAGTTTGTATAATACTTAGGCTAATTAGAGAAAGGGTTTTTATATTCATGGGGAAAATAGACAAGCAAGGGTTGACATTAAATACCAATCAACAAAAAAAAAAACAAGTTCTCTGTCAGAGCTTGGGCCTACAACTACCAACAAACATTTTTGCCCCATTTAATGTAATAGCCAAGCTGCCATATATTCTAAAACCCCATGAGCTTCCACACTACCACTACCTACTATCTAGTAGAACACGAAAACTCTGACCAGGTACCATGTGCCCAGTACCACTACTAATAGTAATCCAACTGCTTGCATTGCTGCTGCTGTCACTTCTACTGCTAATGTTAAACTATAACAACACCTACTACTACAACTAATACTAGCTGGCTACCGCTGTAGGTGTTTGGAGAAGACCAAAACTTGAATGATTGAAACCACAAGCTACCACAAGTGTGTTCACTCCTTTAGTAGATGAAACAGATAAGACCAATAACCTTTGTTGTTCAGTAGAAGAATTAATACTGTGTAGTTTGGATCTCCATTTGAAAGGTAGAATAGCAGCAACATTCAAATTTGAATAAAATACTATAACCACAGAACACAGTTCACCAGACAGGAAATCTTGGAAGCGACAGCTTATATTCACTTGAACGTAACTGAGCATAAATTTACTTCAAGTAAAATCAATTTGATGCAAGTGTAATATAGCAGTATATTTTTCAAACAGCCTCAAGGGCTGAATCTTAGCAACAGAGCTGTATGTTATAAGTGCAGTCTACTATTTGCACAGTCGATGTTATGTTAGACTGTAAGCTTATACATGTAGTTTATAAACGAAAGGCCTGTGCCTGTCAGCTATTCCACAATAATATAATGATTAAACTTGTATGCCAATATTCTATATGCCCAGTGACATCATGCCTCCCGAGTCGAATTAGACAGTGTTTAGGAACTTTAATCACAGACTGAATACCAAAAATGTAAATCTGCACACCAGGTGTATCTGAATAAACCATCATGTAAAGCAATATCTAATTTGCTACTATAATTGGCTAGCAATCCGAAAACATAACAGCCGAAGTGAGTCTATGCACCCAAATTCAATAAGACTGGAAGAAAAATCAATCTGGCCAGCTGTGAAATAAACAGTTTAGATGTGAAGTTGTGAGTGATGCTATATAGGGCCAATTAACAGTATACAAAAGAGGGGTAATTATTTTAGATATCTCCATATATAATGAGAGATAGAAAAATTATGAAAATAATTGTGTGTACAGATGTTGCACAAATTAAATCATTTTTTTGCCGTCAGCCATTATTATTTGGTGTCCTTTCATATTTAAAAATTTTCACATTTAAAAATGCACTAGACTAGCCACCAGATCGATAGACATTAGAAATAAGTCTAAGATATCGAAGTTCAGATAAAGTTGGATAGAAATGCCAATTGCTATTTAGATCAACAGTGAAGATTCTTTAGTGAGAAGGTCAACACACAAAATAGATGTTTGCTTGGGGAAGAATGCTGAGCAGTTGACTCTGTAAACAACGCTGGCAGGTAGAGGAAGGTGGATCAATGAAAATATTCCTAGTCTCATTCTTTTGATATCAAGATAACAATGAGCAGAGATAAACTACATGAGTTGGTCGAGCCTACTCCCAAACACTCATACATGATGTACAATTGATGAATTTATCGGAAGTGCAAGACCATATTATATATCAATGAAAGCATGTTCAAAAAGTACACAATGGAAAGCTTCCCAACAAATTTATTGTTTTTAGATGTCCAATAGATACAAGCAGCAGCTGTACTGCGGTAACAATAATGAGTAGATAAATTTTATGGCCCATTATATTGAATCTAATGGCAGTTAAAAATGCAAGAACCATTTATCATGATCTAGCAATACCACTCCAACATTCTGGTACTATTATAGTACCAGAATGTAGTGTAATACTACTAGCTAATACACTAACCAATTGGAGCCATGAAACACCTGAGACGAAATCTTTAGAGTCTCCAAATTTTACAATTTTATAATTTTTTTATATATATTTTTATTAGTCTGACAATATATAGAGGGTAATACATATTTTCAGAGAAAATTTAGAAATAATTAACTGTGGCACACAGAGGTTCAAAGTTGATATAAGACTGAAGTAGCCAGTTGAAATAGAAACTAAATACTTTCTGTTAGCTAGGTAAACATTTGACAACCAGCCTTAATAAAAACACAAAAGAATTTCTGATGAAACCTGAATACAATTATAAATGTTGCTTTTGAATTGAACACAAGTGTCTCACTGAATTAATACAATACCACTAGGTAGTGAAATGTAAGGAATTAATCAAAGTTTAATAATAGAAAATGGCAAACTCTAATGCCTAACATAGGACTTGGGATTCCAGTTTTCCTTTCAAGCACAAATGTACAAAGCAACAACTAACAACAAATGGCAAAATTCAACTCAACTGTACCAAAAGCCATTCCCGGTCAGATAAGTTGGCCTGAAGGTATCAGATTAAATGTACATGTATTTGGAATACAGAATATCATTCAGTTAAGCTAAAATATCAAAATATCAAACCATGCTGTAAGTGGTCATGGTTTAAAGGACTACTGAGCAATGGTTAATGAAATCGCCAATTTTCTTAAACTACTTTGATTTCAATTAATGAGGGAATCCTGTGTACAATCAAACTATTAAGCATCAAAGTAAAGTTACCAAATCTGAACCACACACAACAATAGCTTTACAAATCCCAGAATTACCCAGTTCAGATAGCGACAAGCCAATAAGTATTTGTGATCCTTGAACCTGGCAGACTCACTGAATTAATTCAATCAATCATAACCCAACAATAAACCCCAAACACTTTATTCTACAACGAAGGCTTTATTAGGGTTCTGACAGCAAACTCACTAGCAACCATAATTATCAAAAGTTATCGAACAGTAACGGGCCATTAGTTGAAGAATCAGAATCGAGCTCACAACTACAACACTTATTCAAAGATAGAGAATACTCTGAACTTTGAATTTACTCGACTTACTAAGAATAAATATCTCACTAAACCTGCCGATCAGGGTATGATTCATGTGGTCAGGTGGTCAGGTGGGTCGGTATTACAGAATTGATTAATAAATGGTCTGGCCTGTGATAACAGAACCGGACTGTCTAGCCTGTCTATGTGGAGGTTACAGTTTTGCATAGTTTTATAGCTACTACTTGGTCAGGTAGGCCTATAATCCTCATATCCCTAGTAGTTTTTGGGAGAAAGCTATTGACATATCTATTGCTGCTCTCACGACTCTCATTGTCAGAGAATGGATCTGCAGTCAGCTGGTCAGGCATACAATCAGAAGCAGCACTCCCTCTGCTCGAGTAGCCCTAAGTAAGGCTCACACATTCTTTGATTCTTGATGTTAGAAATAAATCACACAGTATCCACCCGTACCCTCTCAATATAAGTGACGCCCTTTTTATTCGTCAGATCACAGGGGCACTGGCATACTGAAGGTGTAGAAACTTGAGGTGTTAGTAAGTAAGTACATGTAAGTAATGCTTGTTAGCCTATACGAGTCAAGTTGCACCAGGATCAGTATGAGTAGCCTATAGATGGTTACAGTTTGAGTTTTGTCAAATAAGTTTAGTTGATTAACAAGAAAAACCATATAACTCATTTATAGTAAAAGAATAGCACTTTGACTTTAAAATAATTTTCTATAACAACTCAATAAATATAATATAAGATCCATTCCATGGGGACTGTCCCAATGTGTGTGCTGACCCGTCTCAGATCATTTTCAAACTAAGTTCTTGTGAAAGAGCATATCAAAATTAGTGGTAATGCCAATTTTCAGCGCTCTATGCGGTACAGGGGGGCGCTGACGGCCCCCAAAAAATTGCTGACAGGAGGGATAACTCCTAATTTCTCATTTTTAAGGGTTTTCTCAGGCTTATATCTTAAAAACCAATTAAGCTAAAAATCTGAAATTTTCAGGATGTCTAATCCCACATGTCTGCTAGTTATTTCAATAGGTCACTTACCCGACATCGGTCCATGAGCGAGGTCAGAGGTCACCAAAGCTGGTTAGCGGAGAGCGTCGACGGTAATATACTCAATTTTTAGGAAGATTGGATCGCTCTGAATCTGGACAAAACAGGCATTAGAAGTCGGGTGAGTGGTTAAACATGTTAACTTATGCCATATGTTTACTAATTTAACAAAAAATTCGATATAACGTCATTGTGGCGTCGGTGGCGGAGAAAATCCAAGATGGCCGCTGCCGACACTGACGAAAATTGGCCGCACGCCAACAGTAATTTAGGTATGTTCGCATAAAAAATATTATAAACAAAAGATGTTTCCTATATAATTCAACTATGCTGATTTCATTTCTGCAGTCAGATTTTATGCTTTCCCGCTCCCAAGTGGTGTAATAAGCTTAATTATTAACACTCCAAAAATGCCAGATTTTTCAAGAATGAGAAGGTTTTATCTTCCAAGCGAACATTTAAACCCTATAATTTTAGCTCCTGACGACACCACACATAAATCAATTAGGTAGAGGAGTGTTTTTTTATACCTATCACTTATCTGATCCTGGGTTGATGGTGGTAGCATTATATTGATGGTGTTTAGTTGTCTCCAGATAGACTAGCATTACTAGATGCTGTGCAGGTACAAATAGCTTGTCTGGTCTGGGTGGATATTTATAAATCGGTGCAAGTCCTTTAGGGTGCAGGGAGTTGATCTTAACATCCCCTTCTAAAGTATCAATTTCCATGATTGACCCAATATACCAACCTGTGTCGTATTTGTATGCAACATTGTCACCAGGTTTTAGGTCAGATAGGCTCAGTTGAGAGTGTTGTGCAAGCCCTAGAGATGTACACGTAGTTGGCAGTTTCTCTCTATAATCTAAGGCTATCGATAATGGTCCAGTTAATGTCCTTCTCTCTATCAAGATGTTTCCATCTCTCTCAAAACAGTGATGACTTCTTGAACCTGGTACTGGTATTGCGCTGGTATCAAATTTCTCTTTTTGTTGCTGCTCGTGACGTGTGATGTCGGATGCATCAAACCACAGCACCATCTTTAGGTGTGGTAATAAAAAAGCTAGATGCTCGGTGAAGGCTTGTACGTCTTGGCCTGATATTTGATCACTGCACCGATACCATCACACGCAGACTTCCCGTGTGATGTCGCGAAATAATGCCATTTGGCAGGCATTCTAGAATCTTCCTGATGGTGCATGAGGTTGCATAATACTTTGAAAGATTTGTACAGGCCCGAACAGCCGTCGGTGAAGTAGAAGATCAAAGTAATGCTTGGGAGCAGAGATTTTACCTTGGGAATGAGATCCCTCAACATGGTGTACACTGCGAAATGGTCATGTTGCATGTAATCACTGATATAGGCGTAGGATAAGTGCAATAGTTTTTTCTGATGATTTGTAGTGCACAACGATGAGATGTACGGTTGCCTGTCGATTGTTCCAGGGGATCGATTGTGCTGCGTCCTGAACTACAAATGAATAGTTCTCTGCGAAGTTCATCTGGATGATTACCTCTGAATTGTTTAGATCTGATTTTAGGTGCTTCAGATGGGCTGAATGTTTCCCTTTCATAAAGTGGTGTGCACTTAGCCCGTCAACTTTCGCACAGATATTTTCGACTAGCTCACTCACAGTTGTTTGGCACTTAACTATTTGTGATCTATCTATAGTTACCAATTGACTATATGATAGCTCATCTTGTCCCTCAAACTGGTTAGCTTCGAAGAGTTCTGTGACTTTTCTTTCAACAGTTTCTCTACCCGGACATTTTGAGCATTTACGTAACATACATGTACAGTCACTGTTCTCTTTGCTACACACAAGCATATCAATCACCTCAGTGTAGTGTTTTATACCTGGGATTTCTTTTACCAAAAATTTGAAACACACGGAATGGGCACCAGTAGAGGTCACAGTTTTGCGGTACTTTGGCCGCAGTTCACAAAATTTGGAGAGCTTTATGCGGTTGACCATGCCCTCATTTTTCTGACAAAATGAGAGATTACAGAGTATTAGCCTCTGTGCCGAATATTCTTTCGTACCATCAGCCAGACGATTACACACAACTTGCTTTGCTCCGGGCATTATCCTTACGAACACCACCAAAGTGTTGATAGTAATTATAGCCCTTCCTGACCTTGCTGACTTCATTTTGACAAGAAAACACTGGCAAATATCATGGTTGGTGTGTATTATTTCATCTGCATTGTTTTTGCAATGTGTTGGCATACTCTAGTCGCTGAGACTGGTAAATCCAATATGATATGGGGCTTATAATGTGAATAAGTGAGAACATTGTATGGCACATTATGCCATTATAAAAACTGTAAAAACATCATTTTAGAGCCAGAAAGCATAAAATCTGACTGCAGAAATGAAATCAGCATAGTTGAATTATATAGGAAACATCTTTTGTTTATAATACTTTTTATGCGAAAATACCTAAATTACTGTTGGCGTGCGGCCAATTTTCGTCAGTGTCGGCGGCGGCCATCTTGGATTTTCTCCGCCACCGACGCCACATTGACGTTATATCGAATTTTTTGTTAAATTAGTAAACATATGGCATAAGTTAACATGTTTAACCACTCACCCGACTTCTAATGCCTGTTTTGTCCAGATTCAGAGCCATCCAATCTTCCTAAAAATTGAGTATATTACCGTCGACGCTCTCCGCTAACCAACTTTGGTGACCTCTGACCTCGCTCATGGACCGATGTCGGGTAAGTGACCTATTGAAATAACTAGCAGACATGTGGGATTAGACATCCTGAAAATTTCAGATTTTTAGCTTAATTGGTTTTTAAGATATAAGCCTGAGAAAACCCTTAAAAATGAGAAATTAGGAGTTATCCCTCCTGTCAGCAATTTTTTGGGGGCCGTCAGCGCCCCCCTGTACCGCATAGAGCGCTGAAAATTGGCATTCCCACTAATTTTGATATGCTCTTTCACAAAAACTTAGTTTGAAAATGATCTGAGACGGGTCAGCACACACATTGGGACAGTCCCCATGGAATGGCCCATAAATGATGATTGAATATCAATATAATATAAATATTATACATAAATAATATTAATTATTAATATAATAAATATAGTAAGTATAGCTTCAACTAAATATTAATTTAACATCTATTTTATACTTGCTACTAGTAGGGCTGCTTACATTAACACGCTAATTATTACTCTAATACTTTACAATTACCATCCTCCAACTCTCAACTATACTACTATGACTTGACTATCAGTACGAGTAGAGTACAGTATGACTACACCATCAGTCCATCACATCACTGCCCATACAAACATTTCTTAGAGAATTAATCTATTCGAATTCTTTCCTAATACACTTACCTGACTGTTTAACATAAAGCAAATTTCTAGCTTCTACTTGTGAAACGAAAATATTAAAAGGCAATAACAATTATAATTATTATTAATTATCATAAAACTTCAACCTAGTCCAACTTTCTCTCCAGTGTAAACGCGAACGCTGGTTTTGTTGCACGTGGTAGATTGAGATGGCACGCCCACCTCATGATGAACTTACATTTGATTGGACCCAACACATTCACCGCTGTTCTAATTGGTTGGTTGCGCAAGTAGCAACTTTTGTGAGAGTAGATAACTCCAATGGTGTTTTAAATAACCACAAGTCCTTCAAGTTAGTTTATAAGAACTAGGGCCATACATTGTTATCTCGTCGTCTATGCGATAAGAACGAATTTAAACATAGTTTTAGACATAATAATTATATACGGCCTTGGCATAGCTGTTGCAGAACTCCTAACAACGATGGGCATGTGGCGTCCTACCAGCTTTTATACAGATTGCTAAAATGAGAAAAAGGTTATCATTGTACAATAATGGCCGCTCTGTGTAAAAATGTGTTAAAAAAGTCTTCCTTCTATCCAATTTTGAATAACACTCACGCTACTCCGGTATGGCTGAGTATTAAAAGACATTTACGTGTAGACCCTGAAGAAGAGATCCAACGTCTGTTTATTAAAGACAGCCAGCACGATAAACTTTCCCGAGTTAAAGTAACACCGGCAAGGACTGTTGTTGTGGGTGCGGGATTTAAAGATGTCAAGCTTGACGCTAATGCCATTATGGAAACTGTTGCCCAGGGAGATAAACCAGCTCATATTTCTAAGAAATCAACTACTAGAGCTTCACGGTTTAAAAAATCTGTTCTTTCTAGACGTCTTGATGGACCCTCCCCGATTAACATGCCAGACGTTGATGACATCTACCAGCTGGAAAGCTATCCTGCTCAGGCGTCACATGTATTAAATCATTATGGCATTTTAAATGACCTTTTTGACATTAAAGATGCAACCGTTTTGTTTTACCCAGACCCTTCATTAAAGTTGCGAATAGCTTTTGATTTGGGAGACCAAGAGGTCCTCCCAGTCTCTCTCGGGAATAGAATAGCTCCAGAGTTATCTTCGTCATCTCCACCACTAATTGGGTTTGAAGGAAAATCTGGGAAGTATTATACACTACTGATGGTGAATCTTGATGGTAATTTACAGAAGGCAGAAGGAGAATATCTTCATTGGTATTGTGGTATGTATCACAATATAGGCTACCAGGGCCTGATAATATTCTCCGTTTGTGTTTATGGGTTTGATTTACAAGGTTTTTTTATTATGAATCTTGTATCGTAGTTTGCTGTCATTTATATTTACTTTATTCTGTTTTACTTACAAAGCCAACATGTCCGCTGACAAAGGAGCAGTTAGCGGTGCTGAATGTAGTTATCTGCAGGCGATACCGTTACGTGGCACGGGATTCCATCGCTATACCTTTGTGATGCTTGAACATGACACAGAAATTCCAAGTTCTTTGCTGCCAGTAAGTCGATAGGCATATGATAGTTAGCATCTCATTTTCCGACAGTGTCCTATGAGCTTATTGTTTAGTGGTTTGTACACCGATCTCTCAATCAAGATCCTATTTGTGAGAAATGCTTCCTGGCATAGGCATATGTGGTTAATTATGTCACCGACAATTGATTTGAATTCTATGAGGCCTATTGTAGGGCCTGTAGACCTTTGTTGTTCATTGGTACCTGTATCGTAGAAAGAGTTGAATTATATAGATGTTTTCCGGCTTATAGACTTATATAATTGCTCATTGGTACCTGTACCATAGAAAGAGTTCAATTATATACAATTACAATGTATATTCTATGCTTTTATGCTTTTAATGATGTCACACGAAATTGATTTAAATTCTATGAGACCTATATTGTCTGGTTTATAGACCTATATGATTGCTTGTTAGTACTTGAACCATACATAGCAAGAGTTGAATACATTTAGGTTTTATACTTTTAGGAGGTCACGAGCAGTGACTTATCATCTCGAGACTTTAGTTTCTCACAGTTCTATTCACAGTTAAAACAGGACTCTGTCAGACCAGTCGATATCCGGTTTTTCCAGAGTGAGTGGGACCAATCTGTGAGACATGCATTTCACTATATGCTTGGTGAGTAATATTACACTATGGGCATGGCATCCATTGTACTACCGTCAAATATTTAATTGTATTATAGCCAAATTGCAGTTATTAATTTTGTTGTTTTCAATGAGGTGGTTTGTTGGCTAAATCAAAATTCTTGAGTTGGTGACCTTGAATTGCCCGTTCTCTTTATTCCCATTTTGATTTTCATAGACTGCCCTACCTACATATCTACATACCTACATATCGACATACAACATACATTGTATCTACCTACATATTTACCTACGTACCTCATATCTACTTACCAACCAACCAGGATTCTGCTAACATGTGCTACATGTGTTCTATGTCATGATGTTTAGTTTTTGTGTTCATTTGCAGATATGCCTGAACCTGCATTTGAATACGATTATCCACCAATCAAACACCCCAAACAAGTCAAACACGCACCAAAACAGCCGTTCCAAACGTAAGTCAAGTTTCTATCGTAATTGAACTATTGTTTCTTTTATATAAAATACATGTAGGTTATGCTGAGAGTACTGGTGGTCGACTTCGGATGCCTCAATGTATTGTACTTGTTAGTTATATGCATCTAGTAGCTGCTGTTTACTTTTCCTTTGTTACCTCCAGTTCACACATATTGTTTCAGATATCTAGACATGTACAGAGACAAGAAAGATGTTGCTGAGGAGGTGCTCAAGGAACATCTGTCTGAGATTTCTCCGTTCTCTTCTCCAGAGACTCAACGGTTACCATATCCTTTAGCTAGACCAACCAAGGCAGGATTATACGCTGATCAACTACCCCCTACTTGGCAGCAGAAGAACTTGGTGGATAAGGCTAATAAAGCTGGCAAATATAAATATATATACGCTGGGGACTCATAATTAAATTCCACACTGTGTAAATACTATTATATTGAATGTGAGTATGTATATTATTTGAAATAAACTATAATGTGACCAAGAACTTTGGTTATATTGTTTATCTTTAATGGTCACACTGGTACTACAAAGCTGCTATTTATGTCGTAATATGAACCATCTACGCTCATTTTCTGCCTTTTCTTGAACATAACAAAAGTGTATTACCATAAAAATTACATCATGTGGTGATTATTGCAGTAGGGCATCCCATATTGTTGGCTTTACGCAGGTTGTTACGTTTTTTGCTATTAAATATAATGCATGACGGGCCATACACAGTTGGTAAAAGATGGCATCAACAGTTGCGATGCATCTATTATGCATGCTGACTGGTTTCCCTCTTTTACAAACCCTCACTGCAAATATTTCTACCAATCAGTTTCTCACTGGTAAGTTAACTTAAATTTTTATAACTTGGTACTAAGAATTTCCAAGATTGATGTAGAATTATGCTGTGGAGAGAGATAGCACAATTTCTGAATCTGTCCTGTGGTGGTTGTATTTGTCAATCAATCCAGACAACGAATGGGTATATTCTGCTATCACACTCTAGCTGTAGATGGTGAACTTTCTGTCAGAGGGTACCTGTTGGAATATAACACGGATGCTGTAGATCCTCGGCTTACAATCTGCGAAGGAGGTGGATCTGGCTGCCATCTATCTGCTCTTAAGTTTGATGCTGCCTGCGTGCTCCTCTGTTCAGATGAAGAGACCTTGGTCAACCGCCTTAACAGGGAATTCATCTTGCAACCTAGTCAGTTGAGTCTTGAATAACAGCTTAGCGCAGCAATTAAATGAATGCCTGAATTATGGATGTTATTGTCTTGGCACTGTTCAACCAACTTTGTATCATCTGTACTTTGTAGTGCAAGTGTATTTAGACATCAACACTGTTACTTATCCGGTTTTCTTTTATAGGAAACCAAACTGTTTTCAAAAACAGGTGAGTTGTGTGAATAATCATACACATACATGTACATTAGGTATCTGATTCAATGGCCATTTGTCCAGCCAATAAATGTGATGATGCTATAATAGAATTTGTTTGCCATATCAATGTACTATGAACATATGACACGATTGTAATGCAAATCTCCCTTTTCTTCTCTTTCATTTTGTGTGTTTTCAGAATTTTGCCTTAGAACTGCCTTACTTCCCCAAAAGTTTTACATAAACAATAGCTATTTAAAGTTTGTATTTACTGTAGTTGTAATAAATGATTAGTATACATGTAGATATGATAGTATATTATGCAATACTGGCACTAGTTTAGCTGAGGAATGCCATACTGAGTTCAAGGGAAAGATAACTACTGTTGTTAAAGTGAATGAGAAGATAACTCAGGAAGAGTGTGAGATTGGTAATGGAGCACTCTACTACAAATATTGTTCTCTAAGAGTAGACTTAGTTCCTGAGATATTTAAAGACTGTGTCTACTCAGGGTGAGCGTCTTTATGCATTCCCATTAATTATATTACTTTCCTGAATGCTTTATCTTTATTTGAGTTTATATGGGAAGGGGAGTTAGTCTAGTATACAACATGCTACTACACTAAAATACAATATGCAGTCTAATAAAAAGGGCACTATGGGTTATGCCATACCAGTGATATCAGTAGTAGTACATGAAGTGTGAGAAGAACTAAATAAAAATGCAACAATTTGATTTTATGTAATACTGATACAGCATGTCACTATAATACAAATAATCATGCTACTAAGACGGCTGTTACAAGGTCACGTTACATACACATGGACTTCGCCACAACAACTTAATACTAGATAATATAATGTTATGTTGATCTCTATTGTCCACTACCAATCTGTATTGGTTCTGAAAGACAGGTAAAACAAATTTGGAGAGGCCAACTTTTCATCTTCATCAGTATTTTAGTGTTATAACCATTGTAAGTTTGAGTCGCTGTATATATTTAAGTGAGGACTGTAGGACAATGGATTTGAGGTTTGATGTCGAGTTGAAGTGTGATGTCACATTTGATACCCCAGAGAAACGTCCACTGACGAAACACTTTGCCATGTCTTGTAAGTTTGCAATTGGTAGCTAGGCCATCTAGGTGCTACTAATTATTTTTAGTAGTAAAATATTGTGTAAAGTCTATGATGCAGAAAATTCGCTCTATTTCTGGTTTGATGTGAGTAAATTTTTTTCTTGCGATGAAGATGGTCCTCGGCTGCAGCTATCTGAGGCGCCTGAAATACTCTACATCCAGAAAGGTGAGAAGAGGGCAGTTGCCTGTGATGGAATAATCGTTGCTCCTAAAAGCACATATCTTAGTTATATGTGGAAGACGTAAGTATGAATTATGGTTGAACAATTCGCAAACTACATTTGTACTTCACAACAAAGTTGGAGTTTGTAAGATAAATTTGCTGATTGAAATATAATAATGTGGACGTTCAAGATTTTCAGTGGCTACGTATCAGTGGGGTATCACTGGGCTATGAAACTGTTAACCTACTCATTAGCAGTTTGGAGTTGTGAACCCTTGACAAAAGCTGTAAAAGCCTTATTTTTCCTTGTAAATGTAGAGCATAGAGCTAGCTCTAAGACCAAAGGCTATATGTATTGTACTATTTAGGATAAATAATGAAGTACCGTTAGTAAATGGAGAGAGAGCAAGTATTTTAGTGGACACAGCACTACTATCAGCTACACACATAACATTCTACTGCACTGTGTATGTGTCTGAGAGTGTAGATAGGAGGGATACTAGAGAATACAGTATCAACAGTAAGTGCAGTGTGTACATTATAAGAGGTAAGTGCAGTGTGTACAGTATAAGAGGTAAGTGTAGTGTGTACAGTATCAACAGCAAGTGTAGTGTGTACAGTATATTAGAGGTAAGTGTAGTGTGTAGAGTATTAAAGATAAGTGTAGTGTGTACAGTATCAACAGTAAGTATAGAGTGTACAGTATCAACAGTAAGCATGCACTTCCCTCTCACCACCTACACAAGCTGTACAGTAATAGATTAATGTATAGGAATAAGATTTTGTGAAGAGGTAGATATATCTAGCCCTTCACAAGGTATTGCAACGGTTCGATATTTACACGTATTTGAGATTCTGTGAATATGGTTGTTAGTGCATTACAAGTACACTGTATATAGAATTTTACAGATTAACTGAGTGCATTCATACATCTTTTGATATTCTTTGTTTAACACTTGCAGTCCTTCTGGTGCCACTGGAATGGAAAGTAGTTATGGTGGTTGTGCTCTTGGCCTTGATACCAATCCCAGTACTAGTCGCTGCATACTATAGATTTAGTGCACGAAAAGCTAGAGCGGTAAATGCCGATAAAATAAATTTTATGCTTTTTTTGTGTTCTTTCTTTGATATTTCATACATATTGCTTCTGTTTGGTTATAGCATATAGACACCATTGTATTATATCAAAAACAATTATTGCCCAGTTGTGTTGAATATTACGGTGTTTCATATAGCCTTAGATCTTTGTTTGTAGATAGGGCTAATGGGTTGTGGGTTCCATAATATGTAACGAAGAATTCGCTTTCTGGTGTAATTAATATTATTGACCTACCTCATGATGCTGCAGTTTTGAGTTTTCTGGTAGCAAAGATACATTGTGTAGACATCACCCAGCCTTTCCAAACCCTTCACTTGCTAAATATGAAGATTTATTGCAACATTTTCCAGTTTACAATAGAAGACAACTCTGGATTCAGCAGTCTTCTAAGCCCATGGTATCCCATCGACAGCAACTCGGCTTCTGGTTGCAGGGTGTTATCTGGAGAACTCGGTAGGTAAGTAGTATCTAGAGAACTCGGTAGGTAAGTATTATCTGTAGAACTCGGTAGGTAAGTATTATCTGTAGAACTCAGTAGGTAAGTATTATCTGTAGAACTTTGCACTCTTTCTCTTTGAAACAATATAACCACTCCCAGTGTGTTTCTTTGATCCATTCCATGTCCAACCGTTTGTGTTAGGTAGAGGTGAAAGTGAAGAAGTGTGAAGTAGCCTTTGCTTTTCAACAAAAAGTCAGACAGAAGAAGTTGCATTCTCTATATATTATTGTTTGACTCCAAACCCCAACGACATACAAGGATCTAAAGCTATTCAAATTTCTTCACCACATTTTAAAACATATCTCAATTATTGCCTATCTATCGAACAAGCAGTCAGCATGTACATCTATATTACTAATACTTATGATAATTGATGTACATGTAAATTGTGATGTATGCAGTTTTTATACACAGAGTCTTTCTTATTATTCAGCATATCAAACCAAGAAGCTGATATCTATTGTGATATACGTGATACGTTGGTGAGAGCAGCAGGAATGGAGACTAAGTTCTATAAGTTATGCCACTTAGTCAAGCAACAAAAAGTTGTTGGGGTGAGTAGAGTATTTACTATATTTTATTAGACTTTATTGCATTTTACTGTGTACTGCACTGTGTAATACGCTGCACCTCACCTCACTGCATCGCACCGCACTGCACAGCATCGCACCGCATCACACCGCATTGCATTGTGCTGCACTTCGCCACACTATACCGCACTGCACTGTATTATATTATATTGCATTGTATTATGCTGATCACATTTTCACATTCAAACTAATTTTATATCAACTTTGTAAAATTATGCGATTACAAACTACTGATATGCCAAAAATATTACTAGTAACACACAGATCAACCTTGCGCTCTAATCGTAACTTCTTGTAGAAAGAGATGCATTTGGCGAATTGTGACAGCGCTGAAAAGGAATCTATAAATAAATGTATTACTTGGAACCAAAAATCAAAAGGACACTTTGATGGTGCAACTTTAGGGTAACCTCTTAACTATTGATAAAAGTGCCTCAGTCTCAAATGTGAGCACTAATAAACTATTGACCACAGTTAGAGGTTGTCTTCTCTCAATTGTGAAAGGACAACTTCTAATTATGATCAATAACTTATGCCCATGGTTTAGAAAGAAGTAAAAGTGAAATAACTTTCCTTCTTGTGTGAACCTTGCAATCAAATCATGCACGAACGTTGTATTCTCAGAAGGCTGAAGAACACAAGAATCACTTTTTGCGACATGCAATGTATGTCCAATCCATTACAAAAGTCAAGATTTTTTACATCAAGAATTTGTTATCCCTTTTGTTGTTTCTAAAACTGCCCTTGGTACATTATGCAACATAATTATAGCCCAGGAGAGTTGGTGTTAGACCCCGAGTCATTGTCTCTATACCAGTCAAAGTTTTTGGAGAGGAGGCTTGTGTTATCAACATCTATAGTGTGGTCCGATGCAGACGTTCACATGATAGCCCACAGGCAGAGACATCACTGCGAGAAGCTAAAGGTACAAGCTGTCATCCCGTCATCTTAAATTCTATCAGCTGGCTACTGATTTTTTTAGTATGAGTCAAAAAATAAACTGTTTTCTTATTACTGTATTTATGACCCATTAGTAGTAGTATTGACTTTATGTGGAGTTCAGATTACCCTGTTTCTTGGGCAAGGTCTTGTTTGGAAGAATGTTTGGGTTGACAAAACACCACCGTCTTGCACGCAACTGAAGTAATATACATTACTAAGTTGATTTATCTAACAAATCAGCTGTACTATTCAACATAATGTTGTAGAAGCTATTTAGATTTTCTCCGGTGCCATCTCAGCACTCATCTGAAGAACATACAAACAGTCTGAGGCCTAGCGGAATGACTAAACAAAGTAGGTTTTATAAGCTTTTTCTTCACAAGTTACAGAAAAGAGGGCATAACCCTCAAGGCACAACTCCTTGACTGGATAGCAGTTGTCTGCATATTCCCTTTGGTACTTTTACTGGAAGACTATGCTTTTCATTGAATGCACATTTATCTGCAAAGAGTTTCTTTTTGCAGCCTATTTGAAGGAGCTATAACTAAGGTTCTGTCTGTTCCAGACAATTTCAAATAAACGCTTGTTAGAGTTGCACAAGGATTACCCAGTCTGTTTTTCTAGTTTCAGCTTCCCACAGAGCTCTCATGGGCCTAATGGGCTCCCTACAGCTAACGTGGTAGCTTCCCTCAATGATACAATTGTGCTCATTCAACAATCACTATTAACTTGGTAACACTTTAAGTACTCTGAGCACTAGCAATGAACTTCACACAAAGGCACATAATTTATAAATATATTATGCTGTGCTTTCAAATACATGGCACAGCTAGTAACTTAGTAAGAGATGAAGAAAGGAGAAAGCTGCCTAGAATATGCTGCCTTTTATATCCTAGTTTCCCCTAGAAAATTGTCAAAAGAAATGATACAGCTAAAATATGTAAACTTCACCTACCAGTCACTGATGAGGCGTCAGGAAAGCCTTTCAACTTCCCTCAAGCCCTTACGTTACGTCTTCCTTCCTAGCTGGAGCCCAAGTTCTTCTTTTATCCCTATAGCTTGTTTCTAGCTTTCTTGAGTTGCTTCATACATGTATAGCTTGTGTTCCTATAGCTCCTATAAGACTACTTACTCATTCTATAACATAAGCTATTCAACAAGATGACAAACAGCATGTTACACAGAGACCATAAAACTGTCTACTACTGGTCACTAGTTGACTAAACTGTATAAATATGTATAATATGTTAAAATGTCGATAATTGTGTAAAATTCACTAAAGTATTGCTTACAGGTGGTGTGACACCATATTTACATACGTGTCTCACAGAGGACCACTTTTTTATTTGGAATATTACTCGGAGCCTGGGCTATGTAAAAAGTATATAGCACCTGTGTATCAAATCCATGCATGTGAATATTCATGTACGTAGAGAAAAAAGAGTTGGCAATGCAGCTGCTAGAGATCTATGTGGCATTGGGTGGACAACTGCAGAAGTTGTTGGACCATTATATGCTCAGCCATGTATTCACACCATTTCATTCTCAACCATTGTACCAAACTATGTATGAAGAGAAAGTGGAAAAAGTGTTTGACCTAATGTTCATCGTTGCCCCAAATGTAAGTTTCATTACTATTACATGCAATTGAATATACGCTCTACTTAGTCTGCCCTGGTCAATATTGCTGTTGACCATTCACACTTGATTTTATCCACTGTGCTTACAGCCAATGTAGCCATTCCACTTCATATTCAATTTTGTTCCAGAATTACAAGTATGAAAAGTTACAGAATGATTGCTTGATACAGATGAAAAAGATGGCCTATGAAAAAATTCAAAAGAAGAAAAAAAAGAAAAACGTCTCTAAAAGAAAAAAGGTTGAAGTTTCCGAGTAACAGGATCAGAATATTTAGACATGTATCTGCATGTGCACCAAGTGCTACTCACATATGTACTGTAGCATATAGAAGACATGTGCACCAAGTGCTACTCACATATGTACTGTAGCATATAGAAGACTGTTTAAGACCAATCACTAGTTTACACACTAAAGGGCTATACAGGATGTACCAGGAATTGTCTCCCTTGACCTGTGAGAGCTTAGATAAAAAGAAGTGCAATGTTCCGACATTAGTTTCTATTAAAAATACTTTATTTATCAATCTGTCATTGCCATTGTCATCCATATCCCAAACAATATGCATATTTTATCTAATGTTCGTCAAAATAGTTTATAGCAGGTAAATTATTCAACACTGTGTGTAAACAAAACGGCAACTAATCCTGTGTGAATGTTCATACAAATACATAAAATAAATACTAATAATACTTAGTTTTCCAAGCTATAATAATTATTCATAGCAATATCATCAAGTCAAATGTCCAATTTCTACATTGCATAGACAGCAACAATTTGAAATGCATGCAATACAAAGATACGGTGCTATCCATAATATAGCCATATTATATGAACAGCTACAGTTTTACAGAACACTAGAATCTACAAAAATAAATTTATCATATACCTAAAGCCTAGAGCTGCATTAGATAAAATACTATAGAAATACTTCTATAAATTATAGAATCTTCAGGTGATATGTAATAAGTATAATATAAAAGTGTATAGAATAAGGTATAGAACAAGCGATATCATTTGAAAATAGTTCTATAGAAAAGATGAGTCAACTGATTGTAAGGTGAAGGACAGATGCATTAGTTGACTATCACTTCATTAATGGAATTTGACCTTGTATATGGCACATATAAAAATGTATAATATAACGATATAAACGTATATCACAAAATGAAAAAGAATTGCAACACAACTGAGTTAAATCAACACGTAACACTACTGATATGCCGACCAGGAGACCACATACGCGGCCTCTACACGATATTATGAATAGTACATGCTTAGAGGAATACTCATAAATCACGTCCTATGTCTTCATCATTATCGGCATCATCATCATCTGGTGCAGCGATTTGTTGATTAATAGAGGTATCAGGGGTTAGTGTCCCATCACACATAGAACCAATCGTCTGTGGAGATTCTATTTTGTGGAATTCTGATTGGTTAGGATTAGGTACATTGGTATTTTGATATTCTTCTCCTACTTGAGTTTGGTGCAATACTGGCCTCAGTGGTGTGTCTGGGTCGGCTTTCTCATATTGGGACGGTCTACCAGCCCTCAAACCACCATCACCTTCCACTTCCTCTACACCACTTACCCCTATAAAGTAAAATGCCCCATGTATACTGAATATGCTAAATAGTACACCTTTACAATAAGTAAATGTTTCCATAAATTTCCAGAGGTGATTTTTCAATTATCCATGGCATAGTGTACCATGCTCTCATTTGAATTATATACTCTGGCTATAGACAAAATGCTAGGCTAATTTTTTCTACAGAAATGTTTTATCACCCAAGGACCGCTCTTTACTTTAAGCAATATGATAAGCAATGGTCTTCCAGCTTCATATAAATGAATAAAGGAAGAAGATAACAACCTATAAAGTTTGTGATATCAGTATGTTAAGTAGATATAACATTATAGTATAGTATAACATATAGTATTCATAGTTATATTTGAGGAAGAAGCCTATCATGTTGGTAAGTCAAATATGTAGTCGTTACCTGATCTACAGCTGGCTGAATATTCGGATGTGGGTTGTGCTAACCTATTACTGCTACACGGTGCACTGGCTGATGCATTTAGTAGAGTCAGATTAGGTCTTGAGCAAATCTGTGAAGTTGAAGGCTGATTTTCCCTGTACATAGTGAAACTTCCACTACCTAAAATAGAGTAGTATGCATAGAAACCATTATCATTGGCAAGTGTCCAATAGTCTTTACATGGACACTTAAAAGCTAATAACTACAATGTAAAGTTGTTTTCTCTCTTTTCCTCTCTGACACCTGTTCCACTTTTGTGAGCACACTAATACTTTTTCCGTGGTTTGTTTGGGACTACGGATTTCATTTCAGCAGTGAATGACTTGCACTAAATTTTCGTAAATAATGATTATTATATTGCTAGCAAAAGTCAAAAATGCGTAACACCATCGAGGAACAAACTCTTTCGTGTTCTCGGCTTAATTAGTAGTTTATGAGTGAGTCATGACCAGTGTACATATTATTGGCAAAATATAATATAAGACTCTTGAGGTACTAACATACATACATGTAGTGAATGATATACACTTACTACATGAGGAACCCTTGCATTTGCAGGCGGTTAATGTTATATTTTCAAGTTGATAGATTATGACATCACAATCTGGTCGAACTACTGGGTCAAAGCTCAACATCTGACATATTATGTCAGTTATGTTGGACTCTTCATATTTGAAGGACATTAATTCCTTTTGAATAGCCATGGGAATATCCACCTCACCATTGTCAAACCGTCTTTTAAACTTCTTAATCTACATGAACATAACACATTTCTCTTCACCTGTAATCGTGACTGACAAGTTCTTCACAGAATTTATAATTTCATGTCATGAGATTTTAAAGCATGACTCCAAATCTAACCTCTTCTCTGATGCTCTTCTTAATTTTCTGGCTTTTATCTTTTTTACTTAGTTCCCTGTCATCGCGTACAGCTTTCACACCGTCAACCGAGTGCCAAGGTGGTTCCAAAATTATTAGATGGTGAAGTGCAGCTGCCAGACCAAACAGGTCAGAGCCGGTGTGTAGTTCTTGGCTAACTATGGTCTGAAACAGTTCACAACGACCCAATAATCATTGTGCAATCAACCAATCGATCAATCAAATTGAATGCTGAATGAATCTTAGTGTTCCAATAGAGTACAAACAATATTGAAAAAACGCTTATGATGACAAATTCTTACTATCAATATACTATAGCAAACCTGTCAGTTCTTACTATCAATATTCAATAGTAAACCTGTCAGTTCTTACTATCAATATTCTATAGTAAACCTGTCAGTTCTTACTATCAATATTCTATAGTAAACCTGTCAGTTCTTACTATCGATCTTCTATAGTAAACCTGTCAGTTCTTACTATCAATATACTATAGCAAACCTGTCAGTTCTTACTATCAATATTCAATAGCAAACCTGTCAGTTCTTACTATCAATATTCTATAGTAAACATGTCAGTTCTTACTATCGATCTTCTATAGCAAACCTGTCAGTTCTTACTATCAATATTCAATAGTAAACCTGTCAGTTCTTACTATCAATATTCTATAGTAAAACTGTCAGTTCTTACTATCAATATTCTATAGTAAACCTGTCAGTTCTTACTATCGATCTTCTATAGTAAACCTGTCAGTTCTTACTATCAATATACTATAGCAAACCTGTCAGTTCTTACTATCAATATTCAATAGCAAACCTGTCAGTTCTTACTATCAATATACTATAGCAAACCTGTCAGTTCTTACTATCAATATTCAATAGTAAACCTGTCAGTTCTTACTATCAATATTCTATAGTAAACCTGTCAGTTCTTACTATCAATATTCTATAGTAAACCTGTCAGTTCTTACTATCGATCTTCTATAGTAAACCTGTCAGCTCTTACTATCAATATTCTATAGTAAACCTGTCAGTTCTTACTATCAATATTTTATAGTAAACCTGTCAGTTCTTACTATCGATCTTCTATAGTATACCTGTCGGCGACGGCACATCGAAAAATTGATAAACTGTCAACTAACGATGTAGCCGATACATACCTCCGGTGCCATGTAGTCTGTGGTCCCACCATGAGACTTGAATGTCGCACTGTCAGCATGTTTGAGCACAGCCAACCCAAAGTCTATTAGCTTAGACGTCTTTGTGTTTCTAGAGATATATTATAATCATTAGCCGAAGTGCAGGTACAATTATTTGATGTGGTGTTGAAAGATTGTAAGTTGTGTACAATTTAATTTCTGTTAAAGGTAAGACTGTAGGCTACACATTGATGGTAGACTTGTTGTACTGAGAAATAGAAAGCGTGTACAAAGCGAACCTGTTGTACAGAATATTGTCGGGTTTGATATCACAGTGAAAGATTCCATTGTCTTGCAAGTGTTTGATAGCACTGGCCTGTTGAGAGAGAATTGTGTGCAAATGGGCGTGCTCAATACAGGAGCCATCTTGGTTGTCATTTCGTTTACCCGTCAACTCCTTAATATGTCTGTTCAAAGGCCACCCTGAAGGTACAATACAAGTCACTCAGAGTATGTAACAGGGCTATACAATAGGCTAATGGCACTAGATTCCAATAAAGCTAGAGCTCAGTCTAAAACCAAGCATAAAGTTAGAGCTCAGTCTAAAACCAAGCATAAAGTTAGAGCTCAGTCTAAAACCAAGCATAAAAAAAAAGTTCACTGGAAACCTAGAGGAGTGACACCCGTCTTAACAGTAGGAGAAAAACTCCAGTCGATTTTTATAAAAATACTATTTGGTTAGCAAGAATTGGTAGGAGTGTGTATGTGTGTAATTTAAATATGCCTTCCCTGATACGTGCACATTGTAGATGTGTGTGAAAGAAAGAGATGGTGCCTGTATTCAACATAACGTCATAGGGCTACACTATATGACATCCTTATTGTCATGGAGACAACTTGCTTATTGTATGACACTTTTAACATGAACACACATTATAAAAATTACTTCCTCATGGAATACAAAGAAGTAAATTAATGTTTGATTGTACTGGCTTTTATAAGTAATGGAAATGTGTTGCATATACTGAACCCCACAAAAAACTGAAATCTTCTATAAATTAATACTAGAGGACTGTGATCACCTGAGATATTCACTCGACTTTTAGCCTGAGCTGCACAACCAGCCACAGGTTTGTAAATGGGTCTGACCAATCGCAGCATACCCACCAATTATTTTGAAGCTTTGAAACATTATGCTATAAATATCACATTTCAACTGCATTAATTATGTCATAGTCACATGCTGCCCGGGATGTACTCAGTGATTACTATAAACATCCTATCAGTGCTCACTCAAGTAAATCATTTCCTGGTCTAGTGTGGGGAAGATACACTTTCATATGACATCAGCAGGGAATAAATCCTCACCCCTCCAAGAGAACAAACCACTCCTCCAACTACCTCCCACATACGAGACTAGAATATGGTTAAAACCTACCATCAAAGTACTCAAGGCCGAGGAAGATATCGTCCTTGTCGTATTTGTTCACATCATCTCTGTTATAGTGACACAAGAAGAACCTGTCTATCACATGCTTATGATGATGATTGTGCAATTCACTAAATATATCATTTTCTCGAATAAATGTTTCCCATGCGTGCTCTCTATCTTGGATAGCCTAGAAGGTGTAGATAGAGAAACTCAAGAAGAACTATTAGCATAATATTAAAAAATATTTCACATCATAGTGTGTTCACCTGCAATTTTGGAAAATACAAAAATTAACAAATGGTGTTTCCCTTTCCCAAACCAGTCATATCAGTGATGAGGTACAGCAACCAGTAATATATTTTATGTCTAACTCCTATTACATAATATAAGTCGAAATTCACTCAAAAATTTCCTGAATAATGAGGTACAGTATGTGTCCATGTTGTATAAAGTTTAGAATAAAGTAGGCGTAATATGATACATGTGCTGTAGCCTACAACATAACAGCCACACGGATTGGGTTATAAATAAACAGAGGAAATGCCTGTCTGTAGACATCACTAGTCTATCTAGTATACAGATTGAGATACAACGTTATTTAACTGCCTATCAAGTAGGATATAAAACTTCAACTTACTCTACTGCACTGCAACGTAATTGCAAAACTTTTGTATATGTTAACAAATTTTAAGTTCTTACACGTTTGAGACAAATTTGACGGCCGACTTTGCCACCAGCAGATGAGAGATATGCTTTGTATGCCTCTCCAAATCCACCGCGTCCCAACAGTTCATAGACAGTGATGGTGTGTACTTTGTCTGGTTTCTGTGCCTAAAGTTGTTTATTCTACATAATTACACGTATGTACACATCTTCTAACTAAGCTTTCAACGACTCATCCATTCAAAATTCAGTCTATGAAACAATTTAAGAATTTCGTATGACTCGCACAAAGATGCAAGGTTGGCAAGTCTGTGAATAAATAACATATTGTTCGGTTGGCAAGTCTGTGAATCGATAGCACTGGCCTGCTTACCTTTGATGTTGCATAACTACTTTCTGTCGCAGTGACAGCTACATTGTCTTCTGCATCTGGTGAACCAGAGAAAGACTCCCCTGGTTGAATGATATATTCCACATTCTGCGACCGATCTTGCTAAGACATATATAAAACACACAGCATAGTATTATACATAGTATAATACATACAGTAGCTCCGAGGCGCATCTTTGAGCTGGATTGATGAGGTGTCAAATAGGCTACTGAAACAGTACACTGTATGCAGATTGAGTAGGCCTAGTATGTGTAATATTACTATATTACTGTACGAATCATTGAGTAAAAGAACTACGGCAGCTGATGGGAAAAGTGTTAACCTCTCAAGGTCAAGACGGGTGGGTAAAATAAACTGCAAATCCAGTCAACGGCAAATAACCTATCTAGAGCATCCAAAACACCACAGAAATGAAATACAGGCTTATAGATATAGCACAGGATATTCTACTCACATCAATGGCACGAATAATGCCCTTTAGATTTAGCTTGCTTAAGAGGTCATCCTGTCCACTGCACTGACTTCCAGTAAGACGTCGACGCTGTGAAAATTAATTTAAATACACTAAACTAAATAGTTATAATAGTCATAGAACACAACGTCATGATGGGTAATGTCAGCTTCTGCCGTTTGAACAAATCAATCTGATATCCTTATAATCATATTATGCAGATTAACTAATAGAGTAGCATATGTAGACAATTCAGTCTCTGGAGAGAAGAGCTCACACCAGAAGAGTGGTTTGAGAGATAAATCAGCATGGTAAAATCTTATAGTATATGTAGATGGAAAATCTCTAAAATGTAGCGGTCAAGATACAAATCCTCAGCAACGAATTGAAGGCCAATTCAAGAGATTATATGCTAGATTTGGGGTAAGGCATCCGACGAATTGTACAAGATGATTATTAGTGCTGCTGCACACAGTGATCACTGACTAAATGTAAATATAGAATGTACGCCCAAAATGAAACATTTCAGTCGTATGGTCTGTTTGTTGAAATTAATACCTTACGGGGGATAGGGTCCTCTTCATTCATTCTATGGCACACCCCAAATCAATCAATCAACTAGCTAACACGCGTGGCCTAAAAACAGTTAAAATAATATTCATTAACAGAATGAAGCAGGTGACAACTGCAAACCCACTGCATGCACTAAACAATAACTATGCTTACCTGCATAGCAGGTTAATCAGGCTAACAAGGTACAATGATAATGTGGCGGATTAATATAGATTGCATTGCGAGAAGCGTGATGCTGCCATAGGCTACATAGCATTGTAGTCAGGGCACACTGTGCAAGCTTCAGCAGAAGTAGTGTCACCAGATAATCGCTTTCTGCAGATAGCCATAATCAGGTAATCACTCACTGCAGAAAACTAGATAATCACTTACAGCAGTTCTAACTTCGAGTTCAACAAGTGTATGACTTTAACCCTAACTTGCGGGCCAGGATTCGTTATTAGCATTACTACGGTTGTGATGAAAACGAACTTTGATGTTCATACTATGATGTCGGTGAACACAAAAGATCACTAGGGTAACAAAAGATCACTAGGGTAAACTATTATAGTTTACCCTAGTGATCTTTTGTAGTTATAGTTTTAAGACAGCACAGTTTAAGTCCATCTGGGTATATTATGCACATGAGTGATACGCCGAGTATCCTATTTGTCAAAAAATACTAAGGAGAGCCAAAGAGTGATGAGTTCTGCATGTCTTGACAAAAACGCCAAGGAAATTCTAGAGATTGCCTAAACAGCTATGAAAATTATATTAATTTTATTAGGTGAATTTATTAAGTAAATCTAGCTTTAGGATTCTACCACAAATTTAAATTGCAAAACAATGGATTGATTTTATGCTTTTTCTGAGGCTAGTGTGTTTAGTAATAGAAAATCAATCAAAACCCCAAGACCGATAGTTGAACAAATAAATCCATCTCGAAGCTAAGCATATTTTTTTACAAATCGCTGAATGATATTGATGTACAATAACATAAATATGAATATGGGATAGGCTATTATAATCATAATATGAAATACATATATTTAGGCTAATATAATTATTACTATAACTAAACATTCTGGTGTCCTAAACTCCTATTCCTGCCTCAACTATGCTACTCAACTTTGACTAATCAACTGTAGACGATCGACGCACACTTGATATAAACATAAACATGCCCGAGTCTGCCCACTCCCAACCTAAGTACTAGATTGGAGTAAGATTTGCATAAAAGGAGCTCCACTTTTCCGTGATTTCTAACCGCTAGTGGGACTTATGAACACAAGCTTTCTCTACGGGAAATTGGGTTTTCAGTCCAATCTTGAGATTCCACCGATTGCATACTAGAGACTATCAAGTTCAACAGCTTAACTGGTACCGTACCTTGTCGTGACTGGTAACGCCAGTCTCTACTCTATAGTAGTTGTTCCGTACATTACTCAGGTCAATAACCTGGTATCGAACCCTAAAAGTATTTAACACTTAGTACCAGGTGTCGCTCTCTATTACAGCAGCTGATGCCAGTCCCTACTCTTCAACAGATGGAGAATGCATCTCCTGGATAATTAGTGGTGACATGTACCTCTCTAGTAATGCAGTTGGCACTACCAATGCCTCATAGGCCTAAATGAGACCTGTCGGCTGTAAGTCTGGTTGGCATTGTACGCTAACTGGTTGACTCTTCTGATAAATGTCATGACAGCTAAGCCTAGCCACTTAGCTGGACGCAACGATATTTTATAAAAGAATATAGTTCTAATAATAACGATTATTCAACATAAATATAGCGAGACCTACCAAATCGGTAAGCTATAAGTGTTATTAACATAAATAATAAGATCAACATCAGTTGGAAATTTTGTCTCCTTTTAACACATATTAAAATAAATAAAAATATTATAATTATAATAATATATTTGTATCATAACTATAATAATATAAATATCTATATTGATTAAATTAATGTTTGTTAATATTATTAATAGTATCAAGCATGTAGTCTAATGCAATAGAATATTTATGTCTGTTACTAGACGCAGTCCTATCTATTTTACAAAGTTAATGTTCAAAAAGCCACCGGGGTAAAATGATTTTCTACTCTCAGTCTATATTTGCTTCTACTGAAGTTCCGGGAGATCACAGTTCAATTTAAGACTTGTCTTTCCTTAGCAGATACCGGTATGGAATGATAACCCCTTAATATTTCATCAGCTGCTGATCATATACTGTACAAGCACATGCAGCATAATAGTTAATTAATAGTGTACAAGGATTACATCCAAAGTTATTGAGTAGGCGGTGATGTACATGTAGTACATCTAGCAAGCAGCACCATGCAGAGTAGTAGAAATTCACACTATAAAGAACATGAAACATTGCATAAGAAAAGAAAGATAAAACTATTACATTTTATTACATTTTTGATTGAATGACAGCAAAATCAACAGCAACAAATGTACATGTATAAGTAATCTACTACTATTTGTATATATACATACCATGGATTAATATAGCAAACTAAAGTATGGAAAATTAAGGTCTACAAAATCTGTTCACAATAATTGTAGCGCATATAATGTATGCAATAACTATATGTATAATCGTTTGTTGTACCTGTATGATAATGTATATGATATATGTATGAAATTAGAAATCCATCATAGCAATACAGGAAAATCTGTACAAATGTGTAATATATTTGTGCTAGATAGCAGACAGATGATAACTTGTATATTCTACAAAATAAATGGAATAACATAGTATGTCATAGTAGTATACCAAAATCATTATTTTATCATATATATGTACATGTATGATAATAGGATTGCGTTGTTACCATTGAAAAAAATGTTTTATATACTAGAGAAATTGCTATAGAATTGTAAAATAGTATTAGGTAATCTTATACCGCAGTTCATATTGATACTATGGACTGAGAAATCTAAAACATACATGTATATCACATGAAACACTACATTGTGCAAGAAATTCTATTGGTAACTTAGAGAGAACAAGGTTTACTACCAAACCCAGTAATACGTGTACTTCTCACTATTACCTCTCACAATTACCGTACTTATAATTAGAATTGGCCCCACTACACTATTGTATCTGAATAATATGAAATGTACACTAATACTATATTTTATAATCGGAGATATAGTAGTGTTATGTATAAAATTGTAAAAATAAAGAAGAATGATTTCAGATATATGTAAATCACAGATTATGGATAGTAGAAGAAAAATCTAACTCACAGTTAATGTAAGGTAATTCAAATGTAAGTCATTATATTTTAAACTGAACCTAGTAATTATTCAGCCTTAGATGCTAAGAGACTATGAAATGCCATTAATGTATTAGTTCAGCATACTGCAATTACAGAGGTGAACCTTTTACATTACTACATGGTATAATATACATAATATTATATAATATAATAACAACTACTCCTACAAATGTAAAACACTATAAAAAGGTTGCTGAGTTAGTGTAGTGGTAACATGTTCTGCCTACAGTGCTAGGTGATTTGATTAGGTGCAGTAGAGGTCCCATGTTCAAACCCCAGTCAGGGACTGGTATTTTAATGGATTTGATATCAAATTCCTGACTGATCTATAGACAAATTGAAAAGTCCTTGCATGCAAACTAACATCAAATATGACAAAATGGCCAAACTCCCTACTGCACTATAAGGAGGTTAGTAGGAAGTTAGTGGCATACTATATACATGTGAATAACAGGTAATATAGAACAAAGCGTTTGATACTGGACCAAAATAATAGACATTTTGTACAAGGGCAGATCCTACAAAATACCATGCATTCGGTGAAGCTGTCTAAGTTATCTTCTCTCGTATCAAGGGCATGCAGCTTCTCAAATAGCAATCGGACAAGGCACATCATTTGTTGATATCTGACTGGTTGGCAAACTGTGGAATCTCATTGGTTGAAACGTCAGAGGAAGAAAGGTTGTAGGTCCAAGAAATGATTGCTAGCTGTATTGCTTTGGTGATAGACTGTAAATTAAAATAATTACCAGGTTAACAACTAGAATAACATACTTCATATATAAGACCATTATTTATCGTCTAATACTATGCTACAATCATGTATACATACATGTACATGCCTTGGTGCCGAAGAAGTAACCTAGCCACCAATAGAAGAAGATTTCACCTGTACAGTAATGACAATAACAGTATAAATGTGCTTTACCTACGTGTACATATACACTAGAATGACTAGGTGATTACATACAATGTATGTTTACATGTTTATGTTTACACATACCTGTACATTGATGTCTAGAGATCATCTTCATCATCGTCTTCATCCTGAGGTGCTTTAGATCTGAATGTACCGGCAGGAGACAGTTGGTATGTGTGGTCGCCATCTAGTTCCACCATGCGTCTAGTATTTACATCCGTAGGTGGTATACCATCTATATATTAGTAAATCACTTTAATAAACACAAACAGTAAACAATGTCTAGAGAGCAGCCGTGGCCTAGTTGTTAGAGCTCTAGACTCTCATGTGGGAAATTCAGGTTCGATTCCATAAAGGTCATTGGTGGTGTAAAGGTGCAAACACACGAGAGCGTTTTAGAGCGAATTTGACGCTCATGAATAGCCCAGGTGCGAATGCTCAAGCTGAGCCAACTGAAGTATTGAGATGATTCGCTCGCCAGTCATTGGCTGTTAACAGAGTTAGTAAACATAAACATGTGTGTTGTGCCGAAGCGAATACACACTGAAATGTCATTCGTTAATTGGAAAATCACTGCGACCTTCGTTCGTCCTGTGTGTTTATCAAGGCCATAGCGTTTGACGCTTGCCAAGAAAACGCTCCCGTGTGTTTGCACCTTTAAGAAGAGTATCAAACCTTATAATGCTGCCCCATCTTGGAAACTTAAGTAGGATATTGATGGAATAAGAAGACAAACAGTAATGATAATTTTCACAACCCCTCCTCCCCCTTACCTAGTATAGAGTGTTGAATGGTTCCGGGGCTATGCACATGCTCACTATACCTCTCAGAGTGTGGCATAGAGAATTGAGCAGATGACTCACTAGACTGATGCTGTGCCATATACTCAGACATCCCTGTTGGGTCCTCTTCAACATCTGTGATGAAACAAAACATGGCTAAATCACAGAGTTATCTCCCCTTTGATTATAAATGGATGGCTTGGATTTGTCATTCCAAAATATAACACGGTCAATGATGGTTGAAAGAGGGAATTAGTATACAATGTACATGTATGTATGATAGACAGTAAACATCAAAGACATTCTGGCCTCAGTAGAAGTTTGCAGCAGCCTGTGAACCTGTAGTTGGTCATTTAGTTATTAGCGTCTCAAATCTCCTATATACTGTATATATATTATTCATTTTAAAAGTTATAAACCCTAAAGCATATAGCATGACAGAAAGAATATCATTTGCCATTATTATGCTAGGGCCACACTGACGCGAATTTTCTTGCGAATAGCGAATTTTGGCCAAAGGCGAATTCGCAAATTATAATCGAGCGTGCCACACTGCAAAAGCTATAAGCGAATTCGCATTGATTTCACCCAATGAGGGATCAAAAATTATTATCCCCGGTCACGTTTCTCATTCACTGCAGAACTAGAACTCCGAAAAATGTAAAATAAAAATATAATAATTATTTTATTCTTACTTTCATTCGTTTTACACAATTCTTGCAAACGGAAGTAGTCATTTTATTCATCAGTTAAAATAAATATTTTAATATAATAATTTAAACTCATGATTGATTGAAAATCCGTGGCTCTGAACACGTGACAGTAACGTGACAAGTAAAAATTGGCCAATCACAAATTAGCGAGTTGCGAATTAGCTGATTGATATCAGCGAGTGCGAAATCGCTAATTTATCGCGAATTCGCACAAAATTTGCGATTTGCGAATTCGCCTTTGGCCAAAATTCGCTATTCGCACAAAAAATCGCGTCAGTGTGGCCCTAACATTAGGTCTCAATGTTTTTAATAAAATATTATACAATATAATCATGCAAACGAAACAAGAGTGGACAACTTACATTCGCTTTCAGCTGGCTCCATCCCTGAAACAAACAATATAATAACTATTGAAAATCATGAAGCTAAAACATTATAGCTTCTATTCAACAATAGCATTTTTCTAAATTAACTGTGAATTTCTTTGCTATAATCACAGCTTTAGGCACCTTTTGATTGGCCCATCCGTAGAATCTAGATTGGTACAAGTTTGTGTCCTCAGTGCAGCTGATTTACTTACAATATACATACTGATGATGTCATCATAGCACAATTACAAAATAATAAACTTTCAAAAAATCTAAATTAAGCAACTGACTAGTCAATAAAGTCAAAGTTGCCTCCTAATAGAAGAATAAATATTGTAGAAAGCCAATCGAAAAGTAGACACTATATTATTGTACAATATCTCAGGAGATATACTGACCGGATTGGGTTACTGACATCATTTCCGTACTCGGATAGGCCATAGCAGCATCTGATGGCTGGTATACATGAGAGCTATTCTTGTTAAACATACTCAGATTGGGTGCCATAGCAGACGCACGGTTGGAAGAGTCTATCTGCATATCCTGAAAGCTGGAACCGAGCTGCGAGTCTAACAATAAACAAAAGTAAATATGCGGGTGACAGAGACTCATGGGATATTACTATATGTGTGAAGTAACAAAGTCCGGTTTCTCCGACTTCTCCGACACATACACTTACATTGCAAATCCTATTTTATTATCTGGTAAAACGGTGTTCATTTATATATTTTCACCAAAATGTTTTATATAACTCCAAGCTTCACTTGCTTAATACAATAGTGTATAGTAATCCAGGTTTGTTATAATTTAGGACATACGACCATATAGTCTAAGGCACAACCCCTGGTTTATCACAATTTAGGACATGTCACTATATGGGGTGTATACCTACATGTAGGTAGTGCTTACCAGACAAGAAGATTGGTACGTTATTATTTGACTGTGCAGACGTCCCTTCCCCAGGATCATCGAGACCATGCCCATTAGTCGTAGCCTTGGATATGCTAGATGAAGAAGACTGAGAGCCCATACTTGTCATACTCATTTGTGGTTCTATCGGCGGATGTTTTACTATTACCTGTTCGTTCAGATACTTTAAAATGTCTTCACAGTTGGGTCTGGATCTAGGGTTGTGGCGTAACATACGGCAAATAATCTCCTTGAAATCATAGCTATAGTCCTCGTTAGACATAAGTTCTTCCTGTATAAACATTGGTTTCTGTGTGACATCATTTCCATCCACTCCGTCGAGAATCTCATCATCAGAAAGATCTTGACGATACTGGACTATCTACATTTATAAATATTTGATAACTTGTTGGCTAACTGGAGGTTAGTTGAAGTTGGTATTGAAAAAAAGAAAGATGGATTTATATTAATACTGAACAAAATAAAAAAATTCTTATATAAAAGAATAAAGAAGTACCTCTTCTTTGATCATAGCTCTAATATCTAATCTCCTTTGAGCTTTCATTTTCTGAAAGTTAGGGCAGTTATAATCTAGTTTGTTAGCCTTCAAAGCAGTGATGTTATCAAGTGCGTGCCACGGTATTTCCAGCGTCACCAGATGATGCAAGGCTGCACCCAGACCAAACAAATCGGTACCAATCATCAGTTCAGAATCGACCAATGTCTAAAATATAAAAGTCCAAAGTGAGAGTATTCATACATCTGACCAAGTCTGCAGAGAGGTAAATATAAGGCGTATTTGGAAACTGTACTGGTTCATATAGGACTGCTCTAACTATCCGAATACAACTTGAGCGTTCAGGCGTGACTAGTGCTTGATTTGAAGGGGCTTCCCCTTGCTGACAATAAAATATTATTACCAGGCACGCCTAGCCTAGCGTCATAGCTAGCGCTATATTATTGAATAAAATATATTGTTATTGCCGCAGATTGCTATTTATAAGCTTGCACGGTGCAGAATATGCCTATAGCACCTGGAATATGAAGACGAGTGAATTTAAGATAAAATCATACAATGGAAAATGTTGGTATCTTAATGATGAATAATAAGACGAGAAACATTTTTTACATTTTTATTGACTCCTAATATTTCGATGTATATCTATATATTATTATCTTTTCTCTGATGATGATGTATGGATATACTTAGAAATATAAGGAGTCAATAAAGATACGAAAAAATGTGTCCCATCTTATTATTCATCCTTAAAATCATACAACATTGTGCATAACCAAAACTTAAATTAAAAATTTAATCACCAAGTATAGAAAGAAAGAGGTACGTTAAATGTATGCAGTAGACTTTTCCCAGGTCTTACCTCTGGAGCCATATACTCGGTCGTACCGCCTTGGCTCTTGAAGGACTCACTAACTCTGTTCCCAAATACGGCCATTCCAAAGTCTATCAGCTTTGATAGTAGTCGCTTCCTAGCGTAGACAAACCAGTTAGCAATAGCCATTACACAATTAGGAGCTTTGAGCAGAATTTGGAATTCACTTCTAATGTTGATGCAGACAAAATGCTTTGCAATGGTAAAAATTGAAAAACAACACACAAAAACATAAACAACTCAACATATCCTGGTGACCTTTTGTATTGGATGCGCAAAGTATTAGGCATTATTTCACTGTGGACAGTTAATAACAATTGTTATTATTAAATACACAAAAGTAATCTTGAAATTTCAAACAATACAAACTTATTATCTATTTGGTAAATCTACCAGGATGATTACCTATTGAGTGACAAATATGAGCATCAAAGCAGATAAAAACAATGAGAATATAGTCTGCGAATACAAAAGGTCGCTAGAACATTCTGAGTCTAGATGAACAGTTAGATATCAAGCGGAGCATGCTTACTCGTTATATAGAATATTGTCAGGTTTAAAGTCACAGTGAAAGACCCCACAGTTTTGTAGATGGAGAATAGCATCAGTCTGTTGACGTAAGATGTTGATTAAATGCTTCTCACCAAGACAGTATGTTGGACGTTGTTTCCGGAAATGCTTTGTTATCACAATATGATCACTCAAAGTTCGTCCTATAACACAAGTCCGTGCAAACACAAATACAAACCAAATATGGCAGTGGGGAAGCAACACACCCAAAAAGGAATGTTTTACTCTATCACAAGTAATCGTTAGTTTCTTTGTTTAAAATGAAATATCTGCAGCAATGAAATTTCTTTTGAACTATTTACTGTTGTTACTAGTAACAAAGGATGTGTAGCCAAATATAGATTGTGTGCATTGCTTGCCACAGAAATTTTTATAGAACATGTATTTTCCAACTAGAGCTGATGCGCTAATCCTAGGCAACGTTTATAACGCAATTAGAACACACTATGAAATAAGAGCAGACGACTTTCATTAATCACCCACCATCAAAGTATTCCAGTCCAAGAAATGTATCCAGTGAGCTTTGACATAGGAAAAATCTCTGGATAATATTGTCATGGGGATACATGCTGAGATGGCTGAATATGTCATTCTCTTTAATCAAGGTATCCCATGTTTGGTCCCTCGCCTACAGGTTTAACAAAACCAGCTTTAATATCACCCTGACATATCAGACTGAATACATCCATATTCACAGCCCATAATACAACTATAAGTAACGGACAGGTGTCAGGGTGACGTAGGGTTGATAAAGTAATGGACAGGTGTCGGGGTGACGTAGGGTTGATAAAGTAATGGGCAGGGTATCAGGGTGACGTAGGGTTGATAAAGTAATGGACAGGTGTCGGGGTGACGTAGGGTTGATAAAGTAATTGACAGGGTGTCAGGATGATGTAGGGTTGATAAAGTAATGGGCAGGTTGTCAGAGTGATGTAGGGTTGATAAAGTAATGAACAGGGTGTCAGGGTGACGTAGGGTTGATAAAGTAATGGACAGGGTGTCAGAGTGGCGCGGTTAGTGGCATAAAAGCCCATACATTCAGAAACTGTGAGTTCAAACCTCAGCCGTGTCATTTCTGGCAAAAGGCTTTCAGCAAGCTTTTCACATTGAAAATTACCGCACTTGCTTGAATCAGTAAATAGTAAAGGAGGTCGCATGTAGTGTCTTCATCAAACACCTCTGCCTGTTTCGAAAAGAAAAGCTGGAATCTGCACTCATGTTGTGGAAGGTGAGCTCATCCACACAGAACCCATTTCCTGTAGCTTATTCACTGCATTTCTTAGCTGTATGTAGAGCATGATTTAAATGTTAATTCAGCTGGTAAATGATATACTGTACATACCTGTTTAAGGCAGATGTCCTTTGACTGTTGGCCCCCAGGAGTTGTCATACCAGCTTTGTAAACAACTCCAAATCCACCGCCTCCCTTCTTCTCTTGAATTATCAAATGATATGTCTCCTTGCTTTTCTAGTAAGTATAAGAGGTTAATACTGACCAGGTGAACTCCTAAACAATGACATCTAAAGGCATTGAAAATACTGAAACCATTGCATAAAATATAGATTCAAAGAATACTATGTTATTCTAAGTAGAGTTAAACCCCCCCCCCCCCCGATACTAACCTTCACTGGTTCATTTCCAGACGTAGCCGCCACCCCTACTGGTGTATTGTAATCTTCACTGGCAGCTGTTGGATGAAGCAGCCGTTCACTAGGCATAATAAAGTATTCGATGTTGCTGTTGGCATTCTGAAAATAGGAGAATATACAGGTTTGATTTGATTTTTCTACAAAGAAATTTATTTATGAGCAATCAAGGACTTGGCTCCACATCTATAGAAATAGCCTATCCCTGACTGGGGTTTGAATCTGAGGCTCTAGGGCTAGGCCCATTCATCAAAAATTGCAATAAAACTAGCGCATATAAAAAGCATGACCAATTTAATACGAGTATTAACACAAGTATGTAATACAAATGTATGTAATACAAGCATGTAATACAAGTATGGAATACTAATGCATGCAATACAAGTATGTAATACAAGTGTTACACAAAACCGCCAAAAAAGAAGGGAACTCACATCCTCAGCAACTATGACACCATGACGGAGTCTCTCGGAGAGTTCATCCCATTTCTCTGCAGAAGTATGTGAATCAACTTTCCTTTTCTGAAAGTTTAAAAACTGTTGCATCATAACTTTTCATATTAGTATAGTACACACCTATTTCGTAACATAGTCAACGAATCATAGCTATTCGGGTGTTTATTGAGTAATCTACCTTACGTGGGGCTGTACCAAAATGGTAGAATATGCATAGTCTGAGGATCAGAAATAACACAACTTACAAATTATATTCAGTATTATAGAAGCTGTAAACTACCTACTTTACTCATTATTGGTCTGTGGACTGTTAGGTTCTGGTGGAAGAGATTCTCCTCGATCTATGTGCATATATCCATACATGCGGACTACAAAAAAAAGATTAGCAAACTAGAATCAAAAGTTAAAATTATGATTAAATGTTTGGTCCTAAATTTAATTTCGAATCAAGTGTTTAAATGCTTGCTGCTCGTAATGGTGATAAAACAGTACGAGAAAGGTTGCAAGAAGAGCTAAAATAAAAATAAAAAGTCAGAAGAGTAAAATAAAATTTTTAATCTATGTTTTATAATACAATAGTGATAGTGTGAGGGATGCCACACTCGAGTTAATTCAAGTAACATTTTGTGTTTTGGTAAAAAAAAATCAAATTAAATAAATTAAAAAGGTGCAAAATAAAGGTCTAAGATTTATTTATAAAATTAAAGGGCAAGTTAGTATTAAAAAACTAAGGGAAAAGGTAGGGACATAAATGGCACATATATTTTACTATGTGCCACATACCATAAAAAATACAAAAACAAATAGTACATGATTCATGGAGCATGAAATATAATATAAAAAAGAGGAGTTCTCACGACTTTTACTTTACACACATAAGTGTGGTCTGTGTGAGAACATGCAACAAAAAGATGACTGATGACTTGAACATATTGATATACATGCAGCTATCAAAAACTGGTAACTTGGATTGGGAGGGACAGTGATGAACAACAAAACTGAATTAGCTTACATAAACATAACAAACATAAATATAATAATCATATATATGCTTGCAAACCATGTATACCACTTATACCTACATCTACATGTAGTAGAAACAGTAGCAAAATTTAATTCAGTATTAGCCCAAATACAGATCGCTTAAAAAGACAACTTACAGTTACAGTATTGTAAAATCAACCAGCCAACAGCTAGTGATATGCAAACTCAAACTTTACTTTCCTGGTGAGACTTTCCCTAGTTCTTAGTAAGGTTCACCGACAACTTGACCATTGCAAACCTGACCATTACAATCCTGACCACCGTAGACTTGACCATTACAATCCTGACCACCGTGAACTTGACCGTTACAATCCTGACCACCGTGAACTTGACCGGTACAGTTCTGACCACCGTAAACTTGACCGGTACAGTCCTGACCATCGTAAACTTGACCATGGCAATAATCTTGACCACTTGCATATACTCATTCAATTCGGATATAACCCGAAATTTTATTGTGAAATATGATTAAATAAGAGGTATTCCACAATATCACATTACAAATTCTACAACAATAATATTTAAGTAGATTTTAGAACACTTGAAAATATTCTGGTGCGACATATTTTCTACAAACTTGACCACCTCTATACAAATCTATGTATCTTCACTTGATCAAGATATTTATTGCTACATTTGCTCAACAGTCATCAATCTTCATTTTCAAAGTAGAAATAACTTTTAAATTTCTCAATTTTGGGATTTATGATAAATTTTCTATTTTCAGCCATTGACAATTTGCCACAGAACTGGACCGGAACTGGATCACTGGCGATAAAGTGCAACATGTCTTATCAAAACTGGACTACTCTCTCAAACATCCTATTTTTTGAATAGATGTCCATTGTTTTGTTCGGAATTGTGTAGAAAGTATTTTCTCACAGTTATTCAACAAATAATTTTCCAAAAAACGTTCGAGATATAATTAAATTTTTGTTATAATCTATTTTTAGTCATTGTCAACTTGCCTACATATTTCAAGCTCTTTCAAAGTAATGGTACGAGTTGTCTTTATAAAATTTGACCACTTGATATAACCCTTCAGTAAACAAGTAAATTTTTAAATTTATTGTTAAAATACTTGGGATATTTAGTTTTCTAGGTTCCTATAGCAAAAGTTTTATTGTAACATCCATCTTCGAATTTATAAGAGCATTTTACTAGTTTCTGGCAATGTCATCTTGTCCAAGACACTGGACCCCCTTGAATAACTTCAGCTGACATGTTAGATACATTAGAGTTATCCTCTCTTAATACAATTAGAGCAGACAACTTCTAAATACTATGTATTATTATTCAGTCAATGTTACTTGTATTGAACAACATTGCAAAAATATTATTTATTGTGGATACAATAGACTTCAACATCCAAGATTCATTCACTTTTCTCAGCTCATATTCCCTCTCCTGTGTATCTTTTATAGTGAAATTATAACTTAGTTTACCATCTTTCCTTAATTATTACTCCTGTACTGTTACCTAATGTATTTTTACTCCGTTATAATATTTTAGCCCACAGCATTATTTCATAACATTTGTTAGGCTTATTACCAAATAAGTAATATCAATTTTTATAGTACCATGTCGGTGTTATTGAACAATAATATGGATATAAAATTTCCAAAGTTGTCCTTAGATGAACGCATTTATTTACCACTATCTGTACTAAATACAACATTTGGTTTGTTTCATATAATTTTGTAGTGTTTGTGCGTGCGTGTACGAGGTACGAGCATGGGAGAGAATTAACAGTGGTCTATAATATTGATCTCCCCTTTATTACGTCATGCACTGAGTGTGAGATAACCTAATGTGCTGATTAGAATGCTGTACATAAGTGCTGACCCATAGGTCCGAGTTAACCTAGCATGCACATCATGTATTGTATTCAACATGTATGTACTTAGCTTATCCTAACACCCTGGCTGTTAGTCTCGATGGACCTTGGCTATGAGGCTACTAGTTTAGAAGAGATCACTCCAGTGTCTTTATTATAGAATATAGATGAGACTTTATTGAGCTCCAGCAGACAACTGATCTGCATACAAAAATATCGCTTCTTATATACAAAAACAACTTCCGGTGACTTAATTCCGGCAAAGGATGACCAGCAGTAGTTCTCACAAATAACAGAACAATTGCATTAAGCAGGTATAATATTGAATGTTCAAGGACCAAACAAACCCCAAACCCAAGTTCGGGTGCAAACGGAAACATTATAGAGGAGTGCCAACTCGCATAATACCCCTTTGACCCCATTGAATAACTCCAACAGACATGTTAGATTCATTAGAGTTATCCTCTCTTAATACAATTAGAGCAGACAACTTCTAAATACTATGTATTATTGTTCAGTCAGTGTTACTTGTATTGAACAATATTACAAAAATATTATTTATTGTGGATACAATATGCTTCAGCATCCAAGATTCATTCATAGGAAACACTTTTCTAAGTCCATCTTCCCTCTCCTGTGTATCTTTTTATAGTGAAATTATAACTTTGTTTACCATCTTTTCTTATAATTATCACTCCTGTACTGTTTCCTAATGTCTATAATAATGTTTCAGCCCACAGCATTATTTCATAACATCTGTTAGGCTTATTACCAAATAAGTAATATCAATTTTTATAGTATCATGTCTGTGTCATTGAACAATAATATGGATATAAAATTTCCAAACTTGTCCTTAGATGAACGCATTTATTTACCACTATCTGTACTAAATACAACATTTGGTTTGTTCCATATAATTTTGTAGTGTTTGTGCGTGCGTGTACGAGGTACGAGCATGGGAGAGAATTAACAGAGGTCTATAATATTTATCTCCTTTTTATTACATGCACTGAGTGTGAGATAACCTAATGTGCTGATTAGAATGCTGTACATAAGTGCTGACCCATAGGTCCGAGTTAACCTAGCATGCACATCATGTATTGTATTCAAACATGTATGTACCTAGCTTATCCTAGCACCCTAGCTGTTAGTCTTGATGGACCCTGGCTATGAGGCTACTAGTTTAGAAGAGATTACTCCAGTGTCTTTATTATAGAATATAGATGAGACTTCATTGAGCTCGAGCAAACAACTGATCTGCATACTGCATAAATATCACTAATTATGTACAGAAAACTACTTCCAGTAACTTAAGTCCGGCAAAAGGACGGCCAGCAGTCGGTCTTGTAAATAATAAAACATTGCATTTAGTAGGTATCAGGTTGGCCTCCTAGGTCGGGTACAGTAGGAAACATTATAGAAGATTTGCAATTCACATAATACAAAAATGTTTACATGTACAATGAAGAAGGCACTTGGCCTGTTACATCCATACAATGAGATACATTTTACACAAATATAAGCAATGTCAGTGATGAAATGTCCACTTCACCACAATATTTAGCATTGTCCTAGTAATATAATATCATTGCCTAAAATTTTAGTTTTGTGAAGTCATTATTAATTACACCAGCAGATATACATTGTAGTTTGTGTACACATGTTACTGTATTCATGTAGTCACACATTCAGAAGTTATGCTCTCTTTTCAAATAATAGTAAGATGATACATCAGCAGCATATACTACCAGGAAACACAAAGTATTGACTTTATGCAACTTTTTCAGTGACTGTTGCTTCTAGAACATCGTGTAGATGTACAAGCGTGTATATCACATGCAAAATGTACATGTGTACACTTAATTAGACATTTCTTTCTATCTGGAGACAAGACAATAATCATTGTACCTGTTAAAGTACCTGAAATATGGAGTTTTGTCTCACATAGAATTAAATCAGTAAATAAAAATCATTCAGCTTGGAATGTATCGTAATGATAGCAGAATGATGTTGACATGATATGCAACGTATGTTGTTGTGATATGCATTGTTATGCAATATAACAGGTGTCCAAGATAAGTTACATGTAGATCGGCACGCACTACATGCTATGTGTTTGAGTAAACAATATAAGAATCTGCATATAAGGAAAAATATTACTTTATTAGGATCCAAAACAAATGAGAAGCACAGAAAATCGGAGTTCTTTTATACTAATTTGATTCTACCCCAGTACCGAGGTTGTGTCCAGGTAGATTCGGTCTTCGGATATACACGTAGCTGCCTGTTAGTAATAGAGACACGCATAAAAATGCTATATGAAACAACAAATGAGTATACAACGTGGTATAATAATCGAGGAATGTGTAGGAACACTACTTAGTAAAGTAGGTATTACTCCAAATATCATTTACATAATTAGTAAAAACATGTATCTGTCATAATATACAAGGTGCAAGTAATTAAGGTTCTCACGTTATATATTCTTGCACCCAGTTAGTTCTATTTGTTGTTTTTGTGCAAGAACAAAAACAGCAGTACAACATCCACTGTGTACCTTTGTATTATAGTACTGTTGGGGGTATTGCAGGACGATCACCTCTCGGTCCCTGACAGCCAGAGCATCTAGTGTCTAGACTAAGGTAGTACCCATGGGATTATAATAATACAAGCAGAGACACTGGGACCTTGGGATCATACAAATATAAGCAACAAGTTACACAAGGAAGTCGGTACTTACATTCACTCAGTGTATGTAATAGGAGGGGCAAAAGTTACGGTATATAGGCACACTGTATTGATGAAGTCACACATTCTAAAGTTATCCTCTCTTTCCCAATGCAAGTTAGTGATTCCATAACACAAAATCATTCTAATACCCGAGTTTTTGCTAAGTACAAGTAAAGTACCAAGATACCAAGATGTTCTGCGCTGAGAGGTGTACAAGTAAAAGTTATTTTTCACTTTGAGATCAAGTAAAAGTAAAGTAAAAGAAAGTACAATCATTAAGTACAAGTACCTGTAAGAGTACAAGTACGGTTATAATTGTAAATTGCAACTGAAAATATTGTAAACATGAATGTGCTAAGCCAAGCTGAGTACTGTAGCTAATTTACTATAGATAAACGTTAGGTGGGAGGTAAAATTTCTAAATTGGTGTCTATATAAATATGAACTATCGTATATAATGCAGTTATTATGACATAGTACGTCAATACAATATGCATCGTTACAAGTGTTTACGAGATACATGTAAGTTGGGTCACTACATACTACAAAAATAATTATAGATAGATATTTGCAGTTCAAGGTAGGTGTTGGTACTCAATTGGTAAGATGATTGTAATATTATTGTGATTACATTTGTAGTATTGTGATGGTACAGGACATTTGTATACGACTCCAGCTACCGGAATAAACCCTGCAGCACCTTAAGTGCCTAGTAGTTGTCACAGCACTACTCAGCTAACACTCGTACTCTCATAACTAACTGTTCGTATACTTATACTCAACTGCATTGCATGTCTAAACCATCCAGTTACTGTCTATATACGTGTATCTATGTGTTTATATTCACTCTACTTAATTACATACTGATGTACGTTCATGTATGATTATTACTAAGTCTTTTAGTGCCTTTTATACCCATGTACAGAGGCCCGACCTCTCAGAATTACCTGATATTCATTTTGTACATGAATTGGATCATTATAACCAACTTTTGTATAACCCGACCCATTTTAGGTCGGCCGTCGGGCTTCTGGTGGCCATGTTGTTGCGCAACTTCCGGACGACCCTATGTCGTCTTTTCCCGACACTACGTCGGGCGGAAGTCCTTATACTATATAAAGGGCATTGTTTCACTGTTCATTGTCTCAGTCTTCACTTGGCTTTCAATAAAGACACATCTATACTTGATACAGAGACTTTCACTTCCTTTTGTCAGGTCATTCGCTTAGCGAACCGCCTACTAGGTCGGCTCACTCTCTTTCAACGTATAGTCTGAAGGTCAGACTCGGGACCAGATGGGTCGTCTCTGGTAGTTATTGGGCTACTGAGACTGCTCGATCTTTCATGTAATGAGAAGGCCTAGCACCACTCATAGGCACTTCAGTTTTTGGTCGGTAGTCGTCCAAGGACGACCGCACGAAATACCAGAAACCATTACAGTATTGCATCGTATGGGTGATGTAATGATCACTACAATTATTCCTGCAATGCATTAGAAATAGCCATATATTTCAGTAGCAGCAACATACTCATATATGCATTCGGTTATGGTGTATTGGGAGAGAGAGAATATTTTATACTATTTACGTTCTCAGATCCAAAGTCATGCTTGTAAGCTATGGAATATTCAAATTTTCATTTTCAAGCTCATGGACATCCACAACCTATTGAAGATAATAAGAAGCTGTTTTCTCTCTGCTGAGAGGGAACGAGATTTTTTATTGATTATGAAATCAGGCGTGCCACATTGGCTAATTTGTTTCTGGTGTTGCAACAGATACAAGAAACAAGTAGCTTTCATACAATAAATTAGTGCTTACTTTACATTTTCATGCACATGACATACATGTAGAGCACAGTTACATTTATATTATATCTATGACATAGAGTCAGTTCACTGACTAATATTTTAATTGCCATCCAGCAGGAATATATTCCAGTATATACTCGTACATGTACATGTACATTGTATATTTTAGCTAGCTCAAATAAACTCACTGGCTTATACTCCTAGGAGTGATCAGCCTCTTGCAGCTTGCAGTGCCAGATGACAGCGTTGGCCAAATGAGACAAAATAAAAAAGTCTGCAGTGCGCATATCTTTTGCAGTTACAGTAATGATATCCTATAATATGCGACTTGTCTATGTGTCTATGTATATTTAATGTTCATATAGCACACTGCGCAGCAAGCAGCATGTACATGTATGTAATCGATATTCTAGGCTATTATTGTTGTGCTGATAATGATCAAGTCATTGCTGCTGAAATAGTTTTGTGATAGTATAGGCTGAGGATATATCATATCACTATAATTTGAAAAGAGAGGATAACTTCTGAATGTGTGACTACATGGATACAGTACATGTACGAACTATATTTGTAAGTGAAATTAATAAATTATTTATGAGGTAATAACTTCATAGCTTAAATTTTAAGCAATGATGTTATTTACTAAGACAATGCTAAATATTGTGAAGTTGGATATTTCATCACTAACATTGCTGATATTTGTGTAAATTGTATCTCGTTGCATGGATAGGTTGGTCCTTGGACATTTCATATTATACCTGCTTAATGCAATTGTTCTATTATTTGTGAGAACTACTGCTGGTCATCCTTTGCCGGAATTAAGTCACCGGAAGTTGTTTTTGTATATAAGAAGCGATATTTTTGTATGCAGATCAGTTGTCTGCTGGAGCTCAATAAAGTCTCATCTATATTCTATAATAAAGACACTGGAGTGATCTCTTCTAAACTAGTAGCCTCATAGCCAAGGTCCATCGAGACTAACAGCCAGGGTGTTAGGATAAGCTAAGTACATACATGTTGAATACAATACATGATGTGCATGCTAGGTTAACTCGGACCTATGGGTCAGCACTTATGTACAGCATTCTAATCAGCACATTAGGTTATCTCACACTCAGTGCATGACGTAATAAATGGGAGATCAATATTATAGACCACTGTTAATTCTCTCCCATGCTCGTACCTCGTACACGCATGCACAAACACTACAAAATTATATGAAACAAACCAAATGTTGTATTTAGTACAGATAGTGGTAAATAAATGCGTTCATCTAAGGACAACTTTGGAAATTTTATATCCATATTATTGTTCAATAACACCGACATGGTACTATAAAAATTGATATTACTTATTTGGTAATAAGCCTAACAAATGTTATGAAATAATGCTGTGGGCTAAAATATTATAACGGAGTAAAAATACATTAGGTAACAGTACAGGAGTAATAATTAAGGAAAGATGGTAAACTAAGTTATAATTTCACTATAAAAGATACACAGGAGAGGGAATATGAGCTGAGAAAAGTGAATGAATCTTGGATGTTGAAGTCTATTGTATCCACAATAAATAATATTTTTGCAATGTTGTTCAATACAAGTAACATTGACTGAATAATAATACATAGTATTTAGAAGTTGTCTGCTCTAATTGTATTAAGAGAGGATAACTCTAATGTATCTAACATGTCAGCTGAAGTTATTCAAGGGGGTCCAGTGTCTTGGACAAGATGACATTGCCAGAAACTAGTAAAATGCTCTTATAAATTCGAAGATGGATGTTACAATAAAACTTTTGCTATAGGAACCTAGAAAACTAAATATCCCAAGTATTTTAACAATAAATTTAAAAATTTACTTGTTTACTGAAGGGTTATATCAAGTGGTCAAATTTTATAAAGACAACTCGCACCATTACTTTGAAAGAGCTTGAAATATGTAGGCAAGTTGACCATGACTAAAAATAGATTATAACAAAAATTTAATTATATCTCGAACGTTTTTTGGAAAATTATTTGTTGAATAACTGTGAGAAAATACTTTCTACACAATTCCGAACAAAACAATGGACATCTATTCAAAAAATAGGATGTTTGAGAGAGTAGTCCAGTTTTGATAAGACATGTTGCACTTTATCGCCAGTGATCCAGTTCCGGTCCAGTTCTGTGGCAAATTGTCAATGGCTGAAAATAGAAAATTTATCATAAATCCCAAAATTGAGAAATTTAAAAGTTATTTCTACTTTGAAAATGAAGATTGATGACTGTTGAGCAAATGTAGCAATAAATATCTTGATCAAGTGAAGATACATAGATTTGTATAGAGGTGGTCAAGTTTGTAGAAAATATGTCGCACCAGAATATTTTCAAGTGTTCAAAAATCTACTTAAATATTATTGTTGTAGAATTTGTAATGTAATATTGTGGAAGACCTCTTATTTAATCATATTTCACAATAAAATTTCGAGTTATATCAGAATTGAATGAGTATATGCAAGTGGTCAAGTTTATTGCCATGGTCAAGTTTACGGTGGTCAGGACTGTACCGGTCAAGTTTACGGTGGTCAGGACTGTAACGGTCAAGTTTACGGTGGTCAGGATTGTAACGGTCAAGTTCACGGTGGTCAGGACTGTAACGGTCAAGTTTACGGTGGGCAGGATTGTAACGGTCAAGTTCACGGTGGTCAGGATTGTAATGGTCAAGTCTACGGTGGTCAAGATGTCGCCCTCCCCTTAGTAAAGGCTTAAATGCGGGGCTATATATAACGTTGCCATGGTTGTACTTCGATGTTTTATGCGGCAAGTATTCAATACTCTTAGGCTAGGAAAACCCCAATTCAGCTCTCAACTATAGACCATAGAGATAACTCTATGTCTATGACTATTACGAAAGAGAGTGGCCGTTAGAGTCTGTCCAAATATCTTCGGGCCACTGATTAGAGTATTTGATGCTATTACAGGCACAACAAAGGCAAATGTGGCAATTCCCGTTACTCTCTTTGATTCGTTTCCGGTTATCACTTTTTTTATACAGAAATTGAGTTTCATTTATAAATTCAACTCACATAGTCATATTGCTAGCTACACAGTTACCATTTGGTGTTAAGGCATCTAATCTGATGGCACATATAACCCTCAATTCATACCTTGCACAGGTAATGTAGATAGGAAATACAACCGTATGTGTTGGCCTTGGCCTGTGATTATTTATATTCATTTAGCACTAATGCCCACCGACCTACATGTGATGTTTGTTATGTCATGTACATTGAATGATTAGTTGCGTCATTTTGGAATTGGCAAATTTTGAGTATGATCACTCTACTCACCTACAAATAACGCTATTTTCCTAGATAGTCGAATATAACTGATTTTGTGCTTTTGTTTTAGATTAATGAAAACTTAGAGGAAAGAGAAGGGTATTTGGTTTCTGTAAGTCTAGTCTAATTAGAAAATGTAATTCGAATGTTTTATATATTTTACTCATTGAATAGCTACTTAATGCTTATAATGATGTATTGTAGTCATTGAGATGATGTTTATTTTTGACATTTTCACTGATATATAGACATTTAGCAATGTTACCCAACCCAGTGTAATAGATATATATTACATACATGTAGGCCTATATATATTCAACTTAACCAGTTTTAAACAAATTATTCTGTCTTACTTCTGCTGTAGTGGATAATAATTTGATATTTTCAGCCCTTGCTGTCATTTAAACACCCCCATATTAGTAACCCAAGACTTCAGATCCGCTCTCCTGAGCAGAAGTGTGAGCAGATACTTCATCAGCCATGGGACGAGATAGTGGCAGCACACATCAGGTATGTGTAGTGGTAGTACACATCAGGTATGTATAGTCATGTGACGATGTAGTGGCAGCACACATTAGGTATGTATAGTCATGTGAAGAGATAGTGGCAGCACACATTAGGTATGTATAGTCATGTGGTACGATTGTGGCAGAAAAGCGCTATTAACAGCAGGCGGCAATATTTGATTGTAGAATAGTTTTTATTATTGTTTATGTATGGAATATTAACATTACTGCATTACTAATTTACATTGGGTACAATTAGAAGAGTAATATTTATTTTCAATAACATTAAAGGGGTTATGCCACGTGTTTTTAGGTAGCATTAAGACGCACTCAGCTATCTAGTGGCACAATAATATTGAGTGCCTAGATATTTACTATTCTAGTACTGTTAGTTATCCTATGCTTGCGCTTCCGGGCTATATTTAGAACAACTAGACCACAACGCAATGTATAGGCATGTAGAATAACGCAACGATAGCCGCTGTATACAGTGTGGCCAGATGAAACACCGGACCTACCAATAAAGGCAGCTAATTATTGCCAGCAAAAGTAAAGCCCAGAAAAATTCAAAAACTTGCACAAGTTATCCTACTGCTATATTAGTAAATCCTGTAAAATCATTTGTTCACTACTGTACTCTTTCTATGCAAACAGCTTGAATTCAACAATTTTCTCTATATGACATAAAGCACGCCGTTGCGTCTTCATAACAAAGTTGCGTTTGAATCAGCATCCACCAGTGCTAGTGAGTCAAGCATGGGCAAGAGAACACAACTCTGCTTATAGTAGCACAAATGCAATAAACCTAAGTAAGAAATGCTGCTTTGAACATAGACATAAACCACATGTCATAACCCCTTTAATCTAGAAGTCACTGTTCATAGTTCTAATCAAGAATACTTGGAATAAATGGCATTTAATTTGTTCTGCATTGCTAATCAAGACTTATCAAGAACCGAATCGCATACGGGTCTATATATTATGATTACCTCTGTATATGATTTTGTAGAGCCATATGGGCAGTGTCTAACAATGACTTCATAGAGGCGTATGCTTGCCAATCAGCTGCAATTACTGCATTTATTAAAGCTCTGCAGTCAATGAAAGATGAAAACTGGGCCTTACCTATCATGTTTGTGCTGTGCATCGACCTCAGACTATTTGCTATATCGGTAGGAATAATGATTCACTAGTCAGTCTTGTAATTTAAAGTTAATGTATCTATGCTTATCATTAGGATTAGTTGTTTAAGCTACTTGTTTTTTTTGTGTTCACATCATTTGTATGACTTTGTACAACTGCATTCTATCTTTTATCTTTTTTGTCGTGTTTGTTTGTTTTCAAATTTGTACACCACTAGAAGCTACAATGTATGTCAATATGTTCTGCCCGGCAATGTTATCTATATTCATACTGCAATATGAATGGTGGCAGCTCAATGCTAAGCAATGAGTCCACTTTATGTATTGCTACTGTGCTGAGGCGTGGCAATAACAACATCATGAGTTTGACTCCATGTTAGTAATAAATTGAACACAAGGTCATAGAGAACATCTGTTTTTGCTAATATTCTAACAAACTGGTTGCCATTTGAATATCTTTCTTCCCTTATTATTTTATAGTCTACGATGTAGTCCCTGACCCGGGCACATGCAGTGTATTAGGGTAGTTAGAATAGTGGTTTATAGTTTGTAGTGCATGTGGTTACATATTGTAGGCGGAGACGCAAAGAGCACGTAAGTTTCATTCTGCAAAGAAAGGGGAGATGCTGGAGAAAGCGGCCGACTCGGTGATGGGATGCTTCAGAGTGTGTGCTAGTGATAAGTGAGTGCAGAGGGAAGGGGGAGATGATTGCCTAACATGCTGTACACTCATTAGCATACCATGTACAATATAAGACAGGGGGAGATGATTGCCTAACATACTATACACTCATTAGCATATCATGTACAATATAAGACAGGGGGAGATGATTGCCTAACATACTGTACACTCATTAGCATATCATGTACAATATAAGAATTATATGAATGCTAATTCTACCTCATATTAATCAAATTAGACGAATATTGTTTAAATTTATTGCTATTTGCAATAGGAAATTAAATTATAGATTTTTCCTTCTTTGCAGTGAAATGAAAAATTGAGGCTAACTCTCATAGTTCATATTTATCTGTCTGGAATGGGTAAATAAAGTCGATTCCATCCTGAAACCCAGTAGCTGGTGGAGTTTTAAGAAGTTGATTTGGAATCGTTTTCTCTTATGCACTCATAATGTAATTCTCTGTCTCTTTTAGTCGTTCTGCACCGGAGAATTCCAAGAAATGGGGCATGTTGAATCTGGTTAATCAGCTATTCAAAATCTATTTTAGAGTAAGTTAAAAATTTTAAATTATAAATTTAACAGATTTTTGATGAAGCATGGTTCATGGCACTTCACACTGTTAACACTAAAATTTTCATTTTTGTTTTGTTTTGGTTTCAGATAAATAAACTACACTTATGCAAACCTCTTATCAGAGCCATAGACAGTCTGCCAATTAAAGACAGGTTCTCCCTATCACAGCTTGTAACCTACAGGTACATCTATATTTACATATCCATGTATTTTATTATCCTTCACTTTATATACTACTCAGTACTAACACTAGTCAACACGTGAAGCATAGTTGACTACCTGTGATTCAATTCAAATTGACAGTATTGTATTCATAACCATATAATATTTTATATAATGTATATACCTTTCACATACAATGGGGCTGTATCTCCCGAAGACCACAATTTCTTCTCTATGTCGTCTGATGATGCTACCAGGACTGGTATCGAATTATCAAAATAAAAGATTAAAAAATGCATCTCACCCCACTAAAACCCTTTAATTGATTAGTATTTATGCTTTAGCATTGCTATACATGTGCGTATAGATCGACACGTTTGTGGATATGCTTGCATGCTTTGGTTTTAAAATATAATATACTTTGTATGTTGACCAGATACTATGTTGGGAGGAAGTCTATGTTTGAGAACGACTTCAAGTCAGCAGACGAGTATCTGACGTTTGCGTTTGAAAGGTGTCACAGATCATCGAGAGCCAATAAGAGACTTATTCTCATTTCTCTCATTCCCGTGAAGATGCTGATGGTGAGCTGTTATACACCTGTTCATCTTATCATTACAGACTAATTGAAGAATAATGATATTCACTAAACTGCACTTTTATTTTCTCTACTATTTTCATCTTGATGAGGCTCTTTTAAAGAAGTAGATTTTATATCTTCATTCTGGAAACTATGAGAGGGGCCATAATTACAAGATTGTGCCAAGTTTAAATCATAAATTTGCGATGCACATTCAAGTATATACATGTATGTTGCATGTTGTGACAGTCGAGTAACAGCCCACTACTCCAAGACGTTATGTTACACCACTGGGTAAGTCAGCAATATTGATATGATATCGTATTCAAGGTATGTTATATACTGTGCAGGGTCGGCTGCCTTCAAAGCAATCATTGAGGAAACATGACTTGATGCAGTTTGCTGACGTGGCAGATGCTGTCAGATGTGGGAACCTGTTGAAACTTACTGAAGCTCTTCAAACTCATGAGCTCTTCTTCATCAAGTCTGGAGTTTATCTTATACTTGAGAAACTCAAAGTCATCACATATAGGAACTTATTCAAGAAAGTGTGAGTAATGAGGGGGGTAGCTTTAATCCCTCCCTTACAGTTGTAGCTAGTGATGACCAAGGCTGAATATTCAATATCAAGTAGTATAATATGTAGTTCCCATATTTAGCAACAGCTAAAATGGTGTTTAGCAGTTTCGTAATTGTGCAATTGGGGATTAAAACAGTAAAGTAGCTGGTGGTATGCATGTTACGCGTCTGCGTTTTGGCCACTAACGTTCACTCGCAAAACCTGCTTTGGTGCAGTCGGGTTTTTAGTTTTAGGTTCACCATGTGTTGAAAGGTTATACTATTCTGTACTATCCTATTATACTATACTATGCCATGCTATTCTATTACTATATACTATACTATGCCATGCTATTCTATTACTATATACTATACTATTATATCTCTTTTGTCTGATGATTGCTATATATTTCATTCTAGTGTATAGCATGAAACTAATAGTAATAAAAGAGGTAAAACAGTGAGATTCTACCAAATATATACTATACTACATATATATGCTGAGTTATGATATTACTACTACTACATAATACTATGCTACACTATACTATGCTATACTATACTATACTATGCTACACTACGCAATACTATGCTATACTACACAATGCTATGCTACACTGTACTATACTGTACTACATTATGCTGAGCTTTTTCTTGTTTTACATTGAGTGTATTCTATTTACAGGTGGTTGCTTATGAAGACTCATCAACTACCTGTTAGCTCATTTGTATCAGCATTACAGCTGATGAAATATGAAGGTATAGACTTAGATGAAGCAGAGTGTATCATTGCTAACCTCATATATGAGGTAAGTACGGACATGTAACACTGTGTATGAGATGTGGTAAGATATATGCAGTTACTAAGATCATTTTATAAGTATTAAGGAATGTCTTGTTCTGTTTCAATTGGTGAACTATGTTATCCTTCCCATAATGTCTTGCTTTGTGTCTGCTTGACTAATTCTCAATGCTCTGTAACCGTGTAGTGTAGCTGTACTGATATATCTTACTATAAGATCAGTTACTATGTATATCTGTGTATTAATAATGCACTATTATTATCAGCAGATAATAAAGTTACTGTTTTTTCTTTGATAAAATCTACGGACACTAGTGATGATATTATACTGTCTGTGTGTAGTTCTTAGCCTTGGTTCTACTCTAATTTTAGGGCAAGCTGAAAGGGTACATATCTCATGCCCATAGAACAGTTGTAGTTAGCAAGCAGGAGCCATTTCCAGCTCTCACCGAAGTGCTCTGAGAAACTAGCTGCAATGTAGCTGTACATACTTCATCCATTAGTTGTAAAGTAAGAGGTTGTCCTCTCCCAACATATAGGGAGAGGACAACTTCTTATTATGATAAATGGCTTCAAAGGTCCATTTATTTACAAATGTATGTATATTTTGTACAGTAAAACTGAGGTAATATGTAAGATACACATGTCTAGATTTTGCAATGAGATCCTGTATAGATTTGTCAGTAGTTATACTAGTAAAGTAAGGATTTGGATAGAATATCAAGACTTTTATGTGTTTCTGGCTTCTATTCACTTTATTTTGCAGTTACAGATATATATTAAATTTCAATTTAGTTATTGAGCAATATAGTTAGTCATACTAATACTATTATAGTTATAATAAATCACAGTATCCATACTCATAGAAAATTCCTATCTTAATAGGAAAAGTATTTGTTCAATTGTAAATATATTATATAATCTATCAAGTCAATATACATGTATATATAATGTATGCTAATAATTCCTACGCAGTACTTGAATAGAAACTGGTGAATAATTTACGTCTGGAAAACAATGTCCAAAATGTTACTTGAGGACTAGTAGTGTAACCAACTATATTAAAACAACAGAAAAAATAATGTAGGTTTAAATAAACCGTATCTTGGAGTATTGGTACATAAAACAATATATACGACATTAATTTCAGCCCATAAGCTACAGTACAATGCTCAAATTGGGAGGGGAGTAGGAGTTATCTCTCCATACTCTTGTAATGAGATGAGGTGGAGTATACTGAACTACTAGTTACCGGTGCAGGCAGTCTATACTCTGTACAGACTAAAAATAGTAATAATTACAGAACATAATGACTACAGGGTGGGGAGGGGTTAAAGCAGACCTACTAACAAAGAACCTACATGAACTTAGACTTAAAATGAAATTATGGAATGTATCAGTAAATCATTAAATTTACAGAAACAACTACTATGTCTCTACTAACAGTACCAGAGAAGATAACAAAATATGACAGAGCTCATTGTAATGCAAACAACAACAATAGCGAAACTTTCGATACTTGTCTTGACACTAGCAGTATAATATATTGCACACCTGAAACCTTTGCATCTTGGAATGTGAAATGTAGACTAGCATGTCATATATAATAGCATGTTATATATATATTAGCATACAATATATAATAGCACATCAGATACTGCATACTAGCACATCAGATAATGCATAATAGCACATATTAGCATGTCGTATATTTTTTCAAGCCATATATAATAGCATGTGATATTTACATCTGTATAAGAGCATGCTAGGTGGATGGTGTCGTCTCTAGTGCTACAAAGGAAGTGGGAAATAGACCGGTCTTTCCGTCCTTCTCCCCAGTTGACCACTCGTCGTTAGTGCCACTTATGACTTTAACTCTGTCTCCAGCCTACAACAGCAGCACAAAGGTGTTGGATAAATTACCAGAAGGCATGAAAGAACAACTCCTGATGAGCAACAAATCTCCTGATGAGAATGAAAGAGACGGGCCTACTCTCCCGATAATAACGAACAGTGGTGAGGACGGAGGCAAGGAAGGGTCCCCTACCCTCGTCTCAGCCCACATGCTATTGGATATGAGAAATAGCAAAAGAGACATTTCAGACGGTGGGATAAAAATGTACGCTGACCACCTATCATAACGTACATAACTTCCGCAAAACAACGTCTTCATTAAAACTAGTCCCTGTACAGACAAAATATATACACATATACATGTATGTTCATACCTTCAAAGTTAGCTCAGATTCATGTTCAGCAATGAAGTCAAAAAGGGCTGTAGCCCAGACCGATTCCACATTACTTAAATGTTTCTGTGTAGGAACAGCAGCTAACTTATGCACTGGTAAATCCTCTACGTCCTCTACAATATCAACACAAATGGGTGTACTGTATACAGGTAAAAAACATGCTGTATATTACCTGCATAGAGTTCATTGCGCACTACGTCTGCATATCATAGGAGTCATCTTAGTTTTTACTGATAACTAGTAAGTCATAGTAAGAAATAATAGGTAAGAATAGATCCAATCTAAGACCAATCCATCATCTTCTCTGAAACTATACCTAAATCAAAACTATCCCATAAGTTTACAATTCAACAGTATGACCTTATCACCTCACGATTTATATTTTATGAAGTCATGAACGAACTAGAGCCTTGCTCCATAAGTTTTTGTATGACGAACAGAAATGCACACAGAAGTTGATTCAACAACATGTCTACATGTATGAGCAATATGAGAGAAGTAGACCGAGTATAGTTAGCCGCTGAGTGACTTGCTAACTTCAACCAATCATAGGCAACGCTTACCATCACACACGGAAACATAGAGGGCAGGAAACACTCCTTTCTTTCCTCCCACCTCACCATACAGCCACTCTGAATCTACTTTAGCCAGTATGGTGACCTCTTGTCCTCCTTTCAGACTCAGGTCTGTAGACTCAGTTCCCACAAAGTCAAATGCTGCAAAGGCTGTCACAATGCTCTGACGCTTAGTCTACAAACAAAGTTTAATACCTCAATTCTAAAAGAATGTAACAAATTGTATCTAACCATCTACCATAGAGCATAAATCATTACACCTACATTGTACATTGACAAGTACATTCATAGCATACACCCTACATACACATGTAGGTTACCTACATGTATACCTGGTATACATGTAGGTAATATTGTCAAGGAAACAACAAGACTAACAGACAGACACCATTATTTTATAAAACATACTTACTTTATTAGAAGTTGTCTCCTCCATAGATATGTCTTCAATGACTTCTACGTAAGCAGCAGGAAATAAACCTATGGAAACATGAATAACTCATTGTAACATATCTAGATATTGCAAGACTTGTAACACTAGCAGTACTGGAGGTGTATATCTGTGTGTCAACTGTGCTTCCATGATGCCTAATTATTTGCGGATAAACCAAACCTTTGGGATGAGCATAGTCTAGTAAATATAGTATTATGTTAGGACAGGCTAAACTAAATGTATAATAAATGTCTAAAGCAGTATTATAGCACCACATCATGTTAATACACTATACAATACAGTATTACATCACACCACACCTTGTTTGCTGCCGATGCTGCCCTTGTACCAGTCCATATCCACCTTCTCCAATAAGACTATCTTGTCTCCCTCCTTGAAGGGCAGATCTGTTTTAGTTTCACCAGAAAAGTCATACTTGGCTACACATTTACCAGTCCTCTATAGAAATCATACAGTCAAGTGCATTACTAGTACATAGTGGGTATACACTGGGTACACCATAATAAACATGGAGGCGTTATTATGACCTGAGTGCAATTTAGAATTATATTATTATACATTACATTATGTAAGTAAAGAATAATACAAATTGAACGCACTGAACCTTTTCTACCCCTGCCATTCAATTGATGTTTGTTTTTAGCAAACTTCTCATTTCTTGTCTCATTCACATCCTTTTATACATTTTTTTATAAAGCATCCTGGTATTTGAATTTTAAATTCCAAAATAGACCTATCCTTATTCACATGTTGTGAAATATGACCTGCTACTGAATTGATCCAAAGCATGTGGTTATAATATAATATAATATATAAATGTACATGTAGTTTTGGAGTTGCCTTTTTTCTAAAATGTATACCTAGTCATATACCAATTATATACATCCAGTAGCATACACATTACTATAAAAATATTACTTGTACTATACATGTATGTAACTGATCCTATGTGCATTAATATAGACTTTGGTTACCTTGTTATTAGTGGAAGGTGAATTCCTCATATGCACAGAGTTGGACCCCAGTTTACCTGCAACAAATAGGCCAATTAATTATAGCCAAAACACAGCTAAACATGGGTGAGAGAAGTTGATGGTTTATGCTGTAGGATCTCAATTGTTGATGTTCTCGATGCTTATTCTGAGCTTGAATTCCACTGCCAATAATCAACGAGTTATTTTGAGAGGGGCTTGTTAATTTATGTAGGCCATAAGAGCCCCATAAACATCCGACAAATGATCAAAGAGGTGTGGTTAAAGCACCAGTCAACAATGAATGTCAGTTCAAAAATGAACCTCTAATAGCTAAACTTGAAAGAATGAAAGAAAATAGTGAATAAAATATAGAAACGATTGGACATGCACTAGAGGTAGTTCACTTATTGTTTAGACTGAGAACTTACCACCACCATGCTTCGTTGTACCTTCAGCTGATGGTCTCCAGAAGCTAGAATCGTTGTTAGGTTTGTCTACGTAACAGTCAGGCCGGTGTTTGTATTTCTCTGGCTGTTTCTCTTCTCGAGCCTTTTTATATCCGTATATCCTCTGCAGCGCCGAAGGTTTGCCAGTAGCGGGAGCCTGTGATTGGCTACTAGTCTGATAAAACATATTCGCAGGTTCGTCGGACATGTCTGTAGATGCTGCAGGAGTTGGTTTAAGGTCTACTGGATATTTTAACTCCAATGATTGGTCCATAATATTATTGCTGGCAGGTTTAGAGTCGTCTGTTACTGACCGTTTATTGCTATCAGACGTCTGTACAGGATGAGCACCAGTATTCACATTTAACAGAGCATCATGAGAATCTTCTGTCACAGGTTTTAGCTCCTCCTGGTGGCAGACGATACTAACATGTTTATAGTCTAAACAGCTCTAACGCACAAACACTAATGTCAATGACTGCCATACATTACACACACAGCTCAATAGAGACATCAAAGTGATGGATGAACAAACTGATTAGCCTTTTTCTTAATATATGGGCACCAGTTTACATATCGATATATTGTATAATATTCCATAATGGTATGTATGACTGTAAACAAATACAATAGAAAGAAAGAAGGCATTGTTGAAGTTTTGTATTAGACAAAATCTAAGTGCATGTGGGACATTGATTAAGGACAGACAACTTCCATAACATCCACCAGTATTGGAATGCAATAACATTACATTGATAAGTGGATACAGCTGATATCAAGGTTGAAACTCACAAGTTGAAAATAAACCCATGTCTCGATTAGCCTATAGATTATCATTTGCTCAAGTTAGCCTGAGTTCCAAAATAGTGATTGACTTTAGAATACTAAGGCTAGCTAATCCATATTTTGAACACTCACTTTCTGAATTTCATACGATAGGAAACCGTTTATGTAACTGCAGTTTGTTTACTATTTTAGGAGCCCATCCAAGGACATATCTACTTGGTAGTTCATTTATAAACTGCACAAAACTATAGTTAGCCTGGGGGGGGGGGGAGGGGATGTTTCCATTTAACATCCAACAAGTTGCAAGATGACCCCCAAGCCTTTTCAGATTACTAATGTCTAGTATTTACTCAAGTTAGTTACAGTCATGTGACTATATATTCATTGCTGCCATCTTAGCCATGATCTACACTTACCATTTTTGTGATTACGGGGAGGGGTGGTAAGCCCTGAGGTTTAGGAGGTGGTGTATCACCAGTACTAAAGGCTAAGTTATCAATAGGTCCAGGACCCTGTAAGCAAGTGTGCATAAGTGAGTAGAGCAAGCAGAGCAGTTACAGTATTGTACATGTAAAGACAGCTCCCACCAGGTCGATGAGTCAACTAGCAGTTAAACACACGAGAGCAAGAACAGTGAAGATGTTTAAAGGTATACTGGCAGTGTTCAACTTTCCATGATAGCAATCTGGCTATCCTGATGTGAACAGGCTTTTTTTTCAAATAGTCAAAACTATTTTTCACTTTTCGTATTCGAAAAGGTGCTGCATCTTTCTTGACAGTTCGCCACAAAAATAACTTCATAAAATAGGAGAGATTTTTGCCTAAAATGTGAATACCTGTCAGTATACCTTCAAGCTACGTATGATCCTAATCGCCAATTTGTTAAAATAATATGAACAATTATAAATCACACTGGAGAAGAATATAAAGCTTTGGACAGTGATCTTTAGCACCACACCTTGACTATCTGATTCCATGGATCTTTTTTGATGCTGAGAGATTGTGGTGGCGCCCTCTTCTGGGGTGATACAGGAGCAGGTGGCATAGAGGGTAGGGAGTTAGACTGTGGTCTATGTGTAGATATAGCTGGTTTCTGAGCTGGTTTGGGAAGAGTTGGAGGAGTACAGGGTGAAGGCTGTAATAAATACATGATACACATATGCAATGCCCCACACAGTGTTAGCAGCCATTGTGAGAGTGTTAGCCATAGATATATCTATGGTGTTAGCATTGATATCAAAGCATTAATGAACTTAGCCTAAGTTCCACACCACCTCATGTATATCCCCTTGGTAATCATTATTGCCCACTAGATGTAGACTAAACTTGTATCATCAAAGTTTCTAAATCGTTTGAAAGATCAATTCAAGTCATATTTCTCAGAGTTGAGCAAGGATTACATGTAGACTCTGTCTACAGGTGAATGTATATATTGTGTGTTTAGAATGATTGCATTACATATTTATGGATTGAAAAATATTTTGCAGTTCGCAGACGAAGAAGAACAAGTGACGGATTCTTTAGCCATTTTATACATGGAACACAGACAGCAACCAGTAGCACATAATGTATGGAGTATAAATGCGAGCTAAATACATGTACATCATATAGCTTGTATCACCTTAGACTGTACAGAGTAATACACGTGCGTGGTATTAATACAATAGTCTAGCATAGTATTGACAGATCAATAGTGACTCTATCCTTCTAATAATGTTTGAAAGAGAAATAAAATACCGAGTCCCGTGGGAGGTACACTGCTGCCCCTAGGGGTGCATGGAGGTGGTTTGATCAGCTATATACTACAGGCTAGTAGTTGAATAGTAGGATAGAAGAGCTGGTCATGTGTATACATATATACAATGTATAATAATATAGTGTATACATGTACTATATACACGTATGTAATATAGTGTATGTACAGTGTATATACATATACATGTAATATAGTGTATACAGGTACATATACATATAATATAGTGTATACATGTATATAGTGTATACAGCTTAAATCAAATGCAGCGGAACATCCAAATTGATCTCTTTATAGGTAGTCTACATTCCTTACGTGTAATTGGCTATTACAGCATCAGTTGACCTGGTGTATTCTTCTGTTTTTAAAGTTTAGAATATTTATCAACCCAATTCCGCGGACTTGAATAGCTAACGAAGATGGCCGTAGGGAATAACAGACCTTTCGGATATATTTAAGCTCCTTCCGCATAATACTTCAATAGTTTGATAAATGTTTTTTACACTTTTGTAAAAATTAAACCCATTGCCTTGGAAATAATGTTGATATGTGCAATGCACACCAAAACACTACCTTATATAGACACGAAGCCTATCCTCTATGCCACGTTTGTTAACAGATAAATCTACTATTTGATAAGAAAAACTGAAGCACATGTAGGTCTACTCATATGTTATAACCATCAAGGATTTATAAGCTCAGACTTGCATGCTAGCTCAAATTAATGCTGTATTCAATGTATTCTATTCCTAAACCCATCTCTACACTAGCGTGTCCCAACTCTATTCTTTCTCTTAAATCAATTTAATCAGCTATACTCATAAGATACTATCACTGTTATACTCATAAGATAATATCTTGTCTAGCTATCAGCCATCAGCAAAACCCTGCTACAACCGCCGTTATTAAGTAACATGATGTGATTGTAGATTCATACCTTTGACACAAGAGAGTCGGATTCAGATGTTGGTGGAGCGTTTGGTCGCGTTGGTCTGCCGGGTCTGATGATTGTTGGTTTTCTGTGTGGCTTTGCAGTAGCAGTGCTATGAGTAGTGTCGGCTCCATCTATAACAATACAGGTTAAGTTACTATAAATGTATCGCCAAGTAATTCCTATATGTGTACTTAAAACGTGTATGGAGAAAGATTAGATTTCACAACTATTAAAATTCCAACTCAATGCGTTAGTCAATTAACTCACTAAAGGGGTCACACCATCACCTCTCCCACATATATATGCTTACCTTGGGGGGATATGGACGCAGAGGTGTTTCCTGAAGAAGCAGATTGGGGCGGAGAAATGGGAGAGTCCTTCCTATGTTCTGTTATACCATTTGAATCCGTACTTTCACCAAGTCTAGAAGCCTAAACAGAAAAAAAGCATTACTAGGCTTAAATGGAATAAAGTTGAATATAGTCTATAGCTAGGGAGGATCGTATAAATCTGAAGTTGTCCTCTCTTTACCAATTGTGTTTTCAGTATTTTGTTTATTGGTTATGCAAATAAGAATGCCCAAAGCGTAAAATGATATCATATACTCCAAGGATCAATACATAGCTGCCAGCTGCTATAGAGGTTAGTATAGCTCGAAACCATGATATATGACTCATCGTATGACAAGTAGCCATGTTTGTTACTATATTAGACGTTTCACTCACACAATAAAAACTTTCTGCTAGGCTATCACTGGACACCCAGAATGCAGTTTGTTATATTTGTGGAACACTGTAGGATTAACTGCAACATCATAAAATATTCATTGAGCCCTCCAATTACATTTTGTAATATTAATTATTTATAGAATGGCGCTTGGGAGAGAACAAATTTTACTGACAGACTAATCGTCTACTGGTTGAACGTTGATCAATAGTTTACGAAATAATCAAATCAGATTGAGGCTAAATATCGCTGCTTGGTGACATGAGAATGACGCTGTCTACAACCGTGTAGCCTGAAACAGCTACTTAATCCAATCAGACATAAATATCAATTAATTAATACAATTAGAGTTGACATTGCCATCGGACAATCACATGACGGGGTACTGGAAGCAGCAAGCACAGCACCATGTACTTTTCTATAGTTATGCCGACAGATAAAAACCAATAGCACAGACAAAAAAAATCCTATGAAAAAAATTCAAACTACCCCAAACCCCTACTTTAACAAACTATAATAATTCAAGATCCCACAATGAAAATTCTATATTATTTAAAATCTCAAAATTATAATGCAAACCGAGTTGACTGGCATATGCTATTTACCTGTTTAGTTGAAGCTTGGCTCACTGGAGGAGGTTTATTTAAACTAGTTTGTGAATACTCTGTACTGGTCACAATCTAAAACAATTAATTTAATCAAGAAAAGCTTAAAATCAATATCATAATATGTTCCAGCATGTCTAGTCACTTCAGTCAGCACATTTGAATGTCAGAAAAGAAATATGGCAGCCAATATATTACCACACTTTAGTTTAGTGTAGAGAGAATTGATCTAATACATTGCTAGATAATATGATGTACATTGGCAGGTGGCAGGCCTATACCTATACTATGATACCGTGTACAGCATAACTTTACCTGTAGTCCACATTGACATACTTGCACTGAATACACAAAGCATAAAGAAGGAAATGAACCATTTCTGAGTAACATGACTTACCCTGCAAGTTATAGAAAAAGATAGTACTACTACAAGCTATGCATAATTTATGTGGCTACTTTCCATCTAAACAAAACACGGCAAGAAGAACTTACACTGTGGTAGGTATAGCCATGGCTATTATTATACAAGTATATGTATATTATACACATGACATGGTTGCTTGTGACTTGCCAACAGTTAGTACTTATTAAATACATATGCTGACTTACGATAGAGATATACACATGCTGACTAGACCTACACACACGGACACACACATCAAACTCGCTATGCGTATGGTGATGTACACAGAACTATATAAATGTATATGGTATGAATACATTAGGCTTCCTGAAGCCATGCGTATAACCGACATTACTGCGAGTAAGCATACTACATGTATAAGTGGTACCTTAGCCTGGCTATTTCCTGCAGTAGAGGGAGTTGTAGTTGGAGCAGTCGGTATCTTTAAATCCCGAAACCCAACCTCACTCATGGGCCGAGCTCCCAATACAGTGATCTCTAACTTCCTATAATTAAAACCTTTAAGGGTAGAGAACATGGTCAGAGAGAGTGTGATGTTTGACCCAGTACTATAAGACTGACGGGAATGAATTGAGTGAACGTCTGATTGTCGAATAAATCAATGAAGCAACACAGAACTCTTTCACTCAACGTTCCCAGCGCACAGCAATCATAGGAAATATTGATGAAACAATTCTACAAGCGATGAACACGGAATAACATAGGCTACTACTTATTGGCAGCACGCTGTTAGGGTAGATAACCACTTGTTTAGCTAAAATCAATTTACGTTGCCTGCGCTATTAATATGTATGCTTATAGACAACATAGAGGGAGAGAACAATATAGCCTACTTAGGAATAATTACATGTAGTCTATCACCGCCTACAAGTCAATTTACATGTATTTCCCCTGAACAGCTAATATTTCCCGGTTATTTCTCAGACTGCATGACTTGTAACATTGTTTGTACACATGTAATAGACCCATGTAGCTGCTACACGGCTATATACTGTATTTGACAGACATTATACACACTATGACCTACGCATGCATACCACAAAAAAATAAAAGGAGCAGATGGTAAAATTTCACAAGTAGATACTGCACTGGAACTACTATTCAACACATATAACATTATCTATTCACACGAAGGACTAAATTAGGCTAATATCAAGGCTTGACAACACATTTACCTGGCTAAGTTCACATCAACCCCTCACTAAATGTCTACAAAGATGCTAACAACTTTGACTAGAGTATAATAGTAGATCCATACATCATATCATTTAGTTTTATTTTACTGTGACTGCACAGCACAGGATGTATTTGTTATAAATACTAAGGGACTTCACACAATAATGCACACCTACTCCATTTGTCTACAAGTACGCTGTAAACTAAAGTTAAATTTACATGTAGATTAGGATTTGTCCTCCAAAGCCAAAATGACCTAATGTGTTGATAACTCCAAATAATGCCTACATACAAACTCACGTGCAGACAACTCCTAGAAAGCTGGGGCATTGCTGTCACTAGTAAGGGAGAGGGAGATACGCATGCTGTGTAGAGTATCACAACAGGGTTTGGGGTGGAAGGGGCCATGCATAGTGATTTTATTGGCCTCAACACTACATACTCACCTTTTGCAGTCATGTATATATAGCCCAGAGCGCTTTCACGACTAAACTCACTGCAATGCAATCAATGGACCTTACTCTAAATAGGAAAGCATGGATAGTAGAACTGAGTAGGTCTTAGATGTTATCACATACATATATATGCAGCCTATAGTAAAATGAACAACTCTTCTTCTTTGGACTAAAACATAGAATTCACTTTCTCGACGCAATTATGTAACACATTGGAATACTATCATGTGCCCGTACATTGTATAATGTATGGGTACTGTACTAATATCAGCCTGTGATTCACACAACAGTTAGGAAAGGAATAGCATCGAATGTTGACTCAATATTGGTTTACTGCTTGGGTAGTTCAAATTATGTGAACCTTTTATAAGAGTTGTTGCCCCACCTCACAAAGAGGGGAGAAAACTCCCAATCAAAGCATTCACATGACTTGGTTTCTTATCAATTGATGGCAAATAGACAATCAATCTTTATTACAAGCCCATGTTTTAATTAAACCCATCAGTACACACTTTCCTACTTCCTCTAGTGGTAGTAGCATTACCTGTCTGTACAGTACAGATTATTATAGTATACCTGTATTTTGTAAGCATACTGTGCAATCTATGCATATGGTGCAATCTATGCCAGTACTACATGTATTATGACATTGGCTAACAAGTACCTGTACAAATATAATAGGTGCTTGTACAAATACAACAGGTACCTGTACAAATAGAATACTATCACTGTCACCTGATAAGAACTCTAGTAGTTATCATAGTCACATCTCTATTCATAATGTTACATAAATATAATATCAGTTCATAACATGCCAGTTTATGTACGTGGGAATTATCTGCCCAATGTGAGATGTGCTGATATTATACGCATAACATGTGTATAACATTAGTACATACATGTACATCTATGTCTATGGATTATCTTATGTAAATACTGATTAGAATTGGAAATCAATTTGAGGTAACATAAAATTATATTCTTCCCAGTCATGATAGATTCCAATCTGTTTGTAAGTAGTAGGCCTATATGTTTGTGGTACAACTAGATGTAAGTGTAGATACTCCCCTCTCTCCACATCATTATATGCCCCTACACTCTAGTAAGTTTACCACTATAACACTAGTCCCGTATACTATGGCATTAAAATAATTTCATGGTTCATTTGTCACCCCAGTTCCTCATACATTCCCCATGATTCTACTTTAAGCCAGGAAACATAAATAATGTATTATATCTCTGAACCACAACCACTGTATACTAGCTATACTATACACACTGTTATATACATGTATGTACATATTGTATGTGCCATACAACCACATGTTATGCAAGATTGGTGAATATTAGACCAGAAGTCTTTGAGAGTACAAAATAATATAAACATGTTGTACACATGTAACTACTTATGGAATCGCTCCCCCTGTAAATGACAGCTAATTGCTGTCTAAAGTGAATTGCGTGTAAACTTTATAGGGTTATACAGACAGTGACAGTCATCACTAATAATTATACTACAATCCATTGGCTGGCTATCACATATTAACTTACCTTCGACCAGGTGGCTGTTGGGAACTTGTAGTATCAACAGAGGGAGAGTGAGGTTTCACGGCTGGTGTAGGAGTGAGTTTCACTTTGGATTCTAAATAAGTTTATACATTATAACTGTAAAACTATGAAGTATGGTTACCAAGGCTAAAGTTGTACAACAGAACCAAAACTATGAGATGAATCCTACATATAGCCTCAGTACTACAACAGCTTTTAGAATCATACAGGAAAGAGACACTACATCCTCTCAGAGGGAACTGGAAACCATAGATTTATATCTACATGTAATTGACCAATTGGTGGGTCGTCGGCAAACCACACATAAGTAAACACGGAGTAGGTCTACTTGAAATTCCTTTAAATGCAATTATTATAAGTTGTGATTAAAGTTATGCCGACTATGTAGAGTTTCTATTTACTCAATAATCCTGAGCCAATGAAATACGAGTATAAGATGACTATAGGTGGTGGTGATTATCAACTATCTAGCATCTAGGAAGAAAGTGGATACGAATAAGAAAAACCAGACAATAGCCAGGCAGACGTACCTGGTACAGAGGAAACTGTCGTACTCTCTGCGGATGCCTGCTGAGCTGTCGACTGTTTAGACACAGAGGGTGGTGGAGGTCGTTTTATTGATGGAGGTGGAGGTCTTCCAGGTGGTCTGGCTGGCTTAGACTTCACTGGAGCTGGAAGAGTTTCTTTCTCCTCGGTTGGGTTGGGTGAAGGTTGTTTCATATGTGGTATGGTAGCGGCGTCACTACCAGACTGCGGAGAAATGGCAGGATCTGCATGAGGCTTTGCTGGTCGCGATCTTGGTATAGGTTTTGGTGGGGAGTGAAGTTTTGGTGGGAATTGTTGTTGCTGAAACTCGTCAGTGCCCTCTGAAAATGCGATCTTGAAAGAATTAAACTGAGCAGCAAACAACTATTGGTTTGACATTATTCATCATAAAGGCCAGCTGTACACAATTATATCAGATTATAGTAGTTACGAAAAACCATTTTAATACAACTGTAGCTCCTACTCAGTATATCAAAAAGCAGAACTAGCAATCATATTTATAAGTAGCAATCAGTAGTGTGAACTGCTAATGTTTCTGCATGTCTTAGTCAATAGAGATAGCAGTCAGATTTATTCTATTTGTTTACCCGATGCTGTCGGTTTGACTCCCTCATTACCAAAATCTGTAGTAACATGCAGACTCTCAGCAGGGTTGGAATAGGAAGTGGGCGAAAGAAGTCCTTTTGATGAGCTCCTCTGGCGACCAAGTATAGATGCCAGTTCATTGGCAACCTTCCCATGGACACCATCATCTGTAACTTTTATAGACTTCGGTCTGCTAGATTGAACTTTAACCTCAGCTTTGTTTTCATCCGATGGTGAGTGGCGCAAGGATACTCCTTTTGGTTTAACAGCTATTGGTGGTTTAGGCTTCATTGCTATCTTCGGTTTGTTAACATTGCTCTTGAGAGATGTCTCAGTGGTATCCGAGACGATAGGTGTGGCAATTGCCATAGATTTCCGAGGTGGAGCAACAGGCCTGCGAGCAGGGATTGGTCGATCATCTTGCTTATCCATGGGAAGAAACTATTGGCTACAAATCAGTAGAACATTTACAATATTTACGATAAAATTTAACTGTAGCATCAAATAGAGTACTATAAATCGCAATATGATGCACTTTTAATAGACATATTCTATTGACAAAGCCATAGAACTTTTACTTTCTACTAATTTGCTATGGTTCCTAGGGTTAACAATATTTTCTACGCCAGGCCACAAAAAAATTGTAGTACAGAAAAAAAAAAAACAGTTGTTACAACCTATAGTGTTTCAGTTGTTACCTGGAACCCATGACGATAACATGTTTCGTAACGTTCATGGACTCTTTCCTGATTAATTGTAAAACTCATGGATTAACCGGTTTGCTACAATAATACTATGCAATGATGCAAGCAACAGTAGAGTATATCAAATATAAGAATTTAATTAAGAATATAATTATAATAGGCCTATATGCACATGTACTTTGAAGATGGTGTGTGATTTCTAGTTGTTGACTTAATAATAATAATAATAATATTGAGTAAATACTCGTTACTCACTCGTCATTGATAGAACATTCTATTATCACATATTGTGCAAGTTGAATGCCTCATTACTAACAGTGTGCTACAGTGACAAGGTCAATATCACAGCATATTGCTGATTTAATTTTACTCGGGATTGCCAATTATTATATCTCGGATTGTTCGAGGGAGGCAACTGTTAGGGTATACATTAGCTGTGGCAGAAATTGATGTCAGTTCGCCTCTGGCTGCAGCTCTAGTTGTGATAGTTGTTTGCGAGCGGCTTTCAACAATTTCATCGTACTGTGGCTCTCTTCATCTTGGAGAATTTTGTGAAGTAGTGCTACTCGATGGTTTCGTCTCCTACACTCGAGGGGCACTAGTCCAAGAAGATTTTTGGCTGTAGTGACACTTTCACGTCCTTTTAAATTACTGATGAAGCAGACAGCCTTACACTGAATCCTTTCTATGTATTCAATGATCTGCTTACTTGTTGAATCCCACACGGTGTCTGCATACTCCAGGATTGGTCTACACAAACTAGTGTATGCAAGTAATCGACTTTTGGTCGGTGCACAGTGTAGAGTAACAACTAAAATTTAAGTAATAATTTGACTGTCCCCTCTCAGTCTGTTAGACAGTGCCGTGACAGTCAGTAATCAGTGTCACTACTCACTAAACTAAAACTACACAGTTACAGTAAAAGCTACCATCAGACTAATCAACAAACAAGTAATAGATAGATTAGATAGCAATAGTTGTAGTTTAGCTAAACATACAGTTAAGTTACAGTTTAGTTAGTAACAGCAAGGAGTAACTCTCTTACTCTTTGGTAACAGTAACCTAATTGACTAACTAACCAAAACCAATATGAATGATTATAAAATATAAAATTATTATTATTATTATTATTATTATTATTATATATTATAAACTTTCAGTGAGTTACTGAATTTCAATTTGATTGAATAATGAATTGCTGCATTACTTTTACAGAGTAATATATGTACTTATTCTACTTACAGTGCTGTGCACTAGTAAATTCGTCACTACTGAGTTGTTCTTTAAAACCATAGAGTACTTAAAGCGCTGTCATTATCTGATCTTTTCTTTCTGCAACCAATCTTAAGATTTACCATCGCGATTGTCGCTATCCTAAAATCTTACAACCGGAAACCTATTTTGCAATCGACCTGTGTCTTAGCACAAGGTTCAGCAGCTGGCAGTGTCCATAGTTGCTACCATCGAGTTGATTAAGGTTGCCAGATGGTTTTAAAATATTTACTAGAGAGGCCAGGCTAACGTCTTAGCTTTGATAATAATTTCAAGGTCATTTTACACTCTTAGTTCTGTGGAACAGTTTTAGAACGCCCCTATGTTTGATGCCGAGTCTAGGGCTAAAATCCTAGGGAATCCCCCAGGCCCCAACTACAAAATAATAAAGGATGATCACCAAAATCGGTGGCATTCACATTGTCAGCAAACATCTTCATATTTATAACCCAGAGAATCCCCTAGTTTTTTGTGCTGGCAAGACCTTTTCGAAATGGATTCTGTTTCCGCTGGCAGTCAGATGTATTACCGTATCTTTATCTGTACCCTCCTATTCTATTGTTAGAAACGAAGGAGCCAAGCAAGGCAAATTGAAATTTAAACGGTTGAGAACTTAGTTATTTTTATTTTCATTAGCATATATTATGCCCTTATATAAACCCATTACTATAAGACGAACACGTGCAAGTGTTGGTACAAATCTACAATATTTAGTTCATATTAATCATCAATATTATTATATATTATTTGTTATTATAATATAATATAATAATTAATAATTATGATTTTCAGTTCAATTAACATTACACAGCGAGCATCATCATAACATTAGATTTTCAATCATTGATGTGTCAATGGCTACACTATGGAATGGGTCTGACTCTCACCAGTGTCGTGAAATACAATATTTGTTCGAGTTGTTCATCACTCATTGTGTTATGCTAACTTAGTGAGCTGTGGTCCAGTAGGTCTAGAGTAGATAACTCCATCTACTCTCCACTGCAAAACGTTTAGATTATTTACTTTGGCCAATAAGAACTCAGGCATTTATTGCTTCACTACTTTTTCTGGACTGGATTTTCCCATGGAGACTCTCATTAGAGGTAAAGGCATGGAAGCTCATGGAGTTTGACACTGAATTCATATGTCTTTTTACATTAATTTTATTCAAGTCTGGTAAATGATTCAAATAGTTCTTGATTGATTAAATGAGATGAATGCTTGAGTTGGTTATAGCGCTGTCACCCAGAGATCACCAGTTGTATGTATTGTGGTGGTGGACGATCGCTGAGTTCCAAGTCATGAGTCATCTCTTATCGATTTAATTGCTCTATAATCTATAAAGCTACAGAGTTCTTGTATTACAGCAGCGATGTCCTGGAAAAGTGTGTCTCAGCGTCTAAAAACTGAAGGGCCTATCATCGCAAATGATGTAAGCTTTACTTCTTCACAATAGATCATTCTTTGAATCTCATGCAAAATTAAATGTTATAGAACAAACAAATGTTTTACTCGAAACCTTTAACTACCTATGATGAAAAGTACTTTTCATTATATATTACTTCAACACAATTAAGCTGTTTTAATCTCAATAATGCTTTGGTTTCTTCAACTGGTACCAGAATCTCCCACATTGAGTACCTTAATCTACATTGTAAAGCTATTCTAAATCATGGAGAAGTACAGGCGAGTGGAAATCACTTAGAATGTTTATACAATGTAGTTGATATTTCTTTCAGATATAGTTTCCATGTAGAAAGGAGAAGTAAATGCTGGATTAATTTTTCTCCTTCTTTATATCCATAGTGCGCCTACATGATATATATCAGGCACTTTTTATTGCGTGTTGTCCCTTTTTATGAAACTTTATCTGTACAGCATATGAACTGCTCTATAAGCTTAAGATCGTTTCTTTTTATAGTATGAAAATCGATACGTGATATCATATCAGGAACCTGATAATGTGGCTAAAGATCAAGTGGATGGAGCTTCTAGAAAGGTAGTCTTATATTAATTGTATATAGTATTAGTTTCAATTTTTGTTTTAGTGCTTGTTAGGGTTCAAACTTGGGTTCATTACTGATAGAAAATCAATAAATTTAGTGTTCAGTTTAAAGGATAAATAAATTAACATGGATTTGATGATGTTTCGAGTTCTATTTACAATATGTTGAACCTGTGAGGGCTTTCTATGTTGCTGCTGACAGCTACCTGGTCTGCAATTTAGCCAATCAACTGAAAACTGGTCGACCTACTTGAGAATTACAAGTTCTATAATTTTCTGTTGTTACATTCAGTCCGAGAACAGAGCGGTGTTTCATCTTAAACTGGACGATGACGAGGCAATGAGAGGAGGGTTTGGTAATGTTTATGTTGGCGAGCGGATACCTCAGGGTCAGACAACCGGGACTAGGATCTGCTTGAAACAGGTAAATTTATTGTTTCTCCTCTGTTCTATTTTACAGTTAGCAATCATGCAAGGAATCACATTTCAACACCATGACCAAAATTTTTAATTTTCAGTTTCCATACAAATTATATGATAGTGTAGTAATATACATGCTTGTTTGCTGCATTTTTTGCCTAAAGCAAAATTGTATTTTTAAAGATTTTATCATGAAATGAGATAGCCACATTGATGCATGTGCATGATATGTACATGGAGATGTTAAAATAATTGCTACCAAAGAACTTTTTATATCATGTATAGGAACGGTAAATTGGTGATCAATGTAAGTATAACATGCTACATCTACCTAGTCTAACAGTCTAACAGTCTGTAGGTAATGATATGGTGACCAATTACATGTATATCGTTTTTCTCCAGAATGTTTTTAAGATGTGTTGTTGTTTTCCTACTGTACAGTATATATGAGTTTCATCTATATATATGTATATACATCTATATACCTGGTATCAATGCGTCTTAGTTGCTTATCAATGAGTTTGAGATGTCAAGAGTTAGTTCATGTTAACCCTACTAATGCAAAGCTAATCAGTGTAAGTGATTTCCACCAATTTTTGACTGAGGAAAGAGCTCTCTGATTAAGTCTGGTACACAGGCCATCCAAGTCAATATTCTTACTGCATCTAGTTGTGGCAGTTAGAATGGTCTTGCCTGCAATCATGTATAAAACTTATTGTGCTGCTTGAGCTGTAGTGTGGTATACGATAATATTGTGATGTACTTAGCTTTCCCTGTATGCTGTCATTATTCATGTTTAGATGTTGTCATATGGGTTTAAACTAAGCATTGATCTATCCAATAACTCACGTTAGCAGGCACTTCATAATTAAAAACAAAGAGTATGGCTTTTTAAAATTAAAATTTGGAGTTGTTATGACCTGATAACTAGCTCTGCCAACATTTAAAAATTATGCGATGATACAGTTTTGTAGCAAAGAGGAAATATATTCAATCTCTGGGCTATTTTTGCTATGTCATCTGGGTGTGTGTCTGTAGGCCTGAGTGTAACATGTAAATGTGATTGAATCACTACATTAGAACATTGGTGTAGTAAGTCGTCCTGCTGATATGTGTGCATGTATATTATTTGGAGTTATTTGTGCTTCATGTTCAATGTTTTTCCCCTTTTGTTTGTTACTTGTGGAAACTTGTATTTAATGTTATTCCACGGAAAACTCTCAACTAATCTATTACCCTATCCCACCACCTTTGTTGTTTCACTTTCCTCACATTTGCACGAATAACTCGTCAGGTCTTCTCTTTTAACTGCCTACTGGTCGTCTTGAGGTGTACGATTACTTTTCCATCTTTTTGGTTCATTGCATTTGTTGTCTTGGCCTCTTCAATTACCTGATAAGATTTACTGAGGTTAATCGACACCAACATAATAAATATGAGCATATTGTAAAAGGAAATTATTTTAATATGATATAAAAATTAGGTTAGCAAATTATGCTCAAATAAGAGATACATCTCTTACTATTACTTATATTTAAAACAACCAATCTTCTTTTTATTATTTACATGATATCATTGTACGTTTGAGAATCATTCTACGTACCAAACTGCTTTCAAGTAGCTGAAAGTCTATCTACATAAAAGGCTTAGTTATGTTATAAACTATGTAATGTCTATTTTAGGCAAGGAATGGACAATCATTGGAGGCTTTAGTCAATGAGATTAAAATATTTGACTTATTGGATCATCAACATATTATTCAGAGGTTGTTTGCCTGTACTGGCTCCACTCATGGTGAAGATTTTCTTGGCTTACACTACTTTGACGGTAAGTTTATACTACTCCATGTGTATACATTCAGTGTTCACCTTTTGCTTGTTCTTTTCTGTTGGTGAAAGTTTTTTTCTTAGATGTCTGTATAATTATATATTTTATTTCATATTTGCTCGGTCAAACTTCATTTGTTAATTCTTTAACATGACGGTTTATGCGAACTATTTTAGGAAAAGACTTGTATTGGTTAGTCTATTATGAAGAGATGAGGGGTAGCTCCTCATCTCTCACAGATGTGTACCAATTCCATATCTCACAGATACTGGTACAGCAGACGGATGTGATAGAATATTTACAGCGTTCCCGTATCATACACAGAGATTTCACTCCAGCTAATATACTTTACAATGAGTAAGAATTATACACAATATTGCTGTCAAGTGTTCTTGCAGCATTATAAGAGGGTTATAAGGGTTATAAGATAACTTATGTAGGCAATAGTCACATATTCAATTACAGGCTCATGTTCCCTATATGTTTATACGTTGAACTAGATTATTCTAATATACAATATACCTAACCAATAGTTTGGTGACCTGTACAAAGCTTGTGTTCATCCAATTCTTTCTAAATTATTGTTTAAACATGCAGAATAGTTTACCAATTTTATTTTTGATATACTGGTGAGCCTCAAATTGGTCTCTTTGCTGTGTCTATTTCGTTTGATTTGTTTTAAAGGAGAAGGGGAGAATCTAAACTCATTGACTTTGGTCTTGCATGGCATCCACATGTGGGCAGCGACAAGAGAATTGAAGGTGGTACATTGGAGTATTTGGCTCCTGAGGTAATAAAGGTTGGCGAGAGTGGGTAGTTTTGAGAGAATCGTTGGTCATTAGTTCCAGGATACTATTTTATTGCCGGACACCATAGTTGTCCCAATAGCAATGTTGCTAAGTGATCTTCCTCCTGCTGAAATCTAAAGGCAGGCAAAAAGCCTAAATGACTATTTCAATATTTCAGTATCTATTGATGGTCTTACACTAATGTAATCTCTTTGACTTGCCAACAATGAAATCAAAACTGGCATTTGAAGAAATGTGAATATTTCATATTTGAGGTACTACAATATTATTTTACCTTTCCCCAATATTTTCTGCTGTAGGCTCTCTGTTATGACAACTACAACGAGATGACAGATATTTATGGATTGGGAGCAACACTTTGTCATCTAATACTGTTGGAGGAGCCTTGGGGGTCGCTTGATACTGTCAAGGTCATTAGACATGGCCGCGGTACTTCTAAAGGAAAGCATCTCCCCCAATCAGTGATCGGGGATCTAACAAGGATAATGATGAAAAAGGCTTTAAAGATGGAGGTAGAGGTTTATTCTCATTATGTAGTTTCTATGGGAACAACGTTCTAGTTCTGGCCATACAACTTCTGATTTCTAGAGCAAATGGTAGTTTTGAAATGAGTTTAACTTTACTAACCATCTTGTTCTAGATTGAACGGTTTTGTAAAGAAGATGGTACAAGTTCAGAGCTGCGTATTCAGAAGGAATTGGTGAACACCCATAGAAGCTGTAATGAAGAGCTGAAATTTATTGTGATTAACATGCTCTATTATGATGTAGAGGAACGGTTTCTTACTGGCATAATCAAGGGTAAGTATATAATTAAGACATGTTTGTTGTCATAAGAATATGCAATAATTTTGTTCCAAAATTATATTTTCTTTGATTAGTCTTGGAGTTATGTTTCCTTGTTCTGAGAAGATAAGGAAACAATAGAGTAGGCTGCAGCTTGCTTCAGGGCTCTTTCCGAGCTTTCATCTGCTTAACTAGCCCACAACTAGACCACCACAGTGGTCATTCCTCCTCTACACCAGCAGGAAGAAGGATATCATTACATTCAAAAAATTATTACTTTCAGGTTCATTTTAAGCTTGGAATAAACAGGGATGACGGATTTGTTACTAAACAATACGTGTGTATATGCATGTACGTATGTATTATTACTAGAGAGAGCCCCAGTACTGCCAAGACCGGACGAGGCCGAGTCGGGATACGGTTCGATGGCCGATGGGGCATATGGTGGATATCGAGACAATCCAGTGAATGTATCTCGTACTGGTACATCATCAGCAGTGAGAACACAGGCTCCAAGGGAGGATGATTCTGAAGATGAAGATCTGTCTGACATCTCATTTCAAGGTTTGCTATTTATGTATACTGTGCTATGTTGTATACTGTGCTATGTACACTGTGCTATGTACACTGTGCTATGTATACTGTGTTATGTATACTGCGGTATGTATACTGTGTTATGTATACTGTGCTATGTACTGATGACCTCATGACTTTCTGTTTATCTGTTTCAGTGCCTCAGCCCAAAAGATCCAAGTTGAATTAATGATAACAAGTTGACTAATTCCATCTAACTTCAAAGCTGACATTCTATAACTTCATTATATTTGACTGGTGGCCAAGGCCAACACATTTATTGGCACCAAGTACAGCCCGTGGAGCCAGGCCATGTAACTGAGCCTTAAAGGCTCTATAAGCCTGCTAATTGGACCTGTCAAATGGCCAAGGCAGTTTATGATACTGTTATCCAAAATGCTGGATATTACAGGTTGGGTAACTCCTCGCTTGGCAGTCTCGGTAGTAGACCTTACACATTGTATTGAGCAGGTGTATCTCTAATAGAATATAGAATTAGAATATTTTTGACATTCTTTACACAGAAGTCAGTCATGTGACTTAGTCTGCTCATTTATCAAACTGAGGATCAAAAACATGTGCCATTTAATGTTTTTGAACATTTATGTATCCATATATTTCTATAGTCTTTTTAATTAGTAATATTATTTTATACATATCAGTATTTCGTATCTGGTGAAGTGATACGACTTCTGTAAGACTTATGTAAATGTGCAATCTTCTGCTAGACTAGCTTTTTAAATTTTTGATGGCATATACTTTTAGCAGGCACTAAACTTATTGTATTATCTTAACATTTTCTATATAGCCCAAGGACTATTATCTCATGTTTCTAAGTAAAAATACACAATATTGTGGATGGAAAGAATTAATCTACTATTATTTTGATAGAATATTTTGTATTATATTATATAAATTGCTCTTTATTCTGTACTGTGATCATTATAACTTTCTGGTATTCAGTTTAGAAGTTAAAACAATTATATAATTAAATAGCCTGTCGATTACAATTAGAAGTTGTCCTCTCTCAAGCTCTGAAGTGGACATTCAATTGAGAGAGGACAACTTTTAATTAGGATCGATAGCTGCTCATGACTGTCCATGTGTATAATATGTAGAATAGCTCAGTTTAATGTGTAGCATTGCTTAGTTAATTGCAGTATGATGAGTGTATAGTCTACCACTGACATATTGTCGTTTGCTGTTACCATAGGAATGCAAGCAAGCTGTTAAGCGTAGCCTATGGTTTAGGGTGTTGAACTTTCCAGGCTCGTCTTGCTCCTAGTTTATCAAGACACAGGGCAAGCAGCATGCCAGCGAGTTCCAGGAATTCAAATATAGTTAGCATAGACCAACCTACCCATAGTCCTAGTGCACCTCCTAAAACATGCATGTACATGATAATAAAAATAGGCTTCCTTCTAAACAAACACAGAAGAATTAAAAATACTATAGACTGCATTATATTATGCAATTATATTATGTAATATTAATATATTATGTAATGCCTGTATAGTAAAATAATATTTTTTCTTGATATGATTCAAATGCATGAACAATATATTAGAGTGTGCTGCAGGTTCCCTAGTGTATATACATGTATTTAATGCACAAGCATATCAGTTGTAATGTAGACAGTTTGGAATTTATAACTAGGCAGCATTGTCATGTACTATGCAAGTCACATAATGTGTGTTGGTGTCCATTTAATTGTTTTGTTATCATGAACAAATGATAATACAATAAATATTTCATCTATGAAGAAAGGCACCAAACGTGACACATTCTTCACTAAAAGAATAAAATAGTTCATACCTATGCTTGAAACGAACTCAAATTCTGAGACTTTCGGAACCTGTTCGTGTCGAATGACAGATAGAGTGTCATAGTATATCACAACCTCAAGAAGGTTCTCTTTGATTGCTTGGTCGATGGTAACATTCTTGTAGTTCTCTGTGAGATCCGCGTAGACCAATGGTGCAGTATCTTCCAGCCATGTTTTCATCCCTTCCTGCAAAATTACAGTTATATGATAGGCTGTATGGAATATGATGCAGATTTTCTTGATATCACTTAGAGTGTTACTTAATGATCAGATTCTGAAGAATGGTTAGTTATGTTTCATTTTGGTAAAGTGAAGTGTTCACTTTAGAGATAGCACCCATGACAGGGACCAACTTGTAGTGGCACCGCACAAGGATTTCTATGGCATAGCATACTCTGTCCTCAACATTTCAAACTAACCAAAGTAAGAAATTTGTGATTGATAATAAAAGCTCCACTTATAATTACTAACAACCACCCAAATCATTTGGAACCCAGGCTAACTAGGCTTCAAAAGTAGCCTGTTTTCCAGCCTACTTAGATACAGTTGAGACGACTAAATAAAAATGATACAAACCTACCATGTATGACGAGGAAGGCCAAGTCATCGCTGATGGAGTGATGTCATAGACTTCTTTTCTGTGGCAGAATAAGCATACATATAAACATAGAATAGAGAATAATGAGAATGAATCGCAAAACATTAAATTTAATTTGTAATATGATATAATAATAATAATAGTAAAAATAAGGTCTGTGGCTGCCCAACAGCAGAGCTAACCGGGGGGTTGGGGGGGGGGTGCACCACGGCTTCTAGAGCTGGATATTATTATAGTCTGATATGGCACAGAAGGCAAATCTTCTTCTAGACAAAAACCTCCAGGTCATTGGCGGGACTTGTAGATAACTTGTGTGATTACTGCAAGACCAGAGTAGCTAGCACTAGACCATTCAGCCACCAACACCCATTGTGTAAGGTGTAGGTTACAGAGACTTCGGAACCAATTGATAACACACTGCATTGCATATTATTTTTGTGAGCATCCTGAATGTGTTGCTATAGTTACCAAGGAAGCTTCAGACATTAAATTGATCAATTATACCACTCACCTCAAAGACAATAGTATAGTAAGCGATGGGTTATAATGTGAAGTTGTTCTCTCTTGCTTACTTATTTGATAGAGAGAACAACTTCCCATTAAAGACAATGGAATATTTATTGACTCACGAACAAGGGTCTTTACATTCAGCACACAGCACATGTTTCCTGCCCATGATGAAGTCCATGTAGAGGTCATTCACACACTTAGCTACAAAACCAACTAAATGTTCTCACCCTATACCCAACAGGAAATGCACAGCTTGTAACTTGTAACTCATTTTATTGTGGTTATTAATCAGGGCTCTCAACTTGATAAAGTGAAAAATCCTAATAAAATGTTGAATTGAGGAAAAAGATGCCACTGCGGGGCCTCCGGCCCTGCCAGCCCGCGAAACGGGCTGTCTGGGAGGGCGCGGGAGGGGCGGCGAAGCGCCCTCCCGCGTTTGAAAACTTTTTAACCGTGCCATCTAAAATGGCAACATTTCATGCAATTCTAGTCATATTTTACTTAAAATGGGCTGTGCTTGGTAGAGGTTGTAACATGCAACTTGTGTGTATTTATTTGGTAGAACAAACAAAGATGCAAATAGGGCATACAGTATATACATGTACAGAGTAGATGTAGGTGGTGGAGATAGTGGAAAATATTGTGTATATATACAATAAAGGTAACTATATGACACCATAATACAGATTTAAACAAAATACAGATATAGCCTATATCTGTATGGCTCCAAATGGAAGTGGAACAAATGAGATGGGTACACAGTGCATGCAAAATGTTTGAGATATTTTGACTTGTCTCCCTTGTTTTCGTGTCAATATCTAAAATGTTATATAATTTTTGATAAACAGTAGTACTTGGGACTTTCTAACATAAAAATATTTGCAACATATACAGTCACATATCTCTTATGTGTTATGTTGTAAAACCTATTAATATCAAATCGGAAAATACTTTAGACACCCATTTGATTCAAATATTAAATTGACTAGGTTAGCGACCTCTCAACCCCTATTGATTTCATTGGACAGACTTTGTTTGTGTACGGCTTTGGTGCTAGTTAGCCTACTAGCAAAGGGAGTACTCTCTTTGCTACTAGTAACAAATCCTAAAACAATAGCAAAATCCGAACAGTGAGTGGAATATATGGAAATCCGTCCGAATGCCCAAGAGGGAAGGACAAATCCGAACAATTTGGATTTAATCCGAGTAGTTGAGAGCCCTGTATTAATATACATGTACATGATCATCTAGACCAATTATACATATTCTACGCACTTGTAAATTGACTTGATTAGTAATCACATTTGGATGATATCAGTAATCCACATGTTTTGATTGGGTAATTGAAAATAGTAGAAAAAATGTAATATGATTATAATAATAGCGTGCAAGTATGTGGCATTGGTTATACTGTAATGTTTTAGTGTTTATTTACATGCGGGTGCCGAGGGCACGAGCATGGGAAGGGCTTGGAAGCTGGTAGAAGACGACCAAGTGACCTTCCACACATTACATAAAAGAGTGAACAGTTATTAGGTGCTCTTGTTATTATGTATCTGACGTAGGCCGATGCTGAGACTCATTAAAGAGTCCAGGGTCGACGTAGGTCTTGTAGACTTTATACTCCAGAGGAGTGCAATAAAAGATCTGATATTCTAGGAACTTAAGCCCGACGCTAGATTCATATTGAATCCAGGATCGACCTAAGCCGTAGATGTGGTGTAGAGATATGCTTAAACGAGGTTGGGGATGAACTCGAGCCGTATGGATCTATGGATCTATGGATCTGCCGGTGTAGTTACCCGCCTACAAGAGTAAGCCTCTTGGTTTGAGTTAGGAAATGTTGCTTTATTAGAGCGCAATCAATAACTGATTTCATACAGAAAATGTACTACCTTATATACTAAATCTACTTCCGGCAAAAAAGGACCAATAAGGTATCGGGTCCAGAACTGATGCAACAATATGGATGGTTCCTCCCGACGTCGGCCACAAAAAAGAGTCGGCTTTGGCACAAAAGGTGCTTACAATGGTCCGAGATGGAAAGTATATAAGTAAGAGCCTATTCCAAGATATCGGCCTTAAAAAGTATATGGTAAAAGACTCAGTTTAGTACAATCAGATAAGAGAAGATAATTGCTTATAATATATGTGAGAAAAACCAAGTGTAATTGCAATAGTCTGATTGGTGGATAACAATAATAGAGCACACGATAAGTGGTTGATTATAATAGAGTATAAGCATGCATGTATAATAATTGTACAAGGTAAGACAATACTGCATGAATGAATAATATGGATGTGTCAATACATGTATGTATATGAATGTCAATGTCAGTGTGGCTAGCCCAGGGAGGCCATTACCACGGAGGCTGTTTCACCACAATACTTTGAAAACTTGTTACTAACGCCACCCTTAGACTATGAGTTGTAGTATGTCATACTTACACTGAATAACATCCGAATAGTTGCAAGGCGCTACTTCATGATTCTCAGTAAAGAAGTCTTTATCGTAAAGATCTTGGTAGAGATAACACCCGCACTGTTTAATGGTCTGTAGCACAAGAGAGAAAAAGTCCTTTTATTGAATATATTCGCGCTCACAGACGACATTTATGGAGCTGCTAAGCTCTTGATGGGCAACTGAGTTCTTAGCAACTTGGCTGTATTGGGCCAACACCAACAAAAGTTTAGCATATGCTAGCATATACTCACTAGGCGCTGTGCACATGTAGATAGACAAGACGATTGGCTGTATCCGTATCCATATTTAAATTGATGCACAGATGGTGGCATCACGTCTAACGTTTTGTCATAACAATCGCCGTACCACCCTTGTAAAAACTTGAATTCACTCTGGAAATTATAATAAGTTGAGATGTACATGAATAAGCCTTTCCCTGGTAGTTTTTGGATGGGTAAGCAGTAAGCGCAAGCTATGGGAAAAATGGAGGATTCAAAAATAGGTCAATAGTTCCAGGAGGGTGAAAGTGGTAAAAATCAGAGCAGAAAGAGCATGATGTAGGCAACCATCTGTAAATGAGGAAAATCTAAAATCTGGGAAAATCCAAAATCTTGAAAGTAGAGACCTGAATTTGTACAATATACAATACAATATATATCAATATATTTGAATAGAAGTGATACAAATTTCTATGAACCCAGTTTATGTTAAATCCAGTATACATACACATGTACGTTATACATGTAATTATGTTGCTGTGAAGGGCACATAAACCTTGTCAGTTTTCGTATAGATGCCAGTGATCTCTTTCTCTTAAATATTGTTAACCATAATCTAAATCACTGTACAGAATATTAGATCAATAATTACCTTTCTAATGGCCAATCTCGTATGTGTGCTTGCACCGACCACCACTCCACTTTCTTCTGGTAGTGGCATCTCATTAGCATCGTGGAGGATGACAACGGCTCCAGCTGCACTTGGACCTACCGCAATATGCTCGTACTGCTCTATGTTCAGCATCAGAATCAGGCCTATAAAACTACTGTAGCTTGCTATTCACATCCATGCATGTAGGTCTTTACAATCATCATAGCTGTTTACAAGAATGGGCTACTATTTTAGTTGTAGCATCACATATCTGGTATGTTGGGTACTAGACTTACTAGTTTAAACCAATCAGTAGGCTTGTTGCCCAGACTATCTCAAACAAAGTGCTCAGGGTATTAAATATAAAGATTATTTACATGGCTTAGGTTTGGCTCACAGAGTAGCAGACTGGTCTAACTGGCCCTAGTCTTATATTCAATTACGCACAGGGGCATCATTTTATTTCACATGATGGAATACAAAAAATTTTTGATTTATCATTCAGTTTCATTCCATCAATTACCAGCAAACTCTTCACTCACCATACTCGGCCCCAGGATGAAATGCTCTCAACACATGTACAGTATTAAAGTGGTTAAAGGTGAAACAATTGCCGTAGATGGGGCTGAAAAACTGTACAAACTCCCCTGACACATCTATAGAATTAAAGTAGGCAGCCACTATCATTTTCTCAGGTAGATGTCCTGTTAGAAATTGCAGCGGTTCCTCAAGTCCCAGAACGTGTTCTGAAATAATAATTAAAATATATTTTGTTGTTATGCCTAGGTTTCTCAGTGACAGAGCTCAAGCAGCAGAGCAAAGGTCAATGTTTTCTTAAAGGTCAACGTTTTCTCAATGGTCAACGTTTCTCAATGAGACTGATGAATGTTTTCTTGTTGAATATGCATTTCTGTTGATTGCAGAATGCTATATCACCCAGTTAGACCTTTATGTTATTTCGCGTCACCAAATCACATACAATGCATTTATAGAGTCTCCCATACTGATTCAAACACACTGCAAGGTCTTGATAAACCAACATATTGCTCTGAAAGTGGAAATCGGTAAAGCTATTACGATGCTAGAGTAATGCTAGCTTTCAATAATAGTGTAATGGCTTTTGGGTGGTTGTGCTGTCGTCCTGGAACGACTCCCTTGTCCAAAATGAAGAGCCTATGAGTGGTGCTAGGCCTTCTCATTACATGAAAGATCAACAGGTACTAGTAGTCCAATGACTACTCAAGACGACCCATGTGGTCCCGAGTCAATGCTTGTTTACTATACTAAGAAAGAGTATGTTCCCACCTATAGCAGGAAGTTCGGGAAGCAAGGTCAAGGACCTTGACAATTGGAACGACCAATACTACGAGGTGAAGACTCTGTATAAGTAGTATAGATGTGTCTTTATTGAGATCCAAGCATGAACTGAGACAATGAACATAAAAACAATGTGCTTTATATAGCATAAGAACTTCCGGAGGAAGTTTTGGTAAAAAGGCCAACGTAGTGCCGTAAAAAGACGACATAGTGTTGTCCGGAAATTGCGCAACAAGATGGCGGCCAGAAGCCCGATGGCTGACTCAAAGTAGGTCGGGTATAACAAAAGATGCTTAAAATCATCCAATTTATTTACAAAATCAATATCAGGCAATTCTGAGAGGTCGGCCCTCTTTACATGGGTATAAAAAGAACATAATTGCTCAGTAATGCACATTACAAGTATATAAGTGACAATTTACTACATAGACAATCAGTACAAGCAAATGTAATGCAATCTAAGTGTATAATAGGTGTTATGTAGTCGGGAGGCTGAGTTAGAGTCACATTTTACCATTACAATAGTTTTACTTGGAGTTCAATACAAATATATACAATCATGTACATGTACATAATTATTCTAATAAATGTATACAATGTAGTAGTGCATACCAAGTACTGCATTCGTGTTATTATTTCTTACAAAGCCTTTTAAGATAGAGTTGGCTGCAGAGGCCCTGATTGTGTTGCTGTTGCAAATGGTCACTGCTATAATCAGAGAGAGAAAGTAGTTGAGGGTCAACAGCTGGTTGTTCTAAACATGCCTTCATGCGTTTGATGAATTCTATACCTGGTAGTCTTACATTTGACTAGTAACACATGTGTATATACAATGTATGAATAATATAAAACAGAACTGACGGTACATGTATATAGCTGTGAGGGAACCCAATGCATAGATAGACATAGAGGAACATAGTAAAGCAGTATTACAGAATCAAAATTTTGGTTCCACCATATTGTATATTATTATTATATGCTCGCATTATTGTTTACAGTTATATTACATTATTATATAGTATATATTATGTATTATATATATATATTATGCATAGTACATGTACATGCATGTATCTGTATGATATACCTACCAGGCAGCGGCAGCAGTCCAATAGAACTATTAATGCTTGTGCTTGTCACTGTCTCAAACTTTATGTATGTAGAAATCAGCTGATGAAGATGTAATCCCAGAACAGCTGTAGACATGACTAATAGAACAGCCCAAAATATCCTTCTTCCTCTACCTAAATTTCGAATCATATAGTAAATATTTCTGTGATTCACCAAGGTCTAGCGGTGTGCTCCGACCTGCCTGCAAACTGAGAGGAAGCTGGCCGCAGTAATTGCAGCCTACATGTACTTTCTCACCGCCCAGTCCTTCAGGCTAGGCGTGTGATGAAACATGTAATTTTAACCAACATTTCAGTCTATATTTTTTGCTCATCAGAAAATCCTATCAAGTAAACTGAATTACAGTTGAATACTTACTGGGTGCCGACGATATCTGAGAGATTCCATGAGATGACGTTCGATTACAGAATGCACGTCCAATCGACGTAAGTGGTAAATGTTCTTCTTCATTCCCATCTGTAGAGATGGACTAAAACAGAATTCTAGGCTACAGCTGAGAGTGAAGGTTAGCCACACTTACATAACATGTTGACTAGGGTGATAAGTCCAATGGCAAATAAAACACATATAACTAAGGTCTCATTCTGTTGATAGAATTGAATACCTATACATGCATACCCTGATGTTTCAGTACCATAGCCAGTGGTTCCTAACTATTGTGACTTGGGAATACCAGTATATTCAATCATAGTGATGTTTATTTATTTCTATCAGAAAGTATAAAGGTATGGAGCAAAACATGACTACTAACAACTGATTTTGCTGTGGGGCATGCTTGTTGATTATTTGGGAAGTTGTCCTCTCCTAGCCTCATGATAAATGGTTTATGAGTCTGTCCTTTTGTAGAACCTAAACTTTTTAACTCTCATTTTAAATTTGAATAGTGACGAAAACTGATAGAAAGTAGTAGAAAGATTCTTTACTGAAGGCTGCAGCACAGTTCGTGGCGTCACCCGCTCCCACCCCTTTCCTATTTCTGTATTCTGTTCCATGTTAAGGTTGAATCTGCTCTGGTACGAATATGACGAGCTCTTGGTTCAGTGCTTCATAGCTCCTTTGCTTTTTATAAGAGAACAACAATTTGAAATAAGACATCTGCATGTCTATTATTGTAAGCATGAGATCATAGCAAGTGACCAAAATAAGTATTGTTACTGTTCTTTTCTTGAACTAATAAAATTTATGAATCCTGCTACAAAGGAAATTGGAACGGAGATAATTTTAGGCTGTTGTAGTACAACACCTGTCAAGTAAATAGAAATGAAATCTTGGGGGTTTTGATTAGCGCACTACTTTAGGAATTCCCCATGTGACAACTCGTCAAGAAGGCAAAATATGATTTGGATAAACCACTAGTTTTCATTTTAATTTCTCAGGTGGCTCAATAAATGAAATGAGTGCAACCTCATTTATGATGGAACCACAGAAGCCATTTTGTCCATGTAGCCCAACATTTACTGTACTTGAAGTTTTAACAAAATAAATGTTCAACAACAAACTGTATCAACTCACTTTGTTGCAGCCTCTCTCCTAGCCTCTTTCATTCCAACATGTTATCTACCACTTGTGAACATATCATTGACATGTATGTATGTATGTTTATTATTGCATTTATAAGAAATTATGTATGATTTATTAATCAACTAGAATAAGCTTATTATTACCTCTGGTATTATATTGTTAGTTTTTTCTTATCCCATGTGAACGGATTCATGAGTATTTTTATTGAAATTGGTATAATACAGTGCTGTGGCTGACTTAAAAGTTACACATTTTTCTAGGAATGCAGAAGCAGTTACTGTAGACGTTATTTAATATAACTGGAAATAAATGCTACTAGGAGTTGAAGTGGGTTCCTGCTTTATTGATTTTAGTTAAATGTCATTCCTGCCTTTGCTACTGTGGTTGTTAAAGTATTTCAAGATGTTAAAGCGGTGCTGCTAGTCCAAGTTACTACTGATAGGTATAATTTACTTGCGGTGAAGTATTTTAATATTATAACCTGGTGTTGTGCAACAATACTAATAATTTATGATGTGCTGTATAGTAGAAGAAGCAGAAAAATGCTAAGTCTTTAACTATGCCATAGAGTTATCTTCTCTCTACTCTATGAACCATGTATATGATTGTATAAAACTACGTGTAGTTAGCTGCTACAATTATTATAATGTTGTTGTGTAAAAATCCATTTAGAATTCTGAGAGTCTGTGCGGCAAATCACCAGACCAAACATGGCACCTACATTGTATGTGCCGTATGCTATGTCCTCATGTACAATGGAAGACAAACTATTGATTATATATTGTGCAGTTATATGTCCACTTTATAGCATGAAGGGCCTAGCATTCCTCACTTTACCAAAAGTGACCAGATAAACAGAAGAGTTGTCTCAGAATTGGAAGGTTTGATGTATGTTTTTATTTTACAGATATTGGTTGCAAAAAGCATGTGCAAGAAATTTAGAATTATTAAAAATGAATTATTCAAAAAAACACTTATATGTAAGTTGTCATATTTCTGAACGCATTTAAAGTCTCAGAGCCGAAGATGTTGATGGTTGGGAGAAGTAGTGACCTCTAGTGGCAATAGTAGCTGCATACATCCTTGCATTTGTATACACCGTAATAGTAGCCACATTTCTGTTTATATTTACAGCATCTTCTCTGTCAAAACACAAGCATTTTGATATAAAGTCAGTAAAATAATTATACATGTAGGTTAGCTAGTATTATAAATGAACTTAATTGAGGTCCTTAACTTGATCAATCCTGTTCTACATTAATAATGGGTATATGCGCCATCACCAGAAAAGGAATTTTAAATATTTTACATTATTGAGTTTACATGCACCGATAAAAACTCACAGATTTTACTTCTTGCTATTACATGCAGTTATACTTCATATTACTTTAATTTGTATATACATGTATATATTGTAATAAAAGCCTATAATGTATTAGTATATAATGGTATCGAAGCAAGATCAATGCACTAGTGAAAAAATTTATTACATTGTAGACTTATGGTTGGGGGGGGGGGGGGTGAGAGCGGAGGATGGGGGAGGCAGAAAATTGAAACTCTCTATCTAGGAAATTGAATTCAATCTATCCAAGTGACACTAATATTGTAGAAAGTAACACTAACTGTAAACACAGATAATAACCATATTGTCATCCATGCACACAAACTAATGTTATTCCAAATCAAATCAGCCCTAGCGTACACATTATTCAAACACATAATTTAACTTACACCATATGATGCCTCGATGGATGCTGGTGTGAGAGTCAGCAGGCAGGCAGCAATAACAAGAGCGAGGTAAAGGAAATTCATCTTGACTAGCTGAAATAGCATGGTGATTGAGGCATTATATTAACATAATTTATTAACATGACATAAACAGTCAAAAATGAAGCTCAATTCATGTTAGAATGTAATGCAGTTTTCATCAATTATTATCAAAAATTTGATATAGAAATGTCCAACTAAATTTTTTTTCTTTGTGAAAAGAATTGTTACATATTTCTTGCTTACCTTTACTGTGTCTTTCTATCTGCTGTAGATTTAAAGTTAGATATGAGTGATTTCTGTATCCAACCTTCTCCTTATATATGGAAATGGCCCTCTACAACTTCCCTATCAGCCATCTATTGGCTCTTTAAGGTGATTATTTATTCTGTCAAATACTTTCAAATTTTTTTTGCTATACTTTCTAATTTTAACAAAAAACACTTTTTTAAAGAACAGTAATTTCCTAGTTACCATAGATACACACTTATACACATAAACTGTACAAGACAAGTATATTACATTAACACATAAAACATGACAGTACATGTACATAAAACTATTTCGGTGTATGTTGTACATGTATAATATACACTGTAAATGTACATGCTATGTAAAAGTTATAAGAGTACTGCTTTAGTTTAATACTCAATCATCATAGCAGCTCAGACGTAGATACTGCTGTAGTTTATACAGGAGGGTTAGGATGGTTTATATATTGTACTGAAACTGCAATGAACAACTGAAGTACTATAAAATGTAGAACTGGGTATAGTAGGGAGACAGCTGTATCTCACTAGAATCCTTTTACTGACACCTATCTACAGAGAGTATAGTGTATACTATAGAATACAGACGATAGAGTATACGTGGTAGAGTATAGTGCTTAGAGCATAGTGTAGAGCATCTATCAAAAAAAAGTGCTAAATTGCAACTACATGTATCTTTATTCCTTATGGTATAGACGCTGGTCTACAGCACTAGTAAAAAGTGTAGAGTTTAGACAATAGAATACACAAATAATAGGGCTCTGGACTTTTGTCTGGGAGTCAGTAAAGGTCATTGGTGGTGTTAGAAAGGGCATCCAACCTTATGATGCTCCTGTGCTACTTTAGTAACTTTCCCATTGCTGAAGTGCCTTCCTCACCCCAAAATAAAAAAATGCAGATCTTTTTAGATCCTTGCTTTCTTACCTGGGATTAATAGTGGGAAGTAAAGCCAGGAAGTAATAGGGATTAAAGTATAGATAATAGAGCATTAAGTATAGATAATAGAATACGGATAATGGAGTATAGAACATAGATAATAAAGTACAGAGTACAGAGCATAGATAATAGAGTACAGAGTATAGATAATAGAGTAGAGAGTATAGTTAATACAGTATAGATAATGTATTTTTAGCAAGGAATTTGCTTTTGAGCAGTCAGAGACTTGTTTCAAATCCATGAAAATACCAGTCCCTGACTGGGATTTGAAACAAGTCTCTGACTGCTCAAAAACAAATTCCTTACTAAAAATACATCATATATATATATATATAAAATGGCCAAACCCCTTAACAGTATAGATAATAGACTATAGAATACAGAGTACAGAGTATAGATAATAGAGTATAAAGTATCGATAACATAGTTTAGAGTACAGAGTATAGACAATAGAGTATAGAGCAGGGGTTCCCAACCTGGGGTACATTTTAAAAATCTAGGGGGTACAAAATAAGCTATCAACTTAATACACTTTTGACAGTGATTATCAGTTACAGGTATCAATTATGAATTATCATTATATATTACTGAACTGAACAGCAAATGGCTCATCACTGATGCAAATGAAGTTGAGCTAAACTAGTGTGAAAGCCATAAAACACTACAATCTATGAAGGTTAGATTACATAGTTATGAATAAATAAAATGGGTAAATAAAAGTTTCATACCATTAACCATTTTGCATTTATTTACCCGTTCAAGTGACGCATGTATACATGGAATATTAATCGAATTAAACCAAAAATATCCTTGATTAAACACAGTTTTATAGAGGGGTGCTGTTGTTTGCTACTACAAGATAAGTTGTTTGATACATGAGTGCTAAGAAGTACTTAGGCTAAAAAAGGTTGGGAACCCCTGGTATAGAGTATAAACAATAGAATATAATATACCAGTAGAGTGTCTCACTACCAGTTTATAAAACTCTAGAACTGTGGAGTCACACTAAACTGATAACAATTACCAGATGGCATCCTATGATTGGATGAGAAAATTTACAAATCTGCCGGTATATACATAAAAACACATTTATACTTCACTGAAATCTATGAGCCTTGTCAACTGTCATTAATTATAGCAGTAAAAACCAGGATGTTTCATTGTGGAATTGCGGCAAACATGTTTAAATTTTTTAATTTTAAAATTCTGCTAAGTAAAGAGAATAAATTAAACTCTTTTTCAGCTTGTCATTCTGTCTTGAAATAGTTTAGCTATGAGAATTAGCATAATTATGTATATGCCAGCTTTATCAGTACTAGTTTTGTTAACTTTTTCACCTATAATTATGATGGACAGATGATGATGCTTGACTTTTTTCCTTAGTCATCATCTCTAATGCAATTTCCATTAGTGTTTATTTCTATCAATAGGTTGGCCAGCATAGAGGTTGGATGCCCAGTAACAGCACATTTTGTATATTTTATAGATTATTAAAACCATGTGGTCAAGAACATGGTGAATAAGTACCTATTTCTCTTCTCCTTATAAGGTATTTCAGTAAGAATGGATTACAATAATACATGTACATTATGTTGGAGATTTCACATAGTTAGTCTATACAACTGTACATGCATTCACAATGTGCATTCCCATTATTTTAAAGTACTTTGAATATGGACAAATACAGTACATGCATATGCATGTGCCAGTAAATTTATAATAAAAATTTCAAATTTCAGAGAATTCGTATCTGCGAACTTTGATTGCTAGAACTGAAATAACTACCGATTAGTACTACATGTACATGTAGGGGAGACGGGGGGGGGGGGGGGGGGGGGGGGGGCACATTGGTACAGGGGGCACATTGGGACATTTTGATTATAGGTAGTTTTCTTCTTTCTACAGCTGTCAAATTTCAGTTGAAAACAGGAAATGGCATAACATGGTTCCCATGTTGAAAAGAGCAGGCTAATTGAAAACAAGAAAATTTGGTGGGCAAATAAAAAATTTTCGTACCGAAAGTATTTATTTACCTCGGCATTGATTTAATTATATTAGCAACATGCTTATGATTATGTTTATGTCCCTTTGGTAGTTTGAAACACTGTTAATGAGGATCACAGCATATCAATCAATTGAGTGCTAAAGCAATTTAATTTTAAGTTAGATGTGGTTTACATAAAAAAGTCCTATCGGGCGCATTGGGACGCATGTCTTGGGGGCTAATTGGGACATGTCCCAATTAGCCCCATATGTATCATTTTTAAGGCTGATGAAGCGAACAATTATTTTGGGGTTTTTAGAACATGATTAGGAATAGAAAACCTACTGCTAGAGTCAGGCATAGCCATGAAGAGATTCTTCAAGCAGTAAAGAAGGTAGTTAACAAGGAGCTGACAATTTGCGAGGTTCCAGATGTTACCACAATCAGCAAGTCAATTCTTTAGCAAGGGCAGTTAGCAAATATTGACAATCTATGTATTTGATGGATTTTAGCACTAATATTGCTTATAATTACTGTTTTAGGTTATTCCTTTACTTTTCAAATACATAACCTTGTTTTTGGAAGAAAATATAACTCTTGAAATAAATCTAAACCAACCACACTGTGAACATATAGTCCCAATTAGCCTCGACCCTTGTCCCAATGTACCCCATATAGGGGGCAGAATGGGACAGTTGACAACTCTATGTAAAATTCACTTTATGAAAAATTGGTAATTGCTAGAACATTTTTACTAAGGCTCTATATAGAAAACATATGAAAGCATGTTTTAAAAGTGATTTCAAGCATTTATTCAAAAATCTCAGCGAGCAAAACTGAAAAATGTAAATTTTGTCCCAATGTGCCCCCCCCCCCGTCTCCCCTACATGCCTCTAACTCTGAGAGTATGGAGGGGGACGATTCAACCAATACAAACTAAAGTATTATAATGCAGTGGTAAGTTTACTAGACTTCGACCAATGTGCTCGCTCATTTACTGTATATACAGTTTGTCACACAGAAACCCAAAGTATTGCAAGCAAAAAACCACTTAGGCTTTCCATTTTCGATATAAAAGTTGCTACATTTACTTATAAATTTTGACACAACAAGATTGTACAATTTACACTGTATGTGAAATAACATTAATGTTTTATTACAAAATCTGATAGACTGGCATCGATCAGTTCATATCTAATAAAAAATAATATTACTAATGTCAGATTTCTTTGAATGACTCAGCATATTAAAGCAAATCAAAAATAAAATTTTGACAACCTTCACGAGCAAATTATGAAAAATTTGATTAAGCGCTTTGGGCAGTGTAATATCAATATAGCGCAGTTTTTCAGTTGACTATTGCCATAAGATCCTAGAATCAAGAAGAAAATCTGCCAAAACCCTTTCCATAAACAGCAAAGGTATTTTTTGTAGTTTTCAAGCAAGCTGTCATCGTCATAGTAGCAGGTGTATATACAAGTACATATTGACATACATGTAAGAAAGAATATAAAGTACACGTGTAATGTGTGTTCTCCCTTATTGTTGGAACCTGTTTGCTACATGCTTTTACACTGGTGTGTGTATTTCTGTAAAAGCACGTAAAAAGTGCACAAATAACCTGTTACTGTAACAGAACTGATTCTATCTTGGCTAAGTGTACTTATTAGTGTGTAGAGTTGTCTGCTCCTGTACATTAATCCTCTGAGGGTGTGTTCTGTTATTATCCTGGCGTATCTTTAGCTTCACTAGGCACAAGACTAACATGTCTACTGCAAGCTCAAAGAACTCAAATATTGTAAGCATAGACCAGCCAACCCACAGGCCCAACGAACCACCTGAAACGAAATATTTGGTAGAGCTACATATTTTAAAGAATACTCACTGGGAAGTAGAGTTTGTTTTAGTGCAGGTAACACAGAGTGAAATAGATATTGAAGGACAGTAGCAATGTATGCTAGTTTAAACCCATATTATTGTAGCAATGGACAAGGTACATTTGTTGTTAATGTGTCCTAAGCACCCTGCCTAGAATTTATAAATTGAATCCATGAGGTTGTTATCTTTACATAAGTAATGACGGCTGTTTATGCTCAGGGTGAAAAGTCCCTACATAAAACTACATGAGACTAAATTAATTTGCTATAAATTACTATGTAGTTGTATTTTTAATAGATAGCATCATATTATTTGATTATATTCTACCTCATGTTTTACCTGCGTGCATAGTATGGTATATTTTACCTGTGTGTATAGTATAGTATATTTTACCTGTGTGTATAGTATAGTATATTTTACCTGAATGTATAGTAAGACAAGTAACAAAACTTACCCAGGTCAGAGATAAACTGAAAGTCTGTGACTTTGGGTTCCTGTATGTTCTGCGTGACGGAGATTTTGTCGTAGAATATTACTACTTCAAGGAGGTTCTCCTGTATCGGCACACTGATAGTATCATGAAGTTGATAGTTCTTTTTCAAGTCTGCAAACACGTCTGAGTAATCCTTTTCAATTTCAGTTTTCAGATCTCCCTGGATGATGATAAGTTTATAAACAAGACTACAGTTCAGTGTAAGACAAAGGCTCAATTCACAAGCATTGCTTTTATTTTGCTTTAACACTTAGCTTGAAGTTTACTTCTGAGCCTTCCAAAATAATGGGTGGGTGTGCTAGCATCCAATTATTGGCCATGGAACATGGTTGGACGTGAGCCAGCTTATACATTCAACCACTAGCGTGCTGTTTATTGAGTAAGTAATCTTCACTTCAACTACATACATGTAGAACTAGACTCACCATAAAGGTAGGTGCAGGCCAGACTGTTGAGGATGGTATGACATCATAGACACTCCCACTGGAAGGACAGTATTAATTTAGACAAGGGAGAACTAATGCATGCATGTATTATAATATCTAGACAGAAAATAAAATGGATTGAGAAAATACTGCAGCTGTCATTGCTATGCATTCTGTTTCTGGTGAAAGGTATTTGGCATTTGTCTAATACTCACTCACAAAGCTCTTTGCATTCTTTGCAGGGTAATGTGTTTTCTGCGAAGTCAATGTATACATAATCCATGCAATCTACAATGAATACGGGTAAGACGTCTGAACGCAGTCTTCTTTAAAGGATGGAAGTGAAACTTGAGTAACTAAAACAATGAACTTTTATAAGGTGGAGCTGTCAAGCCATGTGTGTGGGCTGAGTGCCTCTATACACTCGGTCATTCAAGCTTTCTTCTGTTGGAGATCGTCGAGGTAGCCGTGAGGGGAAAAAAGGAACAATTCACAACATATTGTCACATCCATTTCTACTGGCACACTGTTTTACTGCCACGCCCACTTCTACTGCCACGCCCACTTCTACTGCCACGCCCACTTCTACTGCCACACCCACTACTAGTACTCACTCTGTTACTGTCATGCCCACTTCCACTGACACTTACCGGCAGATGCTCCACTGTGCTGACAAGGTGACACTGCCTCAGTCTTGGTGAAGAAAGACTCATTATATGGTATCTGTGGTACGTAGCAACCACATTCTTTTACCGCCTGTAGAAGTGTAAGCAAGAATCAACAAACTAATATTCGGACAAATTTTTCAACCAACTGCTGATAGAGTTGGATGTGTGTGAACATACCCACAGACTTAAATTTACAAACTCTCTGTAAAAGCAACAAAATTGAATGCTGTAAGTTGCCTAATTTGTGTTGGCTAAAACAAAATATACAATCATTGATTGGTTAGACACCTACATGTTCCTGTATGCAGGATTGCTCACAGGCTGACTTGCTATAACTATAACCATACTCGTAATAGTATATAGTGGAGGGTATATCATCTTTCCCTTCCTTCAGACAGTCTCCATATCGTCCATTTAAATTGGAGTATTCTGTCTGTAATAATGTATATAAACACATGTAAATAGATTTATGAAGTTCATAATCTACATATTTTCAGTAAGTGCTGTACCCATTATCTACAGTCTAAATATACATCTTGGCCCTACTTACAACGTGGAATCTCAGAAATCAACTGTTTAAAAGAAAAATATGTTCCCTTTCCCCTATTCCGAGGGTCCAAATCCGTATTGTTAAAACACAATTCTAAGCTCTAAGGGTAAAAATATTTCTTCTTACAGAAGTTTTCAAAACAGATACATTACTTTTCTAACTGATAGTCTAGTCATTGTGTTGGGGGCCACAGTCACGCCCCCGTCTTCAGGGAATGGCATCTGTTTAGAATCATGTATAAGTATCTTGATTCCAGAAGCTTCAGTTAGAAACGGAACATACTCGTATTGTTCGATGTTTAGTCTCATCCACAAACCTGTTAGAATAAAATAAATTAAATGTATGTCGTTCAACAGCATAGAGTCTGGTTCACATGAAACCTGATCTTTCTAAGCAGCCTTCGATTACGACATGTTCCTTCGTACGATGAGTTACTGACTGGCTTAAGTGGACCTTTAGCGGCAGGCATGGAAGTACATTTACAATTCTAAAGACTTGTTCAGTCTTCAGACGAGCCTTCACGAACAGCTAGATTTGCAAGTAACAAAATGGCCGATCAACAAGTCATCGGAGTTCACATGAACTGTGGTCATCATAAGGCGTTTCTTGTTCTGACCAATCATGTTCTTTCATTATTCATTAATATAGGCGCCTTTAATAGCGTTATTATAACATAATAATAGCTATTAATGTATTACAATAAAAACATGTACATGCACATGACGTACATGGGAAATAATGCTTAATGACATTTCTTGCTTCAAATACTACAAAAGTATCAAGCAAAAAAGATAATTTATGTGGATGAAAAAATCTGCGCATCAGAGAAGTATATTTGGGGAAGTGCAACAGGAGCTACAAAGAGTTTGGTAATAGCAAATAGTCTAGTTATTTGTTATTTCAAATGAGCTTCTCTATAACAGAAACAACAATTTAGCCAAATTTTTGACAACACTGAAGTTGTTCAACCGTGCTCTAGCTACTGCATGTCAAAGTTACTCTTCAATCAGCTGACACTCACCGTATTCCGATCCAGCCCGAGTTGAACTTGACATATTTTTATCGGTGAAGTGATTAAAAGTGAAGCAGTTACCGTGGTACGGATTGAAAAAGTGAACAAAATCCGCTGTAACATCTTCATAGTTAAAGCCGGCGAATAGTATCATCTTTTCGAACTGATGTCCAAGGTCGAACTTTACATCCTGATTGTCCATCAGTGCATATTCTATAAAAATTAAACTGTATATAGCAGAACTGCATGAGCATATCATATGCCAAGAGAAAATTTTGGTGATTTTGAATAATTTTAGCCTCAAAACCCAAGTTTATTATAAAAAAAGAACACTGTTGGAAGTTTCATGTAACTAAGAGTAGAGAGTACTCATTTGTAAACTGGAAATATTATATAGCATATCTAATGTAATATGCTATATGATGTGAAGTTTAGAATAAGATAAATAAGATTCTACTGTAAAAGCAATGTATCATCAGGAGTTATGCTCTCTTTAATATTATCCGTTTAATATGAATCCTACAGAGTATACGTATATTATTATGTCTTCACACATTCTTGAACTAATTTAGGCTGCAAATAAAATGATAAAATGGTTGCTTGGCCAAAAGAGCCATTGGCCTATCATTCTTCTTGGCTGAAAGAAGCCTTCCCTAGCTCAAGTTTCTTGTAATGAGATAGATGGCTGGTGATTTCACAGAGACAAAATATAAGCGCTATGTGAACAGTGCTTTAGAATAAATGTATATTATTAAAACCATGATTCATTCTTTATGACCACTTTTTCTAATTGCTACAAACAATAATATAGAAGATACATGTTGAACATCTGATGCAATACAAATATACAGTAACTTATGCAGGATAATATGCATTGTAGGAGCAACAAAAACAATAAAATATTTTACACATACATACCATATGCAAGGTTGTTTAAAATATCCTGTTTAGCCTGATTTTTGTCATTTCTACTGGCAGCAGTAGAAACCAGATTGTTGAGAGCGACAGAGATGGCAGAGGATCGTACCATGTTGTTATTACACACCGTCACGGCTGAAACGACAAAAATAGAGATGTACAATGTAAATACCTCATTCATATAAAGTCTATTTTGTATATGTTCATGAGTTTTAGCTACTAACATCCCCCCAACCGATACTAACACCCCCCCAACCGATATGAAATCGCATCGGTTACTGAATTTCCATATACACGCATAGCATGACGGATAGCTATTTACATGACTGTATAGTTTGAATATCCATGAAACAAGAACAAAACTTGACTCAGACTTATTTTAATTCATCTTTGCATTGTCAAACAGCTTTGAGTTCTAACCTGGAAACTGTAGAGATCTGATGGTGGTGTTAACTTTAATATCTGTAGAAGTATCATACTTGATGTATGTACTGATTAGCTGTGACAGATGGTATGATAGAGCACCGATGGAGAGGAGGGAGAGAATCAACCAGAAGATCCTTTTACCACCACCTGGAACAATATATAACGCTTTACTATATAATATGTACATGCACCATGGTAAATTCCCATGCACTGTAAATCCACCTTATACCACAGTAGGGGAGCATAACTTCTTATTGCATTATGACAAGAAAACCTAATTTATTTTTATTCTGTGGTAACAAAACATACATGTAGCTCCTGATTAGATCAAAGTAAGAGAAAGAGTAACTCCTAACTATCATAGTAAAGGTTTAGCTCAACTAGTACTAGCCAATACCAACAGCTTATTTTTAATAAATTCTATAGTTGGAGATTGGAGTCATCGTATCTGTTATTGACCAATTAGAACAGAGTTCCATGATGCCAGGAATGAAAAGAGTCTAAAGACAAACAAACGGCTGATTTATTTGCTTCAAGACACGACTCCGTCAGCCGAAAATGAACCGACATTTTATAATATAGCCGAGCCTTAAAAGGGATCATAGCTCCTGGTGATACCAAGATAAGAAAGGGAGAGCATGACTCCTGGTGATATCATGGAAAAGAGATTATAACTTCTGATTATGCCATGGTAAAAGAGAACACAACTTTTCATAGTACCATAGTAACTCCTTACTATAACATAGTTAGAGAGCATAACTTCTTTTGCTACAGTGTTGTAACTTCACAGGTAAGGAAAATACATCAATGTATTTGGCAAAGCAACTTTGATAACACAAATGATTTCTTCTATAAGTTATACATACTAGATGCTCTGTAGATGTGGGGCACCCCGTGTGAGGTCGTATAATCACAGAACCCTTTTCCAATCAGTGCAAGCGATAGCTCTTCTTCGCTAACCTCTTCAGTCAGATCCTTAGCAACAAATAATATCTACATGTACATGATATGAACATACTGTCTTGGGGCAGTATCAGTACAGATGTAAATACATCAGATTTATGCAACCAACTACTTTTTTACACGATTTTGGCGACTTTGTCAATACGGTCTCATCACAGCATAAGTGGAGTTTTCCTTTTTTGATTTGAACACTCTATGTACCAGTAAATAGAAATATTGTGAAGCAGTGAAACTATTAAATTCACTTACAGCAGGCAGGTTGAATCCGTACAAACGTCGTTTGCCAGCTCTCGAGATCATTGCATTCTTGCCTAGACTGCCTTGTGAGTTCTCTCGCTGCACATACCCGTCTCCATAAACTGTAATTTGAACATACAAGACTGCCCATGAAAACTGTAAAATAATTCCTTAGCAAAAACATTGTGTAGTGATTAGGAATTGAGAAGTTCTAATGTTGACTGTTGTTCGAGATTGCAGATGGTTCAATACATGGTCACAAATGTGATTGCAGAATGGCTATTACAAGGGTCATTTTTGCACAACTATATACATGTATGTTTGAGGTTGGCGGAACACAAGGTGATAGGTAGCGCAACATTATTTAAAGGTTAGTTTAAAGGACTAACAAATCTCCATTCACGATACCAAAGCATGGCACTAACAAGCTGCTGGTCATACTTAGACGTTCCCCTTCTCAATTTCACAGTATAAATTGAGAGAGGACAACTTCTAATTAGGATTAATAGCTTATGAGTTAACATGGATCAAAGCCCCACAATGAGCAGTGATGGTCTGGTATTTAAAACCAAGTCCAAGTGGTTTACAATTCAAATTCTAGTGGTGCTAGATAGAGCATACCATACCATTACTGACATTGCTTGCGTGGCGAGAGCCATGCCGATGTACCCAACGACACTTTGCACCTTGTAAGGGACTACCACTAACGCACTAAGCACGTAGTTGAGTGTATATGGACATGACAAACAATAATGTACGTGTACATGTTTACAATATTCTCACCTGTATATTTTGTTAACTTGTTCATCATAGTCTAATAATTGGATGGCATGAAGAGAAAATTAATTTTGCATATTATTTAGATGAACACCAAACCCCTTGGGTTTACTTTCTAATCAATTTTTAATTAATTAATCAATTTTTAAAGACAGACAGTTGATTCAGATGTACTTAACCATACATGCACCTTAGACTGAGTTCCATTCAATGCAAAATGGGGATCAACTACCATATACAGTATATGACCACTGAATGAGCTTTACCCATATCAAACTTAAGTGGGGGCTATACCCCATCCCTGAGTACTTTTTAAAAACAATGTTGCACCGATAAAATAGCTAAGATTGGATAGGAAGAATGTTGGTAAAATTGGTCTTGGAGTGGGATAACTCCATCTCAAACTCAATAGCAGACTGAAAGAAGATGACTGACTACAGTAAACAACTCAATAATGCTTTCTTTCAAAGCAAAGAAAATATTTTCCAGCCACTAGTTCAACTCTCAAAGTATTGAAAATATAAATTCAGCATAATCTCATTTAGAACGCTAACCCCCTCCCTGTCTGTACAGCATTGTGCATTGTCTTATACAAATCATGTACATCACAGTCATGTAGGCATCACATTATACATCACAAGTCACAGCACTATTGTAATTTCTTAGCAGTCAAACAGTCTGAAAGAATTTTGTATAGAAATACTGCTTCCTGACATAAGTTGAGATGATTAAAAATACATGAAGATCTATTACAGAGAAGAGTCCAAGCAATTTACATTTCTACAATTAACATTTATACATTGTACAATCTAAATTTTACAATCTACATTTCTACAGTGTGAATTTCTGAAATTCTTTTCATTAAATACTAGATAGTGTTGACAATATGATTCAAATGACTTACCTTTAGAAATTGGGTGAGACATTTTTGTACGACTTATATAAAATACTCAAAGAGAAAGACAAGTTCTATGTGTTATAGGTAAATACATGTAAGGCACGTAAAGGATACATTCTACTAACAAATATAACTTTAACTCATGCTGTATCAATCGATGACTCCAATTGAAAACTGGTATATAACAGTTCTCCATTCAGCATTCATACATCTAATCAATAACTACCACAATGTAATATTTAGATTGTGCATACAAATGAATTGTCTCGAGCAAATGGAACAATTAATTGATACCTTTTATGTCAAACAAACATTATGAGCTATGTTTTGGTTACAACAAATTTCAGTTTGGTTAAAATTCCATGGTCCAAATAATATTATTATTACATATCTCATTGTAAAGCTAGATGTTTAAACTTGGGTTGTTAAAATAAACCATCACTAGAGCTGTGTAGATATACCCTAAAAGCAGATACATTTTGCGAGTTTTAACTTTTGCGAATTTCGCGAGTGACAAACTCGCAAATAATTTCCATCGCTATTAATATCTGCTTTCAAACTGATTTAAATAATTTCTGGTTTAAACAGACCATACATGCAGCTATATAGCTATATGATACATAGTTGAATATTTCACAAAGCAGCAAGTATTTGCTGTAACATACATAATTGGTAAGTAGCATAGAGTAGGAGCTTAATCAGGGGATTTTTTAACAAGCTATGGTAATTACTTTATCTCACAGGTGGGCTTACTGCACTATATAGGAGTCAGCTGTAGTTTTGTACTGTATGTAAGTGGGGTTTAAATCTGAGTAAACATAGAGCTTAGCTAAGCTTGGTTTTAATGCTGAAATATGCTTAAACATCAATTTTGGGACTTAGACAAATTTCGCGATTGGCCAAACTCGCTAAATATTTCTATCGCAAAATGCTCCAGGATTAGCAAACTCGCGAAACTTTCTTCCGCGAAGTATTTCTGCTTTTAGGGTAAACAAGGGAAATTTCCTCATAATTGATGGTTATACACTAAATACAGCATAAATGAGCCTTACTACTTGCATATTGTAACCACACATGCACCTGTATGTTTTGTGGTACTATAAGTGCACTATTTTGACAACCATGTTTACAAATGAACTTGAGATACATGTAATGATACTGATAGATGATTACTAAATGAAAGAGCACTGCAGTATAATTGTATAAAGGGTAGGAGAGGTTTTTATTTGTACTATGCAAATAGGTAGTACCAATAATTTATAGGTATTACCACTTAATCCCAGAGAGAAGCACATGTGCTTTTAGCACTGTATCTGATAAAAAGCCTGTTGGTCGGCTATATAGCCTGGGTACCAAGTGATCTAAGTAAAATACAGAAAGCTAATATTCTGGTAAATGCTTAAAATCAGAACCATAAAAGATGAAACATTTCTTTTAATAAAAGCTCAAGTAAAAATTCAATTTCATATAATTTATATACGTGTATAGTTATGGATTATATACAGTCTCTGATTGGTCTGTGTTTATTACTTCCTGCCCTGATTGGATCAACATGACAGGTTGGGGTACACTGTATACATTGATATACCACAACATTTATTATTGAACACTTTTCAGATATAGAATGCAGCTACAGTTAAAAAAGGCTAGCAATACTATTTAGTAAAAGTAAGTACCAAGTGCACAAGTAACACCCTTTTCATAACAATGCTGCTGAGCACAGCTGTAAGCAAGTGCTTGTATTAATGCCAAGAGTTGTCTGCTCGTATGCACAGCTAACTGTATAGAGTTATCTGCTCCTGTTACTGCACATTAATCCTGTTATTATCCTGATGTATCTTTAGCTTCACTAGACACAAGACCAACATGTCTACTGCAAGCTCAAAGAACTCAAATATTGTAAGCATAGACCAGCCAACCCACAGGCCCAACGAACCACCTGAAACGGAATATTTAAAAAATATTGCTTTATTATACTAGTTAGAGAAATTTATTCTGTACACTTTTTTATGAATAGAGTCATCTACAGTAATTCACTGGTGACAATGATATGATCAAACCATGTCACTGGCATCTAGAAATTCCCAATTTTCTTTTGTAATTTTCAAGTTGTAAGCACTGAAATGTTTTATACAGAACTAACAGCTCATGGGTGCAAACAAAGTATAATGAGAGTTGTCTTCTCTCATCCTGTCCTTTCTTCAACAAATTGGAAAATGAAAATGTTTTATCCTAATTGATAGCTTATGGATGGCATGACAAAATTCCTGCCTATAACGAGAATAGATTTTTTTGTATAGAAAGCTTTTATAATTTTATTTTGTGTCTTAGTAGAATTACTATTTCAGTGTAAATGTTGGCTTAACAAAATAATTACAACATTTTTCTTGTTTCCACCTGTTTGATTTTAATTATCATATTTTGCAAACATTAGGAATAAGACGAATCACAAATTATTAAACTCACCCAAGTCAGAGATGAACTGGAAGTCGGACACCCTGGGTACTTGTTTGCTTTGGGTAACGGAGAGCTTATCATAGAAGACTACGACTTCAAGTAGATTTTCCTGTATCGCTACGTCTATGTTTGTGTGTGACTGATAGTGTTTCCTCAAGTCGGCAAACACAGATGGTAGAGTGTCCTCTATCTTAGTCTTCAAGTCATCCTAGATGTTGGTCATTTCAAAAGAGTTATTGTAGCTAAAGGTTATCAAGTTTTTAGCGTTATGTAATCTCTCCACCGTCTTGGAGGGATCAGTTACATGGTAGGCTCTACTAGGTAATAACAATTATTTAGGTTATTTAAACACAACGTCATGGAGTCATGCTATCATTGGGGTTAAACGTGACTTCAGCTTTTACTATTCTAGCATAAGTTCTAGAAGTTTATCCTATTAGCTAAATATAAGTTAGCACAGCCATGTCTATGCATGCAGCCAAGCTGTTGTACAATGGAGTGCAACCAATCCTTAGGAGCACAGGCACCATTATTTTAGACATTAGCAAGAAAAGACAACTAAAGGATTTCACTCACCATAAATGTAGGTGCAGGCCAGACAGTGGAAGATGGAGTGACATCATAGACATTCTCACTGGAAGGAACATTACTTATTATAGTTATGACTGATAAAGTTTGGAATGTGAACAATACATGTAAGTGTGCACACAAAAATATGAAAATGTAGAATTGCCATAAAAACAAAGTTTAATAGCAAAAACTTAAATTTTAGATAGAATGGCATGATTTCGAGAAGTAGTTGCCAAATTAATGGGTTGGATACGCCTATGAATGAGAAATAAGGTCATTACAAAATGAATTGGTGACAGATGGGCATTCTTGATCCATTGATCATAATTAGAAGTTGTCCTTTCTCAAGTTTTTCTACTTTTGGAAGAAAACAGATTGAGAGAGGACAACTTCTAAAATTATGCCCTGTAGCTTGTGATTGCCCATGTCTAATACTCACTCACAAAGTTCTTTGCATTCTTTACATGGTAACACTGCCTCTGTAAATTCAAAGTACACTTTATCCATGCATGCTGCAATGAGATATATAATATAATTACAATGTATGTACATGTATATAAATAATGATTCGCCCACTTATACTCACCATGGCTACTGACCATGGCTACTGACCATAGCTACTGACCATGGCTACTGACCATAGCTACTGACCATGGCTACTGACCATGGCTACTGACCATGGCTACTGACCATGGCTACTGACCATGGCTACTGACCATGGCTACTGTCCATGGCTACTGACCATGGCTACTGACTATGGCTACTGTCCATGGCTACTGTCCATGGCTACTGACCATGGCTACTGACCATGGCTACTGACTATAGCTACTGACCATGGCTACTGACCATAGCTACTGACCATGGCTACTGACCATGGCTACTGTCCATGGCTACTGACCATGGCTACTGACCATGGCTACTGACCATGGCTACTGACCATGGCTACTGACCATGGCTACTGTCCATGGCTACTGACCATAGCTACTGACCATGGCTACTGACCATGGCTACTGACCATGGCTACTGTCCATGGCTACTGACCATGGCTACTGACCATGGCTACTGACCATGGCTACTTCTACAAACATGTCCATTTCCTGTGATACTTACCAGCAGGTGTTCCACTATGGTGACAAGGTGGAACTGGATGATGTTTGCTGAAGAACGACTCATGATATGGTATCTGCGGCACGTAACATCCACATTCTTTTATCGTCTACAGAAGTGTAAGCAAGAATTAACTAGAATATGGTATAATTCTAACATAGTGTTTAATTTATTATATAATTGCATGTTCAAAAGTGCACACTGAAAGCGGAGGAGATAATTCTACGGTTAACCTACGTCTTAAATTTTATTACTAGACATTGCACTTGTGCTTATATGCTAGGCAGTTATGGCTAATTTGAAATTATCGGTAATGCGTTTGGGTACATTTTATTAACCCATCACAATCTAGAACATTCTACTATTTCATTGGTTAGTTAAAAACAAAAAGACAATTTCAAATTTGCCACAATATCCTCGCATACATGCAAGACGTTTTGCAACAGAATCGTGGTCTAAGGCTTACAAAACCGGGTTTTTCCATTTCTGGTTTGACATCATTAAATATACCTTGTATTGATTAAACTGCCATCTTATCCTACTACTAACATTTATACTATGACTTACATTACTCAAACTAAACTGGTGGTCATGCACTAGTGATAGAAACTTGCTGGTTTCTACGGTGTTTCTAGTATATTCTATGCATTGACTGGAGGCGGCAGCTCATCTTCTCCCTATTCATGGCCCGTGTTGTACAGACTGAGACATTGCAGGTACTCAGGCTACCAACTACTTACAACTGATTGGTAATAATAAAAGAACATGTTGATTGGTTAGACACCTACATGTTCCTGTATGCAGGATTTCTCACAAGCTGACTTGCTGTAACTATAACCATATTCGTAATAGTATATAGTGGAGGGTATATCATCTTTCCCTTCTTTCAGACAGTCTCCATATCGTCCATTTAAATTGGAGTATTCTGTCTATAATATAACCAAATACAATCATGATATGTATTGCACTAAATTTGGAGTTTTGCTCTTTTCAGTAGATATTCTACGTCACATAAAAGTGCATCTACCCGTTTGACCTTTTGTATTTATGGCCTACATTGTCTAAAGCAATATAAGTGTACACTACAATTACATGTAAATATCAGCCATCAGCCAATCAGATGTACCTAATAGATAGTAATTTTGTAGCATAACATGTATTTGTAGTTTACTATCCAAGATTGTTCGTGGCTGTCCAATAAATACGGCGACAATCAATCCGTAATAGTGAATATTTTATATAAAATAGGTCAACTGAGTATATCTATGATTTGAAGTTGGATAAAAGATGCAATTGAGAAGGAACATTACATGTATTGTCACCGGAGTATCACCTTTCTAACTGCTAGTCTAGTGAGTGTGTTGGGGGCGACAGTCAGGCCTCCGTCTTCGGGAAATGGCATCCGGTTAGGATCGTGTAGGAGAATCTTGATTCCAGAAGCTTGTGTCAGATACGGCGCATATTCATATTGCTCGATGTTTAGTCTCATCCAGAGTCCTGAGAATATAAGATAAAATATAAATGGATTAGATAATATGCCATTGGACATAGTAAATGTACTACTCTTTGTAATCAGTGTAGGGCTCCTTAACGGTATAACGATAAGAAATGCTACCGTAAAAAGTTTTCTTCTTTAGATTGTATTTGAAATTGTCATATTCTAACTATTGAACTGTTAATAAATGTACATAATTTTTAACTAAACTGGAGTTGTCCCATTATGCTAAGGTTTTCAACTAAACTAGAGTTTTCCAACCAGCTGACACTCACCATATGCTGATCCAGCTCGTATCGAACTTGACTTATTCTTATCATTGAAGTGATTAAAAGTGAAGCAGTTACCGTGGAATGGACTGGAAAAATGAACAAAATCCGAGAGCACATTTTCACTGTTGAAGTCAGCAAAAAGTATCATCTTTTCAAACTGATGTCCAAGTCCAAATTTTAGCCTTTGGTCATCTATGAGTGCATACTCTACAACAGCGAAACTCTGTATTACAATCAAAACTACATAATATAGCCTGTGGTTTCATATGCAATATATTTACAGTCCAAACATACGATAATAGCTGGATAGTTATGCGTGGAAGCAGAGATAATAAAACAATACAACAAATGTGTATTCTTTTCCTATTTATTAACAAAGTTATTATACTGTACAGTAATATTACCAAATCCAAAAATAATATTATACTATTATAAGAGTGGACATACTATACTCTACGAGTGGACATACTATACTCTAAGAGTGGACATACTATACTCTGGGAGTGGACATACCATACTCTAAGAGTTGACATACTATACTCTAGGAGTGGACATACCATACGCTAGGAGTGGACATATCATACTCTAGGAGTGGACATATCATACTATAGGAGTGGACATACCATACGCTAGGAGTGGACATATCATACTCTAGGAGTGGACATATCATACTATAAGAGTGGACATACCATACGCTAGGAGTGGACATACCATACTATAGGAGTGAACATACCATACGCTAGGAGTGGACATACCATACGCAAGGAGTGGACATACCATACTATAGGAGTGGACATACCATACGCTAGGAGTGGACATACCATACTCTAGGAGTGGACATACCATACTCCAGGAGTGGACATACCGTACTCTAGGAGTGGACATACCATACTCTACGAGTGGACATACTATACTCTAGGAGTGGACATACTATACTATAGGAGTGAACATACCATATGCTAGGAGTGGACATATCATACTCTAGGAGTGGACATACTATACTCTAGGAGTGGACATACTATACTCTAGGAGTGGACATACTATACTCTAGGAGTAGACATACCATACGCTAGGTTTGCCAGCATTTCTTCTTTAGTCTGATTTGTATTACTGTTGTTGGAAATATGTTCATCAATAGCAGAGGATCTTACCATATTGTTATTACACACAGTCACGGCTAAAATAACAAAAATAAAGACTGTACATGCACATGAAAATATATAATACATTTCAATCAATTGAATAATAAGTCATATCTAGCATGTATCTCTTGCCATGCATATCTAGGCCTTACGGAAAGATTTTGTTGGACAGGGAGTTAGCTGCACCATATAAACTCCTGTGTGTCCATATAGTTTGAACAGGCATCCAGGGTTGCATATCTATGCAAATGACGGAAAGCAAAGATGAACTCAGTTGAGCACTATTTAGGACCAATTCCCCTAAACTTACCCTTTCTATGAAACAAATTCAGTTACAGAATACTGGGCTCTAACCTGGAAACTGTAGGGATCTAATGGTGGTGTTAACTTTAATATCTGTAGAGGTATCATACTTGATGTATGTACTGATTAGCTGTGACAGATGGTATGATAGAGCACCGATGGAGAGGAGAGAGAGAACCAACCAGAAGATCCTTTTACCACCACCTGGAACAATATACAAATGTATGTTATCTGGTTACTCATATACTTTAGCAAGAGAGCATAACTACTTATGATACTATGTAAGAGAATGCAACTTCTAATTTCACTATTGTAAGCAAGCATAGCCCTTGATTATACTAGAGCATGGGGAAGCATAACTTCAGACTATACCCTAGTGAGAGAGCACAACCCCTAACTGTAGCACTGTACAAAAGAAGTATAATTCTTCATTATACCACGTTAGGAAAGCATGACTTCCATTACAACATGGTAAGGGAGTATAACTCCTTATTATACCGTGATAATACGGAGTGCTTTGCTGTTAGATTAATTTTAACCAGCCTAGTCAATTTTTGAACAAGATATTCAAGTTAAACATTATATTCCAATATTATATTTTGAAAATAAATTGAACTTCATGACTAGCCTATTATATAAAACACATGTAGTGCATGACACCAAATGAGTACTTGGATTATACATACTAGATGCTCTGTAGATGTGGGGCACCCCATGTGAGGTCGTATAATCACAGAACCCTTGTCCAATCAGTGCAAGCGATAGCTCTTCTTCGCCAACCTCCTTAGTCTGATCCTTAACAACGAAGAATATTTACATAGTATGAACTATGAACATACCGTCTTGGGGCAATATCAGTACAGATATAAAACAACAGACACTAGTAGACATTAGTAGAGGCATGAAGACATCAAGTTGATGGAACAGACTATTCGTCCGTAATGATTCACTCTAGATAGTTAGCATATCACCACTACCACCACAGAATAACTGGGAGTTGTCATTTCTTAATGCTTCATGTACTCCTAGAGATAAATATTGTGAAGCAGTGAAACAGTAATTCACTTACAGCAGGCAGGTTAAATCCATACATACGCCGCCTGGTAGCCGTTGAGATAGTCATATTCTTGCTTAGACTGCCTTGTGTGTCCTCTGTCTGCATATGCTCCTCCCCATAAACTGTAAGGACAGCATGAAACTATGTGTGGCTGGCGATATGTTAACTTTCAGCGTTGAAAAAGCTTTCTTATCATGTTTTGAAGAATTTAGTACTGATTATTATGTTCTATACAAGACTAAATATGACTATTTGGGTAGATACCTCATGACTTAGGACTGAAATATGTTCCTGAAACAAGTTGCTGCATTCCCACTCGACTAACCTAACCATTATTGTTATCATAGCAGAATTCCCATTACTATAACTAATGATCAAATTTGACCACTCGTGTGATATCCTGTCTATTGCACATGCACCAGAACACACTTATCACTTGTCACATCTGGGTATTCGCAATCTGGTGCTGTCCTATATTAATACCCGGATGTGACAAATCATGACTTGTTTATGGCAAGATTTTGTGAGCTTTGCAGGTGTTAGACAGACAGGATAAACGATAATAATAATATTTTACAATTACACCACTTTCTCATTTATATGCCGACTGTCAAACAATACAAGCTATAAAAAATTATAAATATTCCCCCTCTAGCTGAGTTTCTCATTAATATTTAAAAATTCCAATAATGTAGGCAGATAAGTTTAATTCCCTTAGTTATGTAATATGTTAGACTGGATTCTAAGGTTTTCAAGATGTGGGTTGGTTGGCATTTATATAACCATAGAATCATTATCAAATTCAAATAGTAACGCATCTATCGTCTCCTGATACCTTTGAAATAAAATAGGTTCTATTGAAGTGAAATATGATGTAGGTCAAACTGTGCCTGGTAAGGGATATCTTCAGCAAACAACTAACAGTAGAGCAAGAGAAGTAAAAAATGGACATTACTTTGCTTAGCAGAAGAACTTTACAAATTTTTCAACTCTCAAAGCATTTGTTTTGAAATGGTTTCATAAGTTCAACTAAATAGATCTCAACGGTGCAGACTTGTTAACCGAACAATGGGCAGTGCAGTAGTATCCAGGTTTCATTATTTACATTTTCCAAAATGGAGCTTGAAATTTTGCTCCAAATAGTTCCGTATGGAAGACTGCTGAGAACTCTATAATAAAAGTAGCTGCAAGCTTACCTTTGGAGACCGCATTGGACATCTCTCACCAAAAGTATGACAAGTTATTCGTAATGTCTACCACCAAAGTATATTTAAGTCCTATATTAAATGCTTCTATGTTTTCTTGTGAAGACGTAAGTTGGATGTGCTATGCACAGCATTATACACCATACACACTATTTAAATTTCAAAATAATACTGCTGCAGTGGCTGACAATTGATCTATACTAGCTTTTAAAGTGGTTGTATTACAATAATTACAATAATCAATACCCATACCTACAAACACTGTATAAAAGGTTGAAATGGGCCACACAAACAACTTATCACGAAATAAAATAAATAATTGATATTATTCTGACAAAAGTAAATTTGAATCTTTACTTAAAGCAAACATATTTTAAACTTTTTCAACCCTGAACAAACATACCATCTTTGTTTTGATTACTGTAAAAACTTAATTGAATTGGAAGTGTGATTGAAATAATTTATTGCTACCTAATATACATATTAAATATAATAGCTACAGATCGCTATGCGAGGGCATAAAAACTCCAAACCTGCAAGTGTATATTACCAAGGCACAGAGGCTAAGTTCTGTTAATATAAATTAGATATACTCCTTTCAAAGGCAAAGCTTCTGCTCCACAGAGCCGGTGCAAAAACTATATCACAAATAATAGTTTGATACAGAATAACATACATGTAAGTTAAACATGAGAGACAAAATGAAAGTTTGAATGTGCAACTGCAATATATACTAGTATATACCACTTATATAACATTCTGCGTACACTATACAGTACATGTATTTACATTACACTATCAACTATCATATACCTCGTATATAGCGTGATTGGGGTTGATATACTATATTATAACACGAACCACAATGAGTACAATTAGGTCTCATACAAATGCCTCCACATACATGTATATTAATAATAGTGGAGAGGGATTCTGGAACAACAGCCACTGGTCACTAACACCAATTCCAATGATTGAAAATAGAGTTGAAAAGCCGACCAATATTATTATATACATCACACAAAGCAAATGTATTGTAGGTATAGTTCAAGGATGTATGCAAGATAATTAATTTTAAAGTTCATCACACTGCATTTGCAAGTAGTAGATATTAAAACAGTCTCCTAGAGAAGCACATGTACTTATAGAACTGTACCTTGTGTAATGGTACAGTGTGTAGCACCAAGCTAATATGTAGCCCGGGTTCCACGTCCTCAATGGCCAGCAGTTTTAGTGATTTAGGAGATGCTTGAGTTGAACTCAGACTAAAAGGTAGTGACTAAGGACTGACATATCTGAACCCCAACATACCAGGTCCACTACGTACACTGATTGCTGTTCTATACACTATATATACACGCATATTGTTACATATGTACATTGTCCCTATCCAGCTACACCATTAATAGATCAACCACCAACTTGTAGTGCTTAGGAGTAGACCTAGTCTGTTTCTATCATTCGTATTTCTGACTTCCGTGTCCAAACCGTGAGTCCAGTTGAGCTGCTTTCCTTAACACACTCTTTCTCTGAGCTTCATCAAACTTATTCACCTGAAGGTCTGTCTCTCTAGAGAATGGAACTCTCTCTGGTTTCTCTCCTTTTTCCTTCTGCTTTTTCTATATAACAAAATACAACGTAGAGCGGATAACTCTCACGTGGCACATTAGCATTTTCCAAACAGCAATTGATAGCTTCCAGAGAAGTGCAAGGAAATCAACCAATAATCAAGATGCAAAGAACTTTGAATAACACATTAGACTCCATTCGGTATACAAAACCACTACATAATTATATTCTATATTGGTATATTGTACAATGTATTATTACACGAAACTATGCACATTGTATATCATGTATCAGTATAATGCACAGAGGAATTTACTGGTACAAGTTGTCTACTAATGGTACAATAAGTAAACAGATACCTTTTCTTTCTTCAACTTCTTCTCATGCATTTGTACTAGAGATTTCTGACGTTTGGAATCCTTTAACATGTAAAAGCAAAATATTAATCAATACAAAGATACAATGTATATTTACATGCCTCTTAATCTACAATATAGAATCGATGAGCCAGAACATACCAAAGAATATTATATAAATTGCAAAAGTGTATTACATCTACCTTTCTATTAAATTCCAACAGTAGTATCAAAATATTACTTGCTACTCTGTATTGTGTAATTGACAATGAAATAGATAGCACCGCTCTTAAATCATTGAAATGCTCCGATAGATTCGGTAAGTTAGAATAAAGAGCTACACAGTCATGTGAAAGATAGCTACCTGATGTCTAAAACCAACCGTAAATGAGATAGCCTTCGTCTTTGTCAAAATCGAAGCCGACAATTTTTTTTGGTTATACTAATAATATTGCTTCTTGCTTTGATGTTATATAGCTATAATGTTTTAAAATGCACAAAATATGCAAAACTATGAAGCCTACCTGTGCTCAAGGTAAACAACTTACATTGTAATTCTGCAGCTTTTGTGAAATCTCCTCATCTCTTCTGTTTACATTGGAATGATCATGTGTTCGTTTGTTCGATGTTTCAGTCTTCTCCTCTTTCTGCGGATACATTTAGAACACATCTACATGTATATCAGTTAGACAAGCCTTTCATCAAGACAGTAGAGTTCTGTCTCCAATGTCTGTCAAGTGTGCATAGCTATCTGAATCCATATTAATACATGTAGGCTATTAATTTATGTGGAATCCCTATGTCTACACTAACATTGATAGTAAACATAAATTATTATGACAGTGTGTCTTCAATGTGCCTCCACAGTCAATACACAGATCAACCTATTTGTTCAAATTTGATGTTTATGCGTGTAGAGACACACAAAAACCTTACCAATTTTACTTCCCGCTATTAATCCCAGGTAAGAAAGCAAAGATCTAAAGAGATCTGCATTTTTTCTAATTTGGGGTGGGGAAGGCACTTCACCAATGGCAAAGCTACTGAAGTAGCACAGGAGCACTATAAGGCTGGATGCCCTTTCTAACACCACCAATGACCCCTATGGGAATCGAACCTGGGACTCCCACATGAAAGTTCAGAGCCCTTACCACTAGGCCACGGCAGCTCCCAGAGACACAAATAAAACAGTTTGATAAATAGCTTGTGTTCCTGGGAACAAATAGTGCTAACATGGTTGTGTAGATGAGATGCAATACCAACCAGTTTGTCTCCTGGAGCTTTCGTCCAAGAACTATCCTGCTGAGGGGCTGCTTTGGCTCGAAAGGTACGAGCAGTCAGCCCAATGTCCTGCGCAATTCCCACTGTGGGCAGAGACATCATCCACTCTTCTCTAGCCCCTGTTTGTTGAGACTTCTCTTCCTACAACATAAAACGATGATTAAGAATATTTAACTGACAATCAATTAAGTCTTACCAGAAGATTTGGAAAGCATGCCTGAAAGGATTGACGGATTACACTATAATAACAGCAAAACCTGGTAAGGTGTGCTATAAGACACAATAATATTTTATATTCATAAATGTTGAGTGAATAGGAATTTAAAGTGGAAATAACTCCTACAACTATTATAATAAGGGGGAGAAAATAACTAAAGTCGTAGGCCATATACCTCAAGCCTTTTCTTCTCAGCTGCTAGACTTCTGTTTCTAGCAGCAAATTCCTCTGCTGCATCATATTCAGCATCAGCAGGTACAGCCAAGTCGAGTGATGGGCCAATAAACTCGTCCTCTGAACTATCTGTATGGTAGCAACAATATTACAGTGAGCTACTATAGGTGAAGTTACCCACTTTGGTAACGACAAAGTTGTTATACAGTTTGAACTTTGTTAATTTCATTTATCCTTTAAACTATGATCCGAGACAATATTAGCAAATGTGTAAGCTAGTAGGCTAGGTAAAGTTATGTCACAAACCAGAATCAGAGTCATTTGTTGAATACTGTGGAGGTAAGGTAGGGCCAACTGTCTGCTTTATGTGTTTGCTGGTTGTATTGTTGGAAGGAGGCATAGGCCCATAAGCTTCAGCATCCTCATCCTTAGCTTGCGATGGTGGCAAAGCTGGACCAATGGGCTCGTCTTCTTCACCGCTATTGTTTGATTGCAAGAACCCAGGTGGAAGTGCTGGTCCAATACTCATATTATAAGACTATTTCTAAAAATGTCACAGTAAGCTAAAACAATTTTAAATATAATGTGGGTATGTTCTTAGAACGTTGTACCTAATACCTATAACAGAAAGTTGACCAATAAATAGGGACTTGTGACTCGTCCACAATTCCTCAATCCTCAGACTTATTTATTAGGTTAATGGTCACATCGATAGGCTACAGTGGCGTTTTTTGCTACTGGCGCCAGGGTCGCGCGACCCCCCTTTTCTATGTCAAAAAAAAAATAATAACAGATATTATATTATTGCACAGTCCAATAAAATCAGAAAAATCAATCAAAAGCTTCGTTTGAATGCATTCACCATCTCTTAGCAATTCATACACATAAGTGTGCCGCGGTGAATAGCAGTTAGCCTGCTAACATTAGGCTTAGGCAGTAATTATGGGGATTAAGCTAAAGCCCCAGCCTAGCTAATGCTGATTAACAAAAGATGGGCTATGACTTTATAACATTTCAAGTTAATCTTTTACTTGCTATGGTCAAGGTCAAAGTTAGTAGTCGCGGTTTGTTGCCCAGTTGCCCAAATAAAATCGAAAAGAATGGAACCTAGATAAAAAAGGTAAGACAAACATCTCTAATCAAGTTTTTCAAGTGTGTAGTAAAAATTAATTTATTTGTTCAACTTACAGGTAAATATTTTTGTTGATAAGAATCCCAACGGGTAACTCTACAGTTGCAAAAATTTGAAAAAAATCAATATTATTATTGAATATAGATAATTATAATATTATTTTATAATATAGGCCTATAATATTGCTTGTATTTTTATTTATTATTTGTATTATATATATTTATTTATATTGCTAATTATATTATAGTTATTATACTTCATTATTTTTTATTAAATTCTAACACTTGCTCAATTTTTAGTACTTTACTTAAACCGTTTTATTCACTTTAGTTTTAGTTTATTTTCATGTTTAATAAATTTATTGATTGGTTAACTGAGGTTCATTATTAACCAAAATTAAACACAAAGATAAAATATTATTTCATGTTAATAAAACACAATTTTAAAAGATTATTTAATGTTTACCTTTGGTTAATAATGAACCTCAGTTTCATTATTTTTATTCTATTCTACTGTTGTGAAAGTTTTACAATATCAGTATGAAAAATGTAGTTTGATATTTGTAATTTCAAACTAATACAATGAGATCCCTGCGTGAATATTGATATGATGCTGTGGAGTGTGGATTATATCAAGAGTTTTATTACTTAATTTTAGAAGCACCAGAATTGCGCTTTGATTTAGCATTTTTATTTTTATTTGGTTTAATTTTATTAGAACTCTAGATGTACTGTAGAATAGGGTTCATTAGTTAGATATATTGTCATGGATGTGAACAATGACCCTCGCTACCACAACTACCCAACAGCTTTAGCAATGTAACAGATGGCTACCTAGCCTTGATTGATTATGCACCACCGAGTCCACCCTCCTTGCAGTTATGCTCCTAACTAGACAGAACAAGTCCAGAGTGCTCTAGTGCTGGTTACATATTATATTTGTTTAAAGAAGTGTACTAGTTGAAAGCATAGGGAAGACTGATTTATAAAATATTATCTTGCTTTTTTGTAGATAAAACAGAGTGACTTCTAACTTTCGCCAAGCCCCGTACAACTATCCAAGATCCCATTAGGTAAGGATGACTAAAAATTTGCCGCTGTAATAGTTCTAAAAATGTAATATATATGGGTAGTAAACATTCATAGTAAAAGTAATAACAGTGTGTCTAGTCCTTTACAGTGATAAGTATATACAGGTATCTCAGGATATCCTTAAGGGTCGACGTTGTTTTGCAAACAAGTTTCGCTTTGATCGTCCACCACAATATTATAACTAATCTAGGGTTTACTAGGTTTCATTCAACTTCAAATGTATAAAAGTTTCTGTTTTACAAGACTACAGGCTGTAACAGGAGATGAAGATAATTATCTGCTCCGGATAACACAGCACCATGTGCGGGTGAAGTAGAGATGGTTGTTTCTGGTAGACAGTAGTTGAGGTGAAGGAAACCAAGCACCAAGCTGTGCAAGCATGGGGTGAGAACTTAGTTTTGGTTTAAAGCAATAGCAGTGTCTGGCAACAGCATTATTTTTTATTTACTATATACACATGTACATTTGAAGATGTTTTATGGTGTAAAGTAGTACCAGACACTTTTTGAATTTTACTCCTTATATTTCGATGCTAGTCCAAGTATCACCATCGGAGATGAAATTGCTAATGATGATATTAGAACTAGTTTCGAAACATGAGGAATAAAAATCTTGAGTGATGCAGACTCCCAAGCGACTATAACTTCAGATATAATTGGAAGTAAGCATCCGCTATATCCCCTTGCATTGTCTTTATTTGACTGCTTTATCGTGTGAATCACAAGTATACATGTTGCCCATTTTTGGTTATCTTTTATTACCCTTCCTGTAAACCTATATGATATCGATTATTGCTATGTATTCATCTCTGAAATGTGCCGATAGTCTTTTTGATATGTAGTTATACATTTTATTATACTTGTAATTCGAGACCAGTTTGTACCTATTATAGCTCGGACCCTTTTTGGCTTTTTGATTTATCGCATTTTTGACCTTGTGACCTTGGTTGAGAACTATAATTCATATATTGGGAGCACAATTTTTCATTCTAGCTTTGGTTTTCTGTAGACTGTTGTTCAATAAAGTTATCTTACTGAAGTTAACTCGTACAGTTTCTTACTCTTTCCAGCTAGGATATCAGGTACTCTCTCTGGCCTTCCCAGATACAGTCTCATGACACTAACCAGAACCCCTACACACAGCCTAGCTATAAAAGTCGCACCCACACTTCTGGGTCTTGCATGACTCAGACTCAGTTTTTTAGTAATTACATGTACTTTGAATGTACTATTCTGAACTTAATTAAGTTCTTGGATATAGACGCTACCCGGCAATATACATGTAATTAGCAATCAAACTAATCTTAAATATATTTTTTCAGTAGTGTGCTATCTAGCTGCAATAAACATGAGATTCAAGCAACGGTGTGCAGTGTTCTAAAACCCTTCTCTTTTTGTGAGTTATGCTGAAAAAGCTCCGGCGGCCGGGGCGCTGCCCCGGACCCCGCCAGGGGGCCTAGGCGGCCCCCTGGACCCCCGGCCTGTGGAGACCCCAGTTTAAAAACTTGAAAAAATGCCCCTGGGCTACAAGCCATAATTAATAATCATAATAATATATTCATAACCATAATAATAATCATTATCATAGGCAAAGTTTAATTTAAATGAAAAATAAAATAATTATGCCAGTTGAGGTTTTAGTTTTTTTCTATTAGGATTTGGCTTCCATCATTTATCCATAACACACTGAAAATTAAAAATTAACAAATAGAAAAACTTTCCAACACATAATATTGATTGTTGAACAAAACATAACACAGAAACTTTAGTTATATGCCAACCAAGGATTAAAAAGTTACTAAATGAATTCAATGAATAAAACAGTGAAAATGATAGCGAAAATGAGCAAAAATCGGAAGGGAAATGCAATCTTAAAGTAATAACTGGAAACGCTGAAATGACTAAAACCACGCTCCAATTGGCCAGACTAAGAATTTCCCTTATTTGATTGGTCAGTAGAAAGTTGGCAAGAAATATTAGCTGCGGACTAGTTAACAGTGATTGAAGAAAGTTGAGGTTTTAATTGTTGTTAAATAATATTATAGGTTTCAAAGATATATCTAATAAAGGCAATGGATGAAGTTAAACCAGCACCACCTAAATTGCAAAAGGTCGTAGTGCATCCTTTAGTGCTACTTAGTGTAGTGGACCATTTCAACAGGATGGGAAAAGTTGGCAACCAGAAAAGAGTTTGTGGGTTGTTGTTAGGCTCATCAAGACAGGGCGTTCTAGATGTAGCCAACAGCTTCGCCCTTCCATTTGACGAGGATGAAAAGGACCCAAGTGTTTGGTTTCTGGACCATGATTATTTAGAGAACATGTATTCAATGTTCAAGAAAGTAAATGCCCGAGAAAAGGTTGTCGGATGGTACCACACAGGACCCAAACTTCACCCAAATGACATTTTAATAAATGAGCTGATGAAGAAGTATAACCCTAATCCTGTTCTTGTCATTGTTGATGCTAAACCAAAAGATGTTGGTCTTCCTACTGATGCGTACATTGGCATTGAGGAAGTCCACGATGTAAGTTCAAATTTGTAAACCAAATTACCAAAGATGATTCACCATGTCTACTACTATTACAGTTACTGAATAAAACTTTACCACCTAGAGTAGGCTTAACCCACTGATGTAACTATTTGTGGATGATCTGTTATTTCATGCTATATGGCAGCCTAAGATCTACTATTTGCTATTCTATTCTTGGTAGGCCTAATGTAGAGGTTCTATTTTCAAACTAGCTTTGATCGCTTATTTAGGATGGCACACCCACATCTAGAACATTTGACCATGTACCCAGTGAAATAGGAGCGGAAGAAGCTGAAGAGGTTGGTGTTGAACATCTTCTGAGAGACATCAAAGACACGACAGTAGGTAAGTCGAAACAATACACAATGTAACATGGAGATCCAGACCCTGAATATATCACTAAACATTGCATCCTACCTGGTGCAGGAATATTTTGTGTTGACCTTAGACTTGATTTATGATTACAGGGTCACTATCTCAGAGAGTTACCAGTCAGCTTGCTGGACTGAAAGGCCTAAACAGCCACTTATCAGGTATAAAGTCTTACTTAGAACAAGTTACTGATGGAAAGCTTCCTATTAATCACCAAATTATCTACCAGGTAAGGATAATATTCATTACTCTGTGATATTACATAATCGACTGAATTGTGATGGCCTTCCAGTCACCTTCCCCGGCAGTTGTCTGAGATTCACTTGTATGTATTGCTATGTTAGTATATTACATTGCTGCTACACAGTGTAGTATGTGTAAGACTAGTATTATTGTTACAGCTACAGGATGTGTTTAACCTTCTTCCCGATGTGTTCCTCAGCGACTTCATTAAGTCTATGAACATAACGACAAATGATCAGATGTTAGTCGTCTATCTGGCCTCTTTAATAAGAAGTTCTATAGCTCTACATAATCTCATAGACAACAAGGTTACTAACAGGTAAATAGTACTATATAGATGGTATTCAAAGGTATATACGGTGAAACTTGCTTACTTCAGCCTCGGATAATTCAGAAATTTGGTTAGCTCAAACTATTATTCTTGGTCCCTGTTGAGCACTATATAATAACTTCAATTAAGTGAAGTGATCTTACAATTCAAACTCGGGCATAATTCAAACCAATTATGGCAGTCCCTTGGAGTTTAAATTAAGCAAGTTTTACTGTACTAGTATATCAACAACAAGGTTACTAACATAGACAATGAGGATATTCACAGGTTTATACTAAAGAAATACAAAACTGTTTTAACTCATTATCAAATGTGATCTTATGCACATTGCAACCTGTACATAGGCCTATCATAGACATCTTCCATTTTTCTCAGAGATGTGGAGAGAAATGAAGTGAAACTGAGTGAAAGTAAGAAGGAAGCTAAGAAGGCGGAGAAGGAAAAGGCAGATGAGAAAGCTGAGAAAGAGAAATCGAGCACTGCCAGTGAGAAAAAGTAACTCTATAGACAATTGTCACTGTATTTATATTCTCATGTGATAGTTGTTTTGTTATAAGTCATACTTATAGAACATTACAACTTGATTTTATGTACAGTTATCTAGTAGTATATGGAAATATATATAGACACAAGTATTTACCAACCTGTTGTTATTGTTAGTTCCAAATCTAAATGGACATTGTACACTAATTAGGTGGCATACTGTGCTGATGGTGTATCAGTATATTTATTTATTACAAAACTAAACCTGCCACAAAGCTATATATTATTGAAAAATATCATCTTAATTTAAAATATTCATTTTCTCAAAAAATAGAATGTGGTTAGCACAAAAGTTTCCATTCGTGAATAAATACGTGTACATCTATGTAATATCAATATCTACTCTTCATCTACACTACTCATAATCTATTGTAACCTCAAATATATACAAAACAAAAATAAACTACAAGTAGGTAATTTTTTTAATTGTTAGCGTAATATTGGTATATGTACATGGCAGTCATCTTGCTGTTGTAAACACTGCATTGATGGTTTAAAAATTTGTGTAGAGACAATCAGTAACAGTTTCAAGCGCACAATCCCTGCTTAACACTGGAATCTGACTTTTTAAAACGCAATTTGGTTGGTATGCCAGTCACATAAAGGTAACACTGTTAGACTTTCTATCTGCAAACCTAGAAGTTCCGTTAGATGTGGTTAATGGGCCCATATAACGTGGAGGAGGGGTGGGTGTGCGAATGCTCCGACGTGGATGGCTCTTCTTGAGGGCATTCCTCTTCATGGAGAACATCTGCTCTTTAACTTGTTCCACCACTGTAGCTGATGGGCCAGCAGTTTGTTCTTTGTGTAGTACATATTGGCAGAAACACATGCCCTAAAACAGCAGTCACATTATGACACAAGGTACATTGCAATATCATTTAATTGGAGTCGTCTGCTTCTGTTAAAGTATTTGAATGACTGGAAAATGAATTATTGTCATTGAAAACAGTTTTTTCAATAACTTTAGCAAAATTTTAATATTTGTTTTGATACTCTATCTCCTATAATGTTTGGTAAATCAAAGCACAAATGTACGCTTGAATAACACAGTTTATACCAAAAAGTAAAATCAACCGAATAGTGAACTAAAACCGCTATCATCCTATACATGTAAAGCTATCATCCTATATATGTAACGCAAGTCTGTTTGGTAGAATGACTTACCTTCTTCCTGTGTTCCTTCTCATCAACAGCAGGAAGTTTCTGTGTAGTTAATGCCTCAAAATAATCCCATTCAAATTTTTTAGTCAGTGTATTTACTCGTTTCTAAAAAGGAAAGGATGTGAAAACTTACAAAGATACAAATAGCATATTATATTATATGCATGCAAATTCACTCAGGGTTTGATAATAGCATTTTATGCAATTAGGTTATTTGTATATAATCGTATCAGTGTAGCCATGAGGGATCACAGAATGTTTGATCATTCCTCCATTGTTTAAATATGCAGTACAACCAACATAACCTGAGAACTGAGAAGACGTTGTAAACAGAACGGGTCGGTCAGAGGATACCCTCAATCTCCGAAACACAAACTCACCATTATCTTGTCTAGCTTTATTGTTGCTATGTTATCATTGAGCAGTTTCTCATCCTCTCCACTGTACTGATGACCACTGGCTATCTTCATACTGTCATGTACATGACAATACAGGGTTTGCTGTAAAAAAGTAACACATTAATGGTAAAAATAAGAAAGTTACTGCAGAACCTACAGATTCTATTAGCTACAAATACACAGAGAAGACGTATCATTATTTGTTCGTAAAACTTCAGCATAATGGCCATATTTAGAAACAATTGTTAATGAACTTCATTGGTACATTCTAGATTAGCTTCAGGTCTTCCGACTCACTCAATATTTTCAGTAGCGTTATTCAATAGTCTAAATATCAAGACACAGTACCTCAAGTTGCCTAAACCAGATAAAATCTCAAATCAGTACTTCAAGTAACATGACCCAATAACAACTCAAGTCATATGACACAGTTATGCTAGGGCCACACTGACACGATTTTTTGTGCGAATAGCGAATTTTGGCCAAAGGCAAATTCGCAAATCGCAAATTTTGCGCGAATTCGCGATAAATTAGCGATTTCGCACTCGCTGATATCAATCAGCTAATTCGCAACTCGCTAATTTGTGATTGGCCAATTTTTACTTGTCACGTTACTGTCACGTGTTCAGAGCCACGGATTTTCAATCAATCATGAGTTTAAATTATTATATTAAAATATTTATTTTAACTGATGAATAAAATGACTACTTCCGTTTGCAAGAATTGTGTAAAACGAATGAAAGTAAGAATAAAATAATTATTATATTTTTATTTTACATTTTTCGGAGTTCTAGTTCTGCAGTGAATGAGAAACGTGACCGGGGATAATAATTTTTGATCCCTCATTGGGTGAAATCAACGCGAATTCGCTTATAGCTTTTGCAGTGTGGCACGCTCGATTATAATTTGCGAATTCGCCTTTGGCCAAAATTCGCTATTCGCACAAAAATTCGCGTCAGTGTGGCCCTAGCATTACTCTAGTAGAGTGACTCAAACAATTCAGGTCACATGACAGCTCACCTGACACTCCTCAAAGTTATAGTATATAAAGTAAAGCTTGAGTTTTCCAGAGCAGATCCAGAAACCCTTCCTGACATGCAGAACCAGATTTGTCTCTCTGAACCTCTTGTTGAATTCTTCTATCTTGATTCGGTATTTCAGATATTTCTGCAAGGAAACATAAATATGTACTTAGAAACTGTGTTTAGTATGAATATGATATACACGTGCATATCCCAAACACTATTGAAATATATCCCAACCTTGCCCGTAATATTGCTATTGCACTAACTGCACCTGATCCACTTATAACACACATGCATTATAGGTGTACATGTATACGCATGCATTTTGTTACTAGCCACATGCTAGAAGTTGTCTTCCCATATTATATTGGAATACCCATTCTTGGAGATACTTACATAGTTTACTAGATGTAGTACAATGGCAAGCATTATGAGAGCTGTTGTTGCAGGAATGAATATAACAAAGATGATGAAACTCCAGAAAAGAGATGCAGATATGCTGTCACCCTCATTCTTGTAGTGGTGAAGTCCGCCAGCAACCAGAAACCACATGATGCAGCTAACAAAACTTACTGTCTGTAAATGAACAACACATTAAATTACATGCGTTCCATTACACATCACAAATAGGTCATAAAACTTATCTAACCTTAGATTCTTCAACCCCCAACCTGCCAGATAGCAAGGAAATATGTGGCCTGCCCATTGATAGAGTAACAGAAAATAATCACAGTGAACGATTTCTGGTACCTTATTCATTAACACAAAGCTACATTTGCTTAATGCACAGAAGTTATCTTCTCTTTGTTTAATGAGCAGAGAAAGGACAATTCTCCAACATATATAGATGTATGTTAATTAGAAATAATAGTGCGAGACGCATTTATTATATAGATTTATTACCTAATATTTCGTTACTTGTCCAAGTAACATAGTCAGAGGATAAAATTTCATCCTCTGATGATGTTACTTGGACAAGTAGCAAAATATTAGGTAATAAATCTATATAAAAAATGTGTCTCGTACTACTATTCATAATCAAAATATTATCCCACGCCAATATTTTTCAATAGATGCATGTGTTTGAGCCTATCTAAATTATACATATTCATACATGTATACGTATACAGTAGGCATGAACTTATGACAATCATGCTGTAGTTAGGTAACTCTGCAGTACTAACATTAACAAGTGAATAATTAAATAGTTGAAAGGTTGCTTGTAGTGCAGGAATATTGATAATATTGGTTAATTCACTGAATACAGTTGAAATTATAATGCTTGAAGCTGAGCCTAACTAGCAATTATCACTTCACACTTCAAGGCTTATTATCTATTGAGTATCTATTGAGTTAAAATCCCATAGTGTCTATATACATGTACAATATGTACAATATGTACAATATGTACGTATGTACGTATGTATGTATGTATGTGTGTACGTGCATATGTACGTACGTACGTACGTATGTACGTATGTATGTATGTATCCGTACTACAAAGTGTAGATATGCAGCTATATACAGCTACATTGTATTACAGATATATACAGATATATACAGCTATATACAGCTATATACAGCTACATATATATACAGCTATATACAGCTATATACTGTGGGCTACTGAGCACATATATACTCACCAGGAAAGCAGAGAGATATAGGCAAGGTAGAGAACAATCAACTGCCTTTCTGAAGAATGTCACATTTGCTGCCTCCGTTAGAGATCTTAATATTTCCTGGAATTCCGCTTGAGTTACCTGTAATACAGTCACAATCACAAGATGAGCTTTTAAAAACACATATTATCTTAAAAAGATGCAAAATAATGCTTCCAAACCAATAAACATGGAGTGAAGTAACTTGGGAGTATATAAACAAGTGTACCCAAAATGACATATACATAACAATGGGTAACTGGCAATGTCTTAGCATCAAGGTAATACACTTAGATGCAAACATAATAATACCTCAGGCTAGCTAGCCTGTATACTTGACTTATTTGGTATCAATTCTACCTTGATGTTCTATTTAGCCCTACCACACCCACTAGAAAACCTATAGGGAATATAAGCTATGGTAGGTCTATATTATTATATTAATTATAAATGGAGAACTTTAGTCTTCACACATTGAAGCTGAAAATGTGAGAAATATCCTATCAATAAGTCTGTCACCGTCTGGTAACAGAACGCAGACAGTATAGGCTACAGCTCTTGCAGCAGAATTTTAGAAAATCTATCTTAACGACTACAATAAGGGAATTAGTGATAAAACAAGTATTTCTTCTATAAAGGGATTGATCATCCCTCATACCAGTACTGTGCACACAGTAAATACTTGGGTAAATGTAAAATTTTGTAAAAAATCATCGTAAGTCGAGCTTATAACCCAAAACTGCTGCTACACATTTTAGAGAGAATGGGTGTATACCTGAAGGCCCCGTTTAGTGAGACTCTCAGGAACAGTGTACAGAGGCTCTGGCATAGGACAGAATATGTCAGTCTGTGGACAGTAAGTAGCACAGAGTCCTTTCTCTGGATCCTCGGATTCAAACGCTGAGTAGTTACATGCAGTCACTCTTTTTATTACCAATCCATTAGAATATACTAAAATATAGCAAATAAATATACTATACATGTACATGTACAATGTAACATAAATTTATATTTATTTTTAAATTTAAATTTATATGCATATCAAATACAAATGCTAACTAATTAAAGTATGAATTATATATAATATGATTATTTCACATATACAACAAAAACTGTTAAAAGTAGTGCTCTGAAGTTAGAAAATGAAGCATTGTTGTGCAATAAAATGCAGGCATAGAAGTTTAACCATATTATAACTTGTTTTCATAAACCAGCAAAAATATGCCCCGATTGCCCAATCACTTGCGAAACATTCAGTTCTCAATCGCTAATTGCAAAATTGCTGTCTATTCCCTCTTACAGCATGCAATATTAGATTCAAATTAGCAGATATTTCACACATCTAAATTGAAAACATGCATGACTTCACTACCTGACACAATAGTGTGATATAATATTCATATTCTGCATAACTAACTAATTTTTTAATTATTTATTTATTAAACTGCACCCACTGAAGTAACCTAGTTATTTTATCAGGAGCTCCCGAAGGCAAAAATGTGTCTGCAAGCCAATATTTATATAGTTGTACCTAGCCATGAATTAATATAACATTACATAATATGTAAAAAGTAAGATATCATAGCTTACTGGTAGTTAGCTCTTTAGCTTCTTGCGTATTGTCGTCTTTATTAATAGCTACCGGTGAATCCATACCATCCGGAGGTGGTGCAGACGGAGCGGGATTGGATCTGTCATGAGATGAACCGCCATGATGTCTTCCGTGGGCTAAAAATAGACATAACCATAGGATACATCTTTGTTCATAGTGCGGTACGGGTATTACATAATGTTATAGCTTATAGGGAAGTAGGTCTAAAGAGCAAGAAGCACAGGCTAGATATTTGAATACAACTCACTTTATACACAAACCAATGCCATATTACAGTTCTGTCATAATATCATATTGGATAGTTTAATGACCTTTTGAATGTATTCTATAAGTTATAAACCAATTTAGATAACCATGACCAGCTGAAGAGTGGACTGAGCGTCCATTATAAGTTACGTAGGAGAAGGTTCCGTCAAGCTGAGATTGTTATTAGCTCTTCATCTCCTATTGGCTGAGATTTATGCTCATGATAATTGGAATGTTAAATTAGTTTCGATTGGATTTTTCTTATATTCTCAAACCCACAGCCTGACATTATACCATTAGGAGCATGATTAAAGGCAGAGTTTCATGATATACGTAGAAGCGTAATAACAATAAATTGTATTCTCTATCGAGAAATGTCTGGTCACAACTTTGCAAACCTAAACTTATGAATGCAGCAATATGAATTCCTCCTGGTATTTTTGTAGACCTATCACGCTACAATTTTTCAACTACGCACAATGTACATGTATATACACATTCAGTAACAGTACAATTATAGTAGTGCTGTGATGGGTAGCAATACAGTAATATTATTGACAGCAATGTGTGACACAATTGTTCAGTTATTTGTTCAGTCGCTTCTCCCAAATCTGAGATTATAGATTTGATATTGTTGTTATTACTTATCATTATGAAAACAAATTGATCTACACGCACATACATGTAGCAGTCGATATACATGCAAACATTTCTTAGCCTGAGGTCCGTGCATCTAAGCCAAACCTACCCCAGTATGGTCGGTCTACATCATCCACCCTAGATGATATTGTCATATGGTTAGGAATACAGCTATTTGTGGGAACAAAATGGCTATTCCCTGCTTGTTCTACGTCTTCAACTGAATCCGATTTCAAGAACTGTACAGTTGATGTGATTCCCATCTGAATTAGCACACTGTCTTGGCTAGCGTCCAATCTGTTCTCACTTCCCATAGAAGAAGAATCTTCCCCGCTAAGTAAACCGCCATGAGTTCCCGAGGAATGCATGTTGTGATGTCGCTGGTGATGTCTTCGCTGTTTTATCCTTCGCTTGTTTGCATTTTTCTGCTTAGCCTTACCCATAATGCAGTGCGTATTCTAATGCACATTCTTCATGTTTACCTACCCAAATTTCAAATTTAGCTTTCTCTAAATCAATATGAAATCTTTAGCTGATGCAGATAAATTGTGACTGCAGGTAAATTGTGAGTGCGATTGAGCCTCAGAATAGTGTGTCGTCAAGTCAAATGTGAATCACCGAATGACAATGAGAGTGACTCTAGAAGTCGTTGCTACTGCAGCTAGTTATCATTTTAAATTAGTGACAGGTTGAGCAGCCTAATATGAGACATACTAAGTGATAGAATTTCACCTACATCCTATGAGCATCTAGTAAATTCCTACCCAAATATGACATAACAAAACTAACAGACAACTGTTGCTAATTAGGATAAAAAATCATGTTTCACAAAAATTTGAGCAATGTATCTTATCGTAAACAAGGAGAGGAGCCAAGGCAGTCTCCACTTCCAATTTTTTTTATAGTTTGAAAGAAGCTCTTTATATTGACAATGCTCTCGTCACAAAGAATTAGCATTATATGGGCCTATGTTTGATGACGGCAAAAGTTATTGTCGAATGGCAAAGCAAGCTTATGCACAATGTTTTTATACTACAGTACTTGTTATGAAGAACAGCACTTCTAAATTTATCTTAAATTATATTAATCGGCTAGGGCCAGTGAGACTTGCTTCGCTATGCATTTTGGGAAACATCTGTTAGTTTGCCATGTGAGTTGATAACCAACGGTATCAGTCAGCTAAATACCCAACTAATGAAGTAAGCTATCGGCTTAGGATACGATTATTGAATATTTAATTAGTGTGATCATGTTGTCAGTGGGGTATTATTGCTAGAATTACACCATGTTATATTGAAAATCAATCCTGGTTAAATATCAGACAGTATTTGATGATCATCTAGCTGGTTACATGAGAGAATGAAGAATTCAGTGATGTGAATCGTATTTTACTCTCACTAGCACCATTTGAATAGGCAGTTGACAATTAAAAAACTTTATATGTAAAGTTTTTTAGGTAAGGAATTTATATTTTGAGCAGTCAGAGACTTGTTTCACATCCTCGAAGATACCAGTCCCTTGACTGGGGTTTGAACCCGGGGTCTCTACGGCACCTAATCGCCTAGCACAGTGTACAGAACATGCTACCCACTACACCAGCTCAGCAACATAAAAAGGAAGCTTCACCGGTGAGCAGTAGACATGCTCTGAGCCAGCTGCAGACAAGGCACCCCTCATATTATGGCCACCTTGCTATACATATAGGGTGTTAAGGGGTTTGACCATTTTTTATATGATGTATTTAGGCAACGAATTTGACTAGAAACATGGATATGCACAATGTGGTTTCCATATCCATATCCTGTGTCAAAATATTAAAATATTTATTGCTTTCAATTCATGCATCCACTATTGCCATTAGTTCATTTCCTGTTTGGATGGTATCACTATATTGACGCACAACATTCGTATAAACTTAATGATTATTATACTTCAACTGTGTCAAAAAACTTTGAGTAATAATTTCCTTTCCCATTACCTGTTGGTTGTTCATCACCTTCATCATCATCATTCTCAAAAATATCGGTAGCAATACATCTTAACGCATTAACATTAGAGCCACCATAGAATCTTTCCATGTACTTTGCACTATTTTCAAAAGAATACGTACCTACACCGCCGCCGCCTAATTTAGACCGATGAAGATGTTTTTGCGCGTTATTCCTCATGTTGGCGGGCAGCGAGTGATATGTTGGCTGCCTGCTCCACTCCCTACAGTTTGACCCTTCTAATCACACTCTTGGGAGATGCACGTCTGCAACTTCTTTCTAGAATTTTCTATTCAGAAGATTCCCCAAATGGATAGTTACGATAGAACTTCATGTATCATTAACGTCAAAGCTACAACACTATCTGGGTGACATGTAGTCGCAAGCTCGTGTGCAAACTACATCCCTTGTGACGTTTTCTATAGCGTCAGCTGATAATAACAAGCTTAGATAAAACTTTCCTTAAGGAATTCCACAATCCTCTCACACGTTCTGTGAAGCCTTCTGTGATCCTTCTGTAATCTTATTTCTCATGCAAACATTGTCTGCAATCGCAAGCTTGTTAGCGACGAACGAATTACTTCAAAGTGTAAGAAATACCGTTCTGCTATGTAATGGTAGATGGAACATGTGAACAGCCGGTAGTAGAAATGCTACATGTACTGGTTTGAATTTTTATTTGCTGAATTACAGCGGCATACAAAATAGCACGTGACAGAAGCTGATATAACAAATAGTGTGAAGGCCTGTTGTGATTGGTGTATGCATGCCCTTCCTCAAAGCTTTCCATTCAGAGCAGCAGGAATCGTTATGATTGCAAACAAACAGCTGCTTCTATTGATTTTACTCAATTCATATGCTGCTGGATAGCTAATAGAGATAATTTAGTTTGCATGTTGTATAAGCCTGGCATAAGTAGAAATGTAATTAATAATAGTGTGTATGACAATTAATGTATTGATACAGATAAAGGGCAAATCAATTAGCCCGTTAACCCCTGATGCATACGAAATTATAAAAATAGATGATGTATAAAATATGATATCGTCTGTGCATACTAGTGACATTAACAATCCATTAGAGTAGTATACTCATTTTATGTACATTGTACCTTCAGGTTTTATCCAATGAGCATTTTTAAACTTCATAGTTCATTTTGAGAATCAATAATCACGCAATTATTTCTCTAAAGGCCTATTGACATTTGCTACAATATTAGATATTATTGATTGTCTTCTCATGGACAATGTAATATCACCATATACAAATATGCCTTCATATGGGGAGGACAAATCCAACCGCATGAATACTTTAAAACGTACTGTGAGTCCACCTTTAAGACGCATGGTCTAACCCCACTGAATGTACTATAACCTAAACAAGTGATTGGCTCCAATTTCCATATATATATTTGCAAAATCATTTTTAACAATAAAATACTCCCGGTATGACTGCTTCACTAATTGGCTTTTTCTGTCTGCTAATCGAGATGCATTACATGTATGCAGGATATCATTTTAACTTACAGGTATATAAATTACACACGAACACCACTTGGGGGTCATACATTTGTAGATGCATGTCTGAGCTTTGGTGCAGTGGCTATCAGGATCCTTTATTTACTGCGACTTTCACAAATTTAGTGATAACCACATGCGTATCATCATCATTGTGAAACTGGAATTGTCCCTCTTTATGATATCGAGATCATAACTCCTAAATACTTTGTTTGCTATTGCAACACAATTTTAATATCATCGCCTACATGTAATACATTGTGTTATTACCTATTTAACACTGATCCAACAATCAAATGCTTCGTGTATCTCAGTCGAGATAACATGACTTCAATACAGTTCCCGAAGAAAAAAAAATTGTAATAGTCAGCTTTAATAATATACATATAACTAAAAGCATAAATAGTAATGATTGGTACATGTACATGTATATCACATTGCTTCTAATATATATCATGACATTTTATATTACGTATACATTTAGTTAACTCACATGCAAGTAGGATATGAGTAAGCCTCTCAAAACAGTCTGTATCTACTAGACTGAGGATCTTGTGGTACTTCTGCAAAGATGGGGGCAGTTCAATATCCGGACCAACCAATAATATCACCTTTTGCCTTCTTTCCTCCTGCAAATTGTAATTGTATCGCAATTTACTACTATGTAGGAGGGATGATAATAAGTAGTACTTTAAAGTTGTCTTCTCTCAACACCACATAGTACAATGAGAAGACAACTCTGGACTATACCTCAGGTAGTACATGTTGTACAGCTGCTTCGTAGTGCATGAAGTCATTCTCCATGAACTCTTGAGTGCAGTGTAACACCGTGCGTCTGCTCAGCCCCATGGCTAGCATGAGGTTCTGTGTCGGGTTCAGCTCGGACTTAAAGTCCTTCTCGGAGGTCAGCACTTTGAGGTCATGTGGGCTATTTAATCAAACACATAATATTGTATAACATAGAATAATATACAATTAGATAGTGTATGCTGTATACTACTTATAGTACAGGTACGGCTTAACTAGAGGTAGTACTATCACCTCTAGGTATATAGTATAATAGAGGAGCTAAAAACATAGTAACATGTGAAATATAGAAATAATGTGTGTTGTAGCTGTAGATAAGATAGTAAAATAAGTACAGTGTATGTAACAGCATTGTCATACAATGATATATTACATGTATTTCTAGTGCTTATACCTATCATGGTTTACAAGTTTGGTAAGAATATTGTTAATAACAATGGATGCTTGTTAATATTAGCACTATGATTTCACTACTGTACTAAGTCTTTATAATGCCACAGTACATTATACTAGATTAATTAACATACTTGTACTTGTAATGGCTACATGTATGTAGAAGAGTATGAGATAATATGAAGTTATATAATATGAGAAAAAAGTAATATTATGTTATTATAATACTGTTTCCATTCAGTTTAGATTGTATATACGATACAATACCTAATATATTGTAAACTGTAATATGGTATATCTCATTAGAATAATACGATTATAACATTGTTAGCAATACCATAATAATAACATATACATGACGTGTACATGCACAGAGAAGCACTAGGTTGTACAAATATACTGTCACTAATAACTGACATGGAAGTATGTTACTACTTGGCAGCAACAGCTACATGTACAGAAGGTACAGGCACCAATAGCACGCTCTTCTATATATATATGCACTAATAGCCATGCAGCTCATGTACTGGATATATATGGACAAATATTTTTATGCCAAACTTTTGTAAACCCAAACTTGAGAGTTTTTGAGGCACTTTCTTGAGGCATTTATCTTTGGAAATTTTGCTGAGACTAGACAGCTCTGTTACATGAGACTGAATGAGTTAAAGATTCCAATATTTTATATTACAGATATTCATTAGGATTTGGGAGTTGTCATACCGGTTTGTATGATTATAGAATATAGAACAAATAGGCTAAAGCAGCTGCTATCGGTTGACAGGATAAGGCTACAGACTGTGCATGCATGAATATTGGCATTCATAAAATTTTAACGAAGAGTTGACTGCTCTATTTTATACAGGGAGAGAAGACAATTCTACATTATATTCAATGACTAAGAATGCCATTTTCATAGCCAATTAAAATTCCACCACTCCAGGAAATAATCTATAACCTACACACACATTATAAAATGTAATAATATTAATTATTATAAATTAGGAAATCTAATCAAATAGCTGCAGAAAATATTAGAAATTGTGTTAGAGATTATAGGTGGGAAAGGAAAGAGGTGGAATTTCATAATAATAAATGTTGTCTATAAATGAGTTAAAGCTGTAAGAGATGATTGAGACTACACGAATCACATAACAGAGGACGGATACAATATGAAATTCTCAAGCATTTACTTTTTTCCTCCTTTTCTCAATCTGCCATCACAAAGAAAACAATACAAGTGAGTGAAGAAACTGCCCAACAAATATGAGTATAAGACTCTGTGTGTTTTCATCTCATCCCCGGAGATTTTCTACCTTCGACTAAAGAGACATGTTCAAAGACTATTTTATTCAACCTCACTTTCTAAAGGAATTATTTGATTATGATATAATCACTAGTAGGATGTAAACTTTCTACTAACCCAACTTTCCCACGAACTAAACCCAATGCTGTTTGGGATTTTGTAATGTTACACAATGATTATGAACATGATCTCTTTAAGCTAAGTTAGAAAATTTCTAATAGAATAGAGAGCGAGCTAATATATCACAGGATCTAGCCCGAGTTCCAAAGTAATCCTGCTACGTTGCACTATGTCCAACTTGAGCTTGTCATATCTTGGAAACTGGGCTAGACAACCGTACTAAACTGTAGCTTATAAAGAGTAAAATCTTCCTAGACTAAGGGGATTGTAAATGTAAGAACTAAGACTATTATGTACATGAGTACAAGGCGAGCTTTATAAAGTATTATTTTCAGCTGGTTTGCAAGCAAAGCCTATCAGCTTAGTAGTTGGTATACTTGTCAAGTCTCCAGATTTCACAGAGACATTCTAAGTGTTGAAGAGTACGTTTCTACCTCCCAGATGAGATACTTCCAATTTTTACAAGATGACATGATAACTTTTTAACAACACATAGAACTCAATAGAAAAATGCAGTAGCAAATATATAATATATCATCTGCAATTATGAACTTCGAAGTTAGATATCGAAAAAATCTCAATGTAGCAAAATTTAAGTCGAATTAAAGTTGAAATCATGTGTGGAAAATAATTTATTCTCTACCGCAAATTTTTTGCGGAATTTCGCGACGAAAAGCTGGTGCGTTGGTAAACTCTTCACCTGAAGAATCTTTCAAAAATTGTTCTAATCAAGCCTCCAGGTTATTATTTATGATTTTATTGATGGGTATGATCGGAGGGGGTTTACGTTTTGATCAATTAGTGATAAACGGTGTTACTGCAAAACCAGCTGAAAATAATACTTTATAAAGCTCGCCTGAGTACAAAGTATATTCATGGATTGAAGCAAACACTAGACTAGTTTCTATATGAGAAGTCTGGGAGCCTAAGCAAAGGCAAACGAATACAACTACAAGAATATTAAACTGGAATGATATGCACTAGTGATGACATTGTGGCTAATTTGCTGTTTTGACTTGACTAATTTTTATAGTTATAGTAAAATCGCAGCCATGATGGAAGTCCCTGATTGGACCGTTTCAGGTTTCAGGGAGCAACATCCCTCTCAAAAGTAGTTAAATCCATTATAAAACATTCTAATGTACATACATATCTATTAACTCCATTATATACAAGAACTGTAGTGCCGCCGTGGCCTTAATGGATCGGACATGACCTCTAGCCTTTGACCCCTCTCACCTGTTCTCTATGATATTAACATAATGCTCTATTTGCTCCTGGTCCTCCACAGCAGACGAATGATAGAAGAAGACATGGTAGTGATCATCGGATTCAAGAGGTGGGGGTCCCTCAAGTATCACGTGATCCTCCCCCACCTCGGAGACATTATCTTCGGAATCTGTGCCTAAAAGGTCAGAATAACATTATACATACTGTATATACATGTGCATGCACTACATGGTAGGTTGGAGACTGTAGGATTGCCAGCAAACAAAGTTAGTAGAGAGAGGTGGGCAAGGCAAGGTATGTGATAAGAACTGACAATCACATTGGAGGGCATCCAGTCTATAACGGGTGAGCAGCTTAACTGTTGAAATAGGAGTTGTCATCTCTCATTTTAGAATGCATGTTTCTGTCCGAATCACACTTATAGTGCACAGCTAATGGAAATTCAGATGAAAGACAGCATTGTTAGTACATTTTGAATCAAAGTAATGACAACTCCAAAATAGAAGTACTTATGCGGAAAATGAATTGTTTATGCTGGGAGTTGTTACAGATCAGATCATCAACAGGGAGAAAAGAGAACATACAAAAGGAAAGAAGGCCGAATACAGTTAAAATGAAGACACAATAATCGGCAATTACCTGTCGAAACATATTTCACATGTAGATGTAGACCTTGGACTACAGTTTATAAGTGGCAGGGGCTAGTCAATAGCCATGAGGCCCAAGTTTGTTTTAAATGCAGTATATACCATGATATCACTAATGTTACAGTAAAGCATGCACTATGTACTATACACTTAGTTGGCACCTGCTCTTGCCTTCAGAAACAATATTATGGATACATGAAACAGTGACAACTATGCTTATACACCTAATCTCTGCTTTAGTAAACTTTACAAGTTCTCTGTTTGTTCATGCAATGATATCTAGCTAGGACTCTACTGGCTATTAGAAAGAGGGTGGAATACAGATAGTACATGCAGGGGAGCTTAGTGGGTATCAACATTCTGCTACATTGTATATATTGTTAGTTATCATGGCAACAGGACCGTGCAAGTGCTTATTCTCAAGGAAAAAAGACAACGTACCGTCATAATAACTCTATGATATGTTTAGATTGTGTGTTCACAGCAATGTGATAGTGTGCTGTCGTAATAAGCAATGTAACAGTGTTCCCATGGTAAAAAGACAATGTGATATCACTCAAATGGCAGCTATGCTGCAAGGCACAGAATACAGAATGGAAGGAATGGTGCAGACATCAGTTATAGCTATACCGCTCTGTGTGACTTGTGTGCACACTCATTATTACTGTAGGCTAAATGGATCAATGTGGCGGGGACATATTTGCTACCAAGTGTATAGTTTTAAGACAGAGGCTATCATTAATAGTGAAGGGTGTTTGGAGGTAAGTCTATACATAAATTTACTTGCGCTGCTCTGGATACAGTAGTACATGCATTTACATGGGCTAGGGAGGATGTGGGATAGCAAGCACATTTAACATGGACAAAGACACAAACCATTACTTTTACTGCTTGATAGAATAGTAGTCACTCTCTTACAATCATAATAGCTTGCATTGATTAATCCACCTCAAATTCGTTATTAATTTTATTAATGGAAGAAATTTTCTTCAAAAAATTTGACTTTTAATGAAATAGGTGTAGAGTCAACAAATTTTTTTGAATTTCAAAGATGTCGAATTGTGAATTTTACCAGAATTTTTGCAACATGGTACTCAAAATATAGCATAGATAGTTTTAGCAAATTTTACCAGTCAGTCATTGGACTGATAACTCCATATCTAAGAACTAACCAATGCACTAATTATGAGTATAACTGATATCGTGATATGTTAGTCTGACTAGATGTAAGTACTAGAAGCAATTTATTAGCCTGCAGACTATCTACTAAGGCTATAATATAATAGGAACCTTCACTATCACTCTCTTCTGTGTCTTCTGCAAAGGAACAAGTCATTTGATTAGGAACTCGAGCCATACATGCACACACATTTAGGAAATCAAGCTAAACATGCAATACCTAATAGGACACAGATAGGCTAACCCACACATTTGTAAAATAGTTTAAATTTTGAGTAAATTTGCAACAAATACTGGTTCTTCAAGAGATGGGGTTTAGAGTGTTTGCAAGACCTACTGTATATTTGTAGACCTACTTTAGCAAAAGGCCAATTTTAAAAAAATGTTGTTGCTGCTGCTGCTGCTGCTGCTGCTGCTGTATATCAAACCTACATTACTTTTATAATACATACTGACATACACGAGGACGGTACATGTGCTCAAATACGTATGACATATGTTTAGATTTACATTACAGTTAGATACATTTGCTCTTTGTCCATGTCAGCTAGATACAACTGTCATGACTGTGCACTGAATCTCATCAAACCGGTAACCAAGCCCAATGGAAAAATTATTCTACGCTGCATTAAATACTAGATTTTAGAATATTTTTAATTATGCCGTCGGTTTGTTATCCATGTATTTATGACTACCTACTATTAATAAAGTATCCCCAGCCGAATTTCAAGTGACTCCAAGGTGCGATCTTATCCATTGCCGTCTTAAACGCTGACTACTGTTTCACAATGTATACAACATGTACATCAGACTTAGAGTGTATAATAAAACATTTCGTGAGGTATAAGTAGTTTTACAAGGTTTAATAAGCTAATCTGGGGAATGAATTACTTTCTGGTAGATTCAATGTCTGAATAAATAATATACACTTCAAATACATGTACATGAATATTACAATGGTATAATAAAGTCCAATATAACATGGCAATAAAATATTATACATATATAAATATATAACTATCAATGATTACTGAATTAGCACTTACAACTAGATTGCAAGATATTAGGCCTGAATATACAAATGTGTACATAATGCCTCATTTTGATTCTGTTCCACCTTCCTCTGTACAACTGCATTTTCCAGGATGCTTTGTTACATAAACTTCATACATTCATTACTATCATTTCGTTCAAAAATATTGTTATTTGGTTCATATCGATATGTAACGCTAAAATTTTCCAGTAAAATCTACATTATAGAATGAGAATTGAGCTCTTCGGATAACAAACACCAAAGAAAGAAATTAATAAGATTCAAAACGTTACCGCATTCAGAGTATGCCCAGATGTAACGACCCCCAGAAATGCTTGAGCCCGCTCCACCACTGGTTAAGTCATTCTGTCTTTGACTATAATACGCTCCTTGCTGCTTATTTTGTCCCAGACCTGTTGGAGCACCCGAAGGGTTGGTGTGATCAACTGACTTATTTCCTTTAGCACCACCCATATCGCACTACGACACCGGACGATGATGCTAAACTGCACCCACTACTTCATTGGCGAGTCGAGTTGTTAGCACAACCCAAGAAGGATAATTAATTAGAACATTTGTAGTAATTAGCAGATTGTTTATGGTTGATATTGTCTATAATACGATAAGCTAATGAGAGAAAACATTAGTGTATAAGTTTTCTTACAACTCTATGGTGTATATTCTAGATGTAGCTCACATGTGTATAACATAGACGTTTTATGATGTCTATAATGTATATAATGTAGATTAACATTTCACGTTTGTAAGGTGATTGGTATTATGATAATATATTTCCAACCAATTAGTGTCATCTCTAATCCCAATTACATAACTTATATTACTGATGCTATTTAGACTACCTACCTCATAGGATTACATACAAGAGGCAGCAGTAGGTTGTTGAGTTTGTTAGGCTTCCCCTATTTCATGTTTAATGGGGGGGGGGAGATAACTTTCATATGCATATATGATTCAAAAACAGGGCAAGAGTCATGTGACAATGAAATTGGTCATGAGAGTACCACAGTTGACCATATGTAATTTATACTGACCATATTAAACTTATCATAGGTAAAGAGTTTTAATGATTCCGTTTGTTTTACATTCCATTTAGTGCTGCACTACTATCTCTAGTTTACTATGAAGTTGTGCTAGAACAGGAAATGGCGACAGGATGAAAAGGAACCAGCTGTAAGCCGGTGGTAATGCTGTTATCAGACCAAACTGATAGATTCTTAAGATGAGTAGTTCTATTATTGAAGCAGTGACCGACAGGCCATGGTGTTTTGTACATGTATCAGCACTGAATATAAATAAATGGGAGGGGTAAGAAATATAACAACAGGTAAATCAACCTATGCGTATTATCCAATGCATGGCAACAGGTTTTTCTAGCGTTGCATGAATTTGCAAAAATATTGCAGCTACATTGAATAGTTATAGAATATAGGGATTGACAATTTCCGCAACTACATGTTGGGTGTGTTACTCACTATGCTATTTCTAATAATACAAGGTACCTATCGACCTACGAGTATATGTACATATATTGAACATATTGTTTAAATATGGTGTTCAGATGTGTGCTGATCGTTTGCGAACACCAGCTAGACTTGTGTCTAAATCAATATTACAAGGAATTCCTTTCGCCTCCAAAGATCAAAATTATCATTGTACTTTGATAACTTGTCCAGCAATGAAAATAGTGCAAAATTATCGTGTTTATTAGTTTAAATTCTTCGAGTCGGATGCATTATTAGGAATGTTTATACACACCATATGCAGTGCAGCTGACTCCTTGAGCTGATAAGTCATATGGCAGCAGGTAGGTGCTGACATGATGATTGTACTCAGTGACTCGACAGCTCAAACGGCTTATAGTTTTATAAGAAGAGTTCAACAAGGTGCTACAAGGTGCTGCCTAAGGGCACCCATATTGACTAGACTTACTGTAGTATGCCCCCATATTGACTAGACTTACTGTAGTATGCCCCCATATTGGCTACCCTTACTGTAGTATGCCCCCATATTGACTAGACTTACTGTAGTATGCCCCCATATTGACTAGACTTACTGTAGTATGCCCCCATATTGGCTACACTTACTGTAGTATGCCCCCATATTGACTAGACTTACTGTAGTATGCCCCCATATTGACTAGACTTACTGTAGTATGCCCCCATATTGACTATACTTACTGTAGTATGCCCCCATATTGGCTACACTTACTGTAGTATGCCCCCATATTGACTAGACTTACTGTAGTATGCCCCCATATTGACTAGACTTACTGTAGTATGCCCCCATATTGACTAGACTTACTGTAGTATGCCCCCATATTGACTAGACTTACTGTAGTATGCCCCCATATTGGCTAGACTTACTGTAGTATGCCCCCATATTGACTAGACTTACTGTAGTATGCCCCCATATTGACTATACTTACTGTAGTATGCCCCCATATTGGCTACACTTACTGTAGTATGCCCCCATATTGACTAGACTTACTGTAGTATGCCCCCATATTGACTAGACTTACTGTAGTATGCCCCCATATTGACTAGACTTACTGTAGTATGCCCCCATATTGACTAGACTTACTGTAGTATGCCCCCATATTGGCTAGACTTACTGTAGTATGCCCCCATATTGACTAGACTTACTGTAGTATGCCCCCATATTGACTAGACTTACTGTAGTATGCCCCCATATTGCTTATCAGATTTTACTTCCCAGGTCCATGCATGTCTTTCCAATATAATATATGTACGAGAAATTAGCGATGTCCGTTTTAGTCGATTCAACGTTTATCTCGCCAGCAAGTATCACACGATGTTAGCTTCCAATATCCATGTCTATGAATGTTTCGGTATATATCCTCGTCAGCTTATATAGCAGGCCGGCTTTAACTCAATCAGCCTGTTTGTTTACATGCGAAGATGATTTTAATCCATGTATCTGTATCTGGTATAAGGTGCTTTTTAAATATCATAGACAGGATTGTGCAGGTGCTTTTTGCTGTTTACTCTAAACTGTCAGATAGCATAGATTAAATACATGTACATAATATACTAGTATGTACATGTAACAAGATAATGCCACTGTAGGCTAAATTACACATAATAATTAATATGCCTACTTCATGCTATGAGAGCTATTGTATGACAAAATTTGATATTGAATATCTACTGCTCATATGTATATGTATGTACATGTATAAGTACATTGTGCATAGGTATTAGCAGTAACAGCAACGGCAGCGGCAGCATTGGGAAGGTAGTTGAGTTACGCATAGGTATAAAAACTGCAGACGTCAGAAAGCTTTAACCTTCTCTATTATACACATCATTAGGGATAAATTGTCTTTAGGGAAACATTCCACAATTTTAGAATAAAATCATAACTCACACCAGAGTAATGTATTCAATAGAATCAAACCATATCAGATCTAGAAAAATTAGGTTCACTAGATGTATACCTGGCATATAGGCTGCAACACAATAATTTCCCATGTTAATTAGTTTAATAACGTACAACATGCCCAACCTCTCTAAGGGGATGGAACCCTGGCTATGCCATAATGGTTTAAAGTTGTATGACACTATTCCTACAAGAATTACCATCCCACAATGACAAGGCGTGCAAATTAATATTGCTTCATTTGCAAGGATATTAAATACATAATATTATGGGAGTTATCCCCCTTTTGTTCTTACATACCATCTTCGTAGTCATCGAGAAGTCCTTCGTCATCAAACAAGTCGCCATCAATAAAGGGATTATCTTCCATGTCATCATCAAAGCCATATATTCCAGCACCCAGAGCACCTGCAGAAGGCAGAAATAATTGTAACATCCAATTTTATTACGTTTAATAAATTGCAAATTAATAAAAAATATTATTGTTAAATTTTCCATTAAAGCTAGAATACAAACAAATAACAAAAATAAACAATGACCAAGATAAATAGTTGGGATCAAACTCTCTGCAAAGAAATCTATGAAAAAAATTCCGTTCAATATTTTACAAGCATGATTTAGTGAGGTGAATTTTGGAGTTGCAATTCCCTTGGGAAATGCTTGTGTGTGGGAGAACTCAGATCAAACCACTTATCTTCTAAAATATAAGTATCAAGTATAAATTAAATGATAATATAGGTAGTGTATGTTTATCAATAACATACCATAACTCAATCATAAATTATATCAGTAACATCCAAACAGTATGTAAGTAAACGTGGGTATTGAATCTTGATTTGACTTGACAGACTTGATGTAATCAAGTTTTAGTAATGTATTCTCAAGTCATGTCAAGTCAGCACATGCATACAGAGTAATGAGTTGTCTGTGAGAACAGAAATAATAGGAATAATATGACAACGAAGAAACAGTTCTACAATAGCCTACCAAGTGGGTCTGCAAGAAAAGAGAATAAGAAATTTTATACATACATGAATCTACTGTATGCGTGTGTAAGAACACAGGCTATGACATGAGGACAATAAAGCAAGTACACAAGGCACAGCTGATGCCAAGTCGCAGAACAGAAAGCTATGTTTTGTTTCCATATGTTATTAACAGAACTGTTTATTGCGAGAGTTATATCACCGGAAGTAAACAAGAAGCCATACTGGGCCCAGTAACAAATGATTGCATTGGTCAAAACTTTCTTTCGGTCATTTCGATTGATTTTTACCGGGTCCAACATGGCATATATAATTTTCCCCCAGTGACGGTTTGGTTATTATTATACTATGCATTATTAATTGAAGTTGTTTTCTCATGCTGATCAAAGAAAAGAAAAGTGAGAAACTTGGCCATACATCTAGTTGGAGAATTAACCTATTACTATCCAATGGGCAATAGCCTAATATAATGTATGTAGAACACCATCATTCTGTTGCAAAATATTTTCGTTCCAATAAGTCAAAATAAAATATTACGATTCAAAAAGTAATAGCCTATAAACCTAAGATGGGCCCAAACTGGCTTGACTAGGGAAAGTAGAATGCAACGACGCACTGAGAGCTATTCTACTGAGTCTACAGTAAAACAGGGACAATTCTACAGAGGATATTTACATTATAATACCGTAAAAGCACAATACATATCTAACATAATGACAGGAAGAACCACCTATTATACAATCATGTACTGTAACATGAAAAATACATCAACATTTGAATCAATATCTAGCCACGCCTACGGCATGTGCTACGACATTCTGACAACAGAAAGGGACTACTTCAGCTACTTTGCTTTCGGCAGAAATTCCGTGCAGGCACTGATTGGCCAGTTGCAGCAACACATCATTTCATTGGTTGACCCAAAAGCCCCAGCCAATAATCTGATGTGCTTAGCTTGCACGAAATTTCTGCTAATAGCAGAATCTCTACTTCAATCTATGCTACAGTATAACAACACAACAATTTCTACTATACTTTAATTCAGTGTGATTAGGGTAAGGATTGGAATAATCCCAGATAAGACATCCAGTTTGAACAGATAGTTCCAAAAATATACCCCAGATAGATTAATATTAATATCACAAAATAATATATGGGAATAAGTAAAAATATAATAGACAAATGGAATAATTTATATTTAATTAGAGTATGGAAATGGCTAAGGATAAAGTTTAGACATTACAACATTACTAAACGTACCAGATTCATCTAAAACATATAATTATAATTAGAGTTACGTAAGAAAATATCTGTGAAGAGAATCATACAATAAGACGTCATGTTATATCAAATTTGTACTGCAGTACCATTATAGATAGGCAGGAGCAGATAATTTCAAAGGAATTTACACAACGACTTGAGTGTTTACAACACAGATATAAACTCAGGAGTGATCAATGTAAAATAATTGAAGCCGTGGCAATGTAGTTTCCATCAAATCATATAAGAGAAACAAAAACAACAAACTGGTGAAAATACAATGATCTAATATCGAATAAGTCACGTGCATTAAAAAAGAGAACAGATTGCGAGTGACAGAGATGAAGCCCTTACCAAAGTTTGACTCATCTTCCATATAACAGGTAAATGGGTCAAAGTGATCGTCATCACCTGACACATTTCAAAGTAATAAATAAAACAATTTTAAAACGATAACAATATACTCTAATATACATGTACAGGGGCGGTAACTCTAAAGGGGGTTACTAGACGTAAATCATACGAGGGGAGCAAACAACTTTAACACTACTGTCAGAATAAGCCATTAGAAGATACACAGTTTTTGGAAAGACCTGCATTGAACCAAAAATTGCTTTTTTTTGTTATTTTAATTATGATGCACTAATTTTCTTTATTTAATCAACATATTATTTTTCATTACCTAGTATGCTACAATAGCATACACACAAATAAATGGTAGAATCAGATATGCATGATTAGGCCCTGTCAAAATATTGTGTACCTCCTATATTCCAACAACAAAGGATGATAGTAATACAGTATTAATATCCGGTAAGGGAAGGCAACTCTAGACTACAATAATAATGCATTCGGGAAGATAACTCCACAGTATACATAACGCACATAGGGGAGATAAATACTGATATACATGTACTAACACATGCACATATGAAATAGGGCAACTAAAGTATAACCTTTTAGCATGCCAAGTCTTATCTCACAGAATACCAAAGGAAAAAAATGGGCAAATTATTATAAAATGCCCTAAAACAGGATTGCAAATCCTAATTAACAGCAACCAAAATTTTCATCTGGCTATACACAGATCAATTTTGACAAAATTTTGATTTTCATAGCTTGACCATTTCAAATACTACAGAAGGTAGGCATCCAAATGACCCATGGTAGGAAAATTGGGAACCTTATAAAAGATGAAAGAAACTGGAGCTGTGGTAATGTGTAAGTCAATAAAAATAAACGACAGGAATAAGCTATCAGGGTATTGTGGGAAGGCATATAAGTTAAAGCAAAGTATTATGGGAAGGCATATAAACTAAGGCAAAGTGCTACATGTAGTCATATAAATGAAGGCAATGTGTTATGGGAAGACATGTAAATGAAGTCAAAGAACTACAATATATATGGAAGGCATCTAGACTAATGCAAAGTATTATGAGAAGGCATCTAAACTAATATAAAGTATTATGGGAAGGCATATCAACTGATATAAAGTATTAGGGGAAGGTATGTTGCAAAGTATTATGGGAAGGCATATAAACTAATGCAAAGTATTATGGGAAATCATATAAATGAACCCAAAGTATAGAGAGAAAGCATACTGGTTGCTGCACTAGTACTCAAAGTCTAGAAAAGACAGTATGCTGATCAACATGCTGTGATCTGATACTGTACCTCCAGCCACACCTGCGTGTAAGAAGCGTCTGCGCATATGATATGCGTCCATACGTCTGCCTGGCTTCCCCGCACCTGCTCGTGCTCCCTGCAACATAATAAACAGTATTATAGTGCTATGTGTACCTAACAATTCAGTGCATATACCTCACAGTTCTACATGTATATCCAGCAATTCCATAGCTAACAGTTCCATACTGACAACATTACTAACAATTCTCTAATGGCAACAACATTAATAAGTGCAGTATCCTAGCACCCACCTACTTTGGTCGAATCAACCATGCAGCTATCATATCTATATTAATTCATATTTATACAGTTTGTTTTACATGTATATGCTATGCTATGTGTTATGTTGCAAAGGGGCCATCTTGAAAATCAAACTTACTTTTGTATCGGACAAGTGCTAATTTTGTGTTATATACATATATGTGCACGCATTACTATTACATGCATGTCATAGATATACACATATTACTTTTATAACACTCTGTATTATTAAATATTGATGAATTTTAATCCCTCCCTAGAGAATTTTGAAACAGTTCATTGAATTGGTGCAATTTATGTGAACCTGTTGTACCAGTTGAGTCCATATTATGGCTTGTTTGCTAACGACCACTTGTGGTCACTTGTGGCAACCCCATTTACTCTTGTTAAAGTGTGCTACTCAAAGTAAAGCTTCGCTCAGCAGGTATTGTATATCTTCATAGTGACCAACTAGAAGTTGTCACCCCTTTGCATGGACAGTTTTAAGGATCATATAACTTTATAGAATTTGGTCATCGTACTCCGCAGTATGATTCCTGGTATAGGTGTGGCAGTGCATCAGTACAATGATTATATTATATAAATATATTACATGTATGGCTGCATGCTTTGCATATACAGTTACAATGTACGTGTGTATGCTATATATGTATAGGTGTGTATGTGCTATATACGTGCATGTATGTGCTATACATGTGTATGTGTATGCTATACATGTATAGGTGTGTATGTGCTATATACGTGCATGTATGTGCTATACATGTGTATGCTATACATGTATAGGTGTGTATGTGCTATATGTGCATGTATGTGCTATACATGTGTATGCTATACATGTACAATGTATATACATGTATTATAGGTGTGTATGTGCTATATATGTGCATGTATGTGCTATATGTGCATGTATGTGCTATACATGTGTATGTGTATGCTATACATGTATTATAGGTGTGTATGTGCTATATATGTGCATGTATGTGCTATACATGTGTATGCTATACATGTACAATGTATATACATGTATTATAGGTGTGTATGTGCTATATATGTGCGTGTATGTGCTATATATGTGTATGCTATACATGTACAATGTACATATACATGTATGTGCTATATGTGTGCATGTATGTGCTATATATGTGTATGTGTAAGCTATACATGCACAATGTATATACATGTATGTGCTATATATCTGTATGTGTAAGCTACACATGCACAATGTATATACATGTATGTGCTATATATCTGTATGTGTAAGCTACACATGCACAATTGTATATACATGTATGTGCTATATATCTGTATGTGTAAGCTACACATGCACAATGTATATACATGCATATGCTATGTATTTTGGTATTTAAAGTTTTCCCTACAGAGGTTTAAAGAAGAGACAACTCTAAACTACCATAACTGTGGTGCACAGTCTTATAAAACATTACACCTTCCAGCAGAAAATGATTACTATAATGTAACATACAAGTGCATACTGACAATCAATTTCCTTCGGCAGTTATAAGGTAAACATTGGTTATAATAGTATAATATTATTACAGACACTATGCACATAGCACATGTATATACCCTGGGAATTATCCTACATGAATGTTTGCTTATAAATTATTAAAAGAGATGACTATTGCACAATATAATGATGAGGGAGGTATCACAGTGTAGGACAGGTTCTTACAGGTTCAACCCACATGTTGGAGTGCACAGTGTACAACTTCTCCAATAGCTCTCCCTCTCTCTCTTAATTTTCCAAATCGACCACTAGATTACCTGTATATGGATGTAAAGTGGTTGTGAGGGAAAGGCCGACCCGACTCCTCATGCTGGAATATGGTGATGATTGTTAAAAAACCAATCATTCTGCGTGATACCTCATGCAATTTATGTTACTTTGCGTATGAAATATCTCAAGGCCCTCCTGGTGCATCATGTTAACCGTAAAAAAGCTTGAATCCATCTATAAAAATACGGCACTTTCACAATGATTGCACTGTTGGCTTACTGGGGCCTACTACCCACTACTTAGTATACATTGTATGTATATTAATACAAGTATGAATTATTGTTTCTCTGTTAATAGCAGAGGCGGTGTGTGATGAATTGATTTCTCCACTTAATATAATTAGCAGGTACATGTATATGAGAGCAGGCAAAGTGAAGAGCTATAGGTAAATGTTGAATGCAAACTCAAGCACACTCCTTTCAATTCTGATATCACATCTAACATTCACTAATGACAAGCCCTCCAACCCTTCAACAATATTATATTATGAATTGCTCTGGTACTACAAAGTCGATTATATAGTAGTTCAACAACCTTTACACCTGTCTAGGACTGATACGAGATGTTTATGCTAGTCTCTAAAATAATGCATGTAACTATTGTTGGCCTTTCCCACCCCATTCCATCAGGTGACTTTCGTCGATCTGTGACTATCATCTCATTCCATGGTGAATGTCAGAAGAATCTTTAGTAACATTGTTCCAGCAATGATGATAAAACAACAAAATTTTATGTGGAATAATTGTTTTGTTTCATAATTTGCATTTACAAACTATCTGTAGTTTTCTGAAGTAGCATGGATAATGATGCTAAAAAACATTTCAAAACATGTCGTTCTAAAGTAGCATTTTTATTTTGGTTTTTGGATAGAGTAAATTTGGGATCAATTTGAAGTGAGCCTTTATTTTTAATAATTGCATTTATTGTACAGTGTGAATATATGGATTATTATTGTATGAGCTGTTTATTTGTTTGTTTGTTTGTTTGTTTGTTTGTTTGTTTGTTTTTTATGGAATCATGATGTTTTGCAGTTCTACATAAAGAAAGTTTGCCTTGGAACTCCAGACCCCAATGTCCAAAACATAATTTAGTTACTAAGAACCCATCTGAAGACGTTTCCATGGCTGTTTTGGTTCAGCTATAGCCTAATATTTTCGGTAGGTATAAAGGCAAGGGCACATTTACAACACTATAAAATGGTCTTTAAATTTGTAGTTCCTGGTGTATCAATTAATGAAGTTTGCTCATTTGGTTGGATGAATGAAATATATCATAATATTTTGTTTCTACAAAGAGTGGTGACAGAGTTGGTTATACTACTTGTAGCAATAATAAAAGTTATCAGCAAGAATATTTGGGCCCCACCGATGACTGCAAAGGTTTAGTCCAGCTGTGTCATACTACATAACTGTCCTAGTGCTCCGCATGGTACTGAGCACCATGTTAAATATCGATATAAAAGTCTATTACCATTCAGTTAGTATGCTACTGAAGAGCTGCCGCAGCCCATAACATGCTGCCATCTTGTCAGCATAGTAAAGCATTTGTTCTACCCTAACAATGATATATAAATGTGGGTGAAGAACCTGTATCAACCTGCCTGCTCCTTGGTTTTTTTAGTTTGTTCATTTGAAATGTAATTTACGAATGCTAATCAATGTGACAGATCTAATAATACAGCTTGGTGCAATATTTTTTAGTTATTTAAAATTCACATACTGCGGTTATGCCGACTTCACATGGTAACACCACAGTAACTTTTTGAAAGTTTACATACTTGGTGTTGCTTTTTTCTAATTTAATGTAACCTACCCCTTGTTTACGAGCATTCTTGTATTTCTTCTCGTTAAGTCTGCGACGTTGTAGGCCTTTCTTGTCGGGTCGACGAGTTACTTTCCGTGTATGGTTCATCCTCATAAGCTTAGCTCCGGCCCTCCGGGTGCCTCCTCCTCCTAGACGCCTCATTTTTAGAGGTCAAGGCAGTATCAAACGACTCAGTTATAACTCCGATTAAAATCAGGCATCACCTGCCTTCCTTAGCTATTCGCATTAATCCTCCAAATGATGTATTACGATTTCCTGCGCAGCTGTGATGAAATCTGCAGAAATTCTTATGGATCGACTGGTATCACGTAATGTTACCTGCCACATTAATCTAATATATATTAAGATGCTGTCAGACGATTCAACGACCCATGCCCTCCCTAGAGAGAAATTAATTAGGTCTCTTTGCAGACTATTTAGACAATTAATGGTGGATACTATTGTATAAGCGTTTAAGACGATTGAATCTCCACACGAATTGCCTTGAACTATTCACCATTCAGGTTTGTTACCGGAGAGTTGAAGGTGAAATATAATATCCCACCAGGATTCAAGAACGGACGTTGAATGAATTTCAACGAGCTCGAATATGCTGATTTATTTACCTAGAGAAAAATATTGAACTCCGAGTATCACATTATAGTCAGCGCTGAGCAAATCAAGTGTTTGTTTATTGATCCCAGGTCGAGATTACAATAACATAGCCTCAGTGGTTGTATACCATGAGATTTATATAATAATTATGGTGCTAAGGCTATTGTATGCTAACACAAGGTGTATAGAAGTACTTGTATTATGCTTGTCATGAAAACTCGCTCCTTCGCCAACGCGTTTTGCCTGTGAAGGCCATCTATCCCTTCCACTCAGAATAATATTGTTCCTGATTGAATGGAATTTTCATTTCTGGGAACCGATTGAAAAGTGAATGTTGTACTGCATATAGTTCACATGATATAATATACATTGTAGATATAAGCCTCTTCTATGTGAAACACTAGCTTGAGTTCCTAGCCCACCATATCACCCAGTCCACATTTATTGAGTTTAGTGTGCATGGTGATCAGGCTAGATATTCTAGGAGACAAAAAGGGTTATAAAATAAACTATTTTTGACAGCTTTACACGTGAACTGATTGCACATATTCCTAATTTCTTAGTTTCATATCATCACTCTGACTTGCCTTGTTCCCAGTATTACAATTTTATCTCACGCTGAATATATTCAATCAATATTCAAAGATATCTGTACTGTGTTTAACATCTCTGACATTAAATTCATGTAACATGATATTTCTATTAATATTTGTCATGTCTGATGTTAATTATTTATCAATATCTCCTCAATACCATTGCTATGGTGCTAAAAGAAATTCGAAATTACAAAGTGCTTTATCTAGGACCTTATAATCTTCATTGACTAAACATAATTTACATATACATGCATGTTAAACACTACAAAGAGGCTTAGAAGAAACCAGTGGCCTCTACAACTAGCTTCATATATAATATAGTAATCAGTAGATTCCTGAGAAGAGACGTTAAAGGAAACGAGATTGAGTTCAGGAGATATTTGTAGTTGTCCTCTCTCTTAGCGCATAAAAAATATTGTGTGATGTAGATGTAGGTAGATGTGAAACTATAATCTATGTATAGGAGCCATATTGCAGTATGTAATACAGAACGTATCCTCAACCATGTATAAAGTGGACCAGCAGTGAATAGAAAATATTTGATATGAATCCATATTATGCACTAACTGCTAACATAGCATTCTTCTAGAGATTAGCCAATGGTATATCTTACATAAGCTCACCAGGAGAACACAACTTCCTATTCAATAACTTTCTACAAACTACATGCTGTTCATATTAACCCAACACATACACTATATTATGTAAAGTAATAGCAGAATTAATATTTTGTGTTATTAGCAAAAACACAGAGTAACAAGGGCAGACAACTTCTAATGCTCATCGACCCAAATCGCCTAAACGTAACGTGAAATTCCATGGTCACTGACCACCCTTTTCACCCAACATTTTTATTTTTAATTGTAATTTTGGCACAGTTGAAAACCTTAAAGTGCGCCATTATATTTATGATGACATAGAAGAATCAAATATTGACTTCAACATGTTTAAAAGCTAAAGATTACCTGTGGTGTGTTAGAGCTCTCATTATTGTACCTGTCGTTGTTAACTTTATTGGCATTATCACGAGCTTGTTCAGCACCTTCGATGTTAAAAGAAGCTTCTTCACTTTTACGTTTGTTGTTTTTACGTCTATTCTTCCTAATAACCTTGACCTGGCGTCTGCGAACTGTGTAACTGCGACCTCCCTCCATCGTCAAACGTCGCCTCCTAACGTGTACATGTCCTGTGGAATTTGTAGCTGCTCGTTTCGGTTCCGATTGGGTACCCATAATTAATTATTGCTATACCGGTATCAAGAGATTTGAGTAATTATTTGTCAAATGCTAACGACAGTTGACGAGAGAACAGATATAAATGAGGTGAAATGGTTTAGGTAGAAGCAGAGTGGTGTGTGCCGAAGCTAATATGACAATGCAGTTTGAACCTGCGTATCTCGTGAAGATACTAATCACACGTAGAACCACACGTAGAGCCATGGTCGATGATAAGAGAGTCTGAATGTCAGCAAGCTGCAGGCAAGCTATCTATTTCTCATTTCGACTTTTACTCTTCAAAGGCCAATTGCTCAGTAGGTGTTCATATTATAATTCCCTGGGAGGCTAGGTATATTTTCCAACTTCCCTCATATCTATTTATTTTAATTAAAATTAAGATCCTTAAAAGTACTGCAAGCTTTCCTTTGATTTATACAATTAATTAAATTGTTCTATCTGGATTACTAGTATACAATGTAGCATGGATAGGAACCTAAACATATCTATAAACATAGCTATAAACAATCTATAAACATTTTTATTATTTGCGATTTTCAGAGAAATATACCTGTATGTAGAGCAATAATTGTTTTAAAAAGAATTTGTAAGTTTTAAGTAATTTAATGCATTTTAGTAGACTAATCCATATGATTTGTACTGCTTATAGAACGCCCCAAGTAAACAGTTGTGATGTGACATTTATGACTGTATTGCTACATGTACATCCATGGGTGTAAGTACAAGTCATAGCACACCAAGTGTATATAAGCTGCCAGCAATCAGCAATCTTAAAATAAATTTTGCTCCTAGAAAGCCTCGAAGCTTTAGAGAACTTAGCAGTAACAACAAACTGTGATGCGTCCGCTTACCAAAATGGTAGATCCATACAAGTTGGAAGATTTTATCCGACGAGCTCTTTGAAGGCGCCAAATTCGCCTAGCGACAGAGAATCGCCTGGTTGAATGGTACTGCATGGCTGAATGACAAGAAGTCACCCAACATGCACTGTTATAGTCTCGAATACCAGTTGCACATGTAATTACAGCAAGTTTTAGCATGATTCGAAAGAAAGAAAGTTCACAAGAGAGTGCGTGGTGAAATAGTATTAAACCTAGATAGGACGACTGACAGCGTGAAAGGAGGGTGGGTGCTGACCCTGCACCCATAGAAGTGGCATTGCCATCTGAATGGAAGTGATTGTCTATTAAATAACTCAAAAGACGAATATAGTTATATCTCTTTATATCAATAAGTGAATTAAATTTTGTCGGCTTCACAATTTGAGACTGATTTTTCATCTTGCCCTACTAACTACTTGATGACAGAAACCGGGTTTGAGATGTTGATATAAGAAATAGCTTTGTGTATTACATGCTTTATGTACACGACATCTGATCTAATAGTTAATTCCTTCACAACTGAATCAATACTCTAGATAGCTTGTAATGATGTCATGATGATCTTTTTCTTATAACACTACTGTATAATCACTAGTTGTTTGAATTCGCACATGTACAATTTAGCAATTATGAGGTATTCACAATGAACGCTGTTTAGGAGTTATCAACCCAATCCTGGTTTGTTTTTTGAAGTGCATACAGCTGCGTTTATGGTGTACCTTGTGAAAGGAAGTAGCCACTGCTTGTGCTCCACACATAACATCGGAATATCTTCTGTTACTTTTTAACTTATCAAATGTGGGGCTTAAAAGGGAGACCTACTTCATCATTATACACAGAATTGATAATGTAAACAATTCAATAAAATTAGAATATTTCAATATAGCAAACCCTTAGAATTTGAAAATTATCCTTTCTATTCTTCTTTCTTCTACCCGTTTGAAGACTGAAATTTAATAATCTGCCATGAGTACGTCGCGTCATCTTCACAGCCATGTAGTTGTGAGTCGGTATACCAAAGACACTGTGACTAAGCTAGTAGCTTGTGTTTTAAAGATGATTCCATGAAAAGATCTTATTCTCTCTTGTTTGAGGAAAGGGATGAGATGTATATATAAACCAGTAATGGACATTACTTACTACTTGCATACATGTACATTATGTACGTGCAAAGCATCTACACATACATTTCACTGTTCTTATTATATCATACAGTGCACTCTATAATGGAAATAAAGACACAAATGAGCTGTTATCTACTCAGTAAGAACAGCTAATAGCACCGTTATGTAAATCATCGTGATATGGGTGGATCACTCGTGCAGTTTAAAATTGATACTCTATAGTCAATCGGCAGCGGCCCATACCTATTATTGAGCAAATTTAAATTCAAAATATATGGTACAGCACGTGAATAACAATTCCTTAGAATATAGTGAATATAGTGTGGTCAGTATAAAAGTGACTTCTGCCTGCGAGATGGAATGGATAACTTTCTTTTGAAGTTATCTTATCTCGCTTTGGAATTAATGAGGGGAAGACAACTCCATGAATTTAATCAATCCGAGATTACTGCATAGCAAAGCGCAAACATCAGAGCACTTGATTCAATGTTGACTATGTTGTAGTCTGTTCAATGATTCATGGATTAAAAGATTTACAGAGCAAAAACATTGACACAAGCTCAGCTCAAGAGGTCTAATAGAAACGAGCTGTAAATAAAGTATCTCAATGGACATAAGAAATCGTACTGGTTACTGGTATAGGTGTGTAATGACTTGAAACTGGCTAATGTTAGACTTAGTAGTGACTTGATGATGACTTGACAATGACTTGATGACGATTTGATGCTGACTTGATGACGACTTTTTAGTGACTCGTGTTAACATTAGACAAGTCTGCAGACTTGTATTATAATGAACAGTAGTGTTAGGCACAGTAGTATGTAAATGGTGTACCTATATTCCAATGTTTACATGACTCCCGGACTACCTTGCATGTTATTCTAGGGGCAGAAAGAGAAATTGATTTGTAATAATCGTATAATAGAATAATTAACTAAATACTGTTAATCAAATAACTAGTTGATAGACTGTCAATACAGCTTAACAATATGCTCACCAGTCAATGCTTGACTTATTTTAAACAATTTAAGGTAATAGAGAGTCAAATATCATCTACTATCACGAAAACTAAAAATGGTGGCGATCGTTTACATAGGATTTATGCGTCTACAACAAACTCTCACCAGAACTTAAATTTTAAATAGATTCAGTAAAGATCGCACTATTAAAAAAATTGATATAAATTTCAAATTATAGAATTAACAACATTTGCAGTTATAAATAAAGAAACTATCACCGATTTCCAATACAGTTTCACTCTTGAGGTGCGGCAAAAGACAGTAATTTAACTGTCAACATTTAAGTTTACATACATCTTATGACAGTTCCTACATAGACATGCCTAAAGTTACTTGAAGAAAATTGTTGTCAAGTGGTCGACTTGACAATTAATATCGCATTAGACAGACATCAGAGAGTGAGATTTTTAAAATATGGGGTGTTATGTTGAAGCTCACCTCCGGACCTGGGCCGAGTATTTAGAACATAGACTATAGTTTATGTTTGAAGTCATTGTTCACTTTCACTTCACTGGTTACAGAAAAGGGTAAAAGTTACTCTGTATACCTTGCAAAGAAATCAGCTTTACAATATTTACTATTTACTTAACTATCATACAATGTAATTATGTACCGTAATATACATACAAGTATAGTGTATATATATCTTATTCAACTATGTCTATATTCAAATATTTAAATAGAAAATTTGTATAAAGCATTTTTCCTTCTAGGAGATTTACTTCTCTCCACTTATGTTACTTTAGCTAAGATTTGCATATTTGTGCTCATTGTATGTATGCACTGTCACCCTGTGTGTAATACTTTATGGGCAGGAAATTTGTACTATTGTAGATATATATTATGTAAATATTGCATACTGGGAAAACTAGATCCATATTCTTGTACATTGAAGAAGCTAAAAATTCGTTTGAAATCAAGTTTGTCTGAAGGTTGGAAGAGTGCATACAGGCTATGTCGCTGATTGACTGTCGAATGTGGGCTAAAATTTGGTGTTTTCCAAACTAACTTGCAGCAGTGAACCAACTATTTGTAGTTTGTGAAACCTAAGCTAAATGCTGCAACGGTCTGGAGCAGATTTAAAGGTTCCACATGCTCATTCTATGTTGCTATTGGTTGCTATGGTTGCTATTACGCTGCTATGGTAAAGCTGCACGATTGTATCCCCTGTTTAGCTTGTGGCCTACGAATAACTGGTTAAGATCTCAGTGTGAAGTCTTTGTTAGAAATATACATTAGATTTAAAATTTCAGTAAGTTGTTTACTGCTATGCAATGGCTGCTTGATTCATCCACCCAAGCCCATTCTTTATCCTGTTTCCTCCTACATGTACTTGCAACATTATTGCAAGACAAAGATCCGCTGCCACGTATGATTTACTGTTACAACAGCTATCAAGTGAATCATTTTTCTTATTTTTCATTTATCTCAGATATTTTACCATTAGGCATTTTGAGTTTAGAAGCCTAGCCGTAATAATGTAGGCTTTAGAACATCCTATATACACATATTATAATTTCTATTATACAAGTTACAGCAAGTATACTCTAATACTAGCACTCTCCTGGATGGTGTTATCAAGGTATTATTTAGCTCCATATTATTAAATATTATTGGAAATAATGTTTTGTGTGCTTAATTTCTTGTAGTTTCATTTATAACTAGCATGTATATTTTACTTCTAACATTTCCTAATCAACTATACATACTCTATATTAGCTACATAACTATGCTTAAATGTTATTCCTCATTATTTTAGTTTCACGGTGCTAAGGTGCTAAGGCTATTATTATACAGAAATAAAAACGTAACGCTAAACAAACAGCATCAGTGAATTCAAAGCTCAACCAGGGGGGCTGCTACAGTGAAACTTGTGACATTTACTCGCCGCAAGGGAAACTCAAAACAATCCTTCGTAGTAAGTGAAACCTGTACATGTACATTATCTACCTGTACGTATGAAACTCGGATATCTACAAGTAACTAAAACAAGTTCCAAACACACTACATCAAATACCCTGATGTCAAGCTTCCCAATCAACAAAGAACTACCTTAACAAACTAAATTCCCCAAGCGAATCTGCTAACGTGCCAGCATACAAGAACTCCCTCAACTATACGTCGACAGGAAGTAAGTGTCAACAGAGCCAAGAGCCGGAGTCGGAGCCGCAGTAAAGTCTGTATTGAGCCAGGACCGGAGCCAGAGCCAGAGCGACAAATCTTCAGGACAGATAAGTTGTGTGGTTGAACTCTTAGTAACTGCATGTCTATGATCACAAAACCTATAAACTAACTTCTTGATCACTAACTTTCAGCTGCTTGTTAGTGAAGCATAGTAGAGCTACTTTCTCTTTTTATATAGAGCAGTAATATTCTGTTTCTACTGAACAGTAAAGAGGTATAATTTTGGTTATAACAATTCTATTAGGAATTTTGCTACATAGCCCCTATTTTTGCATAGTGCATGTACAAGTTTGTATATTTTCTATCATTGGTTGTGACAGTAAAATCATACAGTGGCAACAGTGAATCTATGTCCCATTGAGCAGTAATTAATCATTTAATTAATCATCGACAGCTATTTATCAAAGCTGACCTTCGACCTTTGTTTGAGTAGATCAAACCACTGGTGCGTTGGCACTACCTCCTAGTTGTCTGTAAACAACCCAAGTTATTGGTGTGTGACCTATTGCCCAAGCAAGCCAGTATAGCAGTAAACACTTCTCTACTACAACAATAGTGTTGACATAGCAAAATAATTTCCTGCTGTATAACCAAGGGCAGAGATTTCACAATACCACTCCTATACTGTGTAACATATTTCAATTAAGAGTTGTATACCCTTTGTAAAAAGACTGTTTTAACCACTACACAGCAATGGTAGAGTCTGTGCATAGTGAAACAGCGCATAGTGAAACAGCGCATAGTGAAACAGCGCATAGTGAAACAGCGCATAGTGGAACAGCGCGTGATGGAACAGCGCGTGATGGAACAGCGCGTGATGGAACAGCGCGTAGTGAAACAGCAGAGCAGAGCACGATAGATTTGGCGGCCAGTAAACCAGTCTATACTACGACACAGCATACCGAACCACATACTAGATCTTCTCTCAGAATTCAAAATCTACCCATATTATCTGATTTGCAACAAGCGATAGAAGCCTTAAGCGTAATACATGCTTCCTTCCTCGAGGAATTAAGCGATAGAGATGTGCAACTGCATTATGAGCGCCTTGCTAGTATGGATAATGAGTTAAGTGTTGGTTTAACCCATGTTATACAGTTATATGAAAAGTTCAAAACTGCAAATGGCGACTTGGAAGTTAGTCCAACTTTGCGCAAAGAGGTAGACAGAGTTTCTGCAGATAATCGGGAATTAAGCGAAAATGTTTCTGATAGAATGGGTGACCTTAGCGCTAAGCCCAAGCATCATTCTAACGATGGCCCTAGTATTGAGATACCGAGTCAACACCCAGATAAAGCGGCAGAGAACCCTGGTTGTGCCAGCGCTCGCAGTCAACGTAGCGTTCGCAGTCAACGTTCTAATCACAGCTCAAATCATAAATCATTATCCTCCCGTAACTCGAGCAACCACAGCCAATCATTGAGAAGGCTGCGAGCAGAAGCCGAAGCTGCAGCTGCCAACAAACAAGCAATACTAGAGGCAGAGATAGCATCTGCACAACTAGAAGAAGAGAGTCTTAAACTTCAGTCTCAAGTTCAGAAAAACAAAAGCCTGATGACACAGGCTAAGCTCCAAGCTGAGCTACGAGCTGAAGTGCAAAAGCAAAAGATTTTTGCTGAAGCAATAGCAGAGGAGGAGGAACTGCGTGGTGATGCTGTATCACTCATGCGGCCTCCTTCAGTACGAAATTCGGGTATTAGACAGTCATCATACTCTCACCATTCTGAACATTTAGGGCTGCCAACCACACCTATGCGTCGACCGCCGGTAGAAATACACAGGAACCCGATACTGGATCAGTCACCGACTTCCATTGTAAGCACCCACCCTGATTTTGCCAAGCACCTGGCTGAAGCCATTAATACGGTGCGGCAGAGGCCCGGAGAGCCACCAGTATTTTATGGTGACCCGCTCAAATATGCTGATTGGAAGACTACCTTTGAAGAGGCCTTTGACATGAGTCAATGCACCCCAGGGCAGAAGTGGCTTAAGCTTCAACAATATGTTGGGGGTAAGGCAATGGATGCTATCAATGGTTATTGTCGGGTAAAGACTGCAGACGCTTACCGAGATGCATGGAGGAAACTAGACAAAAGATATGGTAAGCCTGAGGTTATAACAGAAGCCTTTGAGAAGAAGTTGGAAGACTGGCCAAAGATTAAGTCAAATGACGGAGAGCAACTAGAAAGGTTTGTTGATTTTCTCGAGTCTTGTGCAGCATATGACTCTGGTGACCTTAGCCTTGACTCTAAGGCCGCCAACAAGAACCTCATTCTTAAGCTGCCATATGCTATAGCACTGAAGTGGTCTTCAAAGGCCACAAAACTAGAGAAGAAACATGGGAAGTTTCCCCCTCTCAGGGACTTCATTGAATTTCTAACGGATGAATCTGACACAATGAACAATTCTTTGACACAAACTTTGCACAATATGAGTCTAAGTGAAAAACCTAATAAGCAGATGAAGTCAGATAATTTTAAAAAGTCAGAAAGGAAAGCACATGTCAGAAATGCAGAATCAAAACCCAGTGTATGCCTCAAATGTAACATGTCTAATCACAGAACATCCAACTGCAATGATCTAGCTAAGTTGAGTCATGAGAAACAGGTTGAGTTCATGAAAAACAATTTGTTGTGCTTTTCTTGCCTGAAACCAAACCATATGTCAAAAGATTGCAAAAACCCTGCCAAGTGCCGTAAAAACAATTGCAGCCAAAATCACCCAACTGTGTCACATGACTTTGTAATGTCTAGGCGCAAGGAACATGCTGAAAGTCAAAATGATAAGCAGCAAAATAGAAAGCCTTCCAATTACAATGAAACCAACAAGTCTTCTAAAACAAAACCAACTGATCAGAATGCAGCACCAAATGCAGGCGAAAAAAGTGCTGGAAGCAAACCAACAACACCACAACTAGTTCAAGTCGCTAATACAAACAATGCAGATACATGTAGGAGTTCACAGATCATGTCATGGACCGTACCAGTTTTTGTATCTTCCAAATCTGATCCAAATAATGAAGTACTTGTTTATGCACTAATAGATTCTGGAGCTGACAATAGTTTCATCACAAATAGCACACTAGCAAAACTTAACACAAGTGATGTCAAAAACTCTGATTTGAACATGAGCACACTGAGCAATGTTGATGGTGATACAGTGAGCAGGGCTGAGGTCTTCGGACTACAAGTACGTGGATACAACCACCACAAGTACCTAAACTTACCAAATGTGTATGCACAAACAAAAATCCCCCTCAACCGGGACCACATCCCGACACCAGATTCTGTACGAAAGTGGCCTCACTTACGTCACCTTTCCAACAAGCTTATGCCACTACGAGAGGACATAGATGTAGGTCTTCTTATAGGTGGCAACCTGACACAAGCATATATTCCAAGAGACTATATTGTCGGCAGTGATGGTGAACCCTTTGCCAAATTGACAGACTTAGGTTGGGCTCTAATGGGTGATTCAACACCTCCACAGATAGCTACAAACCAAATAAGAGTAACTGCTAACATACTGCAGACTCCTACAGTTGACAGATCAAAAATTGACTTCATTGTAAAACCTGACACACATAATGAACAAGTAGCACAGCTGATCAGCATTCTTAGCTCTGACTTCAAAGCGTCCAACAGTGACGAAACAAACACTCTTTCTATAGACGATGTCGAATTTTTGAAATTAATGAAAGAACAAATCTATAAGGATGAAGATGGCTACATGACAATGCCACTGCCCTTTAAACATAAACCTCAAGCTAATAACTCGAAGCAAATTGCAGCTCGGCGCTTTAAGCTACTCCAAAAGCAGCTCACTGACTCCGCCTTTTCGGACCACTACCGCCAATTTATGAATGAGATAATAGCACAGGGTGATGCTGAATTAGTACCAAAGGATGAGCAGGACAATCCAAAATCTTGGTACATACCTCACTTTGGTGTGTACCACCCAAAGAAACCGAACAAAATTCGGGTAGTATTTGATGGTGCTGCCAAGGTGGGAGGTATGTGCCTGAACGACTACCTTCTTCAAGGGCCAGACCAACTCAACAGCCTAGTTGGGATCCTGATGCGATTCCGAAAGGAGCAGATAGGAGTGACCTGTGACATTGCCAGAATGTTCCATCAATTCCGTGTCATTCCAGAGCACAGAGACTTTCTCAGGTTTCTCTGGTTTAATGACCAAGACGAAATTGTTAGTTACCGCATGAAGGTGCATATCTTTGGCGCCACTTCATCCCCTGCATGTACGACCTTTGGCCTTCGCACTCTGTGTGAGACAAGTAACAACAGTAACTCATCATCTAAAGCATTCATCAGAGATAATTTCTATGTTGATGACGGACTAATAAGCTTTCCCAATGCTGACGCCGCAAAAACACTGATCAGTGACGCTATTTCAATTTGCAGGGAAGGAAACCTCCGTCTACATAAGTTTGCCTCCAATTCACCTGAATTTCTCCAATTCTTGCCAGAATCAGAAAGGAACATCCAAGATATCCAATCTCTATCACCAGATGATGTTTCTCAGCCAATGGAACGCACACTAGGACTTCTCTGGTCACTAAAATCGGATAGCTTCCAGTTTAGCTTTACTCCAAAGGAGAGCCCTCGCACCCGGCGGGGCATTCTTTCTACCATTGCCTCAATTTATGACCCACTTGGATTCCTATCTCCATTCATTTTGCAGGGAAAGAATATTTTGCAGGACATGTGCCGGGTTGCAACATCTTGGGACGATCCTCTTACTGGAGAGCTGCTGTCACGGTGGGAGAGCTGGGAATCATCGCTACCTGACCTCATCAATATAAACATCTCACGTTGCTACAAACCACCTGGATTTGGCGCCATCACCAGAGCCGAATTACACCACTTCTCAGATGCCAGCACCTCCGGCTACGGAGGAGTTAGTTACCTGAGACTCGTCAACGCTGAAGACAAAGTTCACTGCTCATTGTTAATGAGTAAAGCCAGGGTGGCCCCGCTCAAGGCAATTACCATTCCACGTCTCGAACTGCAAGCAGCCGTTGTGTCATCTAAGCTGTCCAGCCTTATCAGAGCTGAAATTGGAGTGAAAGTAACAGAAACATTTTGGACAGATTCTCAAGTAGTTCTTGGATACTTGAAAAACAAAACAAAGAAATTCCATGTCTATGTCACAAATAGGATACAGCAAGTAAGGGACAACTGCGACCCTGAAAACTGGTTCTATATCCCAACATCTGTCAATCCCGCTGATCACGCCTCTAGAGGCATGACGATAAACCAGTTAATCAACTCGAATTGGTTCACAGGGCCAGATTTTCTTTTGTGTGAGCCAATTATGATGCCAGAGCAACCGACACCACAGGTAAGAGTCGATGACCTGGAAGTCAAAGCTCTATCAGCAACAAGCCAAAAACCGCCATTCAGCCTAAGCCAGCGCTTAGAACGCTTTTCCAGCTGGAAAACCGCATTGAAAGCGATTGGTGCCCTTGTCAATAAACTTCATGCACTCAAAAATAAACAATCCAGTCCAACCGCCAAACACGACTTGATAGTGAGCCTAATAATCAAATCTATCCAAGAAGAAAACTTTCCAGAGTTAAAGACTCTTTCAAATGGTAACCAACTAACTAAAGGCAGCTCAATATATAATCTGGATCCGTTCATAGATGACAGTGGCCTTATGAGGGTAGGTGGAAGGTTGGGTGAGAGCTCTCTCACATATGCAGAGAGACATCCTATCATACTACCACGTAACAGCCACACCACGGTGCTCCTAACACGTCACTACCATGAAGCTGCTGCCCATCAAGGTCGAACAACAACATTAGCAAAGATACGTAGCGCAGGCTACTGGATTGTGAATGGTCAATCTGCAATCTCATCTCTGATCCACAAATGTGTGACATGCAGAAAAATCAGAGCTAGCCCAAGTATCCCACAAATGTCCCAGCTACCTGATTCACGCACCACCCCTAGCCCTCCATTTACGTGTGTGGGACTCGATTGCTTTGGCCCTTTTGTAGTTAAAGAAAGGAGATCTGAGATTAAGAGATATGGCCTTATAGTGACCTGCTTAGCCAGCCGCGCAGTTCATATAGAGGTTCTTGATGACATGAGTACAACCTCATTCATCAATGGCTTCAGGAATGTGGTCTCTATCAGAGGTCCAATAGCAGAGGTTAGATGTGATCAAGGCACCAACTTTGTTGGAGCTATCTCTGAACTGTCAAGGAAGGGGGAACTCGAATTTAAACTGAATCCTCCCAATGCCAGTCATATGGGAGGTGTGTGGGAGCGAATGATCAGAATTGCTAGAAACGTGCTAATGGGGATTGCGAAATCGCATCCTGGAAGGTTGGACACAAGTGGGCTTCGGACCCTATTCTACGAGGTCATGTCAATTATCAACTCAAGGCCTCTATCAGCAGTCAGCGAAGAGCAAGTTCCCTTAACTCCAAACATGTTGCTGACCATGAAGTCCGATGTGGTCTTACCACCACCACACACCTTTGAAGAAGCTGATGTATACTCTCGGAAGCGCTGGAGAGCGGTGCAGCACTTAGCCAACGTGTTCTGGAAACGCTGGAAAACTGAGTATCTAGCTAATTTGCAATCGCGACAAAAATGGATAAAAGATTTACCCGACATCAAACAAGGGGCAATAGTGCTCATTCAGGAGACTAATGTACCGCGGCAAAACTGGAAAATGGCGAAAGTTGCTAAATGTATAAAATCAGCCGATAATCGCATCCGCTCAGTCAAACTATTGCTGGGTAATACAAAACAGCCTAGAAATTCTGAAAATTATCTTACTCGACCAGTTTCAAAACTTGTTGTACTGATTGACAATGTCGACAAAGTCGATTGCTAGAAAATGAATAGTGTTGTAAACCTTGTTAGATTTGTGAAATTTTAGGTGGGAGTGTGAAGTCTTTGTTAGAAATATACATTAGATTTAAAATTTCAGTAAGTTGTTTACTGCTATGCAATGGCTGCTTGATTCATCCACCCAAGCCCATTCTTTATCCTGTTTCCTCCTACATGTACTTGCAACATTATTGCAAGACAAAGATCCGCTGCCACGTATGATTTACTGTTACAACAGCTATCAAGTGAATCATTTTTCTTATTTTTCATTTATCTCAGATATTTTACCATTAGGCATTTTGAGTTTAGAAGCCTAGCCGTAATAATGTAGGCTTTAGAACATCCTATATACACATATTATAATTTCTATTATACAAGTTACAGCAAGTATACTCTAATACTAGCACTCTCCTGGATGGTGTTATCAAGGTATTATTTAGCTCCATATTATTAAATATTATTGGAAATAATGTTTTGTGTGCTTAATTTCTTGTAGTTTCATTTATAACTAGCATGTATATTTTACTTCTAACATTTCCTAATCAACTATACATACTCTATATTAGCTACATAACTATGCTTAAATGTTATTCCTCATTATTTTAGTTTCACGGTGCTAAGGTGCTAAGGCTATTATTATACAGAAATAAAAACGTAACGCTAAACAAACAGCATCAGTGAATTCAAAGCTCAACCAGGGGGGCTGCTACACTCAGGCTATAACTAGAATAATTTTGACAACTCACTGCTTTGTGTGCAGCTCCACGGTTCTTCTTGTGGCCATGTTTGTGCTTGTGGTGAGTTTTCTTATGCCCCGCCTTATGCTTGCTCCTATGGCTCATCCCCTTCTACAACAGCAAACAAATATATAGGAACTTAGTCTATCCATGGCTTACATTACCTGTAAAGGTAAAAGTGTCATAGCCATCTTCAGCCTTGGTCCATCTCCACCTTCTGAATCCTCTTTATCACAGATAAACTTGCAGACTGCATTGAAAATTACATCACGTCATATAATTTGCAACACGAAAAGTCATTTGGGCCAAAAACCCGCGTGTTGGTCTTCAGTTGGGTGACCTTTAGAAAAGTGTAAACAGAGCACCGTTTGGCCTAAATGGCCTCTCGTGTATCCATGCCTTAAATTCACTACACGTAGCACACCTACTTTCTATCCTTGGCTGCACAAAGTAAAAGTTTTCTATCAGTATATCTCTCCTAAAGTTAACCTGTTCACTATCCGCTAATTAATATATTAGTTCACTGTGCTTGTGTATAATTTTAGTACTGGAAGCAAGCATAGTATTGATAATCGTGTGTGTAACATCTGTATAGAAACAGTACACAGATAATGAAAACCTTTTGTTATAAAAATGTTGATACTGTTACAATCAATGAAATAAATCATCTAAAGAGAGGATAACTCTCAATTGATTGTTCTCATAATTTTATTAGTAACTAAATGGTACAAGAAGCAGAGACTCACTACATACATTCTACATTCACGTACACAGGTCTGTAACATAGACATATTATGCATTTCACTCAACAAACACATGTAATTCTTAATAGTGTTTTCTTATCGAGTGTAAATTGGCTAGAACATTTAGTGTTTTTTACACATTTACACTCACTCTATAAGTTTTAAGGGAAGGGGGCTCCAACTTAGCAAATCACTAATTTTACTACTTGACTTCTTTGCTACTTCAGACTCAAACCACTGTTAGAGAGGTGTAAGGTGTCACATGGCTTACAGAAGTGCGGAAGTGAGCTGCTTGACAATACTGAATATTGTATACCATTCCCGATCTCACATAGGGTATGTTTTTGTATTCTGAGGTGTAGAATTATTTATTGGGCAGTTCGGGAGTATTTAGGAAATATTTCAACGTCATTAAATAAAACCTTCGTGTGACAGTCCTCCACTTGTGAGTGGATGACATTTCGACGTTACATGAAACCATAATATGATTGAACGAGTAAAACCTTATATCCATATAAAGATACTATGAAGCTATATGATACTGTAGAACACATGTCTATAGGTTTACTGAAGTAGCCTATCATTTAGAATTTGATTCCAGACTTCTATTTTAATTGTACATGTATCTACAATAATTCACCGAAAGTAACATATGCTGAGGCATATCCATAAATGTTCAAGGGGCCGTCATTTGTTCCTTATGCAATGGAAAAGATCATTCTATCCAGTTCAAATAGGCAATAGTTAAGAAGAAGAAACCTAAACCAACACAGCATGTATAATGATATGATCTCGTAGTAGGTGGGTAAATAGGTTGATTAAATAACAACTGAAACACATCTTTGATCTGCTTACCTTTCTGTGGAATCGGTTTCGCCTAGCGTACCCCATAGCACAGAAAATATTAGGAACACAGAAGAAGGAATAGAAGGTACCTAGTTTCTATTAGATGCACACACTGTATATATGACTATGTGCACCATTTCTCTATATTCGTACATGTTCTCATAGCTAGCTAACATAACTATGCAATGATAATAACACAATGCATGTACAGGAACACACTAAAAACTTTCTAAGAAAAACTATAAAATAGCCCAGTCATCAGCCTAGGGGTGGTAGTTTAGGCAGCCCAACTTTAATCAACTGTTAAGTTATGAATCACAGTCTATCTAATAGAAAAGGAAAATAAATAAGTGATGAGTATACAAATAGTATGCTGCCTAGAAATTGCTGCCAGTGTTTACATAATGTACAGCTTTTATATAACTGATATAATGAATGCTGTATGATTCTAACTGTGCCAATATTACATTAGATTTTGTATAGCATTGTATTAGTACTAATTGGACCCTATTGAACCCTCAACACCTTACAATGGAAACAAATAATAAGTGATAGAATACAGTATCAGTACACTAACTGTGATACTAACTGTTTCTATACTTGTACAATCTAGTACAGGCCGAGATTATTGGAGAAACTAGATGTATGTACATGTGCATCAAATTTGTATTCACACACGTCCCCATTTCTCCACCTTCCCACCCCCCTTTCTCCACCCCCTCTCTCGGTCTCCCCCCCTCTCTCGGTCTCCTCCCCCCCCCCCCGAACCGTCTCAAACTTCACACATCTTCTAGACACACCCTCACCAGGTAATTTCACTAAGCTTGTTATGCTATAAGCACTGGGCTAATAGCACAGATTTGTAGTCCTGGGATTACGAGCCTAGAACACATTTTTCACACTAATGTAGTAGCAAGGTAAAATAGGATCTTGTAAAATAGGTTGTCAGCGTCAGACCGCAAACTCTCCACTGCTTTAGGGTCAACTATAGTGAGAAGGAGACGGCCCTTAGCCCACAATACCGACTTCCCACCCTCACCAAGATTCTGGCCTTCTGCTATGCAATGAGGAGCAGATAAACACTGGATCAAAACAGGTAGAGGTCGAGGAGCTAACAACTAACTCTAGATGACAAGAAGACATGCAACCTAATCCTATGCCAAGTAGAGAATACCTCTGTGGGCCATATTAGACGCTATTACAAGTGGATAGTTCTGTTATTGATGGCAGCCTTGACTGGTAAGCCATATAGCCAGCTGTAGTTGTGCCTATTTTTGAATACTTTCGAATATTTTCTCTATGTCAATTGCATTACTAGTAAGCAATTATTTACATAATTAAATTGGCCAATTTCAAGCCTAAATCTTCTAAACAATAGTACGCCTAATTTTTACCAAGTCTACAATTATACGAGTTACTGTATGCTGGCGTTTGCTAGATACTTTCCAGGGATAAAGGTAGCCATGAACATGTAACATCCCCATATCACACCGTTTCAGAAGAATATTATATTGTATATATAACTAAAATAATGACGATGAATTACATGCACTACAGGTAGCCTATTATCATATACTATATCATAGTGCATATACGCATGTCTACCCTACAGGATAAAACAATATGTCTGCTATGATACTCAATGGCCGCTGCTACAGGTGACTGAAAGTCAAGATGGACTTGGATGCCGGCTGTGGCTGGTGTTGAGGACTCTTCCATTCTAAACCATACTGACTAATTAGTGAAACCATAACACTATAGTATTATTATAATATAGTACTCATATTTGGTATTATAATATTGATATTAATTAGATAACGCTAGTCAATAGCATAATATATGATGCACACAAAAATATAGAATTGTTACAAAAGAGAGCTGAGACTATTATTTAGCGTCTTGTGATCTCATAGGATACACATAGGTGTTATACATATCCATATACACAACTATTATGTATAGGCCTACATGTCAGTACTTATCCTGTGCAGTCTGTAGATATACCAAAACCCAAAACCATTTGGAGAATACAGCACAGTTTACTGAAAGCCGCTTATATAGAAAACATAAAATAAAGTTCCAGTTTCCAGTGGGGAATGTTATCCCTGTGAGACTTCATATTTTTCATTTTAAAATAGTTAAAGCCCGTAACGTACCTTTTTGCTACCATGTTTGTGCTTGGAATGGCGCTTAACCATACGCATGCGGCGAGCATGGGACGGCATCTTGACAGTAAATATGTGTAAATCTAATAAATTTAGAAATATTTCAAGCAAGAGTCTAGCTGTCACTGAGACTGCTGCTAGTGCTGACACACATGCTGCCTAAATGAAATTTAAAACTAAAATCACTGAAGGCACTAAATAAATTTTGCTATGAATAGGCCTATTTAGGAGCATTCTTTAATATTTAATCAAGTAGAGGCACCATTATTAATGTTAGCTATAGAAATATGAAAGGCATTGAAAACGAATTGAAGAATAATGGAAGATTTGGAACTCATGAGGTCGGACACAAAGACGATAACTGAGTAGATCTAAATGTCAGCGTATTGAATCAAACGCACTCGACCAGCCTTATAGAATTATAATAATATAAACAAAATCAAACTTCAAATCACTTAATGTTCATGACTAATTGGAACAGAAAATTGAGTTGAATAGATTGAAATTTGGCACATTATAAAGCTTGTACTTAACTAAAGATAGAGGGTAGGAGTAGTGCAGTTTCAGTTCTACATACATGTAAATTTCAAGACGAGTTCTTTGATGAAATTCCAGTAAGAGAAGTTGTCCTCTCTATTATGTAATATGTGGACACCCCTAATCGCATGCCTCAAACACACTAGCAAGATCTTAAGCTATGCAGAGAGATGGTAGAGCAGGCTCGCCAAAAGTGATCCTAGCAGCAGCAGCAGCAGTAGTGGCAGCGTTAGCAGCTGTAGCGTTTAAAATGCTGACAGTATAGTCATATCTCTCAGCTAACTACCTGCTAACCACCTGCTAACCAAGCACCTTAACTAGATTGCCCACCAGAGACTTATTCTAGTTCAAACAAACTAATATAATGTTCATCATACAATACACTCAGGAGAAGATTGTATTCTAGTCATTCCTACATTCTAATCTACATGTTCATTCTTTTTGGAGTATCTTATATATGTATATATTCTTTACGGAGAGATACATGTGTGTTACAACCAGAAGTTTAGTAAAATCACACACCACATTATAACGCTTTTGTCCTGCTCACAAAATTATACTATAGTTATGGAGATTTTAGTTAAGGAACCCGAGGTACTGCTACTAGACATGGATGCAACAATATCGATAAATAAGGGGTTGTCTCCCTTGTACCTCCACACTGTCTAGTCATCAACTGTTTCACCAGTGTTACTGTAAATCTACATGAGGGCAAACAAATCTGGTTACTCTTCCGCTACAAGCTATCTACCGTGGGACTGCTGTACGTGTTTGTATTCACAGTCGACTGATGATTTGTGTTTCATTTCTTATGTATTAAATAAACTCCATGGAGAATTCCTTGTGGAATACAATAATATTATGCCAGAAGGTATATCGTTGACATAAGTAACTTTACAATAAATGCCTTATACAATATGCTACATTGTACATTCTGTTTTGAGATTAAATAAAGTTAATGCACTCGAGCCTATAGATGCTTAGGATATACTATCCATGTACATTACACTAGCCCTTTGCCTGCTGGAGTTGAATTATATTAGACATGTATGTTGCCTATATGCATTTACAAATGCAATATATTGAGCAGCAAGACTAACAAATATAATGACTATTTCCTAATTCTATGTCTATTGCGCTGTTTTACACATACGTGTACATACCTAGGTGACAGACATGGTTAGCTGCATACCTGTGGTAAACTTACAGAAAACATCTACCAAAAGTAGTCAATGCATCTGAGATGAAGTTATACTACGTTATCAATCCTTGACTAAAAATCTACCAACGTCTGAATGCTATGTCTCTCTTACATGGTATAGACCTAATAAATAGTACATACTGGTGTGCAAACTAGAATCTATGTTTTAGATGTGCATAAATCTATGTCATATCCATAATAACACACATGTATTTATGGTTGCCTTTGACTTCTACATGTACTTGAAACAGCAGTGTCTCACCTTCACACATTTACCTGAAGAGAGATTATGTACCTACTCAAACACAGCTGGTATCTTCTTACGTACGTACAATGTATAGTTACTATAATTATTATGATGATTCCAACCAGCACGTCCATTATTTTGGAAAACAGCAAGAATTAGACTGAAACTGTGTGAAAATTAGGAGTTGTCTACTATAATATTATTATTCTAATCATACAAATCATGTACTACAATCATATTAGGCAATTCCTACAAGCTGGAGTAAACAAAGTAGACAACTCCTAATTTTCACATAATTTTAGCCTAATTTTCACTACCCTCCACAATAATGGGTGGGCGTTTTGTTTCGCAATGTACTGTGGAGCATGGGCTAAACCCATTTTACAGTCAACTACTATTAATACATCCACCCTTGTTGGTCAATATATAGGTCAATATATTGGCTGCCCATAAGCAAAGGATTAATAGGGGACTATACTTTCCAATCAAGTTCTTCTAGAATCAATAAGTAATAATAATTTAATGATTTTCCTGCATATTATGTAAAATACTAGTAAAACATTATATTATCATAAAATACCTGTACATGATGCTATATCTGTATTGTAAGCTACATTGTTTGTTGTACACAATGACAATCATATAATTACACCCTTAGGATATTCAAAATAAACACCAAAGACAGAAGCTGCATAAAAAACCTGCCACTGTCACATGACAGAGTCACATCGCTGACTGTCACATGACAGATCGCATCGTGAATGATAATGTAACTAACCCGTTTGTGACGTCGATGTTTTTCATGCATGTGTCTGCGTAAGCCATAGGAAGGCATTGTATCGGCTACCTTTCCAGTTATTACACAGCAAGTCTGACTGAAACGCTAACAGTAAATGCTAGTGTGTGGAATCACTATATCTTTAGCCCTATTTTATATTCATTTTCATTGAGTGTTAGAAAAATTTTAATTTAATTTGTCAACCACAATAACTGTAAATGAATCTATTTATTTAGTTTATTTGAATTACAAAGAAATCTCATTGTCAAACATAAGAGGTAGTTAAATCAGTGACATTGTATCTGACGTCTGCTGTTGAACTAGTTTTAGATACACTAACTCGTAATCAAATTTACCTAAAATAATGTTACCATTTTAAAATATTGTTGCCGTGTTCATATTTCTATGTTGTTTCTACAATCACTATTTAGGTAATTATAGTGTAAAGTCAAGTTACCTTTCAACTGAATAGTGTTGTACTATTTATAACTTTCTAATGCACCTGTTAAACTACCACAGCTAGTGACTAGAACTCTACAATGCGCATTGTAAGTTCTGGGCTACCAAAAACATGTGCCCAGTGTTGATGAAAAATACACTCTGAACAACTTGAGGGCAATTGTCAACAAATGTACAAAGTACGAAGGACAACTGGCAACAAATGTGCGAAAAACACCTGTCAACAAATGTGTAGAAGACAACTGTCAACAAATATACAAAGGGCAACTGTCAACAAATGTGCAGAAGACAAGTAACAAACTATCAAAAAATCGATGAAAGATGACTGTCTACAAATGTACGAAGGACAACTAGAGATGAAACTTCCACCGGCCAACTGGTGACAAAATAAAATGCAAGCAATGATTGTTGACAAACATGCACAGGATAGTTTTCCAATATAATAAAAACAATAAATCACAAAAGAGATACGACTTACAGAACCACCTTGCCGTCTGGACGGCATCTTGAGCGTAGAAAGTCTCCGAAAGAAAGATACACAGCTGTCTACAGTCACACAGTGTACAACAGTGCAGACTTGACTAATACTTATTGCTAATTAGACTACAAATATGTCTATATATTATAATCCCTCTGAGCTGCTTAACGCGGAGACTAACTATACCCGGCAGCAATATGAATACAGTGAGGTGGTGAACCCGTCAGCCACCAATCAACACATTAGCTATCTAAGAAATCCGAAGGAAAGTTCGATAACTAGACTAGAGTATTTTATCAGCTACAGAGTCATGCGCTACCATACCTTCTGAGTCATGCACTACCTTACCTTCTGAGTCATGCACTACCTCACCTTCTGAGTCATGCACTACCTTACCTTTGGTATACGAACACAGAAAGAAGCAAGTTGTAGCAGTTTGTTTTAGAATGATAATGGTATAGTATCCAAGGCTTGGATTTCAAAAGAGTATTACTTATGGCTATATACCTCATGTTGGAATTCATTATACTTAAACCTGCTATCAATAAATAAAATATTGTAATGATTTCCGACAACGAATAAATTCCTTGTAACGAAAGGAATACACACCAGTAGGAATTGTGTGTTCTTGGAACTCTTCTGATTTCCAATCAAGTAAAAATATTTGAAAAAAATTACATTTAATATCATAAAACATTCTACTGAATATAGAGAATGAAGTTCTTAGAATATGTGGCATTATGGAAGCCTCAAGAGAATTCCTTGACCATCCAGTCATGTACTGAAAAACGTCACCATGCAGATAGCTATCACGTTTAACATTTCACACAATCTATAGTCGACAGTGAAATATTAGCGCTTAGCCAACAGATCTGTTTAGTGGACCAGTTTATGATTATTACAAGAATAAATTTAGTAGAACATGAATATTATTAATCGCTTATCAATTGGGTTGCTATTCTAGCATATACAGTATAATGGAGAGGACAACTTCTGCTGGAGTACTTTTCCTATGATGAACTCGTGCAAAATTGCAGCTCCATTGCTACGGAGAATGCAGCTTGAAGTGGGTTATTTAAATAACTGATATGGGCATGGGGAGTTGTTTGCACATGGCAACATACGTTGTAACCTGCTATGACTGCGCTAGTGAGGGTTTTATTAGTTTGGTATTCAGTAATAAAATAATGCAGAGCACAATGAGCCAATAAGTATAACACATACATTCAGAGCTGAAATGCCTATATGAAATCAATATTCTAGAAATACCATTTTTTTGTTAGGCTTCAACTCCCATTATGTAGATCTTATCACCTGAGAACACACAATACTGTGGACCAGATACATTCCTGTAAACTCTTAGGTTATTGCGAGTAGGAGTTGTATTCTATTGAAAGGAGACATCTGGGAATTGCCCACACTCACTGGTCAGCTAATTTAGGATTTCAAACTGTAAATAACCAATCTCTAAACTACATGTACATGTATAATGCGATAAATGAAAGTGTAGTACTTGATAGTGTGGGTTAATAATTTTAGTAAATGTGTATTTATATTCACACAATGAATACTTCTGTGGGCCAACTGAAGGTTAAACTGGCCCATCTACATGCATATGACCTGATACAAGTACCCTATACAGTCATATGGTGGGAAAGGTATGAGCAAATTGTGAAGATTTTCCCACGGCCGGTTCGATATTGGCAGACGGTCCATCAGGATAAAATCTCAAGTATTTTATAAATTAGCTTAATCTATCAGCTTTAGCAGCGGGTTTAATAATCGGTAGAGAAACTGTCTTGATATTTTCCACGACTTCTAACTCGTGACTTCTAGCTTGTGACTTCTAGCTCATGACTTCTAACTCGTGATTTCTAACTCGTGACTTCTAACTCGTGACTTCTAACTCGTGACTTCTAACTCATGACTTCTAACTCGTGACTTCTAACTCGTGACTTCTAGCCCGGTGCAGCAAATACTTTGTGTCATAAGTACACTTACCTGTCCACGCCTCATCTTGCTGCAGTCCTGCTATGATGTCATATGTACCGGAGATAGTAAACCGTGAGTTGAACAATTAGACAGAAAAAATCAATGTGTCGAGATTTCTTCTCTAGTAGAAAGAATATTACCTGCGAATTCAAGTTGTGCAGATAACTACTCAAAACATAGTTCAGACAGGAGTGGATGTAAAAAAGGAATCCAGAAACAATGCAAAATAATTAAACATATTGCAAATTAGATGATTATGATAATAATTATCCAGTTAATAACTGGATAATTATTGACGCTGGAACATACGTCACGACTAAAGACAGTGAGTCACTTCCACATTGATGGATAAGTACACCAAGATTAAGCGACACAGAACCCCAAACTTACAGCTATTGGACCAAATGACTCTACTTCATGGAGTATGAGACCAAAAGACTCCTGGAAACATTAAATGTATAGCCATCAGCTTCCATTTAAAAATCATACTCTCAAGAGCAATGGAACTTACAGTAACAGTTGTACATCATACCTATTCAACATATAGACTGCATGACAAATTTTTAACCGTTCCAAAAATAGAGAAAATTATAAAAGAAATAAACTCATACCTACTAATAGCTACTATCTGTCACCTTTGATTTGTTTTCTTTGAATGAAATTCTGATTCACATCAAATGAAAACAAAAAAACACCAAATTGAAACAGTAATGGAGTAGAGGGAAGTAGATCCACCCCTGTGATGGAACTAATAAATCCACCCCTGTGATGAAACTAATTAACAGGGTATTAATTTAACTATAACACTAATACCTTTCTGGTTTTACAGTGAGCTGTAATAGTTATCAGCAATAGCATTGTAATCTTGTTAGAAGGGATAGCATGTTTTACTACTCTACTATGATATATACTATATGCTCTGATATATATTAGAATAATAACAGGTAAAATATGGCATTTACCAGTGGTTTAAGGAAATAGCAATGTTAATGTGAAACATATTATTTATATAAAATAGCACATCCAGATTAATGTCAAAGAAAAATATTTCACTATTTTCACTGGTAAGTCATTGGACTGCCGACCCAGGTTTGTGAAAAAAGACTATGGATGATTGCATGCGTGGATATCGGGAGTATAAATTACGGTGTTTAATGGGAGAAAATAGTACGAAGAATGCTGCACTGGTCAACTAAACTTGTGGGTGCCATAGTATTGGATATTTTACAAATTTTGAATTATTCTCTCTTGTTAATAAGGGAGACAACTCCTTAATATTTTGCATTAATTTGACTGATTGCTTATTTTAATAAAGTAGGAAAGTTCCCCTAATATATTAAACTATTACAATCTATTATTATATTCATACATATACATTTATATTTACCTTTTATAAACCACAAGGCAAAAGTACAGTACATGTACAACTACACCTACTAACAGCAAAATTATGATGGATAATTATAATTATCGTGTAGACTACAAGTAGGCCTAAATACATGTACATGTACATGTATGTGCAATAAGCAGCGCATTATTATCGAAATACTGTGGGAAAAATCGTCATTTTGTAATCTAGCGCTGCATGTACACTGCACCGAATCTCTCCAGATTCATCTACTCCCGACAAACAGATTATCAGATAGATTGACTGAGAAATCTTGCAAAATGAAGAGTTGTCTGCTCTCTCTCAATTCATTGCATCGAGAGTAAACAACTCCCTGTGTATTCTTATATTGTACATGATACATGTATATAGTAACACCATTATCAATTCATAGCAGATAGACTTATTTTGTCTCTGTGGAAATCCATGACACAGTTAGCCTCAACCAAAATCTAGAAACAAGCCTACCAGATTTTAATTGTTATGGATTATACATGTACAGTACATAAATCCAGCCAACATTTATACAGTGATTCAGGCAAGTAGATGTACACATACATGGCAACCATGTAAGAATATAAAAGTAGAAGAGAGGAGAGTAGCTCACCACATAAATGATTATACAGAATAAACAAGATGCAATACCTGTGTACGTCTCCGGGATACGGCCAGCATTTTACCTCTACTGCGACTCGCCATATTAGGTCAAATATAAGCCAATCAGAATACCTGAATTCTATCTGTATGAAGGAGACCCCTTGCTGGCAGCGTTAGATAGATAGCAGGCTATCCCTGAGGACGCTCGAACACTAATGTTACTCCTGAATGATACGCCTCAGTATGGACAGAGAACACTCAAGTCTTACAATCTGTTCACCAGACACCCCACATAAAAGAAACAAGATATTTATCCGACAATGCGACTATACTCCACCTTGCAGAACAGTTTAGCCCAAGTTCCAACGCTAAACATATCACAACCTAAAGGGTACTCTATTTCACAAAAACATCAAGACAGGAACTTTAATATACGTCATCTGAATAACAATATAGGTACGATAGCACCCAACAACCCTAGAGAGTGCACACTAGGCAAACACAGAGAACTGCAATGAACAGTGATATCAGCTGACAAACACATGAAGCCCAAACTAATTACAAAGTCTAACCAGTTCTTAAGCTAACAACTGCCCGTGGAGAGTGACATTTAGCTATATACATCAATCTATTATTATATATGTATATATCATTGATACTTGGAGTGTTAAGTTCACAAAGTACAGTGATAGGTGCCTATAATAAGACAGATATACTGATAGTATACTCAATGTTCACTATTAACCTAAACATATTATAATTAATAATAGACAGATTGTGTGTGAAGGTGTTATGAAAGTGCTAATTATAAATATTACTCGTTAGCTTAGGATCTAGCCACTCCAAAATCATATTTGCGGGTGATTGATTGAAAAAGTTGGAACCAACCTCTGTGGACTATAATAATCGTACTTTATTTCGGGTGTATTGAGAGCTAAGGCTAATTATATGTGTATATTCATATGGCAATATATATGTATGTTAATTATGAACAATTAATTACAGAATATCTTTCCAGTGCTTTCATATAAACATGAACGCCATGCTTGTGCAAGCAGATATCACATACGGTGAACTTTACCAGTAATACTACAGGATCACTTCAAGTAAAGTGTAAAATGCTGTTCTCTGATTTTGACTACTTGTCTAGAACTGAAATAGTTTTAATTTAGACCTATTTAAAATAAGCTGAGGCAGAACCAGTTGCCATTTTCAGGACTGAATAAAATAAACACAGAGAAAATATATATTTGTGAAATATGCTTTTTACTATGGATATAAATTTGTGATAGTGTAGGCTTATATGTGTTATACTATACAATCATGTAGAATCGTAAGTACGTCTGCATGAACTTAAAATTAGGTAAAACCATAATAAAAAAATTAATAAGTATAAATGTGTTACAATATTACACAACACTGCTTTACATATGTACACACAGCACAAGTGTCCAGACTTACAATGTCAGCATGTCCCCTACGTCCTCCAGCACCTCGGTGGCCCACTCCACCCCGATCATTACGACCCCCTGCTCTACCACCCTGTCCCCTACCACAACGTCCTCGACCTTGGTTCTTCCCTCTTTGACCTCTTTTGTCTCGCTGATTTCTAGACCGACTACCTGATGTACCACCCCGCCCTCCTTGCTGTCGATGGCCCCCACCCATTGTTTGATGAAGAGCACAAGCTAAAGAATTCTAGAACTCAGCAATTTTCTAACTCTAGAGTTTCGATGTAAAATAACTTCCTGTGCATTCCATTGAATACAGTAGTACCTTATGCAGCCACAATCTACACACTGGTAAATCACCAATAAAGTTATTTACCGTTAAGGATTTTACTAGCGGAGATTTCCCTCAGGATTTTTCATGAGAAGATAATTTGATTAAAGACAGTCGCTAATTGTCGTTGGCATTCACTTTAGCTACGCTACCCTTGGTGTAAACATTCTACTGAGTACTGCCTGCTCACCAAGTAATTCATGTGTTTAGTGTGATATAAAGGAGTAATGTGAAATTCCATACTTAGATACCCCTCAAATACTGATCCAAATAACGTATAATGATTAAATGATCGATGCAGAAAAACAAAAATCTGTGAGCTCAAACAAAGTTTTTCGATCATGGTAACGGTTTCATCTTTTAAATTGTATGATGCTGTTAGGCAATGAGAGAATGAAATATAATTTTAAATTAAACTTTAATTTTCTTACAGTACATGTAAGTAGGTAAGTAACATCATTCTCAAAACTAGCTAACACTTTCCACAGGATTGGTATTGTATCAGCACAGCATTGTATTTATTTCATATTAAACTTTAGTTCATGCTTATAAATTGAAACATCTAGGCCTATATAACATTATATACGAGTACATGAACCGGCAAGTCATGGATATCTACAATGTATATTTGTAATAAGAGGAAACGACTCCAGCCAAATATAAAATATGCAGTCTGTGTTTCTACACTATTTACACACTCTAATATGTCACTGTGGCATTAGTTTGAGGTTGTCTTCTCTTTGGTTGGAATAACAACTGTCTACAGCTAGTTTTAACAAAAATAAGCGTTCTGCAGTGGTCTCGTATTGAAACCAAAAGTGTTATCACCATTTATGATGCTATTTATGCAAGGAATTTGTTATCGGCTGTTCATTATGTATGTACTCCCTAAATATTGTATACACAATCACAGAAACAACATCCGCTACACCATGCTATTATATAATGGTGCTACCTCCTCTCCACGTAATAGTGCGCGAGTAGATAACCATATTATCCATCTGGTGGCATACAATACAGTCAGGTTATATTACTGTATGTCTGTGACTTGAACACTTACTGATGTATAAACACTAGGAGTTATCCTCCCACTAATTTATCGTATACTCGATGACTATCCAAACTACACCACTTCTCAGCAGAAACTTGCATCTATCAAACATATACATGTAAGTGTAAATGGGATATTCTACTCATACCTACATGTACTTATCCTAGCCTACCTAAGTAACGGTCAATGCACTATATACATGTAGGTACGTTATCCTGTTGCAAAGGATATGGAATTATCTCACCCTGCCACAGCACACTTTTCCTTACCAAGTACATGTGTATACACATACGCCTACATTAGAATAATTCTAATATTGACCCATGGTGTTAATTCCATAACTCAATAGTATTTTTCATTATTAATATTCCATTTTAAATGATCACAGAAAAGTGCCAAGCCAAAAAGGACACACGCCATGCTATTAGTATTAATTACTTCTAGTCAAGCCAGCAAAAATCAAGCCAGAGTTCCAGGGGCTTGCCTAGAGTCTAGGGCAGTGTGCCAGCTGCCGTCATTAAAAAATAATTTTTTGGCGAAAGTAAAGAAAGTTGAAAAGACTTGAGCAATAGCCCTATTATTTACTAACGGAATTTTCTATTTTCTACCTATAAAAGGCAAAAATATGCAGATGCATAGCATGGATATGTTGGTTTTCAGGCTAGAATGACGATCTGGTTCTCAGACTAGGATGCTGATCGCTACTTTTGTAAAGATAGAAAAATTTCCTAGTGATAAATTGCCACTGAAAGCTGTGTTCAGCAAGGTATTCGAGAAAGATCCGCTGGATCTGATTTTCAGAAAGGAAATTGCATACAAGTCATTGCACCTTGGTACTTGCTGTGTAGAGGCCAGTAACAGAGGGTTTTTTGTCAATTACGTAGTTTGAAAACCCTTCAGCAGTAAGATTTGACAAATATGGCAAAGGCCTGTAAAGCTTTCAATACAAAGAATATAGGTAACATGAACAATAACTAGGCCTACATTTATTATATGAAATAATATCTTACGCGATGACCCCCTCGTCCTCTGTGGGAGAGGGCATGGTGGTAATGATGCCCTTCTCTCATAGTTTCCTGTAGAAGCTAAGGCTAATACGCAATTCTGTATTCGTAAAGATCGCATCTGCGCCAAGAATCTACCTGCATCTAGCTATACCTTTGAACTGGTTATCCGTGTACAACCATGATAGATGTGTGAACATATTCTATCATATAATATAGCTTGAACAAAAGAATACCAAAATGGTGTTACGAGTCGGGGGCGCTCTCCAACCTCCCTAATCATTATATTATATCTTTGAGAAAAGGATACTCGTCTATCAAGGTGATTTTAATGATTTTAGACGATTTGATTGAACCCACCGTTCCTAATTAATTGTTAGGGAAAAGTTAAAACATTCGCTGAGTCTGCATCTATCTACATTCATTATAATATTCATTATCTAATTTACAACCAACTAACTCGGTACAGAGGAGATCAATCATTATAATATTACATTACCTACAGTTTACATGTACACGTAGGTATGTACATACAGAAATTAGCTAAAATAACACCAAAATTAACTCATGTATATATTCTAAAATTAATGCAATATCTATGTGAATTACCATTATTTTAGAATTAAAAAATTATTACAGTGAAGTTCAGAGGTTCGTGAGTGTACAATGGCTAGAGGTAAGTCGGTACGAGTTCGCATGTGAATACTGCTAGAACTACATTACAGGAGACGGCTTATGTGTGAACTAGTCAAGGGTCATACCTGAAGATAAATTATAGAATAAATGTATATTTTACTGCCCTACAGATTAATGTACATACATGTATGTACTAGTATAGCCTCCAAAACACAACGTATTTACATAGGACTAGAATAACTCCGAACAACCGGAAGCACAGAAACATGTGACCTATATACATAAGAATGTGACAGACAACCATATTGTATGACGAACCAAGCCGTGACATGAACCACACTTACATTCTACACTCAGTCAGGGTGGCACAGTTGGTGGCATACATGCACACAAACTGAGAGGTTGTGAGTTCGAACCCCAGCTGTGTCATTTCTAGCAAGGGCCGTCAGCAAGTCTTTCACCCAAGCTGCATCTGTTCAAATCAGGGTGTATAAATAATACAGGAGGTCCCGTGTAGTGTCTACATCAAAAAACACGCACGTTAAAGATCCATCTCTGCCTCGATTCGCAAAGAGAAGACAGATTCTGGCGAGATATGTGACCACATAGGGGTGGCAGGTTGATGCAGTGGTCACTGACCATGCACTCCTGTTGTGGAAGGTGAGTTCTTCTACTCGGAGCCCAGCTGCTGTCGCTCATACAAGCTTCGTACTTCTGAGGTCCGTTAAATAGGATGGCCAAGTGGCTCGACAGTAACAAAATACAAAAATACACCTTACTGAGCTAGACATTATCGTGGCGGAAATTGAATTACCATTGTTATATTCAATGTTACCAAGATCAAAGACCAATATGAATCCTGTCAGTGTATGCAACTTTCAAGTGCTGCACAAATACGACGATAATTGATCCCTCCATATGATAGACATAACAATTGCCGAGTTATGAGAAGATAACTCCAATTCAGTTTTATTGCTGCTATTAAAGTAAGCAACGGAAAAAAGTGATAGTTTACCTTGCCAGTCTTCTGCTTAGGTCGAGGTCGTTTGGTAGACTTTCGAACTTTGCCATTACCGACGGCCATATTGACAATAGATACTATTCAATAAATTCTAGATGCAACACATGACCAAGAGATGAATAGCTGCCGCAACAACCTCCACGTTATCAGCTCGGATTTGCAAACATATTTAGGAAAGAACTAAACAGCCAGCTGTACAATCTACATGTACCTAAATTCCTAATAAATACACAACCTTTACAACTCAAATGTCTAGCTTAAGTTCCATGATGCAAGTGTCAGAAAGTAGGGTGTAGTGTGATGTCCCTTCTACATGTACATCTAAAGCCGTATTGACCTAAGTCTATATTCAATACTACTCATCAACAGATCTCAACAAGACTATTAATTACAGTCTTGGAATAATAGAGGCTATCAGGCAGCAAGAAAGTGTTATTGTAACACTACAACGGCAGCAGGTACAAGTGTATACATGTATATAATGTTAATATGTAGGCCTATATGCACCCCATAACAGCATGCTGTTAACCTACTATATTATAACAACAGAGGTCACCTTTCATCGTCCATTACCAGGATTTACTATTAAACAACAATCTACAAATAACTCATTTACAGTCCAAAACCAAGGAGTGCTAAAATCACAGAATGCATACCCATTTATTTCGCGAGGTCGAAGTCCAGGCTTGCTCCTAGTGAACATATCAGTTTATCAGTTTGAGCAGCAACCAAATACTTTGTGTTATTCTCCTTATACCTTGGGCTAGGCAAAAGGGAAGATAACACCAAATATTTGGTGTCTCTAAGGAATTGCTAATTTGAATATCATCAAAAATAAATGGCATTGATTTTTTGCACTGTTACAGTCTGTTACACATTACAGTATGTTACATATTACAGCATATTACACGTACAGCATGTTACACGTTACAGTATGCTACACGTTACAGTGTGTTACACATTACAGTATGCTACACATTACAGTATGCTACACATTACAGTATGCTACACATTACAGTATGTTACACATTACAGTATGTTACACGCTACAGTATGTTACACGCTACAGTATGTTACACATTACAGTCTTTGACATGTTACACATTACAGTCTTTGACATGTTACAGTCTTTTACATGTTACAGTCTTTGACATGCAAGGAAACGAATAAGAGATCACCAAGAACTAGAATTTAAGTTCAGCAATTAAAATCTGAGTAACACCACTAAGAACGCACTCACATTGGAAGAGAATAGAACAGCACAACTCGTACATTGTACGCCAGAGAGGCAACAGAATAACTGCACAATCTCCCACATACCATAACTCGTCGTTTGGTACGACTAGTTCTCGTCCTCTTCCCACGAGCGGCTCCGCCACTCCTACCACCAATTTTCCTGCCATGTCCACCAGCACGGTTTTTTGACTTACTAGCCATTAAAAATAAATTTCGTGGCACCAACTCGTGAACGTCTTGCTCACTCGATGCTACCCTAGCAGCTGGATACACGAATAGCTAGGAGACAAAGTCTAATTACTCTTCAATCAATTCCTAGCTTTGTAAGGGTTAATAAAAGGTGTAATTATGTAAGCACAAGGGCGGATAATCCCTGTAATACGATACTCATTATTCAGTATCAATAGTTAGAAACCATGCAAGAATACATTCTACTTCACATACTGGCTGGCTTTGGGAATACTGAAAGTATTACCATATAACTACAAAACACAAGTGCTGCGTTAGTTCAACATGTTCAGTATTAGTAGTTAACAGAAAATCATGTCTCCAATGTTGAGTCTTTTATTTAAGTGTACTGCGTTGTGTATTAGACCAGAGTATAATATGGAGTCAATTGTAACAATGTGGCATCATGAATAATAATAATATATATGTACAAGCTTGGCTATAGCTATCGGCTATTGGCTATGGATATTGTCAAAATGTCATCACCTAATATGGTGGTGATGACTAACAAATACAACATCCTAGACTATGAAAAGTTTGTATCTAGCCGCTGTCCTCTCAATAAGTAGGTATATCAAGCCACACATGGCATTATAGATCAATTTTAAACTTACTTTGCTGCATACAGTTTTACTCTATAAAAGTAGAAATTACATGATATGCATACTATACATGTAGTTGTTTGAGAATAAGTCGCGTTCAGAACAAAAAAGGCTCAGCAAAACAAGAGGCCGTAGTTTCTTTTCAGGCAACGGAGCCTCGTTCTAAGGCAAATCGGTACACCGTTTGTTCGCCTATACTACAAAGACTAATAAGTTGGTCTTTTTAGTCCCCTACATCACGGAGCGATGTAATTGGTTACCATCAGATACAACGACTCCAGTTATATAATAGGTCTATGTACATGTAACTTATTAGAAATCAGCCTGTGGTTATTGGCTGAATATTAATCAAGGTCACTAGTGCTAGCCTTCGCTATCGGCCATGTTGAAGTTCAAAGAGTTTGAGACAACATTTTTTTGTTTTGCCAGATACTCTCTGCCTGTAAAGAACAACATGCACCAAAATATATCCTATATATATTATATACATTATATATTATACATGACTTGTATAATATAATGTAGCCTGTAAGTAGTACTATAGGGATTTGTCATCTCCTTCAGAAGCATGAGAGGACAACCTTCCATTAGAGCCAATAGCTTATGAATGGCTATACATGTATATAACAAAAATACATGTATATATTATTATTTAGCCATTCATAAGCTAGTGGCTCTAATAAAAAGTTGTCCTCTCATGCTTTTGAAGGAGATGACAAATCACTATAGTACTTACTTGCAGGCTGCATGTACAAATGTACATGTACAATATAATATATACCTTGGATAACTTCCTGCTGCTGCCTGGCCGGACACCCATCAGCTGTAGCAGACTATTGTCAATGTCATCTATAGAGCAGTGCCTGCTACTAGGTTTAACAGGTTCCAGATACCCTATCCTCTCCAGCAAGTCAGGATCTACAAACAAGGTACATAACTCCAAATATAATCATTACAATGCAGCCACATATGCATAGATTCACTTGAATGACAATGTTCATGTGTATACATGCTGGACATCAATATATGAACATTACAATCAATGCACGTTGACATGTTGCATTTCAGTGTAGACTATTAGGTAATTATAATATAATAATGCATACATTATATACATACATGTAATACGAATAATGTATATGCAATGTAATTATAACTATATAGATTAGATATACCACATGATGTATGGAATAAAATACATTATATTTATTTATAGTTACTGTATGCCATGCAGTAGAATCGTATCATATTAAAATTTACTTATTATACATAATTACTCTTACGTAAGGGAGTATATCACAAAAGTACAGTGATATACAATGTAGTGAATGATACAATATGAGTTTGTTGAAACACAATGTCATGTTCGAATTGACATCATTACATTTTATTATATTTTTAAGTATGCTGGACAAAAGAATACAGTTCATCACTGTTGTTAAGTATTAGTATACAGTAGGTGTAAAAATTATTCAACATGCATACAACTATTAGTAGTACCTACTGTCTATTCCATAGACCTCTACACAGCTATTAGTAGTACATCTACTGTCTACTGCACAGACCTCTACACAACTATTAGTAGTACATCTACTGTCTACTGCACAGACCTCTACACGGAGTGATGAATTATCTGACCTACCTAGAAGCAGCATATTCACATCTGTGGGTAAAACTGGGGGAAATTCCTGTCCACTTGAAGCCCTCGATCTGCTCAACTTTACATCTGAATGGCGACGCTTACTTTGGAGCCCCATCTTTAGCAGAACCAGTGGAACAAAGACTATCAAATAACAATAAAGTAGTTTGAACAATCTGGTGTCCCCAGTATAGATTGTATCACATACTATAGCTTATAATTATATTCCATGCATACAATGGTAGGGAGAGGTTGATCATAAACCAAACAGTTGTACTTTAATTAAAATGTTTAGGTCCTTGACAGTGAATTAAGTAAATTAAGTCAAGTCCTACCGAAATCATGCCTTTTTATGTAGCAACTATGTTATATATACCAGGTTATTATTTTTCAATATACTTGTTCATATAACATTATATCAGTTTGTCTGCTTTCTGCAAATGGAAAACACTGCAATCTCTCATTCTACCATATTGAATTACTAAGGATGTAAACTTTGTTTACTCTGTAACTGTGGAAACAAAATGGAAGCTGTGACATAATAAAGAATAGCCAGAGCCAGTGTGGTTAACTTAGCTTAAGTTTCAGCATAGGTAATGGGTGGGAATTAATGCCAGGAGTATCCAATATATCGTAATCCAATCAGCTATTCCAAGTCTAAGCTTCAAATGAAAATTTGTAGCTATAATCACTGTGTTTTTGGTCAAATTCAACTTGTCGAAACAGAATACCTTAGTTCTAAAATGTTTCTATGTTTTATCAGAAGTGGCCCCAAATAGAGTTATCCTATTATAGGAATGTAGTATAACTATAATAGTTATACTACATTTTTACATGTACAGTGTATATACTGTGTTTTATAATTCAATGTAATATAACATATATTATTACAGTCTATTTTCATGCAAGTAATATTGTATGTCTGTACCAACATGTATTGATAATTAACATGGACTTTCATGGTTGAACATATGTATCATCTCAAACAAGTCTTGGATGCAGGTTTATGTAATAATTATTACATGCATATTATATTGCCACTTGTAAATTAAATGTTAAAATCATTTTGCATGTATACATGTATTACAAATGGTAGATAACTAATAACATCTGCAAAAGCATCATATTGCTGCAACATAGCCCTCGGCAACTACATTTGTAGCTTTGGTCAACCACTAAAGGATTTGTTGTCTCAATATTCTTACTCACTGTTGCCTTTGTTTGTTCTACTAATCCCTGATTAATACACTAGTCATATTGTTGAGAAAACCATAGGATTAGGTTAAGCCAGAGAGCTCACACAGGATGTGGACAACCGAACAAGCAACCACCCACTTCTCATGATACTTTTATATACTTCCACTTCCAAACTCAAATTATTTACAGAATTTTTACAAAGTGAATATTATAGCAAACCAAACATTCTATTTCCATTTCTGTTGATTCACCTAGAAACTTAATTAATGAATTGATTCAGGCAGTAGACAAAGAGCAGTAGAAGGGAGTGGTTTATTTTGAGAGGGCGTCACTGGGGGAACTTTATGATGTCAAGTTGGGCCCATTAGACCCAATCAAAATTGCCTATGGAAAGATTTGACCAATGTAGTCTTTTGTTACTGGGTCCAATATGGCCTCTATTGTTTACTTCTGGGGGCGAAACTCTCCCAACGAGGCTTATAGAAATTGCCAAGGCGACCTGCTGCCTTGGACGGACCCAGGTCGCAAATAAAAATCACAAGATGGCCACCAGACCTAGGTCAGAAAGGCTATTGACCTGGGATTTTGCTTGGCCAGACGAAACCATCCCTAGCTCATCAGCACACCTGATTTCTTCGCCTGGTGACCGGATGTGTGCCTATTTTCACGGCCTTGTAGCGTTTTTTGGCCGCTGGATGTTAGTATGAACTGATGGGAGTGGCTAAAGATAACTTAAGTAGCATGAAGTTGTCTGCTCTATACTGTGACCGATCACATCCGCACCAACCAAGTCCCCGGTAGGGGTCAACGCACCAACCAAGTCCCCGGTAGGGGTCAACGAGTTCAACATGCTGAACTTTAAACCTGCCGAGGCAGTGTGAATGTTGCATTACCGGAAGGAAGTTTTCATCCACCGGAAATGTAAAACTATATAAGGTGAATACGAACAGAACTAGTTTGATTAGAAACAGAAAACTATTTTCAACTGTTTAAAGTTTACAAAGATAGTACATACATAATATTGCAGATCGAACAAGTATAAAAGGGTAACAATATGTGGGGCACTGGCCCTATTATTACTATGCATTTACCTCAGATTGACACACAACTTATAGACAATTACACAATATTTTACACAGAAATGTCCATTTTACCATGTTTGACGCACAACTAACTTTGTATAGCATTTTAATCAATCATTTTCTTAAATTTGCAACAATAAAGAGTAGGATTTTTTAAGACTGGGAGAAATTTAGTAACTAACTAACTAATACTATTTTACAATATTCACTTCCTAAGACGCCTGCTCCAAGGGTTTCTCAAAGGGCTAGATGCCCAAACGACTAGAAAAAGTTGCTAAATATCATGTAAAATAAACCTAGTTAGTAAAATGACATATTACAAGTTCATTACTTACATGTACCTCTCAGAGACAGTAGCTTGACAGCTAGTCAGATAGTCAAATGCCAGACAAGACACCAACAGACTGATAACCGTGCATATAGAGCTGCTAGTTAGTGAATAACGTGATTAAAAGTGTCTCTCCTGATTAAAGTGTCTCTCGGCTAATTAGCACTGATTGTAGTTCACAATAACCGCTGATGCAAGAGTAGGTGGGATTCTAGTATTAGATTCTCTATTCAAGTATTCAACTCTTACTAATTGTACAGAGTACTGTAGAACTTGTAGCTAGAGATAGTGTGGATGGGCGTTGTCAGCTAAGTATGCAGGCGAAATCTTGCGAACCATTTCAACCATTATACCAAGTTTTAGTGCTTCTCTTGCATACTGGAATAGAACTTGTCTTGGAGAAAAAACAGAATAAATCTCAATTTTATATCAACTGGTGTATTGTTGGTCTCGGTTACTCAGTGTCTATCATATTATAGTGACACAATGTTGGTCTAATAACACTATTGTAAAAATTCATTGCATTAGAACATTCTAGTCCCCATAAACATACGAGGCTAGGCTAGAATACAAGTCAGGGAGTAGATAAAACAGAGGAGTAGAACACCGACCTCAACCAGCCTAGAGAATCCAGCAGGCTTCCAAACAACTTTTAACCTATTGGTCAGTTAAAGCTAGACATACTTTCTCTTTCTCGCCCAGTTAAACAAGAAATAAATCGATATCCATTATGCCAGTGTCAGCTATTCGCATTGCCAGACTTGAGACCAACATGAAAAGAAAACTGAGGACCTTGGAACTGTTGGACTGAAAACCCATCGGCTTCTAGCATGTTCTTCAGCTCATTAGAGAAATTAATTTGCTCGGCCTCTTGTATCTTCTACAATATATCGACCAATAGGATCACACTTATAAAATATATTGATCAATTATAACACTGTACTTCAAAATCTACCACCACTAATGAAAAGAAAACACAGTGGAATTTATTCAATTTGCTTATTACAAATTTTACTAATTTTTCAACATTTACAGTCAGCCTGGTAGAGACACTGGTACTTTAACATCAACCGACAAAAGCTATACTATCCAGAGTTGCTTCCCCGTGAGAAACTCCAATTTCATGAAAGCACAACTCCTACTTTATAAAAGAGGCTCCACATTACAATACACACTGTACAGTGTTTATCGTTGGGCATGCCAAATAACATAGTATAGGCCTACAAGCTTCTGAATGTATAAGAGATGTGTGTGTTTTTGTAGACTCAGTTCCTAACTATTCAGCAGACAGTGGTACTCAGGCAGCTGGTAGTGAGTCGTACTCAAGTCTAATTTCCAACCAACAGCATGCTGGTAGGTTGTATATTTGGCCAATATTATTTTGTTAAAAAACTGTTTATACTGAGGGCTATATCTAAACTAGAAACTACGACCAGTCGACCCAGTCAGCTACATTTATCTAGAAAATTGCCAACATTGTAAATAAAGTGAACAGTAGGCTACGTTGACAGAGAAAAAGGTGATTCGGCCTTGACCCTTTCCCACTTACCCTCGACTCTTTAAGTTGTATGACAACTCTACGCCCATGATCTAATTGTTTCTTCATGCTAGCCATCTTCACCTAATAAACAATCAGAAAACATACATTATAACTATAATTTTGGTTTTGAGCTTCCAAACAGGCAGGATACAAAACTATGAACAACAACCAGCCTTAAATTGTACGCATAATCATGAGTTTCATCAGCCATTCACAGTGGAAAGCCAAATGTCGTCACTCTAGCTGCAACATTCAGTCTGACAGGAAGTGACATAGGATTCCACACACCCACCTTCAGATCAGCTGGCCCAATCTTAGCAGATATAGTGAACACACTCTCCTTAACTTTGTGCGGAAGCAGCCGAAATATATTTTCTCCCTTTTCATTTGTATCCTTCGTGGCTACCAATTGCCTATAAAAATAATCCAAAGCCTCAGCTTCAAGTCCTCCACAATAGCAGCGCCTTAAGCCAACAGGGAAGAGGATGAAATAGCTCCATAATTAAGTTAAAGCCTCAGATAATACATTCTATGATGGAGAGTTTTGATGATTCCTGAGCCCCTTTTGCAGGCCAATTAGTCAAAGTTAGGCACCATATACAGTTATCGTTGCACAACACACATAAACACATAAACTATATAAACTAGACAAGCATCCGAAGTGCTTACATAGATGGGAATTTCTCAGCAATATACGGCTCAGCTTGTGGAAACGGCAGACTAATAATATGTCTACCAGTTTGGTGCTGTATTGCAATCGGCACATCCTTATTGGTCAATTCTACATGAGCTGCGTGTTCTAAATCATCTGAACTTGCCTTAGCCTTTTGTTTCCTGAAAATAAGAAAATTGTATCATGGCAAAAACTAAAGGATGACTTTGCAACAACATAATAGTCCCTAGTATCACAACAAATCGCCTGATTAGGCTTAAACACCACCGGCCTAAATAGCATACTGTAAGCATATATCGCGATAATCCTGGACTACACCGACATAACATCTGTTAGCGGACAGATATGGGTATACAATGAGATGAAGTCATACATGAAGGCCATACTGTATAAGGGGAACAAATAACCCGTAACTCGTTACCCACCTTTTTGTTCTTTTGATTATATAAGTTCTTTTTGAGATGTAATTATTCAGATGAGGTGGGTTGGTTCTGTTATGAAGTACAGACCGTTCTCTCCTAAACATGCAGCTATTAGCTAGCTCAATGTAGGTAGTAGCTCCCCCGAATTCTGCAATATGGCAGAGTATAGTCTAGTGGGCTACAGTAAATAATAGACAAGGTCTAGCCGCAACCCACATGCTGTCAATATAAAATACAAATTTGAAAGCTGATAGAATCTACTATTACTACACTGCTTTTTTTTCTGTGAGTAGCATTATGAATAGTATTCAGACCTAGAAATCAACAAGCCTAGTGATACTATTATGGGACTATTTAATATCTCCCAATACACATGCTACCAAATGAAGTAATACATAGTGATTAATCACTAAAAATTTTCTATTACTGGGAATGCATTTCTGAGCGGCAAATGTTGTCATACAGTCTCGAGCTCGAACCCTGGTCATCAGTGAGTTCCCTAATTACTCCCAAGTATATCGTAATTGATAACAAATTTGTTGCACTGTATTATTAAACAAATTTCTATATCCATACTAGGCCTAATCTACTAAAATCAATATATTTTGCATAATAATATCATCATAGACAGCTCATTATTATCCTAAAATTAGAATAAAATAGAAGAGATACGAAATCACACTCAGTTTGAAACTGCAAAGTGAAAGTAGACAAGACCGATTTAAAACGGATAATCCACTAAACTTTTCCTTCACATGGCATCATAGTGATCAACTTACTTTGAGGACTGGAGCATACACAATTCTTTCTTCCAGTAATTGCATGCCCTCTTTCACTTGCACTATCACTATGACTATGATCTTCAAGAAACTCAAACTGTTCAGGTTGCAAACGAAATACCTGAGAAAAGGATTGAGGCTGAACCGCTAATTGAGTGCCTAACGGTCTTGTTCTTGTAGTAAGACCTTGTAAGGTGCTGAAGGTGCGCTGTAGCTTGCTTAGCTTTGTTGTAAGATTATTCATGGTGTCTGGTATAGCGACCTAATACAATAAAGCAAAAAATTGAAAATACATTACAGAGAGTACAAGATAGAATATAAACAAACTAGTTAAAAATTAAAATTATCATAAAATTAGAAATTGAAAAAATAATTAAGAAATAGTATATTCTATATCCATATGAATATGTATGTAATACATACATATTCATATTGATATAGAATATACTATTTCTTAATGTATATAATAATAATAATAAATATTTAAAATTAAATAATATAATTATAAAAAATTACATTGTTCAATTTTTAATATTTATTATCATGTACATTAATAATTATTACAATATAATTTAACATTATAATTATTATATTCTATATTGATATTAATATTATATAAATAATAAATATTATATTTTATTAATTATTATATTATATTAATTATATTTATTATTAAATTATTATAATTATATCTCATCACAAATACTCTTTAGAAATTTTTTAATCTGAATACGATGCAACTTGTTAACATGTTTATTACTTGCTTAAATTTATTCACAGAACACTCAACACACGTTGTATGTCTGTGAATCATAGAATTATTCTGTGAGGTACAATTTGAATTTTGTATTTTTAAAGTTTTTGCAAATCTACTTTTCCGGTTACAATAGCAGTTCAAGTTTGTCTCCATAACGTCTGAACTTTCCAAAATATTCCTGCGAACACTTCCAAGGTTAGACAAATCCCGCATGTTCGGACTCCGGAACATAGAGTTAGAGAAGAGAGAGCATAACTCTATGCTTCGTACATAGATGTACTCGATGCCGTAGAGATAACTCTATGCACTGTACTTTATGGAGCTCCGTGTTTCATTGGGCACTCATAAGCTACTGATCATAATTAGATGTTGCCCTCCCTTAATTCAAGGAAGGAAAACTTCTAACTAATACTAACAGCTTATGAGTGGTCATGTCCCAGTTGCTGGATGACCGTGCTATTGAATACACCTTCATGCCAAATTAGTTCATGTGCCTTTTTTCTGCAGCTCTTCCTTTTATACCAATTTTTACTAAATCGAGTGTAGTTTTACTAAGTGAGAGCATTGTAAACTGTAAACAGACATATTATTACAGTAATATATTTAGCTGAAATAGCTGATGATTTCAAAGTTGTCATTGACTTTGTCCTCCCTTCAATATTGTGATGGTACGCCCAGTCGTATCTTACATCTGACACTCATTATTGCGTGCATACATGTATATATCTGCTTGTACTTTACTCTTATATTGTTATATATGATTGTATGATTATATCTAAGTCTTTTAATGCCTTTTATACCCATGTACAGAGGCCCGACCTCTCAGAATCCATTGATATTCATTTTGTACATGAATTGGACCATTATAAGCAACTTTTGTAGAACCCGACCTATTTTGGGTCGGCCGTCGGGCTTCCGGCGGCCATCTTGTTGCGCAACTTCCGGACGACCACACGTCGTCTTTTCCCGACGTCATGTCGGCCGGAAGTCCTTATACTATATAAAGGGCACTGTTTTACTGTTCATTGTCTCAGTCTACGCTTGGCTTTCAATAAAGACACATCTATACTTGATACAGGGACTTTCTCTTCCTTTTACTAGGTCATTCGCTTTGCGAACCGCCTACTAGGTTGAATTACTCTCTTTCACTGTATAGTCTGAAGATCGGACTTGAGATCAGATGGGTCGTCTTTGGTAGTATTTGGGCTACTGAGACCGCTCGATCTTTCATGTAATGCGAAGTCCTATTACCACTCATAGGCACTTCATTTCTGGGTCGATAGTCGTCCAAGGACGACCGCACCAAAACACAGAAACCATTACATTGGTGGCAGCGGTGGGATTCTAAGGTCGTACTCTTACGATACGAAGAGAAGGAAGGTGACCTCGGCCTCGGGTGACCGACCGACCTCATTCTTCAATACTTCTACGGCGATTTAGGACTTGGATACGAGAAGGTGACAAACGCTAAAGTGCACCCATAATTCTCGTGGTTCCGCTGGATGTAGCCCGACCTACGCCGGATCTTCAATCAAAGACCGACCTCGGATCCAGAACAGATTGACGGTACTCAGTACGACCATTAGGCCGACACGGCCTAACAAACCAAAGCAGTTTTACTCACTACCCGACACCCTACCGACATGGACCGAATAAGGAACCTGCTTCAGCAGGTAATGTACCAGGCCGAGCAGGACCTCAAAACACTCAGCTACAACGGACAAGAGGACGTCGAACTCTTCATAGAAGACTTCACCGCTATGGCAGAGCGTTGCAACTGGAATGACAGAGCACGCCTCATACGGCTTAGAGCCGCCCTACACGGGCCCGCACAAGAATGCGGCCGACCCCGATCAGTCGAAGAGATATTTTCCCGACTGAGGGAACAGTATGGACTATCTGCCAGAGAAGCCCGATGGAAGCTGTCCACCCTGGAACAGCCAGCCCACACGTCACTCAGAGACTATGCAGCTCTCATCCGCAGACTGATGGCAACAGCCTTTGAAGGAGCACCCCCTGCATCTTTGGAAGAGTGGGCTGTAGAGAAGTTCTGCCTCTCAGTCCACGACCGTGGCCTACGCTGGTACTACACATGGTTACAGCCCGACGATATGGAGGAAGCCCTGGAAACCGGAACGGCCTTCCAGAGTAACAAGGGTGGCAAGGCCAACCCTCCAAAGCCACAAGAGGAGCTTCCCGCCGACCTCCTACGGAAAGCCCTACATACCCTCCTACAGAAATGTCAAGGCACAGATGACGGGCCGACGGACACACTAGAACCCGTCCCAGTAGACGAACCCATTCCTACTGGAGCCCAGCAAGGAGAAGGTGGACCACCCCACATTGGTCGTCCACAAAGGCCGACGGATACATCAGAACCCGTCCCAGTAGATGAACCCATTCCTACTGAGGCCAAACCCAAGAAGAGTGGACCGAACCACAATGGTCGTCCACAAAGGCCGACGGATACACCAGAACCCGTCCCAGTAGATGAACCCATTCCTACTGCGGCCAAACCCAAGAAGAGTGGACCGAACCACAATGGTCGTCCACTGAGGCCGACGGACACATCAGAACCCGTCCTAGTGGAAGAACCTATACCCACTAAGCCTAAAGTCAAGAGTAGCCACTCCAAACAGAAAACCCCACGGGTAACTAGCCCATCACACTCCAGGCCGACGGCGTCACCTACACCCGTCACAGTGGATGAACCTAAACCCACTAGGCCAACACCAGGCAAGAAACGACCCCACTCAAAGCCGAACACATCCGAAGTGACCACAGATCACCCCCCAAGGCTGAAAGGACGACTCATATGTCCCGCCCCGTCGGACCAAACCTCACAAGGTAAACCCGACCTATCCTCAACTCAGAAGGATCAACAGGATCTGGCCACGTCCAGATCCGACACTAATCAGCAATTGATTCCCGCCCAAATTCAGTATGCCCCGACGGACGACTTATCGTGTGTAGAACTGCCAGACACTACAGTCCAAGTCCGCGGCCTGAGGATCGACACGGAGCAAACCGTGCTGGACCAAACCAGACACAGGGTAGATAAGGAATCAAATTTAAAGAATTGTGAATAATTTGGAGTTGCCCTCCCATTGTTATCTGTTGGCCGTGAAAAACGAGATTTTATTTGGAATTGAACCCGGGTCTACCTGCGCTCACGCCTTGCTGCTATCTAACTGAGCTACTGCAGACCATTGCCTGTAGAGATAATAATTATGATGCTATTATCATACAAGCAGAACCATTATAATACGCATGAGTTAGCATGACATATAGTAGGCTTGCTCATGGTATTTTGTCCACAGGTTATAAACTCTCAGTTTGAGGTGTGCTTGGTATTTGTATGTACATGTATTCCATTATGCTAATTGTATATATTATATTTGGCCATACTGTATTAGGGGGTTTGATAGTGGACAGATACATGTAAATGTATCTGTACAAGTGCATAGATGTTGGTTGTGGGTATAGTTTCAGTTCTTAAGGTCTAATAATGCACAAAACCACTACATAATGCAGCAATATGGTTAAAACATTCACCTTGCCTCTCAGCCTATTATGCAAACAAATAACATGTCATGCAAAAGTATTTATGAATATTTATGACAAACTATTTTGTATAGATTCTATGAGCAAGATTGTCCGAACCACCATAATTTGTACTTGAGTGCTGTGTGTAATCTAAGGATCATTTGAATGAGCTGTCGCCTAGTGTGACAGATCCACCTACATGTACAGTGCAATATACATTATTCACCTAGAAGTACATGGCATCAATTTAGGGGTATTTTGCAGTAGTGAAATATTCAGTGCTGAAAATCTACTATTGTAGCAATGGAACATAGAGTGCACATTAATTGTATGTCATCAACAAGCTTCACCCAAGTTTCCCAAGATTTTTCTGAAATGCCGTTTAACTATAATTTATATACATGTACTACAATCTGTTGACTAAATATTACAATTTTCCTCACTGTTATGTTATCTTAATGTGTAAATCTAGCAGTAGCTTGAATTCCATGTTTTGTAGTGGTTGCAATTTGAGGTAAACAGATGCAAACAATGAAATTTCTTTACCTGCTAGAATTGTAACGTAGAATAAGCTAAGGCTAACTTGTTATTATTCTATTGCTAAGCAGTCTACTAGTTAGGATGGTAGACAATAGCAGCTGCTACAATGACCATCCTATACTTATTGCAGTCTAATACACATAGGGGTCAAAGGGCACATAGAGGAATGCAGAATTTGATGAGTGTGGTTAGCAGTAATAATTATTCCAGTTTCTAAAAAACTGACTCTCTGCCTGCTGGCTGTATAATACAAACCCACTAGAGTCCTTACACTTGTACTACACTACACTGCACTACAACACTAAACTACACTACACTACACTACACTACACTACACTACACTACACTACACTACACTACACTACACTACACTACACTACACTACACTACACTAATAACACTACCCTACACTGCACTGCGCTGCGCCGCACTGCACTGCAATGCACTGCACTGCGCTACACATCACTATAACACATATGTGAACGTACTTGGACATGTAATGAGCAGTTATGCCAGCATTATGTACAATACCAATATTATAGATGTACCATATAATATGCCTGCATGGAGTTTGATGTTAATTATTTACAAGTTTTCATGTACATGTAGTTTATAACTTGGTGTTTAATAATATTCAGAATCATCTTGAATATGTAATAAAGTAATATATAGAAAGGTTAGACATAATTTTATTTCTCATATTTTAATACTGATCCTCGCATTGTCATCAGAGGAAAAAACATTGAATATAATTCAGCTGCAATTTCAACCAGATTCTGCTATGGTGCATATAGTGAAATTGAATATATACAAGTATGTACAAATGAATTTTGCATGCATATACTGTGCCTGTACATTCCACACTAGTAATCATTAATCCAATAACATTTTGTAGTACATGCAAGGCGTGTTGACATCAAGTCTCTGTCTCTCTCTCTCTCTTGACCAGGTACAAACAGTATCCACTACGTATTTTACTGTAGAATTGGATCAGTTGCATGTATGTGCAATGTACAGCTAGGTATGGCTGTTACAGTCAGTAATGCGGCCAATTATGATCTCCATCTAGGACTGTGTAGCTGATGGTGTTCAATTTAATTTTTTCACTCAGTATTAGAATGATTCTGTAAAAAAGGAAACATGGCAATACTGTAGCACAAGATAAACACGTTGCACTAGAAAAGAAGCTTGCATTTACGATGAATATAAAAAATAAAGTGATAAGTGATAAGTTGGGAGGCTCACTAACACATACATGCAACATTTGGTCTTGTAGATAAATTTGCCACTAGACTCGGCATAGTAGCCTACATTTAAAAACTAAAAAGACGAATTCTATTGAGGTATAAGCAAGCTTTTGAAGTAATTGAAGCAAGAATGAGTTTACAAGTTGCTTAGCCTAAACTGAGTATCTATTATACAATATGAACAAATCTCTCATGACAATAAGTCAATAACACACTGTAGATCTGCTGTTGAACAAACGATGTGATTCCATGTGAGTTTTTGGTGTAATTAAGATGAAAAGCACATATCATACATATTATAGTTTAACTTTTGGTGGTAAAAATATAACAAAATGCAATTACACAAAATTCTCTGCTTGGCATTTAATTAGTAGTTACAACCAACTCAAGTATAAGTACTTGTATGTCCTGCTACGTTGACATGGCTAAGTGTTGAACAATATGTGTGAAGTAAGGATAATAACACTATGTGTACCAATATATTGGTACACATAGTATATTGGTACACATAGTGTTATTACATTTCCTTCAGAAGTAATACGTTGTCTATCATACTGTATTTATACATGTGTATCACATTATAATATGTATACGTGTATATTACAATGTAATATAAATGTATATTACAATGTGATATAAATATATATTACAATGTAATATAAATGTATATTACAATGTAATATAAATGTATATGTAATATAGGCTACATGTAGTACGGTACGTATATAATGCGATGGAACGAATAAATGTATGTAAGTAACATGATGCATAATATACAATATCGTACATAAAGCCGTAGAAAACAACCATGCAGTTATGTGCCGCCTATGCTACATGACTGATACATGACTTGTACATTTGTTTTGTACACGCTGGAATATGCAGTAATCGTGACAAAAGCTGAATTAAATGACTAATGCCATAATGAAATACTGTAGAGTCCATCATTGTAATTTGTAAGCAGTCTAAGCAAAACTGTTGTAACCACTATATAAAATAAGTAATTCATCTTACCTTATTGACATCAGACCCACTATCACAATTACTTCCTTCATGCAGTGTTAGCACTGCTGGATCTAGCTGTCTTTGTCTGCTGTAGGATGCAGTCAGTGATATGTAGAGCTTGGGTCAGAGGTTGATATTTGTGTAGCAGCTGAGTTGTTTATTAATGTAACCACAAAGAGATAAGGATGTAAACTGTGCCAAGTGTATGAATAAACCATGCGCCTGGTTTTGGCAGAAAATTTGTTATTGTGCTATTATTCTGCACCTCAGTAATATTATAAATAGTTGTTGCTGACATTTGGGGTAATACAGTGGATTTTGCCTCTATCGGAGGCTGAAAGCTGAAATGTGGCGCAGTATTCTGACAATGTAACTCTGCAAATGAGAAATGATTTTATGGATAAGGTATAAGCATTGCGTAGACACCCTTGATAAGATAAATATCCACTGTTCATGCTCCATAATATTACATGTACCCCAGCAGTAGCATGGCACTAATTTTCTAACTATAACTAACCTATCTGGATTAGCTTACCATGATTAATACATATAAACGATATATTAGGCATCATTTTGTAGAGCACAAAATTCTGCACTTGTTGATAATTATACATTGGTAACATAGCATGAAAACTGATGCTGCAAGCCACTGTAAAAGCCACAAGCAGAATGAAGGGCATTCATAATGAATTCACACATAGCTGTAAATGCAATGCAGAATGTACAATGTACATTTGTATCCCACTGACTGTTTGTCTACAATGTATACACTGTACACCAGCACTGGACATACGTGTACATGTAGGCCTACTTCATAATAATATGCAGTAATACATTGGGTGCTAGGTTGGAGTACCAGCTTTATGTTATTGTTGCCTTGTGTCATCTCCCATAGCCTATTATTTGTGGCATTTGGCCAACATAATAACCTACTGTGATTGGCTAGTTGCTCTAGCTAACTTTGTTGGCGCGAAGCCTCAATGGATGAATGAACTCAATGCAGTGCCCAGCCGCATAGCCTACTATGTTATATAAGGAACATTTTATTGCAGATCCAGTGCACTTCCAGCCAAATTGGGAGAAAACTATAAGTTTTATTGCAAAAACTTTTTTTGTGTCTTACACAGTAATACAATGGCTAGAGATTAAAGTAAGTTGTGTAAAGATGGGACAATTTTGACCAGTGCTAGGCTGGCTGGAATGGACCCTCTATAATGTTACATTCTTCCCAAAAAATAGACAAAATGCCCGATAATTCAATAATGATGGTTTAAGGAAAAAATCTGAGAGAATCCTCCAGAAGATTTTTTTAAGAGCTATAAAATGGTGTTTATAGCAACTCTCTAGCACTTTTCAAATTTTCTAAAACGTCGGGACAAATTTTGCACTTTTTTCGTCATTTTTGGCCTTAAAACTTTTTTGACGCTTTAAGGAAAAAATCAAAAAAAATCCTCCGGAGCGTCTTGTAAAGAGCTATCTAATGGTGTTTACATCAAGTTTCTAGCGCCAGCCAAACTGGTTTAATGAGCGGGACAAGTTTTATATAAGCCACAATGAAAGGGCAATTTCCTAAAAGTGATACCTTATCCACCCTGTGGAGAGCTACCTCTGAACCTCTCGAAGAATGTTCAAGTTTCAACAGCCCGACCTGATCCAGAGGACGCGAAATGTCGCGTAGCCGAACCTCAAGACATAATCCCAACGACGGAGATACAGTCTATACTGCCAGCAGTTCAAGTACACAAAGCACAACGCTCTTGTACGGAATCTAGCATTGCCGAACAGTTTCAGCCGAAGATACAGATTGCCGAACTCTCGAAGTCCCCTAAAGCGGATAAGAAGCAATCGAAGGCAACTATTGCCGTGTTCCCGCGCTTATTTGACGAGTCGAACAAAGAAAATGTGCCTGAGGCATTGCCTACAATTGAGCCAATTGCTCATCCCTCGGCTAGTATAAATACGACAGCTCACAGACGAGTAGTCCTTTCTCGTCCAGCACTTCACCGAAGCACATGTATCCCTACATGTAGCAACTCCTGCACTCCTCGTGTCACTGGTGAAGTTAATAGCAGCACTCGTATCCTTTCTCATTCTCGTGCAGACGAGACGGCTACTCCTCCTAGTATGGATCACTCCAATCAGCCTGTCTTCACGGCTGAAGGTAAGCAAATCTCAGTGTTACCAGTAAGGACCGAATCAGAATTAGAGGTACAATCAACACCTGTGAGACTGTCAGGCATGAATTCTCTCTCCCTCCCCACTCGGCATAGACCAGTCGGGACAGAGGAGAATTCCCCTGAACATTCTCACAGGAAAGAGCATGAGTTAGAAGGCGGAGGCTACACATCAGATGAATTATGTGTTGTAGATGCATCTCCTCTACGGAAGACGCTCACGCCAGACGGCACGCCTCCACCCACTCCACCTCCTGTTACCTCTACCCTGAAGTTAGCTACAATTAAGCTGCACAAACTCACTGACAAGCTGCCCATAGAGTCGTCCCAGCATTCCGGAGCCACTAAGCCATGGATTAGTACCTTCACTCAACAAGCCCGAGACGACTTGGCTAGAAGGAGTCAACCTAACCTCAAATGTGCAAAGTGTGGCTTCTCCGGCACCCTCAAGAGACTGAACATTCACATTTGGCAGCACTTTGCCCGCTTCTACTGTCGCTGCGGACGCAGCTCAGTTAGCCGTGATGCTCTAGGCCATCACTTCAGTCGGAGATCCAGTATCTGTGGGAAACGTCTCTTCCTCACGGACGGGCCCAGCTATGGGGCCCTCATGGAATGGTGGGGCGTAAAGGATCCCCCACCATTTCTACCATGTCGTCCTACTATGGACGGACAGTCGGGGACAAATAAACCAGTTTATTTGCCCAGCTCCTCCTCCACAAGGAAGCGACCTCCCAAGAGACGGCACAGCCCATCTCCAGAACAGACCCCCGACTCCGCACCTTCTGATGCTACCTCCTCCTCTTCCTCGTCGCCTACCACTCCTGCTGGACCTTCTCTCTGGCGACCTCCTGCTAGTACCTCCGCAGTAAGTGTCGGCCCCCCTGGCCGACGCGGACGTCTACCCTCTTGGAAGACAAGGCCTGCTCCACGGAAGAGTATGCCTGCTCCTCAGTCAGGCCCTCTCTACGAAGGCTCTCCACCCAAGGTCTCATGTGCAGCTTCTTGTACAGCTTTTCCGACTCTACTGATCGAGCCACTGCAGTCCAGGCCCACACTAGAGGTCTCACCGCACCGCTCTCCTTATACACCTGCCAGGGACCTACTCCGAGCCACTCCAGACTCTCCTGCCGTCCAGTCCCCACCTCCTGCATCTCCTGTACTAACTCAGCCGAATGCCACACGTCCTGCATCTCCGGATCCGTCGTTCATGCAACAACTTGCTGAACTCAAGCCACGGATTCACTACCTTGCCAGCCGTCAACAGGTGGGGGACACTCTACGCCAACATCTGGAACCTTTCTATGCTCGAGAAATAGCTCTTCGTGAACTAGCCAACCAGCATCTAAACCACCCCCGACAACTCCAGCTTGTACAAGCAGACTTGGATATAGTATCCAGAGAATCTACACTGTACCGTACCCTTCTTAACTTGACACTAGAGACACCCATGACCTAGTGTGAGGGGGCTATGTGATGGTACGCCCAGTCGTATCTTACATCTGACACTCATTATTGCGTGCATACATGTATATATCTGCTTGTACTTTACTCTTATATTGTTATATATGATTGTATGATTATATCTAAGTCTTTTAATGCCTTTTATACCCATGTACAGAGGCCCGACCTCTCAGAATCCATTGATATTCATTTTGTACATGAATTGGACCATTATAAGCAACTTTTGTAGAACCCGACCTATTTTGGGTCGGCCGTCGGGCTTCCGGCGGCCATCTTGTTGCGCAACTTCCGGACGACCACACGTCGTCTTTTCCCGACGTCATGTCGGCCGGAAGTCCTTATACTATATAAAGGGCACTGTTTTACTGTTCATTGTCTCAGTCTACGCTTGGCTTTCAATAAAGACACATCTATACTTGATACAGGGACTTTCTCTTCCTTTTACTAGGTCATTCGCTTTGCGAACCGCCTACTAGGTTGAATTACTCTCTTTCACTGTATAGTCTGAAGATCGGACTTGAGATCAGATGGGTCGTCTTTGGTAGTATTTGGGCTACTGAGACCGCTCGATCTTTCATGTAATGCGAAGTCCTATTACCACTCATAGGCACTTCATTTCTGGGTCGATAGTCGTCCAAGGACGACCGCACCAAAACACAGAAACCATTACAATATTACTATTTTTGCAACACAACTACCCAATATATTTTTTTCTAACAGTATTATTATGCCTGCAAAAAGAGGCACTATTTCATTCACATGTATTTTTATTTCCAAACATTAAATAAAGATTCGACTAATTACCTAACTAAGCTGTATATTTGTTACAAATTTTACAAAATATAATTATGAGACTATAAAAAAATCATCACTGATTGGATGATCGTTCAAACCAGGAATAGATCATAACGATTAGTTGTAGTTGTAAAACTAATTGTATATGGTTTCCAGTAAATATCCATACAAAATATACAAACAATAATATGCAGTTGTAGTGTATAAAACAGACATAATTACATATTATGAAAAAAAATAATTTTCTAAGAAATACAAAAAATACAATTATTTACCTGGGTTCATTATTCATCGTTATTGACTATCATTCGGTAGAATCAGTATTAATAAAATGTCGAAGTTTCGAACTATAGAAAAGCAGCTATTTGATAAACATGGCTCATTGAATATTTTGTTGGTATATAAAATCAGAGAGAACAACTTTTGATTATGAACAACAGCTTATGAGTGCTAACACAATAGCAATTAGCATATCATCCGTGTGTGTATTGCTTAGAAAGACAGCATGGTTACGTTAGCATTAGATTGAGCATAGGCCACATTGTCTTCTCCATCCATTTCCTTTCTCACAGTTTCAGTTGCAATTGTAAGAGGCTGTTCTCCATACCTTACAGGGGAGGATAACCACTTGTCACTAGGTTGAGTAAGTTTTCGTATTCGCTGTAACAAACCAAGCATATTTTATTACTATCTGACAAGATCTCACAAAATGAAAAGGGAAGAATGATATGTCCAGAAAATTGTCAATTTCAAATTTTGCTGTTTGATAGACAAGGTAGGCTACAACTGGTCAGCTGAAACAAGGTATTCTGTATCGTATTTAGTACTTGGTAAGTAAGGTTTCCATAAACTAAGATTTCAGTGCAGGTAGAAAGACAACTCCAAGTTCCAAATATCATTCATGTGCTTCATAATAAATTGAAATCAACTTGGCTATCATTCTCATAAAGAGAGCCTATTTCTCATCATTCCTCTTTTTCCTACTATTTATGAAATAATCAAACAATCAAATTACTATTAATGTAATATTAGGAGCATGCAACTGCAATTCTTTTCTAAATGAACAATAAAAGTGATAGCATGCGCATACTTATAAGTTTTACACTTGAGACTCACCTGAAACATACTTTCACCAGTGTTGGGATAACACATCTTGTCGTAAATAACAACTAAGACAGAGTATAGCGGAATGAGAAATATAGGTATAAGAGCAACCATCCATCCAATGGCCTGGGCCCATTTAGGCAGCTCATAGTCACCATATGATAAGCTAGACGTGTCTATAAAGTTAAACACGACTATAACCTGCAAGATACAAGAACAGTTAGTCATTTCAAACATAGGTGACGATACTATCTTTCTACTAGCTGTTTTTTCTCTTGCATCCTTGCATTTCTGGCCTGAATATAACAGGTAGTTGGCAGGTGACCGGCCAATGGCACTAAAGGTGTGGCTACACATCATTCAATATTTTTTGAAATGGCTTTCAATTAACCCAAGCAGTCTTTTATGAGGTTTTTATCTAAATCTTCTTCCTTAGATTGGGAGAGGAGCGTTGCAATCAGTAGATAATGTGTGTAACTAAATCAAGGGACAAAGCAAGGCTGATTAAGTCAGGGAGGATGACTGGAGTTTTGTAAACATTTTCAGTTCATGCTGTAAACCCTGAGCCATTCTTTTTGGTGGACTTGGAAAGTGGTCTAAAAATAATTCCTTCAGCAAACTCACCAGCAAAAGCAGAGGTGTGACAACTCTCCACAGAATCCTAAAATACCACCATCCAAACTTGTTAAATTTCCAACCAATCATCTCCTGGGCATTATCCAATATTCTTTCAGCACCTGAAGAACAAAAGTGAAAAACAAGATGTATATTTTAATTCTTGTCTGTTACGATGACATTAGGTTTGCAAACCAGCGTTATGTACTCAAAAAGAAATGTGTACATGCAGACTTATTTATTATACACTGTGGCTACTATGGGTCTTGTGGAAAGGAAACTGCATACCATATGCTTAGCCATGAACAACCACCACTTACCGTATACCCAACCATAAACTAGCACCTCAGCGAAGCCTATCAACACGAGCGACCAACCAGAGTAGTAGTTGATTAGCTCCTCCCAGTAAATACCGGCCTAAACAGAGATTAAAAGAGGCAGGTATGTACTTGATTTTGCCACCTGGACTAGAATCCAACAAACCAAACCAGAGCCACTAGACTATAGGTGAAATTTTAAAGTTGATTGCGTAGTGTTTTGAGGATTTGAGACATGGACTATTGATTCTGATCATGAAGTTGTCTTCTCCTAAAAGAAATAAATTGGGAGAGGAAAACTACCTATCTAGTACATATGGTTTTTCGTCAACCTCTCAGAGAAATACAGTGCTTACACATTATTTGTCAGGAAACTGTGGGTAACCACTAACCAGGGAGCTGTGGGTAACCAGGGAACTGTGGGTAACCAGGGAACTGCACATTCTATCTTACAATCGAGAAACATATAGTATAATTTTGCATACTGTTTTCCTCTCTATAAAGCCTGTGTATTATGTATTACTCTACCAATTCCATATGCAATATTGTACCCAACTCAGTAGCATTGTCTCACACTTACATTGCAAGTCATGTTGATCGTGATCAGGAAGAAGATAGCACAAATACTGCCGGATACGGCTGGTTTATACTTGAGCAGTTCAGGTCTGCTGTCTATGATGGTGGTAAGGAGAACCTCGACTCCAGCAAACTACAAGTAGTACAGGTGCTAGGCAGGTGCTTATTATGCAAACAACATACAATGTAATATAAAATCGTGTGATCCGTGAGTGTTTGAATAATTATGACTTTGCAATGTTATTGTCACTAAAGTATGAGATGTAGCAATCGGTTTAAAGTGTCTAGTCATAGAGATGCCGTGCACTAGTTCTAAATGGAGAAATATCGAAAAACAATGTAGATGCACAAGACGTACCTGACTGTCTAGCCCAAGAGTCAGCAGCATAAAAAAGAAGATAATAGACCAGAATGGAGGGGCGGGCATCTTGGACACTACCTCTGGATAGGCTATAAAAGCTAGAGCTGAGCCTACATAAAATAAGATAATAAATCTGAATTTTAGGTCAGCTATCTTACTTTGCAATTTATATGTGTGAAAAACTCATACCAATAAACCCATATATTGTTCCCTGTCAGTGGTTTGTTGCCAAGTAAAAGGTAAAAGCAAACAATACTTTATTTTTATGATCTATATATCTGCCATCATGTACTTTTATATAATGTTAACAGTTAGAAATACTCGGGTGTTATACCTACACATCCATCATGTGTGACTCAATGTTAATGGATTCTCTCTGGGTAACCTAATCAATAAATAGATCAAACACACATCAAGTGACTCACTGTAAGCCTTTGAAAGAGAATTTTTATAACAAATCTTCTTTTTAGAAGCTTTACAGCTGCTACAGTCAAGACAGAATTGTGCTTGTACATGAGAACTGATTAGGTACAGGAGTTGCCTACTCACCAGAAGCTACAACATCGGGTACTCTCTTTCCCAACTGTTTAGCCATAAATCCCAGAATAGCGAATATAGGAAAACCAGCTATAATACTAGTAGCACAGTTACCAATAGAGACAATGAGCGTATCTCTAAAACATGGAATAAAATCGTGAGTTGGTTTTGAAGTTAATCAATAATCTTAATTTCTATTCTGTTCTATGCCCTGGTAATACTGATTTAATGGTTTGATGCAAAGATAAGCTATTCTACAGTTTCAGGTCCCACCAGAGTTAAAAAGAGAGGGCGCAACTTTCTATTAAAATCATTGACTATATAATGTATTCCCATAACTCATGCTCAACCTCCTTGCCAGTCCTTGGCCTACCCAGGGAATTGCAGTTGCATTGAATTTTTTCATTTGCAACATAGAGTATACATGTAAGTAGATATATCATGATAAATGACATCAACAAGTTAATTAACAGATTTACAATTACCTCAGAATATTATTGTTGAACTCATTGTAGCTAGCGTAAGTCATTAGTCCGCCCATTCCAACAGACAATGAGAAAAATATTTGCCCGGCAGCATCTACCCAAATCTGCGGACAGACAGACAGATGTTTATATTGAATGTATTCAAGGATCGGCGAAAGCAAAAGCTATATAGAAAAGAATCAGGGCTTGGTCGACAAAAACCTCTAACTTAACAGAAAGAGATCATTATTTGAAATTTAATGTATTGAATGGCCAAAGTCAAGGCTTGTCATTTTAGTTATTAGCAGTGCTATGAGTGGTCTCTTTCATGTTGATCTGTACATGGAAAGCTTCGGGATTAAGGAACAACGACGCCATTGTTTCGGGTAAGTTAATAGTGATGATATATTAGTATATATCTAACTGAGGACAACCATACTAACCTCTAGGAATATATTACTTAGTCATATCTAAAACTACATGCACAAGAGATACCTGTAGGTATAATGTTACCATAATAATCATCAATAAACTAAAATATGGAGCTATTAATCCAAATATAGAATGAGAGTGTACCTCTGCAGTGCCGAGTTTAGTAAAGTTAGGAGTGACATAAAACTCTATCCCGTCTCTGGCCCCATCCAGTGTGGCTCCATAGATGAGCAGGATGAGGATAACAACGTAGGGGAACGTAGCTGTAAAGTAGACGACCTTTCCAGATGTCTTTATACCTGACAGATAAATAGACAAAACTGCTATAATATATTTGGAGAATCCTTGACAGGTGGAATTATTTGATCTTGTTAGAAACTTCCACACCAGAATCTCTACCGAGCAGCTAGAATGTTCCAGACCTGTCACCTTTGAAGGTCTGTACAATATAATAGTAGAGTCTAGTATAGCAATAGCAGAGTGTAGTAGTATAGCATATTATAGCACTGTATCATATAGCATAGCATCGCATAGTATAGCAATGCAACTAAATTTTACGTTGCTTCAATATTCCTGGCAAAAAACAGAGTGGTAGTGTAGTATAATGTGGTGCGGTGGCAGATAACTCTACCTGTATCTCAAGAACTAAAATTTTAAGTAGATAACACTGTCGCTACACGGCGCTGGCCTACACGAGTACTTCACGACTGACACATACATCTAGATATACAAATGTACGTAGAAGTACCGTGTGATAGAGGAAGTGTAGCATGAACGAACCTTTGAGCATACAGAGATAAACAATAATCCAAGAGAATAGGAGAGTTAAAGTAATATCCCACTTGGCAGGGCCGACGTTCTCCATCGGTCTCATTGTACCGTTGTTATTCCCATCTTCATCTCTGTAGTTCTGCTCATACATCTTCTGGCTAAAAGAAAACCGGATGTCGAATATCACCATATAATATTAAAAGACACAGCAGTAAAATGTCTCAAAGATCTGTGGTCGTGAGTTCATGGCCTCGATTAGCTATGCTACTGCGCACATGGGCCGCATTCACTACATACTTTTATCTATCATAAATACAATGTAGTTAAACTTTTAGAATGAAACAATAAACCAAACCAAACCAAAACCACATCAAACCAAGCCACTCGCAAGCTATCGACTACAATATGAGTTTTCCTCTCTTGGAGTATGTCATGCTTTACTAACCAAATAAATGGTTACGCAACCATCAGAAGAATTTCATCTTTGCTCTGCATACCAACTACCTACTACCAAAATATTATCATGTGAGAACTGAGCCTTATAAAAGAGCCGCTCATCTAAATAATACAAAGTGGATAGAGAGGACAACTTCTGATTGTCAATCCTCGTCTATAGAATCCCACTAAAGATATAGATAAACATCGATTTGCTGAATAAAGCCAAACAAGGTTGAACCAACATTACTTTTCGACTATCAGCATATGAGTAATGCATCGTCAATTTATACCATTGTACGTCAGTAGAAAATAACAGATAAGAAAGCTCACTTGAAAAACTCTTCCGCTGCCGGTATTTTTTCGGTGTCAGACAAGTTCAGCTTTTTACCAGCAATAGTGTTATTGAACTCGGCAACAAACTCATTCAGAGCTACGACACTTGCATTGTAGCATTCCCTGAACAAGTAGACAGCTCCTGTATCTGAACCGTTCTCATATTTCTCACATTCTAATTCTGCTGTGTTGTCAAAACATTCTACAGAAAGATAAATGCTTCACATATTATTAAGATACTGGTGCATGTAGTGCTACCCACAATACAACATTGCAATATTAGAGAAAAATTTAGTGCGTTCTTGTGCAATCTCAGTCAGATTGCCTGTGCTACATGCACTAGTATATGAAGTGGTAGTTTCTCAAGCATCAGCACCCATCTCTATAATCTCTCCAACATCAACATGTCTATATCCTGTGTTTCCCACTGTGTTTCCCTGACACAAAGGATTCTTGTCTTCAATCTAACATAATCCCACTCAGTGACTCACTCAGTATTCATCAAATCACTCTTCACCGCACATTAATCTCTATGTACTGTCAACCAAAAACCTCATATATTTTGTAGTCAGTAGCTTAATCCTATCCTATTATACATTGTACATGTATATTCTGCAATCTACGTCATAGACATTTTATATCATCATGCACCTTGTTCCTCCCAATACTCTATGCCCAAGTAATACAATGTACAACTGTAGTTTCAAGAAAATATAGCATTTGTGTATGTGCCTTAGACAGCATGTGCTAGACTCATTGTATATGTGCAATGCATGTTGCTATTCAATACCACACACTGACACCCATCTATCAGCTAGTGAATATAATGTGAAGTCGTCCTCTCCCAACTATAAGGAGGCATCTTCATAATATAATCAATATAGTAGAGTAAAACCAGAAATACTGATAGTACTTTATGTCACAATCCATTGAACTACGCAGATCAACTGATTTTGAATATACTTAAATTGCCTCTATACCATAGAGGTAGGTATTCCTAGCTCTATGCTCTATACACCCGCTATGTCATAGATAGATTGTATCATGTACAATTTGCATGCATAATAATGGCAAAGCATTAGACCAGTCAACAAATTCCCTTACTGTAGCTGTTCCAGGAGTTGTCACATCCTACCCAAGGTAGAGAAGACTGGAAGGAGGAAAACATGTAGTAGAGAGACCATGTGATCACCACATTATAGTACAGAGAGGAGAAAAACGATATAGCAATCATACCAACTCCTAGGCCTGCAAATATAATTAATTCATACTAGAGTAAGGAATGACTGGCACCAGAAATACATGTACATGTAGTATAGTCTAATGAATACTAAGGATTGACAAAGTAATGTTACAGACCACAAGTTCTGGAACACAAATGGAAAGAGACGTCTATTAACCAACATCCTAAGTACAATTATTTTGCGATGACCTAGTTGTTGATGGGGGTTACTGTTTACCCTATGCACATCACTGATGTTCACCTCAGAACTCAGACTATATTAAACTTCTAACCTCAACTCTTTCATTTTATTAAAAAAGTCATTATTCCATGCTTCACACATATTGCTAAAAGTGCTCTTCATCTTGTATTACCAAAACCCAGCTCAATCTTGTTGGAGTTGTAAGCGACCCCCCTCCCTCCCAATCTTCTGTTATTTGACAGACCACAGGCTGTTGATGATCAACATCATACATTACAATTTATGAAATAGTTTGTGAATATTTCCCCATCAATAGCTGTACATTTATTAATTAATATTGTAAAACAATGAGAAATGATTAAGCAATCAGAATTACTACGATCATGATCAAAGTATCAGTGACTCTGCAGGATGTGTGCCGTCTCTCATTACAATGGTTCATGTGGCGCTACACTACGAAACAATAGATTAAATCTGAGATCAGTCACTGTTTTTATTTTTCAGAAAAGCTGGCAATATGCATCACATAAATTTTTTGCTCAAGTTCATTAATTATAAAATGCTATATTTGGAGAGTTCACACAGTCAAGCTGATGTGTAACTTTTTGCACATAGTGACACGGCCTGACTGAGATAGCTAACCTATGATTCAGTTAAGGGGGTTCCATGGATACCTGGCAGCTACGATGCTTCCCATAATGCACTCCTTGTGCGAAGATTGTTGCTTTCATTCTTACATTAGAAATTTAGGACAAAATTAAATCCCCTGAATTTATTTATTGTATATCTAATTATCGATTCTGAGTGAGTAAATAATATGATTTATTGAATACTTTGTTATTTAATGGCCTGGATATTGCCACACCATATTACCACACCATATTACCATTATTACTCTTTTTAATGTGGTTGGTTTGAATTTATTCTAGGACACAAGATGCATAAAAGGACACATTTTCCAAGACTTGTAATGTATTATAATTATGGTTCTTTCTCATCTTTCCAATTGTGGTCCAATGTTAGAACTGGAGCTTGCAGAACTGCTACAGCACTCTAGACCATTGGTCCTACTCCTGCACCATTGGCCTTGGGGTGTAGCAGCTCTGCAAGCTCCAGTTCTATCATTGAAACTTGCAGCCTTCAAGTAGAGGTCATATTTTATCATATTATTTTTATATCCAGAAATTGAGGTTTCTCTCTTGTAGAGCTCTTACGCTAGAAAAGAAGTACTGAGTACTGAATGTCACTGTCAGTAAAAAGGTGTAAAAAATCATTGCAAAAATTGAATATAGAGGCATCATGCTGGTGTGTATACTGAGCAGTAGGGTCACATGCATATTGTATTATTGTATAGTAGATTCTTGTAAGGCTTTTAAATAGGTCAATGTTTACCTTTAAATATTGGTGACAACTCGAACAGCTTGTTTGGTCCAACTCCAGCATACTGTCCCAGGATAACTTCCATGAAGAAAATGGGTAAGCCAGCAAACGCCAACATTATGAAGTATGGTATGAGAAAGGCTCCTACAAAGTCATAATGATAATGTTTATTGTTAATTAATCGACATCATTAAGGAGTTTAATCTTTTTGTTCCAGTTTTCATAATGTTCAAAAAGTTAAACGAATTCATCTCTAGTACATTATGTAATCCTAATAACTGTGATTTTAATGTAATATCTAGCCCTACATGACATATGTGCAGGGGGCTGGGGAAAGAGTACAACATATTCTTTGACCTCTAGAAATATTGTTAAAACAAAGATACATTATTTTAATGTTATGCAATATGCTGCATCATTCGTTTTACAACCTGTATTCCACATAATCTTACGACCTATCTATTTATATCCATTTGCAAATATATCTCCATCAGGTACATTGTACATGACTGTCTACTATAGTATACATAATGTATATATAAGGTATTTTATATTCATAACTGAATTACAACAGTATCTTTGTTAGTAGCAAATCTGCAGGGCATATGAGAGGAAACCAGTTGATTGGAAGTCAAACTTGCACTTATTTCTAGCTAGACAGAAGTGTGTTACCACAACTAGACATGTTATGTATGGTAAATGTGCTCCTACATGATGTATATAAGCAATGTTTTGGTAGTAGGATTGGTTACAGCTCTGTGTGAAATAGAGCAAATGCAGCCAATCTATTGTCTTACAAGTGCTCCAAATTAGAATTTGTAGCTAAAGTTGCGAAACTAGAAAAAGTAATGATTAGAACTGGTTACTCTTTAGTAACATACGGGGCTCTAATGCTATCAAATATTTAATTCAAGTGACAAGTTCTCTATTCTGTCACACACTAACACACCCACCCATTCTCTTGGGAATTTAAGAACCCAAACTATAAAATACCCCTGGTTCCACCAGCTGCATGCAATAGAAATCCAGCTAAATAGAAAGTCAAAGTGTCTAATAAATCACAATATGCAAACTTCAAGCTGCAGCAAGAAGAACATCTAGGAAATTTCTTCTAACACTGAATTTGAGTGAAAATAATTTATTCTGAATAAGAATTCCAATCACAAAGATCAAATATTGCTGTCTACATCAGGGCATCTATCAAGGCAACGTAGTGTAACACCAATTCTCAGAAATCTCAGAAAATCTGAGTAAATTATAAGTCAAGCTACCATATCATGCACTTGTATATGAGTATGCTAAGCTGTCAAGTAAATACGTAAGATGAAACCTCTCTACTTAGATAACTGTTTGAAATAATAGTTTTATCTCTGTAATATAATAGTTCATAAATTCAGCAAAATAACGATTATTACTATAATATGCAAGTATTTGAACAGCAAAGCGATAATAACATTCTGTAAGATTATATAGGTTTATGATGACTATAATGTGGACATATTACACACGTAAATATATAAAGCAAATGTTTTTAGTGGCTATTTGATAATATGACCAAATTGAAGGCGTCATAATAGATGCAGAAAAAGATTTTGGAATAACCTCAGTTTATTGCCAAAACTGAAGTAGAAGTCATCTTCTCATTTATTGCTTATCCAATCGATTGTCGCAATACAAATGTTGACCTCAAGTGATTTTTCCACGACACTACACCAAACAGAGTGTGTACTTGACACTGACAGCAAGAAATTATAAGCAGAGTGTATATTTGAGAATAATAGAAAGGAATAAAAATTGAGAGAGGACAACTTCTAATTACGGTCACCGTACGACCGAAACTGACTGGTTACTTTTACAGTATAATTTTATGCTATGTTATAAGTTGAAGTTTCATGCTTATGCTATAGTGTAGTAATAGCAACTGTAGCATAAGTAGTATAGTCAGTGCAGATCTACACAGACACCCGGCCATTTCCGCGTCGTATTAGCCCTAGATCAAAAAACTCCCCGGGCGGACGACCACCCCACCCGTCCTCTCGCCCCTCCTCTCCCCTAAACCTCACTCTATGTGCAAAGCCCTAGAACCTACTCCCCCCAATCGCGGGTGGGGTTTCAAAAACCTCATAGGCTGTTCCGCGGAACCCAGTCTAAAGAGCAAACCCCGCGCCCCGCCCTCGCCCCGTCCCACGGCTCGGGCGGGGGGGCGCGCGTACGCGCGCGCCCCCTTCGCCCCGCGAACCCCACCCGTCCTCCCTCCACCCGTCCCCACCCCAAACCCCTCCGCCTCGCCCTCCGCCTCGCGGCGGTTCTCGTTCGCGAGTCCAGCCGTGGCCCCACGCCGCCCTCCCCCCGCCCATCCCCCGCCCCTCCCCCGCCCTCCCGCCCCAATGACCCGTCGCGGCCCTCGCGGGCGGACCGTCGGCTGGAGTAGGGTGAAGCGAAGGAAAATACGGGTTAGAGTAATGATAGGCTACACCCGTGCGGAGTGCCCGTGCAGAGTTTACGACGCTGACTATACTACTATAAGAAACTTACCGAGTGGTGGTGGTGCTTCCGGATGATTTCTTCGCCGGGGACTGTTGAGACTGAACTGGTCGGGGTGACACCGCACTCGCGCGCTCCTCCGTTCGAGCGCCCCCGGACCTTCGATGAAAGACTCGCGCCTTAACCCTCATTTCCCCCGGACCCTCCCCTAGGGAAATCGCCCGTCCCCGTGACGAGCGGCGAGGGAAAGTGAAGGCGGTGGCTCTTCCGCGCTTCAAACCGTAGCCTTCGCGAGGAGGTTAGCCGACGACATCATCGCTCGGAGGGGTAGAAATAGAAATAGATAAACGGGATAGGTGGATGCTTGTCTTCTCATCGCCATCATCATCATCATCATCATCATCATCATCATCATCATCATCATCATCATCATCATCCTACAAATAGACCCGCCTCTACGATGATGTCGTTGACTCGCCACCAATTTCTTTGACCACCGCGTCCACTTTCCCCCGGGTAGCAAACTCCGATAGGGAGAGAGCGCATCGTGCGCGTGCGATGTCACCCCCCACCTACGAATGAAGACAATAGAAGAAATGTGAGCTGATAAGGGGTGAGTATGAGCGGAAGCTGCGCTAGTACCGTCTACCCCTTTGGTTTGGAGAGGTAAATGGTTTTTAATGTATTAGCTAGTGTTTTATTGCTCGGTTTTAAGGCTACAACCGGTAAACCCTCCGTTTTGAGGACGGAGACCCCTTACAATAGAGAGTGAATGTGAAAAAAATTATACGGGTATATGTACAAGGGTTATGATGCACTGTTCGTTTACTTTCCAATTTATCGAATGAAGTAGTCTCATCTCCGAGAAATCAGTACTAGCATTCTATAGGACTCGTACTCACCCCGTCTTCTGCAACCTTCCGCTTACCATAGAAGTAGGTGAGTCCGGTCTTTAGCTGGGTGTAGCTATACGTTTGGTTTCCTCTTCTGATAAAACCCCGATTGTCCCCTCTCACCGACTCCCCTGTCCTGAGCACGGAGAGGAACTTCTCTTTGGTTAGGGCGTTTCCTCTTTTGTTTAGTCCTTTGCTGCTATACTTGCTATCACCATCAGCGGACCAGCAAAAGTATGTTTTTGAGTTGAGCGCGATGACCCCCTCCCCCCGAAACTCCTCCTTAAACAGGCCGGGGGTTCGTGTTTCGTATCGTTGCACCTTCTCACAACATTCCCTCATCTCCCACTCTTGGCCGAGCACCTTGGCCGTGATAAAGTCTCCCTTGTGCCTATCGCAGAAGGGTCTGGGAAACCATCTACCATATTCTCTGTAGAACTCTTCTTTTTTATCTTTTCGGATGACCTCATCTATACTACGAGCACTCAGAGCCATGTAAGCGCTATCCGTGTCCATTTCTACGTACTCAAAGTCCTCTCTGCTGACGAATCTGTGAAAATAAAACGAACGGGTTGTAGGGGGGGGGGGGTGGAGGTTGACACCAAAGAATAAATAGAGAAGGATTTGATAAAATCTTTGTATAGTCTAGTTCTACTTACCTATCCATAAAGTCGTAGTAGAATTCTAGCATTCTCAACTTGGCTCTCTGGAGGATAACGAATCCTACGACAGATGGAACATCCATTCGAATCTAAAAGAAAGAAAGAGAGAGAGAGTTTACCCTACCACTCAGAAAAAGTTTCGTCAAATCAAGAATCAAAATAAAAAGAAAGATTGTCAACACTTGCCTTTTTCTTGTGAAGCTCTATCTCAAAGTAGTTTTCATCAACTTCGTTGAGACTAGAAAAGTGCCTACTCCTCACTTTGACAGCCGCCTCCTCTACTGTCTCCACATACTTGACAGTCTTATGTTTCTCTTTATTTGTTATAGTCTTTCCGTAGGCTGAATTCCCAACGAGCTTGCTGGTGCTGGCCAAGAGGGCCAGGTCGGGGTTCACATCCCCACCTCTTCTTGCGTCTGAGACCGAAGAACCAAAGTCTTTGTAGATGGCTCGTGGGATAAAGTGAACAAACTGATAGATCCTGGTAATTATCAAACCTTGATCTAGATACCATCTAGCCAGATCGGAGAGTAGTGTGATTCGCTCGCCAAAAAGACTCCCTACGAGCATTCGCTGAGGTCTCTTCAAGAATCCGTTCTGTTCGGCAAAAGCGCGCATGTGTTCGCTAAGGTGTTCTCTTCCCACGTTTATATTCTTGAAAATAGGTGCCATCTCAGAGAACTTCGCTTTTAGCTCTTCGGGTACGGAAATGTCACACTCCACTAAACCATAGTACTCTCCACTACGAATGTTATTGATTATCTTATCGAGGTTGACGTAACCCCTCTCCGGATAGAGAGAAGAAAAGAAGATGGCGAGAAATGTCCTAACTTCTACATCCGAACGAACTCGCGCTTCCCACTCACACTGCCGAGTGGTGATGAGCTTATAGCCTAGAGCCTTGATGTAATCTTCTTTCCTTGCAGTGTCCACCCGGAGCTCTTCATTCGTCATGTTTCTGACACCTTTACCGTTCCCTCCTAGCTCGCACTCGTGCCCATGCCAGTAGCAACCGTGGAATTGGTACACCGTCCGACTCTGTTCGCTATAACCATCCACTGGTAGGTTGTGACAGCCTATCCTCATTTCTCCTCCATTCTGTTGGTGAAGGATGACCTCTCCTCTCTTCCACGATTGGAACTCTAACCAACCATGCGCCACTTTGCTGAACTTTTTAATAGGTTCTAGAGCAAAGCCTCGGCTCTCTAGCCTCCGCCTGGGATAACCCGTAGGCATATTCCCCATCATACAGTATAGGTAGAGGGCATTGGCATCAACTCCCAGAATGGACCTACAGGGTTTTGCGGATGTGCCATACATCTTCTCTCGAATAGAGGTCACTCCAACTTCATGATGTCTGTGAAAGATAATGCTCGGCCCTCCCACGAGGTTATCACGAAGAGTATGGTACAGACTTTTGCTCTCCTCATCGAACAGACATATGGGTTGCGAGTTGCAAAGTTCGTCTCGGAGAGACATTAACCTATGCAGCGGAAGAGCGGCTTGTGGAGGAGAGTAGCCATAAGGTCGGGCCTCCACCTCCATAAACAACCATCTGATAGCCAAGCCTGGAAGCGAGATTGCGGATTTCAACATGTCAATACCCTTTTGTCGATAGATAGAGCTCTGACGTGCAATGGCCTCGATGAATGGGGCCACATCGAGGTTGTTGTACCAGATGAGAAAATCCCTGAACGTTTCCATGTTCTCTCTTTCCCACACGACCTGACAGTGGTGATAATCTTGCTCGCTCAATTCTTGCTGAGTCAGCGAGTTGAAAAAACTCTCTCGGGGAGGGAGTCCATAATAATCCAACCTTCTCAGGGAATCTACCCAGTCGTAAGGAAAGAATCCCTTACTCTCTGACACACCAAATGCCTTCAAGTATTTGGAGTAGTTGAAGCCCGGTGCGATAAAGTTGCATATGTCAAGGAACCTAAAACGTCTACTCTCCACACAGGACATACTGTTAACACGCTTAACGATGAAGACAAAATCTTCTCCCTCCTCCTCTTGTAGAAAGCGAAGCAAAGGTCCCTTTAGTATATTTAGGTCATACTTTTGTGAGTTGAAACCAACCACCGGAACGCTGGAGATGTGCTGTTCTAACTCTCTTTCTAATCCGGAGAGACCGGACTTCACCCTGTAAGTCGAGACGTTAGAGAACTTTTCGTCAGCAAAGGCTTCTTCTCTATCCGCCCGATCCGCAAGGAAAGTAGAGAGTCGCTTGCGTACATCCCGGAATCTTTCTCCGAACAAATCTCCTGCCACGTCAGCAATCTTTGCTATGTATTGGACGAATTGACGAATGAACTTCGTTCCATCCTTGCTGTCGACACTCCTCACAAAACACTTGGCCTGCTCAAACCCCGGGACGTTAGAACATACAGATATGCTCAGTAACTCGTGTCTTGCACTAAAAGTCATTGTGGAGGTGTTAGTTTGTAGGTTGTCTTTTGGCATGAAGCATTCAATATCATAGGTGATATAGTAGGGGTAGTATAAGAGGTCGGGGTTCACCACCTCTATTCCCGCCACTCGCTTGAGTTTTGTGAATATGGTTGGCGGGGGTCCAAACGTTCCACCAGGGAAAACAAACACCGATGCTTCCTCTGGCGAGCACTTATGTCGCCGTAGGCTGGACAAACGTGTGAAAGCGCCATCGCACAACTTGCAGGTGAAACATCTGGCAAACGAATCAACATTCTTTATCCAGCTGAAGTGTTTTTCGTACATGTTGACAAAGAGTTTACGGGCTTTGTTTCGTGCCCCAGATGACCAAACTATCGGAGCTACCCCCTCATCAGTTAGGCAGAAGACTATTATAGATATGTCAAAATGATCTTCCAAGGCCAGCAGATCACTCGCGCCCACCCCGGGAAAGTCTGACAAAGTTGATGAGGGTGGGGAAGAAGATCTAGATTGTCTCATGTATTGTTTAAACAAGCGATGTGTTGTGGTCTGAGAGGGGCGATGACAGCAACATCCCTTCTTTGGGTCGCAGTTACAGTCATACATCATGGCCAAACATCTAAAGAAACACAATTTGTCTGGGTAGGGACGGGCACCTCCTCTGGCCCAAAAGTCTACATCTAGTGCTATCACATGTCGGTTGTTAAGTATGTAGTCTGGGAGTTTGCTCACTACACCACCCACCTTGCCAATCTCTAAGAGTTTATAGATGTAGAATGTCAAATTTGCAATGTGACGTAAAACCCAAGCGGTGTTCGGTCTCCTTTGTGCTGACCTCTCTCTCAAGTCGAGCTCCTGCACAGATTCGCAAAACTCTCTCATCTCATTCTCTGCTCTGATCAGTCTTGGCTTGGGGAAGAACGCGGCATTGTTGCTTGATGAGTGAAAGTAGCGCAACTCTCCACTGGTCTTATGCTCGAGGATGACTCCAGCGCTACAGTTAATCTTCACAGTACAAGGTACTCTCTTCCACATCGCTCTCAATTTAGTCCACACCTCTTCATCTCCTTCATCTTCACATTCCCCTCTCCACACTCGAACGTTGAGAATGTCTTCTACAGGACGAGAGTGTATTGTGGACCTGATCGAACTCCAATAGCGGGCTAGTAGCACCCCCATCTCATCCCCCTCTTCAGCTGTTGGAGGTTTGGACCAGAAAACATCATCAAACTTCTCTGCATCCCCCTCATCTTTTTCCGCCTTGGCCTCGCTATGAAATCGTCTCATGTGATGACCTAGCTTTCTCCTCCCATCAAAACATCCGCCACAAACCGGGCACTTGTGTGGGTGAGCCTGCGCATGCATTCTCTTCGTGTGCCTGTCTAGAGAAAACGCTGTTTTGAGAACCAGACCGCATAGTTGACAGGTGTGCTCGGCCTGACGAGAGCTCTCCCCCCCTATAAAAATACAAAATAGTAGGGTGTAAGTTATTCTTTTACCTCATACTACTATTAGCAATCCACAATTGTTACCAACTACCTCATTTAGCACTAACCTTTTTTACTTGTTGACATCTCTGATCAGGTGCTGACTAGTAGGTGAGTGTCTCTGTTTAGTCTCCCTATAAAAAATATATAGTAGTAGGGTGTAAGTTAATTTTTTTTGTTTTTGGCTCAATAGCGTTATATACAATAGACACTTCACAATTGCTGCCGATTACCCTATTTAGCACTAACCTTATGTTGTACTTGTTGACATCTCTGATCAGGCGCTGACTAGTAGGTAGCTGTCTCTGTTTACTCTCACTCTGTTGACTAGAGGCTGATTGTTCATACTGCTAGAGTGAGAAACTCATACCTTAAATAGTAGTATTCAGTGGGCGGAGTCTAACCATTTCCCCACCCTTGGCAATACCACCCCGATGTGAATCCGAAGCCTCCCGATGTGAATCCGAAGCCTCCCGATGCACCCCGATGTGAATCCGAAGCCTCCCGATGCATCCCGATGTGATTCCGAAGCTTCCCGATGCATCCCGATGTGAATCCGAAGCTTCCCGATGCATCCCGATGTGATTCCGGAGCTTCCCGATGCATCCCGATGTGAATCCGAAGCTTCCCGATGCATCCCGATGTGAATCCGAAGCTTCCCGATGCATCCCGATGTGAATCCGAAGCTTCCCGATGCATCCCGATGTGATTCCGAAGCTCCCCGATGCATCCCGATGTGATTCCGAAGCTTCCCGATGCATCCCGATGTGTTTCCGAAGCTTCCCGATGTGTCCCGATGTGTCAATTCACATCGGGGTGCATCGGGATGCATCGGGAGGCTTCGGAATCACATCGGGATGCATCGGGAAGCTTCGGATTCACATCGGGATGCATCGGGAAGCTTCGGAATCACATCGGGATGCATCGGGAAGCTTCGGATTCACATCGGGATGCATCGGGAAGCTTCGGATTCACATCGGGATGCATCGGGAAGCTTCGGAATCACATCGGGATGCATCGGGAAGCTTCGGATTCACATCGGGATGCATCGGGAAGCTTCGGAATCACATCGGGATGCATCGGGAAGCTTCGGATTCACATCGGGATGTATCGGGAGGCTTCGGATTCACATCGGGATGCATCGGGAGGCTTCGGATTCACATCGGGAGGCTTCGGATTCACATCGGGGTGCATCGGGAGGCTTCGGATTCACATCGGGGTGCATCGGGTCACATTGGGATTGGATAAAAAAAGGGAGGAGTCAAGAAATGAGCAGTTGTATAAAGGGAGAGTGGGATCACAGTCTCAGCATTCAAAGTTCAGCACATCACTACTGTACAGCTACACTACTACAATAGTACATTATCAATGGATACTGACAACATAGTCCAAAACCAAGAAGAGTTATTTGCGGGCTTAACGGACTCACAAATGGATGGGATTATTGAAGAAGAAAAGTGCAGTCAGAAGAGGAAAGAAGAGGTGGATGCGTTAAAAGAGGCACGGAAGAAGGGGAAAATAATAGGAGTGGGGAGTCTTGCCCGAAAGGATCTTTCTAACATGGCGGACTCTCCGTCCTCCCCGGAGCGGGCCTCGGATAGGGGCGAGACCACAACAACCAAGAAGAGGAAGAACCCAAAAGGAGATGAAATCTGTGCTAAGAAAAAGAAGAAACCCCAGGTGATTGTAATATCAGATGATGACGATGATGATGGCCACGGAGCCGATACGGCTACGGAAGAAATGGATGGTGGTGAGACGACGAAGGGAAAAAAAGCTACCAAGTCCCCTTGCAAGGGGAAGAAAAAGAGCGGGGGACTACGCCTGGAGAAAGCTCGTGCAGTGGCGGCAACCCTAATGTAAGTAGCCCTATTCGTATATCTATAAATTACCGTACTATCTTTCTCCCGTTTAACCGCTTTGTCGGATCTATATACACCACTTTCGTTATTGTAGGAGCATGGGAGCGGAGAAGAGGAGCTCTCTGCAGACAACGGTAAAGCTGTCAGAGCTAGAGCCAGGAACTGTGCTAGAAGTGAGTGGAGGTTCGGTGGTTGAAACGGCATTCGGAAAAGCATTCTTAGCCAGGGCAAGCTATGTGGATGACAAGGGGATGAGACATTGCATCAGCTTTCACACCAACATTCGTCACGCCATGCCCAAGCTAGCGGATGTCAAAGAAGAGGAGCTAAAGGACCTTACCCTTCCACCTAGGATCATGGTGTACTTGGGACAGCAGGAGACCGCTAAAGGACAAAACACATTCAATCGTATCGAGAGCGTGTGCTCCCTGCCAGGAGCAGCCATGAAAAAGCTGGCCGGTGACTTGAGAAAGAAGACCTTGGCCCAGTTGGAAGAATTTTTTCGAGTGCAAACGCTATCTTCATTCCCCGTTGGTTCTGTGCTGGTGGTGACCGCGCTCCGACCCACATACGTCCCAAGATGCGGTGATGGTGATAATGCGAACAACTCCATTGCCACCTACGAGTGCCGGATTGGAAACGAAGAAAAAAAGGGAGAGGTCTTCCTTCCGGGACGTCTGGCAGTTTCGATGAAAGAGCTCCTCCCCTCCGTGATGGTGTACAAGGGACAGAAGACTTCCAAGAGCGGGAGAACATTCTACGATTGTGCCATTCTAGATTCCATCCTCGGCGAGCGTCTCCTCCCCGCCACTGCACAGTTTTGAGGCAAAAACTTTTGTCATTCACACTCATTCGTGTCTACTTATCAATTGATTTTAGAATACATCACACACCATTACTCTAACCCGTATTTTCCTTCGCTTCACCCTACTCCAGCCGACGGTCCGCCCGCGAGGGCCGCGACGGGTCGTTGGGGCGGGAGGGCGGGGGAGGGGCGGGGGATGGGCGGGGGAGGGCGGCGTGGGGCCACGGCTGGACTCGCGAACGAGAACCGCCGCGAGGCGGAGGGCGAGGCGGAGGGGTTTGGGGTGGGGAGGGGTGGGGAGGGGCGGGGACGGGTGGAGGGAGGACGGGTGGGGTTCGCGGGGCGGGGGGGCGCGCGCGTACGCGCGCCCCCTCGCCCGAGCCGTGGGACGGGGCGAGGGCGGGGCGCGGGGTTTGCTCTTTAGACTGGGTTCCGCGGAACAGCCTATGAGGTTTTTGAAACCCCACCCGCGATTGGGGGGAGTAGGTTCTAGGGCTTTGCACATAGAGTGAGGTTTAGGGGAGAGGAGGGGCGAGAGGACGGGTGGGGTGGTCGTCCGCCCGGGGAGTTTTTGGATCTAGGGCTAATACGACGCGGAAATGGCCGGGTGTCTGTGTAGATCTGCACTGACTATACTACTAGCATATCACATAATACATATACTTGTAGCCACATATATGCCATTTTCAACTACAGCATGTAGACCTTATGTAAATGCTCATTTAACTAGCTTTTTGTAAATCATATGATACATATTCACTAATAGATGGTAATCATTAAAACAATGTAGTATACCAGTATCTGATTTGATCTAGTATCAAAGAGTGCATGCAAATTGCCCTTCCCCTCGCTTACCTCCACCATTTTTCCAGCACATCCATGGAAATCTCCAGACATTTCCCAATCCTACAGCGTAGCCAAGAGCAGAGAGAACAAACTCGGCCTTACTTCCCCATTTACCCCTGTCATTCTCCTTCTTTTTCTTTTCATCATTACCAAGAGATTTTTTCTGCTGCTGCACAATATAATGATTATTTTGTAAGCTCTCAGTCTATAGCCTACTGAAACTAGTTATTAGCCTCTGAGTCCACTACTGGTCAGTAGTCACCAGAGTAACTCTAACCACGTGGAGGAAATAGTACTAGGTAAACCACGTACTAGTAAACACAGACTGACATCTGTCACCTGGTGTAACTGGTGGCACTTGGCATTGTAGCTAACCAGTGTGTTATCCCGCATAAACTGTGTTCATTTCTGAATATTTCATAATATATAATTATGGTAATATAACCTCATACATGTATGTGTTATAACAATTACACATACATGTATGAGGTTGTATTACCATAATCAAATATTATGAAATATTCAGAATATTCAGAATTAATAATTTAGACTTAACACTACATTTGCAGCTCAATAGCTCAGCCAACAAATTTTGGGCAGATATTTCTTGGCAAAATACATGTACTTTTCACAGTAAAAATATAACAATAAATTTTACTATAGAACTGCATATAATTGGTCTTTTGGATGCTACAAATCAGTTATAAAATATATTATTACGTCTACAACTCCAACTAATAATTTATTGAACATTTGTCCCAGAAATTCCTACTTACAATGGATGCTATTTCATCTTCATTGTCTCCAAACAGAGACTTCAAGAATCGTCTGCCTAAAGACAGCTTCTCAGCCTCTTCATGCTGATCCATCTTTTCCATGTTGCAGGTGCTGTTATGCAACAGAAGTAGTTGCCGTTAGTAGAATAGTGTGCAGTGGTAGTATGCAATTCCTCTACACCCTCTATAACTGACAGTAGAAGAATGAAGCTATTCATAAATGAACAACCATTAATAGCTTATATTTCTATGGCCTAGTATAATACAAATCAAGAATCTTTTCACATCACTGCATCTTTGAAATAATAGTAACCTATCAAATGTTAGTAATACTCTCATGCTAAATGCAAGACAATTACTTATTAGGTGAACCCTATGGAATTACCAGGTGAGAGCCACCACTGTGTACCAAACCAGAATGGCACTGGTATGACAGTGACTGACAGGTTCTCAGCAGGAATTGTTATGTCTTTGAATAATTATGATTACAACCCAACTCCACCAAATTCGTAGGTTATAGTTATAGAGTCATCCCCCACAGAAAACATGTGTGATACCCTCTATGATGCCTTTAGCTGCCTACAGTTCTTTGCTACAGTTTTAAGGAAGGCTTAAGCCTTAGGCTAATGGCTATGAGCTACTACTATCAAATGTGGGCAAATTAATTACTGTTATTCAAGTCAAGCTACTGGCTATCAGGCAGCTTGGAATTATATAACAGTCAGCACATGCGTCACACAGCAATAAAGAGCTGATAGAGGATAATAATAGTATAGTGACTGAGTGAGTACATTCAGATCAGATATCATATCACTAATTAAATCACTAATCAGTTAAATAAAATAGTATACAGGATTTTGCATCTTGCAAGGTGCTTTATTAAAATGATATTAGAGTCGCCCTCTCTTGCTGTTTAACAATTTTGGAGTTCACTTCTCTTGTTACTACAAAGATTTAACATGTAGCCTAAGAGTTTCTACTGATGCGTGTCATAAGTAAGGAGGACAAAAAAAGCTCTCGCAACAACACTCGTGAGTAGTCAAATGAATTAGGGCTTTTGCATCAAGAGTGAATTGGCGACAAATATATAGCACATCATAGGTTGTTGGCGGCACTTTATAAACAAACAGTTGTTTTTTCTCCATTCGCCGAGTGAATGAAAATAAAATGACGGCGTGATGTGAATTTCAATGCTTTGATAACTTGTAATTTACTATTTTCTTGTGTTATTCACCAAATGGCTTCGCCAGAGGTGACTACATTGAAGCCTTTAGACACAGCTGATTCAAAGCAAGATGCTGATGATGAGAGTTGGCTTTATGGAGGTATGGAATGGTTCTAATCAGTGATCACTGCTGGTATCAGTCTCAGTCTGAGTCTATGACTATTATTTTTAAATTTTATATTTTATTGTTGGCTCTCGTCCAATAATACTCGCCTCCCCTTCTTTTTTTGTTTCTCTTATTTATATGTTTATTCTCTCCTATACTTTGTACATTATAGTTTTACATGTATATGTGTGGTCAACAAGTTGCTTTTAACAAAAAATGTTATCTGTAAACAACTTTTAGAAAACCCCAATAAATCTAAATAAATATAAATCATTAAATGTAAATATGAAAGGATTATAATAATCATTTGATGATTAATCTAATGATCATAACTTTGATTTTGATATGAAATTGAATGATTATTGATTGATTGAATACGAGGTGAATTTCAATCACTCGATTCTCAACTTAGTATTTATATTAATATAAATGGCAATGTGATGATAGTCATCATGAATTGAAAATGCTGACGTGAATAAGTAGGCCTATTACATGTAGATTAGGCCCTAGGCCTATGATTATTTATAATTATCATAGTAATTAAATATTAATTGTACATATAATACTTTTATTTATAATAATAGTACTTAAATAGAATATATTAAATAATTAATAATCATAATAATAATTATAATTATTAATAATAATTATAATCTAATGTTGGTATTTATTCATAACTCTAAGTCACTAAAAGTCGAGGCCCACGTGAGTCATGAGATGAAACACACTACACAGTAACAGTAGTAGATTTAATTGAGCACGTCGAGCATGACTCTCAACTCTTTGATGATTTTGATTTGCATTAATCTTTCTTATAAATGTAGATTAGTAGGCCTAAATAAAATAGTGAGTTGACTAACTTTTAATGAAGATTTCAAATCGACTCAACCAATGCCCTGTAATTTGAGTAGATCAAGGCGGCTTACTAACCAATGATTATTGAATCACATTTGTTTAGAACTAGTAGGTTGGCATGCCAGATGTGATTTCTACCATTTTATCAAAATGGTAGTCATAGGCCTGGCTGCTGTGGTCTTGTATCAGTATGTAGGCTAAGACTTATTATTTTTAGCCTATAGTTAGGATTATACTGTGTTATTATATTGCTCATATTCTGTCTTGTTATGCATGACCAGACATGCAGGAAATTTTGCTTAGTTAATTTTGCTTACTAGATATGTGTAATTAATTGCAATAATTAGAACGCTTCTTTTGAGATGCTAGTGTGCTGAAACGTGGTTTAATCAGAGAGGTTGCAGCTACTTGTTTCATCATTGGTATTTCTCATTTCTCTGTTGATTCATTTTATTTCTTTTTAAACACATTAGAAAGTGAAGCTAACCAATCTGAGAAGGAGCCTGTAATAGTGGAGAAAACTCCAGCTGCCGACACTGTCGGCACTGTTAACTCTGACCCTGGTCCTGAGGCTGGAGAGCTCGAGGAGGAAGAAAACTCTGAGGCCGTCTCTGTTAGCAAGGGGACAGAGAGCGGACAGATAGAAGATGATGACTCTGAGGAGGATGAAGATGATATTCAGATTACTATCGGGGATATAAAGACAGGAGCTGCAGCACAGTATGTTATGATTCTACTAGATGATCAGTTCCTAATATTGCTCCATAGATCATAGTCTCATTCTGTGCCATTCTGAAACCTAAAAGCGTTCTGATTTTAGTTCCGATTCCACTCTTCTAGTAATATTTGTAGTATTTTTTACTATAATTAGGTAGGCTATTAGGAAGTTTGTCTAGTTGGCCCACATGTGTATATCAAGTCAGTTGAGCAACAGCATTGTTATCTAGTTAAATTCTAGGCAAGCTATACAGTTGTGTCCACTCTGATTCTGAATTTAAATTCATAGTAAACCTCCACCCTCTCATGTTGATATGCACAAGTGTTTCGTACCTGTAGACCCCAACAACGATTTCAGACGACTCCTGGGGCTCCGTCTAGCCGTCCCAGACCAAATGTAACTGTTAAAACTGCTTCTACTAAAGCCTTGGATATCAATGCTGAAGGAGAGATAAACGGCGTGCCTACATATGATTTTGAACTTGAAGGTTTGAAACAAGATGAGATGCCATGGAGAAAACCAGGTGGGTATTCTCTTGTTTATGAGTATCACGTAGCCTAGAGTAATGACAGGTTTTTAGTTTACCCACCTTGTTTAAAATTTTGTTGGTCGTTATTGTAACTTGTATGTGTATATATTGTCATGTAATGTTTGCAATTATAGCCTATAGATATTATTAAACTATTCACACCACAAGTAAAGCTAAATACAATTTATAAGGTAATTTGATATGAACCTTTCAAATTTGTCACTAAAAAGTAAAAAATACAACCTGCAAACACGTTTTTTTCCAAAAAACGTGTTTGCACAGTGATGTCACAGTGGATATTTTTTTAAAAAAACTGCTCCAAAACGTGTTGGCAGGTTGTAAATTTTTTTTCAGTGAAAAATTTGAAAGATTCATATCAACTTACCTTATAAATTGTATTTAGCTTTATTTGTGGCATGAATAGTTTCATACATACACTGTATATGCTATTATTATGTACACTGTATATTGTTATTATGTACACTATATAAATACTATTAATATGTACACTGTATACTATTAATACGAACACACCAGGTGCTGACATCACCGATTACTTCAACTACGGATTCACTGAGGAAACGTGGAAGATATACTCACAGCGGCAGCAGATATTGAGGAACCAGATGGGAGGAGGTCAGGTTGGATTTAACAGCAGCACTATACATGTAAGTAATGTAGGCCTATGTTTATAAGACCTATTTAATACAATGTAGTGCTGATAGTACAATGTAATACATAACTCGTAATTGTAATACAATACTATATTGTATGCAATGCAGTAAAGTACATATAATACAATGAAGTACGTGTTGTAATACAACACAGTAATAATTTGTGTGATACCATATAATATAGTACATGTGCTATAATAAATAGCATGTGTTGCCTAATACCCGACCCTTTCACATGTATATCCTATGTGTTGTATTGTAGGCTATAGGTGAATCACACCCTGGGTCTGCCCTCGGATCCGCACAGCCACGCGTCACTTACACTCAGGTGGCACCCAATGTTAATATTGTAAAGCAACCAGTTACTCCAGCTCCTCCAGTGCAAGTCAGACCACAGCAACCACCAGGTAGATCTACTTTCCACTTACCCTCCTCTTTAGCACTGGTGACCTCCTCTTTAACACTGGTGACCTCCTCTTTAACCCACCTCTGTCAGTTCAGCTGGCGTACATGTACCACAGTTACGGGCGATCTGTCAATAACTTTCTTCTGGAACCATTCTGTTCTGTTCCAATGAGAATGAAAACCAGAAAGGCTACCCCCTACCTGTCTTCAACAGTCGTTCATAACTGGCTGGGGTTATATTAGGACCAAGTAAATCACAGATTTGAGAGTGATTCGAATTTCAAATGAGTTATAGTGAATTGGCTTATTATTTTTAGGCTATAGTTAAGATTATACCGTGTTATGATATTGCTAATATCCTGTCTTGTTATGCAGGACCAGACACGTAGGAAATTCTGTTTTGTCAACTTTGCTTACTAAATATGTGTAATTAATTGCAATTACTGGAATGCTTCTTTTGGGATGCTAGTGTGCTGAAACGTGGTTTAAACACAAAGGTATTATAACTATAATATAGTCCCAATACCATCATGACCTTGTAGTGTATCCATAGATTGTGTCATATTTCAGCTGTAGTTGTCAGGACTCCGGTAGGAACTGCAACTAATGTGACAATCCTAAAGCCTACCCCTACGCCAACCTCCACACAGGCTGTTGTAGATGCTGGAAGACAAGATATGCCCAATTTGTGAGTACTACAAGACAGAGTTGAATACAGCAACAACGTGCAGCGTCTGTAACTGATATATTAAATTATGTATTTTGGCTGGTTTAGTATTAGTATATTATAGTACTGCATTCCAGTTTGTGGCAGTAGTAATAGTAGTAGTTGGTAATGGTAGCAGCAAGTGTCGTAGTAGTGCTAGTAGCAGCAATTATCGTAGTAGTGGCCGTGATAGTAGCAGAAAGTAATGTAGTAGTGGTGATGGTCGCAGTCATAGTTGCAATGATGCTAACCACCCATGTTACGCTGGAGTTATTTCACTGGTTTCTCTCTATTCTATCACAGCAACATGCCACCACCCGGTACAAGCACCGCTTCAGCCCCAATGCAGTTTATGCAACCACAACCACGATTCCAGGTGCCGCCTAGACAGGTATTCATACCACAACCTCAGACACAAGCTCCGCCCATGATGATGGGAGTTCCTCCCCCTATGAGGATGCCTCCTCCTCAGATGGCTGGACCTCCCCGAGGGCCTCCTCCAGGTGGGTGTGGCTATTATACACATTACGCAGTATATGCTCTGGTCTAGTTAATGTAGACACTACTGAGCACACATATCTTCTGTTACAGGTGCTGGTTTCACTGGACCACCTCCTAGATTCGGAGGGCCTCCTCCAAACTTTGGTTTTAACCCTCCTCCACGGCAAGGCTTTGGTCCTGGATTTCCACCCACTAACATGGGACCACCTGGACCTAGAGGGCCTCCACCTGTGACCAATATGCCACCAGACTGGTCACCTAGTAAACCTGGTGATGAACCAGATAGGTCAGTACACCCACTACAGTAACTAACCTAATCTGAAACTGTACATGTGAAACACTAACTACTAATATATACATGTGTGTATAAACATTTGTGTGCGGGTTTTATAACTTGCAAAATGGATACTTGAGGACAGCGCAAGCTTGTCTGCCAACGAATAGTTTGCTAAGGGCATCATATGCAACAAAATGCAGTGTAAAGTGTCGTTTTCTTTTAGTGGTTGCTGTAACCACATTCTAAATAATACAGCTACAGGTAGCACTGAGATGTGACTGGTCTATATTTCATCTCAATAGGTTTAAATATGACTATCTCTATCACCCCTAGACACAAATATTACAATCAGTATTACATGTTCAACAGGAGTATAACGTAGTGTGTTCATGACTAACTGTACAATGCTGTTAGATTTGGCTAGAGTTATCCACTCTCTACTGTATAGGCTGACAACTCCCAGATGTCATTGTACTGTGTATGTTATTAAAGGTAAAATTTTGTTATCTAGCAGGTTTTCCTTCTACATTGACAATATGGAGCTAACGCTATTGATTTGAGTCTGACAGCTGGTCTACGAGGGTGTTACAGTGTTTCATGTGTGGGTGCGGTTGTTATACAGGACCATTGTGACGAAAACCCTCTGGATATAAACATACATGTAGTTATATAGTCACATGCACAACACATGCTGAATCTTTATCATACTATTTATTCTGTAGTCCTCCCCGTCATCCAGTATCACCGGAACACCCACCTGGTGTCGGTGAGTCTCCTGTCGTACGATCTAGATCTCGAGAAAGAGATCGTGGTGATCGTGACAGAGACAGGGACAGAGATCGTGGCGGTGACAGGGATAGGGATAGAGATCGTGGTAGGGATAGGGACCGTGGTGACAGGGATAGGGCAAGGGACCGTGACAGAGATCGCGAGCGAGATAGAGGTGTAGAGATCAAGCAGGAGAAAGTGGAAAGAAGTGAACGAGATTATGAGAGAGATTATGAGAGGGAGAGAGAAAGGCGGCATCGTGATAGAGATCGAGACAGGGATCGGGACCGAGATAGAGAAACCAGAGATGACAGATATAAGAAAAGGTGAGTTACTTTACTTCCTTGAATACAGGCCTACTAGTAGTCCATATCTATATAGGTGATGGGAATAACTCACTTCCACCTCCCAACTCTCATTTGAAATTGAACATGTAGGTCTAATATTTTAATTTTTCTACTACAGAATCTGACCAATTCATGTCTTTCACCAGTGGTGATTGGTACCTTGTGAATGTCCAATCATTGCCACTTTTTATATAATGCTTGCAAAATAGCTCCTAGAAGTTTTCGCACACTTTTTAGGTTTTAGTTGTCAAGCCTGGATTTAAAATTGGGGGAATGTGTTGGTGAATCAATTTGGAATTTGGCCCATTTTGTGTTGATAGTTTTTAGCTGAAGTTCTATTAGTTTTCCCCAACTTGTCCACCTTTGTGATGTACCATGTTGTTACTTCTAATATCCCAGCGTATTGCGTAATAATATGAACATGACTGCTTTCATCAACTTTTGTCTCATTTCATTAGAAAAATAATTTTTATTGTTTTCTCTCTCTCATTGAGGATGTGTAATAGAATGAAAGGGGTGCATGCTCTCCCCCCTCTCACATGTTTACTAAATGACTAATTGGTAATCAGCTAGTAACTATGGAGTGTGAGGAAGGTTTTATCAATCTGTACCCTGCTTCCATCTACTAATTAACCTCTCTCCATAGAAATATGTATTGGTTGCCAGTAGCAACCAGTTTATGCAATGTCACGCTTCTATCGTAACCTGGAATCTGTAGCACAGGTTTTGCAACTTTTAAATAGGGGAAGGGAACTTTTTGTAGACTAAAAAAGTGGTTTGATTTATCAAACAGCCTTTCCTCAGATTACTTGTTATATACATGTATATACTGTGCAGCTACATAGACGTATGACATATACAGTTTAAATAATATTTATTTTGAATTTTGCCAAAAACGTGAAATTGATGAGAAGGTGTTACCATGGCATGCCTGGCTGTATAACAGATAATTATATCTGTAACTAGATTATAAATGTGAGATGTCACTGTGACCAATTATAATTCAGACTTGAGCCAAACTACACATCCGTGTACGTCAATAGTTGTCTGAAAATTTTCATTGGCTCGAGTTTGGTGTGGAGGCCCCACGGTATACACGTCTGCGACAAAACACAATATGTCAGCTCGGTAGTTGCGATTATCACTTACAATATGTAGCTGTGAGGTATACTAAACATGCATTTTTTACTCTTTATTCGATCTGTTTCGTGTAACTTCAAATCCAGTTCAATGACGATGATCTGATTGTTACCAGGCGACACCGAGATGAGGAGAGTGAGAGCGAGTACAAGGCTAGTGTGAAGTCAGAAAGAGGCGACAAGGATAGAGATAGAGAAAGACATAAGAAGAGTAAGAGGTCGCGTAGAGAAAACGAAGAGGAACCTTCCTAGAGATGGTATTACCTGTACACTCTACGACAAGTTACGGTATTATCAGGAAACACTAGCTTGTACATGAGACTATTTTAGGTAATGATAAAGTTACCTATTCACAGCCGATATCGATGAATTTTAGCTGGTAGAGTTGGTATTGTTTTGCCCTGACAGATTATATTAATTTCTACTCTACCAATCTTCTGTACAGGAAATTAGAAAAGTAGGATTGCTATTACCAGTGTACAGGTGTCACATTTAGTTATAAATATTTGTACAGTACTATGTAGACATTGGCTATTATTATTCCCCGTTGATTTCCTACCCAACGTAGGAGCGATCCTACCTGGGTACATGCAAGTAATTCCATTAGGCCGACTTTATAAATGCAACAGGAACTACTCCATATTATGGTATTGTATCTGGATGTCTAGTTGGCTTTTGTAAATAACTTGGAACACATGATGACATTTTTTACATGTATGCTGGCGTTATTATGCTCTCGTTATCATGTGCAGATATATTTGTCAAATAGTTTGCTGTATGATATTTAATTGAATAGAAACTTAAAAACAATGGTTAGTAATAAAATTATATTTTGTCACAAACTGGTTTGTTCTGTTTAGATTTGTTCTACTCCCTCTTCTCTGAAACTGTGCAGAAAATGTGTAATTTAGAAAGCATTGGGAAGTTGTTCTCTCTGTCTGGTCTGTTTGTCTGGTCTCTTCTCTCTTGTCTGTTCCTTGTTGTTTGTATTGAAGACAGGATTTACCCCCTAGATGAGGATCTTGCCTGGAATTCTATTTTTCTTTGGAAGATAAACATTTTCTAGCCAACTGTTTTTTCTCCCCTTAGCCTTAATATAAGACTGATATTGCTCGTGCTGTGGTAATGATATATAATAACAGCACCAATGCATTGTCATAAATAGAAATTACAACATCCTATGACTTGTCAATACTCTATTACTAAAAGTGCCTATTCTGTGATAAGATTACAAAGCAATTTTTCTAATTCACAAAATAATAATTATCTTACTTCATTGTATTTCTGTTGCCATAGCTACATGACGTATTATATTACTACAAAGCTAAGTGACAATGAATTAGCCCAGTGAGAGGTGATGAAAACATGCTCTCATTCTTGGGCTGTCTGTGGGTGGAAGTCCTAGGGCTATTACACTGAGGCTAAACAGTAATAACAGCTCTTTATATAAAGTTTACACAACAGTGAAATACACATAGACTAAGATTGTATTGTGGGCTAGATGTGACAGCAGCAACATGTCCAGCTATAACGTCTCTCACGATGTGGACAACATAAAGAATAATGGAGCTGTTACTGAGATTGAAATGGAGGCTCCAGGTGAAAAGAAGAGAGGTAGGTCTGGAGAACTACTTCGTGTTGTATTAGATTCTGTATCAAATGTTCAACATGGTAACCGATGTCATCTTTGGTTTTGTATCCATGTGAATGTGATGCAAAGTAACATACTTATCATATTGTAGGCACAGTTTAGTTAGCAGTAGGGTTGGAGTTTGAGATGAGTTGTTAAAGGGACATTTCGAAAATGTCAGTCAGAAACGGGACGTTCCAAAAACATTTGTCATCACACACAGGAACCATGGAGAGGTTCAGAGTCTTGTCTATTGTATAGATTTCGATATGGTCCTGAGTATTCGGTCTGTTATAGATGATATATACACATGTACATGTTCTAACTTTATTGCAGTGTTTTATTTGTCTTGTAGGTAATAAGAGGGAAACATTCAACAATAAGATTGACTTTCTAATGGCTTGTGTTGGATACTCTGTGGGGTTTGGAAATGTCTGGAGGTTCCCTTATCTATGTTATAAAAATGGAGGAGGTAAGTTTAGTCAGCTTATTACACCATTTTATGGGTCTCTGAGAGTTTTTAAACATAGAATAACACTTAGGCCTATATTCCCCAGTACTATATAGAGATGTTGATCAATTTATTACTATTTTGACTTCCCGTCATGGTTAGTCTTTGGTCCAAGTTGGTACGGTAGCCTCCCCCCCCCCCCACAAGCAGGAGGAGTAGAGATATGCAAGTGCATGCATAGTAGATACGTCATCTTGATTAATATGAAAAAAAGAGGATAAGTACCATTGCTGTATGGAGACTCTATGCACAGTACTCATCTCTGATCAGTCCAATTGATGTCAAGCTAGATTGAGCATGTGTTACCACTTGACCCTACACTACCTGAAACTAACCATGTAACCTGGTAATGCTATTATTATCATAAGTATCAGCTCTGGGAAAGGTTTCTCTCACTATGAATATAGTAGGGCTTATACTATGTAATACAAGAACATTAATTTTATCATTCTCTGTACTGACTGACAAGGATATTATTATAATTTTGACAGGAATTCTATGCATGAAACAATGCTCATTATAATATTAGTAATAGTTAATGGTTGCACCTTACTTACACCTTGTATTGTAGCCAACTACATGGTAATATATAGGGTGTGGTACATATTATTGTGGTATGCACTATGTTCCAATTACCTAAACTGTATTATAGTTAGAGCTTCATAATTATAATGTATTTCTCTGGTTACACTGTCTTTCAGTTGATCATAAGCGAGTTTTATGATATTTTCTGTTTCAGCTGGGGATATACTCTATATTTACATGTAGCACTGTTACATGTAGGAGCTAGAGAGAAGGACACACTATTCTATTATAATACAATATAAATCCTACAAATATTGAATACTGTGACTGTATGGCAATAATGGCTCCTTGATTCTGTTTGGTACTGCATTCACTAACAGATAATAATGAAGTATTACCAGTATTACAGCACAACATACAATTATGCATTGTAAGATGTAAACAGTAGCATACAGTACCATAGAAATCAACACAAAAGCCTTCACATAGCTTGTTGCCAAGCAGTCTGTATAATGTTATATAATACATGTTAAGTAAAATGTCTATAATATATACCAGTAATTATTATAAAAAATACTATAACTATATGCAAGATATTACTACTACCTTGATGGGTATATACTACACTCTACTGATGGTACACTACTATACTCTTTTTCATAATACTAATAAAGATGATGTAGCCACTATGCATGTACTTGTATCAGAGCCTAATAAACGGCTCTGACTTGCATATCTCTATTTGGGGGGGGGGGGGTGGCTACCGTCCCAAACTGGGCCAAAGACTAACCATGACGGGAAGTTAAAATAGTAATAAAGGGCCATTTCACCCCAAGTGAAATGCTATCTACCTCCCAGCTCCATCAACTGGCTGTTTAACAATACCAACCGATTTGAAAGTACATCTGTTCAGCACTGCAGCAATATCTGGCTTACCCAGATCTCCAATACTTTATGCAATCATGTCTTCTTTGTTTCAGGTGCATTTCTGTTACCTTACTTCCTCATGGTGATATTGGCTGGAATTCCAATGTTCTTCATGGAGGTTTCTATTGGACAGTTTATGTCTGCTGGTGGCATTAAGGTCTGGAACATCAGTCCTCTATTTGTGGGTAAGACCAATACTGGATGTATAATATATAATATATTATGAAGGTTCTATCAGAGTATCATAAAAGCCCCCTAAAACGCTATCTCACATCTTTCCATAATCTGTTCTATGTACTAAAGATAATAATTGGTCTACATGATGTCTTATCAGTGTTACATGTAGCCTACTGTGTATTGTGTATAGTCATATCCTGGTTTGTAATGGATGTCAATATTTGTTTCTGGTCTACACATAGTAGTAAACAACCTACTGTAGAAATTATACATTGTATGATTATGCAAACTTTGAAGAATAAACAAACAAGTATGATATTGACCTGTGAAAGGGAATAGTTGGTCACCCCTGATAAAGATTGCCTCATAAATTTGGTGCTACATCATTTCCCTTTGGCTATCAACGCTGTATATGAATAACGCTTTCTATTTTATGCAAGCATTGCTGTTTATTTACTCTACTCTACGGGTTGTTACATGTATATTTGTGTAAATTGGAAATTAATGATCTACGATTAAGTCATAAATCATGATGACAGAATGATGCTGGCATTCAAAGTTATGAAATGCTGACTTCTGCACCTAACAGCAGCAGCTTGGGATAGATCAGGTGATTCCCTGGCAAGCAAGTATTATTAGTCTAACTGCATACCAATAAATGCTAGGTACCTGAATACATGTACATGTATATGGTGAGAGTATAAAAATTTATATGTTAGGTTTGCAGCACCTGTACATATGTGCATATGTGTCAACACTAAAAAAGAACGGATAGATAGAGGTAGATGCCATAATGTGACATCAATGGTCTTTTCAATTTAATTTTATACCTGCATACCATAGTTATCATTTCAGTCGGGTAGAAATGCTATAAATACATCGGAATTTATTTGTTGTAGAAAATCAGATAAAACATTGTAGATCACATGACAGTAGGCTGTTCTTATTTCCATTCAGTCAATCACAGTTCATTCCTGTAGGCCTAGTAAAAAGATATGTTTATCATGAAACTTATATCATATTACTCCAGTAATACAAGTAGCTGGTCTTATAAGATATTATATTTACATACTTCATACACTTTTGTTCAAAACTATTAATCTGTTAGGAATAAATAATAATAATAGTAAATAATACAACTAATTCTAGGCATTCAGTCATGGATTTATAAATAATTAAAATGGCTATGTTATTTATTATTCCAATTTGGTGAAATATTCAGGAATGGTGTGGCTTACTCAGCTCTCTGTAATGATAAGTTGAGAGAATGCTAGTGATAAGCATGACAATGCATATAATAACATAATATTTGGTTAGCTTTGCCAAGGTAGCGTAATGATAGTTTCAGCAAAAATGTTGGATATTTTGAGTGCAACTGGCTGCCTCATTAGATCTGTATTCACAATGTAGATATAATATTATGTTACGCCTGATGGTTAACATGTACGTATGTATGTAAATGTATTTCTATGACCCAAGCCTGACACAACTAATGTTACTGTTGTAGGTATTGGTTTTGCTACGACTATCATTCTGTTTCTACTCAACTGTTACTACAATGTCATACTCAGCTGGGCTCTCCGCTACCTGTTTGCTTCCTTTACTAAGACAGTACCTTGGAGCACCTGCGATGGAGATTGGAATACTATACATTGCACGTAAGTAGCAATAATAATTTCTGACTTCAACTCTATTACATGTGTATGTAATATAGTCTAAAATTATTAAGTATTTGCACGTAACTGGAGTTGTGCTCTCTTACAAAATCAGTTGTACTTTATATAACGCTACTGCTTTCCAGTGTCCAGATATTATACCTCTTTACTGTTTTAAAATTTAAAGTAAAAATATTTCTCAGTAAGTTTTGATGGCTCCTTTACAGGTAGCTTATACAGGAAACATTTACCCAAGACGTATTAAATAAGGATTTGGGCAGAATTTACTTGTAAATTTTTGCATAGCTTTTGCTGGCTCTAAAATCTAAGTATTAATAAGATGCTACTCTTGGGGATTGTTGTATTGAAATGTCTCTCTGGTCACACATGTGTGCAGCAGCCCCCTTGAGCAAACACTGCCTCCTTATACTGTCAATATTTCCCTATAGGATTATGTTACCTAGACTAAGTACCTGACTACTTGGACAGTGAGTGATTCGAGAGGGTGGGGAAATGTACCACCCAACTTGTATTCAACTTTGAAAAAAGTCTAGTAAAAGCACAGAAATATTTCTCATGTGCCATCAAAGGGAATATAATACAGGGCTTTAAGAAATAATATGCAACAGGTCAATATTGTTATCCTATTACATCATACTTCTTACAAAGTAAAGAGTGGAGTGCAAACAATTCCATTCTCTAATTTCTTGAGTTTGTGCATCATAGCTCTACATTAACAGCTTAATTCTACATCATCCAAGATCTAGTGTGTAACTTGATGCATCAATTAGCTAAAATGTGTGATGGCTGTTAATCCAGGTACTCTAAGGAATTACCTCCCCTGTTTATGCTGCAGAGTCATGCTACACCTGAAGTTTTATATTCTACTTTGTCTTAACCTGTAGGAATGTGTATTTGAGTCTAATAGTTTGACTTGGGAGTTGTCTTCCATGCTTTTTCCCACGAAAAAAGGAGCAATTTATCCACTTCAATGTTAGGACTAGCGTAAACAAACATTACAAAGTTGTCTTCTCTCTTTATTCCCTTTTTTTGATGAAAACTACTGATACAATTAATAGTTTACTTTTCCATTTTGCATGCAATAAGCAGTGTTAGATAAACTTTTGACTGTTCACATCGAAGTCAAATCATCAGTAGTTGGTGTCAGCAAAAGTTGAGTCAGAAGATTTACCTATATCTATTCTCTGTATTTCTTTCCTCAGCACGGATTGGTCAAAACTGGCACCGAGCAAAGTCGAAGACGCTTTAGAAGGCAACATGAGCCTAGCTAACATGAGCCTAGCTAATGTTACTATGTCAAATGAGACAAGGTTGGCGTACTATACTGATCCAGCCACAGAGTACTGGATGTAAGTAGTTATTCCCCCCTGACAAAAAGGTGACCAACTCCGTACAAACTTTTCAGTATTGAGTCTACAGCCTTCATGGGAGCTGAGTCTACAGCCTTCATGGGAGCTGAGTCTACAGCCTTCATGGGAGCTGAGTCTACAGCCTTCATGGGAGCTGAGTCTACAGCCTTCATGGGAGCTGAGTCTACAGCCTTCATGGGAGCTGAGTCTACACGCTTTATAGGAGCTTTTGTCTTCTCACTTGGAGGTTATAAGAGAAAAATGTCATTACATTGTAACAGCTGAAATTAGTTAAGAAACATCATTATTAACCAATTATTTGAGAGGGTAGTGTTGATGTTTGACAGAGATATCTTCACCTCCCCTATCCCCTATATCCCACCCGCTATATACACACTATATGTCACTTGCAGGTTCAAAGTCCTGAACATATCCGACGGTATTGACCAACCTGGGAATATAAAGTGGGATTTGGCACTTTGCCTGCTTCTTGCTTGGATCATCGTCTTTGCGTGCATATCCAAAGGGGTGAAGACCTCAGGCAAGGTACGTTCATAGACTTTTAAGTTCTATAATGCAATCAATATTGTGTCATTTATTTATTTCTGGTAGCACAATAGTGGACAGAAATCAAATTATAATTTTATTCAAAAATTATCTTCGATGTTGGAATGTCTACAAAGCAAACAGTTTTGCATTTCTCTATATAAGTAGGCCTACGATATTACATGTCAATGCTGTTATTCGGTTTTGTGCACCAAAGGACTCTTTATCTTCTCCATAATTAAGAATTTTTTTTGAAATCATATCTTGGCCCATTTGTACATGTGACTTGGTCATTGGTGTAATATTACTTAGTCATATAACGCTTGTCAACAAGATCTGCAAGTTTGCGTTTACAGTGATATCAAGTTTAGGGTGTTGGAAAATTCTCCACACATTATTGGATGATGCATCTCGTTTAATATTAAACGTATTGTGTTATTATTTATAATCATGATATCATGCAATAACAGGTGATGTATGTGACAGCGACGCTGCCGTACGTCTTTATGATTATCTTACTGATCAGGAACTGTATACTACCAGGAGCTGAAATCGGCATCAAGTTCTACCTTACTCCTAACGTTACTAAACTACAGGACATGCAGGTAAGACTATGATAGTATAGTATGTGTGCGGCTGTTTACCTATGATAGACTAGATTCTCAGTCATTTACAAATAGACTGAGGGTTGTTAGTTGCTGCATCAGGTAGTTAGCTTGTTGAATAAGTTCCAAGTGTGTTTATATACATTTATGTATTTCTCTTCCTGCCCATGTTGATGATCATCACACAGTCTATACATGTATTATTGTCTTCCACGCCTTACAGTATATGCAGTAATGTGATCCTCCATGTTTGCAGACGTGGGTAGATGCTGGAACTCAGATTTTCTTTTCCTACTCTATCGGTATCGGAGCCTCGACTGCCCTCGGTAGCTTCAACAAGTTCCACCACAATTCTTACAAAGATACTATTATATTTGCTCTCGTAAACAGGTCAGTAAACTCTTTAGCCTTAATTCCCTGGGTTTGATGAAATTCTGGCACCCACACAGCAGTCTGTACGTCAACGTAGCTGCAATGCCAGTATTTAACGGTGTGTGGGGACTTCTAAGAAGAATCTGCAAACAGTGGACTGTTTCAGTGTTTTTACACCTCATCAGTAAAGCTCGGAGATATTCCTAGGAGAACACCTTAGCAATACTATACATTTACAGCAAACCGCATTTATAAAGTACATTTTATAGGGGTCATGTACCACTTTATAATCCACATGTAAGGTACATGGTTTCTTGTTATAAATTATGTATTTCTGAGAAACTTTACTGTACATTGTTTGTCTGGTTGTACTTCCATCTGTGACTGGCTACAAGTATTTGTTTTATCTATCGTTTTAGCGGAACAAGTTTCCTGGCTGGATTCGTTATCTTTGCTATATTGGGTCACATGTCCTATCAACAAGGAGTGGATATAGCTGATGTAGCCGAATCTGGTAGGTGCTGGTATTACTTATATCCACCCCTTGTCTCGTGAAAGTGATATCACAACAGCGGGATCTACAATTCCATATTATGTTGTTATCTTTCCTTGTATAACCTTTAACAACGGAGTTATCTACCTTGCATAATATTTGATGCTGGAGTTATCTTTCCTTGTATAACATTTAATTAAAATTGTCTTCTCTTGTATAATTTGTAGCATTGCAGGGGTTGTCTCAATGTGTAATGATTGTGCCTTATTCATAACATATACATGTATGTATTTGTTGTTTAGGACCTGGTCTGGCATTTGTTGCCTACCCTAAAGCCCTGGCTAGCATGCCTTTCCCTCCAGTGTGGTCCGTCTTCTTCTTTATCATGTTGATTCTACTCGGACTCGACAGCCAGGTATGCTTCTGTTACGAACAATTCTATTGAATAGAATTCCCTTTACATTTACCTCGCCACCCCTTCATAATTACCTGGATGGGAATGAATTTATTGTCAACATAATAATATTCAACCTTGTATTGTATTTATTACCAGTTTATTGCAATGACTAATCTCATTTAGTGATAAGGGAAAGTATCTTCAGCATGAATAAGTGTAGATAGAGCTCATTGCGAGATAACAATGACCTCCAATTACCTTTCAGTTTGTGGCTCAAGAAGGATTGGTCGCTGCAATTGTTGACCTATTTCCCGTAACATTGCGTAAAGGACACCGCAGGGTGATGTTTACGGGTCTGATGTGTGTCATCTGTTTCCTGGTTGCTCTATCAATGGTGACAGAGGTGAGGATATTAGCATGGTGGATAGTTTATTCCACACCTTTACAATTTTACTCCAAATTTGGTTTGTCTCAAGTAACTAAATAGAGGTTTTAAAATTTTTAATTTAATTCAATTATATGGTGTTTGTCCACTTATAGTGTTTGCTCCAATGTTTGTCTGTTCAACATCTCTTTGTCTATCTTTGCATTCAGTTGGTATATCACAGCTCATGGTGCCTGTATAACTCTCTACCACCAGTGATTGTCTTCTCTTTATAGGGTGGAATGTACGTATTCCAGATATTTGATTTCTATTCTGGAAGTAGAATTATTCTACTGGTGGCATTGTTTGAGTGTATAGCAGTAGCCTATGTCTATGGTAAGTATTAATATATTTATTATTTGAAGGGGTAGGGAAGGAGCTGTAATGTGCATATATTGCAGTTATCATATCATACCTTAGTTCAAGCTGAGTTATTACCTTATTACCCATAATTCCATCACCCATAATTCCATGCACACTGTACTTTGTAGGTGTGGATCGTTACCTCGACTCCATTGCTATCATGTACGGCTTCAGAATCAACATCGTCTGGAAGTGGATGTTCCTTGTAGTCGCTCCAATAGTTGTACTTGTTATATTTATATTGAACTGCATTAGCTACAGGTGAGTATAACTCCTGATTGCTAACTTTCTAACCTGTGTGTATATGTAAAAGGTGGCTATAATTCACCTTGAACTATTGCTGGTTTTACGGTTGTTTTACCAAGAGATTTTACTACGTGTTGACAGTTGCACTTCTATGTTATATATAATTTGTATAGTAATTCTAACTCAGCGTCATGTTGTCATGTTTCTACTTTATACTTCGTTCAAATTTGAGTCTAAAGCTAAATGTTGTGATTGTGATTGATCGCTTGGTCAAATTAGTAGAGCTGTGTCGTTATATTAGCTATAGTAGCTCAAGGAAAAATAATTGTGATATATTTTGGTATCTACATCTACAAGTATGTCTATATTGAAGTCATACTATCTCATTCTACATTTTTTAGATGAGCAAGGTGTTATTGATCAAGTAAATTTATATTAATCTGTTGTTTGTTTTGGCAGTACGCTGGACTATAAATTTTCGGCCCAGAGAGTTTACCAATACCCACAATGGTCTATTTCTATTGGATGGCTGATGGCCTGCTCTAGCATTATCATGGTTCCAGTTTGTATGATCTGGAAAGTTGGCAAGAAACTGTTCATTGCTAAAGACAAGGTAGGTTTTACTGTCCCTTTAATATAGCATCAGAGTGTATACTTGCCCCTTTAATATAACATCAGAGTGTATACTTGTCCCTTTAATATAGCATCAGAGTGTACAATTTCTCATTTCATATAACATAATATAAGTATAATGCAGTACCCCTTAATACCACTCATACCCAACAGTTGAGTGATGTTATTTTCTAAGGTCAAATTTTCCTAATTTATACACCGAGTGTGATCCTATTATGTACTTTTAGAGTTGGAAGGATCTAATTCGCCCTCGTCTCTTACCTCATCATATGCGACCTCACGATGATCTTAAGGATATCGATCCACACGCTACTGCAGAGAACACCTTTCTCCCTACCGACGTTTTGGATTACTACATTCCTAACACACTCGAGTTAGCCAGTGAGTGTTGAGTACTAATACTGCATGTCAACTTTTACTATATGGCTACACAACATTCGACACATCAATTTACATATCACTGTTTTATGTATAAAATTATTACTTGATGTATTGACGAAAAGCATCTCTGTTTACTACCTATTCATTCTAAACTGTGAGTTGATCAAAATGTAAATTGGTAGAAAATGTTATCATTCTTAGCATATACTTTTTACTACTTACAACTACCAGTGGACAGTGAGGACAGACATTCGATACTCAGAATGTTATGTTCTAATATCAATATCTTAATATTATTTTTGTAGATAAACAAAATGGCGGCTACTCAAACGAAGGAATCTCTGCATCTATGTCCACTGTAGATGTCAAAGTGCCGTATTAATATGAAGACCTCTCCGTAGCAATCTCTAAACATTCAGTCAGTCAGTGTGTTGATGTTTTATTTCTGCAAACAAATGAGTTTTGATATGCTAATGACATTTAGCTCTGTTATTTTCTATTTGGGGACATTCCTCCAAGGATGTTAGTGAGAAAGACAACTCCAATCCTGTGAGCGGTTGTTAGGAAGACAACTCCAATTATGTGTATGGTTGTTAGGAAGACAACTCCAATTCTGTGAATTGTAACTTTTTTGTAAATAGTGGCCTCTTCTTCATCTACAAGAAGCTATTTTGTATAAATAGTGATTATTTTTATTATTAACTGATAACTAAATATATATGTATCTTATAATTTTGTTTGGCTATAATATTGTTAGTGGTTTTTCTTGCACACAGTGCATCTCCATAGGGTTTGCATCTTGCAACATAATTATTTTTATCGTATTAGTATTAGCTATATTAGTGTAACAGGATCAGCAATAAACTTTTCCTGGTGGTAATGAAGCATTTGTATTTCTTATTGTTTGCCAATAGCCAACATTTATTATGGTAAAGCACTACTGCAATATTCTGACTTCTGAGCGTAATTGTCAAGTTACTGCTGCTCTAGGTAGGGAGTGTTAACCCATGTAACCCAAGAGTTTTATTCCCAAATGCTTTTGAAAAATATTGATAATAACACCAACCTGCAACCTATCACCTAATTATTTTTATCGTATTAGTATTAGCTATATTAGTGTAACAGGATCAGCAATAAACTTTTCCTGGTGGTAATGAAGCATTTGTATTTCTTATTGTTTGCCAATAGCCAACATTTATTATGGTAAAGCACTACTGCAATATTCTGACTTCTGAGCGTAATTGTCAAGTTACTGCTGCTCTAGGTAGGGAGTGTTAACCCATGTAACCCAAGAGTTTTATTCCCAAATGCTTTTGAAAAATATTGATAATAACACCAACCTGCAACCTATCACCTAATTTCATTAGCCCTAAAGATATAATATGACACAGCATGGAACTGTACAATACTAATAATTTATCTGGCTCCACACTCCAGTAGATTGAGCAGCTGCCTCATGCTAAAGAGATAATGTATGAACAGTACTTTCTAACATCATGGATCAGACTAGAACCCAGGCTAACTGGGCACCCCATGGACACCCCCCCCCCCCCGCCTAACCAATATTTGATGTCATAGCCTCCTTAAAAAATTGTAGACATAGCCTAGAGTGTGTTTCAAACAGTTCTAAATTGTATTACTGTGTCCCTACTAGGGGCCTCCAAAGCTAAACATAATATTTTTCTTTAAAAACTGAGTCTACAGCTTTATTTCATTATTTCTTCATATTCATGGATTTTCAATGTCAAAATTATGTTTCTAGGGGCAATTGTAGACTGTGATCCAAAATGCCAAACAACACCTTCACTGGGCACCCCTTGGATACCCCTCTTACAACCAATATTTTGATATCATAGCCTCCTTGAAAATTTTAAGATGTAGCTTAGAGTGTGTTTCAAATTTTATTGCTGTGTCTCTATTATAGGGGCCTCCAAAATTAAATGTTAGTTTTTTCATGAAGAACTTAGTCTACAGCTTTATTTCATTATTTCCTTATAGTTATGTATTTTTATGTCAAAATTATGCTTCTGGGGCAATTGTAGACTGTGATTCAAAGGCCAAACTACACCACCACTAGGACCCGCCCCCTTTCAACCAATATTTTAATTTCATAGCCTCCTTGAAAATTTGTTGAGGCTTTTAAATAAAGCCTATAGACTATGCTTCAAACTTACAGCACTCATATACAAAACTATAATTTCTATTTGCTGAACCTTAGCCTACATTATGAGGCTTTACTTAATTTACTGTAATTACACCCAAGCTTGGGTTCCTTAGATTTACAACAGTGGTTCTCTTGGATACTCTGTTTCTGTCACCATTATAATGTTGAATCACCTGGCTATAACCTTTTGTGCAACATGCAGTTTTCTTGTTGGGCCTCATCTTTCTCTTTCCAATTTGAGCAAAAGGAAAATAAATTGAGAGAGGACAACTTCTAATTATCATCAATAGCTTATGAGTGCCTATGAACACAGATGCTATAAAAGTATATAACATTTTACATAATGTAATGCCTATTTTAATGGCATTATCTAATGAGAACAAAGTCAAACCTTCATATCTACAAAAAATATGTGTCTACATTTATGCCACAGGGCACCGTAGCTAATATTAATAAAACAAGATGAATTTTTAATAGTCATTTGATTATATTCCTAATATTTCGATACTTGTCCAAGCATCATCCATAGATAAGTAATTCCCCGCAATGAAAAGAGCATCAAAGAGAAAGTTTTTGGTGCACTTTTCATTGCAGGAACTACCCATCTATTATATACATGTATAAAGTATTCCTTGAAGTTATAGCATGACACAGTATCACACAGTGCAGTACTAATAATCTTTCTAAATAAAAGTAATAATGCACCCTGTAATGTAGCTAGTAAGTGATCTTGATCCGAATTCGTGTTTCCTAACAGAAGGTAACGCAATTAGGAGAGGATAACTTCTTACAACCTGTTTCAAGTGTAGAGTATCGTCCTTGCCAAAGTCACACTAATAATAATTGTTGTACAGTTGCTATAGTTACTGTTAGATAGAGACCGGTATTTTGATACTTTATATGCTATAATGTACTTTTATTTCAAATTGTAGGCAACACTAATAGTATAATATCTTAATAATATTGTAACAATATAGTATGACATTAATAAAAATAGTTGATTAGAATAGAGTACAATGCTACAAGCAAGACCTACCCACAACTTGAAAGTACAATTTGAAAATGTAATTCTATGTACAAACACATCACTGTATTATAACTAAACTAATAACATACCCAACTGTTTGGCAACTGTTTCTCCAGCACAGGAAGATGGGACTATACAGCAGTGTAGCTTGTTACAAAATATCTAACAACAGTCCCACAGTCTAACGTGTGTTATCATTTACATCATAACACTACACAATGCTTCAGCTCAATTACAACAACAAAGTCACAGTAAGAAAAACTTTGTGAGAAAGACTGTACATCCACAACACATAGCAATGAGTAGGGTGGCATAGCAGACGTCTGGTAAAATGCAGTTACATTTATAGTGCTGCATTTAATTGCTAATAAAAAGTACATTACATTAGAAGATATACTGCCACACTGCCCTCTGTATCAACAATTCAGAACATGGCTAATGTGGCAGCAACATTGAACTGATACTGCTAAATGTGACCCTTAATAGCTCCATTCCTTCACCTAACAAGTTTGAACTTTAGCCAAGCCATTGACCAGTAAAATTACGCTTGCATTAGTCAGCGTTTATGAGATTGCAGCACGTTGCGTAAATTTCAGTCAAACAGGAAATGCTCATCACACCGTCTTTTACAGTGTTATTGTACAATTATTGTAAGTATAGTGCCGATCATACTGCTTGTAGCTTAACCATATCAGACTCCATATTGACGGCGGATTCATACGCAGGTAGACCATCGGTATTGAGTGGAACTCCGCCAGGGTTCAGGGGGACCAGTACTGTACCCGTAGGAATCATCATTACGGTAGGAGCTCTGGTGTCACCTCGATTTACTTTGGGAAAATGTTCTAAAATCAATAGAGATTTAATAGTAAAAAAAGTTGAAACCTGCATTACAAGACTCAACCGGCAAACAACTGACAATCAGTTTTCTATTCGCTATGATGCAACTCAAAACTGCCGCATGTTGCAGCATTCGACTGTAAATAAATGAATTGAATTTATATCACTTTTATATTTTTTACACTTTCTTTGCCATAGTGATGGTTTCTCTATGGACATATTATAGGTCAGCTATAACGTCTATGAAAATAAAGGGAATTAGGAGTTGCCCACTCTGGAGCTGTGTAGTACTCACTTCCTTTGTAGACGTCTATTGTTCCGTCATACTCCTCAAGAAGGTCTGTGGGAAGGAATGTGTTGGCCAAAGTGGCGTCTGGGTTTATGTCCATGAGACTATCCTGTTCTCTGAGCTGGTGAGGCAGCAGTTTGGGTCTGATCAACGACCGTAAGTCCTACGTAATATATAAGAGTTTTATATGACAGTAATTATATATGACAGACATATAATGTACGACAGTCATATATGATAGTAATATACACATATATCATATACATAATATGACATAGTGTATATGTACTATGTATACATATACATAGTACATACACGTACAAGCGTGGGTAAACGTAATGGGAGTGGTTATATGAATCGATAACTTACCAAGACTGGCCCTCCAAAGAAGATATTTCTTATGACCGAGTACAGCATGTATATAGGTACCATGATGATGCTAGAGCAAGCCATCAGCCAACCAATAGAGATAGCCCAACCAGGGTACACGTACACATAGTGAGCAGAGAACTTGTATGTCAGCCGGCTGCAACATTTATAATATATATATAGTCAGACATTAATAGTATGGTCAGCTTGATTGGCCCATTCTAAAGTAAAACAGTTCTGAGCCGAACTTGTATTACTGGGAGTGTATGAACATCACTCTGAAACCAAAACATCATAGACGGAGGCATCATACCATAAACACATGGCTCATGATAAAAGTTATTAGCCATAGAGTTATTTCCTCTATATACTGTATCAGCCATTGAGTTATCTTCCCTATGTTGTATTAGCCATAGAGTTATCTCCTCTATACCGTATCAGCCATAGAGTTATCTCCTCTATGCTGTATTAGCCATAGAGTTATCTTCCCTATGCTCGTGCCTTACCTGTAGCTGATGCAGTTCATGACGAAGATGACTAACACGGTTATGGGGGTGATTATTAAGTAGAACCACTTCATCACTTGTGATAGCATAGGCAGTCGGAATCCATACATCATTTCAAGGTTTGTCAGGAACCTGTCTATTCCTGTAATATGTGTAAGACAATAATGAATGAAGGGAGATAACTCCTGGTTACAGAATAAAATAAGAATTACATGTATTACTCCAAGTGGTGGGAGCTTTCTAAAGATGGAATAACTCTAAAAGTTACATATGCATCATGTGAAATCATAAATTGATGACAAAAGCAAAGTATTATGATAGATAGTTTATGATAGGAAAAGATTTCTCAGACAAAAACGGAATTCCCAACCAAACTTAGAACTATAATCAAGTATATATAACAGACGTAGGAGGTAAGTAGTTAAGATAAATAATATAAATATTCCAAAATACTCCAACCTTGCCTTATTTTTCTCTAGAAATATCAAATTTGCCATAAACATAGAATACTCTTATAATATATATATATAATTATACTTACCATAGACATATTAGGCTACTGCTATAATATATATATTTATACTTACCATAGACATAGGCTACTGCTATAATAATATATACATATTATATATTTATACTTACCATAGACATAGGCCACTGCTATACACTCAAACAATGCCACCAGTAGAATAATTCTACTTCCAGAATAAAAATCAAATATCTGGAAGACATACATTCCACCCTGTAAAGAGAAGTAAGAAGCAAATAAGTTAGACGTAGATCATTATATTATATATCTCTCTACATGATATATTACCAGATACCGCCATCTTATACATAGTAGAGGAACTGGGCAATGTCTATGCACTACATAAACAAAAAGCTAACATATCTAGTTCAGTTCTACAAGAGTGTTAGTTTTGTTAATTCTTACAGTAGTGAGCTAAAGTCGAGAAGTTGTGCTCCCTTACTCCATTGTTGTAAAAAGGAGAGGACAACTTCCTACAGATTGAAGCAACTATTTCAGTATAGAAATGGTGTATACATAGATGGATTAATTACATGCACTTGAAAGTTTAGTACATGTGCATTCCAGTGTTGGCACCAGAACACATTGTACAACAGCAATCTGTCCTGCTGTCAGCCAACTATTTACAGTTGGTCATAAAATTGAAGAGAAAAATATTTAAATATGTCCTCCCTTTTATAGCAAAGCCCATTGAAATACTAATTTATTGCCAACAGGAATCTGTCAATCCCTGTTGAAATGTTATTTCAAAAATTTGGACGCAATTAAATTTATTATTATCAGTATAATTTATATTATTTCCCAAAGCCTGAAATATGACTAATATTTACATAACTTAATGCATGCCCAAATAGCTAAGTGACCTAAACATCATAGAACACACATTATAAAATGAAGTAGTCAACATAATGAAAAGCTTTTAGCTGTCAGTTTGATTTGTTCAAAGGAAATTCAATATAAGACAACTCCAGCAAGCAGTATTATACAGTATTCTAAGTATTCCCTACCTCACAGACCATACAAAGACCCATCAGGTAGCAGCAGAGACAGGCAACTCCTGTAAATACGATCCTTCTGTGACCTTTCCTAAGAAACACTGGGAACATGTCTACAATAGTAGCAACCAGTCCTTCCTGTGCCACAAACTACAAGCCAAACCAGAACAGTAATGTAAGCATAATATAATAGATTATAAGTAGGCCTATACATAAAACACTATATCATACATGCATAACAGTGGAGTTAGTGAAGTATACTCAGTTAGCTATACACCATCCAGTTGACTGGGGTGACGGTCTGCGTGTATTTCCTGGAAACATAGAAACAAAACGCAAATATTTGCACATAAATAAAAAGTAATTCTATTATGTTACCCATTATACATATCAAAATAAACATCTAGATCTACAGTGAGTTGATGTCAAGTAGCATATGAAACAAGAGAGGACAACTCAAATGCATAATCAATGCACATGTAAATGTAGACTAAAATATGTGCTTGTACAGGGAAATATACGGGTGGGTTGTATTACGTACCTCACTATCTAGTCCAAGTAGAATAACCATAATAAAAAAGAAGACAGACCAAAGAGGGGCCACAGGCATCTTGGCAAGTGCTTTTGGGTAGGCGATAAAAGCCAAGCCGGGACCTAGAATAAGAAAACATGCAACGGTCAAGGTCATGGTTAAGTGTGAGTTATGGAGACTAATCTCCCATATATAATAGTCAGTAGATATAATGTCAGTAGATATAATGAAATAAAATAATAATAAAATAAGATAAATGAAAACGTGGCAAGATAATAGCATCCCTACCAGATTCGGCCACATCAGCTATGTCTACTCCTTGCTCATCAGCCATATATCCCAACACTGCGAATATGACGAATCCAGCCAGAAAACTTGTACCACTAAAATAGACACCATTCTATATATGTATGCATGCAGCCGACAGCACATATTGTACATGTAATGTAAGAGGTAACTATAATAATCTCTAGATGTCTTTGAGACTTCTTCTTCTACATTTATAAATTGAGACAGACATGCTTGGTATGTCATATAATGATATGACATGTGATAGGCTATTATTTCAATATAATATGTGATTATATAATATGAGTTATATGGTGTGCATTCCATGTGTGTTCTGTTCCATACAATACATTTAATGCATGTATCTGGCATGTTATATTGTTATCATATAAGCTAATTTAACATAACAACCTGCAAAAATTATGATACTTTTTGCACACAAAAAAGCCTTCCAAGTTGGCGCATGCAACAAATCTACATTGTATTATTCTGTACATGAATGATGGAGTTTCTAAACTTGAGCTTCCGCACTTGTTTGAGTACATTTGTGTACCAATAGGTTAAGCGAATTACCGAATAATCCTGTATACGATGGCTCCACAGCATATTACTCTATGTAGGTCAACATATTTCAAACATGAACAAGTTTATAAAACAAATTATTCTACAATAATCTGGTGCCAGACAGAATATTATTAATTACAGCCAGAACATCCATCACCACGATTAGACTGTGATGTTAACTATGTAATCTTATGAGCATTTACATTGCTCTTCGTGGCCACCCAAACTATAGCTTAGTATCCAAAGCTACATTTTGATTTATGCATAGCCAAAGCTATTTATACATCTCAACACCTACCATTGTTTAGTCTCACCCAGTGATTGATATGGTATTGATATTCCAAATACATTTTCATAAATTAATTATTTTAAAATTCAGTTAATACGAGGAAAGTTTGACAGTTGCTAGGAAAAAATATCAGATATTTTACTTCTTGATGCTTCACATAATAGAGGAAGGAGTTTCGCTAGAAATTTAACTTTTCTGCGTATTCAAAGTGCCTAGGTTGCCATCTTGCAAAAGCACTAAGTTGAAATGTTATTTGATTTGTAATAATATAAAATTATATTTTCATCTAGTGTTCGGATTTTCTGAGATCAATATGAATGTAATCACTAATCACTAATCAGAGTGATTGTAACTCAATCATGATTCATCTCCATCGGAGTGATTCTTTCTTACCTGTTTATGCATGCAAATATCACTGTATCTTTCAAAGAATTGTGGTGGAACTTGTTGAAGCTACCGAGGGCGGTTGAGGCTCCGATACCGATAGAGTAGGAAAAGAAGATCTGAGTTCCAGCATCTACCCACGTCTGTAAACATACTTTAGATTAACTAACAGTTGAAAAACATCCGATTTCGCGTACTGCCAAGCAAACATATCCAGGGTTCAAATTTAACTGCATGAAAAATCCAAATAAATTCATCAATCTGAAAATGATTATACCTGGTAAGTTATGAAACAGAGCCAACCTCTGGCTTAGTGTAAATTATGCATAATCAATAGACTACCTAATATTGATTTAGTAACCCATGAGCTGTCCCATAGACGATAGGGGCTTAGGGCTAACTAATAGACAGAATAGGAGATATTACAGTATATCATAAGCTATTGTCTTGTAGACTGAGCACCACACCTGCATATCGCCAAGTCTATCTACGGTAGGCCTGAGATAGTAAAGGATTCCATTGCCAGCTCCCTTCAATGTGCAGCCTCTGATCAGAAGGATAAACATGAAGACATACGGGGCGGTAGCCGTGACGTACATTACCTGTTGCATAATATACAAAGTATTTAAAGCTAGAAACATATCGTTGTGTAACATTCTATTTGATAGGATATTGGCATCACAAGATAACGTGATAATACTCTATTTGGCCGATAACACTTGTAGCTCATTAACACAAGTCGTGATAATTTGATAACATACCGTTGTACATAGCAACACATTTACACATAGCTGTAACTATATTAACAATTTATAGACCTTTCATTGACAAAGATGCAAAACGTTCACATGTTCCCATTTAAATATTGCACAACATATACTTCTAAAGAAAGACAACTACAAACATACTAGTAGTGCGGGAAGAGCTATAATAGCTGCATACACATGTGGCTTTTGAAAGTGGGCAAATGGGAGTTATCTTACCTTCCCAGAAGTCTTGACTCCCTTAGATATGCAGGCGAACACTACGACCCAAGCGAGGAGCAGACAGAGTGCCAAGTCCCACTTTACTGGACCAGGCTGGTCAATGCCATCACTAATGGCCAACACCTTCCGCCTACACAAATAGAAAGAGCAGGGGGTTAATGTGGGTCACAAATAGATTGAGGAAGGGGGTCTCCTAATCGTACCCTAAATAATTCGGAAAATATTTAAGTTGCAAACAATTCTATCCACTGTCAATGAAAATTAGGCTGGTATCATGGCTGCTATATTATAATATGTTGCAGGAAGTGCTTGATTCAGATTTGTGTAAATAGCAACCACTGGGAACTACCTGTCAACTGCCAGAATAAACACCTGGAAAAAAGTGAACACCTATATCAACGTTAATCATATTTGAAGTAACAAACCAGCCGGGTTTAAAAGCAGCGCTGCTGAAGAAATTTCTATGACTTGTGCAAAAAGCGGATAAGAATTTAGGTAGTGTAAGGAAGTTGACTGTATCCACAGCACATTAAAAGGAAATGGCGCAATATTCTAACTGCATCTTGCATTTGGGAATTGCAAAAGAAAGAAGGGAAATATGACAAAACGGTGCAATACAATCATGAGTGAACTAGGTCACGTGATCATGTAAATTTTCCATACAAATCTGCCCATACATCAGCGGCACATAACCCATGCACGACCAGCAGCAAATAAATGGACCAATAAGTCAACTCTTGTCCTGTTTGTTACTTTTATGGGCCTCCACTGTGACATAAACAATTCCTTGGTATATTGGATGTGCTATATTGAGCTTATTGTGTGTACAGTTGGGAATATGCATGAAAACACTAGTAACGGACTTGATGGAAAAATACCAGCTAAAATCAATAAAATTGTTAAAATAATACTAGAATATTATAAGCATATACAATACTGCATACACAATGGCAGGGCCTGAATGCATAATGTATAGCTAGTGACACTAAACAGGTGGACTACTGAACAGTGCCTTCAGCTGCTGGCTAGTCCAGTGATCTCTAATTATATAAACCTTAGAGTATACAGTAAGGATCTTTAGACATCTGTTTATGTCAGGCTTCACTTCTAGAGTATCAAATGGCTTGAAGAAGCTGTCTTACTAACTGAAAACAATTGATCGCTCTTCGTTTTATTGTTTACCCAAAATTTAAATTCTTTTCAAAAACAATTAAATGTATTAGTGAAAGTCAAAAGTTTGTTTTTCATACAAACATGAAACAAACATGGAATTTGCACCAATGACAGCCTTAGCTTTATAAACACGCTCTATTGATTCAACATAACCAACTACTAATTAATTTGTAAGTCGTCAGTTCACAGCTATAGTTGGGAATACTACAAACATGCACATGTACTAATGTGTAGTAGAAAGTATGTTGTACAGTCTAGCTGCATGTTAGATGCTAAAGCATAAACGTAAAGTTTACTTTTAGGGACCGGTAACCTTCACCCAATAATAAACCCACTATACCAGTCTTGCACTAGGGCTATGATTGGAAATAGGTAGTAATAATTATTACACATGTATGTTCCATGTACAGTAACCTCTAGGTTAGCAGTAGCAATCACTGACTCCATGTTGGATTGAATAGAATATTTCAACAAAACAAAAGTAATCCGTTCCAAATAGGAAAGTCTAATAACAATAACAACATCTTTTTAGCCAATGAGGAGATAGCAATTGCTGCCGTAAAACTATATAATTATCAGCAGTAGAATCATCCCTGTTTACATACCTATATTCTTCTTCCCTATATGGCAAAAGACATGCATGCCTAGACATCTACTACCTCACCATAGACATGTTACTATTGGCCAGATTAATTTCACTTAGTAAATTTGTTAGTTTGTACTGAATCCATTTACACATCTATCAAGACTCTGACATAAATAATGTACTATAAATCCACCAAAAACCTTCAACACAATATAGCAGTGTTCAAAAGTCAAACTCTTAGATAGACAGGGCTCTCAAGTTGCTCAGTCAAAAAATCCGAGCAAATGTGCAATGTACTGCAGTGTAAGCAGTGTAGCAGTAGTACTCTACCAACAATTGATCAGATATATAAATAAAGCTGTTGGTCACTTACATGCACATATCTATTGCTCTAGGAGTTAACCTAAGTAATTTCTCACAGCTTAAACCACTACTGTCGCACCATTCAATATTTTCAAATAATCTTGTTCATCCTTTTTCAGTAAGATTGATGTGTTGCTTGTCTTTGGTAACCTAGCAGCTGCCAAGAAAACCCTATTTTAATATTGGCTGATTTCACCTTCAATCAGCCTATGCTGGGAATTTTGGAAGCACTCAAGCAGTTAATATAAAACTGTGCTACAGAGATAGCCATAGGACTTGCAATGCATTGCATTGTTTTTTGTGGGAATGACTCTAACTTACTTATTCATCACTGTGCACAAGAGTTATTTATAGAATGACAGTTGGTGTTGGCTCAATAAGATTACTGGGCTATTTGATGTTAGTAGCTTACCTATGTACATAAGTTACAAGTATAGACTTAGAACAGGCATAGCCATAGGAACTTAACAGGTCTCAATGCTGACTGGAGGTCATAATAGCCAATATTCAAATGAGTTTATCTTGGCTGCCACTAGGTTTACAAAGACAAACAGCACATCAATCTTCATGAAATAAGATGACCAGTATTCTTTGCAAATATTGAATGGTGAGACAGTAGTGGTTTAATAATCCCAGTGCATACATGTAATTCAGTCCTTGCCCTTGAAAAGTAATAGAATTAGTAGCTTTTTGCTAAGCAACTCACAAGCTATGAGATAAATTGAAGATTAATTTGGAGATTTTAAAGCATTTCAATCCAAAATATAGCTAATGTGGGAAAATCTCCCAAAATCCGAGCAAATCATCAATAATGGAAAACCTCCCAGCAAGCACTCCGAGCAAGCACTCAAAATCCGGACTGCTCGGAGAGCCCTGGATAGAGTTGTGTTCTCTTGACATCTAGGATTCCCAGGTATATATATTTCTGGTCCTACGAGTCATGCTTTTGCACAGAAAGAAAAAGAATTTGGCAATAACGTGTGATTAAACCCAGATCTAAGGCGTGTAGGTAATAAATGCCTAGGAAGAACATTGCATACCTACATGTAGTATATGCACTATACAGAAGGACAGGTAGGGTTAGATAAGCAGGCATTACCTGTTTACTTATCAGGTTTGGAAAACTCACTGCCAGAATTCAGTGGTCGGGTCCACATAATAGTCAATCTCCGCGTCACCACTTGCCGTCATGTTCATCGTACCATTGGCTGACAGCGAACTGGCATTGACCATTAAGGAGCTCACATTTTTAATAGCTTCACCCCAGTTTTCTCTATTGATAGACAAGAACACTTGTAAACATGCATGTTGAAAAATTCTCATAGTGCAGCAAATAAAGTTGATTTGAACAGTTTTGGGTTGACGTTCCGTAAAATTTGAATTTCAACGTTTAATTCTAAGTAACTGATATAAACCATAAATATGGAATGGTCAATTCCCATAGGGTTAACTAAGACTTTTATTAACTCGAATAAAGATGTTTCTACGATAATTGCGTTCTTTGTAAATCACTGACTAATATAACAACTATTGACAAGAACATTCTAAGTGATGTCATTGATTTTATACAATCGCAACTACATGTTGGTTTCATTCATGGGATTCAACACTTTTGCGGCATTTTTAGAGACTTGTCTCCCCTTGATCTAACCTGCATCGTATGGTATTCCATGCGTTGTCACAACTACTCCACGGAACTTTAGAGCTAAATGATGCAAAGAAGTAGTAGAAGGCCCAGGACATGATAACATTATAGTAGACGTTTAGGAAGAACACAATCAAGGTAGTCGCAAAGCCTATCCCTGCAACGAGAAGAAAGTCATGTGACTAAGACATCAAACACACATCGAAGGAAAATTTCCCTTCTAAGTGCAGTATAACCAAAACTATTCTGTTCTAATAGCTCTCACTTTAAAGTAATCCCTTTCACTGCAAGCTGTCAAATGGCTGGCAATTTGTAATCACATATAATACTTGAATTACCATTTTTTTCTTGTTTGTTTATCTGCCAACATTCTATGAGAGAGCGTGGAATTTTAATTCTTTAACCTCAATGTGTGAATAGTATAATACATCACATACTGTAATGTGGTATTGCTTTCCAAGGATATGATATATAATTTTCTTTGACAAAAACGCCTATCAATTATTTTCATGGCAAGTAATGAACTAGTGAACGGCTTTACAACTACTTGTAGACTCAAGAGAGACTAGTTACCAGCATTACCATGGTTAATGTCTAGCATACCAGTAAATAGAGGACTGATGTTCCAGACCTTGATACCACCAGCAGACATAAACTGTCCAATAGAAACTTCCAGAAAGAACATTGGAATTCCAGCCAATACCACCATCAGAAAGTATGGTAACAGAAATGCACCTAAAATATCAAAGTGATTTTTTAACCTCTCCAGAGTGTGTGAAACAGTAGAAATCGCTTAACGGCTCTAACATTCTAAGAATGGATGCGATAAAATCGTTTACCTCCTCCATTTTTATAGCAGAGATATGGAAACCTCCAGAAGTTTCCCAGGCCGACAGAGTATCCAACACAAGCCATGAGAAAGTCAATCTTCTTGTTGAAAGTTTCTCTCTTATTGCCTAAAACCGAGTAACATCTCATGACTATTGATCGTCGAGTCGTAACAGCAGTTCGCTAATGATGTAGGTTTTTGCAACCATTCCGCAACATGCTAATCACAGTCGCTAGTAGGCATAGGCCACATTTTGAAAATGGCTGAATGTTGTTCTTGGCGGATGCTTGCAGCAAACATGGGATACAATCAGTCAGAAAGATTGATCAAGGACTGAACTTTCACTGGATTTGCGAACGGTAATTTTTTAATTAAAAAACTCCTATTGGTTGACATTATCAACTACAAGGCTCAGATAGAACTGCAGTTGATTCATAAAGAGTGGACAAATGGATTAGAGTAACAGGGGAAGGGATCCAACGCAGCAGACTTACCACGTGGTTTACCGGAGTGAGTCGGGGAATCTGCCGTATTAGACGAAGAAGATGACGATTCTCCAATTGCATCGTCAGAGCCCTCTGGTGCCAGGGGTTCCTTCTCAGGAATAGGCTCTACCTCTGCTCCGCCATCGAGCTTCTCTTTTTCTTCAGCGTTACTCATGTTAGCTCTGCTGAGGTCACTCGAGTGATAACAATGAAGTCTAGAAACAAATCAGATTTACATCATATACATCAGGATACAGCTAGCAAGCAGATGTTACGCCATGTATTATCTACACGAAGTTTGCAATTCAGTTAGAAATTGCAAAGCTCTGAAATAAATATTGCCATAATAGTTTGATACTGGTACATGTATATAATACTCGTACACAAACTATTGCATATCAATACCAACAATATAAAATACATGTGCTGTTTCTTGAGGAACAAAACATTCATGTGCAAAAATACATACTTCAAAATAATACATGCTAATAGCTGAGATGACAGTATGGTAAAGAGACAAGATGTCAAAATACATTCACGCAGATTAGATATTTGCATACGGTGTATAAGTACAATGAAAATATATTGATGAAATTACATACTATAGAAGCAGCACTTAATTTATAATTGATTTACGCGAGACAAAGCACGACTGTAATTGAGTTGTAGAGCTTGAGTTTGGAACCCAGTCTATATTTCTGCAGCCTAAGGTTGTAGAGCTAATTATATGTATATATAACACACAATTAGCATTATGCATTGGCCATGCTTGAAATCATTAATTATAGATGTTATTTTTTAATGAGCAGTGGAAATTTCCATCACAAAACCTGTTAGTAGTTATTGACATAATCATTGATTCTTAGTCTAGGTAAGGTTTCACCTCACTCAATAGTAATTAGGTTTTATTCACAAATACTGTTACGAAAAACATTTTTCAAAAGAAATATTTCATACAATAAATTTGTTCCGACAAGCATTGTGACTAACACGACAAAAATAAATATGATTTAACATATACAGTAGTTTTATGTGGGCTAAAATTACAACTATTTGGGTGAAATGAATGGGCGGTCATTATTAATCCATGACTAGGTATTGTTTTGAGCCCTTCCCTGAATTTTAAGTCAAATAAAAACAATATGACTGAAGTATCCATAGCGATATCAACACTAACGTCATTGCTATAATTTTGTTATTTATTTTGCTGATTCTTATAGAAAAGATGGATTATTTTCCTGAAAGATATGACAGATGCGCATGTAAGGCTGCATTTATTACATACACTGTGCATGCTTTATGTAAAATGTTACATTTACTTGTAAACTTATATGTATGCATGTATATGAACATTGCTAACAGAGAAAGGTATCAGAGACAACAAAAGTTTCTGATGATTATGATAATCTACCAGAGAGTTAAAAGCATAAACTTAGTAAATGCTGGATGCTCGCTGCAATTGTCAGTGTACAAATAGTGCACATGTGTTTACCAGCTCATTGCTTTAACTAAGACGCAATTCAACAAAAGAGGCATGAAGTAATTGAAAACGCTTAAAACACGAATTCAGTAGAGTGCTCAAGGATATGCAACTTATATAATATGAAAATAATTTGCAGGTGACATAATATTTGGTGAAATATGATACTTGATACAGAAAAAGAAATATGTCTGTTTGCAAATTTAAGAGCAACTAACTGTGATAAAAGTTTAACAGTAAAGACATTGCTATTATAAATAGGTATATATACATGTATAGCAGCATCCGCTCACCTTGTCTATATTTTATAGATGATATGACTGGACATGTAGAATGTTCCAACACTAATGTTATCAATCCAAACACAAGCCTAACCTTGAATTATACATTATTGATTGGAATAAACTCCGCCTACCACTTGAACTCTGGCTAATAAAGCCCGCCCCCATAAGCAATATTATACCTACAACACAATTAGTAAATTGCTGCATTCAAGTTTTATGAATAAATTTTCTGGCTCAATGCTGGTGGAAGTGGAATTAATGTGTGGGGCGGAACCGCGGAAGCTAAACTGTTCTTCCCACCTAAACTACAGCAGCAATTAAACCACATAGGTAATTTTGTGTCTGCCCGATGTTCAATTTAAAAAACAAAAATTATCATCATGAATACTTAAATATTGCTGAAAAATTATAAATGCTATTACTCATGAGAAAAGTTTCAAAATATGTGCACATTGCTATAAGTTCATATTCCACATATAGAAAGACTGTTTCTATATGTGCACATTGCTATAAGTTCATATTCCACATATAGAAAGACTGTTTCTATATGTGCACATTGCTATAAGTTCATATTCCACATATAGAAAGACTGTTTCTATATGTGCACATTGCTATAAGTTCATGTTCCACATATAGAAAGACTGTTGTAAGTATTTCTCTCATAAATTTGGCTAGAAACCTCACTATATCAATCCACTTTTGATAAAATGTTCATTTGGTTATGTAGGCTAGTAGGTACTAAGCGGGCTATACAGTTGGTAGGTCTGTGTTGATTGGATCAAATGGCCAGCTATACAGTTGGTAGGTCTGTGTTGATTGGACCAAATGGCCAGCTATACAGTTGGTAGGTCTGTGTTGATTGGATCAAATGGCCAGCTATACAGTTGGTAGGTCTGTGTTGATTGGATCAAATGGCCAGCTATACAGTTGGTAGGTCTGTGTTGATTGGATCAAATGGCCAGCTATACAGTTGGTAGGTCTGTGTTGATTGGATCAAATGGCCTGGGCCTCTCTCTCAGCTCATACACCTCAACTATTATGTAATCTTGGTACTCATGTAGCTACTAGTCTCTAAATGGTCAGTCACCTGACAGTCAGTGACTTAGTGGTCATCTGATGGGTGTTTGACCTTGGGAGATGTTCTAAGGAGACAATCAGTGGCATGATGTGGGGTCACAGCTTGTGATATCTTCACACACTTACATATGAGCAACTAGTCCAGCCTGATCTTCAATATAACTAAATATTTTTGATATGGTGAACCAAATATCATTAAAATCCAGGTGAGTTGCTTAATTTTACAAATAATAACAAGGGTGTTAGGGATGGTGGGGTGGGGGGAGGGGGAATAGAACCCAGACAGCCATAATCATGATACTGGCTAGCAATTTGGCTGGTACACTGTAACCTATCCACTATCTCCTTCCGGTTGATCTCCCACGCAGATCCTACTCCCTATGATAAACTGTTGTTTATAAATAACCCAACCATATTTACATGTACAAGTATAAAAACAATACTAATGGTGGATACTACAAATAATTGGAAAACAAAGAAAACTGTATTCCCTAAACAGCAATAAAAACGTATAAATAACAAGTGGCCTGCTCCTTTTAGAATACAGAATTTTAATGTCTGAAACACTAGTAAGTGCTAACAGGCTGTAAGCAAAGGTTTCAACATACATGAATGGATACAAATATATATACTAGTGTGGTCGTGTGTAAAATCGCACTTCTACAATATTCATATTATACACAACATTGATATTGTAAGAACGGGGAGCATTTGAGTCTAGCGGCATAAAATTTAAGTCTCACTGGTGTGCGAGGTTTGGTACTGCACCCCTTTCAGTGGGGAAGAGGGGGTACATCACACATCGACATTTAGTACATATCTAAGTATACTACTATGTCAAGTACTGCATATATATAGTATACTATTTGATTGGCTACTCCTAGTGTACTTAGTCTAATTAACTGCCTGTACTGATTGGTTTGTTAACAAGAATGTTATGCAACATGTCCATTACACATCTAATGCCATAATTACACATCATGTAAATATTTTGAAGAAAAAGTTCAGATTATATATATAAGGAACATGTGTTATCCTCTTTGATTGTTATATACAAGTAAATTAATCCCATATACTCATGCGCCACACTTGTGTGTACTAGAAGCCATACACTATGCAAGTACAGTGTACTTGCATAGTGTATGGCTTCTTAGCCTCAGGACCATAAACACATGGATAGCTTCAGTCATGGGTAATGCTCACCAAGAATTAAAAAACCTAAACTAATAATATTATTGGAGATGTGATGAATAAAGGAAGTTGCCTTCTCTCAACAAAGGACTGACAACTCTAAAATTAATTTTATTTATCGATTCAACTCTATATAGCACAGTGTATCAGTTCATTGTTCACAGTGACAGTCAATAGACGCCACAATGACTATGGTAGCCTCTGTCACATAATATCGAACTGTTTTACAGCAGTATAAACAAAATTTGATGACTGATCAAAAATAAATTTGTTCCACAAACCGTTGTATAAAGTAAACAAATTGAGCAAAATAATGCAATTAGGTTTTAAAATCCCCAAACTGCCAGAAATTTCTTACTAATGGAATCTTTTTTGGGACCAATTTAGGGAAGGACTGAAATTTCCAATAAGTAATTCAGATGCTGTCTAAAACAGGTATTGATCTGGAATGTGAATTAGTCAGACATATAATACACTTAGACTATAGTTTGAGACCTCCAGGTTTAAGTGGTAATCCTGTCACATAACCATTAGGTGCATGTACTTTGAGAGAGGAACTTATAGCATGACAAAATTTACAGGTTATAGTAGCTTGTGTTCCATACCTTACAGAGTGCAGAGACTGTAAAATTTAGACTAAGCTCCTAGTATTATCACCGGATCTTCTAGCACAGGCATATTTATACTAAGAGTCTACGGAACTACAAGTATTTATTTACAATTGAGTGATGATCAACAGGCCTATGTATTATAATATCCTGTTTGGGTGAGTATGTAGGTGGGTGTCCATGTACGTAATATAGGGAGCCCCATTGGGACTGAAGCACACTAAATGCCCTAAACAGTTTCTATAAATGCACATAGTAAACCACATACACATGATGTTTTTAATGGAAACATATTAAAGGGTGCTAAGATCCTTGTTCCTGTTCTAATACATTCTAGAACAATAGATCCTCATCAGTGGTTAGATTTGATAAATTTAGCATAAAATTTTATCACTTACCAAACGTTCACGTATATTCACAACTCATCTTACTAACCTAGAATTAAACATGGTGTTTAGTTTTAATGTAAACATAATGCCCTCCATATTATACAGTGTGCTGGTGTGTAGGAAAGGAGACTTAAGTGTACATGCAGTTCACAAATTCCAAAAAAGTAACAATATAGACATCTAATAGACATACAGTAGATATAGCCATCAATATGCTCCAAAGCAACACAACTTGAACAAATTTAAAGTATATTTATGAAGCAAGGCAATATGTTGTTAATCAGTATTTGATATCTCCACACTTTTGCACCTGCTGAAGTGTCAGATAAAATCAATAATATCCTCTTATATATAATAAAATATTCTTTCACAGCACAACGTTATACTCAGCATTTCCAACAGGTAGGTGTTAAGCAAGTGTCTGTTTTCTTACCTTCCCAAGTGACACTTGACTGTTGGGAGAACACGCTACCTGTCAGCCTTTATCAGCTTGGTACACCAACTCTACATTTTCAGGTACCAATGTTGAGGATATGGGAAGCAGAGGCTTGCAGCAGACCTCAACTGAACAAAGCGCATCAGTTAAGAGTTGGGTTCCTTTCTGTTCCAGAAGATTTTACTGAAATTGGAGACCCATGTGCATAACTGTGGTACATCTGCCTAAAATATATTTGTTTTAGCTAAAAAACAAGTATTACATTGTATAAAATAGTGTGCATATTTACTACAATACAGCTACACGCCCACACACCACAGTATCGTACTACCATTTACACTTGACAGGCAATGAGATGGTGATATTAAATCACATTTAATTATAGAGTATAGATCTCTATTTAGATAGTAGCACTGGAAATAGATAACATAGACATCCCACACACTTGGCTGTCATAAAACCCTGGTAAAACTGAATTATTTATTCCAAAAATGAAAGCAATACTAAATAACAAGTCTAAAATTATGTTAATAACACACCAGCGGGCTGTCAATGTACAAAGTTTATCCTAGCTAGTAAATATGAAGGCAAAACTCACCAGCATGGGTTCCCTGGTGGGAATTCAGACTCTCTTCAGACATCAGTACTTGAAACTCTGGTGAAATGGTGGACCACTCTATGCATGACTCAAAGGACTTCTAAGGCATTAACTTACAGTATACTAGCAGAAACAGAAGTCCAATTTGTGGGTGGAGAGGAATAAAAAGGAGAGGAATAAAAAGTGACCACTCGAATACACAATTAGTACACATATCTTGTAATGTACATTAATTAAATACAATTTTTATTCAGCATTTGAACAAAATAACAAGATAAATATTATCAAAAATAAAAATGTCATGATTCTGGCAGACAACTCGGCTCAGTTAAAAAAACCCAATATCTCAACACAATCATATCTATATAATCTACTATTTTATTGTTGATCAATCAAGAGTTAAGTCCTCGGCTTGAGAAGAAGTCATTAAGCAACAAATCGGCAGCAAAGCCTGGAGAGAGATGACCTTGGTGAACCTGTCTTTCAAGGTCAGATCTCTGAAGACGTATTGAGGGGTCGGATTCGAATAGAGTCATCAGCTGATCCTGTACATGACTCCACATCCAGACGATCTTCTGCAACACGCCCAAGTAAATATGAAAGAGTAACCAGCTACCAAATCTCATTGTGAGTGCAGAATCTCTACCTTGTCATGATCTAGGGGCTTGCTGATAGCAAGATGCCACATATTCTGAACCAACAACTGCCGTGTATAGGAAATGTAAACAGATAAATAACAACGTACTTGACGATCTCTCCTAGCCGCTAGCTCCCCAGAGTCGAGCATCACTTTGTGATACGATAGCATATGTTCCCATAATTCAGTCACTCCCTCAACCTTTACAGAAGAAACCCTCAACACCTGCTAGCAGTATAAAACTGTGATATACACTACATATTAGTGAGGAAAATGGGGACATCTTATAGCTGCTCGGAATTCATGTTTTCAGTGATAAAGTAGAAAGTGTGTAAACTGACCTTAGGTGACCAGCGTGTATACTTATACTGACCTTAGGTGATCAGTGTGTACACTTATACTGACCTTGGGTGACCAGTGTGTATACTTATACTGACCTTAGGTGACCAAAGACTGGATTTGTTTCTCATTAGCTTCAGAGCACTGGTATACTCTGCCTGAGCTCTTCTCGCTGCTGCCATCAAATCTCCATCAGCCTTGTTTATGATGATTGCATCAGCTACTTCCATAATGCCCTTCTTCATACCTTGAGGAGGTACAACAATATTCATCAACATCACTCATTACTCATTATTGAAATTGTAACCTCTGCTATAACACATAACAATAGCATGCACCAGAGAATGCAATTATAGGCAACCCTTCTTTAACTCTATTATACTATACTTGGTATCGTGCACCACAGTAGGCTATATTATTAAGAAGTCTCTATCATAATAGATCACTTACATGTATATGTGTTGAACTTGGAGGAATGTAAAATAATATAAAATATAAAATGGTTCAACTCAAGTTTAAATGCTTGAAACGCTAGAGGTGGTCCATTTCATCATTTTGTCAGAAGTTCTCTGTTCTCTATTATGCCTATTTTAAACTGCTTGAATTTAATATTCTAATTTAATTTATTTTATAATTTTGAATTTCAACTTAATTTCAAATTCACATATTTGGAGTTAACAACTCGTCATAAAATTTATTACCCAATTTGGAGTTATCTACTCTTTATAAAATTAAACTTACGTAATTTGGAGTTAGCTACTCTTTATAAAATTTAGTTTACTAAACTTGGAGTTAGCTACTCTTTATAAAATTTAGTTTACTAAACTTGGAGTTAGCTACTCTTTATAAAATTTAGTTTACTAAACTTGGAGTTGGCTACTCTTTAAAAAATTTAGTTCACTGATTTTGGAATTATCTACTCTTTATGACATTCATCATAATTATTATTATCAGCATTAGCAGTATCTAGAGATATTTGTAGCAGTAAACTCTAACCTTGAAGTTCATCACCAGCAGCAGGTGGGACAACTACACAGAACATGTCAACCATATCAGCTACAGCGATCTCTGATTGGCCGACACCTGGTAAACACACAAAACTTTGATTAGATTTATTACTTTCTACAACTACTGTACATTTACTACATGCCATCTATATTTGATGTTTCCGGTGATCAATGATTGGACAGAGTTTTCTTGCATCTGATGATTATCTTGACAACTTGTAATCCTGGCTAGAAAATTGTGTCAAACTTACCGACAGTTTCTACTAGTATGACATCATATCCTGCTCCTTCGCATAGACCAATGGCTTCGTTAGTACTACGAGTAACGCCTCCCAGTGTCCCCTTGTTTGGTGAAGGTCTAATGTATGCATTTTTATCACAGGCTAGTCTTGTCATTCGAGTTTTGTCTCCGAGTATAGACCCTTCAAATCGAATAGGATGAAAATACCAGTATAATGTACATGTAAATCCAAAATAATTCCATAGTCATAATCATTATTAGATTGCACAGGATGTAGCATTTGTACTAAGTTGTATGTATCCATTTGAATCAGTATGAATTTGGATGGCATATTATATGTGAAACTTTGTCTACAGGTCTCCCTCACCTCCTGAAGCAACAGATGAAGGATCTACAGCTAAAACAGCGACCTTGTGACCTTTCTCCGTTAGCTGTATTCCCAGTGATTCGATAAGTGTGGATTTACCTGCCCCTGGTGCTCCTGAGAGGCCTACGAATGAAAGGTTATTCAGAGCTACGGTTAAAGAACGAAAACCAACTTCAAACTCCAAATTTAATTGATATATAATACAAGTATGCATGTATGTACACAAGAGAAGGAATATGACATTGTCAATAGGGAAAACACTGCTAATTGGAATGAGATTTGATTAACCATAACAAGTCCATTGCTAATAACAAATAATTATAAATTAATGTACATAATGTATTATAGAATAACAATACAGAGAAGCAGCAGACCCACCTATTCTAAATGTAAACTCTTTGTCTAGCTCCTCCTTCCCTTTCGTGTGGAGTAAAAGACGAGCTAATAATGCTTGTCCTGACAAAATATAAGCATCTCAAGCATCGTTCTAAGCTTACAAAATGAGAGGGAAAATACTTACTACCATCTAAAATTGGTGTTTATCATGATAACATTTAGTTCCAAGCCTTTCAAACATAAGGTTGCATAATGGGACAATTCTGTAACATGTCCTCTAATTCTTTTGGAGTGTTGGAAATCATTGCTAGATATAGCGTCAAATAAAAATTGAGAAAAGTATTGAGTTGCCAATGGTAGAAGCAGACGCACAAGACAGGGTTAAACGGATGAAACTGATCCGCAATGGCGACCCCCACCTGATGGGAAAAGCCAGAAGAAGAAGAAGATCGAGTTTCCAACCAACTAAGCATTTCATTTTGCACAGTTCGGACTCACAAAAAAAGTACGATATGCAGTAAAACATGGATATTAATACAAAACTTAGATGTGAATAAGAATTTCCTATGGGTTATAAAGTACAGTAGGTTTACTTTAATACTAGATGAAAGTAAGTCACACCACATTGGTAAAGGGCTTACCAGAAATAAAAAACATATTATTATAAGATACTAACCAATTGCCTTTTTTCTTGAGTTAGAAGACTCAACTAGTGTTATGCCCTTTGCTAATGCTGCGCGCTGTCCACGAACAATTCCATCAAATAACTTTGTTACTTGAGGATTAACATGTGAACTAGTGTCCTCAATATACTTCCAATTGGACGATGCCCGACTAATCAGTGGAATAGATGGGCAAGGGAGCCCGAACAACCTTTTCATCATATTCATGGCATTTCTGTAATAAACAACAATCAATTATTTGTATATTTTAATGTAAGTAGGAGAATAGGGCACCTAATAGGCCTAGCCTACATTCTGCCTCCAAAGATAATGGAAGGATCGATAGTCTACCCCATAATGATAACATACTCGCCGAACACGGCCAGTTATAGGGTCCCAAAAATTCGCGATGAACTTGCCCACTATCTTTCTGCTAAGCTTCTGATAGCCGTGAAAACAGCATAGGCTTATATACATGTAGTTGTCTGAGCCATAGATGGCATTGGTATGTAGGCCTAGATAAAGCACGTGGGGCCGTAGTAAGAAAGTTTCTCTGACTCGTTACGGTTGATGTAATAGGAGCACCACATTGAAGCATAATACAACATAATTCCTTGTTAAATCGACGCCTTGCATGCAGGCGAGAGTGAACCATCTCTCTCTTCTTCCACTATGACTATCATCTCTGCTTTCTCACTCGACAACACTCCTAGAAATGACACCACCTGTGGCCCTACTCTAGTTTCTAATTACGATTCTATTCTCAATTCTTATTCTAATATAATAATTATTATAATAAACAATTATAATAATATAGTTATTTAATTAATTATTATAAAAATTAAAATAAATTATTATTAAAACAGTGAGTTTGAGTTCACAAGACAAGACATATTCTCTGAACTAACACTAACAAACAATGAATGCTACCACTGAAAGTTCTGCATATAGATATATAAATATAAAGTACTAAACTATATCTATTATAATACTAAATTACAGTATCAGCGCACCATTATATTCTAAATAATTTCAGTTAAATTTACAATCAAAGCAATAATACAGTTATCACTTGCAAAGTTTTTTACAAAATAACCCAAGGTTCTCAGTATTACCCAGACCGTTAATATTATATTAGTCAACAACTTTGATGTGTCACAGAACCTTACATTCGATTAAATGCTAGCGCTCAAGCTACATAATCATCCTTGACCCTTAAGAGAAATCAATGATGTCTGGGACATACAGATAGAATTCTCATGAGTAGTTTGATGCTGATAATTGGAGACATCTATTCAAAATGTCAGCCCCCAGAAGAAGATCTGCCAACAGAAATTCCCGAGAAAACTCCAATTTAGAAGAAATACCAATTAGGACAAGGTATGTGTACTGTGTAGTTATTTCTTGTAAAGTTTTTTACGTGGTAGCCATAGCTCATACCAGATTTAATGAAATCTCAATTGATAAGTGAATTAAAAAGAATAAAACTGATAGAATTAATAATTAAAATAAAATTTAAATTTCAAAATTAAAAGAAACAGAATTCATTGTTATAGTTATTGTAAAATTAATTATAAAGTAACAATATGAATTGATTTATATATTTTGAACTTTTAATTTAAACTAAATGACACGAAATATTGACTGAATAATCGCAATGGTTTTTATTGTTATTCATTATTGCGCTTTTAAGATGATCTGATGAGAAAGATTGATAAGCTAACTCACCTCTATTAGTCAATACTCTATTTGCAAAGCTGATGAGGAATCGGAGTTTGAATCTTTTTAAAAATTGGTTATTCCTCTGTGCCAAATCTGTGATCTATATTATATTGAATTGCATAAAACTTATCTGTAGAACTACATCTGTACCATGGAATGGTCCTGTGTGTGTAGCGTCAGTGTGGGCTCCCAAAGTGAACACCGTTTTCAAGTTATTACTGTCACTAAGGCTAATGTCAGCAATATGGAGTAATATTTCGGACTGTGATGAAACCTACAACTATTGGGAGCCGGTTTGTAGCTACTATCTTACACAACAACCATTCCGTAGCCACTATGCTATGCAGAACTAGTTTAAACTACCAAATTCGAAATTGCAAGACCTCTTATTAGCCACTATATTTGATGGGATCAGCTTATTGCCTTGGCTCTGTATCTTGTACTGTTGTGCCAGACATCTAACGCTGAGTAGACTATTCAATTCACACAAACATCTGTGTTTGGTGTAAACTTCATATGCGTCCAGCTTTATATTATGTTTTATGTTCATATTTTAGGCTCACTTTCTTCTATATAAGCAAGGATTCCAAACGTGGGAATACTCCCCAGAGTATGCTATCAGATCCTATGCTTACGTCCTTCTGCACGTTCTTCCTGTTAAACTTCTCAATGTCTTTACCACTATTGAGAAGGTAAGCACTAGTTATCTAGCTCAAACTGGGAAAGGTGATCAGTTTTAATGATGCTTTCTCTAACAAAGGATCTGCATACATTATATATTCTTCGCTCACTTGGCTACAGTGCAATCACTGCAGGCGTTTCCTAACCACTGGTGTAGTGATCACAAGCACATCAGACTGTACATATACATACTGTATATAACACATCTATGCCAAGGTGGATTAGTGTGACTGTGTTGTTTTTTTAGATTCCAACGTTTTATTTTATAAGATGTGTACTAGCCCTTTGCTGTGCTGCATGTGAAACTTACTTCTACAGGTAAGTACATATGATATTATATACTTCTACAGGTAAGTACATGTGATATTATATATTTCTAAAGGTAAGTACTTATCATGTATTTTCACATGTAAGCATACTATCTATAGGTAAGTATGTGTGATATATATTTCTAACTGTTCATCTTGTATTGTATTACAGTTGACTTGTTCACTTGACTACAATACGTCTGGAATGTAAAGATCTAAATCAATGTATCAGTCACTATTATGTTTTCTGCACTATTAATTGTATCATGTTTTAGAGGCATTTTAAAGCACTATGGGTCATCAGTTGCTCGTCTTGCGGTTGCATTTATGGCTCTCAGCACTGGAATGTTCATCTCTGCGGCTGCGTTTCTACCTAGTAGCTTCTCTATGTATATGACTATGGTGTCCATGGGGGCTTGGTACAGTGGGCACCTTCCTGTAAGTATAGTAGTCCAGTGGACACCTCCTAATAAATATAGGACAGTAGGACAAGTGCAGTATACTGCATATTGGATGAGGTTCATTTATACTGCTATAGAAACCTTGTGTAACATAACCATTTGACTGTTACAGGTAGCCATTGTCTCTACTGCTGTTAGCACTTTCCTTGGATGGCCTTTTGCTTCAGTTTTAGGGTGAGTTTCTATCTACAAATGGTACTCTGTTTAGGGTTCATCCATTGGCTAGCTTCCTCTATTTTATATCTTCTCACTCTAAGGATTGTTACAATGTTACAAGAGAACATAGGTTTCAGTTGTCAAAGGATGAAATGTTTGTATGATGTAATCAAATATATCCACTAGGCCCTACTCCACATTCTTCTTAGAATATCGACACTCTCAAGTGAGCTCTGATTGGTCCATTGTTGCAGCCAATCAGACACCAGGAAATATGCTATTACAGAGCCTACCCTAGTAGATCAATCTCATACCCAATAACTGAACAAAGGTTGGGTAAATCTAATTTATGGAATCAGTGGGAGTAATCAGGAAGTGATCTCATCTGGCTTTCCACTATATTATTTCGATGTTGTCTCATACTACTGCTACAGGTTGCCTATAGCTATAGACATCTTATACCGAAGAAAGAAAGCACAGATGTTTATAGTGTGGAGTATACTATCTGTAATCTTTATACTTCTCCCTGTGGTTTACTATGATTCTCAGATGTTTGGCAAGCTTGTTATTGCTCCTCTCAATATCGTCATGTATAACGTGATGACATCGCATGGCCCTGACCTTTATGGTTAGTATAGAAATTAAGTTATTTATTATCTGCATAAATATTGTAATAGATGCTGCATTTAGAGCATTTGATGACAATCGTATTATAAGCAATAGGACGTTCTATCATCTATAGAACATATTGTTCCTTATAACCGTATATCATCGTTTGTTTATCTGAAAATTGTATGACTGTAATTGGTTGGAGCTTTCAAATTTCAAATTAGAAACAATAACAATGCTGCTTGTCTTTTATTTAGGGACTGAACCGTGCACCTTTTATTTCATCAACGGGCTCCTGAATTTCAACTTTGTGTTTCTCTTGGCGCTACCTGTTGTTGTTGTGTTGTACGGCACGCAGAAGCTTACTGGTCTAAAGTTTCCTGGTAGGTTTCTCCTTTGCATGTCATAGCATCTATAGTGTGTATTTTAAACTCCTAAAATGTGTGGAAGATTTAGTGACATGTAGATTTACCACCAGAATTTTTTATGGTGTGTCGAAGGAATTCTAGCTAGATTCCGTTTGTTGTGATATTTTCACAATCATTGTAGTATATTATTATTGTAAGTTATCTTCTCTTACTGTATTATATGCAGGTATTCCACACTACTTGACACTGATTCCTATGTACCTATGGATTATCATATTCTTCTCACAAGCTCATAAAGAGGAAAGGTTTCTCTTCCCAATATATCCTTTGTTCTGTCTCAGTGCAGCACTCACCTTAGACAGTTGTCAGGTAGGTGTCAATTAGATGTCTGGCTTAATATCAGATGGGTGTCAGTCATCGTCTGACAGGTTCCAATCACTACCTGACCTAGTGGGTGTCATATCCATGCAACGTTGCTTCACTGCGAAGGCTCCACCTATCCCATGTTTGATAGTTGAATGTGCAATTTCTTCAGTTTTTCTATTGGGAAATGTATTTCTTTTGGAATTCTCAACTTTGTGATACCGTTGGTTTTCATTGATTTACATGACGTAAGTAAAGATAGAAAGTATGTCACTAATTTAAAGTTTTCCCATCATTTGTTAGACATGAACACCTTTAGATTGATTCTCAATATGATACATAGGTAGAGAAACTCATACATAGGTCACCATTGAATGTCTTGGAATAATATACATATTTTTGGCATGGGGTAAAAGCATAGTTTCTATTCTCATCTCGGCGCTGTAGGTTTACTGTGTTTTGACAGTAAATGAGTGACATTTTCACAAATATTATGCTAGTATACATGTATAATTATGTATACATGTACATAATAATAAGATATTGTTTTGTTTTCTGCTTGCAGAGATTTTTCTCGCACCTGCTGGGAAATGCTAGACACTATACAGAGTTCCTCTGGTTTATTCCTCCCTCCATCGTGGTTTTGTTTGGTCTGCTTTCTGTGTCCAGGGTACTGGCTCTCTACCATGGTATGTCTCTACATGTACAATGTACTTCTGCTATAAGTGTTACCAACTTAGAGTTGTCTTACCTTTGTTGTGATAATGCACTAGACTGGATTGTCAACTATATCAATTAATTGAATATTGCATAGCAATAACTAAAACTACAACGTCGAATCTGGGCGAATGTGACAACAACTCCAAATTTCAAAAGTCATGGCCAACTTCTATTTCGGTAAACCCTGTATGACTTGATCATATGAATTTCTGAGGGAAGGATATAATTATATGATAATAGATTGAATTTTGAGGTTTTTTTGCTAAATTACCTTTCAACAATTTTAAACAGTGTATTAAGGATTAAGGAAAATGTTTGCTGATTATTCACTACTAATAAAATTTGGTCATCCCACTGTATATTACACCTACTTATTGTAATAATATATTCTCTATATATTACACTATTTAAAGGCTACCACGCCCCCATTGACATCTATACAACTCTCAACAACATCTCCTCTGATAGAAATATACATAGACTGAGACCCAGCAGCCCTGTCTACGTATGCACAGGGAAGGAGTGGTACCGTTACCCTAGCAGCTTCTTCCTGGTTAATGAAAGGTATGTAAGTTTGTATATGAATAACGCCTAAATCTTCAAGTATAAACATGTAATTTGTACACTTTTAATATGCAGTTTCAATATTGTGTGACATCAATATTCTTATTGTAATCAATTTGAGAGTATTAATCAGGATAATAATCCTGACATTGAGTTCAAGTCACTCACTCAACTAATAATAATCGCAACATCAATTTAAAGTCGTATAACAATGAACATCTATCGACTATGGTGATTAAGAAATGACTGAAGTTGTGAAAAATGGGTTCTTGTCAAAGAAATCTTTGTCACAGTTGAACATTCAATTCCAGATGGAGTCTGCGGTTCCTCAAGTCAGAGTTCAGAGGTCAACTTCCAAATCGCTACTATGATCGCGCTGATGCTACGAGCCTCATACCTTCCAACATGAACGATATGAACAGGGAGGAGACTAGCCGTTATGTAAGTGGATAAATAGTTCGTGTAATGTCCTGCTGACCTTATGTATTCATGTGTCCAAAGTAGTCACCAGTGGCGGTCACTGCGCACATGGTTATTGTCAGTTATTATATACAATAGCACTCATTGAATGCCTGCTAGGTAACGTGTCAATGCTCTGTGACCAACACGAGTCACCAAAATATAATTCAGTATATCTCTCGACAATATGCTAGTGTTTTATTACATTACAAGGTTTCTCTATGCACTGGGTAGACAACTCCCAGATAGTCCAGCAATGTAAATATTCTTACAGGATGATGACAACATGTGTCACTACCTCATAGACTTGGATCTGGGTAGAGCCACAGTCCGAGAACCTAACTACTCCAATAAACCTGAAAGATGGAGGTTCATACACTCCGTACCATTCCTCAACAATGAAAGGTACATAGTCTATTAGTTAAATTGCCATGTTATATAATATATAAGGTCATGAATATACACTTTTAGTTACTTATTGTGCATTATTGACGGTATGTGGGTGGTATGTTTAGTGCATAGGAACTTGTTGTAAAATTGCAATGGCTGTTTTTGAGAGATGAAATGAAAATTAACCTAAAAAATTTCAAAATCTACAAGGTAAACCTAAAAGCTGTTTCTGAAATGCTTATGAATAATATTGTTGACTTGGTGGACAGGCTATTCTCCTCAACTTGATATATTACATAATGTAATATTATAATTTTTCAGGTCGCATAAGCTACTGAGAGCTTTCTATGTTCCATTTCTGAGTGATGGACTGTGCTCCTATGGGAACTACACTATATATCAGGGCAGGAGACCACCACCACCCTCACCATAATGAAATATTTATTTTACAACCCTCATCCAAGTTGAACTTGAGCAACTTGGTGCACTTGTAACATTTTAATATTCTATGCAGAAAACTTGCTTAGCTTCTAGTCCCATGAAGAGAGAATGCAATAATTAATATATCACATTATATTTTTTATTTATCTTCTGTATTTCATGTGGAATTATTATCTCCATTTGCCCATTTTATATTATTGAACTGCTTTGCTGCAAGTTAATGTCCATTTACAATTTTTATAAGTTGTTTAGAATTTTAAGACTTCGAAAATAGAAACTGAACAATATACCTATGAACAAAAAATTGTCTCTTGTGGACCATAATATTTGCTGGATGTTATTATTATTAACATAAAATGGAAATATGATTGTGAAGCTGTAATCTCTGAGCCCGCAAATCCTTTTATACATTTATTGGCTCAAGTTCAGTGGTTTTCCTAAAAATCAAACCACAGGGGTAAAAAAACAGCATAGCCGGCCTTCACCACCACAACTACATTGTACAATGTACATGACTGTATTATGGACCGTTAAGGAGTTGCGCTCCCTATGCTCGTGGCTTCTTGATTGTTTATATTAGCCTTAAATCAGTTTTCTCAATCAAAGGTTCAGTCGGGGGCTTGATAAGTCCAAGGGCTAGATTCACTCTTGGAAGAAAGAGGCGTCGAGTTGAGGTTTACTTCAGACAAAAATGAAAAACAGGTCTGTTGGTAAGCAATTTCATCTCTGTGACAATTTTTAGAAACAAAACTTGCTATATGATGAACAAAACGTCTGAGCCAACAGTCAAACCATCACCACCTATGGCAAATGGTGATTCAGCTTCCGAAAAACTGTTTGACCTCTCCAATGTTCACTCCCACTTCACAGAAGCTTTACTACCACTGGAATCGGGTAGTGACAGTGATAATGGTACCCAGGAAGTAGATTTGAAACATTACTGTGATGCTTGGCATGAGCTGAACAGGTAAGAAATTTTTTTAAGGACTAAATTTTACAATGCTTAGCTGGTTTGTGGTACTGATGCTGACTGGTAGTAGCTCAAGGCAGGGTCAAAGTGTCTCATAAAATAAAAAATAATTTATAATCATTAATGATTATTATCATTGAATCATTGTCTATGTTATCTAATGCTTGTATTAAATTATTTTATTTATGATAATAATATTAAATATACAGTAATTATTCATTACTGAGAGTAAGAATAATTTTAATAATTGAGTAGTATAGGCCTAATTGTAATATATTACCAAAGTTTCTATATACCAAGTTTATCCAGCAAACGATGCGTATACTCATTTGCCGTAGTTCTCTCGCCAAAATGGGCAAACCGTTGCTCTTTAACGACCGCCCAGCTTGTGGTCAAACGCTTAGGCTATAGAAATATAGGTCGGCAATAGTAGTTGATAGTCTGCACAAAGAGCGTACTTTTACCATCTTTGGTCTACATGAGACATAAATAGTCCAAGACCACGTGATCATTAGAATGTCTCAAACTTTTGGGGCCTTTTTCCTATATTTATGCTCTTCTAAATGCTTGCATCTTCTATTGATGCTATCGGTATAAACATCATGTATTCTGAAAATAATGGGCTAACATTACAAGTACTTTTGGCCAGTGTCAGGGCAATTTGTTCGCTAATCTTGAGAAGACTCCATTGTTTTATCGGTAATGTTTCGTTGCCACTCAACTACTTTGAACTAGGCCGCTTATTAGGTCAGATCTCGCGCGATTCTATTGGTGCATAAAGCCGTGGAACAACTTATTAGTTCTATAAACTTTGATATTACAGTAAACAATAGAATATAGTACTTATTTTTATTTTTGTGAATTGTCTAATATAAATAGTGAATCGTGTCGTTTAGCCTATTAAACATTAGAGATTGAGTCTGCATTAGATTGGCAATAATTGATTATTTGACAAATACTCATATTTATACTCATGCTGCTCATTTGATTTGATAACAGATTAATTGATTCTATTAAAACTGAGTTTCATGTAATGGGGATATTCAAATTGAATGATTTTAATTTTATGCTACTGTTGAGCAGTCATTGTAATAAGTTATTCGATTGTCGCTATTCTGTTTAATATCTGTATCACATTCTCTTTCGTATTTTATTTTTGGAAAACCAGCTTGACTGTAAGCCCTAATTAGATATTTTTATTGGCCAAAAATATTAGGCTATTGTAGTCACTAATCGAGTTTCCCAATCAATTCCATTTTAACATAATGTGTTCTAAGGTATTCATTGTTATCACAACCATTGCATATTGGCTATATATAGCCTACACAAATGACCCAACTTGTAATATCAATTGTTATAGGTTCATGGACACGCTGGGCACCCTCTTTCATTTTGTTACTCATGATGTTAAACAAAAGTTGGATATCTTAGAAGCGTATCTCAAATCAGACCCTGAACATTATAAAACTATACATGGAATAATACGATATGAAGTAGACAACAAGCTTACTAAAACAAAGGTTGGTAATTCTCTTAGACCAGCTGTCGTAGGTTGGTGTATAAAAGGATAGATATGGACCTCATATCTTGTGAGCCATTGTAACACAAGACTTGTGGAAAGTTTAGAGCCAATTTAAATACGAGCTCATTTCTAATTCCTATTTGTAGATCCAACCAGTTTTAAGGTTGTATAGTTGGTCTAAGGCATGCAGTGCAGTCTAGAGTACACATGGTAATTCACTACATAAGATTAGCTTGCTGGGTGCTATAAATGATTGCCCTTCACACTGCCTCTAGGCTATAGATTTTATAGCTAATCTAATTGCAGAGCTTACATTGCTAGTGCACCAGGTTGTCCTTGTATAGAATGTAAATAATGTCTGCTTTGCATTGATGTTACATGGAAGTGTCAATTAATTATAAAAAGATGAAAGCAGAGGTGTGAAGATTGAGTGACCAGCTGCAGTATATTATTTCAGTCTGTAACTGCACATCCATCATGTTGAGGTTGTAATCTCAGCTTTTTGAATGAGAAATTTGTTAAAACGAAGGTGTTTTCTCTAGTTCATTCACACTGTATTGCAGTGTATGCTGTTTAGTAAATTGCTTTCGTACTAGAAGGGTTGATAATTCCTGGAAATAGTGTTAGGCCCAGAGTCTGAATATTGATCATGTTTTTCTTCTGGTCAGACTTGTAACTCCGTCCTTATCATTGTGTTTACATCTCTGTATACAGAAACCATCAGGGAGTAGGACTGTGCTCAGGCTACACAGGGCTCTCAACTACATCCTTGTACTGTTTGACAAACTAGTGAATGCTCCTAATGAAGCTAAGTAAGTCATCTAATTCATAAAAAACTCTTCATTACTGTTCAATAAGATTAGATAGCCTGAGGGTCACACAATGGTGAATAGGAAGTTGTGCCTTTGATAATTATAATTGATAGAATAGTAGCATTTATTAGCACTACACCCTGAATTCCAACTGTCATATCATACACTTAGCTTTAGTATTTGACCTACTGACCTCATTTTAATCAAATCACATGATTTCATGTAAATCTACTACCAGCAACTATCAGCACCAGTTCTGTCTGTATAGTACAGTATGTAGACACTGTCATCATAAAGTAAATAGCTGTATAATTATGGACAGTTATCTATGGATAATATTATGCAGATATCACAATAATATACTAGTATGTGCAGATTATAACAATGTAAATATTTATGTTGGCCTAATCTCTGTTGTATCATTATTACCAATCGAAATCAACTTGGAACCAAAACAACTTTGTTGCCCTATTTATCAATAAATGATTCTGCTACCCTCTGAGATACTGTAATACTTTTATCACTATTACATACAACCTGGCCTCAGTCACCTAACTATATGGTAGTTGTCTGACCATGTAACCTTGTGTTTATTACAGGTGCTCAGCCCTCTCTCATGATGCGTACAATGGTACTCTGGGTAAATATCATCCATGGATTGTACGTAAGGCTGCCACACTTGCCATGTACTCCTTACCTCTGAGAGGAGCCCTGCTACATCGTATAGACCCATCGGAGAGTGGCGAGGCGAAGGTAGGACAACTCTTGAAAGACATTACACAATCCGGTGAAGTTATTTATAAATCAATAGAAGATCTGTACACAAAGGAAAAACTCCATGACTTGCCTTAACATATATATCTATCACCCAGTAGGCTAATATGGTGCAGAACACAGTCAGTACCTGGTAAACTATGTAATAATCAACATTGGATTGTTTTTTAAATGTCCATCAAGACCAACAAGTATTATCGCCAGACTTACAAAACTAAAATACTGTAATACCTATAATTTATCTATTCTTAGATTAATTATTATTCACCATTTTCTTACTAACTCGCTCACAATGTTTGATTACTCTCACAACTTAGCTACTCAAGACAGATCTGTCATACATTGCTGTAGTACAAAATGATACATACTCATGTCTCTGTCAAGTTCTCCATGCCATAATTGGCATTGCTAGTTACTATTATAGGCCTACTTTTGGAACAACGATCAGCTGCATAATAATATATTGACAGCAAATATTTTTACTTTACATAAATTTTAAAATCCATGAACATTTGAATGTAATAGGATGTATACTCAGTTTTTATATGTTGGTGTACTTCTATAATATGCACTGTACATGTATATATGAATTTCAAATAGTTTTCAGTGAATCATTTTCACAAGAATGATATAGCTAAAATGTTGCTTACATTATTTATACTCCTGTCAGGAAATCTGGTAGTAGACTGTTGTTCATTATGAGTTCTATAGATGATATAATATATTTGCAACTATCTTGAAAAATATAAACAAAATACAAAATTTGGGCACACAGTTAATCTTAGAAAATATGGAGTTTATAACCACCAAAAATATAATATATTCAGCATGTACAAGTTGATAAATTCAACAAAGGTATAACAATAAAAATAGGCAGACCTGATTGGCAACTACATGCACATATACAAGCAATTGATTATTGTTCAGAGTCATCCTCTCCCAGTTTGGGTTGGCAAACATTTGGGAGAGGACAACTTTCAAAGATAATCAATAGCTAGTTTGACCTAAAGTCATTTTTGAGTAACTACTTCCTCTATACATGACATAACACAATGCGGATTATTTACACAACTTGGATAGAGATAGCTAGAAAATATACCTCCTTGTTGGGCGCCTCTTTTAAATGACTCTTGTTAATTATATAATTTAATTTATACAAATGAAAAGAATTAGCAGTTTTTGATCTTATATTCTAAATAGGCCAAAATAGCACGTGTTTACTGAACAGTTTTGGAGTATCTTTTTCTCCTGGAAAGGGGCATAAATCTCAGAGTTGGCAGGTATGTATATTACTCCAGCCACAGAGTCGGTCTACAAAACATAACCAAATAATAGTGAAGGAAGGCTCTCTACATATTATAATGGTAAAATCTTACATGCCAAAAGGCAACCCCTTACTATATAAACCTGTTGAATATACCAGCTCTGGTAGTAAACACAGACAGCTTGACCTCTAAATTTTCTCAGTCTGCCTCACATGAAGGAAGCCCCTCAATTTCTTTCAATACACAAGTTTTATCCACTTTCAGATTTGGTGACAACTCCACAACAAGAGTCAGCACAATAACAGCCCCTAACCTCTTGTTGTGCTGGAAGTTGCATTTCACAGAATGGCTCTGATGGAAAATGCATGCCTCCCCCCTTAAACTTCAAACAATTTGAAAAGCCACATCTAAAACTGTAGTGTTTTGTAGTACCTGAAACGAATAGCTGCTGTCATAAGCTGTCTGCCACTTCATGTTATCAGACCGGAGCATTGTCTGAGGTTGAGGTACATCTGGTCCAGTCAGCATAATTTGCAACCTTATATAGTTAAAATCCACCTTCATTTCTCGTTTATAGAAGCTTGCTTTAAGCTGTAAGCAAAACAGTTTGGTGTAGATTATAATTACATCAATGACGAAGCGTACAAATTAGGAATAGTTCTTACATGGCAATATATGAGGAGGTCTTGTTGTACAAGAGCAGAATGATTTAACTGTAAAGCTGAATCAACAAATAAAAGGCAGAAAGAAAAGATTAAATACATGTTTGCATAATAAGAGCACCAAACTAAGAGTAAGTTACTTGTAATGTTTACAGATTACGTCTTAGTGTTCTCAAGAATACTGCTCAGAGACAAGTTCTCAAATTCTTTGTAATGGATGGTTTCACATTAGCAGGTAGTGTAGCCACTGTTCCTGAACTACCTAGGCTAATCAGTGAGTTCTATTGTTACAGACTAAAGGAGGTACATGTAGCATTCAGTATAAATTCATATATAGCCAATAATATATTATTATTGTAATGCAATAATATCTTCAGGTCCTTGCGTTCTTACCTGGGATTAATTGTGAGAAGTAAAGCCAGTATGTATAATATATTATTGAATGTTTGTATTTATTTACACTAGTAGCAGATCAACTACACTATTTAGAACAACAGAAGACAACTCTACTATGAGCCTCCAAAAGATAATTATTATTATTTATCAGTGTAGTATCTATAACTAGCGTGTATATGTGCTGCAGTATATAAATGAGACATGTCCATCGAATTAGGTAATTCTATGGACATGCATGATGGAAACTAAGGGTGGGTGGATAACCACCCCACAGCTGCATAGCATATACCAAAGTATCATAGTCCCATATAGTGCATATTACAATAAGCCTGGGCATGCATAAGCTGTTGATCATAACAAGAAGTTGTCCTCTCTTAATAATGATCAACAGCCTATGAGTGAGTGTCCAAGCTACAAGGGTATAGGTTAATTAATAAGGCTTATAGTAATACAATCACTGATACACTGGTAAATTGCCAGACGCTATACATCTATGTTGTATGTTGTATGCATATAAAGCTGGTACATAAAATATTTATATATTTACAAATGTCTTGTGCTGGTGCATACCCTTATTATGTACTGCATCTGCATGTAGAATATCGTATATAGTAGGTATAACCAGGCGCAGTTGTATTACATGTAGCTAATCAAATTAATGTTACAATTAAGGGGAACTGGCCAAACTTTATGTTCAATATTATTACTTCTTGTTATTTTATACCACGGAATATATAGACAGATACAAAGGAATCAAACTCCTTGGTGGTCAGGAACATGGTAATTACCACAGCCTAACCTAACCTATATGTATGATAAACCATGAGAACATTCCATTCCTTCTCGAATATACATGTAAATATAGATTGAATATTATCAGATGATCTATAACCTTATCCCAAAACAAGTACATGTATAGGCTATTCATAACTAACTGACATCAATGTAAAAGACTCAAGGAGAGCGCCAGGTAGAGTTACACGCTGCCAAAAAAGAGTTTTATGTACTATATTGTTTACTAGCTTATTCTCAAGGAAAGGTGACTGTAGCTAATGTCATAATTGGAGATATAAGAGGTGATAACTCCAAGTTAACCACATGGTATTACATTGTACAATATGTTAGTTTTGAATGTAGCATCACAACTCCCAACTAATATTAGTATAAGTACGAACATACCTTAGCGTATACGTAGTAGTACCCTGAGGTAGTAACACGAAGTCGTCCCTCACGACTTAGAGCAAGCCCTTGGGACATGTGGCAGATTCCAGAAGGGTCAGCCGTTATATAAGATAGTGCTGTGAAATAAATAACATAACTACAGTAGAATTAAATTTATTTCTAACACAGAGTACAATTTATTGTATATAAATGTAGGTATACTGTAGCACGCATACCTCAATGTACAATCATTCGGATTTAAACTATCAACATTGTATTAACTCACTTGTGTTCCCCTGGTATTCACGAGCTCTTATTGCGATATGAGCAGATGTCTTCACGCTGACACCAGACACTGATCCTGTTGACAGTTTGGCTGTTTGCTTCTCCAAAGCTGAAAAATGACTTGAGGTTTATTAATTCAATCTAGTACAAAGACTGGAAATTGGCAGCTAAGATGACAAAAATCTGCAAAATAAGACATTTTTGCCGAGCTGTGCAGATAAAAGTATAACAGGAAGTAACAGAAACTTACCTTCATCTACCACAGCACTAGCCCTCTGCTCTGAGATCTGGAAAAGAAATAAATGAATATTATGGTACGTCTTCATTTCTTGTATGTACAGATTATAATATCTAACTCCAGGTTGTGACAATGATATATTATCACAATATATATATATACATGTAGTATGAGTTACAGCATAAAAATCTGGCAGTTCTATATCGGAGACTGCAGGAGAAAACACAGTAAGATAAATATTATATAATTATGCATGCAATAATACAATCAGTCCTGAGCATAAGTAAACTAGATACGTAGTATAAAGAATGGTATAGTTATAATTTCACTATATAATATAATATAGTGAAATTATAACTATACCATTCTTTGTACCACGTATCTAGTTTATTTATGCTCGAGGACTGATTGTATTATTGCATGCATAAATATATAATATTTATCTAGTGTATAGTGTTAGGAGTTGTGTCTACTTTTCTATGTGTGCACAACCCTCCCCTCTATGCATGTATAATAGTGTAGCATAACTTCCTCATACAGTGCTTATGTTCCCTACTGATAAAAACACAGACCACTGCCAAAATAATGTGATATGGTACTTCCAGCAACTGTTTGAATTCATTGCATTAACACATGACTGTATCCATAAATATGTAGATATATCAGAGTTTTCATTGCGAATTCTATTTGTAATCCAATATTGTCAGTATACTTGATGGTTTGTAATACGAGCTTAAGAATTGAAGTTTATTCCCATTTCTAGCTGTCAATTTATCTTAATCGATACGCAGATACCTAATATACAATGTTATGAACCTACCCAACTGGTTTTCATCACCACTTTAATAGGCTTATCAATTATTAACCAGCTAACACTATACAGTCCTAAAGTGACACGTTCACAAATATAAATATAATACATGTACTCGTAGCATAATACTGTTATAATATAGTATATTATTATGTAGACTGTATGTATAGCAAGTAGTAGTACTTGCTGGATTTGGTGTTAACAGTTGGGCCTGTGTCACATAAATTATTCATTGGGTGACAACTGGCTATAGAAACATTATACATTTATTTCAATTCAGTTTACACACAAAAACAAGATCCAATCAATGCGTTAAAATATAAAAATATGATACTGTGTTTTTATAATGCTCCTTTCACATTCGTTTTATAAAATGCATAATTATAACTTATAATGACTGTCCATCATGTACCTAAATGTAGCATGTCACTATTCACGGGCATGTATCTGGTGTTTCTAATACTTCCAATTTGTTATAAAATAGAACACAACACTACTTGACACCTTGATAATCTTGACATATACTTTACTACTTCTTGGTGATTAATCTCTATTTAGTTATAGTTTTTGGAGAGACAGTAGAACAAATTCAGTTTCTATTTTCTAGTAAAGGTTACAGCAAGTAGCTAAACAATTACATGTTACTAGTCATTGAGGGAGAAGTCAATGTGTCCACTACTATCTGTCATATATAGAAATATAGAAATGGTGATATCTACATGCAGATCCAACTACAGTGAAGAAGTTGTTATCCTCAGGTCAAAGTTTTCAATAATAAACAACATGAAGGGAAAACCCAGGATTGCCTAATGTATGTGGTTTTGAATGTAAGCAGCACTGGTTTGCTGTTGTTTGTTGGATGGTGATTTCATGACTGACTTGGGTAATTGATGACAGGCTGGAGTAGTGCAAGTGATTTTTTCCAAAAACAAAATATTTACAAATTATTATCAATTTGATTTCAGGGTTTTAAACTGACAGTAATGCATTTAGCCAGAGTTCACAGTATATATAATGCTGGTAAAACAGCTTGGCTATACATCTACATTTAGATGATTCAGACAGTACAAGTCAAGTCTTTCCTCTGTGTACAAGTATAAATATCTGATATTATAGCTATGTGTCCCAGGGGGCATGTGACAGGGGGCTTATTATCATACACTAATAAGTTATGACATTTTCTCATATAAATCAATATAAGAATAATGCTACCGAACACATGCAATGACTGTTACATTATACTTGCACGTTACAATGATTGTGTACTACTAGACATGTAGGATGCAAAATAGAGATGAGAAATTAGTTGTTATCTTTCTTCTTGTTCTAACTAATTAATATCACATATACTTTGTACATGGCTTTGTCAGCATGCCATACAATGTGCTGTCAACTCTTCTCCATAGCTAATCAACGAAAGATTGAGATATTTGTAGAGATGATTTTTATTTTCAAGAATATCGTGTCACACATCAACTGTCACGAGGTGGCCCTTTAGAATGATATAATTTAAATTTCACTCCTTGAGCTTCAAGACTTTAGATTATCTACATGTATATTGATTTTTATTTTGTATCCTTTTCAAGTCATTTTGTTACATACACTATATTACTTTCATGATTTACATGTATACAATAGGCTTATTATTTGTTCACGAGTAGGTCTAGTGACATGGTCACAAGTCATGGTATATCATAAACTGATTTCACCATTGTGATGGGCAATTGGGAAACACTTGGTATGTTCGTGGTATTTAATTTTTTGCACATCTCTATGGAGAACTATTACTACTAGTGTTCACACCACACTACAAGGTCAACCAGCTTATACTTTGGACACAGAGGCTGTTTATGACCACCATGTGACACTCTATCAAACCCTATCAAACCTTTGCAATAATAAATAACAAATTATTATTTTTAGCCAGTTTATGGTATTATGGTGTTTTTTTTCCCTTGGCACTTATTCTGAGGGATGTTCGCAGTTTGGCAAACACACAAAAGTATCTAATGCTGATTTTATGCTTGAAAAGGCAGCTATGATGATATAACTACACTTTAGGCCAATCTTCCTGTTATGGTAATTTACATACATGCCCAGTGAACTTGACATCAAATGCCCATTGCATAAGTACATTGTATACTTATACTTCGTCTGTTGTGGCACTAACACATTCTAGTAGGGCTAATAGTTATATTTCCTCAAAGCCATGTGACAATGTGCACTGTTCAGTGAGTTTATAAAAGTCGAAAATAATTCATTAGCAGTAATGTAGTAACATAAGTAGGCCTATTTGCTTTTATAATATTTTGTATTTTGAAATTTTACAAGGGAATTTTTACCATATAAATACATAGTAGCTACTACTAAAATTAATGATAAGCTGATATTCTGATATTCTGATAATACAGCGAAACACACCATACATTTACAGAAGCTTATAGTTCCGCACTCATCCAGGTTGTTCATCAGCTTACACAATTTATTTTTGGGAGGGGTTTGGGGTGAGGGAAGGGGTTGCTACTAGAGGTGTTAGGTTAGATTAGGATATGACAGAAACCTCCCAGTATCACTGTTGTCGAGTGCTTCGTTACAAGTTACAAATAAGGAAAGTCAATAAAAGCAGTTCCAACACAGCTGTGTATATTTACCAGATATAGAATGTCAATAATGCCAACTGGAAATTATTTTTTTATAACAATTATAATAAATTCATAATCAACAATTGTAATCTCTTATGTCCACCAAAACACTGTCAATGCAACTGAGCTGATGTCTGGGCCAAAGTTGTCATATAAAACATAAATCTAGTTAGTGTCATTTTGCATTATACTAGCCAAAGTATGTCTACCATTATAGTGCCTACTCTTATAACACTGTAGTAGAATTGCAAGCAACAACTCCAGCTATAATACAAATGCTGCTGACATCATTGGCTAGGTTTTTACAACTTCGAAGACATCAACCTAACCACACAATAATATTTTGGCTGATAGTAGAAAATTCCCACACCCACTGAGACTATATGGTAAACCTCAAAATGTCCAAAGCACTAAAGGACCATCCCAGTGGCTACTGATCCTAGTATTCTACTCATCCGAAAAATCTCTTGCCAAATAATATATAATATTCAACTCAATTCACAGAGAACTAAAATTCAGTTTATTTGCTTCCCAACCCCTTCAAAATCTAAAACGTCCAACATAAACTGTGTCACCTCTTTGTAGTCAAGTATACCACAGCTGCTTTAAAGGAGAGAAAAGAACTGTTTCTTCTTACTAGTATACAAATTATTGCACTTTTGAACACATACACTGACACAGAGGTTACGAATAGGTCATTTCTAAAGTAGACAGGTTGACTGAACTAACCTGACGTATGGAGAGAAGAAGCTCTTCCAGACTAACACAACATTCACCAGGTATAATTGAAGACTCTTTCCATACCTTCTGCTGGATGGTAGCAGTATCACACGGTAGACACACTTTACCTGCGAGTAAAAATATAGACTCATAATCGTTGTAACTACTAAATATGCAACCTAAACTTGGTCCACAGTTCTATTGTGCCAAAAGTTTTGGATAACAGCAGTTGCATACACATCTGCCTCAAAATACCATTGACGGCTCAAAAAGCTCATAGGCTTGGGGTGGACGGACTCAACCAAAATAATTGCAGGCTGGTGGCTTTCTGGGACACCTTAAAAACTCTGTCTAAGGTCGATCTAAGTCAGCGCAAAAACACACTATGTGCTTGCTCTTCTACCATAGGCAAACAGAAGTGAAATTGTATTAGCCAGTGCAATAGAAAAACTAAAAAAGCCCAAAACATGTCTGTAGACTTGAGGAAAGATCAAAAAATCATCTTACGTGTATAAAAAAGTGGTCTGCTAAACCAAAGAGCAAAAGGGGTTTGGGGCTACCCTTCTTACTTCTTGGCTAAGCAAAACTTAAAAATTATAAAACATACCCCGATTTTCTTTGGCTGCACGTAGTTCTTTCGCAGCTTCCTGATATTTGATCACCGAAAACACCGAAAGTGACAGTGAAAGTATCACCGACACAACGCCAATAGCAATTCCTAAGTGCAGTAAGGTCTTATGATGAAATTGATGGCCATTTCTGCGGTTTGTTGAGAGTTTATCGATACTTTGAGAGCTGTTTGAGTTTGTATATTCAAATTCTTCCCTGAGAATATTTCTTTGAAATGTACAAGTATCAGTGTTCAGAGCTTTCCTTTCTTCGTTGTTCACCTCTGGCTCGGAGTATATAGGGTCTGGCACGTGGATATTCTCTTCCCCTCGATATCCTTCCAACACGCTCATGGCTGACACGGAATATCGCCCTGTGATACCGTTATCACAACTGGTGAACTTTAGCTAAGACAATTTATACGTATTGTGTGAGTGAGTGGAAAACTGAGTGATATAATAGTTGAACGAAGTAGTGAAGGTTATGAAATCTAAACTGCACTTCTCTCACAATAGCACCTACTTACTTCACAAACTAAACATATATAAGATGAAGACAAATACACATTGTAGATGTAAAGATATTTGATTCAGCTGTTGATATTGGCAGCAGAGTGCTTGTATAATGACTGGATATTTAAATACTCTATTATTATATACATGTATATAATAATATAGTAGTAAGCTATTATACTAGGCTACAGAAAAACATTCAGCTACCATAAAAGTCCATTCTTATTGGTCAATTGACATTATATCCCTCTGCTTCTCCCCAAGCATCCAATGAAACACCATAATATATTTTTTACATAGTTTACATAATCTATTCCATTTGGTATGAGGGGCTATCCAGGCTTTTCTTTTAGCTAAATGTAGAAATCCATGTGATGCTGGTACATGCTTGACCATTATTATAACTATGTAGCTACATTTTTACAGGCTAAGCACACCGCCAACACTCACTAAAAATTAGGAGAGAGTTATACAACTATTATATTATTTTGATGTACAATCTGCAAAATAATGTAAAACTATTTGGACAACTGGTTAAATAACAATAACTCAGAACTTAGGTCCTTAACAAGCATGGATAAGCAATCATTTAAACAATAAACATTGAAAACACTTTGTAAAAAAAGCTTAGTACCAATATTACAACTACTACTAATAACAATACAATAAGCAGACTAATCTATTAAAAAGACTAACCATTATTTGGTGTCATTGACTGTGTAATACTGGTAGGCATCACAATATGCAGGTCATGATATACATGTATGTACATGTAGTTAGTAAGGAGTAGATAACATCATTTTGTTTAGTAATGTAAATGGTTAGTAAGCTACCAATGGTCAGTGTAGTGTATCATATGTGTATATGTACAGTAATTAGACTAACTAGCTTATAGCTCCAAGTCATAGTGGTTTACAGATTTCAGCATGTCTTTGATCTTTGTAGGAGTAGCCAGTTTCCTGCATAGATACATAAACATACATTAAATATGGAGCTATTTATTGACTTTGTTGTAAAAACCTTCTAGCAGTTGCTCACCCTTATAGTAAGTAATATATTGTTATTGGTAATATAACCAGTACTACTCCTTGTTCTTCATCAATATAGAGTGAACCGCATCATGTAGCTACTACCATTAGCCTAGTGAGAGTTGTGTCCTCATGCTGATGATTTCAAATGTAATGTAGCACATGGTAGTGCTACTATTGAAGTTCTAGTATAATTTATATGAACCATATTATACAGTACATGGACATGGACATGTACATGAAAATCAAAAAGACTACGACCAAACGTAAAATAAAACAAAGTTGCAAACATGTACACTTGCTAATACAACACTAAGAAATTTTGTCATACACAAATACTAGTATTATCATTCTACTTCAATAGGGTACATCAATTTGATCACTGAACAATAATATAATACACAATACTATTATGTAACTTTTATATGCCATGAGGAAGTAAGTGTTCCATAAAACACTGCATAATGCCTATAGTACTATCATCAATCTCAGCTTGCACAAAATTTCTTGTCACTAATCTATTACTGATGAATAGCTCAAATGGGTTAGGGCACTAGTAAGATAGCAACAAACACCACCAGAGACATTGATAGTATTATTTTACAACAATGCTCATTTGCACTGTATGCCAAAAACACTATGGAAGAGCAATAAACAATAAACATTGGTAATATACTGCTATGTACCTTCGGATTTTTGCCATAGCCCGAGGTCTCTGGTTAGGTTGGCTTTGACTAAGGGAGGATTGACTTAGCTCCTCATCACTGCCTAGCCTGTAGCCTGAGTTTATGTTGTATAGTTTCCTACTAGAAAGAGGGGCTCTACTATTCACCCCTGAAACAGACACGGCATCTTGGGTATAGTAGCCTACATAAAGCATTTACAAGTACAAGTATCTACAAGTATGAAAGTTGTGGACTTATTTATAGCAGAGATTAACAACTCATGTGACTTTAAAATTCACTTCTCTTCGAGGTAACAGCTGCAACTTGATGCTCCAGGAATACTAAAGTTGAGAGCCGCCCAGAGTCTAGACCATTGACATGTAGTTTATATATAACAACTAGACAAACACCTAATACAATACAACACATTAGATAACACTGTACTTGTAAACTGATGAAGATGTTGGTGCATGCATAGAGCATACATTTACAACTTAAATGTTTCCAAGAAGGTACACCCCTTATTCCCACACTTATCATAATGTTAATGGGGTTTACTATGTTGTAAACTGCTTGACTATGTCAACATTATCACTGTAATTATTTATTCAGGGGAAATACCCAACTATTAGACCTACAAGTGTAATAGAAGAAATACTGTTGTAGTTCTACTATAAGGAACGAATGGAGATATTTAATAAATTCATAAGTTTCTGGAAGAGAATGCTACTATGAATATATACTGTATATATTACAATCATAGCAACATAGGTACAAGTAGTTCATATTATTTCTACCTGGTAATGGGGAAGGTGGAGACACTTTCTTCCTGCTGCTATGTTTATGGGATGATTTCCTAGAGCTCACATCAATAATCTGTGAGGGTGTAGTATGTGTTCTGCTGGCTATAGGAGTTGTCTTCTTATTTCTATTACCACGTGTTAACGGTAGTTTAGGAGTGTCTAGAGGGAGATAGAACATTGGATATGCATGCCCATGTATTAGAATGGAGAGAAATAATATATGCATCTGCAGCAATAAGGTCAAACCATCTGTACCCTCTCAATATGCTGGAGAGTAAGATATGCGTTGGTCTATGGACAGTAAGCTACACTTGTACTGTCAGTGTCTTATCTATAAATGATTTGCCTGTCAAAACCTAGTGATACTATCAGTTCATGCAACTAAAATTCAAAACCCATGTACATGCATATAAATGTACAATACGGATAAAAACAATAACATAATATACATGTAGTAGATGTATTCTATGATAAGCTAACAGTGCATTTTTTAGTAATACTGGCAGCTCTTTGCTAGCACATTGTGCAATATTGACTTGAGTTTCTGATGGTAAAATAAATAACATAAAACTGTCTAATTAGTATTTTAACTAAAATATCCAGTTTCCACCTACTACAAATAATACCTTACATTTTGTATATAAAGTAAAGTGGGCTCCATCTGCATTACAAATGGATAACAAATGTACCAGTAATAACGATTTAAATATTAATTGTATGTACCGATACTTATATCCATGTATAATAGCAGATACAGTATATACATGTAGTAGATACAGCATATACATGTATAATAGTAGATACAGCATATACATGTAGTAGATGATATACAAGTCATGTAGTAGTTGATATACAAGTCATGTAGTAGAGGGTATACAAGTCATGTAGTAGACGATATACAGTTGTACATGAAAGAGGAACATTGGGAACTTACATGGTTTCTTTTCAACTTTGATGGCAGAGAAGCAGGTGGCTTTATTCCCTTTCACTGTCCTACTACATGTACCTATACCACAAGGAGAGAAAGAAGACAATTATACCACAAGTTCATTTACCATGAGGTACTACTAGATAAGTATATTAATACTTCTCGTCAAGTTACAGTAACTACACAGGAAAACCAATCTCAGTTATGTACATGAGTATATTATTATAGTAGATAATAACCTTCTCTATATGAGAACACTATTTTTCATAAATAAACTATTAGTTCATTTTTGAACTTATTTGATTGATTTGTTTATATACAAACAAATATATATTATCATACACTTAGTAATGTATGCATAGTATGTAGAAAAATGAATACGAATAGACAGTATAACACAGGAAGCGTTATACACTACAGCATACACATACCCGGCTCGAGTGAATTTGTTTCTAAGCTAGGCTTAACCTGAGCAGTCAACCTCTTACCACTGTGCTGAAGACATTCTTCTTGTCTTGCTTCCCATTTAGTCTACAAAATAGGGCATTCTTATTACAGTGAACAAATTTGTATAATTTTAGGGTTATACATTATAGTGGTAGAGCATAGTAGGCCTTGAGATGGCCTGGCCACAATCTGTGACATTGCACTCTGATGTACAATTTATACATGTTTAAACGCTGCTCATATGTTGTGCCAGGTGAGTGATACAATCAATGCACTACATGATGTGTTTATGATCAGAAAATTTATCCTGGATATTTTTACAGTGCAGGAAAAACTGTGACTATCCCAGTACATAAACTTGGGGTGTCAGTTGACAGGTTATATTGCCCTTCTATGTGACATGCATCTAGGATATGGGAATACCTGGTGAATAAAATCCCCTGCCGATTGAGATAAAGATCAAGGAAGAATAATTCAAGTTGACAATCCCATGTATTGTTAGTCACAATCAGTTGAGAATTTGTTGTCAAATTTCATGGCTTGGATGTAGATATTGCATATTTCTCTATGTTACACAGCCAAAAAGAAGTTGCATAAAAACCTTTGGCAGAATTTATGATGAGATGATTTCAATTTGCATTACTAGTATGCTAAGACAAATTAGAGTAGAAACGTGGTGTTGCATCTACTCATCAGTTATTCCAGAGGTATTATCTCCTAGCAGTTGGAAATATATATATGTACATGTAGATCTCATCCAAACTTGTTCACTCATTCCACTGACTCTTAGTACGACTATCCAAGACTGGAATACGTGCCCAGCAAGCTATATATTATGGAGTTGTCTGACCTTGAACCAACATCCTGTTATATCAAACTTATAGGAATGAAGATACATGTAGGTACCTTTTAGTTTGACACAGAGCAATATAAGATCTTTTTATTGTCCACTATTTATCCCAGGTAAGTTACTGAAGTAGTACAGGAACATCTTATATTATATAAGGTTGGATGCCCTTCCTAACACCACCAGTGACCTTTCATAGAAATTTGAACCTGGGTCTCCCACATGAAAGGCCAAACACCCCCCAACTCCTAAACCACAACTGTCGCCTATACAGTTTACTCTTTATTGCAGGTATTTGGGTTCATGGAAACTAGTTATTTTATTACATGTGTATTGTATACAATTTACTCCATATTGAAGAGGAGACAACTCCAAAATCTGTGACACATTTTAACCTGGGTAGGCAGCCTTGGAAAAGTTGTTGGTCTTTCCAAATAATAATCTTCCAGTGCAATTTTTTAGAAACTGGTAGTTTTGTATAAAAAAAACCTAATTTCAACATAATTTCGAAATAAATATCATATAACAAAAATGTACACTATTTTGATAGACGTGTATTTAAGGCTAAAAATACACGTCATAACTTCAACATACGGCACAGTAGGGAATCAGCCAAAACATAACCCCAACGTAAGCCTTGTCAACACATATCAATCAATTCACCTTATGTTTGACTAGGAGATAATTGTGCAACACACATTAGTCATAAACTAATACGATACATTTACGTTTGGTGAGTGCTCAACTTCTTACATGCAGAATAGCATCACCATTTCATGTAAAAAATTGCACACATGTAATGAAACATACAGGTATGAGTAATTCACTGTCTATAAGTGCTATCAACAAGGCCAAGACTATCACACAATAATCTACACTTACTTACATGCAAAAATTACAATAACATGGATGTTATACTTTGTCTCTAAAATTTGGATTTATCTGTCCTTTAATTTAACGAGGGGAAAACTCTATTAATATAATATGAATGTACTAATAACTAACAAGCATTCACTGCACAACATACTTGCTTATGTATACGAACCATATCTCACATCTATTTTAAATTTGTGCACACATTTGCACATAGGACACATGCATACAAATAGAAATATAAGGAGACATGAGTGGTACTATATAATGTATGTACATACCGCAGCAGCTGCAGCAGGTGAAGATAATACAGAATCAAGTGAACTACAACTGTGAGTGGTGTTCAGTGTACGGTTGAGAGCCTGCTGTACCAGTGTACGATCACACCTCCTGAAACACTCGTTCCTCAGTTGCTCTGTGTCAACATTGAATGAGGAATCACTGAAGGCATATGGATCCACAGCTGATGACTTCTTCCTGCAAATCCAATTGTTTTAACACCAGCTACGATATCACGTGTACTGTGTACATACATGTATGCACTTAACTATATTATAAAGTAAACTCTAAATTTTTATCAATGTGCTAAGAATAATTGCTCTTCTTTAAACCTTCTCAGTGTGAAGGCAGAGATGAGCCAATGAAGAAATTACATTTTGCAAAGTTTTGAAAATTGCTTTCTCTTTCGAAGAGAGAAGACAACTCCATGAGGTAATACAAGTAGCTCAAGTCTTTTTAGTTGTTAGTTGGACAAAGTAATATTGTCTGAATTACCCATTCTGTTTAGCTAAGGATAGATGTTCGATAAAAATCTTACGGTTTAGCCATGAAACTTTGGAATAAACACTCTTTCTCCAGTTGCTCTAGATTACCAAAACCCTGCCCTACCCAACCGTCACAGGAGTGAAGTACTTAAAGAAAAGGACAACATACCTAGTTGAATTAGTAGGTGGAGATGACTTCCTCCTAGCCTGAAGACCCGGAGTGGACCTTCTCCGAGTCTTATGCAGAGATAATGAGTCTGTAGAATTAACATGACAATTACATCGTTTATTATAATATAATGAGATGATAACTCCTGATGCAAATGCTTTCAATATTTTGTTTGCATAGGAAGGGACATCAAGTGTGGGAAAACTGTATTGCAATAAACTGTATATATTTATGTACGTTCACATCATGTACTCATTACACTAATAGGCATATAAATATTACATTTAGGGGTCTTTGGAGTAACAGATGACTTCCTGCCTGCTTTAAATGAGCTGGTTGTCTTATATCTTGATAGCCTCTCTTCCTTAGACTTGGTGAAGAACTGCTTGCCATCGCCTACAGTTATTATAAATATCCATGCTCACAGGGTAATACTTGGGAGTGTAACAGACAAATGCTACTATTATACAGTGTACATTGTATAACAGTATTACATAATATACACTTATACATGTAGTATACATTATGTCATGCAGATTATGACACCGTCCACCATTTTGATCAAGTACTAGGCAGAACTATCTGGAATCTTCTTACCAAGCCCTCATGGGAATAGTCTATACAAACAGCTACTCACACCAATGCTTTCATTTATATATATTTCCTAAAAACCTTACAGACTAACACTGCAGGAGTTAAACATGCCTGTGCATATTTTATTTGCAATTCAACTAACAAAACGATTGCAAAAACAGAGTGTAATTGTAGACATATTACTGGATGGCAACGGGTTGCAGTTTGGAGAAGATCCAGTTGCAGGGGATGATCGTGACTCGTCCAATAAGAATTCACGCAGCTTCTTGTCAAAATCATCAACCAAATTCACCCCACTGTCAGCAAAGTAACCAGTGGCTTGGGCTGGTACTTTTGTTTTTCCCATCTTTCTAGGCTAACATATACATGTACATGTATATGAAAGGGAGCTTCAATAGTTTACATATATTTAGCAAGTCTGTATGCGTATATAGACATTGTAGCAAATATTACTGAAATTGAAACACGTATACGTGTACCTGTACTGTATGCAGATTGAGTATGTACATTTACTAAGAAAAGTATACATTAATACACGCATGCACCAGCTTATATCAGATTTTAAACCTTATGCTACATGTGCACTTAATTTTTTTACTCGCTGTGTTAGTTGAATTACCTCAGAAAGCGACTGATGAAAGAACTTGAGGTTTGTTGGTGCTGATGTACTTTGTTGATTGCGATCAGTGCTTGGTGGTTCATTTCGGATCATTGTCTTAGATGAGTTAGGTTTGGATTTTACAGGGGTGCCACCAGCATCTTGTTGAGGAAGGGGTGGCAATGTGCTTGTCAGCAGGCTAGTATCATCTTCTGCCAAACTGCGAGTCCCATCAACTGGCTTGTCAGTGCTTCCATCATTGGTGGCAGGTGTTATATTTTTCAATATGGACTTTCTGGGCGTTTGTCTTTTAGAAGATATATCTGGGGTGTCAAACATAGCAAGTATGGCACTACCCCTTGTGCATGGTGTCATTGCATTGATATCAGAGAACTTCACTGCGCTGGCGAATGAAACTCTGGGCTTTGATGGCGGACTGTGCTCATTGGATCCAGACTTTTGTAGGCGTGTATCAAAGGGTGGCTTAGCAGGAAAAGCACACGGTGCTGATCGGCTTCTATTCCTTACACAGTCTGATGATGAGGCAAGAGTGTTTGAATTCTCAGTTGAAGAAATTGGAAGTGATCTAGTTCGAGACCGAGTCATTCTGATTGGTGGGGTAGCATCAAGGTTAGTTTTGGCTATTATGATGTTTTTAATAGTTGCCTGATTTGTTTTACTGGTGGTCCGACGCGAATTCGCCTGACCTGATTTCAGTTTAGAACTACGGTTTCCTGCAGTTTGAGACTTGGGCACAATTAACAAATTGTCTGAGCTTTCACCCAAGAAATCCTCAGTCAACTTCACCAAACCAATGGTGTTTTGTGATGGGCTTGGTTCTAATGAAGGTCTGTTTGACAAAGACGATCCCTCCAGAGATTGTGCTAGGATAGCATCTTGAGAGTTTTGTGTTTCTGGTACAACTGAGCATGCTTCGTCGGAACTTTTATCGCTCGACTTATCTAGAATTATGTTGGACAGAGGTTGCACATGCATTTCGCTCACACTGACAGTATTGTTTATTAATATAGCAGTTTCTAGCTGTCGAGTGGTGCATGTAATTATGGCCTTTTGTACAAAAGGCACAGTGTTTTCTTCAACAGTGCAAGGAGTCTCAACTTCATCGATGTGCTGAATAACAGGCATATGTAAATGTGGGAGTGAAGCCTCAGCCACATGATTAATACCCGACTCGCAGCTTGAGTCGTCTCTCTGAAAGGCATCAAGGAATGAAGCTGATAGGTCGATACCTTTACTGCTCTGAAGTCTTTTCTGACTGATAAAAGATGCACTTGGGCTTTCAAAATGACTAGATGAGGCATCACTTTCTTTATTTGTACCCACAGTACTGAGATGCTCAGGTTTTTCTACAAAAATTCGGCTAATGTTTATTTCTTCATTCCTGCTATTTTTCTCTGTAGTGAGGTTCTTAGAGTTGCATACTTCAACAGCTGAAGTATGGATAATTTTATTATGTTCTTGAGTATTCTTACATGTCAGATCAGATGTAGGTGGTACATCTTCCTTATTTTCTTGGGCTCCATTACCAAAGTCCTCTAAGCTTTCAAAAGATCTGGAGCTGTTTCCACTGATTGGCAAACATTTTAGCTTTCTACTAGTTCTTCCACCAACATGAGCCAGACTAGATTCGTCACTAATGGGGTCAAGGACTGGAGTTTGTTTCAGTTTGCCATTCTTTAATTGCTTAGCTTTTTTCTTGACCAATTTGGAGTTTCGTCTGTTTTGACGAGTCTTGGGTACATGTGCCAAGGATGTTTTGCTAGTATTTGACCCATGGTAATCCTCAACGGAGGATGTTTCGATTTGCTGGGAGTAACTTACATTTGAATCCTTATACTCATAATAGGCGGGAATTGCAGGTTCTCCACTGACTACTGGCTTCTTGGAAATTTCCACATCATCGTTAGCAGAGCTCACAAACTTGGTTGGTTTTACAATAATAGAATGATTGCTGAGTATAGTGTTTACAGATGAGTTGAATTCATTGTTTTCTTTATTCTCTTTGAGATGGCCAGTATTTGATTCCCCGGATTCTCCAGAAGCAGGGTTTGTAGAATGTGTACCATTATTTGGTGTCTCAGAACTCTCAACATTCATAGCAGCGTCGGAGGCAGCCGCTAACGATAAACCAATGCACTTTACCGGTTCTACATTAATGGAATGTTCACTGAGTATTGTATCTTGAGAAGAATTGAAATCGCTGTTCTCTCCATTTTTCGCTGGACAGCATTCATTCTGATCTACTAATGACTTAGCTGCACTAACACTTTCAGTTCTACCATCTTCAATGTCAGAGTTGGCCAAATTCTTTTTGGAATCGGGCGTCAATGTCATAATTTCAGTAGCTACGACATTAATATCTGTAGCGCTTTCTTTTTGTACCACACTAGCTTCTTTCATGGTATTCAACTTCTTACTGCCAGATTTACACCCGTATACTTTCTTCTCCCATGGAAGAGAACAGCTTTCATTTACAATTGAAACAGCTGATTTATCAATATGATGGTCTGGTTTTGGTAATGAGATATTGTTTGCAGGTGAGATGGTGTAGCATACCTGGGATTGGTTTACAATTTTTTTCAACAGCGGCTGGTATTGGGAACTTATTGATGAAGCAACTGCGTCATTGTCCATGATTTGCGCACCAGGTCTTTGAACTTTATTCACATGAGAGGTCTTATGTGGAGTATCGGCAGAGTCATTGTTTGCACTTTCTTCTAGTGAAGATAATATTCTGCATTTGGTTCTCCTCAATATTGGTGTTACAGTAGGCGAGGCTCTACAATCATCGATATCCGACGATTGTAAAAATGTATTTCTAAGAGGGCATGGTGTGGAGTGCGATCTGATGGAGGTCTTGTAGCGAGTTTGATCAACAGATGTGTTACACTGTGACCTTGTTTTAGATACATTAGCAATAGCAACTGATGAACCCTGCAAACTGACATCAACTGTAATAGCATTACTTTGAGAATGCTGAACAGGATCTTCTTCATTGATGTCAGGTGTTACCTTTAGTACAGAAATATTGCTTGGAGCCACTTTGCATGTTATGGCTATTTTTGATTGTGCATCTAAAGCTGCTCTTCTACTCGAACGTCTGGCGACCACAGGTGATCGTTTGGAAATTTTGGTAGATTTAGAGGACTTGCCCCTAGAATCAAGGCCAACTTTTGGAGAGTGAACCAGAGTGGTATTTTGGCCCTGAATATTACCTTCTGTTATTGCAATCTCTTTGTTGTTCACAGTCCTCCGGGTAGTTCTCGTGTGTGTTGAGAGGCATTGTTTGTTTCCATCTGCTTTGGTTGAGCTAGGTTCCACATTTGCATACCTAGTAGGCTCCACAGTAGACAGCTGACATAGTTCATGGGTTGAACTACTGACTACGTAGTTAGTACTTTTCTCTGATGGAGCAGTGCCAACGCATGGTGTGGTAACATGATTCACTCCAGATTCTTTCCTTTTAGATCGAGTGCTGGTTCTGTGCTGTTTACCAAGCGAATACTGAGCAGACTCTACCGCAAACTGATCCTTTTGAGCTATGTGCCTTTCTCTCTGAGAAGATTCGCATCGACCTTGGTGTTTATCAGTACCAAGGGCCTGTTCAATGCGGAGTAGCCGTTTGATAGAATGTGATGGAGTAGGTGTAGCAGACCCCAAACTATGAAGAGCGACCCGACTGGGTGGAGTTGTTTGTTTACCCTCTGAACCTAAAAAAAGTTACATTAGAGAATATCAATAGCAATATTTGTACTTCTAACTGTGAGTTGACATTTAACAGAATGAGAAAAGACTATGCAAACAGTTCTCAGACTTGGAGGAGGCATCGGAATCTAGAGCTTACTATTGATGCTGTTGGTAGGTAACTCTTCAGAGCTCTCTTGGATACATGCTCGCCGACAGAATCGTTTCCTTATCAATACATCAGACACTAGAAATAATATAATGACATCACGTAATTATATGACACAAATAATGTTATACTTATAATTATGATTATGTGGGAAGGTCGGGATCAGAATTTTGAATCAATATTAATTATTGTATAACAGACTCAATATTCTTATATTTTTTATCCAGACATAACAGTATATGAACTTTAGTCCTAATTAGAACTATTTACTCATAGCTCATATGGGGTGTACTTGTTAGTTGTTATCGTCTGTTCAACATTATACTTACAGCTATCACTGTTTTCAGAGGAAGCCATTTTTTTCAACTTCTGTTTTGTTGACCTCCTTGATTTGAGAACTTTAGATCGAGAAGCTTGATTTCGCTTTCGTGCCTTGCATGGCAATATGGGTACAGACTCATCGTCATCTTTATTACATGAATACAATATGCCTGTATACTTACTCCATACATACATGTAGGTGTACATGTACACTTGCACCATAGAAATGTACATCATGCATATTATATTAATTATGTACATACAAGGTGTACATGTGTAGGGTGCCAGGGTGGCACAGTTGGTGGCATACATGCACACAAACCGAGAGGTTGTGAGTTCAGACCCCCAGCTGTGTCATTTTTGGCAAAGGCCTTCAGCAAGCCTTTCACCCTAGCTGCGCCTGTTCGGATCAGGGCGCATAAAAAATACAGGAGGTCTCGTGTAGTGTCTACATCAAAAACACGCACGTTAAAGATCCACCTCTGCCCTGATTTGCAAAGAGAAGCCAGATTCTGGCGGGGTATGTGACCACATTGGGGTGGCAGGTTGATGTAGTGGTCACTGACCATGCACTCCTGTTGTGGAAGGTGAGCTCTTCCACTCAGAGCCCAGCTCCTGTCGCTCATACAAGTTTCGAACTTCTGATGTCCGTTAAATAGGATGGCGAAGTGGCTCGACAGTAACAAAAACAAAATAAAAACAAAAACATGTATGAACTTGTATGTGCATGTGCATAGATGTGTATATAGTAAGATTTATGACGTAGTACTACTGCATGAAAATATGAACAACGATCTAGCTACTGCATAGGACATTTCATGAATACTATTATGTCTGAATAACTAATAATCGACTTACCGCTACTAGCTAGTCTACCTTTATACTTCCGTTTTGAGCGAAGCCTAGGCCTCACTGTAATTAGAAATAAAGTTACAGATCCAATATAATCATATGGTAGATCAATATACAGATTGTAGTCTAAGCCATGAGTGCAACGGCCGAATGGATATTCTCATATCTTGCAATCTATTAGATGCCGACATTCTCAATATTGTATATTTAACTGATATGGAAACTAATTACTAAGGGGCATGTTTATACATTGTGCAATGAGCTTGTGTATCTCAGTGAAGACGATGACCACCATTAGTACCCCATGGTCTATACTATATAAACTTGAAGCAAATAATAACCTGTCTTACCCACAGGAGATGGAGTTGTGTTTTCTTTCTCTGACACCGTGTCATCTGAGGATATATGCTGACAAGAAACATTAGCCATGACCTGTCCTTGACCTGCTTGCAATAAACAAGAGTCATATACTTTAACTATTATCAAAAATAATGAGAATATTCACATGAAATGTGCAGGAAGATCGGCGTTGCAGCTGTACATCACAGTTTACCAAATATAATCGGGTTTTGCTAATTGTTAGTTTCGACCAATAATATTATTCTAAATCTATTAACAGGTTACCTTCGGCATTGTCCAGCATGAGCTCCATTTCTCTGATCTCTCCAAGAACAGCCTCTGCCATGCTTACTTGTCCTCCAGATGGAGATCTTTGAGGACTTGTTGGGGGAGTCTATAGTAGAACATTTTCATATAATATAAGAATGCATTTTGTGTTATGTAATAATTATGACCTGGCATATAACAAAATAAGCCTTGTAAGTAATTCTATTACTACACCATAATTTTCAAATATACAAATAACTAATATGTAAAAATTCTCTCCAGTGACATGTCTATTTTATACAGCACCATTACAACCAAAGCAGGCTATTGCAGTTTCAAGTTTCCGCTCTGCACTTTTATTGCGTTATTGTATTATGAGTATTCATTGCATTATTTTATTAGATATTGCGTGGTGCTTACATGTATATACTGACCATTTCATTGTCTCTCTGAACACTGATGCTATCTCTAGCCTGAGAACTGTGCCCCTGCATGCTTAGGTACTCCGCTATATGAGGACTGGCTTCCTTTAGCAACTGCTCACCTATACTCAGTGACACTTTCTCTGCTTGCAAATCAGGAGATTCTGCAACAGGGAACACAGTACCTGGTACATGTGTAACCGCAATACAGCTGATCTAATGATATACAAAATGTACATTCAAAGAACAAATAAAATGTACATACATCATAAACAAAATAATTATGTATTTCATATTTGAATAAATTACATGTACCTTACACAGGAAATAGAAAAGACTCAACGGCAACTTTTAAACAATTAACCTTATGATTTTCTTAGACTGTACATAATTAATCCGTGTATTGCAGATAAAACAGAAGAGTTGCCATTCTCTTTCCAAAAAATTATGCGGAAGACAGCCAAGTTGAAATAGACGCTTTACAGCCCATAAAAACCACTTTTAACTTGAAAACGCCAGGCAACAGCGTTCAGCTGTTTTGCTGATGTTTTTGTCTAGATCCCAAAATAATTGTACCTACCAGGCTCCAGTCCATTCAGTTCAACTTCAATCCTAGTGTTAGATGATGTGTATGTTGCACTAGGTTGGATGCCTTCGTCTACTGGTTCATTGTCCACTCCATACTCATCTACCTGCACTCCACACTGATCTACCTGCGCTCCACACTGATCTACCTGCTCCTCAACTTGCTGCTGTCGGGTGTCTAAAGTATCCATTATCTGTATAGAGTAGTGATCCAGCAGCAGGGCCTCCCTTGTTCGGAACCTCATCCTATTCTCTGACCAGCTAATAGAAGAGTGTGAATCTTAATTATTCCAAACTTCCACAATATTAGTATGATGCCTGTAAACATAGATTTTATATTCCCTAGAAATATTCTAACCAGAGCAGAAGATTTTTCTATCATGGATTTGGACCCACCATATCTGAGGTTCAACCTGAGGTTCACAAGGGTGCGCAATTTGGTGTCTTCCAGCGTCTTGAGTGTCCTGGGAGAATGGTTGTAGGAGGAATGGACTCCTGCAGGTGTACACAGGTCTGAGAGGTACCAGCTGATGGGAGGACTGTTGTACAGCTGCTACATCGGACTCTCTGCAGTCTGAGCTAGCAGGTGCTTGTTCACCTACTACATCATGCTCAGTTTGTTGATCACCATTGTATACTGTAGAGCACGGCGATTCACCTGTACTCTCTATAACAATGTACATCACATAATTTTACCATTGGATTTTTAAATATTGTTTACCAGTTCCACATTATTTATTTACAACCAGCTTTTGTAAATTTATAGTGGCTAACAACTACATGTATTTGTCCCAAACCAGAAATACTTCTTTTTGTCACTGTTTTACCTGAGTGTGGTGAAGTGGGCTCGTTCTCATAGTAGTCATTGATAGTATCTCCCCCATACACAGTCGACTGTTGCCCAGAGTAGACCGTAGATCCTATCCCAGAGTAAATGTCTAGAATAATGTCAACAAAATATGCTGGAGTTGCAAACACAACAATTTGCTGCAAGTATCAATTAACATGTAGTCTACTCTGGGTAAGCAAGTATCACAATCCGATCCAAGTATCACAACCCATACAAATATTGTGAGGAGTTCAGATACACATAGAGATTACTAACCTCGCTGCCGATACATTTTTAGTAGAAATTGCAATGCAGGTTTGTCAATGTACAAGTGTGTGGAAATCACTGTTTGAAACTAAGGGCGAATGCTCAATCTTGAAAGTAGTTACGTAGAAAGGTGTATAAATTATAACGCTTACAAATTAATAAACAAAGTAAAGTTTTTTTGCATTACATCAAAATTAACATGGAGAATTTATAACCCCACCCAGAAAAATTGCCAAAGACAACTTGTCATCTGGGATAGGAAGTGACATATCAAGCACGTGGCTAGCATTATACTGACCTCCTTCACCTCCATTCCTATAGCCTTCAACAACTTCGCTGGTACAAGTTAGTTCAGTAGCCGTGTGGTATGAAGTACCTCCACTTGTAATGTGATTGAGACTATCGATTCTCGAGTGAGTCACATTTGAGGTTGATGCAGTGCCATCACCAATACTAGTATTTCCAGCAGTATGCTCGTCATACACTGCTGTACTAGCATTGCTAGTTGTATGCCCATCGTACACTGTACTGACGTTCTCAGTTGTATGCCCATCGTATACTGTGCTGATGTTCCCAGTTGTATGCCCATCATATATTGTACTGACGTTCCCAGTAGTATGCCCATTGTATATTGTACTGACGTTCCCAGTTGTATGTCCATCGTATATTGTACTGACGTTCCCAGTAGTATGCCCATCGTATACTGTGCTGACGTTATCAGTTGTATGTCCATCGTATATTGTACTGCTGCTCTCTGTTGTATGCTCATCTGCACTTGTATAGTTTTGTTGTGCCCCGAAAGAAGGTAATGTCTCTCCGTTAGACACAGAGCTATTATAGTCCTGTTCAGTCAGTATACTTGTCTTAGTTAACTGAGAGTCCGAAGGGCAAGTCAGCTCTCCCCTGCTAACACTACCATATGTGGTCTCTGGTAATAACCCAACTCCAGACATACACGACTGGTCACCTAAAACCAGTTAGACTAAGGTTTAGATATTCAGTGATGTACAAGTTATTACGTGTATACACCTGCATTAGATATTGAACTAGGTCACAAGTTAACATAGTATAGAACCTTAAACTATTGAAATGTAGCAAAAAGTTCAAAAACACCAACTTTAATGCTGCTACCAAAGTAATTTCTAATTTAAACAATACAATCAGACCTAGTAATTTCACCATTCTAAACTGGGAGTAAGAGTAATAACAAATAAATATATTTAATTTAATACAATTTAAAAACACCATTCTGAAAAGTTACAGCTTAGTTATGGATTCATTACAAGACCTACCTTTAACAGTTTTATTCCATGTACTGACTGTCCTAGGAGTTGCTGTAGATCTAGTCCGTACAGTGTGGGCAGGGGTGACTGGTTCACATTCTGCAAGTGTAGTTTAGCATGTATTATAGGTACCAATCTAACAGCCATAATGCCATTTAACATTTGGTACAGTACAGTTTACACTAACTCTCCGAAAGTTACCACTGCCATTTTGTACCCTATGCACATGTATAACCTTACAAAACAGACAAAGATGCAGCCAACTAAAATAAAAACCATGTGGTATATATAACTGCAGGTATGGCAGGCACTTGAATAATCCTTATACATACTCACACGTTTGTATATACAATTAATAGGAATATTACTTACCTAATTCAATCTGGTCAGAATCAAGTTCAGGATGTAATGCGTACTCCTGTACAACAATATTTATAGTTATATAACTTACATAAACATAAAATAATATAAATGAAGGTACTTTTGAGAATAATGTTGGTGCATTGGATAATAATCAAGATAAAACACCCTAAAAGCAGTCAGTACCTATGGAATTATTATGGCTATTGGAGTTACTTCCTCTTACTCAACAGCAATTTCTATTATTAATGGGCAGACAACTTCAAGCAAATTCAGAATAGTCTATTGTCTCACACACATGTTTTTGGTATCACATCTTTAAACTTCACACACATGGTTACCAAAACCAAAAATGCAAAGTAATTTCTGATTTCAGGACATGTACAACGCAAAATGAAGAATACCAAAACCAGGCCTCATCTGACAAGTTTCAAGACTAACTCAATCAGTACCAAGTCAAATACAATGGATGGAAACAAATAGTAGTACCTGCAGCAACATGGGAGATTTACATGTGAGCCTGTGTCTCCAATTAACGTCAACTGGCACATCCTCGTTGAGAAAGAGTTGACTACCAGTAGCTGTAATCTGTGGAATTTGTGAGTCATGAGGGTATGCTATACTTTGTGAGTGTAGATCACCATAACTACAAGGGTTAAGAAACATTAAGTATTACTAGCATCAATTACAGCTATTTTGCATACAGTAAATGCATACCATAACATTATTATGAGGTCAGAATACATACTATTGTACAGAATAGAAAATGCTTACCAATGTAGGAAGAGTTGGTGCAATTATAAACATTACATATAAGCTAGGCTATCCATGTAGTTTCATATTAAAGTCTACATTATATATGGAGTAAGTACAAATAAAACATTACCTGGTAGAGCAGTAATTTTCATCGTTAGATTCACACCCATCTGTCTCACTCGGAGGCTTAGTGCAGAGAAGAGGTGTTGATGTAGTGAAATATTTCCTGGTACTTTGAGCACAAAGATAATCTACATTGTCTAGAATAAAAGAGTTACACAAATCAACACAGAGATAAAATACATCCAGATGTCAAAATTAACAATACTACAAAGATCAAAATTGCATCATTGCACAAAGTAAACCATTAAAATTGACAAAAAAGAGACTAAGTACCAATATCACAGTCCTGCCAATTGGCGCTTGTTAAATGACATAAAATACTAGATGCACAATTAAAATAATTTGCAACTTACCTGGAGTAGGGCTTTGGACATCCATCTCGAATATTTTACAAAGATATTGCTGAATTTAACATCCTAATGAAGGTACTTGCTAGACCTACAGAGTTTGTAATGTAGATTATATTTATATTAATATAAATATTATTTTATTCTCATATTTAGTGACATTATTTTTATTGAATAATTATTTAATGCAAGTAATCTTACGTTAATTATATTTCTATTAATTAATACAAATAAATATTAATTTAATGAACTAAGTTTTAAACTAAAAATAAACACTTGATTGATTCGTGAAAAACCTGAGTCTAAGTGAGTGAGCTAGTAAAAGTGGATGACTACTAACTAACAGCTTGAGTTTAGTGTAACTGCAAAAAGTAATGCATTAACAGTTCGAGTAACTAAACAAAGATTTCAAATTATTAATTTTTGTTTTCTTAATCTAAATTTGTGGCTACCTAAAATTTTTATTTTATTATTATTAATAATCTAGGTATTCAAAACCATTTTTTCAAAATAACAATTTTGATAATATTTTTGCATAAATGGATAGAGCAACATCTCAGCATCATTTTGATATGTAAATTGTGTATCTACTGTGTATACTTTTCAAGTTACAAGTGTTTTAAGATGAGCTGTCTGCCCTACCCAGAGGTAGGGAAAAGTCTCCGTTGGCTTAGTCGATGCTAATTCCTACGACGTTACGCCATGCGGTATGTTATTTACTAAGAGCTAGCATACTTGTCAGCTATTGGTTAGTAGGCATTATATTAAATCATGGGCAATGCAGTGTAGCCACAATGCCTAGTACATGCCTGTACTATGCATATTGTACAATATAGTTTCATATAGGGTATATTATGTAATAATGCAGACTACTAGTAATATGCAGCCTACTAGTAATAGTAATGCAGCCTACTAGTAATAGTAATGCAGCCCAACACAGATACATGTGCATGGCTACATGACTATATGAATGACCATCACTCCAAAAAAAGCTGCACAGAACACAACTACTCATCAAACATGTTTTATGTTTCAGAGCAAAAACAATGTGCATGAAGAGTGTAGATAGTAGCTGGCAGTATACCATTACCCTATAGCCAACTGGATTAGAGCAGGAGACAGAAGAAGTGCAATGGAGCAGCCCTACAATTAATCTACAACTGAAATTGACTTACAATTTATATATTCTGTATACGAAATATAACCTAGGCTTTCAATTTCAACTATGAGGTAGCCATTCTGATATATCAAGTGTGTCATCAACATGGCACAATGACAACCATATAATAATATAAATATAATATGCATGTAGTTATGAGCACGCTGACTTGTACCCAACAAAACAACATATTCATCTATGCAGATGATCATATATAGGCACAACTATTACTATATCACTAGAGCATGTTAATTCTAATTATTATAATAGGCATCTAAATATACATGTAATGATGTATATGGCTAATATGCTGTGAGATAGTGTTCCATAATTAGGATATTCAATATATATTTAATTTCACTTGAATATCCAAAGAATAGAGCTTCGAATGCAGAATCAAGTCTGAAAATTCATCAGGAACTACTCAAGTAAAGGATAAATAATCTTGCCATGCAGCTTATTGTATAATAATACATGTGTAGCATTTCCATGATAATTATGGCATATTGCAATACATGGCTGTACCTGATAAACAGGTACATGTAGGTAGAGCTTGTTATCATTATCTACAACACTGCTCATAAGAGAGGATAACTCTATCGAAGAAATCATGCGTGCTGATTGGCTGCTTCGTTCAAGGCGGTCATCTTATTGGACAGAAGAAAATAAAATGGAAACTAATTTTTTTCTGACAGCTTGGTTTTAATCTGTTAATTTTCAAGGATGTAGAAGACATCAACTACAACAAAGTATATAGTTGGGATAATTAGATATTTTCGCATAAGATAAAACATAAATTATGACATTTCTCATAGTGCACCATTGTTATTAGACTACATGAAAATGATGACTTTTTGAGAGGCTACAGTGGCTCACCCTGCATAGTGATTGGTTAATTGACACTGGGAATGTAGCCTGTGGTTTGTGGTTAATTTAATACAATTTATTTTATGGTGATAGACCTAATAGGTTTAGAGTTATTGAACTTTTCCTCAAGCATGAGTGTGCGCCCAGTGTGCGCCCTAAGGCTGGAGAAAATTAACACAGGTCTGCGAACGCAGTTTAGTCACGTGACTTTCTCGCGTTTTGAATACCTAAATAATCATTTACTTTATTATATAATATTATTATAATCGTTTGTATTTATCATTTTTGATTTTTACTTTTGTCTAGTAGAAGTATAATAGTTATAGTAACATAATAATGTTGTAATAAATAATTAAATATTATATTTTAATTTTAATTTTTTTTATAAGTTTGAAGTCAAGTCAAAGCTCAAGTATTAGGCCACATAGTCAGAACTCAGTTGTGAGTTTAAAAGTGGCACGTGTAATAGATAAAATATGATATAACATAAATTACTAAACGAAATCAAAAGGACAAAACACAAAAAGTAAAGAGATTTAATAATTTAACTGTAATAATTAAATTTTCATTCTCACTTTTAATCTTATGTCTTGTGATGTGATGCAGACGATGAAACAGCACTTTAAAGTAGCCTGATTACCTGAGAACATTACCTTCTTAGGGTTTTTAGCGTCGGTGTTGGCGTTGTCTGCAGGATTGTATACGCAATAAATAAGTACACAGGCTACCTTATGCAAAAAACATCCGCCTTTATATCGCCGGCAATTATTTGTCATTGACAGTTGCATAATAAAGGTTGATTTAAAGAACGAAACAAACTTGTATAATTATATCTATATATTATTGGAAAGGTCATAAAGAGCTCAACGTATAAGCGGATCTGACGTCTCTAGTTACTGTAAACAGCAAAACATTTTTGTCATTCAATGTGCAGCTTCCAGCACTAACAAAATTTAAATATTGCTTTTCTACAATTCTGGTTAATATCAGACTTATTTTGTGTTGCATCAAACGGTATTGTTTGACAGTATTAGTTAAGGTTATTATGAGTGAAGAAGATATAGATTTTGACTTTTTTGATTCGCCTAGGCGGGAAACTCCAGGTGATGCAGTTGGAAACCATGGAACTGACAATCACAACAACAACAATCATAATGCCAGTTCAATACCTATTACATTCGATTCTAACAGAAACACTATTGCTGATATTCAAAGAGGTAGCAGCGATTATAGCTCTTTAAAAGATGGTGTACAAAGTACGGGCAGTACTACTAATAAAAAGATCTTGGTTGAAGCTTCCATTCCATCAGCATCTGTGACACATGATGAAGTTTCTGAAGATTCATTGTCAGATGATGATTACAAAGACAATCATGATGACTTTTTAAATTTTGCTTTGCGTGTGGATGAACAAGATTCTTCAACTAGTCATAGGGATCGTCGTAGTACTCGAAAAGATGGTAAACCACCTCTGCCTAGCAGTACCAGAAAATCAGAACGTCAGATTGTGAATCCTCATTATCGTTCCAAATATCATAAACATGAAATGGGTAATGACTCCAAGAACTCTATAACTTCTAAATCTCACAAGACCTATACTAGTAAGAAAAATAGAGAACAACGGCGACGGTATAGTGATGAAGAGCTGAGTGATAGTGCTTCCTCTTCTGATGAAGAGGTTAGATTTCACAGACGGAGTGAAAAGCGAAATTCACGGTTGAAAATAGATTTAAAAGATTTATCTCCTCCGGGAGAAACTAGCAGTTCAGAGAGTCACCGGTCAAGGAGTATCTCTCCTCATTGGTCATCAGGTGAGATTTAATGCTAGGTTTATTTCTGTTGATCCGCAGAAACTTGCCTCAGCGACCCGTGCTGCCTATAGGCCCATGTGGTTGTAATTACGTTTGTTTTTTATTTTCTCATTCGATGTCCAAATGCTTGTGAGAGATAAAGATTGACATGGAAATGAAGTAGTTATTTTCTTATTGATTTCCTTGCGACCACAAATGTAATCTGACATCTTTGTAGGTTCAGATAGGCGAGAAAAAGAAGATGATGGTGAGACCAGTCGCCGCCCAACAACCAGATTAACTCACAGGCGATCTAGTAGCTCTGGGAGTAGTATTTCCGTCTCTTCTCTGTCAGATGATGAAGGACCAGCTCGAAGCTCTCAAGGTAAGGAGACAATATTTCAGTTTAGTATTTCTTCCTGTATGCTATTAAATTCAATACTTGGGAAATAGCACAAACTACTTGGAATAAATATGTCAACATTTCACATTGATTATAGAAACCAAGACATGTTTTTTCACATAATTTTTATACACAGTTTAACTTAAAAATTGGGGTATTTTCATGCTAAATACTGCAGACCTATTTCAGAACACGATTCAACTTGTACAATGTGCTTGCAACTAGCAGGTTTAGGAATTTTGTCTCTAAAAATTTAAAATATTCATGGGTAGAAACATTGGACTACTTTATGGGATTGTAATTCTTCTTCAGAGACCAATGAAAACTGCTCGCTGCACATTTAAAAAAATACAGCTCATCCAGCAGCTTTATAGATTTATAGCTGCTGGCTACTAGCTACATGTAGTTGTTATAGAGTACACGCCCTCACAACCATAACTAACTGTGTCATTATGATATTGCCTACCTCCTACATCTACAATATATCACGCCTACATTATAATTTACACACATATATATGTAAACACAAACAGCAGCAGCTAGCTCTATAGCTCCCTATTGACTATTTACTGTTATTGTTTATATTCTTTGGAAAAAGATTTTCTTTTCTTTAGGAAAAGACTTTGAAGCAATTATTTGAAAACTTCTATAGTCTTTTGTTGTTAGCCAGTGGAGGTGTGAACCTGAACTCATACTACTAATGCAATATTGGTATTTGATTTACCAGTGACTGAGCAGGATACTAGCTAAATGAGCTTAGTTTAGTTTACTAATATCTAATTACTCCGTCATGGAGGCTTGGGTATTTACATACACTTTCAATGCAGTTCATAAATATTTCACTGGTAGACGCTCCTCAAGAATGATTTGAAATTTTTCGGCGAGGAACATTTGTCGGTCAGCGATGGGATAAACCGACTTTAAAACACTTTATATTCCATCAGTCTAGCCTTGATGTTAATTTTTTACGGTTTGAACCAGAAGTAGTTGAGATGAGACTAACAGGTTCAGTGAAGATTAATAGCATAAAAGCAGCAGTACCTGTAAATTCCAGTTAAAATTATTTACATTTAAATTAGCATTCAAGTTTCTATATCAATAGTCCATGACCTAATAAATGCTCTAGCCAGAAATGATTCCAAGTTATTTGCAAGCTTTACTTCTGAAAAATTACTTGCTGCCATATGAATAAAAGCAATTAGCTCCTAGAATCCTTGTGTTGATATTTTGTCTAAGTTATGAAAACATGCTAACTCTAGATTGTGACCATTCCTTGCACATATCTACGTAATATTTTCAGCCATTGACTCTCCCAAAATGAGAAAGACACGGTTTGCTGACACACCTGATAAAGACAGGCTAAACCTTGAGCTACTGCTGGCAGCTCTACTTGAAGACGATAAAGCTAAAAGTAGTAGCAGTAGTCGACACAAAACTGTTAATAGACCTCAGCCACAGGCAGGCGTTAAAGCAAACTACACATTTTCTACTGATAGAGCCAGACGTATTGACCAGGAAAACGAGCGTCTGCTGAAGGTAAACATGCTTAGTTAAAAATCAGCAAGGTTGTTAGACACTCAAACCAAAAACAAGTTAGTAACGACTCCAATAGCTCTCTAGTTCGTAAATCTCACTTCTTAGACTAAATATAGGAAACAACAACAACATTATTCCAAATTACACGAAGCTTTAGAAAAGATGAAAAAACCGTTGATTTAATTGAGATGATGCAATTCTGTGATTAGCAGTAGCACATTAATAGCAATGCCAAAAAGTTTAAATTAAAACTCCCAATTTAATATCTGTGCATCTCTAAAATTTATATGTACATGTACACTTCCAGAATATCGTCGCACAGCGTGCAAGTAGGTCAAACAAAGATGGGAGACCAACATCAGCTACCAGCTCAACTGGTACTCAGAAACCTAAGGCTAAATCTAAACCAACTATCAATGCTCCAATGAGAGTCACACCATTTTCTGTCAACAGAATGAGAGAGCAGCAGAGAATTGAGAGGGAAAATCTGGTACGTTACACAAAACATACATATTATTAGATTTTCACACTAAATACATTTCATAATAATATATAGATTGTAAACTGGACATATATTACACCATGTAATGCCTTTCGCATTGTACATTGATCTGACTAATATATCTAGTATAGTTCACACCACACCCTCGGCCTCTGTATACCTTTTGGAATACAAATACAATATATTCCTTCCAATTATTGTATTTAGAAGTGGATTTCTATGTTTTAGGCTCTTTTGAAGCGACTGAACAAGATAAAGCCCTCTGCTGATATAAGCCGTGACAAGGCTCTCACCGACTATCACAGGCAGATGACATACTACTGTCCGGAGTTAAGGGCTGGTGGTGACATGCAAGGGTCAAGGTCAAAGAGTTCTATGGCTGCTGGTATTCATGGTAATGTATTATTTACTTATTCTGTTATTTTACCAAGGTTAGAGACGTGGACACCGAATTCAAAATTCTCTTCACCGTGTTAACATTCATCGTCAAAATTCTTCTGTACCAGGTGCAAATGTTGCCCAAAATATCATGGGAAGTGCATCTGATTGGCTGATCAACATAACAAATAGATCATCATCTCAAATCTCCTCCATGTTACCTTTCTTCTTTGAGAAAAACAGATATTTACGTTTATACTACTAGTTTTATTATTATACCTGGTTGCTGATTATGTTTCTACGTAAATCGGTGTGACCGCTGTAAGTACATGTGTTTAGACGATAGATCCCATTAGCTCGATTATTCTTTGAAAATCAATATTTTGCTTAGGCTGTATGTATAGAGGTATGCCACAATTAAGAGTCATTTGAAAGTCTGGTAGCCATATTATTATAGCTATGCTGTCCTTGCTGGGGAGGCATATTATGGTAACTGTTCAGAATGAACGTATTTTTTCTAAAACTATATTTTGCATCAACAGAAATTTATACAATGTTTCCCAGGTGAATTTGCACATTATTGGATATTGTCACATTCACTGGTTAATTGAAGTTGTGTGCTCTCTCTGTTAGCATCCGAGTCACATGGTTATTATCTTGTCTAGGTGGTAAAAAACAAAGACCATTAAGTGCGGGGTATAACAGCAGACCAGGAAGTTCTTATCAGATGTCCACCCAATCAGCTCGGCCTGTTAGTGCGACTAGCAGACCAATCAGTGCGACGAGGAGACCCACTAGTGCTTCGAACTCTCGGCGTCCAGCTAGTGCTGGTAGAGTAACCAGTTCTTCAATTAAGAACAGACCTGAATGGGAAACGGGGTGGTAATGTTACTACCACAGGCTATCATGAGATGGAAGACTGGTTATAGTAGTATTTACATCATAACTTATTATTAAAATGACTTGGACTGTATTTCTACAAATGAGGTACGCAAATTGGAGCCTATTTTGCTTCATGTATTTCTTAGTCGTCGTCCCTTTTTAATCAACCTGTCCGGAACTATGAATTTACTCAACTAAAAGTTCTTGTTATCAGACGTATTTCCAAGATTTTTTACACCAATTATTATTAGTTTAAACCTTTCGTACGTCTGCACACTAGGTGTGATTTCATCTCTGTATTATTCAGCCTTAGGCCCGATTTTATCAGATAAACACTTGAAAGGCAGCCTTACAAACCTGTTTTTATTTTCTAAAAGTTATTCTGTATATTTTAAGGATTATTTTAGTTTTCAGCATCAGTACACTCGTTGTGAATAATCACCTTTCTTGTTTTCATGTTGAAAATTAAACAGCCTTAATCCAAAATAAAATATTGAATTTGCTACTACTACTACAAGTCATAAGATCTAGATGACACTGGTCTAATGCAATGTTTAATTTTATTCCTTCAGAGGCAACTTGAAATTTAGATCATGTTTCTTATCTACAATTCATGGATATGAATGTTGTTTAAAAATAAGTTCACCTATGCGCAGACTATATGTTTGGTGACAATATTGTTGTCCCAATTTTAAATGTTACCAACTGATAAGAATATTGTTTCTTACTTTTAATCAAGAAATTTATTCCATCACAATGTTTATATAGCACCATTGTTTAAACAAGCACAGAAATAATGATCAGGGCACTTGTGCCACCATTATTTAAATGTTCACATAATTATATTGGTAGTTTATAACATAGAGGTAGGAGAAGATAACTCTATGGCTTACAACCTCTGTCATAACGACAGTGTCATAGAGTCACATCCATTAAAAGACATCTATCAATTTCTATCATATATTACACATCTGTGTGCAGTGTATATTTAATCAGTATGTCTATATGTCAATGTATTTCTATCTGACAGTGCTGTTTCATAGATACTGTTTCCTGTTTGGCTCGTACTACTCATGAAAATTTTGGCTGCTGAAGTCGCTTACGGTAAATTGTATCTCTTAGAGATCGAGCAATCTTCACACTTTGAGGTCTATCTCTAATATCTTCTAAGTTCTCGGGTGATGTCTTTATACAATGAATGATCTCAATGTCTATGAGTTCTGAGTGAACGCCCTTAGCCTCTTTTTCAATCTCATCGAGACTGTCTGTGAACACATTTAGGTCCTCGGTTATTGTGTTATGACTAGTAGTATTCTGTTCTAATGTCTTGCACATCTCTACTTTTTTCAGCGTCTTCTGCTGAAGTACTTCGCTCACTGTCTGTAACTCGCCCTTTATCTGTTCCAGTTTCTAAAAATGGAATAATCAATATAAAATGTATGCAGATTGGGTAAAATGTAATACATGTAGATACACTGAAGAGTTGCAGTGATTTTATACTAATGTAGATCTACAGCATATGCTTTTCTACAACGGAAACTAACTACACACATGTACAGCACAGCAGTGCTTACTGGAAAAATTCAGGATAAAATCATGATTCAAATTTAATTTTAATTTAATATATTTTCTCATATCATATTGTATACACTACCTTATATTAATAGGCAGCATCTGAATCAACCCTTGATAATTTGAATAGCTGAATATGAACTAAACTCTACCTTTTCCAGAGACTGCCTTGTTTTAAGTAATTGCTGCCGTTTAATAAGTAGTCGTTGATTGCGTTTGGTTGAGGATATGGTGTGGTTGAGAAACTCTATAGCATTCTGGTCTCTCTCCATCTCTACTTCAGTGGAATGGAGAATATTCTCTTTGTTGTTCAACTGATTCTGTAACTCATCCATCTCTTTATCCAAGAGTTCCACCTGCTCCTGTATATACATGTACATGTAAATAGCATGGTGTGTATGTTATCTAGTCACTATAGCAAACACAAGTACTGCAGATCAAACTATATCACAGTCATATTATAATAATATATTCAGGCGAACTATAGCCTAAAACGTGAAAATACTCTATGGGTCTATGGGTCTATGGGTCTATGGGTCTATGGGTCTATGGGTCTATGGGTCTATGGGTCTATGGGTCTATGGGTCTATGGGTCTATGGGTCTATGGGTCTATGGGTCTATGGGTATGTGTACAATGTATCTTGGTAATTCATGTAGAACTTGGTCTGACAGCTTGAAATGTATGAATGCTCAACCATGTAGGTTTGTAGAAATTTGTCAATCGTTCCTGAACCATTACTTTGAGGAGATCAGAACACAGGCTAGGTCATTAGAATATCATACACAAGTAGGCAGAACACAGGCTAGGTTACTGGAATCTCATACGTATGCAGGCTTGATTGTAATCATATACATTCCAAATGCATCATTGCACGTTGACTTTAGAGTTGTTTTCTTTTACTGCTGTTTTCTGTTTGACAGTAATCGAGAGCAGACAACTTTTATTTATGTGCACATCCATGCATTAATTTTATATTAGGTGGTAGGAAAGAATGTAAACTATACTACAAGTATAGCACATTGATTGAAAACATTGTATAATTGTATTGAGATAAGACTAGTCGAGGAACATGTACATTATCATAATAGCCATAGAGGGGAGACAACCCTACATGTGAGGTTAGACCACTGAACAAATTGATTGAATCCCTACTCCAGTTATGGTTGCTGACACAGATACTTGAGTGGCCTAGTGTAACTACTTCTCTTGGGCAGCACCTTGATGCCATGCATTCACATGTGCTCTATTCAAATAATTAACCTATATTACAATATATGCATTAGGCAAGACAGGATAGCCTAATTCCCCAAGTGTTCGACAGGAAACAGATGAGTGCACTGGATTACGTTGAAGAGATGATACAGTATACTAGACGATACTCTACAATGCTAACCTTATTCTGCTGTAGAAGTAGTGTTGCCATGTACACACTGTTTATTTTATCCAGCTGTAGTTGACGCTTTTCTGAAAGCTTCTTCTCGTATTCTAGTTTCTTCTTCCGACATTCCGTCATCGCGGCAGTCATTTCAGTAACGAACCTCTCTTCCCTAGCAGATATACAGCATGTAATCAGTGTACTACTATAATGGTGCCACAGCATGTAATCAGTGTACTACTATAATGGTGCCACAGCATGTAATCAGTGTACTACTATAATGGTGCCACAGCATGTAATCAGTGTACTACTATAATGGTGCCACAGCATGTAATCAGTGTACTACTATAATGGTGCCACAGCAATGTAATCAGTGTACTACTATAATGGTGCCACAGCAATGTAATCAGTGTAGTGTTATAAAATCAGTTTATAGAAAGTGCAATGCCGTCACACACGAAAATTGAGTACGGCTATGAACAGTGAAAGCACATAAATGTATGCTTTCCCGCTTTAAAGAGTATAACAACGGACACTACTAATATTATATTTAGTAAAAGAAAACCTGTATCACGAAATTTGAAGTACACATTGTAGTACCATATGATTATAATATAATACAACCAACATAGGTTATCAAATTATCAGTTTATACTTTAAAATCAATTAGTGCCAGCCAAGTATTCAATTGGATTGTGTAAGATTTAATTCATGTCACATAATATACAACGTAAACTTGTTTGCATGTATAACACATGTATAGGATAACGGACTGTTTGTATTGATTTTTAGCCCGCATTTCAGGCCTAACTTTTTAAAACGCTGTCATTTTATTTGGGACTCACGTTTCCATTATAAGTGTCTATAACTCAGACTATCTTATTGTAAAAAAAGAATAGTAGGGGACGCTTGCCTCCCGTATCTCTGTTAGTCTAGCACAGTCTACAATGCTGCGAGATGTTTATTATTGAACATACCTCAGAAGATTATCGCCATGTTTGACTGTGAGCAATATTAACTGAGATAAGAGTGAAGTAGCCAATGAATATATACCAGATAATACAATAGAATAAGAGGGTATTTCAATGCAAACATAAATTAGCGTTGAAATTTGTACAGATTTAAGACGAAATGTCAACTACATGATTATTATGTAGATTCATTAATCTATAGTGTATGATATATATATATTGGTGAACATACATATAGAACTACCCTACTCCGTCCATTCTAAAAGTTTTTAATTAAAATTCACTTGCTGCAGAGGAAGAGTGAAATTGGAAAAAGTGGTGCTGTGAAACAATTATATTATTGTAAGTTATGTAACAACCCGTTACACTGGCCTTGTGTGTTTGACACATTCAATGAGCAAATCTGTTAAAAATGACATATATTTTATCATGTAGTCTACAATATTATACTGCTTAACGAACCTGTTTAAGAGGTCATTGGATAGCGAGATAAGAATCTTCAACTTGATGATTGAATCTCGTGGTAAATGCATCACTAGGAGTTGTCCCTGCATGACCTTCTCGAGTAGCTCCCTACAACAAGTGTGTTATATTACCATAAATCCATAGTTTGCTAATTGCATTGCATATTCCACAGATTTTACATATTAAATAAATGCATGGTTCGCATTTCATAATTATTCTATGTTTAGTTGTAATGCAAGTAAACAGATTGCTCTGGAACAATATAATATACTGTATTATAGATGAATTCCATAATACATGTATTACATGTAATACATGTTGGCATCACATCACATGTTATAAAGACGTGTTGAAGAGTTATAATGCATTGGGATGTTGTCTAGCCTACGTTTGTCATGTTAGCCTTGGTACCCATCGTATTTTTCCTGTGGAACAGTAATATAACATGTAGTAGCCTGTGGTACAGTATAATGTGTAATAGCCTACTTACTTGTCTACTTTAGTCTGATATGATTGGCAGAGTGTAGATAGCCTGTGGTATAGTTTATTCAGCGTAGACATTTTCTGCATGACCTGACTGCTATACTCTGCAGTTAGACCTGTATTAGTGTCTGTGGGAAATACCATCTGCTTGTTAAACATAAGGAGCAGCTTGGCCAATATCTGTGGATGTTACAATGAGAGTAATATACATGTATATGTGTATGTATGGTCCATATATAGAGTGTATGCAGTAATATTATGTGTACATATGGTCGATTATATAGAGTGTATGTAGTAATACATGTGTACGTATGGTCCATATGTAGAGTAAAATAAATCATATAGGATCTCATGTACATGTATGTATAGATTAGTAATATTATGTAAACCTATAATGTATAACAGATTGAATATACATATACATGTACATTATATAAACTTATTATATAATGTCAAGCAAACACATGTGTGAAAGCAATATTTTATGAGAATAATACAATCATGTAAACGTCACTCACACAATGTACGTCGCATATATTACATAATATGATAGTAATACAAGTACATATATGTTATAGGCATACTACCACTTACAATAATATATTATGTAGTGGCAATACTATGTCATACGGTAACTATGGTAACAGTATACCTGTGTCTGGTACTTGTTCCTCACATCATTGATATGTTGCATGACTTCTTGGAACTTCTCCCAGTACTGTGTAGCAAAACTAATCAGCTCGGCCTCAGCTCCCGTGGCTCTTAAGTCATTTATGAAGGTGAGCATACGCACCTCACTGTCCACACTGATAATCTTCAAGTTCTTCTCAGCTAAAAACTAAATATTCAAATAATGTATTAAATGATGCTATCTCACATTCATATGAATAAAGAACAAAATGTACATGTAAGCAATTAATATCAAAAATTGAATAAACAAGCTAATGGATTTTTCAAACTAGATTTAACTTCATTAATTTATGTGAAACTTAGTACCTATTATAAAATAGATGTAGCATATTATAACCAGTCATTAGCACCGCAAATCATCACTATTATGCCAGATTTACACTTCCAAAGTATGTAGGGATATGTATATATCTAGATGCGACTTTCTCCACATTTGATTTAACAAAAACTATATTTGAGTGGCTGTCAACACGTGAGGCAAATCTTTCTTCATTATATGTTGTGCCCTTCTCAGCCCTGGACAAGGATCTAAGGCTACATAGACATAATGTAGTGAATGTCTACCAGTCCTCAGATGCACCACAAAGCCGGCCATTATGGGTGAACTTACCTCCAGACATCTTGTAAACTTGTACTCTGTTTCGGTCCACCCCTGCTCAGTGGTGTAGATGGAGTGAAGCTTCTCACACTGTGATATGTCCGTCTGCACCGACTGGATCTTAGAGTGAAGAGTTTCTATTCCACTTAAATATTCCTTCTCCGCTTCTGTACTCATTTCCATCGCTTCAAATAAAACCACAAGACATATCATCATTTTGTCGTACAACTGATATTATACCCTGTATATAGTAATAATATAACAATTCACCTCCGGTTTTAATCACTGACAAGAGCTGCATATTATAATATTATAAAACAAGTTAAACCAGAAACATGCTTTTGTTCTATATTGGTAAAGACATTTGACAAGAAACGCTCTCAATGTAACAAACTTGCAGGCATACGAGATCGTTACATTGCGAGCATTTTCTGTCAAATGTCTTTACCAGTACATAACTAAAATATTCACAAAATTTATCTATACACAGTTTTAATGAGCAAATGTGACAGTGGACGACTTCAAGCAAATACGCTGACAACCAACTGTACCATCTTTGCGCTGAACAGAAAGCATGTAGCTCGTGTATCAGTACCTGTAGATATTTGGATATAAACCTGTAAAGGGATTAAACCGAAGCAAATAAAAAGAAAGACAAGGATTTCGGCTGACATGTCAAAGCATATTGTGATGCAATAAAGTAGGAAAAACTGACAAGTCATAAGAAGAAATTGTATCATATACAAGACTTCTGGCCATGGATATAATATATCAGGGATGCCCAAACTTTTTGGTGGAAAGGGACAAATTCTAAAAGCGTACCATAGCAAGGGACACTTAGATTTTGTTGCTGCATTTATTGAGGTTATTAAATGGGCAGTTTGATTATGATACAAAACGAGTTATTTTACAGTTTTAACACGCAAATTTATTGGTTGTGTTTTAACCAAAGTATAACAGCAATTAATCATCTGCGTTTGAAGTACACGAAAACAGAATCAAGGTAGAAACAGATTAGTGAATTGTGCACTGTTATTAGCTGCCAAATGACGGTGGAGCGACAGGGCATCACAAAATTGAACGCAAAATGCCCTGTTTGCTAAATATCAAGGGTGTTTAATTTTTTACGTTTAGCTATTAACCACACTGACTTCTGATTGGCAGGCAAAACCTTTATCGGCTCCATTCCCCACTTTTGTCTGTATACGAAAATTTCAAATTGGGTTGCTGTTATAATGTCATTTGCATGTAGGAGACATATATAACAACAATTACCTGCCTTGGCACACATGGAGGAAATAAAGTGGTCATGCTGGCAAAATATGGTAGAACGTGGCGAAAATATTCGATATTCATATTTGGCCTTGAGCAAATTAAATGAAAATTGTAATGAATTGCTGTCAAACTGATGACACTCTTTGGTAGCACATTATTGTGTGAGAGTTTGTTCAGTCAAGAACAAAAGTCAGACAAGACTGACTGACAAGCATACTAGGCAGCTACTAAAAGAGAGAGTGTGAATGTTGCAAGAGAAAGGACAATTCCATGTTACTCACTAATAATTATTGTATTCACAAGTGTAACATACATGTATAGCCTGCATAGAATGTCTCTTTTAGTAGCTGCCTGGTATGTTTGTCAGTCAGTTTTGTCTGACTTTTGTTCTTGACTGAACAAACTCTCACACAATAATGTGCTACCAAAGAGTGTTATCAGTTTGACAGCAATTTTAGATAAATTGGGGTAGCTGCGCTTTTCACTTTACTCTTCAGCTCTTGACAATGTGATAAGGTCAACCAGCCCATCAATTTTTTGTAGCTTTTAACTCGTTGACAGAAATCTACTTCTGTGTCAGCTAAAAATACTTTGGGATTTCCGAATTTGGGGATTTTTTAACATTATGATGTACATTATTTTTGAGTTTAACTTGAGCGGTGCAATTGCTTTCACTGCTCAGCCACAAAAACACATGTTTGCATGTAAAATTTGAGAAGTGATGAAGGGACACCAAAATCCATGCAAAGGGACACTGTGTCCCTTAGGGACACATTTGGGCATCCCTGTAATATATTATATCTACATGTACATCTATGCTTTGGGCACTCCTTGTCACTTTTGAAGCAGCGAATCGATCAGTGATAATTAATTTAAGTTGCCACCATGCAAAAGCAATATCACTGCATATTGTAACATGCTTATATACGTATTAATACATACTAGGCAAACAGTACACCTCAGCCCATGAGGTCTAAACTCTAGGGAATCCATTGTGACCGTTTGTTTACCTCCTATTATTGCTTTCGCTTAGATTATGACTTCCATGTTTATTTTAGGAAAGTCACAAAGTTAAAACAACTAAAACTCTGTAAATTGAATAATTGCCAAAAAGAAAGAACCCAAGACCTCAAATTCCATGGATACAATTAGCACAACATTATTGTTTATCTTTTACATTCTTTAAAATGCCTGCCTTCGGGATCTCTTGGACTGGCCTCGGTGGCAAAGAAGTTTTACAATATGTAGACTTGACCTAAGCTAAAAGCGCTACCGGCCCTTGAAGTTTTGTTGGTCGAAGTAGACCATCCTTAGTTCATTAACGCATTGACAAATGTTCTGCGATTAGCATGAGGCGGTGCCGTTGTAAAAGTAACGCGGCAAGTAAATCAGACACCCCTGCTTGAAAGTTTTGTTTTTACCAAATATTTTTGCAGATATTATACATGTATACACTAGATGGTAACTAATTACTAATATGCCTATGCAATTCCTTTACATGTATGTATGTACATCAGCACAACTACTGAACACAGTATACAATGATACTAAACTAAGTAATTAACAGAATAAGAAAGTTACGAGTTTTATCAGCATTCAGCACTCACCGTTCCAGTCACCAAGAAGTATTGAATAATAATAATTCCTCACGATGCTTATCAACAATCAAGTAGAGTAACACAGATTTTCATTAGTTGCGGATTCTTTTGTTATTTTCAATTGAATCGTACCAGTGACATTTATGCTTCAAACAAGATAAACTCTATGTAGTAAGGGATTACTGACTCAATCAATGTTTTAATCAGAAATACCTACTTATTCTACAACTAGTGAACTATTATAACTTAATACTTTGCCAATATTTGCTGCCACTTAGTGTATAGTACGTGAAGCCTGCGAATATTCTCTAGTAAGTGATTAAGAGTTGCAACACATGCGTTATGTTTGGAATAAACAAGTAAATAGACTTATCATTTAACTGCAGCAGCCAAAACGGCAGCTGTGTATAATAGGTATTCAACTTTCATCTATTGTTGCTACCCATTGTAGAATAAAAATCTGTGTATATATTATGTTTATATAAATAACAAAAATATAAAAGGATAAGATTTGTATTACGATGAATTAAAGAATGGGAGTTAGCCTTCCTTTCACACAGCTAAATAGAACCCAATATAATGCAAACAGTACTTTATTGATTTAGCCGATATTTTAAAGAATTTATTCTTATGAAATAACACAAGTAGTTGATAATGTATTTCTTACATGGATCCTGGCTGAAGTGAAGCACGGATACATATCATTTTTTAGTAAAAACTCCATATCTCCGAAAAAATATTATTTTATACACACTGTGTAGTAGGGGTGGTGAAGCATGCTCAGTGTTATATTGTAAGAAACAATAATATATCTACAGTACGGTAGGCATTCCACTACTTTCGTAAAGAAAGTGTTGTTTTATTGACCTATAATTTAGTTCAATAGACCTTGTACATTATTATCATAATTTAATATGCAAGTTGTGTTCTCTTTGTTGCACTTAACCACAAGTGTAGACAATTCCTAAATGATAGCACAATGCCTAGAAATAAATCCATTTGCTTTAAATAAAACACAGAACACTAGGTATAGAAGCAGAAGTTGTTACCTCGTTCACTACATCGTAGTAGTGGGGCAAATGATTTACATGTTATTAAAATTCTACATATTATACCAGGGCTCCTAGTGGTCAATCCAATAGTTGGTAGACTAGTTGATCTTACATAGATGACTGTACATGTGCAATAGTAATGGAAGCTCTATCATTAGCAAACTGCACGGAGCCTAAATATAGATGCAGCATCATAGAGTTGAATTCAAAATTGTAGAATTTATTCATCGCATTATCTTGACAAAAATGTACAAAAACCTTCTAAAACCCAATGACAGTGTTGTTGCCATTATGAAACCACTCGGTATTGCTATTAGTGTACAACAACTCGGTATAGTTATTTCGTATAATTGCATCAAATTGAGAAAAAATAAAACTTTAGCTTTTCTACTAATATTATATTCTGAATACACGTTACATTAACCATCTGAAGTTTCATCAGACCAAGTGGTAGGAAATGCACCAAGCTCCACAAGCTCTTTTACATGACACTTATCTGTTTTTAAAAAAGGCTACTGTCTCCAAGTTCAAGTATTCTCAAATTAGCCCGAGTTCTTACACAACATGTACATGCTCTAAGGTACCTCATAGTAAGGTAGAGAGAGTTAGGAGGATGATCAGTTGAAACTAAGGCTTTCCAATTCTTCTATAATCTCGTCTTCTTTCTTCAGTTTTTCCAGCTAAAACATAACATAATAAGTACATGTAGACTCGATATAAACCACCAATTATACACAAGCTGTATACTACCAAATAGGATACCAAATAAACCAGCTAGTATACATGTAATTACGTATTATAGGAAACACATTATTTGTACCATGAAGGACATACACAGTTATAGTATAGTACAGAGACCTTTTATATTCATGGACCTAACACTGGCGATATTAGCACATTGACAGTGCTTTGTGAGTTTAGGAAAAACAATAACAGAAATTATGTGCTTATAGTCATAACTAGCCAATCCGGTTTGCCTAGTATCCAGTCAGCTAGAGTGTTAAAGATAACTCACGAGTGCTTAATATAAAAACAGTAGCGAAAACTTTATGCACATGAATACATTCGACCAGTAGGTAATATATAGTAATATGAGGTGTACATTACAATAATGTGAACTCACCTGGTTGGACTGAAGAGCCACACCAGCTGCTAAATCATTCTTCAATTTCTCTATTTGCTGTAGTTTCTGCAGAGAATGTAAATAAATAAATAAATAAATGTAAATGTAAATAAATGTCAGATTTTCATGAAGACGAAGCCTCAAGTGGCACCACGGATATTGCAGGGTGCAAGGTTTACTCATCTCACAGTTAGCAGGTCTTCCTGAACTACCTAGCCAAGCACACACACGCACAGGTATACATAGTATAAGGACATTTGTTATGTCAAGAAGAGAGGGCAGGTCTCACCTTGGATAAATTCCTAATCTTCTTGTCTTTCTCTGGATCTCCAGTTAGAGCTACATAATGAGATGAAGAAGCACCTTGTGGAGTGGCACTGGCAGGTGCTTGCTGATTAGTGGCAGCAGGCGCAGGTGTCTTTTGACCACTGGTTTCACTAGATTTCTTTTGATTAGAGTCTTCCGCTACTTCTTCAGTCGCTTTTGCCGCTGCAGCTGCCTGATATATCAACATGTCCATTACACACCGTATTACATATCATTGTACTACACATATCATAGTACAATCATGCCTGCATGCTTGTAGCCATTAAATGTAAAGATATAATTTCACCCTATTTATATTGACACAATTATCATGCCGTAATGAGCCATTTGCTGCATGTGCACCACATGTAAACAATCGCTAAATGTCACCTTAGCACGTTTCCTTTTTTGGTTCTTGGATAGAGGGGCGGAGCTATCGGCTGCTTCAGCAGCAGCTTTCTTCTGATTGGAGGGTAGCTCATACTCGTGTACCTTAGTAGCAGCAGGTTTACCTCTGGCACCAGGTGGTCTGTATGCTGGTGCTGTATCTACGTGTACATACATGTATATACATACAATGTACATCCCATTACAAACATGTTTGTGTAGTATTAGCCTAAGAGAGCACTTCAGACATACAGTAGGCCTACAACCATTTTCAACCAACACTGAACGTATAAATTACACATAAAACATTTCCAATCGGTTTGCCCATATATGGGCAAGGAGTGGAGGGCAAAGAATATACGAGTAGAAGAAGACATGCCATTCTACACTCAGATACCAAACATTTACAAATTGATTTAGAGAAAAGCAAAAAATTATACAATTGTACAATTATACGAAAAAGGTTGTCAGTATCTTAGGTTTAAAAAGAGGCTACTACTCCTACATTTAACATAATAAACAGTTCACAGTACATAAACTTACTAATGGCAGGAGACTTCTCATTGGTCGGAACAGCTTTGTAGGATATCGTTGGTTCCTTAAACGCACCCTTGGGAGCTGGGCACCATGCTGTCTGCCACAACTCAGCATTACCTGCTATATTAACATGCTTCATAAGGCTACCTGTGTAGTGCCAAATCTTGTACCTGAAAGCAAGAGTTTATTTTAAATATTATACAGTATGTATATTGTACGAGTGGAAACAATTGGCAAGCTTCCAATGTGAAAACAGACTATCAAGACAAGTAATGAACCTAACCATGGTGACCACAATAGCCAATCCATTTCTACCTGCAGACAACAATCTCTAGTTTGATATCTGCCACTCTGACTGAGAAATAAAATCTTGAAAGTACTAATTATAACCCAAAGAATTTCTTTTCGCAAATGTAGTTGTTTCATTCCCCTTTAATTAGCTCGAGTTGTAGTCAGACTCAGGATTCACTATAAACCAAAGCCATGACATTCGTATAAATGACACACAACACAGCGTCACACCTAGTTTTCCAATCACACTGTATAAACTGACAAAGACACGTAGAGTTATCCTTCCATGGATTCAGATGTTTAAAGAAAAGACAACTCCCATACTGGCACAATGCTTTTGTTTTTATGTAAAACTATGAATATGAGTCAATAGATGTGAAACTATCACCTATGAATATCCAAATATGACTGATTTGGTACACCCAAATTCCCTTCAACCATTCATGAACAGTGTATATCTTAGCCTAGTTACCCATTGCCCACCCTCATTCTGGGAGATAGGGTGGATGTGAGTGCGTGACAACCATCAGGAGCCCATTCAAAGTGTGTAGAATCTTTAGCTGAGACCGTAGATATAAGTTTCTGAGCTTTCACATCCCAAAACTCCAGGTTACCTTGGAGGTTACCAAACCCAGCCAAGCACAAGATGTTACCTGAAGTAATAACGTAGTGATTTACCTGAAGTAATAACTTTACAGGCTTGATTTGTGTATGTAAACATGATTTAGTGTATAACACAATAACACAACCTTCCATCATAATATCCTACTCTATTGAGCTAGAGGTTTGGTGTGACCACAGGCTACACCATTCTTTGTAGGATACAATGATCTCTACACACTGATCATGTCATTTAAATGAGATGATTATCAACATGTAACTATGACATCACACTCACCAAATGGATTGTAGAATACATGGTTCCTTGGTCCAGTGCCAAAGTCAAACACTGGTTCGTTCTTCAGGTTGTAGATGGTACACTTAGCTGGCATGTATCCATAGAGTACAGTGAACTCTAAACCAGATGGATGCCACGCTATGCTGTATACTGGACCATTCTTAGCTGTGGACAGGCAAGTAGTTACATACAATGTATATAATAGCAATTACATGCCCTAGAGAGTGTGAGTGTACAGTAGTATATTATACTACTTGTGACGCTACAAGGACTGATTGAGTTAATGCATAGATAGAACGCCAACATTGCAGGTAAATCGCTACTAAGACCTGAACATTGACGACAGTGAATCACCCGGCAATAGTTGTTATGGCTATTCAAATGGTTCCTGAGCAGATCTGAGCTTGTCAACAGATTCATATATCATCCGATCATGTGAAGTCAGTTCATAGAGTGACGGTTTTTAGCTACGATCAATATGCCTAACATATCACTCTTCTTCTCATTGATCTAGTTATACCAAGTAAGGACAACTCCCAAAGTCCACATCGTCTACAATTTTTATCTGCAAGTCCTTATGGTTAATAGAGAAACATACCAAGTGGGACTACACAGCTGTCTCCATTGAGAGCTAAGAAATGCAGACCTTGTTCCCCGTAGTATGAAGAGGCACTAGATTCTGTAGAGGTCAATATAAGCATGGCTGTGCCTGAAACAGAAGTAAATAATGCAATGTTAGTTTATGCAAGGAGTTGCTGAATTTGTCATTGAGTAGTCAGGGACTCGAATTCACATCAATGTAAATACAAAATACCTATCCCTGATGCCCTATCTAATGTATATCAATGCCCATAACGATGATTTTGCACACAAGAAAGCATACTAGGGTAGCGAAATAGAGTAATGATAAACCTGCTATCCTGCAGGTCAAGGTCGGTTAAGGTCGACATACCTGTGTTATTCCACTCCAAGTTGACCCTCTCTGCCTTAAAGAAACTCTTGCTAGCCACTGCCGAGCCATGTCCACCCATATTAGGGTACTTGTATATCTGCGACAAACAATGTATAAACAGACTGTTAGTTCAATTATATGACGGAGAGCAGTAGAACTCATTCGTCTAAGAGAAAACAACTTCTAGTATAACCAGTAGTGTGAATAATGCTTGTTAGTTTATCCATAGGGCACACTACTTACAGTTGCATAACACAGGAAATTAAAATCACTGCCAGTAATTTGCCACAGTCTCTGCAATTGATTTGGTTTAAAAATAGAAGAAAAATCTAAGCAGGATTATATATATATACTGCACGTCCGCATTGTACTTGTATGCAAAGAACCCACGGAACTCACCCTAACATTGCTAGGTAAGCCCTTGGTTCCAGGTACATACGCTGCTACAGTGTATGGGGACGAGTTGACAGCCAGACTAAAGTCAGAAACCTTCTGTAGATGTAACTTATTCTTTACTTCGGCTATAAACAGGAAGTCATGAAATGCCTCAATGTCTGCTATTGAGAATGACATATTAGAGCGTCTTTACAACCACAATCGAGAAGAATTTTGGACTCATTTCAGGCACAGATGCCATGAATGTAATGTAACTAATGCAAATACAATGCAAAATAAAAAAGTTTTGGCGTGACACGATGGTGCATGCTGGTCGATATTTCAAACTACAGGTCTGTTTAGCGGCCATCTTGACAAATATAATTTCGGCTTGAGTCCGGATTCAAAGACCATGAAAGCATAAACCCGAAAAGTCTCAGGCATGTGAACTCTTACCGACTAAGCAGATTGATTACCTGGAAACCTCATTCCGTATCAACTTACAGAAATTGTTATCTTCAAAGAACTGAAGTTCGTTGTTGAAATTACGGCTACAAATCTTTTCATCAGCCGACCATTGCGGTGCCCTATGAACGACATAATAGTATACATTATGCATCTATTATTGTACCATAATGTATCTTATATTATACTCTATGCATCATATATTACTGTTGTTTTATACCACCAGATAAAAAATTGTTCATTGAAGAGCACCAATATTTGTTTATCTGCTGCTTCCAAGCTCCATGGCCATCATCAAACAAACGGGGCAGATGGGAGAAAGCTCAACCACACAGACTGTAGTATATAGCATAGCATAGCAAATCCTCAAGTGTACATACATAACATAATATTACTACCCACCACTGGTGAGCTTTCTTCTGTATAAAAGCAGCCAGTTCTTGACCAGTTTCAACATCATAGAGACGCATATTACGGCTTGGAACTTTATCTTTCACTACAAACAGTTTTCATAAAAACAAGCCAATACTATGAAAGTTATAGGACCTATTCTGTAATTAGTGGAAGGGACTGTATGGAAAGAAAACAAAGGAATATATTTTATTGGGAGAATATGTAGTCCCACTAAGACTCACACCAACTATGAAAATAACATTACTTATCATTTAAAATTTATACAGAACGATCATGAGCTTTAAATACTATACTGCACCAAACGTTATTGGAAGCGAGTATCCTAAAACTTAATTTGGAACCTCATTGTGGAATCATTGCTTACAATGGGGAAGTTCAAACCAGTAGAAAGAATGCCAAGTTACAATGACAAAGCAAAGTTAGATAAATCAGGTTATACAGTACTAAGTACTAATAGACCCATCCGCCCACCCACCTACCTGTGAATACCTGCCAGACAGCTAGAACAGATGACTTGGGAGAGAAAACCATATAAGCGACAGATGCTATATCTATTACATGGAGCATCCTATCATTGATAACATCATATATATTCAGGGTAGTTCCATCATGCCACGCTGCTCTGTCACCGGTGGAAGAAAACTCCAAACATTTACACGTTTTATTCGTCGCACTATAACATCACAGAAGATAATCATGCATAGGCCCATGTGTAATCAGAAAGCAATTTAAATTAAACTCTGTGAGTGACTTGTTTGGGATTCCTTCATGAATGAAAACTAGTTGGAACAGTGAGCAAGAGTATAGAGCGGATATTATAACCTATTTGAGTTTTCCCAGGAAAAGAAGAAAATAAATGTGACTGCCGAGTCTTGATATTGATTCAAAATTCTAAATAACATCAACATTGAGTACAGAATTTGAAGTAAAAATAGCAGTTTGGTCTCCTTGAAGTTCTACATACATGTAGTTGTATACATGTCCTCATATCACAAAAAAGCTGCAACATAAATTTCTTGATGGCTTGAAAAGGGGTGCGGTGAGAAAGGGGTAGCTATAAAATACCTAGCCTACCCAGTAAAAGCATCATCCTTAGCATAGGGATCTTTACTGCCATGTACTTTCCACAGGCCTTCAGATCCTCTACCTACAAAAGAGATGGACCATGTTTTGGTATTCAATTGTAGACACACTTTATTCCCTAAGCAAATCTAATAGGAGACCCGGTCTTTTAATCAATTTTCATTGATCATTAGTACGACCTAAGGATTCCTACAGATTTAATTGTGATTGTGATTTTCCGAAAAGAAGTTGTGACATTGATTTCTGTGCGTATTTAATGCAGCCCCTCTTACCAGGTTTGCAGCTTTTGTGCTGAAACTTAAAGGGTTGTTTTCTCTTACTCATACTTAACAAATGACACTATGCACTGGTGATTCAAACGCAACTCTATGAAAAAGACACAACAGCCTGATTCGTGTGCTATAGGAAATATTAACTTACATGTAGTTCAGCTCATTGGGGCACCTCCAAATTTAGACGCATAGCAACTCACCAGTGAACAACAAACGTGTCACAAACACTGCAAGAACAGCGTCCCAGGGCTGCTTATGATGATAAACTGGACCAATCAACTACGAACACTTTACAAACCCATTCCCTGGCAAAGGGATTACTTTCATTCATTAGGGGCAAACAGCAATAGATATCTTAATAGATATGAGGGTAGGATCCAACCCAGAAGTACCTACAGAATGATCCACAATCTCTACCTCTACATAAACAGGCTAGACAGCCCTGTTCAATGAACACAGACCAATCTACTTCCACGTTTGATTTTGTTTGCTTATGTTCCACAAACTGACCAGCCCATTTGCCCCTTCCGCTGCATGGGATCCAACTAGTAAGCAGGAGATCACTGACCTCGAAAATGTTCAGACTTATGCTGATCGATTCATAAGCCAACTCAGAGGACGAGATGACATTGAGAGGGCAGCCTATGAAGTGCAGACTCGTTCTCAAACCATCGGACTCCCCCATTCAGTGGGAGCAAACAGCAACAAATATCTCAATAGCTTCTTACCAAGAACTATTAGAGATATGAGGATTGGATACAGCCCAGAAGAAACTGCTGGGCGGTTTTCAACCGCAACCCCTACCCAGTCAGGCTAGACAGTCCTGTTCCGTTATCACTGCTAATTTATTGCATTATAATAAGTTTAATACTGTCCACCCACTGACCAATCCATGCACCATATGCGGCACACCCCTTCTTCTCTCTAGGGCGGTCCAGTGTGATGAAGTTGACAGTAGGTTGACAGTAAGAGCGATCCAGTGGTAACATTTATGTCGAGTAAAAGTTCAAATGGTATAGTTCTTTATTACAGCCACAAGATCTACCTAATAACCCACCTGTGCATAGATAGCTAACCATATAGACATAAATGCAGAATTAAAATAGTTCTGATGGTAGTCATAGTGGAAGTAAACCCTATTTAAAACAAAATTCTAAAATATTTTAGATTTTTTCAACTTATTTCCAAATTATTCCATTCCTTCTACAAATCACAATCACAATTATGAACCACAACCAGAACCAGTGCAATGGCAACAACCATCATAATGACATGATGTCGATGATGATGATGATCATCTCATCTCATGACGATGCGACTATGATCATCAGATCATTGATCATTCATTCATTTCAAACAATTGCAATTACAATACAAATGACTAGCCAAGAACAATGAGCCATTTATAGATATGCCCACACACATTTTATTTTTTCTTAAGGATGCTAAATTGTTGTGCTTTAACTTAATATTTTGTTACCACTAACAGAAAAAATGCACGTGGCGTGACATTTTCACTCAGTCCTGGACTCCAGATGCGACAAAGATCTTTGGATGCGATTGAAGCAAATTAAAATTATTAGCCTCCGAACTTGGCATATGAGTCTATTTCCCGATTTGATTATAAATCAGAGTTCCCAAAAGCGGTGGAACCGATCAACTTCAAGTCCTAATGGCACTGAGGCTCCTATTAGTGCTTCCGGTACGATCGGCATTTTCTATTGGGAAGCTATTTTAGACGGCGTGCGATTAGTTAATGCCCAGCGCGTCTCTATGATTGGTCAAACTCGCCATTCAGTGACTAAACAAAACTTATGAACTGGCTGTAATGCGAACCCTCTATTATATGCCCAAGCAGAAAGTACTGGTGATGATTAGGCCACTATCTTCGATTACGTTGCTGCTGCTACTACTCGTCTTGGAAAATTAGTCAATTTTCCCAACTCACAAATTTTTGTGTGCAATGGCATATCATTTATTATTGTTCCATCTTTTGCAAAAGTGGTGATAATATCAGTATAAGCTTAGTATCTGAAATATCTTGGTTGCAGTGAGAATTTCGATTGGTTATCGGTAGTTGAGATGTTGTTAAATTAATCAAACGAAAATAAATTAACTATTATATCGTATTATTTTAAAAATACAAATATTTTGTATGATGTAATGTCATATTAAATTACTGTTATCCTAAGAAAATACCATATTAGAGCACATTGCTTGGACTATTTCATTTAACATTCCAGTATACTACATATGATATATAGAGCCTGCAGCCATATTGATATTAGTACAACAATATAGACTGTATGAAGATACTATTCCCACATTCAAGTGGCATGCAAACTACACACCCCTTGCACAACCGGTGCTAGATGCTATAACATGCAGCTGTAAAATGCAAGCTGCTTATCAAAAGATTACTTTGCTCTGTTACCGATAGGTTGGTCATGTTTCCGAAAGAAGAAGAAACATCTTTGATAAATGGAGCAACTGATGATGATGTATTTGGGTCATGTGATGAAACTAGAGACTTGCTGGCCACTTCCTCGGATGAGGAGACCACAGAACATCTCGCAGAGAGAGCTGATGGGGTCTCGTAGGTGTATTACATATTATGTAGATCTAATAGGTTTACTCTATAGCTTAATATTATTATAGTGGCTGAAGAACTGGTGAAGTTATCCTCTCTTTAAAAGCAAACTTAGAAGATATCGGATAATTTGACTGCGATACTTGGTAGCGTTTTATATAGATTTTAAATTTCAGTATTGCTGTATGATTCGTTGACTGCAAGTGGAGTAGGCCTACTTAAGGCTAACAAAAGACACTAGCAGATCTAGCAAATCTGAGTTTCACTTGAAGCTGAGCCTGGTTATGTTTCTATCCGTCATTGTTATGTTTTCTGCTTATCATGCTTAAGTCCAAATTACCGCCATTGTCTGCAGTGCACTTCACAGTATTTTCAACTCTGCAACATCTGTTTGCATAAGATACAGCGTACAATTAAATAAGTCCTTTGGACGGAAGATGACGACTCCTGACTTTCCTGACCAAAGTACAACTGGTATTTTACATATTGTCTCACAGGAACTTTGGCACTATAATGCATATAATTAAAGGAAATATTGGACCTGGAATCTTAGCTATGCCTGTGGCTTTCTCTCATGCTGGGATACTGGTCAGGTTATTTCCTTATCACATGTGTATACCTGTGTGCTTTAGTAGTTGATTGTGCTTTGGGTCAGCTGGGCTTGGGTCTAGTTCGCAATTCCAATTAATTTATCAAATGATCATGGGTCAACTATGCTAGGGACAAATGCTCTTATTAGTTTATCGAATGCTTTTGGGTCAAGTGTGCAAGGAACCAGCTTTTTTACACTGAGTTCTCTTTCGGTATGAAACTGTTCAGAATACAGCGAATGGGGACTGATGCTAATTTTGGTTGGGGTTACCCAGCAATGAGACAAAACAAGTGGTAATCTCACATGTTGAAGTAAGCAGAATTGCCAGCAATTTTTTTTGAATGTAGCGAATTGATCAGAACATGTTTGTCCAAATGGGATAGAAACATGGGATATATCCAGTGTCTATCTGGTTTAGCTTTTGTCAGGTGTGTATCAATTCATGTCTATGTATGCGCTGGCGTCGCTGCATGACCCTAAACCCACATTCATGTTCTGTTTCTAGCATGGAATCCTAATACTGTTTAAGGGACATTCACTGAGGGCTATTATGTACAATGAGGCTATAATATTTGTATGTGTGCATCGTTGTATTATGCGAGTCACCGTATTACGTATACATGTTACATGTATACGTAATACGTATACGTATTACATGTACCTTTCTGTATACATCTATGAATCACCTGTATGTGTAATATGCCACACACTATAATTATAACATAATTACATATCTGTTTTATTGTATGTTGTAGTTTGGTACAGTGATGCTAGCTATACTTGGAGTAATATGTGTACATTGTATGCATATATTAGTAAAGTGTTCACATCACCTTTGCTACAAGTAAGTTCACATAGGCCTATACGTACATGTACTATAGTATAAATACTATATATTCTGTTAATGCAAACACATTGTGTTTTTTGAATTTTTTGAATTATGTTAGTTTAGGTTCTAAGTCTAAGGAATCATATTGATGCTTTTAATGAAAGACAACTCCTAGCACTAACTAATTTTATAGCCATTTGTTGTTCTCACCTTTGCAGGCTGAAAAAGTCTCACTTGGACTATGCTGACGTAGCTGAAAATTCCTTTAAATTACTACCTGCGTCTCATCCTAAATTACCTGCAGTTGCTAGGTATGTTAATATTTTTGCACACGATATTTTACTATGCCTTTTTTTCAAATAGTAGCAGAGGGAAGTTAGTGTATTGTTTAGCCGCTAATTTTTTTTTTATTTGGTTGCTGTTATTTGGCCATTCTATTTAACGGATCTCAGAAGTACGAAACCTGTATGAGCGACAGCAGCTGGGCTCTGAGTGGAAGAGCTCACCTTCCAGTGTATGGCCAGTGACCACTACATCAACCTGCCACTCCAATGTGGTTAATTTTATATTATCACAGTCTATATTAGCTGAATGACAACTCTCAGCTTGTGTAAAACAATACAATTAGTTGGCAGACCTGTAACGCTGTGTAATGTAGTACAGGTTGGCATTTTGAGAACTGATAAAAGCTATAATAAACCTCTTTTTGTGCATTATTGATATTTTACTTCGTTTTTGTTTATTTTAGAGTTACAGTGAATACTTTCTTGTTAATAACGCAGTTTGGACTCTGCTCTGTCTATATTCTATTTATAGCTACGAATATCAAATTGGTAAGTGATCTCTTTGACATTATACTATTATTATGAACCTCAGTTTCATATTACTTATGCACATGTATATGCTAGAGCATGACCGTATTATATCTTAGCGTTTTGAAATTCTCTCGGGGTTCTAAGTAACTAAAATAAGCACAATTCTTTTCTGTGATCTTCCTGTGAACTTATTTTGTTCTGCATCAGTTGATTTGTTTAGAACTTACATGTATAGTATGTTGTTTATTTTAGGTAATGGAGAAATTACTACCAGTAAATGCAGACCCGGACTCTGTCAACTACAAGACGGCTTTTACAATGGATATACGTCTGTATGAGCTGATATTAGTTGCTATTCTCATCCCATTTGTGTTAATAAAAAACATCAAGTATCTGGCACCGTTCTCTATGCTAGCAAACGTTGCCGCCATCTGTGGTCTCGGAATTATTCTCTACTATATTCTAATCCACGAGAAGTTCCAGTCAATCAGTCGTCTTCCATTAATGAAAGATTGGTCAGAGATTCCTCTATACTTTGGTACTGCCTTATTCGCCTTTGAAGGCATCGGTGTGGTGAGTTGACAGACATGTTCCACTTCTACTATACTATACTATTGCTAATGCTATACTATACTATTACAGCACTATGCTATGCTATGCTATGCTATGCTATGCTATGCTATGCTATGCTATGCTATGCTATGCTATGCTATGCTATGCTATGCTATACTACATTATTAATATTGATGTGGTGGTTGCATGCTGTGGTAGTCGTATGGTGTACTAGTCGTATAGCGTGGTATCTGTATAGTGCAGTAGTTGCATAGTGTGCTAGTTGTATGACTCAATTGAGCGGAATGATCTTGAAGACTAAACTGTCAAAGTTCAACATTCTAGTAGTTATTCCTACTTACATGTACATGTATGTACTATGTTGCTGTGCTCTGATCTCTCCAATGCACTTGGCGTAGGTCCAAAGTACCCATTGTTGTTATACTGGCTGATTGCAGCTTTGACCTTGATCTCTCTAATATATTTTGATGCTGGTGCCGGTACTTGTGGGTCTACTGAAAGACTAAACCGTATTTTTGAGCGACTAAACTACATTATTTTACTCTCTCCATTAACATAGGTGCTGCCAGTAGAAAATAATATGAAGGATCCAAAAGCATTCCCCTCTATGTTTGGAGTACTAAACCTCGGTATGACTATAGTCTGTGTTCTATTCATCGGTGTTGGGTTCTATGGCTATATAGAGTTTGGAGATGAATCCCTAGACAGCATAACTCTCAACCTACAGTCATGGTAAGACTCAACTCTGAGTATTGATGTAGTACAATGCCCAGTTAGAGTCTGGTCAAATGTTATATCTCTCAGGTTCATACATTGGGCAAAGATAGTGGAAGGGAAGATCAGACACTCAGGCCAAAAACTGTCCGTCCCCCGCCTCTAAACGCGGTCCAGATTAAGCAAGGAGTTGTGCTACCTTATGTACGAATCCTTTCTTACTATTGGTGTTCCGCCAGCCAATCAGACAATATTTTTTACAGTGGCACCGAATATACAGTCTACTTATATGAACGATGTCTTATAACAGAGAGCGCAATAGTTAAGCCGTGACCCACGATACTAGTCTAACAGCTATCTAAAATTTCAACACAGGTATGGCGGGAAAGTAGATAGCGGAACATCGGGACCGCCAAATTGGGCGTATTTGGTGGGACAGGGTATTATCATTGAATGTCCGATCTTCCCTTCTACTATCTTTGCATTGGGTATAAATCATCTACCATGATTCTTCTAATACGAGCCCTCCCTTCCCAAACCCCTAATATGAGCCCTCCCTTTCCTCCAGCTTCTAGTTCATGTTGAGATCCGCGAGACAGCTTCTAATACTCGCTGGTTACTATCAAATATTCCTTCAGTATTCAAAGAGGTTAAGCACTGTACTATATTGTTTACTGTCAAATATTTTATTTATTGGATAGTCTATTAATTACACTCATTGAATTATACTCCTGTATCATGTAGACCCAATGAGGCATTAACTGGTCAATAGCACTTGATGTTGCTATTCACGGAGTTAATGTTTTCTCTTATCTGCAGGTTTGGTGTTGTGGTGCAGGTACTATTTAGCCTGTGTATCTACGTATCATACGCACTTCAGTTTCACGTGCCCTTGTCTATTATTGGACCCACTCTTGCGGAGAGTAGACCAGCTCAGCTTCTCGGACCAGACTACTTTGACTCTATTGTCAGGGCCAGCTGTGTCGTCGCGACATGTAAGTATGTCTAATATACTTCACACTGCATAACTAAGCTCTAGTGAGTATTATGTGTGGCAGGTAAATACAATGCAACACTTCCAAATGTTGTAGACCCGACATGTACATGTAGGCATTGTAATTATACATATGATTTACAAGTCACTGCTTTCCCCCTACTCAAATAGTTCAAACACTGATTAAATAGAAAGTGGTAACTAATATGAATACTACTGCACCATGAAAACTAGCCTGGCTATTCCAATTTACAATCAACCTGCCTGGCAAACTGCACAATATGCACGGGAAGGTTTGTAATTAACTCGTAGGCGTATACAGTGTTTATATTATTTAGTTGCTGTCGCTGCCTTGGTCGACATCTACCTCAATCTATTAACCTCTCTGATTGGTTCGATTACTGCCTCCACACTTTCCATTATATTTCCTCCTCTTCTCGAAATTGTAACATTCTGGCCTGATCGGCATAAAGGACGGAGTTTCTGGACTATGTTTGCTAAGGATGTAGTCATTATGCTGTTCGGTATATCGTGTTTTATATTTGGTACGATAGTAGCTGTCCAGCAGCTTGCTCAAAAACTTCGTAGACAATACCAATAATGGCAAAGAAAAATAATACACATTTATATTAAACAAATTTAATTTAATATTAAAAATTGATACTTTTCATGTCCGACAAGCATCGAGTGCATAAAACTGCTTTATTATGTAATAACTGTTTTATTAAGTACATTTTAATCGTTATATTAACTTTTGTATTGTTTTACTTTGCTACCATGTATTTCAATTTTTATTTATTAACACATGTTGTGTACAACTGTATATCTTGTTTGAGTTCTGCTGATCTCCAAATGTCTTAGTTCCAAAATAGCATAAGTTTGAGGAGATAGTTTTACACTTCCCTCTCTATTTATAGGAAATTGTTACTAGTATTGTGTATATTATACAACTGTTTATCTAACATTGTTATTTATAACCTTTTGTTAAGTTGTCTTATTAAAATTATTTTCTCTTTGAGAGTGTTACAGATTTTACAGACAAACGTACCATGCAAATATATTTTTAGAATGAACACTGGGGTTACGGAAATTGTCTCATTTTCTTTTCATTATTCTTATGAAAGAGGATTGTATACAGTGACTGTACGGTCAACTCACAGTCACTCCCATCATATATGTTGTGTAGGCTAATGTGATAAATTTATACTACTTAGAACAGTATGACCTCACAGCTGTGTAGGATACATACACCACAACGTGGCTAATACTTATAATAATGTCAACTAACTTCTCTTACATATTATTATGGTTGTGATGCCAACTTTTACCCCTTACCTCTTCATCCCAAAAAAAGGAGAAGACAACTTTGAATTATAGTCAATAGTCACGAGGCAGACTAAAGTCCTATACAGATATCATAATTTAATATAGAGCTTTAAATTTGTATTGGTTACTAATACTACACTGTATTTGCTATCTATCATGGCTATCAAGTGTGCAAATGAGACATGAGAGCATAACTCCCAAATTACAGTGTTGGTATTTCAAACTTGTATGATATTGCTGTAATTTATCCATTGTTGGTGGTTTAGCTACATGTAAATAATAGAATAATAATATATTCATGAAATATACCATTGTTTATAATTCAGACCTTTTTACATCATAATAAATTTATAATATCTGATGGAAAATCGATACTAACATGAATTCATCGAAAGTAATACAGCTCACTTTCGGCAGGTTTGCTACCTACTATGTTGTAAAATTTGAAATAACTTTCAAAGACCTCTAAAAAAAACACGTCTTGGACATGGTAATATTTCTACTTGGTGTAGCTGTCTACTTTTCTTTAGAATACTTGGATCATAATTACCATTACAAATAATATCTTTTCCTCGCTGCGTAATTATATAACAAGATTTTCTTTAAAAAAAGGTTAGAAAGGAAGCAAATTAAAAAGAACTGAAGACAGACATTATTGTCATGGCCACAGTAAAACCTGTGACAATTGTACACTTGGCAGTGGTTGCAGTTGTATTGCTCTACCTGACTTCACTAGCCATACGTAAGCGTGTGAATACGCCATACGTATCTAGAGAATTTGTCGTATCACCGAACAAGGAGATGGATGAACCTACTGATACTCAAGTTGAAGTTGAACACAGACCGTCTACAGAAGTGGAACATTGGATTCCTGACTGGTACAACCAAACAGATATTGGTGCCATGTTGCGGAAACGCGTTCAGTCAGTTAAGGAGAGATGTAAATCATATGCAGGATACAGAAATCACTGGAGTTCTACTCCTCGAGGAAGATACGTGAAATCCAATAATTTGAGACATTGTGTGGTAGCTAAGGCTGGTAGTACATTTTGGGAATATCTTGTTAAAGCTATACGAGGACAAGAAATGGAACATCGTCCAAATGCCAAAATAGTATGTAAGCTATACAAGTCATTTGAAACTAACCCTGTACAGTAAAGCATTATTGTTGGAAGAAAAATTGCATTTGCTTCCATCCCATAAAATTGTTATACATAGCATAGCTGGCAAACAAAACAACTACTAGACAATGTTACATATTGGAGCATGAGCAATTTATGATTTCTGGCATGATGAGGAATGACAAAGTCACCATATACATTGTACATGTACATGTACCCTAAGTCGTGTACATTGTACATGTACATGAATATGTATATGTATATGACTTAGGGTACACGTACATGTATATATACATATACATTGTACATGTACATGTATATATACATATACATTGTACATTGTACATTGTACATGTACCCTAAGTCATATCAAGTAACTACTCACAATCACTCATAATCAGAACCCCATAGTTCAACAGGTCCTAGCACAGCAGCCATATAAATTTTTAGCTACACTTCCCTATATAGGACAGGCTGAGGTTGATGCAGGCCACTCAAGGCCTCAGGCTATTAATTCCTAGTCTTGCTACAATGTACGTGTAAGTGTGTCCTATTAGCCCTTTTTTCTTTTTGGGGTACATGGCGTGTGATATCAATTATATCGGTGAGTTAATTTATAGAGAACCACAACTTCAAGGAATCCTTGGCATAGACTAGTCAGCACCTACATTCAAAAGATGGAGTTATCCAACCACACTGATGACCATGTGAGACGAATGTGTACCCAGAACCTTGTACAACCAACTTTCGGGTACTCTCTTAGCACATACATTCATTCTATGGGTAGATATGCTCACAACTTAATATATAATTGGGGTTATATGCATGTTATAAAGTATTAGACACCTGCGATATTAGCCCATTGAAAAATTTGCTGAAACTGCTGTACATGTAGAAGATTCAATCAGTTGTTTGCAAACCTTCTAATCGTTAAGGTTAAAATTCAGTGCTAAATATGTGGTCTTTGTTCATTTCTATATAAGAGTCTGCCATGATTATAATATTGTAGAGAGTTTGTGAAGCATTGTGTCCTGAGCAATTGGAAAAGAAATGTGTTTAACATCCACTGGCTTCCTGCAGTTGAAAGATGTAATATTTGTAAAGAGGACTTTGACTACATTGGTAAGCAGTACAGTTTTATGTTCCAATTCTTAATGTTTACAAACAGACGCGGAGGGTGTACTCGGCTAGGTTACAGTATAACAAACTTGTGTCAGTTTTTATGGTGAAAAATCTGACCAAACAGAAGAAGTATAATTTTGGTTCTAATAAATTTCTGACAATTGATTAGACCACACTTCTGAACAGAATAGCGCTGGATGGTATACACTTTGTATAATAATGTGGGACTACTCTATTTTAACAGTTGCAGTAGAAAACATGGCTACTGAAGCATATTATGTGCTGAATAAAGCTGGAGTAAAGGATTACAAGACTCTATATGATGAAGCTAGGAATTCGACTATTCGGATGGTAGAAAAGCAGGGGGCGTCAACTAATTACCAGGAGTACTACAAACAATTAGATAGAGAAGATATTGAGTCACTAAGGCTAATCTACAGCTTTGAAATTTATGTGTTTAAGTACCCAAACACACCTTTTGTGGATTTTACTAAATCTTAAATAATATATTCAACTAATAATGCATTGGGATCAATTTGTTTCACTTGTGCACAATTACATGAAGTTGAGTTTTAATATAAAACATGGCGTAGAAATTGTGCTATGTTTGCTTAACAAGACACAACAATATTTATGAAGTAGTGAATCTGACAGTGGGGTAACTGATGCCATTAATTTACTCAACAGCAAATAGATAGCAATCAGCATAATTAATAGGCGATAGAGACACAGGCTTATGTGATGATACGTGACAACTAAAGTACCATGAGTTTGGTAAAAGGGAGTAGAATATATATAATTGTCTAGAAATATTTGGACAGGCCAAATAGCCAAAAGCCAAATAGCCAAAAGCCAAATAGCCAAAAGCCAGCAGACAGTAGGCTATAAATCCTAGAGATTATCAAACACCCCACAAGGACCCCCCCCCCCCCAGATATATGTATGTACAAGTACTTTATTGTCTGTAAGAAAAGCTAGATGACCCATTAGAATTTCATAGAGCACTTGAGAAAACATAATTAGGAAGGTAAATATATTCTCATCACAGAGATTGGAATAGCATAATACCCATAAACAGGTTAGCTGTCCTAATGTAAATACTCTTAACGATATCCATTATGAACACATAATATGTAATATGATATTTCTTGAAAGCGCAAAAACGACAATAGGTCATGATATACCTCTATCCATAGGGTATAGTTAATGCCAGAGCCATTGAGTACTCAATGACTCTGGGTAAAACTAGTATTGTAGATCTAGAATACAGTCTGCTTACATCATCCATAGAAACAGAATCTACGACACACAGCTTTCTAACATTGGACTTCAAGGTGCTGACGGTAGGACCTACAGACAGTGTACTATGTACAGCTGGTGAGTGTCAAGCACTTTATCAAATGCTATAAGAGAAAACCTAAAACTCTCAAATTCCGTTATAACGTCACAGATACCATATTATAGTGAGCACTCTATATTGACATTGGTTAGGCTACTATATCTATGGCTATAAAGTGGGCAAGGGAACTCCCAACTTAGGGTGGTGTGATAAGATAAGTTGCATTCTGGGTTAGCAGAGTTTTTAAATTTTAGTAGACATGTACATATTGTAATTTATCCATTATTGGTTGTGCAGCTAAATAATGGATATTCTTGACAATATTCCATGGTTTATAATTCAGACCTTTTTACATTGTAATATTTAATTTTGATTTGACAGGGTACTGATAACAGTATCATTTCTAATCTATGGAGACTGTAAAACAAATCCCTGGCAAGAAAAATATCCCAGATAACCGTTATCCAATATGTTATAAAATTTGAAATAAGGCTCTAAGAGGAGAAAGATAAGAACTTATTGAGAACATAGAAATTCATCTCGGTGTAGCTGTCTATTTTTCTTTAGAATACTTACATCATAATAAAAGTCTACAATAATCTCTTCTTACATTTCTTAGATAAAGGCTAGAACAGACGTAAAGTAAGAGAAGTTGGGAAAAGAAATTATTGCCATGGTAGCAATGAAATCTGAGACAGTTGTACTACTGGCAGTGGTTGCCGTTGTATTTCTCTACCTGACTTCACTAGCCATACGTACGAATATGCCATTTGTATCTATTGGAGAACGTATTGCATCATTGAGTAAGGACATCACTAAACATGCTGATACTCAAGTTGAAGTTGGAAACAGACCATCTATAGAAGTGGAACACTGGGTTCCTGACTGGTACAATCAAACAGATATTGGTGCCGTATTACGGAAACGTGTTCAGTCAGTGAAGGAGAGATGTAAATCATATACAGGATACAGAAATCACTGGAGTTCTACTCCTCGAGGAAGATACGTGAAATCCAATAATTTGAGACATTGTGTGGTAGCTAAGGCTGGTAGTACATTTTGGGGATACCTTGTTAAAGCTATACGGCAACAAGAAGAGATAAATCACCCAAGTGCTGAAATAGTATATGTAAGCTATTATACACATAATTACTTACAAAAGTGTAGCTTTTATTAAAAGTAGAGGCAACATCTTTTTCCATACCATAATATTTTAGTAGGCCTATCCAATTTAGTTGGATATAGCCAATAAACAAAACCAATTGCAGTACATGTAGAATAGATGATGTTAATTATTGATTTATGTTTTGTATGGGTCCATGGGTTTTTATTCTGGAATAATGAGAGTGGAGAATGGTAATAATGATATCATCATCATCATCATATATAAAAAGACGAAACGGTCCGCGGTCCGCGGTCTGCGGTCTGCGGTCTGCCGCCCTACAATCAGATTCGGGGTCGAAAATCGGGACGACTCATATATGTTGCAATGCTGCCGGTCAGGATCTCGGCTCCGGGTGGTGCTAGGACCTCAGGACCGGGTGCCCTTGCATCGCTGCCGGGGCGGGTTCCTAGCCTTAGGACCTCGGCCCTGACCCAAAGGCGGGGTGGGTACACAACCCACCCCACATGCCAAATAAGTGTTGGATCTCGAGCTATGCCGACGGCGAAGACCCTCCTGGACCCATGATTTATATATGTTATAATGCTGCCGGCGAGAATCTCGGTTCTGGGTGGTGGTAGTACCTTGGGACCGGGTCCCCAGGCATCGCTGCTGGGGCGGGTCGGTAGCCTTAGACCCTCAACACCGACCAAGGGCGGGTGGGTACATGACCCACCCCACCCCACACATTGGTGTTAGAACTCGGGCTATTGACTTGGAGTTGTCTTCTTAATGCAAGGGGGCACAACTCCTCATGGAATCATTGTAACATGCCTGTGCCCCCAGAGGTCATGTACATGTACTGTATGACCACAGTACATGAACACAAGCCATCATTTGATCCGAGCGAAGCGAGCAAATTTTGCAGTGAAGCTTGCGTCGCAGACCAAGCACGAAGTGCTTGTATAACAAAAGACCAAACGGTTTACGGTCTGCGGTCTGCCGTCCTCCGAAGATAGAAGGAATAGAAGGGTACCCGATCCACCCCACCCGGCACATTAGTGTTGGAACGCGGGCTACGGATTTGGAGTTGTTTTCTTAATGCGAGGGGGCACAGCTCCTCATGAAATCATTGTAACATGCCTGTGCCACCAGAGGTCATGTACATGTACTGTATGACCACAGTACATGAACACAAGCCATCATTTCATGCGAGCGGAGCCAGCAACTAATGCAGTAAGGCTTGCGTCGCAGACCAAGCACGAAGTGCTTGTTATAAATTATACAGCAGGATTCGTTTTAAGAGTTTACGATGTATTCCTAATATTTTAGTGCTTATCCAAACAGCAATGTCATCTGAGGAATAATTGGTATTGCTATAATAATATAGCAATACCAATTATGGTAAATAATATTATTATTTACCATAAAATTGTTAGCTCACACCAACATCTTCCAGTTATATTATTGTAATGTTTTAGTGTATGGTTATCGCACGAGTGCCTATGTAGGCACGGGTACAGGAAGTGCTTGGTAGTAGTAGTGGGCTGCCAAGGTAAACTTCCACACATTACATAAAGTGTGAACAGTTAAGTAAAGCTCTTGTAGTTATTGGAGAGGACGTAGGCCGATGCTTAGACTCATTAAAGAGTCAAGGGTCGACGTAGGTTCTATGGTTTATACTCTGAAGGAGTGTAGAAAGTGTCTGTGTTGATGAAGGGACATAGACCCGATACTGGATTCATTGAAGAATCCGGGATCGGCTAAGGTCCGATAGTTTATACTCAGCAAGTAGTGTAGAAAGCGACTTATATGAGTATGAGGACGAGTTCGGGCGCTAAAGGTCCAAGGATCAAGGCTGGAGCTGCGCAAATCAACAACTGATTTGAGATAGCAGATGTGCTGGCTTTTATATAAAATGAACTTCCGGCTAAAAGAGCCGACATTGAGTCAGGCTCTATGACAGGAGGTCGTCCCCAGAAATTGCATAGCAACATGGCTGAAAATGCCCGAGGTCCGACCATCAAAAGGGTCGGCTATGCACAGAAAGTGCTTACAATAATAGGAAAAGGATTATATGTAAATATGAGCATTATCTGTGACATCAGCCATGACTTTATAATAGGCAAAAGACTTAGAATAATATCAGGTAATGATTGTCTTGCACAATAGTAGTGTAATTAACTACAGATGAATACAAGAGACCTGATTGGTTATTAATATTAACAATTAATTATATAAACAATTAGCAATATTGCACACTAGCTAGGCAGTAGTTGACAAGGATAATAAGTATATAATAAGTACATGTAGTAAGCATGTATAATGAGTCATGCATAATGGAATAATAGCAACACAAGTTTTTAAATAAAGTCCATGCTGCTGCGGCTCCGTGCTGAAACACCATATTATTACATCATGTAAGTCATATCAAGGAACAGGCAGTGGTCAAAGTCTAAGAAAAGAGGTGGGGGTCTCTAAGGTAGCAGACATAATCACTTGAGTGCTCGAAACGCCCGAACAGTGCGTGCGTGCAGCGCACTGGCGGGGAGGGTCCGGGAGGGGCACCTGAGCGCCCTCCCGGAAATTGGAAATTTTATCAAAATTAGATGCCGAAATGGTGCAAGATCCAAGAACTTCAGGTTAAAATATGGTCCAAGACCTCAACGTAAAATATGGTCCAATCAGTATTATCATTATAATAGTAATCTGTAGGGGGGTCTATCAGCCTGAGGGACCCCCTGAAATTTATGGTGGGGGGACTGCGTCCCCCCACGACCCCCCCCAACTTTGACCACTGGGAACAGGTCACAAATAACCATGATTGGAACTCTATGACAAGTCCAACAGGTCCTAGCAGTCATAAAGCTATTAGCTGCAAATCCACAGATAAGGTAGGCTGAGGTGGGTGCACTGCAGTGCTAACAACTAATAGCTCAACTTTTATCCTATTGGCCCCTTTTCCTTTTTGGGGGAAATGGTGTGATAAACTCGTGAGTTAATTTATAGACAACTGCAACTACAAGGAATCCTTGGCATAGACTAGTCAGCACCTACATTGAAAAGATGGCTTACCCCGGCTCCACTGATGACCATGTGAGACGCATGTGCACCCAGAAGCTTGTAAAACCAACTTTCAGGTAATTACCAACCACATACATGTACACTGTAGCTATCCAAAGAACTTGATTAGGGCTGCAACAATGCATCATTGACGATTTATCCACAGTATTTTTGATTTCGATGTTCAATGCTTTCAATTTTCAATTTTTTTCAAATGTAAATCATGTTTTAAATAGAGATATAATAATTAAAATAAGTAGCAATGTACACTGTATTGATATTATTTGGCTTCATTCACTGCTTGCTTGGGGTTACAGTTACAGCTCTATATATCACAAATTCTGAGCAACAGACTTGTTCCTGATGCACTGAGAATAAAAATATTATATTTATATACATGTATACATTTATCGAACTACAATGTAGTACGTATTTTGTGAATCGGTGCAGCCCTAAACTTGATATACCGTTATAATAAAATATCAGCTCTTATTCAAATGGATTCTACACTAATGGGATTCAAAATTGTGCTGAAACTCAACATTTAATCACATGTTTACAATCTTCCTATCGATCTCTTTCCTTCTACTAGTTCTTTCTGCATGTACATGTATAACAGAGCGCTGGTTATAATTGTAGAGAGTTTGTGAAGCATTGCGTCCTGAGCAAATGGAAAGAAAGTTTGTTTGACAACCACTGGCTTCCTGCAATTGAAAGCTGTAATACTTGTGAAAACTTTGACTACATCAGTAAGCAGTACAGTTCTATTTCCCAATTTATAATGTTTACAAACAGACTCGGAGAGTATACTTGGCTAGGTCACATTATAAAAAAACTTATGTCAGTTTTTATGGTGGAAAAGTCAAATTAATGCCAGAACTATAATTCTGGTTAGACCTTCGATCCAATTAATTTCTGGTGGTTGACCAGACCAACACTAAACATAGTAACTGGGTGGCATACACTTTGTATAATAACATGGATTTACTCTATTTTAACAGTGACAGTAGAAAACATGGATGCTGAAGCATATTATGTGCTGAATAAAGCTGGAGTAAAGGATTACAAGGCTCTATATCATAAAGTTAGGAAGTCAACTATTCGGAACAATGAAAAGAAGAAACTGTCAGCTAATTACCAGAAATACTACAAACAATTAGATAAAGAAGATATTGAGTCTCTAAGGCTAATCTATAGCTATGAAATTTATGTATATCAATACCCTAATACACCTTTTGTGGATTTTACTAAATCTTAAATATTTAATTAATAATGTATTGGCATCAAATTATGTTTCACTTGCCCAATTAGCTCTTTTTTATTATAAAATATTATTTATGTTGCAGAAACAGTGTGTTCTTGCTTCATATACAATCCATGTTGCTGCATAGATAGCTTTGCATATATAATATCTTCATAACATATCTATCACACGTCTTGTTATCTGTTAACCAAATCTTATAGGCTATTATCTCTATAATGATGCTCCGTAGTGCCAGTAGTGGTGACAATCACCAGTGTACAAAGCCTCACTGCTGACAATGTGAATGTATACAACACAAGAACAGCTCCAAAGCAAATTATATCACATAAACATTAAATGTATGAGTTGCTAGCTTGGTAGTCAGCTTATATAATAGTCACCAAAATAACAAATAAAAGTTATTATTGACTAAAATCTCAAACCGGGAGGGCTTGCAGGAGTTTGGGAGTTTGCAGGAGATGGGTTCTGAAAAAGGGAGGGTCCCGGTGAGACCGGGAGAGTTGTCATGTATGGGCTCGTCTATGAGGACTTTGTGTTCGATGTGCTCCTCGGTTTAAAAATATGAGCACATGAGTCGCTGGCATTAAGCGAGCAGACAACTCCGTTGAATCGTGATGCGCTTTCTTATTGCTAAACAGCAATGCACATGTGCACGGCTCTGGCGCTTAATACGTCACAGTTATAGCATCCAATAAAAATAATTTCTCCGGAGAGATAAACATTATTGTTTATTAACATAGCCTATAGTTTGAGCACTATTTTCATTTAGTGTGGGCATGTTGTAGGGCCCACAAACTAGCCTACCAACTAAAATGGTATCTGAACTATACACCATAAATCAATTAAGTATATGGAGTCCTGATGTTAGAGAAACGTGTTGCACAAATTTGCTCATTTTCACCTCGATTTCAGCGTTTGTACGGTTTTTTTTATGAAGGAGCAAAGTTTAATTTTGGATTTCAACTTAACCAATTGCAGCAAGTTTAAATCTATCAGTGTTATTTTTCTTTATTTTGTTGAGCATGTTGGTATTTGCAAAAAGTGTCATTTTATGTTGAGATACGCAACTTTCTTCAAATCTGGCGAATTTACTTGCCAATATCTATCGTATCCCTTTGAAATATGTAGTGTGTATATAGTCAGCCTGTTCATTAGAGTGCTACCAATTGTTGACATTGTTAATATTTTAATTTCAGTTGATGTGTGAATTTTACTTTTTCAAAAACATTCATCATCTTTTCTTCTGACTTTACCAAGTACCCGAGGCGCACATCGAACACCGGAAGCCCATTGTAACATATATACAGGTTTTCATGGACGAGCCTCCTTCTCTCTTACTCCTTGGTCGTAATTAATGGTACTATATATATACATATATATATGTGCAAACAGACAAGCAAGTATTTAAGTAAGTAGCTATACAAAAGGTTGTGCTAGGATAAAGTTCTAGATGGCCAGGCTGTAGTGAGAACAACCAAAAATTTGTGGTGAGCGGCCGGGTCGTCATGGTGGACGATCAGACAATTGGCTAGAGTGCTGGTCATCATGGGTTTGGGTGACTGCGATCCATTACAATATAGAGATTGTCCGAAATCACAATAGTACTTTGTTGATCAACAGTCTACAATACAAAAGGACGTGCTCCTTGTACAAAAATCAGTTCCGACGGAGGTGGAAAGGCTAATGGGTGCAACAAGGTCTGTCTTGAACTAAGAGAGAGAGACTAGAGTTACAATATAGAAAACAATTTCGGTTTACAGTAGTATGAAAGTATATCAGACTAGAGAGGACCTGGGAACAGTGAAATCATGGCATGCAGTAGTATCTAAAGAACAAGTGAGTACATTGCATATGCAAGGTGAAAGTGTATAAAAATATACATATAACAGTATGTATGTATGTATGTATTTGTATACAAATATATAACAGATGCCAATTAGGATATACTGAGTGTTGTGCCTTCATGACATGGTAACATAACAACAATAAGAATGTAGTTACATACATGTATAATACACAAGTATCATTTGGGAGGCAGCGGTGGTGTGAGACACAACAGTATTTATGGAGCGGTAACTCTGAGAGAGGAGTAACTGATGTCAACAAATAGATAACAATCAGACATTTGTATAACTAATAAGGGACATGGGTAATAATAAGCTATCGCTCATAATGAAAAGTTGTCCTCTCCCAATTTATCTTCCAAAAAGAGGAAAAGAAATGGAGAGAGGACAACTTCTAACTAAGGTCAAAACTAACGTCCCATGAGCTTAGTAAAAGAGAGTAAAATATATTATAGCAGTCCTAAGTACTTCATTAAATTCAATAATTAATAACCTACAACCACTAAATTCAGATACCATAAATTATCTTGAGTGCTCTATATTAATATTGGTTAGGTTACAACCTGTCTATATAGCTATAAAGTGAGCAAATGAGACATAAGAGCACAACTCCCAACATGTAGCGTTGTGATATAAGTTAAGTTGAGCTCTGGTATTCTAAATTTTTTTAAACTTCAGTGTCATGTTGTTGTAGTTTATCCATTGTTGGTGGTGCAACTAAAAATAATAATGGATAGTCTTGGCAATATTCCATTGTTCATAGACCTTTTTACATTGTAATATCTAATTTCGATTGGGTAAGACTCTGATAATAGTATCATGCCTGATACAAAATGAAGACAGTAAAATAAACTCCTAGTAAGAGAAATATCAACTACAATGAATAATATGTAAAACATAGCATTCATAAGCTATTGAATGTCATCAGAAGTTGTCCTCTCTCAATCAGTTTTTTAAAATGTACCGTGGATCATGCTGAACTAGACTTTCACATAATCTTCAAGAGGAGTACTTCAAAAGTTTTAAAATATGAATTATAGACCTAAAGGCTCAGCTACACAAGAGGCCGATTGTTCTCTTCCGGCCAAGGGAGCCTCGTTCTAGAGCAAATCGGCGGGCTGTTTGATTGGCTATGCACAACATAATGTTGGTCTTCCCAGTCTCAGTCTGCACTGTATGTCTATTTTCTGAACACCTGTCATAGCTTACATCGTTATAATATATATGTGCTAAAATTTGGCCTACTAGGGATATTCCTAGACAAGAAAACATTACTTAAGTTATATTCAAGAAATGCGAAGTAACGAACACTTTGGTTAACATATTTACTAACCTATTCATGTGTTTTACAATAACCTCAACTCTGTCAGTAGTAGGCTATCAAACTTGCTACATGTATAATAATGCTGGTTGGCAGGGCAGCATGGGCCAGGCACTAAACTGACTATCTTCTCTGGGCCAGGATGAGTTAGGTGCAGAAGTGGAGAAATTTGAGATAGCCTTTGTTCTTCACCAAAACTGAAGCAGGAGAAGTTGTCTTCTCTATATTTTGTTGGTTGACCGCCCTTACCCCAAACCCCAACCACAAACAAGGAACTAAGGCTATTTAAATTTTTCCACTTTGACCAGGATGGCGCTGCCGCCCACCTCTTGTGGCGTAGAGACTTCTATTGGACTAGAATATCATCAACCACGCAGAGCATGAGATCTACACCAGATACATACACACCATTGTTATATTATATATACATATATATAATATATTAATATATATCTGTAGTTATTTACGGTAGAGTTCAGAGTGCAAGTTTTACAAGGTAAGTCTGCTAAGTGCACTGTCTAGACAAGCATAACGTCAGGTAAGGTAAGTGTTAAAACTTGTATTGCTGCCAAACAAAAGGGGCTAGGCTCCTAGTCAGTTCACTTTTATCAGCAAATAGGTAAAGACCGCAATTATATTAATACTAATTCTCGGCTACACAATACTGAAATAATATAAAAATAATTTTCATGTACATGTACATATAGAGTTCGGCTAATGGGGGGAGGGGGAGATAACTCCAGGATACTATAGATCGCTGGCATGTAGTGGCAACATCCGTAACTATATTTCTTATCACCACATATACATCATCACTCTATAATATTACATGTAGTTGGAAATTCTAACATGACTAAGTTTATAAACACTAGTCAACTAGGGCATGTGACACCCATTAAACTTCCTTGTCGACAAGTTCATTAATGTTATCCATCGATACAATAGGTACACTTGTATATATTATACATGTATGCATTGTTACTGCCACAATAAGCGTTCATTCTAAAATAGTAGCCTAAACTAGCTGAATGTGAGTCTAGTAACATGGATGGTCTGGGAGGAGGTTCGCTTGCTAACAGAGTGGCTGGAGAGGGTAATAAAGAAGAATATGATGAAACGCGACCTTTATTGGGTAGTCCACTACTATCTAGTGACGAGGAAGGTGACAGTGGTGAAGGTCATGGAGCTACAGAGCATCTTACGGAGCGAGAGGGGGGCGCCTCGTAAGAACAATTCATTCTAATATACATGTAATATAATATTATATTGTATTGTAATGCAATGTAATACTATTATATTGCATTGTAATGTAATATTATAATGTGATGTAACGTAGCATAACATAATGTGATGTAACGAAACTTAGAGCAAAATAATGCATGTGATCTAAAATAATATTCTGCGAAGTTGCTTCTTTCTGTACAATTGGTTGTATGTACCTAGTACCCATAGTTATATGCATATTATATTTATTTATTTATACATTGTATACACATGTATTAGGTATACACATATACATATACATGTATGATACATATACACATAATGCCTGAGTATAGGTGAATCGCTATCTAAGAACATGTAGTCTTTATTCTAATGCAGTTAACACTTGGATTTGGTGACGATATTTCAGTATAATTTCTTGTCTATGACACCATTATTAGAGTTACAACATGTATGTATATACAGTGTAATTATTATTAGTTTTTAGCTGTTACATACATCGTAGATGTAGATCATATAAATCTTTATTCATGATTTCACCTGAGTAGTGACATATTATAGTTATACACTGAATTACAATCTTGTATGGTTGGGCCTATTTAGATATACATGTAATTTATACAGGAACTTGGGCACTGTTATGCATATAATTAAAGGAAACATTGGGCCTGGGATCTTGGCAATGCCTAAAGCATTCTCTAACTGTGGCATAGTTGTAAGTTTTCTATGAGTTATCCATCATTCCAAATGAAGCCAGTCTAAGTCTGTGTTGCTATCATTTACATTTATATTCAAATCAACAACAAAAGCTGTTCAATGTTGTAGTTTGGTACGGTGATGCTAGCCATACTTGGAGTAATATGTGTACATTGTATGCATATATTAGTAAAGTGTTCACATCACCTTTGCTACAAGTAAGTTCTAATGTTTACCAGAATATTGGGTGTGGTTTGGTGTGGTGTGGTGTGTATAAGTACTCGAATTACTTCATTTATTTACTGATGAGACAACTCCAAGGATTAGACCAGCCCCACATATGCATAATAAATCCATAATACATGCATCTAAGCCGCTGTGCTATTGCTTGATTAGTTTTCCTACCAAACCATATATTATTGTAAAAACTACATAGTGTTATATATTAGTATAAATTTCACTTCATGTCAAGGACACTTGAAATCATTCTTAAAATGTAGTTAAATTTAAAATCGCTTTACTCCTACTTTCAGGAAAGCATATCAAGCAATTTTATGATTCATCTTGAGCTACTTTCTAATAGTTATTTGTGACTCAGTAATTTATTATTTTATTTCATTCATCCATAGTTATACCAATAGCTGCTAACAAAAGAATTCTACTAATGTATATTTTCTATCAAATTAGAATAATGTGGGACTGAATAGCTGGTAGTCAATTAACTTATATCACTAGTTTCTTGAATTGTAAAACAAAGTATGAAAAGAATATTTTAGAAACTCAATGCTTAACTGTTGTAGGCTGAGGAAGACACACTTAGACTACGCAGGTGTAGCCGAAAGCTCCGTTCAATTGTTACCTGCATCTCATCCTAGATTACCTGCAGTTGCTAGGTAATACACAACACTAGATATGCATTTAAATATACCCACGACTCAGTCCATCACATGTCAAAATCTTATTTGCTCAGCAGGAAGTTTGTAAATGCAGTGTTACCCTACTTTATTAGATAACAGATGCCTGTGATAGTCATAAGAGCCTTCCAGTTGACAGCATTTATTTATGATGTAGGCACAATTAGACATGAGCACAATTTAATCTGACAATTACTTCTCATGTCTTCTGTCAAGCAAAGAATGATTCAAGTGACCCATGTTTTGAACTTTTGACTTTAATGCAGAAAAAGAGTAGAAAATAAGGCTCGGGCTTACCAAGATTCGGTAAGAGACTCCCTGATTTTCAACTCAAATTCTAGTACAATGTACATCACCCCACCCAAAATGGACACCCCCACCCAAATGCTGAATCTCCCTGATTTTCATCAATGGAACTTGGCATTGGACGAGATTGATTATAATAAAAACTGTGGTGTAGAACTAGTTCAACCGTCCTATCAACTGACTGGAGAGAGAAATAATAGAGACCAAGGAGAAATACTCGATTCTTATGAATGCTCTTCGTATTATGAAAAGCCAAGTGCAATCGTCAGAGGTTGTGTTCTCTTGTTTATTCTCTCCTCTAGCCAGCTAGAACTTAATAGCCAGGACTACAGCGGTTAGATATAAAAATGCATTGCTACAAATCCATATTGTGTACAGGCAGGAGATCTGCTAATACATTATATGTAATATAATACATATATGTAATATAATGTAATATGTAATATAATACATATATGTAATATAATGCATATATGTAATATAATACATATATGTAATATATGTAATATAATACATATATGTAATATATGTAATATAATACATATATGTAATATAATGTAATATCATCCTGTTATTGCTTGTAGAATCACAGTGAACACATTCCTATTGATCACACAGTTTGGATTCTGCTGTGTCTATGTTCTATTTATAGCAACAAACATTAAACAGGTGAGCAGGTAGAGCTCCAGTAGAAGCTGTTTGAATCGAATGCTGTGCCATTTGGGTCCTAACCGAAGATCAATGTGTCAAGGCTCAGCTACATGAGAAGCCATGAGCTTTGACGGAGCAACTTAATTGTTCGTTGGCACGCTTCTGTAGGCAATGCACAGTACCAGTCCACCAGTGGCTTTGATTAATACTCGAGGCTGATTTATAATAAATTCGATAATTTGAGTCGTTGTATCTAATATTAACCAATCACCACAGCGATGCATGATGCTGTGAACTGAAAAAACCAGCATGTTGGTCTTTGCATGACCGGACAAACGGAGTGCCGATTTGCTCTAGAACGAGGCTCCAAAGGCCAAAAAAGAACTATCGGCATCTCGTGTAGCTAAGCCTTTAGTCTTTAGTTAGAAAACTATTGAAAAACTCAAACAGCGTGTGGCTGGGCACAAGCACACTTTCCTAAATAGGTTTATCATCTAAATTGAAAGTTTACTTTAAATCTTGACCAATAATGAAGAGTAGACAAATTCTTCTTTCTTCCACTGTGAATTAATTAACATCTACAACGCATTGGTGACCTACAGAGGTTGTTGCAAATTTACCAAATTTTTATTGCAACAAAGTTCATTATATATAATCTGCACATGTTAGTACTGTAGTTGATTATAATAATAATAGTAATATTTTATGCTTTGAAATTAAAGTTATCCTCTCCTTTATGTTGTTTCATAATTATAATGAATAGTAATAAATAATAAGACAACTCCAATTACAAGTGATGTAGAAATAGTGAGGGGTTGGCATTACTTGTATTCATACTGCACACCTACTAAATAGTGAATGCAAGTCCCGGCTTAGTTCACCAAAAGCTGATACTAAATCTTGTCAAAGCATCCAGTACATAGAACTCTCTGCATGTCTGATAAAAATAGTTCACTTGTCCTTCTACCCATAATGCACTAGACTAATATAATACTCATGACAAACTTTTTGTAGGTAACGGAAAAATCAGAAAAAAACGAAACTAATTGCTCTGCAATGAATATAGAGAAGCTAAATTACTTTACAATGGATATACGACTGTATGAACTGATACTAGTTGCTCTACTCATTCCATTGGTATTCATCAAGAATATAAAACATCTCGCACCATTCTCTGCAGTAGCAAATATCGCCTCCATCTTGGGTCTTGGGATTATTCTCTACTATATTTTTGATAAAGAAATGGAAAATTTTCGATCGTTGGATAAACTTGACCTGATAGGGAACTTTACAGATCTGTCTCTTTACTTCGGAACAGCTATATATGCCTTTGAAGGAATCGGTATGGTAAGTACATAATACAGTATATAATATACATTTATTTTAGTCTAATATAGTTTCTATATCTTTCTCATTATGTATATTTGTATTCCATAAATATGTATGTTTATCAACTTAGGTCTTGCCACTAGAGAATAGCATGAGAAAACCTGAGTCTTTCCTCTCAGTGTTTGGAGTACTAAATATTGGGATGGCAGCAGTATGTGTTCTATACATCATAGTTGGCTTCTCTGGCTTTGTCGCATTTCTGTCCAGTATCCGGGATAGCATAACTCTCAACCTTAAAGAGTGGTAAGTGACATGGCAAAATGAATTATGTTTTATCAGTTACGCTGTATGACGTTGGTGTGATCTTTATGGCATACCAAGCATGGTTTCTTATTACTTACAGGTATGGCATTGCTGTGCAGGTGCTATTCAGCTTCTGTATCTTTGTATCATACGCACTGCAGTTTTATGTACCGATGGGTATAATTGGTCCAACTCTTGCTGCCAGTAGACCGGCACGTTTTATTGGTCCAAAGCTATTTGACTATTTAATCAGAGTTTTGCTGGTGATGATAACATGTAAGTTTATTAACCCTTCTACGTTATGTTATTCGTTGAAAATGTACACAGTGGTTTTAGTTCAATGGTCTGTTTTCGAGGCTTAAGATAGCAGAAAACGTGGCAGATACGTCACTTGTGTGTATTTTTTCCTCTTAGGATTTGTTGATATGATAGCATACAAGTAAGACTTCTTGTCAGTGTATCAGACTGCAGTGAAATTCAAATCACGGGAACCTTTTGATTGGAATTGGCTGTAGACCCAGTTCTTGTTCAGTTTCACATTGTACTATAGTTTGACTAACGTGACTCACCCAACCTTGTGAATGACTTGGAACTGAGTCTAAGATGACATATTATGCATTTAGATGTAGAAATGTCTGACCGCAAACTTGGTAAAACTCCAGATAAAACCTAAGATTTACTCTTCAAGATTTATTCTCAAATCTGTCAAATATTAGACATCAAGGCTCGCTATCTAGGACTTTCACTTTATGTTCGGTGGTCATGAAAATATTGCTTTGCAAGTTAAACTAGTTAGGGTTCCATGCATATACCTTACTGCATCAATCACTGATTGACAATCAGCCATGGAGTTTGGTGATGAAAACATTTCTAGAAATAATATCAATAGCAGTAGCAGATATACGGTGACAAAAACAAACTGAAAGAGTGGAAAACTCCAAGAATAGCTCTAAGGCACATGAGTTATAGAATTCTGTGCATCATGTATAATTATGTGTATATCTAATAAACACACCACATGTGCAAACAACGCACAACTGTGGTTACTACTAGGCATGGAAATGACTATGTAGTACTGTCATTGAAAGCCATTTAGGTATTAGGGGTTTTCAATCAAAGTGAAAATGTAGAATTTAAAATAAAATTTAATTCTCCCAAATTCTTGGCTCAAAAAGAGAATTTGTGATTTCCTGGTTTTTATCGTCTGTTTATTCAGTTGGTGTGGCTGCCTGGGTGAATGACCATCTCAATGATCTGATAGCTCTGATAGGATCCTTTGCCTCTTCAGCCTTAGCTCTTCTGTTTCCTCCATTCCTTGAGATACTCACCTTCTGGCCTGAGAGACACGGAAGAAAGGGCTTCTGGATTATGTTTGCTAAGGACATAATGATTGTGGTGTTTGGCATATTCTGTTCAACAGTGGGGACAATCACAGCCATACAAAGCCTCACTACTAAAAATAAATGTTGAATAAATGAATGAATGTCTTTCTTACTATTACTCTCAGTCAGACTGGCATAAACTTCAACAGTATAAACATTATTTCTGTGTTTTTACAGTGCACTGATAGCACAAAGTGTCATGACACATTTGTTACTTCTACATGTATGTGTATCCCACTTGCAGCAGTGATAGGCTTACCTTAAATGCCATTATAATCCACCATGGTTTTATACCTTTATACACATTGCTTTGCTAGAAGTGGGAGAGAGGCTACATTATTTTCTTATGCCCTTCCAGATATGAATTTTAATTTTGAGAACCCCAGCTACAGCATTCATATCAGTGAATGCATTAAAAGAGAAATTATTATTATTTATTTGTGTGGGTGTATCCTGCCATAAGGTGAACATGGCTGAATGGTTTATGTTATACAATAAACTTGGGTTCACATTACACAGTCAGATTTGCTGCTATGACATTTGGGTTGAAAGAATTCTAAAGCCTTTGCTCAAAGTTTGATCTGTTTGTGGGTCGAAATTTGAAACCAAATGATTAATATGTAGCATAGTAAAAGTGTGAGACTGTTTCACCTAACCAATCATGTTGTATATTTACTATTGTCAAGGTAAGACAATTCTCAACTGCATGACAACACTCAGTACTACTTCTAGCCTCTTACTCCTTGTTCTAGCTTATACAATATACATGATTTATTGACCATTACTTCGTGTAATGTATTGCTAGTAAACCTTCTATACCAACATGTTGTCATTTTGTTAAAAAACAATCTTTTGTTTAGATTACTCTGTTATAACTAAAATTGGGGGTTTTGGTAATGTCAGTTATAACATTTAATTGGAGCCAAAGTACTTAGGACTCACACCAGCTGTACGTAGTATGCAGTAGTAGTACGCTGTCTGTAGGTCCTTTTGTCAGCACCTTGATCTCCAATGTAGTAAGCTGTGTGGCGTAGGTTCTGTTTCTGTGGTCTAGGATGTGGCGGTGTCGACTCTATTCCAAGGTCTACAACGAGATAGTTGTTCCGCATATATCCTTACTCCTTAGTACGCATTGATATGAGTTACTGGGTAGCCTACGATCCACCTACACTCCACACGCTCCACACGCTCCACACTATTGTAGTTTAGTTTAGTTTTTAGTGTTTTTGTTTTAGTGTTTTATTGGTTTTTATTTGGTTTTCTATTTTGTAGTTTTTCTTCCATTTTCGTGTTTTCTACTAGCTTATACATTTGTATAATATGCATGTGTAACGTCTATGTAGTCGTCCACTCCTGTCACTGTGTGACTTATCTACAGGTATGTCGGCAGTCTATACTGCTGTCTCTCCATGCCTCATTTTCACAGTCTACTCTAGGTATCTGTCTATCTATCTCTCTACTGGGACTACTCTACTGTGTAAGTGCTCCTCTCCTATATATACCTGTCCTATCTACAGTCAGCCAATCAATTTTAGTGAGGAGTTACATTCTCTCAAGTGCGCAAGAGTGGACAACTCTTAAATATACTAATTGTCACTATTTATATGCAACAACTATAAAAAACAAACTCTAAAGGAAAGTGATATCTCATTCGCCTTGGTAGGCTACTGGTTGTGGAGTTGTACTCTCCTTTTTGTTTTAATTTGGTTCATTTTACGATATTTATAGATTGTGGGCTCACAAACGAGTTATGTACTGACCTGGTATGTGTTCAAATAAAGATAGATCAGTATGTACTTGATACCTGCTTGGTTTGAATTTGATAATGTTTATAATAGAATATGCCTAGATAGCCTACTTTTCCTGTACTATCCATATACATGTATGTGCATAGTCTATACAAAAGAGGCTGTCTGAGAACACTGCATTTTGGTTAAATTTGACTGCTTGCAACAAACTGACTGCGCAATGCTCCCAGTTGTCTTCATTGAGAAAACGCTAGGATTTTTGATATCAAAAAGTTGAGAGCCCTGTTAATACATGTAACTCGGTCAAGTAAATTATTGCAAAATGTGGCGAAGTATATAACATAACAATTGAAGTGTGCCGTTGTGTTGTTGAATTTTGTATTAGATTGGCAACCCAGTCAAATAGACATTTCAAATACAGTCATACAGAATGAAATAGACCTTTTATATCTTGAATAGAATAAAGTGCATTGGTGAAAAATAGGCAGAAGTATAATACTTATAACCTACATGTACATGTGCAACATGTTTCCTCAGATGTATTAGATCTTGCATTTGGTATCAACTTGATCATGTGTAATGTAGATTGTATCAATTTAAATAATATAAAGATTTAAATAATACATTTTACCTCGATGGCATCAGTTGCAGCTTATCATAGTCTTCAAATCGACTTTCATCATTTGCTGCTCTAATTCTCAAAAATTATACATATTATATAAATGCATATAATATAGATAAGAGATGAGTACCGGTTAAAATAGACCTTATTACATAAACTATATGTTAGAGTGGCATAGGTTTGATTGGGAAAGTCATCATAAATAATTTGGATTTGTAAAATATATAGATATAAGTTTTGATTCTGTTTCAATTCTTTTGCACTCGTCTAGAAGAATGTTGAAGAATTTGTCTGTAGAAAATAAAGATGGCTCTGGTGGGAAACCATAGAGTTGTCATCGTCAAAGATTTTGCTTGTGATGTGGGAGCTCAATATTATGCTGGGTTTAATAGAGAACAGAGAACAGCCATTGCTAGATGATTTTGTCTTTGAGCCTAAAGTTGTAATTATGCTGGGTTTTATGGAGTACAGAGAATTGTCATTGCCAGACATCTGCACTTGAGATTTGAGTTGGAATGATGCTGGGTTTGATGGAGAACAGAGAAAGGTCATTGCTAGATGATTTTGTCTTTCAGACTTGAGTTGTAATTATGCTGGGTTTGATGGAGTACAGAGAATGGTCATTGCCAGACTCTTGGTGCTTGAGACTCAAGTTGTAATTATGCTGGGTTTGATGACGAGAACAAAGAGTCGTTATTGCTAAAATGTCCTTGTGACTTGGGTTGGAATTATGCTGGGTTTGATGGATTACAGAGTACTGCTTAGTGAATTCTTGCTTGATGATTTATTTTATATTTCTAATTAAATGTATTTGGTTTATTCTTTCAGTATCATGATGGAATAGGCTACACCATATATGTTGTGTATGCAATTCAACCGGTTCTGCAATTGAATTGATGTATCAGATGATTGGAATTAGATTTATACTTTTATCTGGTATCTTGCCCTTACAGCAGTGGTGGTAGTAGTAGTGTAATGATACAGGACATTTGTATACGTCTCCAGCTACCGGACAAAGACCTACAGCACCCTAAGTGCCTAGTAGTTGTCACAGCGCTACTCAGCTGACACTCAAACTCTCATAATTAGCTGCTCGTATACCCACATTCAATTGTATTGCATTTTAAACCATTTAATTACTATCTATATACGTGTATTCATGTGTTTATACCCATTACATACTGATGTGCATTCATGTATGATTATTACTAAGTCTTTTATGCCTTTTATACCCATGTACAGAGGCCCGACCTCTCAGAATCCATTGATATTCATTTTGTGCATGAGTTGGACCATTATAAGCAACTTTTGTAGAACCCGACCTATTTTGGGTCGGCCGTCGGGCTTCCGGCAGCCATGTTGTTGCGCAACTTCCGGACGACCTTACGTCGTCTTTTCCCGACACTACGTCGGGCGGAAGTCCTTATACTATATAAAGGGCATTGTTTCACTGTTCATTGTCTCAGTCTTCACTTGGCTTTCAATAAAGACACATCTATACTTGATACAGAGACTTTCACTTCCTTTTGTCAGGTCATTCGCTTAGCGAACCGCCTACTAGGTCGGATCACTCTCTTTCAACGTATAGTCTGAAGGTCAGACTTGGGACCAGATGGGTCGTCTCTGGTAGTTATTGGGCTACTGAGACCGCTCGATCTTTCATGTAATGCGAAGTCCTATTACCACTCATAGGCACTTCATTTCTGGGTCGATAGTCGTCCAAGGACGACCGCACCAAATCACAGAAACCATTACAGTAGTACTGTAGCGAATCAGCCTCCGTAGTAGTAGTCTCCCTTGGCGAACTACACACTGACAATATCTTATATCCTATGCATGCTTGACATTGTTCTTATATATCTTATACATGCATGGACATTACATTATTATCTTACTATTATAATCAACTACGGCATGCATGATGTGTGTTATACTGTGATGGTACGCACAGTCGCCTCCTATCACCTGACACTCATTGTTATGTGTGCTTATATGTATATATATGCTTGCATTCTGTACTACTCAACTATATACCAATGTACATTCATGTATGGCAATTACTGAGTCTTTTGGTACTTGTATACCCATGTAAAGAGGCCAACGTCTCAGAATCCCTTGATATTCATTTTGTACATGAATTGGATGATTATAAGCAACTTTTGTATAACCCGACCTATTTTGGGTCGGCCGTCGGGCTTCCGGTGGCCATGTTGTTGCGCAACTTCCGGGCGACCCTACGTCGTCTTTTCCCGACACTACGTCGGGCGGAAGTTCTTATACTATATAAAGGACGATGTTTTATCATTTGTTGTCTCAGTCTTTGCTTGGCGTTCAATAAAGACACATCTATACTTGATACAGGGACTTTCACTTCCTTTTGCCAGGTCATTCACTTAGCGAACTGCCAACTAGGTCGGATCACTCTCTTTCATAGTATAATCTACAAACTAGACTCGGGACCAGATGGGTCGTCTCTGGTAGTACTTTGACTACTGAGATCGCTCGATCTTTCATGTAATGAGAAGGCCTAGCACCACTCATAGGCACTTCCTTTCTTGGGTCGGCTGTCGTCCAAGGACGGCCGCTCGCAAACCAGAAACCATTACAATACATTATTAGCCAATCAGGCTGTCACATTCCTTGCATGGTTCAATTATACTATGTGTGAAATTACCTATTATCCTGATTGTTTCTCTAAGTCTTTTACCTGTATACTTTTGGGGCCGATGTGACAGAACACGGCCATACTTATATAAAATCTGTTTTGGTACATTATAAGCACTTTTTGTGCAAGGCCGACCTTTTTGGTGGCTGACCTCGGGCGGAACTTTGCCATGTTGTTACGCAAGTTCCGGCCCGATATCTTATCGTACCAGGCCGATACCTTATAGTACCTTTTTTCCCGAAGTATTTTATGTATAAAAGCTCACGCATTTTGCTGTACAAATCAGTCGTTGATTGCGCTTTAATAAAGCAACATCTCCTAACTCTTGCAGGCAGGCAGCTCCACCCACAGGTCTTTTCAAACCTAAGCAACCGAGCTCGTCTTCACACTCGTTTAAGTACTCTTTCTACACTCCTTGTGAGTTCTACATCATCGGGCTTTAGCCAGTCCCGGATTCTTCTAAGCTCTTAGATCAACATTACTTCATTTTACACTCTTTTGGAGTATAAACCACAAGACCTACGTCGACCCTTGACTCTCTAATGAGTCTCAGCCTCGGCCTACGTCTTCAGCAATAACTGTTCACTCTTCCTGTAATGTGTGGAAGTTACATTGGCAGCCCACTACCAACTACCAAGCACTTCCCGTACCCGTGCTACATTGGCACCCGACACTCGTACGTAATCATATGCTAAAAACAGTACAGAGTGCTTTCAATTATACATTTTGAGTGTGATTGACAATAAACTGCGCAATGTGATTGAAGCAGAAGTTGTCCTCTCTCTTAATAAATGAGTCGAATACTCTTCAAAAATTTAATAACAACTATGGAACTTTGCTTATATGTAGGAACTTGGCTCAAATGTTAGAATGTAACTTTTTAGTTTTAGTTTATTCTGTTCATCACATTCACATAGTTCAGCGAAACAAAACCCCATGCTATGTGACGCATCTGTGTATGAAACTTTACAGCAAAAAAGCATAATATTAATGTAGGTATTATAAATAATATCAACATTGAATTTGAAAATTGTAATTATTATAATAATTATAATATAAGTATATAAAATAAAAATTGATGATAAAATAATAATTATTTTTATAATAATTACAATTATTATTCTATCAATATTATCATAATCATATTCGATGTTGATATTGTTTTATGTTAGCCTATGGTAGTATATGTTGAGATGGTAGTGTAAATAATTATTATGCTTATGCTACCATCAGATCATGTCATGAGCATTTTTATGTTATGTACAATTATAATTAATAGTTATAATATATATAATATAATAATTATAATTAAAATTGTCATAATAATAAATATCATAATATAATAATAATATCAATATATAATATAGACTAATAATTTAATAAAAAATAATGATTAATAATAGTTTTTTTTGTAATAATTTAATATAATAATAATTATTTTATAATATTTTATTTTTATAATACTAACCAAAGCAGAATACTAGCTAGCTATAACTACTAGTAGGTTTACTGTAGTACTATACAATGCAATACTAATACTTATACTATACTATACTTTTACTTTACTGTTTTGCTATAAAATATTTATTTTATCAAGTTGCGATTAATATAATTAATGTAATTGCTTATACTTATTTTTAAAATTAATAAATATTAATATAAGATGTATGTGGTAATAACAGAGATGTGTGCAAGTTTTATTTTGGAAACTCAAGTTTCAATGGCCAACTCTTAGTTGTGACTCTTCAAGTTACAAGTCAATTCTTTTAGTGACAGATCAAAACTTTCAAGTTACGAGTTAAATATTTACATGTCCCCAGAAACTCAAGTTTTGTCAAGTTATCCAAGTTAACTACAAGCAAGTTTCAATTCAATTCTTTGCCTGTTTAACTCGAGTCTTTTTATAGAGTTATTGGGTTATTGTTTAGCTTATGGTGAAATTTTGTTAGGAAATGGTGTTAGAAGTTCAAATTTCAAAATCTCTACAACTAACACACTGTCCGTGGGTTAGTTGTCTCTTTGAATTGCTGCTATTTATGTATTATTCTTTGGGCTGTTGAATAGTCTGTTGGTTTTAGTTTTAGTAATCCGAGATAATGTCTCTCTTTCCAACATGATCTCATTATTAGCAATGGACTACTAGCTCTGTGACCTGTGTGTTTGATTTATTTCAGTTACCTGTGTATTAGGCAGTGTTGTTTATTTTAGCAACAGTAGATCGCTGTGTTCATTAGATACCTACAAGAATGTAAAATTGTTTTTGTTTTGTCCAACTGAGGATAATCTGGCTATGAACTGACCAGGATTCACTAATTGGTCACTCACTGGTCAAGCTCTTCTTTTTCCAAGAAATATCTGTGGCTGCAATCGGATATTTGTCGAGAAGCAAATGGAGCTGTGTCTTTTAAGTTTTTGCACATGTGTGCCGTTTCTACATGTAGTTTTGTACTGTATTGCTGTATTATTTGGTTGTAGTGAGAGTTAGCATTGGTCATCAACAGTTGATAAACATTCGACCAGGAGAATATACAATGTAACTGGTGGCATTGCATACAGACTATATAAGCTATCTTACTCAGTTTTAACTTCACCTTGATTCACTTACGGAACAGTCTTGATAACAGGTAAGCTTTTATGTCCATTGCTATCTGTTCACCAGAGTTCTACTCCCTCCAATAGGAAGGGTTTGCTGGTAGCAGTCACCCACCACGGAACTAGAGCTACGTTCTACTGTAAAATTTGTATTTTAATAAAACTATCAATGTGGGACTCATCTAGAATATTCACATAACTGAGTAGCCGTGGCTTAGGGGTTAGAATGTTGAGCTTTCATGCTGAAGGTTCCAGGTTCAAATCCCGGTCATGGTGGTGTTAGGGAGAGCATCCAGCCACAAATGCTCCTGTACCCCATATTAAAGTCCCTGGGGTCACGCAAGCCAGCATGGCTTCAAGGCAACTCCTCTACCCATGCCAAAAAAGGCCATGTTATCTGGGCCTTTCTCACAGGAAGTTGGCCAGCACTGGCACCTGGCAGTGAGAGCTGCTAGGGGCTGGTCACGCCGAGGAGTATAAGTCGGTGAATTTTGAGTAGGATGAGTAGTCTTGAGTTGAGAGTATTTTTTGTCAAGGAATGCTTCACTGTTTATATTAGCTGTTGTAGAGCCCATGACAGCAGTTACAGTACTGTGTTAACACACCAAATAATATAATCATTATAATTTATATTGTGGGCGGAGGTTTGCTTGTAATTTAGTTAAATTTTGTTCAGTCAGAATTACTGTTTTGCTATTATACCGTTAGTATATTGAGCTGTATTGTAAGGTTGACCTTTAAACTGCTAGATGCTGTAATTTTCCACTACAGCTGTTATTACTATTACTGTATATGTCAATAACAACATAGGGTAACAAAGAAGTTACAACTGATAATCTCATGTTAGATGAAGTACTTTTCACCACTCCTTATCTTTATATTATTATCATAATGATAATCATAACTAGTAACTAGCCTACACCACAGTAGGATCATCATTGTACTACACCAGCCTACTTAATATAATTAATATAATATCATGTACATTTAATACTTACAATGTGCTATTATCTATTGTATATACCTACATATTGTCCCATCATAAACTATTTATTAGTTTTCAATTTTGCCACTTGATGCTATGAATTGGTACATCCTGTTCTTCATGCCCTCACATGATATTGTTTTCTCCAACCCTATTACATCACAAGATATTGTGTAATAGGGCCTACTATTGTTTTACAGTTATTATACAAAATAGGTACACATGGAAGTTCTATATTATATAGGCCTACCTGTGTTGTACATCTGACTCTGACTAGTGCATGTATAATGTATTTTGTGTTCTATTATAGATATTTAGCAATCTCCAATATGGCACCCATAGAGGAAGGAAGCTCTCTACTGAACGGAGCTGTCGGTAGTGATGGTCTTGACTATAGAGTGGATTCGTGTGATGAGACTCAAGCTCTCCTGGATAACTCTCCTGATGATGACGATGATAAAAGTGAAGGTGAACAAGACACCGGACACCTTGCGGAACGAACTGGAGGCGTCTCGTAAGTATAATACATAGCCTCAGTTCTAACCTATACTAAACATAATTTATTATATAATTTATATACAGTAAGTCACACCCTGGTGTGTATCAATGAATCTTTAGTGTACCTTTATTACATCACTGAATCATACTGTTAATATGGCTACCTACACATATTTATTGTGGTATTGTGGTACTTGAATTCCCAGCCAGCATGTTTGTAAGTGGTTATAAGCTAATATACAGGAAGTTTCCTTGATGTTGTTACGCTGTCAGGTTTTAGTCAATTATAATTATATTCACCTGCTCTGCTTGTATCTTATAGTATTTTATCTTTTACAGAAACTTTGGAACTATAATGCATATCATCAAAGGTAACGTTGGCACAGGAGTGTTGGCAATGCCTGCAGCTTTCTCTCATGCTGGCATACTTGTAAGTTTGAACTCATGCATGGCATTTACACTAATGTTGTGGTGATGCTCTATATGAAGTCAATATCTATTTAGTGCTTGCACGATATGGATAGATAATACAATATTGTCAATGTCACATGATTATGTTCTATTCCTCAAGTCTTCCCTCCCTAAGTTATCCTTGTGTATGTGTTAAACAAGTGCATGACATCTACATGTTGTATCAAAGAGAAGTTGGTTACTAAATAGACAAATATTTTACTATGGAATTTAATTTCAGCTGATGCTTGAAAACATTTCAACAGTTTTTATGATCAATTAGAGTAAGAAACTTCAGTGAGAGAAGGTAGCTGTGAGTCGTAGGGATTAGTATGTGAGTAGGCTGAGAATTCACATGTTCTAATCACATAAAGCTGTTCTATGTTGTAGTTTGGTACAGTGATGCTAGCTATACTTGGAGTAATATGTGTACATTGTATGCATATATTAGTAAAGTGTTCACATCACCTTTGCTACAAGTAAGTTCACATATATTATAACGTATTGTAATTCTTGGGGAATAAGGAAAGGCCATTGATATGTTTGTATTATATCTATGGGAGTGGCTATCAGATAGCCATCTGCTTGACTATATGAACTCGTGGATGGAGCCATAAACTAATACCTAGGTCACACTGTAGCGAAACCTAAAACGAAACTGCATTAAATGAATCCTTCACCTGTTTCAATTATAGTCTGTGTCATACTGCATAATCACTCTGTGTAACCTATGGTGGGATAACTCCTGAGCTATGACATCATCAAAGTATTCCTACTGTGCGGTATCTCATGAGCTGTGATCGTATCATGTGATCAACCTTTGTGACTCTAGTTAATTGATATATCATATCAGTATTATAACTTAACACACATACAGATAACTCTGTTTGTGTTTATGGTCTACTAGTTGCAGATATGTAATGTAGCGTAATGTACATGTTTGTCTTGCTGCTTCCTAGTTTATCTGTTTGACTTTCCGCTGGGTGAAGAAATAGTCAAATGGTCAATATTGATGGCATGGCGCCGTGTTTGTGACGTACAGCAGGGGATTATGGTTTGATGTCCTTTCCTGCATGACAGGACTGTGTATTGGAACTTTTGGTTGAAGTGTCTGTCAACTTTTATCTCTTCTAACAAGTTTCTACATGTTTATTAGAATGGGTCTTCGTCAATACGTCACTCGGTCGGGAAGTTGCTTGGTATTTCCAATTATAAATAGTGTATCTTGCAACACGAACACTTTAATGCATTTAATCATTATCACCTAGTATAGCCTTAGTTACATCTGGCCCCTGACCAGCTAATGACCTGGTTTAAATCCCAGTCTACTAAATAATCCACGGTTTGAATTGATGCAACTTGTTTTTGTGTCAATAATGGACCTGCATGCATTATTGTGTTGTTTGGAATCTGTTCATTGAGTAGCATGGGAAATTTCCATCACTCTATCTGTGAGGGTATGGAAATATAGAACGTAGTCCAGATCAGAGTCAACATGTATGTAATAACGCTGGTACTTATAACCTTTGTAGATTGAAGAAGAGTCATTTGGACTATGCTGGTGTGGCCGAGAACTCGGTTAAACTGTTACCAGTGGCACAGAGACACCCTAAGTTACCAACTGTGGCCAGGTAGTACCGATACAATATAACGTATCATTATAATGTAGTATGGTATCCGTAATCTAGAGTTATAGTGTCGAATCAGATGGTGTGGTGGTATGAATACACTCTCTGCCGTTTTAAATCATAGAGTCTCCAATCTCGACCTTCGGGTATTGGGCTGAAATCTAACATTCTGATTGTGATAATCTTCATTCTATGTGGTTTAAGATTGCCCGACTCTAGTATTGATCTTTCAAATGAAGAGAGGACAAATCTCTGTGGCATTGTCTGTCAATAACATGATGAGTTTAATATCACAAGAGTCGGTAAATGGTTATTTGGGCAGTCGTCCAATATTGCCAGTAGACATATTATCATGTTCACTTGTTCACGCTTACGGCTGGTGTTACGAAATATAGTAGCTTAGTGTTGAGAGCCAAATTACGTGCAGAGAGAATCATCGGAAAGTAGAAGTGTACCTAAAGTGTTTATTGTATAACTTCACCTACTAAAGTCTAGGACTCTGTTTGAATTTATATCCAAACCAGGTAAACATAGGCTGATTACTTCATTGCTAGAGACATGGGACAGAGCAAAATGAATCGTAATATTATTTTGTTGAAGAGCTAAAGCCATGAAATGTAGGCTTCATTAATTAGGCCTGTTCGTTATTTTACCTGGTAGTGCTTTTTATTTTTAGAGTTACAGTGAATGTGTTTCTGCTGATAACGCAATTTGGATTCTGCTGTGTCTATATTCTATTTATAGCAAAGAATGTTAAGCTGGTGAGTTGTAGCAGACGTACAAGGATTATGTATTTATAATTATACATGTATGATATGGTGCATTTTAGTTGATTATGATATTAAAAATAAACTGAAATAATGTGATGCAGACTTGGGTAGGATTTTACATAGAACTTTCCATTTCCATGTATTATGAATTAGTCTTTACAAAGAACATTATAATCAGGTCTACACTTGTCAGGGCTAGGCCATAATTTGTCCCATCACCAATATGTAGTATTCTACCTGCACCTTGGGTTGTTCTTGGCTATAACTTTCCTGTGTAGTATGTGAGTTATCTTCTCTCAGTACTTCTATCATTCACCCAATCAACATGAAGGGACGATGATCAGAGAACTCTAAATAATTTGCTGACTGGTATTACAGGATAAAATAACATTATTTATTAATTTGTTATATTTTGCTATTTCATTTGGTTTTATTTACTAATTTTATTTATTCTTTATGTATTAATTTCACCATTTTTAATTTTACTATTTTTTCTCTTTTTCTAGGTAACAGAGAAGTTAATAGGCCATGATTCGGGATCGGCTGATCATAAGCTAAGTATACAGCTGTATGAACTGATACTAGTTGCTCTGCTCATTCCATTGGTATTCATTAAGAATATAAAACATCTCGCACCGTTCTCTATGTTAGCGAACATCGCCTCCATCTTGGGTCTCGGAATTATTCTCTACTACATTCTAATCCACGAGAAGTTCCAGTCAATCAGTCGTCTTCCATTAATGAAAGATTGGTCAGAGATTCCTCTATACTTTGGTACTGCGATATACGCATTTGAAGGCATCGGTGTGGTGAGTCACGTATCACTTGTTTCTCCTTAAATAATAACTTATAGTACCAGGATGCTGCCAATACATGTAGGTGTTTATGTTTGCATAGAATTTTGCTACAGATTGGCATCATAATCCTGGTCAGTTAAATTCATTTGCGATTGGTAGTCTTTTGTATTTTACTGGGATGTTTTATTTGTCCACTTAGGTGCTACCTGTCGAGAATAGTATGAGAGATCCAAGAGCTTTTCCCTCGATGTTCGGGGTGCTCAATCTAAGTATGACCATAGTCTGTGCTCTGTACATTACGGTTGGGTTCTATGGCTATATAGAGTTTGGAGGCGATGTTCAAGACAGCATAACTCTCAATCTACAATCATGGTAAGTTTACCACAAGTTCCTTCTCTTATACTGTTCATTCCAACTATAGTGTGTCTAGTTAGCAGTTGTCCTCTCCATCAGATTGAATCATGTGAGAAATGACAACTCCAGTATTTGTAATCAGACGATAAATTGCCTCACTTTACTTGCTCTTTCCTAATAGTCTTAATTCAACTGTTTATATAGCCATATTCCTCATATTATAGTAATGGAGCGACTATGAACTCCACTCCCTGGTACCTTGCACTTTGCAGTTACGTATTGATAACTATTTATACTGCGGACATTAATTAGACACTGAGTGATACTGACTGTCTCACTCTTACCAATTTACATCCTGAATAGGATGAGCGAGGAGTACAGCTTGCTAAGTGCTTCTACTAATAGCTGTACAAGCAGTATGGCCAGCACCATGCTATGCATTGGGATTCTGAAAAGTGTTGTTTTCTTTTGCTGTGATTCGCTGTATGCACGTTATGCATCTACATTTAGCTTCTTTATTATTGGTCTGTGGTGCAATTTTGTTAAGCAAAGTGAGCAGATAATTTATTGCTTGGCGGAAAAAAGTGTGATTTATCCATTTTTAACGCTCTTCCCTGTTTTTTTAGATTATCTAATATGTGTGCTACCTGTGAATAATAAATAGAATCTACAATCTAGCTGATGTTTATCAAACACATTTGCTGCCAACAGTCTCTGACGACAAGTTAAAATTACGATTTGAAGTACAGGAATTAATTCTTATACATTTCAAGTTTTCTCTCCCTTACAGGTATGGCATAGTGGTGCAGGTGCTATTCAGTGTCTGTATTTATGTGTCATACGCACTGCAGTTTTATGTACCGATGGTTATAATTGGTCCAACTCTTGCTGCCAGTAGACCGGCACGTTTCATTGGTCCAAAGCTGTTTGACTACATAATCAGAGCACTGTTTGTCATTCTCACATGTAAGTTACTATCAATATCAACATTTACTATACTCATGTTACATGATTATTATAAGTAAAAAGTAAGTATGTCAGGAAGTAAGTAAGTAAGTATGTCAGGAAGTAAGTAAAAAGTAAGTAAGTAAGAATGTCAACAACTCTAAACAAAGTTTCCGCTTATTTTACTATCTGCCTTATTTATAGTATTGTACTGCATGTAGATTAGTATGCTTGAAATTTTCGTAGAAGTTGAATATTTAAAAAGTATCTTTCGCTGCATGTGTTTCTCATGCTGTTGTCTAGTACTATAGTGCATATCCAAGTTTAATGCTTACATATTGTGTATGTCTTACAAAGAGCTCATTACTGATGTATGTTTATATAGTTGGTTTTGCTGCTATCGTCGGCCAGTATCTGGATCTGTTGATCTCGCTGATTGGCTCTATAGCTTCCGCAGCCTTAGCTCTTGTCTTCCCTGCGCTCCTTGAGATCCTCACTTTCTGGCCGGATCGTCATGAAAGAAAGGGTTTATGGGTAACATTTACTAAAGATGTACTTATTATGGTGTTTGGTTTCCTGTGTTTTGTATTCGGTACGGCTGTATCAATACAGCAACTCATCGCAAAGCTTGGTGGCAAATAGTTGAAGTGATTTTCACCTCAAACTGCCCTGTATTTAATAGACAATATTACCGTATTAATGCCTGGTATTACTATGCATGTTCACCATTCCTCAGCTATTTTATTATTCATGTAATATTTAATAACATTCAAGTGCAATAATATTAAATTTGTATGTTATTATTCTTATTACATGTATTTGTCCCAATTAGTTCTATTTTAGAACTACCCTGTATGTTGGCGTATATGTAATATAAGTAGGGTATATGTATTATAAGTAGGGTTACGTTGTGTGTTACATAACTACACTGGTGGGGTATAATTTACATATTTTTATTGGGTAAACTGATCCATCCAATTGGCTGGATCCTCTCTAAGCATATCATCAGTTTAGTCAATTATACAGTACTTATTATAACCTTCACATTGACTGTGATTGCTTAGTTTTTTATTTTATACTAGAATTTTGTTAGGTGTATTTTATTACTCTCCTTTATGGAATAATACATGTGAATGTACATGTATTTATACCATGGTGTAGTTGGCAATGAGATTATCATAGAATATACATGTATAGCTAATATTATTCTGTACAAGGAATAATGTTATTCTTATAACAAGTTATATTTTCTTATCATCTATTTTTATATTTAACTAAAAGTTGTTATAACTTTTGCTCAGTAATACAGTTATTGCTAAAGCTAATGGTACTGTTAGTCTACATTGAAATACATTGGACCATTGTCACCTCTCCATTCTACCACTTCATACATACATGTACATGCGCATGCACATGTAGTTATTGTGGAACCAGGTCCTAGCTTCACAATAACTACATGTGCATTATAGATATACAGGATGCTTGATAACTGTACTTCCCCATTTGACCTGTGAAATGGTAAAACAACTCCTACAAGTAGGTTTATTATACATGTACATGTACCTCTTTATACCCGAAGACAAGAATAAATAAATTACAAGTCACCTGTAGAAGTTGTTCTCTCTTGACACACAAAGATAAATCCACCTGTTATTATAAACAGCATAGTAAATACTAGTTTTGTACAATACACCAGTAGACTAAACACCTACCTCCACTGTACCCAGGCTTACCAAGTCTCCCTGATACCGCAGGAGACTCTCTGATTTTCAACTCAAATTTTGGTACCCCACCCCACCCAAAATTGACACCCCCCACCCAAATGCTGAATCTCCCGGATTTTCATCAGTCAACTTGGCAAGCCTGACTGTACCTACTAGCCGTACTAGGTCACTATTCACTATAGGGATGTTTGTTCGAATACTAGTAATAGAGTGTTAGGCTAAGCTATCCAAAATGATAAACCATGTTCACATCTCCATTGAAAAATGGGTATAATGTAAATATGGATGGAGAACAACATGAAACATTAAAAAATCAAATGTAAATAGTCACAGTGACGTACTATTGTTGACAAACAATAAACTGTTGTTGACAAACAATGAACATTCAAGCCTGTCAGTACATGGTACATGTAGTAGTGGTATAATGAATTTGCCTCACCATTTACAATGAATCATGAAGGACTGACTATGATTATACAAGTCAACAGAAGTCATAACTTTGTGAATCTTCCAATTGTCTAGTTCTGAGAGCAGGACTCCACCATAGTTATTTCTCACATTCAAATATTATTTTTTAGTAAAAAGTCTGCTTTTGCTCTTTTGGACCACAAGCAATAAAGCAGTGCATTACTATTTGTAACAGTACATAATAATGGGATTGCTAGATATACATGTACATGTATGGTGTACAGTACACCATACATATTACATTGTATGTTCATCTAGCAATCTCAATATTATTACACAATTATTGTAAAATATTTTCTTTCAGATCAATCTAGATTTTTGAAAAACTATTTTATATGTAAAAATTCCATTGGGTTGGTTACAGTGCTCAAAGTCTAATTTTTTTCTTACCTATTCTCCAGCAGGGGGTTTGGGGGGCGCTGTAAGCCCCCCAACGAGGTCCGGGGCGGAGCCCCGGCCGCTGAAGCCCTAAGAGCGATTTCAGTGCATAAAAGCCCTTCAAAAACCAATTGCAGAAGTATTCACACGTCTTAATATACTAGGTTTCAACAGATAAACAACTCAAAATCAAAGACAAGACCATACCAACAAGTATTGAGCAAAGGGACTAAGTGAATGCTGACCATCACACATGATGGGGCACCATTAATATCCAGAATCCTGTGCACCAATCATATGATATTTTTATCTTTGTACGCTTTCACATTCACTGTTGATGTTAGTTACAGCAATGTGATTCAATGTTTATAAAAATAAATGATCAAAACATAATTTAATAATTATATTATTATAATAATTAAAATTAAAACTAATATTTTATACACTTTTATCACTATCCACTATTATCTGCAAAATACAATCACTTTCAACTACATAGAATCAAAATAGCAACAATAAGCAAAACAATTTAATTATTTATTCAAATACTAATATACCATTTTTTATTCAATTAAATTCTGGAAATTTTTTTAATATTTTTAATTTTGTGCTGTCTTCATTGAGTGAATAGAATACTCTAATCCTGAACTACTAGCAGTAGTAGTAGCAGTAGTAGTAAAAAAAACTTTCCAGTCTCCTTTGTTTTGACATAGTGATAGTTGAATTAGAATTGATATGATAATTGATAATTTGATATCAGAAGAGGATTGCTTGTTCAGTGAAGAAAAAATCTATTGCCTAGGTTCTAAGAGTGTGGTAGTTATTACCGAGAGCTTAATAGCACCATCCCAGTATTTTCAAACTCCTGCTTTTAGCTATTCAAATTTTCCCATTTCCTTAAATCTACTTGAGCTCTCATCCAACTGAGCTGCAATCTCTCATCTCTGCTCGTTTTCTTACAACAGATGACAATTTTGCTTTTGGAATTCCCCACAACATTGCTTGGTGATCAATCAATTGAAATTTTATTAAAATAATGCAAAACTTTTTTCTACAACATAATTATTTTTTACCTATTCGGTAGAACCGGTAAGACAGAGTGCTAATTTTCTTAGGGGTTCGGCGAACCGGTCCGAACCGGCTGACTTTGAGCACTGGTTGGTTATGTGTTCCTCCACCAAAGAGTAGGGATTCCCAATACTGATGTAACCATATTGATGTAACAAGAGCATCCCAAAGTAATTATTCTGTTTCCTGATTACTCATTGGATAACTGTATATCTAAGTATATTGATGAGTGGTATACATAGCACTGTATCTACATAATGTACTGCTGTAATGATGGTATATGTATGAGTGCCACAGTTGGAAAATACAACTACATGTTCTGATTAAATTGTAGGCAGTTTTTCAACAGCTTGAATAATTTATACATACATGTATATAAAACCATATATATTATATCCATATAATTTGTGCTTAGAGCTGATATTCCAATATAGAAGTACTGTACACTGTGACTATTGCATACTACCAAATAGTTAGGCTAGTTGAATATTATCATAACGGGTACATGAGTTTATATAACTTTTATACTCTCACCTGATGAATTACATGTAATCTATGTAAAATATTTATGGAGAATAATAAAGATTGTGCCCTGATTTGCACTGTTGACTACATTCTCAGCTTTTGGAGAAGTTATCCAGAAAATGAGATATGATTATACACAGATAACTATATACAATATAGTAAATTGTATACGTATACTATGTAATACACACTTTTATTAAACGTGTAGTTATTTTTATAACTTGCATTAGATACTGGAATTATACAAATCTCTTTCTCAATATTGAGAGGTGTGGTGCAAGTGTTCAAGATTACAAGCTGCACTAATAGTCTATATAGTGTCGTATTGCATAAAATTTTTAGCATTAATAAGGAAATTTTGTTACTGGACACATGGGCAATGGGAAATCTACAACTGCCAAAGGGTGAATCACTGGGAATTCCCAAGTTATTGTCTAATGATTAACCCACAATGCAACCTTATAATATTGTAGTAAAGCAAGCTATGTCATTTGAAAGACCTAACAAAAGAGGTAAGTAAACAAAATCCATTATTTGATTCACTTCATTCTCATTGCTGAGCTAGTCGCAGACAGCTGTAGCTAAGAGCCTATGATTAAGTTGTAGTTATAGAAAAACAAAAATCCATCCACTATCATTCAAAAATTCATACATAGCAGAAGTTGTGGGATATTTGGCTACAACTTGCTCACAAGAGCATCATAGAGCTAGAGTTTGTTGTGTGACAATACACAGAACTATATTCAACTTCTAAATTTTATTTTTTTCAAATGATAATAAAATATAATTACGCATGTAAAGAAAATAGTTCTTCAAAACAGCTCTTTTTGCGACTTTATTGAATGGATGAATAAGTGCATTAATTGTGATGGTATTAGAAATAATAGGTAGACTAACAGCCATTAAACTCTTTGTTTTAGAATTAATAACTTGTACTCTAGTCTGAGTTCCAAACCCTCTTATATATCAGCTGCTGTCGACTTTCACTCTGTTAGCCTGTCAGTCTACCTTTAACTTAGAAATGATTGAATGTTGACATGTTTACCATCCACAACGGTTAAGTCTGAACTATGGCATATTTTATACGAAAATGTGCTACGGAAATAAAATGTGCTACGTAGAATAACTTGAAAATAGCTGAAGACCATTTTTTGCAATGGAGAGAATATTAAATGTTTGTCAACGAAAATTTGAGGAAATGTATGTTGCTGTTGCTTGAATATTAGTCAGATTTTAGGTGAAGTGTATCTCATGGAGTTATGTAATGGAATTATGTTTAGTTTTGGAGTTGTGTTTAGATTTCACAGTATATAACACTTACAGCATATGAGATAGGGCACAATACATAGTATATAATGTAGTTTATAAAATTATATAATATTATATAATATTATGTATGTAAGTATGAAGATAAATCTGATCACTCATGATTTCCATTACTTGACATCCTGCTGTGTTTACAAGTATGTACGTATGGTACCCCTGATCTGAGCCCGACAAACTGGACACTCAAACAGGGCAGCGGTACACGAGACACAAGTCACTAGATGACCACAAGGGACAAATGTGACCGCTACTTGGTTATCCAGACAGACCTACAATACAAGGTACAAAAATATATTTACATCCTGGAAATTTGTCTCTTCAAGTATTGCAAAAAAGGAAGTATGTGATGCACTCATTATCAAGTGTCGTTCCTGTAACCTTGAGATCAAAGTGATGGTAGTTTGTCTCTTACCTTACATATTAGTTCTGGCTTCAGTTCTTTCTCTACAGAACAAGCAACAAAATTAGTTACAGATGAATTGAATACACTTCATGCTGCCTAACAGGCTGACGCCATGAAGGAAGATCGCTTGCATAGCCAATCTAGTAGAAGTAGAAATATTGTGAAGTATCATCATTTATTCTGCCATTAACATTTCAGTCGTATGCTGACTGTTCTCTTAGCCTTCACACTTCATCAACGTAGCTGTCTATAGAGCATGTTGGCTCCTGAAGACTATAGTCAGGAGATAGCTTTAGTTCCATGGTATATTTTTACCATCAAACTGTATATTATCATGACTTGTGTAAACAGGGTTAAACGACTGATTCTTAACTATACAGAGAACATATCATGTGTTTTGTGTACAATAATAAAAGGCTACTCACTTTTCTCAAGTTCCCTTCCTGATTTTTCGCTACTTTGTGGTCTGATGACGGTACCACTTTCAGAGTCTGTCTCCATCACATTTGGTTTGTTCGAATCAGACCCTGTAGACAGTAACACAATAACTATGTGGTTAGTTTCCACGATACAATAGTTACCACTTATGGGTACACAGTTTACCGCAATCAGTAACCTACCAAGTAGCTCCCTTACTGCTTGGCTAATGTCTATCGCCGAATTGAGTTGTGACAATAACAGACTTGTGGTAGGGAAACTAACATAGTTTACCTTACGGGATTGAAAGAATCTTACACAGGATATAACGGTAACAATAACTGTTGTTACAGCAACAATAACATAACTAACAGCAACAGTAAAATGTATTTATGATTTGGCAATTAGTTCGTACAGAATTATAATCATGAGAAAGCAAGACAGCAAGACAGTCTACAAAATATAGAATAAACAGAAAAGCATGACTGAAGAGATATAGAGCTGAATGAAGAAGAGCAGCAACAGATTAGGAGACTGCATCTATAATAGATAAAAAACGGAATTCCATGTGCAATGGAGAGAGTTAACCGACCTTTCAGGTACTTGTTAATGATGTCTTCAACAGGCATGTGATCTTCAACTCGAGCATAGTACATATCGAGTAGTGAGTCTGTCATAATGCGAATATCACTCCCCTCCTTGTTGATGACAGCACATAGTTGTTCCAGTTCTTTTCTATCACTTTCTTCAGCAAACTGTAGAACTGAAGACAGCAGTAACTCCTTTACCTCATCAACTGTTCCATCGTTCTCATCTCCACTGTCTTCTTCGTCATCACTACAACAATGCTCTTGCTTCTTTGGGGCATCAAAGCTGCCATAATCTGGTTTCTTCATGGGGTAATCATTTTTACTAGTGTTTGGAGGTTTAGCGTCAAACCTCAACGCGTGCATGTTTCTGATTTGTGTCGACATTATGTGGGTGAATGATACATTTGCTGCAAATAGCAATTACAAAATTCACAACTAGGTCAAGTATAGCAACACTTACTTGAATTTTTGTAGTCAACTGTTGTCCCATGATTTTAACCAAATGTACAAAATGCTAAAAATAGTAGCTATGAGTATTAGGAATTATGAACTAGGTATTACGAATTTTAGGCAGGCCTACAATAAACCGAGTTTAATACTATCATCAACATGACAATTACATACTTGAAAACTGCAAATTTATCATGTTTTAATAATTATATAATTCATTACTAAATAGCCTACTTGTACTAGTACTATTATTCAACTATTATTATGCTTACAATTTGCTACAATTATTATAAACTTACAATTTTTAAATATTAATATATATAAATAAAATAGACTTAGGCCTACCGATACACTACAGACTCAACTTTTTACTTTGCTCAATCCGGCTCCATTGAATTATAACAATTGGCTATCGTTATAGCAATAGTTACAAGTTACATTCACATTACCTTACCTTCACTGCCTGCTCTAGTCTATGTCACATATAATAATTATAATATCAATGATATCATATTGGTATTATAATTATTATTTAAGCTATACCTGATATTTTAGTTAACTTTCTTGTAACCAAGCAACATAACTGAAACAGAAGGTCCGATGACCTATTCATGAATGGCCATTCTCCATCGGATCTGGATTGTCATTCATGTTGTTCTAGATTAAATACTACAGTAACAGTAACTAAGGTAAATTACCAGTGAGTTAGTGTTTAGTTTGATTTTCATTTTGAGTAAGTTAAGTGTAGTTTGGTTAGTCAGTATAATTGTAATAAGTGTTTCTATAACAGCAAAGGAATTTTATCGATTGGATTTGTATTAGGCACATATTGAAATTTTTGCGAACAAATTGGTCTAGCTAACTTACTTACCTCAGCACCAATGTATAAACAAACTACAATTAAACACAAGGCCTAAGGCCTACAAGCTTGTTGTCAGCTAAGCTTTCTGAGTAGAAATGACAAAAGGCTGCTAATACTGTTCAACTATAATAAATATGGAATTTCCCATTTCCGATAGACCTAATGTGCAATCGTAACATGAAACTTCGCGGGTTCTTGTATGCCTCCCGAACATTAAAGCAACACCGCGCTGTTACAAAGACTACCAGACGCGAGTCAATGTGGTCTCATTACAATATTCCATTGAATTCACCTCTATCAAAGTTTATAGAATGAATAAGTTGTTCTACGGCTTTATGCACCAATAGGATCGCGCAAAATCTGACCTAATAAGCAGCCTAATTCAAAGTAGTTGAGCGGCAACAAAAAATTACCGATAAAACAATGGAGTCTTCTCAAGATTGGCGAAAAAATTGCCCTGAGATTGGCTAAAAGCAGTGTTCGAAGTGGAACAAATGAGGTGGGTACACGGTTCCTACCTGCAATCTTAGGACCTTTCCTCAAGGTGCATTGGTCATTCAGAAGCTGCAGATCATAATTAGAAGTTGTTCTCCCATTTCAGCAAGACAAAACAAGGGAGGACAATTTCTAATTATGGTTGATAGCTCATTTCCCTCATTACACAGAGTACATGGTACCAATGTAGACCATTCCTTATATTTTAAACTACTGAGTGTGCTTTGTGTCCTTCAATTTTGTATTACTGCTGCATTGATTGTAAGAATGAATAGATCTATACTATTTAAAACACGACAACTTTCTTTCACTGTAATAAAAGTACATGTAGTCAAAGAGAAAACAACTTCTTTATTTATTACAAAATGCTGAACTACAACATTTTACAGTTGTATATTTTGTCAAAAGTATATAAACACAAACAACAACAGCATGTAACTGCAACTGTATGAAAACTATAGTAATTCAACAAAACAGCTATGAAATTGACATCAACATTAGAGAAGGGAAGGAGTTGAGGTTTATCAACAAAATTATAATGAACAAAAGTATTATACAATAAAATACACGTATTTCCCTTGTCACAACCTACCTGTAGACTTTATTATATAACACCAGTAATGTTATTTGAACAACAGCTATAAGGAAAAGTTAAAAGGTTGAAGCCTATAAAACATACATACCCGTGTAAAGGAGTTTCACCAATTTATCTAGGATATATACATGTACTACTCACTGGGTTTTCTCTAATATTATTATAATTTTGCTAATTTAAGGAATTTATCTGTGGGAGCTGTTAGGTCTTGCATCAAATCCATGAAAACACCAGGCCCTGACTGGGGTTTGAACCAATGGTCTCTACAGTGCCTAATCGCCTAGAAAAGTGAACAGAAGACATTGCCACAACACCAGTACAGCAATCTTAGAAAAAGACAGCTTCACCAGCGAGCAGTAGATATGAAAAATATAAATTAGGGTATCATTTCTGCAAAATTAAATTCCTCACCAGCTTCCTTTGGATCACTAAACGCTGTATTACAAGTATCCTCACCACTTGTGACAACATCTTCCAAAAATGCTAAATGTTTTATAAATTGACAGCACTAGTAAAAACTGGCCTCAAAGTTAAATCCATGGCCAAATATAACCTTAGCAAGAAATATCAAATTATACTGACAGTAAATTCGATGTAAACTAAAAATATAGTATTGCCTAAAAAGATTATTCAGCTACTTAAAATACTCGACAAACTATCATGCATGTAGGTTACTAGGCAGCATGCAAGTACACTAATAGACAGTATGCAAGTACACTAATATGCGGCATGCAAGTACACTAATAGGCAGCATACAACTTCATTACCTGTGGTTTTTTGTGGACTTCTGAAATCAATGAATCACCTCAATACAACAAAAATAGAGAATACAGACAAAATGATTACTTTAATTGCAGTCAACCAGTGAAACCAAGCTCAATCCAAATACATAGTTTCTACTAGTACTATCTAGACTAAACAGGGACAGGATTCTTCTTAGCTCTCTGTGAATTCCAATTTGTCATAACCTCACTCTTTGCCTCACTTACTAAACTTGGAAGTAGTTTGCAATAGTAGCGCAATACCTATAGCTGTTGAAATTCAATACTATGTGCAAAAACAAATAGTATTCCTACCTACTCTAGAATAAAAATATCAACATGAGATTAAAATATTTTATATAAAACAATACAACAATTGCTATATTATTTGCATTAAATATTCAATACAATAATGATCATTCAATATAAATTAATTATCTAATTCCCTGTTCTATTAAAAACAATTTATTTCTATTTTATATTTTTATTTTTATTTACTGAATATCGACTCTTGTTCTTGTGACAATCCAGTAAGCAATGTTCTTATTTATACTTGATGCAGGCGTATTGCTACAACAATTATTATCAAAATTATTTATTTCATATAAAAATTATTGAAAATATAAATAATTATGGTTATCATTATGATATGATTACCATTTGATTAGCTAACTTTATTAATTCACCTCTAGTTCTATTATTTATAATAATCACTATAAATAATAAATAATTATTTATTTTTTTATATAATTAATATAATCATGATGTTTGATTTATTATTATCAGGGGGTAACTTTCTTGAAAAAGTTGAGGCGGCCAAAATTGGACTGGCTAACAGTAGCGGTGTGGGGAGGGTGGGTGCGGGATGGGGGAAGGAGGGTGGGGCACCTCCCACAAGAAAACTTTTGAAAATTCACACAAAAACAGCCATTTTGATGCATATTTGAGCTATACGTGATGGTACAAAAGTACAAAATGTTGCATAGTAATCTGCCAATAGTAAACTTCAAATTAGTATACTGCAAAATAGTGCTTCTCTGTTTGGCTTGGCCATGACGTACCATTGTAGTCCTTTACATCATTACATGACTTAGGCCTAAAAATGTACACACATTAATAAGACGGGAAATAGTGCAAATTTAGTTGATGGATAGAGATGGAGAGTGGTATTCTAGGGTTTCCAAACCCTGAAGAACAGTGTCAGAAGTGGAACAAATGAGGTGGGTGGGCACACTGTGCATGCAATCTTATGGCATCCCTATAGTTGAATACAGAATTACACATGCAGTGATCCTATCTTACAGATGAGATTAGTATTGTCATTGTATAGCTAACAAATTGAGTGAATTACCAAAATGAAAAACATTGTCCCTCAGAGGGATTCGAACTCGTGTCTCTATGTATGAAGACCAAGCACTCTACCAATTACGCTATCAAATCAGCAGTGGCTTCACGCGAAAATTAGCCATGAATATAATGATACACATAGTAGCATCATTTTCATTAGAGTATGACGTTTATATCATGTGGGGCACGGTAACTATGCCTTCCGATATTAGCTTAATTTTTTCTTCTTTTAACAAAAAGTTCAGGCGGCTAGGGCCGCCTGAGCCGCCTAGATAGTTACGGCCATGATTATATGTTATATTATTGAATACAGATTCTTTCTCTAGTGGTAATCTAACAATTACGAATATTGATGTTATTGTTATATACAACATCATGGATGATCATATTAAATTAATATTAATTAATATTTATTTTTAATTTTTGTATTTTTAATTTTATATTTTATTAGCAAAGTGAGAAAAGTACAACTATCTCCGATATTTATTACTCAGTCAAACGTCAAATTGCAATAGAGTACAACAATTTACTTTTGAGATTTAGGTTTAGAGCTAAAAAAACTTTTAGATTCAACTGTTTGGCCACTGTCCTTATCAAAAAGTTTTCATGGCTCTGCAAACGCATTCGGAAAGCTGAAAATACGAAAGAAAGTGGAACCCGTATTCAATTCTTATGAAACCATTGATACAATGACTAACTTTGTTAGTAAAGCAGAAGGATTTATTTGTGTGCAGGTTACTGGTCCAAGCTACTATAAACTTACTTTGACATTTCGGAATTGACTTAACACGCTGTTATCAATCAAACGATCACTAGATTAGAGGGAAATTTTACGATCAGCAGTCACTCAGCAACCAGTAAACCTATTTCGATTGCGAAAACTGCCGTGTCTTCAGCAAAACTAGTCAATTACCATGAGGGTACACGCCTGCTGACAGTGTACCCACCAAAATTGAGGTGGGTACACGCCGTATACTCCCGCATAACCACAATTCGAACACTGGCTAAAAGTACCTGTAATGCTAGCCCATTATTTTCCGAATACATGATGTTTATACCGATAGCATCAATAGAAGATGCAAACATTTAAAAGAGCATAAATATAGGAAAAAGGCCCAAAAAGTTCAAGCCATCCTACTGATCCCGTGGTCTGGACTATTTATGTCTCATGTAGACCAAAGATGGTAAAAGTACGCTCTTTGTGGAGACTGTCAACTACTATTGCCGACCTACATTGTATATTCCGATAGCCTAAGCGTTTGACCACAAGCCGGGCGCTCGTTAAAGAGCAACGGTTTGCCCATTTTCGGAAAAGAACTACGGCAAATGAGTATGCGCATCGTTTACTGGATAAACTTTGGTATATAGAAACTTTGCTTCTATGGTTCACATCACAAGCAGTTCTATTCTGCGGGGTGCTGTTGAATTTAGTGCATTCGTATTGGTGTCAAAACGACGGTTTGTTTAGATATATTTATTGATTCTAACATGACTTCGCTACACAAACTGAGCATTGATGGCTTGGAGTTGAAAGGGAAGCGCGTCTTGGTTAGGTACAACAGCTTACAGATAAGATTTGATTATTCATTGAATTGTGTTGTTTATAGGCCTGTAACATTTCTTATTTTATTAATTATACATTGTAGTTATATTAATTATATATTAATATTATCTTGTATCATCCATCATGGTTATCACTTATCACTGAATGAAACCGACTATTAATTATCATTATCAGTGGAGTGATAGTGATTATGATATTGTGCAGTTCTAAAGCAAATTTTGAAAGAGAATCACCATAATCATCATAATGATTATGACCATACACGGTACATCATACACCTCAACACACCGAAGCATGGGTGACGACCACCAGAAAACATCCTGCAGTTGCTGTGAAGTCATTTACCATGCAACAGTCCATGTTGGTCACGCAAGAACCGGCCGTGTGGGCATGACTCCTATAGCTAGCCTATTGTGGGGTCTGCCAATTGGGCTGTGTTGGAGTGTTGGAGTGTCATGTCCTCGTAGCAGTCATGGGACTGTACCTGGAAGAACCGAAGTCCAGTAAGAGTGATTGATACCCTACTGTTAGCACTAAGCAGTAAGAGACTTTAGGCGAGTGTTTTATTGAGGAACATTCTGCAAGCAACTAAAGTAAAAATACAAAATTGTGCTCATTAGCTTTGGACTGAGGTCAACAGATAAGGTCGGGCCTGAACTAGAAAAGGGTCCGAGTTGCAATATGTAGAAAACAGTCTCGAATCAGAATATAGAAAGACACTACCTCCGAACTAGGACTATCACTATATGAGTAAGCTAGCACGGCATGCAGCTACAGTATCAAAACGTCAGGAAAAGTGGCACAATAAAAGCATGCAAACATAATATAGTCCACTCTGTAGTGCATTCAAGGCAAGACAATGGACTAAAGAGAAATGTGTATGGTAAGCTATTTAATTACTTTCATTAGGATGTAGTGTGCGCATGGGGCACAACAATAGCACATGCAGTAAAAGCTATACTGCAGGTAGGCAACTGCAGGTAGCCAAATAATGTACATATTCAAATCATTACTAAGTGGTAAAAGTAGACATTTTGGAATCTGTAGGCTCTGGTTGGACACATTTTCCTAGATCACTGACCCAATGAAGCTCATGGGAAACAACTATGCTGTGTGTGTTTTCTAATAGCCATAATTATGGAATAGTCACTCGTGTCACGCAGTCACGTGTCATACAATCAGCTGGGCTTATAAAAATTGGCTGAGCACATTAGCTGAATGTGTAAGCACAACGGCATCTGCTCACTCACGATTCATCAGAGTTTGTACCTCTTGCTGTGCTCAACATAGAAAAAGCTTTTGACAGTGTAAATCACAAACTCTTAGTGAAGAAATTTGCAAGCACTTTCAATTTCACCCAACCAGCGACAAAAATTCTAAAATAATTTCCGATGCTGGTGCCATAGTTTAGATACTTTGATTTACAATGCATTTGTTTGAATAGGCCTATAGACTTAGTTTGTATTCATGAATATCATAGCACAGGGATAAATAACCCTTTCGTACAATATAGGAGTTGACGAAATAATGTGTAAGGAAAGTAGCTCCCAATGCTGATTTTTAGATTCAATAGGCATCATGTGCTCTATAGTAGACCTTATATGCACAGCCTCTTGAATAAAACCTACAAAACGTGGTATTTGCCTTTCATTCTCGAACCCTTAGTGTGGGAACCAATACCGCTTGAGTTAAAACCGCACCAACACCAAACTAGATGTGGAATCATATCTGCATTAAACCTACTTGACTATATTGATAACATTTTTGTTTTATTACAAATAAGTGCTCAGTGATACGAAAATCATAGAGCATGCAACAGAATAAAGAGTATGTGAAAACCTGAAACATAGTTAAACGAACACTTTATTTGATAAAATGGTAAGTAGAGCATTAGTGAGTGGTAAAGGAATATTATAAGATTGGTTCTATTAGTGCAAAGCCACATCACATTACACAGTAGGACTTAAGGGTTGATGTAAATATGTACGCCATACTTAATTCTTCAATCTATTATCTTTGCTATAATCTTTTATTATTAGTAAAATTCTGGCTTTTGGTTTTTGATGATTCTGGAAAAGGTGTTGTAAACCGCCGAAGTATGACCTAGCCAAACTGTGGCCCACTTGCTAATTTTTGGTGGCCCACTTGAGCTTTGCATAAAAATCGACATTTTTAGTATTTTTATTTGGTGCAGCAAACAAGATGAATTCATACAACAGAAACGTGATAATTGTGTCTCAACCATCCTAGAACTTTGCACCATGCAACATAAATTAAGTGTCCAATGCAGGCTCAACCGCTTGGAGAGTGGAAGGGCTACGTTGAAATTGTTTACAAAGAATTTACAGTGTCTGCAATGTAAGTGGAATTGTGTAATCTCGACAGACATGGGCACTCTGACTCGACTCAAGTTAACTCGAGCAACAGCTTTTCATTACTTTTAATTGACTTGTGCTTTTGCATTGTGTTAAAGCTGGGAATTGACTTTTATTTCTACTCTCCTACAAAGCATGATGCTTGACTCTTACTTTACTCTAATCTCTCAGCTATCAATGGTAATTCTATTGGTTTGGTGTAATTATGTAATAAGTCTTGTCAACCATAAAGAAGCTGAGAGGCTTATAGACAAACAGACCTACCATTATAATAAGTGCAAATTTGAAATAGCCTTTGTTCCTCAGAACTACTTTAACTGACAGAAAATTGGATCTGACACTAAGTATTACCTATTGTGTTTTGTCACACTTGTATACATCAGAAATTTGTGTTCTACAAAATTCCCATTGGTATTCTCTTTGACATACCGCTGTACTTTTGACTCTACTCTGACTCAAGCATTTTGACACTAGTTGCTTGACTCTTACTTTACTTTTCAAAATGGCTGTTTATTTACTCTTACTCTACTTTTGACTTGCTTCATCCGATGAGTTGACTCTAAATTACTTTTTATCAATTGGGAATGTATACTCTTACTTGACTCTTGACTTGAGTATTTGTCTACTTGGCACATGTCTGAATCTCAATCACCAGAATCGAAATGGTTGACATTGAAGATGTTTGATAAAGGCCACTACTGTGGAAGAGTACCCCAGTTGACAAGTGTGAAAAGATCTTCTCACGGTGTTTGCAGTAACCTACCATTGAAAATCTGCTTTCTCAAACCAAAAATTCATAAAGAGTAAATTCAGATCAAGTCTCAATCCACAGGCCTTGCATGAACTACTAAGGATGTCTTAGAGCCTAACTATGAGGTTAAAATAACTAGTAAATCAGAATTTCTCATCTCTCACATACACTTAGAGCTACACTTACATGCACACCTACAGCTGCTTGCACACCTAAAGCTAAGTGCACACCTACAGCTGCATGCACACTTAGAGTTAAACTTACAGTTACACATACACCTACTGTTACACGTAGGCCTACACCTACTGTTACATTTACACCTACAGGCACACGTACAGCTACACATACACTTACAAAAGTATACCTACACCTACAATATTGCACGTACACTTGCACCTACAGCTACATGCACACCTACAGCTACATGTATACCTAAACCGACAGCTACACGTACACCTACACGCACACCTACAGCTACACGTACACCTACAGCTATACCTGACCCGACTGTTCGACTGTTTCAAAACCGGACAGTTCGAAACTCTAACTCCAACCCCCAGATTTCAACTAATTTTTATTTTCAATATTGTTTTTTATATTTAATTAATCAATTTAATTAAAATTGATTGTCTGTGAGTTTTGTTCTTCTAAATGAAATCTGCATAGCTTCGAACTGTCCGGTTTCGAGCTGTCCGGTAGTGAAACGTCCTGTTTTGAACTGTTGTTTTCGAAATGTCTCTTTACCCCCATCTCTACGCTTACAGCTGCACGCACACCTACACCTATAGCTACATACGGATCTACAGCTACACCTACAGCTACACCTACACCACGCATACACCTACAGCTACAGCTACATGTATACGTACACTTACAGCTACATGCGCACCTACAGCTACACGTACACCCACAGCTACACGTACACCCACAGCTGCACCTTCACTCACAGCTAAACCTGCACCTATGCACACGCACACATGCACATACACATCCACTTCTCAGAGCATTCATTTTATGTGTACTTAATTTACTTTTAAGTTACATGTACTTTTTAAGTAGCTGTGTAATAAGATAGAGACTTTTCTGTCACTATTTTAAATACTGGCAGGTCAAATTATATTCCAATGCTGAGTTATTTGCTCTTTTCCCTTGTCCTCCGGTGAATGAACATGCAAATATCAACAATGTCAGCCCCTTAATTTTATGTTCAACTATATTTAATTGAAACAAGAATAAAGTGGCCCACCTCAAGTATAAAAATTTTATATGTGACCCATTTCAAAATAACTTTGGCCAGCAGACTTCAAAATTTTGTTATTTTTGTGCCAAATTTTGAATTATAATATTTTTGTTTGTAATATTGATGGTGTAGGCCTATTTCATTTGAACAATTATACAACATTCGGAAAACGTCATCTGTACACAACATGCGGCAGATTTCTAGTTGATGATTCCTATTTCATCAATTTGTTGTGTTATTACAGGGTGGACTTCAATGTGCCCCTTAAGGATGCTACTATAACCAACAATCAGAGGTAGGCTTATATATGCTTTAATACCTGCTATTAGAAATCTCCCGACTCCACTAACTGTGTGCATTAATGTTGCAATATAAATATTTGGTTAGTGATCTCAGTTGTTATATTGACATCGGAGTTAAGACCTAGAGAAAGAGACTGGGAGTTGGAGACAAAATTTTGATTAGTATTTTTATATTGTCGGTGGTGGCTACTTTGCTGTTGATTTGAATAGGATGTTATCTTGTCTCAAAATGTGAATTATCAGTTTTATGGTTATTTTGAACAGTATGCACCGAAGAAATCTCACTTGATATAATGTAAACTCTAGGATTGTAGCTGCTCTGCCCACTATAAAGCATGCTCTGGACTCGGGAGCCAAGTCTGTGGTGCTGATGAGTCATCTGGGTCGACCGGATGGTAAGAGACAGGAGAAGTATTCCTTGAAACCTGTGGCTGCTGAGCTGGAGAAACTTCTAGACAGGTGGGGCCAGTTGTTGGTAGCAGGATGTCTCAGTACTAGCTTTGTGACATGTTGCTACAACGTAGGCCTGTACGTATTGTATAATGATAAAGGCTACTGGGGCAGTATTGTCTGTTGGGTGCAGGAGTGGTGTTGGGATAGCATTAGTTTGTGATTCGGTAAGGGCAGTCAACTAATAAAATATAGAGAAGACCAATTCTCCTGCTTCAGTTATAGTAAAGATCTAAAATTTCTCTACCTCTCCGCCTGACTTACTATTCTGCAGATTCTCTTTCATATCTAGGGCATATGTGACATCGCCCTTCGGCGACTGCGCCTTCTTGGAAATCAGACTAATAAGTATATAATGTACGATTAGCTCAGGGCCTAGCATAACAAATGATGGGTATGGAGTCTTGAGCAGACCTATTATAGAATCATCTAGGATCTATAGATCTGACACTTTTGTTTTATGTGTGAATATCACAAGTATTTATCATGGCAATAGATGTAGTAACTCTTGGTAAAGGAGAGCTACTATTATAGGAAGTGAATAAAATGTGTTGATAAACAGATACACTGAATGCTGATCTCTAAATACGCATATGGGGGACACGCTCATCTCTGCTGTTAACTTACTCGCCTATGAACACATAAACCTTTGCTGTAAACACACAAGCCTACACACGTCTATGGTTTAATCATTAGAAAGGTGACAATGCTATCAGACTGTGTGGGGGAGGAGGTTGTGGCAGCATGTGCTGACCCTGCAGAAGGTTCTGTTATACTCCTGGAGAATCTGAGGTTCCACCCAGAGGAGGAAGGAAGTTACAAAGATGAATCTGGTAAAAAGGTTGGTGATATCATAGATTACTTATTTTTAGTACAGAAATATAGGCCTGCTGGTAGTAATCAATGTTGTTACTCATGATTTAGTTATGTATACTGTCTGGTTTTATTTCTCTTGTCAGACTGCACAGAGAGTGGTGTAATCATGGCATATAGTGGATTGTATGATTTGCTACCGAACTAAGCCGAACTGTATTATATATGAGAATTGGAAATTTACCCAACTTAAATGGTACATGTAGCCTAACAGTTTGGTTTCTCCATTAATAACAGGCCATGCCTGTTGATATTGCACAATGCGCTGCCATTAACTATTTTTTTGCGCTTACAATTGGTTGGTGACTTGTGTATTTGGGTGACATAATACCTTCTGTTGAAAGTTGAAAGGATCAAATTGAGTTTTAATAATTTATTTTATAGTATAATAATGGTATTATAGAAATGTATTATGTGTATAAATACCAGGAATAAAACAAGTCATAATATAATATACATGTGTGTACTTGTATATTGTATTAGCATGCTACAATGTATAAATAGTCAATGTATTATGATGAAATGAATATGTAGTGTATGAATAGTTGCATTCGGAGTTGTGTTGTCATGCTGTATTCCATGTTATATTCCATGCTGTATTCCATGCTAGGTAAAAGCTACACCTGAGGCAGTGACGGCATTTAGAGAGTCGCTGACTAAGTTGGGAGATGTTTATGTGAATGACGCGTTTGGGACAGCTCATCGTGCTCACAGGTAAGCTGCTGGATCGCTAGCAGAGAGGGTCGTATTATTACATCATGTAATGGGTAATCGTTAAAGACGCTTACTCTATTATGATTCATCTACAGATGAACTCCACAGCCTACCCCCCTCCCACCCTTTAATATTGACCTCCTGAACCTACCTCGACAGTTGCAGCCCTGAATAAACAAACCTAAACATTCTTTATTCTGCAAACATGTGCTGATAGGTTCAAAAAAGCCCCTCTCAACCTGCCTAGTGCTCAGTAATTTTGGTTATAAAAACTTCATGCAGGCAGCTTTCTATTGGTACAAAGATTATAGCGATAACCGAAATATTGAGATGGCTGTTGGAATTTTAATCGGCATGACAATTTGGCATGCTCCACGGAATATAGTATAAGGGTAGCACAGAATTTATTCACAAATAGTTCAATTTATGTATATGTACATTTGACAGAACTCCTATCACATTGTGCATCGATTACTTGGTAGTGTGTTACCGTTGTTTATACAGCTCAATGGTTGGAGTCAACCTATCCCAGAGGGCATCTGGCTTCCTGTTAAAGAAAGAGTTGGCATACTTTGCTAAAGCGCTGCAAGACCCTGAAAGACCTTTCCTTGCTATTCTAGGAGGGTAGGTTCTACTTCCTGTCTGCTGATTGACTGCAGTTTATCTAACCTAGTCATTTATTGGTTATTGGATACCTCTCTTCTGATTGGATAACCACTGTGGGCTAGACAATGTCTACGTTATGAATGTGCCACAGGCCTATTGCATGTGAGTTGGCGGCTTGAGAGGGATATTGACCTGACTTGGATGTGCAGATAATACCTTATTATGATGTCATCATTACTTAGTAATTGTCTACCCTTGCAGTGCAAAGGTGAAGGATAAGATACAGCTGATAGAGAACATGTTAGACAAGGTTAACGAGATGATTATCGGAGGAGGGATGGCCTTCACCTTTCTCAAAGTGCTCCAGGGAATGAAGGTTGGTTATAACATATTGTTGTTCATAGTATAAGGCGGGTTGGTTATTTTATGTACTGTTTAAATTATGACAGGAATACTATCTGTCTGCCATTCTTTCTGATGCAAGACTCCTATGTTCGAGATCAGGTAACTCCTGATATAATAAATGTAAACAATACAGTTACTATTACATATACTAAGATTAATACTAGTAGCAATAGTATCAGTATGAATACTAGTGTGCCTGTGTTCATGTAGTATATTCACTTTAGCTTTGAGAAGGAAATTCTTTTTGCAGTAAAATGTCGGTAACATGTTCATTTATAATTCCTGATGCTCATCTTACTTGTTATCATATTAGCATGTTATCATTTCTCTATCACGTCTTACAGATCGGAAGCTCTCTGTATGATGAGGAAGGGGCGGAGATTGTGCCGAAGCTAATGGAAAAGGCTGAGAAGAACGGAGTAAAGCTCCACCTACCTGTAGATTTTGTAACTGCGTCTAAATTTGCAGAAGTCGCTGAAGTCGGCAATGCTACAGTCTCTCAGGGAGTTCCCGATGGCTGGTTGGTAGGTTCTTATTTCTCACATCAGCTCACAGCCCGGCTTACCTGGGTCTGTCTGATCTGAACTATTTGCTAGTTTTGGCTGGATTGTTACCAAGGTAACGTCCTGCATGTGACTGAAGAGTAGTAGTAGAATGATTTTACATATTTCAGTCATAATTTGGGAATTTACATGGTTTCATATCCATCGCTTTTATAATTAGATCATCGAAGCAAAGTTAAAATTTTGTGGCTCCAAAATTGATTGAATCTGCCATATTACTGTATTGGCAGACTCACTTCATGCAGTGTAGCTTGTGTTTATTAACTTCTACAGGGTTTGGACACGGGTAAAGAGTCTTCAAAGATCTTTACCGAGGCTATATCTCGGGCTAAGCTCATTGTGTGGAATGGACCCGTTGGTGTGTTTGAATGGGAGAACTTTGCCTCAGGAACAAAGGCTATGATGGATGATGTAGTGGAAGCTACCGGAAAAGGAGTCACTACTATCATAGGTGGGTGTAGCCTGACCTTGACCTTACCCTGATGCAGTAGCAAGCTGGAGAACCTGGAAAGCAAATCAACCACACCTGTGTTCATATTTGAAGTCAGTGCTGGCTATGTAACGGCATCTTTTAACTTGTCTTGTCCTGTCTAATATGTTCTAATATTGTAGGAGGTGGTGATACAGCAACTGCTGCTGCTAAGTGGGGGACAGAGGATAAAGTCAGCCATGTCAGCACAGGGGGCGGAGCCAGCTTAGAATTGTTGGAAGGTTCGTACATGAGACAATAAGGTCAATACAGACTATGATACTGACTGTGTTTCATCTTCTTTTCTTCTACATGTACAATGTTGTGTTTTGTTATTGTTGTAGGCAAAGTGTTGCCTGGGGTTACCGCTCTCTCCGCCAAGCCTTCTTTATCACATATTTAAATTTATTTTGCCCAAAAGTGCTTATGATAGAGAAACAATATAATATGAAGTTAGTCTTGATTTCGCATAAAGACTTTAGTGCACAATTCTGTAGTAGCAAACAGGGTTGGTAATAGACCACCCCATTCATTAATGTAGACTGGGCTAGGAACCCAGACTAATAACGGCGTGATAAATCTGCAGAATAAGGAACTATCATGTTGAATTTGAAAAATCAATTATTTTAAAATTTAATTAGCTACCTTAACACATTTTGTTCTTCTCAGTGGAATTGTAGTTATAATAATATTCCCCTTGTTTGTACTGAATGGCCATTATAAGCTCACAGTTCACTCGCCATACTCATTTCTTTGCTCATGCTTGATGATTTGGGTCTTTTTTGTTTCTTATACTATTACAAGTTAGACTAGAAAACTTGCTCACTCAGCATAGTAGAAACACTCAGTATTTTTGGAGTTGCCATCTCTTGAGCATAGGGTTATAGCAGGAGGCAGTAACTCTAAATTTAGTAGGATGTTTCTGAGATGAGTCAAAATACAATAAAATGTATATTACAGGTAAAGAGCTGCCAGGTGTATCAGCACTGTCAGATGCCTAAGGACTCCTACCAACAAATATCTCAAGGGCCATGGTTTATTGTGCATTCTTCCATGCTTCAAACCTACTTTATACAAGTATTACCCCTAATATCGTAGTAGTTAGCAAATTTCTGTGGTTTTGCTGAACAAACATGTAATGAATTTTGTTGTCGGTTTTTTTAGCCTAGCAGGTGAGAATTTTTGTGGTGCTGCCGACGTCAAGTTTGGAGTGAATGCAGATGTACTATATTGGCATAATATAGATATTGGCAACCTACTGGATAACATTTTAAATATTACTTTTGTTCCAGTTTATTGGAATTTGACAAAATATCCATGAATACAAAATAAACAGTTCTACATACATTTACAATACAAATAGAAATTAGTAGATATGAAAAGCAAATAATTGTGCAATATTATATAAAAGTATAAGGCTGCTAACTAGCATAATTGTTGAACAGGGTTATTACAGAGTACTATTTTCCTATTCGAGGTATTGTAATGGGTAAATAAATCTTGGGGCATATAAACTGATTTTATCACGACATCTATGTTGACACATAAACTAACAATATACTACATGATCACAATAGAAATGAGGACATCACTACCCACTGCACATCATACAGGCCTCCTTGTTCTCTATACTACACAGCAGTGCTGCCTCATTCTGCTGTCTCTGCTGCTCTTCATCCTTGGTCTCCTCTGTTTTATCTCCCTCACCCTCTGTTGTATTGTTCTACAGCACAAAGATAATTGATTAACTATACCTACTTCATGTCATATTGGATGGCTTAGTTCTATAGATAAGTCATAATAGTACCAGCCCAGTACCTGAGCCTTTGTCAAGTCAGATTCCTAATCATTCTTTGGGTTCGATGTCGGGAGTTTACAGTGTACTACAGGTCAATTTTTGGGGTTTGCATAATGCTCGTAATATAGTCCTACTGGTTTATACACATATAGTTGCCTGATGACTACTTACCTTCTTGAGTTTACTTTTATCTACTGTGAACTGAATAGCCTGGGCTGCTCCTTTAGTTCTAAGATAGTACATTCCTGTCTTGAGTCCCTGGTAACAAAAAGAACTGACTACAGACTTGATAATTATACAAAATTCAAATTTTGTTTTTAAATGAACATACATGACGTTGAATTGAAGAAAAATTAGACAAATCCATCAAATCAAATCGAAGGAAAATATTTCTATCTCAACTTTTGAGGTGTATCAAGTCAGAAGAGGGAAAAGAAAGTCTCTTCTGTTCTACTAGGTGAAATAAATATAGCAAAAATATAGCAAGAACGCAGCCTAAAAGCTACCACAGTATATCGGAAGTAGCTCACCACAACCCATGACAAATGAATATCACACCCTACATGGATACAGCGAGTGAATATCGCGCCCCACATGTGTGTAGCAAGTGAATATCAAAAGTGACTTACCCTCTTCCAGGCAAAGAAGTGCATGCTGGAGATCTTGCCGTAGCTGGGGCTGGCCATGTGGATGTTCAGACTCTGACTCTGGTCAATAAACGCTCCTCTGTCGGCAGCCATGATGATTATCTGTTTCTGTGAGATCTCCCAAACCGTCTTGTAGAGGTCTTTGAGATGCTGTGGGATGGCGTCACATGCCTGTAGCAAGAATTAATAGCTACCAGTGACCAAAATTGATCATCAGTAACTTTACACAAGTGCAGATAGAGAAATCCCTGCAGGCTAACAAGTCGTAGTAGAAATAGAATGACTAGCTCACCTGAATGGATCCACCTTGTGATATAATTTCATTCTTCATCTCGTCATTCCAGAGCCCTAACTCTGTTAGATCGTGTAGAAGATGGTGGTTAACTATCTATAATGCAAGACAAAATGAGTTTAAAAAAACTGCAATATAAAAGTCTGTGATATTCTCTTAAAAAGCAGTTAGCCACCACATCCATGGTATTATTGATTTTATAACAACAATTCACAACATTAACAGTTCGTATATTTATGTGTTTTTCAACTCTACAAACCTGGAACTCTCCGGAGAGCACCCTTCTTGAGTATATGTTACTTGTGTATGGCTCAACACTTTCATTGTTGCCTAGGATCTGTGCTGTGGAGGCAGTAGGCATCGGGGCGAGGAGAAGAGAGTTCCTTACACCGTGTTTCGCTATGTCTGCTCTCAGTCTAGTCCAGTCGTTGATCTCATCTGTGACTGCTACTCCCCACATATCATGTTGTAGTATCTGTAATGTAGTACAATGGGACACAACATTAAATAACTACACTAGCAGGATGGAGACCAGCTGCAAGCATACAGTACAGATAGGTACACAGAGAGCACCTTCAACACTATCAAAACAAGATGGCCGCCATTAGCAAAGCAATCCTACATTGTCAGTTTTTGGAGCTATTCTATTATTACCAAATAAATGTTTGACAATTAAACTTGTAATATGCTATGCTTACCCCCTTGCTAACTGGGGAGCCTTCATATGTCTCGTAAACTCCATCTTTCTGTGCGACTTCACAGCTGGCTTCAAGAGCAGCAAAGTAGATGGTCTCAAAAATCTGTTTGTTCAACTTGGCAGCTTCAGGAGAGTCAAATGGGTACCTGATTGGACAGTCAAGTAGAAAAGGTCATACTTTTTATTTGAATCCCTTCGAATTGCTAAGTGAAATATTTGCCAACTACATGCCGTAATTCATCGTATTGCAAGTACTAGACTCTTCACCATTTTATACGAAATTACAGTTAAGACTTGTAGAAAGGTCAACTACATATAACTGGTATATAATTGGTATATTATGTATTTAAGTGGTCTTCCCTCACCTCATGAGTATAAAAGCATCAGCCAATCCCTGTACACCAATACCGATTGGTCTGTGTCGTAAGTTAGAGTTCTTAGCCTATAACAGAGACAAGTTTACAATAGTGATATAGCATATTGTCAGCATTGAAGGGGGTTTACCATCTACAGTGTTGTCTATGGCAATTCAAATGAAATCCCAATATTACCATACATTGGAGTTGCCGCTCCATTGACCTACCTCGGGTATTGGGTAGAAGTTGATGTCTATGATTCTGTTGAGATTCCTCGCGACGACCTTGGTGACCTGCCTCAGCTTAGCGAAGTCGTACGTCTTGTCAGATTTAACAAACATGTTGACAGCTATGGAGGCGAGATTACACACAGCGACCTGGAATATACAGGAGGGGTGGTTCATGGAGCACCCGACTTATAGAATAGTTAACACGTAGGTCATGATATCCGTAGTTACACCACACTCAAACATGTTTTCACAATATGTCAGTGTGTCAATTGTCCATTATACTTGGATATCATAGTAGATTGTGCTGCTGTACTACATGAAATCGAGCAGCTAGATTGTGCATGAAGGACTGCCATCATTCGTCCCTTACTGGGGGCAGGAAATACTGACCTCATCAGCTGAGGTATACTCTATGATCTCAGTACACAAATTACTAGACTTGATGGTTCCAAGGTTCTTCTGATTGCTCTTCTCATTGCATGCATCTTTGTACAACATGTATGGGTTCCCTGTCTCCGTCTGTGCCTCAACTATGTGATACCTGCAGAAAATACCTACTATATAATACCTGCAGATAATACCTACTATAGAATACCTGCAGATAATACCTACTATATAATACCTGCAGATAATACCTACTATATAATACCTGCAGATAATACCTACTATATAATACCTGCAGATAATACCTACTATATAATACTTGCAAATAATAGCTACTATGTGATATGGGTAGGTTAGCCTATGACTTGGAGACTAAAAGATTTAAATACAACAGCAGAAAGTTTCAGAAGAACACAACTCCACAATAAGAGAGATGCATATGGTATGGGATGATAACTTACCAGAGCTTCTGTGCGTTGATCGTTCGTCTTCCTCTACCTTCCTTCTCGTACCTGAGACAGGAAACTCAAGATAGTTAACTCCGCATTAGATTGTAACAGATATGTATTGAACAAGCCATCATCTTATGACTTGCCGCAATTCCAAGAACGCTTACGGGCTAAGGTCAAAATGGCTACTGACCTTTGACCGATTAATGTCGATGAGAATGTTTTGAGCATGATGTTGATCTTTTTTTGAATCGAGTGCACAAGATCGATGCATCAATTTTTTGATGCATCGATCTTGTATCTGTGGCTCACACTCCACAAATTTGAATGGTACATTTACCAACATCAATGACAGGCAGGGATTGCCATGAACTGTAGAATATCTACACTGTGTACTCGATGAGTATTATTAATTACAGATACAAACAACACATACTTTTCATAGAGATCCACAAATTCTTGACCGTAGACATCGGACAGACCTGGACATTCATGAGGACACATGAGGGTCCAGTCCGCGTTAGCCTCTACCCTCTTCATGAACAGGTCTGGTATCCACAGAGCATAGAACAGATCTCTAGCTCTCTGCTCTTCCTTACCTACGGACAGTAGCAGACAAGTTAGTGCAGAGAGACGATAACTCCAAACAAACTAGTACTGCTCCTTAGTCAATTTGCGAAAGAAAGTTACTGTTGCCATATTTTATGGCTTGACCATTTTGTATAATTATATACAATGTACATGTACTATCAACCAATCAGCTGCCACAACAAACAATAATATACAAAGTAAGACAATAACCTGTGTTCTTTCTACAGTCAAGGAATTCGTATACATCAGCATGCCAAGGCTCCAGATAGATTGCAAAGGCACCAGGTCTCTTGTTACCTCCTTGGTCAACGTATCGGGCCGTGTTGTTGAACACCCGTAACATTGGTAGCAGTCCATTAGATGTGCCATTGGTCTACAAAATATAAAAAACATGATATTAGAAGAGTATGATCAAGTAGCATGGTAGAGTAAGAATATTGAAGCACCCCAGAGACATTTTGCAATCATATGCACAAAGTATTAGTACAGTCAGGCATACAACTTACCCCAGCAATGTAGCTACCTCCAGCTCTGATGTTGTGGACATGTAGACCAATGCCACCAGCCGACTGTGTGCATACAAGTATAATACAGACTAGGTGATGTGCTGTGCAACAGACAAATTTGTACTTCAAGTAAAAACCTGGTGTATGGAAGAGATAGGTAATCCGAAATTCTATGCACATTCTGTTATTATAGTAACTCCACGTTATAGCTCGTTATAGCTTACTGCTTAGCCCTTGGTTCCAAGTTCTCAGAAACAATGGTACTAACTGTAAACCGTATACTTCAGTCTAGATCTCATACACCTTTCGTTTGAAAACACACACGAGGCCTACTACACTGTGGCGCTAATATTAGTGCATATGACATCTAGTACACATATACATACCTTGCTAATCATAGCACACTGCTTCAGTGTATCATATATCCCCTCTATGCTATCAGACTGCATTGCTAACAGAAAACAGCTGCTTAGCTGTGGTCTATTAGTACCAGCGTTGAACAGAGTAGGGGAGGCGTGAGTGAACCACTTCTCAGATAGTAGATTGTATGTCTCGATAGCCGAGTCAATATCTTCACCATGTATACCAACAGACACCCTCATCAACATGTGCTGCGGCCTTTCAGCAACTATTCACATAAGATATAGTGTGTGTAACATGGGGCAGATTGAATGGTTTTCCTATCTACTTCACTTTCTTTGGATAACTAGAAACTAAAGTTGCAACAAATATTTACAGCAGTTCAGCAAAGATGGCTACTGATAAAACACAACAAACTAGTCAACCACACTCAGATATGCATACTAATACGACGATTACCTTTTCCATCGATTCTTAGCAGGTACGACCTCTCCAAAGTTCTAAATCCAAAATAGTTGTATCCAAAATCCCGATCATAGATGATTGCAGAGTTGAGTTTCTAAAAGACAATCCATACGTTATATTTGATGCAGATGGAAGATTATATGCAACTGAAAATCTCAGAGAACCAATCACATTTAGTTACCGGTTTTTTCTGTTCTGAGAATCGTGTAAAGTTATAAAGTCCTAATCCTCAGGAGCAAACATTTGCAATTTGATTTACACAAACACAGCTTACCTCGGCATTGGCTCTTATGATTTTGATGAGCTGGGAACTGATCATGGGCGAATGTTTCATAGTTTTGGGGTTAACCCAGCTGTACAGGCTTTCCATAACATCTGCAAAGAGATCGATTAAAAATGTCAATCATACAGAGAACTTAAACAATCAACAGATTTTAGATAGTAATATTATGAATCATTTATGTATCAGTTTTTACACAGAGATTACACAGCAATATGATGAATCTTTGTACGCATCAGATATTACACTTGTAACTAAAATAATATACAAATGAGTATAAAATTAAAATATCATATACACTACATTATAATAAATGAATATGAACATACCACTGAACACCTTTTGGGTCTCCTTATGTAGATTAGACACAGCAATTCGCGCTGCCAGCACAGCAAAGTCCGGATGTTTAGTAGCGTTAGTAGCACATATCTCTGCTGCCAAGTTGTCCAGCTCAACAGTAGTGACCCCTGGGTACAACCCATTGATGACTTTCATTGTCACCTGAGCCTATAAGAACATGCCACATAGTTGGGAGTCGTCTACCCTCAATAACAACATATAACTACTGGCATTACAAGGTATACAGCATGCTAAAGCTGCGTTGGTTACTCGTGATAAATACTGTACAAGAATTTCTCAACATCGTTCATTGGCCTGGGTTTCCTCATCATTATTAGAAACAACTCCATTGGTAAATTAATAAATGCTCAAGGTTTCTATTCAACTGTTATGGACTTACCGGATCCACAAAATCTGGATTAAGTCCATAGCACAATTTTGATACTCTGCTTGTGATCTTATCAAACATAACTGTTTCCTCGCGCCCATCTAAAATTAATAAACCAAATACCGTCGAGTAGCCTGCGTACAGTAACAGAATAGGATACTTTTATAATTATATTATTATTATAATTACATATATTTAATATTTATTATTATTCTTATAGATAAATTATAAAAAAACTAAATCCGCTTTGATATACTGATGCTCTTCTAGTTCTTCTTCCTGCTGCACTAAATTCAACCAAATCAATGAATGTCAATGTGATAATCATAATAAGAATGTTCCCTTTGTATAGAAAAACAATAAATGAATGCCCATTGTCAATGCATCTCAATGTTAAAAATAAAAATAAACCATGGAAACACAATAAACATTTGTAAAAATCCCAAAAAATAAAACAGAAAATCAAAGCCAAAATGATGAATAACCAAATAATTATATCAAATTATGTTTGTTTATAGACAGAAATACAAACCTCTTTTAGTGACATACAACATACTCATGCAAATTAAGTTTTGACCAAACACTAGGTAGCAATTCAATGAATTTCCAACAGACAGCAAGACCAAGAACAAAGTAAACTGTGAACCAATACAAAAAACACCACTCCCGCCAGATAATTCCCGCGTGAAATGTTCACTTAAGCCAATGAGTTATCGCAGAATATGCCATTGGTCAAATTTTGTGTTTACACTTTTTCTCGTTTAATTCTATTGGATTAAGAATTTCATCACAGAGTTTGATAGCTACTTAAGTTCTCCGGTAAATATACATATTTGTGTCAAAGAACACTAACTACACAAAGTGAAACGGGATTTCTATTGGTTATTATCAAGCCTTAGTGACCAATCACCTAGTTATAAACAATTGCAACTTCACTTCCTGATGTTGATAGTCACATTGGTTTGACATTGAGTGTTCCAGTCAGTGCCTCCAGTAATTTTATTTTATAAACTTTGAAGCAGGTTTCCAGCACAGAATCTGCAATCATTCATTGCCATAATAATTAAGCCATCTCAACTTCATTTTGAGGAACATGTAATTTTCATTTTTATTTAAACACAACTTTTAACTGTTTTCAGTTTTGCTTTTGTTTAACAAAATCATTAAGCAAAACTAAAAACAGTTAAAAGTTGTGTTTAAATAAAAAATGAAATCTAAATCTAAATGCTAATGATAATGATTGCCAACAATTGTTAGCAATCATTAGCATTTATATTATACATTTAGTTTTTTATTGATCTTTTAATTAATTGTAAATTTATATTTTTCAAATGAGATGTTTTATTATTATTTAGTTTAACCACAACTTTTACTTTATTATTTGCTGTTTTTATTATATATAGTCTTCGGCATTCGAGCGCGACGGACGTGTTTTGAACCACTCTCCGAGTTACTATATTATTGCATCATAAATTATTATTATATATATGTACTGTATTAGATTTACATTAACATCAATAGCTACTAACGTTGTTATTATTATTATAAATTCAATTCATTGGATCTATCGGCTACTAACACTAAATATTCTTTCAATATATATATTATATATATAGGCGGCTTTTCAAACTAGATTAACTCCGACTCAGGTGTGCTCATCTAGTCAATCTTGAAGTTTATCATCGTCGACTTTCTCCTCTGTTTCACTTGAGTCGTTTTGCTTTGGAAGTTCCCTCTCTTTTAACTAATATAAATACTTATCAACTTTTGCTGCAAATCATTTTTGTGATATTCATATTAATTGTGGCAGAGCTTCTCTTTTGATATTTTTGCACAACTTGCCTCATTAGACTATTTTATACAACTGATAGAATGGCTGCATGTGGTGGTTGTAAGAAACTTATTCAAGGTGATTCAATCCAGTGCAACTTCTGTTCGCTGTGGTTTGACACCAAATGTTCTGGTGCAGACAAAGCAACAATAAAATTTTTAAACAGTGCCGAAGGCTCTAAATCGTCAGTTCACTGGTATTGCAATTCTTGTGAGGCCAGCTCTAAAAAACTGTTTAATTTGATGGCCAACCTAGATAAAAGAGTCTCGACAGTAGAGACAAAAATTGATAATCTGACAGAGTCTCTCTCTAAAATATCAGACAAGGTTGACGGGTTGCCGCAAGGTAGCAATTCTACCTCTGATATTGTATCAACGGTATTAAGCGAGGTAAAAGAGCAAGAAAAGAGGGCCAGGAATATTGTGTTTTCTGGAAAGGCTTCTGAAGCCAAAATCACTAAATTCTTGCAGCATGCTGGGGTTCGAGAGGCCGATAAAGTATCTGCTATAGGCAAAGATAAAAATGTTTTCATTGTAACACTTGAAAGTGAAGTTGCTAAATGGAAAGCTGTTGGAAAGGCTAGAATGTTATGTACATCTATTGATGACTTTAATGGAATGTATGTTAACCCTGATTTAACTAAGTCGGAGCGTGACATGCAATTTAAATTGAGACAAGAGCTTAGGGCACGTCGTGCCAATGGTGAAAATGTTATTATCAAAAGAGGAAAGATTGTAAGAAAGGATTTGGACTAGCATGCAAATGATAGTACCACAAATAGAGAAAATACAAAAAAATATAAGAAAGAAGTCCATCTTGATGTTTTATATACCAACATACGTTCTTTGCGAAACAAGTATGTCAATTTAGAATGGGAGGCAATGGTCAACAACAACATTAAAATGATTTGTATTACTGAAACAATGTTGGACGATACAGTATCTAGTGGAGAAATAAAGATTACTAATTTTTCAGTTTATCGTCAGGATAGAAACATTAACGGTGGTGGAGTCGCAATATATTTGCACAACAGCATTGAAGCGACCAGGGTATTGTTAGATTCAGCAGCTGAGGCGGTGTGTCTCAAAATCTCCACTGATAAAGGTAGAGACAAGATCATGATTCTGTGTGTGTACAGACCTCCAAATAGCAGTGACAATCTTTTGATTCCTAATTTGTTTAAGGAGGTTGTAATGTTGTCTTCACAAGAAAACTGTTCATTGCTAATATGTGGTGATTTTAATTTTCCACATATAAATTGGCATCTGGCTTCACATTCAGGATCAAAAGCTTTATATGACCCATTTTTATCCTCGTTGTATGATCTTGGACTAATTCAACACATATTTCAGCCAACTCATACTCATGGAAATATATTAGACCTTGTATTTAGCAATGAGATGATAGTACATGATATAACCGTGCATACTCCTGTAATAAGTGATCACTCAATAATAATAATATCTCTAAATTTATGTGCAGAGCTAACCAAGGATTTGAGTAGTCGAATAATATATAATTATGACCAAGTGGACATCAAACGGGCAAAGGAAACTTTTGGTCCATGGGAGGAAGCGATAAGGCAAGCCATTGAGAAGAAGGAACACATAGACTCTATTTATGATATGTTTATTCAATCGATACAAGATTTAAAGAACAAGTGTATAAAAACCAAAACTATTACTACAATTCCTAATAGTCCAGAATGGATGACAAAAAGACTCAAAAGTTCTATTAGCCATCAGCGCACACTTTATAATAAAATGAAAAGATTTCCATCAGACTATAACATCAAACAATATAAGATGTGTAGAAAAAAGAACAAGATTTTAGTAAAATATGCTAAAAAAAGCTTCATGAACCGAATGTTATACAAACCTCTCATGGAAGGTAATTCAAAATCATTTTATAAGTATCTTCGAGCATGCAGAAGTAATGACTCCAATATTATTCCACACTTGAAATATACTAACCAAATTTTCAAAACACCAGAATCTAAAGCCAACTGTTTCAATGAATATTTTGAGTCTGTGTTCACAGTGGATGATGCGTCTGTTTGTCAAACTCTTGGTACTTCATATGACAATACAATTGTCAGTCAAGAGATTACTGTGACTGCCAAAGGAGTTTTAAAGTTATTAAGCGACATTGATACCAACAAAGCAGGTGGACCTGATAACATCTCAGGTGTTGTGTTGAAAGTTTTTGCTCCTGTCATCAACATTTCTCTTAAAGATATATTTTCATATTCACTTTCATCAGGAGTACTTCCTTCAGTTTGGAGGCTGGCCAGAGTTCAGCCAGTCCATAAAAAGGGAAGTAAACAGCTACCTAAAAACTATCGCCCAGTCTCTTTGACTTGTATAACATGCAAGCTTCTTGAGCACATTATTTCCTCCCATTTACACCGTGTTTTACAAGAAGTAGACTTTTTTGCTGATGGTCAACATGGTTTTCGTCCACACAGATCCTGTGATACACAACTCGTCCATACTCTTGGACATGTTTCCCATTTGTATGATTTAGGTAACACCATAAACTTACTTATTTTAGATTTTTCGAAAGCATTTGATACAGTAAATCATAGGAAGCTGATTTTCAAATTAACACATATTGGTATCAACAGTACTATTGTCAGCTGGATTTCAAAATTTTTGAATGATCGAAGACAATATGTCATGGTAGAAGGTCAAAACTCCAGCTGTCGACCTGTAACATCAGGAGTTCCTCAGGGTTCAGTTTTAGGGCCACTTCTCTTTTTAACTTTTATCAATGATCTGCCTTTACAATTAAAGTCTCCATGTAGGTTATTTGCAGATGATGTGATCATTTATAATACCGTTAAAAATGCATCAATCTTGCAACAAGATCTAAATAAGCTAGAAATGTGGTCGGAGAAGTGGCAATTGAGTTTTAATGTCTCAAAGTGTAGTTTTTTACAAATTGGACGGAAAGGACGAAGTGATAAACAAGACTATTTTTTACACCACCAAATTTTAAAACAAGTTGAATTTCACATGTATCTCGGAGTCTGTCTGCAGTCAAATTTAAAATGGGATCGCCATATTAACAAAATTACCCACACTGCAACACTAAGGCTAGCTCAACTGCGCAGAATTTTAAAGTATGCAAATATGCCAACACGCAGAGTAGCATATTTAACATTAGTAAGACCTTTGCTAGAGTTTGCAAGCCAAGTGTGGGACCCTCATCAAAAAACTCTAATTAAACAAATTGAAAAGGTACAAAATAAAGGTCTAAGATTTATTTATAAAATTAGAGGGCAAGTTAGTTTTAAACAGCTGAGGGAAAAGGTAGGCATAAAGTCTTTACAAGAACGGAGGAAGGAGGCAAGATTGTCACTTTTTTCAAGGTGCCTGGCTGAAGGTATTGAGCCAACTTTTAATTATAATTTAGATAAGATACACAAAACAAGACAGGCCGTTAATACATATACACCACACATCAGAACAAATATCTTTTATTCCTCATTTTGGCCCAGAACCCTGAGAGAGCTACGGTCTGAATGAATGACTGAGACTAATAATAACACATATATCACAAAACATAAAAAAAAATACATATATATATAAATATCATATAACAAAGAAAAAGATTACAAAAATAGCACTTTTAACATAAAATTGAAAAAAAAAAAAAAACAATCGAGTTCTCACGACTTTACGCACTTTTAAGTGCGGTCTCTGTGAGAAAATGCAAATTAAAAAAAAAAAAAAGTTAAGTATAAGACTAAGTATGTGTTGTTGTGTTTGGCTAGATAACTGGACGTAGCTAGCACGACACATACGAAGTGAGTCAAGTCAACCAAAACCAACCTATTGGGCTTATTTATATAGTGCCTTGAAACATTGCTAGATACCAACGGTAACACTACAGGGGTACGGCTCTGCTGAAGACCTAGGTGATGCATGGAACTGGTCTCAGTAGGTGTAGCAGAGTGTAGCACCTATGTAGAATTGAATACTCGTAGGCACTATATCACCTAGGCAATGCATGTGTTAAGTACACAAAATAGCAGACTGCATTTAGAATAAAAGACGTTACTTTATCAAAGTCCCGCAAGTAGCTGAGAAACTTACTGTTTGGCCCGGTCCCTGAACCAAGGTCAAATCCTCACAGACTCAGACAGCAAAAGCCTATTTTAGGTTATGTTAGGGAAAGCCTTGGTGAGCATACAAAATATACCACACAGTATAATAATGTTAGAAGGCGTAGGAACACATTATAGTGAAAAAAGCATCGCTCTTGATATCACATAGACACACAGTAAAATGATAGAAATAATTAAGGTATTTGCGTCACTAAAATTATACAGGAAAGTAATTGCACATGTACAAGAATATAGCATAGTATGCAATACATGAATATATTCCTATTCAATACAATGTAGGTTGGCATTGGCCAATAGATTCAAGGTGCACCTAAAGTGTAGTTAGGTTACAGGAGCCTGAAGTGTAATGGTGTTATCGTACTGGGAACTCGATGCGATTGTTTGTTCTTGCATATATGGTGTCAGAATGCTTTTCGTTCCCTCTCTCATGTATGTTATGGGATAACTCACTTACATTGTATGTATGATTTTTCTTGCAGGTATTTTATTTGAGCTATGAGTCAATGTAGAATATATATTATACATTTGTATTCTGAGATGAACTCATCTAGTCTTAGATCCTAACAAAAAGTATAACTGAGCTCTATGGATACGCAAGGCCCTCCACTAGTGCCTCCTAAAAAGTCAAAGAAGCCACCTACCGCTAACTTATCTGAGGATAAAGACAATAGGCAAGTATACAGTATTTCCAATTTATATTTTATGTTAGGTTTTAGTGTTTGATTGACTTATTCTCCTATGACTTTAGATCGTCGCCTTTCGCTGGGACTATTTAAACGAGCTTACTAAGCATACAACACTAGTGTTTACATGTGTTTGCTATCTATTTTATATCATGGAGTTTTATGTTTTTTTTTCTAATATCCCATGTTAGTGGCTCTACTTAAAGTCCAGGAATGTGTGAGTGAGGTTGTAATTGTTCATACACATGTTATACATGTGTTGGTATTATCAGCCTGCCCACTAGTTCTAGTATGGACTCATCACTGACTGGTAGATCTACCTTTTAGAATTTACTCTATAGAAAACTAGATAAGAAATAGCATTGTAGCTGATAGAAGTATTTGATATCACTTTTGATTGTGAGAAAACAATCATTGTGTGAGAGTTCACATGTATTGTGCATACACACATATATAGCCTACATGCACATGTATATACTGGGCAGTGTTGTCAATTCAAGTAGTTGTTGATTTCACATCAGATGGAAAATTTACAATTGCCCCAGCAGGGTAATGAGTTTATCTGTGTTGATATATGATTTATTACATCAATAATTTCATATTCTTATCTACACTGTTAGATATCAAGTTAGTAGTAAACTACTAGGCCTACTAGAGTTATACAGTAAGCACTATAATAGTGATTCATATAGGCTATTGTTGATACAACTGCTCAGTTATACACATTGTGTAATACACAGCTATGTGTCCTATCTAATGTCTGCCATTAATTTTTAATTGGTAGCATGATTAAAATCCTTTTGTGTGTAAATTTGGGAATTGTCTCCCCTTTGCTTTATTTCGTTTAGATTCTGTGATCACTATCATACCAGATTAATATCCATTCAATGATCGTGATATTGTTTTAGCGGAGAGGATGTGGTTCAGGCAACCAATCAGGTCGCAGGTGCCACGAGTTCACCCAATGCAGAACACATCAAGTCTATAGACAGTCTGGTACACAGTATGATGGATTCCATAGCTGAACTAGATGGGTTAGTCTCTAGTTCCAAACATCCAGTTAACAGTGCGGGTGGTATAGAGACCAACCCTCTCATGACCTCAAGCTTGCCTGTTCTCCCCAGCGAGGTGTCCACCACCCCTAGTGCATCTCATAGACCTACTCCTACCCCTCGAGCTTCCGTACGTAAGAAGAATAGTGAGCCTGTGCTCCTCACCACACCAACCCCTAGTCTTGCACCTACACCCTCGGTTAGAAAGAATTCACCAGCACCCAAACCTAGAATTCGGGCTATACTCCAGAAGTCACAATCAGGTTAGCATAAATATGGTAAATCCAGTAGCTAAATATATATTTTGATTGATTGTGACATGTTTAGTGTGGGTGAGTGGGTGGGATAAAGTATCCTTCCCACGATGCATCTGCCTGGTCAGACTTCCTGGATTTAGTCATTATTGCTTATTATAATTTATTCAATTATTATTTTATTATTAATATCATACATGCATGTATGTGCTGTATGGATTGAATAGAAGTCAGGAATAGGAAAGTATGTAACTGAGGTACATGGTGCACATTTGGAGAATAAGTGTAGCATGGAGGGCTTGTTACTAAATGGTTGTTTATTTGTAGTACTCTTGAGATATGGTTGTATATCATTGCAGTGTTGCCAACATCATTTAGTTTATAGATCCCACTGTTGCAATCATACTAGATATACACATGTATTATAGTAGTTGTAGTAGTTCATTGTAGCATGTTGTATTTTTAGATATTTTCATGGCACTGTGTGCCTATCATACAAATTCTACTATGATAACATCTTCTTTATATCAGAGAGCTAAAATGTTTTGATTTAAAATGCAACATTGTGTATAGTTGTATTTATTAATATGGCATTGTACCTGATCGTAGCTTTTGACAATCTGCAGTAGATGCTGTATCCAAAGTATTACTATTATTATTAGGCCTCCTGGATGGGCTCACAGTCATTCTAATACCTCCCTTTTATATCACCCACGATCAGCAGCTGCTTATGTTTTGTATGAAATTGATTAGAAATTCCGAATATTGGACCCAATTTTGTTCCACTTCAAATTCTTTCAAATTTGAAATTTGTTAAATTCCACGAATATATAAACTGAAATGCACTGTATGTTGTTGGAAAACAGTATTTATTTTACTTTCAGTTTCGGCATTTCATTTCCTAATTTGTTATAAAATTGATGTGAAAATTTCTCAAACTCTCTTGTTGATATTCATGTTTCCCTGATGTTATTTATGATAACAGTCAAGTGGCTATATATTTAGTATGTAGATATTATTACTAAATGGAGTCTCCATTGGAGTAACAATAACACACACTCCATTGAAAGAAAATTTAATAAATCAGTAATTATTTTTTCAATGTTAGTCCTGAGTGGTCCACGTGAAGCAATAATGCTAACTGTTGTTATGTAATTCACAGATCAAGGTCTTTCCGTACCACCTAAACTGTCTCTTTCATCAATTCCTGATGAAACAGTGGTTAATTTACGTTCAGACGTACCACAGGAAGTAGATGTCAGGACTTCGAGTAACAGCAGAGATGCCGATGATCAACAGCTACCAAAAGATCCACCGTCGTATAATGAATTGGAGGCAGAAGAATTGTACCTGAATATATCAGTGTCTAATAAGCTTCACAAAGCGCCCCCAGACATTCCAGTAAGACAGAGAATTCCAGGACAAACAGAAGGAGACAACTCTATTGGATCTCACCAATCTAATAATGTCGTCGCATCGGGTTTAGCTAATCATCAACCTGCAGTGGGCCCTAGCACAACCAAAGCAGACAATACTACTCCTAGCAGCATGTTACCAGGCAAAACTGTCACTAGTGATGTGAGCACACATAACAATGTTTCTCGCACAGGTTTGTTGAATCAGTGTGCTACAACGGAGTCCATACCCAATACTATTAACTTTGACAATATTGTTTTACCAAGCGATTTGGCGATACCGAACACTGCTGCACCTACCATTCCTGCTAAAGTATCTATCAGGATGGCGAATGCAGCCAGCAGTGTGGGCACAGACACTACCGCTTCTACCACTAGTCCCGACGAGGCCCATCAGCAGGTGCAAGCTTCTGATGGTGTGTATGGGAATATGGATTCTCTCAGTGGAAGCCATTCGATACAGGAAAATCCACTCCACAGCCGTAAGCATATGCATCTTTATTTCAAACCCTAAAATTTATACTCGGCCTCTAACTGAGTATATTTACAGTGCTGAGTTTGTATAGTTGACGTTTTATATTTGGACAATTCTGCTTAACATTGCCTAATAACTAGTTCTACATGTAAAATATATTATATAGTAATGTGTACTGTTATAATTCTATATGTAGAACTGAAAGGATTCCCACTGCCTCCGTCTGCGGGTGACCCACTCACGCCTGTCACTCCTCTTTCCACAGAATCATTAAGTCTGCTTGACCCGACCGAATACATGTCTCTCTGGGAGCTCAAGTCCATACAGTCCAGCAGTACTGGTAATGTATCATTACATAATAGTCCATGGGTACAAGTTTGAAGTAGTTTACTCAGCTGGCTGGTCAAGATTTGATTTCTGATTCCGTAGCGAAGTTATTCCATCAAAGACGCAATCACTCAGCCATCTGTGTCAGTGAAGGTATAGCACATGCCATCACTGGGGTAGAGGGTTTCCTGCCCTCCACAAATACAAAGAGGCTTATGCCACAATTATTGCTAGAATTTCATTTTTCTAATGGGAGAGCGGAAACGATGTAATGCACCACTCTAACGTGTTTACACCTTTCGACAGTATTGATTGTAACACAGTAATAATTATATACTTTATTATACCAAGCAGAAGGTACTAGTGACCCGGGTACACCAACCAATAAAATCCCTCCATCTGCAAGTGATGCTCTCAACAGCTCATCCAGTACTAAGAGGGTTGGACCACCCATACCTCCACGTCTGGGTGACAATACGTCTGCTATAGAAAGGACAACTCCTACAAAAGATGGGGAAGCTAGTAGCTCAATACCACACATGAGGGGAGGAAAGGAAAGCGCTCCGGTACCGTATGCAGGGAAAGACGATTCTACAGAGTTTCCATTCCCTCATGGTAAGTAGCCAATCTAATGTCTGCATGTGTTATGTTATATCCATCTCATTAATGTTAGTACTTTTACCTGCATCGAAGAGTTTCAGGGTATTTACAGCGTCAGATAGGCTAAGATTCAACCATATTACACACTGTACAAATAGTGGGCTATTTGTTATGTTAAGACTTTAAATTAGATATTTCTCAGGTTACAATGTAAATAGATGTGTCCCTATTGCTAGTGACTGCTTGCAATGCCATGCAAGCATGTAATTTTAATTTACTGGGATATCGTTTTCAATGCAAAGTTCGAACAGAAAACCCCCCAGTTCACGTAGTAATATTAACATCATATACTCGTAATTATTATTGTACTAAAACTAATACTAAAGTCGGAACTGACGTAAGCAAAAATTAATCTCTATTAATAATCGTAACAACGATGTTGATAAAATTATGATCAATATTCAAGTACTAGTAAAAGTGACTACTAATATGATAATATAAGTTATAATATACATACATGCACATGCTGTTTAATGTATATAACTTATGTTTATCTATTTAACAATGACTTGTAAAGGTACAGATGGTTGCGTTATCAGTCAGAGAAATCGTTGTTTGAATGAGTGAATTTGTTAGTTGGGGAAACAGTTCATAATTATGAAAGCTAAACAGTTTATGTTGAAAAGTATAGGGCTATAAGGTCGTGCAATGCTTATTTTGATATTCATCAACATCCAAACTTGCCTACAATTCTAAATGTTAGGTATTCACTAGAACTAACTTAGAGAAAATGCAAACGTTTAATTTGGAGGTGTTTTATTTGGATCATGAAATACATAATATGACATTGTGCTAAAGATGACAAGTGTTTACTCTAAATTACATATGTGTACTTTTTGAAACTGAGTGGCATTGAGCGACCATCTTGGAAATTCCAGTAGTGATGCCTCGACCCATGTATGGTGTATAAATAAATTCTTCCACTGGGTGATGGTCTTGAGGAACTAAAATACTTATCTCCTACTATTTAGCAGTCTTACATAATACTCCCTAGTAGCAGCTGAAGGAGATTACTAAATATAGAGTCCTTTGATTGGACTTCCTCATTGGACATACAAATGCTGCATGCTATCTGAATGTATGCTATTATTAGTTTTATTTGCTTAGTACTTGCTTGTGATGATTAGTTTATACATATTATTATGTAAATGACTGAGTCATCAGTCATCAGTCAGTATGGGTGCCAGAGGCGCCTATGGCAAGTCATTGCAGGTACTACTACCTTATATGCATCAACCAGCTCTATTTCCTAATATGCTGTAAAATAAAATCCTCTTGGGTGTCCGCACGAATGTGCATTACCTCTCCTACCTCCCATTCTCTGTTTGAATGAGAAAATATAGTTGACTGGGAGTTACATGTATATTCTCTTGGAATTACTGATAATATGGTGCTATTAACTATTACTATAATACCAGTAACACCAGGTTTGAACTTTTTGACAGTAGTATCCTGACCTGTAATAATCGTGTACATGTAATAGGCTGGCTACCTATCGCTTATTAGGCTATGATCGATAGTTTGTTAAATTGTCATATGTTATATTATTGGGTTGTCTATGACAGGTCATGATCTTTACTCTTTCGTTTTAGTTCCATCCTCAAAGAGTTCATATCTATCTGCTCCTACTTCATCGGTAAGTTTAAGTATAATATAATATTGTTCTGCTGACTGTTTTATTTAGGAATTGTCTGCTCTTAATTGATGATGGGACAACTCCTGGTTATTGATAATACAAGTAATTTTTAGATTTTATATTGTTCTTAGATTTCTTAATTCCAGCTTTGCTTAATGATCAGCATCATCATTTTGCATGTTGATTTAAAGATAACTTGTTCTATATGAATATGATATTCCATTTGGCTAATTATTCCAACTTGTAGAATTCAATAATATGATATGCTTCTATAGATAATATAACATGCTATTTTTAGCAATATGATATGCTTCTATAGATGATATGGCATGCTATTTCTAGCAATATGCTATTCATCTATTATAGATGATATGACATGCTATTTCTAGCAATGTGCTATTCATCTATTATAGATGATATGACATGCTATTTCTAGAATGATAGGTCTGCACTGTTGAGAGGTGATCTCACCTCGGCTATGGAATTCAGAAATTCATTCATGCTCTCACTGCCTGATGATCCTTTTGCTGATGATCCTACTGTTGATATATTTTCCCAAGACAATCCAGCTTTTAGCGATAGTGATTTAGCTCCCCCTGCTTCTGATGACACATCACCTAAATATAGTTTGGCAGAGGAACCTACTAACAAGGTATTGTGTGAAGAGAGGGTAACTCCTTAATGTTATTAGATGATGATGTGTCTTGGAAAATCCATTATGCCATTATTGCTATACAATGAGCTGGTAGATAGTTTGTTAAACTTTTAGACTAACACAGTTTGTGTGCAATGCATGTCTGTAGACGCATTTGTCAGTAAAAAGCTTTTCTATGTGATATAAAAGCTTTTTCACTCACATATATCTGAGTGAAAAAGATGATTTACGACTACTGCAGCTTTTCTATTTGGCTGGTTTGCCTAGCTTGCTGTGGCGATACTGTGAGGTCTAGACTGAGGTGTTCAGTGGTGATTAACAGTAGAAAGTAGGCGGAGACCATCAAGCCAACTACTTGTGGTTAAAAACTCAAGATTGTTTGATATACACTGGTGTATGCTAATATCAAGTCGTATAGTCAAACTGTGTCTGTAGTGGGATGGGAGGAAGCGGGCGCACACGTAGGACAGAGTAACTCTCGCCGGCCTGTGTTCAGCAATTTCCTGAAATTACATTTAAAATCTATCATGACTAATGATCTGAACCGACAATGCTGACGATTTAATACAAATTATAATAATAGTTCTAAATTATTGGCTTGTTTATGTCTATGCATTGATTTATCATATAAATAGAGAGGACATTGCATGCTTCGTAGCGTTCTATGGTATCTACGCATGGTTGATCAATTTTCTTCACTGAATATGGGGCGGTTACTCAACCACCCTTAACGTGGCATACTGAATTCCTGGCTAAGGAGGTATATAATATTATAATAGGTTTGATTGATGGCCACCTTTGATAAAGCATTTCCACAGTTTTAATTGTATTGGAAGAGCAGAGTATTACATGCTCACCACTTGGCTACTAGTATATTGACACACTCTGTGTGAGAGACTAGCTACCTACAGGACTATCTGGCATACAGCTATGTCACTAGACTACTAGTATACTAAACCATCTATTGAACATGCAGTGCGATACTGTATTATCACTTGCCGCCACGCTCCGCAGACCAACAAGGGAACGGAAAACGCTGGGTGATAGACGATTGTCGTTACGTATTGAACCAAATTGTCGACCTCACACTTGGTCTGGTATATTACAGAAGCTGATACCAAGACGGCCCGCTCCACAAGTACCCCCTACTAAACTAACTAAACAGGGTGGTGGTGCTGAGGCTAGTTCTACAGAGGTGTCGACTCTACCCATTGGTCAGCTGTATACACAGATTACTAAACAACCTCTCATATCCAGCAAGGTCATCGAGAGTGATGGAAATCCATATAGTCTTGCAGAGGAAGTACCTGCACCCACCTGGTTTGTCAACCCTGCAGGTATGTATAGTTTACTGTCCCATTGTATTCCTAAAGTAGTTTATTTATAGGACCTTACCAAGGTTTGCGACTGCCAGTTTTCCATATCTAAAAGATACACCTCATGTCTTCTTCTAAAACCAAATATTATAATACAATATTTGTACTGATGGACTTCTATTCTGGTTGGAGGTTCCTCTATATAGCTGTAATCTCTAGCAATTAGAGCATCAATTAATAGCCGGCAATCGAGACTCAAATATACAGTATGGTCCCCATGTATCCACATATAGTAACTTCCACCTGAATCTTTATAACACCTACATGTAAATACTGTAAATGCTATACCATACAGTCATGTACATGCTATACCGTACATGCTATACCGTACATGCTATACCGTACATGCTATACCGTACATGCTGTACCGTACATGCTATACCGTACATGCTATACCGCACATGCTATACCGCACATGCTATACCGTACATGCTATACCGTACATGCTATACCGTACATGCTCTACCGTACATGCTCTACCGTACATGCTATACCGTACATGCTATACCGTACATGCTATACCGTACATGCTATACCGTACATGCTCTACCGTACATGCTCTACCGTACATGCTATACCGTACATGCTATACCGTACATGCTCTACCGTACATGCTCTACCGTACATGCTATACCGTACATGCTCTACCGTACATGCTATATCGTACATGCTCTACCGTACATGCTATACCGTACATGCTATACCGTACATGCTATACCGTACATGCTATACCGTACATGCTATACCGTACATGCTCTACCGTACATGCTCTACCGTACATGCTCTACCGTACATGCTCTACCGTACATGCTATACCGTACATGCTATACCGTACATGCTATACCGTACATGCTATACCGTACATGCTATACCGTACATGCTATACCGTACATGCTATACCGTACATGCTACACCGTACATGCTATACCGTACATGCTCTACCGTACATGCTCTACCGTACATGCTATACCGTACATGCTATGCTGTCCATGTACCTTTTGGTTAGTCATGCTTTCACATGCCCTGTCGAGAAGTCTCGTACATCATTGTTGATTTTTGGTTTGATTAATTTTTACTTGGGATTATTGGTCAACTCATGTAGCCAGTCGGATTGGTCAACTCCTTTTTCAATGGTGCAATATCTGCCTGTTTTACTCCATGCCCATCATTTGCTATCACAACGATATCAATCGTAATAATATCTTTGCTGATGAGCAGAGTTTAAGGGCCGTAGGCTGATGGGTAGATTGGTTAGAGAGTAGATAGTGGTGGTAATACTCTCATTGGATAGGTCATCAACTTCTCAGATCCTTAGTAGACATGCTATGAGCCGATAATTATAATCTCAAACAGGACAAGAACTTACTCCTAATCCTACTGCAAGTACTAGGGGCAGGAAACTGGTGTCATTTTATATTTTATACCACAAGTCTAGTGCTGTTCCTCTTTTACTACTTTGTATCACTTACTCTGTGTTCTTAGTCCTTGGCTTGTTCAGTGTTCATCATGGTCTTGGTCTGGGTGCTACTCCCTATCCTGGACTCAATAACTTTGACTACAAGATAGTAATAGGCCCACACTGTAGACAGTTCTTGGTGTTACGGTGTAGATCTCATTGTACATTATGTTATTTTCACTGTATGCATTCAGCTTCTATGGTAAATATTGGAGAGATTGAGGAACTTTGTCTCTAAATGAAGACTGGAGGGGGGTGAGGGTGAGGATGGTTGCTAAAGGTGGGGATCGGGGGTTGGGTGGGGTGAGTACTTGGGGGAGTATATAGACAGTTTACCCGTGGATGAATCAGTACAAGTTAATTATCACACACTTTTACTACCCCCTACTATTTTTATAATAATTACTACACTTGACTTAATCCTAAGTAACTCCTCAATTTTGGATCAATAATTGACATTCTTTGAGTCATATGTCAATCGCTTTGCCAACGTAAGGCATTTGCTATAACTAACGCAATAGATTTAGTAGATGCCTCCACACTACCATATGCACCCTAATTATTTGTGGACATATAATGATATCTTTATGAAATGGTGCTGTATTCCCTGTACTGAACGGAATTTAATCCTGTCTTATAGGTTCTCTTTTCAGGCTATGGTTGTGATCTTTTCCTACGTGTGGCTAAAATTCTGCTTCTTACAAATTTACGTGTAATAGATGTATTAATTAGTTACTGTGATTGGTTCATATGTTAATTTATTCACTTTTTATTTTTTAATGAACTATGTACGAATTAAGTTTAAAAGCTGTCACTTTTTCACAAAAAGCAGTGGGTGAGCACATACATGTACATGTACATGTATAATATACATCTATATATTATTTTAATTTTAAATTTGTGACTGTGGAAAATGACATGAACCTTCATGTGCTGTTCAGAGATCAAACGCTGCTAAAACGTTCCAAATACAGCTGTAGTCATACCATATATGGTGCATGCTCCAGGCAATACCCAAGGTTACCTGGCAATGCCCACTGTTACCTGGCAATAGTGCAGGTTCCGTGAAACAGAAGATGTAATGAGATAGGGACTGATGACTTCTTCATCTGATAGAATGCACTCACTATATGCCTTTCCAATCAGTGTCAACTACTCCAACTATACCTATATACAAGAGTACTTGCACTCTATATCTACCCTGTACTTGCTATATAGTCTGTACAATATACACAAGTCTAATGCTGTTTGTATATCTATGTTCAGTGTCAGTACAATGTACTTCAATGTTAATCCATTTCTATGAAAATATTATTATTTTTAAGCTAAAACAATTAAATTATGATTTTTTGGTGTTGTTTCCTGTCTCATGACTTCTTATTGACTATCTGTCGTTCATATACATATACTGTATATGTATGGAGGCCTACATGTATGTACATATACCTTGTGTGGTTGTACATGTATGTACATGTACCTTGTACAGTCATACATGTATGTATATGTACATTGTACAGTCGTACATGTATGTATAATATGTACATTGTACAGTCGTACTTCATACTGGAACTAGGTTTGCATACCATAAAACTTAATCTACTATACTAGACAAGACACACCTAGATATAGTCTTCTCCTTAGAGCTGTTGGGTCTGAAAACCAAAAACTCTGTAAGATGAGCAGAGATTATTACAAGATTAGACGGATTAGCGAGTGTTCTACAGACTTTGCCAACTCTAAGAGGAACCCAATATTGGTTATCTTGAGCTCCAAAGGGTTTTACTCTGTGGGCATGATCGCCTGATACAATCCTTTATCTCTACTCATGTTCCTTGTTCTCTTTCAGTAGTTCAGTAGTATGTTTGTGACAGTTAACACTCGTTTGATCTCAGTGGGAGTGGTTAGCAGAAGAGCTCAGATACCACTGGCCGTCTTTCATGTTATTCTCGAATAAGAATTGAAACGGGGTGTATGCTTGCGTCGACTGCACTCCAATGGTGACTCACTGGCTGGCTGTGGGCTGTTTAATCAAGGCTGGGCGAAATTGACTTTATGTCAGTCAGGACTGTGAGCCTAGTTCTGAGAAGAGGTGGTGGCTATGCTGGTGGCCATGGTGGTGGCCATGGTGGTGGCCATGGTGGTGGCCATGGTGGAGAGAAATATGAGATGGTTAGCTCCTTTCCAGCTTAGATTAGACACAAGTGGTTGGCATGTTATTTATAGTTCCAGCTCTGTGATGTCATTTCACCACTCTTTTGCAATGAGTCGGTTGGCCACTTGCCAATCTCTCATTTCTGCAGAATTGGCAATTCAGCCAGTTTGTGGTTTCTGATTGTGGATAGTAAAGTTTTGCCTTGCACTTCCTCATGTCATGCTATTCTAGGTGTTAGTGATGTACTTGCGATTTCGCTTAGTTTTGGAGAGTATATAAAGGGGTTTAAAAGTTAGTCAAGGGTTTGTGATAGTTCATTGCAGCAACTTTCCAACGATTATCAAATTTGAAGTTTGGAGTGATGTGAAGTCATGTCAAAGATGGCATAAAACTTTGGGATCATCATTGGTAGCTAGCTAGATACTTGGAAGAGGGAACAACTCCAGATCGACTGTGAAACATGATGTATTGTAGAAAGTGTCTCGTGTTATTGGTTTATTACGCGTGTAACAGTCTGGTGAAGGTACAAACACCATCATTATTTAGTGCCGTTTTTGTAATCCTAACATAATTAGTAAATAATGTCGACGCCCTTAATTATTGCTATTAGTTAGGGTGACTCTTGGATAGTCTATTTAGTCTCCGCTCTCAAACAAAGATATATTATACTTCCTGTTTAATTGCAGAATAATTGTACATAGTATAGCAGGATATAGTTATAGATGTGTCTACTTCCTAATATTCTATCCAATCATCAGATAGAATATAAAGTTGTAACAGTCATGGGTATTTAGTCGATATTCTAGGCATTCACACAGTCATATTATTATGTCTTATGCTTAGGCCACACTGACGCGAATTTTCTTGCGAGTTGCGAATTTTGGCCAAAGGCGAATTCGCAAATTACATGTATAATCGAGCGTGCCACACTGCAAAAGCTATAAGCGAATTCGCATTGATTTCACCCAATGAGGGATCAAAAATTATTATCCCCGGTCACGTTTCTCATTCACTGCAGAACTAGAACTTCGAAAAAATGTAAAATAAAATTATAATTGAAATAGAATAAAATAAAATAATTATTTTATTCTTACTTTCATTCGTTTTACACAATTCTTCCAAATGAAAGTAGTCATTTTATTCATCAGTTAAAATAAATATTTCAATATAATAATTTAAACTCATGATTGATTGAAAATCCGTGGCTCTGAACACGTGACAGTAACGTGACAAGTAAAAATTGGCCAATCACAAATTAGCGAGTTGCGAATTAGCTGATTGACATCAGCGAGTGCGAAATCGCTAATTTTGCACGAATTCGCACAAAATTTGGCCAAGATTCGCTACTCGCAAGAAAATTCGCGTCAGTGTGGCCTAAGCATTAGTGTCACAGTTTTTGGAGTTGTCCTAACCTCAGTTTTTCATTACAAGCCCCTAACCATGTACTATCTCTGATCATGATTATGTTATAGAGTATTGGTGGTTGTTATAACAAGACTCTGAAGCTTTTAGGATGTAACCAATAGCATCTTCCTTCTAACTCACTGTTATCTTCAATTTGATTTGGCTTTCTCTAATAAGGAAATAATATGAATGGCATCTCTAAACAGTCTTTAGAATATATTGAATAGACTTATGGCTCACCTCAGTGTAGCCTATCCTACCTCACATAGGTGTATATGTCTGTGAGTAATATAGGTGGGTCGGTCTCTGTAACCATAATCTATACAGTTGTTGTGGTAATTTTCCTTCAGTTACAAAAGTATATTCTGCTACGTCACTTGGTGTCTCAATAATTAATCAGGTGATGAAAGTCACATAATACAGGCTTACAAGCTATTATGCTATGTGTTACAGTTCATGTTATATTTTATAAAGCATAATGAAAATGTGATTATCAAAAAATCACACCATGTAACATGGAGTTACTCTGGGGAAATACATGTATGTTAGAGTATTACAACAATCCATCAAAAGTTACGATGCATATGTCATAAAATATTAGGCTATAGCATGCACGTTGCCTACTGTAGTACCATTTCATATCTAGGGCAACATGTTATGATAGGCGGCCATGAGACAAAGTGAATGTAAACGACGGAATAGTTTCAGTTTGAGGCATTGAGTGGTTGATGATGGATTTTTCAAAATGTCGCAAATGTCAATATCTGAATGCACTGGAATGATAGTGGCTATTGGTTGGAATTTGGGCCAATCAACGGTCATGATCACAGTTCTTCAAATGGGATGATAGGGGCAGATAGAGCTCTCCGACGTTCATGTATCATTATTTACCTACCTATATGCGCTATTTCATTGTAGCTTCCTACGACAGTGAGGATACTCTGGACTCTGACACAGACTCCGACTCTGATCAGCCCGACCTTCCTCCTAAGATACTTCCTGTAGTCGCCTCCCCTGTAAGTAGAGTAGTTACTAATACTTTCCTCAACACATATTCTGATGACGTCAGACCACCCATGTGATGTCAGTACATATTCTGATGATGAATTACCAGTAATGTAAAGTAATAATGTTGTCATGAATGAATTTCCATTGTCATGAGCAGATAAATCCCAATTTGTGTTGAGCTTCCTCTCATTTCGAGTGTTTTTGTTCACATCTCATTATCACTATGATGATCTTATGTATGTAACTGTATACATAGACGAGATGGTACGATACGTGCTTTACGGTACTCTTACAAGTTGTAAGTTATTACCTTCAGAACTAGAGAACACCCCATGAACCCACCCGAAGTGATTCTTCTAATTACAGGCTATAGCACATCCTGATAAACTGTATATACAATGTGTATAGGCCTATATATTAGCCTATTGTGTTCCCCCTCCTTTATCCCTTTAGTCTGAGAGACTGTAATTCAGAAATTGTCTACTTCCTGTTTAATGTCATAAATCATACCAATTATTGTATTGAACCAGCTGATCCTTTATTTTACAATGGTATATGAGAGGTAAATGTTGCTAATGACTTTGTTGTACAATGTTTTAGAGGGGAACCCAGAAGGAAAGGAGGGGGTATCTGTTTAAGCAAGGAGGGTGAGTATCTTTGTACTCGGGCTAGAGTAGAATGCTGTACAGTGTATGTTAGAAATCTCCTAATAACTCATATCTTTAGAACACCAACACCTAAAATCATGCTCATATTTTGCTGCTAAAAGGCTGTCAGACAGTACTTATATGCAAAACTGCAATCCATGACATAATTGTATAAATTATTGGCGAACTAGTTCTTTAATAAATGATGATGCATTTCCTGTTTAGGAAACAGAACAACAAAGGATGGAGGAAGAGGTATGTCACCTTTGATGGAGATAGACTGAGATACTTCAGCAGTGAGAAGAGTCGGGTGTCGAAGCGTATCATTCCTGTACAGGTACCCCCCATGCTACACACAGAGTTATTATCTTGAACCTTTAGCTATAAGTTAATCTTATTTGTCATCTGCTGTTTTTAGGGAGCTCCAAGCAATGAATGAGGTTTTTTCTCTTTAGAACATTTTTGTTATTATTTTATTGCTATTACTGCAATTGCAATGCATCATAATCCCGGGAGGATTAGAGTTATTAGTAAATATCAAGTCTATAGACTAATGTTTCATTGCTTGTAAATGATTCAGGGCTTAAAGTGTAAAATTTTTTTTACAGGAACGCATCAACATTACTTTTACAGGAACGCATCAACATTACTTTTACAGGAACGCATCAACATTACATGACTTTCACTATCAAACAGGAAGTTCGCTTATATCTGGCTAAATTCAAAGAAATAGCACATCGATAAGATGTTTTTACAATAAATATTTTTTACTAACTCCTGTTTTCTGTGTGTAAACAAGCATTTAATAAATATAATAGTTATATCTACATTTCTGTTTAGAAGAGTGGTATTGAGCCAGTGTTGGAAGGTGCTTGCAGAAAATGTTTGAGAAGTATAGATTTGTCTCCCTTGTTTTCCTGTCAATGTTATGTATTTTTGAGTAAACAGTAGTACTTTGGATCTTCTAATATAAAAATGTTTGCCATACATATTGCCACTTAATTTTCATGTGTTGATGTGTAGGAGATATTAATATTAAAATGAAAAATACTTTAGACACCCATTAATGACCCTATTCAATTGAGTAAATTAGCGACCTATCGACGTTTCGAGCGAGGGCAGTCTGACTGGCTGTAGTTAGTAAGGGAGCTATACCTTTCCTAAAACAACTAGTTGACTAGCTAATGTACTAAAAATGCAACCGGAACGCGTTCCTGTAAGAATAGCTCTAATAAATTCTTACCAAAACGGCGTTCCGGTACACTTTAAGCCCTGAAATGATCCCCTAGACCCAAACAAAGACAGTAAACCTGAAATTTTTGCTGAAAGCAGTTTTGTTTTAAATTGTGGATGAATTTGAAGTCGTCTTCCCTTGGACACTATAATTTGTTAAAAAGACGATTCCAAGTGATTTAGCTGAGACTTTTGTCGGCAACACTTTTCCTTCTTTTTGTCTAATTTAACAAACGATGTCGTTGCTGCAATGTGAAAAATTGTATTGTTTCTGTTTGCAGGTGATGAAATGTGTGGAAAATGATGTAAAAGACTTGGATTCGGGAAAGTTCAAGTTTCGTGTTGAAACTCTGAACAGGGTTTATATGTTTGCTGCTGAGTCACTTGGTAAGTGCACTATTGAAATGTGACAGGTCATGGGAAGTGTGCTATTGTGTGGCATTTCTTGATTATCACACCGTAAATTTAGAGAAATCTGTATACATTTTGGAATTATCTGCTCATGCCTCTGCTAAGAAAGACGTCTGGTATTTTAGAGGACCACCATTTCTGGACCCACATTCTCATGGAGGCTGTTATTAAGTTCAACAAGAAGAATAGTCATGGGAGTGTTGGCCTGGGAATGATGCGGGGCGGTACGATGCACACCCCCGACCTGGAAGGTTTTGTGAGACTAAATGACAACAAGAAATACTTGGCTGTCAAAGATGGAAAACTTTGCTACTATAACAGTGAGAATGTAAGATTTTATTTTGCAGCTATTTGTGATTTTCTTAACCATACTTTTATTATTTGACAAAAATTAAAAATGGCTTTTTTCTTTTATAAAACACTCAGAGGTAAAACAATAATTTTTTAGGAACACAATTTTACATAGACTCCAGGTGTTCGCTATGGCATCTTCCAACATTTTCTAAAAAGAACCAAACACTTTAATCAGTTTTATTAAAGCCTTACCTGGCACTTATACTTCTTTAAGAACAGCTCTAGACATCTTGCTGATGAACAGCACTTGAGACACGTATCAAAAAATACTTGTACATGCACATACATAAGATTATCTCTTAGCTGCACTGATGAGGTGTAAAGCATCGAAACAGCACACTGTCCTATGCAGATTGATTAAGAATATCTTTATATCTTTAAATCACTTGCAGGACTATCAGTTTGCTACTCCCATACACGAGGTTAGCCTTGACACTGCCTCAGTGAAGGATGTTGGAAAGAATCGCCTCCAGCTCACCACCCCATATACCAGATACAAGTAAGTTCCACAGGCTAAACTACTGATCATTATTGACCTGTGTTTACCAAAAGATAATCGCTTTGCTAGGTATTCAAACTTGTATAGAAATATGTTTGATAGATAAAAAAAAATTATGGTGAGTTGCCCAGTATCCTAGAGTTGTTGTAGTGTTGAGTCTAGTTTGTTAATTTTATTTCATTTCACATAAGTTATTAAATTAAATCTTCCCGTTGTATTGCACAGAACTACAGTAAGTAATGTAACTTTGTCAACTTACATGTATTGTGTATTGTTCTTTGTTTTTGCTATTACCTGTTTTGTTCATTTGTTGACGAGTTCTATTCATTGCACCTGTGTGCTGTGTACATCTGTTACATATATATACACATAGTATTTACAGTGCAATGTGTACATGTACATGTATGTATACATAGTACTCATCTGTACATGTAAATACGTATAATGTCTATATACTCTATTGTGTATACATATGTACTCGTACATCTGTCCCTTGTTGCATAGTTTCCGCACTATTATCCGGTACGAACTGCGTTCAACATGGAAATGTTGCGTTGGTGTTGTTTTATTTTATTATATTTTATGTTTTCTAGTCGACTTTAGATTTAGGAAAATTATTAAAAGTGGAATGTGAAGCGTTGTTGATAGTTTTGATGTCGGCCATCTTTATGAGCTCTGTCATGTGACTCTATTATTTATAGCTTGAACTTTGACTCCGACACAGATCTTGAGAAATGGAAAATATCTTTAGAGGATGGAATTGCCGCTGCTTTATCAGATGATAATGTAAGTGTATGAACACATATACATAACATAAGTGTCCAGTATGAACACATATACATAACATAAGTGTCTAGTATGAGCACATATACATAACATAAGTGTCTAGTATGAACACATGTACATAACATAAGTGTCTAGTATGAACACATATACATAACATAAGTGTCCAGTATGAACACATATCATGAACACATATACATAACATAAGTGTCCAGTATGAACACATATACATAACATAAGTGTCCAGTATGAACACATATACATAACATAAGTGTCCAGTATGAACACATATACATAACATAAGTGTCTAGTATGAGCACATATACATAACATAAGTGTCTAGTATGAACGCATATACATAACATAAGTGTCCAGTATGAACACATATACATAACATAAGTGTCCAGTATGAACACATATACATAACATAAGTGTCCAGTATGAACACATATACATAACATAAGTGTCCAGTATGAACACATATACATAACATAAGTGTTTAGTATGAACACATGTACATAACATAAGTGTCCAGTATGAACACATGTACATAACATAAGTGTCTAGTATGAACACATGTACATAACATAAGTGTCTAGTATGAACACATATACATAACATAAGTGTCCAGTATGAACACATATACATAACATAAGTGTCCAGTATGAACACATATACATAACATAAGTGTCTAGTATGAACACATATACATAACATAAGTGTCTAGTATGAACACATATACATAACATAAGTGTCCAGTATGAACACATATACATAACATAAGTGTCCAGTATGAACACATATACATAACATAAGTGTCTAGTATGAGCACATATACATAACATAAGTGTCTAGTATGAACGCATATACATAACATAAGTGTCCAGTATGAACACATATACATAACATAAGTGTCTAGTATGAACACATATACATAACATAAGTGTCCAGTATGAACACATATACATAACATAAGTGTCTAGTATGAACACATATACATAACACAAGTGTCTAGTATGAACACATATACATAACATAAGTGTCTAGTATGAACACATGTACATAACATAAGTGTCCAGTATGAACACATATACATAACATAAGTGTCCAGTATGAACACATATACATAACATAAGTGTCCAGTATGAACACATATACATAACATAAGTGTCTAGTATGAACACATGTACATAACACAAGTGTCCAGTATGAACACATGTACATAACATAACACACATGATCAGAATACACATACATCGTGCTCTATGGTGCTCCAGGAGAGACAGACGAAGTTCTATTTATGGTGAAGGTGTCTACACTATGCAAATAACTTGACAGAAGAAAACTGGTCAACCTAAACCTTGAATCCAATCTCACACTTATTTTTCCTGATTGTATAGAATTAGTTCCCTGATTGTATAGAATTAGTTCCCTGATTGTATAGAATTAGTTCCATGTTTAGTGCAGAGTGAACAGTTTAGTCCATGTACATGTACACAGCGTACACTTATTCGCAGGTACTCAATGAAGTGTATGTCAACACTACCAATAGACAGTGTGCAGACTGTTCCAGGACTAAGCCACACTGGGCAGTATTGCACATTCCCTCTGTGGTGTGTAGTCACTGTGCAGGCATACATAGACAGTTCTGGCCTTTCAAAGTCAAATCTCTCAGAATGGACGTGAAGGTGTGGACGAAACCTTTAATAGATGTAAGTATACATTGTCATCTGCTCGAATGTTGTGTCTGTAGCATGTTAAATTATATGCAAGGGTTTTATAACGCTAGCCAGCCTTGCAGCTCTACCAGTAAAGTCACTCTCTTCTATAATGTACCATGGGAGTTTTACACTCTCACACTGGGAATGTCTCTTATTTTGAAATGCGAAAGCGTGTTCTCTGCTGCCTTCTCTGCTGCCGTTCAAGATCAATTTTCCCGATATTCAATAAATCAGAGAAATCTTGTCTGGACACCAACACAGTCCTCTCAATGCTTCAATGTATCACTATAGCAGGGTTTAGTTGGAGTTGTCTTCCCCTCAGCTTGGTGTAAATAAACCAGTAAAATTACAAGGTGATGAAACTAACCAAATTTTGATTTTTGACCGACAATATCGTTATAGCTGTGTATGAAGTATTTGGTATTATAGACATTTATAATCTTTATGACCAACTAAAGTGATCGCAACTCCATAATCTAAACTTAGAAGAGTCATTGATTGAACTATAATTGAGCTGAAAACTACACTGTATAGTCTGTTTTAGTTTGTACTAGCAATTGCTGCATGTTATTTGTCGCATATGTTGCAAGCATGTCACCAGCATATTTGCATGTTAAATATAGTATTGTTAGGTTATTAATAAATGCGCCACAATCACAGTGCTACTTGGTATTGTAGTTATATGTAGCCGTAGGAAACGGGACAATCAACTCAGTCTGGGAGGCAAACCTGACTTCCAACTTAGACAAGATAACTGCTGCTGCCGATTCGTAAGTGCCTTCTGCTGCTATAGTTAAGCTGTAGCTAATTGCTGTTATTGACTGTATGACTGACTTGCTGTATGACTGACTTGCTGTATGACTGACTTGCTGTATGACTGACTTGCTGTATGACTGACTTGCTGTATGACTGACTTGCTGGCTGGCTGGCTGGCTGGCTGGCTGGCTGGCTGGCTGGCTGGCTGGCTGTCTGGCTGGCTGGCTGGCTGGCTGGCTGGCTGGCTGGCTGGCCGCTAGCTATGCATGTGTATCAACGGCACGAAATGTAGTTTACGTTACTGTAATATATTTATATCACTCGTAACACTGAAATGTCTGGTTGTTTAAATATCTCTTTGTGTACATATATAGGTCACAAAGGCAGGCATATATCTTAAAGAAATACCTCAGAAAAGCTTTCTTCCCCTCCGCAATTCGTAACCTTCCCGCTCAACTTCCTGCCGGCCTATTGAATCAGGTATGTAGACTAATTCATCCTCAAACTGGGTGCACATACTGACCTCTGACCTCATTGGTTCAGATTCGAGATTCTGTTGACCTTATTGGTTAATACTTTACACCGTGTTGCTCTAATATTTCAGGAGCTGGTTAGGGCGATAAAACAGGGTCAACTGTCAGATGTGATGTTTCTGATAAACCAGGGAGCCGATGTAACTCGACCCCTTCTTCCTTTCAATCAAACACGTGAGTCAGTTAGCCCAAATATCATTGGCTGATCAAAGTAGAACTGTTTTCGATGTTATTTCTCAATCTTTGAAATGTTTTTTCATTTTTTCTGCTCACAGTCAATTACGGTCGTATATGTTATGGTGTTCCCTGCAATGTCTCTGATTTATACCTCACTTCCTGTGCGTTAGACAACTTCCCGTTTCTACATCACTTCTTTTTTGTTGCAGCTCTGCAATTAGCCGAGTCCTCCAATCACAACGATATTGCTCAATATTTAAAACTCAATGGTGCTGAGAATGAAAGTTATGCTGATATCTGGGCAGTAATGGTAAGAGATGAACTTTAGACGTCGTTTGCTCGAGAGAGAAGTTATTTATTCAACTAGTTCTTTGTGTAAATGTTTGACAAATAATTTATGGGGAAAACTTTTTAAAAGTCAATAATTTTAAAATGGAGATGTGAATGTTTTAGCTGTAATAAAAGAACTCTGAAGCTACTGTGCTCCATACTTGAGAAATATTCCATAAAAATTCCCAAATTTTCTCTTTTGACATTTCAAGTAGTGTTACCTCAGTAGTATTGCAAGGAAGTTATTATTTGACCACCCCAAGGAGACACTATGTTTATATGAATACAAGCACCATGACGTTGTGTTGATTAGTGCATTCTAATAGTACATCTGCACTACTGTCTAATAATAATACTACATTGGCTGTGGCTGTTGTAGAGAGAACAACTACCAACTGATAATCACGAAGAAGATAACAATGTTATCAAGTCAGGACACCTCTTTAAGATCCAAAGTAGTAAGAAAGGTAGTAGTCAGACAGCTTCATAGCCCACAGTGTCATATGTTAATATAGTGAAGCATGATGCAATGTGATTCATTGAATGCTTCCTACAATATGGTATGATCAGGTCATATGTGCTTGGTTACTGTCTATGCTAAGTGAAAACTCGAATTAGCTCAAATTTTAATCTCCTCCCCGTCCTTACTGCATGATTAGTGCTTGCTATTTTCATAGACTGTGATCCTTATATTTTAGAAACCTATCCACGTCACTGGATTGTACTCACTACCAAGACTATCAAATTTTATGAGACTGAGGCTGACTCAGAGCCTAAGTTCACCATCCCTTGTAGAAGCATAATCAACCTGTCCTACTTATCAGAGAGGTGCGTTTAGTCGGCTCTAGAAGCATCATCGCATGTTATCACGTACACACCAACTCAATGTAGCACAAACAAGTAATAGTAATCTCTGCACACTTAAACTGTGCCAGAATAAAACTACCCTTGCTCACCTCGCCTCCTTACTTGCCTCCCCTGAAACAGCAGAACTGAGAAGTCGCTTTCAAAAAGTTTACCCTCATTTCTGGAGGGAGATACGGGTGGCCATTTTGTTAGTTTAGTTTTGCCTGTTAGATGTGCCAGTGTTACGTTAGAAATGAACTGTGAATGTGAACCCTCCAAGATATTTGGTTTAATGACTAATGTACATGTGCATTGGTCTGTTTATTGTACAGAGATGAACCTTGTTTTGAAATGGTTTGCAACGGAGGAGGTAATTCCTATATATATGGTGCTGATCTTAAAGATGATATATACCAGTGGATGAACCAGATACACAAGGTGGGCCTAAGGCTATTCGTGTATATGATTGTATAGTATACGCTTGTAACAGCCATGTTTTGTTACTTTTCTATTGTAAATCTTGTGATTAGGGTTTTACAACCAAGAACTTTGTTTAATTTTTAGGAGATTTGGGTAGAAAGAAATTAAATTAGTGATTTCAGAATCTAAGTGTCGGATTGATGCAAACTGCTTCATGTAAAATTCTCATAGATAGCTACATCAACTAGGCAATGCTGTCTGTGATCAACTCTTACCTAATCTTATATTGTAGCTGGTTACGGCCACTCCAGTTCCACTTGACCTTGACATGAACTTCTCTAAAGCAGGTCATGTACACTGTAAGAGAGGGAGCCTTGGTGTGAGTATTCATATATACGCTAGGCTATGTATTTATGTATTATACATATACATGCATTATATAATAATGTTATTATATTATATGTATTACATGTGCACATGTGATTTGTATATCATGTTATCATTATTGCATATATGTATTATTTTACGCTATGTTATGTTGTACAATATGCAGTACGTACAGAGTACAATGTACAATGGACATGTCATAGTATATTATATTATGCATGTACTGGTACATGTAGTATATTATATTACCATATAGTGTGTATCTTATATCTTCGATTTCAGATATCTCTCTTGCCACGAGTAATATCTATATAATATATATTTCCTGTTTGTAAAGCTAGTCTAGTCTAGTCACTCTTCCCTGCCCACCATTAGCTGCTCATATTAAGTCGCTACCTTAGATTTGGCAAATTTATTTATACTTTTAAAAGTGACGATTTATCGGTAGCTTCCCATCTCATAGCTCCTTTTCTACTTGGTACTATGTAATTGCAGACGGTATTCGCATTGAAAAGTTGTCAAATTAGGTCATAAAATATTCCAGCACGTGTGCAAATATCTCATCATTGGACTTAGCTATAAGACCTTTAAATGTTGTAAAATGTCACAAAACACAAATCACACTGCCAAATTCATTGTGCAGCTATAACACTGTATGTGATTCTACCGTCTTTATTACTAGCATCATTTGTTAGATACCGAGTTATGGTGTTCTACTTGTTATATGAAGCTAGATTTTGTCATACTAGCTGTGAGGGTAGAGTGTTGCTTATCTGTATAGAGGGATCGTCATAGTAGGTGTATTCAATATAGCCGTCGGACACTGCGGTAAATGACTGTTGCTCTGTGATGTAGATTGGTCACACTACATCTCTAGATCTAGATCTTCATTGGTTTGATTTCTATAAACTCTTTCTCTTACCAGGTGTGGAAATGGTGCTGGCTTCAGAACAATAAGAAAACACTTTACATCATTGATTCTAAAAATAGCTGGACCAAAGAAATTGATCTTCGCAAAGTGCTCAAACTGTCTCTAGGTAACACATTACTTTATATCTCATCCATATTTTACGTTAACCAATCAGAAGCATGAATAGTTATTTAGCCATATGTTTAACCAAAGATTCTATCCAATGCTTTTAGCCGTACCGGACGAGACAACGGCCTCAGGTCCCGGAGAAGAAGGCGGTTCACTGCTAGTACTTTATCTATCTGATCACTATGTCTATATACAGAGTGACCTGAAGCACGAAACTGAGAAATGGCACAAGGTTATAGACCATGCTTGCAAGGTATGGTAACTCCTATAGTGTAGCTAATAGATCATGCTTGTAAGGTAAGGTAACTTCTATAGCAACGCTACGCTATAGATCATGCTTGTAAGGTAAGATAACTACTATATAGTATAGCCAATAGACCATGCTTGTAAGGTAAGATAACTTCTATAGTATAAATGAATGTAAGGTAAGATAACTCTTATTTTTGTATACATGGTATAGTTATTTCATCTCTGATCGTTACAGGAAGTGTCACATAACCTGGAAGATCAGCAGCTGAACAAAGACAATGTACCCGTACTTATAGAGAAGTGCATTGAGTTCATTTCCCTACATGGTTAGTATTCCATTGTTTTGTATAATCTGCCATGATACATAGCGTCATGGTACGGTGTGATATACTACTTTATATAAGCGCCGGTTATGCTTATATCTGTTTTCATATTCGATGGCTTTCATGACAGATAGTTATAGAATACTGCATTTGCTCTTGCTTCATACGTGTCTGTAGTTATATCTACTGCTACATTGATTAAATTTATATTTACATATAATAAGCTGTGATGACTTTGTAAGGTTCATGTAAGATGTAGATGGTCGGTTACATTCACTCTTTATCACCTCATTTACACTGTCTGCTCCATGTGTAGGTATGACAATGGAGGGCATATACAGACTAAGTGGAACTCATCTCAAGGTTGCAGGGCTACTTAACGATTTTATAAATGGTCAGTACTTAGCATAATGCCTACCAATATATTCTACCTACCAATATATTCTACCTACCAATATATTATACCTACCAATGTATTATACCTACCAATGTATTATACCTACCAATACATTGTACATACGAATATATTATACATGGACATGATTACTCCAGTGATTTACAATATAATGTTGGAGTCGTCCTCTCTCTTCCTGTAGCCCATGTTGAAATAAAGGGAAAGACAACTCTTGTTATATACATGTAGAAAATAAAACTGTGCTTACTGTTTTAGCATCAACTTATGTCTAGTAAATTATATAAGGCTAATACCTCTCTTCCTATTTAGGTTAGGCTTTCTCCTGATATTACCTTAGCTATTAAATATTATCTTCAAAACAGAGAATTTCAATCCGTTCACATTTTCAGTGTAAAATGGTGTATCGCTTTCTATATTATTATGATACCCATTTGATTTGTACCTAATCGCTGTAGGTGCTCGGTCTGTGCATATCAAAATAGAGGACTACACCGTGCATGATGTAGCCAATGTTCTTAAACGCTACCTGAGGAACTTAAAGGAACCCGTCATGAGCTCCCTACTCTATGGGCAGTGGTTGAGTGCTGCTAGTAAGTACTTATATTATGTAGTAGCAATGCTACAATAATAGTATACTAGATGACTTTAAATATTACATAACTAAAATCATGTTCACTCTAAAACATATTGATATTTAGATAGAATATCTACCAACAGTATTCAGTGAAGGACAACTCCTAGTCGTAGTTTAATCTTTATTCACTATAATATATTGTTAATGTGAACATTAGTAGTGCAAGCGAAACAATTCAACAGTGATAGTCACTGCTAGTTATCACTATATTGACTAAGACTGTTGACTATCACTATTGACTATCACTATTGACTATCACTATTGACTATCAGTATTGAATATCACTGTTTACTATCACTATTGACTATCACTGTTTACTATCACTATTGACTATCACTGTTTACTATCACTATTGACTATCACTATTGGCTATCACTGTTTACTATCACTATTGACTATCACTGTTTACTATCATTATTGACTATCACTGTTGACTATCACTATTGATGCCAGTGTTCCTTTATTGATGTCTGCAATGCTCACTATATTTCGTATGACTGAATACTTGTGTTTCCTAGTGCTGACAAAGTCATCATCTATCACCACTGCTGTTGGTAAGTTATACCCCTTAGTCGGTGGTAAGTGTTGAATCCTGGTTTGTCTCAAGAGCACTGCCTCTGTCTCCCTTCTATACCCTAACGCCTCATCGTTATTACATGGAGCATGGGCTATTGGCTTATATAGTAGCATAAAGCATAGACTGTGGGTTTAGAGTATAGAGTGTGGGTTTATATTACTACATACTGTGCTTGTAGTACTGCAGGTAGTCTGTAAGCTTATTGGCTGTATTGAATCTCTAACTGCTTTAACCACCTCCCCTTTAATGTTCTACTCATGCGTTAGTTTTCTGCCCTTGCAATTGGTTCACCTGGAAATCCATTTCCATCTGTATTTGGTGATGTTTCTGACATAAATTCTCTTTCTGCCAACTCTGGTGGACATGTGTGAATATTTAGACCTTCGCCCCACTATCAATCACTGCATGCTCACCTAAACATTCGCATAACCTTGCTGTAATCTAAAGGACTCTTTGTAGCAAACCATATAGTGTTATCATTGGGATAGAGTAAGTGTTGTCTACCCATGGTCCAGTTTTACTACTATTGTACATGAATACACATTCGTATGCACATGTATTGATTGCTGTACATTACACCATCTTCCAGTTTCACCATTAGGCGTTACCTAAAGGATGAGATATGCTGACTGGGTTCAAAGATTTATTTTTTTATATTTTTAGAAAGGGCAGCTCATGATCAGAAGCTAAACAGATACAAGGAATTGTTGGAACGTCTACCGGCTGTTAATTTTGCCACCCTCAAAATGATTATCGGGCACCTGAACAGGTTAGTCAGTCTTATCTGAAATGACAAGTCAGCATGTAGCAGGTGATTGTTATACATGCAGCTAGCAGCAGCAGGAGATTAGCCATTCTCAATGCTGCAGACAGTAACTAGAAGCATAGTATCTCAAGCAAAGGTTTTCTCTATTCATCTCCTGTTGGCTGTGCTTTGAGATTCGAGGAGTGATGTTTCTTCAGTTTTCCTCATGAATTCCACACTAAGTAGTATTTGGAAGCAGTTTCTGCCAAGACAAGCTTCCTGATAGAAGCCATGTTTCAACTGTTATTAGTGTACTATATACATGTATGTATGCAGTGTATTCTATAACTCATCTAGTATTTGTATTTATTTAATCAGAGTTGCTGCTCATCAGGAAGAAAACAAGATGGGTCAACTAAACTTAGCCACGCTATTTGGACCTGTTCTATTGTCGGGCAGCTCTACGGAGAACCCTTCTCAGCAAACATTCGTGAACACAAGCTATGAAATACAACTAGCAGATGACCTGATGACATACTATCAGTGGCTCTTCTCTGTAAGTTTGGTTCTGAGTCTATTATGTTCACAGAGATGTTTATATGAACATACAATGTACGTTGAATCCTTTAGACTTCGTGTTCACTTTGAGTCGAGATATTTGGAGCTCTACAACTGGGTACTTGTCTGTATCCGCAATTTTGTAATTATCATGTACATGTAGATGTGCATGTAGATGGACTTGTCTTTTGTTCATACAGGTGCAAGAAGAAGAATTAGAAAAAGAAAATAAAATTCAAGCAAAAATTGAAGAGATGAAGAAATTTAACCCTCATTCAGCCGCCCCATCTGGAGAGTTTATTCTAGGAATATATATACACAATAACCTGGGAGAACCAATCAACTCTAAGGTTGGTGTCTTTGAACTGTATCATACTCATGTATTACATTCTGCGTATCTACTGTAATTAGAAGGGCACAAATCTGCTTAAGGAGAAATCAAAGCTATTTGTTTATCTGTATTCAATTCTCAGCTCTTCTAAGGTCCATCAAAGTTTCGACTTGCATCGATAAATTGATACTGTGAAAACTGATAGTTGATAAATGTCATTCCTGGTTCGCAGTGAATTATTCTAATTTTATTAATTTTAAAAACTTATTATTGTTTTCTAGTTTAAGTTGTAAATTTATACTAGTCATATATTATAATGTAGTAGTATATAACTGTGATACATGTTCATCCTGTGCTTCAGATTCCTGCTCAGAAGACAGCAGCAGAGATCGTTGCAGACGTGGCCAGCGCTAAGCGCATTCCTCGTGTCGATGGCTACTCTCTGTTTGAAATTGTCTGCTCCGGTGAATTGGAACGGCCGTTATCGGAAAATGAGAAGGTTAGTCTGTCTGTCTGTCGGTCTGTCTGTCTGTCTGTCTGTCTGTCTGACTGCTGTACCAGTATTCTACCGGCTGCTACAATTAACAAAATCTCAAGCGGATTTGGGATTAAAGTTCACAAAATGGAGTTGTTACTGTTTTACATACAAGTGTATATTATATTCAGGTGCTGTCTGCCACATTAGCTCAGTCAAGCTGGAGTGCTGAGCATACAAAGGGTAACTACCTCTGTGTTAAAGAAGATACACTCAGGCACTGTATAGAACACTCTGTAAGTCATATTACACTCTACTTATATTATATTACACTCCACTGGTATTATATTACACTCCACTGGTATTATATTACACTCCACTGGTATTATATTACACTCCACTGGTATTATATTACACTCCACTAGTATTATATTACACTCCACTAGTACTATATTACACTCCACTAGTACTATATTACACTCCACTGATATTATATTACACTCCACTGGTATTATATTACACTCCACTACTATTATATTACACTCCACTAGTACTACTATTACACTCTACTGATATTATATTACAGTCCACTGATATTATATTATATTTTACGGATAATATATTACAGTCGGGTCCAGACATCTCTCGGTTCACAGAGCTACAGTTCAGCGACAAGAAAGGATGGAAGAAGATGTACTTTGAGCTCACTTCCTCTCAGCTTGTCTGCTACAAAGACAGGAACAATAACAAGGTCAACGAGTGGAATATATCTGATCTCTGTATCTACATCGGTGTCGAGAAGAAAAGGAAACCTCCAACTGCGTGAGTACCTTAGACATCATATGTGACCACTTAGACATCATTGGTAGCTCTCTAGCTCGTAGTTTATCAACAGTGGTCAGTAGAAAATATATGGTTGATTTTTCTGCCTGTGTAAAGAGAAAAGTTTGTGCACATTAGTTGCTACAGAACAGACTTGCATGGGAACACAACTCTTATAGGTCTGGTTACTGAGTCAATTCGGTTATACATGTAGGATTTGGTAGTAAGCATTATAATGATGGTTATTTACATCTAATACAACCTATGCTATTGATATAAGCCACTACAGCAGTATCAACTAAGTATATGTATGTGTAATATGCAAGTACATATACGTGTAATGTGTAAGTACATAATATACGTGTAATGTGTAAGTACATATACGTGTAATGTGCAAGTACATGTATGTGTAATATGTCAGTGCATGTACATTATCGCATTATCTGCTTATTCATAGGTTTGGTATTACATTCCTCTCCGCTACAGATGACAAATCAAAGTTCAAGGACGCTCAGTTCCTCGGCAGAAGCGTTTGTTTTACCACCGATGACGAAATGTTTACCTGGTTGTCTTCCATATATTATACGCAGGTAAATATACTTACTATACTCTACATATACTATATGCAGGTAAATATACTGACTATACTACATATACTATACGCAGGTAAATATACTGACTATACTACATAAGTACTGTATGTAAATGTATCTATGTCATCTATCTATTATGTACATGTATGCTGTATGTGTATAGTATATGTAGTTATGTAACATTTTGATATGTAATGCATTAGTATGTAATGCATTAGTATGTAATGCATTACATACTAATGCATTACATACTAATGCATTAGTATGTAATGCATTAGTATGTAATACATTAGTATGTAATACATTAGTATGTAATACATTAGTATGTAATGCATTAGTATGTAATGCATTAGTATGTAATGCATTAGTATGTAATACATTAGTATGTAATACATTAGTATGTAATACATTAGTATGTAATACATTAGTATGTAATACATTAGTATGTAATGCATTAGTATGTAATGCATTAGTATGTAATGCATTAGTATGTAATACATTAGTATGTAATGCATTAGTATGTAATGCATTAGTATGTAATACATTAGTATGTAATACATTAGTATGTAATACATTAGTATGTAATGCATTAGTATGTAATGCATTAGTATGTAATGCATTAGTATGTAATACGGTGTTGTGTACTATGTTATGTAATATGTTATGTAATACGTTATTATACCATATGGTTATATGGTTTTAGAGCCATGATAAGACTCCGCCTTCCAGTTTAGCATCGTCTGTTAGAGTGACATCTAGTGGCAGTGAAAAGGTATGTACCCTCTATCTATCTGGTGATGGTATTTCAATAGGCACACGTCTATGTGGTACTGCGCCTGCATGTAGTCCCGCATACATGACATCTGTCATAGTATTATACTAGTAAGTTATGTGTCCACACCTTCATGTTTCATAACACACAAAGGATTTCCCAGGAGATGAAAGCAGTTTATCTCTCTTCATTGTTTCTCAACAAGTTAAAAAGTGAGAGTTAATACCAATTCCTGGTACTGTTACAGTACATGTATGCAATACCAAGCCCTGGTACTGTTACAGTACATGTATGTAGTACCAATTCCTGGTACTGTTACAGTACATGTATGTAATACCAAGCCCTGGTACTGTTACAGTACATGCATGTAATACCAAGTCCTGGTACTGTTACGGTACATGTATGTAATACCAAGCCCTGGTACTGTTATAGTACATGCATGTAATACCAAGTCCTGGTACTGTTACGGTACATGTATGTAATACCAAGTCCTGGTACTGTTACAGTACATGTATGTAATACCAAGCCCTGGTACTGTTACAGTACATGTGTGTAATACCATGCAAGTCCTGGTACTGTTACAGTACATGTATGTAATACCAAGCCCTGGTACTGTTACAGTACATGTGTGTAATACCATGCAAGTCCTGGTACTGTTACAGTACATATATGGCTATAATACCTCTATGTTTTATTCAACAATTATGTGACAATGCTCCATAATGTCTTTTTAAAGTGTTTCAACATTGTTTCTAATAAGAACACTCTGATGTTTATATAGAGTGCTGTGGCGCTATTCAAGGTAAACCCCGAGTTTGTGTTGTTCTTTTAGTTGAAGTTTGCAGAATCTTGTGCTTCACTATCTCTTCCCTCTTTCTGCTAGTTGAACTTACCTACATGTAGGTACATGTACCTACATGTACCTACATGTACCTACATGTACCTATATGTACCTACATGTAGGTACATGTAGGTACATGTACCTACATGTACCTACATGTACATGTACCGACACATCTGTACAATATTAGGCAATCCTGATATAATCTACAAGTTTTCGCTCTGTGGTATTGTTGTTCGTTGCCTGTTGCCAAATTATGGTTTCCAGCAGTGTCTCTGTCACTTGGTTGATGCATGAGCAGCTACTATTATTTTAATTACACAGTAATTAATCATACAGAATGTTATTATAGTTTTATCATCTAATCTAACAGCCAGTGTCAGCTTTATGATTTTGAAGTTGTCTTCTCTTTCATGCAGAGAGAAGACAACTATATGATTGTGAGATGCTAACTTTCAAAATTTGCATGCGTTGGTTTTCTCTTGATTCTTGGTCATAGCCAGTGTAGATTCTAATGGGTTAACTTCTTATACATATTGCATTATGTTAATTCAGACATTAATATTAACAACTTTCAATGTAAATGTGAATGTTGTGGCCTGTATATTATACAAACATGTAAACATGGTATTATAGTACTGAGTAGTACTACAACTGCAGTAGTGCACTGTAATGCAATGTAGTTATCAACCCCTACCATTGTGTATTGCACAATGTCAGTTAGGAGGGAACAACTCTCCACAGAATTAATCTACAACTTTAGCTAGTGCTCATTGTTTTTTGTTTTCCTAGTCCAGCAATATGACAGGTTTGTACTAAAGTATTTATTTATTTCTGTAGAAAGCAGCAAGTCCAAAGTTTAGAATCCCACAATCCATCAAGAAACCCTTCAAGAGGTCTAAAGACAACAATGAGATGTAGGTGTACAGCAGGCTGCAGTTGGTTAGACTATCACAATATTATATGCTATACATATTAATTATTGTTTATACCCTTTGTATACAAACCATTATGCCCCTGTATCATGCTGCTTAGCTGTGTTGATTGAATATACTAGAAGTCATTGCCTTTCTATTCTATGGTGCGTGTACTAGTTTTTGGATGGTTCTTAGTGTGATTGGGCCTTTTAAAATTTTGCACCTTGCAGACTTTTAAACTGCATCATCAGTGTATCCATGTATTAGAAGTGACTAAATATGGGGATTATACTCGTATTGTTTCTGCAGTAACCGTCATTTGAAAAGCTGTATAAATGTAAATGTATGGCTGCCATATTTGCGCTGAGCTAATGGTAACTGGCATGTTTTATCAGAATTGCTTTCATTTTATTTGAATCCATATCAAAGTTATCAATCCGTTGATCTGATTAATATATCTTCTGTTACCTTACGTGGTATTAAATTATACTCTATTTATAGGAATTATATTTTATTATGTACATTTATAACATATTTATTGTTTGCTCATGCTATTTTCTTCAACATACATTTATTGATGTGAAATTACTTGTATATTCTCAATTTTAATTTTTTGATGAACCAAGGGTAGCCTTCTGCATCGGTCTGAAGCATAATATTAACTTAATTTAAGATTTTTATTTGTTAAAATAACTTTGTATCTTTGGTGTTATATATATATCAAGAAAAATAGTTTACTGTAAAATAAAACTTTAAGAAAACTTATTTCCAAATTTTTCCTGATTCATGTCAAAAGATTGTTTTATGAATCACAACATTTTATAAAAAATATTAGATTTGGACAAAAAATATTTAAAAAAGAGAATCATTTTCATGACAAAAGCAGCTGGAATGGAATCACTCAAGTTAATACTGTTTGCAGGCAGTCACACTTGGTTTTGAGCTGTGAAAACTATTTCCATCTCTACTTCATTCCCAACTGTTGGACTGGAAGGATGTCTGTTAGATGTGTATATATTAGCTGCTGGAGAATTGTTTGAAGAGTGATAGTAATTCAGTCTAGATCTCATTGAACTAGCCGCAAGGCGCTCACATTCTATTGTAGGTTTGATATGACTGAATTTCTTTGTTTCCAATGATCTCCTAGAGCCTGTCTTCTCATGCTCTAACATATTCTCCTCACCTTGTGATAGGGTAGTTGTTGTTAGAATAGTACAGTTTGATTTGAGAGTGTGATCAGACGAGCTACTGTCTGACTGAGGCGACGTAACGTCATCAGATTGTTGTAGTATGATGTGTCGCACTCTATCCGCCACCTCATACATGTTAGGTGATCTACGACTCCGTCTATGGGAACAGGATTCATCTTCTGAACTACTGACACTACGCGACATATTTATAGCGCTGTCTGTCGTAGGTGTCATACTTCTCTCAATCTCTGTGGAGTGGAGGTTGTCGTCTGCTGTAGAACTGCAGTGATTGGTTAAATCGTTTACACTAAGCTCTCTAATTGGTGGGAGTGTGTGTGATGAATTACTAAATTCTCTACTTAAGCTATGTTTATGAGCCACGGCTGAGTTGTCTATGGTGAAACACACCGAGCCTGATGGTTTCCATTGACTTCTACTAGAAAATGCGTCTTCTATGTTACCAGAGTCAACTGAACTGACCGGAGAGAACTGTGGTAAAGGGTGGAGTCTTTGCTGATGACGAGATGACCTGAAATATTCAGAGAACATTCTAGAATATGCATGTTAAACATTACACAGCTGTGCATCTCCAACCATATGTAGGCCTATAACAGTGTTGTTTCAAATAGCCCTCTCTAGTAAGACTGAGAATCGTGTACTCTTTGAATAATCTATAGGGATATGCATGGTTTTGGTTTGTCACCTACAATGACAAGGGTAATATGCCCTTAAACTTGGGAAATCAAATGATGTGCTTTAATTAACTGCCTACAAGTAACATTTACTTTCTGCAGACGCCAATTCCTCTTGACCTACCTATTTCTGTGACTTTTGTGATTGTCTGCTCCATATATATTTTCATGCGATGATGGTGGAGTTTTCTCATAGCTGGTTCTGTCTGTTGCACCAGATCTGTATAGATTTGCACTCATTTGATTAGTTTGATAGTTGTCTCCCTTTGTGTCTATATTGATGCTCTGAAGATTAGCTGGGTGACTCGATGCTCTTCGGTAAGAGCTGGTTTTCTCGTTTATATAAGCTTTAAATCGGTCAGCACCAAAGAAGAGGCGATCTGTTAGCTCTCGAATCGTTTCATCTTTCTAGAATGTTGAAAGCAGATTTTTGTAAATTGTATATTTGATTTCTTGCAGACTCACGGCACTGTTGTATTTGAATCATTAGCATCTAAAAGTTTTAATTAAATACTATGATCTTCAGTAGACTTGCAGGCATCTTCCTTCGACTTTCCAACGTATTTTATACTTCACTAATTTTAATTGCAAGCATTTTGGAAACCCCAATGTTACACAATCATGCTACGTTAGTATAGGAATTTTACTGATGCATAACAATGCTTTCCACAATATTATTCTACATGTGCATGTGCATGCTCAGTGGTTTTCCTTTAACTCAAAGGTAAAGAAATAGCAATTATCCTACTAAAGTAGCAATTAACTACCTCTTTAACCAGTTGTTTGAGAGTCTCTATTTCCTGGCAGAGCACGGAGTCGCCCATACTGCTCTCTGATTGGCTGTTACAGTATTTTATTTTTCCCCAACAGCTGCTGTTTGGCTCATCTTTCTCCTTGCTGTCCTTCTGCTTCTTGATGGATTCTCGGAAAAGGAATTTGGCTGTCGATTTAGTCTTTGCATCGTCTTTATTCCTTATCAGAAATATCTAATAAAATGGACAGACAAACAAGGCATTAAATCCAAAATACCTCAGGCTTCAATTCATATGAAACCATTCAAACACGAGTAAACATAAACAATCATGATTCAGTTTCTTATGAAATGAGATATTGGTTCAGTATAAATATATGTTTGTCTCCTGACCAAGTGTTTACATCCTTTTACAGTACTATTTATACAGTATATACTAATAATCATTACTATTTCCATGTACTCCAACCCTGTTTAGCATAAATACCATTGCAACACAATAACAATACACTGATACATCCTATTTTATACATTCAAGTTTCTCAACATACTAAACCTGTTCATTAACTCATTAATGGTCAAAATAATACAGTTTTGTTCTTACTGAACTAATTCTGATCTAGTAGTAGCCTATTTTGAATTTTATACGTCATGTACATTGATGTGAATGTAATCAAGTAAAGATAATATATACCAAACTTAGGCTATATACGGTACTAATGAGGAAGGGGGTATCCAGTACGTACCTTAGGAGCAAGTAAGAGACTTAGTGTAGAGAAAACCATGGCTAGCACACACACTGCCATAGTGGCAAATCTAGTAGAGTTTATAGTCCCAGAACAGGCTAGTGCAGGTAGACTTGTCAGCAATATTGTAATCAGCACCAAGCTATTAGTGAGTATGAAGCTGTCAAAGTACAAACAGTGACAGTTTTAGCTTTCGATCAAACTTATTACAGTTTTCTATATGTGAACGGGAAAGCAATTCCATGCTATCGAATTTTAAAGCCCTTATATTTCATAGACTAACTCACTGGGAGTCTTGTAGGCTGGGTAGTTTGACGTGCCGTACATGCCACGCATAGAATAGAGTCAGCGCTGTTATGGCTAGCTTGTAAGTGGTGAGCAGACTCATCCATAGCACATGGTATCTGCTGGAACATACCAGCTGCACCCCCTACCAAAGATATAACAACATAATATAGTCCATCATATTGTCTTGGCGTAGTGTGATAACATGTTACTGTTCCGATCATGCAGGTACAAAACATTATATCTTTTTTGAATAATATATAACACATTGCAAGGTCTAATATAAGACTGATTCTCGTAAAACTTTTGGCCCACGTACTGGGTAAATAATATGTAGGTTATAGATCCATTCTCCACTAGAATGTTTGCTGTGAGGATGGATTACATTGCTAGTTTCAGAATCAACATCGTCTGAATTGTTGCTGATAGTGTTATACATTGTACTTACACCTCTGATGAGCATGCATTCTATGTGGTCCACCTTTGACCATACAGTATTTATTGTAACATCTATGATAGTGAGTCCAACTATTGTCAGTATCAGATGTTCGTCTTTCGTACCCTGTGAAAATAAAAAGAAAGTTCGAATTTTGAAAACTAACAATGGAAGTCAAGTATAGCCATTAAATAGTCCAGGAAAAGTAATAATAAAGCATCTATTTCACTTTGATTGCAGTCAGCAGTTAGAACGTTTCTCTTATTGCCACATAGAACGAACCAATTTTAAATATATGCATAGGGAATTTTTGCGGAAACTTTAGATCAAATTAGGCTCGACATTCTCCGAATATATTATCTGTTTCGGGAGCCAGTGGGCATGACTGATGTCTCACACAAGCCCCAGAGCCAATTAACGTGATGAAACGTTATAAAATATGTGCGTGTACCAACTACCTTATTCTCAGAAATGTTCACCTTAATTCAAATTAGTCTTCAGCAAAATACTTTTTGCCAAAAAAATGTAAATGTCAGTAAATCTTGCAAAATCAAATTGATCAATAATGTTGGACTATTTGCTTACTTGAATTAAAATTTTTTATGTCACAAATCACTAATAAATAAGAGTAATTAACAGCTGAATGATGTTAATTGTCATGTATCACACCTATTAATACGGAGTTCTATGAAATCGCTGCAGCTAATAACTGCAAGGAATGCAACAACATACTAAACATGAAAAATTCCTGAAAATCATTGCCTATTGACAGTAATTAAGAGATGAATTATCTTTGAGATTTTAAGAATGGACGCCAAATTTGAATTTTCTTTCAGGGTAATAAAACCAGCATTTCGGTTTTGAACTCGATATTTTTAAATTGAAACAAAAGACTCATCCTTGCTTTCTTTTCTGTATATGTACAATGTACAATGTGCAATATACATTTATGTTCAGCGAATTGCTGAGAATAAAACAAGACTAAAATATCTTACGTATCTTACTTTGGTATTCAAGTCACTACTCACTACACTTACCTTGCTAATCAGGTGTCAAGCCACGAATCAATACACTTACCTTGCTACTGAGGTGCATCTTCTTGAATATTCTGTGTACCCTCCAAGTCTTGACAAGTATACTCGAGTATATGATAGTGATGCCAACACTCATAGCAAATATAGCTGCCTGCAATAATGGATGTATGTACTTAAATAGTTTGCTAGATATTATAGAGCACCAACAGTTATCCCCAAAAACCTGTTTTCTGCCCAAATATCAACCGGATATTTACAGTTACAGACAAACCCAAAGCATGGCTTTCAAATAATAATCAGTTTTTTCCGTGTAAATGCTGAGGGACAAATATAGCCCATTTTGGTTTTATTATAAGTTACATGGTGAATAACATGACTTTCTTGTACTATATGATTATTTGTGATTTAGCCCTTTGCACCAATTTTACCTGCTCCTTGCACAAAAATCAGTTCCTTGCAAAAATTACAACTGGATCACGTTAATCCTTCAGTTTAGAGGTCTGAGCACTATTTGTAAATATGTTTGTTTTCAAACTTTTGTAAAAAATCAAATTATGTGGCTGATTATCAGGTAAAAACCCCATGTTGATTCACCATCTCAGACCTAGTTTACTTGGTTGGTTGCATAAGGGGGGGGGAGGAGGGAAGTAGCAAACAATGTCATAGAATCATAACAAAGTATGCAGAAGTAAACTTGTTATCCAGCTGCACCTTTAGCACACTGTGTGTGTTTACTACAACCACTATTCCTATTCCCTGCTACTTCGACCTGAACCAGGTTGTTGGAGAAAGAACTAGAGCATATTATATATTTGGGTGAAATCAGACCAGTAGGCTTACTTACAAGGGCATATTCTGCACAGCAAGTTTTTAACACACTAAATGAGTACTGAGATAAAGGCCAAATTATACATATGAAAGTGAAACACAAATTCTAAACTTTTTGTGTTTTACTTGCACGTTGTAACTACAGTCACAAGGTTGCCAACGTTTGAAACACTACACACTAGCCCTGAATTCCTGGTTCGCTTGAGGAAACAAGCCCTTGGATCAGAGCCAGTTACTCAGTCACTTTCTGGTTTACTACTACACTACTAGTAGTAGAAACTTCTGACCTCACTAGGCAATTTGAACCAACCTGTTGCATTTGAGCAATTGTTCTCAGATCATCTGTGATTGGACGTTCGATACCCAATAATGGAATAGATAGCAGACTGACCAGGCTGCCGAGACATGTCATGGTATTGATATTGGGACTCGTCAGCTTGATTTTTCTACAATAGAGATACACTTGTTGTCAGCATTTCCTGCGTGTCTGGTAACCTGGATGTGCTCATCAAATGATTTGTGTTAAGTTGTGTATAACACGTAGATAATAGAATTGATCACATGGCATGCATATCATGATTTACTAGCATTTGATATGCAATATTTATCTGAAAATATGTAGCATCATAGTATTAGTAGGTAAACGGCCACAATGACAATCATATAACCTACGCACTGGGACTTCATACTTCTCCAAAGATTTAGAGACATTAGTTACTTAGAGTAATAAAAGCAGATTCTCAGCATGAGGTTTGGGTCCATCATAAACACTGGAGGCACTGGAAAGGGCCCCAACCTTACTCTATACCACTCCAAATGGTCCCCAGCCTAGACAACTTCTGTGTTGCCAGCCCCTTTTCAAACCCAACTAGGAGTTAGCAATAGAAGAATGTGCTTGGATGATCACTTTATGCTGCGTCACAGAGCTATATCATGGTCTATGTACATGTACGTCGGTACCTTTATACATGTATTATATTTTCATGAATTTACAGCAAAAAAGTCGCCACTGTTTATTGACCATTGCACCACCAATCCCTCACCTGGTAGACCATATTGCAGACGTTCCCAGAGATGTGTGATATTGATTACAAATACATAATTATAATTCTCAGGAATATTTTCAATTATACGTACAATATTACATGATATCGGAAGGATTTCACATGCCAAAATTTCAGGTGATAATTCCCTGCACCTGCAGAAGGAGGGTTAAAATTATTCAAAGCGTGTGATGGTAATATACCTAGTTTTTGCATACGCAATTAGAAATATCAAGGCTGATTTCTCCACATCAGAGACAATTCTGGTGCTGGGAAGGAATCGTGCAGTAAAGCATGGGTTGACTATATATGCACCATATCAATGGAAATGCAATGACTTGCAAAATAAACCTTCCTTTATCTTGGTGTACACTTGTTTTACCTTTATCTTGGTGTACATTTGTTTTAGCTTATATCAGTTCTATGTATGGTTAACATGTTCTTACTGTTAAAGTGGAACTATATAGACTAATAACAATACATCCAGATGCGTGGGGTTCCCATTGATTTAGAGCTAGTACTAGTTCGGTCGCACAATCCAAGATTTTGCCAAAATTAGTTGCTTTTCACCAAAATTATGAGTAAGTTTGATTGAATGCACATTGGTTGCAGACGATTAATTTTGTCCCCAATCCACACATATTCAACCGTGATCTCACTAAAAATACATTTGGCTTCATGACCCAGACATACATCTGTATTTCCTTGGTGGTGTTATTGCACAAGGAAACCAAGCTGTGGCTGGGAAACAAAGTTCTGACTGAAGTTTACCTGTCTTTGCTCTTTGAGCAGTTGAAGGTGATGAGGGCAATCGAGTAGACGACACCAACAAGAGCACAGGAGCACATAATTCCAAGCACGGTCAGCTGAGTGTCATATGACATGGCCGACGATTCGGTTGCAGGAACCTCATCTTCCATCATTGTAAGATTTGCTGAAAAATAAAATCCTGACATCAACACATTATTACAAAAAAGCTGGCACAAGAAACGAACCTTAATGGCGTGTACGTCTTTTTAAAACCATTTTGTTTTGTCTCATTAAACAACTCTTTGCAACTAAGTTGATAACGTGGATACGTCTGATGATACTTGCAGATTGCACAAATAGGAAGAATAGCAGGTTAAATGATGTATCTGTTTGCTATTTTTGCAAGTGTTATTAACATTGTAAACATCATCAAATTTTGCTAACGTAATATTTGAAAAAAATTCATTTGCACTTGCAAATCTCTAAATTTTCTGATATCACTTCCCATCAAAGTAGGATATTGTGCCGGTATATCATGTAGTTATCAACAAGCACTACGATGACTATGAGATAGTGTGAAATGCTAGAGTACTCATGTCATGCTATAGAACCAGGAATGTAATTACAGTTATCACCAGATGAAATAAGGTTGGACTGGTTTTATCCTAGCACCTTTCAAAGCTCTACTAGCCAAGGACAAAGTTTTTCCTTCAATATCAAAGGAAAATTTACTTTGGATAAGCTCATTCATAGATTATTATTTCTCTAGTCAAACATCGTTAGGTGCGAGTAGTATAGTCAGTGCACTTCTAGACAGACACGCACTCATTGACCCCTGTTTTCAACCAATCACAAGCCGGTATTTCCGATTTCAACCAATCACAGAAGAGCACAAAAATTTTGCACACGACCTTGCCAAGGTCACCCCAAAATCCCCCCTTCTGATTGGTCGAAAAAACATTTGCACACTTGACCCCGAACCCGGCCACGACCCCTTCCCTTCCTCCTTCCCACCCTCCTCCCCTCCCCCTCCCCCACCTCCCACTCCTCCCTCCTCCCCGCCACCGCCCTCGTCCCGTCCGCGCCACCGCCGTCGCCGCCGCCGCCACCGCCGCCCTCACCACCGCCGTCGCCGCCGCCACCACCACCGCCCTCACCACCGCCGCCGCCACCGCCGCCGCCGCCACCACCGCCACCACCACCACCGCCGCCACCACCACCACCGCCACCGCCGCCGCCGCCGCCACCACCACCACCACCACCGCCGCCGCCGCCGCCGCCATCACCGTCATCACCGCCACCCCTCCTCCACCGCCGCCCACCCTCCCCCCCGCAACCCCCACTCACCCGAACGACCAATCGTTTGAGGCGGTCAAGCCGCGTCCGCCCACGTTGCGTGCGGCGCCGACCGTACACGTGGAGGCGACGCCGGTGCCCCGTATCCACCGGGCCAAGCGACTAGGCAGCGGCCCGCCGCCCATTCCGAGTTCCACTGGGGTGGGACTATAAAAGATAAGTTTGACTGATGATAGTATTAATACAAAGAAGACTTAGTCATAGCAAACATGTCTTTTCTCACCAAAGGAGCAGCGGGGAGATATGTACTTTTAAAGGAAGTCCTCCCGAAGTCTGTATGGGATTATATGATCAAAAGTAATATCGAAGAAGCGAATAGTCCATGGATGTGGTATTGGGTTGACAGACTCGCTCATAATTCCTTAGTGGTAGAGCTTGCCATCTATTTTAGAACACTTTCACTCTCTATGAATATCCCTTTTAAGATAGGAGAGGAAAAGTTGAGGAAAATGGCACTTTGTTATGAAGACTTAACAGGAGCTAGGTCAAGATTTTCATCTATGGTAGAAACAAAAAACGCATCCGTTTCTTCTCCCTTACTCCTTCTTAGGAATGCAGAGTTGTCAACCTGGTGTAGAGTGGAGGTTGAGAAGATTATTGAAGATAGAAACTGGGATGAAACTGGTGTGGGAGCGGAGGCCACTTTTAACACTCACTTCTTACTATATCTGGATAATGAACCTGGTGGGGAAGGTTCAAAGAATGAACTCTATCATAGAGTATTGAACATATTAAAGGATGGGGCAAGAAGATGTCGCTTTGAGGATGGGAAGGAGAAATCGCGAGCGAAGAGGAGTTACAATGAAGAAAGCATCCCTGGTTTAATTCTTAGTAGAGGTAATACGCTATATGCAGGGCGATTGTTTGGAGAACTAGATCCATCCAAAAATGGGTTAGAGGTGATAAGAAGTCCTTCACCAGGAGATGCTAGATTAGAGGTGAGAGAGACTTCTACAGGAGAGACTAACCAGGTTATGATAGAAGAGGTTGAAATGTGTGACATTGGAGAACTAGATTCATCCAAAAACGGGTTAGAGGAGATAAGAAGCCCTTCACCAGGAGAAGCTAGGGTGGAAGTGAGAGAGACTTCTACAGGAGAGAATAAGCAGATTATGATAGAAGAGCAAACTCATGTAGAAACTAAAGAAGAGGTTGAAATGTGTGACAAAAGGGAACAAGAGATTAGAAAGATAGAACAAGAATTGGCACTAAAGAAAGTGGAATTGGCAGGAGCACTGGGGTGGAAAGAAGCACTAGAGATGCAACAGAGAATTGATGCAAGAAAAGAGAGAAGAACAAATCGCATTGCCTTCTTAGAAAAAAAGTTAACAGAGGAAAGAATGGAAAAAGAGAGGTTAATGATGGAAATCGAGCGTTTGCAAAAAGAAGAAGAAGAAGAAAAAATGGATAGTGTATCAATTATTGATCACATAATTCCCCACCTGGCTAACAAACTAGATGATAATGATGCAAAAGCAGAAGGGGAAGATAGTAAACTGCCACAGTGGGTTCCAACAGGAGAAAGTAATGATGAATAAAAGTGTATAGATTCCAATCGTTCTCTCAAACAAGGGCAAGATGTCAAAGCAAGAGGTAGTATGTAGAAATGAGAATTATGAAGATGTGGCTGATGGTCTCTTAGATGAAGTAGTAGCTATCTCTGCTGAAGAGGGAAGGGAGCAAATAGGAGAGAGAAGCAACAAAAGAAAGAAGTTCACATTCTACATAATCATAATACTATTTATACTTTCTTGCTCATCTTTATCACCATCAGTTTACACATATCTAAGTGATAGGGAACCACCCAATGGCAAAGACAAAGGAGTACTTAAGCAAGGACACTTTTTAAAAACAAACACAACTCTATTAGCTACTCAACTGGATCAGCATGCGTCCACACCAAGAAATCGATCTTCGCTTGCAGAGTCCCTTCACAGCTCTAGTCTGTGGTCCAACAGGGAGTGGAAAAACGGAACTACTATTTAGTCTTATTAGGAGAGTTGATGAAATTGCTTCACCCACTCCTGTTGAAATCATTTACTGCTATGGAGTTTGGCAACGCCGCTTTGAGGATTACAAGGATAAAGTAAGGTTTCATTCAGGACTCATTGATGTAGAAATGGATATAGAGCGTGATGGGAAGAATCGCTGGCTCATCATTGATGACTTGATGGGTGAAGTCGGGGGGAAAGAGACTACTAATGCAATCTTTACAAAGTTCAGTCACCACCTGAACATAAGCGTCTTTTTCTTACTACAGAACCTTTTCCCGAAAGATAATAGAACAGTGTCAATAAACTCGCAGTACTTTTTCTTGTTCAAGAATCCCAGAGACGGAATGTCTGTTACCAATCTTGCAAAGCAGGCTTTTCCTCAGAGTACAAGAGCTGTTCAAGAAGCTTTTAGTGATGCTACACGTAAGCCACACTCTTTTCTATTCTTGAATCTTCGCCAGGAAACCCCGGAGTGGGCTAGACTGATCGGTAATTTTGCTTCTGAGCACTCTCCCATGACTGTATATATCCCGAATACCCTGGAATATAAGTAGCATTCACATCTCTACTCTCTCCATAAACTGTCTTGGACTCGAAGAGAGCGCATCCATCATCAAGCATGAGATACATTAATTCACCCGAGTATTCTCCAAGGTTGAGGAGGAATGCCTTGAGTATATATGCACTGACGAAAGCATCTGCAACCATCAGAGATTCAACCATTGCTGAGGCTAACAAAGACCTTATACTCGCTCTTGTTGAGTGTGCTAGAAATGTATTATTAGGTAATGTTCATCTAACTACCGCTCAGTTGAACTCTCTACGTCGACATAGAAGGGCCATTGAGGATCTCACCAACTCTCGTACTAGTGTGAGGCAGAAAAAGTTAATCCTACAACGTGGCGGATTTTTAGGTCTTCTTTTGAAGCCATTGGCAAGTTTACTTGGAGGTGTGCTTGGTGGATTAGGCGGTGGACGAAGGTGAAATGAGTCTCAAGTTTTCTAAAAAGTATCTTCTTATGGATAAACATACATATGAATCAATGAATAGTAGAAACAACAAAAAAGAAGGAGAGCATCTACCCTCACTCTCTACAAATGGGGATCTACTCCTGGCAGAAAAAAGCAGAAAAGATGTAATATCTAACCTCAAAAACTCTGATACAGACATCTACTCTCAGCTAGAGCAACATGCTCATAAAATGAATAAGTTCCTAAAAGAGTTGGAGAGATCACGCCATCCGCAGCAGGAGTTGTATAATACATTAGAGGGAATTAACACTAGGTTTAATGAAATGCATACATGGAGACAAAGAGAAGAAGAAGCACAAGAGCGAGGGCGAGAGAAAAAAAGAGATGATGAAAAGAGGCGAAGTGGCTCAAGGTCACCACTACCACACCCATATAGGAGAGAAACAAAACCAGAGAGGTCAGAAGCTGGCGCACGTTGGAGTGGGAAGGGTGAAAATAGAAGTCCTATCAAAACTAGGTCTAGGCGAAAGCTTCCTAAAACCCCTCTTGCAAGCAATAGTAAAACAGAAAGATGGATGATATAGATGAAGGTCTACGTGATATTTACTTCTCCCCTCCTCAACCACCATCTTTTGGAGGAAAGAGAAAGTTAGTTTTAGCTTCTCCTCCTGGTATTAATGAGAATGATGTTGAGAAGTGGTTGAGAAGTCAAGACGCATACACTCTTCATCGCCCGATTAGAATGAAGTTTACAAGGAGAAAAACGTTTGTGAGTGGGATTGGTGAACAACTCCAGGCAGATCTCGTGGATGTGCGTGCGCACAAGGACTCAAATGATGGAGTAACATTTTTGCTCACCTGCATAGATGCCTTCTCACGGAAAGCATGGGTCTTTCCTCTTCATTCCAAGTCTGGTCTGGAAGTGTCCAATGCACTCATCTCTCTATTCGAAAATGAAAGCTTTAGACAAATACAAACTGATAAAGGTAAGGAGTTCCTAAACAGAAGGGTGAGTGAAGTGCTAAAGAAGTATGGAGTTAGCCATTTCACCTCTGAGAATGAGATCATCAAGGCTGCTCTTGTTGAACGCTTTAATAGAACATTGAGAGGGAAAATTCATCGTCTACTCACTTATAGAGGGGATGGACGCTACTTAGAAGATGTAGAAGACCTAGTCCAAGGATATAACAACAGTTTTAATAGGTCAATTGGAATGAAACCTATTGAGGTTGATTACGATAATCAAGAAGAGGTTTGGGTTCGGTTAAATGAGTTCTCACCTAAACGATGGTTAAAGAAAACAAGAGTAAAATACTCACCAGGTGATCATGTTCGGATTTCGATGGCTCGTAGTAGCTTTGAGCGAGGGTTCACACCAAACTGGTCAACCGAGATATTCACCATAAAAGCAGTCAAGGCACATACCTCACCTCCTGTCTATACACTGGAAGACCTAAACAAAGAAGGAGTAGATGGAACATTCTATGCACAAGAATTGCAACATGTTAACCTACCTGAAATCTTTAGAGTTGAGAAAGTCATACGTAAACGGAGAAGGAGAGGAAAAGAAGAGAGTTTCGTGAAATGGAGTGGTTATCCCTCTTCATTTAATAGTTGGATAGATTCTAGTCAGTTTGTGTAAGATCAAAGGTAGTATAAATTCGATATGTAAGTTCAGTTTTGCTCACTCTCAAAGATGGCCTTCAATGTCACACTTACCTCAAATGTACGCATCGGTGGGAGTGACACAAACACCAATGCTCACTTCATTACGAAGCTAGCCAAGACATTGAAGCTTCACTCATCACAGTGGGAGGTTGGGTTACTTGACATTCAGTACCCTGCATCCTGGAGAAATGTGGAAGATGGCTATGTAGTGGTTACGAATACAAAAGATGGAGTCAAACGAAAATGTGAAATCAGGAGTGGAAGGTATGCTTCCATGGGTGAACTTTTGAGTGAGATCAATAGAATACTAATAAACTACGACTTAGAAAAAGTAGTGAGCTTTTACTATGATAGTCTACGGAATGAAACCTTCCTCATGTTGAGAGAACAGGAACACTCTGTCATGATGTCACGTGATGTTGCGTGGGTGTTGGGATTCGAACCTGATGTAGAATATGCTGCGGAAATCAACAGGAGTCAAAACCCTCCAGACATCAATGCTGGTTTCACATCCCTCTATGTCTACTCCTCCGTAGTCTCACCAAGACATGTTGGAGATAGTCTAGTCCCCCTACTTCGCACAGTTCCTATAACAGAGAGTGAAAGAAATAGCACCGTTTTCTTTGAGTTTTCGAATGTTCAATACTCTCCAGTGTCTAATACAAGCACAGACCTCATCGAGGTAGATATAAGACGTGATGATGGAGAAAGGGTCTCATTTCGCAGTGGAAAGGTTGTGCTGACGGTTCGTTTCAGACCGCGTGGAGAGAAATAACATGGCCCCTCGCATAGTTCCATATTTTCCTGATGAGTCAGGTGAGATGTATGAAGACTATTATGCAAACCAGGTGGGAGAGGGAATGAGTGTGTACAGGGGAAAACCTATTATGACGGGTAATGGGATCGGCTCACTCTTTTCTGGACTGGCCCGAGGGGTCCTTCCCATGCTAAAGAATGGTGCCAAAACTATTGGGAAAAAGCTATTGACTACTGGAGCTTCGGTTCTGGGAGATGTAATCAAGGGAGAGAACTTCAAATCCTCTGCAGCAAAACGTTTTCGTGAAGCTGGTGGGGATCTTCTAGGTGATGTAGAAGATGAATTACGTGAACCACCTGCCAAACGTGCACGAGTTAGTCAAAAGTCTACAAAGAAAAAGCGTAAAGGAAGAAAAACAGTTTTTGACTAAATGAAAGATAAATATATAATCCACACCTAGACTCACCACTCCCCACTCTTAGACAAGCGACTGTAGGAGCAAGTACTAGATGGAACAACTCTCACACTATCGAACATGTCCGTCACACATCGAGCCATCTCTCTCTCCAAGGTTTCTGAAGACTCTCCAGACACGGTTGACTCCAGTTTTGACTTATTTGCCACTCCGCCAACTCATACTAGCGTGCTCAGAGGTGAGTGGGTACCTTTGGCTCCTGTTACGGACTCCCCTGATGGCACTATTGAATTTAACATCCCGCCCGCAGACGAACTCTACACAGATCTATCAAGGTCTTACTTACACACCACAGTAAAGGTGAGCAAGGCTGATGGAAGCGTACTACCTGCGGAAGAACAACTAAAGGTTGTTCCAGGGGACAATTTTATGCACAGTCTCTTTTCTTCTGCCACTGTTCAACTGGCCGGGCAAGATGTTGAGTATGAACCAAACTATGGACATAGAGCTTATGTCGAGAATCTCCTAAACTATGGTAAAGATGCTAAGAGCACATATATGAAAGTTGGGAGTGGGTGGATGGAGGATGAAGGAACTGGAGAAGACTATGATGGTATACCTCCCGAAGTGGTTGAAAAAAGAAAGAAACTTATAGCCACAAGTAAAGAGATGAGCTTCTATGGGAGACCTAGGTTGAGTATGTTTTCTCAAGGAAGACTTATTCCACCAGGAGTTCGCTCTCGCCTTACTCTACAACGTGCTATTCCACAAATGGCCCTCTTAGCAGAAACAGACAACCCTGCAGGAGGGGCGAAGATTTCTATAACTAAGACAGAATTGTGGATTCGACGTGTACAAGCCAATCCGGCCTTACAAAAAGCACAAATGGATGTTTGGGTTGTGCAACAAGAGTCTATAAAACTACCAATTGACCGAATAAAAACTCATTTCCATGTCATCCCTGCTGGACACCAGTCAGTGAGAGTAAACTTTGATCAAGCGGGACAGAAGCCAAACAGAGTCTTTGTCGGACTAGTCAACCATACTGCAAAGAGTGGAACGTATAAGCAAAATCCCTTCAAATTTGGACATAACAATCTAAGTTCATTAGAATTACTAATTGATGGAACACCGGTGACCCGAAGATATGAACCAAATTTTGCAAGTGGAAAGTTTGCTCGTGAATTCATGAATTTGTTCACTGTCACAAATACATCCGATGCTGACACAGGGAATGAGATCTCCCCTAGCAAATACAAGTCCTGCGCTGCTCTCTACGCCTTTGACATTTCAGGAGATTTGTGTGATGACAACTTTCACTTGTTATCAAATGGGAGTCTATCTATTAATCTAGCATTTGCTAATCAAACTCAAAATACACTTGGACTGTTTGTATACGAAGAAAAAGATGACATTATCTACTTGAATGCAAATCACGAAGTATCTATGGTAGCCGGGATGATGTAAAAAAAAAAATGGATACATTCTCAATCTCGAATATTCTATCTGATGATAAACTCTCATCAACCTCCTTTAGAGGAGTTATGCCAAGGGATCACTTCTTAGACTCCTTCTCCCCATCTGGATCTTTTGTTTTCAACACTCAAACAAGTGAGAAAAGTGGCGAGCATTGGATCTCTGTTTTTTCGAATGGAAAAGAAATAGAGTATTTCGACTCCTATGGTCTCCCCCCTTCTATTTATCCTGATGTGGGTAAGATGTTACAACAATGGGGAATACCAATAGTATGGAATGGAGAGTGTCTACAAGAAGAGAGTACTAACGTGTGTGGAGACTACTGCATCTTGTTCTGTCTCCTTCGAGCTCGAGGGTGGAGTATGGAGGGAATAATTACACGGCTAAGCAGAGTAGAAGGAAGAGTTCGAGATCATTCTATAAGAGCTCTATTTCAACGTTTATACTATAATAAAAGAAATAATACTTTCCCACTCACAACGCATGTAAACAATATTATGCTTTTTTCACCTTTTCACTTTGACTAGAGAGAAATACTTCACCTTACTTATAATTCGTTTTTATACTACTATAACTAAAAAAAAAAAAAAGAGACCAATAGTTTTTATCTTACCTGCATTCTTTTTTTTTTTTTCTTTGCTTTTTAGATTTCTGCTTGATTCTTGATTCTTTTATTTTTTCTCTATTTATCTTCGTAATAAAACAATACTACTGAAGAAAGCTGCATCTTTTCTATCTTGGAATAATACTCATCCATGGGTTGTTGTGGTCTCGCCCCTATCCGAGGCCCGCTCCGGGGAGGGCGGAGAGTCCACCTCGTAATAAAACAATACTACTGAAGAAAGCTGCATCTTTTCTATCTTGGAATAATACTCATCCATGGGTTGTTGTGGTCTCGCCCCTATCCGAGGCCCGCTCCGGGGAGGACGGAGAGTCCACCATGTTAGAAAGATCCTTTCGGGCAGGACTCCCCACTCCTATTATTTTCCCCTTCTTCCGTGCCTCTTTTAACGCATCCACCTCTTCTTTCCTCTTCTGACTGCACTCTTCTTCCTCAATAATTCCATCCATTTGTGAGTCCGTTAAGCCCGCAAATAACTCTTCTTGGTTTTGTACTATGTTGTCAGTATCCATTGATAATGTACTATTGTAGTAGTGTAGCTGTACAGTAGTGATGTGGTGAACTTTGAATGCTGAGACTGTGATCCCACTCTCCCTTTATACAACTGCTCATTTCTTGACTCCTCCCTTTTTTTTATCCAATCCCAATGTGACCCGATGTGAATCCGAAGCCTTCCGATGTGAATCCGAAGCCTCCCGATGCATCCCGATGTGAATCCGAAGCCTTCCGATGCATCCCGATGTGATTCCGAAGCTTCCCGATGCATCCCGATGCATCCCGATGTGAATCCGAAGCTTCCCGATGCATCCCGATGTGATTCCGAAGCTTCCCGATGCATCCCGATGTGATTCCGAAGCTTCCCGATGCATCCCGATGTGAATCCGAAGCTTCCCGATGCATCCCGATGTGATTCCGAAGCTTCCCGATGCATCCCGATGTGATTCCGAAGCTTCCCGATGCATCCCGATGTGATTCCGAAGCTTCCCGATGCATCCCGATGTGATTCCGAAGCTTCCCGATGCATCCCGATGCATCCCGATGTGAATTGACACATCGGGATGCATCGGGAAGCTTCGGAATCACATCGGGATGCATCGGGATGCATCGGGAAGCTTCGGAATCACATCGGGATGCATCGGGAAGCTTCGGATTCACATCGGGATGCATCGGGAAGCTTCGGAATCACATCGGGAAGCTTCGGAATCACATCGGGATGCATCGGGAGGCTTCGGATTCACATCGGGGTGCATCGGGAGGCTTCGGATTCACATCGGGGTGCATCGGGAGGCTTCGGATTCACATCGGGGTGCATCGGGAGGCTTCGGATTCACATCGGGGTGCATCGGGAGGCTTCGGATTCACATCGGGAGGCTTCGGATTCACATCGGGGTGGGGAAATGGTTAGACTCCGCCCACTGAATACTACTATTTAAGGTATAAGTTTCTCACTCTAGCAGTATGAACAATCAGCCTCTAGTCAACAGAGTGAGAGTAAACAGAGACAGCTACCTACTAGTCAGTGCCTGATCAGAGATGTCAACAAGTAGAACATAAGGTTAGTGTTAAATGGAGTAATTGGCAGCAATTGTGAAGTGTTTATTGTATAAAATGCTATCAAGCTAAAAAATAACTCACACCCTACTACTATATATTTTTATAGGGAGGCTAAACAATTTAATATATTACATTATAGTCCCACCCCAGTGGAACTCGGAATGGGCGGCGGGCCGCTGCCTAGTCGCTTGGCCCGGTGGGTACGGGGCACCGGCGTCGCCTCCACGTGTACGGTCGGCGCCGCACGCAACGTGGGCGGACGCGGCTTGACCGCCTCAAACGATTGGTCGTTCGGGTGAGTGGGGGTTGCGGGGGGGAGGGTGGGCGGCGGTGGAGGAGGGGTGGCGGTGATGACGGTGATGGCGGCGGCGGCGGCGGCGGTGGTGGTGGTGGTGGTGGCGGCGGCGGCGGCGGTGGCGGTGGTGGTGGTGGCGGCGGTGGTGGTGGTGGCGGTGGTGGGGGCGGCGGGGGGGGCGGCGGCGGTGGTGAGGGCGGTGGTGGTGGCGGCGGCGGCGGCGGTGGTGAGGGCGGCGGTGGCGGCGGCGGCGACGGCGGTGGCGCGGACGGGACGAGGGCGGTGGCGGGGAGGAGGGAGGAGTGGGAGGTGGGGGAGGGGGAGGGGAGGAGGGTGGGAAGGAGGAAGGGAAGGGGTCGTGGCCGGGTTCGGGGTCAAGTGTGCAAATGTTTTTTCGACCAATCAGAAGGGGGGATTTTGGGGTGACCTTGGCAAGGTCGTGTGCAAAATTTTTGTGCTCTTCTGTGATTGGTTGAAATCGGAAATACCGGCTTGTGATTGGTTGAAAACAGGGGTCAATGAGTGCGTGTCTGTCTAGAAGTGCACTGACTATACTACTGGTGCGGGACCAAACAATAAGTGAGATAGCTTTCCTTTTTGGATTAATTTCGGACCAGTACCCAGCCTGATTGCTTCAACCGAAAATATGGGAAATCTCAGTTTTTTTCAAAAATATACAAGTAGTACTGCAGTACTGCACTCAATTGGCTAAAGATGTCATAACAGAACCTGAGCCTAACACCAGACTGCTGGAAACCAGGGGGAGAAGAAAAAAATTTAGAATATTCGACAAACATTCTTTCCTCACTTGAGTTGTTGCAATTGGAGGAGGAACAAGTATGCTTGACACTGACTCAGTAAAGTAAAATAAAAATGTGGATTTCTCAACAGATATTGTTGATAATGTGGCGGGTGGTTAAAGGTCCCCTCCCTATCTATTAACAAGAATGCCGTAGAGTGTTGCTAGGCATAATTCCAAGGCTGATAATAGATCAAGGATGTATCATTTAAACCAACAATTTATGCAACACCAAAATAGATGTTAAATCATTCATGACTAGATGAGTTGGTAACTTTATGTAAACAGATGGCGCTCGCCCATTAAATATGCAGGAATTTACAGTTTTCAAAAGGTTTCACTTCACTGTTGCTATAGCAATGCAGATTGGTCTAATGTCAATATTTTTGAAAATGCCAGTATTACATTATATACTATGCAACATTAAAATTGGTAAAGCTTTGGAAGTATAGACTGTGCTCTTTAGACTCCAACAAGTTTTACAAAATGTGAGGTCTACAGTCTAAAACTTTTTGCTGCCTAATGAGCAATACATATTCACCTCTGCATTGTGAAACATCTGCTGGCTCGACTGTTGTGGAAATGAGTCGCCATATATTGGCCGAATAGACAGGTGTATCTGAACCTATTCACCACCACCATGAATAATACAAATGACTAAATATTCATCAATCCATTCCACACTTAGACAGACACATCTGGCAGACTCATAAATATTTAGTTCCAGTATCGGTGGCCACAACTATTGGAGGAATCTTAACCCTCTATACTATACAGGAAATCAAAGTTCTGGCTGTACAGATCATTGCACAAAGACTCCTCTGGATACAGATGTAACCAGAAAATAAATGGTGAAGCCAACCACAGTCTATTTTGCAGAAGAATGACATTGGTGAATCATTCGCTAGTACAGCTACTTAATACAAGTACACTCATCTCGATAAAGCTGAGTAACATATTAATATTTCCTACTATTGGTGTTGGCATGCCAAATAAGTGAAGGCTATAGGTATATGCTTGACACATCACACTTTAAATGGAAATTTTATGTAAATAAACATTTGTTTCATAATAAAAGTGATGTCCGCAGAGGAAATATATAATGATAATTGCATTGTATGCATATTTCTACTCCAAATATTATGCTGTAGAGACTGACTGCCGTTTGTTTTGCACAGACAACAATTTTTGCAACATTCTCTAGTAATCTACCTTCTTTGTCAGCAATAATGATGATGCAGTTTTATTATTAGGTTTTGCCTACTAGCTTACATCATAGTCATTGCTCACATACATGTACAAGCTATGCACGTAAAAGCTGAGACTACAGTACAGGGAATCTCAGGCTAAGATAGGTATATATATGATGACCAACGAGACTCTGGGAGTTGTATGCATCGGTATGTTGTTTGCTGCAGCTCTCTACCCTTTAAAGTGTAAATCCTCAACGTTGGAAACATCTAACGCTAAAATGCTACTGAACTGATGGGTATGTGATATTAAGGCAACGTCTAGTACTAACACAATGCTTTTATTTTGACTAAATTTAACTCGATTTGCATTTCGGGGTCACAATCTAAAAATATAACCAAGTGGGTAACTGAACTCCTAACACCAAAGATATGCATAAGATTATATACTCAAGATAAACAAATGAGTGACCTAGAATAGACCTGGGACCTGGGATTAACTTAAACCCACTAGTTTCATTCATTTAAATATAATATTGTATAATTTTTTGCATTAATCATTTGCTTAGTAATTAACAGTTAAATTAGTTGGTTAGTATGGTTTGTAACAATGGGGATGAGATGTACCTAGGTAATACACAAGCTATCAGCCATGACCTACATAGCTACCAGTGCGTGTGGTCACAGATAATCTGTGTGTATAGTAGATCATAATCCAAGGTTAATCCCTCTACTACTCAATTTGTGCTATATAAAAATAGGTGCAATTAATAATTATATTATAAGTATAATATAGTATATAATATATAATGTAGTATATAATATAGTTATATTATAAGTATAATATAGTATATAATATATAATATAGTATATAATATATAATATAGTATATAATATATAATATAGTATATAATATATAATATAGTATATAATATAGTATATAATATATAATATAGTATATAATATATAATATAGTATATAATATAGTTATATTATAAGTATAATATTTCAGTTGGGTTCACCAGTTGGTATTATAGACATGTATATTATTATAATAGTCAGCTCTATTTTAATGCAAGTGCACTAATGTTTGTTATTTTTATGTAATACCGTACACCCCTTGGAATTAGTTTTGTTATACAATATTACATAACCGTAGGTCACTTACATGTTCTCTCAAACAATGTCAACTTTGAAAGTGTGTTACATGACTGTACTTTGAAACAATCTGTGTTGTACTTTCAAGATAAACCATAGGATGGTATTTTGCTAAGATACATGTAGAATGCAACAAGTGAGACGGAGAAATAAATTATATCTTAGTGCCAATCTATCTTGTTTTGTAAATAAGTTTAATACTATATGAACTTTGATGTGGGGATATTCGCTTTATTAACATGACTGTTGCAACTATCAATAAAGTAGCAATAAATTTGACGATTACTTCATGTTGAATCAAGATACGAAGTCGGAGCAAAAACAAATGGTGGTGGTAGTAGTGGTTCCAGTAATGCCACTGTAAGGTGGTGGTAGTAGCGGTTCCCATAGTGCCACTGTAGGGTGGTGGTAGTAGCGGTTCCAGTAATGCCACTGTAAGGTGGTGGTAGTAGCGGTTCCAGTAATGCCACTGTAAGGTGGTGGTAGTAGCGGTTCCAGTAATGCCACTGTAGAGTGGTGGTAGTAGCGGTTCCAGTAATGCCACTGTAGGGTGGTGGTAGTAGCGGTTCCAGCAGATACAGTTGCATGGGCCACTATACTATTCCACATGCATAATTTAGCATGAAAACATATTCATCATTCCCAGATGTGAATCTATCCGGTTACATCAGTTATAGAATGGTCAGTGGATTGTAAATAGTATCAAGTAATCAGGCAATAGTGAGTACGTAGCTGCATCTATTATCAGATATGCAGCACTACAGATACATGTATCGGTTCTCTGTCTTAGATATTTACGTCTAATTACTACATTATACATGTACATCAGTGTTTTGGGATTAAGAGATGAAACACCATTGGGAAGTTGCATAATGAATAATTTCCAAAGTTTTTTTGCCAATACAGGAATGAGTCAGAGCTCAATGGACAAACGGTTTATTCAGCACCCCAACTCTTCCAGCGAGATTTACCCAAACACAGCGTGGCGTCAGTAACTACAGAATGTGGATAGAAACTAACTCAAATGGTGACTAAACAAACCGATTTTAAGTTTAGTACTAATAATTGAGTAAATGGAATAAAGGGGAATTGACCAGCAACTTTCGTTCATGCACAATGTTTGCTGCAGTTGGGCATCACAAAAAGTTATTGGGGTCTAAATACGTGTAAAATAGTCGCTATTGAGTGCAAAATGTAAAGGAGATTAAGGTTAAGCTTATCAGCTCCAGTTATCAGTACCAGAACCACTGCCAGGGGTTCCATTTTTTGAACAGAATTAGAATAAAATTGAGCCACTTGAGTAATGAATTGCTTCGCTACTTCATTATTGTCAGGGTGTCTGTACACTCTCCAAATCCCTCATCAAGTTCGAGATGATACTTGTTTGTTTGGATTTATCGTTGCTTTCACCTAATGAAAGTGGGGAAGGGGGGATGAATCTGACTATAGTTTAGTCATTTTAATCTGATGGCCACAATTTGTCCTATCCAATACCGGCATGGATTCCAAGAAATACGGCTTAACACCGTGAGCTACACACACTGTATTAATCCAGTGAATTGTTGTGGTATACTTCATGTTCAGCTTTGGTAGCCAAAGGAGTAACAGGTGTGGGGCTAATTCAAGCACTGCATAGATTGATGGCAAATGTCCAGCGACCAGAATAGCGGATGCAACTCTAAATTGTTATGGTCCTACATGTAGGTCACATGGCTTCCTTTAGTGGATGAGAATAGCCAGGGAAACCCTGTCAACACCATTTCATACTTTGAGACCAAAGTGAGGCTTGCTTTTTTAAAGACCTGGCTTTTGCTCTGTAGGAGAAGATTCCCTCCGAATGTAAGATGGCAAAGTCAGTCTATGGCATGGGCAACCACTGGAAACCTCTTTCCAAGTGCGTATATGGATTTCATATTTATTACTTGTTGCTTCAGGTTGGCCTATGACCTCCTCAAAGGTCTCATATGTGAAGTGAGAGGAATTCTTATGTGACATTGGAAAGAATGCATGTCATAGCAGTTCGCAACTGCAGTGTCACAGACTAGCATTATATTCATTATTATAAGTGTACTTAGACTGGGAATTAGAGTATAATAGTATTTCACCAGTTTACAGATTATACTATTATGTTGGAACCCCATCTATAATCATTAACATACATTTCGCCTGATGACAATTGATATCATTTGAAAATCAGGGTGGAGTTAAGTTTATAACACATGCTATTAATCATTGAGAACAAGTAACACCAGTAGGTTATATTATAGATACTAAATAGGTGTGCGTTATGTCATGCCTTGTGCCATCTTGTGCTGTATCTCTCTCCTCAACGCAGAAGTAGTTGTGCCGCAAACTACTCCCCAACTTGTGAAGTTCTGACCCGCATGAGAAAGCACCCATATAGCCAACCGCTTTTATTACTAAATAGCCATTACTTTGAGTGGTAATATTTGCGGCCCACACATATAGCTTGAAGCGATCCATATTAGACTCGAACATCAAAGGTTTCCAGTCGGGATATCAACTACAGCTGTGAAACAGGCCACTGTGATACACTGCAGTCTCAGTTTGTCGTTACACACGACTGCGTGCCACAGTATTACTGCAGTCCACCTCTAATCAGGTTAGTTGGTTTGCAGCGAGACCAGACCGCATTCAACAGAGGGCATTAGTTGTTAGTTCGTTGACACTTCAGTCACTCAACTATTAATTATTAAAAATTTTCAAATGTACTTGTTCATTAAAATACTTTTGTTAATGTGCACTTTATTTGTTATGTTAATTAACACTAACCAGATACCATCATTGGTGGTCTGACCTAGATGTGCATATCACCTGGTAATTCTAAAGTAGACAGTGATGGAGGTCTGTAAGAGCATTCATCAGCGGTGTCAGTTGTGGTGCTGTAACATAGAGCCATGCACTCACCTGTTATGTTAAAACCCATCTCTCGATTCCAAAATCCAAGTACTTGTCTCAGTTCATTCTCTCTTCTCAATACCACAGATTTTACTACTGGGAGTACGCTGATTCTGTCTTTCTCTGCTTCCCCCTGCAACAATTGATCATACGTTGCATTCACTCTGCTTGGCCAACCTCGTGCTTACAGTCTGGTGCAGATGTTCAAACAGTAAATGAGATCGATTAACTTGCTTAGGTTGGAAGAAAGCAAAGAAGACCGACGGTGAAATAGAAATTAGGCTATATTTACTTTCTGTTAGAAGGATCAGTGTGTTCATAGCAAGGTAACGTGTGATAGAATGTCTACAAACTATACCACAGCTGGTATGTTGTCAATTGGTATATCAAAGGGAAGTCATTAACATAATAAATTGCTCATATTATCTGTTATACCCTCTAAATTAGAGAAAATTCAGACGCTTCACAGTGAGCTGGCTAGGACTCTACTTCCACTCAATATATCAAAATTTGAATCATAGTAATATTACGAATCCATCTTGGGATTTTTCTTCTTGAGAATCTAAACATTCCAAAAAGAGAAATCCAGGAGGCATTCCAGCAGAACTGCTGTACTTTTATAGTTACAACAGATAGGCAGTCTGAACAAATCTGAAAGCTGAGTAGACAGTGTTGGAGAGGAGCTATCTGTACACCATATAACCACTGTTATATCCAGTCACAGCCAGTTACAGGTTCTAATGCAACAATATTATACCTAATCCATCTTCACCAGTTAATGAAGAAGGTGTTTATGTAGGTAAACAAAAGGCTTGATACTTTAATCACTTCAATAAATTACACGTTTATTATCCTCTGCGACCACTTAATCTGCTAACATAGATAATTACTTCTCTGCTCAGCAGTTTTTTTTTATATTGAGTAAAATTCAGTAAAGTTAAATTTGCTATGAAATTAATGTATGTTAAATTAAACTAAATTTTTTGTTCGATTTTATCAAATATGCGTAGGTAGAGAAAAATTTAATTAAATTGTTTAATTTTACTTCCCACTGAACATTTACATAATGTACATCAGTGTATAATTTTACATTACATGTACATGAAGTTTCTCAAAGCAGTAGAAGTTGTTTCCCCGTGCTACTGCCAAAGCTTGCAGCCACATATTTGCTTTCTAGGTGTCAGCATGAAAAACCATAGTGAAAGCAATCTTTGATCTCGGCTAATAGCATCATAAGTACTAGTAATAAAACAGTTCTTAAAGAATACAATGAATGGTTTCTCGAAATTGAAAATAAAACTTGAGGAAATTAAAATTTAAATCACTGGTCATGATCCATAGGCACCAGCTAGACTGGGAGTTATTCTGATGTAAGACTATAAAGGAAAGACATTGCTTGTGTTAATAGAGAAATAAAATCATTACACTTTAGATTTCACTTAATAACACTTGACAGTTTACTGCTTGCAACGTCTTAACAGCTGCCTTGTAGTGCGCAACAATTAACTCTACGCATTATCTACAGTATTAACCAGTGCTCCTTATATACTATATTTTGCTGTTTGGGGGTTGTACAATCCTCACCATAAATCTGAAAGGTTGTACTTGATAGCACTTTACCACCTCCATAGATTTTAGTATGATTGCTGCTGACATAGGTTTGGATTGAAGGATAAGAGAAAAGAAAACCAGCAAAATAATCACAGGTCTACAAGGATCTTGCTATCGTTGACAAAAAGCGATAAAAATAGTATCAACACAATATGAATTACTACAGTTTGTGAAATTCATACACAGATTTCACGTTTCCTGTTTTACAAGCTCCATTGAAATTTATATATATATACAATGTATATATAATTATTGTATATATTTGATTGGTATGACACAATGAAAAGAGCTCTGGAGTCTAGACGACAGCGTAGGACAAAATGTGACCTGGTCTAAATATTGTATACGAACATACATGAAACGCAGGTATACATGAAAAATGGAATTTCTGAAGCTATAAACTGGAGATTGGAACTCTACTATCCAACATACACATTATGTTATGGTTTACATACATGTATGGTTATTTGGGTTGCCTCTCTATTTAGCAGTAGAATTCTGCAGACTAGAATCACACTTACCTCTGAGATAAAATATGAAAGTGTACGTCTATATGGTAGTAACTACTACTGCTGCCACTGAATGTACTGCTGCTTTATCAAGTGTTTGAACTGTTTTGTAGGAAATAACAAAACTTCTAACTGTAATGAGAAGCTTTCAAACTGTAATTCACAGCAAACTTTGTGTCGAGTTGCCAAGAGGGTTGAAATGTAAGTGAATTGCTACCTGAGAATGGATTTGGAGTCAAGAGGATAGCTTTAGTTTCCTCTCTGAACAAGATAAACAGAGAGGGTGGCTATTTAACCCGTACCTTATCATAATGAATTACATTTTGAGATTTAGTGTAAAATGAGATACGCCTCACTACCCAAATGGTGTGGTTCATTTCCTTTTTATATTTTATGTGAATGAAGAAAGGCAAAGTGGATGGATACGTCATGTTAAGAGAGTGAAACAAGAGTAGAGTCAAGCTGTCAATACTCTCACCTCTTCTGTCAATAAATTAAATTTGATAGTCACTCAGACGTACGTAACTAATGCAGAGGAATTTCTATAGAATATATAATGATGGGCCTGAGAGAACACCTTGGATATAGACGAGTTAGTGGAGATGTTATGTATAGATGTAAGATCTTGATACAATAAAAATAATGCTGGATAGAATATCAGCTCTGATGCCGGGTTTATATGTTTCCTGTTACTGGGAATAGATTTGTTGCTTTACTGACTTGCACATTGCTAATTAGTCCTATTATAATCTTTTAGCCTCTTACAGACCAATATGTAACAGGTTACTGAAACTGCACCCCCCCCTCGTCTTATTGTGTACTGATAACAGTGCCCAGGCTATGCTTGAAACCAGGATTCTCCGGCAAACAACGGCAAAAAAGGTATCTCACAATGATATCTGCATATGAGTTTAGGCTATATAGGCTACTGGTGAATCTACAGTATACAATCATGTAGTATCAAGTTAACCTAAATGTAGCTGACATGCTATACATTATACACTGAACGCTGTGATAATAATGTTGGAAACAAAAACTGGTAGAGCACCTGCCAGCCCTTTCATAGTTCAAGCCGTTCACAGCAGTACCAGAGAGCAAGAAAGTCAAACAGATATTCATAGGGGTTGGAGAAGAGAATTTTTGACAATGACAATGCTCATATACAGTAAATGTACAATTTATACAATAATATAATAATAGGCATATTAGTCATACTGTGATTTCGCTCTATTTTTCCGAACGTAAATGTTTTCTCCCTCCTGTCTTCCAGGTAAACACTTATATCTGGCTAGCTCAACAAGACTTCATATATCTGTTGATTGTATTAGTCATGGAGGAAGTTTTATGAAGGATGGACATTATTTTATCCAAATGATAATTTAGGAAGTTCAAACAGAGCTGAAGGTCTGCTGTGAAACAGACGACTGGCGGTGAAGTAGGTACAATAAAAGTTTTTTATTCCAGAATATGGCTGTGGCGCAACAATAGCGTACATTATACTCTAGGCTATTACTTTAATGTGCTATTCCGCCCACTGTATTCTCTTGTTTACTGATGATCCAATCAACTGGAACCAGTTTGTTTACCAATCGTAAATGTTCACATGGTGTTATATGTTAAGTAAATCAAATGAGTAAACGCCTGTGTTTCTCAAAATTTCACTCCAAAATTTCTATAAGAAATAATGGATTGTAATTTAATATGTATTGAACTAAGGCTAATTTGAGAAATAGAGCTATCATCTGATTATGGCAGTGATACAGATAAACGAGAGGATTACCATGAAGTGAGTGTAATGGCTAATGATAATTAATCTATATTCAATGGATGTAAAGTATAACAGAAAGGATGCACAATCTTTTGCGGTGAACTACTGTGTACAGAAGCACTTCTTGTGAGAAAGGGATCTTCATTGACCCAGAGTACGTGTGAAGCGCCCACTAAATATTGCAACAGTATTTTGAAATTCGGCATGAAATTAGTTCCCCGTAAACAACGTAGTGGGAAGTATCCAAACTTGACCAGCTGCAGCGGTTTTACAGATTTAGGCAAAAACTAGGCACTATTTGGCTGCGCCGCCAAAAACTTTAGGCAAATCCAGGGTGATACTAATGTAACACTGTGTTAGTTAACACCACATCACACTTGACCAGCTAATTTGCAATCATTTCACTTTCCGCCATTGCTAGTCACGTCTTTGTCTCAACACTGTCTTTCAGTGACCAATCAAAGTGGTATTATGACAGAGAGACGAGAGTGAAATACAATAACGTATGTAGTTCGGTGCTGGCTGAGAGTTTCAACTTCAACTTCAATCTGTAGTTATCATTGCTCATCAACAGCTGCAGACGACATATTTAGTAACAAGGAGAACATAGTGGATTTTCATGCTAACAAAAGCCGATAGTAAAGCATTACACATTTCATACGTAATAATATGGTAGTATAATTCTATGAACAATAGAGAAACATAGGCAGCTCATTGATTAATAGAGATATCCATCAAAATTCTAAAAGGTTTATTGCGGTAAATTGGTAAATTAAACGAACCAACCTAGTTGCAAAACATTTTAAAATGAAATTGTATAAATTTTGTTCGTTTACTTCTCTAGGTTGTCATTTGAGCTGCACTTCAATGTCCACACACCATATCCTATTAAAAGTTTAAATCCTTCGACAACATGATTCATTCTTTTTTAATTATTGGGTTATTTAGTAGGGTGGGGCCTTTTTAATCTTTACTTTCTCAACTGTATTTAAATATTCAAATCCGTATTACCAAGAATTGAGATCTTTTTAAAATCTGGGCTCTAGGAGCTCGTGTAAGGTTTTAGCAATTTTACTGCCCCTTATATGGCATCATGTTACCAACATTCAGCCCTGAATATTCCAATACGGAGAACACTGCCGTAAATGGGTATACATGCTGAAGCAGAATATGACATTATCAATGCTGGTATTACCGTTGGCAATTGCGACCTAAGTATGAAAGAATCGGAAACACAGGAACTAGTGCGTGTACTACTAGGTGGTATATGCAGCATAGCGTACTACTAGGTGGTATATGCAGCATAGCGTACTACTAGGTGGTATATGCAGCATAGCTGAGTTCCAACCCTTTAAAATTGTGTGATTGACAGCCATCAATTCGTAGCCTGAGCTACACACTCAATCATAGCCTGAGTTACACAGCCAATCATCAGTTCATCTATTGACCTCTATAGAAAACTCTTAACTCATTACAGTATTACCCTACAAGTGATATCCACAAAATAGTCTGGTACACCTGTATGTTGGCTATATTACTATAATAAAATACTTGTTACACACAGTATAGAATATATCACACAGGAATAGACTACTTGGAATACGTTATAAACTGCATTTCCCCGTATAAGATAATCGTGCCTACTTTTCTTGGCCTTCGAATAAAGGAAAGTGTTAAAGATATGTGCATACAATTGTAAGATTTTACTTACTTGTTCAGTAATTAAGTGTAGTAGGTCAATTGGTGGTGAGTTGGTGAGGGTGGCAAACAGGACCCTCCTCATAGATTCATAGGCACATAGAGCTTGGTCTATGACTGTTAGATCTGTGTTTAGGACAGCTGAGAGGTGATAACCCAGTTTCCTTTTCACCTGTGTGAGCAAAAGGACACACTGTCTTTATTAAACACAGTTTTTAGGAGTAGACAACTCACAAATAGAATGAGAGCAAGGTCAGATAACTCTTGTAAAAATAGCTAATTGTAGTACTCGAACAATCGTTCCTCTACTCCTCCTTCAGCATGTTATCTAACTAGAAATGGAGCCCCATTGTCAATTGAGAAGAGTGAGAGTGAGAGATTTAATTGATGAAATTTGAACTAAGGATCGTCAATAGCCAATGCCAGACTGTCGCATTACCTGTGTATTTGCCGCTTGTGTGGTTGGAATTAATGAGAATATGTTGTCTTGAGATCCAGCGCATGGTAGAACAGGCTCTGTCAGTGCTAGCAGCAATGTTGGTATTCTACTGCTGACTAGACAAGCAGCATCAGCCTCCACCAACACCAACACCTGAGTGCAGTTAAAGAGTGTATCTCAGGGGATATAGATTATTTGAGAAAGTAAAAATTAAATATTTTACGTACATTGACACATCTGTTTTTGCTTTGTTAACATTTTGCCAACCTTCCAACTTCTTTTTGATTGTATGTTATTACAATGACCAATCAAAGGGAAGCTACTAACCTGTGACATGCAGGACTCGCTATCCCTTACATCACGAACAAGTGTTACAATTGCACCATATTCCGAGAGAAAAGTCACCAGACTCTTTATTTCCTGCAAACAGTAACCAGAAGGGAACTTCACTTAAGTCTGTGGACAACTATGGATAGTTATAGATAGCTATGGATAACTACGGATAGCTACGAATAGCTACGGATAGCTATAGATAGCTATGGATAGCTGTGGATAGCTACGAATAGCTATAGATAGTTATGGATAGCTGTGGATAGCTATGGATAGCTATCGGCAGCCAAAGAAAGCAAGTCATTTTATTACCTTATTCACTAAAATTTAAAGATTCAAGATTATATTCTAGCAAAGCAATGATAGCTGTAGCCTGTATCCATGTCTACCAACTGAAGTAGATGGGTTGGTTGATGAACACCGCTACACTCGGCTCACTAATTTATATATGGAAGGCTTGGAACGCAGGTTAGCATAAAAGTAAATATATTGTAGACTACCTGCTCATAGATATCAGAGTTGATTATACAGACTGTGTTCCAATGCATGTCATACAATATTTCTGTGATGGCTGCGTATGTAGATTGTAACGTGTACATCAGATTCACAATGTTAGCCTGTGGCCGTGATAATCTGTAGTTGCATGTGACCTGAAAAATTGAGCATAGAACTTTTCTCAGTATAGAGAATACAGGCTATTAGCCAGAATACGACTAGCATTTGCAATGACTAATAGCCTACTACAACGGAATATTGTGTTATGTCAGGAGTTGTGTTCTTTCTAGAGAAAAATATCTTAGTGAGCTATTAGCATAATTTTATACTTGACATTTTAATGGCAGAATTATCAATCTTTTAGACTTTTGTAAAATTACAGTTTTGTACAACATTTGTTGCGCCTTGACGCACTGCTGAGTGTAAGTTACAAATTGGGTAATTGTACGACAAAAGTTGTCCTCCCTCTGCTTCCCTGGCGAAGAAAGCTCATATGTTAAGTTTTATTGGGTATCATATTGGTTTTATAACTGCATCATACTTGTACTAGATTTACCTGTGGGTAACTTCTCTGACATTTGGCATCATGGCAGCAGCCTCCCAGGATTACAATCTCATCAGTTTGAACTCTCAACTCACTTTCTCTAGTCTCAATAAACTCTTCTACTTGTACAGCTTCAACCTCTCCACACTACATAAAAAATATAGTATTAGTAGTAAATATAGCTTCAGTTCCAAAGAATGGGTATGCCCTAGACCATGTGATGGCAGTAATAGCTTCAATAGAGAATCCTGATTACCTACAAAATGCCTGTAACTTGATACTTGATAAAGACTATACCCAATGATTTGTTACTCTACATTTGTACATTGGGAGATGATGTTCGCTTCGATAATGGGTGGCAATTTATTGGTATTACTAGCATTAACTAAATAAAAGTAAAATAATATGTAAGCTGTATTTCCCTTTCATATTATAGATCATAATCACTTATTCTACATGAAACACTTTAGTATCAGAGAGGTTTGAGTTTTAGCAAAATACTCTATCTAAATTTTATTTCTAGCAGCATCCTAGAGTATTACCTAGCAAAGCTTATTGTAATAAGCATAATTATTGATTAAATGTCAGGCTCTATACTGGCACATCGTGGAAATTGAGTTGTAAACGAACCGAGTTTAATCACTTCTGATACAACCTACACTTTCTTTTGTTACACAGATCTTTTCTGTTTGCACAGCTCGGTTATATATGCATTTATATTATACTCTCGGATTAAATTGATTTTATATAATTTATAGCATAATACACGGCATCAGGTAACTGTTTTTCCTTTCCTGATTTTAATGAATCCTTAATTAATCTCATTGCAATTATATATTAGACAATATATAAGGTTTTAATATTGTAATTTCACTAAATAACTAACAACGGTGAATGCAAAATATTTTTTGTATTTAGTTGTATTCTTCTATTGTGTTTATTCACAATTTCAACATGATTAGCCTGAAAATACTTCAGTTCAGAAAGAATATTTTGGTCGATTCACAGCTTACATTCTGTTCCTGCCAATCTGAATTCTCAAATTTGAAGTAAGACACTATTTTTGTCCATGAATACACGTGTAATATAAATAAATACCAACACTGCACATAAGTCTACATCATTGTTCAGGAAATTAGGTTGTGTCGTGGCATATCAAACAAACGCATGTAGTACAGAGACAATATTATTATAATACACATGATTGTCCACGCCAATCAGCTTGTATAGCTAGTTTAACTATACAGATGTTAGATAAACTATTAGCATTCTAATCTAGTATTTCTAGTCATGCAAACTGTAATTATAGCCTATTTCAAAGATCTCCCACAGTTTCTGCTTAATGCTCCATATACAAATGAGTACATGTTATTAAGAACAGTTGGTTACTCAATTTAGCAACAAAACTTCTAAACAATAAAATAGTAATGTGCTGATGTCACTAGGTATGCAAACTAAAATACGAAGCCAAATTTTGAGCAACATCATTTGACAAAACAGCTCATAAAATACTTCTATTCAAGTGTCTAACATTTCCATCATTCAAAGAGGGCTACATGAGCATGCAGACAAGAAAAATCACTTACAAGGCAATGGTAGCCTATATATTTCATATGCATATACATATAAATTTAGACTGCTGGCCCCAGAAATTACTCTTACTCTGCATAAATACAATTCATGTAGCTCAGAAACTAAAGCTACTGCTATACCATCGGGACTGACCTGTGAAGATTTGAACTCGATGTCAAGGTCATTATAATCCGTGAGATTGGACATTTGCTGGACAGCCAGATCATATGCTAGTCTTTGGGTGGAACCTTCCGGGTTTGTTGCATCATACAGAGCTAATATGGCTACTTTACCCGCTACCAACGGCAGCGATGTGAACACAGTCAGTAGAACAATCAAGGTTCTGCTCCACATTCTGCCTGTGAAGAGGAAAAGGTCATTCACATGAAACTAAACACGAATAATTTCTCTGCCTGTTTTGCTAGAAACAACAATATTTTGAAATCATCACCTAAACTACCCATGTTGTTGTATGCTACTGTTAAATATATACATATACATGTAGTTTAGGGGAGTCCTGACAAAAATAAATAGTTCTGCACAGATAATTAGCTCAGAAGCTGCACGTATGGGTGAAGCATTCTGTATACATGTAAATAAGCAGAGTATTAAAAGTTTTGATACTCTGCGAATAACATCAACTAACGCTGAATTTTATTTCTAAAACTCATAATATAATAAAATACTACTATTATTTTTGTTGCTAAGGATATAGAATTGTGTGAAAGCCCTTTTATACCCTCCTTACCTGATTAGGACGTTAAACTCCTCGACAATTGTGACATGACTCTTTCATGGCTACATGGCTGCTGCCACAAAAGGTTTAATCAAGCGACAGCATATGGTGCAGCAGGGAGTATGATATTATATAAACAGTAATGATTAGATACAGGCTGTCAATAAGGAAAGCATCATATTACACAGCTTCATATCAAATCTATTTACAAAACAAATAAGTATGCCATGGTTTGACGCTAGGCAAAATAAAGTCACATTGTGAGCTCCTTTGTCCCACCCAAGTACAATTGTCATCATTGTTGACAATATTAATGATGATTACGTTGTATAAATGTATACACCTGTACCTCCTGAACTGTTGCATTCTGGTCTACTTGTATAGATTCTGATCCAAATAATTGCTGCCGGCCTTAGCATTAAATTAGAGTAAAAGAAAGCTTGTAAAAAGTCTTATTGTATTGATGCTACGTGAAATTTGTAAATTAATATATTTTCTAGTATTTTGTCGTAGTCTAAAACTTACCTGTAGATAGCAAAACCAAGAGTACAACAGTCTTGATGTAAAGCCTGTAATCAACTAACTCTTAGCCTACAGAGAATCAAACTGTGAAATTATATTTCATTATCTATGCAAGTATTACGTGATTACTGTGTTTAGCAAACCGCTGCATAATAATTATACTCTTACTTGGTGGTATAAGTAGAATTTAGTTGAAATTAATTAATAAATCAAGCACCATACTAGAGCTGTCAACTGTGAACAGATAAATGAAGTCCAAATTTGGAAATGTAATTGCATTGTCATTATGACCCTGAACCTACATAGATTATATTTCCCAACACAACTGGAGAAATCCTTTCTAAGTACAGAAGGGTGTGTGCTGTTGGAAAACTCCATGAAGTTACTATAGAATTAATTTTGCAAGCACTTGAGTGGTATTATAATTCATTGCAACATGTTTTTGCGCATGATTGCAAGTGGGTAGGAATTCCTGTGCTATACTATTATCAGCCTTTGCAGGTGCTTTGCAGGTACTTTGCAGGTTCTTTTTCTCAGCCTCCTAACTCTCAATCAATTTCGTATGATTTGTTGCATTCTAAAGTGTAAACTGGGTTGTCTAGTGGCCGACAAACTTGTAAATGACAAACAACTATGTTATAACTAGTCTATAGCCCTCTCCATATATAAAGCAGCCACTGCATAGTTTCACATCATAGATATAATATTATAAAGGTTGTGTTCTAAGCATGAAACTTACCAGCATTGACTTGCATGTATGTATTTTGTGTATATTTCATGCTCTGATTTCACTACAGGCAACATAGTACAGTGTATATACAATGTAGACCTATTTATCTGTACGTGCAGCTGCTGCAAGATTAGTGCTGAATAGTTTGTGTTCCAAGTCTCTAAAATGGATGAGTAGCTTTGGCTACCTTATACTGATCACTGATTCTAGTAAGCATGGAATCCAGGTTATGCTGAATAATGGGTGTAATATTTGAGTGCTATAAGGCTCTATGGAGTTGTTACCTCTTTTGTCCCTGCATACATCTCCATAAATAACATGATACTATTTACACACCAGATTTTCTGAGACAAATATAATAATAATATGGTTCTAATAACATAATATTATTGGGACTGTCTGCATGGGTGTTAGAGTATACATTGTAATGTAATGGTTTGTACTCCATTTGCTCAACTGCTGTGGGAGTAGGCAAACTACGTTAGCATGCATAGCAGCGGCTGCAATAAATATTAGAACAGGAAATGACAAACTCGTATCTCTAAATGCTCAGAAATTGTAACTTTCAAATCTTATTTCGAAGAGAAGTTGGTTTTCACGCTGTTGAACTCCGAAGATGACCTAATTTAATAAAAATTAACATAACCCTGACCTCTACCATTGCACACGTTCTTACTAATACACCTGTAGTATTAATTTTAGGTTAACCAAGTGTCATCGATTGATTTACTATCTGGGTTGCTGTATTGCAAGGTTACAGCAGATTTTTGTCATAAGATCAGAGACAGTACTGTTGCTATTTATGATGACGATTTCTGATGGTGATACACATATCATATACATGTATAACACAAGGTGTAATATTATTATGGTGCTACTGGGGCAACATACATACATATTACATAGCTTATGCATTCCCGAGGGCAAACAACTTTTCATATTTCTTAAAATTTTTGTTTTCTAAAAAATTAATTATTCATCCGTCTAGTTCCATTTGTTGCCGGTAGCCCTGACTAATTCCTATGCAGCTTAGCGAACGCCTATCAAACGTTAAATGCGTTTCATTATGTCGATACTTTTCCAATACTGTGACCTGTGACTACATATTATTCCCACCCTCTCCATATCCAACTGTCACAATCTTAGATCTGCCAATGTGTGATGCAATTTTTATTTTGTAAGCAATTAAATTATTGAGAGGCTTTTAATTTGCATTGCATTGCTTTGGAATCCTTACTGCTCGGAGTAGGGAGTAGAGTTTACGTCATTTTATTCTATTTTTACTTTTATTTTATTGTTTCCAATTATAAGTATGATGCATTCATTTGATGAAATGTGACATGTATACATGTATGTAGCTACAAATATAGCTACAAATATATTTGACTAAACATGTTTATTTCATTTGATTGCTTACCTACTTGTAGAACCAGTCAGTCTAATTTTATTAAACAAATTTCAAATAAGCAAAAGTACACAAATAGTATGTAAAACTCACCTACTGTATTATTTATGGTATGTTCATCCGTTCCACCAAGTAACTACATTTAGATGTAGGTATGAATAAACTATATAGCCTTCATTCCTAATATTGGTGCAGCGCTCCAGCTACTACTGCTGTGGGAGGGGTACGACTGTGATATGAATGTTATACAGTGGGTTAGATTATAGTATAGTTACTACAATCCATGTGTATATGAGCATTATATGCAATTTATTGGTCAATTCGTAGGATAGCCTTAGTTCATGCTTTTCTTGGTTGAATAGCATTGATATTTTGTCATGTGCACGGCACTGATAAAGACCTCAAGCTAAAAACAAGAAAGACATATGCAGTAGGGCTTTGGACTGTGCATTGAAACTAATATAAATATTATAGCAAATAATAGTATTTCACAACGTACTGCTCAGTACTAATCCTTACCTGTCAATCAAATGAGGTCCTGTATTTAATGTCTCCCATTATGTTTTCATTCGCACCATCATTGTATAAGATTGTAGCCTAATCCTGTGTGTAATGCTTTATTAAAATATTTGTTGTTTGGTAATGTAGTAGTTCAGGCACCTCCACTGAGTTGGGAGATGTATGCTGACTCAAACAGGCAGCACTATGCACGCATGCAGGGCTGTAGGCCTGTAGGCCTGTTGAGTAAGTATAACGGTACAGCTCATGCTATTTATATCTGCGTGACAAGATGATAGATACTGAGATGCTGACCTGTAGTTTGGGTCTGACTCTGTTCTATTTTCAGTAATGAGGCCATCTCTTAGACCCAATTAAAGATGCAATACGCCCGCCTGAGCTTCTAGGTTCAATCACGCACATGTATGCATTTGCACTGGCTCCAGTGTCAGTAGTGGAACCAGTGGGGTGGATACACTACACTGGCAATTTCAGGGTAACACCAATTACATAGTACACTCCTTATGTGTCCCGTGTACCCTCACTTATAACATTGGTTAGCTCCTTTTTGGGGGCTGATGCTAGCAATTGTAAAATAATGGGTAAACATATTTTATTGAACATGTACAGTGTAAATAACTTCAGCTATTAAAAAAATGAAAAGTATGTGTGACCATGTAACACATATAGATTTGATTTATCCAAAGCTAGAAATTTATATCACTAAAAAGATTGATGATTTAACACTGGAATAATCAGTGGTCATAAATCTCCCATACCTTAAAGGGGTATGTATGACATGACTGTATTAAAGAAGTATGTATGTATGATCTGTATTAATTAGAATACTATAATGTTCAATGCATTGCATTTCAAAGATGTTTTGTTGTACTGCATACAGCAGCTTGCATTATAAATATAGGTCAAGACTGTAAATATAGGTCAGTGTAATGTAGGCTACTGTACTCATACTAGTGATTTCGTACAATTGTGGAAAAATCAGGTTAGGAATAATAAATCTTTGTTGGAGATATTGTAACACATGAGATCCTTGTATTATTTTTAACAGATTTTCAATGCAAAAAGTGTAAGAGCTGTGCATACAAATATAGCACTTGCTATGCCTTGTCAATTAATTGTTGATTGTGCAACTGACACCAAAACAAATTAGATTGTTTTGGAGACATATTTACGTGCGAGTCTTTCTATGATACAGGCATATAATATAGCAAACAGTGTCTACGACCATGCATAATCCAATGGGTAACTGGAAACCATAATAATCCAATTAAAATAGATTTGTATTTTGTCATGATTTTCAAATGGTATAGTGATTAGAATTATCCCCTTTTTATATTTAGTTTGTCAATATAAGTCGGGGATGCCCAAACTTTTTGGTGAGAAGGGACAAATTCTAAAAGCGCATCAGAGCAAGGGACACTTAGCTTTTGCTGCTGCATCTATTGCAATAACAATTTGCGGACAATTCGATTATGATACAAAATGAGTTATTTTATAGCTATAACATGCGTATTTATTGATTTAGTTTCAACCAAAGTATAACAGCAATAGTTATCTACTTTTGAAGTACACAAAAACAGTATAAAGGTAGAAACAAACTAGCAAATTTTGCGCTGTTATTGGCGGCAAGATGATGGTCAAGCAACAGGCATCACAAAACTGAGCACAAAACGCCCTGTTCGCCAAATATCAAGCGTGTTTATTATTTTACGTTTAGCTCTCGATACCACTGACTTCTGGTTGGGCAGTAAAATTTTTACCGGCTCCATTCTACACTTTCGTCTGTAAATAAAAATTCTAAATTGAGTCGTTGTTATAATGTGGTGCGCACGTAGGAGACATAACATACATTAATACATGTATAACAATAATTGCCTCCCTTGGTACACATGCGAAGACTAGAAATTGCTTTCATGAAGGAACATCGCTCGTGTTTTGTTCAGCGGAAAAAGTCGTTACGCTGGCAAAATGTAGTGGAATGCGGCGAAAATATTCGCTAGTCTGTTTCGGCAAATTATATGAAAATTGCAATGAATATTCTATGCATGCTACATGATTCACTTGTGAATACAATTATCAGTGGGTGACATGAAGTTTCACCCTATTTCATCCTTATATTATCCTCAAAGTCTATGTTTCCTTTAGTAGCTGCCTGATATGTTTGTCTGCCAGTCTTGTCTGATTTTTGTTTTTGATATAGTTCAGGTGACTGAACAAACTCTCACACCAAGAATATTCTACCAAAGAGTGTCATCAGCTTGACAGCAGTTTTAGATCATTTGGAGTGGCTGCGCTTTCCACCCTACTCTGTCTTTAGCTCTTAGCACTGTGATTAGGTCAATCAGGCCATCAATTTTTGTAGACTTTAAATCGTTGACAGAAATTTACATCCGTATCAGCTGAGAATATTTTGAGATTTTCAAATGTGGGGATTTTTTAACATTGTGTTTTCGAGTATAGCTTGAGCAGTGCAATTGCTTTCACTGCTCAGCCACAATAAGACATGTTTGCATGTGATATTTGAAAAGTGATGAAGGGACACCTAAATCCATGCAAAGGGACCATGTGTCCCTTACGGACACATTTGGGCATCCCTGATATAAGTATTGGTGCACGCATACCATAGCTGATCTCAGAACAGATAAAACTATGTGTATAGATCGGCATAAATATTCCTTGAATATCAGGGATCTGGTCTTCAAATATGCACAGTGGAGAAAAGTCAATTTTTGTCTTTTTGAGGTAGCCTGCCTTGTTAGAGAATGTAGCCCAAGTTCAGCAATCAATCTCCATGTATTAGAGAGGAGTGGGTTGCAACCCAGCCTATTATTGAATTATAATACTGTAACGCACACAGCAAACTATTTGTCTAGTCAAAGTTGTAACCAGCCAGTAAATATTATTTTCCAGTAGTTCTGTGTAGTACGGTATTTGTGGCACCCAGCTGGGACTTATTCATGTTTTGGGGGAATTTATCTGCATGTTTTGACATCATCAATGAAAGTAAAAGATAAATGAGGTCTTATCACAGTTGGACGCCATGTATTAGTCAGCGCATCTTAGCCTCTGATCAACATCAAATAGGGGCGCCAGTCAGTAGCTCTCGTAGCTCTCTGTACATGTAAGCCAGTTTTCAGACTACCAAAACAAATTGTTATTGAAATATTGAATGAACTCAGGTTGGCACTAGGCAGTGCCTTATGCTGTTTTTGGCCGTGATATGCACAACATAATCGCTGCTACTGGGTTGAGATGATTATTGTATTTTTCTACAAAATGTCAATCATTGCCATCTACATTTTGACAGCCTATAAGAAATCATCTAATTCATCAATAAAATCTCTCTCGACTGGAAGGAGATACTACATGACAGCTTGTTTGTATTGGACAAACGCAATGCCCGAATAGCATGAGGCCCTATTGCTTTAGCTTTTCCTGGATGATTTGCAAGGTAGATAGTTAGCAGAGCAAAGGCTATTGTAGTGATTTATGCACTTGAATTGCCATCTGTGCCCCATTTTGTACAGGGTTGGGGTAGGTAATTAGTGTAGTCAGCAAACAGTCTATTGTATGATATTGATTGTTGTCCAAGTCATACGTGACAGGGACACTGAACAATGGTTATTGACATCTTCATTAATCAAACATCAGTAATGAGTAGCCAAACTGAATGGGGAGTAATTACATCATAAAACATATCTCAATAAATAAAATTAATAATAATAACATCAGGCTCCGTTGTTGCTGTTAGTCAAAAATAGCAAAATGGTAGTTGTCTTCTTTTATTAAGCTAAGGTAGAATAACTCCAAACTGAACAATGTCTATACCAGTGCAGTGAATAGTTAAGTCCAATTCATTCAGAAGAAGTCGAGTACCTGGGGTAATCGCTCCCTCAATAATTTGTTGATAAGGCCCCTAAGGAAAGAGCTTCAAATTTTCCAACTGGTTTGACTTGCCTATGCTATAATAAGCTGTCCCATCTCATTCAACTGTGCCATTTTAACAGGGAAAAGAGGAGACAACTTTCACACCCTAATCAACGGTTCAGAAGTTTCAGTTCAAACAATGAAATCAGAGCCGGTTATTATCAAGGGCTCTGAATGAAATTTGTAGGAGTGAAATAGTCGCTCCTCCTACGATTAATTACAGGTGATCCTATGCTATTAATTAGACGCGGAGTTGTCTTCCTTTTCAAGTGTTTTGGAGTATATTTGTCTAATTATGGGTAGACTGCAATATCAAATTTTAAAATTGAATATCTTCAAAATCATCACACCATTAGTGAAGACTAGCAGTACAGAGAATTAAAAGGCATTTACATACATGCATATACATGTAGGAAACAATTTTTATTGACTAAGTTAAAGCAACTACATTGCATGTGATATGAAAACTACAGTGTTAAGATGGGGGTAAAACATGACTTGGACAAAATACTGCCCCACTATAACATACTTATACAGACTACATTCTTCAAGATCAAATCATAAACCAATAATCTTATTTCCTAAAAGAAATGCATCTCTATTAGCATAATATAGTATTCTATTATAAAAAATAAAATATTATGTAGATATGACAAATCAGGGTAAATATAGTTGTTGGCAACCAGTTAATAAAATATGAAAATTTTCTAATAACACAATGGCTTTACAAACAGTGTACACTTCCAAGATCTACAAAACTAGTGATGAAAAGTCAATGGTGGTAAATAATAATAACATACATTGTATACAATCAACAGCAAACCTGACTGGGTTGTGATCTCATTCCCATTTGCAGTACAACACAAACCGAAAGGCATATCTCTCAAAATGTTTTTAAACTGAGTTTTCTGATAAACCATATTTAAAATAAGTGTAAATATAGTAAAATGCATTTCAACCAGTTTTCAAATGTTTATGGCTACGATAATAAATGTCTTTTATGTATATTTATGCTATATTTGGCAACGTGACATAAGCAGGAATAATTATCAGCATGATGCCGGTACATACGCTGCATGGGAAAACCCATTGAATGGTGAGAGTAAGAGTTACATTACCTACGGAAAGGTCTACGGATGTACAATTCATTTACTCTTTGGCGATAAAGAACTCAAAGTGAATAGTTCCTCTCTTCTCTTTGCCATCAGAGTTGTCAATGTTCAGAGCCCACAACTTACAGTTTACCTGTAGAGATCAAATAAAGACATGCACACATTGTAATATCAGTGAATAGTGAGGGGCCAAACGAAGTAATCTCTCATACTATACAACTTAAAGCAAACTTGACGAATTACACTCTGACTGTCTACGAGTCTAGACCTATGAAACTGTGACTGCACACTCCAAAGATGTTGACTCGAAGTTATCAGTGAAGAGTCAGTTGCTACTAATCTGTAAGCTTAGTCACACTCCATACTTGTCATTACTGTTAGCTATATTCCAATTTGACCAATGAGAATACAGCGGCACAAGCAGTGGCAGCGATGAACAAGATATCCTACCTGTACAGTTGTATCTTTCTCCAGACCATGGAACTTAGCCAAGATGATGGGTGAGCGGTAGCCAAACTGGTTCTTGTAGGGGAAAAATTTCTACAATGAAATATTGAAAATAAAAAATGCTTGTATAGATTCTACAAGCTAGTGTTACAATCTTTACAATAACAACAAAAATTGAAATTTACAGTGGCTGTGCAAGTAAACGAGATAACACCTCTCATTGCAATACAATAGTAACATAGTAGGACAATTCCCTCTATTGAGATTGTGAGAAAATTCATTGTGCATTACTTTCATGTAGTCGGTGGCTGGCTGTTGACCAGAAGCAAGTGGATATCAATCATAACAGGAAGTTGTCTACTCATGAAAGAGTTGCCCAAATCACGAGAAGACAACTCCTTGCTTTGATCAATATTTCTATGACCTAAACCTGTATCATACCTTCTCAAGACCATTTGAAGGATAGAAAGAGATATCTTGGATGTACTGAGAGTCAACTGCATTCTGTCCGTCACAACTCACACCAATATTACCTGCAAGAGGTGACAACTTGATAAGATGTTTATAGTGTATGTTGGCAGTGAGCAAGTCATAGACTCGAGACTGCGACTCGAAGTTCAGTGAGTTAGAACCAGATTTCTAAACCAACATTAAGGATTTTAAATGTATGATGACAATAATGCAACAAGATCTAAAGGTGACGCTGAAGCTGTTAGTTGACAGTGGCGTGTTAGAATGCGTATTATATTTAAAAGATGCCGCATCTATTACAATAAATCAAGCCTATGTCGATGTAAATTGTTCCATCATAAGATGAACTGGATATCTAGTTGCCTTACTACAACCAATCAGATATATACGTGCCTTACTATAACCAATCAGATATCTACGTGCCTTACTACAACCAATCAGATATCTACGTGCCTTACTACAACCAATCAGATAAGAGTACTACTTACCATCTCCCATGGTGTAGAATCTGAACTTCTCATGTTCGTGCAGATCGTCTTCAATATCAGCTGCAGATCCATATGGGTCGGGTACAAATCCATACAGCTATAATAATATTAGTATAAGATATAAGAGAATATAAATGCAGAACTAAACCAAAATATGAATATCAAGAAAGTGTTGGAAGCAGAAGCAGTATTTTAATCAGTAATGCTATCCCCATTTTGCTGCTGCAAACAAACAACACTGCCCACACTCCTGCTCTGTATTATAGGCCTATCCATGTTATTATAATAGGCCTACTAACATCAACCACACAGAGTGAGACATAGCATATCTACTGTTAGCCTGACCTAGATTTGTCTAAAGGTATTGTTTATATTTGGCATTAACCTGATACTTCAGCATAGAACAGAAACATGGAGAAACAACTCCTAAATATGGACTATGGTGTGCATGGGTCATCAACTCAACATCAGTGCATTAGTGTAAAACCACTTCTAGAGAGAGAAGGTAAATAATAACATGACTACCAGTAGTAGGCTACTAGTAGATTATAACTACAGCATATTTTACTCTAGCTTATCATTCTAAACCCAACTAGCTTTTCATACAAGAGGAGAAAGGAGGTAGCAGAGATTGCAAATTCACAGACTGATAATAAAATTGCTAAGTTACCCACAGTTTGACATAGTTTGGGTAGCATTAGTCACAACTTGAAAATTTTTAGCTTTCCAAATATTATTCCCCTAGAAAACCGAAGAGGACTATTTCTCATGGGTCTATCATTATCATAATTATATCAAGTATGCAAAGAGTTTTTTTAAATACTCTCAGGACAACCTTGCACATTGGCAAGAGAGAGGTGAGTTGGTAAGTACGTACCTTGTTCATCTTGAGCACGACACATGGCTTGCTGTCCTTGAAGCCGTAGTCATCAGATTTCTTGCAGTCGGCCATCTCGAGATACTGGTCAATGTCAAAGTTGCATGCATGAGTGTCATTGAGCTCGGAGATGTCAGCACAGTTACTAAGACCAGGTGTTGCGGCATAGGCTAAAAAAAATAATACTATCCATTACACATACATGGTTTGGCTTAGTTCTTCATTTACTGAGAATTTCTTTCATTTTTTTATGGTAAAATTACAAAGCATTCAGTCTAAAACTAGGGGTATTGAGTTAAATGGGGAATAGATGGGCCTGACTAGTTACTAGTTGGTTAGTACTATTCCTACTACATGTAAATCAATAGTCTACCAGCTGAATGTATTACATAAGAAGGGATTACATAACATAATCAATACATGGCATGCACATGACCAGCTTTATACTATTATATAATAGTATAGTACCACTAACACTAACTACACGACTAATCATAGTACAGGGTTGGATAACCTCCTAGCTATGAAAACTAAACCATGGAAACTATCAGTAGACTAGTTTCATTTAGAACATACTATTTAATACTATTACTAAGTCGAAGTCCTCAAGGAAAGCTAATTAATTACTAACTGAGAATATTAACCTACTCTATGTATAAAACCCATCTGTTGCTAAGCAACAGTGGTTAGCAAAGTACAGTAACAACAGGTAATCTGGAGCCTGAAGGCTAGACACTGCAACCAGAATATGGCTTGCAGGTACAAGAGTGCCGGCAGGTATGGCCTATGGGTGATGTAGAAAGTGGTGACAGGCAACAAACAGAAATGGTAAATAACACAACAGGATAACATATATGTACAATGTAGTAGTCTGGTCTCCTGCTTGTTTGCACAGCCCATAGAACTTAGAGCACTACTGACTGACTGAACTACTAATCATGGTGTAGAATTTCTAAAGTAGTTTTAGTCTTATGGAATCAATATACATGTACTACCCTATTACTACTGACTGGTGGTGGCAAATTCAATGGCATGGAGGGAAGACACGCAATTTTATGGCCTTTACTAAATACTGGGAACTAGCGTTAGTACTAACCAGCACACCACACAGTTTTCAAACTTATGTAGATAGGAGGCTGGTAAACTATTTGTTGCAATAAAATTGTGGTTAGCCGTTGAGATGAATGTCCTAGAAAACGGAGGACTAGTACAAGCTATGCTATCCTTATATGGTGACAGTGGTGGATGTAGAAGGAGGTCAGCAGGTCAACTTACTTTTGAAGAAAGCATCCAAGTGGTCAGTGTAAGCCTGGTAGCTACTTTTTCTACCGTTAGTGAACCTAATCATGGTGGAATCGAAGATGGGCATTGGCCTAACTCCGAGAGCTGCAATATTAAACATTATACGATAAGACACATCCTAATATACACTGTACTTGCATGTTGCTAGTGTAAACTAACAATGAGTTAGAGGAAATTTGTCCCACGAGACATTCAAATGATAAATGTTTTGAATTATTAGTAGCCGTGTCTTCCAGTTCACCCGGCAAACTGTACCTTGGTTGGATGTTATGTCAACAAGCGTGTAAACCCAGTCTAGCAAGTATGATAAATGATATGAGATAGGTCTTCAACAAACTAAACAATATGATCTACTACTTAAGACTACCAGTAGTTGCGCAGGTAGATATAAGATAAGAGTGTGTGTTTAGTCACCTGGATTGTCCTGTAGTAAGGAGCTGACCCCGTAATACTTCGGTGCAACATCATCTAGGGTCGAGTAGAATGCGTGTAACAATCCAGCGAACCATCCGACAAGGAAGGCATAGAATATTACATAGAATACACCAATCTTCACTGTAAAGTAACAATAGCAACATGACGCCATAGAGTATAACTGAATGGGCCACTGCAGAGGGCTCAAGCAGTCATGATCACATAGACATCCGCCATGACCATGACCGAAAAAATTGCAAATTTCCAACAACAGGTTACAATGTCACCAGAGGAGTATATACAAAAGGTCACTCTTCTTCAAATGACTATGATTTTCTTGCATTTCAATAAAACTGATCATATTCAGTATATTAGTTACACAAGGTAACTAACTAGGTCATGTTAGCCGGCTTATGGCTACTGTTCAGACAGCAATATAGAGCTACACTGTACACTACTAGTAATCTAGGGACTAGTAGTCTACCACAGCCAGAAGTCACATCATGCAAGTATCTAATATTTGCCGGCAATATCTTCAACTACTCCTTGTGAACTAATGACATGCTATGGAAATATGCTAATATCAATATGACAGATAAAATACTTAGTGTTGCAATAAAAATACCAAACCACCTGAAAAACATCATGACCTGGATAAAATCAGTGAAGCATAAACAATGGGCCGCCTTCTTTCTGCAATGAGCAATAAATACATGATTGTGATCTCCCCCAACATGACACTTTTATACAGATTGTATAATATCTAGTCAATTTTTTCAAGTAGGCCTACAAATAGTGCAGTGCCCCATGAGATACCATACAATTTCATCGGTTGTTTCTATAGCAATTATAGAGATTAAACAACAAAAAGTTGGACAGTTGGAGTATCGCCGCTGCCTGACCAGTGCAACCAGTAAACAGGAAAAGCACAGATCTAAGGCTGCTTTCAACGATGTCGTTTTGGTTCCTTGAAAATCTAACTAGTTACCAAGTTATTCCTATTATTTTACTCGAGCACAGTGACTTAACCAAAGCATAATTGGTATATACTTGCACAACTTGGCTAGTAGCCTGTGGTCTAGCTTAATGCTTCCTGGCATCGGTAAATAGACACCCAACCAAACATGAAAAAGGTTAAATTAAGATAAACTATGCAAATATGAAACTACACAATTTGACCTTCCGCACTTGCCTGCCTGAGTTAGCAAAGAATGTAGGAATATAAAATGAGCTGCTGGGAGTTTTCTACCGCCACTGTGGACGCAAGCACTTTGGGGTTCTTTGCATTGTCATCGCTGGCATTTGTAGTTCAGTATAGTGGTAGGAGATAACTCCTGACAGCTCATAAATGGAGGTTTAGATTCAATTGACACTATTAATGTGCATCAACTAGGGACTGTATTTCCTATTTGTTCTACTATTAGGCCATCATTGGTGTAAGATAGCTACAGCAGCAATGTCCAGTAGGGTAGTGAAAGAGATCAGAATACTTGATCAGTGACCAATGACTCAGGCCAACTGAGTCAGTGACACATTTGCCTAAAATGAGTCAGCCAGTGATTGCACAGTGCTCTTCAGGCCTCACTCGAAATCAGTTGGGCCTCTCACATGTGCAACACTTCTAGTTTTTTTCATTTTCTGCTTCAGTATGCAAAAGCCATGCAATCATGATATTGAATTATGCACTCTGCATAAAACTCGGACAAGCTGAAAGTTGCCTCCGCTGAACTTACCAAGACTAAACTTCTCTAGTATACTAATACTTACTATACTTTTATAGTACAATACTTACACCAACTCAAGCCTGTTCTTCCTAACACTGTTCCTTTATCTGGGTTGTATAAGAAGTCTTTCCAGGTTTCTTGTCGCTCTGGAAGATTATCTTCTTGGGGAACCTCTTGATATTTCTTGTCTGCCATCTTATATCTTAGATGAAGCTACACTGAACAAACCGGTGGATAAGAATAATGTACACTCAATTATCCTAGGCAGTAACTACGTCAAACAGGTACTTGCCTGCAATTGAAGTGCCCGGATGACCCAGTGTGCAGTTTTTAATTGAACTACACAAATTTAGGATGTAAAACGTTTAATTTTTTAAAATTCAATAAAATTTTTGAGTGTATAATCTATTAATTAGTTAAAAAAATCTTACAAAACATTTTTGCAATAAATTTATTGGTATTCCTAGTCCGAGATGTGTTTATGAAATAAAAACTTTTAAATGAAAAAGCGTCACATGTATTTTGTATGAGTAATATGGCGCGTAAATCAGGGCTACTTCTCTATACTCTATATAATTAAAAATACTTGGAAGGAAAAACCAAAGTAAAAGTAATATAAAAAATTAAATATTTGCTATGTAGGAATTTTGAAATGTTATACATAACAGCTATAAACAATGCATTAATATGATGGTATGGTGGCTATCACATTATGAGCCAGAATCAATGATAATCTAATGAAAATTAAGTTCATAGCCTGCATATATACTTATAGGCCTATATAATTATTTATAATAACAACATAAACATTTACATTACATAAAATAATCTAATGTAATTATTTTTATATGATTATGATATTATCAATAAATAATAGTATAAATATTTATAATCAGTGTTAAAATATAAATCTGTTTAGATTTATTTAATTAAAATGTAATCATAAATATATATTCATATTTTAATTATATTCATATTTATTCAGATATTCATATTCATATTGATATTCATAAAATAAAATCAAAATGTAAAACTTAGGCAAGTTCTAACAAAGTAGTGCTTCAAGTGACGAGTAAGTTGAATAACTGAGCAGGTTATAAAGTATTTTTATGGATAAACTAAATAATTTCAAAAGGTAAGGGGTCAAGCATGCACATTGACATTAGTAAATGACTAATACTAGGGCTACTACTACCCTGTTGAAGAAATGGACGACCCATGCTAAGAGCCGTCCTCTAGGACATAATTATGTACAAACAGCATTGCTGTAATTGCTTAAATATACAATAGAGACGTTAATAATACAAAACGGCTTTATAATATAATATAGTAAAGCGACGACCTTAAGGGTCGTCGAGCACACAAACGGACCGGGGGGTCGTCTATTACAGTACATGTTATCAACAATAATAAACTAAAACTTATCTCTTATCTATAAACATGTTTTATATTATTTATAAAATATAAATGTAAATAATCGATGTAATGTTAAATTAAAATTGAAGTTACAAATTGGCTATATTGTTTTTTTTTTAACTCATTGCTTTAGGCCAGTGATGCCCGCGGCCAAATTTGGCCCACCAGCAAATTTCATGTGGCCCACCTTGCATGGCCTAAAAATTGTATTTTTGTGCTTATTTTGACTTGCAAAAAAATTTCAGGCTTGTGCAGAAAGCTTTAGGTAGGGTATTTCTCTGTAGAGATGACTTGCATTACAGTAGTTTTTCTATGTTATTATAAAATTGACTTGTGCATGTGACATTTTATACTTTCACCTAATTGCGACTTTCCTTGAAATGTTAACCAGAGTTCCTAGAATTTCCTGGAGCTGAAGGACCTTTCCCTAATCATACTATAGCATTGGCTAATCATGACCAAATTTTCACCATCGAAAGTGCTGCCAGACTGTACATGACTTACACTTGAAAATTTGTCACCAACAAGGATGGCCAGATCCCGGTTGATAATATGTGCCTCCACATATCCACATGAGTCAGTATTTTCTAATATGAATCACATCAAAAACATAACTTAGTCAGCAGCACCTCCACCACTTATACGAGTTAGCTGCACACATCTGAACCCAGATTACGAGGCCATCTTATTTGAGAAATTCATGCTCCGTTTGTCACACTGGAACGTAGCACATTCTTAGACTGAATTTTCCAAAATGCTTCTGTGTATACATACATAATTAATGAATATAATCTGCATGTATGTTCTAAATTCATTAACCATATTAATTATTGCTCCGTGACTGGGGTTTGAACGCGGGACCTCTACGGCACCTAATCGCCTAGCACAGTGAACAGAACATGCTACCACTACACCAGCTCAGCAACCTTAAAAAAGGAAGCTTCACCAGTGAGCAGTCAACATACTCTGAGCGAACTGCACAAAAATGGCCAAACCTCCTAAATAACATCCTACAATGTATAAAGCGCAAGAGAGGTGCTTTGTGTGCAACTTGCTCAGAGCATGTCTACTGCTCACTGGTGAAGCTTCCTTTTTTAAGGTTGCTGAGCTGGTGTAGTGGTAGCATGTTCTGTTCACTGTGCTAGGCGATTAGGTGCCGTAGAGGTCCCGGGTTCAAACCCCAGTCAGGGACTGGTATTTTCATGGTTTTGAAACAAGTCTCTGACTGCTCAGAAATAAAATAAACTCCTTGGTTAAAATACAAGTCATCATTATATTAAAAAAATGGCCAAACTCCCTAACAACAATACTATTATATTACATGTACATGTATATTCTGATACTCATATACATATTCACCTCATATCAGCGTAAATTTTGTGGCCCACCAAAATTCTGAAACATTCAATATTGGCCCACGGTGAAAAACTTTTGGGCACCCCTGCTTTAGGCCTATACCATACTACTTAGGCCTAAAGTGCGTGGCAAACGGGACGAAAAATAGATAGGTTTTAAAGGTTATATCTCTCTATTAAATCATCAAATTAGTGATCAAGATAAAAATCAAAGTGTTACTTTTTTTTCTGGTGATATTAAGTTGGACTTGTTATGCAGAAATTTAAACATAGCCTTATAGGTCTAATGACAATATCTACAATGTTGTGACTACTATTTTGTGAAAAGGGCAACCTAGCAATAAGATATTAAAATAACAAAAAGGCTAATCATTATTTTCCACCTGTAGCTCGATTCTTACTACAAGAGTGAGGGTTCATGTGTAATTAGCAAATAAACTAGCTGATAGGCTATAATATCTATGAATACATTTTAGACAATGCTCCGGTTCTTGGGTTGAACTGCACCACGCAATAATCAACTGGTGGGCTCAGATTCTCAGATGGCTGAACCAACGTCATGTCAAGACAACGTGAAAAAGTCTAAAAGGTATACTGCTAGCGATAATTATTTGGGATCAACATTTTTAATAAACCAATAAAAGTTCAAAGCTGTAGAACCACCGGAAGTAGGTTAGTTGCTACTGGACAATTGCAGTTAATATATTTCCAGTGGTTGTTGTACATTTAAACTTAATTCATGCTCTGGTTCTACAATTAAACACTAATTTCATAGGTTTACCCTCCGCTGTGTATACGTACATGTTATTAATAACCTGTGTTCCTAGTGCACTATTTGGTTATGAATGTGTTGTAGCTCAAGCTTAGAATTGTTAATAAGCAAGTTCAAGCCTACGCCTTTATCACAAATAGATGATTGTGGTTTTGGTGAGGATGCAGTGTCTGCAAGAGTGCCAAGCAATTCCACTGCCGGTGGTGACAATGCTGCCGTTGATAAGAGGTCTAGGAGGAAGGGAAACCCTGTTAGGTAGATGTCATTATTCTCTACTCAAAAGGTTCATGTGGTAGGGCCATGAAGTTTGACAATGAAAATTCAATTCTCATCACATGGGCCCTATTTGTAAAAGTTATTTTTCTTAAATAGAGCTATTGCATGTAGATGATAGTAATATCATATTCCAGCTATGGGATGCGGTGTATGTATATCTTAATGGTGTATGATTTGTCTTCTCTTTAACAGTCATGTTGTTGCTGCTGCCCAATATGAGGTTGAGGAAGACATGGATGTGGACAACTCAACTGTTGTTAATGGAGAGATGCTGCCAATGAGGTAACATTGTCTATTAAATGCTGTCGAAGGAAAAATGTAAAGCACGATAATACCACTCTACCTTTTCCCTCCAACCATGATGTTGCTATTATATATAAAATACTGTTGATGAATAATATGATATTAGACAGGAACTCTGGTCAGCCAAAATTGACCAATGTATATCAATTTGAATACAAAGGTTACACAACCTGTTACCAGATGAAGCCCTGTTTGTAGGCAGACAGAGACTTTGTTTAGTTCCATCATGAATTTGCCAGTGCAGTAGTTTGTCTTCTTTTTATACTGATCAGTGATTGGTTGCCTGCGTTCACAAAGTAAAATGAACACCATTTGGATATAGTAATGGATTCGTCTTCCCTTGTTCCAAGTCAGTGATGATTAGTTTATATACCTACATGTAATGTACATGCTTTGACTTTCTTCAGAGACGAACAGAACATGGAGTTGACAGAATCCACACCAGTAGCTAAAGAGGATGACGTTATCCCAGAAGGTATGTTCTCATCACTCACCTACTTACTATCCCATCACTCACCTACTTACTATCCCATCACTCACCTACTTACTATCCCATCACTCACCTACTTACTATCCCATCACTCACCTACTTACTATCCCATCACTCACCTACTTACTATCCCATCACTCATCTACTTACTATCTCATCACTCGCCTACTTACTGTCCCATCACTCACCTACTTGCTATCCCACCACTCACCTACTTACTATCCCACCACTCACCTACTTACTATCCCATCACTCACATACTTACTATCCCACCACTCACCTATTTACTATCTCATCTCTCACATACTTACTATCCCATCACTCACCTACTTACTATCCCATCACTCACCTACTTACTATCCCATCACTCATCTACTTACTATCTCATCACTCACCTACTTACTGTCCCATCACTCACCTACTTACTATCCCATCACTCATCTACTTACTATCTCATCACTCACCTACTTACTGTCCCATCACTCACCTACTTGCTATCCCACTACTCACCTACTTACTATCTCATCTCTCACCTACTTACTATCCCATCACTCACCTACTTACTATCCCATCACTCACCTACTTACTATCCCATCACTCACATACTTACTATCCCACCACTCACCTATTTACTATCTCATCTCTCACATACTTACTATCCCATCACTCACCTACTTACTATCCCATCACTCACCTACTTACTATCCCATCACTCACATACTTACTATCCCATCACTCACCTACTTACTATCCCATCACTCACCTACTTACTATCCCATCATGTCAGTACCCAGTGCTTTATTCAATTTGTTATTACAATATTACACTGTATACTGTTTTTGTAATATTATAAAATAAATGACAGCGACATGTTGTTTCACAACATGGCAATCACTATCCCCTGATACCAGGTACTGTGGTAGTCAATCCTGAGGCTCCTACAGCTGAAGAAGAAGAACTTGCTCCTAAGATCAACCCAGAGATGCAAGGCTCAGAAATGGCCTTAGCTCCTAGCTTGAGTAGCAGGAATGCTACGGACACCTACCAGTGCACCGTATGCAGAGAGACTTTATATGTGAAGGATTTCTCTCAAATTAGAATACACCCAAAGCTGAAAGTCATCATTTGTAAGGTCTGATATAAATACCCTTCATGTGCACGATATGACATGGTCTGTTCGTATATTGTATGGCAGCACCTGTATATGTGATAACCATATAGGTATACATGTAGTATATATTTATGATATTTGTGCTTATTGCATTTACAGCAATGCCACTCATTCTATGTAAATGGGGAGTTTACTAAGGACGAAGACGGGCTAGATAATCAGTGTTCTTGGTGCGGAGAGGGAGGAAACTTGTTGGTTTGTGACTTCTGCTCGGCTGCATTCTGCAAGAAATGTATACGGGTTAGTGTAGCTAATTCTAGATATGTCATAAGGCCAGAATAGTACCTTGCTGGCTCTCAGTATTCTCATTATGCAACAAGACTGACTGATTGCAAAAAGCTTTTATTATGCTGGCATGACTGACTGACTGACTGACTGACTGACTGACTGAATAACTGACTGACTGATTGAATAACTGACTGACTGGAACTAAATATGACTGATTGACTAACTATCTGACTGACTATCTGACTGAATATGAATGACTGAATGACTCAATAAATGACTGACTCACCAAATAGTATACCAGAGTTGCGATGGCTGATATCAATACAATTTTTTTATGTGCACGACGAAGTGCAGTGACAATGGACCACATTTATAACTGATGGAATACTTTCATTAAAGTGATCATGTATTGTTAATCTGTCGTAGACATTTCAAATGTGAGCTAAACATTGTCTGTACTTATTGAATTCACTGTATATAAATCGTACATTGTATATGTAGAATTCACTGAATATTAATAGTACATTGTGTGTAGAATGTACTTTATTTTAATAGAATAACTTCAAAAGAGATATGATCAAGCAAATAGAGAGTGCAAGCCAATGGAAGTGCCTCATATGTGACCCCAAACCATTAGCTATGCATGTTATCAGATGCAGTAATCTACAGGTAAGTTTCTATGCTACTACACAAAATGATCATGTTATGTGATATGTTACATAATGGGGATGTTGTGATGCTATTGATGGTTTGTATTGTATACTAATCATATATAGAGCCTTGGCCAACACTTACTAGTATCATCATGTTCTGTATGCATCTATTTATCAGCCATTTTATGAATTCAATAGAATATTTTCTTGTCTCAAATTATGGTGCAGGAGAGGATGTGTGTTTATATGAAAGGGAATGTCTCTGTTACTGTTTACCTATCAAACTTGTGTATTCAGGAACAAATCACTGAACACAGGAAACATATTCTGGATATAGCAAAGGCCATTTCTAGTAAAGTACAAGTAACTCAACAGTCAGCGGGTCGGGCACCAGGTAGACCCCCCTTACTGTATAGTGTGTATTCAGTGGAGTGTTTGAGGTTGTACCATTTTCTACCAAGTGCATATATAATACATAATGTTTGCACCTATGATAGTTATATTATTGGCTCACAGCATCTTGAATCCAGTAGGAGATGCTGAATGGATGTGATTTTTGAAATGTATATAAAGCAAATCCTTGCGAATAGAATAACAGCCATGGCCATGCCGGCTACATACTACATACTTGTACATATTATATGTATATTCAGCCCAAATGGTACTGTGTATCTTGTTTCAGCTCCAAAAAATATACCTCGATCCTCTACAATTGCTCCTAAGCCACATCCACAGCCGATTTCAAACCCTGGAGATAGTGATAGTCGTATATTTATTAATATACCTTCAGCAGCCTGCAACTCTAAAGGTATTGTTATACATTTTCTGATATTTATTTTGGCTGATTGATGCTGTACTAATACTGAAGCTCGACTAGAGCTGGCTTCACTTATCTTTACAATCAAATGAATTGGGCGGAAGGAGCAGAATGTGATTATTTATAATTGGCTAATTGTCTCATATAAAGTGTATCATTGAATACTGTCATTGGAAAGCACACGGTTTCTATTTTCCAGCCAAGGTTACCGTTAACTTATCCACCGTTGCTGCCCAGTATATTCATGCCAGGACATTACGCTGTGATGACCAGTTCCTTGAGGCTGTGATACAGGAGCACAATAGGTTCAGTAAAGAACTAAAAACTATAAAGAATGCTCTGCTGGCGGCACAGCAGCAGCGTAAAGTGGAATTACAGCAGGCCAAGACGGTGCAGGTACTACATTATAATAGTGTTTCTATCTACATGTACATCTTCTCCCTTGAGTTCTGTATCCATCCCTTATACTTCTCTATTCATTCCTTACATTATTGTCTACACACCTTAAGTTTCTGTATCCACCCTTGTTCTGAGATTTTGCATCACCCTATTAAAGGTGGACTGTACTGAAAATTTCAGCATGTTTGTCACCGAATTAACTATGTTAGTATTACTTGACACCTATACAAACATATCTAAACTGTTTTAGTAGTAGATAATAGATGCTAAACTGCAAAAAAGTAACCCCAAAATTTCTAAAATAACCATAGTGATGTCAGCATTAGGAGTTATCTCCACCTAGTTTTATGTCAATTCTCAATACTTCTTCTTTGATTATCTCAACTCTGACACACTATATAGAAGCAATATTGAGTTCTCACAAATTTTTTATAAGAAATACAGTGTTCCTTCAATAAAACAGATGCTAGCAATTATTAGTACTGCGTTCTACATGTTCAACACACCAGTCTAATAAGTAGGCATGTTATTCATGAGATAAACAAGTAGCCTATTGACCAATCAAATTGCAAACTCAAAAGTCATTTGATAATTTTTTGCAACAAGTTGTACTTTTTATTGTCTAGGAATATTAACTAGCATTTGTTCTACATACCCATTTTTTCGTTTTGTGATATGCCTAGTACAACGAGGATAAAATCTCAATTAAAATTTTCTGTTTATAATAACACAATGCCTGGTCTGGCATTCACTCCCTGCAATGATGTATTTCACTAGTTTGAGCAGAGCTGGGTACCATGATGACATCATAGAGCCCAGCTGGTATTGTGCTAACTGGTTCAGCTGCTACTAGGCTTTCTAATGGTGCATTCAGTTTATAACCTCAAAATTTCAGTACAGTCCATCTTTAATAGACTTCTATATATACTCCTTTAACTCTTCCTGCATCTTTAACTCTACCTGCACCTTCAACTCTACCTGCATCTTTAACTCTACCCGCATCTTTAACTTCTGTAATAATATTATTTCTTAGTTGTCATCACATTGCATCATCAGTCTGTTAATTGTGTCATTGTAGTCGGTTGCCCTCGCTCGTGGTAAGTACAGTGCTACCTGCACTGTGTTGGGCACCACACTCAAGAAGAGCATATCAGATAGTGTTACAAACAATATCAAGTTAGTCTCAACCACTAAGTTGGCACAAGCACCTGCACAAGCACCTGCTAGTGGTAGGAAATCATTGCCACATCCTCCTGCACAACCACCTCTTCCATCTAGGCCTGCTGTTCAAGCACCTGTCATTACTAGACAGGTGATATTGCCAACTAAGCAATTTATACCTCCAGTTGCCGCTACCAGCTTGGCTCCGCCTACACAGGTAATCATGATATTTTAGTATCTCATTGTTCACTTGTGTCGTAGCTCTTCTCTTCGAAAGGAGAGATTCTGACTCATGACATCAAATTTCTCAGATGCTCGAAAACTTATTATCTTCTCTCACTATGCAAGTGAAGAAATCTTTGCTGGTTTAGATATATGAGTATGGTGCTCTCTTGAAGCCTATTTTTGTCAGAATTATTAGGAAAGTCATCAGTACACTGTTGGACATATCTCTAGTAGCTGCTGTTAAAGGCACAGGACCTTCGTGAGCATGCTGTGTCAGAGAAATGTGTATAATGCGTCAGTTTGAGTTATGTTCATGAGTCATTGAGAATATTTTCTCCTCTTATTTGACATTAGCCTATAAAGGGTTCTCCGAAACCACCTTGTCCTCTACTGACTTCTGCAATTACTGGCACCGCTCCTCCACCTAAGCCGAGTCGAGAATTTATAGACATCAACGAGTTGCATGGGAAAAAGGTCAACAAGGTGTGTAGTGTTTGATCCGTTCTCGAAGATGTTGTGAACTTTAAATTGCATTCTTTCTTTAGTACACTGTATATTTTTTAGTTTGGTTTTTGATAGAAACAATTTGAGTCTGTTATCTTGCAGAGCACGAAAGGTCCCAAAGAGGTTATTGATCTCTGTTCAGATGACAGTAGTGACGAAATTCCAAAGTCGTCTAGCAGTGCATCACTAAATTTAGTTGCCCCGGCTCAGCCGGCCAAGGTGACCCAATCTCAGTCAGTCGAGTCAGACATGAGTGAGCTCATTCCTAAGGAAGAGTCACTCTCCCAACTACAACTCTCTTCTGCAGATGACGATCAAGATGACTCTGATGATCTAGTGGGCGTTACCCCGCGGCGGTCTGAGCGAAGGTCAGCTAGGCAGGCAGCATCTGCTGAGACAGCACCTGGGGTGACACCAGCTAAAGGTTATTATTAAACCCTCACAGGTTGATATTATACTGGTGTATTTTCAGTATTTCTGAGATGGTTAATTTGTTGACAGATTTTCTTCCCTTTAATAAACAAACCTTCCAAAAATACAGCATTTCTGCACAATTGAAGCATTCTAATGTAAATGGACACCCTTGTTTAGAAACATATTTTCAATGTACATCTTTTGCCCCAATAAATAACAGCCTATGCCTATGTCACTCATAATAGACTGGTTGCCATGCTGTAGTAGTGGGTGCAAAGTAGTGGCTGGTACCACTACATTGCTACCCTACATACCTGTTAAATCTGCACCTACCAAATGTAAACATTTGATGGGCATTTAGTATAGTAGACTGGAATGATCTGCTGGTTCGTGGGTTCCAGCATCTTTTCTTACTTTATATAATTGGATTGGTTTTATTCTTGTAGAAAAAGAGGCAACAAGTGAAGATAACACCAACTCCACTTCAGTTGCTGAAACCGACAAGGAATCTAGATCTTCACGCAAGCAGAACAAAGTTCCAACATTTGAAGGTAGTACTTTCAGTTGTTAATGCAGTTACATTCATTGCTTTCCCGGGACTTGTATTGTAATTGACCAATCAGTTAGTCTGTTATAAGCAAGATAATTGTGGTTTGTTAGCATATTGAAAATCATAAAATAAATATTAAAGCAGACTACCATAAAATTATGAAATTTATGTGCCAATATTTATATGCTCTGCACTTTGGAAGGAGAAAAGTTAACCAGTTAAGGCTCTGCCAGGTAATATGTATAAATTTTGATGATTTAAAATATATAATATATAGTCTGGTATAACGGTTGCCTGGGGTGCTATAGAGTTCCTTTACTAATATGTAGAACTAGAGAGTGTACCAGGTCCTTCTGGTCTGACTAGACGAGCCCTGAAGAGGCTGTTGAAGAGGCAGTCAGTGGAAGAGGCTGCTAAAAGAGACAAGTCTGGTGAACCTGCTAAAGAGGATCTGAATGGTAGTGACGGGTCTCTACTAGGGGACGATGTAGCCCCGTCCCCTCCTCCTGATAAAGATCCACATGCAGATCCTGAAAGTCCTGCCATGGAAGACTCAGTCCTAGCTGTTCCTGTTCAACCAGATGACCGACAATCAGATGTTGACGGTGAGGTGTCAGTAGGACCTGTCTTACCTTCACCTCTTCTCTCTGAAACCTCATCGTGTGACAATCAAAATAAGATGGGGGATCAGGAGACTCCCCCACAATCCGTCAGTGTAACACATAAAAATGGAAGTGGGCCTGAGTCCGATTCTCTTGATCAGCCTGTAGATCAGACTAAGAAGTCTTCTAGTAAAAAGTTGAAGCGTTCTAGTGTTAGACGTTCACATCAAATAGCAGGTATGTTAGTTATATATTAGGCATGTAGCCTCCAGTATGTACAATCATGGTGCTATTTTTTGCCCTCTCCCCTCATCTCCCCTCCCCTCATCTCTTCTCCCCTCCTTCCCTCCCCTTGATATTTTGCCCATCTTATGGCCATAATTATGTACATATAGTACATTGCATATTAAACTATGATGTTGTAGATAAACTTAGCAAAGCGCCGGTAAGCCAAGAGTTTGTACCGACTTCTAGTGAAGATGAAGAGACGGATAATAAGAAGGAAGGTTTGTTATAGAGTGCTACTTTTTTAAATACTAATACTGCAGCTGCTGCTCTGGAGGGTTGGTAGCACTGTGAGTATAATGATGATGTCACAAGCATGGTCTTTAGTACTTTAGTATGCATATCAGTCTAAACATACAACTATGATGTAACAATCATCAGTATAGCCACAGGACAAGAGAGTAAGAATTGGCGTATTATATGTATCACGCAGTGTCTCTGCTATGCTCTATCGTCTTTGATATACTTGCGTACTTGTCTCTCCTACTCTAGTTACCTAGAAATCTGTCACTTCTTTTCGAATAAGGTTGTAAAGTTATGACTAAGCATTATAGAATAAAGACTGATGTTTGGCCTACCATTGATGTTTTAGAATCTGATGACAATAAAGAGAAGTCAAATGGGAAGAGCCCGAATCGTAGTCGTACGAGTTCAGATGAAGATGGCTCCCAACACTTGCGCCGTAGTCTTAGACGCAAAGTCAAAAAGACGCCCCCAAAGTCTTCAAAGGTGACCACCGAGTCTAAATCTGGTTCCATAGATAGTACTAACAACCACACTCAGTCTGAGATTGACAAGGATGAGGCTAAACCTGATCAATCAGAGAGGTTAGAGGGTGTAGACTCTAAGGCTACAGAGAGAGTAGAGGGTGTAGACTTTAAGGCTACAGAGAGAGTAGAGGGTGTAGACTCCAAGGCTACAAATAAAGTAGGGGATGTAGAATCTAAAGATGACAAGTCGTCAGAATCGTCTGTTGATGAAGAGAATGAAACAACCAAAGCAGCTCTAGCCAGACTCATTAGCAGTGATGAGGATTTTACTAACATGGGAGACAAAACTCCTTCCCCAAAGTCGAGACGTATTACTAAAAGAACTGACAGAGTGGAAGGACGAAAACGAGATATTCCGACTGCTCGTACAAGAAAAGCAATGAGATCTAAACTATCCAACGGCGTTGCTAGTAGTACTGATAATGATTCCACTGAAGATGTCAATGACCGCTTATTACTCAGTGACAATGAGGCTGAGGTTCCCGATGCGGATTTTACAGCAGTCGATGAGCAGAGACTTCTGGGAGATGAGGTCTCTGCAGGTGCTACTGATGAACTCGGTGAGACGACAGGTGCTAAACATAAAACTGGTGCTAATAGCGACAAAGATGAGCAATCAGCGGAGGAGTTGTCTGTCCCAGGTAATATTCTTTGTGAAGGATTTAAATGTGTTTATCCATTATTCAAAGAGTTGGGCATATGTACTATGATCACCATCTCAATTATGTGTGAACATTGGAAAATGGCATTCTGTCTTCTGTGAATCAAACCACTCTGGGAAGACTGACTGGTGCAATGGTAATTGACCCACTGTTTTCTGCCACCCTGAGATGACAGTTTGTAAATTATTTTCTGCCATATTTTAATTCAATCAGATCCTTTGCCGAAACCTGGAGGCAGTGACGAAACTGGATCTGAAGATCTGGAGAATGCCAAAGCAATGAAGATGCTTCACAACGCTTTAATCTCTTCTGATTCTGACGTCGATGTAAATCCTCCTCGTAGGCGGTTCCTGAAAAGGAAGGCCAAGCAGCCCAATAAAGATTCGAAGAAGAAAGGGTCAAAGAAATCGGGTTCTACTCGAGTTGACAAACAAGAGAAACGAATCCAGCAACTCAACCCTGAGCAACGAACGTAAGTCTCTCATGCTGATCAGTTAATCTATATAAGTATATATATTTAGTAATATTGGAGTTGTCTTTTAATCAAGTCACACACACACATATGTATGCTCAGTTCTATCTGTGTTATGTCCTGCATTCTCAAAGTCGTTTGACATCTGTTGGTGTCAGTTACATAACTGTCTTGCTATCAGTGTCAGTTATAAACTACCTTGCTATCAGTGTCAGTTATAAACTACCTTGCTCTCAGTGTCAGTTATAAACTATCTTGCTATTAGTGTCAGTTATAAACTACCTTGCTATTAGTGTCAGTTATAAACTACCTTGCTATTAGTGTCAGTTATAAACTATCTTGCTATCAGTGTCAGTTATAAACTATCTTGCTATTAGTGTCAGTTATAAACTACATGTACCTTGTTATCAGTGTCAGTTATAAACTACCTTGCTATCAGTGTCAGTTATAAACTACCTTGCTATCAGTGTCAGTTATAAACTACCTTGCTCTCAGTGTCAGTTATAAACTATCTTGCTATTGGTGCCTGCGATAGGTATATGAGAAGAAGAACTACTGGACTGCTAATCAGTTTAAAAGAAAGGAAAGAATGCGGTCTGCCGAAACTGTTGAGGGAGATAGAGAGTAAATCAGTTGCTGAGATGGATGCAGACAACAAGCTTGCCATGAGGTTAGCTATACTATAAATTATTTTGTTGGCATAATATGTTTATAAGCATAGCATTTATGCACTACATGTACTTCATCGCTGTTATATGCAGCTGCAACTACATGTATACACATGGGAAGTTGTTTTCTCTATATATATGACGTGACTCCTTTTACAAGTTATATAGAAGTTGTCTGTCCTCTATATGTTACATAGAGAAAGTTTTCTCTCCCCGTGTTATATAGTTATCTCCTCTCTGTAATATATAGTGTAAATTTCTCCATTCTGTTCACTCCAGGGCTGAGGTTCGTGTAGAAAATAGAAACTTGGAGGATGAGGGCGTAGTTAAAAGTTTGTTAGATCACCACGTCATGTGTATGAAGGAACATAAGTCTGTGGCTGCCAAGATTGCTGCTGACAGTCTTGCTGCTGCTAAACTGAGAAAAGCTGCCGGAGAAAGTGAGGGGGACAGCGAGGTGGAGAGGGAGATTAAGAGATTGTCTAAACTAAATATATTACTTGGTAAAATCGGAAGGGACGACCGCGCTAAAAAAGAGCGAAAAAAGAGAGGTAGGCTTACGTTCTAAAAGTTAAAGGTTGTTCTACGAAAACTTGCTATCACAATAAAAATCATGAGGGGGCAATTCCAAATCAATCGGTTAATATTTTCAAGCAAAAGTTAGTAAATTATTTCCGCATTGAGAGTAATAAACAGGATGTATTCTCCGTCATAGTGTGGAAATTTCATAAGGTGTATGTACTGTTCTATGACGGTGTGCTGCTCTCTGCTTGCAGAGGTTAAGACAAGGCGTAAAATACGCAAAGTAGTCAGGGACAGTTTATCCGAGATCTCAAGCCAAGAGGATTCCAATGAATATGAGGATTCCAGTAGTGAAGAGGAAGACAATTCCAATGACATTATACTCGTACCTAATAAAGTAAGTGATTTGGTATGATATGCGTTCACTAAACATAGTATAGATGTGTTATGTTATGTTGTGTTGTGTTGTGTTGTGTTGTGTTGTGTTGTGTTGTGTTATACTGTTTCGTGTTACTCTGCTGTATTATCTATGTCACTGATGTATTCATCGGGTGATAGATCAAACTCCACCCCTTTCCAAAGTGCATGAGGTAATAGTTCACATGGTCTCAATGGTTGTTTGGGTAAGGCTGTCTAACCTGGTGGACAATGATATGTAGATTATGTACATGTACAGTGTAAACCACCGTATTACTTGTATGCATATACGTATATTATATATACATGTATATTTTACAAGAATAGATGAAATTGATGTTGTTTGTTTATTTAATTCATTGAATTAAATAAACAAACAACATCAATTTCATCTATTCTTATAAAATATATTAGCTCTAAGGCAATATACGAGCAATTTACCTGACGATACAAAATTCAATATACACGTAGATCTACATCTGTAGTGATAACACAGGTGTAACTACCATGTATAGCTGTTACATTGTAGTTATAGATTATTCGTACTACATTCACAGTACCATTCCATGTATATTACTACTAGGTATTCACAGTACCACTCCATGTATATTACTACTAGGTATTCACAGTACCACTCCATGTATATTACTACTAGGTATTCACAGTACCACTCCATGTATATTACTACTAGGTATTCACTGTACCACTCCATGTATATTACTACTAGGTATTCACAGTACCACTCCATGTATATTACTACTAGGTATTCACAGTACCACTCCATGTATATTACTACTAGGTATTCACAGTACCACTCCATGTATATTACTACTAGGTATTCACAGTACCACTCCATGTATATTACTACTAGGTATCCACAGTACCACTCCATGTATATTACTACTAGGTATTCACAGTACCACTCCATGTATATTACTACTAGGTATTCACAGTACCACTCCATGTATATTACTACTAGGTATTCACAGTACCACTCCATGTATATTACTACTAGGTATTCACAGTACCACTCCATGTATATTACTACTAGGTATTCACAGTACCACTCCATGTATATTACTACTAGGTATTCACTGTACCACTCCATGTATATTACTACTAGGTATTCACAGTACCACTCCATGTATATTACTACTAGGTATTCACAGTACCACTCCATGTATATTACTACTAGGTATTCACAGTACCACTCCATGTATATTACTACTAGGTATTCACAGTACCACTCCATGTATATTACTACTAGGTATTCACAGTACCACTCCATGTATATTACTACTAGGTATCCACAGTACCACTCCATGTATATTACTACTAGGTATTCACAGTACCACTCCATGTATATTACTACTAGGTATGCACAGTACCACTCCATGTATATTACTACTAGGTATTCACAGTACCATTCCATGTATATTACTACTAGGTATTCACAGTACCACTCCATGTATATTACTACTAGGTATTCACAGTACCACTCCATGTATATTACTACTAGGTATGCACGCTATTATCTACATTGTAAGTATCCAATGTTTAGGAACAACTCGACAATGAGGAAGCCATGAGGAATCTCTTACAGACGTTGACTGATAGCGACAGTGAGTGTAAATCTAGCTCAGGTTCTGACAGTGACACTGACTCCGATAGCTCTGAGGCTAAAGATAAACGTCCTAGCAGAAGCAGGTGCGTAGCCTAAGTTCCTTGCCCGCTGCAATAAGAAATTACAGTATATGTGGGTGGGGGCTAGTTTTAATACTCCTTACATGTAAATATTTAAAATGCTATAAATTTACTATAATTCCATAAACAGTTTACACTCTATATGCATATGTAAATGTATACTGTGGTAAACATTCCTACTGCTTGCACACATATTCTAGTTTATACACGGATATCAGTATATCAGTGCAATCATGTATTATATGTTTTAGAAAATATGATCCATCAAAGAAAAAGAAAGTGCACTCCTTAGAACTCATTGGTATTGATGGGAAAGGGAAAGGTGGTCGTAAAAAGAAAATTAACTCTGATTCGTCAGAAAGTGATTCCAGTGACCAATCAGATGATGATAATGGTCATAGCAGTAATTCCGAAATAATCCGTCCAAAGAGGAAAAGGAAGTTCAGGTACGTCACATGCTATTCCCATGATGCTGTAGGAATGGTAGTTGAGGGAAAGATGAGTTTAGGCTGAACCTGACTAGCAAATATTTTTGCTACGTTTTGCCAGCGTGAGGACATTTTTCACTGGATAGCACACGCTGGTGGTATTTCCTCCACGAGTGCAAATTTCTAGCCTGAGGATGTGTGCCAAGGCAGGTAATTATTTGTCTCCAATGGGTACATCACAACATAACAGCGACTCTCTTTGGGATTTTTGTTTATAGACAGTCGTGCTGATTGAGTCAGTAAAAGCTTTTGCTGGCCAATCAGAAGCAAGTTTCATCGATAGTGAAGCGTAAAATGTTGAACAGGCTTAATATTGGCCGAACAGGACATTTTGTGACACCCTGTCGCTCATTTCGCTGCGAATAGCGGCTCAAAATTCACTAGTCTGTTTCTCCATGATAATTTTGTGTCCTTCCGACTTCATTCAACAACAGATCACAGTGAGCACAGTGCTCGCAGCTCTTGGTTGTTTAGTATTCGACCAATGGAATTACGATCTAAAGACATGACTTTCACTGATTATACACTTTTGAGGCAACTATATCTTCACTCTAATATCTTTGGTCTTAGTTATGGTGTGTGAGATACCGATGGTAAATAATTGTTGAAGTATATTTCCTTCTAATATACTACTAGTAGTTTTAAACTGGCCAAGTTTAGAATTTAAGAAAGGCTTATTAAAGAATCTACTAGATTTAAGTCACAGCACTAGTTGATATAACTGTACTGTAGGTCCAGCAATAGCAGTAGTTCCTCAGAAGATAACATAGACAGGAAACTATCAGAGCGTAAGAAAGACCAGAAAAGTAGACCTAAGAGACGTAGGGTGAGGGTGAAAGGCAGTAGTAGTAGTAGCAGTAGTAGTTCGGGGAGTGGGTCTAGCTCAGACAGTGACGTCAAGGTGGCATCACCTGTTAAAGGGAGGCACAAAATACGGAAACTGATAGATGATAGTAAACTCCAGGCATCCACTAAGAGTGCGCGCAAACTCGAGATGGAGAGGAGGAAGAGAATAGAGGAGAAGCAGCAGCAGGTACTTGCAGTTACACTAAAGTGTCTACTATTCAACTAGATATGGTCATCTTTGCACGACTACTGTAGCAGTTGGTGCAAAAATTCTGGGGTCAAGTTCTAATAGGGCCTAGGAGTACTTATATGCAGTAGGAATCACTGTGCTTGGGAGACTGCCTCATGTTTTTCAAGACTATTGTATAAAAAAGTACTAAAATAGCTCTGTGCTTGTAAATGGGTTACCCTGTGCTGTGTTTTAGTACAACGAGGAACTATTGGAGAAGTCAGGGTCACCAAGTAAAGTCAAGCGGCACAACGAGCTGATCCTGGAGAAAAACCAGAAAGGTAAAACGGTGGTAGAAGTGGATCCTAGTCTAGTCAAGAAACTAAAACCTCACCAGGTGGGTGAAGTCTCTCCTCTATACTATACCTACTCTACTTACTGTATACTGTATCTACAGTACTTACTCTACACTGTATCTACTGTACTTACTCTGTATTATATCTACTGTACTTACTCTGTATTATATCTACTGTACTTACTCTGTATTATATCTACTGTACTTACTCTATATTATATTTACCGTACTTACTCTATATTATATCTACTGTACTTACTCTATACTGTATCTACTGTACTTACCCTATACTGTATCTACTGTACTTACTCTGTACTGTATCTATTGTACTTACCCTATACTGTATCTACTGTACTTACTCTATACTGCATCTACTGTACTTACTCTATACTGTATCTACTCTACTTACTCTATACTGTGTCTACTGTACTTACTGTATATCTATTGTATATGTAGGTGGAGGCTGTACAGTTCCTGTGGGACTGCGTCTGTGAGACAGTAGAGAGGGTGAAGCAAGGACAAGAAGGTGGTTGTATATTGGCGCACTGTATGGGACTCGGCAAGACCCTGTCAGTGAGTGATACTCTACATGTCACCTTCAGGGCACCTGTTCATAATTTAGTAATATCTGCAGGGCACCTGTCGAACTTTGTCATGTGGCTTTAATGTATTAATCTTTTTATATAATGTATGTAGGTGTTTCCATACAAGATATCTCATTGCGACATTGTTTAGTGGTTATCTACACTTGTGTCATCACCGGAAGTTTGTACAATTTTGTGTACTGTATTTCAGCTGATAACATTTGTCCACACTATACTTGCTCATGAAGACAAGTTACAACTAAAGAGGGTACTAGTTATAGCCCCGCTAAATACTGTACTCAACTGGAAGGCTGAGGTGCAGAAGTGGACAGAGAATCTGGAGATCGACATAGATGTAAGTGTGGTAGACGTACAATAAGTGTAGTAAACGTACATTAAGTGTAGTAGATATACAGTAAGTTTAATAGATGTACAATAAGTGTGGTGGATGTACTGTATATACCTTTAGTTTCCCTGTACTGTAGATAGCCTTAGTCACTGTGTACTGTAGATAGCCTTAGTCACTGTGTACTGTAGATAGCCTTAGTCACTGTGTACTGTAGATAGCCTTAGTCACTGTGTACTGTAGATAGCCTTAGTCACTGTGTGCTGTAGATAGCCTTAGTCACTGTGTACTGTAGATAGCCTTAGTCACTGTGTACTGTAGGTAGATGAGCTCCACGCGGCCAAGAAGAACGTAGACCGTATGTACAGACTACAGAGGTGGTTTAGTACAGGCGGTATTATGATACTAGGATACGAAATGTTCAGGAATCTCACTCAGGGTAAACATGTGAAGAAACCTGCACACAGGGAGAAGTTTGCCGAATATTTGCTTAAACCAGGTATAGTATTATATTCTATCTATTATATAATACATACTTACTTGTATATAATGTGTAGCTGTGTGATTATAGTAAATGTCTGGTTTCAATCCTATAAACTGCTAGATGGTGATATGGCCATTTGGACTAAACCGTCTTCGACTGTGGATACAGCTAACGTGTCCGTTTCCTTCTACATATTTATTGCACATTGCTTTGTTAAAGATGATGAATGTGTTTTAACCAGCCCTACAGTGCCCTATCCATGTGGTAAGATGTTGTAACATTGCACTCATGACGTTGTGCTGTAGGTCCTGACCTTGTCGTATGCGATGAAGGTCATTTACTAAAAAACTCCAAGTCAAATATTCGAAAGTCTGTGATGCGAATAGAGACAAAAAGGCGGGTGGTGCTTACAGGGACCCCTCTACAGAACAACTTGAAGGAATGTGAGTTAGACAATGTCTCCATATCTTGCAAGTAGCCACTGCAGGACAAGGTAATCCTGTAGTAGTGACACTTCCTGCAGGTACTTTCTACTGTAGTAGTGACACCTCCTGCAGGCACTTTCTACTGCCACTGAAATGTAGATAATCTAGTGACCAAATTTGTAGTATTTAGCCTTAGCTCATGATATGTTTACAGATCACTGTATGGTAGACTTTGTGAAACCCAATTTACTTGGAACCGAGTCCGAGTTTTCCAACCGATTCATTGGACCAATAACTAACGGGCAGTACGGAGACTCCACCCCTTATGACGTGAAGTTGATGAAGAGGAGGGCCCACGTTCTGCACGAGATGTTAGCCGGTTGTGTACAGGTACATTAGCATTCTTATGTAGACTCACTTGTATAGGTGCAGTAGCAATCTTATGTAGACTCACTTGTATAGGTGCAGTGCAATCTTATGTAGACTCACTTGTATAGGTGCAGTAGCAATCTTATGTAGACTCACTTGTATAGGTGCAGTAGCAATCTTATGTAGACTCACTTGTATAGGTGCAGTGCAATAACGAGGGACTGCAGTTGATTGTAGATAAGCTGTGTGCTAGTATGTACGCTTATTGTAACCCCTGTACACTCGTTTATTCGGTTTACTAGTAAATAGCACATACTATTCCCGTTCAGTTAAACTAAATGGCATCAATGCAGTCACGGCTTTGCTATCTTTCAGTTTAACATTGTGCAGTCTTCACTGTATTATCTAATTGAGCTAGTACTAGTAGTAGTACTAGTACTAGCATTTGGACGGAGTATTAGTAACAGGTAGCTGTGTGAAAAGGGAATGTCAGTCTTAGATAGCTATACTTACGTATATTATAGCGACGTGATTACTCTGCTCTGACCAAGTTCCTACCTCCTAAGCACGAGTACATTCTTAGTGTGAAGTTGGGTGAGGTACAGGTGAAGCTCTACCAACTCTACCTGGATAGGCTGAAGGGAGACAGCCTGGGTAGGTTCTACTCTGCTAGTATTATGCTATGCTATACTATGCTATGCTAATACTATGCTATGCTATGCTATGCATGCTAGTACTATGCTATACGGTACTATTCTATGCTACTACATTTATACTATATTATGCTAGACTAACATTGTTCCAACAATGTATATTATGGATAATGTATGTATATTATGCACTCTACATGTACACGTACTGTTTGTGTGAACGTGATAGGCATATCATGTGACCAAAAGCTTTCTTTCCATTGGTCCACTGTCAGGTTACTCAGGTGCTCATAAGTGCCTTGAGACTCCGAAATAGAGGATGTGTATTGTGAACAGCACTGCACTAATCCATTTACTTGTCATAGCATCAAAGCCTTTCTCTGGTAAAATACATGTGGATTTTACCAGAGTACTCGCAAGGAATTCCCACAATTACCTGTGATATCTGGTTTATTTCTTTCAATCATGCTACAGTTTCATAAATTAGTGTGACGGTATATTTTATACCAGGTGTCTGTGGCAAGCTGTTCGCTGACTTTCAGTCACTGAGTAGAGTGTGGACTCATCCAATGATGTTGGAGCTACATCGGCAGGTAACATATTATAACCTACCAGCAGGTAATATATAACCCATTAGTAGGTAATATATAACCCATCGGCAGGTAACATATTATAACCTACCAGTAGGTAATATATAACCCATTAGTAGGTAATATATAACCCATCGGCAGGTAACATATTATAACCTACCAGTAGGTAATATATAACCTATCAGTAGGTAATATATAACACATTAGTTGGTAATATAAAGGCTATCGGCAGGTAATATATAACCTATCAGTAGGTGATATATAACCTATCAGTAGGTAATATATAACCTATCAGTAGGTGATATATAACCTATCAGTAGGTAATATATAACCTATCAGTAGGTAATATATAACCCATTAGTAGGTAATATATAACCTATCAGTAGGTAATATATAACCTATCAGTAGGTAATATATAACACATTAGTTGGTAATATAAAGGCTATCGGCAGGTAATATATAACCTATCAGTAGGTAATATATAACCTATCAGTAGGTAATATATAACCTATCAGTAGGTGATATATAACCTATCAGTAGGTAATATATAACCTATCAGTAGGTAATATATAACCTATCAGTAGGTAATATATAACCTATCAGTAGGTGATATATAACCTATCAGTAGGTGATATATAACCTATCAGTAGGTAATATATAACCTATCAGTAGGTGATATATAACCTATCAGTAGGTAATATATAACCTATCAGTAGGTAATATATAACCTATCAGTAGGTAATATATAACCTATCAGTAGGTGATATATAACCTATCAGTAGGTAATATATAACCTATCAGTAGGTAATATATAACCTATCAGTAGGTGATATATAACCTATCAGTAGGTAATATATAACCTATCAGTAGGTAATATATAACCTATCAGTAGGTAATATATAACCTATCAGTAGGTAATATATAACCTATCAGTAGGTGATATATAACCTATATACTTCTCCAAACATACAGCCTGATTATTGTTTAGTAACATGGAATTAAACAGTACCAATCTATATTTTACTTCGACTATCTGTTGTACTTCTATTTGCATGTATATCTAACTAATAGTTGTAATCAGTCAGCTAACTATAGTTTGACTCTTCCGTATATACTGTTATTATACAGAGACTAGCAGATAAAGCGGATAAAGACAGCTTTATAGATGACTCTACGTCTGAGGCAACGCCATCAGCGTCAGAAGATGAGGGAAGCGATATTCTAGTCAGAGACAGTGATGGTAGTAACGGCTCATGGAAACCAAGTAAAAGGTATGCGTGTTTTGAGTCAAGTGAACTGTAACAGCTTGTACATGTCTATGTTCAGTGTATAGTAAGGTGATCGTATTCAACATCATGACTGTGTGGTAGCAGCTCACTGCTCTTTTTCTAGTAGAATCAAATATTCTAGTTTACTCTGTCTAAACTAAGACCCCTGAAGGCATTGTGAGTCTTGTGGAAATGGACACTGTGCATTGCATATTATATTTGCTTCCTTATGCAGGTATACATAGTTGAGAAAGCGTTGTAGCCATCGTCTCTGCTACAGCTAGTATGTACCCATATAGCGTTCACTCTTTCTAACTACATGTAGTTTAATAGACCTTCAGATAGCTTGTCTTACCCTAGTGCCGTATGTGGAGTATAATAAGAGTGTAGGCTAGATATGTGATGTAACTCACCACATGTGTATTGCAGGAAACCAGGAACCAAGAAAGGTCCAGTAGATCAAGTCAAGGCTGAGGAGGCTGAGACAGCTAATTCTGGTAACTCAATAAGATATTACTACATACATGTCTGTGATGTTCTTATGTTATAACTCAGTTATACATGTTACTATGTGTGCTAGGTAATAATTATTATATTTACATGACTAAAGGCTGGTTTATTCTTGCTTTCAGGTAAGTCCACGCCTATTGGAGATGACGCTCTCTGGTGGAAGGATAGTGTTAAAGATCTGCAGATGAACGACGTATCTCTAGGATATAAGTTTGTCATTTTGCTGGAGATACTGAAGAAGTGTGAAGAGATTGGAGATAAGGTGTAAGTATGTGTGAGGTGTAGTAGTTATCTCCCCTCTCCTTCTGTATTCGCCATTTCAAGGAACTAACATGTACCACATATACTGTGTACACTTGCACGTACATTAAATAGATGTACATATGCACTGTAGGGTTAGATAAATAATTTCTCCCTCGCCTTTCCTTGAACAAACTTAATTTGCAGATGACAGTGACAAGATGGCCACTCGATCTAGGCCAACAATACTGCAGACCTAGCTCACTTTTTTCGCTCGACTGAGGTTATCTATTCGACAGTGCATGGTCCATGTGCAGCATCTGAGCTGAAAGTCAGTCAATATTCTCTTGCTAAAAATAAATTACTACATCATAGTAGGTTGAGAGTCACTTTGAGCCTGGCCACGCCTACAAACTAACCCATCGTTGACAGGACTCGGTGCTAAGGGAAGGTACGTGTAACTCTAGCTGTTGTACTATATGTATATTTCATGTGCTCATCCTCTACATATATGTGATTGTAGACTACTGTTTAGCCAGTCGATTCTTACTCTAGATCTCATAGAAGATTTTCTCGAAATGATAGATAATTCAATCAATAAAGAAAATGATGAAATCATGAAAGCGGTAAGTTCCTGATTGGCTAATTAAAAATAGGTCATTATTTGATTGGCCAATAACATGTAGACCAGAATTTTATCGGTCAATAATATGATGCCTTAACCATGTTCAAATCTACCACACCCGAGTCATGATCATTATTGTTTCTGATGACAGCTATACGGCAGTGGCAAGTGGAAAAAGGGGTCTAGCTACTTCCGTATCGATGGCACTGTTGATGCTAAACAGAGAGCTCGGGCTACGGCCTACTTTAATAAACCAAACAATCACAAGTAAGTCCACTGGGCCGATAACCGCTACTGTTCTAGGAATGTGTGAACAGGAAGCTGAATTAATGAGTCACATGACCTCAATATGGCAGAGCCGTTGGTTGTGAGAGTTGCGTTACTTGGAAAACACTGTGTGCCATGTTGGATTTATTAAAACGAATCAAAATAATTGATAGAAAGGTTTGACCAATGTAATCCCCCGTTCTAGACCCGATATGGCCTCTTGTTGACATCCTGTGACGCTGCAATATAGAAAAATTCATCATTTAATGTACATCATGTAAAGTCGCAATACCGTGACTTTACGTAAATAATGCTATTATACTCTACAGTGCCAGACTCTTTCTCATATCTACCCGTGCCGGAGGTATGGGTATCAACTTGGTCGGTGCTAACAGAGTCATTATATTTGATGCGTCATGGAACCCGTCATACGATGTACAGGCAATCTTCCGAGCTTATAGGTTTGGACAGAAGAAACCAGTCTATGTCTACAGGCTCCTGGCTAAGGTTCGTTAATAACCGCCTGTAGTCATCTCGGCGCTCAATCACCATCACCCTTGTGCATTATACATATACATATATTGTGTAGGTTTTTGTAGGCCCACGTGGATTGGATGTGTGAGATAAAAACTATTGTGGTACTGTTTCATGTAACTTATCAATTTTACTGCCAAGGTACAGTTAGTGTATAAGTGTGATATTACCAGGGTACAGTTAGTGTATAAGTGTGGTATTACCAGGGTACAGTTAGTGTATAAGTGTGGTATCACCAGGGTACAGTTAGTGTATAAGTGTGGTATTACCAGGGTACAGTTGGTGTATAAGTGTGATTTTGCCAGGGTACGGTTGGTGTACAAGGGTAATGTTGTCAGGGTGTGGTTAGTTTATAAATGTGATATTGCCAGGGTACAGTTAGTGTATAAGTGTGATATTGCCAGGGTATGGTTAGTGTTAGTGTTAGAAGGTTAGTGTGATATTGCCAGGGTACAATGGAGGAGAAGATATATGAGAGACAGATAGCCAAGTTATCACTGAGTGAAAGGGTGGTAGATGAAAGACAGATAGACAGACACTTTAATGCAAACGATCTCAGTGAGCTCTACACCTTCAAACCGGAGGATGAACCTAGTGAGACTCCTGCTCTTCCAAAGGTAAGTGTTTTATATAAACTGTATTATGGTATATTTCTCCATCTCTCAGTTCTCTGTCACACTTGCCAGTAACTGTTGGCCAACGGGAATCACACTCGTTGACAATGGTTTTCACGAACGAGTGCCGGGGTTATATAAAAGTACACAAATCCTCTAGAGTAGAATGATAGACGAGAATATGGTATATAGTCTAGTGGGTCTTACTCTTCTGTCTCAGGATCTTCTGCTAGCTGACCTCTTGAACTCTCACGGCCACCTTATCAGGAAGGTGATGGAGCACGACTCGCTCCTAGAGAACAAGGTGGATGAACAGCTGAGTGAAGAGGAAAGGAAGGCAGCGTGGCTCGAGTTCCAGCAAGAGAAGGACAAGGTGGAGCGGACCCCTCTACCTCCTCCCCCAGGTGCTGCCGGCCACTCCGGTGTGCCTGCTACTGTTACCATGTACAATGCTGCTGCTCTGTCCAACGTATTCCTCAAAGAGCATGAGAAGGCCGGGATTATACAAGCTCTTCATCAAAGGGTAATGTGTTAATGTATCTCCACTCTACTCTGATCTAGTTCCAATAAATGGGCTGTTGATAACCCGTCCCATCCATGGCTATGTGCTGTGGTAAAGAAATTGGACTATTTATTACCTAAATAAACATCTAGACCAAGAACATTATTTGTTGATATAGTTGTGTCAAGGTTAACTTTGCGTACTGGAATGTTTTGATTACTTACTTTTAATCGATACGAATATGAAATCTGTTGAGTGGAAAGTTGAAATATATTTATAAATGCGGCTACTCTGAACTGGTTAATGTTTATGTATATGGTTGTTATTCCTACACAGTCAACCTTGGGTTGTATACACATGTACAATATATATGCATAGCTGTTAGCCTAAGGTTATCATTTACTTACAGTTCCCAGCTATGCAAGGCAATGACTTCAACAAACTTTTTGAGGCTCAGTGTAAACAAATCAACTACCAGAGATTCATGGCATACCAGCAGGTAAGCTCGGTTCATATGTCCTTAAACTGGAGCTATTAGCTAGTTCAATACTATAAATCTACATGTATATAAAGTAGTTTCAGTCTAGTATATGTGTATTATTTGGACGGACCTGGGTCACAAATAAAATCCAAAGATGGCCGCTCGGCCTAGCCCCAAATGGTTATTGACCTGGGATTTTGCTTGGTCAAACGAAACCATCCCTAACTGATCGGCACACCTGGGTTTTCACACGAAAAAGAGGATATCTCTGAGCTGCCCTGATAAGGTGTAAAACACAGAAACAGTACACTGTATGCGGATTTAGTACATGTACGTCTGCTTTAGGAGAACGGCGCTAACAGATATATGACCCCACAGCACATGCGCATGTTCCAAGAGAAAGTACAGTATCAGATGGCACAACATCCACAACAGCAGCTGCAGCAACAACAGCAGCAGCTACAGCAACAACAGCAGCTACAGCAACAACAGCAGCTACAGCAGCAACAGCAGCTACAGACCCAGCAACAACAGCAAAGAGCGCAGCAGCGAATGGCTGAACACGAACATCGAAGGCAACAGATAGCTAATTATATGAAGCACCAAAGACAGTCTGGTAATCAGTGAGGGGCAGCTAGACTGATAGACGTTGATTGGAGCTTAGCAGTTCTAGAGCCAAGTCTATGTAAACAGACTAGAGTTAACATGTTCTGGCTTAGGATTGACTGTTCACTACTTGTTGTTATGTGTCAGAAAACGGTTACTGTGTAAATGTATAGTTGCATATCTCTAACTTGTGTTTCTATTTGCTGATTGATACAACTGGAGTTGGTTTTATTGAGAATGCTGTTTTTAGTTTGTTTATGTATACCGGGGATGTTTGCTGTCATTCTTCCTTATTTTTAGTGAACACAATTGGCCACCGTTGCAAAAACATATAGTCACATTTGTATTATAATATTTAGTATTCATTTTCTTTTGACAACACCATTGGCCTGTTAATGTGGTATTGTCATGATGTAATCATTTATTGTGTACATTAATGTAGTATTATCATGATGTAATCATATATTGTGTACATTCATTTGGTGACAGGTGCCATATTTATCTGTTGATTGTAATTTATGTCAACTCAGTTTTATCTTTAACTAGTGGAATGTAACTTATATAAATAATATGGAATTAACCCACTGAACCCATGCTCCAAGTTTGTCTTTGCGCATGGCGTTATGATAAGACACATTTGATTTACCACTAGATGCACAGCAATCTCCAGGGTTTGAAATTTAAAAATTCACTTTGGTTTATTGCAAATAAATATTAACCTTTTAGAACAAAACTGTATGGGTAAGGAAGAGTGATAGTAATGGTAATAAAATAATATTATGCTTCAAAATAATATCTGGTGGTATTAATTCAGATAGTGCATGAGTGCTAATGAGAGAAACATCATAATATCTTTTTGTATAAATATTTGGAAGAAATATGTAAAATTTTAAATAAAATCTATAGAAGTTCAAAATAAATAAGTTCCCGAGGCAAGCTCTATAATTACGTATAACTACACTGCACTTGGTATTTGAAAACAGAAGCTTTACCACTCTTCATGTCTCGCCATTTTGTGAATAGAACAGATTCTACATTTGAGCTACTGGGCTGAGTCCTTATTAGCCTCTATTTCCATGCGGGTGCCGTCTGCTCCCTTGTCTCCGAGTAGGAGACCTCTGTGGAGTTCTTATTTGATTATGAGCTCTTGTAGGAGTTCTTAAAACCACATGAGAATTGTTTGTCTCGTAGCATCTGCAGTGTGACTCTGGGCAATCCCTGCATGTAAATACATTATACACTATGTATGTTATACAACCAACACCTTGGGAAGCAGAAGCAGTGTGGACCATCTACTTTACCAAGATTCTCTACTCTACTCCAATAAAATGCATCACCTATTTGGAGTTGTCCTGTCTATAATTTTAATTCGTCTTGTATGGATGTTGGCCGATTCGCTAGTTAGTCTTATTCAAAAGTGAGATAGTTTCAAATTACCAATGTCTACATCAAAATAGAGCAATCTTTTAATAGTCTTTGGAATCATCTAGTCCAAACCGAAGGCAACACAACTCCAAAAGCTGACAATACCAGGTTATCACTGAGTTAAGAGTCTTGGCAAAGTCGTTGATGTCGACATTATTATTGCATCGGCTGCTGGATTATCATATTTCGAGAAATGATTCTATGTTTATACACATATGCTTGGGAACGTCTGTAGTTGTCAAAGATAAACTGACAGACATATGCACAAAATCACTAAATGGAAACAATGTGTTCTACATACAGCAACCTTGTGTTGTAAGTTGAGAAAATTAGTAATGCAAGTGGCTTCTCATCTGGTCAGATATTTCTAATAGGATTATAACATTATACACTGAATCAATGCTTTATATCACTTAATTCTAGGCTAAATATACCTAAATATAAATGTATAAAGCAGTTACCTATCCTCTGGCGGTTGATTTGCACAGATCTCATAGCAGTGCCGCACCATCCCGTCCTCTTGTCTACCACCAGTTCGGAAAGCACCCACAGCTTCACATGTATACTGAATATTCTTATTGCCCTGGAATGGTACAATGCACAAATAAATTAGCTAATATAAGAGCTTACAGAAAGACGTCATGTGTGCGCTGGTGTGGGTGTATGGTATTTCACTGGTGGAAAGCATAGTGAATATTACAATTTTAATCTGGGAGTAACTCACTGGTCTATTTCTAGTGGTTGGAGCTACAGTGCTTCTTCTAGATGGCCCATTAGTAGTTCGCCTTCTGGAAGTTGGCGCAGGAGTGTTTCTGCCGTTAGCACTGCTTGACGGAAGTAGAAGTCGAATTTCTTCCTCTCTGCTTAGACTCTCATCAGTACGGGTACAGTAACAATGAGTTTCTGGGCAGTCTCTATAACAACCAAAATAGTAGAATCGGTCGCATTGCAGAGACCTTCTACACATTCAAGCAGTGGGTTAAAACCTATTCAAAGACTAGAACAATCTTAGCCGACACCTGCGTGGTAGTTTACATGCAGGTGTCGGCAGGTGCATCTACATGTAGAAAGAAGTCTAGGTGACAACAAACCTTTCATTTGGTAGCACCTCCAGGCAATGAATTCTACACCAATCGTGAAATCTATCATGTCCGTATGGTTCTACAACGCTACACTCCCAAGTTCCTTCCAGACTCCCTCTCTATAATAAATATAGCCTAATGAACCACACAAATATACCATAGCTTCGGTTTTCAGCAACTAAGAATGGAAGAGATCAAGATACCTCAAGATGTTTTGTGTGAGTAGTTTATACCATCTGCAAACTCCTTACAACTGTGCAGGCAGGCAGTGGCAGGAATGAATTGCAACAATACATTATCAGAATACAAATTTTTATACATGCAAAACATGCCGTCTGAAGAAAAATAAGTAACAAATGACGCAATGTAATAACGTGATGATACATCTTAGTTAACTATGAAATTTATCAGAGACACTTACTGTGCTTTCCTCACTCATACCAAGAAGGCGCCTTTCTTCAGCGAGATCCATATTCTGATCAACTCGATGACAGTAACAAGTGTTTAACGGACAATTCCTGAAAAATATTAATTACATACATGTAAACAGAAGTGTTACAAATTGAAGCATTAATTACCTATTCAACATAATATGTAGAGTTGTGCTCCCTTCACTCTTTTTCCTCTCTGGAGTGAAGGCAGCTACTTGGTATTCAATCAATAATTCATAAACGCATTACCGTAGATGATATGCATCCCTGCTACATCGCATAATCGAAACAAGTTCTCCTGGGTCGCCCTCTGAACAGTTTAAAACTTTACTAGTGGTTAGGTTTGCTTTTTGTGTGGGCGGTGAGTGATTGAATGAAGTGAGTGACTGAGTGCTGTTTGATTGGTAATCAATTTAGAGAATTAACATCAAATTGGTCTGAAGCTAAAATAACCAAGTGGGAAGAGAGTTAGGAGATAGATATATTCAAAAATCCGGACGGACTTTTCAGAAGTTTTCTGTAATAAATTGTACAATATATACATGTAGAGGATTCCCATTCCATACCTTTGTCCAGGCAGAGCATACAAACAGTTCTCATAACACCACCCTTCATATATTTTTTCATCCTTTCCTCGACGTTGATTGGCTGCCTCGCACGTCCATTCCCCTGGCAAGTCATCCTGCATATGCGTACAGACTAATTACTACATGTACATGCAGCTACCAATTCTCAGTCAACCTCACTCAGTCTAACTTACCGTGTGACATACACTCTTTTAAACTTGCATTGTAAATGCAATGTCAAAGCATATAAAAGTAAACAATGTATTTACATTCAATACATAACACTTTAAATCATGAGTGAAGTATCGCTAGCTGCACACACCTGAAAACCTCGCCCTAGTGTCTGTTTATTCTCCGGGATGGATTCGTAAGCCTCATCGGGTACAGTTGGTAGAGCCCTTCCTTGGCCTAAAGTGCCATCTTGTTTTGTAATTAATACGTCTGCACAGTTGATGAAAGTTTCTTGTTCTAATATGCCAACGTTGTTACCTAAGGGATAACAACTCCAATGTCCATTACCAAAAAACAAAGTGGTGGAATCGGTTTTGACTTTGATCAAAATTTGAAATCTTGAAAACCAAACTATATTTGTAAACAACAAATTAACTCACCAGTTTGCCAGTACCATTGGAGGACGCACTTTGCACAGGTGACACCTGCAGGTAGGCGGAGTCTGAATTTAGCAGTTCCTTTGTAAAGAGCCAAGTTTACATGGTGTTGGGTTTGGCCCTGTTCATTTGCCAGTAAATGTCTGCAAATCGTGACGAATTGACTGAATTGTAAGCTATGATTTTAATTATTTATAATAATATGTTGTGTAGTGTTTTTCCAATTATTAAACTTCGCACCACAAGGGGAAATATTTATTCGAATGTTATGTTATCATTATGCCAACAAACATACATTAAACTATAAGCACAATGTATGTAACTTCAAAAGAAGATTAATTTTTAGTTACACATAGGCATTTATATTATAGTATCTGTTTATGGTGTTGCTGTATATGTACATGATGTAATCTACAGGTCACATAATATGCATCTTTCTTTTTACCTGTCAAAACAATTTTGGTCTTCCGGTCCACCTTTGGGATCACATAATTTGAACTGGAAAAAGCCTCTATGGTTAGCTGTAATATCAACTCTCACTTCTACGGATTGCCCTTCCTTGTAAACTCTAGCGATTATACCTACAAGTCAAACAGACATTGTAGATGCAAGGTTTTAGGAGCTTTTCATCAATTAATGTGTCGCAGTGGAGAAATTATTACATGGAGTTTCATCAGTGAGAGTTTGAAACTCCGAATAGATGGCGTACCGTTAGCGTACCCCGGCCCTGAATAGCCAGTTTCATGTTTCCTTGGTCCCTGGTAAGGGTCGCCACATACTCCACACCTTCCACCCTGCTCCTTATGTTGGTTCTACAATTAAAGCAAATGTTACAACTTGAAACAACACAATGTATCGCATGTGGCACGCCTACACAAACATAGGTAATAGGAGATAGGTAATGGGTGTGTTTATGATCTACTAAACAGAGATCACAGTTGACAGTTATCGATGGTGGCAAGTAGTGCATGTTACAATGCTACTTTGCTTTCCCTACTAGATTCTACATATACCCCAATGAGATGAGGAATGCAGTACATTTTCGTTAGTCAAAGAATCTACATGAAGTAAAATAGTATTAATTTCTGTTAGTAATGTAGTATTTACATCAAATCCCCCGCAATTCAATTGGTTCATGTCGTAGTTTGCTTTGTTAGGGAATCCATAGTTCCACATGGCGTTTCTCGATGGGGGATCGACTAGCCTTCCGTGACCCTGTAATTTATAACACATACATGAGTCTTGTAACTCTAAATGCTATAGTGGTATTGCATCAATCTATAAGCAGAATATATCAGCTTGAAAGTTACTAATTTACAGTAAAATTTACAGTATTTTGTTTGTCTCTATTGAAAGGATGAAGGAATAGCACTAGTTGGAACCGATGATACAGATGTTCAGTTACATTACATTATTTCTGTGAGTTGGTACAGTCTGATGTGGAAGAGAATTGATATAGTATACAATCATGTACCATGTAGATATAATTATATTATATTACACAAATATGGTACAATAATATATAAAACATGTATATCATGATATTTTTATTAACATTATAGTACAGATACTGTACATGTAGTTATATTATTATATAGATTATAGTACAATATTATGATATTGTTATTATTGCATAGAGTATAGTATAGATATCATAGTCATATACATATTTTGTCGATATTATAACATTCTAGGATCTTTAGACTCATTTTCCAGTTACTTGTTGTGGATTCATTAGTAGTGGGCTATCAATATAAGAATATCATATTTACTTTACCTGAATTCTGTAGACATGACAAGCTAAATATATGATAAGAACAGTCGCTATTCCTTCCATCTTTAGCATTTTCCTCTAACAGACTCAGTTGTGGTACAGGTAGAGCTAGGCTGAGATGAACTCATCCGCTGTGGATCTCTGTGTGTAGTCTGTTCACCAACTCCCACTCCTTATAAAGCATCTGATGAATGGTTAATCTGCCAGTGGTGGATACAGGGGAATGACTGCTAAAGGATGAGGATGCTACATGTAGGTAAAACTCATTTTACATGGCAGGGTAAACAAATCACAGAATAAAGAAAGAAACTCTTTTGGTAACTAGCAAACCAATCTGCTTTAAGATTTGAAATCATTGTGAACTGAACGTATTGTGAACATCACACAGAGGTGTCTGCATGGGAAGAGGGGGGAGGAGGGACTATACATTGTATATAATTGGTTTCAATCCGGCCCAGATTATTGTAGGTCATGATGAATAATTTAAAGAGGTTTTATGGGATTAATTTGTATAGTATAACAAACACATTCTAATTTGAAAATAATTACACATTCTACGTTATTACTATCCCCTTATCTGAAGTAAGCTCCAGCGGCTATTAGAACAAAAAGTAAGTAATAATATTAGCTCTTAGGTCTGTCATGACCATCTGGTTGCAAAGTCAAAAATTCCCCAGCAGCTTCACTTACACAACACTGCCACCACCACGCACACATTCACTTTCTCTGATCCTTCCACTGCAAAATTACAGTAGCATGAAAATATTATAACTTTACACTCTGCCATCTGCTGCCTCATTTGATATCTCTTCAGCCAAGTCAGATACCAGACTTCATCACATCTTATCTTTTCGCACCACATGTACATGAACCAGTGTTTGTATTGCCAATTAATTGTAAACCATCAAGTAACTAGTCATACACCTCACACTGAGCAGAAATACATTTTAGTTCGTCAATGTGAGACTATGAAATATTGTACAATCATCAAATATACCAATTACACTACATTGTAGTCTTCACCGTCAATCGTCAACAGGGATTAGAATGCCGGCTGTGATGAAGTATCGTTTCTTCATTCATTTTGTACAATTGCAGGTTTTCCAGAAAATAGTGGTGGCATTTTATAGTCTGGTGCTATTTTAGTTGTTGGGTAGTGTAGTGATTAACTTGCTGATGTGTAGAGCTTCCGGTCACACGTTCAAGTCCCACACACTCCTGTCACGAAAGTTGAGCTCTTCCACTCAGAGTACAGTAATCCTGTTGTTCCCACAATTTCTAGCTTCTGAGGTCTGTTAAATGCCCCGACAGCTAAAAATACAAAATAAATGCATATAAATGCGGGTATGGAATGAATACGATATTAGCCCTGTCCCCCAGGGTATGGGGTGCAAATAGAATGACCCCTGTGAAGTATAACAAACAGGTGGTTGTTTGACCAAAGGCTGGTTATGAGGTGATGAATTACCCATCAACTTGTGGCACTAGTCCAATTGAGAAATGTTGTGTTCTGTACGCTGAACAATGTATGGAACCTTCATGTATGACATGATTTTGTAGAGTCCTTGCAGCAGAACAACAGCAAAATTATCTGAGCAAAAAGCTTATTTCGTTTAACTATTGGATTTTTGTTTGCTTTGCCAGAGTTCATTAAAAAGGACATGACACAATTGAAGCAATCCATACAGATTTATTATTTCATCACAGTAACAATAATGACAGTATTATATTATATCTACATTAATTCTCTAAAGCTTAGGATGGAAACGTTTACGTCACCATCTTACTATGTTAACACTATGACTACATCACATAGTATAGTTAATGTGTTGCAGTATTGTAACATTGTCCAAACACTACAAGTCATATTGTAACAGGATGTGTGCTCCTACAGTGAAATAATTGATTAATTTTTGTTACAGAGCAGAGAAAACAATATAGTTCGATTGGTGATCCCTGAAAGCGACCTTCGATCTTGGCAAATCTCTGTTTATCAACCAAATTCGTGCTAGTAGTATAATAGTCAGTGCAGATCTGCACCGACTATACTACTAGTGCTACAACACTCAGACTGCACAGTCATGCAGTTTACCTTTTTTGATGACGATTTTTGCCACTGTTATGGTGATGATAGTAAAAATAAATTTTGATAAACACCTAGATGTAAGTCTGTTGATTAAATTAGTTAATCTGGTATTATGGAATATAGCATTAAAATTTGTGGTAAAATTAGCCTAAGAAACTCCAACATGGCCCCAATTTTCATATAGCCTACAGTTACAGAATTCTGTTCTTTTTATGAAGTGTTTATATGCCAACTAGCAAGTGGTTTAGATCTGGCAGGCTTACCAAGTCTCCCTGATTCCGCAGGAGACTCCCTAATTTTCAACTCAAATCTTATTTAGGTACCCTACCCAAAATGGACACCCCACCTAAATTCTGAATCTCCCTGAGTTTTGAACTTGGCAAACCACGGGTCTAGTGTTTATTATTTACTGCTGCTAAATAGCGTCAGCGAGGGTGGGTCCTCAGGCTAAGTTTAAGTTGCTTCAGCTAGAACAATTAGAATTATTACTCTTCTGTTACACGTCTAGAGGATTAATTTCACGACACATCCTTCTGGAGGTTCCATTATGACATTAACACAATGGTTACGCAATGAGCTAATACATTTGGTGTGAGGATCATATCTCTCCTAGCTAGAAATGCAAAAAAATTCGAATCCTGCAGCTGTGCTAGCTAGAAGTGCTGTGTGACCGTGCAATAGTGGATGGTGTAGAGTAAGTCAACTTTTTCCAGTCTGCGCTCCACAACTCAACTTCCGGAGAGTAAAGGAGACCTAAGTTTCAGACCCAGGCCAATTTGGGAAAATATCTTCCGGCACACATCCGTCACAGAGTCGCGAACACACCGGCCTGGGCCAAAAGTAAAATCCTCATTTTCGCTAGAAGAAAGCAGGTGCGCTGATGAGCTAGGAATGGTTTCGTCAGGCCAAGCAAACTCCCAGTCCAATAGCCCTTCTGGCCTGGGTCAGACTGCCATCTTGTGACTTTTATTTGCGACCTGGATCTACCCAAGAAGTCGCGAAGACACCAATTAAATGGAGTGTCTTGGCAGTATCCATGCACATGTACAAACATACATGTAGGTGTGTACGTCTGTGTGTACTACTGATATTTGACTAATACGATTTTTGAGAAGGCTATGAGAGAACCTGGAAGATGGTGTACCCAAATGTGGAATACAGTGAAACAGGGATGACATAAATAACATACAGCTTGCCTCTAAAACAACATTTTGATTGGTTCAAATTATTCCCACATTGTTACAATATTGGGTGTGTGCGGATGTGCCTGTACTTTTACAGCATTCGTCTTGAGTGATGTCCATGTACGTTAATTATAATATTCTGATATCGTATCCGGAACAATGATTCTGATTGCAGCAATAGAACTCAGGCTAACGGCTGTTAGACAGGAAGTGAGCGACAATATCGATCCTCAGCAGGATGTTTTGAGCCGATTATATTTCACAGATCTTGTTAACTTGACGGATTATAACGTATTAAAAATACATATTAATAATACGGATTAATAATGCCAGATTACAACCAATCATAACCAGCAATGAATCAGTACATTCTGCTTATTGACAGTATAGTGGTCTAGTATGAACAAACCATTGGCCCATTCGAGCAGCCTAACATTTACATATTATATAAAAACATGCAAATATCAATTATTAGTTTACACTAAGTTATAGTTAACGTCAGTAACCTGATTAATGTTGAGATTGCCTTTATTACATATACATGTAGTCTCAAAAATACTGTATTACATATACATGTAGTCTCATAAATACTGTGTTACATATACATGTAGTCTCAAAAATATTGTATTACATATACATGTAGTCTCATAAATACTGTATTACATATACATGTAGCCTCGTGAATACTGTATTACATATACATGTAGTCTTGTGAATACTGTATATGTAATACTGTATATGCATATGAATACTGTATTACAGATAGTCTAGTAAAATCTATCAGTATAAACATGTTGTTTTGCATCTTATTGGCAATGCAAGGCAGCTGGAATACTTTACTCGTGTGAGCTTGCCCTTTTGCTTTAAAACAAAACTGTACAGTAAGTGATGCACATAACATAGCATAGTCTGCTCTTTGCATTGCCAAGTATGATAATTTGTAAGACATTTTAATATGTATAACATCACCACAATTGCAGCCTAATTTATATACGTGTATCTATCTGACAATAATTCTATATGTAGAATGGTCAGTGTCGTTGATCAATGAATAAATAGATATGCGATTGTGTGCAAGTGGCCAAAATATGAACCTCAACCATTATGGTATAGAGTTATAATCTCTTATTGGTTCACCGAAAGCATTCCTGATGCTGATACCAGATACAGTGTAGGATACTTGGATATACATGTATATAATATCAACATAATTGCAGCCTAATTTCTGTATACATGTACAATTACTTTGATCAGCAAATCAACAAATATGCATTGTGTGCAAGTAGCCAAAGCCAAATTATGAACCTCAACCATTAAGGTATAGACCAGGGGTTCCCAACCTAGAGTACATGTACCCCTAGGGGTACAAGTCAGAAATCTAGGGGGTACAAAACAAGTTATCAACTTAATATATTTTTGACAGTGATTTTCTGTTACAGACTATCAAATTGTGAATTATCATTATCTACATGCAAGACTGAATGGAACATCAAATGGCTCACTAATACAAATGAAAGCCATGAAATACTACAATCTATGAAATTTATGCTACATGGTTGCCATTGCATAATTAATAAATACAAATTTTATACTATTTGTTCACCTAACAAGTGACGCGTTTTGATGTATACTGTATACATGTAATATTACTCAAATAAAACCAAATAAATCTTTGCTTAAACACAGTTTTACAAAGGGGTACGTTGTTTGCTACATGACTGCTAAGGGGTACCGAGGCTAAAAAAGGTTGAGAACCCCTGGTATAGAGGATCACTACCTCTAGAGTTAATAGTCATTTATTGGTTCGATGAACGCATTCCTGAAAAGAATGTGAATCAGATCACAGCAACAAAAATTTTGTGCTTGAGTTAGTTGTTACAGTTGGAACAGCTGTACCAGGTTCTGATGAGGTCACACTCATTCTGAGCCAGCCACTCTCTGAACCAACTCTTTAAGTCCTTCAACAAATACATTGTATGCTATGAAAATGGTCTCGGCTAACAGGAGCCTGAAATAAGTAAATCACTGGATCTGTTATGTAACGAAGTACATGTAATTAATGCAGAGAGTTTGTAGTATGGAGGAGTTGTCCTCTCTGTATTTTATTAGTTGTCTGCCCTTACCCTCAACCCCAACCACAAACAGCTATATAGAACCTTATGACGGAGGATTTAGTACACTTGGCTTACTTTCTTCCGTGAGAACTGGAGCACTCTGAGTACTCTGAGTGTCCAATGAAATCCCAGGACACTTACTTTCTGATTCACACAACGCTGATCCCTAATTGACAGAAGTGTTGAAATAATACTAGGGCTCCAGACACATTATAAACAGGCAATAAAATAATATTTGGGAGATGAAGTGGATAGATTACTGCAATGTCATCCATGTGCAGTTCACAATTCATGGGAATATCTCATCTTCTGACACAGCAGATCGAGCACACTTCTATAGTTCCTACTTGAACAGGAAGTAGATGTAGATATCATATTAGCTCAGCAGACGACGGAGCTCTCATCCACTCAATATCCACTGCAATACTCATCCACTGGCAATATCATCTCTCTGAATTCCAAGTTTTCTTCTGGAAAACCTTTCGAGTCCAAACTGCTCTTTGCCAAGTAGTGTGGAGCCAATTCTTACGTTAGAAAGATTTTCGTTGAATCATTGTAATACATAACCGCATGTTGACAAAGACAAGCTCCTCATTCTATAGTTATATTGTCGAAGCCCTAGGTAGTGCGAAGCAGTAATTAGTACGAAGCAGTCACTAACTTGTACGAAAAAGTAATTTGCTTTGGGTTTAAAAGATTTGTGGTGCAAATTATTGATGAATGAGTGTGGACTGTGGAGTTGTTTTCCCTGTTAGCGTTAACATGAATGAAATACTAGAAATTGTCTTCCCTCCATCATTCGTCTTCTGCAAGTGTGGAACATATTTGTTTAGTGTTCTATTATTAGCTCAAAACTCTCCATGAGATCTTTGATCTACAGCGAACATGCAAATGTTTCAAGCTATTTTTAACTTGGAGTCGTATTGCCACGTGGTGTTTTTTGTCCAGAAGACAACTTCTAAAATATCTTATAGTGGCTTGTTCTTAAGGAAATTTGTTTGCAGTCATACTCTAAACCAAGTAGCTCAAGGTCCAAAGTCATGAATCCAAATCATTGGGATTACAGCAAGACTATATTGTATTGTAATGGTTTCTGTGATTTGGTGCGGTCGTCCTTGGACGACTATCGACCCAGAAATGAAGTGCCTATGAGTGGTAATAGGACTTCGCATTACATGAAAGATCGAGCGGTCTCAGTAGCCCAAATACTACCAAAGACGACCCATCTGGTCCCAAGTCTGACCTTCAGACTATACAATGAAAGAGAGTGATCCGACCTAGTAGGCGGTTCGCTAAGCGAATGACCTGACAAAAGGAAGTGAAAGTCTCTGTATCAAGTATAGATGTGTCTTTATTGAAAGCCAAGTGTAGACTGAGACAATGAACAGTAAAACAGTGCCGTTTATATAGTATAAGGACTTCCGGCCGACGTGACGTCGGGAAAAGACGACGTGTGGTCGTCCGGAAGTTGCGCAACAAGATGGCCGCCGGAAGCCCGACGGCCGACCCAAAATAGGTCGGGTTCTACAAAAGTTGCTTATAATGGTCCAATTCATGTACAAAATGAATATCAATGGATTCTGAGAGGTCGGGCCTCTGTACATGGGTATAAAAGGCATTAAAAGACTTAGATATAATCATATAATTATATACAACAATATAAGAGTAAAGTACAAGCAGATATATACACGTATGCACACAATAATGAGTGTCAGATGTAAGATACGACTTGGCGTACCATCACAGTATTACCAATTATAATCCTTTACTTGATGTAATATGCATCGTATCTGTTAGAGGTCATTTCGATGTAAATTTCTGCCATCCACATTACAACAATAAGTATTGTGATGGTACGCCCAGTCGTATCTTACATCTGACACTCATTATTGCGTGCATACATGTATATATCTGCTTGTACTTTACCCTTATATTGTTATATATGATTGTATGATTATATCTAAGTCTTTTAATGCCTTTTATACCCATGTACAGAGGCCCGACCTCTCAGAATCCATTGATATTCATTTTGTACATGAATTGGACCATTATAAGCAACTTTTGTAGAACCCGACCTATTTTGGGTCGGCCGTCGGGCTTCCGGCGGCCATCTTGTTGCGCAACTTCCGGACGACCACACGTCGTCTTTTCCCGACGTCACGTCGGCCGGAAGTCCTTATACTATATAAAGGGCACTGTTTTACTGTTCATTGTCTCAGTCTTCACTTGGCTTTCAATAAAGACACATCTATACTTGATACAGAGATCTTCACTTCCTTTTGCCAGGTCATTCGCTTAGCGAACTGCCTACTAGGTCGGATCTTTCTCTTTCATTGTATAGTCTGAAGGTCGGACTTGAGATCAGATGGGTCGTCTTTGGTAGTATTTGGGCTACTGAGACCGCTCGATCTTTCATGTAATGCGAAGTCCTATTACCACTCATAGGCACTTCATTTCTGGGTCGATAGTCGTCCAAGGACGACCGCACCAAATCACAGAAACCATTACATTGGTGGCAGCGGTGGGATTCTAAGGTCGTACTCTTACGATACGAAGAGAAGGAAGGTGACCTCGGACTCGGGTGACCGGCCGACCTCATTCTTCAATACTTCTACGGCGATTTAGGACTCGGACCCGGGAACCTTGGATACGAGAAGGTGACAAACGCTAAAGTGCACCCATAATTCTCGTGGTTCCGCTGGATGTAGCCCGACCTACGCCGGATCTTCAATCAAAGACCGACCTCGGATCCAGAACAGATTGACGGTACTCAGTACGTCGACTAGGCCGACACGGCCTAACAAACCAAAGCAGTTTTACTCACTACCTGACACCCTACCGACATGGACCGGATAAGGAACCTGCTTCAGCAGGTGATGTACCAAGCCGAGCAGGACCTCAAAACACTCAGCTATAACGGACAAGAGGACGTCGAACTCTTCATAGAAGACTTCACCGCTATGGCAGAGCGTTGCAACTGGAATGACAGAGCACGCCTCATACGGCTCAGAGCCGCCCTACACGGGCCCGCACAAGAATGCGGCCGACCCCGATCAGTCGAAGAGATATTTTCCCGACTGAGGGAACAGTATGGACTATCTGCCAGAGAAGCCCGATGGAAGCTGTCCACCCTGGAACAGCCAGCCCACACGTCACTCAGAGACTATGCAGCTCTCATCCGCAGACTGATGGCAACAGCCTTTGAAGGAGCACCCCCTGCATCTTTGGAGGAGTGGGCTGTAGAGAAGTTCTGCCTCTCAGTCCACGACCGTGGCCTACGCTGGTACTACACATGGTTACAGCCCGATGATATGGAGGAAGCCCTGGAAACCGGAACAGCCTTCCAGAGTAACAAGGGTGGCAAGGCCAACCCTCCAAAGCCACAAGAGGAGCTTCCCGCCGACCTCCTACGGAAAGCCCTACATACCCTCCTACAGAAATGTCAAGGCACAGATGACGGGCCGACGGACACACTAGAACCCATCCCAGTAGACGAACCCATTCCTACTGGAGCCCAGCAAGGAGAAGGTGGACCACCCCACATTGGTCGTCCACAAAGGCCGACGGATACATCTGAACCCGTCCCAGTAGATGAACCCATTCCTACTGAGGCCAAACCCAAGAAGAGTGGACCAAACCACAATGGTCGTCCACAAAGGCCGACGGATACATCAGAACCCGTCCCAGTAGATGAACCCATTCCTACTGAGGCCAAACCCAAGAAGAGTGGACCAAACCACAATGGTCGTCCACTGAGGCCGACGGACACATCAGAACCCGTCCTAGTGGAAGAACCTATACCCACTAATCCTAAAGTCAAGAGTAGCCACTCCAAACAGAAAACCCCACGGGTAACTAGCCCATCACACTCCAGGCCGACGGCGTCACCTACACCCGTCACAGTGGATGAACCTAAACCCACTAGGCCAACACCAGGCAAGAAACGACCCCACTCAAAGCCGGACACATCCGACGTGACCACAGATCACCCCCCAAGGCTGAAAGGACGACTCATATGTCCCGCCCCGTTGGACCAAACCTCACAAGGTAAACCCGACCTATCCTCAACTCAGAAGGATCAACAGGATCTGGCCACGTCCAGACCCGACACTAATCAGCAATTGATTCCCGCCCAAATTCAGTATGCCCCGACGGACGACTTATCGTGTGTAGAACTGCCAGACACTACAGTCCAAGTCCGCGGCCTGAGGATCGACACGGAGCAAACCGTGCTGGACCAAACCAGAGAGCTACCTCTGAACCTCTCGAAGAATGTTCAAGTTTCAACAGCCCGACCTGATCCAGAGGACGCGAAATGTCGCGTAGCCGAACCTCAAGACATAATCCCAATGACGGAGATACAGTCTATACTGCCAGCAGTTCAAGTACACAAAGCAAAACGCTCTTGTACGGAATCTAGCATTGCCGAACAGTTTCAGCCGAAGATACAGATTGCCGAACTCTCGAAATCCCCTAAAGCGGATAAGAAGCAATCGAAGGCAACTATTGCCGTGTTCCCGCGCTTATTTGACGAGTCGAACAAAGAAAATGTGCCTGAGGCATTGCCTACAATTGAGCCAATTGCTCATCCCTCGGCTAGTATAAATACGACAGCTCACAGACGAGTAGTCCTTTCTCGTCCAGCACTTCACCGAAGCACATGTATCCCTACATGTAGCAACTCCTGCACTCCTCGTGTCACTGGTGAAGTTAATAGCAACACTCGTATCCTTTCTCATTCTCGTGCAGACGAGACGGCTACTCCTCCTAGTATGGATCACTCCAATCAGCCTGTCTTCACGGCTGAAGGTAAGCAAATCTCAGTGTTACCAGTAAGGACCGAATCAGAATTAGAGGTACAATCAACACCTGTGAGACTGTCAGGCATGAATTCTCTCTCCCTCCCCACTCGGCATAGACCAGTCGGGACAGAGGAGAATTCCCCTGAACATTCTCACAGGAAAGAGCATGAGTTAGAAGGCGGAGGCTACACATCAGATGAATTATGTGTTGTAGATGCATCTCCTCTACGGAAGACGCTCACGCCAGACGGCACGCCTCCACCCACTCCACTTCCTGTTACCTCTACCCTGAAGTTAGCTACAATTAAGCTGCACAAACTCACTGACAAGCTGCCCATCGAGTCGTCCCAGCATTCCGGAGCCACTAAGCCATGGATTAGTACCTTCACTCAACAAGCCCGAGACGACTTGGCTAGAAGGAGTCAACCTAACCTCAAATGTGCAAAGTGTGGCTTCTCCGGCACCCTCAAGAGACTGAACATTCACATTTGGCAGCACTTTGCCCGCTTCTACTGTCGCTGCGGACGCCGCTCAGTTAGCCGTGATGCTCTAGGCCATCACTTCAGTCGGAGATCCAGTATCTGTGGGAAACGTCTTTTCCTCACGGACGGGCCCAGCTATGGGGCCCTCATGGAATGGTGGGGCGTAAAGGATCCCCCACCATTTCTGCCATGTCGTCCTACTATGGACGGACAGTCGGGGACAAATAAACCAGTTTATTTGCCCAGCTCCTCCTCCACAAGGAAGCGACCTCCCAAGAGACGGCACAGCCCATCTCCAGAACAGACCCCCGACTCCGCACCTTCTGATGCTACCTCCTCCTCTTCCTCGTCGCCTACCACTCCTGCTGGACCTTCTCTCTGGCGACCTCCTGCTAGTACCTCCGCAGTAAGTGTCGGCCCCCCTGGCCGACGCGGACGTCTACCCTCTTGGAAGACAAGGCCTGCTCCAAGGAAGAGTATGCCTGCTCCTCAGCCAGGCCCTCTCTACGAAGGCTCTCCACCCAAGGTCTCATGTGCAGCTTCTTGTACAGCTTCCCCGACTCTACTGATCGAGCCACTGCAGTCCAGGCCCACACTAGAGGTCTCACCGCACCGCTCTCCTTATACACCTGCCAGGGACCTACTCCGAGCCACTCCAGACTCTCCTGCCGTCCAGTCCCCACCTCCTGCATCTCCTGTACTAACTCAGCCGAATGCCACACGTCCTGCATCTCCGGATCCGTCGTTCATGCAACAACTTGCTGAACTCAAGCCACGGATTCACTACCTTGCCAGCCGTCAACAGGTGGGGGACACTCTACGCCAACACCTGGAACCTCTCTATGCTCGAGAAATAGCTCTTCGTGAACTAGCCAACCAGCATCTAAACCGCCCCCGACAACTCCAGCTTGTACAAGCAGACTTGGATATAGTATCCAGAGAATCTACACTGTACCGTACCCTTCTTAACTTGACACTAGAGACACCCATGACCTAGTGTGAGGGGGCTATGTGATGGTACGCCCAGTCGTATCTTACATCTGACACTCATTATTGCGTGCATACATGTATATATCTGCTTGTACTTTACCCTTATATTGTTATATATGATTGTATGATTATATCTAAGTCTTTTAATGCCTTTTATACCCATGTACAGAGGCCCGACCTCTCAGAATCCATTGATATTCATTTTGTACATGAATTGGACCATTATAAGCAACTTTTGTAGAACCCGACCTATTTTGGGTCGGCCGTCGGGCTTCCGGCGGCCATCTTGTTGCGCAACTTCCGGACGACCACACGTCGTCTTTTCCCGACGTCACGTCGGCCGGAAGTCCTTATACTATATAAAGGGCACTGTTTTACTGTTCATTGTCTCAGTCTTCACTTGGCTTTCAATAAAGACACATCTATACTTGATACAGAGATCTTCACTTCCTTTTGCCAGGTCATTCGCTTAGCGAACTGCCTACTAGGTCGGATCTTTCTCTTTCATTGTATAGTCTGAAGGTCGGACTTGAGATCAGATGGGTCGTCTTTGGTAGTATTTGGGCTACTGAGACCGCTCGATCTTTCATGTAATGCGAAGTCCTATTACCACTCATAGGCACTTCATTTCTGGGTCGATAGTCGTCCAAGGACGACCGCACCAAATCACAGAAACCATTACAGTATTAGACCACTTTTGCATGTAAAAAATATTCGTCAGTTATCTGTTATAAAACATACACCATTTGTTGAATTTGACTTGGCATTGTATAAAGATTAGCGCAAAAATTGGAGTTGCCTTCTACTGGCTAAAAACACTGTGCAAGGAACTCCCTTACAGCTGTAACAATGCTGGTGTATTATGTCTTTGCAAACTAAAGTAAGAAACAAGGTTATTGCCATGATGGGTAAAAGTTTATGAATTTATATCGTATGTGTATGTTATAAGTTACCAAGCAGAGGTTCATCCTTATCCCTATTTATTGTCAATCATTTCAGCAGCTGGTATTATAATTATTATATAATTTGAGATGAATTGAATTCTCTTAATCTGTGAGCTAATTGGCCGTACCTGAACTACATTAATGGCTCCGGCATTGCACCATTTGTCATCTTTCACAGATTTACATTCATAATAACATAAATACCAGTGAAATTACCCTCATCCTATTGAAGGCTACAGCATACACGTAGAATTTATATGTACACAAACTTATAACAATTCTGGACAAGGCATGACGAGTGCATGCATCATGTACATGTACATGTACAATGTATATTGTTTTGTACAAGCGTTCTAGAATGTATAAAAGAGTGTATGTTTGTGCCATTACTTTATGTAGTGTTCTGTAAACGTTCTTTATAACAAAATGTCAAAGACGATTTATTTCTAGTGTTTAGTAGAAAGATAATTAGGTTATACCAAAGATATTCAATATTAACACGCATACTCATTGGCGTTATACACTCTTATCACATCGCAAAACAGCACTCCAGAATTCTCCTACCAAGATGATGTCGAGTAGTATTGTATGTATATTATTGGGCCGACAATAGAGTTGTAATATCAAGTCAATAATACCAATACATTTTTTGCAAATTTATTTTATTAAAAGTAAATAATATTTGTGGAGTCAGAAGACTAATATTAAATGTGTAAGGTATAGATTAACAATAATTTGTTGAGAAGAAGTCAAACAACAAAAAAATAAATAAATAAAATCGTTACTACATGTAATATAATATACTGCATGGTTTGTGAAAAGATGTTCAAAACTTATAGCACTAATTTAATAAGAGTTACATAATAATACTTTATAGCAGATAGCAATTTTCAAACTCAACTGGAGAACAGAGAATATTTTTCTAAATAAGTTGATGGACTAAATAATGGTGCCTGGTCTGGCTCTTCAACTGGCAGCCTCTGTTTGGTTCCAAGTTCCGTCGTCCTAACGACGTTCTGCGGAGACCAAAACTTGGTTTCTGTTATTCTTGTTATAGCAGTGACAGTGGGTTTCTGGGCAATTTCTACAATATGTACATGTAGGATAACATTACAACTACATGTACATATTTTATACTCGTATTAGTGTTGTGTCACCCTTGAAAGGCTTATAACATATAAGCTTGTTCATTAAGCAGGCTACATTTTCAGTAATGAATTATAGTTTCCTAATGATTGAAATTACTCTCTGTAGATAATTTTAAAGAGACTTTATTAAAATATGTACAAGTGTACATGTATGTAGTATTTACCTGAGACTGTAATGTAAGTAATGTAATGTATGTAATGTAATGTAAGTAATGTAATGTAAGTAATGTAATGTAAGTAATGTAAGTAATGTAATGTAAGTAATGTAATGTAAGTAATGTAATGTAAGTAATGTAATGTAATGTAAGTAATGTAATGTAAGTAATGTAATGTAAGTAATGTAATGTAAGTAATGTAATGTAAGTAATGTAATGTAAGTAATGTAATGTAAGTAATGTAATGTAAGTAATGTAATGTAAGTAATGTAATGTAAGTAATGTAATGTAAGTAATGTAATGTAAGTAATGTAATGTAAGTAATGTAATGTAAGCAATGTAAGTAATGTAAGTAATGTAATGTAAGTAATGTAATGTAAGTAATGTAATGTAAGTAATGTAATGTAAGTAATGTAATGTAGTATTTACCGTTGTGAACTTAGTGCATTGGCACAGTTGTCCATACACCATGCCTCAGTTGAAGGATAATTGTATGGTGCCACAGCCTCACAGGTCCACTTTGAGTTTGATCTAGTTCTAGTGGTCACAGGTTGTCTTGTTGTAGTAGTAGCAGAAACAGGTCCACCTGACTCTGTTATCTGTACATCAGCACAATTCACAAAAGGTTCCTGCTGAATAGTGCCGGGATTGTTTCCTGAAATTCAAATGTTAGCCTTGGTCACAGTAATGAGTATCAAATGTTAGCCTGTGGTCAGTAATGAGTATCAAATGTTAGCCTGTGGTCAGTAATGAGTATCAAATGTTAGCCTGTGGTCAGTAATGAGTATCAAATGTTAGCCTGTGGTCAGTAATGAGTATTGAATGTTAGCCTGTGGTCTGAACTGAGTGTCAATGGTTGTTAGCCTGTGGTCTGTAGTGTGCATTTGAAGATTGTTTCATGTATTGGCATCTACATTGTACCTATATACATTAGCATCATATTGATTCTTGCCTATGTAATGTTCGTAATGCCTGTAATGTTCGCTGTGTAAAAACTTACATTTAAATGTATGTGCACTAATATATCTAACACATGAATAACTTACCTGCAGTATATGTACATTGTATAATATCTTACCTGCAGTATACCCTAAAAGCAGATACATTTTGCGAGTTTTAACTTTTGCGAATTTCGCGAGTGACAAGCTCGCAAATAATTTCCATCGCTATTAATATCTGCTTTCAAACTGATTTAAATAATTTCTGGTTTAAACAGACCATACATGCAGCTATATAGCTATATGATACATAGTTGAATATTTTACAAAGCAGCAAGTATTTGCTGTAACATAATTGGTAAGTAGCCTAGAGTAGGAGCTTAATCAGAGGATTTTTTAACAAGCTATGGTAATTACTTTACCTCACAGGTGGGCTTACTGCACTATATAGGAGTCAGCTGTAGTTTTGTACTGTATGTAAGTGGGGTTTAGATCTGAGTAAACATAGAGCTTAGCAAAGCTTGGTTTTAATGCTGAAATATGCTTAAACATCAATTTTTGGATTTAAGCAAATTTCGCGATAGGCCAAACTCGCTAAATATTTCTATCGCAAATTGCTCCAGGATTAGCAAACTCTCGAAACTTTCTTCCGCGAAATATATCTGCTTTTAGGGTATGTACATTATATAATAACTTACCTGCAGTATATGTCCATTGTAGTACACACTGTGAACAAGTAAGACCTGCGGGTAACTGTAGTCTAGCTGTCACAACACCAGCAGATTGTCCGATTTTTTCCTCAATAGGTATCTCAGTTCTACCTCTTTCATCGGTCAGCGGGTATCTGCAATGCATTTAAAAATACAAAATGCACTTGCAGTCGATGTCTATGGTATTTCACGCGGATTCCCCTATTCTAGCCCATGATAAACATCTTCATTTTACCATCAGCTACAGTTTGCTAGATTGAACATGTTTTGCAGAGCAGTTTCCTTCTACCTTTAAGTAAGTCAACATTGTATTGAACCTGTATTTTACTTTCCAACAATTAAATCATAGCTAGGTGTCTTCGCGACCTCTTAAACGAACCTGGGTCGCAAATAAAAATTACAAGATGGCTGTCCGACCAAGGCCAGAAGGGCTATTGGCCTGGGATTTTACTTGGTCGAACGAAACTATCCCTAGCTCATCGGCACACCTGATTTCTTCACATGAAAACAAGGATTTTGCTTTTGGCCCAGGCCGGTGTGTTCGCGACCCTGTGACAGATGTGTGCTGGAAAATTTTTACGTAAATCGGCCTGGGTGTGAAGTTTAGGTCGCGAAGACACTAGCTGATCCACAGGCTTTTTCCTGTTACTTTATTACGTTCTTATAGCCGCTCTGTGAATACCGATTTACTCATAAGAGTGTTAAGAGTCGGTAACGAAACTGCACATCAACAGTTTATTTCATAAAAAAGCAAGCATTACACGAATTGTCTTTATTAGTGTGTCAGTATGTTACTCACTTATCGAGACAGTCTTGGCTGATCTTAGCATTGTTATTAGCACTGCAAATCTTAAATTTCAAATGGCCCTTGTGATTCGCTGTGATTCTAGTCTCAGTTGAAATTATGTCCCCTTTGTTGTAAGATTTTACAATGATTCCTTCAATAGATAACATACAGTACATGTAGTTTACAATATAATTTTATGCATATATTATATATTTCATTTATTACAATTACATATATCTGATCCCTGTTTGACGCCATTTCATTAAAAATAAAGTTTTATAAAATTTTGACCAGACAAACTAGAAAATTCCTGTACAATAGAACAAGGATTTTCTACAGCCATTATTTTGTAAAGATTATATATTTATACTGGTTTAGTACTAACCATTTGCAAAGCCTTCTCCAGAATATTCAGCCTCGTGCTTTAGGGGGCCCTGATATGGGTCGCCACACACCCCGCACTTACCACCGTTTGTCTCCCACTGGTTCTACAGCAGTGCCAATTCACAATCATTCATTTATGCAATCATCAAGTTTTTAAACTGGTTTACTTTACGCTACACGTGTGAATAATTGTTTTAATATGATAATAGTCGAAAGTAAACTAGAGTAATGCACATACAGAACGACCTCCGCAGTTTAAACCATTATCATCGTGATTGGGTGGATTGTCGAAGCCATATCTCCACATGGTGTTCCTGGCTGGTGGGTCTTGCAACATCCCATGGCCCTAGAACACAGATGCATTCATTATGTTTGTACCTGCATGATTATTGTATGTACAATTGTGCACAATCTCCAAATGAATGTTATGTAGCCTACAACAACTAATGTGTACGATTTTTTGATGTGTTTTGCTCCTAATTGTTCAACAAAATTATTTGATATTTTATGTTGAATATATTTTTAATAAATTCGGGTACAATGTTCTTACGGTCACTAGAGTAAGACAAGCGAGTAAACCAACTGCTGATCCGAGAGCTGCTGTCGACATACTTGATGAAAGCTGAAAAATAATAAAGAAATATTATTATATTCGGCCAGAAAAAGATGGTGAAAGTAGGAAAGAAGTTGATCACAAAAAATTGTAAAACGTCAAATAACGCAATTGATGAAAATAGTATTCACTCAAAAGTTTAGAATAAAGTGTGTATGGCTATGGCTTTGAAATATAGCTGTGATAGTAGTCATTCTATATTAACTTGAAATTTAACTTCTTTTCTACCACAATTATACCTCTACAGCATATAACCTGTAGTTTTTTCTTGTAAATTATTAAAGTTATCCAACATAAAAATATTTAACTAAACTTACCAATATGTATTACAATATACAAAATAAAATGTTAATATATCTCTAGTGATAGCTATATAAGACAAATATTCCTTCGAGTGCTGCTGGCTTTTCTGTCTTCAGTAGTTCACCGATTGATGCAGGACTATCTTCTGTCCCCATATTTGTACCTGCAGAAGAGACTATATTCTATGCTACATGCGCATTGGCAAGAAAAGGTGGTGTGGAAATACCCCTTCTTGTTGTACTTGGGACTTGAATTGAAATGTTTATTTTTTGCTTCTGCCCATTACATATTGATATACCTGAAGATAAAAGATTGCAATTATCGCTCACTATCCTGTCAATATGGATTGCGATATTACATAGCATTCATCAAGGCTGTTATGTAATTATTGTCTTGGGTATGGATAGTCTTGCAAATACTTTGCAAGACTATTGTTTACCCATTGCTTTATTTATTCTATTATATATACTATGTAATTGTTATTAGTATTGGTACAGCAGCTATGTTATTATTACTATTATTATCTGTCAAAGAGATACAGATTCATATAATATGTTGCATTCAGGAAAAATTGCTTAGACTGTGCAACTGATAGGCCTGGGTGATGCAGTTCACATACCATACTTCAGATACTGAGGCTAGGGAGGGCCGAGGAGCTAAAGAGAACTGCATTGTCCTAGCTATTCATTGAAGAACATAATTGTGTTTAAAGCACTCAAATGTATCGATGCTGGTAAAAGTTGTCTGGTGGTTTAAGAAAAGTTCAGAACACATAGTCCCAAGTGATGGAATATTCGGTTCCGTCGGGTGACGTTGCCAAAGTTTTAAACTTAGAAGTGAAGGTGCCGGTTACAAAGTGGTATAGTGGTTACAGTGGTACAGTGGTTACAGCGGTACAGCGGTTACAGCAGTGCAGTAGTAAAAGTGGTGAAGTGGTTACAGCAGTAACAGTGGTGAAGTGGTTACAGCTATACCGCCACTACAGTGGTTTGCAGTGGTACAATGATTACAATAGTCCAGTAGTTACCTTGGTCAAGTGGTACAGTAGTTGTAGTGGTAAAGCGGTTAGTATTTTTTCAAATGTATTATAGTGTGTACAGCAGTATGTACTGTTCTCAACTCCAGTCTACAGAATATCATACAGCACTATTTCCCCAGAAGAGTGTTGAAATTCTACAAGTCTGCTATAATAGCATGATTATCGTTGCCATACTCCAATTTATCACACGCCTATATTGTGCGCAGGTAATGACATAACATCATTCTGCATTGTTGGTCAACCTGGATTAACTATGACCAACTCTCTTACTACATCTAGTTTTCTGTTACACATGGTCTTGGTGTGTGTGTGAGGATATCTATACAGGACTTGTTTCTACAAGTTCATTTGTTCTAGTAACCTATCTAAACATTACTTGTCTGTTGGCGATTTGTTCTAAAGTAGTGGGTTACTGCAATACCATGCTGTGTGCCTATCTCCTTATTGTTACTGCAGTATACCACATTGTTGTATAATATTAATAATTGCTACTGCAATATTGTAATGGTTTCTGTGATTTGGTGCGGTCGTCCTTGGACGACTATCGACCCAGAAATGAAGTGCCTATGAGTGGTAATAGGACTTCGCATTACATGAAAGATCGAGCGGTCTCAGTAGCCCAAATACTACCAAAGACGACCCATCTGATCTCAAGTCCGACCTTCAGACTATACAATGAAAGAGAGTAGTTCAACCTAGTAGGCGGTTCGCTAAGCGAATGACCTAGTAAAAGGAAGAGAAAGTCCCTGTATCAAGTATAGATGTGTCTTTATTGAAAGCCAAGTGTAGACTGAGACAATGAACAGTAAAACAGTGCCCTTTATATAGTATAAAGACTTCCGGCCGACGTGACGTCGGGAAAAGACGACGTGTGGTCGTCCGGAAGTTGCGCAACAAGATGGCCGCCGGAAGCCCGACGGCCGACCCAAAATAGGTCGGGTTCTACAAAAGTTGCTTATAATGGTCCAATTCATGTACAAAATGAATATCAATGGATTCTGAGAGGTCGGGCCTCTGTACATGGGTATAAAAGGCATTAAAAAGACTTAGTAACATTCATGCAGTTATATACAGTTATATAGTGGAACAATACATGAATAAGTAGTGAGTGTGAACACATGGAGACACAGTAATTAATGGTTTGGACATGCAATACAGCTAACGGTAAGTATCCGAACACTAATTATGAGAATGTGAGTGTCAGGTGAGTAGCGCTATAACAACTACTGAGCACTTAAGATGCGATGGAGCTTCGTCCGGGAGTTGGAGTCGTATACAAATGTCCTGTACCATCACAATATTACACACGATTGACACTGAGCTTAATCCTACTGTAATATAGCTTAGCGTAATATTAAGATATACTAGTCAGTCAAAAATGCATTATGACATTGTCAAATTCATTGTTTTATTGGCTTTAGAAGGCACTCGCCGTACTATGGTACAACAAAAGAACATTTTCTGAAAGATTCTGATAATACTGCCATAAAACAATAATGTATTTCATACAATGTACATTGTACATGCAATTTAAACGATTTAGTACAACTTTGATAGATAGCAGCTTCTAAATAGTGATAGGGGAGCAGTATGAGTCCCTTCTTATCTCCGTACGCAGTTGCATTTGTGTGTGGGGCATCTTCTAAAGAAAATAATATTCTATTTTATACGATGAATGCATTTTACATGAAACTATGATTAATTATAATTACTTTGATTACATGTTACTTCTCACAGTATCACTCACACCAACAGAGAGTAGGTAACTCCTACTATTCCACTGCTACATTGTACTTGCTGTTTATATTACCTGCTTAAGTTAAGCAAACAACTGTCTGCACACCATTCCCTCATTCTACGACTATTTGATGACCTTTCATCCCTCATAGACACAAGAGTACAGTGACCTCTGGCTGTCCAAAACTGCAATGGAATTATATAATTGATGAATTATCAATATTGCTCTAAGAATTAGATTGTTTGTGTCCCATTTTCACCCTATTTTTATTCCTTTGTCCTTTCAACTGCTAAAAGATGAACTTGCCTGAATAGCCTTTTGCCCACAAGACAGAAAGTCACTTACAGCTTGTGGAAACATATACAGTGAAACTTGCTTAATTCAAACTCCAAGGGACCAACATGATTGGTTTGAATTAGGCCCGAGTTTGAATTGTAAGATCACTTCACTTATATGAAACCATTTATATAGTGCTCAGCAGAGACCAAGGCTAATCGTTTGAACTAACCAGGTTTTTGAATTATCCGAGGCTGAATTAAGCAAGTTCTACTACATGTATATATAACTGCATCTGTAAAGGCATTAGTGATATAGTGCCATATAGTGCCATTTACCTTGATACGATTGGTGAAATGTTCACCACTAGATGACGTTTGTTCATTCTCCTCAGTTTCCGAAGATATTGATTGTTGTCTGCTTTTCTTGTAGCAGTCACAGTGGGTAGGGGGACAATTCCTAAAATGGAAGGGAATACTTTTGACAAAGTAATAGACCTCTATTAACTCTTTACTCCTTGATTTGTTAGGAGGCAAATGAAATCAGTTGCCTTGATGGACAAACAACATTTATGTCACAGTATGTCAATATTTATTGCTGCATAACTATTAAATACATGTCCTAGCGTAAAAATATCACTTCGCATAAATTTTTTTGTATTGCAGAACGTTGCAGATTCAAAATTTCTAAACATAAACATACTTGTGAAAGCATGAAGTTATATTTTTAGTAATTAGTAATTACTAGAGAACGAGTATTTCTACGCCAATGAGGTGGATTTGAATTTGAACATTTAGTACTGTACATTCCGTACCTGTCTCTTGGATGTGCTTTGATACAGTTGTCAACGCACCATTTGCGAAGTTTATGTGTGTTACTACCGACATTGTATGGTGACACGAGATCACATGTCCACTCTGATGGTATTATAGTTTTGCCTGTGGTAATGACTACAGGCTGTTGTGTTGTTGTGCTAACATCTGTTACCTTATAGCAGTTGCACATGTTACTTGGGCATTGCCTGAAAGAGAGAAGAAGCAGAAAACATTATACTTGCACATGTAGTAGTTGTAATAGTATATAATTATGGTATACAATGTACACTAATTAGGTCTGTTATGACATGTGTGTACGTTGTACAGTAGGTGTACACTCTTGTGCATCTAGTATGTACAATTTAAGACTTCTCTCCCTCTGCATACAATTATAATATAACACCATCTGAGGTTTGTCCATAGCTTGAATTATGGCCCAACTTACCTAAACCTAGGTTCAGCAAGTATACAGCTGTCTGTACACCACCTGGTGAGAGATGCCACCTGATCTCTGCTGCCACCAGCATAGGGGGGTGTCACCTCACACTTCCATTCTTTAGGGTCACGTTTACCAGACCCTTTAGGAGTTGTCTTTGGTCGCACAGTGGTACTGAGGCTAGGATCTATTATTGGAACTGTGTAGCATTTACACAAATGTGATGGACAACTCCTGGAATATATGGTAAGTATCTGCAGCTGATGATATGTAAATGCCGTAGTAAATCTAAATAGTGTACGTGTTCATGTTGTACCTAGTTTGCTGCCCTGTGCTCTGTTGCCATGGTAACCATGAAACATCTCAACCAAAACTGGCTATTGACTATATTATAAGAAGTTGCCTCTCCACTTTGGGAGTGAATAAATAGAGAGAGGACAACTTCTTATTAAGGTCCACTATATTACAGTGAATTAAGAGTTTTCAGCCTAGTACAGTATGAATATAATGCAGGTTCATGTGATAGGCTTACCTCTGCAAGGGGACAGCCGTGATACAATTATTAATACACCACTTGTAGTTCCTTTTAACATTCTGACCAACATTGTAAGGGGCAACTAGGTCACAGTCCCAAGCTTTGTCTTTGATAGGCATTCCCTAAATGTCAGAGCAAAGGCTAGAAACTCAGCGGTACATGGAATTTGTATTTCATATTATACAGTCATACTTTCAAGGTTGCCCCCCCCCCCCTATCTGTTTGAATTTGTATGCATTTAGATTATGGATATAGATTACAACCTTGTGTTGTATACGGAATTACTGGTAGTAACATTACTGGTAGTAATTCCCATCTGCTATAATTTAAAGTCATCTACAAATGTAATGCACCAAATGTGTACACCAATAGCTTCATTTGCATTTGCACTAATCATCTCTTTATAAACATTTTCTAATGCAAATATAATACTACAATTATTGTTATAACAAATTTAGGACATAATGCAAACTTACAAACTCATCCGTTTTATAGTTGATTGTCTTAATTGTTATCTTGGGCGGGATGGGCTGTGGACCACCCAACGTTGTAATCTTCACATCAGCGCAATTAACAAAAGTTTCCTGAGGAGTTGTGTCCTCTGGCCCATGGTTATTTCCTGGAATATAAAGAGTAGTGATTTTAGCTCATTAAACTACTAAACTAACTATTATTTATAGTCTTATCACGACCATACAATAACTTACCTACAGGCTACAGTGCGCATTAGATTGTATATGTTTAGATAAGACTTTATAATAACTTACCTGCAGTTTATACTCTATATACATTGTACATGTAATAGCTTACCTGCACAGTGTATGTACAGTGTACACAGAATAATAACTTACCTGCAGTTAATGTCCACTGTATAATAACTTACCTGCAGTGTATGTCCACTGTATAATAACTTACCTGCAGTTAATGTCCACTGTATAATAACTTACCTGCAGTGTATGTCCACTGTATTACACATTGCTTGCAGGTAAGATGTTTAGGTAGCTGTAGTCTAGCCGTCACAATACCGGGTGCGTTACCGATCTGATTGGATATATAGACTCTCTTTCTACCGTTACTGTCTACCAACGGATACCTATGACATCATCAGCACCAGAATGAGATACAATATTAGTTTACATGTACTCTAACCAACTACCATTGGTATAATGTACTGTAGTGAGTAGTCCTACTGCTATGGTTTAAATATTGATAGGATGTCAAACATACTTATTTATAGTTTGTATGAGTTATGATTACTGTAAAATGTGAAACAATGTGAGGGTAAAATAGTTTATTATTAATCCACTTCAATGTAAGATATTAATGTATATTATGAATGTATATTATATTGTACACTTTTATTATACTGTCATTCGTTATACTGAATACCAAGTGACTTTGCGTATGCCAGGCAGGCTATGACATGTTGGCTACCCTGTGTATTCGGTAGATTACGTACACTGTAGATACTTACAATGTAGATACTTATACTGTACATGTAGATACTTATACTGCACATGTAGATACTTATACTGTACATGTAGATACTTATACTGTACATGTAGATACTTATACTGCACATGTAGATACTTATACTGTACATGTAGATACTTATACTGTACATGTAGATACCTATACTGTACATGTAGATACCTATACTGTACATGTAGATACCTATACTGTACATGTAGATACCTATACTGTACATGTAGATACTTATACTGTACATGTAGATACTTATACTGTACATGTAGATACTTATACTGTACATGTAGATACTTATACTGCACATGTAGATACTTATACTGTACATGTAGATACCTATACTGTACATGTAGATACTTATACTGTACATGTAGATACTTATACTGTACATGTAGATACCTATACTGTACATGTAGATACCTATACTGTACATGTAGATACTTATACTGTACATGTAGATACCTATACTGTACATGTAGATACTTATACTGTACATGTAGATACCTATACTGTACATGTAGATACTTATACTGTACATGTAGATACCTATACTGTACATGTAGATACCTATACTGTACATGTAGATACCTATACTGTACATGTAGATACTTATACTGTACATGTAGATACCTATACTGTACATGTAGATACCTATACTGTACATGTAGATACCTATACTGTACATGTAGATACCTATACTGTACATGTAGATACTTATACTGTACATGTAGATACCTATACTGTACATGTAGATACTTATACTGCACATGTAGACTATCTAAAGCATGAAACTTTACCTTCCTGATGCACCAAAACTAATTACATAAACTATCAAATATTCTACCGATATTAGAATAATTATTATGGGTGGGGCACGTACTATAATATTATACATGTTACATTATATCCACAAACCTGTACTTATATGACTTTTGGAAGAAATACACAATACTAGGGTGGCTTTTACATACCTGTCTAGACAGTTCTGGGTGACCTTGACATTGGGGTCGTTAATAGGACAGATCTTAAATGTCAGGTAACCCTTGTGATTGGCTGTGATTTTAGTTTTAACTGTAATCGTCTGCCCTCTCTTGTAGTGTTTTCCAATAATCCCTACAAAATAGTACCAAGTCTTCTACAAGTTAATTGGGTTCCCACTAATAGATACTAGTTCATATTCACTGTATAATTATATACATGTACATACATATAGTATGCAAAGTCTGAGATACTTGCAATGAGAACCAGTACCCATGTAATGCAAGCTAACATATTGTAACATATTTTACCTCTACAATGAATTATATAATTATTATAATTAGTAATAACCATAGGATATATTATACAAATTGTTTCTCTGGAGCCCACGACTCTAAACCACTACAATCCTCTAGTCATTGCCATCACTCTGGTCTATATTGGTAAGAGTTGATGATGAAAGTATTGTTACATAACTAATACTTACCATTAGCATAGCCACCTGGAAATCCAGCCTGATGCTTGAGGGGGCCCTGGTACGGGTCCCCACACACTCCACATTTGCCATTGTTACGTCTCCATTGATTCTACAATCATTTTTTGGTTTGATAATATATTAAGTGAAAGCACCTGTCAAGTGCTGTGGGAATAATAGGACATCCGGGAGCAGGTGGCAGAGTAGAGGATAGGTAGACCTGAGATTGGCAATTTTGCAAATTTTGTTTTGCTTTGAATTACTGGCAGCAAACTAGGGACCTTATCAATTGCAAGTTGCAAGCAAAATACAGTTAGTTCGACTCAAAGTGTACAAGTATAGCCTTACATTGTATTAGAAGGCCTAGTAGTAGTTTTCATGAACATAAACTGTTTAATTAATACCCACATCTAGTCCTCCACAGTTTAGCCCCATATCATCATAATTAACTGGATTATTAAAACCCAGCCTCCAAATGGTGTTACGAGCAGGTGGGTCCACCATAAGTCCATGTCCCTGTACAAATATAAAGTATATAATATAATTAAATATTTAGCAATTTTGACACTGATAGATATTTTAGACTCTACTAAAAATGCAGTGTCTGTCAACTACTTCTTGGTGGATGGAGTAGAAATTAGTGAATTAAGTCTTTTCAACTGCTGTGGACAGGAATTTTCCAGCCTATTAAATTTCTGGTGGTTAAATTACATGGCCAATGCTCAGAAAATACTCCGCTAAAGTATTATTTAACTTTTTAGTGCTAAATAGTTATACTTTAGTGCAATCGTATGCTAATTCTTTCCAGTTCCAGGAAGAATAACAAATTAATTGACTGAACTTATCTTAAATGTGTCCATGTATGTATATTACATAAGTAGATAATACTTCAGTATGTGTATATTACATAAGTAGATAATACTTCAGTATGTGTATATTACATAAGTAGATAATACTTCAGTATGTGTATATTACATCACATGTATATTGTGGGTATAGGAATGAACAATGTGAGGTCTGTGGTTATCTTCTCATCACCCCAAATCCTAGCCACAACGGGCCACACGCTGATGTTTAGGTATATGACAAGAGTGTGGCAATTAGTGTGAGATTTCCAGAAATTTAGCTGCTGAAATTAACAGCTGGTTTTCTCAAGTTGTTTGGTTCATAAATAACATATAGTGGCACTGAATTTTATACCATAAAGTAGGGTAGTTACAATAGTGCTGTGGTGGAGAGGTTGTAGCAAGTCTCAATCTGCAATTGCAGTGCTAACGTTCTCACAGTTTCATGTACGAATAGGGGAGAGTTTGACGATTCGAACCAATTGTAAGCTAATGCAGTATTTTCCCAGCTCTGTTAAGGAAGAGATATCCAGGACACTAGCCTGAGGATTCTGGCATGCTAGCCTTAGGTTTTTTCAGTTGTTAGAGCTATTCCTCACGGCTTGCAATTAGAATACCAATTCCAAACCAAGATTTTCTTATTTTACAATCTGTATAGTATCCCTGTTACTGTATTTACATGTACATGTATAGTTACACTTACCGCAACCATGGTAACCATAGTAACACAAGCCAAGGTAATCGTAGCTCCCCCAATCAGTGCTGCCGGTGTTAACATATTTAATCTTCTTTTCAGGATATTTGCTAAATACAGAGTATAAGTTGTAATATTATAACGTATATGTATTCAGATGAGGGTTCAGTGGTAGACTTGAGTCATACCGCATCTGAAACATACCAAGTAAATATGTTTGAGTGCTTATAAACACACGTCAGTAGCACATTTCTATTTCAAATTTGCAAAAAGTAAATGAACACGTACATGTATATAAAATGTAAAACTTTTACAAGTTTTAAAATAGTTGTACTAACAGAGGTAATTTAACATTATGGTTCAGGACATATAAATAGACTAATCGAGATACCTCTATTACCGCCAGCTACTACCAATTTAGACTAAAAGTTTTGGTCTAAAACAATAATATCATTACTTGCTTTATATGAATAATTTACCTGCTGTGTAATAGCGTAGTATAATGACTGCTGTCGTGTGTAGACTTGCCAATTAAACAGTGCAAGCTATATAAGACAAAGATTCGACTGACTGGTAGTCGCTCTTTGGTCCTCAGTAGCTCAGCAGTGAATGCATAATTTACTCCTGCCTTCCTATTTATATATGAACTGTAGAATGTGTTCCTAACTTATCTTAATGAACCTGTAATGGGTGGTTGTGCTGCACGCCCAAAGATTTGGTGCAGATGCAATTTTTCTGCTGCTGGTTGAACAATTCCTATCTAGCCTAAGAACTCTGCTGCCCTATCAGCTATCACTATTCATGGTTAGTATCGGAGATGCCCTACATCTCAGTAAAAGTTAATGGAACCACAGCTTATGTATCACTGGTAATTATAGTTAATGATGGGGTAATCCTATCCATTTGAGTTAATCCAATGATGAATCACATGACGGACCATCTTTTAGAAAATCTTGGGCTCACTACTATTTATTATAATATATGTAAAAAGTATTTCAACTTTAATACAAAATGGGATTGAGTTGACTTCACAATTTGTGCAATATAATTCTGTGACATTGAAAATACATAACTACATGCATACTCAGTCAATTTACACCTCAGTTGGTCACTGAGATGCACACATAAGCACACCTATTAGTGATTTTATGCAGCTACAAAAAATGGTCTCACTGTAAACAAATAATGTCATCCGGCTTATCTGCGGATTAAAGTAAATCTTCCTGAACTTATTAACGAAATGTACAAGATCTGTGTCTAATACTCTAACCAATCATTGCATAATATCAGACGGGTGATTAATCAAATCATTGATTTATTAATGGTCTTATAGGCTTATCATGCTAATATCCCAACTACTCCTTTCTCTACCTTGTACCTAGCCTAATCATGCTAATTCAAGTGTCAAATATCAGTGGCAAACAAAGTGTCACAAATTATATTTCATAGGGTTTTTTGATAAACAGAGATTTTGGCAAGTTTCTTTTCAAAATTGTTGTAGAAATATAGAGCGGCATTAGTGTTACTTTATTAGAAATTTATTATGTTTAAACAGTATGCATAAGCTATTCTATACCTAAACAAGCTCCATAAAATAGTCTAACAAGAATGAAAGATTAAAATAATTATAGTATCTTAGTATACAATAATAATGTTATCCTTAGTTTAACTGTTTGTGCATAGCAGACATGATATGATATTACTTTGTACATTAACAGCATAGCCTATCTGCTGACACCTCACTATACCTGCTAACACATGCTGACACTTGTTGACACTTTAACCAGAAATAGTAGGTAATATTTTCAGAAATCTATTACTCAGGATTAACAGTGTACATGTACATATTATAAGACCATATTAACGGAGAGAATCATATATAATTCTATGAGATTAAAGGATATAACTAAATTATTCATACAAGGCTTAGAATAAGTATAGTTTTAGCAGCCAAAATTAAATCGACAACAATTAATGACTTAATCTATTTGGTAGCAGTATTAAAACGAATTGCTATCACACAGTATTGCCGAATGTACATGTATGGTATAATGCATCAGTGTATTAGTACTACATGAATATGAATTCCAATTTATACCACATTCACACACATTCTACGTGTTAATAGGATGTAGCAGCTCTACACATACATGTACTTCTAGTCTACGCATAGACTGGTCTGTAGGGGAGACAATTGTGTGGCAGCTTAGGTTGACCTCTTGTTGTATTCATAGAGTGTGTATAAATAGAAATGAAAAATGGAGAGAGACAATCCCTTTATGTATATTCGTGTATATATATTTGACATGTTTAATATTATATTTGCAAAAGAATGAAATAGTATCGCTTTCACTGTAGCATAATTTGCATGCAAACAATGTAAATATAAATCATTCAATATTATCATAGACGACATTATATATAATAGTCGAGTTTTACAGTCTATAGAAGCAACATGAGAATGTTTTGTCTTGGTTTACAGTCTAATATCAATACTTGTTAGGGACGGATTGGGAACCACCCTACATTATCCTCACATCAGCACAGTTCACAAATGTCTCCTGACGAGTTGTCTCCTCTGGCCCATAGTTGTTCCCTGTAAGTATTGTATATATAAATGTGTCCCATGATGTCTTGTCTATGTTTTTCTGTCTAGATTGTATCGCAAATGAGAGTAGCAATTACTGCATCACTCATCGTAGTAAACTTCATTGCAAGGAATATGCGTATTTATAAGCGGTCAAGGGTCAATGATTAAAAGAACAAAATTTCGCATTAAAAGTTTGACTAAATGGCAGAATATACTAATGTAGGATATTAGTACATTCTCTATGGTCAAACCCCATTCATTTTACATCGTGATTGCAGTATTCTTACCGGCAGTGTATGTCCACTGTATTACACATTGCTTGCAGGTAAGATGTTTAGGTAGCTGTAGTCTAGCCGTCACTATACCGGGCCCGCCTCCGATCTGATTGGACACGTAAACTCTCTTCTTGCCATACACATCCGTCAAGGGATTACTGTAATGAAAATACAAGAAGTGATGTCATCAACATTATCAGTTGTACTGAATTGGTGTGAAGTTATCATCTCCTACTAGCTAAAGGCTTTACTGTAAATATGCAGATCCTGGTTGGTTAATTTATTAGATTTTTTTAACAAAAAACTCATTTCTCACTACTTTGAATGTTCGTACTCTGCACTGCAATTCGCTGATAGAATATCATGATTGTGTAAATGAATGAAAACTTTTACTTTGCTAATCCAATGAGCTCTATGTTTCTATTCTGGATTAAGCTGGATTATACCTGATTAGCTGTTATATCAAATTATAATCTCCATACATATTGGCTACTCATCAATTGCAAATATTTTTGTCATGGTAAAGCATTGCTCTTCAACTACGAACTCACCCATCTAGGCAGCCTTGTGTAACTTTAGCTTTAGCATGACCAACGGGGCAGATCTTAAATGTGAAGTATCCTTTATGGTTGGCTGTGATTTTAGCTCTAGCTGTAATTACCTCCCCTCTCCTGTATTGCTTCCCAATGATTCCTACAATAACAATAACAGAGAATATGTCTTCAGCACTTCCACAAGGTCAGATAGGCGGAAGTATAACATCAATTTATTCATATGTTTATACAACAGGAAACAGAGAGCATATTCTACCATGCATAATATTATTAGAATATTTTAAATAGAGTTGTCTTCTCTCTTTCTGCAAAGGATATACCAATCAGGTTACCTTATTCTTATAATATTCAGTGCAAGAAAAATAAATTAGAATAAATTTTAGTTCAAATAATCGCTCTTTACTTAGTGTGAGTTCTTACTTACCATTAGCATAGCCTCCTGAATACCCAACCTGATGTTTAAAGGGGCCCTGGTATGGGTCCCCACACACTCCACATCTACCGTTGTTGCGATCCCATTGGTTCTAAAGCAGATCACAAACATTATTATTAACAGGAGCACCGCTAGAGGAATACAGTACATTGATCAAGGAGCATATAATATTGTAGTGTATACTATTATTAGAGTGTTACTGCTTTAGACATGTATAAATAGCAGAGGAATGTACTCACAGAGAAACCTCCACAGTTTAAACCATTATCATCGTAGTTGATAGGGTTCTTGAAACCATATCTCCACATGGTGTTCCTGGCAGGTGGATCTATCAACATACCATGGCCCTGTAAACAAGTGGAAGTTGTAAATATTGTGGAAGAAAGTACATAGGGTATTCAAATTTAAAAATGCAACGAGAGAAATATATTTTAGTTCCAAGTTACGTTTGAGGAAACTATTGCACTATTCTTTGGTAGGACAAAGTGACGTGGAATTCCAACTTTGTCATAACAGGAAGTACAACCATGATATTAATAACCAATCAGGAGAAGATGTCGGCAGCAATAAATTCTAATATTAGTTACTCACCATTACTGAAGCAAGGAAAGGGAAGATAATTACAGCTACTCTGACGATTGTTGCTGACATGTTCATTTCTGACAGGATCTAAAGCACAGCAATATGATTAGATACAGTGACCCACCATATCTCTCCTATACATAGTGTACAGAGGCAGCAAGGCAGCGGTAAATGCAGTACAGCAGACAAGACTAGAAACATTTGATGTCTAAACAAAAGATGTGCACTAGCAGAGTCGCTTAAACTCATATTGATTAATACAACATTATGTGCTGCAGCCTTGCAAGATACCTTGCAAAAGTTTATTTTTTATAACAAAATTGCTGTATGCATGAAAAGAATTCTAAAAGTAAATTGCAAGCTATAGCTACAGATTGCATGCATAACCTACAGAAAGTAATTTTTCATTACAAAGTTCAACTGAAAAATTTTGCAGTTTAAAATTTACTGAAAATAAATGTGCTTTAGAAAAAAGTAACATGACTTGGCATATGTTACATACCTGACGAGTGATAAAATGCAGTGGTAATGTAGAGGCGGTAGAATCTGATGATAGCTATATAAGACAAAGATTCGACTGAATGTATTTCTGTCGCTCGTTTGTCTTCAGTAGTTCACCAATTGATGCAGGACTCTCTTCTGCCTCCATATTTATACCTGCAGAATAGACTGTATTCCACGCAACATCTACATTTGCAAGGAAGGGTGGTGTGGAAAAGACCCGTCTTGCTGGCGCATATTTTGATTTAAAATTAAATGCTGATTTCTGCTGTTGTTTGTCAAAAGGGATTTAGACCACTGGTTTCCCTAATCTAGGAGGGAGGGGAGGAGTAAGTAAGGGTTTCCCTTCTTGAAGAGACCTAAACCCACAGTCACCTGTGTCAATACCAATTAGTCAATATTTAAGATTTCCTTTCAAAAGCCCAAAACAGCTGGATTGTCAGATTAGTGAACAAAACACCCATCCTTTGCATAACACAAGTCTCTTTCTTCTGGATGTTTCACCAGCTGATACAGCTGATACAGTCAGAACCAATTAGTCGGTCATCTCATGAAATATGACCCTCGGCTTTTAACCCTTGTCCTTCCAATATGCTGAATATTAACAGAAGCAATTGAGATATCTACGGCATTTATATGTACCTACATGTATATACTTACATGTAAACATTTACTTGGAGGCATCGGAGAAATTATTACATGATGAAGCACAGAAACATTTTCTGCAAGAGACTAAATTGAAACTACAAAATACAGTATTTGATGTTAGTTTTTATGCAAGGATATTCCAATTTATCTATAGAGCAGTCAGAAATTCAGTTTGACATCCATGAAAATACCCATCCCTGACTGGGGTTTGAACCTGATGCCTCTACAGCATCCAAACATCTAGTACAGTGGACAGAACAAATTCCAATTATACCAGCTATGCAACCTTAAAAATGGCAGCTTCACTGGTGAGCAGTGGATATGCTCTGAACCACTGCAGACTGCACACAAGACACTCCTCATATTATAAGAGGGGGGGGGGGGGGGGGAGGGGTTGGCCACTTTTTTACAACTTTGGAAAACATGGCTAAACCCCTACCACCCACAATACTACAGCATATTATGTACATTGTATTTAATAGATTTGAGATAGTCCGCTATTGACCTGGTGTCAAACTAATTACTGTGTTCTGCTTGTACAGTGTATATGTAGTCCTGTAATGTCATGTCATTATGAAGCTGGTTTAACATTCAGCATATTACCTCTGTTGTAAAAGAGTTAGCTGCATCAGAATTGGACTCTAATCTAACATTATTGTGCTTGTCTGTACCAGCTCTTGGGGCCAGGCAGAGCTGGTCACTGAACACCAGACAAAATGGATAAACAACTTTGTGTATATGCTCCAAATTTTTAGCTTTACCAGGTAATTATTAATTCTAATATAATGACCCCATTACTTATTATTTTTTCACAAATTATGTTTCCTGTTTCCTGTGAATCATGGAAAATCCGCAGCAAATCTGGGCCAAACCCCTTACTTTAGATTGCACCATCCGACACAAGCCAAGGGATAGATTAGGTGTGATTGGAGAAGTAAACAATGTCATTGCTTTCTAGGGATATAGGGTTTATTAACCACTGGTAATAGGATGTATGTCTGAGTGTATACAAGTATGTTTATGTGTTACCATGGTTACTAGTAAGTTGACTGCTTAGCCTTGACCTTTATGATAATAAATGAACCCTGAGCTCCTTTTAGGCAATAGTTTCTGATCATAGAGTTTTCTTTTTAGTGACACAAAATAATGCTATGGTGGCACAAATGACTCCAACAACGGCTGACATTTCCGACCACCAGAGGGAGCCCTCATCAAGTTTCACTCAATACATACAGGTGGCGACTGCCAAGTAAAATCTAGGCTGGAGAAAGCATGAAGTTGGTAGAGGGGTCAATATACATGTTCAGGTTGTATTGATGTATATGATATTTATTAGACGCACATAAATAATGTTACATATTAAGGAGTAATAATACACAGCATAAATGGAAATCACTACATGTATTCAAAAATGTAATTATACGAAATTTGGGTAACACAATAAATCACTAGCAATTAGAGCTCACACTGAATGCTAGCATAGAATATAAAATATGTAAGAGCAGAACATAATACCATTCTAAGAATAATAATTATATCATATTATAATAAAGTAGAAGAATTATTCATTTAACATTTTTATTTCCTTTGCACTTTCTGAACAAGATTTTCTTTAGGAGTTGTTTCTCCTGCCTCTTCTGATACGTGGCTGGTTAATACCTTTATAAATAAATTATCACAATAGTTAATATTATAATATCAAAATTATTAAAAAGATTAAAAAAACACACTATACTGACCAATGAATGTAATGAATAATAATAATGTAATAATATCAATTAGAATTATTACAAATACTACACTACTAAATCCTGCATACTAGTCCTACAATTAGCCTGTGACATTTGGTTAAACCAGTTGATCAAGAGCAATAATAAGAAAAATGGAGGTAGAAAGGAGAGGAAAATAAATATGGGAAGACAACTTCTAATTATGATCAATAGCTTGAGTTCCCATGGATTAAACCTACCTTATCTACGTATCTCTATATCAGCACAATTCACAAAAGTTTCCTGTGGGGTTTCTCCCTCTGGTCCATAATTATTTCCTGGAACATAAATGTAAGCCTGTGATCCATAATGAGTAATTAGATACATATTCGGGCACTGATTAGTATGAAAATGGACTCCTACTATCTACTATACAACAATTTAGCATTACGTCAAATTTACTCCAATATTGAATTATTTCCTTATTTTTACTCTATAATAGCTACTTACAATATGTACCTGCAGTATAATGTGTGATGTACATTGTATACTGTATAACAACCTACTATATGTACCTGCAGCATAATGTACACTGTATACTGTATAGTGTATAACAACCTACTACCTAACAGTACACAATAACATACCAACGGGATACGTTTATTCTATTATGATTTACCTGCAGTATATGTATGCTGTATCATAGCTTACCTGCAGTGTATGTCCACTGTATCATAACTTACCTGCAGTGTATGTTCACTATATAATAACTTGCCTGCAGTGTATGTCCACTGTATCATAACTTATCTGCAGTGTATGTTCACTATTATAATAACTTACCTGCAGTGTATGTACACTATGTAACAACGTACCTGCTTTGTATGTCCACTGTAGTACACACTGTGAACAGGTAAGATCTGCAGGTAACCTTAGTATAGCTCTCACAGTACCTGCAGTTCTACCGATCTGAGGCTCAATATATACCTTCTCGTTACCATCTACCGCTCTCAGTGGGTACCTGCAGTACACAAATAAACATGTATTACATCACATTATACTTTCCAGACAGTATTTAGTCTGCCAAAAGCCCCCCTGAGTTCATGTTCATAAGTAGATTGTCTACCCTATTACTAGTAATACTTGGCAACATGAATGACCAATTTAAACTATCTTTTCTGACAATATTATTATGCTTGCAAAAAGAAGCTCCTCTGTATTTTTATGTTATAACATTAAATAAATATAATTAACTAGCAAACACTAAATGACATTTACCACTATATACTGGTGTGACACCAGTATATAGTGGTAACCTAATACAAATATAAACCTGGGGTGCTTATGGTATACCATAAGCATTTAGAGTAGCTGTGGGCTTAATTACAGCTCTTACACTAAAGAGCTAATTTAGTGTAAGAAGGCTAAAAAACAAAAACATCACCAGCTGACACTATATGGATAGAAAGATGTAAAATTTACAAGCTCAGGAAAGCGATAGCAGTGACAAGTAAGTACAAGTACCCCGAAAATATATTATTTGTAAGAATAATACACTGCGTGACACATCTGCTAGCTGCGACTAAAATGTACATGGCGTGATCCTCCGTATTTGTACTCATCTTATAACCAAACATAATATTATTTCTCTTACTCATCAAGACAGGTTTGGGTGACCTTGGCATTGGGGTTATTAACAGCACAAATCTTAAACGTCAGGTAGCCCAAGTGATTGGCTGTGATTTTACTTTTTGTTTCCATCATACCTCCTTGTCTGTAGGATCCTGCTATGATTCCTGCGATAGTAATAAAACCTTCTACAGCATGGAAACACTTTCTAATTAATAGAACATGGAAATATTTCAAATTAATAATTTTACAAGAATCGTAATCATTTTTATTCAAAAAGAAAAAAAGGAATAATTATGTGGTATATTATTTGCTGTGTTCAATACTAACCATTGGCATAGCCTCCTGGATGTCCAGCCGTGTGGTTTTGGGGGCCTCCATAGGGGTCCCCACATACTCCACATTTACCACCGTTTGCCGTTTGGTACTAAAACAATTCACAAATCATGTTGGTTATTCAAAATGAGCTTTAACAATGTCGGAACAAATAAACATTCTTCAGTCACTCCTAGTAATTATTTCCAGTAAATGATATTATCTTCCGAAAATTTTAATTATATTTTTCAAAAGTATGATAAATATGTCATAGTGATGGGATCAATAAAAATGTTTCTATAGAAAATAGTATAATGTAATATTATATGTGTATAACTTAATACAAGTAAGCTGTACTGATGTACATGTATAACTCACAGCGAGACCGCCACAGTTTAAACCATTATCATTGTAATTGACTGGACTGTTTGAGTTCTTTCTCCACAGGGAGTTTCTGGCTGAGGGTTCTATCAGCATGCCATGGCCCTAGAAATACCAAAAGTTCAAAGGTTCAAAGGTTCAAATATATATATTATGATATATGTCTATGTACGTCATTTAGTGTACATTACTGTATTCAAGCAATTTATATGTTGTGTACTATTCGTTCTGCATAGATGTACAGTATTATGTTGACATTGGTACAGTGTGTCTATGATATTAGGTAATGCATCTACATGTATGTAAGAAGGTAAATAATTATTGTGAATACATCAAAAACAACATTTTGTGGACCGGGATTATTTGAACTGCTTGACTAAATATACTAGTACAATATTGTTTAGTCTTATTTGTAGTACATAGTGTTTTTTCAAATGATTATGTGTAGACCGTAGGTCACCCGAACAGGACTAAGACCGTGTAGGTGAGATAGGTGAGAAATGATGTGTAAACTGTACCGTTCTCTTACCGTCACTAGAGACAAACAAGCGAGTAAAACAACTGCTGATCCGAGAACTGTTGCCGACATACTTGATGGAAGCTGAAAAATAATAAAGAAAGATGGAAATGAGAGAACTAGTTGTTCATTTTATTTGTTAGATTAGAGAGATTGAACTCTTTCAATGTATATCGTCGTATTTCTATATATTATATTGAATATTTACCAGACATAATGACTTTTTTATTTTTATCTAAAATTATTTTCGCACCAGCGCTGACAGGCCAAAGAACTCTAAATGTGAGGATAATACAGACACCAAGTCTATACCCTACTTGCTATAAATATTATAGGTAACTGCAAAAATAATAAAAAAACACGCTACATTCATCTATAGTACAAGCACCCATTCAATAATCAATCTAAAAACTACATGTACATATATATATTAAAGCAATTGATGTGTAACCACCTGTGAATGTACAATGTACATTGTATGTGACATAGCTACACATAGACTAGACTTTAGCATTAAATTTATTTACTGCATGACTATACAAAAATATATGTTTAGTTTAGTCTCTTAGATATTTTAAAAAACGTAGCCCAACATAAAAATATATAACTAAACTTACCAATATGAATTGTAAAATACAAAGTAAAATGTAGATATATCTCTGGTGATAGCTATATAAGACAACTGAATTATATTTATGTCGCTCGTTCGTCTTCAGTAGTTCACCGATTGATGTCGGACTGTCTTCTGTCTCCATATTTATACCTAAAGAGTAGGGTGAATTCTGCATTGCATAGGCTGCTGAGTAAGGGTGGTGGGGAAAATTCCCATTTTCTGGCATTGTCTGTTTGACTTATTGCCTAAACCCAAGTTTTAATTTGGCTGACTGTCTATGCAATTTTTACAACATTTAGACCGAGATCTCTTAATATAGAAGGAGGGTAATGGAAACCCCCCCCCTAAATATGGAGCTTGGAAGTTGTCTTCAAACCAGAAGTACACAGATTATAGATTATTATAATACTATTCTATTGACGAGAGACAGGAAATGGAAATTGTGTTCTACAATGATCTCATTAGTTTGTAATAAATGATTATCGTGGTGAAAAACTGGAAAACAGTTATTTATGAACTTGTTGTTTTACTCCATTTGAATAGAATTGAACTTGAACTGAATTTGTTGTTTCAGCTAATCGCTAAATAGGAATCAGCGGATTATTTAATTAAAACAGCTCATCTGTCTGCGACATCACTTATTTTCTGTGAACCATTGTGGTGCAAGGCCTGGAACTGCCTCACCAGAAATTGCATCAAATCTGGCACCTGCCAAGAACTAGGTTGGGCTAGCAGGTAGTAAAGAGACTGTCAGCTATTACCCAATACTACTAGACGTCAATATCTACTTAATACTACACTATTGAATATTGTAAATATCACTTAAACTCCCATTAAATGGTCACCCATCGAACTGTGTACTTGCATAATTATACTAATATAATACATGCACATACATGTAATTATAATATATTATATAACAATACAATATAACGTAATATAATATAATAATATAATCTCTAGACTCTAAAGGTTGCACTGATGATAATCTGCTATTGTCAACAAAACATGGGGCTTAGTACATCTAAACTACTTTCTTCAACTTCCATGAGTATAACTGCAAGGGTTAATGAATCCTGCAGGTCCATTACCAATATTACTATCTGTACGAATTTTCTCCCTGCAAAGATTTATTATTGCATAATACTGAAAAGTGTACAGTTGTGTAACCAAAACTATCCTGTAATTTTAGGGACTGTGACTAGTTCGGGGTATAATTAAGACTTCACTACACATTGTAAAGATTTGGGGGTTCGAGGGTAGCACCCGACCTCATACTTCACATACACAGAGTTATACATGAACCTAAGGCTAATCTAGCAAAGCTGTCTTGAATAGAGTCTCGAATTATGCTTACTACTGACCAGCAGGTCCAAGTGTGCTTTATTGTCTATCTGTTGCACATTGGTGCAACCAGCTAACCACCCTAGTTGCCCTGGTTTCAGTTCTGTGAAGGAGCTTAAGCTAAGAGTTCCCTAGAGTCGTCAGAAGCACTACAATAGAAGCACGACTGACTAAACATATAAAAGTGCTGCTTCTTTTATACTAAAACTTTTTCCAGTCACAGAACCTGAGGGGCAGACGGAATATCGGCCTATGATAATTGCCCATTAATTAACCACCAATCAGAAAACAACCAAGTCCGACATAACATCAGAAGGGTTGATACAAAAGCACATAAAAATTATTCGGGCATATAACATATCGGCCCTCGACCGTGTAAGACACTTTGCACTTAGAATTATACTTACAATGTATCTTGAGTTACTAGGACATTATATTCAGGCATATTAATATAATTTATTATTTATAACGTGGATATTTATAAAGTCATAACGGGCTCCTCACCACAATATTGTTGCGGATTTCCATCTGTTTTGAGCAGTTAATAATAGTCCATTTCACAGCCTCTGGTCATCAGTAGTTAGCCAGTGCAGCTAGGACTAACTTGTGTACTTTAATAGTAATATAGTTACCAGCCTTTATAATTCCTGCTATAGCTTCATCAATGGAGAGCTTTAATATTTAGTTGAACTTCTACACCATTGTACATGTACATGTTTCCTGCATGTTATGCTGCTATGGTCTGCTCAGTGATCATACACAAAACCTTCCTCTATTCTATACAGGAGAGTTTTCTTGAGCAATAAATGACAAGGAAACTGATTGTAAGGTGGAGTTTTCTTCCCCTCTCATTCTTTAAAAACAGGAGGGGACAACTCTTTAATTTAAGTAGGTTTAATAATATTATGTGTTGTTGGCAGTATGAGAGCAGTGAGCCACATGGGCAGGAATCAACAATTACTAAATATGTGATGAGAGATGTCTATATGCATTTTGCTGTACAAATCAGTTGTTGATTACGCTCTAATAAAGCAACATCTCCTAACTCAACCTACAGAGTCTTACTCTTGCAGGCAGGCAGCTCCAGTCCTGGTTTTTTAGACCTCAGCGACCCAGCTCGTCCTCATACTCGTTTAAGTACTCTTTCTACACTCCTTGTGAGTTCTACACCATCGGACCTTAACCGATCCCGGATTCTTCAATGAATCTAGCATCGGGTCTAAGTCCCTAGATCTACAGAATTACTTTCTACACTCCTTTGGAGTATAAACCACAGGACCTGCGTCGACCCTGGACTCTTCTATGAGTCTCAGCATCGGCCTACATCCTCTCCAATAATTACAAGAGCTTAACTAACTGTTCACTTTTTATGTGATGTGTGGAAGTTACCTTGGCAACCCACTACCAACTACCAAGTACCTCCCGCACCAGTGCTACATCGGCACTCGTGCGTAAACCATACACAAAAACATCACAATATCATAGGGGACAGTTGTGTATCCAAACACATTCAGCTAGCCTGTGGCCAGCAAACCTACAACTAAATGTGTTAGTGTTACCATGGTTACTAGTTGACTGCTTAGCCTTGACCTTTATGATAATAAATGAAGCCTAAGCTCCTTTTAGACAATAGTCTCTGATCATAGAGTTTTCTTTTTTGTGACGCAAAATAATGCTATGGTAGCACAAAAGACTCCAACAAGAGTTGACATCTCCAACCTCTAGAGGGAGCGCTCATCAAGTTCCACTCAATACATACAGGTGGCGACTGCCAAGTAAAATCTAGGCTGGAGAAAGCATGAGGTTGGTAGAGGGGTCAATATACATGTTCAGGTTGTATTGAAGAATGATACTTATAAAAGGCACATAAATAACATTATACATAAAGAAATAATACACAACATAAGTGTAAATTTCTGCATGCTATTCACAAAAATAATTATACAAAATTTGGGTAAAACAATAAATTACTAGCAATTAGAACTCGCACTGAATGCTAACATACAATACATTATAAAATATATAAGAGCAGGATATAATGCCATTCTATGAATAATAATTATATCATAATATAATATAGTAGAAGAATTATTCACTCAAAATTTCTATTTCCTTTGCATTTTCTGAACAAGATGCTTCTTTAGGAGTTGCTTCTCCTGCCTCTTCTGATATGCAGTTGGTGAATACCTGCATAAATAAATCATCACAATAGTTAATATTATAATATCGATCAAAATGATTATGACAGAATTAAAAAAACACACTATGCAGACCAATGCATATAATGAATAATATACTGTAATAATATCAATTAGAATTATTACAAATACTATGCTACTAAATCCTGCATACTAGTCCCACAATTAACCTGTGACATTTGGTTAAACCAGTTGATCAGTTGGGCAATCATGAGAAAAATGGAGATAAAAAGGAGAGGAAGATGAAATGAGGGAAGACAACTTCTAATTATGATTAATAGCTTAAGTTCCCATGGCTTCAACCTACCTGATCTACGTATCCTTACATCTGCACAATTCACAAAAGTTTCCTGTGGAGTTTCTCCCTCTGGTCCATAATTATTTCCTGGAACATAAACGTAAGCCTGTGGTCCATAATGAGTAATTAGATATATATTCTGGGACACTTATTGGTGTAAAAGTGGGTTCCTACTATCTACTAATACATGTATAACAATTTAGGATTACTTCAAATTTACTCTAATATTGAACTATTTCCTTATATTTACTCTATAATAACTACTTACAATATGTACCTACAATATAATGTGTGATGTACACTGTATACTGTATAACAACCTACTACTTAACAGTACCCAACACCAAGATGTGTCTAATTCTATTATAACTTACCTGCAGTATGTGTACACTATATTATTATAACTTACCTGCAGTATGTGTACACTATATTATAATAACTTACCTGCAGTATGTGTACACTATATCATGATAACTTACCTGCAGTATGTGTACACGCAAAAGTCAATAATGCACCCAATTTCTAAAGGCATTATTTCATGTAGTATGAGGTAGTAAATATTCATAAGAATATACAGTTCTAACATTGAAATTTATTTAGGTAGTATATAGTATAGCATATATTAGTGTATATATGTCTAACATTGAAATTTATTTAGGTAGTATATAGTATAGTATATATTAGTGTCTATATGCTGAAAGGTAGTCGGTAGTCAAGATAGCCGATAGTCAACCTGTTTTCTACATTGAAATTTACTTAGGTAGTATATAGTATAGTATATATTAGTTTCTATATGCTGAAAGGTAGTCGGTAGTCAAGATAGCCGATAGTCAACCTGTTTTCTCCATTGAAATTTATTTAGGTAGTATATAGTATAGTATATATTAGTGTCTATATGCTGAAAGGTAGTCGGTAGTCAAGATAGCCGATAGTCAACCTGTTTTCTCCATTGAAATTTACTTAGGTAGTATATAGTATAGTATATATTAGTTTCTATATGCTGAAAGGTAGTCGGTAGTCAAGATAGCCGATAGTAAACCTGTTTTCTCCATTGAAATTTATTTAGGTAGTATATAGTATAGTATATATTAGTGTCTATATGCTGGAAGGTAGTCGGTAGTCAAGATAGCCGATAGTCAACCTGTTTTCTCCATTGAAATTTATTTAGGTAGTATATAGTATAGTATATATTAGTGTTTATATGCTGAAAGGTAGTCGGTAGCCAAGATAGCCGATAGTCAGCCTGTTTTCTCCATTGAAATTTATTTAGGTAGCATATAGTATAGTATATATTAGTGTCTATATGCTGAAAGGTAGTCGGTAGTCAAGATAGCCGATAGTCAGCCTGTTTTCTTCATTGAAATTTATTTAGGTAGTATATAGTATAGTACATATTAGTGTCTATATGCTGGAAGGTAGTCGGTAGTCAAGATAGCCGATAGTCAGCCTGTTTTCTCCACTGAAATTTATTTAGGTAGTATATAGTATAGTATATATTAGTGTCTATATGCGGGAAGGTAGTCGGTAGTCAAGATAGCCGATAGTCAGCCTGTTTTCTCCATTGAAATTTATTTAGGTAGTATATAGTATAGTATATATTAGTGTCTATATGCTGGAAGGTAGTCGGTAGTCAAGATAGCCGATAGTCAGCCGGTTTTCTCCATTGAAATTTATTTAGGTAGTATATAGTATAGTATATATTAGTGTCTATATGCTGAAAGGTAGTCGGTAGTCAAGATAGCCGATAGTCAACCTGTTTTCTCCATTGAAATTTACTTAGGTAGTATATAGTATAGTATATATTAGTTTCTATATGCTGAAAGGTAGTCGGTAGTCAAGATAGCCGATAGTCAACCTGTTTTCTCCATTGAAATTTATTTAGGTAGTATATAGTATAGTATATATTAGTGTCTATATGCTGAAAGGTAGTCGGTAGTCAAGATAGCCGATAGTCAACCTGTTTTCTCCATTGAAATTTATTTAGGTAGTATATAGTATAGTATATATTAGTGTCTATATGCTGAAAAGTAGTCGGTAGTCAAGATAGCCGATAGTCAGCCTGTTTTCTCCATTGAAATTTATTTAGGTAGTATACAGTATAGTATATATTAGTGTCTATATGCTGAAAGGTAGTCGGGAGTCAAGATAGCCGATAGTCAACCTGTTTTCTCCATTGAAATTTATTTAGGTAGTATATAGTATAGTATATATTAGTGTCTATATGCTGGAAGGTAGTCGGTAGTCAAGATAGCCGATAGTCAGCCTGTTTTCTCCATTGAAATTTATTTAGGTAGTATATAGTATAGTATATATTAGTGTCTATATGCTGAAAGGTAGTCGGTAGTCAAGATAGCCGATAGTCAACCTGTTTTCTCCATTGAAATTTATTTAGGTAGTATATAGTATAGTATATATTAGTGTCTATATGCTGGAAGGTAGTCGGTAGTCAAGATAGCCGATAGTCAACCTGTTTTCTCCATTGAAATTTACTTAGGTAGTATATAGTATAGTATATATTAGTTTCTATATGCTGAAAGGTAGTCGGTAGTCAAGATAGACGATAGTCAACCTGTTTTCTCCATTGAAATTTATTTAGGTAGTATATAGTATAGTATATATTAGTGTCTATATGCTGGAAGGTAGTCGGTAGTCAAGATAGCCGATAGTCAACCTGTTTTCTCCATTGAAATTTATTTAGGTAGTATATAGTATAGTATATATTAGTGTCTATATGCTGGAAGGTAGTCGGTAGTCAAGATAGCCGATAGTCAGCCTGTTTTCTCCATTGAAATTTACTTAGGTAGTATATAGTATAGTATATATTAGTGTCTATATGCTGAAAGGTAGTCGGTAGTCAAGATAGCCGATAGTCAACCTGTTTTCTCCATTGAAATTTATTTAGGTAGTATATAGTATAGTATATATTAGTGTCTACATGCTGGAAGGTAGTCGGTAGTCAAGATAGCCGATAGTCAGCCTGTTTTCTCCATTGAAATTTATTTAGGTAGTATATAGTATAGTATATATTAGTGTCTATGTGCTGGAAGGTAGTCGGTAGTCAAGATAGCCGAGAGTCAGCCTGTTTTCTCCATTGAAATTTATTTAGGTAGTATATAGTATAGTATATATTAGTGTCTATATGCTGAAAGGTAGTCGGTAGTCAAGATAGCCGATAGTCAACCTGTTTTCTCCATTGAAATTTACTTAGGTAGTATATAGTATAGTATATATTAGTGTCTATATGCTGAAAGGTAGTCGGTAGTCAAGATAGCCGATAGTCAACCTGTTTTCTACATTGAAATTTACTTAGGTAGTATATAGTATAGTATATATTAGTTTCTATATGCTGAAAGGTAGTCGGTAGTCAAGATAGCCGATAGTCAACCTGTTTTCTCCATTGAAATTTATTTAGGTAGTATATAGTATAGTATATATTAGTGTCTATATGCTGGAAGGTAGTCGGTAGTCAAGATAGCCGATAGTCAGCCTGTTTTCTCCATTGAAATTTATTTAGGTAGTATATAGTATAGTATATATTAGTGTCTATATGCTGAAAGGTAGTCGGTAGTCAAGATAGCCGATAGTCAACCTGTTTTCTCCATTGAAATTTACTTAGGTAGTATATAGTATAGTATATATTAGTTTCTATATGCTGGAAGGTAGTCGGTAGTCAAGATAGCCGATAGTCAACCTGTTTTCTCCATTGAAATTTATTTAGGTAGTATATAGTATAGTATATATTAGTGTCTATATGCTGGAAGGTAGTCGGTAGTCAAGATAGCCGATAGTCAACCTGTTTTCTCCATTGAAATTTACTTAGGTAGTATATAGTATAGTATATATTAGTTTCTATATGCTGAAAGGTAGTCGGTAGTCAAGATAGCCGATAGTCAACCTGTTTTCTCCATTGAAATTTATTTAGGTAGTATATAGTATAGTATATATTAGTGTCTATATGCTGGAAGGTAGTCGGTAGTCAAGATAGCCGATAGTCAACCTGTTTTCTCCATTGAAATTTACTTAGGTAGTATATAGTATAGTATATATGAGTTTCTATATGCTGAAAGGTAGTCGGTAGTCAAGATAGCCGATAGTCAACCTGTTTTCTCCATTGAAATTTATTTAGGTAGTATATAGTATAGTATATATTAGTGTCTATATGCTGGAAGGTAGTCGGTAGTCAAGATAGCCGATAGTCAACCTGTTTTCTCCATTGAAATTTATTTAGGTAGTATAAAGTATAGTATATATTAGTGTCTATATGCTGGAAGGTAGTCGGTAGTCAAGATAGCCGATAGTCAACCTGTTTTCTCCATTGAAATTTATTTAGGTAGTATATAGTATAGTATATATTAGTGTCTATATGCTGAAAGGTAGTCGGTAGTCAAGATAGCCGATAGTCAACCTGTTTTCTCCATTGAAATTTATTTAGGTAGTATATAGTGTAGTATATATTAGTGTCTATATGCTGGAAGGTAGTCGGTAGTCAAGATAGCTGATAGTCAGCCTGTTTTCTCCATTGAAATTTATTTAGGTAGTATATAGTATAGTATATATTAGTGTCTATATGCTGAAAGGTAGTCGGTAGTCAAGATAGCCGATAGTCAACCTGTTTTCTCCATTGAAATTTATTTAGGTAGTATATAGTATAGTATATATTAGTGTCTATATGCTGAAAGGTAGTCGGTAGTCAAGATAGCCGATAGTCAACCTGTTTTCTCCATTGAAATTTATTTAGGTAGTATATAGTATAGTATATATTAGTGTCTATATGCTGAAAGGTAGTCGGTAGTCAAGATAGCCGATAGTCAACCTGTTTTCTCCATTGAAATTTATTTAGGTAGTATATAGTATAGTATATATTAGTGTCTATATGCTGGAAGGTAGTCGGTAGTCAAGATAGCCGATAGTCAGCCTGTTTTCTCCATTGAAATTTATTTAGGTAGTATATAGTATAGTATATATTAGTGTCTATATGCTGAAAGGTAGTCGGTAGTCAAGATAGCCGATAGTCAACCTGTTTTCTCCATTGAAATTTACTTAGGTAGTATATAGTATAGTATATATTAGTTTCTATATGCTGAAAGGTAGTCGGTAGTCAAGATAGCCGATAGTCAACCTGTTTTCTCCATTGAAATTTATTTAGGTAGTATATAGTATAGTATATATTAGTGTCTATATGCTGGAAGGTAGTCGGTAGTCAAGATAGCCGATAGTCAACCTGTTTTCTCCATTGAAATTTACTTAGGTAGTATATAGTATAGTATATATTAGTTTCTATATGCTGAAAGGTAGTCGGTAGTCAAGATAGCCGATAGTCAACCTGTTTTCTCCATTGAAATTTATTTAGGTAGTATATAGTATAGTATATATTAGTGTCTATATGCTGGGAGGTAGTCGGTAGTCAAGATAGCCGATAGTCAACCTGTTTTCTCCATTGAAATTTATTTAGGTAGTATATAGTATAGTATATATTAGTGTCTATATGCTGGAAGGTAGTCGGTAGTCAAGATAGCCGATAGTCAACCTGTTTTCTCCATTGAAATTTATTTAGGTAGTATATAGTATAGTATATATTAGTGTCTATATGCTGGAAGGTAGTCGGTAGTCAAGATAGCCGATAGTCAACCTGTTTTCTCCATTGAAATTTACTTAGGTAGTATATAGTATAGTATATATTAGTTTCTATATGCTGAAAGGTAGTCGGTAGTCAAGATAGCCGATAGTCAACCTGTTTTCTCCATTGAAATTTACTTAGGTAGTATATAGTATAGTATATATTAGTGTCTATATCTGGAAGGTAGTCGGTAGTCAAGATAGCCGATAGTCAACCTGTTTTCTCCATTGAAATTTATTTAGGTAGTATATAGTATAGTATATATTAGTGTCTATATGCTGGAAGGTAGTCGGTAGTCAAGATAGCCGATAGTCAACCTGTTTTCTCCATTGAAATTTATTTAGGTAGTATATAGTATAGTATATATTAGTGTCTATATGCTGAAAGGTAGTCGGTAGTCAAGATAGCCGATAGTCAACCTGTTTTCTCCATTGAAATTTATTTAGGTAGTATATAGTATAGTATATATTAGTGTCTATATGCTGGAAGGTAGTCGGTAGTCAAGATAGCCGATAGTCAACCTGTTTTCTCCATTGAAATTTATTTAGGTAGTATATAGTATAGGATATATTAGTGTCTATATGCTGGAAGGTAGTCGGTAGTCAAGATAGCCGATAGTCAGCCTGTTTTCTCCATTGAAATTTATTTAGGTAGTATATAGTATAGTATATATTAGTGTCTATATGCTGAAAGGTAGTCGGTAGTCAAGATAGCCGATAGTCAACCTGTTTTCTCCATTGAAATTTATTTAGGTAGTATATAGTATAGTATATATTAGTGTCTATATGCTGGAAGGTAGTCGGTAGTCAAGATAGCCGATAGTCAGCCTGTTTTCTCCATTGAAATTTATTTAGGTAGTATATAGTATAGTATATATTAGTGTCTATATGCTGAAAGGTAGTCGGTAGTCAAGATAGCCGATAGTCAACCTGTTTTCTCCATTGAAATTTATTTAGGTAGTATACAGTATAGTATATATTAGTGTCTACATGCTGGAAGGTAGTCGGTAGTCAAGATAGCCAATAGTCAGCCTGTTTTCTCCATTGAAATTTATTTAGGTAGTATATAGTATAGTATATATTAGTGTCTATATGCTGAAAGGTAGTCGGTAGTCAAGATAGCCGATAGTCAACCTGTTTTCTCCATTGAAATTTATTTAGGTAGTGTATAGTATAGTCAATATTAGTGTCTATATGCAGAAAGGTAGTCGATAATCATGGGTAGTTGGTAGTCAACCAGCTTTTCCCATTGAGATTTATTTAGGTAGTATATAGTATAGTATATGTTAGTTTCTATATGCATACAGGTAGTCGATAGTCATGGGTAGTTGGTAGTCAACCAGCTTTCCCCATTGAAATTTATTTAGGTAGTATATAGGACAATATATGTTAGTGTTTATACACGTAGAGGTAGTCGGTCTCCCTTGTGTAAAGTATAGAATGCTATTTTTCCATCTGGTAACCCTTGTCTTCTTCTGTAGCCAGTTCCTTTTCCATCTTGGTTTCGGACAAATAAGGAGGTACAACTGGGCGTTTGAACTTCGAAAATCTTCTCCGGGCCGTAATTGGAATACTTTCCAGTGTAAACCTGTGGAGTACATAGGCCGAAATGTATGCATGTAGCTAATAACATCTCCACTCCTAGCACAGCTGAAATCTTGAAATATAACCATTCTGTTCATTTTCAATGTAAAAAAACACTCGTCAGATGAACTGCTTTTGTCGTTTACCACGAAATATTCAATCATCTGAGGGGTAGTTTTACAGAATGAAGCGACAATGAGCGAGAAAATGCGACTTCGCAATAATGTTAGCTTGAGGAAACTTTAAATGCAATTACAAAAATCACACGTCATTTCTATTCTCATAGTGCCGAAGCAACCTCCCTTTTTATAAAGATTTCTAGCACTTGAGGTGCGGCCAAGTATTTTTTTGCATGAAACTTTTGATCATACATAAATATTTTGATATGCAAATTTCTACACCTCACATAGTGCCAGTGTAGTTGTTGTGGTCAATATATTTATCATACAAGTAAAAATAACAAACATTTGTCAGATCGCCATTGATAAGCTGGAAAAGATTGGTTTAGTGTTAGTGCTCATGCTCAGTAAACACTGTCCAATTAGAAGTGGTTGTGCCTGCAGCTTTCTATAGTAACCACAGTAACAACAGCTGCACATGGCCAAATAGCAGTTACTAGTATTACCAGACATAACTAGTAATACTAGATAGTTATAAATATTGTTGTTTAGGATTGCTACTGCTATGATGCCCTAACGGCTATATGAATTGAGTTGCGGGAGGTTTATAATATGTTAGACTGGGGCAATACAACAGCTACAACAATGGATAGCTGTTTGTTTTACTGCTGCAAAAAATATCAAAGACACACCAGTTATTCTCTTCGCCATATTAACCCCCTAAAGTGGGGAATATGTGTGAATGTGTTCTGATGTCCTGCATATAGAAAGTTGGTCTCAACATTCACTCAGGGAGAACATGTGTCACTTTTCCTAACAAGTATTCTTCAAAATTGATCAACAAACCGGCTCTAGCAACTAAAAGTCACGTTAAAGATCCACCTCTGCCCTGATTCGCAAAGAGAAGCCAGATTCTGGCGAGGTATGTGACCACATTCGGGTGGCAGGTTGATGTAGTGGTCACTGACCATGCACTCCTGTTGTGGAAGGTGAGCTCTTCCACTCAGAGCCCAGTTCCTGTCGCTCATACAAGTTTCGAACTTCTGAGGTCCGTTAAATAGGATGGCCAAGTGGCTCGACAGTAACAAAAAAAAAATACTTCATTACTCTAGGTATTTTGGTACATGTAATACACCTATATCTATATACATACAGTAGATAATATACCCATACATACATCCTTCTACTATATAACATAGGCTACTTGCAGTATCAGAGAGCAATATTCAATGAATCATGCTACATGCAATGTCAACAGGAAAGTAGACCAAAAAGTCGTTGGCCATGTATGTTCATAAGTAGCGTAATTTATTTATTTGTTGCTTTTAGTACTGAACATAACTAATAGTGGTAGGTGAAATAAACTACATAATAATGTTACGTTTTGGTCTTAAATCACAAACTATTGATATTTTTGGCTGCATCCCAAGATACTTGATGCAACATCTGTAGCTGCATGCATATCTAGTAATACAACCAGAAGTAATGCATTTCTACCAAGTTCTGAAAGCAACTCTGATGGCAGCATTTGAGTGTTTTTATCAACTTCTAAAAGGCCTCTTAGTCTCCGAGGTCACTTGAATTTGTACAATATTTTCATTAACTGGATTATTATTATTGCTGCTCACAACTCTTCATGCCTAGCCTATTGATGTGGGATGTAGACAAGTAGGAAATGTTGATAGAGAGGTTTAGAAACCTATGACTTGTATGTTCATAGGAATCTCACAAGTTCAGTAGCGGATATTAACAAATATTTTTCAAACTATTCCTAACTTTATGCTATTTTAAAATGACTGTGTTCCTTTGTTGAATGTTACATTATGTAATTTAAACAGAGTTTCTCAAACACATTAGAAGTCTGTGATAGTGATGTCCTAGTTATACATAGCAATTTTCGAAATCGAAAGAATCTGTACAATTGTACTAAAATGTGCCATTACACCTAGAACTGGCACTTTAGGAGGTGTAGAAAAGTCATATTTGAAATCTGATCTAGACACATGTTTTTTTATGTGGCCCATCTTCGATTGCTAGAGCGGCTACTTTTTTTTTCAAGATATTCAGAGGTTGCTCCTGTACTATCATATGAGTGATCTGTACAGTTTCTAAATAGATGTTCTCCAATCAGACAGTTTAGCGGAAAAACAGATATTTTCGCTGATCACTTTCATTTCCCCAAAGACTTTTACTGCTTGTTCCAATATTGGCAAGCTCACAACACATTCTAGGGTGAGCGATTAATCAGCACTATATATGGTTAATCATGATGAAATATTATTTCGACTTTTGCTGCCAGAGGTATGATTGTAACATTACTGCCAGATTAATACACCAGGAATGCAGAACAGTATCATAGTTGTGTCCATCGTTTGTGCTACACAATGTACATCATGTACACATAGATGTGTGTTTTGTAAAAGTAGAGTGACCTAGAATAATATGCAAGAGTAGACAATTATATTTGTTCTATAAATACCTGGTTGGAGGCAGATACAGCAAGTTTACCTTGAGATCCAGAGTGTTGTTCATGGCTTGTACATGCAGTTGTAGCAGAGGACTAGTTTTGGAATGAATACCAGTTATACAGACAGTACTTCCATCATGACTGACTAGGTTGTGCCCATTGTTCATTATGCCCACCTTTCAAGCCACATAATATTCTATAACACAGTTGGTTTGCTTAGTTGTACAGCTGTGTACCCTACCATTAGGTGTTGTATTTCATGTACACCCTTTGTATCTAACATATAATTACAGGATTAGTAGTTGTTAGTGAAATACATTATTAGAATTTATCTCTTATCAGTAAACAATCTGTATTTGTGAGACACCATGTTGTATGGCACTAAATTATCTCATCTGTTTACCTATAATTGGCTTTGCAGCACTGATTTCTGCTATCCTTCTGTCCACATACATGTATTATGTCTTTAGTAAGGCAGAGATTCAAACAAGACATCAAAGCCTCAATAAATGTTATCAATAAATAATAGCAAAGTAATATGGTTTCAATAAATTCATTCTTTGGTCCTAAGGTCTGTAACATAGCATTTTACTTTCTGATAATAACTATATGCCTGTATTTTGTGGGAGGGAGGTTTCCATCTCTTATCAGTAAACAATCTGTGTTTGTGAGACACCATGTTGTATGAAGCTAAATTATCTCATTGGTTTTGTAGCACTGGTTTCTGCTATCCTTGGTCCACATGCATGTGTTATCTCTTTAGTCAGGGAGTTAGTGCTGGGAAGAGCTGCATGTAGTCAGGAAGCTCTGCTTGGCTACTTAACAAGGTGAATACGAAAGGTTTATTGATATTACAAATGTGTATGGCATAACATATTAACCATGTACCTGAAAAGCAGATGCTTTCAAAAAGACTTATGTAATTGCTGATTTAAACAGACGGTACACACAGCTCTTTAGCTATATGATACATAGTTGAATATTTGAATGTTTGAATCTCTGCCTGACTGAAGACATAATACACGTATGTGGACCAAGGATAGCTGAAATCAGTGCTACAAGACCAATATTATGTTAACAGATGAGATAATTTAGTTCCATACAACATGGTGTCTAACAAATACAGATTGTTTACTGATAACATATGGAAACCTAATAATGTATTTCACTAACAACTACTAATCCTTTAATTATATGTTAGATACAAAGGGTGTACATGAAATACAACACCTAATGGTAGGGTACACAGCTGTACAACTACATGTAAGCAAACCAGCTGTGTTATAGAATATTATGTGGCTTGCAAGATAGGCATAGTGAACTATGAGCACAACCTAGTCAGTCATGATGGAAGTACTGTCTATATAACTGGTATTCATTGCTAAACTAGTCCTCTGCTACAACTACATGTACAAGCCATGAACACCACTCTGGATCTCAAGGAAAACTCGCTGTATCTGCCTCCAACCAGGTATTTATAGAACAAATATAATAGTCTACTCTTGCATATTACTCTAGGTCACTCCACTTTTACAAAACACACATCTAGGTGTACATGATGTACATTGTGTAGCACAAACGATGCACACAACTATGATTCTGTTCCGCATTCCTGGTGTAATAATCTGGCAGTAATGTTACAATCATACCTCTGGCAGCAAAAGTCGAAGTATTATTTTATCATGATTAACCATAATAAAAATGTGCTGATTAATCGCTTACCCTAGAAAGTGTCGTGAGCTACTTGTTTTAACTGGTAGTGTTTGTAAGCAACTTTCTAAGTGAGCATGGTTATGGTTTTGTCTGATCGTTTTATATAAATTTATTTAGTCTTCAAATTTGCAAGTAATGCTTGTCTATTGTGAGGTGACACAGGACTTTCAGCATGCACTCTTTCTGATGGACTTGGCGAGTTTATGATTTCTTTTGGTTTACCGAATCTATTGACAATTTGATCACACTTTAAATATAGAGCAACAACCACATATTATACTTGTGTAGCATGAATATGTAATTCACTTAAAACATCAATAGTTTGCAATTTAACAACAAAATGTAACATTATTATGTAGTTTATTTCACCTACCATTATTAGTTATGTTCAGTACTAAAAGCAAGCAATAAATAAATTACACTACTTATGAACACACATGGCGAATTTGAGAGCCAAGGACTTTTTGGTCTAGTTCCCTGTTGACATTGCGTGTAGCATGATTCATTGAATATTGCTCTCTAATAATGCAAGTAGCCTATGTTATATAGTAGAAGGATGTATGCATGGGTATATTATTCTACTGTACATGTATATAAATATAGGTGTATTACATATACCAAAATACCTAGAGTAATGAAGTATTGATGACTTTTAGTTGCTAGAGCCGGTTGGTTGATTAATATTGAAGAATACTTGTTAGGAAAAGTGACACATGTTCTCCCTGAGTGAATGTTGAGACCAACTTTCTATATGCAGGACATCAGAACACATTCACACATATTCCCCACTTTAGGGGGTTAATATGGCGAAGAGAATAACTGGTGTGTCTTTGATATTTTTTGCAGCAGTAAAACAAACAGCTATCCATTGTTGTAGCTGTTGTATTGCCCCAGTCTAACATATTATAAACCTCTCGCAATTCAATTCATATAGCCATTAGGGCATCAGCAGTAGCAATCCTAAACTATAATATTATAACTATCTAGTATTACTAGTTATGTGTAGTTATACTAGCAACTGCTATTTGGCCATGTGCAGCTGTTGTTACTGTGGTTACTATAGAAACCCCCAAGCACAACCACTTGTAATTGGGCAGTGTTTACCATTACGCATGGGCACTAACACTAAACCAATATTTTCCAGCTTATCAATGGCGATCTGACAAATGTTTGTTATTTTTACTTGTATGATAAATATATTGACCACAACAACTACACTGGCACTATGTGAGGTGTAGAAATTTGCATATCAAAATATTTATGTATGATCAAAAGTTTCATGCAAAAAAATACTTGGCCGCACCTCAAGTGCTAGAAATCTTTATAAAAAGGGAGGTTGCTTCTGTACTATGAGAACAGAAATGACGTGTGATTTTTATAATTGCATTTAAAGTTTCCTCAAGCTAACATTATTGCCAAGTCACATTTTCTCACTCATTGTTGCTTCATTCTGTAAAACTACCCCTCAGATGATTGAATATTTCGTGGTAAACGACAAAACGAGTTCATCTGACGAGTGTTTTTTTACATTGAAAATGAACAGAATGGTTATATTTAAAATTTCAGCAGTGCTAGGAGTGGAGATGTTATTAGCTACATTCATACATTTCAGCCTATGTACTCCACAGGTTTACACTGGAAAGTATTCCAATTACGGCCCAGAGAACATTTTCGAAGTTCAAACGCCCAGTTGTACATCCTTATTTGTCCGGGACCAAGATGGAAAAGGAACTGGCTACAGAAGAAGACAAGGGTTACCAGATGGAAAAATAGCATTTTATACTTTACACAAGAAAGACCGACTACCTATACGTGTATAAACACTAACATACATTGTCCTATATACTACCTAAATAAATTTCAATGGGGAAAGCTGGTTGACTACAAACTACCCATGACTATCAACTACCTGTATGCATATAGAAACTAACATATACTATACTATATACTACCTAAATAAATCTCAATGGGGAAAGCTGGTTGACTACCAACTACCCATGACTATCGACTATCTTTCTGCATATAGACACTAATATTGACTAAACTATACACTACCTAAATAAACTTCAATGGAGAAAGCAGATTGACTATCGGCTATCTTGACTACCGACTACCTTTCAGCATATAGACACTAATATATACTACACCATATACTACCTAAATAAATTCCAATGGAGAAAACAGGCTGACTATCGGCTATCTTGACTACCGACTACCTTCCAGCATATAGACACTAATATATACTATACTATATACTACCTAACTAAATTTCAATAGAGAAAACAGGTTGACTATCGGCTATCTTGACTACCGACTACCTTTCAGCATATAGACACTAATATATACTATATTATATACTACCTAAATAAATGTCAATGGAGAAAACAGGCTGACTATCGGCTATCTTGACTACCGACTACCTTCCAGCATATAGACACTAATATATACTATACTATATACTACCTAAATAAATTTCAATGGAGAAAACAGGCTGACTATCGGCTATCTTGACTACCGACTACCTTCCAGCATATAGACACTAATATATACTATACTATGTACTACCTAAATAAATTTCAATGGAGAAAACAGGTTGGCTATCGGCTATCTTGACTACCGACTACCTTTCAGCATATAGACACTAATATATACTATACTATATACTACCTAAATAAATTTCAATGGAGAAAACAGGTTGACTATCGGCTATCTTGACTACCGACTACCTTCCAGCATATAGACACTAATATATACTATACTATATACTACCTAAATAAATTTCAATGGAGAAAACAGGTTGACTATCGGCTATCTTGACTACCGACTACCTTTCAGCATATAGACACTAATATATACTATACTATATACTACCTAAATAAATTTCAATGGAGAAAACAGGCTGACTATCGGCTATCTTGACTACCGACTACCTTCCAGCATATAGACACTAATATATACTACACTATATACTACCTAAATAAATTTCAATGGAGAAAACAGGTTGACTATCGGCTATCTTGACTACCGACTGCCTTTCAGCATACAGACACTAATATATACTATACTATATACTACCTAAATAAATTTCAATGGAGAAAACAGGCTGACTATCGGCTATCTTGACTACCGACTACCTTCCAGCGTATAGACACTAATATATACTATACTATATACTACCTAAATAAATTTCAATGGAGAAAACAGGTTGACTATCGGCTATCTTGACTACCGACTACCTTCCAGCATATAGACACTAATATATAATATACTATATACTACCTAAATAAATTTCAATGGAGAAAACAGGTTGACTATTGGCTATCTTGACTACCGACTACCTTTCAGCATATAGAAACTAATATATACTATACTATATACTACCTAAATAAATTTCAATGGAGAAAACAGGCTGACTATCGGCTATCTTGACTACCGACTACCTTCCAGCATATAGACACTAATATATACTATACTATATACTACCTAAATAAATTTCAATGGAGAAAACAGGTTGACTATCGGCTATCTTGACTACCGACTACCTTTCAGCATATAGAAACTAATATATACTATACTATATACTACCTAAATAAATTTCAATGGAGAAAACAGGCTGACTATCGGCTATCTTGACTACCGACTACCTTCCAGCATATAGACACTAATATATACTATACTATATACTACCTAAATAAATTTCAATGGAGAAAACAGGTTGACTATCGGCTATCTTGACTACCGACTACCTTCCAGCATATAGACACTAATATATACTATACTATATACTACCTAAATAAATTTCAATGGAGAAAACAGGTTGACTATCGGCTATCTTGACTACCGACTACCTTTCAGCATATAGACACTAATATATACTATACTATATACTACCTAAATAAATTTCAATGGAGAAAACAGGTTGACTATCGGCTACCTTGACTACCGACTACCTTCCAGCATATAGACACTAATATATACTATACTATATACTACCTAAATAAATTTCAATGGAGAAAACAGGTTGACTATCGGCTATCTTGACTACCGACTACCTTTCAGCATATAGACACTAATATATACTATACTATATACTACCTAAATAAATTTCAATGGAGAAAACAGGTTGACTATCGGCTATCTTGACTACCGACTACCTTCCAGCATATGGACACTAATATATACTATACTATATACTACCTAAATAAATTTCAATGGAGAAAACAGGTTGACTATCGGCTATCTTGACTACCGACTATCTTTGAGCATATAGACACTAATATATACTATACTATATACTACCTAAATAAATTTCAATGGAGAAAACAGGTTGACTATCGGCTATCTTGACTACCGACTATCTTTGAGCATATAGACACTAATATATACTATACTATATACTACCTAAATGAATTTCAATGGAGAAAACAGGTTGACTATCGGCTATCTTGACTACCGACTATCTTTGAGCATATAGACACTAATATATACTATACTATATACTACCTAAATAAATTCCAGTGGAGTAAACAGGTTGACTATCGGCTATCTTGACTACCGACTATCTTTCAGCATATAGACACTAATATATACTATACTATATACTACCTAAATAAATTTCAATGGAGAAAACAGGTTGACTACCGGCTATCTTGACCACCGACTATCTTTCAGCATATAGACACTAATATATACTATACTATATACTACCTAAATAAATTTCAATGGAGAAAACAGGTTGACTATCGGCTATCTTGACTACCGACTACCTTCCAGCATATAGACACTAATATATACTATACTATATACTACCTAAATAAATTTCAATGGAGAAAACAGGTTGACTATCGGCCATCTTGACTACCGACTACCTTCCAGCATATAGACACTAATATATACTATACTATATACTACCTAAATAAATTTCAATGGAGAAAACAGGTTGACTATCAGCTATCTTGACTACCGACTACCTTTCAGCATATAGACACTAATATATACTATACTATATACTACCTAAATAAATTTCAATGGAGAAAACAGGTTGACTATCGGCTATCTTGACTACCGACTACCTTCCAGCATATAGACACTAATATATACTATACTATATACTACCTAAATAAATTTCAATGGAGAAAACAGGTTGACTATGGGCTATCTTGACTACCGACTACCTTCCAGCATATAGACACTAATATATACTATACTATATACTACCTAAATAAATTTCAATGGAGAAAACAGGTTGACTATCGGCTATCTTGACTACCGACTACCTTTCAGCATATAGACACTAATATATACTATACTATATACTACCTAAATAAATTTCAATGGAGAAAACAGGTTGACTATCAGCTATCTTGACTACCGACTACCTTTCAGCATATAGACACTAATATATACTATACTATATACTACCTAAATAAATTTCAATGGAGAAAACAGGTTGTCTATCGGCTATCTTGACTACCGACTACCTTCCAGCATATAGACACTAACATATACTATACTATATACTACCTAAATAAATTTCAATGGAGGAAACAGGTTGACTATCGGCTATCTTGACTACCGACTACCTTTCAGCATATAGACACTAATATATACTATACTATATACTACCTAAATAAATTTCAATGGAGAAAACAGGTTGACTATCGGCTATCTTGACTACCGACTACCTTCCAGCATATAGACACTAATATATACTATACTATATACTACCTAAATAAATTTCAATGGAGAAAACAGGTTGACTATCAGCTATCTTGACTACCGACTACCTTTCAGCATATAGACACTAATATATACTATACTATATACTACCTAAATAAATTTCAATGGAGAAAACAGGCTGACTATCGGCTATCTTGACTACCGACTACCTTCCAGCATATAGACACTAATATATACTATACTATATACTACCTAAATAAATTTCAATGGAGAAAACAGGTTGACTATCGGCTATCTTGACTACCGACTACCTTTCAGCATATAGACACTAATATATACTATACTATATACTACCTAAATAAATTTCAATGGAGAAAACAGGCTGACTATCGGCTATCTTGACTACCGACTACCTTCCAGCATATAGACACTAATATATACTATACTATATACTACCTAAATAAATTTCAATGGAGAAAACAGGTTGACTATCGGCTATCTTGACTACCGACTACCTTCCAGCATATAGACACTAATATATACTATACTATATACTACCTAAATAAATTTCAATGGAGAAAACAGGCTGACTATCGGCTATCTTGACTACCGACTACCTTCCAGCATATAGACACTAATATATACTATACTATATACTACCTAAATAAATTTCAATGGAGAAAACAGGTTGACTATCGGCTATCTTGACTACCGACTACCTTTCAGCATATAGACACTAATATATACTATACTATATACTACCTAAATAAATTTCAATGGAGAAAACAGGTTGACTATCGGCAATCTTGACTACCGACTACCTTCCAGCATATAGACACTAATATATACTATACTATATACTTTCTAAATAAATTTCAATGGAGAAAACAGGTTGACTATCGGCTATCTTGACTACCGACTACCTTTCAGCATATAGACACTAATATATACTATGCTATATACTACCTAAATAAATTTCAATGGAGAAAACAGGCTGACTATCGGCTATCTTGACTACCGACTACCTTCCAGCATATAGACACTAATATATACTATACTATATACTACCTAAATAAATTTCAATGGAGAAAACAGGTTGACTATCGGCTATCTTGACTACCGACTGCCTTTCAGCATACAGACACTAATATATACTATACTATATACTACCTAAATAAATTTCAATGGAGAAAACAGGCTGACTATCGGCTATCTTGACTACCGACCACCTTCCAGCATATAGACACTAATATATACTATACTATATACTACCTGAATAAATTTCAATGGAGAAAACAGGTTGACGATCGGCTATCTTGACTACCGACTACCTTCCAGCATATAGACACTAATATATACTATACTATATACTACCTAAATAAATTTCAATGGAGAAAACAGGTTGACTATCGGCTATCTTGACTACCGACTACCTTCCAGCATATAGACACTAATATATACTATACTATATACTACCTAAATAAATTTCAATGGAGAAAACAGGTTGACTATCGGCTATCTTGACTACCGACTACCTTTCAGCATATAGACACTAATATATACTATGCTATATACTACCTAAATAAATTTCAATGGAGAAAACAGGCTGACTATCGGCTATCTTGACTACCGACTACCTTCCAGCATATAGACACTAATATATACTATACTATATACTACCTAAATAAATTTCAATGGAGAAAACAGGTTGACTATCGGCTATCTTGACTACCGACTGCCTTTCAGCATACAGACACTAATATATACTATACTATATACTACCTAAATAAATTTCAATAGAGAAAACAGGCTGACTATCGGCTATCTTGACTACCGACTACCTTCCAGCATATAGACACTAATATATACTATACTATATACTACCTAAATAAATTTCAATGGAGAAAACAGGTTGACTATCGGCTATCATGACTACCGACTACCTTCCAGCATATAGACACTAATATATACTATACTATATACTACCTAAATAAATTTCAATGGAGAAAACAGGTTGACTATCGGCTATCTTGACTACCGACTTACAGTGGCCGATTTCTGCCACACAGTGTAAAACTAAATTGCGATTTACATGATACTGAATCCTAAAATAAATGAAATAAAAATTAAATTCACCTGAAATAAAATAAATCATGTGAAACTAAACTGAAAGTTAAATAAAATATGAAGTTCATATGAAACTGAAAGTGAACTCACATGAAACGAAAACGAAAAACGCCTGAAACCAAAATGCCAATTCACATGAAACAAAATTTATGGGGGCGTTACTTATTGTGGCAAAAAGAAACTACACCTCCACTTTGGCGTAGAGATACACTTGCGTCTTTGAGATTATTGGGTATCATTAATAATTTGATATAGCAAATGTCATCAATTTAGTCCATTGATTTTTATATTTTCACATTATTATTGAAATACTCAAAATAAAGGAATCAGCACCAAATGAACAAATGTAGCAGTTAGTAATACTCTTGCAGTACTAATAAGATCAAGACTTGAGAGTATGAATGAATGAATGAATGAATATTTTGTAATAGTTTTAATGTAATATTAATAGTGATTTTGTAATTTTGCAGCAAAATTTATCATTAAATCACAAAAACTTTAAACAAGTTGTAAATATTTTTGATAAAATGTTATTATTTTTTTCGAGACTATCAAAATGTAATACTTATTTTTTATTAAAAATACTGTAAATACTCTCATAAAAGCGTGTTGTTACTAATATTCGCCTTCCTACAAGTAAGTTGATGAAATACATATTATACTTTTATTATTTGCATCTAAAGTAAACACCAAAATGCAGTTAAAAATACCAAAATAATGGACTATTTCCTGTCACACCACTCATGTACTAAATGCAGTTTCGTTTTGTTGTTATGAGTAACACCCCCAATTTTCATTTCAGGTGAATTGCAATTTGGTTTCATGTGAGTTCACTTTCAGTTTCATATGAACTGCAAATTTTATTTAAATATCAGTTTGGTTTCACATGACTTATTTTATTTCAGGTAAATTTAATTTTTATTTCATTCATTTTAGGATTCAGTATCATGTAAATTGCAATTTAGTTTCACATTGTGTGGCAGAAATCGGCCACGGTACCGACTACCTTTCAGCATATAGAAACTAATATATACTATACTATATACTACCTAAATAAATTTCAATGGAGAAAACAGGCTGACTATCGGCTATCTTGACTACCGACTACCTTCCAGCATATAGACACTAATATATACTATACTATATACTACCTAAATAAATTTCAATGGAGAAAACAGGTTGACTATCGGCTATCTTGACTACCGACTACCTTCCAGCATATAGACACTAATATATACTATACTATATACTACCTAAATAAATTTCAATGGAGAAAACAGGTTGACTATCGGCTATCTTGACTACCGACTACCTTCCAGCATATAGACACTAATATATACTATACTATATACTACCTAAATAAATTTCAATGGAGAAAACAGGTTGACTATCAGCTATCTTGACTACCGACTACCTTTCAGCATATAGACACTAATATATACTATACTATATACTACCTAAATAAATTTCAATGGAGAAAACAGGCTGACTATCGGCTATCTTGACTACCGACTACCTTCCAGCATATAGACACTAATATATACTATACTATATACTACCTAAATAAATTTCAATGGAGAAAACAGGTTGACTATCGGCTATCTTGACTACCGACTGCCTTTCAGCATACAGACACTAATATATACTATACTATATACTACCTAAATAAATTTCAATGTTAGACATATATACTCTAATATATGCTATACTATATACTACCTAAATAAATTTCAATGTTTGAACTGTATATTCTTACGAATATTTACTACCTAATACTACATGAAATAATACCTTTAGAAATTGGGTGCATTATTGACTTTTGCATGTGTACACTATATTATAATAACTTACCTGCAGTATGTGTACACTATATTATAATAACTTACCTGCAGTATGTGTACACTATATTATAATAACTTACCTGCAGTATGTGTACACTATATTATAATAACTTACCTGCAGTATGTGTACACTATATTATAATAACTTACCTGCAGTATGTGTACACTATATTACAATAACTTACCTGCAGTATGTGTGCACTATATTACAATAACTTACCTGCAGTATGTGTACACTATATTATAATAACTTACCTGCAGTATGTGTACACTATATTATGATAACTTACCTGCAGTATGTGTACACTATATTATAATAACTTACCTGCTGAATATGTCCATTGTAGTACACACTGTGAACAGGTAAGATCTGCAGGTAACCTTAGTATAGCTCTCACAGTACCTGCAGTTCTACCGATCTTAGGCTCAATATATACCTTCTCGTTACCATCTACTGCTTTTAGTGGGTACCTGCAGTACACAAATAAACATATATTACATCACATTATACTTTCCAGACGGTATTTAGTTTACCAAAAGCCCTCCTGATTTTATGTTCATAAGCAAATAACTTACAGTAGATTGTCTACCCTATTCTTACTAGTAATACTTGGCAACATGATTAACCAATATAAACTATTTTCTGGCAAAATGATTCTGCTAGCAAAAAGAAGCTCACTGTATTTTTTTCCTAGCATTAAATACAGATAGCTAACGAACTAGCAAACACTGAATAACATAAGTAATAGAAATATGAACCAGGGATGCTTATGGTTCTTGAGCAGCATCCAACTTGTTACAGCATTCAGCGTCACCTGCTGCCCTTATATGAATGTAATAAATGTAGAATGTGCAAGCCCAGGAGAGTGACAGCAGTCAGCTGTGACAAGTACAGTAAGTACAAGAACCTCAAAATATATTTATATGAACTATACTACACTGCTTGGCACATCTGCCCATTGGACATTCTATTACATGACGTAATGCTTGTATTTGTATTCATCTTATTACTAAACATATTATTTCTATGTCTCTTACTCATCAAGACAGTCCTGGGTGACCTTGAGGTTGGGGTCATTAACAGCACAGATCTTAAACGTCAGATGACCCAAATGATTGGCTGTGATATTAGCTATGGTTTCCATCGTACCTCCTTGTCTGTAGGCACCTGCTATGATTCCTACAATAATAACCAAACCTTCTACAGCATAGAAAAAACACTCACTATTTCTAACTAATAATTTTACAAGAATTGTACCAATACCAACTGTAATAATTTTTATTCAAAAAAAATGAATAATTATGTGGTATGTTACTTGCTGTGTTCAGTACTAACCATTAGCATAGCCTCCTGGATGTCCAGCCGTGTGGTTTTGAGGGCCTCCATAGGGGTCCCCACACACTCCACATTTACCACCGTTTCCCGTTTGGTGCTAAAACAATTCACAAATCATGTTGGTTGTTCAAAATGAGCTTTAACAACAACAGATCAAATAAGCATTCTTTAGTTACTCCTAATAATTATCTCCAGTACAATCTTCTCTTCCCAAAATGTTTAATCATATTATTCAATGTTATAGTGATGGGATCAATAAAAACATTTTTATATAAAATAAAATAGTATAATGTAATATAATATGTGTATAATTTAATACAAGTAAGCCATATTGATGTACGTCATGTATAACTCACAGCGAGACCGCCACAGTTTAAACCATTATCATTGTAATTTACTGGACTGTTTGAGTTCTTTCTCCACAGGGAGTTTCTGGCTGAGGGTTCTATCAGCATGCCATGACCCTATAAATACCAAAGGTTCAAAGGTTCAAAGGTACAAAGGTTCAAAGGTTCATTCTATTTATTTTGTAACATAGCAATATTTATAATATGTCTCTGCATCTCTGTTGTTTGTTACAATTAGTGCATATCGCTGTATTCAAGCAATTTATATGTGTACCACTTGTCCTGCATACAACTTAATATTATGTTATGTACTATGATGTCTTTATGCAAGGTCTGAACTCGGAATTCATGTTTTTGAGCAGTCAGAGACTTGTTTCCTATCCATTAAAATATCCCTCCCTGACTGGGGTATGAACTCGGGGCCTCTACTGCACCTAATTGCCTAGTGCAGTGAACACAACACGCTACCACTACACTAGCTCAGATGGGTTCACACCTCAGTCAGAAACTGGCATTTTTAGGGCATGATCAATTCCTTGCATAAAAATATCATGTATAAAAACAAACGACCAAAGACCTATTATGTAATGTACCTACATGTATAATAATACTTAGAAAGTACAGATGTGCGCTCAATGTACAGTATTATTTTGACATTGGTACAGTGTGTCTATGATAGTAGGTAATGCATTATATTTATGCAAGAAGGTACATGTAAATAGTTATTGTGAATAAATCAAAACAGGAAATTGTGGATCTGCATCATTTGAACCGTTTGGCTAAAAATACTATTTAGTGTCATTTGTATTACATAATGTGTCTTATATGATTATGTGTAGACTGTACCGTTCTCTTACCATAACTAGAGAAAAACAAGTGAGTAAAACAGCTGTTGGTCCGATAACTGCTGCCGGCATACTTGATGGAAGCTGAAAATGAATAAAGAAAGATGGTGGAAATGTAAAAACTCATTTTATTTGTTAGATTAGAGAGTCTGGCCATATTCTAAGTACATGGTTGTATTTCTATTTCTAATATTTAACAGACGAAAAGGACCTTTTAATATTTATCTACTGTACATGTAGAATAATTTTCACACCGGCTCTGACAGGCTAAAGATAAAGTGCCGATAATGCAGACACTAGGTCAATATCCTACATGCTATAATGTAGTGTAGAGATCTATGGATTTAGGTTATCCTACATGCTATAATGTAGTGTAGAGATCTATGGATTTAGGTTAGCTGAGCTTGATTAACACATTCAAATATTATAGGTACAGTAAGTGGGAGAAATAATCAAAACACACAACATCTATAGCACATACAAACACCCATTCAATATGTGCATGTATGTGACATGCATGCAGCCAAACCTAGACTAAATCTATTTATGGTATGACTATAAAAATATTTGTAATTTAGTCTCTGGGACATTTAAACAAGACACCCATAAAAATATAGCTAAACTTACCAATATGTGTCGCAATATACAAAGTAAAATGTAGACACATGTATATCTCTGGTGATAGCTATATAAGACAAATATTCCTGGCTGCTGGCTTCTCTGTCTTCAGTAGTTCACCGATTGATGCCGGACTATCTTGTGTTCCCATATTTATACCTAAAGATTAAAATGAATTCCAAACGGAGTAGGCGTTTGAGTCAGAGTGGCACTGCCTGTCCGACTTATTGCCTAAATCTAAGTTTTAATTTGGCAGACTGTCCATGCAATTTTTACAACATTTAGACCGAGATCCGTTAATATAGAAGGTGGGTAAAGGAAACCTCCCCTAAATAGGGTTTGGAAGTTGTCATCAAACCAGAAGTACACAGATTATAGATTATTATAATACTATTCTATTGACGAGAGACAGGAAATGGAAATTGTGTTCTACAATGATCTCATTAGTTTGTAATAAATGATTATCGTGGTGAAAAACTGGAGCACAGTCATTTATGAACTTGTTGTTTTACTCCATTTGAATAGAATTGAACTTGAACTGAATTTGTTGTTTCAGTTAATCGCTAAATAGGAATCAGCGGATTATTTAATTAAAACAGCTCATCTGTATACGACATCACTGTGACATCTGTATACGACATATTTTCTGTTAACCATTGTGGTGCAAGGCCTGGAACTGCCTCACCAGATATTGCATCATATCTGGCATCTATTAGTAGCCAAGTTGGCGTAGCGTATTGTTGCTTAAAGCACGATTATAATAGTGCTATAATCAACAATACGCTGACTTAATCATATTATGATTAAGTCAGCGTATGGTTCACAGATGGTTCACTGATGGTTCATATACCAATATAATATATTGGTATATGTATTTGATATTGAACATATCAGTATTGGATATTGAACATATCAGTATTGGGTATTAGTTGAACCAGATATTACCAATAATTATTTTATATCAAATGTTCACCATTGTCAAAAACTGAGACATCCATTTTGTGAACTTATTATTTTGCAAAACATTTGTGAACGATTGAAGTTGAACTACATTTTATAACTGAACAAGTTGATTCAGTTAATCTCTAGACATAAACGAGCTGATTGTTCAAAAGTGACACTTCTTGCTAGACGACTATGACATCACTTTACCTAATAAGATTCCTTCATCACCCGGTCACTGCCATGGCATATGAGTTCTTAATTTTTTTGAACAGGTTGTGGTGCAAGCCTGAAACTGCCTCACCAAGAGATTGCATCATATCTATCACCTGCCAAAAACCAGGTTGGGCTAGCAGGTAATAAAGAGACTGTCAGCTATTGTCCAATACTACTAGACGTCAATATCTACTTAAAACTACACTGTTGAATACTGCAAATATCACTTAAACGGACATTAAATGGATCACCCTGTTGCATTATTATACTCGGATAATATTATAATACAAACATGTAATTATAATATAATATAAATAACAATACAATATAACATAATACAATAATATAATATAATCTCTAGACTCTAAAGATTGCGCTGGTGATAATCTGCTATTGTCGACAAAACATGGGGCTTAGTACATCTAATCAGCTTTCTTCAACTTCCATGAGTATACTGCAAGGGTTAATGAATCCTGCAGGTGGGTTATCAATATTACTATCTGTACGAATTTTCTCCCTGCAAAGGATTTATTCACGCACTTTTGCATAATACTGAAAAGTGTACAGTTGTGTAGCCAAAGTCATCCTGTTAGGAACTGAGACTAGTTTGAGTATAATTAAGACTCCACTACACATTGGTAAGATTTGGGGGTTATACATGACCCTAAGGCTAATCTAGCAAAGCTGTCTTGAATAAAGCATCTAAGTTTTTGCTTATCACTGACCAACAAGTCTAAGTGTGCTTTATTGTCTATCTGCTTCACAACCTAGCCAACCACCCTAGTTGCTCTGGCTTTCGCTCCGTGAAGGAACTTAGGCTAAGAGTCTCCTAGACTATTCTGAAGCACTACTAATAGAAGTGTCCCCAAAGTATGACTGACTAAACATATAAAAATTCTGGTTCTTTTATACGAAAACTGCTTCCAGTCGCAGAACCTGAGGGGCTGACGGGATATCGGCCTACAATAAATACCCATTAATTAACCACCAATCAGAAAAACACTCAAGTCCGACATAACATCAGAAGGGATGATACAGTAGGGTTAGCGCTGCATACTTATAGGGCTAGGTCAGGCAGAAGATCGCCACACATGTACATAGTTAAAATATAATACATGTATATCAGCCCTCGGTCATGTGCAGACACTTTCCAGTTAAAATCATACTTACAATGTACCTGTCTCTTGAGTTGCTAGGACATTGTATTCAGGCACATTAATATAATTTTACTATCATATAGCAAAAGACGAAATAGTCTACGGTCTACGGTCTGTGGTCTGCGGTCTGCGGTATGCCATCCCCCAATCAGATTTGGGGTGTAAAATTGGGACGACTCATATATGTTGCAATGCTGCCGGTCAGGATCTCGGCTCCTATTTATAACATGGATATTTATAAAGTCACAATGGGCTCTTCTCCACCATATTTTATTATCTCTTTGCAACAATCCCTTGCCCTTACAGGGTAACATAAGGAGATACATGTATATGCTACCACACCTTGCTATATCAACAGCTTTGCAGTGGGAAATAGTCTAACATACAAGTCAATGTTTAGTTTGATACCTGTGTCTTAGTTGACTTGTGTACAGTTCAAGCTACCTTGCTTCATAACTAACAGTATCATCATCTTCCTCCATTTCTTTCAGTTAGTGTCTTCGAGACCTCTTGAACCGGCCTGGAGCACAAATAAAAATCACAAGATGGCCACTCAGCCTAAGCGAAAAAGGTTATCGACCTGCGACTTTGCTTGGTCAAACGAAACAGTCCCTAGCTTATCGGCACACCAAGGTTTCTTGAACAAGACTAAAGACTTTAGTTTTGGCCCGGGCCAGAATGTTCCCGATCCAGTGGCGGAAGTGAGTTGGAAAATTCTTGAGCAGCTTAGATTGTGCCTAAAGTTTAGGTCATAAAGACCGCTATATGTCAGTATTTCCTCTATACCCCCCCCCCCCCTCTACACCATTCTTTTCTACCAATGTATGTAATATAAAACTACCAACACTGCTTATACTAGTAGCTTCAGTATTTAGTAGAACCTCTACAACATTATACATGTTTCCAGTAGATTATAGGATAACATAGTGCTGGGCGGTTTTGATTTGCATGTTCATTTAGTTTTTTTGCTGATTTTTCTAAAAAACTGATTGAAACCGAAGTTGTCTTCTCACCCTCGGTTTAATTCAGTTTTTTTAATTCATGAAAAACACCGAACCGGAAATAAAATACTCAATATTGGGAGTTGTCACACCCTGCTTTTAAACTGTAATGGCGGCCCATTTTTAATTTTCTCTAATAAATTGCAAATAATAAATGCCAATTATCTATAATAATATGGAAGTATAGCAACTGGAATTCAGTGAAACTAAAGTAAATCATCTCTGGGTGACAATGATGGCTGTAGCTAAGTCTTTATTCAAAGGATGACATCGAATTATAAAGATTGAAAGATGCATAACATAAATTCACGTGTTCGGAGTTTCAGCCTTACTGGAAATGGTCGCCATTTTTGTTTTGTTCAATAATTTGCAATTAATTATTTATTACAATATGCAAGTTTGACTACTGGAATCAAATGAAAACTACAGTAAACCCTCACTGGGTGATATTGATGGCTGCAGCTAAGTCTGTATTCCAAGGATGGCATCGAATTATAAGGATTAAAAGAAGCACTAAAATGGCAGCCATTTTCATTAGTTTAATAGCTAACAATTATTAAATATTTATTATTTATAATAGTATGCAATCGTAACTGCTATAATGGAGTGAAACTACAATAAATAACCACTGGGTGATAATATTATGGCTGCAGCTAAGTCTAAATTCCAAGGATGGCACCGAATTATAAGGATTGAAAGAAGCATAACATGAATTCACGTGTTTTCAACGCCAGCCATTATGGAAAGTGGGTGCGCTAAGAAGCCAGGCGCGGTATGACTTTTAAAACCAAATAAAATCACACCGCCGCATTCGGTGTCAGTTCACATTTTAAATTTTGGCGGTTTTTGAACTGAAAGAAAAAAAACCGAAAAACTGACTGACACCGAAACACCGCCCAGCACTGGGATAACATTACGTTCTGCTCAGTGATCACACACAAAACCGCAGAGTTTTCTTGACCAATAAATGACAAGGAAACTGATTATAAGGTGGAGTTTTCTTCCCCTCCTCTCTTTATAAAGGAGGAGGCAACTCTGTAATCTAAACAGGTTTAATAATATTTTTGGCAGTCTGAGAGCACTGAGCCACATGGGGCTAGACTAAAATGATACATACACTGTATATGTACATAATACATGTACATTATTTGGAAGCTGCAAAATTGCAAGGTATTAGTGTAACCTACGCTGTAGAATAAATACAGTATCGTGCGAATTAATTGAAACAAGAGCTTTTAATAGTAAATATTGGGTGTATTACTGGTTACAGGTTACAATAAAACATATTTATACAGAAGCTGCTACATTGGTATTTTGTGTGTCCTCCTTTTTGTTTGATGACCATTTTGATATGATTTGGCATGGAATCTACCAATTTCTTGATGTCACTCTGGATTCTAGGGTCTCGGTACCATATCTGAATAACTGCGTACCGTTCGTGTGCGCTGCCATTTATTGTAACCATATCCAGTAGTCATTTTGTTTCACTCTAGTTAAATCACTCATGGATATATCACCGAGAAAGCGTACTGCAATTATTACACTCCGTGAGCAAACAGCAAAAACTTACAGAGAAATAGCAGAAACTGTCGGCGTTAGTGTGGCAACAGTTAGTCGTATTGTCAAGTTGAAGAGCACATCTGGCTCACTATCACCACAGCGCAAAAGCAAATGTGGACGGAAAAGAAAGACTACTCCAAGGGATGATCTGTATTTGTTGCGTGAAAGCAAGAAGAACCCTTGCAGCACAAGTGAGATGCTAAACCAGGACTTAAGTTCAAAAGGCATAAACATTTGCTCATCTACGGTTCGCAGACGCCTTCTGGAAGTTGGTAGAAAAGCTAGACGACCAATAAAGAAACAGCTATTGACCAAGAAAATGATGCTAAAGAGATGCCAATGGGCAAAGAAATACAAAAACTGGACTGAACAAGAATGGAGGAAAGTTCTCTTTTCAGATGAAAGCCATTTTTTAGTTCAAGGTGTTCGCAGTCACTACTTCGTAGAACAACAGGAGAGGCTATAACAAGTGACCATGTTGATCAGGTTGTAAAACACCCTGACAAGTAATGTTTTGGGGATGTTTCAGCTATCATGGAGTTGGTCCTCTACATCCTGTAGATGGTATGATGCGGTCAGAGCAGTATATTAGTGTGTTGGAAAGAAGGGTTTTTCCAGAATTAACAAGGCGCTATCCGGATGGCACCGGTACCTTTCAACAGGACTCAGCACCATGCCACACGTCCAAAGCGGTAAAAAAGTTTATGACTGAGAAAGGAATAGAAGTTCTTGACTGGCCTGGGAACTCCCCAGATCTTAACCCAATAGAAAACTTGTGGGCAATCTGCAAAAAACGCTTAGGAAGAATGGACTGTACCCCTATGGAAAAGTTGATCAACGCAATTATTCAGATATGGTACCGAGACCCTAGAATCCAGATTGACATCAAGAAATTGGTAGATTCCATGCCAAATAATATCAAAATGGTCATCAAACAAAAAGGAGGACACACAAAATACTATTGTAGCAGCTTCTGTATAAATATGCTTTATTGTAACCTGTAACCAGTAATACACCCAATATTTACTATCAAAAGCTCTTGTTTCAATTAATTCGCACGATACTGTACCAGTCCGATAATAGACTGCTTGTGGCATAATTTAGATGACAGTTGTGCATCCAAATACATTTAGATAGACTCCGCCGCCCGTGGCCAGAAGATTTAAAACTATACTGTATAATGTAATATAGTTGTGTAACACCAACACTGCATCCCTGGCATCCCACAGGCATGAGCATCTATAAACTGATAGTTATAATTCGAAGTTGCTCTCTCTCTCTCTCTCAACATTATTATCTTTTTATAAAAAAAGTCTGGAGAAGACAACTTTGAGACATCATAAGTATTTGTAGCCATGAGCAAGTATAGTGTGTGGTAATATGCCTAGTTAAGAAAACAAATATGATCCAGTCTACCCAGCTATTTAATTACTTATAGTGCTATTTGTACGATAATATAATACATGTATACACTTTGGTATCAACACCCTTCAGCTGAGACTGAGAGTCTTATTGCTTCGAGACACTTCCTGACCAATCGTGGGTGCTTGCTGACCAGTCATGGGTGCTTGCTGACCAGTCATTGGTACTTTCTGACCAGTCATGGGCTCTTTTTGACCAATGTTGTTAAGTTGAGAATATGCTGTGTTAAGCCTTACACCTAATAATTGGTGGTAATTCTGTGTTACTATTAGTGCTGTGGTACCGTTTGCTACCAGTATTATAACACCAACTTGCAGTGCAATACATAATGTGACCATTAAGGTGGATTACCAATATTAATGTATCAATTTAATCAGCTTAGTAAAAGGAGAGAAGAATCCCTGGTAGTAGTACAAGTTCTGTGATGATCTGTTTGGTAAATGATTCTACTTGTACAGACATAGTGGTGCTAGTACCAACTACTAACACTACACCTGTTATAGTTGGTTGTATAGTATCATGGTGGGTACATGTAGTTGATAACCTGAGACACAAGTTTAGTTTCACAGGATCTGTACACATTATGTCATGGAAGGTGAGCTCTTCCACTCCAGTTGCTTTAGGCTAACTGCAGTCATAGTTCAAAACCAGAATATAATATATTTACACAGGTTCAATATATGCTGTTAAAAGTTCACTGACAAAGAAACAATGTACATCATGTATATCATTCTTATATTCATTCCTTCTCGCGTACATGTTGCATTGTACAATACACAAGATACACAAGGTTCGCATGATGGCTTCTAATAGCCGAGTTGAAACAGAATAATGCAAACACTTTTGGATACTGGATACTGGTTACTAGAAAGTAGTCGACTTGTATTTCTGTAGAACTCTTAGTCCCAGGTTCAAGGGACATTCCTTCTCTGTGTGTGTAAGTCGTTTCACTCACAGCCCAGATCTGCGGTGCTATCTAACAAGGCGTTGCTACCATGGTAGACGCACCACATCCTGGTATAGGGGATTGTGAAACCAAAATAAATTATATTAATAACCCTATGAGGGCAAACACATATGCTAGGAGTTTATCTAAAATAGTTTGCAAGTATTTTTCAATAATGATGTTATTTATATCAATACAAAAAATAAGGGCATAGTCATGACTTTGCTATAATAGCTTATGGCTATAAAAAGTCAAAGACATACTTGTCTAGATTTACCAAAGTAATAGGATGAAGTAACTATAGGATTAGCCGGTCACACCTGGATTGATTACCCAAGTATGTGCTACAGCAATATTTTCTTCTTGTTTACTAAAACAGCAGGAAATGATTTAGCAGCATCCGTTGGTTATAAAAAAACGAGTTATTGACATAATCAAATTATCATTGTACATTATTTAAAATCCCTTACGTCACATCGGTCGCATAATAACCTAAAGTGAATCATGATTATTACCAGATGTCAACACAGCACAGTCGTTTTCAAATCGTTTCTATTTTTACTAATATCATTATTTGCGTCATCACCCACAACATAAGCTCTGGAAAATTTGCGAAAACTTCACACACACATACATGGAAATATTAGAAGTCTTTTAACTAAGTCACAATATGATATTATAAAAGTCATGCTGTCAAACTATGTGTAATAATAATACAGTTGTTCTCTCACAAAAGAAGAAGGTAGGAGAAAGGCAAAACCTATCTACCTGAGTAGTCTTGGCTTAGGCAGTATGACGAATGCCTTCACCACAATCACAGCCAATCAGGCGCAAAAACAATATGTGTGATCATGTTTTATTTTGTCCTATGTTTCTATCGCATGTATTGTATAATGTACATGTACATTACATGTATATTTTATTCATTGATTTCGCAAGTATGTATGTTAGCAAGCAAGTGGGTAGGTAAGTAAGCTAGTAAGTACATGTAAGTAGGTAAGTAGGTAGGTAAGTAAGTTAATAAGTAAGTAAGTTAATAAGTAAGTAGGCAAGTAAGCTATTTAGTAAGTAAGTAAGTAAGTAAGCTAATAAGTAAGTAGGCAAGTAAGTTAGTAAGCAGGTAGGTAAGTAGGTAGGTAGATAACCAAATAACAGATGTCAGGATGATACTCTCATATTTCTACATCTTGTAAAAATAGTGTCCTGCAAGTGTAGGATAAACTGATACAATGTTTTGTTAGCATAAAACAGTTTTACTTCTATATTACTCATTTTTATGCAATTATTTCAGTATAATCCATGCAACATTTTTTGTTAATTATCCACATATTTTATGCCATAATAGTGTCTCAGAAAATAAAATATTTTTGCAATGCTATTTTGAAAGATCCACAAAAAAGGCAATGTGAAAAACAGTTGACAATTGCAAGATTTTAACTCGAATATTTCCTCATCCAGGGTGACTAACTTGCTACTTACTACGTGGTATTAACTACGCAGTCAGATGGGAACATGACGATATGTCTAACATGATGAAGAAGAAATAGGGGATTATTATATTGCAATAGAGATTAGCAGTGGCAGATGTCGCTAGTCATAGGACCGTACATGTAGATACGTCATTAATCATTTTAAAGAGTGTATTATAATACGATAGTGTACACATATAACTGTGGATGTATGCATTACCACTACTGATTAACTAAACTACGCTCTTATCATAAACATGCAGGTAAGCTTGTTCCTCAAGTCTCATTGCATTTCTGTGTAGTTGAATTTTAAATAACAAATTCCATTCTAAATTTATTTGTCAGAGCGTTTGTACGTTTACAAGTACAAAACTCTGGTCAGTTATTGTACTACGTTGCAGTTATCACTGTTGGATATTTTGTAGACGATTACCGTTATACTCCTGGCTGCGGTGGCAGTAGCAGTCAGTGCGCTCTCAGAAGAACAGAAGCTGCTCGGTGAACTTAAAGAAGTGAGTTTGTATATTACTTGTTTTGCACCGGTTATTTTATCATTTCTTGACTCTATCTGTAATCAAAGATGACTTGCTCTAAACAAACAAACTTCCATCTTTTTCCTTTCTAACAACAAGTAGTGTCAGTCCTTTGACTGCTCTTACTCACACATTCCAGATAGCCAAGAAAGACTATTTGACATTATTTGCTGCCGTCAATTAAATTGAATATGCGACTTGAATGTATTTATCATTTTGTTATCAAGCTGCTACCTGTGTCTAATCAATTGTAGTTGTAGGTCATGTTAATGTAAGTTGTGAGTACATCCGTCTATATGACAGTGTATTACACTGTCACATATACGTATATGTGACAGTGTAATACACTATCACATATACGTATATATGACAGTGTATTACATCTCCCATGGAAAAGGCATCATGCTATATGTTACACTTAGTTAGTCTGGTCTATTATCTCCTAATGTACTTATACTCACAGGTTTTGGAGAGAGGACTAAAGAATGACTTTAATAGTTTTACGGGTACCAGAAAATATGGAAAGGGCAAAAGGTGGGCTTGTCCTAGACCCGGCAACCAGTTTTTTGTTCCAGAAAGAACTGAGAAAGAGTGCAGACGTCATCGGCAATGTGGACAAGGAGAGAGATGCTGTGACTGGGGAGACAAGAAACACTGCTTAAAGGCAATATCTAAAGCACCTAAGCCTGGTAAGTATAGCACTTCCTGGTACCACATTAATAGCGGGTAGGGTTGTTATTGTATCTGATCATCTCTATAGGATCAAGTGTCACATCTAGAGCCTCATTAATCTGTGATAGTAGCAATAAAAACTATTTCGTGATTGCTAATGCCCTCTGAGATGAAGACATCCTTGCTGGATATTACTTTAATACATTCGCCACCATCACAACACAAGGTCCATGTGTTTGTATTAATACATACTATGCTATATAAAATGACAGGTAGCTGCCCAAAAATAACTCAGGTAAATGATGCTGCTATCGCTGGCGCTACACCTTGCCGATACGACAGAGAATGTAGCGGGGACGACCACAAGTGTTGTATGAACACCAACTTTGGATACAAAGAGTGCCTCAGTACTAGACAGGTAGGAATATGTCACTTCTTGTTATATATTATGTTTTGTGAGTACTCTTTGGATTGTGAGGTAGAAAGGTCAAGGATAAAGAATCCCACACATCTATGTGATTGGGAGTTACACGTACAGATTAATGGTGCTGCAAATCGCCAAATGTTTGAGATTTTGAAGAATCAGGAACATAGCTTTTTTTAATTGGAGGATTGTGTTTTCCTTTTACTATCTTGCCTGCTAGTTAGGTACAACAGCAAACGCTGCACTAATACACTGCATACCATTGTCTATTTGCTTACCCAAGAATGGTAGACTAGAAAGACTAAAAAAGACTACACAAATTTAATATAACGTCTACAGGGTAATAAAACTTCGCAGTGCTAGTAGCAAGACATAGCACCTAAATTACCAGCACACACGGTGACTGTATGACTGTATTCCTAATCTTTATTACATCTTTCATTTCTTCAGAATATAGAATGTCCACAGCCAAAGACATTCTTTGCTACGACAAAGAAGGAGAAGAGTTGTACTAAAGACACAGAGTGCGGCTCTGACGAGAAATGCTGCAACTGGCATGGAAACAAACATTGCTTGACTGGAATTAGCACAATTCCAAAACCAGGTGAGGGATGGTTGTTGATATTTTGGCTACATAAATTATAAATTATACTTGAACCGACTTTAGTAATGATTATTAGATAGTAGGGATTCAACCAGCTAAGCATTTTTAACCGAGATATTTCTTGTCATTCTTCTTTTTCAAATACTGCAGCAACTCATGTAAAACTTGATAGTTAGTAAAGTACATTAGATAACATACACTAACATATCTACATTATACATGTATATAATTATGAAGTATTCTGTAAGTTACATGACTGTATAATTTATACTCTTGTGACACTATAATATTACAGGTTTCTGTCCGGCACCACTTGGCACAAGCTCGAATGCTCCCTGCTTAGCTGACTATGTTGGGTGCATGTATGATGCCGAGTGCAGCGGAGTGAATGAGAAGTGCTGCATTAATAACCCCGACTGTCACTACAGTGAATGTATAGACATGAACAGGGTAAGACAATTCACTATATTTTATGGAACCAATACAAGGAAATATTTTAGGCATAAGCATACACAAGGAATTTCGATAAATTATGCTTTCTACAGGATGTAGAAAATTTTAGGTGTATGATTAATCCAAACAGAACATAATCTGAATGAGTATTAAGTATTCTCAATAATATAAATTATATTTGTGATAGAGTGGACGGCCGTTTAATGTTTGCATGTTTCAGGACTATACGTGCCCACCGATGGAGACTGAGGCTATCTCTGCAGGATTACTTAATAAAGCCTCCACTTGCAAACCTAACAGCACTTGTGCAGGATTTGGGAAACTTTGTTGTGCTACTGCCTTAGATCACAATGACACTCCTCTGTACCACTGTGTGGATGGTGAATATCATCAGCCTAAACCAGGTAGGTATTTTCACATAGGTGACTAAGGCTAAGGTTAGATCTTCTTGGGAGACAACTTGCTTATACGGAGCTTCCTTCATCTATTAAACCATAAGAATGGGACAATGCAAACCTCTAGACAATATAGATATGGTGGCTAGTTATTGTAAACTCTGACAAATCTTTTCGGAACGTCTTGTTTCTAACCGACATTTTCGAAATGTCCCTTTACCAAACTTTAAAGAAGTCTCTTCTTGGTAGTAGAAAATTTAGAGATCATGGTTTATGAATTCACAGGTCAATGTCCAGATCCACAACATCTGGCAGATCCAGAAGGTGACTGTCTGGCAGATTATGAAGGAGCATGTGAATTTGATGATGACTGCTTTGGGGAACACAAGTGTTGTAAGACTAGTTGTGGGTACAGTGAGTGTGTCAACGTCAACTCCGCTCCAGAGAAGGTGAGTCATTCACTGATTCAATGAATTAGCAGAATTGAGACACGAGTTAGGTGCAAAAGTGGAGAAATTTGAGATAGCCTTTGTTCTTCGCGAAAAATGAAGTAGGAGAAGTTGTCTTCTCTATATTTTGCTGGTTGACCGCCCCTACCCCAAACCCCAACCACAAACAAGAAACTAAGGCTATCCAAATTTCTTCACCACTGCACCTAACAGTGAGACACTTCTGTCATCATCCTAGCTGGACATGGTCAGGTGCAAGCAGTGGGCGTTGTACAACATAAAGACGCTAACATTGACAAGTCAATGTTAGCGTCTTTATGGCAACATAGGCTATCTCATGTCGCAAGCATTATGCAATGTTTATCTAGACTATTGTGTAATAAAAGTGAAACTTGATTATTTGTTGACGATTTTGGCCAGTTACAAGCTTTGAAATTTATATTAACAATGCTGAAGTGCTTATGGTGATTAGAAAGTCTTCATTATAATTATTTGTTTGCGGGAAATATATAAATCATGAACCTGCACATGTTTAAAATTATAATTTTGTTGATAATTTAATAAAATATTTGCATTTTATTTGTAGAAGGAAGTGCTGAAGAGAATCTTGAACCTGTTGGAAGGTTAGTTGCAAGGCGGAAAATGCTTCCTATTACAATTATGCATTTGTGCAACACAACCAGAATGCAATACAGAATACATAACACAACTACGACGCTGTTGTGCTCTATCATTATCTGAGACCAAATTGATTTATGTTGACCTGCTGAAATAAAACGTCCATGTCATCATGATGAAGCTTACTACATGTACGCTGCACAACTTCCTTATATGTCTTCTGAAATACACTAACGCCTGTGCTCATCTTCTTATTAATGCATATTATATTTTATTTTGTTAGTATACTATATTATACCTGTACATGTAAACTGTATTATGTTCTTTCCCTGTTTATCATTTAGTACAGCTAGTACAACAGTATAATATAAATACCACCATTGTGATATTTTCTGAATAATCTGACACGTATTTCAATGCTGATTCCCAAGGGTGCTACACATTGAAGCTATAAAAATGAATAAAAATAAATATACATAAATTTATTATGTGGTTGAGTTTGTGTTTATATGGTACTGTATAGTATTTTAATTCGATGAAGTTGTAGTTATACATGGCATACGAATGTAGCAAAAATAATTAGAAGTGGGAAGTATAATGCAAAAAATTTGCCAGACTTCTGTATGATCTCACAGCAGCTGGATGTTCACATTGAAAACTTGCCTAAATTCATATTAATTTTTCGTAATTGCCCCTTAGAACTGCTCAGAAAACAATAAACTATAAAAATCATTAGAAATTTATAAAGGATCTGGTTGTTTCATAACATCCTAAGCCAATGATTTATAGCCAGATTAGAGATTCGTGACGCACATTCACTGACGATTAATAAATCCTGAAGTATTATTGAACGCGTTACCACAAAGCATCAGCTCTATGTACCTACTGGCTAACCTCCTTTTCCCACATTAGTACTATTTCATCACAAAATAAAAACATTCTATCCTGTTGGGTAAACTATAGACACTTACACTCCAGTTGATCTACAAACTGTGTACAAAGGCTATAGGCTTTCACATTCCATATTAGGTGCATTGTCAGTGTAAAATCACCCAGTTCCGGGTCATGCATTTCCTTTGGGAACTCTCATAAGGTGATGTAAAAATTGAGAGTCATTTTAAGGACAGGATGCCGCAATTCTTGATTTTCAAGACAACAGACATCTAGAAGTTATACGTCATGTAGTATTATAATAATGGAGCCTTTGGTCTTTCCTTTTAGGATTGCACATTAATATTACCAATAATTTTCTGGAGTAAACTTCATGTGGATGCCGCTCAAAGTTTGGAAAGGAGGCTGTATCAATGAGCTCGAGAGGGTACCAATAAAACTAATATACATGTATAAGCCACCAACCATATCACCCCGTATTGGAGATTTCTAGTAGGGATCTTTTGATTGGTCTAAGAGGAATGAGATTTATAATAGGAATATACAGGCTCACTCTGTCTATACAATCAACTCTAGATATCTCAGAAACTTAGTCTACTCTCTCCCTCCTCCTCTCTCTCTCTCTCTCTCTTATAGAACACGGTCTAAATAGTAGAACAGTCCAGTATTCACCTCGCAATCTTCCAGAGTTATCTTCTCATTCTGTCTAGCCCATCAGTAGCCTGTGAACTCATTTGATAACCACCTTCAAGTAGCACTGAATACTACTGAATCTATAACTCAGACTTTGGTGCACCACATCCTACTCAAACGAAGAATAACCAATATCTATATCATAGGAACTTCACAGCTATGCGGGGATGACACTGTCCAACCTTGATGGTCAACTGTGGTCAGTAAAATGCACAGCGAAGACCATGTGATAAAACTCATGCTAGCTGGTATCAAACAACTAGAGCTCAAGCTAAGATATTGAGATTGTTGTTTTGATTTATTAAATGATTCACAAATTTATGATCTAATAGATCTTCGTAATTGAAGGGATTAAGTCGTTCCACTCGATTGCTAATCCATTATTATCATGTCCCATTTCCCCAACAGTAAGTGTACAATGTATATTCACTCGGAATTTATACAGTTTCCACTGCATCAGCCCACTTAACAGTGGATGTATTAAAGATCCATTTATTACTGATTAGTAAATTTCAAAAATATTTCTGCGATGACTACACAGTGATAAGTATGTGGATAACACAGAGAACACGAACTTCCATAGGATTGCTATATTCCTTGCAGCAATGTCAATGAGGACATAGTGATGGGAGAACAGCCTCAATTTGATATTATTGCTGAGCAACAATCTACATGTATCTCGATTTAAGGTGGGAGCAGACTGGAAGCGAATGAGGCGAAATCTGCTAGAGAAATCGTGAGAAACCCTGCCGCTTTGGGCTAAATTTGCGAATTTGCTCGCATCAGAAATGTTTGATATTTTCACTTGCCGTGTGTGGACTATTGGTCGACAACCCATTAATTACGTCATTTAGCTCGAAAACTTAAACATTCATAAGCGGAAGACATGTTCAGGCCAGTAATCAAACGCGAATGTCTATCGATAGTTTCATGTTTAGTGTGCTTGGAAATGCAAAGCGAAACCATATAGCCCTACTTGCCGCAGGACTGATTTTGCTTCCAGTTTGTTCCTGCCTTAGTTTGTTAAACACAATATACAAGCCATCCATAAACTTGAGCCACACTTTGTATGAAGTACGTGTGTTATATGCCTCAATGTGTAATACCATTATACTTGTCAAGGAACAAGAGCAAAACATCTGGTCTCACCTGCTTTAAGTCTCTGGATAAGCACCAGTGTCCCTAGACATAATTTGAGTGTATGTTATTTGAATAAAATTCTCAATTTTAGTACGATTTGGTGACTTTTAAAATATTTTCTTCGATGTAAGCAAACAAACCACATTATCATAATAATATACTCAAGTGTGAATCTTGGGGAACACAGGCTATGGATAAAATGTTTTTAAGCCACGTTATAAAGCGTCTTTGCGACCTCTTGGACGGACCTGGGTCGCAAGCAAAAATCACAAGATGGCCGTTCAGCCTAGGCCAGAAGGGCTATTGGCCTGGGATTTTGCTTGCCTGGACAAAACCATCCCTAGCTCATCGACACAACTAACTTCTTTGCACAGAAATGAGGATTTTGCTATATTGGCCCAGGCCAGTGTGTTCGCAACTCTGTGACGGATATATGCCACTAAAAATTGGCAGATTATAGCAGTATAGTTTATAGCTTTATTCTTTGCTCATTTTATCCAGGTTATTATGTTAGTGGAATCCATGGTAAGAGTAGTCATGTAAGTAGTCAGATTTTCACCATTAGTAGAGCTAATAGCACCCTCAAGCCTCAACGTAAAAAAGATTTTGATTTGATTTGATTGATTTGTAGCCAAAAGGGCTCTACGGAAGAGAAAAATTTTTTCTGGCTTAAAGTTTTGTCATGCCTAGCAGGAACTCTGCAAAAGCAACTACATGTATCTATAAGACTTCTCTTGGGTTGGTAAATGTATGTTTTGTGTCATGAGTGCATGATTTATTAGTAGGTGATTCTGTACCCAAATCCCATTTTTGGAATGTTTAAGGGGAAAAGACGTAGGTACATGTAAGACAAAGATAACAAGAGTAAGCAGTGAGGTTGGTGAACACGGATGATATGGCCGAGTGGATACACTAATACTAACTAAGTAGATATAATCCAATAGTATAACCTCGTATATCTTCACTACACTCTAACCAACACATCTGCAGACATGAGGAAGGTAAGTTAGCTTATTTAATACTCTTTACAGGAAAAAAAGGAAGGAATAGGGCAGTTGGGCAGGTTCAAGATGACTCTTCGTTGTCAGGTAGAGTCGTAGTGACCAGTGACGGTGGGTGGCGAGAGAGGTCATGCGACAGTTTGACTGTGTAACGAATTTATTAGATGTATCAAGTAAATTGAGGGCTCTAGGATGTTAGGCTAAGTACCAGAATTACGAGAGTCATTTTGGGGACTAAGTGCACAACAGTAAGAGTTCTTCATTAAGTCAAAAAGTCTTTGGTGTCCCTCACAAAGAGTTCTTTCTTCAAGTAGCGGGGCGGGCGGTGGAGGGTGAGTGGGGAGGTGTTTGTGAGAGAATATTTGTGGGGAGAGATGTTTGCGAGAAAAGAGATGTTTGCGGGGGGGGGGGGGGGGAGGTGGGGGAAGGGGATGAATGAAGACTAGTAACTATACAGATTATCTGGAAACTTCACATCTGATTCATTTCAAAGCAAATAGACTTGAGCAAATACCGCATAAATGAGAGAGGTGGTATGTGGCTACTATACAGTGTTATTTTAGATCCAGACACTATTCTTCAAATTTCTAAATAATGCATTACAATAACATAATATGATTGTCAACTTTGAACTTTTCCTTCATCCTGTATTCCCTTCTATAACAGCAATCAGTATCATGCTCTCCAGTATCCATGCTTCAAATCACGACCAGCAAAGATTTTTTCACAGTTGACAACTCTATAGTAAAAGTGAAATGGCTGTATCCCAGCTTAGCACCAACAAGTCAAGTAATTGAAAGTTAAAATATATACTATCACAGTAACAATGTAGAATAGGACATATTGTGATGGTACGCCCAGTCGTATCTTACATCTGACACTCATTATTGCGTGCATACATGTATATATCTGCTTGTACTTTACTCTTATATTGTTATATATGATTGTATGATTATATCTAAGTCTTTTAATGCCTTTTATACCCATGTACAGAGGCCCGACCTCTCAGAATCCATTGATATTCATTTTGTACATGAATTGGACCATTATAAGCAACTTTTGTAGAACCCGACCTATTTTGGGTCGGCCGTCGGGCTTCCGGCGGCCATCTTGTTGCGCAACTTCCGGACGACCACACGTCGTCTTTTCCCGACGTCATGTCGGCCGGAAGTCCTTATACTATATAAAGGGCACTGTTTTACTGTTCATTGTCTCAGTCTACACTTGGCTTTCAATAAAGACACATCTATACTTGATACAGGGACTTTCTCTTCCTTTTACTAGGTCATTCGCTTTGCGAACCGCCTACTAGGTTGAATTACTCTCTTTCACTGTATAGTCTGAAGGTCGGACTTGAGATCAGATGGGTCGTCTTTGGTAGTATTTGGGCTACTGAGACCGCTCGATCTTTCATGTAATGCGAAGTCCTATTACCACTCATAGGCACTTCATTTCTGGGTCGATAGTCGTCCAAGGACGACCGCACCAAATCACAGAAACCATTACATTGGTGGCAGCGGTGGGATTCTAAGGTCGTACTCTTACGATACGAAGAGAAGGAAGGTGACCTCGGCCTCGGGTGACCGACCGACCTCATTCTTCAATACTTCTACGGCGATTTAGGACTCGGACCCGGGAACCTTGGATACGAGAAGGTGACAAACGCTAAAGTGCACCCATAATTCTCGTGGTTCCGCTGGATGTAGCCCGACCTACGCCGGATCTTCAATCAAAGACCGACCTCGGATCCAGAACAGATTGACGGTACTCAGTACGACCATTAGGCCGACACGGCCTAACAAACCAAAGCAGTTTTACTCACTACCCGACACCCTACCGACATGGACCGAATAAGGAACCTGCTTCAGCAGGTAATGTACCAGGCCGAGCAGGACCTCAAAACACTCAGCTACAACGGACAAGAGGACGTCGAACTCTTCATAGAAGACTTCACCGCTATGGCAGAGCGTTGCAACTGGAATGACAGAGCACGCCTCATACGGCTTAGAGCCGCCCTACACGGGCCCGCACAAGAATGCGGCCGACCCCGATCAGTCGAAGAGATATTTTCCCGACTGAGGGAACAGTATGGACTATCTGCCAGAGAAGCCCGATGGAAGCTGTCCACCCTGGAACAGCCAGCCCACACGTCACTCAGAGACTATGCAGCTCTCATCCGCAGACTGATGGCAACAGCCTTTGAAGGAGCACCCCCTGCATCTTTGGAAGAGTGGGCTGTAGAGAAGTTCTGCCTCTCAGTCCACGACCGTGGCCTACGCTGGTACTACACATGGTTACAGCCCGACGATATGGAGGAAGCCCTGGAAACCGGAACGGCCTTCCAGAGTAACAAGGGTGGCAAGGCCAACCCTCCAAAGCCACAAGAGGAGCTTCCCGCCGACCTCCTACGGAAAGCCCTACATACCCTCCTACAGAAATGTCAAGGCACAGATGACGGGCCGACGGACACACTAGAACCCGTCCCAGTAGACGAACCCATTCCTGCTGGAGCCCAGCAAGGAGAAGGTGGACCACCCCACATTGGTCGTCCACAAAGGCCGACGGATACACCAGAACCCGTCCCAGTAGATGAACCCATTCCTACTGCGGCCAAACCCAAGAAGAGTGGACCGAACCACAATGGTCGTCCACTGAGGCCGACGGACACATCAGAACCCGTCCTAGTGGAAGAACCTATACCCACTAAGCCTAAAGTCAAGAGTAGCCACTCCAAACAGAAAACCCCACGGGTAACTAGCCCATCACACTCCAGGCCGACGGCGTCACCTACACCCGTCACAGTGGATGAACCTAAACCCACTAGGCCAACACCAGGCAAGAAACGACCCCACTCAAAGCCGAACACATCCGAAGTGACCACAGATCACCCCCCAAGGCTGAAAGGACGACTCATATGTCCCGCCCCGTCGGACCAAACCTCACAAGGTAAACCCGACCTATCCTCAACTCAGAAGGATCAACAGGATCTGGCCACGTCCAGATCCGACACTAATCAGCAATTGATTCCCGCCCAAATTCAGTATGCCCCGACGGACGACTTATCGTGTGTAGAACTGCCAGACACTACAGTCCAAGTCCGCGGCCTGAGGATCGACACGGAGCAAACCGTGCTGGACCAAACCAGAGAGCTACCTCTGAACCTCTCGAAGAATGTTCAAGTTTCAACAGCCCGACCTGATCCAGAGGACGCGAAATGTCGCGTAGCCGAACCTCAAGACATAATCCCAACGACGGAGATACAGTCTATACTGCCAGCAGTTCAAGTACACAAAGCACAACGCTCTTGTACGGAATCTAGCATTGCCGAACAGTTTCAGCCGAAGATACAGATTGCCGAACTCTCGAAGTCCCCTAAAGCGGATAAGAAGCAATCGAAGGCAACTATTGCCGTGTTCCCGCGCTTATTTGACGAGTCGAACAAAGAAAATGTGCCTGAGGCATTGCCTACAATTGAGCCAATTGCTCATCCCTCGGCTAGTATAAATACGACAGCTCACAGACGAGTAGTCCTTTCTCGTCCAGCACTTCACCGAAGCACATGTATCCCTACATGTAGCAACTCCTTCACTCCTCGTGTCACTGGTGAAGTTAATAGCAGCACTCGTATCCTTTCTCATTCTCGTGCAGACGAGACGGCTACTCCTCCTAGTATGGATCACTCCAATCAGCCTGCCTTCACGGCTGAAGGTAAGCAAATCTCAGTGTTACCAGTAAGGACCGAATCAGAATTAGAGGTACAATCAACACCTGTGAGACTGTCAGGCATGAATTCTCTCTCCCTCCCCACTCGGCATAGACCAGTCGGGACAGAGGAGAATTCCCCTGAACATTCTCACAGGAAAGAGCATGAGTTAGAAGGCGGAGGCTACACATCAGATGAATTATGTGTTGTAGATGCATCTCCTCTACGGAAGGCGCTCACGCCAGACGGCACGCCTCCACCCACTCCACCTCCTGTTACCTCTACCCTGAAGTTAGCTACAATTAAGCTGCACAAACTCACTGACAAGCTGCCCATCGAGTCGTCCCAGCATTCCGGAGCCACTAAGCCATGGATTAGTACCTTCACTCAACAAGCCCGAGACGACTTGGCTAGAAGGAGTCAACCTAACCTCAAATGTGCAAAGTGTGGCTTCTCCGGCACCCTCAAGAGACTGAACATTCACATTTGGCAGCACTTTGCCCGCTTCTACTGTCGCTGCGGACGCAGCTCAGTTAGCCGTGATGCTCTAGGCCATCACTTCAGTCGGAGATCCAGTATCTGTGGGAAACGTCTCTTCCTCACGGACGGGCCCAGCTATGGGGCCCTCATGGAATGGTGGGGCGTAAAGGATCCCCCACCATTTCTACCATGTCGTCCTACTATGGACGGACAGTCGGGGACAAATAAACCAGTTTATTTGCCCAGCTCCTCCTCCACAAGGAAGCGACCTCCCAAGAGACGGCACAGCCCATCTCCAGAACAGACCCCCGACTCCGCACCTTCTGATGCTACCTCCTCCTCTTCCTCGTCGCCTACCACTCCTGCTGGACCTTCTCTCTGGCGACCTCCTGCTAGTACCTCCGCAGTAAGTGTCGGCCCCCCTGGCCGACGCGGACGTCTACCCTCTTGGAAGACAATGCCTGCTCCTCAGTCAGGCCCTCTCTACGAAGGCTCTCCACCCAAGGTCTCATGTGCAGCTTCTTGTACAGCTTCTCCGACTCTACTGATCGAGCCACTGCAGTCCAGGCCCACACTAGAGGTCTCACCGCACCGCTCTCCTTATATACCTGCCAGGGACCTACTCCGAGCCACTCCAGACTCTCCTGCCGTCCAGTCCCCACCTCCTGCATCTCCTGTACTAACTCAGCCGAATGCCACACGTCCTGCATCTCCGGATCCGTCGTTCATGCAACAACTTGCTGAACTCAAGCCACGGATTCACTACCTTGCCAGCCGTCAACAGGTGGGGGACACTCTACGCCAACATCTGGAACCTTTCTATGCTCGAGAAATAGCTCTTCGTGAACTAGCCAACCAGCATCTAAACCACCCCCGACAACTCCAGCTTGTACAAGCAGACTTGGATATAGTATCCAGAGAATCTACACTGTACCGTACCCTTCTTAACTTGACACTAGAGACACCCATGACCTAGTGTGAGGGGGCTATGTGATGGTACGCCCAGTCGTATCTTACATCTGACACTCATTATTGCGTGCATACATGTATATATCTGCTTGTACTTTACTCTTATATTGTTATATATGATTGTATGATTATATCTAAGTCTTTTAATGCCTTTTATACCCATGTACAGAGGCCCGACCTCTCAGAATCCATTGATATTCATTTTGTACATGAATTGGACCATTATAAGCAACTTTTGTAGAACCCGACCTATTTTGGGTCGGCCGTCGGGCTTCCGGCGGCCATCTTGTTGCGCAACTTCCGGACGACCACACGTCGTCTTTTCCCGACGTCATGTCGGCCGGAAGTCCTTATACTATATAAAGGGCACTGTTTTACTGTTCATTGTCTCAGTCTACACTTGGCTTTCAATAAAGACACATCTATACTTGATACAGGGACTTTCTCTTCCTTTTACTAGGTCATTCGCTTTGCGAACCGCCTACTAGGTTGAATTACTCTCTTTCACTGTATAGTCTGAAGGTCGGACTTGAGATCAGATGGGTCGTCTTTGGTAGTATTTGGGCTACTGAGACCGCTCGATCTTTCATGTAATGCGAAGTCCTATTACCACTCATAGGCACTTCATTTCTGGGTCGATAGTCGTCCAAGGACGACCGCACCAAATCACAGAAACCATTACAATATTACGTACTGTATATATACATGTTACTATTTGAGCATATTTACATGTACAAGTAGATATTTCATCAGGGCAATTAAGGTTTGGTGGCAACTAAATTGGGACGTCATGTCACAAAGCATGGGTAGAAAACTACACAACACAACACAACACAACACAACACAACACAACACAACACAACACAACACAACACAACACAACACAACACAACACTGCTCTTGTGACAAGCAAATGTGGGTTGATGATGTAGGAACAGTGCCGATCTTCTGTGGCTCCTTTGACACAGTTTTAACCACCATCTTGGAAATTTTTAATTATGCCTCGCATTAGTTGAAGTTGTTGTAGAGAGACCTTACATTGGATTCGGCATAATCCTCAGCTCAGGCCTCCTCCATAGGCTAAAATACTTTACTAGTTGGTTGGGTTAAACACTACAAATCTGCGCTCTAGCCTGTAATCCTATCACTGACATAATACTGTGAGTTTAAGGGGATTAGGTATGTAGCCACCTCCTAACATGAACTTTTTAGAGCCCCTAGAACTTGGTTTAATTCCAGAAATGATTAGAGGTGAGCACAGGGTAGTACCATCGACAGAAATAAACATAATCATGTAGCTAATCCACTTAATTTATTTCGAAATCACGTTGAGTAAATAGGTGTGGTCAATAGGTATTTGGAACATTGTTTGCTATAAATATAATTTAAGATATTTTTATCATGGATTAGGGAAGATAATATGTTTCTATTGTAACATTTAGTACCAGTACGTCAAGCATAATTATAGCTACTAAGCTCTGTAACAGTCCTTCTATAGAGGTTATACACCCAGATAAACACTTTGACAGAGCTGAGCAAGTGCCCCTCTGTTACAGCTTACATACATGTAAACGTTCAACATGTTCCTCAATGTGACTGCAATACAAAAATTTATCATATCCTGTCCACCTATTTCTAGTGAATATTAAATTCAAATTCTCTGTTTCTAATAATACATAACAACTTTATTTTAATGAATTGCATTTGATATTTCTATTTGTAGAGATTCGAGACTACAGCACTCCTACTATGTGTGTTACTGACTGGGTTTGCGGAGTCCAAAAGTATCGTAGAGGAAGAAGGCTTAGAAGTGGTAGGTGATAGCTTGTGTTCCAACAATATACTCGCTGAATTATTTTCCTCATTTTGAAGGAGACCCTAAAAATGTGAAACACTTCTCGATTCGCCCAGAGAAATTAGCAAGTGAGAAAAGTGCAACTACATGTTTCACCTGCTAGAAATTATAAGCCACTTGATAGTTGCTACAACTTGCTAGCTCTTCAACTGGTCTCCCATATTTTGCTGCGGCTAAATAATCTTTTGACATCATAATTATTATGTCTGAAGAAGATTGATTGTGGCGTGAAGGATCCCACAGTAACATTGGAGAGGAAATATCACTGCAGCTTCTCCTAAACGTATACTTGCAGTGCATGTACATGTGTTCTACTACACCTACATCTGCGATACCTAAACCTGCGTAGTACATCATGATAAACAGCAACTAGCGTCATCATTCTCTTTCTCTTTAATTATTAGGTTGTAGATCTGAAGAAACTGAAAGATGAACTGGTACAAATATTCCATCCACCAGAAGTGCCACCAGTGCAGATTCAACCAGATGGAAGAGCAGCGCCAACAACGGCAGCAAATACAACCACAACAGTTGCAGCAACCACCACAATTACAGCAGCAGCAAATATATCAAGGGTGGGCAATGAGTGTGCATATACTGTAGATACAACATGTAGACTTCTCTAATCATTTCCTCCATTCCTGACCAATCATTTGCAATATGTCTACTAAAAATTCCTTCTTGCTAACCCAGGCTAGACAGGTCTCAGAAAGATATGGAAACCAACCACAATAGCATTTACTTGGAACTCAAACTAAATCTATGATCTACTTTCTAAACACCTTGTTCTACATGTACTAAAAGATGGTGCACTGTATGCCAAGGTTGATGCTATAATTTATTTTGTGATTTATACAACTACACTCTCTTTGAAAGGTGAGCTTAGCTTGTCCAATACCAAAGACCTGGTTCGTTACTGAAAGAGATGAGAGATATTGCGAAGGTGATACAGACTGTAGACAAACAGAGAAGTGCTGTGATTGGTTCGACAAAAAGCATTGTCTAGCAGGAATAGATACCACACCAAGTGGAGGTAGGCTATTAAACATAACAATTAGATTCATAGCAGTGTATATAGGAAATGGAATACTACCTATGTAAGCTCAATTGTGCTGTTTGGCTAAGAACGTTGAAGTTACCACTGTTGTTGTATTATCATGTACATGTTTGTGTGATAAACAGGACAGTGTCCAAAGTCTGGTATATGGAATGATGCCTGCTTAGCTGACCATGTGAGCTGTCAATACGATTCTGAGTGTGAAGGAGAGGATAGTAAATGCTGCCTTAATTACGGTTGTGGGTACATGGACTGTCAGAGTATCAGAGAGGTGGGTAGCATCAGAACAACCAGAACAGACTAGGCCAGGCCAGTTCAGACTAGCTACGACTTTCTAGAGCCAGCATGTATTAGAAGAATTGTGATATTTATTGAGTACAAAATATCAGTTCGGCTACATTTTACAAATTTGTTATTTTATTTAGCAGCGTATTTTTAATATATCAACTTAAATGTACTATAGCCCATAATGTGAAGTGTATAAACTTGTGTTATGAGTGAAGATATTAATATACTTTCCTAGAATTTAGCCTGTCCAAAAACCGCATCGCCTGAAAGAATTCAATCTAGTGCTAACTGTTCAAAAGATATAGACTGCGGCTTTGATGAAAAATGTTGTGAGATTGACAATCAAAATAAATGCCTAACAGGAATCGACAAAACCCCAACACCAGGTAAGAATAATATTGACCTTCATTGAATTGCGCTACATCTATAAATATTCTCACTATGGTAAGTAGCCTAAGTTTCTACAGCGAGTGGTTACTTTATCTGCGATAATGCTAATACAGACAACCTATATTGACGATCATTAATGTTGTAGGATTCTGCCCGGCTCCAGTGAGTTTGGGAGAGTCGGACTGTGAAGGTAGTCAGAGTGAATGTGAATATGACTCTGAGTGCAGTGAAGTGAATCACAAATGTTGTCCACATCCAGATTGCGGGCACAGAGTCTGCTCTGACATAAATAAGGTAAGACAAACCTATATGTGAATATCTAACACCATCATTGCTATGCCAGTTTGCTTTAGTGAATTAAATTTCTCAGATATGGTGCACCAAGTTAAAATGCAACTGGTATTTTGACGCTGGTAGAAGAAATAGGAATGGATAACCCCAACTTGGCAATCTATAATGTCACTATTCTTACGATATTTCGTTTTACCATTATAATATTACAGGACTTTGCATGCCCAGCCACTAACCCCACCGCCTATCCAACAAATAGCTCATCAACCTGTACAGGTAAATGTACTGGGTTCGGAATGCAGTGCTGTCCTACTGGAGTGAGTCCAAGAGGTGAACTGGTCAACAACTGTATACCAGGAGTTATACATATTCCTAGTCCTGGTGAGTGTGTGCCCACTGACTTCTACTAACTATACGTTACATAACTACCTACTGATCCACTGACCTTTACTAACAGTACATTACTACTTACTCTATAGAGAGCTGAGACACCTTTTTTATGAAATAATCAGATTCTCAGTTTCACAAACAGATTTCTTGTATTGCATTGCAAACTGCAACAATATTACAAAACTATATAGCACGGAGTTGCCTTGCCCTGCTAGTAACATATACAGAACTGTCCTTGCCAGTAAACCATAAGTGCTAGTCCTTATATAACAAGATGGCCATTTAGTGGAGGGTCTAGTATGGAGTTAGTTCAGTGCAAGCTTACTTTTTAAGGAACCCGAGCTAAAGTTGTTGTAGTCGTAATGTGTTCTCTCCACGACTGTACTAGGTGTTTAGCTGCTGTAGAGTCTCAGAGTCAAACCCCAGTCAGGGATGAGTGTTTCCAAAGATGTGTAACAAAGTCCCTGGCTGCTCAGAAACAAATCCCTTGCAAAAGAGAAGATCACAAATTGCATACATGCTTCTAACTTAATCTAGGTCAGTGTCCAGATCTGCAAGCAGACACAGAGTGTACAGAAGGAGCAAGTAACGAATGCAACTTTGACTCAGAGTGCTGGTCGAGTCACAAATGTTGTACAAGTGGGTGTGGCTACAATAAATGTATCCAACCAGAAGACAAGAAAGTGGTAAGTACCATTTGTTGAGCAAATTCGGCAGCTGGTTAAGTCAGTCAACCACATTCAGTAGTAGGTCAGGTCTATCGGGTAGATTCAGTGGCAAATCAAGTCATTCAATATAGTAAGCCAACATTTGGTAGTGGATCAAATTAATTCAGTACATCAAGTAGAATGTCAAGTCAGTATACTTTCACTATCTGGCTCACTCTGTTACAGGCTATATTAGAAAGGATGCTACATCTAATGGAAGGAGGAATGTAATGATACTTGGCCTTATATGTGCGTATTATCCAGCTGTCCTTCCCGTCTATCCTGTCACAGACTGGCATCAGTCATGTGCTACATTCTATACTAACATTGCCGGTTGCAATTATAATATTTCATAAACAACACACTTATATAAAATGTAAATGTAGCGACTGCTGTACTCATTATAACTTTGTAATCATATTTATAGCATAATAGGAATTTGTCCTCTCATTGACCGAGAGGGTATTCTTTTTCCATAATTCTATATTGTTGTGTTTATTAGTTTATATATCTATCACGTGACGATGGTATTGATATTAGCAGCTCTTTCTTCTTTCCTCATAGCCTATATGCCTCAGGATACAACAGTGACGGAGGATCATGACTCCAATTCCAACATCTACTAAAATTTTAACTTGTTAAAGATTATTATTTTACAATATGTTCAACATTTTTATACAAAATATCAACTAGTGTATGTGGCAGGTTAAAATAATTGAAAAATTATATATATAGCTTGTACGTTGATCAACAAGTGCTCTTATAAATTTAAAATAAACTAAGTTATAATAAAAATACTTTGCACAATGAATATGCATACATGCACAATGTACAAGTGTAGATAAAATTTACAGTAATTTCTGAACTGCATAAGATCTAGTTAGGTTATGCTCCCATCCTCCAAAACACAACACTGCTATGCTATTGATCCTAATAAAAGTTGTCCTCTCCCAAAAATTAAATCTTGAGAGAGGATAACTTCTTATACATGTAAGAGTGCCCATAAATGGGAAGCACCAGGTGTTCAGTCATTAAAGACAAACATACCGCAACTACTCAGAGAAAGGGAAACTAAACTAAACTATGAGTTTACAAGTAGGGCTAAGTGTCCTGCTGTTAGTAGCTCTAGCTGTACGTGAATCCTACAGCTTCGACAATCTTGTGGTAAGTTATGTCTAAACCATTACCTATGGTGGAGCTACACACATATAAATATTTGTGTCACCAAATAGATTTCAATAACCCAAAAATAGAACACAAAAAACGCAGAAATACTGTTCATACAAGAAAAAGAAAAGCAATGGCACTACAGCTCTAGCCTTAGTTACAACTACTGTAAGAAATGACTGTAAAATACCAGCCCAGCATCCCATACCTTCAGTTGAAGTTGACATAAGTAATAAATTTTGAGTCGTTCAAATGATCAGAATGATGTAGATATGTTGAGAATCTGACGTGTGCCTATATTATCATTATACCCATGTTTAACGCAGATAGAGTACGCCCAATATGGAGCATGCTGTGTGGACCAAGATCCTCCAATAGTAAGAGTGGAGAAGCTGATGATTCAGGCCAGAACCCGTACTGTGACTGTGAAACAGAGGATTGCCGCACGTTGTGGTACTTTTAACTGGGACAGCTGTACTCGGTACTCCACTAATCTTGTGTAGGTTTACCTCGCTTTAGTATTGCGGATTGTAACATGTCGACTCTAGGCTTTTATCACAAAGTGTAGTAGGGCCTAAACATTCAGTATGGTATACCGGTCACAAATGACCGAACTGTCAAAACATAATGTACTCAGGAAACATCCTTAGGGAATGAGGTAGCCATGTTTGTAAAGGTAAATACTGTAAGTAATACAGGTCACATAGTTTGTGGTTTAAATATTGCAGCCCACAGCAGTACTATGTACAGCTTTATACCCACAACACAAAATATCCACCATGCAAGAAATTCAGCTGCTGTGATGGTTTCCAACAGGTGCTTGATAAATGTATAGGTAAGTCCCAAAGACACAAGTCTCCAGGTGCTTGTATACTATAATAGTCTATGTTACGGCATGGCTTCAGCAGTCCTTTGTCGAATTGGAGATTTATAGTCAATGCACGTGCAGTTTAGACTATTGAACAATTTACAATCTGTCTCCATTTTACTAGCAGACCCTTCATATTTATACTAGAAATGTGGAAATTGTAAATATGAAATTGCTATACAATGTGATTAGCCTACATAACCTTTAAATGACCGTTTGTTGCAGAGCTGAGTAAGTTTAAGCACGTGGTAGAACTACTGGCTGACTGGAGAGAGAAGAACCCAGGCAGCAAGGACCTGAAGCAAGGACTAGCTGGCATACTGATTAAAGAAAAGATTTTTGGCTAAACTAGTAAACACACAAAGATTGATAAAATCCTGTTACAGCTTTGTATTCAAACAATTCCCCAAAACAAAAATATAGAATATAAACTGCAAAAAATAAAATATAACTTAATAGAATGGTATTACACTACAGATATCTGATGTCTGCAAATTGAAGCTTTAACCAAAAGCACAGATAAAAGACCATGTTTTTACTTTCGATTTGTCAAAGTTATTGGAGTTATGTTCCCCTAGTACCAAAATAACACAACTCCAATTCTTAGAAAATACTATTCACACTCAGACTTGTTCCAGCTCAATGAGCACACCATTGCAATCTTTAGGGTGTAGAAATATAACCGGCAGGCCGTGTGCTCCAATCTTAGACGTCTCTGTAAGAGTCCTAATACCTTTGGCTCGTACGTCTATAATGGCAGCCTCTATGTCTTCCACCTGTCATATAATTGGCTATGTCATAAGATTGTACACGTCATATGGCTGGACACATACAAACATGGATCACATGGATCATAGTAGGAAGTTATTTGCTCTTGTTTACTTTCGTCTTCCTTTAAGCTTAAGCCACACTGACGCGAATTTTCTTGCGAATAGCGGATTTTGGCCAAAGGCGAATTCGCAAATTATAATCGAGCGTGCCACACTGCAAAAGCTATAAGCGAATTCGCATTAATTTCACCCAATGAGGGATCAAAAATTATTATCCTCGGTCACGTTTCTCATTCACTGCAGAACTAGAACTCCGAAAAATGTAAAATAAAATTATAATTAAAATAGAATAAAATAAAATAATTATTTTATTCTTACTTTTATTCGTTTTACACAATTCTTGCAAACGGAAGTAGTCATTTTATTCATCAGTTAAAATAAATATTTTATCATAATAATTTAAACTCATGATTGATTGAAAATCCGTGGCTCTGAACACGTGACAGCAACGTGACAAGTAAAAATTGGCCAATCACAAATTAGCGAGTTGCGAATTAGCTGATTGAGATCAGCGAGTGCGAAATCGCACAAAATTTGCGATTTGGCCACTGGCCAAAATTCGCTTTTTGCTAAAAATTCGCTGCAGTGTGGCCTACACATTAGAGAGGAATGTGAAGAGATAAGAGGAAACAACTTCTGAAACTGCCTTACATTAGGTAGGTAGATTGTAGTAGTATAGCTATAATAATTACTGTAATAAAAACTAGCACTAAGGAGGAAACTTACTTCATAACAGATATGATGTAGTCCTCCCGATTTATTCTTGTTGAGATATGATTGGATGGGACTGTTTTCTCCGTATGGATGTAACAGCTAAGGTAAGAAAACAATATGACCATTATATACACATGATAGAAATATATGGATTATACAATATATTACTATCATATACATCTAATTAACCAAAGAATGGAAGTAGAACATAATTTGTTAGAACTCTGATGTGCAGTACAACACTGACCTCTATCTTTGTATTATTCAGTTGAACAAATACAGTATATACGCCATGTTCTGGTAACGCCTACAAAACATTACGGAGTCCACTGTATCTATTCCATCGCTACAATGGATTATGGTATACGTCACATGTCACATCGATGTACAATTAACTATGCCGATGGTGTTATACATATAACATCAGCATCAATCCTGTGTGATCAAAAACTAGCATTATAAAGTACTTGGACTTGCTTAGTAAATATCAGTTAATATCACAAGCAGTTCCTCTAGACTTCAGCACTACAGTGACCATAATCTAACTCTATTCTGTATATATTACAGTACATAATTATACTGTACAATGTACATGTACAGGGAAGTGTCATTATTTCAAGTCATACAAAAAGTAGGAGTTATTTACCCATGTGCATTAAAATCAACAAGGGAACATAACTCCCAAACCATCACCAAAAGTTATAACTGAGGCCTGCTTACCACAACATCTGATACTTGGGCACCAAACACATCTCTGTATAGTGATGTTGCCTTCTCAATATCCGGTACAGCTATAGCTACATGGTTCAGCCCACGAACTCTACAACTTGGTAGCACCTACATATGAAGCATGAATGGAATTAACATGTAAATTGTAAATTGTATGTGTATGCTATGCTGTCATATTATATGCTAGCATAGCAAAAATAGAATCACCCATTCTAATTATAAAGTTAAATAATTGATTTACTCACAAGAGGTGGGACTATCTACCATCTAGAGCATTACCTCCTGCAGGATTAAAATAAGCCCTTAGCAAGTAGTAAAAGCTGTACAGATCTCAACGGACATGCTCCAAATCTCGGTAGAATGCAATAGCCTGTGTATATTACACTCAATGGTCAATTAATAGTCAGTACATTATTACACAAGCATGCATGTACATACCTTATTATCTACGTACGTACCTTATTATCTACATACGTACCTTATTATCTACGTGCGTACCTTATCATCTACGTACGTACCTTATTATCTACGTACGTACCTTATTATCTACGTACGTACCTTATTATCTACGTACGTACCTTATTATCTACGTGCGTACCTTATCATCTACGTACGTACCTTATTATCTACGTACGTACCTTATTATCTACGTACGTACCTTATTATTCACGTACGTACCTTATCATCTACGTACGTACCTTATTATCTACGTACGTACCTTATTATCTACGTACGTACCTTATCATCTACGTACGTACCTTATTATCTACGTACGTACCTTATTATTATCAGTATATTCTCTGTTTGGCACTCTCTGAAAATGACCACTAATGAAAGGTAGTCGAGCCTAGAAAATTTACACAAAACTATCACTTTTAGGTGAAATAGCCAATACACAACACCAATGTGGTTCACGGCCCTAACCAATACACAACACCAATGTGGTTCTCAGCCCTAACCAATATAAATTATGATACTAGCCCTCCACATTAAAGTTATCCCCGTTGTTTATAGGTGTCTTCGCGACCTAAACTTCAAACCCAGGGCGATTTACAAAAATATTTTCCGGCACACATCTGTCACAAGGTCGCGAACACACCGGCCTGGGCCAAAAGCAAATTCCTCATTTTCGAGCGAAGAAATAAGGTGCCGATGAGCTAGGGATGGTTTCGTCCGGCCAAGCAAAATCCCATGTCAATAGCTCTTCTGACCTGGGTCGGACGACCACCTTGTGATTTTTATTTGCGACCCAGGTCCGTCCAAGGGGTCGCGAAGACACCAATTAAATGGAGTGTCTTGGCAGTATCCATGCACATGTACAAACATAGGTGTGTATGTCTATACTTACATTTGAGGCCCATAATGTAGCGGAACCACCGAGAGCTCTTGCACAGCGAGATAACAGCGATTGAACTAACATCATCCAATATTACACTTGCTAGCTACAAATTGACACAAAAACTTGCATCAATTGATTTTAAAACATGCAGCAATTCATATAGCACCACAAGGTGGCTGTCCGGTCCAATAATCTTAATAATAATGGATAATGATCTTATTTTCATTTGCAATTTTTATCTTACTTTCACTCAGCAAAAGGCAGATTGGTACATTCAAGGAGGACATTGCAATATAGGTTGGAATAATAAGTGCATCAGAGTTGGTTATTCTTGTGCCTGCCAGATATTCATATCCCCTTATTAATTTGGTGATAATTAATACTTGGTACTTCAATTCATTTAGTTAAGTCCAGGTTAGATCAACAAGCATTTAGATTAGAAGAACCCTTAAAGGTACTAGAGCTGTTGTGTGCCCTTGCTGGCTCACTAGCAACACACAACAGGCAACTTCTATTACACACACACATTAAAAAAAGTCAATAGGTGTATAAATCCGATTGAAAGCACACCTCTACTGCTTCTGCTAAAAACAATTTTAATTCTATTTCTATTTAAAAAAAGAATTAAAGTAATTGTATTTTAAATTGATATTTTAATCTGGTCTGTGCAACTGAAACAGAACAGCATGAAAAACATCAACATTGAATATGTAATGCAATGGAATGTTATGTTTCCATGTTGATATTATTATATTCATATTGTTTATATTAATATAAATATTCATATTGATATTCATTGATATTTTATTTTTATTATTTATTAATATTATATATAAATAACATTTATATTTTATTAATATTATACATGTGATGTAAAACAGAGGTGACACTGGCATGATAAGTGCATAAATAAAGTTCCATGCATGTGGAATAGCGTAAATCTTGGAGACTTAATGAAAATCTTGGTGTTTTTGATCCAAATGATGCAATTATTAATTATTATTGTTACATTGGAGTAAGACAGTGTTCGAAGTGGAACAAATGAGGTGGGTACACGGTTCCTACCTGCAATCTTAGGACCTTTCCTAAAGGGTGCATTGGTCACTCAGAAGCTGCAGATCATAATTAGAAGTTATCCTCCCATTTCAGCAAGACAAAACAAGGGAGGACAATTTCTAATTATGGTTGATAGCTCCTTTACCTCATTACACAGAGTACAGTCATGGTACCAATGGAGACCATCCCTTATATTTTAAACTACTGAGTGTGCTTTGTGTCCTTCAATTTTGTATTACTGCTGCATTGATTGTAAGAATGAATAGATCTATACTATTTAAAACGACACAACTCCCCTTATCTTTCTTTCACTGTAATAAAAGTACATGTAGTCAAAGAGAAAACAACTTCTTTATTTATTACAAAATGCTGAACTACAACATTTTACAATTGTATATTTTGTCAAAAGTATATAAACACAAACAACAACAGCATGTAACTGCAACTGTATGAAAACTATAGTAATTCAACAAAACAGCTATGACATTGACATCAACACTAGAGAAGGGAAGGAGTTGAAGTTTATTAACAAAATTATAATGAACAAAAGTATTAAACAATAAAATACATGTATTTCCCTTGTCACAACCTACCTGTAGACTTTATTATATAACACCAGTAATGTTATTTGAACAACAGCTATAAGGAAAAGTTAAAAGGTTGAAGCCTATAAAACATACATACCTGTGTAAAGGAGTTTCACCAATTTATCTAGGATATATACATGTACTACTCACTGGGTTTTCTCTAATATTATTATAATTTTGTTAATTTAAGGAATTTATCTGTGGGAGCTGTCAGGTCTTGCATCAAATCCATGAAAACACCAGGCCCTGACTGGGGTTTGAACCAATGGTCTCTACAGTGCCTAATCGCCTAGAAAAGTGAACAGAAGACATTGCCACAACACCAGTACAGCAATGTTAGAAAAAGACAGCTTCACCAGCGAGCAGTAGATATGAAAAATATCTATTAGGGTATCATTTCTGCAAAATTAAATTCCTCACCAGCTTCCTTTGGATCACTAAACACTGTATTACAAGTATCCTCACCACTTGTGACAACATCTTCCAAAAATGCTAAATGTTTTATAAATTGGCAGAACTAGTAAAAACTGGCCTCAAAGTTAAATCCATGGCCGAATATAACCTTAGCAAGAAATATCAAATCATACTGACAGTAAATTCAATGTAAACTAAAAATATAGTATTGCCTAAAAAGACTATTCAGCTACCTAAAATACTCGACAAACTATCATGCATGTAGGTTACTAGGCAGCATGCAAGTACAATAATAGACAGCATGCAAGTACACTAATATGCGGCATGCAAGTACACTAATAGGCAGCATACAACTTCATTACCTGTGGTCTTTTGTGGACTTCTGAAAGCAATGAATCACCTCAATACAACAAAAATAGAGGATACAAACAAAACGATTACTTTAATTGCAGTCAACCAGTGAAACCAGGCTCAATCCAAATACATAGTTTCTACTAGTACCATCTAGACCAAACAGTGACAGGATTCTTCTTAGCTCTCTGTGAATTCCAATTTGTCATAACCTCACTCTTTGCCTCACTTACTAAACTTGGAAGTAGTTTGCAATAGTAGCGCAATACCTATAGCTGTTGAAATTCAATACTATGTGCAAAGACAAATAGTATTCCTACCTATTCTAGAATAAAAATATCAACATGAGATCAAAATATTTTATATAAAACAATACAACAATTGCTATATTATTTGCATTAAATATTTGATACAATAATGATCATTAAATATAAATCAATTATCTAATTCCCTGTTCTATTAAAAACAATTTATTTCTATTTTATATTTTCATTTTTATTTATTGAATATCGACTCTTGTTCTTGTAACAATCCAGTAAGCAATATTTTTATTTATAGGGCCTACTTGATGCAGGCGTATTGTTACAACAATCATTATCAAAATAATTTATTTCATATAAAAATTAATGAAAATATAAATAATTATGGTTATCATTATGATATGATTAGCATTTGATTATCTAATTCTATTGATTCACTTCTAGTTCTATTATTATTTATAATAATTAATCACTATAAATAATAAATAATTATTTATTTTTTTACATAATTAATATAATGTTTGATTTATTATTTATATGTTATATTATTGAATACAGATTCTTTTTCTAGTGATAATCTAACAAATACGAATATTTATGTTATTGTTATATACAACATCATGGATGATCATATTAGATATTAAATTAATATTTATTTTTAATTTTTGTATTTCATATTTTATTAGCAAAGTAAGAAAAATACAACTATCTCCGATATTTATCACTCACTCAAACGTCAAATTCCAGTAGAGTACAACAAATTACTTTTGAGATTTAGGTTTAGAGCTAAAAAAACTTTTAGATTCAACTGTTTGGCCACTGTCCTCATCAAAAAGTTTTCATGGCTCTGCAAACGCATTCGGAAAGCTGAAAATACTAAAGAAAGTGGAACCCATATTCAAGTCCTATGAAACCATTGATACAATGACTAACTTTGTTAGTAAAGCAGAAGGATTTATTTGTGTGCAGATCGCTGGTCCAAGCTACTATAAACTTACTTTGACATTTCGGGATTGACTTAACACGCTGTTATCAATCAAACGATCGCTAGATTAGAGGGAAATTTTACGATCAGCAGTCACTCAGCAACCAGTAAACCTATTTCGATTGCGAAAACTGCCGTGTCTTCAGCAAAACTAGTCAATTACCATGAGGGTACACGCCTGCTGACAGTGTACCCACCAAAATTGAGGTGGGTACACGCCGTATACTCCCGTATAACCACAATTCGAACACTGGAGTAAGAACTCCTTGATTGGATTATTTATAATGTTATATTTTGATTTGGTTTCGATAGGCTATGGTTTTCATAGCAAAGATTTCGCAACAAGAATGGAAGGGTTGTGAGCCCCGAGATATATCTAAGTAAATACGAGAAATACCTAGGTTAGGTGAAGGTTTTGCATTGATCTCTAACACTAGCCTTGCAAAGTCGCCATAACAAATAAACACCAGAATTCTATACGTATACTTGCAATTTACTAGCCATTATCAAGTTATAAGTTATCTCCACATTATGTTTGTTCAAATTTGGTTTTGTAACAGTAATCTTATGTAAAATAAAATAACGTTAGAGTTATACTAATACATAGATTAGTATTTGACAGATTTAATATACCTGTTGCAGAAAGTTCTACATGATAGATGTGTATATAATAAATAATTAATATCACAAATTGCACACCTGTTTACTTTAGTATCTTAGAAACCCTAGCTATTTACAAATGCCATTAAGCCCAACTCATGCTTCTCTTCAAATTTCCACGTATAAATCTTTCGCCTTTTACTAAAGATTTCCGTGGAGAGGAGCATTCATGGGTCTATAGACTTATTTTTAACACCTTCTGAACGAAGGTAATATTCAATATAAGGAAAGTTAGACCAGCAACTTCTGTGTCATGTGATATTATCAGTGCTTAAATTGTAAATTAAGAAGTGGGGGGACTGAGCTGATGAGGGTGGGAGGGGGTGCGGGGTGGGGTGTGGGCACCCCCGCTTAGCTCCGCGCAAGCGGAAAATTTTGCAAAAAGGCTTCTAGAGACATGTTCTGGGAAAGTTTGAGATAAGCTTTGATGACGTCTTTCTGCAAGGAATTTGTCTATTGAGCAGTCAGTTTTTGCAGATGAGTTTTTGCTTGTAAATTTGATAATACAAATTTAGCGTTGACTCATACCTTCTGAAAGAAAACACCCCTGATATTGGAGATGCAGGACTTACAAGATGCTGCACAAAGTAGCAAACTTCAGGCTTACTTCTAGGTGATTAGAAGTTAGATTTAATTTTTATTATACCATAGAAATATATTTGTTTGTATTAACATTGAGCTCCATGTAAACGCTGCCAGCTTTAAAGCATATAGTAAATGCTACCTGATGATGCCTCTACTACTAGCTCAGCTCCATGCATGGATTGAGCACTGGTGTCACTATCATCCAGTCTCCCCAAGAATGGATGTGTGCATAGAGGAGTACGAATATATACGCTACCACTACCACTGGTTTTGTTGTTGAAGTAAGCAGTAGCAATACTAGGTAGAGTGTACTGATACTACTAGCAGTAGTAGTAAAGAGCAACTACTTGTGGTGAGCACTAGCACTATGGGTAAGTCTTTGTACTACTACTATTGCTACTAAAAGATGTTATTATTGCATCACTATTATTGTGAGGGAGTGTTCAGTAGTGGCATATTAGTAGGAACTTGCTAGTTAGCAAGCTGTAAAAAGGGTTTTATTACTACTAGTAGCAAAAAAGTACCAGTACTACTTGTTACTAGTAAATTCTTCTTCACACTCGCATCATTAGCTATCACCAGTGATCGAAGAGAACCAAATTAAGTGGGTAAGCTCCCAGTCAATATAGTGCAATGCACCCCAGGTGCAGGGTGGAATCCCGGCCACCAAATTGTTTCAAGTCTCTGAGATTCTTAAAATTTCTTTTGCTGGCATTAGCCTACTTGGTACAAAATATTGTATATTTTTTGAATAACATGATACTTTTTGGGCTATAGCTAATGTATTGACACCAGAAAATTTTAATTGTGAAGTTATATTGTCGTTACCAGAAGAGATGCCACACTGAAGCCACAGAGTTGATTCAAGGTCAGGGGAGAGTGCCTGATACCCTACTGTTAGTAGTAAACAGTAAGAGACTGTATAGTTCAATTAGTAAGAGCACTTTATTGAGCAACAGCCTACATACAACTGAAGTAAGAATGCAAAACTGTGCACCTTGTATTATAAAATCAGTTTTAAACTAAGGTCAAAAAGTTAACAAGTATATTAGGTCGGTCTCGGACCAAAAGGGGTGCGAGTTACAGAAAATACAAAACGGTCTCAGATTACAAGCGCTGCTACATTTCAGACTAATGAAAATAGACAATATTATAGTGATCAAGGCATGTAGCAACAGCCAATAGCATGTAGGTTAACAAAAGGTATACAATAAAAGAAATCCGAAGAGGAAACATAATATATTCACGCTGCAATGCATACGAGTTAAGACAAGATAACGCAATAAGGAGACTGTTTATTTTAAGTTAGTTAGAGTTATAGTCAATCAGGAGTGTCGGCTCAGGACACAACAATATACAGTAGCTATCAAACGTTGAGGAATTCAATTGTGATGGCTATGTACAAGCACTCTCAACTCAGTTTCCTTTGAGAAGCTGTAAAGTGCAACGAATAGAGATAACCACAATCAAAATTAGTAAAATCAGAACATAGGACCTATTTCAAACTAAAACAGTGACATTTAACTTTCAAAGTCTGAACTTCTGACACCATTTAGCTTCACAAAATTTAAATAGTAGCTCAAATAACTCTACAAAAATCTTGAGCTAAATAATGAAAGAATTTAACTTGACTTGCAGTTGGTCTAGATAATTTGATAAAAACTTGAGTTTCTCTTCTGGGGCCATGCAAAGATTTTACTTCTAGCTTGAAAGATTTGATTAGTCATTAACAGTGAGTACCAGTGTCCTATTATGTGCACAGAAAAATTACTATGTTTGTTTCTGTTTTACACTCAAAAGAATTGAACACTTTTAGTGGTACCTGTAATAAAATATATAATTAATAATAAAATAAATAGCATTATCATAATCATTTATTAGTCCTATAAATTTAACAAAGTACTAAGTATCAAACTATTTAGATTACTTAGCAAATTATGTAACTCAATGATTAATCAAAATGATTGTGCAATGACAAACCTGATATAATTTATATTAAGCATCCTAGCTACAATCCAGTAATATCTAGCTATCAGCCTGTCTGCACTAACTAAGCCCAGGACAAAGAATAGCCAGTAGAGTACACTACCAGCACCAATTGTACTGAAAGACTTGTCTAATCATAATCACAAATGTATCGAATTATTTGGATTACTTAGCAAATTATATTTAATATTATTTAATTTAATAATTAGTAAAAATAATTGTACCATCACTATCAGCCTGTCTGTTCTAAGTGAAGGATGAAGAATAGCCAGTAGAGTAGGCTACCAGCTAGTGTAATCATGATCACAATTGTAAATACTAAAAATAACGTCAAACTTAGTTTAAGTTTGTATTTACCTCTGACTCTTCAAGTCTTGGTGCAAGAAAAACATTCAAATCCAACTGCGTAGCCAACACTGATAATTATTAAATCTACATGATTTGTGTTATAGAACCATTAAAGCTTTTTTATTGCAATAACAGAATACACGTGAACGCATTTCAATAACATTAATTTAATATCATTAAGATTTTAACATGACCATCTTCAGAAACCATTGACCAATTCCTCAGGAAACTACAAAATAATTAAGAAACTTGAACCGATAAAGTCACATATGAAACAAACTTGAAACGGTCCGTTGCTTGTTAGCTGCTTTTGTATCAATAGAACGATACTATGGAGGCGCATATTTAATGCCGAAGAGAGAAGACAACTTTCTGATTGTGAAGTGGGGGGACGTTATTGCAGAGCGTCCCCCTGGCTAATTTTTATTAGGGACGCCGTCCCCCGGCGTCCCCCCACAATTTAAGCACTGGATATTATACATATATTATTAGTACCAATGGGCCTAAAACCTATGGCCTGTAATCCTCATTTCTCACCTATAAAAATAAAACAACAATGTTGTTGTAGCTGTAATAAGTAGATTTTGGTGAAGAATTTTAGGCTGTACAGAGTAGGCAGACTTTTGTTACTAATGCGTAGTTGTGCTCTCCCGTCTGGATGAAAGTAGACAACTTCATATTGTAATGAAACGACTTCAGGTCGAGTGGCTCATGGGATCAGCTCAATGCTAATGCAATGCCTTCACTGTTCAGTAACTTGGGGTAAACAAAGATTACTCCGAATGTTAGTTACTCGGTGCCATACTTGCCAAGGAGCAGGACCAAAAAATCTGGACTTTTTGGCTCAAAGTCTCTGGACAAGCACCAGAATCCCTGGACATAGTTTGGGTTTACATTATTTGCAGGAGACTTATCACTGAAAAGTATCAAATTATCTATTTTAGTGTTATTTAGTGGCGTGTAAGATATTTTCTTCAATGTAAATGACTTATTTGAAGTTGCATTTTGTATTTTATGAGGTTTGGTAACATTTTCACCATATATAAAAAATCAGGACAGCTGGAAAATTAGTAGGGACAGGCACAAAAACTAGGGGGTGTCCTGACAAAATGTGGACATTTGGCAAGTATGCTCGGTGCATGCAATTAGGAAGGGTCAATAGATCACTCTCGCCCTATCAGTAAGAACTAATGATAACATCATGTCAAGAGCTACAGATACATGTGCAGTCCAGGCATTGACACAAGTAATGTTGTATTTTATATCATTAAATTATGCTATTATGTACATGTAATAGTATACTGTTACGTGCAATTACTACAGGAACTTTGAGTTATATACAGTAGTTCATGCCCACCACATAGTCCCAAAATTGATGAAGTTTGGAGAATAAAACTTTTATTCTGAAATTATTTAATCATGAGCAATAGGTTGTTCACACATAATAATAATAATAATATAAGTAATTATTTAATTATGTAATTAAAGATGAAATGTAACAAACATATTATAAAACAAGGTAACCAAACACTTTAGTAGCTACCAATGAGTGAAAGCAGACAACCACTGCACCCAGATAGCAATTACATGTGCGTTGGCTAAACCTGTAGTATATTATTATTATTGTAGTACTATTATCACAATATCTTGCTTGTACTTCTGACAATTTTTAGAAACTGGACATTTAGACTCGAGAGCATAAAACAAAACGAAATTAAACAGGTTGACATAGATCTGTGTACGTTACAGTTATCAAGTATTACCACAAGACACGAAAATGATATACATAATTTAGACCCAACATAGTTTTCAACAGGCCTAATACATGTACAGCAATAACCCATAACAGAAACACATGTGATTGGCGCTGCACATATGGGGGTCAACTAAACTAACAATAATACGGGTACATTATAGTGAGTTTAGATGCATCACTACACAAAGATAGTGTGTGAATGTTGACCAAAGTCACATGATGGTAGGCTTTATCTTAGACATTGACCTTTGAACAGCTACAAGCATCAGTTAGATAAAGATAAGAGAGAGATAGCTGTAGTAGCTATCCCCAGTAAATAGTGTTACTGTTATGTCACCATACAAGTGTCACTGTACTTTACTGTCCTTAGTGTCTGAAACATTATTTTACTGTTTGTGAAGTTATTTCTCTAGTTATTATGGCTAGTAGCATAGGAGTGGGGCCGTGGGGTATATAGGAATGTTGCTAGGTATTATTATATTGTCAATCGAAGAACTGTCAAATTAAAGTGAAGGGTGGTAGATGGTAGAAGAATTGTGAGTTATTAGGAGTTCATGGATTGATAGCCAGCCATGGTCCTCCTTCTGCCAATACAGTAGCCTATAAGTACAATGACCACCATAGCGGCAAGGGCAGCGCCTACAGCTATTGGCACTATAGCATCAGTCTTGTTGGGTTTGTCTGGGGAGTCATCACAATTACTACCTGAAAACATAGGACCAGAGGCTAAACTGATCCTTTTGTAAAGAAATAACTGGTACCGACACAGCTGCAGCTGTTATAGCAAGCAAAGAATGGCCTAGTTACGGAAAATGGTCTAGTTACGAAGCATGGTCTAGTTACAAAGCATGGTCTAGTTACATCATATCCAACAAGTACTGAGATATGCTTAGTATTAGCATTAGTTTCCAGGGTTGACTAACCTAACTATAATAGCATTAGATACCATAAACCCACTATTATAGGAAAATACCTATTCAGTGGCTATATAATTCTATAGTTGATACTCACTCAGTTACATTGGAAGTAAAGTTTAGCTCATAAATACAGTAATATTATATACCAGCACATTCTACTGTACATGTCTATCCTACATGATATTAACCTCCACTCACATGATTGTATGAAGTCTCACAAATGACTGATATACATTCTCAGTAAATGCACTAAGATTAGGATTAAGACCCAGTCATACGGGAATATAGGAGTAGGCCTACATATTATACATGTACCTCACTTGTATAAGCGTAAGACCTGTCCACCACGAATACACTAACTAGGTTATTGCCCACTTACATTGAAGTAGAATAGCACCTTGTACAGATTAAGTCCAAAACACAAGTCATTCAAATGTATAATTAAGACTGAGACTGTATTGATCATGGCTTACCTGCGTCTCCAAAACTTGGGTTGTCCGACTTGTCTTCCATGAAAGCCTGAACTCTGAACTTGTCCATAACGACTTTGGTGTTGGAGAGGGTTAGGTTGACCCCCTTATCACACTGGTACGACTTGCCCACATCTGTCTTCAGTTTGGTAAACGAATTAGACGCCTGACCATGAACTAAGAGAAAGAATTACCATAAACTAACCATAGAATGCTCAGCCAAAGGCAATAAACAATAAGAATATATTTAATAGAAACCAATGTACAATTGTATATTGCTTACCCTTTCCTGCGTAGGAGAAATTGAGAGAGCTGAAGTGAAAGCTACTTGATGACTTGGTGAACTCCAACAGAAGGTCACAAGAGATGTTTGCGCTGACATTCCAGTGAAGGTTTAACTCCTCTGTCTTATTCCCACATTGACCATCAAACTCGGCATCTCTGGGTACGGTGGTTTTGACACTCACTGTCTTCTATAAACCATTAACAAGTACGACACTACCATTATGTTAACCAGTAAACTATTCTACTAAGATTTGAACTCCTAAGGATCTGCTGTACATAATTATCAATCAGTACGTAGCATAGTTGACATAGAGAGGAGGTAACTAAATGATTGTCTTTCACATTAGATTCATAGTAAGAGTTGACCAGTGAATCGGCTTAATGATGCCGTTAGAGTAATATCGATATAGTGACAAACTAAAGCTAGAATCACACCAGCAAACAGGCTATTTCCTGTTAGCATAAGCCATGAATGGATATTCCAGATGACGGAGGCTCTGGTTTATACGTAACATGAGATCCTCCTCCATATCGGAGTGGTGCGTACTGGCTTTACCAACAGATTAAAAGTATACTCAACGATACTTGTACGCTAGCCATGCATGCACTAAGGGCACTCACGTTGTTCTGTGTATAGTTGAATGAGACGGTGATCTTTGCTTGGAGCAGCAGACAAGTTGTGTTGGTGTTCTCTTTCTTCAATGCATACTTTGGTGCTACAGATATAGTACAAACAAAGGTCACTTAAGAGGTCAATTATGAAGTAGACCTAATTACAAAAGTATTAAAAATCACACATTGAGTTTCGGAGGCGAATTCAATAACAGAGCTACAATGGGGTACGAAAATTAGTCAAGGCGACCTGCCACTAGCAAGTAATTTATTTCCACATATAGCACGCGTATACTGGTTTAGGAATTTAGTAGTGTAACTCAGTAGTAGAGCAGTGTTGGGGTTCCATGAGTATATAGTTTTCATAAGAAGTCCAGGGGAAGATGTGGTGAACTTCATCCACTATGGAAAGGATGGAACGTTCATGACCATATTCCATAGAGTAGACCCCTTGGTCAACAAGCAATAGTCATGATGCATTGAAATACTAGAAAAGCTACTTACTTGATTTGGATGGTGGCTTTGTGGTGGGCTTGGTAGTTGGCTTTGTGGTGGGCTTGGTAGTTGGCTTTGTGGTGGGCTTGGTAGTTGGCTTTGTGGTGGGCTTGGTAGTTGGCTTTGTGGTAGGTGTGGTGGGCTTTGTGGTAGGTGTGGTGGGCTTTGTGGTAGGTGTGGTGGGCTTTGTGGTAGGTGTGGTGGGCTTTGTGGTAGGTGTGGTGGGCTTTGTGGTAGGTGTGGTGGGCTTTGTGGTAGGTGTGGTGGGCTTTGTGGTAGGTGTGGTGGGCTTTGTGGTAGGTGTGGTGGGCTTTGTGGTAGGTGTGGTGGGCTTTGTGGTAGGTGTGGTGGGCTTTGTGGTAGGTGTGGTGGGCTTTGTGGTAGGTGTGGTGGGCTTTGTGGTAGGTGTGGTGGGTTTTGTGGTAGGCGAGGTTGGTTTTGTGGTAGGCGAGGTTGGTTTCGAAGTGGATGACACAGTAGTACTGTTGTTAACAGTAGATGCGGCTTGAATGTAGACCACAAATCCAAGAACTGAAAAAAGTAGTAGAATAGTGAGAAAACTTGATATTGGCTACAAGCTACATCTAGATTACATCAACTGAAGACATGATAACATATCAGCAGAAAGAAACAGTTTTTGAGCATGAAGGGTAGTATCTAATGCCGTACATCATTATTTGTAGCGCAAATATTTAATAATATATAGATACTGGAAACCAAAGATAGAAATATATCTACAGCTACACTGAAGCTATCTTACCTAACAAACTGGTGAGAGCTATAGAGAACTTCATTGTGACGTATATCGTAAAGAATCTGCAAGCAAAAAAACTTGCTATCAATGACAGCATATGATTTGCAATCAACAAATAAAATGTCTTTACAGCGATCGACTCTTTTGAGATGGGAATAGTATGCAATGATTATAGTTATACTCAGTACACAGACTAGGCTTAATCAAATAACACAAATCAGTACGTTGTAGCAGAAATATGACTCATAAACAGATGAATAAACTTCAAGTATTAGAATTCTTTTAAGAATAGAAATAGAAAATTTCAGTTTATTAATTTTTGAAACATGTTTCTAACATTGTGAAGCACAGTAGGCCTACATTAGAGATAGTGCTGGAATGCTGAGTACAGTAAACTGGATTTTTGGTAGCATGAAACTTCACTGGTATTAATTGAAGCTCATTCTGTATACACGCTGACATCGTGACACTTTGATACTTGAGTACCAGTGAAGATTCCTGCTACATTGTAGTAGTCGTTTGTGAGGCTAATTCGTAAAACAAAAAACCAACTAGGTCTACATTCAGTAAAATAGCAAGTTACAGTTAGGCTTGGCTACTGCAAATAGGCTAATAGAAATAGACTAATAGCATTAGCATAATTTTTTTAGCCAAGTATAAGTATGGAACAGTATGAGTATTAATATACGCATTAGCACTAAACTTGGTTAATTATTTAAATTGTCAAAATGGAAATCAAAACAAACTTCAGTAAAGAAGGGTGTCAGTGAAAGCTAAGTATCTATACGGGTGTCAGTGTGTGACCTAGTAACCAAGTGAAAGGACTAAGTAGTATTGTATTGTTAACATAAATAAATGTAATAAGATAATTAGCTATTTATTAGTATCGTATTAGACAAAAATGGATCGAAAATCTATAGATTACATTATGATTAGACTATACTTAGTGAATTTTTGCAGAAGAAATTCGAGAGTTGGACAGGAATAAAATTGACAAGTCCAGACGTAGGTATCCTAGTTGTACTAATTAAACTGCTACATAGTGATAGTAACAAACATACCCCTATTCAACTGTTGCTGTAATAAATCAATAAATACAAAATAAATATAAATTCAAACTGAAACTGAAAATTCAAATCGGAATGTTTAGTAAGTTAAAGTTTTAGTTTAGAATTGATTACCCGCATTAAAACTACCACTAAGAGTATCGTATTTTTATAGTTTTAGCTTGGTAATTAGATATGGGAAAATGACATTTCACAACGTTTAATAATTAACAACAATAAGAAGTTCTATCAATCATATGACTATCATCATGATGAGTCAACACACCTCCCTTCCCTTCACTTCACCAATAAAAATACAGGAAGTTGCGTACATCACATGATCGCATTGGACAAAGAGACTCTTTTGTTAGGAGTTGTCGTCTTCCTAATGAGCAAACAACTCGAGACTTAGAAAAGCTACTAAATGGAATAAGTTAAAATTGTAACATTGCATTTTATTGGATTAGATAGTAGTCATGTCAACATAGCGTGCAACATGTTAATTTTGGAGGTCGATTTGAATTGAATTTTTTTATTATTTTATATTGTTTTTTATCTCCAAATGCCAAACTATCCACAGGCCAATTGTTGTCATATGAAACTAATATATTCGTTATTAAATAACTGGTGAATGTAGTCTTACAAATGACGGGATGGGCATAAATAAGCAAGGGCAAGCATACTTACTTACTCGTATTCGTATACTTACTTACTATACTATAACTATACTTGCCAAGCTGCAAGAGCAATAATAAATCTGAACTCATCTGCTCAAAATCCCTGGACAAGTGCCAGAATCCCTGGACATAGTTTATTATTTGAACAAAACTGACCAGGATTCTTCAGAATGAAGAACAACATTCCACTCCATCCAGAGCATATGATTGATGATATTGTGGGTGACAGAGAGATGGTAACAATGACCACTAGAGCAGCTGCCAGAGGAGAGCCAACCTCAATATCAACCAGAAAATGCATTTACCACTCTAGTTTCCTGCCACAAACAATTCGTGAGATAAGATGAGAAACCAACTTCCAATCCTAAACAGTGATATACTGTAAATATTGCAGACCCCCTAGTCCAAAAATAGTTAAAACTAGAGGCTCCCTTAAAGATTTACATGAAATTGCTGGCGGAGTCCTACTTCATCTGAGGTAAATTCTGAGGTAAAATCATCCATTTTAGTGCCATCTAGTGGCTTCTGAAGCATCTTGTTTTTAGACTTTTACAGATATAACTTATTTTAGGTTGTCTCATGTTTTATGAGCTTTGGTAACATTTTCACCACAGATAAAAATTCAGGAGAGCTGAAAAATTAGTAGGGACAAACACAAAAACCAGGAGGTGTCCTGACAAAATCTGGACACTTGGCAAGTATGAGGGCAAGGGCATAGGCGTACAGAAAAATAATACGTCAGAAGAAACCCAAACAGATGAGGTTGAGATTTAGATTACAAAGCTCTTACTCTCAACTCTACAATCAACAACCATTGTAGAAATGAGAAACAGTGTCATCAATTCACTTGGTGCCCACAAACAGTTCAATTCACTGAACCCACACAAGCCAAGGCAGCAGGATCAGATAGCTGATGGCATTGGCCCCAGGCCCAGAGTACTTTAAGAGCTGGCTGATGTACTCAGAGAGTTATCTATAGATGTACTTGCTGCCCCACTCACCATTCACAGCTAAGTGCAATATTGCACTATTTGATGTAGCCTTAGATATTTTGTCTGTGGTTGGTGCAATTGGGTTGTGGGGGATGCCATATACCTGTATAATGAAGAAAACTTCTCTATTTGGAATTTCACTGAGAAACTCTGGCTATGGCCAAAAAGCACAAAGTTACTCCTGCCTCACCAGTCACCACTCTATCCCAGTCGTCCCTAGACAAGACTATTGTCCCCCAAAGGCTGGAAGGAGAGAGAGAAGTCAGCAGTGGTCAACTATCCTTCCCTAATAAATAACACCCCATGCCTGTCAACTGGGCTCTGCACCTCGATTAGCCATGCTATTGCACATGTAGAACCTTCATCTGATCTTACTGTAATGATCTGACTAGTTAGGTGCAATAGAATATTGCATAATTTTATGTAGCCTTAGATTTTTGTTGGTGGTTGGGGTGAGAACTTGTCCATATGAATTTTCACACAAGAACCCTGGCTATGGCCAAAAGGATAAAGTTGAGCCTGCCTCAAATCTACTCTGCTCTATTTATCAATTAGGCAAAGGCTATATGTAGTGTATCAAACTTTAGCCATGCTTAGTGAGGTTGATCTAAAGTTACCTTTCTCTTTTGCATAGGTTATGACATCATCGACCTTGACATCAATGAGTAGTGTAGAAGAGGGTCATCTGAAAACGTATGATGATATATCAACCTCTCTCACATACACAAAGAGGATGTCAACGAATTGCAGTTTGAAGCTGGATACTGAGGATCCAGTAGATGACAGCCTTGAGCAAGATGGTTACAGCTTTAGCTTTGATGACCCCAGTCCCATGTATGTATTAGTATCATTAGAGGTGGGTCTTTCAGGGTCAGACATAAAGCATGACAGACATTATTTAGAATTTAAAACTCTCATGTTTCAATACATCTTTTGCATAAAATTATATTTAAACCTATATGTACATATAGTTTCTAACAGAAACTATATTGCAGAAACTCTCTACCATATCAACAATTAAATCATGACCATAATAAGCATTTTGTTCTGCAGCGTGAAGTTGGAGTTTCAGTCCATACAGTAAATTTCTGAAGTCTACAGAATGGAGATGACCTTTACAGATATTGTTTTACTTCGTCTTATTCATGAAAAGTGTATCTGCTGAGCAGGTTTAATTAGTGGTCAAAATCTAGTGCAATATGTACTTTTGTTCTTCAGCTCTCAAGTAGATGAAACCAGTTCATCATCCATGAAGGAGTCATACAATGTGGATTCTGATTGGACTGACAGTGATTCACATTCTCCAGGCTTGCCGGTAAACAGCAAGACACCATCATACAATAGTGATTTCACTGCCGAGCACTCTCACAGCTTATCTTCTGAGTATGTGGCATATTCTGGAAAATACAGTCATGACTCATTCTGTAGTGACTCACAAATGTTGTCATCTGATACATCGAGAGCATATAAAAGTATTAGTGAGAGTGACAGTAGGAGTACTAGTCAAAGTAAAAGTAAAAGTTCCATTGAAACCAATAGCAGTGGTGATAGTCGTAGTAGCAGCGCAAGTCCGAGTGAATCTGTAACTCAAACTACATATAGGGAGTATTCCAGTGAATTTAGTGACAGTACGAGATCAGATACAGGCAATGATAGCAGAAGGGAAGAGGTGTACAGTGGAAGGCAACTCCAAGAACAGCTTGCATTTATTAATTCTGCCAATAAGGTGCTACAACAGAAAACCCTCGGTGATCAGAAACCAAAGTCTCTGTTTTCAGGTAAGCACAAACACATTTCAGCATCTCCATTGTCTGAATTGGCACCAATACTAACTATTCCAATGAACTATTAATAGCACGTACTAATATTTAGCATACTGGGAGTATAGGTAGAACCAGACTGAACTGTCATCTCCCAAGGCTATCCACTTCCTGTTAGGAGTTTTCTTGCTTTGTAATGTTTCAAAGCCTACATGTATACTATTAGTCAGTAAGGGCTTCCCGACGTGCCTCTGTAATGTTATATGTTTAGAATTGTTTGATTTAAATTGGTGTCTCCAAAATAGCTAATGCTAGTAGTAGTAGTACTACAACTAGTATACTATGTCTTCTGCAGAAACTTGGACCACAAAGATAAAAAGGGGTTCAGATGCTCTGTCTGAATCAGCCAGAAACTTTATAGCTTCACGGTTAACCTTGTTGAAGGATGATAATACTGAAGATATGGCAAAAACCAATGGGATCACCACTAAAGTATATCATTCAGTATCTAGACATCATTGTTTTGGCTCCGTTATAGAGAGACTTCGAGCAGAGAATGTGATCGCCGGCATGAAACAGGTTTGTTTATTTTTCATCACTGTAGGCCACCTGCGGTGAATCTTCACTGAAATGGATTTGAAACGATATACATCTATACTGTATTGCATATTAAATACCAGTATAATATGCTAAGGGAAATAATATTTTTCTCCATTTTGTTTTTAAAGGTGTGCGTACAAACACGTATTTGATAGTCAATGGTTTATGTTATACATGTATATACATTATATAAACCATTGACTCATAGTATTTTATATTGCAGAAAGTCAGCATTCTAGAACGGGAGATTGAGGATCATCAAAAGTTTACAAGGTGCGAGGCATGATTGAATTGTAATATTTAAAAGGTATAATGCATGATTGTATTGTCATAGTTCTTGCAACGCTATACAGTAGGCGCATAGCTCCTGAGGGTTGATTAAATTTCTTTGCTTCTAAAGGGTAGATGATTGATGGTCTATACATGCAAATTTTATTAGTATGTCATGACATGACCTTCTTTTATTATTGTCATTATATATATGCAAGTGCAATGTCCAGTATTATAGGGTAAGAAATGCTGCAACACCTGCCAGAGCCTTTTATGCGGCATTTTGATTTTAGTTCTTCACAACAGTGCAAAATTTGCACGAGGAGCTGTTATGACTGGAGTTATCGTTCCTTTAGTTTGTGGGCGGGACAAACGCGAAGTCTGGAATAGCGGCTAAATACGTAATAGCAAGCAATGCTCACATGACCGGCCTCGTGGCCTAATGGATAAGGCGTCTGACTTCGAATCAGAAGATTGTGGGTTCGAGTCCCATCGGGGTCATTTGTTTTTTTCGCACTTCATAAGTTGAGTCTTGCTGATATTTTTGTAGCAATGGGTTCCCACATCAGCAAATATCAAACTTCGTTCTACCAAGGAAACATAAGCTGGAGCATACAACATTTGCATCCACTCTAGATGATCATCAAGCAAAAATGGTAGACTTACAATTTGAGTTATAGTTATCTAATGGAGTGATACCGATTTTGCTGTCCATGCTATCCATGTTTAATTATATTGCATCCATGTTGTCTATAATATATGTATGTAGCAAGTATTTCCTGTTACTACGTATTTTTACAGCTATTTAGTATCTGCTCACTAGTTTCTTATTCTGCTCTATACTATACAAGACATGTACTTGTCATATATATAATTATAATGATATCCTTTATTACAGAACAGTGTATCTATGATTGGTTGTATAGCCCGTGACTTGCCCAAACCTACTCAGAGACCAGATATTTTATGGGAGCAGTTAATGAATACAGCAGAGCGGCGCATTACCTCACCCACCCCTCCTGGGGATCTTCTGTAACAGACACACTAACAGCTAAAGCATTCAGTCCTAAACCCAATAAGTCTAGACATTATTTTTAGCATTTTTTATTAATAGAATAATTTTTATTTATGCATGTAATATAACATTATTATATATTATATTATAGTATTTGAAAATTAGTTGTAAAAAATCAGTTGTCATTAAAACATTAAAAATCAATACTGTTAGTAATTTAAAATATATATCATTACCTTGGGAATAAAATAATATTCTGCTTTCAAAAGAAAGAGTGATAATACATTTTTAATTTAGTTACAGAGGAACAAATAATACCGAGGTGACAGTTTGAGTTGTAAAATCTCACTAGACGCTAAGATAGACAATATCATGAATCTGAATGCCAGTAGGTTACATAGAATAGGTAAATGGTATGAACTTCAAATCTCGAGAAACACTGTGGGGTAAGAATCAGCAGGGTGACTTTCCAAGACCAGTCTAATGATAAATTGTAACATATAGCCTAAGGTGACTCATGCTGTAGCCCAAGCTCCTCCAATAAGTTCTCTCTCATGATAAACTTCTGTACCTTACCAGTAACTGTGAGTGGGAAAGAATCAACACAGACCACATATCTTGGTATCTTGAAGTGTGAAATCTGTAATAACATGATAAAATAATTCATGCATTGTACAGTTGGCAGAGGTAAGAGAATCGAATTGATTTGTTGTAGCCATAACTCCAATTTAGAGAGATGTGGGTAAATATTTATCATGGTACCAAGGCTACTAGCCAATTTTAGTTTTTCTTGCGCTGCCACCAAAAGTGTACTAAACACCACAACACTAATTCTTTATATACTTTAGTACACTTACCTCTTCCTTACAGAAGTCCTTGACCTCTTGCTCTGTCAAGGTCATACCATCTTTCACTCGAATACAAGCACATATCTCCTCACCCATTCGTTTATCAGGAACACCTGACCATGTGGATAACAAATATAATTAGACAGCTGTATCTATTTGCATGTATATTGAAGACACAGTGTTATCATCACCTACATGAAATTGTGTTCTGTTGCCTCAACCAATAAGAACTCACCTACTACCTGCACATCTTCAATAGCAGGGTGTGTGAATAGGAACTGCTCAATCTCTACAGGGTATATATTCTCTCCACCTCGAATTATCATATCTTTGATTCTCCCATTTATCATAACATAACCATCTTCATCCATTACAGCTAGATCTCTGTATGTGTACACATGTACATAAACAGTGGAACAAGGCAAGAAAAACCTGTAAACATTCAAGTTTAGATGTACATGTAAGTATCATTGTAACTTACCCAGTGTGATACCACTGAGTAGGTGAAATAGCAGAATCAGTTTTAGCTTTATCCTCCCAATAACCCAGCATAGTAGAGTATCCTCGAGTACAGAGTTCTCCACTTTCTCCACGGGGCACTATCTGCCCGTTCTCATCAACTATCTTAGCCTGAGGAGTAACAAAATTATTGGATCAAGAATTTAGAATAAGAATTACAAATTTTGATATAATAATAATAATAATAATAATAATAATGTACTATTATAACTATACTTGCATAACTTGGATATTATGGAGATGCTATCATTGAGAAAAAATATACTTTTAACACCGTAATAGGCTAATAAGTACCTAGATCAACTTGGAATGGAACTACATGTATGTCAATAATATTCCAACGATGTATTAGAAGGAAATGATTATTACACTTACATGTAGCTAGTGTGCACTTTGGTGTGGTCTAGAAGTAGTACCCTAACACCTACCTGGGTGTGGTCTAGAAGTAATACCCTTATACCTACCTCGGTGTGGTCTAGAATACATCCAACTGAGCCACATCTCTTCTCTATGCTGTCATCAGGAAGAGTAAAGAAAGTGACAGGACTTGTCTCAGTACAACCGTACCCAATCTACGTGTATAATAGTGAATCTTAGTACAACCGTACCCAATCTACGTGTATAATAGTGAGTCTCAGCACAACCGTACCCAATCTACGTGTATAATAGTGAGTCTTAGTACAACCGTACCCAATCTACGTGTATAATAGTGAGTCTTAGTACAACCGTACCCAATCTACGTGTATAATAGTGAGTCTCAGTGCAACCGTACCCAATCTACGTGTATAATAGTGAGTCTCAGTACAACCGTACCCTATCTACGTGTATAATAGTGAATCCTAGTACAACCGTACCCAATCTACGTGTATAATAGTGAGTCTTAGTACAACCGTACCCAATCTACGTGTATAATAGTGAGTCTCAGTGCAACTGTACCCAATCTACGTGTATAATAGTGAGTCTCAGTACAACCGTACCCAATCTACGTGTATAATAGTGAGTCTCAGTGCAACCGTACCCAATCTACGTGTATAATAGTGAGTCTCAGTGCAACCGTACCCAATCTACGTGTATAATAGTGAGTCTAAGTACAACCGTACCCAATCTACGTGTATAATAGTGAGTCTCAGTGCAACCGTACCCAATCTACGTGTATAATAGTGAGTCTTAGTACAACCGTACCCAATCTACGTGTATAATAATGAGTCTCAGTGATCTGTTTGATGGTAGGCAGAAAATTTCACACCGAGATTGAACTGGCAACAAGATTCAGTACCAGTAGCAGATAACGTACGTATGATTACTAAGACTATAGAGAGAGCTGTTAGTCTGTTATAATGTGTGTCTATTTACTAGAGAAGGGGTGTTAAATGAAACTCACGCAGGCTTTGGGCATGTCCATCTTTCCAGTGACCTCCTTCATCAGTTCTATTGGGCAAGGAGAGCCAGCCATGATACCTGCATGTACAAGTAGTGACATCATGTGACATCTCACACATGAGACTTCTTGTTACCTACACACAGACTAGCTAATAATCAACCGGTTGAATTTGATTTCATAAATAATATTACTTTAGTCTCCATTTTAGTGCAATTATTCAAGCCAGAGATATCTACTACAACTATGCAACAGTTGGACATAGCGTCACATACATGTAGACTCATACCCAATACAAAATATAAACACTAATTGTAATAATAGCAGAGAACTAGTGGTACATACCATACTCGAGGGAGGAAATGTCGTACTGATCGAAGTTTGGATGCTTCAGAGTGTCTATGAACATTGTGGGTGTCCCATACAGAACATTACATCTACAAGTAAATACCAGACTCGCTGAGTAAAGCTATGTAGGTTCCAGGTGTATCTAGTCATGTAGATTCCAGTGGAGATGCAAGTAATCACCAAAATGGCAGCACTGGTTAGTTTAGCCATTTATAAAGAGTTCAACAGCCATAGTAGAACCGGAACCCTGGCTAACCTTTATTATGTATTTATATCTACATTAGTTAGACCTTAGTACTGAGGCTAACATCTACAAAAGTGTGTTACATCTTCAATGTAAATCTATGTAACATGAGAGTGTCCTCTAGGACGTACCTCTCTGACTGCAAAGTTTGTAAGCTAGCCTCAGGTTCAAATGAAGGTGCGGGGTAGACACATGTAGCCCCATGTACTACACTCATCATAGATCCACCAACCATACCAAAACAGTGATAAAGAGGAACTGGCAGACAGATCTTTGTTGGCTAAAACATAGCAATCATTGGGAATGATGAAAATTAAACACAAGAGTTGACAACTCCCCGCACGCATGTGCACACCAGTTTAACATTATGAAAGATTACCAAGGTCATGTACTACAAAATGAACACATGCTTACAACAGTTATTGCTGAATGTACATTACAAGTTAGAAAGCACAGTGCATGTGTAGTATGGTAGGGAAAACATTACATGTTATGATATAGCATGGTAAGGAAAAACAAACCTGAACATGATACTCCATCCTGTATCCAATAAACCGAGAGTTGTTCACCAGATTATGATGAGTCAATGTAGCCCCTTTGGGACTCCCAGTTGTACCCTAAAAGTATTAATCCTACCGAATGTAATAAAATATCAGCATCAGTATGGTTGTGGTCTCAAGGTAAAACAACATTCAACGCTAGATATAAATAAGATGTAGTAAAAGTGCAGGACATTACAGACATCTCACAAGGACACCAGCTAGCATAAGACTAGGATAGAAGCACACAGTATGATTGGGATTAGAAAGATGGGAAAAAAAATAAACATAATAAACTAAGAAGTAGCAAAGTTGAGGCAATTCGATCAGAAAGAGATTTGAAGCCACACCAAATCATTTGATGCAACTCAAATCAAATTAAAACTGACATCATTAATATAGCGGTGCATCACACAATTAGCGAGTGGGTTCTACACTCTAGACTTGCGTTAGGAACTCAGGTACCTAGCATTAGAGTGCTTTGTCAGTATGTCGTATCCTAAGAGAAGAAAATAAACTGTTCATGGAAAGAGAATGAATTGATTTCATAGACAGTCTCATAAAACAATGTTAGTTAATTCTGTGCATGGGAATTTGTTTCATTAGCTCACTCTTCTTTCACTACTTACAGATGTAAACTGAATGTTGATTGGTTGATCAAAGTGAAGTGTCTTAGCTATATTCTCCATCTGTAGCCTGTGGTCTTTAGTTCCCATCTCACAGACTTCATCAAAATTGAAAGTACCACTAAAATTCCAAAAGGCATAACTTAATACGTGTAGCATATACAACATGGTATACAAACAATCTGTTTTATTTTCCAAAAAACAGATTAATCACATACATGTATATAAATTATAACACATGCCCAAAATCATTACTGCCGATATTTTAACAGCATAATTTCATTAGGATCAAAAAGTTATATTACTGTAAAACAAAACAAGCTTCATATTCTCCGACAATACGACAACACACACGCACACAATTGAAATCACTGCAACTATCTAAGTTAGTTAATATACGAAGACAAGAAAACTATAAATATATAGCCTAAATACATCACAATAAATCCTGAACTAAACTGTAATGTAATGTTAGTTAGTTGACGAGTGCTTAGTGTCAGTGGGATAATAGATAACCAATAGTGAACAAACCAGCTACACAACCAATAAAACACTCAAGTTAGGTGCAACATTACATGACTTCATATAGCCTTAGATCTTTGTTTGTGGCTAAGACATTAAGAGTGGGGTGACACCGTATACATGTAAAATGGAGAAAACAAATTCTCCTTCTGGACTTTTACTACACAAGTCAGGCTATGCTAAAATCTAGTAAAATTGCACCTGCTTCATCAATTAGTTAGCAGGTGGAACATGTGCAGTGGCATACCTACCTTGTGTATTACTATCTACCAGTACCTAAAGCATCAGAGCATACAACAGTCATGTACACTGTGTACTTGGCGTACATGGCGCAAAAAAATGTGTGGCTATTGTAAACAACAGTGTGACTAAACCTTTGGTAAAACTTTTGAAAAATTAACGACCTATACAAAAGTCCCAGCTTTTAAATTAGTTTTGAATATCCTGGTATATGTGAAGCGCATTCATACTTCTGCAATACTTTCATTTATAAACAGATTTGAGAAAATTATATTTTTACTAGACTTGAACGAAAAGATCCAAGTGCAGATTATAATGAAAGAGACATATAACAAAACTTACGGTTTTGTCACATCTCCAATCATGATAACTGATGTCAATTCTGGTGCTCTGTAAACATAATGATTTAAATACAAGCTTGGTAAAAATACTAATATACATGTACATGTGCATAGATTAGACAGATCAGCAGATTTGACAGCAGAAATGGCTTAACGTTAGAATAATATACATATAGTTTACCATGGCGTATTAAACAATACAGTGGTTAGACAGTGGACTCTCACTCACCTGTGATTCTTCAGATGACCAGGTGAACATCTGATCAGTTCAGGAAATAATTCAAACATCATCTCATAATAATCCTGAGTTTTAAATGACTCGGCCATTATTATAGCTTTCATTCCTACCTTCTGAATAGCATACTCCAGTTCATTGACTCTGTATGCTGGGTTCACGTTCACCTATCATATAGAATTATGTGGGTGTACTACTGGCTGTGGTATCAAAAACAAATGTACACACGAAGCTCCATAACCTACATATAAAGTGGTAAAACTTATATGACCAGATATTCCAGGGGAACATTCTTCTTACCAAAATCAAGCCGACTTGAGCAGTAGCCAGTTGTGTAAGAACCCATTCTACATGGTTGGGGCTCCAGATACCGACCCTATCTCCTGGCTTCAAACCAATGGCTAACAATCCTGCAGCCAAACTGTCCACCTACATGAGAACAGAACAATATACATCTACAGTCAAGGCCTCCATAGTCACATATTTAGTACAGTCTATAAGAAATCACATGAACTAATTGATTCTACTCAATATTCAAGAAATATTTCAAACCTTGGCTTTGAATTGCTGGTAGGTAAGACGGACATTATCCCTACAGAAGACAACCATATCTTGATCTGGAGTTTTCTCCACTTGTTTGTTAAAGACCACCAATAGTTGCACCAACAAGATTTTTATCACTGTATGCGCTTTCATAGCTTAGCCGCGGAGCCGTTTGCTGCAGCTTACTAGTGGTTGTGATGTACCTTAAAAAGTATAGGCCGTCCCTTAGAAATTTTAACTAGTAACAAGTACACAGTCTAACCCATCCAGTTAGGCATAGAAAAAAGAGTTAGGGGTGTAAATGTAGCATATGACAGAAACCTAGCACATGGGAACCTGGGCATGAATCATAAGTACACAAACAAATAATATATACGTGTACAACAGTAATAGGATTTATGGCATTAGTAAATATACTTCCTTATACTCATATACTACAGTTGTTAGCTGTGATGACTTACCTGTGAAGAACAGATGCTGACCTGACATACTTCAATGCTGAGGAAATATACGGCAGACGGGATAGGCTAGTCATTCCTACAAACCGAGAAGCTTTTTGAAAGATGATGTTCTAGAACTGAGAGCAAAAATATTCCCTATCCTGTCATGGCCTATTTACCAAGAACGCAAAAAGCAATAACTATAAACTGATGTAATGGGTTGCAGTTAAAATTTTACTCCAATGGCCATTCCCAAAGTCATCCAACAAGTTAAGACCTTAAATCAATTGAGCCCACATAAAATGTTCAAATACAACCAATGGCTGCGACTTCCACTAATCCTATAAACGAGCTCTAAAGACAAAGATGCACCATTGGTCGTCGGTGATACATCTATATTATGAGTAGTAGTGTAGAATACATATTCAAGTTCATTGATATGATTCAAAATCGGCAAGCATATCCACCCATAGCTACATGTAAGTTCAACAGATGCAGCAGTTATCAAAAGGACATTATCGTAACGAAGCAATGCGAGTGAAGTGGCAACAAAACAATTTATCGTATTTTACTTCGGGGCTTTGCAACATAGTTAATCTTAACATTAACTAGTATGATTGCGTCAAGGCAATCTGTAATTATGATAAGGAATAGATAATAGTACTGCAGCAAATGAATTCCAATAATTTGATATGTTATACCAATAGCAATAGCAAATCACCTCAAATCATTTGCATCAACTAAAGATCAAATAACGTCAAATCATTGGGTCGTAAATTTCTGTGCAAATCAGTGTCAAGCAGTCCCAATAAAACTTAAACAAGTGATTTGAATTACCCTTAACTCACTACTAATGGCTGACCTGACCTGTTCAGACTAGTTGAGGGTAGGTCTCGCAGTCAGTGATATAACAAATAATTATAATGATAATAACAATCTTGAAAGTATAAGCATAACGATAATTGGTAACATAATTGAAGAAAGCATTAAATTTGAGTAATCTAGCTTAAGTTTCTAATGAGAAAACTTAGAAACAGATTTGACTAAAACAAATTAATTATCACCGGATATTGTGAACTCGCTGTCCCAGTATGAAAATGACCTATCTGGTAGGAACAAAAATTTTGATTTTGTGGTTGATCTGGTGTTCTACATGTCCCCTGACCATGTTCTGCAAATTTGGTGATGATTGCATAATTACTTCCTGTTTAAACTGGATAGTTCGAAACAGGACAGTTCGAAACTGTGTAAATTACATTTAGAAGAAAACAACTTGCAGATAATTAATTATAATTAATTTTAATTAATTTAATTAATCAAATAAAAAAAATAATATTAAAAGTAAAAATTAGTTGAAATCTGGTGGGTGGGGTTTGGGGTTAGGCATTTCGAACTGTCCGGTGTTGAACTGTCCACTTTTGAAACGTCCTGTTTCGAACTGTCTTTTTCGAACAGTCGCACATTCTTGTCAATTATACTGGCAGTCGAGTCAAGCGAATAAAGGCAGACATCGGCGTTCTTTCAATTGAGAGCTCTCTACGACTCGTGAATGAGATGAGATAGCGTAGAAAATGCTCAACACGAACTTTTGAATCAAGAAGAACCCAGGTTGGACAGATGAGGAATAATCATGATTAACTTTCACCTGGTGAATTTGGATCACAGTGGATGTTCTTGTTAATTGTAGCTGGTTAATCGATTTTGGAAAAACTTATTCAGGTAATGAACAATCTGTAACACTATGTCGAAGCGTCTGAATTGGAGGATGCAGCTCAAGTATGAGTTTGGGCAGTTTAGGAATTTTCCAGGACGGTAGTCATACCAGATCCATTGTGACAGCGAAGTCCATATTGCCATGTTGTTCTAGAACGCTATATTTGATGTCTTGTACTGTATATTATGTTGTGTATAATAATACCGCACTAGTACAGATATCCTTACAGCACGATGCATACTACCTATGACTTACCCCAAGTCATAGGTTTTCAGCGATCAAGTATTATAACGGTATTATAAACAGTAGAGCAGGGATCCACCGTTCCACCACAAGCACTCTTGGAATCATTAGTGACAGCCAAGATATAGGTATTAGTATAATATTAGTATTATTAGTACTAGTAATTTAATCACTTTCATTTAAAATACATTATTGATTTATTATACTACTTTAGATGTACATGTAGTTGTAATATACAAAAATACAAATAATTAAAAAAATATTGTTATTATTATAGTATTACATTATTAGTATTCCTAACAGAAATCATTACAGGTTTAGATCTCTTTTGGAGCAATAAACATAATAAAAAGTGACATTTGCAAGAAAATAGAAGCAATTTGATTAGTTGCAGTTATAAATTCTCATTGGATGCAGAAACTAAGCAAAGAGTTATTAAGTAAAACACCTGACACTAAACATCAGTAAAGTGGCTAAACACCAAAACTACAATTTAGACAAACTGAAAGCAAATGCCATCAGGATCTGTTCTAAAGAGATAGCCTAAGGTGTTTCATGCTGTAGCCCAAGTTCCTGCAATAACTTCTCTCTCATAACAAACTTTTGTACCATACCAGAATCCATTCTGCACAGCAGAGTGTCATTGGCAAGAGTCCAATGATAATAAAATATTGTAGCAGATAGCCTAAGGTGATTCATGCTGTAGCCCAAGTTCTTCCAATAAGTTCTCTCTCATGATAAACTTTTTTACCTTACCAGAAGCTGTGAGCGGGAAAGAGTCGACACAGACCACATATCTTGGTATCTTGAAGTGTGAAATCTGTAATAAGATCGTGAGAAAAGCCAAAGGTGCATGTGCAGACAGTCCAACTATGGATATATAAGATTTAACAACTGAATAGACTCAGACTCAGCTCAGAAGCAAATTGAGTAGGTGACTATAGGGCTACATTGAAGTAGCTATAATATGTATGTAATTAATGCTTGTATCATACTGTAGAACAGTGGCGCCCAAATCGAGGCCCACGGCCCTGATCAGGTTCCTAGCTAATTTAATCAGGCCCTCCACTTGTTGTGTAAAAATTCAAAACTTCATACAAATTCCGATAAAGTTTGTTTAGCCGCAGGTGTCCTTGGTTTGCCAAAAATTTATTGCAAAGAAAGACCGTTTTCACCTATCACACTAACTACTTATCTTGTACATTTAATTATGTGAAAGATCAGATCTACTTGTAATAAACGTTTATTTGAAAAGTGTAAATCTGATGCCTACATTCATGTCACATCCATTTTATACATGTTTACACATTGAAACACGCATAAACACACATAGAACGTACATGTATAACTTTGTACTAATAAGTGGCTCCAAGCTCACGTCTTTTACCACTACCATTATCAAAATAGGTCAATCATGTACTTTTACCCTACGTTGCAAAAAATGGATACTTCCACCGAAAGTGTACTAAACACCACAACACTAATTCTATACATGCCTTAGTACACTTACCTCCCCCTTACAGAAGTCCTTGACCTCTTGCTCTGTCAAGGTCATACCATTTTTCACTCAAATACAAGCACATACTTCCTCACCCATTCGTTTATCAGGAACACCTGACCATGTGGAGAACAAATATAATTAGACAGCTGTATCTATTTGCATTTATATTGATGACACAATGTTATCAATATAAAAAAGAAGCTGTTCTGTTGCCTCAGCCAATAGGAACTCACCTACTACCTGCACATCTTCAATAGCAGGATGTGTGTGTAGGAACTGCTCGATCTCTATAGGGTATATATTCTCTCCACCTCGTATTATCACGTCTTTAATTCTCCCATTTATCATAACATAACCATCTTCATCCATTACAGCTAGATCTCTGTGTTCACATAAATACATGAACAGTGGAACAAGACAAGAAAAACTTGTAGACATTCAAGTATAGATGTACATGTAAGTATCATTGTAACTTACCCAGTGTGATACCATTGAGTAGGTGAGATAGCAGAATCAGTTTTAGCTTTATCCTCCCAATAACCCAGCATAGTAGAGTATCCTCGAGTACAAAGTTCTCCATTTTCTCCACGTGGCACTATCTGCCCACTCTCATCAACTATCTTAGCCTGAGGATTGACAGAAAGTCAATTACAATGAGTATTGTCTTTTGGGAGAGCATATCTCTTTACTGTTATAACGGACTACTAATCGTTTATATATCTTAATGACCTTATGTATCCCGGAGCAAAATTGTCTGCTATTGGCTGCCACCATGCACATGACACTGTTATTGCTATAGCACACGGACAAATTATCTTGAGATCCAAAACGAATGTTTACTAGGTCAATTTGATTGGGTAGTCTTAGTTGCTATTATGAACCCATAACAAAGATAGCGGAAGGAAAGATCGGACACTCAATGATAATACCCTGTCCCCACCACATACGCCAAATTTGGAGGTCTCCATGTCTGCGATTCACTGTCCTGCCCTAGACCTGTTGAGTTTTTAGATAGCTGTTAGACTACCATCACAGTTTAACGGATTGAATATCGTGTACTCTGTAATACCGATATTATTTGTACAAATAGATTATTTATACGGGGCCGTTGTAAAGAATCTTATCTGATTGGTTGGCAGAACACCAATAGTAATAGCGGATTTCTACACAAGGTATCACAACCCCTTGCTTAATCTGGACAAATCTTTATTTATCTTTGCCTATATTTAGTTGTTGCTAACTCGGTGAATTACTGGCAACATGCCAAGACCGTATTTGTGAAATCCGTGAACACAAGGAATACATGTAATGACTTGAGGTGTTGTCACACCAGGTTAATCTTCATATGGTAACATATTTGGGATAGTGAACAGTTTGGTTGCAATGTAAGGGGTGGTGACATAATATGCTGTGGTGACATTGGCTGTAACATAAGGGATGGTGGCTTTGACTGTAACATAGATGGTGGTGGCTTTGACTGTAACATTAGAGATGGTGGCTTTGACTGTAATATTAGGGATGGTGTATAAAGTTACTGAGTGACTATAGTAATAGAAGAGAATAACACGCTCACTCACACCTACCTCAGTGTGGTCCAATAGGCAACCAATAGAACCACATCTTTTCTCTATGCTGTCGTCAGGAAATGTGAGAAAGGAAAGAGGACTGGTCTCAGTGGAACCGTACGCAACCTAAAACAGTAACACTGATAAAAGCAAAGAATACAAAAGAGCAAAACTAACTAACCAGTGAGAGTCTCAATACAGTCAAGGCTAAAATGATGCCCAGCTTCCATTAAATAATGCCTGCATAGTACTCAACGATACCGTGTTTCAGCACATCGGTCACCTTTGCTATGAAATAATATACATGTAATATATCATACAATCTACATTTGAATCACACAAGAAACGGTGAAGTTTCATATCAGTGCTAAAAAACATCTCAAACATCTTAACTTACGCAGGCTTTGGGCATGTGCAGTTTGCTATTTACTTCCTTCACCACTTCTACTGGGCAGGGAGAACCACCCATGATATCTGCATGTATAATAATAACTTACATTGTACATTGCAGCTGTCCACTAGGACCGACCTTGAACTTAAGTTTCACCTTAGGGAATATTTTATATTTTTAGAAGTTATGCTCACTTTATATATTGCTCTGAAGGGTAGACAACTTCTCGGCAAATGTAAATTAATTTTTATTCAGTTCACAGGCTATAACTACGCAGGATATTAAGACCTTCACATAGAGAAAGTAAACACTATCGTAGTTAAAGACATACCAGATTGCAGGGAGGAAATGTTGTACTGATCAAAGTTTGGATGGTTGAGAATGTCTATGAACATTGTCGATGTTCCATACAGAACGTCACACCTACAGAAATATTCAGTCAGCAAAGTCACGATGATGCAATTTTATTATATTTAGCCTGGATTCCTAAACCATGGGATTGAAGTCACAGTTTCAACTACAAATATTAGCCAGAGTTCTACACCCAATTAGCACATACTACTAATTAGTGAGAAGAGCTTGGGACCAAGGATTAATGCCTATTATATATTTTACATGAATCTATGTAATATGGGGGTGCCCTATGACCCTCTGTACCTCTCTGACTGGATAGACTGTAAGCTAGCCTCAGGTTCAAATGAAGGTGCGGGGTAGACACATGTAGCCCCATGAACAATATTCATCATAGATCCAAGCACCATACCAGAACTGTGATGAAGTGGAACGGGCACACATATTCTTGGTGACTAAAATACAGTGTTGTAAACGAAATAGTAGAGTATAGTAGGTACTTGAACAGTATAACAGAAACTTGAACAGTATAACAGGTACGGTACTTGATTAGTAGAGTCAGTACTTGGACAGTATAACAGGTATTTATAAACTACCTGATGACAAAATTACAAATAATATCTGTTTTAATCATCATTTTTGCAGTCAAAACTGATTCATCATTGGTTAAAACCTAATCTGCTAACATAATGCAGCTGAAGTTGGCAGCCTTCATAATTGACATAGAACCAAGGCGTGGACGACTCCCAAACGATTACGAACATCCATAAATAATAGTGCAAAGTGTACATGTACACATCTGTATCGGTAGTTAGTTATTCCTGAATGCACATTATGTATAGTATGGTAAGGAAAGACATTACATGTTATGATGTAGCACGGTAAGGAAAGACAAACCTGAACATGATACTCCATCCTGTATCCAATAAACCGAGAGTTATTCACCAGATTATGATGAGTCAATGTAGCTCCTTTGGGATTCCCAGTTGTACCCTAAAAGTATATATACATGTAACTGCACAGTGTAACACACTAATGTAACAAATCCATTTTATTTGAAAGGCAAATGACACTAGACATGTAACTATAATGACATAACATAATAATGCAGTGCTTTCAAATCTATAAGAACTGAGACAGGTGTGAGAGAACTCCATACACATTCACCAATATAATATGGATGAGTAGCTGCAAGTGCTGGTCATGTGCACCATAAACCAGTGCTTGTCATGTGCTCTATAAGCAAGTGCTTATCATGTGCACCACAAACAAGTGCTTGTCATGTGCACCATATTAAACCAGTGCTTGTCTGCGCAATATAAACAAGTGCTTGTCATGGGAATCATAAACAAGTGCTCGTCATGAACACCATAAACATGCACAAACACATAGAGACTCTCTGTTTGAACAGAAATGGAGAAATGGAAAAAGATGAACATCAAACTAAGGCATCAGAAATGAATAGAGAAACAGTAGTGGGTTAAATAGCAGAGCACCACACAGTTAGCTAGGGGTTCAAAACTTCATTGTGTTAGGAACTCAGATACCTAGCGTTAGAGTACTTTGTCAACATGTGGCATCCTAAGAGGAAAAATATATTGATCATGGCAACAGAATGAATTTAAGTTTAACAAAACAGAATATCTGAAATCTGGTTCAATGGTTCACTCTTCTTTCACTACTTACAGATGTAAACTGGATGTTGATTGGTTGATCACAGTGAAGTTTTTTAGCTATATTCTCCATCTCTAGACGGTGCTCTTTAGTCCCCGTCCCGCAAACTTCATCAAAATTGAAAGCTCCACTAAAATTTAATTTAATTGAAGGTACTACTAAGATTTAACGAAAGACATGACATAATATTATTATAAAGTACATGGTAACCTATATGTAATTAATACTGTTCAGAGTTGTGCATTGTAAAACATAAATATTAATAACAACTCTATTTCCCATAACTCTTTGGATTAGCCCAAAAGTAAGGTAATTTAGAATGAGACAAAAAAGATTTCCAAGTCTAAACGTTTCCCAATGTAGTTTAAACTAAACAAATATGTCACATTGTTTATATTATAATACTTATATTATTTAATAAAAATAAGCTAAGTTTCGCCTCCTGTAGCGGCATAAAATTTGAAAAGGAAATTTAAGCAATCTCACTGCATGTACAAATGTATATAAACAACTGTAACTACGAGCGTACAATGAGAAAAGCCATTTATAATTGCAAGCAATAACACATTACTGCACAACATTGAAGTTGAACAGTCATATAAATGCAGTGTTAGTAAGTTAATGTGTGCTCAGTAAGATAGTGGGCAGCCAATAGTGAATAAACAAGCCAACTAAACATTCCAATGTGACAACAATCAGTAAGTTAACAGTCTAAGGATGAATAGTCAGTGTCAGTCCGTCAGCATGTCAACAATTAGCACGTCAAGAGTTAGTAAGTCAATCAGTCAATCAGTGAGTCAAGAGTTAGTAAGTCAATCAGTCAATCAGTGAGTTAAGGGTTAGTAAGTCAATCAGTCAATCAGTGAGTCAAGAGTTAGTAAGTCAATCAGTCAATCAGTGAGTTAAGGGTTAGTAAGTCAATCAGTCAATCAGTGAGTCAAGAGTTAGTAAGTCAATCAGTCAATCAGTGAGTTAAGGGTTAGTAAGTCAATCAGTCAATCGGTGAGTCAAGAGTTAGCAAGTCAATCAGTCAATCAGTAAGTCAAGAGTTAATAAGTCAACAGTCATCGAGTTCAAACATTGGTTTTGTGAGGCCTATCTACTGTAGTTGCACAGAAAGTACATAACATTTGACCTACTTACTTGGTGACTAGCAATACCTACAAAATCCACTGATTCCTAGAATACAGTACCTACATACAAAGTATAAATGGTACCACAGCCCCCCCCCACCCAGAGTTGATAGCGCACATCAGCATAATACAATTTGCTTCAATAAAATTCAACTCAATTAACCATATAACCATAATATAAACGGAGTGTAACACTATATTATCTAATCCATAGTAATTGTAAAACTTACGGTTTCTTCGTCTCCCCCATTATGATAACTGAGGTTAATTCTGGTGCTCTGTAATAAACAATGTCAATGTAACCTCTATAAATGATATCCAACTTGGCTCTATTAGATTAGACAGCAACAGAACCAGAAATGGCTTAGCGTTAGAATAATATACAGATAGTTTACCATGGAGTATTAAACAATACAATGGTTAGACAGTGGACTCTCACTCACCTGTGATTCTTCAGATGACCAGGTGAACATCTGATCAGTTCAGGAAATAATTCAAACATCATCTCATAATAATCCTGAGTTTTAAATGATTCGGCCATTATCATAGCTTTCATTCCTACCTTCTGAATAGCATACTCCAGTTCATTGACTCTGTATGCTGGGTTTACGTTCACCTGTCATATAGAATGATATTAGTGTACGATTGGTTGTAGCGGCAAATAAAAAATTTACACACGAAGTTGCATAACCTACATATAAAGTGGTAAAACTTGTATGACCAGATGTTCCAGGGGAACATTCTTCTTACCAAAATCAAGCCGACTTGAGCAGTAGCCAGTTGTGTAAGAACCCATTCTACATGGTTGGGGCTCCAGATACCGACCCTATCTCCTGGCTTCAAGCCAATGGCTAACAATCCTGCAGCCAAACTGTCCATCTACGTGAGAACAGAACAATATAAAACTACAGTCAAGGCCTCCACAGTCACACCTTTAGTACAGTTTATAAGAAATCACTCGAATAAATTAATTTTTGTTGAAAGTCGAAAATATTTCAAACCTTGGCTTTGAACTGCTGGTAGGTAAGACGGACATTATCCCTACAGAAGACAACCATATCTTGATCTGGAGTTTTCTCCACTTGTTTATTAAAGATTGCCCCGATGGTTTCGCCAACAAGATTTTGCTCACTGAATGCACTTTCATAGCTTAGCCGGGGAGCCGTTTGCTGCAGCTTGCTAGTGATTGTGAGGTACCTTGAAAAGTATAGAGCCACCCTCAACAATTCCAACTTGTAATAAGCACATAGTCTAACCCATCCAGTTAGTACAGAAAATAAAGTAACAGCACTAACACAGCGCATGCTAAGAACCCAGTATACATTAGCCTAAGCATCAGGCAGTGTTAGCGTAAAACACTGGTGTGGTCGCTCTGCCTTATGCCCAGGCTAAGCACACAGTCCAATACACACAAGTATGTAAAACAGTAATAAGTCTTATGACATTAGTAAATATACTAGTTGTTCGCTGTGAAGACTTACCGATGAAGAGCAGATGCTAACCTGACATACTTCAATGCTGAGGAAATATATGGCAGACGAGAAAGGTTAGTCATTCCTACAAACCGAGAAACTTTTTAAAGACGATGCTTTGGATATGAAAGCAAGAGAAAATCAACAGAATTCATATCTCGTCATGAAAGTATAGAGTAATATTTACAAAAATGTGTAATGAACTGGAGTCAGCAATTTTACACCAATGAGCATTCCCAAAATGATCTGAGAAGTTAAAACCTTAAAGCAGTTCAAATACAACCAGTGGTTGTGAGTCCAACCTATCCTGTACACCTTGGCCAAAACACTCATGATAAAAATGAAAAACCATTGGTTCTCATTAATAAATCTATTTACAAGTAGTAACGCAATGCGACATATCCAAGTTCATGGACACGTATATGCACCCATAACAAAGATAGTACATAAACTAAGTTCAACAGAAACAGCAGTTATCAACAGGACATTATCGTAATGATGCAATTGGAATGGCGAAACAAATTGTATCGTATTTTACTTCCGAGCATTGCAACATGGTTAAATTGAAAGGAGGACATGACGTATAATAATCGACAATTATCATAAGTAATATTATTCAGTAATTGAATCCAAATAATCAATGTGTTATACTAATAGCGATAACAAATCACATTGAATCATTTGAATCAACCAAAAATAAATTATATTAAATCATAGGTTGCAATTTCTGTGCAAATCCAAGCAACATTCCCAATCCGATTTCAACAAGTGGTGGATCACCTTATGTTAATGCTAACTGAGGGTTGGTCAGTCTAGAAGTAATTGATAAGTGATATTAAAATACATGATAAACAATAATAATGATTATTATAATAATAATGATTTAGAAATATAACAATAATGATAATTAATAAACGTTAAATTTGAGCATTCCAGTTTTTAATGAGAAAACTTAGCAGCAGATTTGACTAAAGCAAATGTATCAAAAAGGGTAGGCTCAGGACAAGCTTTTACAACCATAAAACTGGTGGCAAATGTAGGAGATATCAATCCCAATTTTTCTGGATTCACAGGGTGCTAGGACGTGTTCAGTGTAGAAAAAAGGGGTTGCCAATGGGAAAGAAGGTACAGCACAGGGCAATTGGTTAACTCATTATTTGCAGAGGAGATAATGTCAGGTGCAGCAGTCAAATTAGGCCTCTCAGTTTAACGATCTGTCCACCCCGCAATTCTATTGGTGGCAGAGTCAAACGTATGGAGGCAGGTTGCTGCTCTAGCAATTGAGAATTCTCGTGTATGTGGGAAACAGATGGTATAGAGAGCATCTCTATGGCTCTACATGCCCGGAAGAAGCTTTTGGGCCAAGATTTTCAACCACCTCCTTCCCGGGTTGGACATCAAAGGAACAATCGTGATATCGCTTTACATGGTGTGGCGGATTTGGCTCGCAATGGACTTCCAGAATCGCACCAGGTTAGCATTATTCAGATACTGGACAGTACAGTCTTCCATGCCACTTCTTCTTTGTACGAGCTTTTGACTTAGAGAATGCAATCAAGCGTGAAGAGTTCTAGCAGTTTTGGAATTTCCCCGGTCAGTAGTAAGTCCCCATTGCCAGTTACCAACTATACTATCTACTGGTCAGTGTCTCCTTCCTGTTGTTTTCTGTCATGTCTTTGACGCCTTGCATTATATCATTACATTGTGTGTAACAATACTGCAGTAGTACAAATATTCCCAGAGAAGAGCACATCAATGATCAGTTGTGCAGTCCATTACTTGCTTCAATACTTTCCGAGATTAATTATTATAACGGAAAAGTAGGGCATCAACCTCCCCACCAAAGGAACTCCAGGGCATCACCTCCCCACCAAAGAAACTACTGGGGATCACCTCCCATCAAAGGAACTCCAGGAACCCTCAGTAACAGCTGTAATATATAATAGTATTAATTTCTATTTATATCACATTAATAATTTATTATACTACTTTGGAATTAATATTGCAATACTAAAAAGTATAAATAATTAAAAGAATTATTGTTACAAGCATTCCTAGCAAAAACCACTACTCGTATATGTTTCATTTGAAGCAATTTAAAATCATAAAAAAATGTTTGATTTGTAAGAAAATACTGATAATTTGATTAGTTGTGATTATAAATTCTCAGTGGACCCTGAAACCAAACAAAAGGATATTCAACAAACACCAGACACTAAATACCAGTAATATTTTTAAACGGACTAGATCATTACGTTGACAAACACTGTGAAGGTAAACGCCGTCAGAATCCGTTCTGAATAGCATAGTGTCATTGGCAAGAGTCCAATGATAATACATGTAATTAACTATTGTAACAGATAGCCTAAGGTGACTCATGCTGTAGCCCGAGTTCCTCCAATAAGTTCTTTCTCATGATAAACTTCTGTACCTTACCAGTAACTGTGAGTGGGAAAGAATCAACACATACCACATATCTTGGTATCTTGAAGTGTGAAATCTGTAATAACATGATAAGACAATTCATGCATTGTACAGCTGGCAGAGGGAAGAGAAGAGAATTGATTTGTTGTAGCGATAACTCCAATTTAGAGAGAAATAGAAACTAATGTGCACATTACGCTGTAGAATGATGGCATACTTCGATCACTGCCTCTTTATCAAAATTGGTCAACTTGTACCTTTAGCTATGTGGAGAAAAATTGATACTTCCATTATATATCCATAATTGCACTTACCTCTCCCTTACAGAAGTCTTTGACCTCTTGCTCTGTCAAGGTCATACCATCTTTCACTCGAATACAAGCACATATCTCCTCACCCATTCGTTTATCAGGAACACCTGACCATGTGGATAACAAATATAATTAGACAGCTGTATCTATTTACATTGTATGGGAGCAGCCATGGCTTAGGGGTTAGAATGCTGAGCTTTCATGCTGAAGGTTCCAGGTTTGAATCCCGGGTCATGGTGGTGTTAGGAAGAGCATCCAGCCACAATTGCTCCTGTGCCTCAATAGTCCTTGGGGTCATGCAAAGCATGGCTTCAAGGCAACTCCTCTACCCCTGCCAAAAAGGCCATGTCATCTGGGCCTTTTCTCACAGGGAGTTGGCCAGCACTGGCACCTGCTGCTGCTAGGGGCTGGTCACGCCGAGGAGTATTTACATGTATATTGATGACATGGTCTTATCATCACCTACACTCCTACAGGAAACTGTGTTGTGTCGTTTCGACCAATAGGAACTCACCTACTACCTGTACGTCTTCAATAGCAGGATGTGTGTATAGGAACTGCTCGATCTCTACAGGGTATATATTCTCTCCACCTCGAATTATCATGTCTTTAATTCTCCCATTTATCATAACGTAACCATCCTCATCCATTACAGCTAGATCTCTGTGTTCACATAAATACATACACAGTGGAACAAGACGAGAAAAACCTGTAAATATTTAAGTATAGATGTACATGTAAGTATCATTGTAACTTACCCAGTGTGATACCATTGAGTAGGTGAGATAGCAGAATCAGTTTTAGCTTTATCCTCCCAATAACCCAGCATAGTAGAGTATCCTCGAGTACAAAGTTCTCCACTTTCTCCACGGGATACTATCTGCCCGCTCTCATCGACTATCTTAGCCTGAGGGTTCACAGAAAGTCAATCTGACAATGATGTATGAATATACATCAAAATATTAGGATTAAATAAAAATACAATTTTTTATATTTTTATTAATTTAGTCCTAATATTTCGATGATGTATGGATTTAATAGAAATATAAAAAAATGTGTCTCGTTTTGTTATTCATCATTAAGATACTGGCTCACACCAACATTTTCCAATTTAGTATTTTGATTAATATGACTTGGAGTTGTCAGGTCAGGTTGATCTTTCAATGTAGAGCAGCAAACTTTTATCTGGTAGTAATACTTGAGATATTGAACAACTTTGACTGTAACATAAGGGATGATGGCTTTGACTGTAACATAAGGGATGGTGGCTTTGACTGTAACATAAGGGATGGTGCTTTGACTGTAACATAAGGGATGGTGGCCTTGACTGTAACATAAGGGATGGTGGCCTTGACTGTAACATAAGGGATGGTGCTTTGACTGTAAAATAAGGAATGGTGTGCAAAGTTACTGAGTGGTGTTAGTGATAGATAATGCCAGTACCTTCACCCTCACCTACCTCTGTGTGGTCGACCAGACAGCCAATTGAGCCACATCTTTTCTCTATGCTGTCGTCGGGAAACGTGAGAAAAGTAACAGGGCTGGTCTCAGTGGAGCCGTACGCAACCTAGAAGTACAGAAGTACATGTATAACCATCAGATAATAAACTTGACAAAACATCCGTTATTAACTAATCAAACGTCATTTAAACAGTGCCTGCACAGTTCTTAAATTTCTTTTTTTAAGCACAGAGTTACCTTTACACTAGAAGAACTATGCAAAAATACAATACAATGTGTTTCATTTGAATCATATAGGAAATCCTGAGGATTCAGTATATACAGTGCAAAATAAATCATAATACATTACCATATCCATATTATAAAACTTACGCAGGCTTTGGGCATGTGCAGTTTGCTATTTACTTCCTTCATCACTTCTACTGGGCACGGAGAGCCAGCCATGATACCTGCATGTACATAAATAACTTACATTGTACATTGCAGCTGTCCTAAGATGTAAAGATCTAAGAATAGATGTAAAGTTCTAAGAATAGATGTAAAGTTCTAAGAATAGATGTAAAGATCTAAGAATAGATGTAAAGTTCTAAGAATAGATGTAAAGATCTAAGAATAGATGTAAAGATCTAAGAATAGATGGAAAGTTCTAAGAATAGATGTAAATATCTAAGAATAGATGTAAAGATCTAAGAACAGTTGTAAAGATCTAAGAATAGATGTAAAAATCTAGATAGATTCATGTTCCACTGTATATGTAAAATGTATATGTATATGTATATCACAGCAGTACAGTTGAGATGATGACTGTACATGTAACACATTCATTCTATATATCTATAAAATAATACAGTAAATACCGCATACTGTATGCTTCTACAATATCTCACAACCACTAAGAAGTTATGCTCCCTTTATTGCTTTGAAGAGAAGACAACTCTTTGTAAAATGGAAATTGATTTTTATTCAGTTTACAGGCTATAAATAAGCAGGAGAATATTAAGACCTTCACATAGAGGAAGTAAACACTATCGTAGTTAAGGACATACCAGATTGCAGGGAGGAAATGTCATACTGATCAAAGTTTGGATGGTTGAGAGTATCAATAAACATTGTCGGTGTTCCATACAGAACGTCACATCTACAGAAATATTCAGTGAACAAAGTCAGGAGGCTGCAATTTTATCTTATTTAGCCTGGATTCCTAAACCATGGATGGGGCTGATTAATAGCATAGTTTCAATTACACCCAATTGCCAACATACAAGTACTACTAATTAACTGAGGTTTGGGACCAAGGCTATCTATGTAACATACAACGTAAGAGTGTCTGTCCTCTATGACATACCTCTCTGACTGCACAGTCTGTAAACTAGCCTCAGGTTCAAATGAAGGTGCGGGGTAGACACACGTAGCCCCATGTACTACATTCATCATAGATCCACCGACCATGCCAAAACAGTGATAAAGTGGAACGGGAAGACAGATTCTCGGTGACTAAAATACAGTGCTATGTATAAATGTAGTTGTAAAGTATAGTAGGTACTTGGACAATAAAACAGGTAGCTGTAAAGTATAGCAGGTACTTGGACAGTACAACAGGTAGCTGTAAAGTATAGCAGGTACTTGGGCAGTACAACTGGTAGTTGTAAAGTGTAGCAGGTACTTGGACAGTGTAACAGGTGGTTGTAAAGCGTAGCAGGTACTTGGACAGTATAACAGGCTATTTGTGAAGTACAGTACAAGTACAAGTACCTGATGATAAACTTGAGAAGAATTATTTACAGTCGTAGCTATTCAATCATTGGTTGAAACCTAATCTGCTGTTCACTATAATGCAGTTGAAGTTGCCTCCCCTTTTCACTGACCAATCTCAGATATGGATAACTCCCAAATAATTACTAAAATTCCTAAATATTACCACAAAATTATTTTAATTTCAATTTTTTCAACTGATTTGTTAACTGTACGTACCTACATCAGCAACACTCTTACTGAATGCAGATTACATGGAGCATGGTAAGGAAAGACATTACATGGAGCATGGTAAGGAAAGACATTACATGTAGCACGGTAAGGAAAGACAAACCTGAACATGATACTCCATCCTGTAGCCAATAAACCGTGAGTTATTCACCAGATTATGATGAGTCAATGTAGCTCCTTTGGGATTCCCAGTTGTACCCTAAAAATATGTAACTACATGTATAAAACAAAATCTAACGAGTAACGCACCTATATAATAAGCCTTTGTGTTTGAAAGGCAAAATGATACTATAAAATAATGATAAATTATATACATGTACAACTGTACATGCAGCATAGACCTATAAAATGCCGACCTTACAAGCAATTTATACATGTGTAAGAATTACATGTACAGCTGATTTGAGAGAACTTCCATATTAATGATTATCTGCAGGCAGTTGTCATGTGCACCGTAAGCAATGGTATGGGCACATGATTACAGAGATGCAAAAAAAATATTCACAAACACAGTGATCATCAAACTAGAACATCAGGAATATAGATGAAGATAAGAATGGAAGTGGAGCGATTAGTACCACACAGTTAGTCAGGGGTGCATAACTTGGTTGTATTAGAAACCCAAGTACCTAGACTTAGGGTACTCTATCAGCATGGTGTGACTGTCTATCCTAAGAAAAGAAAAGAAGCTGATCATGGAAACAGGAAGAACTACTTTAATTCCATAAAAAGTTTAATAAAACAGAGTAGAGAGTTTCTTTACTACTTACAGATGTAAACTGGATGTTGATTGGTTGATCAAAGTGAAGTGTCTTAGCTATGTTCTCTATTTCTAGCCTGTGGTCTTTAGTTCCCATCTCACAAACTTCATCAAAATTGAAAGCACCACTGAAATTGTATAAAAGACGTAATACAACGTTATTACAAGGTACATGTATTTGATAGCCTACATATTATGTTTAATACGGCTAGCATTTGAGCATTGGAAATTGTATTACATAATCTACATACAAGAGAGATAACTCCACAAACTCCACAATTTATGTAACTATTAATTTAACATGAGTTAGACTTCTCCACTCTCAAGCTTTCCCATTGCATTACATTATATTACATTAGATTACAAAATACAATAAGTTTTGTCTTCTTTAGCATGTAGCCTGAAAAGGAAGTCTAGGCGATCACACGATATAAATAAGTATACTACGAGTATACAATGAGAAAAGCCATTTGCAATAACGCATTACAGCACAACATAACTTCGACTACATTAACAGTATATGATGTAGTGTTAGTAAGTTAACGTGTGCTCAGTGGGATGGTGGGCAGCCAATAGTGAATAAACAAGCCAACTAAACATTCCAATGAGTCAATAACCAGTAAGTCAAGAGTCAGTGGGTGAAGAATCGGTGAGCTAACAACCAGCGAGTCAACAGTCACCAAGTCGACAGTCAGTAAGTAAAGTATCAGTGAAACAGCAGTCAGCAATTAAACAGTTGGTGAGTCAACAATCAGTGAGCTAACAGTCAACGAGTCGACAGTGAGTATTCAGTCAGTGAGTCAACAGCCAGTGAGCCAAAAGTCAGTGAGTCAACTTTCAGTGAGCTAACAACCATTAAGTAAAAAATAAGTGAGTCAACGGTCACTGAGTCAAGAATAAGTCGACTAATTTGTAAACAGTAAATGAGTCACACCATGTTTAATTCAGGAAGTGCCAAATATCAGTTCTGCCAGGCATATACAAGCATAGTAAGTGAAGATTCTATATTTGACCTACTTACTTATTTTGTGACTATCAACACCTAAAAAATCCTAGGTACAGTGATTCCTAGCATACACTACTTACATACAATGTAAGAATGTATGAATGATGATAAATCATGGAGTTGACACTCACGTAAGTGTAACACAAATTATTTGCGTAAAATTCAACCAGTTGTGTTTAATTTACAATAACAAAATAATCCGAGTATAACACTATTATCTAATCTACAAATATAGTAAAACTTACGTTTACAATTTGCTTCAATAAAATTCAACTCAATTAACCATATAAACGGAGTGTAACACTATATTATCTAATCCATAGTAATGGTAAAACTTACGGTTTCTTCGTCTCCCCCATTATGATAACTGAGGTTAATTCTGGTGCTCTGTAATAAACAATTTAAATGTAACCTCTAAAGAATATCTAATTTGGCTCTAATAGATGATTAGAATAAAACAGAACCAGAAATGATTTGACGTCGAAATAATATACAGATAGTTTAACATGGAGTATTAAACAATTCAATGGTTAGACAGTGAACTCTCACTCACCTGTGATTCTTCAGATGACCAGGTGAACATCTGGTCAGTTCAGGAAATAATTCAAACATCATCTCATAATAATCTTGAGTTTTAAATGACTCGGCCATTATTATAGCTTTCATTCCTACCTTCTGAATAGCATACTCCAGTTCGTTGACTCTATATGCTGGGTTCACGTTCACCTGTCATATAGAATTATATCAGTGTACTATTGGCTGTAGTATCAATAACAAATGCAAAATGAGAAACAAACTCAACACAAAACTAGATAGCTGGACATAGCACAGTTAGAAATTTTAGCAAAATATTTCTATTACCATAATCAAGCCGACTTGAGCAGTAGCCAGTTGTGTAAGAACCCATTCTGCACGGTTGGGGCTCCAGATACCGACCCTATCTCCTGGCTTCAAACCAATGGCTAACAATCCTGCAGCCAAACTGTCCATCTGTATTAAAAATAGAACTATGCACAATAGAAATGTTGAACTCCAAAACAACATCTCATATGTAGTAGAGGATACAAGTGACATTATCATTATAATTTTATTTTTCAATCATATTAATTTTCTGGTCGAGTCATTAAACATAGTCCAACCTTGGCTTTAAACTGTTGAAAAGTATAACGAACATCATCCCTAGAGAAGACAATCATATCTCGATCTGGGGTTTTCTCCACTTGGCTGTTAAATAGTTCACCAATAGTCGCACCACTAAGATTATGATCACTGTGGGAACTCTCATAGCTTAGCCGTGGTGCCATTTGCTGCAACTTACTAGTGGTGTTGAAGTACCTTAAAATATCACAAACAAGAACATAGAAAGGAAAGTAAAGCGCAATCAAATACTACAATAATAAGGCTCGCATCATGAGGGCCATCAATAAACATCTTTCTCTAAGTCTATCTATTTGCTACTAACTCACAATAGTTGGCGAATATGAGCACTTACCGATGGAAACATGAAGGGGGTGTCCTGGTACACTTGAACACAGACGATAAATTGGATAGACGAAACAACTTAGCCATTTCTACAAAAACACGATAAATTTTTTAGAGACAATGTTTTTTAAATAAGCTGAAAAAGATCAAAGGGATTCCCCGTTCTGTTATGAAGCATAGCAAAACATTACCAAAATGTGCAAAAGTATTGCACCGAAATTAAAGTCAAAGCAAAAACAGCTCTATTTAGATAAACAGGTGGCCGTGACTTCAACATTAACCTACATGCGAGTCTGATTAGTTACTTCAAAACATCACCACAAGAAATCTCCGACTTTGGCAATCTTATCTTGCCAAATTGAAAAGAGTATATGGTTACAGTTTCTTCGGCAGCAAGCCTGTAAACACACAGCTGCAGTTTGGATAGAATTTTATACTCAATTGGTTTGCATAAAAACTTGCAATTACTGCCAAAAGCACTAATTCGATAACATAATATAGGATCGTTTAATCATAAAAATAAAATCATAAAATTTCTTTATCTAATAAATAATGTAAATGTCTATGTATAGGGGTTTGATGTGCGGTTGTTCTCCATGACGGGCTGAGGGTTGTGTTTCCACCGCTGTTTACAATAATTTTAATAATTAGTATTGTTATCATGATTATTCATTATTTTTGATCTTGCACAAAGAGGAAACCACAATGTTGGCAACCCTGGACGGTTATTTTATTTACAAATTTATCTGTTTAAATGTATAATATTTATATTATTATTCCCGTTTCTGACTAAACACGTCAATGGTTACAGCTTTAGTATTTAGGGCTATGTGTATCTTAAACGGTTTGATTGGATTAAAGTAATTAATGTAACGAACCAACGCTCTAGTTTGCTTACAGTTAACGCTCTAGTTTGATTCGCTGATAGTCAAAACTGTCTTTTTAGAATCTGAGGCTAAAGCAACAATGTAGTTATAACTTTTTCTGCAACTTTTCTTTCTTTTCCTCGGGTTATTCCATATTAATATATATTGCTGCTAGTGCTACCCTACATTTGTCTTCAGTTTAGCAGACCCAACGGCTAAAGGACGCATTCAGATTACCCGCATCGCATTCTTGACTCTTGAGCAGTATTTATACCCATTAGCTAGGTTAATTTTTTTTTTTTGTTTTCTTTGTGTATTTATTTATTCTCTCCTATGAGTTGTATATAATACATATATATTCTTTTTGTGGTCAACAAGTTACCTTTAACAAAATAATGTTATCTGTAAACTTTTAGAAAACCCAATAAATGTAAATGTAAATGTAATTAATTAAGTTTAATTTTAATTTATTAAATTCAAGTTTTAAATTAATTATCATTCATCTCATTTTATTATCATTACGGCTTATATTGTAATTATTGGTAATATCGTTGTGGCCCAAGCTCAGTGTTAGAAATGAACCATTTGAGTTGGGTACACTCTCTATTGAGGGTATGCCACACTTGAGCCGCGAGAGCTGAATTTAGGGAGCGTTGAGGCTCTGAAAATACCTATTGAAGCATTACTTAGAAAAAAAGTTGTACATTTCTGGAATAAAACAACTCTAGCCAACCAATAGCCTACGTATTAACATTAAACAATTGCAGTCTTGAAGCCTACCACCTCTTTTGCAGAGTGTAGTGTGTACCTTTACTCTGTTGCTAGCACTAGCAACAGAGTAAAGGTACACACTACACACCTGTTTACTCAGTAAAATAAGAGGTAGGAGCACGCCATATACTCCCATGTACCCTCACTTCTAACACTTGACCGAGCTGCAACATCAAATGTAATTACTTAACCCCTGCCTAGTTACTCCACTGGAATGTGTATAAGGAGTTCGAACTACATTCTAAAGACACTAAATGTACTTATAATTATTTAGCATTGCCTGTGTATGTGCCTGCATGTTTATAATTGCATAACTACTGCTTATATTATACTTGTTACACGTTATTGTTGTACATTTCCATTAGGACCCATCTGATACCTGTGGTAATGTGTCCTTGACAATCTGTTTCTTGCATTACCTACATTGCATTATCATTGGGCAGCACTTGCAATACTGTTGTATAACTAATTATACACTCGGTAGGCTCATCCAATTAATGGCAGGATATATGTGATTATATCTGCTCTATATTACATTACATGTATGTACTCATTCATGTCCCCTTAAATATAATACCAGTGCTAAATGTATTTGGTGACGTTATGGATCTGTATCTCGAAATCACATGACAATCTGCTTCTAAATTTTATATATTTAGGGTGAAATGGCAAGTCAGCCTGAGGGAGAGGAAGAAGAGGATTTTCCTGGATATGTTAGTATTGTCTCTGTTCACTGTACCTACATGTAGCTATAATACATATTTGTATGTAGTTCTAATATCTATTGATATGTATATCGTGTTTGTATGCAATACTGTGAATCATCATATTTTAACGTATCTGTTTGCCAAGTAAGTGTACATCACATAGTCCACCTTGTACAACCACTCACTTTGCATATTGGATACATAATATATAATTGTTTTTTCTAGATATACATGTGTATGTTATGTACGTAGTAATACGCATGTACATTTGCTATAGCAATAGACTCTGTTATAGTGTAAGTGGGTGGAAGAGAGAATGTAATTATGAATGAAATTCATAAAAAATGATGGTTTATGGATATCAAAGGGAGTTGTCAGTCCGCACCATCAATGTTCATATTTCTTCTTGTCTGATTCTCTTCTTTCTTCTGACTACAATGTAGCTGGCTGTGAGTGACGATAGACAAGCAACTGTTGGCTATGGAGGTATAGAGAAACCTGGAGAGGTAAATGAATCCACTGGAATTAAATAGTTACATAGCTTGTGTCAGGTGATTCATATATTCTATGTGATTCAACTGCATATCAAGTATCTGATTAGTCTACTGGAGTTGTTTGCTCTTGTGAGCTGCTCATATACTGGAAAATTAATAAGTTGTATTCTCTCCATGACTATAGCCATTATTATCATAGTTTCCATGTAACCTATCTTCAGTGTAGCTCAGGTTTAATATTTTTTTAAATTGAATACAATTTTCATGTTGCGTTTCAAGACAAGTCCATCTTTACTACATAATATTTACATACGTGTATGTTATACTGTACATTTAGATAAGTCAACCATTGTAATTGACTTGTTTTGCTGCAGATTGTTGGATCACCACCTGAACTAGATGATATAGTTGACAGAGCGATTCATCTGCTACGAATGGTCGAGGAATGTGCCATTGATGATGCTGATTTTGACACAATATTAGAGTACATGGAGATGTATATGTATTTGAGAGAGGTTAGCTATTAGCAAATAGCAGTTTACATATAATGCTTTACTGATATTTTGTATTTACTGACCACTGTCTTGCTATCTTGCATGTTGCCAGTGATTTTCGATCTTTAGTATTTTTAGTAACAAATGTCATGTACGCAAAATGTCACTAAGGGTTGGTAAAAAGAGGAATTGTTGTCAATCAGTGACTATAGATTTTAATTTCAAGATTACCCAGCATGTCTAATAACGTTAGGTAACAACCAATCAACTGGCAGACATCTCTGCATAGTAGGACTGGAGAAAATCTCAAGGGTAAAAGAGCATTTATGCACTTCTTGGTACTCCACCGATATCTCGGTGGCCTGGTTATGTTGCTACAATAAGTACAGCTACATTGTAGTTCCTGTATCATGTCACCGAGGTTTTGTGAAATTCGAAATTTGAAGGATTTTGTATCAATATTAATTAAAATTTTACTTTAAATGAAGAAAAGCATTTTTAAATATAATCAGCAAATGGTTGCAACCAATGTAAAATTTGAATCCTGAACTTTGAAATTTAATTGATTGATAGGCTACCGAGACGCGAAAAAGTATCTATCAAGTTATTTTTTGGTGGGTATCAGTGCAAGCGCAGTGGCTGCATGCAGATTTTGAAAATAGTCTGGTGAAATCAATTTTGATCAGGTGCAGCTAACTCATATAATGGTCTTTGCGATCTCGGTGGGAGTCCGACAGGAGTGCACAAATGCACCTTAATTCATGGACGAGTCTCACTTTGTGTACATTACATGTATGAGTGACTCATTATCGCTGTGTATCTGTCGGGTAATGAATCACATTCCTAATCACTTTTTAATGTGATATTTTTTAGCAAGAAAAAAGTAAGGTGTTTTTGTTGGTGGAGACAGAAAAAGAATTTTCTATTCTATAAAATGTATTTCTGTAGGATATTTTATTTGTAAACTTGTCATGCGGAAGTGTTATGTTTTTAGCCAGCAGACTCAACACTTCACCTCCCAGACGAGGTGTTTGAGACTCTAGAAGGACTTGTCTATCAGGTAACCACCCATTACAACCGTAGTTTAAGCCATGCCACCACTCAAGACCGCAGCAATAAAATATTTCATATCCTCAGTCAGTATTGTCAAAAGGTGAATGAATTTAGGAAGGGCTGCCTCTTGGCTTATCTCTGTATGAAGGACGACCATCAACTCGGATATTTAATATCCAACTTGCACTTTGTTGCGCGTCAAGTAAGAGGATTCATTGATGAGAAGTGGTATTCCTTCATTAAATCATTACCAACCAAACGAGGCGTTTCTAGTGACAATCAGAGCAAATTGTTACAGTTGATTAGTCAGCGACTCCGACTAGTCATTGCTGTCACAAAACAAGAAATGATAAGTTTCTTGAGAGACGACGTGGAAGCGGATTCCATATCTCTAACAATAATGATTTGTCCGCCAGACAAGAAGAGTGCGAGTACCGATGGTGAAGAACAGTTTCTAGATGGGTTTACAGATTTTGAATATACCCGCAAAGGGCTACAAGAAGCTTTTCGAACTTCTGCTGAGGTACATGCATGTTTATATATCCACTGTATCATTGGTTTAATAGTTTAATGTTTGCAAGTTCATCTGCAGAGGTCAGGAGAAGGTCAAATAAGTAGTCATTATGTCACAATTCTGCTACTTATTTTAGTTAGAGCTGGCTCAAGAGGAAAAACCGTTGAAGCTTGATATATCCGAAGGGGCAAGTCAAGGTGCAAAAGAAGGTCTGGGTATTACTGAAAGGAAGGCAAGTATAGCCCTTTACCATTGCTTGATGTCTCACCCGACTCTAAGCTTATATTCAACTTTTATCAATTTAGTTTACTTCTGATAAAAACTTATTATTATTTATAGGCTTGGGAAATCGACTTGGTAGGTATACTATCTGCTTGACTCCAACTGTTGCTTATCGGCTAGCATAGTATAATCATATTACTTAATAAACATGCAGCATGTTGTAATAATAGTAGGGATGGAAATATATCAACTTTGTTAGTAGTATTAGTAAGATGTTAATCCTTGTAGACATATGGAGGACTCCTGAGTCCACCGACATCTTCAGAGAAGGTGGAGCCTCGAGCCGTGAGTTTATATTATACAGTTTATGGTTAAGCTCCCCTGCCATTATTTCAAGAACTTTGGTATATTAGTTCTCTTTTATCCTAAACCAGACACATGCTTATATTCACTAGACTTCACATTCTCAGTCTTGGCGTGTTTGTCAAGTAACGTCAAGTTATTTATACAAATATTACTCGTTCGTACCTAATAGTAGCATTCGCAGTGAATGGCCAATCGCATTGTGAATAGCCTATACTTTGAACACACGGATACATAGGGTCAGTAGACTATGTGCTATAAGATAGGTAGATTCATCTAATGACAAAAAGAGCCAGCTGCTACTGTTGATACTAGTTGCTACAGTTGCCACCATGCTCATATCCAACACCTGAAGTATACAACTGGGATTTTTTTTTTATTTATTAGTTTATGTCATCATTTTTAAACAGTAGTGATGTTAAAATAAGGTAATAAAAGGTAATAAAACATGGGGCTAATCAGATAGTTCGAAACTAGAGTTGTGACAGCCCCGTTCCAGAGGTTCGCCAGCCACAGAAGGCCGACACACGCATCCAGGGACACATGCTGCGCCCACCCACTATGCGCCAAGCTCCCAGAGACGAGCAGCCAGGCGCCTCGCAAAGACTCCACCGGTGAGGCCCCGTAGGTCCCATGCATGCTCACCAAATAGATTAGCGGCAGTGAAATAAATAGACCTCTTTCCCATTTCCGAATTAACTTTGATTGATTTCAGTGGATTTTTCAAAGTCTTACGCGTAGTCATGGGGTGTACAGTCTCAATTAAATTAAGATTATTTTTGTTGGGATAAATATGGTTTTTATAAAATATTATAAGCCTATATTTGAAGATCATAGAAATAGGCATAATTTTAAATTCTTTAAACCTGTGTGAAACATGTGAATTTGGCTGTTGACTTAAAATGATCCGCAATGATTTCTTCTGGCTGATTAAAATGCTGGATATTAAATAGTCTGGGGCATGTCCCCAAAATTCCACACCATATATAAGGTGTGGGTATATAAAAGTGTAATACAAATTTACCATTGTTTTCTGGTCTAAAAACTTTGTCAAATAGCGAAACATCATTAATAAAAAGGTGATTTTGTTTACAATGTTATTGATATGGAACTCAAAATTACAATGTTTATCCAAGGTCACACCAAGAAATTTTGTGTGATCAACGGTATTCAATTTTCCAACATCGAATTCATCAACGTCAATTTTTTTCTGTGGATTTCGAAATATGACTTGCATTGTTTTGCTAAAATTTATAACAAGTCTATTTGCCAAGCACCATTGTTCTATTTTTGAAAGCTCAAAAGGTGTTATCACAGGGTTATCACAGATCAAATTGGTGTCATCAGCGAACAATATATAGTTAAAAGCTGGAGAAACATTAACCAAGTCATTTATATATATTAAAAATAGCAACGGTCCTAAAACAGATCCTTGTGGCACTCCCAATGTAATACTTCTTAATGACGATTTTTCAGTATTTATTTTCACAAACTGCTTCCGATTAGTTAAATAAGATTTAATAAGTTGAATGGCTGAGTCACTAAAGTTGTAAAAACGTAATTTAGATAAAAGAATACTATGGTTAATGGTATCAAATGCTTTTGAAAAATCTAAAAAAATTGTTTGGACAGCATTATGATTGTCTAAACGGATTTCTATATGACTGCTTATAATATATCAATAATGATAATGTGACAGCATACGATTATTATCTACATGTATAATAGGAGGCGATTGAAAAGAGTGATACTACAGTCTATGTACCGTCTCTACCACCCCACACAACAACAAGTAATCTGTTTGATTGGTTCAAGGAGTACGGAGTGTTGCTCAATGTTCACATACCCAGAGATCGTTTCTTGCCAGAAAATATCAGTATGTGTATATTATTATAATACAGTAATATAGTGATATCAGTATGTGTATATTATTGTAATACAGTAATATAGAAATATCAGTATGTGTGTATTATTGTAATACAGTAATATCAGTATGTGTATATTATTATAATACAGTAATATAGTAATTTCAGTATGTGTATATTATTATAATACAGTAATATAGTAATTTCAGTATGTGTATATTATTGTAATACAGTAATATCAGTATGTGTATATTATTATAATACAGTAATACAGTAATATCAGTATGTATATTATTATAATACAGTAATATAGTAATATCAGTATGTGTATATTAACGTAATACAGGAATCTAGTAATATCAGTATGTGTACTAGGCACCTAGTCAGCCAGGAGTTATGGCTGTTTGTCACAATTGTGGTAGAGCTGTTCATAAAGATGTTGTCTGTAATCACCTTGTTGATATTGTGTAATTATCATTGTTTACTGTGTATATTTCTGTAATCACCTTGTTGATATTGTGTAATTATCATTGTTTACTGTGTATATTTCTGTAATCACCTTGTTGATATTGTGTAATTCTCATTGTTTACTGTGTATATTTCTGTAATCACCTCGTTGATATTGTGTAATTATCATTGTTTACTGTGTATATTTCTGTAATCACCTTGTTGATATTGTGTAATTATCATTGTTTACTGTGTATATTTCTGTAATCACCTTGTTGATATTGTGTAATTATCATTGTTTACTGTGTATATTTCTGTAGAAGGTTATGGACTGGTTCAGTTCCTTAAGAAAGAAGACGCGGAGAAGGCTATCAAAGACAGTAAATATAATGCCAGGATGGCACGTGTAAGTTTCTATTGGCCGTCATAGTCCTAGCTGTGGGAATATACTGACACTAATATTAGATATGTATGTATCAACACTAAACAGTAGGAGCTAAACCCATCTTATTCTCTTCCAATAGTTTCAAATAATCGGAAAGATTACGGTTGGTGTGTGCAGTGTAGACTGATGTTGTAGCCGTCTCTTATATTAATATAAAGTAGTTATACCAATTAATTTCACACCAATACAATAACTTTTCTGTAAATAGTTATAATGCTATTTCTAACATCTCATCAATTGTGCTATGAATAAAAAATTGATCTTTGTTTGTAAATATTTTTAGAAAAACAATGAGGGAAGCTCTTTGGAGGAGAGTAAGATAGTAATTCAAGATCTACTAGGTTTAACTACTAAAGTAGAGTTGGAAGAGATGTGTAAGGGCTATGGTACTATTGAAGAGGCTTATGTCATTTCGCCAAAGCAATTAGGTATGTATAAGATACTAGGTACATGTATGTATAAGGTACTAGGTACATGTATGTATAAGGTACTAGGTACATGTATGTATAAGACACTAGGTACATGTATGTATAAGGTACTATAAGGTACTAGGTACATGTATGTATAAGGTACTATAAGGTACTAGGTACATGTATGTATAAGGTACTATAAGGTACTATAAGGTACTAGGTACATGTATGTATAAGGTACTAGGTACATGTATGTATAAGGTACTAGGTACATGTATGTATAAGGCACAGTATTGTAGTTTTGGTATCATTTTTAATAATTAGAATGACATCGCACTGTTATGTTCACAGTAGCAATGACCAGTAATATGTGCGTTCTAATTTGGTTTAGGGTTTGTAAAGTTCACGACCCGAGACGAAGCTCTAAAAGCCTTGGATGGACTGCAGTCTATGAATATATTCGCTTTGATGGCCAGGCCCAAGTAAGAGATAAGTTTAACTTACGTGTAGATATTATTATGTGTGTATACATGTACTACAATATAAACAGTAGATACATGTACATATTATAACATACTTATGTAGATAACATTACATGAGATGTATGTAGGCATGTACACTGTAATACTAATCACAAACACATGAATATATGATGCATATTGAACACTGTCACTGTATTGGAAAATATTGGTGTGACCGAGTATTCTTATAATGAATAACAGAAAAGACACATTTTTATATTTTGATTTAGTTCTGGTATTCGATGCATCATCGTCATTCGTAAATTTTATAAGGTCTTGGTTCATTTACAACAGAAAGCAAAGCTCTCTAAGCATGGAATGGTGTTCCTGTAATCTTTTCACGACCTCCATATAGCGATGTAGCGATTATTTAATGTCCACATAAGAATGTACCTGGTGTGTATTCTTATAAAATGGTGGATATTTTATTCTTTTTAGCTTCATTGATTATTATTTGTTTGCAGGAAGTTATTGACCGGTGCGCGAAGAATTTTCTAGAATCATGGGGGCTGGCGGAGAGGTGATGAGACTAATTTCGCTTACAAACATATATTATGTAGGTATCTAATATCTGCATATACCTCTGTACTATGAGTACGTTCTCTACTTACTGTTAGTAGGCTTAATTACATTACTAGATATAGTTTTGTTTATTTGCAAAACATAATTTTGTTTATACTTGTGAACATGAAATGTAATGTAAATACAGTAAGTTATCCTGTTTTCTGCAATGTCACAATCACCTTCTGCCAAAGAACACTATATCGTTTTAGTTTATCTTTGTTACTCAATAAGCTACAGCATAATGTACTGTACATCGTGTGCATGTAGTTGGTGCCATTTTTTTTGTTCTATATTATAAAATTTTAATATAATTATTATAGTATAATGATTTTATAGCCACTTCACATTTTATGCATGGTAATAATATACAATTATAACATTGCTTTGTTCTACCATTGAGCAGGACTCGATTAAACTTAGTTCTATACTGCATTCTTGCCGACGAGTTTACCTAAATATTACTTACTATAGTTTTGGAAATAGACTTGTGTCATTTGTATGTTTATATACATGACTTATACTTGTTTACATGCACTAGCAGTCTTTACTAGTTAGATACTGGATTGTAAACCTACTGCTTCATTCAAATGGTATCATAAAAATGGGTCAGTCAAAGTGTAAGGTTAATATTGGTTGTTTGTAATTTCACCATACTTGTCTTAATTTTAGTACATTTTGAATAATTTGGAAAGTTTTTAGCGTATGTACTCTGTTGTATCTACTACAGCTCCCCACTGATGTTAACTACATGGGTGCTATGGAGTTACAGTTCAGAGGGTGATGTGTTAATAACCTGTTGTACTTTGTATTGTGTTGTGTTTCCTAGTATATTTGATAAAATAAAAATCATAAAATAGAATTTCTTTGTCTAATAAATAATGTAAATGCCTATGTATAGGGGTTTGATGTGCGGGTGTTCTCCATGGCGGGCTGAGGGTTGTGTTTCCACCGCTGTTTACAATAATTTTAATAATTAGTATTGTTATCATGATTATTCATTACTTTTATCTTGCACAAAGAGGAAACCACAATGTTGGCAACCCTGGACGATTAATTTAATCACAAATATCCATTTAATTGTATAATATTCACATTTCTGCCTAAACACGTCAATGGTTACAGCTTCAGTATTTAGGGCTATGTGTATCTTATACGGTTTGATTGGATTAAAGTAATTAATGTAACGAACCAACGCGCTAGTTTGCTTCGCTGATAGTAAAAACTGTCTTTTTAGAATCTGAGGCTAAAGCAAATAATGTAGTTATAACAACGTTGGTTATAACCATAGAGTTATCTCTATGGTTATAACCATAGAGGTAACACCACAGAGAACTCCATGGTTATGACCATAGAGGTAACACTGATAACTCTATGGTTATAACCATAGAGGTAACAACCCTATGATAACTTTATGGTTACAACTTTCTCTGCAACTTTTCTTTCTTTTCCTTGGGTTTTTCCAGATTAATATATATTGCTGCTAGTGCTGCGGAGTACCCTACATTTGTCTTCAGTTTAGCAGACTCAACGGCTAAAGTACGCATTCAGAGCAGGGGCATTTTTTCAAGTTTTTAAACTGAGGTCTCCATAGGCCAGGGGGCCGCGTAGGCCCCCTGGCCGCCGGAGCTTTTTCAGCATAACTCACAAAAAGAGAAGGGTTTTGGAACACTTCACACCGTTGCTTGGATCTCATGTTTATTGCAGCTAGATAGCACACTACTGAAAAAATCTATTTAAGATTAGTTTGATTGCTAACTATATTACCGGGTAGTGTCTATATCCAAGAACTTAATTAAATTCAGAATAGTACATTCAAAGAACGTGTAATTACTAAAAAACTAGTCTGAGTCATACAAGACCCAGAAGTGTGGGTGCGACTTTTATAGCTAGGCTGTGTGTAGGGGTTCTGGTAAGTGTCATGAGACTGTATCTGGGAAGATCCAAGGCCAGAGAGAGTACCTGATATCCTAGCTGGAAAGAGTGAGAAACTGTATGAGTTAACTTCAGTAAGATAACTTTATTGAACAACAGCCTACAGAAAACCAAAGTTAGAATGAAAAATTGTGCTCCTAATATATGAATTATAGTTCTCAACCAAGGTCACAATGCCAAAAATGCGATAAACCAGAAAGCAAAAAAGAGTCCGGTACAAACTGGTCTCGAATTACAAATATAATAAAAGGTATAACTACATATCAAAAAGACTATCGGCATTATCAGAGATAAATACATAGCAATAATCGATATCATATAGGTTTACAGGAAGGGTAATAAAAGATAATCAAAAATGGGCAACATGTATACTTGTAATTCACACGACAAAGCAGTCGTTAAGACAATGCAAGGGGATATAGCGATGTTTACTTCCAATTATTTCTAGAGTTATAGTCGTTTGGGAGTCTGCATCACTCAAGATTTTTATTCCTCACGTTTCAAAACTAGTTCTAATATCATCATTAGCAATTTCATCTCCGATGATGATACTTGGACTAGCATCGAAATAGGCCTATAAGGAGTAAAATTCAAAAAGTGTCTGGTACTACTTTACACCATAAAACATCTTCAAATGTACATGTGTATATAGTAAATAAAAAATAATGCTGTTGCCAGACACTGCTATTGCTTTAAACCAAAACTAAGTTCTCACCGCATGCTTGCACAGCTTGGTGCTTGGTTTCCTTCACCTCAACTACTGTCTACCAGAAACAACCATCTCTACTTCACACGCACATGATGCTGTGTTGTTCGGAGCAGATAATTATGCTTCATCTCCTGTTCCAGTCTGTCGTCTTAAAAAACAGAAACTTTCATACATTTGAAGTTGAATGAAACCGAGTAAATCCTAGATTAGTTATAATATTGTGGTGGACAACCACAGCGACACTTGTGCGCAAAACAACGTCGACCCATAAGGACATCCTGAGACACCTGTATAGACTTATCACTGTAAAGGACTAGCCACACTGCTATTACTTTTACTATGAATTTTTACTACCCATATATATTACATTGTTAGAATTATTACAACGGCAAATTTTTAGTCATCCTTACCTAATGGGATCTTGGATAGTTGTACGGGGCCTGGCGGAAGTTAGAAGTCACTCTGTTTTATCTATAAAAGAGCAATATAATATTTTATAAATCGGTCTTCCCTATGCTTTCAACTAGTACACTTCTTTAATCAAATATAATATGTAACCAGCACTAGAGCACTCTGGACTTGTTCTGCCTAGTTAGGTGCATAACTGCAAGGAGGGTGGACTCGGTGGTGCATAATCAATCAAGGCTAGGTAGCCATATGTTACATTGCTAAAGCTGTTGGGTAGTTGTGGTAGCGAGGGTCATTTTTCACATCCACGACAATATATCTAACTAATAAACCCTATTCTACAGTACATCTAAAGTTATGATAAAATTAAATCAAATAAAAATGCTAAATCAAAGCGCAATTCTGGTGCTTCTAAAATTAAGTAATAAAACTCTTGATAAAATGTAATCCACACTCCACAGGATCATATCAATATTCATGCATAGGTCTCATTTTATTAGTTTGAAATAACAAATATCAAACTACATTTTTCAAATTGATATTGTAAAACTTTCACAACAGTAGAATAGAATAAAAATAATGAAACTGAGGTTCATTATTAACTAAAGGTGAACATTAAATAATCTTCTAAAATTATGTTTTATTAACATGAAATAATATTTTATCCTCATGTTTAATTTTGGTTAATAGTGAACCTCAGTTAACCAATCAATAGATTTATTGAACATGAAAATAGACTAAAGTGAATAAAACGGTTTAAGCAAGGAGTAAGTAAAGTACTAAAAATTGCGCAAGTTCTAGAGTTTAATAAAAAATATAATGAAGTAGTATAATAATTATAATATAATTAGCAATATAAATAAATAATATATATAATACAAATAATAAATAAAAATACAAGCAATATTACATAATATTATTTATATTAATATAAATAAATAAAAATATTTATATAATATATATTCAATACTTATACTGATTTTTTTCAAATTTTTGCAACTGTCGAGTTACCCGTTGGGATTCTTATCAACAAAAATATTTATCTGTAAGTTGAACAAATAAATTAACTTTTACTACACACCTGAAAAACTTGGTTAGAGATGTTTGTCTTACCTTTTTTATCTAGGTTCCATTCTTTTCTATTTTATTTGGACAACTGGGCGACAAACTGCGACTACTAACTTTGACCTTGACCATAGTAAGTAAAAGATTAACTTGAAATGTTATAAAGTCATAGCCCGTCTTTTGTTAATCACCATTAGCTAGGTTGGGGCTTTAGCTTAATACCCATAATTACTGCCTAAGCCTAATGTTAGCAGGCTAACTGCTATTCACCGCGGCACACTTATGTGTATGAATTGCTAAGAGATGGTGAATGCATTCAAACGACGCTTTTGATTGATTTTTCTGATTTTGTTGGACTGTGCAATAATGTAATATATGTTGTTATTTTTTTTTTACATAGAAAAGGGGGATTGCGTGACTCTGGCGCCAGTAGCAAAAAATCGTCACTGCGGCCGAGAGTAGTATTAACATTTATTACCTGTATCACATTCTTGACTCTTGAGCAGTATTTATTTATACCCGTTAGCTAGGTTAATTAATTTAAATTTAAATTTATTATATAATTTTATTATAATTATGGCTTATATTTTAATTATGGGTTATATCGTTGTGGCCCAAGCTCAGTGTTAGAAATGAACCATTTGAGTTGGGTACACTGTACACTCCCTATTGAAGGTGTGCCATGTAACATTAAGTATAGTAATATTTACCTGTGTGTGTATTGTAGAGCGTGTATCATTATATTAGTAATAACCAAAGGGTATTGGGTTTGCGAACAATCAAATGTCCATTAATGTTTAGTAGTCAGTTTAGCGTCTTTCTCATGGGAGTGTTATAACTAAAATTGGGGGTTTTGGTATTGTCAGTTATAACATTTAATTGGAGCCAAAGTACTTAGGACTCACCAGCTGTACGTAGTATGTAGTAGTAGTACGCTGTCTGTAGGTCCTTTTGTCAGCACCTTGATCTCCAATGTAGTAAGCTGTGTGGCGTAGGTTCTGGTTCTGTGGTCTAGGATGTGGCGGTGTCGACTCTATTCCAAGGTCTACAACGAGATAGTTGTTCCGCATATATCCTTGCTCCTTAGTACGCATTGATATGAGTTACTGGGTAGCCTACGATCCACCTACACTCCACACGCTCCACACTATTGTAGTTTAGTTTAGTTTTTAGTGTTTTTGTTTTAGTGTTTTATTGGTTTTTATTTGGTTTTCTATTTTGTAGTTTTTCTTTCATTTTCGTGTTTTCCACTAGCTTATACATTTGTATAATATGTACGTGTAACGTCTATGTAGTCGTCCACTCTTGTCACTGTGTGACTTATCTACAGGTATGTCGACAGTCTATACTGCTGTCTCTCCATGCCTCATTTTCACAGTCTACTCTAGGTATCTGTCTATCTATCTCTCTACTGAGACTACTCTACTGTGTAGGTACTCCTCTCCTATATATACCTGTCCTGTCTACAGTCAGCCAATCAATTTTAGTGAGGAGTTACATTCTCTTAAGTGCGCAAGAGTGGACAACTCTTAAATATACTAATTGTCACTATTTATATGCAACAGGAGGCTGCCATTTGTAATGTCCGGAACTCTCTCGAGAATGTTAGTAAACAAAAGCACGTGCCTTCGTATTGTTACATCTCCCTCCTCAAGTATGATTGATACACTGAGTATATAGAATGAGTATTTATATGTGAACTGTAACGGTAACTGAACTGCAACGGGGATATATATTGATATATATGTGAGATAGGATAGGATATGAAGATAAGAAAACGATGAACAATTTATAACTATGTACAGGGATTGAGGAGTGGGCATGACCTACTCCATAGGAGCTGGCTGGCGCCTACTCCATCTGGTAGTCCTTGAACCTGACAGGAAGGACACCGCCGTTTACTCGTGGCTGACGTTCTGGGGTCGGATTTCCCCGGGGCATGGAGGGTGGTGCTGGCACACTGACGGTGGTCTGTGGCAGGGTGGTCACATTCATCTCATCCATCAACGGAGACAGGGCATCACTATCAGAAGACATGTGTGAGTGATCAGACTTCAGATGAACAAGGTTTCTTCGGACTACGGAGTGGCCATTGTCAACCAGATAAGACCTTGGTGACTCATGGCAATCAATGATCACACCTTGAGCCCATTCTTTGTCAGCATCAGTTCTCACTAGAGCGGGTGTACCAGGTTGCATCTCAGCTAGTTGCTTAGCGATCGTAGTACTCCTTCCTCAGATCCTGACTGGCTGTCAGAGCCTCGGTTGGTTCAACGATTGCAGGTTTGAGGACCTCAGCGGTGATGGGTAAATCACTTCTGATCGATCTGTTGAACAACATCTTAGCAAGACTGAGTGAACTCCTTGTGACCGGCGATTCTCTACACCGCAGTAGCGACCGGTAAATGTCTTCTCCATCTTCCTCACACTTCTTTAGAAAACCTTACATGGTTTGTACATAACGCTCAGCCGAACCATTAGGTCTTGGATAGTGAGCGCTTGACATCACAATGGTGAAGCACCACTCAGATGCAAACGTTTGCATGACCTGGCTGTTGAACGGCATGTTGGCAGCCAAGATGGACACAGGAACACTATGCACAGCAAAGACAGACTTTAACGCCAGGATAACATCTTCTGCCGTCTTCCTCTTCAGCAATCATAGTTCTGGAAAGTGTGAGTAGCAGTCCACAATTACCAGGTAGTCCTTACTTTTGTACTCCATGATGTCCATAGCGACTTTGTTCCAAGGCAGACTAGGCACTTCATGCGGCATGAGCGGCTCTTTTTGTTGGCGTCTAGAAAATTTAGCACATGGATGACAGCCCGATACTTCATTCTGAATATCTGTAGATAATCCAGGCCAGAAGAAGGATTTTCTGGCACGGTCCCGGCACTTCTGAATACCTAGGTGCTCAGCATGAAGAGATTTCAGCACAGATTTCCTCAGCAAGATAGGTACTATGAGTCGCTCCTCGAAGTAGAGAAGACCATCCAGCTCGTATATGTCAGCCCTTATGCTCCAGTAGGGTTGCAAAGACGCAGGAGCCCGGCTCCTTAGTGGCCAGTTCCAGCCATCTTTTAAGGCAGCCTTCAGTAGCTGCATAACTGGGTCTTGAGCATAGGCATCTCTCATAGCATCAACAGTGCTGTCATCAGCCTCCAAAGCTATGAACCATAACAACTTTGCCTTCCAGGTCAGCCTGATCGTCTGTAACCTTCTGCAGATAAGCTCGGGACAGCGTGTCAGCAATATAGAGTTATTTCCCAGGCACATAAGTCATCTCTGATATGTCATATCTCTGAAGCCTCAGTAATAGTCTCTGTAGTCTGGGTGACCCTTTGTGCAGGGGTTTGTTCTTTATGGGGACCAGAGGCTTGTTATCAGTCTGCACATGCACTTTGCGACCATACAGGTAGCTATGAAAGCGTTGGCAACCAAATACAACAGCAAGTAATTTTTTATCTATTTGTGGGTAGTTACACTCGGTCTCTGTCAGGCTTCTGGAAGCATAAGCCACTGGTTTGTTATCCTGTAGCAGCACTGCCCCTAGACCACTTTTAGAGGCGTCAACCTGCAGGTGAGCATCCCTGGTGACATCAAAGTACTGTAAGACTGGTTCAGAAGTAAGTAGGCGTTTAATGATCTGAAAGCGTTCCTGCTGCTCTTTTGACCCCTCTATTCATTGTCACTTTTCAGCAACGCCCTCAGTTGTTCTGTACATGCTGACATGTTGGGTATAAAGCCTTGGAGACAGTTGAGGGTACCTATTAGCCTTTGCACTCTCTCTACATCTGTTGGGTCTGCCATGGCATTGATTGCCAACACTTTCTCAGGATCTGGACGCAGACCATCCTTGGACACTATGTGGCCTAGGTATCGGACTTCTGACTGATTAAGCTGGATTTCCTTGCAATTGAACTTCACATTGGCCTCCCTAGTTTTGATGAGTAAACTTCTGAGATTATCATCATGCTCTTGGTGCGTCTTCCCGGCCATCATGTCATCGAAGTACACAGAGACACCAGGTAAATCTCCAAATATCTGTTCTACTTGATTTTCAAAGACCTCAGCACTTGAGTGTAAACCGAATGGAAGTCTGAGGAAGCAGTAACGGCCATACGAGGTGTTAAAAGTGGTTAGTAGACTGCTCTCCTCAGTGAGCACCACATGCCAGTAGCCATGTTTCATATCCATAATAGTGTAGTGTTGCATTCCGTTGAAACGAAAAGCAATGTCCTCTAGTGTTGGAATCTTGTGGTGTTCACACTTCACGGCCTTGTTCAGGTCTTTCGGATCCAGGCATATTCTCACTGAGCCATCTTTCTTTTCAACACAAACCATGCTACTGACCCAGTTTGTAGGTTTGTCAACCTTTGAAATAACTCCAGAGGCTTCCATACTATCCAGTTCCTTCTTGACTCAGTCTTTCATGCTCAATGGAACACAGCGGGGATGGTGAACAACGGGCTTCACTTTCTCATCTAAGCATATCTCATGTTCCCTGTCTAAACAGCCAATACCATCAAACACATCCGGAAAATCATCCAGCATCCAGCACTTCATTCACGCGACAAATCAACCCAAACATCTCAGCAGCCTCTAGGCCTAAGATTGGAGGAAGATCTTCATCAACAACCTCAAAATGCACATCGTGACTGAGACCGTTGTGATTCACACAGAGTTTTGCAGCACCAACATTCTCTATTTACGAGCGGTTGTATCCAAACAGTTTCACAGCAGTTGGTACAAGCTTGGCCCCTAGTGACTGGATAGTGTCCAGTGTGATACAGTTAGTCTCCGCTCCTGTATCAATCTTGAAAGGAACCTCAGTGAGTTTCCGCTTGCAGTTTACCTTCATGGGCAGAATCCATGACCTGCCCAGATCTACACTGCACAGCTCCAACTGAGCCAATAAAGAGACTATTAATTTGCTTCTCACTGCTCTTTGGCTTGCTGCATACCTTCTCAAAGTGGTTCTCAGGTCCACAATTGTTACACGTCTTTCCATAGGCTGGACATCAGCCCTTGGCATGGACATAGCCACAGTATTTACAGCCGCCACGCTCCTCGCAAGGTTGAGGCTTCCTAGGTATGGCACCATGATCACGCTGGACAGAATTGACACTAGAATCAAGGGAGGACTCACTTTGAAATGTACTCACAGTTGTGTCACCAGCAGACACCTTTGACATCTGTTGCTTCGTTATCTCTGCAGCCCGTATATCATCAAGGGCACGTTGTGGGTTTATATCTCTGTCTCTCAGCAGTCTTTCTTGTAGTTTAACATCGGATAACAAAACACAATACGACACAGCAGCATTTGATCACGATGACCTTCAAACTCACATTTGGTGGCTTGGGTTTTTAACCGTTTAACAAACATGTCGATAGGCTCCCCGTCAGTTTGACTCATCGACCAGAACACATACCATTCATAGTGCATGTTGCGTCTCGGATTGCAGTAGGCCTCAAATTTCTCCAACACATCAGCAAATACGTCCTTGCTCTTGCCAGCGGCATACTCAAATTGACCAAAAATCTCCATTGTCTCCTCACCTGCTTGATTCAGCAGTATAGCGACCTGACGCTTGTTGATTAAAGCATTCTCCGGGGGTTCCTGCCCATTATTAGCTTTGGGCTTCAACACCAAATCAACGGCAAGCAAATAATTCTCCAGGGAAGTCCTCCATTTTCTCCAATTATCAGACACATTGCCCTCAAATGAGAGCTCTCCAGGGGCCTTCAGACTACTATTCATGATGAATAATCCAAGGTAGACGTAGCAGAGGTCCACAGCAACAGTAGGTAAATACAGCAATCACCAGTCCAAAAAGCAGAGCAGGGTCCAGCAACACCCGCTGCCACCATGTAACATTAAGTATAGTAATATTTATCTGTGTGTGTATTGTAGAGCGTGTATCATTATACTAGTAGTAACCAAAGGGTATTGGGAAAGGGCTGGCCGGCCAGGGGACAGGTCATTGGGTTTGTGAACAATCAAATGTCCATTAATGTTTAGTAGTCAATTTAGCGTGTTTCTTATAGGAGGCTGCCATTTGTACTGTCCGGAACTCTCTCGAGAATGTTAGTAAACAAAAGCCTTCGTATTGTTCCATGCCACACCTGTTTTTGTTATGTGTTCGTATTCATAAATTTCAGAGAATGTTGATGATTTAGTAACAGTTTAATGCTCTATATCAAATGTCCACTCTAAGCATATGATAGCATCTACAAGCAAAAATTAAGTACTGTAAATAACATGAATAAAGCAGTGTTTACTATAATACTTATGCAACCAGCATACAATCAACAACACCTTAGCTGCGAGAGCTGAATTTAGGGAGCGTTGAGGCTCTGAAAATACCTGTTGAGGCAGTACTTAGAAAGAAAAGTTGTACATTTCTGGAATAAAACAACTCTAGCCAGCCAATAGCCTATGTATTGCAGTCTTGCAGTCTTGAAGCCTACCACCTCTATTGCTAGTGAATTGTAAAAGTACCAGGCTTGCCAAGTTCGACTGTTGAAAATCAGAGAGATTCACCATTCGGGTGGGGGGTGTCCATTTTGGGTGGGGTGGGATCCCAAAAATTGAGTTGAGAATCAGGGAGTCTCCTGCGGAATCAGGGAGACTTGGTAAGCCTGAAAGGTACACACTGTACACCTGTTCACTCAGTAAAATAAGAGGTAGGAGCACGCCATATACTACTATGTACCCTCACTTCTAACACTGGACCGAGCTGCAACATCAAATGTAATTATTTCACCCCTGCCTAGCTACTCCACTAGAATGTGTAAAAGGAGTCCGAACTACATTCTAAAGGCACTAAATGTACTTATAATTATTTAGCATTACCTGTGTATGTGCCTGCATGTTTGTAATTGCATAACTACTGCTTATATTGTGGTGAAACAGCCTCCGTGGTTATGGCACCTAGGCCAGCCACACAAACATTATAATAGCTGACATTGAATTACCATACATAATCTTATCCATGCATGACATTGTTATCCATATTCATCCATGCATTCATTATTATCTTATATACTGTGTCTTATATATATATGTACTAGCAATCAAGCCTTGTATTACGTTCTATTACAACTTGGTTTCTCCCACATTTATGTACCTATTTAGTAATTGTCTGTTCTTGCTTGATTGTGAATTATTAGTCTTTTTGCCATTTTATATAGCAACTTCGTGGCCAACCTTATAGATTAAGCTCATAATTATACAGAGATGCCAGACTCGAGTTAAAGACTCTCACTCGAGTTAATTCAAGCAAAATTTTATGGCTTATTATAAAGACTCGTAACTTGAATATACAGCTGTCAAAAACTTGTAACTTGAATTGTAATTCAATTATGGCTACGATCAAAGACTCTCAACTCACACATCATTATACTGAAATATTCAATAACTCGAGTTTTCATTGGGCAGTTGTGAATTGTAATGAATAGAAATAACCACAGATGTAACCACCAACCACAACCACAATTATAAAGCATTTTACACTAAAACTGTGACATTTTGCTTTGAAATTTGAACTTCTAACACCATTTCCTAACAAAATTTCACTATAAGCTAAACAATAACTCAATAACTCTATAAAAAGACTCGAGTTAAACAAGGAAAGAATTGAATTGAAACTTGCTAGTAGTTAACTTGGATAACTTGACAAAAACTTGAGTTTCTGGGGACATGTAAATATTTAACTTGTAACTTGAAAGTTTTGATCTGTCACTGAAAGAATTGACTTGTAACTTGAAGAGTCACAACTAAGAGTTGGCCATGAAAACTTGAGTTTCCAAAATAAAACTTGCACACATCTCTGTAATTATATACGACATGTTTCTCCTTATTGTAAGCACATTTTGTGCAAAGGCCGACCTTTTATGTGGCCGAGTCGGGCGGAACCAGACATATTGTTGCATCAGTTCCGGAGCCAACCCCATGTCGGATAACCGATACCATGCCGGGCTCTTTTGGCCGGAAGTTTGTTATGTATATAAGGCAGTGCATTTTGTGTTCTAATTCAGTTGTTGATTGCGCTTGAATAAAGCAACATCTCCTAACTCAACCTACAGAGGCTTACTCTTTAGGCGGGTAGCTCCACCTGAGAATCCTTTGGATTCAGTACGGCTCGAGCTCACCTCATCCTAGGCTAAGCATATCTCTATCCACCCCTTAAACTTAGGCCGATCCCGGGTTCTAATGAACCTAGCGTCGGACTTAGGCTCTCAAGGTTAAACATTCTTTCTTGCACTCCCTCGGAGTATAAACTCTGCATGACCTACGTCGGTCCTGAGCTCCAATGAGTCTCGGCATCGGCCTACGTCTGATATAATCTACATTATAACGAGCACCTCTAACTGTCCACTCTTTTATGTAATGAGCAGAAGGTACACTTGGTCGGCCTCTACCACCGTCCAAGCCCTTCCCATACTTGCAGCCCTCGGCTCTCGTATGCAATAGCACTCAAAACATTGCAATATTGTACTTGTTACACGTTATTGTTGTACATTTCCATTAAGACCCATCTGATACATGTGATAATGTGTCCTTGACAATATGTTTCTTGCATTACCTACATTGCATTGTTATTGGGCAGCACTTGCAATACTGTTGTATAACTTATTATACACTCGGTAGGCTCATCCAATTAATGGCGAGATATGTGTGATTATATCTGCTCTATATTACATTACATGTATGTGCTCATTCATGTTCCCTTAAATATAATACCAGTGCTAAATGTATTTGGTGACGTTATAGATCTGTATCTCAAAATCACATGACAATCTGCTTCTAAATTTTATATATTTAGGGTGAAATGGCAAGTCAGCCTGAGGGAGAGGAAGAAGAGGATTTTCCTGGATATGTTAGTATTGTCTCTGTTCACTGTACCTACATGTAGCTATAATACATATTTGTATGTACATGTAGTTCTAATATCTATTGATATGTATATCGTGTTTGTATGCAATACTGTGAATCATCATATTTTAACGTATCTGTTTGCCAAGTAAGTGTACATCACATAGTCCACCTTGCACAACCACTTACTTTGCATATTGGATACATAATATATAATTGTTTTTTTTTAGATATACATGTGTATGTTATGTACGTAGTAATACACATGTACATTTGCTATAGCAATAGACTCTGTTATAGTGTAAGTGGGTGGAAGAGAGAATGTAATTATGAATGAAATTCATAAAAAAATGATGGTTTATGGATATCAAAGGGAGTTGTCAGTCCGCACCATCAATGTTCATATTTCTTCTTGTCTGATTCTCTTCTTTCTTCTGACTACAATGTAGCTGGCTGTGAGTGACGATAGACAAGCAACTGTTGGCTATGGAGGTATAGAGAAACCTAGAGAGGTAAATGAATCCACTGGAATTAAATAGTTACATAGCTTGTGTCAGGTGATTCATATATTCTGTGTGATTCAACTGCATATTAAGTATCTGATTAGTCTACTGGAGTTGTTTGCAATTGTGAGCTGCTCATATACTGAAAAATTAACAAGTTGTATTCTCTCCATGACTATAGCCATTATTATCATAGTTTCCATGTAACCTATCTTCAGTGTAGCTCAGGTTTATTATTTTTTTAAATTGAATAAAATTTTCATGTTGCGTTTCAAGACAAGTCCATCTTTACTACATAATATTTACATACGTGTATGTTATACTGTACATTTAGATAAGTCAACCATTGTAATTGACTTGTTTTGCTGCAGATTGTTGGAGTACCACCTGAACTAGATGATATAGTTGACGGAGCGATTCATCTGCTACGAATGGTCGAGGAACGTGCCATTGATGATGCTGATTTTGACACAATATTAGAGTACATGGAGATGTATATGTATTTGAGAGAGGTTAGCTATTAGCAAATAGCAGTTTACATATAATGCTTTACTGATATTTTGTATTTACTGACCACTGTCTTGCTATCTTGCATGTTGCCAGTGATTTTCGATCTTTAGTATTTTTAGTAACAAATGTCATGTACGCAAAATGTCGCTAAGGGTTGGTAAAAAGAGGAATTGTTGTCAATCAGTGACTATAGATTTTAATTTCAAGATTACCCAGCATGTCTAATAACGTTAGGTAACAACCAATCAACTGGCAGACATCTCTGCATAGTAGGACTGGAGAAAATCTCAAGGGTAAAAGAGCATTTATGCACTTCTTGGTACTCCACCGATATCTCGGTGGCCTGGTTATGTTGCTACAATAAGTACAGCTACATTGTAGTTCCTGTATCATGTCACCGAGGTTTTGTGAAATTCGAAATTTGAAGGATTTTGTATCAATATTAATTAAAATTTTACTTTAAATGAAGAAAAGCATTTTTAAATATAATCAGCAAATGGTTGCAACCAATGTAAAATTTGAATCCTGAACTTTGAAATTTAATTGATTGATAGGCTACCGAGACGCGAAAAAGTATCTATCAAGTTATTTTTCGGTGGGTATCAGTGCAAGTGCAGTGGCTGCATGCAGATTTTGAAAATAGTCTGGTGAAATCAATTTTGATCAGGTGCAGCTAACTCATATAATGGTCTTTGCGATCTCGGTGGGAGTTCGACAGGAGTGCACAAATGCACCTTAATTCATGGACGAGTCTCACTTTGTGTACATTACATGTATGAGTGACTCATTATCGCTGTGTATCTGTCGGATAATGAATCACATTCCTAATCACTTTTTAATGTGATATTTTTTAGCAAGAAAAAAGTAAGGTGTTTTTGTTGGTGGAGACAGAAAAAGAATTTTCTATTCTATAAAATGTATTTCTGTAGGATATTTTATTTGTAAACTTGTCATGCGGAAATGTTATGTTTTTAGCCAGCAGACTCAACACTTCGCCTCCCAGACGAGGTGTTTGAGACTCTAGAAGGACTTGTCTATCAGGTAACCACCCATTACAACCGTAGTTTAAGCCATGCCACCACTCAAGACCGCAGCAATAAAATATTTCATATCCTCAGTCAGTATTGTCAAAAGGTGAATGAATTTAGGAAGGGCTGCCTCTTGGCTTATCTCTGTATAAAGGACGACCATCAACTCGGATATTTAATATCCAACTTGCACTTTGTTGCGCGTCAAGTAAGAGGATTCATTGATGAGAAGTGGTATTCCTTCATTAAATCATTACCAACCAAACGAGGCGTTTCTAGTGACAATCAGAGCAAATTGTTGCAGTTGATTAGTCAGCGACTCCGACTAGTCATTGCTGTCACAAAACAGGAAATGATAAGTTTCTTGAGAGACGACGTGGAAGCGGATTCCATCTCTCTAACAATAATGATTTGTCCGCCAGACAAGAAGAGTGCGAGTACCGATGGTGAAGAACAGTTTCTAGATGGGTTTACAGATTTTGAATATACCCTCAAAGGGCTACAAGAAGCTTTTCAAAATTCTGCTGAGGTACATGCATGTTTATATATCCACTGTATCATTGGTTTAATAGTTTAATGTTTGCAAGTTCATCTGCAGAGGTCAGGAGGAGGTCAAATAAGTAGTCATTATGTCACAATTCTGCTACTTATTTTAGTTAAAGCTGGCTCAAGAGGAAAAACCGTTGAAGCTTGATATATCCGAAGGGGCAAGTCAAGGTGCAAAAGAAGGTCTCGGTATTACTGAAAGGAAGGCAAGTGTAGTCCTTTAATATTGCTCGATGCCTCACCCCGCTCTATGCTTGTATTCAACTCTGTCAATTTGGTTTACTCTGTGATAAAAAGTTATTGTTATCCATAGGCATGGGAAATTGACTTGGTAGGTATACTATCTGCTTGACTTCAAGTGTTACTTATCGGCTAGCATAGTATAATCATATTACTTAATAAACATGCAGCATGTTGTAATAATAGTAGGGATGGAAATATATCAACTTTATTAGTAGAATTAGTAAGATGTTAATCCTTGTAGACATATAGAGGACCCCTGAGTCCACCGACATCTTCAGAGAAGGCAGAGCCTCGAGCCGTGAGTTTATATTATACAGTTTATGGTTAAGCTCTCCTGCCATTAGTTCAAGAGCTTTGGTATATTCGTTCTTTTTTATCCTAAACTAGATACATGCTTATATTCACTAGACTTCACATTCTCAGCCTTGGCGTGTTTGTCAAGTAACGTCAAGTTATTTGTACGAATATTACTCGTTCGTACCCAATAGTAGCATTCGCAGTGAATGGCCGATCACATTATGAATAGCCTATACTTTGAACACACGGATACATAGGGTCAGTAGGTTATGTGCTATAAGATAGGTAGATTCATCTAATGATAAAAAGAGCCAGCTGCTACTGTTGATACTAGTTGCTACAGTTGCCACCATGCTCATATCCAACACCTGAAGTATACAACTGGGATTTCTATATGACTGCTTATAATATATCAATAATGATGATGTGACAGCATACGATTATAATCTACATGTATAATAGGAGGCGATTGAAAAGAGTGATACTACAGTCTATGTACCGTCTCTACCACCCCACACAACAACAAGGAATCTGTTTGATTGGTTCAAGGAGTACGGAGTGTTGCTCAATGTTCACATACCCAGAGATCGTTTCTTGCCAGAAAATATCAGTATGTGTATATTATTATAATACAGTAATATAGTGATATCAGTATGTGTATATTATTGTAATACAGTAATATAGAAATATCAGTATGTGTGTATTATTGTAATACAGTAATATCAGTATGTGTATATTATTATAATACAGTAATATAGTAATAATAGTATGTGTATATTATTATAATACAGTAATATAGTAATTTCAGTATGTGTATATTATTGTAATACAGTAATATCAGTATGTGTATATTATTGTAATACAGTAATATAGTAATATCAGTATGTGTATATTATTATAATACAGTAATATAGTGATATCAGTATGTGTATATTATTGTAATACAGTAATATAGAAATATCAGTATGTGTGTATTATTGTAATACAGTAATATCAGTATGTGTATATTATTATAATACGGTAATATAGTAATAACAGTATGTGTATATTATTATAATACAGTAATATACTAATTTCAGTATGTGTATATTATTGTAATACAGTAATATCAGTATGTGTATATTATTGTAATACAGTAATATAGTAATATCAGTATGTGTATATTATTATAATACAGTAATACCAGTATGTGTACTAGGCACCTAGTCAGCCAGGAGTTATGGCTGTTTGTCACAATTGTGGTAGAGCTGTTCAAAAAGATGTTGTCTGTAATCACCTTGTTGATATTGTGTAATTCTCATTGTTTACTGTGTATGTTTCTGTAGGAGGTTATGGACTGGTTCAGTTCCTTAAGAAAGAAGACGCGGAAAGGGCTATCAAAGACAGTAAATATAATGCCAGGATGGCACGTGTAGGTTTCTATTGGCTGTCATAGTCATAACAGTGGGAATATACTGACAGTAATACTAGATATGTATGTATCAACACTAAACAATAGGAGCTAAGCCCATCCTATTCTCTTCCAATAGTTTCAAATAATCGGAAAGATTACGGTTGGCGTGTGCAGTGTAGACTGATGTTGTAGCCGTCTCTTATATTAATATAAAGTAGTTATGCCAATTAATTTCACACCAATGCAATAACTTTTCTGTAAATAGTTATAATGCTATTTCTAATCTCTCACCGATTGTGTTATGAATAAAAAATTGATCTTTGTTTGTAAATATTTTTTAGAAAAACAATGAGGGAAGCGCTTTGGAGGAGAGTAAAATAATAATTCAAGATCTACTAGGTTTAACTACTAATGTACAGTTGGTAGAGATGTGCAAGGGCTATGGTACTATTGGAGAGGCGCATGTCATTCCTCAAAAACAATTAGGTATGTGATACTTATACTGCATTTGTATATGTATATGTAAGATACTAGGTATGGATAAGATACTAGGTACATGTACAAATGTGTGTATAATATACTAGGTACATGTACAAATGTATGTATAAGATACTAGGTACATGTACAAATGTATGTATAAGATACTAGGTACATGTACAAATGTATGTATAAGATACTAGGTACATGTACAAATGTATGTATAAGATACTAGATACATGTACAAATGTATGTATAAGATACTAGGTACATGTACAAATGTATGTATAAGATACTAGGTACATGTACAAATGTATGTATAAGACACTAGGTACATGTACATGTATATATATTATATATTATAACGTGCAGTTGTAGTACTGGTATCATTTATAATAATTAGAATGACATCGCACTGTTAATTTGGTTTAGGGTTTGTAAAGTTCACGACTCCAGACGAAGCTCTAAAAGCCTTGGATGAACTTCAATCTAGGAATAAATTCGCTTTGATGGCCAGACCCAAGTAAGGGATATGCTCATATATTATTATGTATGTTTAATACATGTACTACAATATTAACAGTAGATAGATGAACGTATTATAACATACTCATTTCTATACGAATTACATGAGGTGTACATGTATGTAGGCATGTACACTGTAATCATAAACATATGAATATATGATCTACTTTGAACCCTTTCACTGTATTACAATTTTATAAGGTCTTGTTTCATTCACAAAGAAAAACAAAGCTCTGTTACCATAGAATGACCTTCCTGTCATGTTTTTACCACCTCCATATTTGGTAGCAATTATTCAATGTCCACATAAGAATATACCTGGTGTATTCTTATAAAATGGTGGATATTTTATTCTTTTTAGCCTCATTGATTATTATTTGTCTGCAGGAAGTTATTGACCGGTGCGCGAAGAATGTTCTAGAATCATGGGGGCTGGCGGAGAGGTGATGAGACTAACTTCACTTACAAACATATATGTAGGTATCTAATATCTGCATATACCTCTGTACTATGAGTACATTCTCTACTTACTAATTAAATTACTGAATATAGTTTTGTTTATTTGCAAAACATAATTTTGTTTTTACTTGTGAACATGAAATGTTAGGTAAATACAGTAAGTTATCCTGTTTTCTGCAATGTCACAATCACCTTCTGCCAAAGAACACTATATTGTTTTAGTTTATCTTTGTTGCTCAATAATCTACAGCATAATGTACTGTACATCATGTACATGTAGTTGGTGCCATTTCTTTGTTCTATATTATAAAATTTTAATATAATTATTATAGTATAATGATTTTATAGCCACTTCACATTTTATGCATGGTAATAATATACAAATTATAACATTACTTTGTTTTACCATTGAGCAGGACTCGATTAATCTTAGTTCTATACTGCATTCTTGCCGACTAGTATACCTAAATATTACTTACTATAGTTTTGGGAATATACTTGTGTCACTTTTATGTTTATATACATGTCTTATACTTGTTTTCATGTCCTAGCAGTCTCTACTAGTTAGATACTGGATTGTAAACCTACTGCTTCATTCAAATGGTATCATAAAACTGGGTCAGTCTAAGTGTGAGGTTAATATTGGTTGTTTGTAAGTTCACCATACTTGTCTTAGTTTTAGTACATTTTGAATAATTTGAAAAGTTTTTAGCGTATGTACTCTGTTGTATCTACTACAGCTCCCCACTGATGTTAACTACATGGGTGCTATGGAGTTACAGTTCAGAGGGCGATGTGCTAATAACTTGTTGTACTTTGTATTGTGTTGTGTTTCCTACTATATTTTATAGGACTAAAGTGCTTTAGTACTACAAGAGAATACAATATGCAGTACATTGTCATGGACTATTAAAATATATTTTAATCATATATATCAGGGATGCCCAAATGTGTCCCTAAGGGACACAGTGTCCCTTTGCATGGATTTTGGTGTCCCTTTGTCACTTTTGAAATTTTACATGCAACATGTTTTTTTGTGTCTGAGCAGTGAAAGCAATTGCACTGTCCGAGTTACAGTCGAAAATACATCACACTGTTGAAAAGTCCTCACATGTGAAAATCTAAAAATATTCATAGCTGATACAGATGTAAATTTTTGTCAACGATTTAAAACCTACAATAAATTGATGGCCTGATTGACCTAATCACAGTGCCAAGAGCTGAAGACAGAGTAAAGTGGAAAGCGCAGTTACCCCAACTTATCTAGAATTGCTGTCAAACTGATGACACTCTTTGGTAGCACATTGTTGTGTGAGAGTTTGTTCAGTCGCTTGAACTATATTAAAAGCAAAAATCAGACAAGACAGGCTGACAAACATACCAGGCAGCTACTAAAAGAGACAGACCTTGAGGATGATACAGGAGAAAAGACAATTCCATGTCACCCACTAACAATTGTATTTACAAGTAAATCAAGTAGCATGCATAGAATATTCATTACAGTTTTCATATAATTTGCTTAAGGCCGAATCAGACTAGCGAATATTTTCGCTGCATTCCACCCCGTTTTGCCAGCGTCACAACTTTTTTCCGATGAACAACACACTAGCGATGTTTCCTTCATGAAGTATAAGCATGTGTGCCAAGGGCAGCAGTTATTGTTATACTTGTATATGTCATGTCTCCTACGCGCACATCATATTGCGACAGGGATTCAATTTGGAATTTTTGTTTACAGACGAAATTGTAGAATAGAACCAGTAAACATTTTTCTGCCCAACCAGAAGTCGGTGTTATCGAGAGCTAATGTTTGGCAAACAGGGCGTTTTGCGCTCAATTTTGTGACGCCCTGGCGCTCTACCGTCATTTTGCGGCTAATAACGGAAATTTGCTAGTCTGTTTCTACCTTTATTGTGTTATAAAATAACTTATTTCGTATAATAATAAAATTGCCCATTTAATAATCGCAATATATGTGCAACAACAAAAGCTAAGTGTCCCTTGCTCTGATGCGCTTTTAGAATTTGTCCCTTTCCACCAAAAAGTTTGGGCATCCCTGATATATATGATATCCCTACTTGTGTTTTTTTCATCAGAGATGTCAGTTCCATTGGTATTGTCACGAGGGAAATGGAATATTTTGTATGATTGTGTATTGTGATGTTATATTGTATATGTGTATACGTATTATTAAGTATGCTAGTACACTAATGGTTCTATGTGATATATAATATATAGACTGTTGTATTTGTATTCAATGGTTTGTGCAATGTACTGTGTAATTTATAATTATCTTCTCCTGTTAACCTCCAATAAATTAAGAGAAGATAACTTTGGTTCTCATGTAATTTCTGTCTCACTAATTGATAGTTGTCTTCTCACGTCAATTATATCTCTATTGAGATAAGATAACTTCTGCCAATGACTCTTTGGTCCAATATTATGTGTGTATACCTCCTATATTCAATCAATTAATTTATGTAAACAATTGTACTTTGGTTCTAGGTTCTATGTGTAATGTAATGGTAGCACTCAGGACATATGCACTCAATATATATATTTAATTCCTCTCGTGGACATACAATTGTAATCTCTCTATGTTGTAGAATATAATAATCCGAGTGACAGAATTGGGACTACCTCCCCTGGAGAATCTATGTGTTCTAGGAGTTACCCTATCAACAGGTATTATCAAGCCAACTGCAATTCAAGTATATCTCTTTCAAGAGAGCTGTGTATCAGGTACGTTATGAATTATTCACCTGGTAAATCAATCACTTCGCAGGCCAATTTGCGGTTTAAGAATTGTTATATTTAAACTACCTCAGAGTGTATATGTACTATAACACCTCAGTGGAAATGTATACTAATTTCTCACTGGAAAATATTCGTTCAATCGAATTCTCCAAATCAATAGTTCAATGAAAGTCACTCAGTGATTCTGAATCCTCAATATGAATTCAAATTAATTGTTCAATGTGCTGAAATCCCGTTTGCGATCAAAAACCAAGTATCAGTGTCTGTAATTGCTGCGCACAATAAGTAATTGTGTTACTACAAAAATTAATCTCCAATCTGTCAGTTTCAAAAATAATAATCCAATCTCTGATTATAGCAGCTACAATAATTGTCAGTCTGCCTCCTTATATAAAGGGAATATATCATATGTATAGACTTACAATGAGTCTGTGTTTCAGAGAGAATATTGGCACAATAAAAATTATTAATCGTCAATGGTACACTTGAGCACTGTGTAATTAGTCTCTATTTAATGTCATCATTATATCCAGTATGTCCTTGTCTGGGTCATCATCTTGTGCTCTCTCTCTCTCTCTCTGCTCTCTCAATGTGCTCTCTGTGAGAGCTCCCACTCTGCTCTCTCAATGTGCTCTGCTTGTGCTCTCAAAAAGCTCTCCTTATATACCATGGGCACTAATAAGCTATTGATCATAATAAGAAGTTGTCCTCTCCCAATTTCTCTTCCTCTTCTTTTTTTCTCCCGGCACAATGAAAAACGCCAAAGAGCTTGTAGTCGAAACCTGTTTTTCAAACAGTCATATCTCTGGTATTAGGGCGATTTGAGACCTGAAACTTGTGTCAAACTATTGCTGATGACTTTGCCCATAGATTTACACAAAAAATATTTGGCTAGCAAAAGTTGAGAAAAGTGTGTCATACCCTGGGAGAAAAAAAGAAGAGGAAGAGAAATTGGGAGAGGACAACTTCTTATTATGATCAATAGCTTATTAGTGCCCATGTTATATACCCTTCTCCTGGGTTTTCCATGTCAGCAGCAATCGATATTATAGGAGGATGTATACTATTTCTTAAGCCTTACATCATATTTTTGGATTTTTGATTTCCCATCTTAGTCAGCAAACAAGTTGTAATCCATGAGTCACTCATATCTATGTTTTGTACAGCATTCCTTGGATTGCTTCATGTTTGTGTTATGTATGTCATCATCTCCTATAAACTCGAGTCATTAGTCTAGTGTGTTTATCTTTCAGCTTGGCAGTTAACCATTCCGGGAATTCCATTAGTTCTGTGACCTCACCCTTCAAACGTATGCCAACTAACGCTGTAAAGAGAAAGAGTTTCTGCCAGGGGTGGGAGTCGATAGTTTTAAAAATAGAGAAATATGTGCTATTAGCTATTCACTACAAGAATAGAGAATCTGCCTATGTGATAGTGAAATTTAAATATAGAGAATAGCTTTTATATCCGCTGAATCGCTATTAATTAGAAGTTATCTTCTCTCAAATCAGATTTGAGAGAGCAATTCAAAGGTGCCCATTTATTTCCATGAAAATTAAAAAGCACAAACACAGCTATTTCTTGTTTACTTCATTTCAGCTACATTGTTTTGCAGAGTTCATATTGTGTTTACATGTATATTATTTTCTACAATGCACAGTAGGGCTTCGTCATGGATTTGAAACATCATTGATAATGTGATAAGAAGGTATCAGGGTAGCAGCAACATACTCAATGTAATATAGCCAAGTCAATTGCATGTGTATTAGGCATCACATATATAACCTTCAAATTGTCTGTCTGTGGAAATTGTAGAAGCATTAGTGTTGTACAGCTGTACATGTACTATTGGAGCAGTAATACATGTACAAAGTAAAATTTAGACTTATCTCCCCATGATTTTCTGTCAATGTCTAAAATATTATATATTTGTGGTTAAACCGGTAGTATTTTAGACTTCTAATATAAAAGTATTCTTCACACATACTATAATCTATTCTTTGTATGTTTTTTCTTTGTGTACACTATGTTTTTGAAGTCAAAAAGCTTTAAACACCCATATAATCCTGATATTAAATTGAGTTGGTTAGCAATTTCACGAAGTGTAATAGTTAAGACGGCCAGAAATGGCTGCAGCCGCAATGGCACTCGTTACTAGCTACTAGCTAATAGCAGGTTGGGCTGAAAATAAAAGCGTATTGGTTGAAACGCTATTAAAAATTGACAGAAATTGAAAGAAGCGTGTCACAGCGTGTCACAGCAGTTCGCTGCTGCAAAAGAAGAGATTAGCACAATCGAATAGCGTTTCAACCGCGCTAGTCCCACCCCTGGTTTCTGCATACTAACCATAATGTGTATATGAATGTTCTAGAAGTTTGTGCACTTATTGACACATAGTGTTCTTACAAGAATTTCAAAAATTATGACACTAATTACTAGTTCACCTACCAACATGTTGACTACCATGTTATGTTATTATATCCTTACTGCTTTACTACTCCATGCAGTATTCTATGAAACTAAACTTTATGCTGTTATTCCCTAATATATAATTATAATGTATCACACTAAGCCCTGCTTTCCTAATAATATATTACTATGATAGCCGAGTGTCTTGCTCAAATATATAAAATTTGTGTATTTAACCTACTAGTCTCCTACTCTCTTTACTATATCTATATTTTCTTCTGCTAATTTAATATGTGTAATGTGGCCTTTCAATTACCTAGCTTGGGCCTGGGTTCCAAACTTTATATAATGTACCTGTTAATTAGGCTATTTATAAAAATGGTGCTGAGCAAAATTTAATCTCATATACATATACACGTACATGATCACTGTATACATGTATTCTCATCTGTGTATGTGTCCCATAATAACCAGGCAGTGACCTTGTGGGTGATCATGTTGTGTCTGTATTCTAATTAATATTTCATTTATTTATTGTGTATCTGTGTTATTTTTGGAAATATCATAAAGAAAAATTAGTATTAATTTTATTCAATGTCTATCTGCTAATAATTTACTATGAGTAATAGTTATCCTGGTAGTCATAAGTTTGTGTATGGGTTCCACTTCCTCTCAATATGTATAATATATAGAGTATAGCAATAAAAATGTTATGGCTGGATCTGTTGTTATTATGATAGTCAAGATTTAAGTCTATTTGTATAGTAGAAACCCTACTAAATAATGGGTATGCTTTGCTGTGATTGGCTGATACTCTATGTAGTGTGTTATATTGGCATTTGGCAATAGCGATATAAATGTTATTGATGTCCTATCTGACAGTATAGTATTATAGGAATAGGAAGGTCCTTCATAACTTAAACCACTACTGTCGCACCATTCAATATTTTCAAATAATCTTGTTCATCCTTTTTCAGTAAGATTGATGTGCTGTTTGTCTTTGGTAACCTAGCAGCTGCCAAGAAAACCCTATTTTAATATTGGCTGATTTCACCTTCAATCAGCCTATGCTGGGAATTTTGGAAGCACTCAAGCAGTTAATATAAAACTGTGCTACAGATATAGCCATAGGACTTGCAATGCATTGCATTGTTTTTTTTGTGGGCATGACCCTAACTTACTTATTCATCACTGTGCACAAGAGTTATTTATAGAATGACAGTGTTAGTGTTGGCTCAATAAGATTACTGGGCTATTTGATGTTAGTAGCTTACCTATGTACATAAGTTACAAGTATAGACTTAGAACAGGCATAGCCATAGGAACTTAACAGGTCTCAATGCTGAATGGAGGTCATAATAGCCAATATTTAATTGAGTTTATCTTGGCTGCCACTAGGTTTACAAAGACAAACAGCACATCAATCTTCACGAAATAAGATGACCAGTATTCTTTGCAAATATTGAATGGTGAGACAGTAGTGGTTTAACAGAAAAAAATATTGTTATTGTATATTTGTAATTGTAGAAGAAAGTATACTTGTTATGTATATGTACATGTGTATTATATCACATTTTATTAGGTCTGAAATTATCTGAGCTGCTAGCTAATACTGATTGTGTGAATATGAAAAAGTTGTCCTCTCTCTCATGGGGGAAACAACTTCAAAATAGGACACAGAAAATTTACCAGTTTCATGTAGAGAATAGGCCAACATGACCATATTCAACATTACTCACTTATTAACATGTTAGTTGAAAGCAATAAGAATTGGAAACTCTGGTCAAATTTCAAATGACTTGTACAGTGGACATATTTTCTTCACTTCCTCTATTCCGGTGAATATTTCTACATCAGCAGTATTGTTGACACGCGAAGCCAAGCCTTTCAATATCGCTTCCTTTTTATTTTGCCGGGCACAGATTAGGAAAGGAAAGCCAAATTTTTCTTTGTACCTGCAAGATGATTTATATATATGCAAGCACATGTATATATATCACACTCCACTGACTCAGCAAAGTGTCTAAAACCATGACTAATTAACAAATACAACAACATTTAGCGTTAGGAAAAGATCTATGAAGGTTTATCCAATAAGGAAGCAGAAGATCCACTCAAGCCAAATGGAAACAGCTGATAAATTCTCCCAGTTTGAGAATGAACAATAGACTGTTCCTCAAAAAAATTCTTGGAAAGTGATTTGATTAATTTCTATTAAAAACAGTAAAAGTACAGCAGCCAGCCAGTCAAATACTATTATAAGATTAGGGGGATGAATATAACGCCCAGGCTATGTTTTTATTCTGCTACAAATTGCCAGCTAACAAAATCTCATCAATCTAAAGATGCTACTATTCACTTAGTGAGCTGTCTGTCGATGGAGTATTTTAGATCATATAACCTATAGAGCTGGATCGTCCACCACATATATTTGTTACTTTAAATAGGCTACCTCAACTTATGAACAAACGCAGCAGTGTTTGTCCTGATTGCCATACTGCTATTGCTTAGCCTTACCACCATCACAGAACCTCAAATCAGTGCTGAACTTACCACTCGTAAAACATACCTAGTGTTAAGAGCCTCTAACTGTAGCTTCTCCGTAAAGGTCAAAGTTTCTATGCCAGCAGCCTTCTGCTCCAATACAGACTCATCTGTCGTTCCCTTGCCAACATCTGAGAAGCATCTAAGTATTCCAACCTTACCTGTTGACAATATCAACAGGATATAAACCAGAAGTGCAACAATGTACAGTCATGTACAAGGAAATAAAAACCTTCTTGACCAAGTTCAGACAAGGGTGCATTAAATTGTGACTTAAAGTGTATGACTTAAGACGGAATGGGACGATACATGCATTTTTATGTAATATGGTAAATTGAAGCTAGGTCACACATTTCAGAAATTCCTTGCAAAGAAAATATGGGGCCTACAAACAAGCAACCCTAATTTGAAAATGTGGATTTGCTGGAAATTGTATTGTAGCAAAGAATGATTGTCAATACACCCCAATAATAAAGATAATCTAGTTTATGTTCACTCCTACATGTAGGTAATTGGGTACCATAGAGCCTCAGCTTCAAACTCCAGGGCCATAGAACCTCGGGTTGGGTCATTTCTACAGATGTGGAATCAAGTCCCTGATTGCTCATAAACAAATTTCCTTGCTAAAAAAAATAGCTTATATAAAAATAACAGTACGTTACCCCTGGGTGAATGCAGAATCTGTGCAGTTTGTGATGTCATGACTTTCAAATCCTCACAATGTTTGCTTAAAAAGTTCTACAACCATCGTATTTTAAGTTATTCGGCCTACAATTTCGTGGGTATGAAGAATAAATCCATTTAAATACTTGGCTTGACCTATTTTTGCTAATTTCTGATTGAATAAATTTTGCTTGACATCCCTGCAGTGACCTGGCTGATAAATGGACTTTTAGTAGCCTTTAGGAAGTATTCTAAATTATAACCTCCTAATAATTTAAGCCATTTACTCCTCGATGCAGTACCTCTCAACGGAAGTTGATTGATGAAAGACTCTATACACTGGTAAAGGCTATTCAAATCTTTGAATGGGCGCTGTGACCATGCAGCTGCAGCAACGATTGGACATTCTTCAACGACATTGCCAAACAGTTGAATGAACTGAAGAAAACTCAGCCTGTTCACTTGTGAGATTAGCATATTCAACACTCTACAATATAAAGTAAAATCAGGAAAGCAAACTGAAACTTTGGCTGCTAACCTTGGAAACATCCATAATTTCACTAGCCCTCCATTTGTAACCAGATTTTTATGATGATAAAGAATAAAATGTGTAAACTTACCTGCAAACGGTGAAATTTATGAGTATATGATAGTTTGCTAAAATAATGTTAGCTGCCTGAAAAGTCCATGCATAATAATGGAATTGTGTCCTTTCCTGGTAAGAGTTCTGCATGAACTGACTGTACTCCTTAACCAAATTAAAGCTCAGAATTTAGCTGCAGGTGTTTTATGTTATTGCACTATTGTGCTTAGTCCTTCATCACTTGATATGGAATAATAATGTAAAGTAGTACATTACATTCCACACATTTTAAAATGTCAGTGACTTGTGATGGCATAATGTCAATATCCCATACTAATTTAACTATATATCAATTATAAGTCATGATGTTTATTGTAGAACTGGTTAAAAGTATTTATGTACTCTAGTACAAGTCTAATAAACAATAATAGTAGGTGTTGGTGGCTGAGTGGTCTAGCGCTAGTCACTATGGTCTTGCAGCAATGACACAAGTTACCTGCAAGGACATGAGTTCGAGTCTCACCAATGACCTGGAGGTTCTTGTCCCGAAGGTTTTTCCTCCATGCTATATTGAACTATTGTAATGGTTTCTGTGATTTGGTGCGGTCGTCCTTGGACGACTATCGACCCAGAAATGAAGTGCCTATGAGTGGTAATAGGACTTCGCATTACATGAAAGATCGAGCGGTCTCAGTAGCCCAATAACTACCAAAGACGACCCATCTGGTCCCAAGTCTGACCTTCAGACTATACAATGAAAGAGAGTGATCCGACCTAGTAGGCGGTTCGCTAAGCGAATGACCTGACAAAAGGAAATGAAAGTCTCTGTATCAAGTATAGATGTGTCTTTATTGAAAGCCAAGTGAAGACTGAGACCATGAACAGTAAAACAGTGCCCTTTATATAGTATAAGGACTTCCGGCCGACCACACGTCGGGAAAAGAGGACGTGTGGTCGTCCGGAAGTTGCGCAACAAGATGGCCGCCGGAAGCCCGACGGCCGACCCAAAATAGGTCGGGTTCTACAAAAGTTGCTTATAATGATCCAATTCACGTACAAAATGAATATCAATGGATTCTGAGAGGTCGGGCCTCTGTACATGGGTATAAAAGGCATTAAAAGACTTAGATATAATCATGTAACTATATACAACAATATAGGAGTAAGGTACATGAATAAGTAATGAGTATAAACACATGGAGACACGTACGTAGACGGTAATTAAGTGGTTTGAACATGCAATGCAGTTGAAGGTAAGTATACGAACACTAATTATGAGAATGTGAGTGTCAGATGAGTAGCGCTGTAACAACTACTAGGCACTTAAGGTGCGATGGAGCTTCGTCCGGGAATTGGAGTCGTATACAAATGTCCTGTACCATCACACTATAATACCTACTACTGGGCAGCCATGTTAAAATAATTGTGTTTGGCGCGATGGATATTAAATTATTATCATTATTATGAATTATTACACTGACTAAGAGACTGCTTGCATAATATTGTAATGGTACAGGACATCTGTATACGACTCCAGCTACCCGGATAAACCTCATAGCACCTTAAGTGCCTAGTAGTTGCCACAGCGCTACTCAGCTAACATTCGTACTCTCATACCTAGTAGACTTGTCTTGTCTCGAAAGTCGTCTCGAGATGGCAATTAGTATTCCAGACTGGGAAACTAATAGCAGTTAATAATTTTTATTTAATATTTATAATAAATTAATAATTATAATACAATTAATTGCTAATCAACAATAAATCTATCAAATAGAAAATCATTATTCAAATTATTTAGTAATACTACGTACATGTGCATTCCCAGCACTAATTTCCTGGTAATAGCAAAGAGAGTAAAAGGAAAGAGGTTTCACTCCGGCCAAAAACTGTCTCCCTCCCGCCTCCGAACGCGGTACGGACTAAGCAAGGAGTTGTCATACCTTGTATGAAAATCCCCGATTATGATTAGCGTTCCGCGGACCAATAAGAAGCGCTTCTTTACAACGGGTTCGTATAGACTCTCTATTTCCTCTAACGAGATTTCAATACGTGGTCTTAAATATAACAATCGTTAAGCTTCGATCACAGTCGAACAGCTATCCAAAATACCAGCAAGCAGATGGCGGAAAGCTGATCGCGGAACGTCGGTACCGCCAAATTGGGCGTATTTGGTGAGACAGGGTATTATCATTGAGTGATCCCTCTTTCCTTTTACTCTCTTTGGTAATAGCACTGCAGCTAACTCTGAGCTACTAGTCAATCACGGCAAGTCATACAGAATTACTAGCGACTGTCAATCACCACTCCCATAATGCAATGTCATGTCCTTACCAAAAGTTGTCTACTCATGAGCTTATTTCATTAAAGGAAACATAACTCCATACTAATTTGTCAAATTACATTCTTATTTTAGTACCCATGTAGTAACTATGTACATTGTACATGCAATGTAATGTGCATGGAATACATGTGCAATATATTTCACAGCCTCCTGTTCACCTTTTATTGAAATGCATAATGATAAAATACAGAGTTTACAGAGTAGCAAGTGAAACTATTGGAGTTCTAACATGCAAATATATAAAATTTGGCAAACTTTTTAGGAAAATTCCCTTGAATCCTAAAACCCAGTCTCGTCTCGTCTCGAATTTTTTGGAAGTAGTGTCTCGAATCTCGTCTCGAATGCAAAAATGCTGTCTCGTTCCACCTCTAATACCTAGCTGCTCGTGTACTCATACTCAACTATATTGCATGTCTAGACCATTCATTTGATGTCTACATACGTGTATCTATGTGTTTATATCCATTCTACTCAACTATATACCATTGTACATTCATGTATGGCAATTACTGAGTCTTTTGGTACGTTTTATACCCATGTAAAGAGGCCCGACCTCTGATAATCACTTGATATTCATTTTGTATATGAATTGGAAGATTATAAGCAACTTTTGTATAACCCGACCTATTTTGGGTTGGCCGTCGGGCTTCCGGCCGCCATGTTGTTGCGCAATTTCCAGACGACCCTACGTCGTCTTTTCCCGACACTACGTCGGGCGGAAGTTCTTATACTATATAAAGGGCCATGTTTTATCATTTGTTGTCTCAGTTTTTGCTTGGCTTTCAATAAAGACACATCTATACTTGATACAGAGACTTTCACTTCCTTTTGTCAGGTCATTCGCTTAGCGAACCGCCTACTAGGTCGAATCACTCTCTTTCATAGTTTAGTCTCCAGGCTAGACTCGGAACCAGATGGGTCGTCTCTGGTAGTACTTTGACTACAGAGACCGCTTGATCTTTCATGTAATGAGAAGGCCTAGCACCACTCATAGGCACTTCATTTTGGGATCGGCAGTCGTCCACGGACGACCGCACGAAAAACCAGAAACCATTACAATATGTTATGTTATGATTGCACATTGGATTGTGTCCTTCATGTATTATGTAACTGCATGTAAAATACAACCCATGCAATACTGGGATGAACGTGTACATGATATAGCAAATTACTTGTATGGTCTGCCTTTGTGAATATCAATATGTACAATATAACTGCGTATATACTTCATGCCCTACATTACAAGTACAGGGCAATTTGCTAAAACATTTTCAGTAATCAAACCAATAATGACAGTTCTGCATAAATTAGCATAGGACATTGACATATTATCACTTGTAACATAATTCATCTATCCTATACCTGATTGCCTGGTTCAAGAGTAAAGTTCTAAGGTCATAAAAGTACATGAACTCTTGTAATTTAATAATAGTACACTTATAATAGATTACCTGCATATGTCATGACAATAGGTAGCGTTCCAGTATGTATACAGGCCATGCAATACTTGGATAAATGTGCACATGGGTATACCAAATTTTTACTGGTATAGTCTAAACTATCTTCCTCTTTAGTCCTAAAAGTTTGACCAATATATAAATAGGCAGAAATTCGTAGCATTTACTACAGTTTATTCCTTGTCATCTCACATATCCAGCTTTCTGAGATACAAGAACAGGAGAAGTAATAATAACAAGCAATTACCAAAGAAGAAAGACCATAATAATTATAATAACACACTAAATATTATTCTGCTTTTGATTTTCTCTGCACATCTGCACCATGCAGTGGCATGCATGCATATCAACCATATGATTCAGAAATTGGTTTAAATAGTTACTCCACAATGGGCCTAACCACATGTGTGTATTAGCAGTGTAGTGTTTTGAAAGCACTAATCAAACTTTGTCTTTTTATACATATTTATAATCTATTAGATAATTAAATATTGTTTAAAATTATTGATTGGTGAATACTAGAGTTCAAGCATAGAGCATGGGCCTAGAGCATGGCGTAAGGTAAACACGTAAATATAAAATCAAGAGTGCACAACTCTATCCAAACAGAATATTACCAGGGGTGCCTTTGAGTCACAATCTGTAAAAAATCTATTTCTATGCCTCATTATGGTAGGATAGAATCAATAACAATGTTATAATAGTCACCCTGTTGAGTTCTAATGTTTGACTGGTAGTTGCAGTTGTAGTTTGCCACTACATGTACATGTAGCACAGTCACAAGATTGCAAAATTGTGAAATAGTATGTGGATCAAACAGAGCTGACACCGTTCAAATATTACAGGATACTGAATTATTATAGAATTGTCAACTGCATCAGTTTGTGCGTTAAGTGACTAGAGTCAAAGAGAGGAGTGGACAGTAGTAGACACAATGCTCTCCAACCTCAATCGACATATTTTCTTCACTTCCTCTATTCCAGTAGATATTTCTACATCTGCTGTATTACTGAGACGTGAATCCAGGCCTTTCAGTATCGCTTCCTTTTTATTTTGGCGGGCACAGATTACAAACGGGAAGCCAAATTTCTCCTTGTATCTGTAAGACAATTTCTCATTGGTCTAATTGCCTGTCTAAGCTATGGTTGTATAAAACGGACTTACATGTAAGTGAGAATGAGAACATAATTTCAAATTAATCAAATGTATTCTAAAGCCCAACAGTCTGACCGCATTAGTCAGAAATAAGAGCCCAAGTGAATAAGACTTGATTTCTTTGCGTAAATGAGTTGCAGTGTCACAATGTACAAGCAATTCCCACCATTATTAGCCAATCAGAAGGCACTAGTTGTTACATAGTCAAACTTTACCAGAAATTTGTTTCTTATCCTGTTCAAAACTTCATGTAGGTAAGCAAATATAAATAGTATGGAGTGATGCAACTTTACAACAGTATTAGCAAACAAACATCTGTACATAAACCTGGTATTTAATTGGTCCATCTGTGATTTTTCACTGTTAGTCAGCGTATCAAGGCCGGCAGTTTTTTGCTCTAATTTAGATTCATCAGTTAGCTCTCCGGCTGCTGCCAGTTTACCTGCAAGGTCTGGGTGGCATCTCAATATACCAGCCTTCCCTACAAATCATATCATTCAGAGAGATAACAAAAACAAACATCGCTAATTAATATGAAAATTTCGCTACGGTTTCAAATACAGAAAATTTAGTAGGAAAATGACAGCAACATCTGTTTTTATTAACGATATAAGTCGTAACTTTCCAACTGTTTATAGTAAAAAATATACATGTAATACATATACACGTAGGTATATCCTGCCTGTTAATGGGAGCTGATCAATAAAGGCTACGATAGATGCATGCAGGCTATCTAGGTCCTTAAAAGGTTTCTCTGACCACACCGCTGCTGCCACAATTGGACACAACTCTACTACATTTCCAAATTTGTTGATAAAGTCTGTAAAGCCAAGTGCATTCACTTCGGCTATTAACATCTCGTGTTGAAGAAGTAATCACCTGCAATGAGCTAACAAGTAGTAACCTAACAAATTATGTTTATATGAATATGTGCCAGCAGGCATAGGACATTGAATAGCGATTACCATGCTAAAGGAAGCAAATATCTCAAACTATACCATTGAACAGTAGTTTTTCATGTTGGGAAACCAGGTATCGAATATTAACATTGGATATCAATGGGGCTTGATACAGAATATCAATTTCAGATGATTAATATCATATTGCACAATGAGAGGTTTGATGCTGGAAATTTATACAAGATATTTACATCACAGTGATTGCTGAATTTAAAGCTCAACAAAGATTACATGTCAAACCCGATAGGGGTCTGCCAATATTGAAATCCAATTTATGTTAAAGGTGAATCTTTGTTTTGATTGGGTGTGGCTAAACAGTAAGCACTATAAACAGTAAACAGTATGCCTATTTCCTTGACACCTCTGTCTAGTCATGGACCCTAAATAATAGTATGAACGGTTTGTTACATAAAGTATTGTTACAACTATAATTTTTGTGAGCTTCCAAAAACATTCCTAATTTTCTTCAAAATTAAAATTAAATCAAAATAATGACCAAATAACCATAATAATTGTGTACTATGCAAACTCAAGTTACAATAGTAAAATAAACTAATAGCAATAGATACTGAGGGGTGTTAATATGGTATGAAGAACTGTACTGTATGACCACAGTAATATTGAACTAGCAATCTGGAAGTTATCTTATCTGAAATTTTCATAGTTATAATATATATATATATCTTTATTTAATGTGCAATATAACATAGTGTACATGTAATAAATATCAGCATCATGTTTTTGTTTTTCATATCGGGAGGTTCTCCGGTGTCAAGCGAAATTTCTGAGCTTGCAGTGAAAATGGTAACACCTCCAACCCAATTGCCCCAACCACTAATCAAGAAGCTGAAGCTATTATGAGTTTGATATCGAAAGCTCAGAAATTTTGCAGTGCAGAAATTTCGCTTAACACCGGAACTCTGTAGAGAATATGAATGCTGTGATGGGTGAGGGAAGACTTCGATCTGCTAGCCCTTCACTTGGGCTCCCAGCACCCATAAGTAACTCGAGAGGGTGGGCTAGTGAACCTGGGGATGACTTCCGTAGTGAGACAATGAGTGAATTAGGGTCTGTAGGCCTCCCTGAACCAGATAACTCAGGTAAGGTTAATATTCAAAGCATTCCTTGTACAATCTACAAAGCTACAAAGTTTTAGCAGCTCAGCTCTTTTTCTTTGTTTCATTCTTTTGATCAACCTGTTTAAACCATAAGGTTCTAAACATATATATCAGCTAGATCTGCACCATCTTAATCTATTTGCATCATTGGCCACACAATGGCTGCCAGCTCAACAAGTACTGTAACAATGATAAAAAGCCAAAGAAAACATAGGGAGAGTATCCCTTGATTAAAGGAGCTTTAGTACGTTCTAAAGAAAAATACGTAGGCCATGCATGTACATGGAAATGCAGTTAAATGCCTACAATGATAACAAAACATGCATGCAACATTTCACTCAACATTTACATTGAAGTTTCAAGTAAGTTCGTTGTCAAATTGATTCCGCTAGAATATCGCTAGAGAGTAACTACTAACTATTTTTGGTACCATACATGACAAGTAGGGCTGACATCAAAGAGGGAGATTTCTACCCGCGTGAGACAACCCTCACCAACTCTGCTAAAATGTCTTTTAACAATGAGCACCACACTATATGGGCTGTCTGCTGTGGACACAGCTCTCAGTTACATGTAGTTACAAACTAAGGTGTGAAACATGAACATGTATGGGTACTGACAGTCTACACAGGTAACATAACCATTACAGCACTATACAATGACTACTGCCTGAACCCTGGGCATGCATAGATTTACAGAGCACAGCTAGTATTGCATGCTTGATTGAACCATAGAGGTAACACCCCATAGAGCAGGAACTTGAAAATTTTCCGCTATTAAACGCCGATTGGCCACTTGATGCCAGTTTTCCCCACGAGCGGCCATGATGCGATGGGGATTTCGTCCGTTTGTTTACATTAGTTACCATTACAATTATATATAAAACATAAACTTTTTCAACGCTGTTATTTACAGATACTATTTGTGTAAAATGTTTTGAATTTATATCTAAACTGTTAAATAATAACTCTGCCTTTTCACAATAACAGTGATTTTGAACATCTCTCTGTAAAATAGGACTTTAAAGAAAAATAAGAATAGATGTTTACTCGACCAAATAATACTAGTAACCGACTAGCACGGCAGCGTATATCGGTAGAAAGTCTGTGAATGCGTTGATTGGTCAACCAGAATAAAACCGCATATTATTGGGTATTAAAATCTCTAATCGCTAACATGATAGGCTTATTGTACATAGTTATCTACCCATAAAGGACTTTCGATAGCACGTGAACAATTCTCTGTTAATTTCAAAAAATGAGCGTGGCATTCCTGGAACAATAATTATACAATCTGACAATCTCATATAGTTAACATTGGTGTGATTGCAAGAGTGTACTTTGGGTTTCTTTGGACTAACAGTGTGGTTAGTATGAATACAGTACGGTTGTTGTGAGTTTGAACTGGAAAGACAATGAAATAAATTCAATTGTTATTTATAATTTTATTGTAGAATTATAGTATATTGTTGTAAAATTAAAAATTTACTCAATAAGAAAATTAAATAATATCATAATTTTAATTAGCCCAGAAGTTATAGCAAGTATAATTGTTTAAAATTAATAAGCACATTCATTTATCCAGCAATAGTCATAGTGGAATCTCTCGATACTGTTATTGATTGATTGAGGCTGAGTTAAATTAACTTTGCTCACTGTCACTGCTGTACCTATAGTTATTAATTACAGTAATGGTAATAGGCTACTACTACGTTGTAAATATAGTAATACTATCAGGTGAAGTTGTGATCGCGACTCAGTAGCAATTTATTACAATAGTCACAGATCAAAATCACTCACTCATTAGATCAGTGACTACACTAGACTATACCTACTAATTACTAAACTAACTATTATTTTATTAATTCAGGTGATTTCCATAGACTATCTATCAACATGAACATGTTTATCATTGAATTGGTTATAATTATTTATATAATTATTTTATAATATTAATATTTGTGATTGTAAATTAATTTTTTTGTAATAGTAATTATAATAGGCTATAAATATAATAGACCTATTAAGATTATAATTATTGTAATTGTGTTATAGGCCTATCACCATTACTTTGAATGCTAGTATAGGCTAACTTTATATTGCTAGGAAATTTATTTAAGAAGTCTATAAACTATCAATGACTTTGTTTCACAGATGTGAACTTTCCTTTGTCCATTCCTGTCTAGAGTTTGATTCCGAGGCTTTGTAGTATCTAATTGCCTAGCACAGTTAGTAGCCCAAATACATTATAATCAAAGATCTGCACCAGCTTAGCACAACCTTAGAATGGTTTCAAGCTAAACTATAACTGAAAGGAAAGATGATATGGAAGGAAAAATCTAAATTTATTAGGGCTGTTAATTAGTCATTAAACATTATAATGTAGAACGTTTTATAGTCTTATGCAAGTTTAGGCCTACGTCATTTATTTAATTTCTTGGTAACAGTTTGGTTAACCAAAACTTTCCTAGCCTTTCTACCTACAATGGAATAGGTGCAGGTTGAGTTGTAGCATTGATTTGTTATTTATAGGTTGGAGACTAAGTGAAATCTGGATACCACGATGCACATCACCACAACTATATGTGTGGTGCTCATCCATCATACCCATCAAGTAGGTTATGATTATGAACTCTTTTCCTGGGACTCGTGCACACAAACTGTAACAACTGCTTCCCAATTAGAAATGGGTTTCACGGTTAAAATGAGATGCTTGATTTAATTAAGGCTTGTAGTTTTATATATGTGGGAGAAGGTACTTGGTAGATTTCTGTCGTCTATTATAGAGCTGTTATGAATTTAATTCATAGGTAACATCCAGAGTGATCAACTATGTCAACATATATGTCTTATCGAAATCGTACTTTATGTTACTCTGATATAATGTGATGCCAATTTGGCAAGAATCATGTAACTACTAATAGCTGTACTATTATGGTAGGACAGTAGGCATTGAACATGTTTCGTTACTGCTTTATTATTTGGGTCTAATACCTCTTATATGTATGTAAACTATTTATCTGTGGTACGTGTGAAGCATTTATTTATCCGGTATCAATTTCCTAATATAGATCTACTAGACAGAATATTGATCTGTGCTGATGCTGTGAATTTTGAAGAGCTGGCTGACCTTATTCCTAAGAATGGCAAGGAGTGACTTCTGAATATTGAATAAGAGTTCTTATGCTATTTTGATTCAGTAAATATTTAAAATAGATTTGGTCAAAATATTGGCATTTATACTCCATGTTATGAATTGGATTTGTTTGTCTACATAAATGTTTTTATTTGTAATATGCAACTTCTGCAAATCTGCTCTACATATAGAAATACACCTACTAATACTTATACTCTATCAATCATGTGATACCAGGGTAAACCATAGGACGTAGGACAATTAACAACTACAGTAGCTTTAGCTGTATTGTAATTTGAGGTAAAAGTAAAGTAATCTTGCCTACTGAAAGCCAAAATAACTAGAACTAGGTGATGTGTAATAATAATTTTGTGATGTACTTATATACTAATATACAATATTTGAAATTACCATGCAGTTACTATCAAAATTACAAAATATAATAAATACAATAATTACGTTGGTCTGAAATAATTGGAAAATATGTGTGCAACAGAAAATTTCAGATTATTGGTAGCAAAGAACAAATTTTGACTACTAACTAAATGACTAACTAATCATAGCAGCGCATACGTAACTAATGTAAACAAACGGTAACTACCCCAACACATCATGGCCGCTAGGGATGAAAAGTGGCATCACAAAATTTACCGGAGTTCCTGCTCTAGGGGAGATAACTCTATGGATTGAACACACGCCTAGGATGGGTGGGTCTGGGTGCCTATAGCAGCCCCTGAATAATCATCAAATATTAGCAAATGAAAATTATGATTGACTAAGTCCCAAACCGGGAGGGCTTGCAGGAGGGTCCCGGTGAAACCGGGAGAGTTGTCATGTATGTTTGGTACAGCCACATGAAACCCACTATTTTGCCTAAAATAGGTCCATTTAACCTTGAACCATTAGGATTATGGGTAAAACAAATGTAACTTGCATTCAGAGCGATCAATATTCCTGATTAAAAAACATAAAATTCAACCAAATTTGGGGGGTTTCCCCAAATGTTGTACTAATCACAAAGCCTGTGAATCCTACATTTTGCGTGGCAGCAAACTAATATCACCACACTTAACATTGTGAATTCTCTTCATAATTATATTCAGGGAGCGCGCGCTTTTAGCCTGTGCGCATCGCTCAAACTAATTATTATTGGGGAATTAGATATTACCGTTATTTGTTGCATCGAACATTCGCATCTCTTGGTACTTAGACTCATTTTGTATTTCCGTTGGATTTATGTCATAAAACCAAAAAAATTGCTAATACTAATCTTTTACATGTTACAAAAACTCCAACATGGTTTTATTTCCTGCAGTGCCACCTAAACTTAGTTAAGATGATAGAAATACAAAGTGTAACTTTATCAGTGTGAGTTGTTCATACAACTATACTGTACTATTACTATTATAGGCATAGTCCTCAATATTTGTATTATAATTATTAAATTATTTATTTAGAAAAAAAATAGAAATAAAAATAATTATTTATATAAAAAATAAAATAATATAAATCTTTTTATTTAAATTACTCTTACCTCTTCTTTGCATACTAGAGCACGTAGCAAGGGCTATACCTCATATGTTTGTAGTTTCAGGTTAGTTATGCTGTGGTCAAGTATCCTGCAATGTATGTTGGCACTCATGTAACATGAGTATATAGTATTAGTATAGGGTTATAGTTATAGTTTTTTCATCTCACACACTGTTTTGGGAAAAAGCTGATGTGATAGGCAGTGGATTGGCATCTATTTTAGGGGATCAGTAACTATGTTGCAAGGCCTATTCATTTACCAATAGATTTCAAGTTTCAATCTCGCTACTAACTTCCTTTCGGTGATGAGCCTTGCTTTGAATAATAATTACTGTACATTATGGCCTATACATCACGCATGGCATATTATTATTTGTACAGCTAATAATAGTACTTATACTTATATAATTAAATAGACTTTAATTTATAAATGATAAAATGGTTATAACTTAATGTTTGTATAATTAATTATCCTGACCAATAGTTTCATCCCACTAACCAGACAAATCGTTAGGTCTAAGTTGATAGAATGATGAAACTGGTGTAAGGCAGATTTAGATAGTGACAGAGATTAGCGGTAGGTCAGCATGTTATAAAAAAGGTTTGAATGAATTCCTACAGCTTGACATTGACTTAGAGCACTTGTTCAGAGAAATCATGTATCATATAAGTTATATAGTTCTTTTCACATTTTATTTACGCATTTTCTTGTTAAGTAGGTGTTTTTAAATCTCTGTTGAGTAGGTGCTTCTAAATCTCTGTTTCTGATGTTAGATGATGGTGCCAGTTGAGAATTGATTAGCAAAATGTTTGGCCTACTTCTCCTCGGCTTCTTGTGTGGTATTGCATTCACACTTGCAGTTCTGCTGTTCATTGTACTTAGTCTCGCTAATACATATCAAGGGACCAGCTTGCCAAATCCATTACGAATAGAACAATTCACTTTACCTTCCATACCCAAGGTTAGTAGTATAAAGTTTTATGTAGGCTTAATTTATGTTGTGAATTTTTGCAATATTTTCTCGAAAGAAATCATCGAAACTTTTGACCTTCTTTACTACGTGTGAGCACCTATGATTTATCTACAAAACTACATGCTATTGTTCCAAACAGTCTCCGCAAAGTCATATATTGCAGAGCATGAATAATTTACATTGAAACCTGTAGCAACCATTTTCATCTTTACTTACAGGTGTTTAAGGACTTTTACTCCAACTCCATGACCAATGAGAGTCCAGAGAGAGCAGTAGTTGGACTCAACTTGGTCTTCATGTTCCTCTTTCAGGAACTAAAGAATACAGAAAAGCTACGAAGGTAATACATGAAGGGCAAATGAATGGAGTGTGCTAATCAATTGATTGCATTATATTATCAACTATTAATTGTTAGTCTCATTAGCTGGTTAATTAAAGTATAATGATCAGACAGGATGTTTGGTAGTTATATTTATTCTCAACAGGTATCTTTACATGTACAGTATTGCAATATGTCTACAGTATTACAGTATCTCTACAATATTATATTATAGTATCTCTGCAGTATTACAGCCTATTTACACTAGGGATACGAAGGTTGATTGTTATACTAAAGAAATTCCTTGCTGGTATATTCATCAAGTTCTGTTTGATCCGTTGATATCTAATATGCTCAAATATCCAATGCTGCATATTGACCACAATTCATTGTACAACGCTAGCAAACTTCCTGCTTTTCTCATTTGGTCTATTAAGGCTTTCCTCTTGAAATTTGACCAATATTTCTGTTTGTACCTGCAAGTACACTAAAGGGATATGTGGCTATTTACTGCTCAATTCTATGAATCCTCGCCAATATGAATCTATCCTATGTAACCAACTTGTAGGTGGTTCAAAGAGAAAATAGAAGTGGAATTACATGAAATCAAATGTCATCCGGCCCTTCAGTATGTGCTGCGTGATTTGAAACTCAACAGTTTTGACCTTGGTGACAGTCTCCCTCTGGTGAGGGTCGTCAAGTTCAACAGCGAACCTGAGATTGGTGTTAATGACAGACTAGAGGTTAGTTTAGAATGTTTTTAGCTGCTTTGACTGACTGACTGGCTGACTGACTGGCTGACTGACTGGCTGACTGACTCACTGACGGATCAATGGGTTGCCTTTTCTGCTCACTTACTGACAAGCCAATCAAATAACAAACTGTATGATTCTATGTAAATATCAGCATGAGGGAAGATATAGGTTAAATAATATTTAGGGCAGGTGGTTGAAACATAATAGCTATTCAATATTGCAATGATAAGTAGTATATATATATTAATGTTATGCTCAAACTTTTCTCTTTTTGCTATGTTATAACAGGCAAATTGGTAATTTACTAAATTGTATGCTATTATCCCCTTTTATTGTAAGTGTATACAAAACAAGTCTTGAGCAGATATAAATAATTATTTGTCGAGATAGAGTGTAATATTATTATAATACATGCTGATACCACATGGGTTAGGCTTTGTAATTATAGTATTGTTCAACTGTTCTATTGATTAGAGGTGATAGACAGATGTTGCAGGAGTAAGTGGCTTCTGAGGTTATGTAATAATAGCTTAAGCAGTCAGTGGTTAGCTTTATATCAGTTAATCCAAACCTTTGAAGGTAATGCTTTTATAGGCAGCCTTCCATGTACATTATAAGTACATTTATCACTTTCTATCATCTCTGGAAGCTAGACCTGCTCTTCAAGAAGGCATGGCTAAATAATATTTATATGTATGTATAGATGGTTGAGGAAAGGTATCAATATTGTAGTTTGATAGCTAATAGCTACACTGTACAAGTATATAATATGTATTGTTTCATACGTGTATGAAGCTGTATGCTTTCCAAATCAATTACTTGTAAAAGGGTAACTCTGAAATCTGAATGCAGATTTCTGTTCTAAGATATGTTTAATAACATGATGTCAACACCTCCATGTATTGATATGGTTAGATGTAGGGCTACATCTATTATACACAGATATATAACGTCTGATTGGCCAAGTGCCGATTCTTAATAGAAACAACATAGAGATTTGGTTACATTTAAGTCCAACGATCCAGTTATGAAAACTCCAACAATAGCTATGGAACTCTGTGTATAGAGTAGGACTATGGAATTTCCAATAATGCATTTCGTATTTCCTGGATTCCAAGCCTATTTAGAAATGAACAGTTAGCTGCATCAACACCGTGTCCATTTATTCGTCTGGTCAGTGTAGAACCCAGGTTTATGCTATACTGATCAAACTCCTTATCAGTATAATAGATAACTTGTGGCCCTGTATCACCCTTCAATTTGGCAACCACAATGCTGGTGTACACATTATACACATGATATTATGTAGCAAATTGTAGCCTAGTTTATCTTTATCTATTTGAGTTACATCTTATGCCTGTTGAGTGACAGCTTATAATGATCCTGATCATGTAGTATGTTTAATCTACTATCTATGTAGTAATAAAGTGAAGATGTTTCTACGCTAAAACATCAATTTATCTACATGTGTATTGTATGGGTCACTCTGAAGATATTTCCATTTTTGTAGACTGTGGACCTGATTTTAGACATCTCATATACAGGACACTTGACAGTGTCCCTTGAAGCCCTGGTATCATTTGACAGGAATGTCATGTTCAGCTGTAAGATAATGTCGTTGGCCGGTCAAGGTCGTCTCAGATTTACCAGGCAGCCATATACCAACTGGTCGTTCAGCTTTATTCCAGTAAGTGAGAGGCCAAGTTCATAAAGTAGGAACACATTGCAGAGAACTTGTATTCAAGCATTCATTGCCAATTTTTTTATATACACTGTAGTTCACTATTTCAACTGGTCACTGACTTTAGCTGTGCAATAATAATATGTAACATCTTACATAATTTACTATAATATATTGTGGAATCTGTCACATTTATGATTTTTCCTGTAGGAGCCAACAATATCTATGGATTTGAAGAGTAATATTAATGGAAGAAATGTACCACAGATTGTTATTCCACTGCTAAAGAATCAGGTAAGGCCTAGAATACAATATATGGAGTTATCTCCTCTCATCACATTTTATTTGTACATGATACTATGTTAGTTGTAAAGGAAATTTCTAATTGTTAGATATACATCCGCTATGAGTTTTTTTGATATAGTTGTGTTATCATAGGAGTTGTATGTCCTTTCTCCTCTTGGGCAGCCAACTCCCAGATCTTACTCTACATGCCTATGAAATCTGTAATCATACCAATTTAATGTCATGTAAAGTTGTCTACCCGCTGTAGAGTCGCATACACACTATAGAGTCATTTACCACTATGTTTTATACATGGATATACGAGGGATGTCACTGATGTTTAGAATTATCTACCCTTGCATTATATACTATATTATACATGTATATAACACAGATAAAGAGAATTATTAGAAAGAAACATACATTACCAGCATATAAGATGAGGATCAAGCCCTTCTTCAATGGTGCCATGTATAAGGAGAGCATGCACGAGATGATAACAATACCCAGTCAAGCTCTAGAAGTTACAGTAACATCAGCAAGTAGACTGGTCTTAGACTACGCTAACAGCTCTGGAGTGTTTGCAGTTGTCTCCCTTGGTAGGTGTGAAGGGTTGTGTCTTCATGATTACAATGTTATTATAATATACAAGTTCCTTGCAAGTAACACGGGATGACTGGATTAAAATAGGTTGATCTGTTACGATTAAACCCATAGATTGTATACACGTGTTTCTTTTTCTTTCTTAAAACTACCATTCCTTCTGTCGACATTCCAGTGTGATACGGCCTGCTAAAGTGTCAACTCACTTTTTTGTATGAATTCCAAGACACCATATTATTATAGATCGTTAGTTCAACATACTGGTATGAGGTATGTTTTATTTCTATTGTAATGTATGGTCTTTGACTGTATACCTACTTCAGGCTCAGAGAAGTACGTGCCCCAACTGCCGTACACGGAACATGCATTTAATGTGACGCTATCTGGTCCTTCAAACCAAAGATTCAATGGACTGTCAGTAAAAAAATCTACTCAACGCTTAATTCGGAAGGATGCTATTATCATAGATAAAGTAAAACAAGGCAGTCAGGCAGCACAAGCCGGAATAGCCAAGGTTAGTTTCAGATACATATATATACATTGTATATATACATGTATATATATACATATGTGATAATTATGTTACCACAGGAACAGCTTCTCGGAGTTTTCTGGACCAATCAAATTAGGTTAATCAAGTGGATATACATGTAATGAATGAATAATTTGATCAGTAATGTAGACAATTTAGTTTTTTCATTTTTCATCGAAGGTATTTATTGTATTATGGTGTTAGTAAAGAATTAGATTACTTGTGGTGGAAAAATATTTTTGCTCTGTAGCTTTGCTGATGGTACGCCAATCCCAACCTAGTAGTTTTGCTGTGTTTCGATTAGTTTGGTTCATTGTTTACAAATCTTTTAATAATACCAATGTGATTACATGATTTGATTTGACCATACATATGTTGTATTACTCTGCTACACAGGGAGATGTTATCACACATATAAACCACGAACCTCTTAGTGTGATATCCGTATCCCATGCAAGGTCTCTACTTACCAACTCGAATTCTGACAGGTGAGTTTATCTATCGACTCTCAATGGTAGAACTAGACTGGTAAACTTGTCTGTTTACATGCACATGTATCTCTTATGATTGCTTTTCCAATCGTCTCAGTCGATCACTGGCAGTACAAACTTTTCTTACACATTTGTTGCTAGAAAATGAACCAGTCTGGCAATACTTATTCAGTTCTCTAATTAGTAAATAGACTGAGCTTGTTGTTGTTGCTGCAGCGTTTCACTGAGGTTATCGCGTTACAAGGCACGTCAATCGGGTGACCAAAATGGCCGACCCGTCTCTACCATCTCCGACACTTCCCTTCCACGTACAGCAAGTGATCTGGAGAGTGTAGCAGGTGTCAATCAACTAGACAGGAAGTTACCAGAGAATCAGCAGGAGAAGGAGAAACGGTAGTATATCTGTTTACTCTTAGTCGGAGTCTGTCAGGCTTCAATTGTCTGGTACCACATGGTCTTTTCAATATATGACACTTTACTTGGAAGTGTTTTATTATATACAGTGCCATTTATCGACTGAGATTTTCAGCCTTAAAATTCGTTAATTTTCTGAAAACTGGCCTCTTTTGAATTTATTAACTCAATAATTTTACTCATTTGCAGCAATATATCAAGATCACCTGAAAGGGATATACCTGCTTTGATCTCTTCAGTAACGAGTGGGTCCTTGAGAGCCTGTGCTAACAGTCGTATTACTTCTACAGGTCAGTGTTCCAATATCTAGTTGTCAGCTGGTATACCTCAGGCTATCTGTAGTACCTCAGGCTATTTGCAGTACATTTATTTGCTACACAACTGATTCACTGATTTGATATGATTAGACCAATCAGGTTTTCTACTCACGAAATTAATTTGTCGGCTTTTAGCGAATTCCCTTTGGATAAGACTTCTACTAGATACAAACGCAATTCAGACAGAGAATCAGCTATGTTGAGTAGTGCCTAGTTGTCAGTCCCTGTACTGTTCTGTTGTAGTTGCCTGTGATGTTGATGTAAAGTTTGCTGAACAGTTTAATATGAAGATTGAAAGTAACCACATCTATCTAAACATTGCTCTCTTCAGTTTGAACAAGTCAATCATTTTATCCTCTAATGGAGAACAACAGAGGTCATGTGATGACTCACTTATTGGTTACGTGAGTATTATTGTTATTCCTGATGCAATATGCTAGGGGTGTGCTCTTAAGATTTTAACCAAGAAGTGTGATCTTAATCCAGTCAGTTTCACCTGTGGATTCCTGTATAGACGCTTAGGTATTCTCCGCCTGATGAGGGAGGGGGGATAATTTCCGAATCTAAACTGGTAAAGTATAACCAGAATGTGTATTCATTTGGTAAGGGCGTACAAATAATTCTGGCCAGCTCTGCCTACCACAATTTATGTGTGCCAATTGTCAAACTTACCAAGTAGCTGGAAAAGGCATGACAGTATTTTTGCTCTGAAATTATCAGTAAGTGGCTGTGGCTGTTTTACTCGTCTAACTAACACCTTCAAGATTCAGGCTGAAAATACATGTATCACTTCTTGAGATTTTTGTGCAAAATGCTATTAAACTATTAAACCTACCATTGTAGACGTATTTTATGGTCTTAGTGATCGGAATTCTTTTGTTATCATCTCATTAACCACCAATATACATGGCATTATCATGGCACCCAAATCGGTCAATACTAAGGCAATTTAAACCATTTTATTGAACAAGACTGTTTACACAGTAGCATAGATGTATCCTATTTGTAGGCCTCCATATCTGTACATGATATATTAGTTCAGTGTGGTGCTACACCTAAAGCCTCCGCCCAGATGCCAATTAGACTAACTGCTCCTCCAGATCTGGAATACCGTCCTCCTCTCTCTGGTGCAAGAGAATTGGACTTATCCAAGTGTTATGGAGACGTAACCCTACAGTTCTACGCTCCTGAAAATATACCTCCAGAGGGTAAAAATATCTCGTCAATTATACTGTATACCTTTTGCCTTTGGTTAAATATTCCAAAGAAAGGTGATCAATTGGTGTGATATTTTTATTTGTGAGAACTCTATAATTATCGGTTTGGATCATTTTGGTTCTCTTGGTATCTTGGTCTGACTGTATCTGTTATTTTTGGTAGTTTATAAACCTCTATAATTGTTTTAGATGATCAGTTAGAGGAACTCACTACTACTGTGGATAGTGAGTTTGCAGATATTGATATTGTCAGCCATACTAATCCTGCTGCTATTAACATTCCTTCTGCTGCTGCCAGTGACAGCGTCTCTAATGACACTACCCAAAACCACTCATTTAGAGAGCAGGCATTTACTCATGCTGTCAGCTGTAACTTCTGTATGAAAAAGGTATTCCTCTTAATTCAATGTCTCACACTCAGGTAACCATACAAATTGTGGTTTTATCATTATGTGGGTTGGTCCAACGTTGGACTTCAACCTGAGAACTGACAACGGCACTCGGTATCGATTGGTTTTCTACATTCAATTATTATACTTATCGTTGGATTTGTTGACGTTGATTCCTTTTTGATTATATTGTTCTCTTGTAGTGATGTCATTAACTCGCACACTTCTAGGTATTGTAATCACTTGATATTTTCTCTAGTTGATAGAATGTGCTAGTGTTTTTATGTAACACCAGAGATTGCTTAACCGAAACAACTAAATATAGATAATCCATTTGTAGTCTTAGCAGTATTAATGGGATTGGAAGTACTTGTTAGTATGTGTAGTGTTGAAATATTAGCCACATTCCATTTTGCACAACTTTGGTATGATGTGAATATGCTGTATATTGGTTCCTGGGATTTACATGAGCTAACCTTACATCTAGTTCTGTTACTATTTTCCTCAGTCATCAACATTAAATTTCTATTAATTATTAGTTGCTTGTAATTAGCATTTAGGGATTCAGTTAGTTGGCTTGATGATACATAGAAGTTTCAACTTTTTCATCAATGTATTCAACACATTAACTGTTAGACAGCTAGTTTGAGTTTTATGAATCTACAAAAGAAGTACAGTAGGCTTATGCACTATGTATTTGTTGATTATCAAACAAGTAATTGAAAGACTAGGACATTTGAAAAACTATTCTGTCAGCTGCATGTATGATTAATTGAACGCACTGTGCTACGTTGCCAAAGGCATGAGCATAATTACTTTACTATTGTTAGATATGGTTTAAGAAGGCGATGAGGTGTGAGGAATGCCATATGATAACCCATAAGAAATGCGTTGATCGGTGCCAGATGAGTACGACCTGTAGTCACCGGCCCATTGTACAGTCATCAGTTAGCCAGGAATCACTCATAAGTCAATTACCAACCACTCATCCTGGAAAAGCAGCTCGAGCCTCCAGTTATGTCCTTGGTAAATTGAGAAGACGCAAAGCAAGGAATAAATCAGGTGAGGTTTTTGTTTTCTAAAGATATTTTAATGGATTGAAAACTGCCATCATTATTGTTTATCAAGGCCCAACAAACTTTAATTGTATAATCAAATTCTTAGCTTTCGACTAAATAGAGTTTGATAGAATTGATTCACGGTACTTTTATTATGTAATAATATAACCTTCAGTCGGTTGGTTGATTTATGTCATAAAATGTTCATGCTAGTCAAGGGTTAATTTGAGCTTCTTAAAATAACCACAAAATAACATTATGTGTACATGTGTAGTTGTGGCTCTGGATTTTTCCAGCAGGCTACAAACATTACTTTTGAGCTGCAAAAACTGACCTAGAATCAAAATTTTGTCCTTGTCTTGCAGATACAAACCCATCTTCAGATCAACCTAGCAGCTCTGTCGGGGCAGCCGGTGCTACAGGGGGATACGAAAGCTCCAGTGATGATGAAATTGCTATAGATGGTAATAATGAGAGACTAACTAGCGACTACCAGGCCCTTGACAGTTTTGATAGCTCTTCTGAAGATGATGCTGAATTTGAAATCCAATTCATGAAAGATTATTTATCAAAACAAGGTAATAATAATAATAATAATATTTGTGGCGCCAAACACAATTCTTTAACAAGGCTGCCCAATAACAGAGCTGATTGAGAGGTCACCATGGCTCCTATAGCTGGATATTATTACAGTTCGATGTAGCACAAAGGGAAAACCTTTCTCGGGACGAAAACCTCCAGGTCATTGGCAGGACTCGGACCCACACCCTTGAATATAACTTGCAGCATTGCTGCAAGACCACTCGGCCACCAACGCTTAGATCTGAATATAAAATCACTTTGTAATCAGTAGAATTATGCAGTATTAGTTGATGTCAAGATTAAGATCTATGTTCTTCTTTTCAAAGGATTGACATGTAAATGGAAACAGATTACTGTTACTCATTTGTTACTCTCTAGTGTGTCAAATTATTTGTCTTTAATTTATCATAACTTAGATGTCGATTTGTTTTCAATAGGGCAAACAGCTCAAGAGGAAGATTCCGATGAGCTAGTTATAATTGCGGCTAAGCAAATGGGAAAGGAGTTGTTTGCCTCACTAGAAATTGAAGAACGCAAAACTAAGTTAGAAGCAATGGTGAGAAATGCAAATTTTTGATATTGATGCTCCAAGCACAAAAAATCAAAGGTCTTCCAGACGCATTGAAAGATCATACACTTAGGCTGTTGTGTAAAGTCCTCTCGGCATATTTTGCAGGTTGACAAACTCCAGCTGGAAATCCAGATGGTATCAGCAGTGAGAGATGAGCATCACCGGTCTCTCAAGTCCACAGTCACTGCGCCTCAAAGGCAGCTAATATCTTCTCGGATAAAGAAAGCTGATGAAAAGATGCAGGTTTGTCTTAACTGAAATTGGTAACCATTGTATAGATCATTCAATACCAAATGCATGCACACCTTTCCACTCTGATAATTTTACACAGATCAACTAATTATGAAAATGACCTTTAGAAGTTATTTTAATAGCTACAAGGACAGGCTATCATTTTCACTAGATAGATTTAATTAAACAATGTACTAACAGTCAACAGCTTTTAAACCATCAAGAATAGAACAACGACACTTGTTTCTGCTGTAGGCATTAGCAGTGCTCCTGGTGCACTACTATTCTGGATTGCAAGACTGCGCTGAACAAATAGAAAAGGGTGATTATGTTAACCATGGAAATAAGAATGAACCCTCCAATACAGAATATAGGAATGATTCTGCTGCTAGTGCAGAGGCTACATGGGACAGCGATACAGAAAAGCCAACAGTGAGGTTAGAACAACGATTTACAGACAGTAGTAGTACCGAATCCGGCTCTCTGGACCGAACCCTTTGCAGCATGAATGATGTATCTTAGCATGCACTATGCACTCACAGCGCAATATTCAATTTGGAAATACAAGTTTTGTGCTTTATTTTTTAATATTTTACTCTTAGTGATATTATTTTATAAGTGGCCCTCAATTAGCTTACCAAATCACTTTGGTAAATTTTTAAATCCTTAATATATTGGTGTAAAATATTTTGCAAATTGGATAATAGCATGTCTTCTTCTCTTAGAGCAGTTATTTATAATTAAAAATTGTACAAGTAAATATGTACAAGGTGTTGGGTTCACTAGCTCTTGTCCACATCACACTTTATCAAGGCCATTTTATTTATTTTTGTCTTCTAATTATTTAAGCCTTTTTGTTTCCCGGTAATTAAGATTAGATAGCTCAACATTTATGCAATTAACTACGTAAATAGCAAACTCGATGTTATTGTGACCCTGTTTTGTGTATCCTGAAAAATATAAAACAAGACTCAATACAGAAATTCCAGAATAATTTATTGTTAGGAACTATAAGTACACAGAAGGTAATAAAATCATAAAACTGATTGTTTTACAGTCCAAGTTTACAACTAACTTCACACTTAAGACTGTGTTGCTAATTTTTTTGACTGCTTAACAACATCATACTTTCTCTTGAAGCCCAACATTTCAGTTATGGATTCCATTAGCCTGATGTATATGGTCTTGTGCTGTTTTTTCTCCGAGCTATATGTGGCCAGAAGCTCTGATTGCAGACCAGCAATGACTTTTTCTTTCTGATTGGTTAAAGCCACAAGATCAGTTTCTTCCTTGGCCAATATCTTATCACTCTTTGAGACAACCTCGCTTTTGTTCTCTAAATCTGGAAAAGTGACAACTGATATTGTAACTCTTGGAAAGACGAAGTCATATGCTATTAATCACACCAAGCATTTTGTTTTTATTCTGCTAATATGGATAGACCATCTAATAAGAAAGGGTGTTTCAACATTCAAATAACTAATATCACAGCGACTGTTACTTTGTAAACCTGCCTTCATATTCCTGGCAGATCTGGCACAGTAGCTCATTTACATCGACATTTTGCTTCTTTAGTTTTGAAAGCTGCCCTTCTATATCAGTCAAGGCTTTGTTTAGTTCCGACTCTGCTTTTCGAACTTCTTGATCCATGGCTGAAATTTGATATCTTACATCACTTAGCTGCCATCAACTTACAGTACACTATCATGGTTCAAAAAGATAATCCTCGCTTCCTCACAAAGATTTGGAATAGTGTTATTATTGGTACAATTACTTTCAGTTATATTTGTTGCGTTCCCAGGAAAAAGAAGCTATTGAGAAATACATGTAGCTTGAGTCCCTACAGCTCCTAGCATATGAATAATATTGATATTCTGTTGCTCAGTCTCACTGAGTTATGCCTATAGCAAATGATATGGGAGTCAAAAGAATAGTCTCTACCCTTGCTGGTGTGGAAAAATTTACTTTAGTGTTAAAGAGTTTTCTCTATTCTTTTTGAGAATATCCACTGACGATGAGACAGATGAGTAGTAACACAAAATAATCATTTCATATTCACATTTATCATTATGAACACAGTGTTCTGTATAAAGTCAAAAATAACTATAAATGAGAAAGATAAATAGATTTAGATAAGATTAGATAGAAGTTAAAATTTATTTATATATAATTATATTATTTAATAATACTATACTTATTTATATACAATACCAATTATCATCATAGATACCATGATAAATTATATGTACATGTATAATACTAAATAACAAGGATAGTCATAATAATGATAATAAATAATAATAATTATATTTATATTTAATATTATTATTATTTATTATCATTATGACTATCCTTGTTATTTATTATTATACGTTTAATTGATTATGGTATCTATGATGATAATTAGTATTGTATATAAATAAGTATAGCATTATTGTAATTACAATAATCATAAAAATAAATGAGAATAAAAGTTAAATATAAAAATGTTCATATAAATAATTTATATTATCATTATAATTATTATTTTATGTGAAACTCCAGATAAACAAATATTAATAAAATATTATATATAAACATTGTAATTATTAAATATGTATATTATATATTATATTATTATATATTTATATTAGAAATCAATAATATATATAATTATTAATAATAAACTTAAGCTAAAACTAAACTTAACTAGATCTGTCTGATGTCGAGATGAAAATTTTAATTTACTATTTAGCCAATTTCAAATTTTATTTGAATTTTTAATTTGACAATTTCATTTTAATTTTTATTTATCATTTTAATTTAAATTTTTCATCATTTGTTTTATTTTATTTTTAATTTTATTTTACTCGAGTTTGTTTTATTTTTTAACTATACTATTTATAAATAGATATAAGGGAGTTCACTCCTCCTTTAATATACATGTTAGTTCAGTAATAAATAAAAAGCATGTATTCATACTACATATAATTATATACACTACATAATATTTCTATTTTAGATATTGATTTATTGCTTTGTATTACTCAAAACCAGTGTTTCTAGTTTTACATCTTTTTTCATCTGCACATTCACGTGACAGAGTTTATTGTTTTGTCTAGATTACCATCGCGATCTCATACCAAATAACTACAGTCCAAGCGGCGCCCAAATCTCTTAAGTTTTCTACCTAGTACTAGTGCACAGTTCACGACAAGACAACTCTTGTCGGAGTAACTGTTCGTAGTGAGAGTTTGAATGCATCATTCAGCGTTTTTGCTCTACAGCCTACACTATAGGCTTTCCCAGTCTGTTACATTGCTGAGAGAATTGAAACTTTTTAGCTTCATTACATTTTATTGTACTTGAACAATTGGCTAGATTAGTAATAGGAGAGATTAGATTGAAATGGCCCCAATCAACCATATTCTATCAATCTCCCATTAGTTGTGGAACTCAATAGAATCATTAAACCAACTTGCATTTTGATTTAGCAGGTATATTCTTTTGCTTAGACTTGAAGCTGTAGAACTTGTAGAAAATACTCTTTTTTCTACAGTTACACTAAGGGCATTCACAAAATCTGTACATAGTCTGAAGTTGTCACCCCTCTTTCCCTCACCCTTATATTTTGTGCTGGGTTGCAATTCCTGGTTTATTGATTTGGTCTATTTGAAACAACTTGGTGGTTAATTAAGTACGAAAACTGAGCTGAAGAGAAAAGATGAAAAAACTTTCATAAGCAGATTGTTACAAATTTATTTGTGGCGGTGAGATTGCGATTTCTCTGCTCTACCTGTACCAGAATAACAAGGACCTTTTATACCAAAATCTAATAGATTTTATGAAATGAAACATTATTAAAAATTTGTAAATGTATAAACAATAGATAATTTAGAAAGATCCATAAACACTTTCAAAAAGATAAAATTATATACATGAGGAGCCTACAAAAGCACCGTGACATAATTTATATTATATAATCTCTTCATATGTGTTTCTTCATATCGATGATTTAAATTGACATTCCACACATGAGCTCTGGGTATGATAATAATAATAAGTGGAAATTAAATAATAATGCAGCATCTTACACTGATGCAATGGAAAGAATGTACATACATTGTATATACATGTACAGTATATTATACCTGTTTAGTGATTATTACATACATGTACTTGTAAACGTACATTATGCTAAGTATAGTATTGAAGATCGTTATACAGATCGGCAACTGAGCCCATCACACAAATAAATATAAATTATGATGAGCAACATAATATTAATAATGACAACCAAATCCAACTATATTAGTAATACAATCTAATGATAATAATAATATAAAAATGTATAAAATTTGCAATTTCCAGATATAAAATACACCATTAGAAAAAGTCGCACTTATTTTTGGAGCTATTAGATCTTGTAGAAATAGGTGATGCATTATGGGACTTGTCTTCAGCCCCCACACCACTATCTAAATTGGGGCTGAGTCTATCAGCCATAGAATTATAATCTTTAGGAGAATCTATTCCGTGATCAGTGAACTTTGTAATAGGAGTTGGAGAGTGAGGAGGCGTACTTTTTGGTGATGTCTTCTGACGAATCATAGTAGACATCTCACTGGCAGCGTTAGAAGTAGTAGGCCGGCCTTCATATGTCCGAGTAGTTTTTCCAGTACTATTTGAAGTAGAGCTCATTGACTCTTTCAGCTGCTGGTACTTTGCTTTGATAAACTGGACGTTACTTCCGCTAGCAACAAACACTAGAAAGCCGAAGAATCCATGTAGGCAGCAGAGAATGATAAATATCATAGTCAAAACTTGGTTGGCCACAGGATATATCCGCCGATCTACAGACGCGGCAAGGACAGCAAATATCCAGTTGAAGCCCAGGACGACTAGGAGTTTGAAGCAAAGGTAAATCTTTTCTCTGTGTGACTGCCGCACTCGACTTGTAGCTGCAGCAATTTGCCTCAGTCTCACCACCACTACTATGTATATCACCATAGCAATTGATAAACACAGGGCTATAGGTAATATGAAGAAAATTAAATTACCGTTTCTACTCCCCATAAAACAGTCCCGACCTCCATATTGTGGTGCCCATTGCGATGAAGGTAAATATTCATCCAATAACAATGCTGGGATAATGAAGATAAACGGTGCACAGATGCAACCTAGCCAGATGTAGAGTACTGTGCAGGAAGTAAATCGAGAATCTAAGTCTACAAATTGTAGCGATACTATGAGAAGTGATGCATAAACTATCATAAAAACGAAAGCTGCCACAAAGAAATAATTGACCATTACTCCTAAGGCTTTACAAGCAGTATCATTGGGGTAATAGTAGAGCAGGCCTCGAAAGAGAAATGTTATGTATCCCAGTAGAAACATCAGCATATTTCCAGCAATTGTAGAGCCGGGAATATTTCTCATTCGCTTGATCATGAAGAAGGCGACAAAAAAACCAATAAGAAATATGATGGAGAATATGCACAGAGCTAGAGTCAAATAGTCCTGGATGTTCTCAATCGTAGTCTTTTGTTCGGAACGACTGCGATTAATAGGTTTAGACGCTGGAAGACAAACGAACGTTAAATTTCCTTCCACTCCAACAAATAGACTGTTGACAAAAGTTCCGTTGATAGTGATGGACCCATCGTCATGTATCACCATGTCATCGTTAGTGGAGACGGATGCGAGTAAGGTACAGGAGTGACAGTAGGCCATATTATTGGCTAGCTCCATATAGTAGGAATTCTTACTAAACTTGCTCGTTGAGACGCCATTTTCCTGTCCAATGCTGAGATACGAATCATACGTCACCTGCAAACATATTAATGTTATAGTAATACTTACGAGTAGCGAATTTATTTACATGCATATACATGTACTTGTATAATATCAGTTATTATAAACTTTTTGCATTTGCTATCTGCATTATGATTAATAGCCACCTCCTTAATACAAGTCATATTCTTGATGTAAGAGAAAGAGCAATTTCCTATTGTAATACAACTATTATTTTTAAAATAATCCTAATATACATGTATTTCTATTACAGTGTTACAAAATACTATTTATTGTAACATTGCATTAGATGAAATATACATTCTCCATCATACTGACAATATGGAAGTTGTCCTCTCATAAAACGATACCAATGACTCATTGAGCACTTACAGTTTCATCACATGTTGAAGTCTTCATATGGTCTCTACGCACACAGAGTCCTTTAAACAGGAAGGAGTCAGGCGGACATATTGGTGCACAGGTAACAGTTCTGGTGTCAAGGTATTCACCTACAGATTGCAAACATATGATTTTTCTCAGATCACAAGTGGGCTACTCAGTCTTGTATTCTGAGACATTAAATATTAGGTAACAGGATGAACAATATATACTAAGCTCCTGGACTTACCAAAGCTACAGGTAGGGACGGAGGAGAGATCTCCTTGACATTCAGTGCCATCTTCAGCTACAAACAATAAGAACAGAGTTGCTACTCAACCTGATTATGGGAGACGAGATTAGTGCTAATCCTTCAGTTGAATGGATTATTACTAAGATTATTATATAGATTATGATAATAGTAAATGAGGCGCAAATGGAGTGTTAATAATCGTACAGGATAAAAATCTAGCCTTGAACATTATTTTGTCATGTACATGTATATCATATGAACCATATCAAAGTTATTTGTTGAAGGAAGCTTAGGCTATAAAAACTTTCATATAAACTACCATTACATCTTTCAAGGTAGTTGATAAATTACCAACTTTTAAGATATCACTAACTCACAAATAATCAGGTACATAAAAATTAGGCTAAGCATTATGTTGTGACCTAGCCTACGTACCTTGGCAAGCCATGCTACCCTCTGTAGAATATGGCTGCACCAACACAGAGAATCCCAGAACAAACAGTTCTTTCTTATCATCTCCAGTCATGCATCCTGTTAATGGGCTGCAAATTTGACATTTCAGCTTCCCTAAAAGAGTTAATGTCAAAATATATAGTAAAATTAAACAACATGTTGCAAAGATTCAATTTAGGGCAAAAAAGACAAAAAGACTGATGTCTAATTCTAAGTACTCCAATGAAATCATTAGGACAAGACAAAAGATGATAACTCCCAAGAAGTAGTCAATCCAAGGAATGACAACTCCTGTATCACATGCATCATTGCAATTCATCTTACCATAGTCGATGTTGTTGCAGGTAGCACAATCAGCATTCCTATAGATAACTGATGGATTGTCCTCAGTGACTACATATGAAGCCCATCCATTCGCACATTTATCCCTGACATCAGCTGGAGTACCTGCATATAGACATACCAGACTATGATACCATTGGTCAGGACTTGTAACTATGTAACATACTAAGCATTTGATATTCAGTACTTATAGATGTAATACACCAGTAATAGGTCTTGCATTGACATATTGTATACATGTGACAGCTCGTAGAATGTAGAGGTGGGGGAACAGTTTGCAACTGGATATTAGCAAATGATTTAGCACTGCAGGTACTGGGTTTCAGGGCTACGAAGCAATGACTACAATATTAACAGGAGTCCAACGGCAGTAGGCTAGAGTTTACAGAGCTGAGGCGGATCACACACTTACCAGGGGGACACGAATCCGTAACATTACTCAATGCATTACACATAACGTTCCTGAGTGCAGTGGAAGAGATTACGGCCCCGATGTTGGATGATATCTCCTCCTTCAGCTCTGGTGGCGGTATCTGCTTAGCGTTATTATCAGGGAAGCACTGATTATTACTGAAATAGTGATCATACATCATCAATCTCCAGGTTATTCGAACAAAAGAGGTCAAATAATGATAATATCTGCTTTAATAGGTACCTCTTGTATTCAATGGAAAGCTGTTGTAAGCAGCAGTACTATAAAAAACATCGATACCATATTTCACTTATTTGGTGGCATTAAATTTAATCTGTGAGATTATAACAAGATCTTAAGATTATTACAAGAGATGACGCGAGAGGGATAACTGATTCAGCAAAACCAGCTTCTTTCTTTTTATTTTAGGTCTATAAATCTTCATTATACTGGAGGATTAATACCGTTTAAGTAATTGTTTCCTTTATAGAAGAGTATGAGCTGGAAAGAGTTTAAAAGCAGAATTTCTAGACCACCATGATCAAAGTACAACCACAACTAAGGAGTGACTCGACCAGAAGTCAACCATTCAACATTCATGGTCACTATTATACATTCAACCATTCTCTCAGAGGACTTGGTAGGGTGATTGGCGATACTGCTCACACCACACCCAGCAACTACCAGATATCCCATGTTAAATCCTGCTAACAGACAGTGTACTAAGTCTGGCAAATTAGCAAATAAAAACAGCAGAAGTCATGTAGCAGATAGACCTAGAACACTAACTCGGAGCAGGTAAATACTATTTCTTACCTGCCAAGTTCTTCTAGTGTCTTCTGAAGATTAGGCTCATCCATGCTGAGCAGACCAAAGTTGGGATTGACGGGTATCTCTGTACAAAGCAATTTGAAGCTCCAAGGCCTCAGCACTTTGTACGGCTCACCATTGCACATGCCGCAGTAGATGTTGGCATACGTTATCTTTGTCTTAGCACCCGTCACCTTAACTAACCTTTGACCTTTAGACAAACCTATAACAACATACAACAGAAGTTGGCTAGCAAAGTTTGTTAATTGTGAATATGTGATTGAACACATTCGTCTAAGGCATCTGTACTGAGCGATTCAGATTTCCCGGAGAGAAAACTCCAAAATATGACCAAAATAATATTCTAATAACCACAAGGCATGATTAAATAAAATAGTATAGTGCTGCTAATAATGGACCATGAGCGATAGTATTTTACACATAGCCATGCATTTAGGAATGTTTTCTATACTTTTATATACCACACCAATTATACTCTTGTCCAGATTAGCATCTCAAAATATTTTCCAAATACTATTAGCTGAGTTTGTAAAGGTTGTAAAGATTGGAGGTGTTGGGGTAATAATTTCATCATGTAAGCAGATATCCTAAGGCTATAGACTACAGACTATATAACGCACACTTTAGGAAATGACCATTATGTTGAAATAGTAGTGATTAGAGGTGGTGCAATCTCTATATATCACACTATAAGAAGAGAGATGGGAGGAAGTGCTAATTAACTTAAATACATGTAATAATATAAATGTTTGTATCATAGACTAAGAGTAAGATACTGTTCAGGAAATGATGCGTGCAGTTGACACGCTTCAACCGAAGAACAGTTCAACACGGGTGTGACTAAATAAAGCAGAGGATGGTTGTAGGCCGACCTGGTACAGGCAGAAGCACTGCTAGAGAGGCATAAATCCTACATGTGCACCTACTTGTACTTAGCATATATAGTAACATATATAGTAACATTATTTTAATATTCACATGGTATTAATTTATTTTCCTTGTTACCAATTAAACAATTCAAAGTGGCAGTAATAATTACTATTCAATATCAATTAAATCAACAGACTAGAATGTTCCTACACATGTATATGGCAGTTCCTGCCAGCAACCAGTAGACCGTATTTGGTAACCAGCCATTCCAACTGATGATAGACTACCATACAGATAGTTGATGTATATTTAGGAGATGAGGCAGATGGAGAGACTACAGATTTCATAACTAAAGCAGGTTGAAATACAGAAGACTATTAGCGGTAGAGGTATAAGCAATTATAGTTGGCCTAAAGAACAATGAAATAAGTTCTTGTACAGAAACAGTGGGTAGGTGGACAGACAGACATACTGCCAGATCTGAATCTATCAGTGCTAGCAGATGAAATATTATCATTAGTGTGGTGTGAGCCTTTCACTCAATCCTGTATATTATTCAATAGAATTTGACTCACTATTGCAAGGGAAAATAACTCCTAACAAGATATTCAAATGGCTGCTTTTACAGCCCGAACCAAAGCCACGAGACTATGTTTAGAAGTGTGTTACTACCATTGGATGTGTACATGTGTATATCTACTGGTACCAGTGGTGTGGTGGTGGTAATTGTTTATTAATAACTCCACACCAGTCACACTGACGACAATGAAAACACACCTCACATTGTTAGTGCCATGGACATGCATGGGTGTACACGCTACACAGCATAACTCTCAGCTGTGGAAGGCTATAAACTTTCAAGTATCCATTTATAGATAAGTTGTTACACGGAACTCAATAAATATATTAATTTGTTACATTTGGTGAAAAATTATGACCATAAAGTGTGTGAATATTATATATATGTCAATAGACAGTCATGATATATTGGAAAATGGGATGAAATAAGACTTGGTTAATAGCATTAGGTCCATTAATTAAGATTATGCTGAAGTTATGTGGAAATACGGCATATTTCACTTAGATATGGGTAGAGGATGTGAAACTGCTAGTAGATAGGGGCAAGACATAGCCTGGTACGGCACAAGTGACTTGTATAACTTGGCTAATGTCTACATGTTACTCAATTACCTTAAGGAACCAGTAAATGAACAATAATACAATAATACAAACGTAAATTGTACCTTTATAATACAACACTACATTAGTACATGTATATGTATCCTTTGTAGACCAGACTAGTATTGGGGCGCTAGATCTACTATGCTCCCGCCCCACCCTTACTACTACTCACCTTGCGTACATAAGGTACTAAGGCTGGAAGGTGCGGAGTCAGTGACCTCCTCAGGACAAGAGTCCACTACTGGCAGCACTGACCAGCCAAAATATTCACAGTTTGTGTATTTAGCTAGAGAGGTATCGAGGGCAGCAATCTGTAATATAAATTGTATGTGAAACGTATGGAAAGACAACGCTACATGAACTTCAATCCAAACACCAAAGTCAGAGATGATTGTTTACTGTACTGAGAGATGTTTGACTGTAAACAAACAATCATCAGTAACAATAAAATTATTTATTACTAGCAAGTCATTAGGCCTACCAACAAATGTACATGTTTATGTTAAGATGAATGTTACCTTAGACATAAAAGAGTAATATAAGTAAATAATACTAAAAAGGTGCCTGCTCTAATCTGATTGGTGAATCATCCAATTATGGTAACAGAACGAGAAGATGGTAGCCGTAGTAGGGCTGACGGTGCCTTCAGCAAAGCATGTGGGCAAGTCATGAGAGGATGACCAACGTCATCTTTAGGGTATATCCTTCATATAAGACACCCACGATTGCTTTGACTATTTGTTCTAAGCAGTGAGGTCATCAAAGAGAGGACAATTCCGCATCTCTTTAATCCACAGGAGTCCACTATGTGAAGCTTTTATTGTACCATCAGTATACATGCTATCTTACTAAAATATTACATACAGGAATAGCATCTCGGCAGCAATCTCCAGTGATCATACAAGTGGTACTACAGCTGCACGTGTTCCATTTAATGCCAGAGCTATGGTGTGTATAGTTGGTGATAGCCAAAGCATTGTCTTGAGACAGCCCACTATGCATTAGATGTGCCACGGCAGCCTCTTCAGTACAGAACTGTCTCGCCACACATGTATGCATATCAATCTACAATATACATGTACAATACACATATTCAATTTCAATTCAAAAAATAATACTTGAAATTCTACAGTAATTACATGTAGGGCTACTTGTAGGCTAAATGCTACCAGATTTCTTTAGTATCTAGTAGTCTTCTAAGGGTTCAACTATCGTCTGCAAACTGAAAGCTATTATATACATCAATCAAAATGATACCTTATAACTAATAACTAATATCTACTTCATATACATTATACAGTAGTAGCCGACATGGCTACACCCTAGCCTTGTCATATGGAATGTCACATTAATATGTGACATACATAGGCCTACATACAGCGTAAAACTAACAACACCTTGTGAAATGTGGGATTAGCTTGTGGAGGGAGGAATAATCACCAACTATGCTAAACTAATTCCTATCATACACCCAATCCATGGTGGGATTATACAGCGATATGCAGTATTCTAGAGACTGTAATATAGGAAAAACTATGTTACTGACTCTTGGGTGATTTTGTCAATGTAGTATCAAGGTTTGATTATGTATTACAAGCATGTGTTATCATAATGTTAATAGCAGCAGAATCCTATTGCTCTAACCACATGGCAAAAGTTGTTGGGGCTGGAGCCTACAATTCTTTTGATATAAACGTCAAAACTTGTGCCTTACTAAGTACAGTAGGCTGTCTGTAGGCAGCCCATGCAGGCTGGAAATACTGATTCTGGAAATTTATTAAAACGAATTTTTAGTACACCCCACTTTTCCCCAGCTTTTAATGCCTGACAGGCTAAAGTTTATAAAGAGCACCAGGCTACGTTTTACAAGGTCCACCAGGCTATATTTGAGTTATTATTTGCTTATCTGGCTCACTGAACAGAATCATTAGCTATGAATGGATGGTACTGGGTTTCACTACCACTGTGTACACTCATGTATTATAGGAATGTAAGTGTACTTATATAGAGTATTACTATAATACCTATAATATCACCTCTACTCTAATGTAATGGTGTCGGTATGTACTATGGAGGTGGATGCAGTGACCATCCCAATAGCTGTTGAGGTGGCCGCTGGATGAGTCTATCTCACACAGTTGAATAATTCCCTAAGAATTCCACTTGTCCCAACCTCACACTATCACAGGTAGTTACTATTTTATTAGTACTACTTAAAGAATAATATGATTAGATATTTTCATGAGAAAGGTTTCTAACCTAATAAAAGACATCAAAGAAGGCTGTCAGTGACTTCAGCCTTCAAAGCTGTCTGCTGCTGATCTTCAGCAGAAACATTTAGATAGACTTAGAGCTTTGTTTGAGGGTTAGAGAGGGTGAACCAATCACATGTAGAGCAGTAAACTTCTCCTACTCTAGTTTCGGCAAAGAGCAAAGGCTACCTCAAAGTTTTTCTGCCTATGCTGCTCTAGGTGAATGTCTGATAGGTTGAAAACATATTTTTGGCAAAAGTTTGACTTGGGCTACCGAAAGAGCTAGCCATTTCTTGCACTGAGACCTTCAAGTGTATTTGAGGGTCCACTGCTGTTTCTTTAGAGTTATCTTTCCTCGTCCCACATTTCCATAAAGCTTGGGCCACACTGACGCGAATTTTTTTGCGAATAGCGAATTTTAGCCAAAGGCGAATTCGCAAATTATAATCAAGCATGCCACACTGCAAAAGCTATAAGCGATTTCGCATTGATTTCACCCAATGAGGGGTCAAAGATTAGTATCCTCGGTCACGTTTCTCATTCACTGCAGAACTAGAACTCCGAAAAATAATTATAATTAAAATAGAATAAAATAAAATAATTATTTTATTCTTACTTTCATTCGTTTTACACAATTCTTGCAAACGGAAGTAGTCATTTTATTCATCAGTTAAAATAAATATTTTAATATAATAATTTAAACTCATGATTGATTGAAAATCCGTGGCTCTGAACACGTGACAGTAACGTGACAAGTAAAAACTGGCCAATCACAAATTAGCGAGTTGCGAATTAGCTGATTGAAATCAGCGAGTGCGAAATCGCTAATTTTGCGCGAATTCGCAAAATATTTGCGATTTGCGAATTCGCCTTTGGCCAAAATTCGCTATTCGCACAAAAAATCGCGTCAGTGTGGCCCTAGCATAAGACAGATGAAATGATTTGAGAGTAGGCTTGGCATGGTAGAACCAGTGATAAAACTCAAAACACCAGAATATGAGGCTTGTGTACAGACAGACAGTGGATGTAGTAGACTACTGTATTTTAACATGGCTGACCAGTCGTTCACTAAGTTTGAGGGTCATAGATTGTAGATATAAGGTCTTGCTATCTACTCATGGTACTATGTATATATTGTAATAGACATGTAGATATACATGTAGATGCCCTGTGGTCACATAACAAACACACAAATGTAGGTCAATGATTGGCAGATAAACTGGACTTCACATAGTTTTCATGGCAGCAAGGATCAACTGGTGGGAAGTAAAGCTGCTCGCGCACACAGAGTCGAGAGAACAAGGAAGGTTTCAAAATCATCTAAGGCTATAACCCATGGGGCAGTACAGATTCACCACTTTACTGGAACTACTCACACATGCAATTGTATGGATGTGATTCCGGGAAAATTTTGATTCGAAGGTCCAATTATAAACACAATCATTATTGCCACCTGGTGTGGAATTGTCAGAAATAGCCTTCCCACCCTAAATAAAAGCTACATTGTCAGTCTAGTCAGACACCCTAGAAATAGGTTTGACACCATAGAGGTACATGTAGATAACTGCCTGACAGGTTACCAAAACTGAAGTTGCATTTGAGGTTGGCGTTACGGAGTAGACGTTTACGACGTAAGTGAAATTTACCAAATTACAAGTTTAGCTCAAAGAAACAACATAAACTAGAAATTAAATAAGTCTAGAAGACGAAAGCCTTGGGTATGTATGAAGTTACTTACACTTCTATCAGTGGTTAGGTCCTGACATAGTCCCACATAGACATAGAGAGTAAGTAGCACTGTGTATAGAATAGCACATCTCCGACTGTAGTGTATTAATACACTCATAATATAGGATGTGAAGACGAATACTCTATCAGATTGTCAGTGTGATTAGTTCTGATACAGGTTAGATCTTCTGCAAGAGTCAATGTAGATATAATATATCAATTCTAGAAGTTCCTGCAGTAAATGTGCCGCTAATTCATCATATACCGCCTTAATATTCCAAATATCTTGTCTGTTCAACCTTCAGGAGATGAAATAATCCAGTTAGAGTGATGAAATAAAACTGCACTTCAAGTTTTACTAGTCTATGTTGTACTAAACGAATGACTAACAGTATTATGTAATACAATCTACACACAGTAGTAGATGACTAAAACAATTGTTTACTAAACAGCAGTGGATGAGAGTTAGATGTTTACTGACTACTGTAACTCTGTGACACAGTACTATCATCCACCAATGAGATATCAAGCTCTAACCCGTCATAGGATGGAAGATTTATACCACAAATGATGTGATACAATAAAAATAAAGCCTTTCTGTTATCACTCATGCGAAAAATAATAATACCACATCAGTTACTCAAGAGCCACTTTTATTAGCCTAAGATCTATTAACTTCCTCCAAATGATACATCAACACACAATGGATACCCTGTAATATGTCTGAATAGTATTAGAGTTTCTCAGTCTACCCTAGGCTATTCATCAACTTGATGTAAATGAATCAAAATAGAAAGAATCACACAGTACAATACATAGCGCTAGGATTCCAATCATACAGTGTTATTTTCTTCAGGATGTGAATTTGAATAGTCTGATTTGTAAAAATGTAACAACATCAATGTTACTAACCTAAAGTTACCAATATTCAGCCCTCCTAGATTATTGACCAATCAACCTTTCTGTCTGTAACAAAACAACACAAATATTTCACAGTAACTACTACCACTACAATAAGTTGTCATTGCTCTCATACATATCAATTAAATTTATATTAAATGAAATTTATATATATTTATATATTATATAATTATTATTCATATATAATGAAATATATATAGCCTATCAATCTATTGCTTGCATGTTTCATAATTGTACCAAGAGCTGTAGGCTATATATTCAGTACTGGTAGAGTAGTAGTCTATAATACACTGTCTTATTTTGGCTTACAGTTTTCTAAACATTCAGTAAAAGAACTGAACTGTAATTTATAAATATTTGTTTTAGCCATAACCATGATAGACATGTATATAGCCTACTCTACATGTATATAGTCTACTCTACATGTATATAGCCTACTCTACATGTATATAGCCTACTCTACATGTATATAGCCTACTCTACATGTATATAGCCCACTCTACATGTATATAGCCCACTCTACATGTATATAGTATACTCTACATGTATATAGCATACTCTACATGTATATAGCCTACTCTACATGTATATAGCCTACTCTACATGTATATAGTCTACTCTACACGTATATAGCCCACTCTACATGTATATAGCCTACTCTACACGTATATAGCCTACTCTACATGTATATAGTCTACTCTACACGTATATAGCCCACTCTACATGTATATAGCCTACTCTACACGTATATAGCCTACTCTACATGTATATAGCCTACTCTACATGTCTATAGCCCACTCTCTCTTTTTCTACATATAACATAAACGCTAATCACAGAGTATTCACAAACAAATAATAGTTACCAGTAAGTACCAAGTAGCTGCTGAAGTTCTAAGGCTATGAGTGTCAGAAACTCGGGTTAGTATGCCTGTGGAGTGAGAGCATATATACAGTAACAAGATATAATCATTATCATCAGTGATGTAACACTGAGAAGTTGGTAGTCTACTTGTAGGAGGTAATGCCCTGTCTCCAACAGCTCTAGGTTATTTTACAAGGGAGAAATGACATGAAATACTAGTCTATCAGTTACTTACTCTGTCTGGTATGCCATACTATACCTAGTTTTGTATTATATAATCTCCCCAACTATGGAATGGACACTGAAGGTGTGTAATATTCCTGTCACAGTTTGTAGTGTACAATTAGAGAAATGGGCAAATGCTAGTAGCTGCTTGCAACTCTTTCAGCATATCGGATTTAGAAAAACTCAATTTCAAGGGCAGTTTTTATAAAACCACAAATCCTATATAGTGACTGTTCAATGCCAAGCTAGGCCTGTAGATCATATTATTATATTATACTAGTAGGTCTGTAATATGTCTTATACTTTAGCAAATGTGGTTACTAGTGAACTAGTAAACCTAACTGACAGTAGTTAGTCTCCAAGGGCTCATATACAAGGATTAGCAGGTAATCCCCAGTATAATCCCCCTTTCCTTATTATAAGTCTTCCATACTGTACAGTGTGAATTATGGGTTATAGAGGGAAGAGAGCCAAAGCTATTAAAATTGTTATACTTAGTTATACTAGTTTGCTTGGTTTGGGGAGTGTTGACAGGTCTCAAACTTTATGTTCTGCTTGTGTAGAACTAAGGCTACACATTTAACCAATCTAGTTTAATCCAGTTGTACAGGCTATTAGGTTAGTTTTACCCCAATAGCTCATCTAGTATCTGGTAGCAAGGGTACCGTTAGAGAACAGTAACAGCCTTTCAACTTACTTCTACATGTATAGCATGCACAGTACACAGTTGTATATAAGCTACCATGCACCTAAATATTACACGTAGAACAATTTAGTAAACCTGGCTAGGTGCAGTATTACGTACTTCTAACCTTAGAACTTTCCAGGCTTCCCTTTTGGTAGAAATCATTTGATTGGAGGTGCCACCATCTAACTGTACTTGTGCAAAGACATAACAGAGGAGGCAACTTCTCTCCTGGTGGCATCCCAATGAAGAACATTGATGATGAACTCATGGGAGGTTGATCAGTTGGTAGCCTGGGTTCTACACTTCCATCTAGACTGGTTGGAGAGTGAAGGCTAGGGAACTAGATGTGACTTTCTAAAAGTACCAACTCATAAGGAAATAAAGATATACAAACAGTCAAATGGATTAACAAATTAATCTCTTTACAACTACACCCAACAGCATAGATTAGTAGGTTAAAGGGATAATCCACCCTAATCTGCATATTATGACTAATCAACACACTCATAGTGAGTCGATACCTTTCAGACTGACCACTCTCTCTCTCTCACCACTCTACTCAGTGGCTGAGAACAATACTTGTGAGATCCTGTGAAACCTGATGCATTCAATGTATTCACCTCCATAACCAAAGAAGTGTGCATCTGTAATAACCCAAGAATTACATGGCATAATATTATGGTTAGTTGTCCCACCTTGCATCAATAAAAGAGAGAATACGGTATAAATTCTTATATGAAGCAATAGAATAGAGCAGGTAAAGTGAAATATGCTGTAATATAAGCAAGAATAACACTGTGTAGATTCATAATACAAGCAGCCATATTTATAGATACATGAGAAGAAAAGACAGCCTTTTAACTCGTAGGTCATGGACATAGTGCCTGTGGTGACAGCCTGTGGTGACAGCTGAGTCAAAGTGCTTCAGATCACTGATATAGCAAGAATAGAATGGTCATGACCATAGAATTACCTCCCCTAGAATGCTTACTTATCACGTGACCGCTCGCTCGCAAGGAGAAACCGGATGAAGGTTGTTTTCTCATTGTTTACATTAGCAACCATTATAATTTTATATAAGATGAAAAATTTTTGGGAAGGGATTTTAATACTTTCTCAGCTTTTATGACCAAATATTTTTTGCAGAACATAGACTAGGTATGTTAATGTATTAAAAACAAACCATAAACTTTGTTTCAAAGCTTTATGGCTGTAATATATTTGACCACTAATAGAGACCCTATTTCCATTGTCATAACCTATGTTCTATATAATATTATAGTGGAGCTATTGCGCCCACCAGGGTTGGGAACTTTGATCTACTTTTGCATTCGATTTCCGATTTTCGATTATGCTGAATAAACCAAAGAATACAAGCATTCGATTGTTACTTTACCAAATCAATGATTGTACTTCAATCGATTTTACAATCGATGATGATTTTAGAAAATGCACATGTATACGGTATAATTTTTGTAAAAATGGAGAAATTTATTGTCTTTACTAATTTTGTCTATTACTTTAAAATGTTATAACAACTGTGCCTAATATTACCAGTTTTATTTGCATTTTCTCATAGTTTAGAGTTATCTCCTCTACCTTTATGTTTCTTTTTAGCCTCCAAATATTTATATGCACTGCAAATCTTAGCCAGAAATTCCAGGCTGTTATTTCTTATTAGGTGCTAGCCACTCACATTTTATCCTAGCTTGCAAATAGAAGCTATTATTTTGTTATTAAATAAAACAGCTCATCATCATTTTTTTATTAAAAAGATAAGAACTAAGCTACAAGGCTTTTCATTTATTTCCTGTACTAAACACTAGCAGATTAATTAGCAGTTTAGTGACAATCGAATGCAGCTGTAACCCTATAAAACCAACGAATTCATGCATTTCGATGGCTTTGTTGGAAACCAACGATTAGGTGGAATCGATGGTGAATAGACCAAAGAAAATCGCCATCGAATATCGAATGCTATTGGCGATTCCCAACCCTGGCGCCCACCCAACTTTTGTAGTTATGGTTTGTGATAAGAACCTGAACTAAGAATTTTGCTTTTGTCATAAACTTTTCCCTAATGTTTCCAGCAGAGAATTGCCAGAGTCATTGTCTCTCATCTAATTATTCAACCTGTATTAGAATAAGGGCTCCTGTCTGATTCAACCTCCCCCACATATACCCTGTCATAACTTCCAGCTATGGTTTTGATTAACAATACTTTTACAATACAATGAAGGTCTCCAGTAATTTTATGCTGCATCACATAATATATACTGTATAATCCCACAATGATGTACTATAATGTCTATAAATAATCTACTCATGCATAATTCAGGCTAATTCAGGCTAACAAATAAGTATTAAGTTTACATCACAATTTGTACACCTTTCTAATATTGGCCAGTGTACATGTAGCCTAACTGTACTAATATTTGCTAAATAATTTATTCATTTACATGTATAAGTGCACCTACATGCAATCTGTACCTGTATCACTTAATATTAATAATCAGCTATAATTATAATCTATACAGTGACACTCTTGTGGTATATAGCATAAGCTATTATGGCACAAATTTATCCTGTAGTGCTGTGCATGCTGGCATTCAACCTAAGGTACCAAATGGTGGTTGTCAGCTGCCCCATTATTAGTTGACTATTTTTACTCATTGATTGGGTACATTTACCAATGTGTTATTCCTATGATTTTGTTTAGCAATATAATAAAATATTGTGCTGACATTGTTAGCCCAAGTTCTTATCACAAACCATGGCAACAGAGTTGGGTGGGCACAATAGATCCACTATAATATTTATATAAAACATAGGTTATAGCAATGGAAATAGAGTCTAATTAGTGGCCAAATTTATTACAGTCATAAAGCTTTTAAACCAATTTTATGGTCTGTTTTATATACATCAACATACCTAGTCTATGTTCTATAAAAAATATTTGGGCAAAAAAGCTGAGAAAGCATTGAAATCCCCTTCCAAAAATTTTTCGTGGTATATATAATTATAATGGTTGCCAATGTAAACAATGAGAAAACTACCTTCATCCGTCTGTTCCACACTAGCGAACCTCCCGCTAATGAAATGATATTGTCACGTGACTACGAGTAAGCATTCTAGGGGAGGTAATTCTATGGTCATGACTCAGTAACAAGTGTCAGCAGGTGGGCGTTCATTTATTATATAAGTGCTATCTACAAATATCTCTTTTCCTCTGTTTATCACTTCGTTATACTATGTCCTGTGAGCCTTCATTTTGTTCATGTATATAATAATAGATCTGGCCAGAAGCAAGGAGGTTTGACAATGAGAAGACAGCATATTACAATACAACTAAGGCTACGGGCCATACCCTACTCACACAAGACCTGTGGATCTCCTTCTATGGTAGTTATTGACCGTTTGGAACTTGGACTAACTACCAGGAAGCCGTTGCCTGGCAACATATAAACACAATCATTATAGGTGTTATTCATTGTTTCTATAATAAGTAGCTACAGGGTAATTATAAAAATCATTCAATTTTGGTTTATAGAAAAATAGAGAAATAATGAAAATGTACACACCTCATGGCATGTAAATCATTTGAATTGTGGAAATATGAATAATGATTGAATTAATGATTATTTTTCTCGGATTTCTAAAAATAGACACTTACTACATGATGGTGATTATGTTACACCTTGTACTGTATATTACATTGTATACTATACTACCAGTTAGAGCTACCACTGTGAAGGACTGTGAAGGACTGTGAAGGACTGTGTAGGACTGTGTAGGAATGTGTAGGTGTTGGTATATACCACATCCTAGTACTAACTGATGCAGACCTCACCCCCTATCTACAATTTGCCAAAAATATTGTAACTAAAATACATTCAACGTTAATTTACATAAACATGAATTACCAATCAGTTCAATAAATTATAAGTCTTTCATGTTCTACATTGTCCACATTATTATAAAAATAGGATGTAATCTAGGGCTCTCATCTGATCTATACTCTATACTCTATACAGAATGGACATTAGGCATAATATCCTCTGACAGGAAGTTGGAGTTTAGCCAACATTAAATGAGCCAAAGTAATAATTGAGCTAAGCTGTACCACCAACCTGTACCTCAACCCACCAGGTGTGAAAGTGGTATGGGTACTTCTATTGTGTTTCTCTCTTTGAAGATATACATGACTTACCAACTAATCCATCACTGTAATCCCAATACACTCTCACCAATTGGCTGTACAAAACTAGAGCACCATACTTCTTGCTAATGAGAGAATCCCCTGGAAATACCAATCAAAATTTACAACATTATATGTAAGCAAGGAAAAAATTATATGTTATGACGTTACTAGGCTTGTATAGAAGGTGAGGTACTGAAGGAAGTGTATACGATACCATCAAGTATTGTAAGCCTAGGAATCACCGCAGACACATTAATGTCAGTAGTTGTCTTCTTTCAACCAACATTCTAAGAAAAGACAACTCCAATTGCATAAGTGGGTGTTTGGGAGATGTGGGTTAGCATCACCAGTTCCGTGTGATGTAAAATTACTACTTCAGTACACTTTGGTATAAGTATGCAACAGTGTTAAAACGCATTAATGAAGTCATTTAAGGCATAAAACAGGACTTACAATCATAGCTGACAACTCTGACTCTGGTCACCCAATACACGCTGCCGAGATCCACTTTCCACCACTGGTTGGATGTCTCATCACTCTTAAAATATTTCTCAGCAGAGAGATTTCCATCAACTGCCTTCTTGGCTAATCTTTCATGCGCATTGAAGTAGCTCCGACTTGTAACTTGACGACCAGATACCAAACTTGTAGAAACTGCAACTCAAATACGTAAATAATAAGTGGAAGTGTTTAGTGTCTTCAAGACCTCTTGGACGGACCCTGGTCAAAAATAAAAGTCACAAGATGGCCGCCCGACCTAGGCCTGAAAGGCTATTGGCCTGGGGTTTTGCTTGGCTGGACAAAACCATCCCTAGCTTTTGGCTCAGGCCAGTGTGTTCGTGACTCTGTGATGGATGTGTGCCAGAAAATCAGAACTTGGCCAGGTCTGAAATTTAGATCGCTAAGACACTATGCAAGTCATACCTCATGATTGTATTCTAACCAGACAAAATAATATAGAAATTCATAACTTGTTTTGTCAGAAAACGACGCTTCACAAATATAGCCTCTTTTTCAGATTGCACTTAGATTTGGAAGGAAAATGTATAGAAACCTTATTATTATTTTCACCTGAATATGGCTCATACTCGCATATTATTTTGAAAAAATAAGAATTAATTAGTCGACTAACTGTAGACTACATAAGTATGCTATAATTATATTAAATCCCTGAGCAACCATCTAATAATGGACATGTTGATGGATGGAAATGAGTTAAAACTGTTTGACGTCACTCATCATCATATCATAGCATTGAGTTACCAATATACTGGACCTTACCCTTCCTTGACGTTGTGTCACTAGTTACAAGTGTGGGTTAGTCAATACTTATAAATCAACTGAATATATTGCACTGACAAGTACAACTCAACATTATTTTTATAAAATTTCATGAATCTACAGGTTTGCCAAAATTTAACATTTAATCATATAGTTAGGCAGTAAATCACATAGTCCTGCTCAAAGTCTCTGGTCCTGCTGATTACTGTCTGCATAAAATGTGGGGGGGGGGGTGAGTGGTGTACCCAACTGCAAAGAGTGAATTGGCCCTTTTGATTTTGAAAATGAATAATGAACTATTCAATAAATGTTTCTCCAGCAGATAGCATGCAGGTAACTTACAGGTATTCAAACAGATCAGGGAAGTATTGTTGTTGTCGTGTCCATGTCCATAGGGCTGCAGGTAAGCTACTACCACACCACTGTACAATGTGTATCACCTGTAGTAGGCTACTACCACACCACTGTACAATGTGTATCACCTGTAGTAGGCTACTACCACACCACTGTACAATGTGTATCACCCGTAGCTTGCCCTTGCCTAGACTACAACAGAAAATAATACTCCACAAAATGATAATTAATCTGGTGTCAAGAAGGTTTTTAATATCTTATTTTTTTACTAAACATGACTTTGCTTAAACATAGCATAGCATAGTAATTCCTAATAAATGTATGATGAAATATAGACGATTAAGATAATTATAGATAACATGCCAGTAATATTTCCATAACCAACAGAATAAAATAAACATGTGCATTTCTTTCTCGATACCCTAAGCTTTTGCAAAATATTATTCACAATGTGGAATGTTCAAAACAACTACTACATACGTAGCACATATTGGTTATGTACACTATGCTGCAAACTAGCGTCCCTGTAGAATCAACAAAATGCATTGACGAAAGTATTTTAAAATAACTTCCAGTGATAAAACACAATGAATCTGCACTTACAAACAATATAGGGCAGGCGTACACAACGGTGGCTTATACATGTACGAGATAACTCGGCAAATAAACATCTGATTGTACATGCTGCAGTGCTGATAAACAAGCCATCCTATGGGGGACCTCGTATTGCCTTGTACCACTGAGCATATCTAAATTCTAAACAAGTCCTCATAAACAATTCCGCTAAAATAATAGGTAATTGTATACTACAAGCTAAGGCTGGTCAGGGGGTTTCCTGATGCTTTAGGTGACTCCCAAGTGGTGGATAGCACGAGAGGGGGAGGGGGTCGGCATAGCACAGTGAGTACCAATTTGTATAAATAATGTATCACGTCATGTTATGTTGAGTTGGTGACGTTAGTTTAAAAAAGAGCATATGTACTGGTGAGGGCAGTACAAGAAATGTTTCTTAAGATTTTTTAATTTAAAACTTGTCTTTTGGCACACGATGGCCTATAGAAGTAGTCCTATCAACTGTGTAGATATTTACTAGTGTTTTCTGTTATTTAGGCCAATGCCTGTTTGAATGATGTTCATATAATATATACAAGTACATGTACGTGTACATGTACTGTACATGTACAGTACATGTACATGTACATGTACACATACATGTAATTATATACATGTATATAGTGGTATCTAGCTAAAATTATCCACTCCTGGGAAACCCTGTGTATTAATATTGGTTTAAGTAAATGTTTTTAAAATTTATTGTTGTTTGAGGTCACGGTTCTCCCTGCACTCATCAGCTTAACTGGTGGTATGTATTGTCAGCACAATATAAACATCTATATCAATAGCATATTCATTGTTTCTAATGAGGTCATCTTTTATAAAGAACTGGGGACACACAGCTAATAATAAGTGATTGTGGTCCGAGATAGCACTTACAATTTATCATTGCAACATCTACAGACTAAGATCTACAATAATGATACATAAACATAGCCTAAGTGCTTATCATCAGCGAAGTACAAAGGTGTTATTTACGCATCTACCCGCTAAATTAGACCATATTTGTGACATCACAGGCTAAAATTGTTTATGAATAGCTGGTGGGTATTGAGTTACGCTGCAGTGGAGTATAAATACTTGAGTCAACCCTGAGTCACTAGTTTATACTGAATATTCAAGGAATGACAAGAAGTTCACTCAGAGAAGAGCAAATCAAACTCTATAGCAGACTGTAAGTGTACTACATTGTATCTGATTATAATATTCAATTTAATTTTAATTTTATATTTTAATTTAATTTTAGTATCAAATATGTCCAATATAATTATATTATTAGTAATGTTTTAAAACTATTGAATACTGTATACATGTATCATACTCGACTTTAATTATTGAATATACATGTACATGTATTTTACTCGACTTTACTTGGATCTGCTTTAACAGTATAATATTATATTTAATACGCCCTTACGTAAGCAAATTATACTAATTAATTTACTAGTAGTACGGAGTCGAAGCTGTTTCGAAAACATGATTCTTAACTGGTTGGTTGTAATTGATTTAGCATTTGGGGCTGCGCGATAGTCTCAATAATTTCTGAATGCTTTACAATTAATTAATAATTCTATTTACAACTTGCATTACTTTTAATTCAAATAAGCTAGGTTTGTTTACCTACGCTATTTACCTGCGATCCACACTCACTAGACCGCTGCTGGGGATTTCTGGTTGAGATGTTCTTCTTTGATAGCAAAGTTGAATTCAACAAGCGATCAGCCATCTTGACACAGTACAAGTTTGCCGCATCTATAAAAATAATAATATATAACATGGCAGAAGTGGCATAACGATCAAACCTTTATATTAATGTGAACATACTTGTATAGACTAAATACATGCAGCCCATGTACCAGCATGATATTGTACACATAAGTAAATTGTACAATGCACTCTGAGTTGGTATGTGTAATTAATTAAAACTAATTAATGTAAGATAAACGGAATGTTGCAGGGTAATGGGTGGGGAGTACCAGATTGGATTAGTTATACAGGGCTATTGAGGAACTGGTGGTTTGTTACAATCTACTGTTCTATCTACAGGATATTCTCATGTTTTGATACCGTAAGTTACTCATGCTGCTGCCGCAATGATTGTGTCATCAAATTGGGTCATCTCTATTCCGCTTTGCAACAGGAAGATAAGATTGTCTCTAGATGGGTGCATAGCCTTTGGATTTGGGGTATATGTTGGGCTGGTTAAGGGCGCCTCATCTACAATAACGGATAAGAGAGCCCTAGCTACTGTATATCTGATACACATATACCTCCATATACGGCAGTGTCAACCTGTTGATTCACCTCTGTACTTTATCTTGCCATTATTCTTGGTGTAATTTCTCTATTTGGATTTCTAAGAACTGTGTGCTTAGCAGACCATATCAGGGGCAGATAAGAACTGAAAACTAGATTTTGTAGACGTAACAGTGGCAGGCTTGCCAAGTTCGACCGATGAAAATCAGGGAGATTCAGTATTTGGGTGGGAGGTGTCTATTTGGGGTGAGGTCCTAGAATTTGAGTTGAAAATCAGGGAGTCTCCTGCGGAATCAGGGAGAATGGGTAAGCCTGGACGGTGGAATACATCATAATCATAGGCATGTACAGGACACATAGACTGATGGTCATGTGATTATGACTAACTGTTGTATGATTATGGTGGGGGTGTATCACCAAACCACAGGATAATCTATAATAATTAACAGGTTTTATATAATATATAATCTCAGTCACACTGCCTTGCCCAGTTTCCACATCTGCTTGTATAATTATACTATTGGTAGACAGAACTAATATTGACGTAGTTGATGATGATAAATGACCTATTGATCTCATGCCTTTCAAACTGTCAGATGTTGATATTAGAGAGATATCAGCCCTCAGTCCAAACCAATCAGGATCTAGCAAATCAGGGTATCCATAGTGTATGAGTGTGTAGCATTTCCTCTATTACAAGCTGTTTATTCACTCATCCGAAGACGTTCATTCAGTACACTTACAGCCAGTAGTCACTCAGTGTAGTTAGTTGTAGTCTAATTTGTAACTTTCTTGAGGATTTCTAAAACTTCAAAGGATTTATTAACTTCAACAAGTATTTTATAACCACAATGGTTGGTTGACAGTGGTGGTAGTACTGGTACTTGTGTGTAGGTAAGTTACATTAGGTAGCAAATTTAAATCCCATCGTATAGTAAATGAGCACAGGGCTTATTGCCTGCTACAACCAATGACTTTCTTTTTCAACTCATAAATTGTAGAAATTTCGATTTTGAGCTAACCACATTTGAGATTTTACAGCATAAAACAGAGTTTATGGTAAGTTGTGTTGTGACACTACGAAGAACGTAGCCCTACTGACAAGATTCAGTTCACCCTTCAGCATATCCTCACTGACTTCTACCACTCAATGTTAAGATAATCAGTCCATGTTTTACTATATAATTTTTCCAGATCAATCACACCGGGATTCAAACACAACGACACACACTGACACCGAATCGAGAATTGAAGAACTTGATACTGACGTTGGATGAGCAATATGGAGGGAAAGATGCGGAAGACTTTGTCATGTATCTTATTCATTGTATCTATTGGTACTGTGAATGCCGAGAGTCGTAAATTCGTAAGTACTGTTAAACTGTTATATTGTAATATAATATGAAGACATTCCTGTTTATTTTAGGTGTATTTTAGATAGAGTGAGCAAGCTTCTAGTTGCTGCAATGTATCGGATTTCATATCATCTTTAGATTAATAACTTTTATTAGCCTCAATCACGTAGATAGATGAAAATTTACAACTCTTCAGAATGTGTTTGACTCAGATACCCTCCGTTCCTTACGAACTTGCATACTTTTAGACTGAATTCACGTGATAAACTGCTCCTGTTTAGGTTGGCGGCGAATCCTGTCTAGTGTCACAATTCTGTGAGCAGCAGAATGCAATTGAAGCTTTACGACAAGAATTTAACATGACATTGGGTGACGCCGGTGATTATGTTCGCAACCAGGAAATAGAAAAGAGTTGTAGCTGCCAGGACTCATGTGTATATCTTGGTGTTTGCTGCAGGGATAAGGTTGTACATGTACCTTCGAAACTGCAAGCCCTGGTAGGTAGCCATTGTAATACCACAGCTAATTGTTTTTGTTTTCCATCTGTCTTTTTGGTTGATTATAATTTTTATGAGTTCTAGTAAATTAAAACACTGCTAGTGATGAAACACTATACAATATATATTATAACTATAACATTAATTATATTTTCAAATTAATAACCTGTAGCGAATCATTCCAAGGCGTGTAGTGACAGAACTTGGCTAAGTAAAGCTGTAACTAATAGCATTGACCATGCCAATAAATATTTGTGGTGGAGTCAGAGCAATCGGTGGAGTCAGAGCAATCGTTGACTTTTTGGAGGCAAGATGACCAGGCACTTCTCAAAATATCCATCAATTTCATTTTAGTCTGACAGACTGAAGCAGGATCCAAGCTCCTACAGATGTGAGGAGAAACTAGGGAAGGATACGATAGTTATCACCACATGTCTCCCGTCTGCACCGATTGTTATGAAGAAGAGATGTGCTAAGGGTAAATATTCCATAAGTTCTGAATCTCTAAACTGATTTCCATTCAAGAAGTGGCTTCCAATCTCACGCTATGCCATAACGACACACTATGCAATAACGACACACTATGCCATAACTAGGGAATGAAGACATTTCCAATACTAATAACATTGATACCTATCCACCCACCATCTGTTGCTTGTCTGGTTTTAAAGTGTGGCATTTAATCTTTTCAACTGCCCAAGTATGATCATCTGTTTACATGCTAGAGAAATTTTAATAATTATGGCAGCGCTGTCCATTGAACTATATGAACTAACTATCTAACTCTAAAGTAAAATAATTATATATTGCCGACATGTCACAGGTTCATACCAATGTTATGCATAGCAGGTAGGAGGATACCCTACTACATATTATTTAGTCATAGTATCTAGTCATGTGCTGAATTGCTTGAGGATACACAAATATAGACTGTGTAATGGTATGCACATAAATAGCCAAGCGAAGTGCTATATGAATCACAAACACATAAATTGTGTTGAATTTTGTAGAATCAGATTTAGAGCTACTAGTAACTAGTAATGAAACTAAACTAACGTACAAAAACATGTACTGTGGACTCTGCAATGGTGAAAACTTTCAACAGCTTAAAGGCTGGGCATGGAACTTCGATTGTATCAAAGACCTGCCAACTGATTTTCCACCAGTATTATCGTCAATCGTGCCGCTTGTGACGTTGGATCCTGCGAGCACAGGCAACAGCATACTGGATAAAGCTCAGTAAGTGATGTACCCAATGAAATGTATTACATAATCAACATAAATCAACAGATACAAAGAAATCCTTGCACCTTCTTTGTAACCATTATTTTCATAATATTAGCCTAAAATTTCTGAATGCTGACTTGGGCTCATGCAATGCTGCCAGGCACATTGGGCCCACATCTACATGTGTATGCTGCCTATAATGTCTATCCCTTTATTACTTGTTTAGTGAAAATATAACAACTAATTTCATTTTCTGCATTGTTGTTTCCAGACAGAAATCGTGTAAACTAAACAACACCATTCCAATGATACCGCCTGTTGGGGTAGAAGTTCACCATGATATAGGTGAGTAAAGGGCATGCCCAACATACCGCTAATGGAAATGTCACATTATCATAAATATGATTGATATTCATAAATTAATGTCCCTAGTTTTCAGTAATAATAAGCAAACAACTAGTAAGTTACAATTACCAGTGGTTAGTTTTCAAAACTTTGAATAAATAACTATGATGTATATATTTCAGGTGTTTATCTGGATAGCTTTAGTATCTGTTCCCACCCACCAATAGCCTCGTGTCCAACCAACTCCGAAGATGAGCTCTGCCAAACGGGACCAATTTCCTTAATCTTGTACGATGGACAAGTCTATCGGAACAAGTATTGTCTTCGATGCAATGAGGGAATGGCACAGGTTAGCTCCATCAACGTAACTATTTTGGATTAACATAATTATATGTGATAGCAAAGTTTAGAGAGAACATCCAATAGATGTTTTAATCCTCACAATCAACTCACTTCAAATTATCTTCTTCCCTGCTATAGGCTTTTAGCGTGGTAATGAGAATTGGGTGGAGTTGATAAGGTAAGAGGATTAGTAGTGCTCAGTAAGCCATCTTCAAAATGTACCACCATAGACAGAGAGATTACTTACAGGTGATAACACTTTCCTTTTCAGGAGTCTATGGCTATCTGTGACTCGTGTGAGAATGAGGGGTGTAAACATCCGACTATTATGATACATAACAGACCACTTGTCGGATCCTTTGGGGTTCTCGTACAGCCATATGATGAGACCAGAGTCGTGGAATGTAAAAGTATGTATTTTTGAGCAAATTATAGTATTTATTTGCATTATTCCAACATTCAAATTTGCTTTTGTCAAGGATAAATTATCAAATTGTCATCGGACTTAGTAAAATTATCAATTAATAACTAATGACAAAGAAAACATAATTCGGATTTTTACTTTACTGTAATAATTTTATATCTTATTTTAGCAAAAAACCAACAAGACTGCAGTGGTATACTGGATAATCTTGTGACTTGTGGTCATGGGCAATACCTACAATTTCAAAGCTCCACCTGCATAAGCATCTGTCCAGAGAACTACGTTCTACAAGATGGATCCTGCGAGTTTATTGGTTTCAATTCCACATGCAAGAATTATGTCTCAGCTGACGAATACAGCAAAATAGTATTTACTGGAAATGACACCAACCAACTACACATCAAAACCTTTATGGCGTTGGGAGATAGTCAGTCGGCGTGTTACAACTGCTCAAGACTAATAGACATTAATTCTGATCCAGAGGATTTTAAAATTAATAAAAATGGTGACATTGAATACCTGGAAAATCCAGTGTCACGGAATCTTGTATACCAAGTGGACAGCGTGACATACTTTGTATGTATAGACGGAGTAAGCACAACCGAAGAGACCGAGAAAGACTACACTATAGAAGAGGTCATCTCCTACCTGCTATTGTCAATATCTATGTTCAGCCTATTACTGTATTTTGTTGCATACCTGATATTCAAAAGACTAAGGAACGTACCAGGAAAGATTGTTGCTGGAAACATGGCTTGTCTATTCTTCGCATACCTTTTTTTCGTGATACGAGAAGTACCCAGACTAGAGAACACTACAGGTTGCATAGTTGTTGGAATACTAATTAACTATTTTTTTCTCGCCTCATTTATTTTCAACATAATCTATGCTTGCTTTATCGTCCATTCCCTAGACTTTATAGACTTCGAGTTGAATGTAACTCGATGGACAGCAGCAAGGATGTGGCTTATCGGATTATTCGTACCATTTCTGGTCATCATTCCAGGTATAATTATGGATAATGTGGTAAACACAGCGTCTAATGAGGGACTTGTTCACCCTCAATATGGAGGTGACCAATGCTTCATTGGGAATGAACATGGAATAGTTGCATTTTTTATAGCACCAATTGGACTCTGTCTTTTCTTGGCAGTATGTTTATACATAACAATCATAATCAAATTGATTCAACTCGCTAAGCAAACGAGCCAAGTGCGATCAAATCATTCGGAGAAAATAACTGTAGCAATCAAACTGTTGGTGGTACTAGGATTCAATTGGATATTCGCAGTCATAGCTGCTATAGAAAGAGGGAGACTGACAACATACATCTTCATAGTAACATGTACGTTGCAAGGTTTCTTCGGATTCGTCGTCTTTATTTGCAACAAAGCAACCATCACTGACATTAAACGTCATTTTCGTAAAAAAGATCTTCCATATTCAGGAAATTCTTCGAGCGGTAGCGTGAAGTCGAAGGCAACGACGACTACTGAGTTGAAGAAGAACAATCTCCGCCAGATGGACAGTTCTAAAGCGTTGTTGAAAGGTTCTGGGGAAGCCTCAGTATGACAGCCAGCAGCTACCGTCAGTCATATCGCTTAGATGCCTTCTAACCCAATGATCATAGCAATTTAGAGTTGAATAAACTCTTAGTCAACTCAATATAAACGATTGTTCAACTCGGATATTTTAGTTTCACAACCTACAAATTAGCTTATTGTGATGTTGCTATGCTCGTATCTCTTGCGTCTTGACTGCGGTAGCAGTAATTTTCATTTATTTTTCTGTCACACCATTTTCACCAAATTTTGTATACTCCATCCAATTATTCATAGCTATATCTTAATGCCTATTCTAATCAACATAGAACTATTTTTTTATAAATATTTATTGTCACTATAAAATTACTTTAGATCTAGTAGATGTATCACTGCAGTATACTACTACTCCTTGTACATGATTTCATTATTTTTATTTGGAGTGTGACTCCTCACAGCTGTACACAGTATGCGTACATTATTGGTGCAAACTTAATCATGGTGCAATGTAATATATAAGACTGTAAGTCTGTACAGTAACATAACAAATCACATTTTGATTGACAGATATACTGATTATATAATAAAATTATGTAAATATAAAATTTGAAGTTGTTATTAATATAAAATTTGTGTTTACAATTGCCATGTGTAGTCAGTTAGCTATGGATCAATCTAGTTGTCCTGTAACAAAAGTTGTGTACCTTCAAGCATTGCGAAGGCACTGAGGCTATGCATACCTTGGTGATGATTGCTTCATTTCCAAGCAACTTGCTGGACAAGAAAATTTATGTAATATGTCAGATTGTTGACTGATGAATGACCATTGGCTGATTCAACATTGCCTATCACCGCCTAATGAATTCCTGCGGCTAATATACTATATGACCATATTTGGTCATAGTTTTACTATGAGTCTGCTCTGTACAGAATATCAGGTTAACAAACTTGTACCTTGTGTGTAACCGTACCTCATCATAATATATTCCGCGCATTCATGACATCAGCGATTCGATCTTCATCAAGTTCATTGCACCACTTTCCTTCCTTCTTGAAATGAGAGCCTACTATGAGGGCATCTGCACTTGAGTAGCTAGCGATGTTATCAGCTGTTACTCCAGATCCAATGAGAACAGGTATTGATACAGCAGCTTTCACATCTGTTAGTAAGGAAGGTGAGACAGTAGATAGTACATCATAGAATATAAACTCATGTCAGATTTTATGTTGAAAAGTTGGTGTGATGAATTGATCACAAGAATGATGTACCATTGTACATGTACAGTGATTTGACTATGTGCTTCTAAGGAAGTCTTTGAGCAGACGAAATGGTCTGTTAGGTGCAGTAGTGGAGAAATTTAGATAGACTTAGTTCCTTGTTTGTGGTTGGGGTTCGGGGTAAGGGCAGTCAACCAGCAAGATATAGAGAAGACAACTTCTCCTGCTTCAGTTTTGGCAAAGAACAAAGGCTATCTCAAATTTCTCCACTTCTGCACCTAACTCGAAATGGTGGAGTGGAGTTTATGCAGATACAATAATTTCCTGAGACATACTTGGTGTGAAATATTTTCACTGAATACATTCATTCACTTGTGTTGTTACATCATACTAATAAATAATAATAATTATAATAATAATAATAGTAATTAATAAGATGTGTGGTATTGCCAGGTGAGAAGTACCAGCAGTGTTAGCTTCCATGCCTAGGCTATAAATAACCTACTTACCCTGCAACTGGTCAACATTTGCAGACATTCCTGTAGACTCGCCCGTAACGATTACCCCATCTGATAAGAAGAATTGAGAATCTCGAGCTACCTGCTCTATAGATACATCTGACGTTATAGCATGAGAACTGAAAGAAAGTAACAGACATAAAGGGATTGTAGTACTCATAGAACACGCTTGGTATCATTACAGAAAGTAGGTCATCTCTACTTGTGAACAAGTAAACCAATTTCTATTTATCAACAGTTTTCACTTGGAGTTGTCTTCACAAGCGTAGCGAAAGCGTGAGAGAAGTTTTTCTCATCAGTGTCTACTAAAATCAAAATTATTGAAACATCTACTTTTATTTCTCAAATAGGTTAACAATAACACACATTGTACATTGTGAGTTAGTAATATTGTAATGATTTTTGGGTTTGGTACTGTCGTCCTGAGACGACTCCCGAGTCCAAAATGAAGTCCCTATGAGTGGTGCTAGGCCTTCTCATTACATGAAAGATTAACAGGTACTAGTAGTCCAAGAACTACCAAAGACGACCCATTTGATCCCGGAGTCAATGCTTGTTTGCTATACTGAAAAAGAGAGTGATCCGACCTAGTAGGCAGTTCGTGTTGCAAGGTCGAGGACCTTAACAACTAGAATGACCTATCTACGAAGTGAAATTCTCTATGTATAAGTATAGAAGTGTCTTTATTGAGATCCAAGCATGAACTGAGACAACAAACGTAAAAACAATGCCCTTTATATAGTAATAGAACTTCCGGAGGAAGTTCCAGTAAAAAGGCCGACGTAGTGTCGTAAAAAGACGACGTAGGGTCATCCGGAAATTGCGCAACAATATGGCGGCCGGAAGCCCGAGGGCCGACCCAAAATAGGTCGGGTTTGACAAAAGATGCTTAAAATCATCTAGATCATATGCAAAATCAATATCAAGTATTTCTGAGAGGTCGGGCCTCTTTACACGGGTATAAAAAGGGGTACAATTATAGCTCAGTAATGCATATAAGAAGTGTACAGGTAACATTCAACTACATGGATAGTATAAGTAGAAGTATAAGGCAAGTATGAGTACATAGTTAGTATCATGTAGTCGGGAGGGCTGCGCGTGACCATTACAATATTTAATGTCATGAAGATAAAGTTATAAAGACAATGGAGGAAGGCTATGTACATGTATAGGGTAGAATACATACATGTAGATCTAACTTTGATTCTTGATAAAAGAGATAGATAGTTCACACCCACTAGCATTGCTTATATTCTGTAACCATGGAAACTGCATAGCTCAGCTGATGGTGTAATTAATAGTGTCATACAGCATAAACAGTTAAATATAGCGTTAGATCCTGCTATGATATACTCGACATGTAAGATTTTAGTCTGAGGGACCCAAACTTATACATGGACATAATGTAGGTACTACTCTACATCATATCTATTTATATAAAAATATGACTGGTATGCAGGGCTACTATGTACCAATACAATATGATTATTGGAGGAAGAATTACATGAAACTCGTGACTGTCTACACTATCCACCTGAGACTAGTAGCAGTTCTATCAGATGAAAGTCGCCATGTTGTTACCCACAGTTTAACAAGGTTATGCAACAGTAAATAGTTGTGGTGCAGATGACCAGGCTATATGGCAGTTATTGCATGTACATGTACACGTACATGTAATAGCAGGAAATGCGGATTAAATTGGATTTATCCTCTCTCTCTCTCTCTCTTGCCATAGATATACAAGTATTAACAAGGTTAGACAACTTCCATTCTACACTAATAATTATAGCTAATAGCTACAGCTGATAAATAGCCTACTGATAAATAACACTAAGCAGAACCACTAGATATCATCACAGGCCATATTGGGCCTATAACAAGAGTTTACATTGCATGGGTCAAGCTTTTCTTTTGATTATTTTGATTCGTTTTAATAAGTCAAACATGGCACACAGTGTTCCCCCAGTGACACAGGTCTCACAATAACGGGCTCTGATGCTAAACTAAATAGAACCCTAGGTATATACAATAAACTTACAACCTATATGAATCTTATATCTACATGTATATCTAATATTTAGGTAGAATGTTGATGTCTAAAAGCCTGGTGTTTCTGTATTACTCAGATTTGAGAATTTGCCCTGAACAAAACTCAATGCATCCATAGTGTATCAGAAACAAGTAAGTTTACCAACCTGTGCTTTTTCTTGATATCAGACAGTATTGATATGTGATTGGCTCCAATAGCTGACCTATATCTAAGCAGGTCACCAGCACAGCCATTCATCAGCCCTTCATCTGCTATATGTGAGTACACGAAGCACTCTGCCCTGATGAAGTCACAGTCTGTGGGAGAGCAGAATAAAGAATGTACACATGGTAGAGAATCCAAAGAACACCTACCATACCTACCAGCTTGTCACATGATGAGTTCTATGGAAATTTTCTTGACATCTACAAGCTTATCCCTATAACCAATGATGTCTACCTGTGTATTATATCCTTCAGGAAAGACGACAAGAAGTTATTACTTTAATACAGATATAAATACCTAAATACTTGCGCACTGTTGGTTATCTTATCCCACAAGGTTTTATTCTAGCTCAAATATTTTCTATGTAAACTTCATAACCAACATGCTAAGCAATGATTCATTGAGCCAGCTAATCAAACTACTCATACTTTGGAGTTATTCTTACTTCCAGCTTTATTTTGCAGTAGTAAGACAACTCCAGCTACCTATGCAAAGACTAATGACATGACGTACTATAATTATTCCATTTGTTTTATGGAAAACAAATTTTTTAAACCATATCGCATAAATTTCAATAATTATATTTAATTACCTGTAGCCAAGGCAACTGCTAATGCCTCCTTGTTACAACCAGCTAAAATCTGTATTCCAAGAGGAAGGGAGGGATAACTCCTTCTAATCTCATTACATATCACAGTCATAGATGAGATAGTCTCTGCACCCAGCTGATTGCTCTGTATGTACGGTACGTCATGCATGTTCTCTACTATCAGCCCATCCTACGTAATAATAGTAGTGTACTGTGTGCTGCCACAAACAGCTACATAGAACTGTTCTGAGGCGACTGAAGCACATATAAATGTCATCATGAAATTACAGTGTACTGACAATGTACATGTACATGTGTAATAGAACATAGCCGCGGAGGCTCTCCCATTCCATGGTGATGATCAGATATCCTAGATGAACAGTTTTTTTGGCATTCTTTTGCAATTTGCGACTGCAGAACTACTAATTTCCATTATGACTTAGTTAGAGATTGCTTTCAGGAGACAAAATTTTTATTGTTATTGTAACAAGGGTTAGATGGTTAGCTTTGCAAGTTTATTACTGAGGCTTTAAGTTATATATAATTCAATGCAACTTAATATTACTATCAAGTCTAGTTGTACATGTACCTGGGTTATTTGATCCCAAAAGCAAGTAATTAAAGAGGTAAATTCTACCATTTTGGTTTGTCGTTTAGGTATTATTTGGTAGAGTTTCCAGCCTTGACTTAGTGTTGTTAAATAAGTCAAGGTTAAATTCACCAAAGTTAACATGATTCTGTATGGGCATAAAGAACTGACTCAGATTGTGCAAGAAAAATAACTGTCAAAGTCATTTTAACCATTAGTCATGCGAAATGTGTTAAAATGGAGTTGACTGATACCGATCAATCACATAACCGATCAATCACATAACCGAATAACATAGCACCGCGGCTGTAACACACCATAATATTGTAATGGACGACCCCAGTCCGTTTGCTAGCCGACGACCCTTAAGGCCGTCGAGCCCTTTATGTTATTATATAATAGTCTACCATTATAGTCGTCTTTGTTGTATCATATATAGTATCCTGTATGTGCTTAGCTTGTTACATAATCCTTAGTATATGATTATGTAACCTTTTCTATAGCTAATTATAGTGTTCGATTACTAGCCGTCTCTATCATGAACGGCCTTATTGTTATTTGAACGACCTTATGTAAACGACCTACTATTGTGAACGACTTACTAATGTAAACGGCCAACGACCGGAACTAGTGGTTTTCTTTGTCTAGTATTTCCTTTGTCTCCTTCAGCTATATAAGGAGCTTGATTCGTGTTGTACTTTGCAATCTCTTGTATGCCTTCGTGCCCTCAAGATCACTCAATACATCATACATACACTTATATATTCTATGAGTTATATTGATGCGTTGATCAATTGATACTTGAGCATTACACTTTGAACATACACTAGGGAGGTTGTTTTGGCTAGGTAGCCGTTCTCTGCATCTGCACCTACAAGTCGTCTGTGGCTTGTGTACAGACCTTGGGCCGTCTGGGACACATCCACAACAATATCCTCTTACTACTTAGATAGTAAGACTGACATGAGAGTTATTAATACTACTACAGTAAACAGAAACCATTTAATCCCAGATGTTGGTATATACAGTAGTATTGACATAAACTAAAACTTACAATATTGTGCTTGTTGTACTTTTCAGCTTCTTCCATGGCATGACTAACAATATCTTTCATCTTCAAGCAATAAAGAGGTGAACCTATAACACAGTGTCTGAGTTAACATCAGTAAAAACAAGCAAGAACCATGAAGTGCTGATTTAGAAAAAAATCAAATTCTAAAATTCGGCATCTGCATGATGTTCAATGTCATGTGAATGTTGGCCATAAAATAAAAATTCTAGAAGCTGAAACACGAAATTCCACACGGACACACTCCTTACATACCTGGTAATGCTTTGACATGTATCATACCCAGTATCAATGGTTTAATCTTTCTCTTTAATAGTGCAGCCCATCTATTCATCGTGTATATTTTTGGTACTGCAAATAAAAATAAAATAAAAATGCTAATTTTACATGTCGAAGTTCCTCAGTTCAACGCGTTGTTGTGATCACGTGAGTATCATGTGATAGAAGGGCTTTTATTGCAGTCTATTGTGATCCGTAAGGACTCCTAGATATTACTAATTCATCTGACGATAATTGGGAGTCGCGATCTATACGCTACTTTTTTACAAAACAATATCCGTTTCTTTCAGTAGCTGATTCTGTCTTCTGGAGTGGAGTTGCTTTTGAGACTTTTTGACATTGGATAGCTAACGTGAAGTACTTGCAAATATGAGTCCCCAAAGTAAAGATAGAGGGAAGACTTCCCCTGCTGTGATGTGTATCAAAGTTCTGCTCCATATTTTCAATTTGATTTACACGGTAAGAGCAATAAATAAATGAGCCGAACTTTAACTAATCAAAACTTAAACTCAAACTGAAAACAATACATTCAATTACAATACAATGACATTTTAATTATAAAAATGTACCATTACAGTAATGATGACTATAAATATTATATTGTGTTGTAATTATTATATGAATTTTGTTTATATTTTTTGTCATAGTATAGTTATAATAATTATAGAAATAGTAAGGTCTGATCTAAGTATATTAATGTTGTTTAACAAATAGGAATTTAAACTAAAACTTATATCAATATGAATATATGAAAACTTAAATCTAAAGATGAAAGACTGAAAATAAAATAAAGGTTAAAGAAAGATAGGAGATGCGAGCCAACTCAAAGGCTCAAAAGCACCAATAGCTACCTCAGAATTACCTCAGATGATAACTTCTTCAGCAATTTTATTTAAATCTATAGGGAAGTTTAATCAAATTACTAACTAGAAATCCAATCCAATTACTAACTAGATTACTAACTAGAAATTAATTAAAAAATCATATGACTTTCAGGTCACGGCATTTTGATCTTTAATATAATAATATTATATATATCAATTTTAATATAATTTTCTTTTTAGGCCAGAAGGTTTATACTAAGTAGGCTGAAATGGATAAAATGTTCAAAGTCCAAGTCGAAGCAGCTTGGCAATGTATTAGAATTGTTTTTTAATCAAAAAATTTCTATGCGACATGATTATGTGGAATCACACTTTCGACTTAAGACTAATCAAGGCTGCTGCAAGTAGTTCCTAGTGTTATCTTGTGGGTTATCGTATTTGCATCATTCAAGGATGGTATGACTTCTCTGTAGGCCTACCCATACTCCTTCTCTGCGAAACTGTTTAATCAATGGACCTACATGTAGATAAACCTATTTAGTCATCCATCTTGATATTTGAGAAATGTTGCTTGGTGTCACTGCTGTCTAATTTTGAGTATATCCAATATTATGCAGTTACACCGTGATATGTGGTTTTATTAAAGATTAATTAATATCGCAGCCATTTTAGATATTGGAGTGTTATTTAGCGCAGGGTGGCAACGGGCCAAAGATTGTAGGAAGCCTACTTTACTTTTTCATTGAACATTGAATGATCAACTGACTTTGGTAATAGGTAGGCCTATCGTGGTGAAGCTATGTTTGTTCACGCCAGTCAAATATAACTCTTTGTTGTATGGAAACATTAGCTATACATGTACTAGCTCTCCACTGTTGATTTTCTAGCAGGAAGTCTATGCACTGTAAAGCTTGAGTATGAATGTATGTAATGTGGATTCTCACTCTTTCCCCAGTCTCATCGTTTTAGGAATTTATTAGAGATTTTTCACTAAACCTAATGATATGCAGTGAGTTCTTTATAGAAACCAAGATAAGTTCACCATTCTGATAAATAGCCTGATGTCAACAGAGTTGTATTATTATCTAGGAGCCATGGGACATGATGGATGTTGGTTCTATATATACTGTATTCACTAGGGTATAATTATATCAACATAAACATGCTATTTTTTCTCTTCTGCGCTCCTACCATTTCCAAATAGACGTCACAACTCTCTGCTTCTTCTTCTACACATTCACTCATTAACACATTCTTGGTAAAATCATTCAGCCGAAGGAGTATATAACATACTATATAGACCTTCATGAGGACAATAACTGAGATACAAGATGGTGTTTATAGTTCAGAGGTACGAGTCTCACTGCTGATTCACTGTCATGTAGTCTATGTGATGGTAATATCACATCACCTGATTCACCTCTCGTTTGGTATTACTACTTCTGAACCTATACAATATAATTGTGATGTTGAGATTGTACTTATCAGTTATATTAGAAGCTCAAAGGGCACTCCTCCTTGGCATGCTGTTATCACAGGCACATTATTGTAGTGTTTAACTAACCCAGAGGAGAAATACTCTGATACAACTCAAATGTCAAATCGTTTATCTCAATATTATTATTTCAAAATTTCTACGTGACTGTTTTTCCTGGGTTCCTGAATTTCTTATCTCATCTCTCACTGTCTGTTTAGTCAGCTTACACTTGTGTATTTCTCTTCTCCTTTCTAGTATCTATGCAATGGAGTCTCTATATAATGTGGATACATTATTCAGCCTATGGCATTCTCATATAATATAAATGTTATCAGTTTTATTCATTATAATGTTACAAATCTGATAACATGGATGATAAAAATGGCAATAATAGAACTACTAGATAGAGCACTAGTTAGATGTTGAAGACCAGACTCTGGTGAAGTGGATTAATTTTGTCATTATTAGTTCAGCTGCTACTATCACTACGTGGCATTGTAGCTCATCATCAGTTCTTCAAAGCTAATATTTATTCATTGGGTGGGTTTAATATGGCATGTGTCTCTTGGCTAAGGCTGTATGTACAATATTGAAGAGTGAATTGTTACTGGGAAGGCAAAAATATGTGATACTAAAGAAAGCACCTGGTGATTAGTGACTATCAAATATTCCACCCGGAATAGGATGCTCTGAAACAAGAAACTGCCAAGTGCGAATGTACTAATACATCAATTGTTGAGGATGTCCTTATAACTAGCTATAAACATGCTGCGGTACAGGAAATACTCAGTCACGACTGTCACTGTACTTAGAGTACGTTTACACCCGTTTGCCTCATTATTGCAATTACTAATCCTGATTTATTCACTCCAAGGTTGCTTCTATCCATTTGGCCTCACAATTATTACATTAGGAAGAACTTTACCTAAAGAATCGACCATGCAGTGTAGAAGCAGTAGTACTCCTGAATATATTTAGCTATGCCGATACTTGTAAATATATGCAACTGTTAATTGTTATCGATTTGTGACACTCATTACCACTAGTTGGTGGAATACATGCTTGTTCGATGAAGTACTTCATCTCAACCACTGTGTATCAACTATCAGATGTCAGTGTTCAATACTGGTATACACAGTGTATGCACATATTACGTATAGACCTACGTTGTATACACAGTGTATGCACATATTACGTATAGACCTACAGTGTATGCACATATTACGTATAGACCTACATTGTATATATCTGTATGCACATATTACGTATAGACTTACATTGTATATATCTGTATCATGTAATGGTATCAAGTACCAGTGTAATTATTAGGTATATTTACCTACATCTGCTGCTTAGTCCACAGACTTAGCTAGATTTGAGCTGGCTTTAGAAACACGAGCTGATAGACATGGCTGCTCTCTTTGTCTCCTTGAAACACCGAATCGCTTGATATAATTCATATCCTGGTAGCAAATTTCATGCATGTAGTTACTGGTAGACGTAAACAGCAACTGTTTGTGTGTTCCTTCAGCGATACTACATTTTATATGCAGAGATTTTACAATGGCACAAATACACGTATTATTAGGGAAAAACAGTCTTAATAGCTATTCCCAATTTCATCATCTGTAAAAAGCAAGGTGAAAATACAAAGTTTGGTAGCCTATAAACATTCGTACACATGCTATGCTGTAGGCTTTAGAAGTACTTTATATTATATTATCTATTTTATTATGTTACTGTAATAATACACTTTGAGGAACTGATAAAAGGGGAGATAACATTAAAATATATTACATTGTATGACATTACCACGGCTCCATGTTGTTTAGTAGTGTGATCATGATATGGATTTTATCATTCAATACTGTGCTAGTGCTATATATCTAGTTCTTATCTGAGTTTATAAATAAACGTAAGCTTGTGTGTGTGTGATATTTATTCAACTTTTTTAGATCTCGTAGGCCACTGTAGAGTATGATGTGTCATTGACTGATCTTTACTGCTTTCAATGTGTTAATAGTTAATGTGCCATTTTGCATCAGTTGTTAAAAAAATCGATTTACCTATTACCTACTTACCTACCTATGTAATTGGTTTCCAGTTGAATGCAAACGTACTATAGTAGGCCTACAATTTCAATAACAACCTAAACAAAGCGCTCTCATAATTGTGTTGACAAAATTTTCAGGAACCAATGGGTAGGCTTAAACCACTACTGTCTCACCATTCAATATTTGCAAAGAATACTGGTCATCTTATTTCATGAAGATTGATGTGCTGTTTGTCTTTGTAAACCTAGTGGCAGCCAAGATAAACTCATTTGAATATTGGCTATTATGACCTCCATTCAGCATTGAGACCTGTTAAGTTCCTATGGCTATGCCTGTTCTAAGTCTATACTTGTAACTTATGTACATAGGTAAGCTACTAACATCAAATAGCCCAGTAATCTTATTGAGCCAACACTAACTGTCATTCTATAAATAACTCTTGTGCACAGTGATGAATAAGTAAGTTAGAGTCATGCCCACAAAAAACAATGCAATGCATTGCAAGTCCTATGGCTATCTCTGTAGCACAGTTTTATATTAACTGCTTGAGAGCTTCCAAAATTCCCAGCATAGGCTGAATGAAGGTGAAATCAGCCAATATTAAAATGGGGTTTTCTTGGCAGCTGCTAGGTTACCAAAGACAAACAACACATCAATCTTACTGAAAAAGTATGAACAAGATTATTTGAAAATATTGAATGGTGCGACAGTAGTGGTTTAAGGCCTCGGCACCATTTCAATGCTGCAGTGTGGGTAGACCCATTATTCTGAAAGCCAGCTAAACTAAACCAAACTAAATATTTTATTAACATGAGAATACGTAGCCTACTTGGCTATCATTGGTACTTTCCAGTATTAGTGTGATTCCTTCCATCTTCATACAGCTCATTTGTTATCTGAGTGGTACCACACTGTGACACATAGACATTGATGTTAGCACCATCACTTGAGTATGTCTATGGTTACAGTGCGAGGAAATTAAGTCCATGCCCTACACTGCATCGGCCGAAGGCCTACGTGTACTCTTGACCCTTTTTCTAATTATTAGAACAATAAGTTGATTTAGAGAGGTTGCACACACTTGTTACTACTTGTCAATCAGTTGAGTGGGTACTGACTCCCACTCTGACTGGCTCATTAGTTGCAATCATTAGCCTTATGTAGTTGATCTAACCACAGTAATTTAATAAAAGTTGAGTAAATGTTAAAAGTAAGCATTTGGTATGTGGAAAAAAGTAGTATGTATAAATGACTTGAATGGCTTGTTGGGTCAATGGTGTATGCTGTCTTACTCAGGCTGCCTTTTTCTTTTCAAAATATTCACTCGTGGGATTTATCATTTCCCTGACCTACCAAAATTTAGTAGAGTAACTCGTCATGCTTCAGTTTGGCTAAACTACTTTTGCATAGGGGTAGAAAACATCTAGAGATTATGCAAAAGAGCACGTTATCAGAAGTGGTTTAAGAGTTGTCTACTCATTAAATTCTACCAAATTTTAGTGAGCAATAAAAACTCGTGCGCAATCTAAAATAACCTCCAATGAAAAATTCTCATGAGAGGACAACTGACAACCGTGTTCCATCTCACAAGTGCTCTACCATGCTCTGTCACATGGAATCATATGTTTTTATATTGTAGATAATTGGCATCTGTGTACTGGCTACAGGGATATGGGTTCAGATTCAGTTGAAGAACTACATAGCTCTCACCAACCTGTACTATGCCAACACTGCCTACATCATGATTGGTGTCGGTATACTCATCATGCTGGTGGCTATAGGGGGCTTCTACTGTACAGCTAAAGACAAGATAGCTCTTCTATACATGGTCAGTCAGTCAGTCAGTCAGTCAGTCAATACATCCTCTCCTACTAGACATAATATCATGTCAGTTATAACCAGTACTATCCTGCTATTCGTCTACTGGCAATGATTACTGCATTAGTAATAGTTACACACAGAGTTTCTCAATGTAGGCTATTTGATAGTGCTCATGGAATTTGAGACTTCCTTGTTCAATATTGGTAGAATAGAAATTTCGTAAGAAAATTCTATTCTACTATTGAACATTTTGTGTAGTAGGTCTAGGCCAATTATTCTATATTGAAATTTTTTTCCTGTTCTTTTTACTGGAATCAATGAATCATATGACTTACTAGTACTAGTACATGTATGTCCCCTGAACTCTGTCCAGTGTCATTGATTATCTCTCAAAAGTTCGTCCTCCTTTCCTCAAGAAATAAAACAAAAAATCTATAATAAGTAAGTACTGTTAACACAGCCTACCTGTGTTAGAACTACATTACTCTCTTGCTAGTACCACTCTCTTCTAATACCTTGTGGGATTCACCTGTTACCTCTTGGTGGGTAGCCACTGGTATTATGTGTGCATTGTTGTGTAAGTACTGATACCATATTCAGAATGGAAATTATTTTCGACTGTAGCCTGAAATTGATTAGTCAGGTGATAGCAGGTGTTTGTATGATTGTAGTACGGAATCTTCATCTTACTGCTGGCTGTCATGCAGATAGGCGCTGGTATTGCTGGAGGTGTAAAATCCAAGTCTCTAGATAGCCAGATTGGAGAAGGTAACTATTGCTAGATTGACCTTAGTCCATTGAAGATGACCTCCACTAACCAGCAGACTCTGAGGTTACTGACACTAGTCTTTATAGTGCCATGTGCTGGCACTTGTTCACACCTGTCGCCAGATACTAGCTGTTACAGCAATAGAAGGTCTATCTAGATTTGATGCTGTTTCAGTGGGGCATAGACTGTAACTTCAAATTGTTTGGAGTTGTGTTATCGTCAATATCCAGTGATAGTACTTAGGCTAATACATAACTGTATCAGACTCACATGGAGGTTGTAAATATATGATATACAATGTAGGCCTGGGTTGTCTTGTATTGCCAGTCTAATCTATGTTAAGTGTAAACAGTTGAGATGATAAGGTTGGTACTGTGTTGTAGGCTTACATGACTCCATCAAAGATCACACTTCTAACATGAAATATTGGGATGAGGTTCAGAAAAACGTAAGTCGTATCTCTAGCCACTCATAGTCACAACTGACTATTTACCATGAAAGTTAATTTCTAAACCTTAACCATGCATGTTGTACCCCTAGCATTAATATTGATGACTTTATTCTACAATTATTATATTAATTGGTAGCACTATTTATTGGGCAGTGGCCTAGGCAGTCCTGTTGCTATACAGTACCTTGCAGGACTCTTATGTGTGCAGAAGTAATGGTGTATTGTCTTTATGAGACAAGCATAGTAACTTTGTGTTTACCATAATCTAATATAATAATCACTGCTTTGCAAACATCATAATGTAATTGACAGATATTATGTAATAGTTGAATAATTATGTATTTACTCATTCTAGCTAAAATGCTGCGGAGTGAATAATGCAACGGATTGGAAGAACTATGGGGGTATCCCTGGCTCCTGTTATAAGGGAGGTAGTACACCATCCCCCACCAAGGCACCTGTAACAGCACCTAGTGCAAACACTACACAGTCTGAAACTACTACAACAGCTGAACCCACCAACACTAAGAAACCTGAAGCAACTACAACAGCTGAACTCGCCACCACCAAGAAACCCGAGCCCACTGAACCCACTACCACTAAGAAGCCTGGGCCCACTGAACCCACCACCACTAAGAAGCCTGGGCCCACTGAACCCACCCCCAAAAGTACCACCACCGAGGTCACTACCACCAATAACCCCTCTGATGTTGAGGAAGTCTCCAAGGCAGCAACAGACAAAGCATCCACACCTGCCAAGGATGCCACTACTACACCAACTACACCAGCCAAGGAAACCATAACTACACCAACTACACCAGCCAAGGAAACCATAACTACACCAGCAGCACCTGGTGAAAAGAGCAGAAAGAGAAGATCTGCTGACGGACTGTACGATACGGTGAGAGATGTGGTGTCTAATCTATAGTCTTCCATTTACATCTCCTGACTGACTGGCTGGCTGACTGACTGACTGAATGTCTGACTGACTGACTGACTGACTGACTGACTGACTGACTGACTGACTGACTGACTGACTGACTGACTGACTGACTGACATTCATTATAATTTATGGTTTTTATATATCATGACAGTCATACTCCGTCTCTATTTAGACAGGAAGTAAGGTGTAACTGTAGCACAACTTGAGATAGGAAGTAAGGTGTAACTGGAGCACAACTTGAGCCATTTCTCATGTGCATTTTGGGTTAGGATGATAATATCTGTTGAAGAGATTATCCATGTCTGTCTGTTTGGTTTATAGGGATGCTACGCAAAGATAAAAGATAAGATGTCTCAATATCTCTCTCTCATTATTGGAGTCTGCGTAGGATTTGTCGTACTACAGGTACGTACAATCTACTTCCTTTCTCTCCTGACCTGGTAAACAATATGTAGGCTAATGTTGTAAGAGAGGTGTAACAGTACTCATTGAGTAATGTGATCACAACTCCAAACTCAGTTATTTACTGATCTCCTCCTTAACTTGATACTTTAGTGGATAACTCCCACCCTCACCCAGCTTGTTAGATTTTTAGTCACAGTGTATATATATACATACACTGTGACTGTAGAGTGTAGATAGTACCAATATCAGTTATATGTACATGTAGATTACATTGATGTAATGTATATTCTACCCATTTGATCAAGAGGCTGGTTTGATAATTCAGCCATAGTGCTTACTGTTACCTGTTTGTCTCCTTAGTTAAACAGGTAACAGTCAGCTGCTGGTACACTTTGGTAAAATAATCGTTTGTTATTCTGGACTGTGCAATACAATAACTCCATTTGTAGAAATTGCTATATGTGTACTTAGAGTTATCCCATCTTGTTCACAGAGAGTAAATAACTCCCATCAATATAGTACATGACTTGTATTATAACGTTCCACTTTTATTGCAGGTGTTGGGTGCAGTGCTTGCTTGTTGTCTGGCCAGAAAAACCAGTAGAAATAACTATGAGCAGATCTATTAGTTACATACCAGACTACCTTCATCCACCGTCTAATGTACTTACATCACCACTGATGTACTTACACCACCACTGATGTACTTACACCACCACTGATGTACTTACACCACCACTGATGTACTTACACCACCACTGATGTACTTACACCACCACTGATGTACTTACTCCACCACTGGTATACTTGCTCCACCACTGATGTACTTACTCCACCACTGGTGTACTTACTCCACCACTGGTGTACTTACTCCACCACTGGTGTACTTACTCCACCACTGGTGTACTTACTCCACCACTGGTATACTTACATCTGGGTGGTAATAATGTCTATGTTTACTTTACTTTTCTTTTCAATCTATCCTATACTTTACTTTTCTTATATTTACGCTTACGTTTTGCCTGACTTATCATATACTGTACTTAACTTTCTGTGGAATATCATATCTGTTGACTTGCTTATTGTCCCATTCCGTACCTGCAGCTATCTTAGGAGGCTTATTTCAATTGAAAGGCTTTAGGGAGCTCAGTCTTTTCTCAGAGACACCCTCCAAGCAAGGAGTAACTCCGAGCTCCGAGTTACTTTGGTTATGTTACTATTCAATGTACAGTACTTAAAAAGTTCTACAAGAATAGTTATAATTCTAATATCTGGTTTTCCTGTTTTGAGTTTTCTAAAAGCTGAGGTTTGATATTGTTTTTTATCATCATGTTTTTACATATTGTGAGGGGAGGGGCAAAAGATCAGGTGGAGTGCTATAGTATCAGCTCATAGGTTCCAATACTACCGCAATAAGCTATAGGAGATTTATTTTTATGACGTCTTTACACTATGTTATATTTGTGTAGTATTTATGTGTTTAAAATTAAATACAACAATATTGTTGAGTCATTCATACTGGTTTTGTCACAGTTTATAGTTTATTATACGTACTTACTACTTTATGAAGAACAATAACTCAGAAGGGAGTTCAGAGTTGTGGAAACTGTGCAACTCCTTCGTATCGGAAAAGTTGTCACCTCCTGTTAGACTTCGTACAACCATAGAGTTATCTTCTCGATGTGTGAGAGACCGTTCCACTTCCACCGCAGGTAAACTCATGGAGTTATCTCCTCTATATCTCTACCCAGATATACTTCTATGGGTAAACTAATACTGGAAATTCGCCGAAGATCACATTTCCGCTACTTTTTTTACTTAGCAAATGGGAAATTTGTTTCAGTATAAAAAAGAGTCATTCAATTTCAACACGCTGACATAGTCAAATGAAACCAAAACCATCATTTAGCTAAGTTGTAGTTGACAATACAAAAAAAATGGTAGCTTGAAGAATTTCGTAGTTCTATACCAAAAAATGGTAGCTTGAAGAATTTCGTAGTTCTATACCATTAGAAGCTAAGCTACATTGTTAAAAAAAATTGTAGATCTAATAGGTACTGACGTTCATTTGATTTTCGTTCTGTCGTCGTCAATTTGGTTAAGATTCTATATAAAACAATTTTGATAAACTGATATTGTTTTATTTTATGTTGATGCTTATTACAGTATTCAACTCTATAGCTGTCCACTGAACTGCCTTAGTAGGCCTAAGTCAAGGAGTAAGAAGAGACTACTCTAACTCTTCTACTCCTTGGTTGGTATAGTTTTAGTATACAATCCACTGTTGACTGTATACTTACTAGACCAACCAAGTGCATAATTTTATGTATACTATACAGTACACATCAGATCATACCCTTGACTCTCGACTCTTCTCAAGTTCTAGATACCAGATACTTCAGTCATTTAACTGACCCAGTAGAATAACTGAGGGATATTAAAACAACATGAACATAACATAATGACGCCAACATAAATTTAAATAACCATAAATATTATATTAATGTTAAGTATAGGATAGAAGCAGACATTGGGTAAGAGAGTAAATTAAATCAATGTTAATGTAAAGTACACACCAAGGCTAGAGGAAGATGTGATTCCTTTACATGCCCACGGTGGGTTATTTTATCTATCCTTCCTATCTTCAAGTTGTTTCACTATATCTCTCAGTTAGTGTTACTCTACCGGGTCAGTTGAATGACTGAAGTATCTAGTAAAGCACAATTTATGTATTATGTAGCAAAAATAGACTTGCAGTGAATGACATGGGTGGATTCCTGCCTTATGCCGGTATTGGACCTATTATAGTGTTATAGCAAAATATATTTTAGATTTGTAAGAGCTAGAAGCTGCCATGTCAAACATGGCTGTAGAATTTGGACCTGATGGTGGTGGGAGAGTTAAGGTAATTTAGCTATAGGATAGGCCTACATTGTATGTTTATGGTGCTTAATTAGTCTGGATTTTGCACACATCTGTCCTTGTAGCAACCATGATTAAATATTGAAGCTTGAGAAATCATTGACCTACTGAAGGAATATTTCATAATAATAGGAAGGATAGTTTATCTTGTGTCATTCGAAGGAATCATTATTGCATAGTCTAGCTTTTGTAGTAACAATCACTTTGTGAAACAGTAGCCAACTATTCACTGATATGTGAAGGACGGTGGCAATGTCATTGAAGTTTATAGGTCAATGACTCATCAGTGAATAACTCTTCACTTGTAAGAGCGATTTCTGCTTAGCCCTATATGAATGCTTTCAAATTTTAAAAATCTGAGGGTTCAGTAGGGTTAAGTACTGCTTTACAGTTATCGTTATTCTTTCCTATGTCCCGTATTGGGGCTATTTTATAGAACTGAGAAAGAGGCTCACATGTTATACACATGTACACTGTTGGCCTATGTATATTGTAGGGAGTAACAGTGGTAAAACCTATTATATATGGTAATATAGCTAAACACTTTGGTAAAAAGCGGGAGGAAGATGGACACACACACCAGGTTTGTAGACTGATCTTACAGATAGCATATAATACAGATATTCAACCCTACTTCTGATCAAGGGGAGTAGTTTTGGGTGTCATCCTCAGTCATTTCTCCTACATGTTAATAACTGCTGCTGCATTAGTGTTACTGGCGTATGTCAAATCTATTCAGTTTTAGTCGTGTACATTTGTGTACTGTATCAGCTGATCATACATGTATATTATTATCTGTAGTGGACAGTAATGCTAAAACCGTACAATAATGAGGATATATCGTCCTATGTGAAGAAAGTCAACTTTAAGCTACATGAGAGTTATGTTAACCCTAACAGAGGTGAGTTATGTCTCTATACTGCATACGATGTAGAGTATACTCTGTACTGCATACAGTGTAGAGTATACTCTGTACTGCATACAATGTCTCCCCCACTTTTGTACCTCCTAGTTTATCTACCCAGTTCTCACCCTGTCAATCAGCCAACTCCCTGAAGTTAGATTATAACAACATTCTTAGATCTGCAGCTCAGTTCTACTTCTACATGTATCTGTTGTTTTGAATACAGCCATTGACTTCGTCAATTAGTCAGATTGGTTAGGATTTGTCTTCTCTTGATTTCTTTTGATTATGAAGAGAAAGTAACTCCAATGTGCACATTGTGTTATTGTAGTTGTAACTAAGCCACCATATGAAGTAACAGAGACTGGGTGGGGAGAGTTTGAGATTGTTATAAAGATACATTTTCAAGATCCAAATGAAAGACCAGTAAGTAAGCTGTATATTATTTCATATGTACATACATGTATATGTATGTATGTATATTGCCCAACATCTAGTTGTATTATATTAGCATGTTTGGGACCTGGGGGCACTTGCAGTATGAGTATGAGTAGTAGTATGTGTGCTTGAAGGAGCTTTCTATGCTGTAGAAGGGCTTAATTATAGAAAAGAATTGATAGTATTGGTAAAGCTACATAATATGCATTCCTGTCTCAATTTTATCCCTGATATTGTTAGTTTAACTTCTATATCCAATATTAGATGATAATATTATTGTAGGTAACTATATACCACCCTCTAAAGCTGTTCCACACTGACTCCAGTGCTATGCTGGGTAAGAAATACCTAGTCAATGAGATCTACGATGAGTTGGTATTCCACGAACCTTCAGCCATGATGCACCAGTACCTGACTAACACTAAACATCTAACACTCAGCACATACAAGCATGAGATAGACTGTAAGTTCCCATGTTATTACTATCCAGTAAACAGTTTTGGTTGAGAGAAACTGGACCCATTTGGTTCATTTATCTGCTACAAATATTTTCAGTGGGTTGAGTAACAACCGTGGACTCTTATGAACAAAAATCTAAATGTTTCTTGGTTTTTACTCCTTCACGTCTTTTTGCAGTTGAAGAGAAGAAAAAGGGGACTCTAGCTAAGATAAATGGAGCTAAGACTAAAGTAAGGTCAGAGATTACCGACCTCAGTAACAGACTGAAAGAATCAAGGGAGACAATTCAAAAACTACAGCAAGAATTGCGTGTGTTGGAGTCAGCTAACAGTCAAACAGCTGTACAGTAGCAACCCAAGTCATCATACTTACTACTGCAGAATGTTCTTTGAATGTTTAGTTCAGAGTTTAGAGAGTATTTCATGTATATAAAGATAGTGGAAGCCTATAACTAGTTTAGCTGTTTTAGTTTATGATGTTATTACTGTACTGTGTATATAGACAACATTTTGTAAATATATTTCTGTATATATTTGTTAGGAATTGTATAATTTTATATCAATTACATGTAAGTCAATCTCTGTAGCCTGAGGACCTGTGTCAAATATGCACATCAGTACTAGAGGACTGAGAGGACAACCTCTACTGCCCTGGCTAATGATGTTATACTCTCAGCCTTTACATGTTTCACCTTAATAGGTCTGGAACTGTTGGCTATAGAGTCCTCTATCTACAAACCAGATAATACAGACATTCCAGGTCTCCACAAATAAAGTAGGCACTGGGCAGGATATGTACAGCCCTGGTCAGCCTGACCAGTCACCTACCGTGTTTGTTATTTCACAGACTGAACATACTATAAAAGCAATGAGTAAATATAAAGCAAGGGAGTCCTATCAACTCAACTCGGACAAAATAAATTATAAACATAAGAAATGTGAGGAAGGACTCATTACTCACCAAGATAGGACAGTTTGGACTGAATACAATCATCTCACTGAAACTCTCATCCTCAGTATAAGTCTGAGTGAGTCCATGATCCCAGCCTAAAGGAGCCACTCGAACTTCATAATCTCCACCTACATTATGCAATACAGTACATTTATATATCATGTATTGTGTGCTGAATTGTCTTCTCTCTGCCTATGAAAGAGAGGACAACTTTTGCTAACATGGAATTTATATGGAGAGCTGAAATTGGGAGAAAACCTTTTATAGTCATCAGCCCATAGTTTCTATACAGAGGCAATAGTATGCTGGGCTTGGTTGAACTTTGCCACTACAAGACAAAGAGAACACCATTGGTTCGCTCTTTAGGATCTGAGATGACAAAATGAATACAACATAATAATTATCATGTTACTTACTCAAAGTGAAGGAAAGGTCGGATTCCCTGAATTGGTTGCTGAGAGACTTTACAAAGCCTAGTCTAACATCTGCTCTTCTATCAATCTGTCTAAACAACTCATGATCTTTTTTACTGGCACCTTTCCCAATAAGGCTAATATTGGTATGTGTATCAAACACTTCTAGAAACTTCCCTCTACAAGTAAAATGTACATAGTTCTCGATTCCCTGGATGCAAGGAGTATTGGTTTTACCAACTCTTCAAAAGAAGTAAGATAAGTTGGTGGGCCATTTTTTATGGACAACAGGTACCCTTTACGCCTGTCAGAACCTATTGGCTTGCTTCAATAGGTTAGAGTAGCTTATTGTATTTTATCTATGACATGCACTACAACCAGGTGCATACAATATTGGTGATGGAAAACTGTGAGGAGAGTCACTTACCTGTAAATGGGGAGTTTAAGCCAACCAATATAACAGAGAGTAAAGTTGCTCAATTTTTGAATCAAGTGATCTCCAACGTGCTGTCGAAATGTCTAAAGAGTAAAAAATATCGTGTTGGGTCAACATTAACACATGGATTGCACATAATTATGAGAATCGCCAGTGTACATGTAGCTATTACGCTGGACTACATTAGTCAAAGTTATCTTATCTTAGTTATGAGAAGAGAGAAGATAACTTTAGCAGAACTAACCAATCATAGAGTTGTCTCCTTTCTTTTATTGTCAACAAGAGAGATGACAACTTCTGCCAATGCAAAGCTAAAGTTTCGTCTGGCAGTTTGTAAATCAAACAGGGGAAAATAGTGAACTAAACATAAGTATGACTAACCTCCGTTTGGTCCGAACCTCTTCCCTTCCTGTACAGGTGTCTGCCACAACTTGTTATAATATAGTTAACATCAAGATTTAATATTTGCTTCTGAATCTTAGTGTTGCATGTGGAGATAATTCCTACCAGACCTCTGAAGATACATACATGTAAAATATTATAAAAATGTATCTGATTATAATCTTGATATAAAATTACCAGACTCTTTTAGGAACTTCAGCAGAAGCTGGACATTCAAATGAAAAAGATAGCATCCATATTAAAATGCTGTTTGTTTCACGATCGCTTTTATTGATATACAGTGTACCACCAACCTTCTACTCGCAGCATGTAAAATCCTTCTAATTCCATCCCAATTCACCTGAAAAACACAACAAGAGCTAATACAGTTTATTCTAAATTATGGAGTCTCAGAATCCAGTTAATAACTAGCATAATATGACCTATTTATATGCACCTGTTTCTTTTCTCGCATTGCCTGTACATCAAAGAGAAAGAGGCTGCCGTCAGAGTTGTTAGGTGAGCTAGTTGGATTGGTCTGAATGGCTGATGTTTGACTGAGAGATTTAATACAACTTTCTTTAAAATTCAGTTTAGTCTGGTAGTGAAAGGACGTTCTCTTTCTGTCATCCTGATGATACTTGGATGTGTCTTTCTGTAAAATAGCCAAAATAGGTTGAAATTTAAAACTAAGGGAAGCTGCTGAATAACTAGTGTGTCATTCTGAATAGACTGCAACTTTTAACAAACATTTAATTTCTTGTTGAGTTTTAAACCGTTATCATTTGTTTACATTTTTCAATTACATGTACATGTAGGACGTGTTCAATAAAGTCAATAAAGATTAATGTTAATCTAATGACTACAGTCTTCACTTCACTATGCAAACTGATACATACATACATTTACAAAGCATAAAATTATATTGAGATGCATTTTCTTGAAATAATATAGAAAATGTGAATTCAGTTCGTTATTAGATTTCAGTGGATACCGTAAGATAATCACAAATTCACAACATTATCAACTTGCTAGATAAAATAAAATCCACATGTAATGCAAGACACACAGGCTATCACAGTTTTACAAGACCAGGTGCCCCAGGCTATAGCTACGTTATTACACAACATGTACCTACCAAGTATTACATGTCATTATACAATGATGTCTTACGTTTGCACTGATACCTCCAATAACTTGACTGCTGACATGCGTACAAGTGGGAAATTCTGCGGCACCAAAATTGGAATGACCTTTTTTTCCTCCGCTACGTTTTCCAGATAACGAAGGAAGAAGGGGAACCTGTTTTAAAACATAAATATTGGAAATAAACCGTGAAGTCGTCTTCTCTCTAATAAAGAAAACCTGAAAAGACGTCTTTAGAGTGAAGGTAACTAGCTATTGAATCAGTACAGGCAACTATCTTCTATCACACCTTATTCTAAACACCAAATAACTACAACTTGTAGAGCTAAAACCGGATTTATGCAAGTCACGGTAATTTTACCAGTTCATTACTTGTTAGTGAAATGGTAAAATTACTACTGCTGTATTTTTGTCGCAAGGTACATGATTGTACAACAAAGCAATTATATAGATAAAAAACTTTGCTGAAGCCTTCCGTAGCAAAAATGAAACCTTTTTTGAAAATAAATACAGATAACACTTCCCCCATATTATTCTAGCCCTAGAACATAGACAAGCGTACACATAGTATTCTATCCCTACCATGCAGACATACTACATGTACATTTATTAGTTGTCTGCTCTACTCACATTGGGATACCTGCTGTCTAGATCCTGGCGCTGTGAACTTTGTGTTTTATTCTTTCTTATGCCAGGTAATGGACTCTGTAAACACGCTGAAGGTTTATACGCAGGTCGGTATATCATCATCATCATTACATAGAATGTAAACTATATAGTTTATACATTGCCATATCATATCATGGATTAAGTGACCATTATACGGTAAGAATAAATAAACCAAACCCACCTTGGTGGCACATATCTTGGTATTAGAGTCAGTCAGTTGACAGTCCTGGTTGCTAACTGAGAGATTTACTGAAGGTGATGACGTTACGTCGACTGGTGGGCTATGCACAGACGTCCCCTTGATTGGAGGGATTAGTGGGTACCGATGGGTATCTAGCTTAAACAGAAATGTCCAACAGGGTAAACCTATGATATGCATTAACTCAGCTTGTAGGTAAAGAATAATAATCTTTGTATTTATTGATTATGTACTTCCATAAGCTTCAACCATTAAATTTATTACCGACATGATTAATTTTTCTTTATATCATGTCTAATTTGAAAATGGTTGGAAAAACCCAGCATAGTATGATCAATGTCCCACAGCTTATAGGCATGACTTCTGCTCATCTACCATAATACAATGTAAATTTAATACAGGTTAACAATGTTTACTTGTATGCAACCACCTCACCTGTTCCGAGTGCCCCAGTTATTCCAACATCATTATTACCCAAAATACTGTGTTCTTTACTCGGTTCCAATATGGCCGATCTAAGATACCATGCATAGTCTATATCAGCTTTGTGAGTGACTTCAAGTTTCCTTGATGAATAAAACAAAAAGATTATCATTTACATTTACATGCCATATAGTGGTAGCAGTCAGTCATATTTGTTAGGCCTACATAATGCAAATATTATATATTTTACTATTGTACATGTATATCACTATCCAAAGTATTCCAACTACACTGTATGTTACTACTTACCCCTCCGTGTTCAGTGCAGCAGTGAATACAAGACAGTAGCTGATTGGTGTAGATACTGCTGTACTTTCTACAGTGTGCAGACATTGGTAGATCGGTAAGGTGAAGGTCAACGCTGGGCTGTACATCATCTATATAATGATATACTGATAGTCAAGTGACCATGTACATGTACTAGTATATAAAACTAGTATCTATTATAGGCCCACACATCTTTGTACTACGTATATTAGGTCCTTCAGACTTCATGTAGTGCTGTTATAATAGTGGCATATATTTATTATACTACTTGTGCTTAAACTGTACTATGTGAAACTTCCATAACAAAACTTTCGTATTGTATTGGAGTTGTGTTACTTTGTATGACTGAGTTATTTATAATTCGAACTGACCTTGGAATACTGGGGAGAGAGTGTCAAATGAGCCTGAGGTTCTAGAACAGGTCCATTAACAAGTTCTCTCTCTAGCTGATTAAAAGTGGGGACGGTTGAAGGTAAGCCCGTATTACCATCCTTGCTGGTGCTAGGATTCTGTCATAAAGAGAACACATTCTTTTATAAAATGTTGCTTGAAATGCTTCTTAGAGATGATGTATGTATATAAAAGAGATTGCTGTGGTAACAAAAATTCTACTTTTACAAATAAAGCAGTTTGCGGATATGCTACCTCCTTTTTCGGTAGGGTACTTCCTCCAGAACTCCCTTCCAGCACGTTCTGAACTTCACCTCTCCTGAAACGTAAATGCGTGTAGTGTTCATACGTAAACATTTGAGGAAACGATGCAATAGCACTAGAACTGTACTAGTATGTATACACAAAGCTATACTACATGTATGTTGATGAGCTTACCTGATGTCCTCAGAAATCTCGGACAGAGTAGGGTCAGAGATAGTTGTAGAACCCAGTCTTTCATATGATGGAGTATCAACCTAGGAGAAGCATAAAGTGAGTAATTCAATGTGCTTGCATCTATTATAGTCGCGGACATTGCATCTACAGTTTATACATGGTACATAATATAATGTACATGTACCGTATGTAGCCATGTGTAAGTAACGACTGTAGCTTCTGTGAAATTACAATCGCTGATTGGTTAATGATCATCACATGGTTGTAATGCTGTAATCCCAGACAGTCAAAATTAAAAGCTAGAAATTTCTTATAAGTCACAATTTTTACTATGCTTGATGGAACACGTACCAGTTCTGTCAGTCTGTTATAGCTTGAGTTAGGTAGATGAGGTTCAGTGAACTCTTCATTTTGTTGAAAAGAGACGGCCATGCTGGAAACAGCGTTGCTTATTATCATGTCTATAAAATCGAGCACAAGTTGCTGAGTAGACCATTCATTGGGGCTATCAGGTTCCAATACCACCATGGAATGATCATTAGCTGCATCTTTTAGGTCGTTTGAGCTTCCTGTTTCTTTGCTCTCTTCAGGAAAAACTGACTCTTCTACTAAGCTCTGCTGGCTGTGCGAGGGATTTCCCAGAATTCCAGTTGGTATAGTATCTGAAGATCTACCTTGAAGTTCTTGAACTGTGTTACGGTCAGTTTTCTCAGAGCTACATGCAGGCAGCCAATCATTCTCACACGCGTTTCTTTGACTGTTATTGAGTGAAGCATCAACATCCTGTTCTGAGTTTGGTGCAGAGGCACTGAAGCTTCCAGAAGACTCTATTCCTTGAGTTCTGAGAGTAAAATTTATGTCTACAGAAACATTAGACTTTCCTTTCGAGTTACTCCTATGCTCAGATTCCTTGTCATAAACATGGACATTAGAATAAGTGGCGCTGTTCGGTCTACCCTGGGCACTATGTGACCTACTTTCTGGACTATATGACCTAGTTTCAGGACTATGGGGTCTCACAGTAGAACTGTGTACCTTGACAACAGAGGTTTGTGGTGTCGGACTGTGAACTCTAACTTCAGGGCTATGTACAGTAGCATGAGCACTGTGGTGTTGACTTACACCCTTTGTACTGCCAGGTATGGTGTCTGTCACATGCTTACGAGAAGTATCATCTCGAGAAGTGTTTTTTCCCAACTTCTTGCTTGGAGTAGGGGTTGGTGGACGACTTGTTTGTGACACTGGTGTAACTCCGACATGTTGGTTATCGTTAGGGGAAGTGGGTTTAGAGAGTATTTGTCCGGTAGAGTAACTGTGGTCGACTGGAGACCTGCTCCTTCTACCCTGTAGTTATACCAGAATACTCAAATATCAGACATAATTATATGGTTGTTTAGGTCTAAATCATATTTCATCCTTGTTCATCTTATTTTGTAACATTATGTAACTGGTTGTGCAACATGACATCATGACAGAAAAAACAATTCAACGATTCAAAGTACAATGTCACAACATAAGTTCACAGCATAACATCAGCACTAATTACTTACAAATAGCTTCAGTTCTCAGCTCTGCTATTAGTAGAAATAATAGGATTTTGTAGACTGTCTGAATCTAAGTGGAATATTACGGTAAACTGTCCTGTAATTAACAGGTTGTTTATTATAGTATACGGCATCATATCCAGCATACCACACAGATTGTGTAGGGTAGGTACCAACCTGATAACCAGGCCTAGCCTCAGGACCTCTTAACCACAGTCTCTCAGCGCTGTCGTATGGCTTTAGTATCTTAGGAATAGATAGCAGGGGTATCGGACTCTTGTTAATAGTCTTTTCAGAAGGAGATGGAGTGCGGACTGACTTAGCTGATGCTGGTCTATTGATGAGAGAAGATAACTCCTGACTCACACTAACTGGCTAAAATAACGACTAATTTACTTAGTATAGAAAGAGACACATGTACCTGTACACTGGAGATACTCAGGTATTAAATAAGTTGATACATGCATGATAGGCACCCATCTAATTAACGATCTGAGAAAAAGAGGCTACATCATTACTTAACAACTCCGAATTAGTAACATACAAGACAACCAATAGCATAGTTGCCAATGTTACAACATGCATACCATGTACATTACACGTTACCTGAGGTGATGGAGTAAGACTGGACAGGATAATTTCTACTTCACTACTATATGACAAGGGAGTATAACTCCTCGGTGACAAAACATTTGAATGTTTGCTAGTTTGATGTGCTGGGCCTTCCTATATAAAGTAACAAGTCAACGTGTAAATGTGCATAGATCACTCTGTCCCCTTTCATATGCTGCGCATGTGCATATAATTGTGGGAAACACACAAACCCAACAAACACCGCCTTTGCAATCCATCAATAATCTCAAACACATTGCCACCAAAATGTTCTCAAGTGTAGACAGTCCGCAGGTATCTCAGTCTCGCCAACTTGCATCGCATTCAATTATTGTGAGTAATGGTGAATAAATAAGCTAACCAATGAGATGAACCAAACCACACTAACCTGATTGAAGTAGCCAATAGTATCATCCTCTACCTCCTGGATTACCTCTACTAACCCAGGGGAAGGGGAGCGGGTCGGAGTAGCTGGCATTGCCTTTTCATTGGTTACATCATTTGTGTGATGATATCCCATCTATCCTAATAATAAGACTAAAAAAAATATTATTATCGAAAGGGAACTCTTGACTTTGTTTAAGCTTGCTTTCATCTTGTACCACCCCCCCCCCTCATGGTTACCACTAAACAGAAAGTAAGCAGCGAGCTAAGTGTAAGTCAAACAATTGTGCTGTTTAACAGGCAACTGAGCTTTATCATGGGTATCTGATCATTGTCCCAGTTGCTCCATCATATGGATTGAGAGAGAATAACTCCTAATTATGATAGATAGCCTATGAGTGTTCATGGATAAACTAACGTAACAATATTGCATTTATATTTGGTGAATCCACACGACTTGAACTTGGAAAGTACAGTGTATCAAGTTCCCTGCACCTTTGCTACTGCTGTCACTATTATCAACGTATAATAATATAATTATTGTATATGTTCCACATACGTTTATGATGTTTTTTTAGGCAAGGAAAACATCATATGCAAAAAATGGCCAAACCCCTAACACCCCATGCATATATTAACTTACTTTTAGACGTACAGGACGTGGGATAAATAATAATAAACGCTGTAACTTATGACAACTCCATACGTTATAAAATAAGACCACACTTAAGTGTTAAGGGCCGAGCAGACTGGAGGCCAATGGGGCGAAATCCGTTAGAGAAATTGTGAAAAACGAGCGAGACCCTGACGCGTTGGGCTAATTTTACGAATTCGCTTCGATCAAACGTGTTTGATATGTTCGCTTGCCGCGTGCGCGCTATTGGTCGACACACCGTTCATTACTTCCTGTCGCAAAAGTGTAAATGGACAGAAGCGTGAACGCAACATAATACTTATAAGCAACTGCACGTAGAATAGTCTATTGGGATATGCGGTGTGTGACTTTTACCTGCACAAGACGTGTTTAAGCCATTAATCAATTGCGAAAGTTTCGCTATGGATTCGCGCCTAGTGTGTTTAGGAGCGCGAAGCGAAACAATATGGTCTCACTTGACACGCGGCTAATTTCGCCTCCAGTCTGTTCCAGGCTTTAGGCTTAGGCCTATACAATATACGTGTACATTGTATATAAGTACTACACACAGTAAACATATACTGCACTAGGGCTATTTATTACATGTATGTCACTGCAACTTTAGCATAATTATTCTCAAGCAAGGAATTACTAAATTTTGAATGCAACTTACTATGCACCAGTAAGATGGGAGGTTTAGTAAATGCACAGAATTTGATGAGGTCATCAATATATGCTAATGGATGCCAAGAGGCAAAAAGTATGCCACTCAGGCACTGGGATTATTACTGTAGCTAGAATTATAGTTCAAATGTCGATAATAATTTATTGTAAACTACTTATCATTGGGATGTTTACTGTTTCAAGTTAGCTATAGCATTATAATAATAACAACATATATCAACTTAGGAGAGACACAATCCCATAATGCACTTGGTTATAAGGTCATTTCTATACCTATTCCAGGTTGATGATGGAGCTAGGCGCAGATTTTTATATAGTTTGTTTTAAAAGTTTTTGTAAAGCAAAAAGTCCTGTTGCTAGAGGCTACTCTTTCATCTCCATATTAGCAAGAGGGCATGACATATAACTGTGATTAAAATATGTATAATATATTTTAAATTCTTCATTTTAAATAAAACTTGTTCACCCATTTGGAGTTGTCAACCCTCATACTGTACACTACATAGCAATACTAATATTAGTACTTCCTAGAATCCAAACATGCAGAAAAGCGTCATAGATTATTTATTAGTTCAATACATGGTCTTTTATGTTTTACTAAAAATTTCACCAGCAGTATGTTGTAATAGATGGATATGATCTAGTAAAAATAGTGTCTAAACAAGGCTCCAGAATTTAATCACCCAGGTTATATACAAATGTAAATGTATATAGACATCACTGCATATATATGTACATACTGTATCTCTTGTAACCCTAAACCTCGTTTTGTCTTATCTGATATATTCCAGGTGGGCGGGACAAATTTTAGTTGCATGTGTGTCATATGATTGCAGCACACTATATAAAGCGATGTAGACCACACGTAGACCTAACCATGATGTCACATTTTGGAGACATCAGGTTGGAAAAAATGTTTAAAGATTTATGGGATTGGGGTGTTGAGCAAAGAGAACAGCATTCGCATAAAGAGCAGTATTTAAGTGTCGCCTCAGCAGGAGAAATGTCTTTATCAGGTAGTAAGCGATTTTTTTGTCAACAAAAAACAAGAAGGAGGTTGGTAAAGATACCATTGAAGTAACTCCTAAGTATTTACATATTACACTTCCCCCTAGTATCTTCTATCAAGACCAGACTCTTGCATCTGGTTCTCTTGTAAACAGAGTGTAAAATAGGACAAGTCAGTTTGCTCCCATTATAACAAATCTATAAATTCATGAAGTTTGACGAACACTGACTGACGGAACTTTTATTTGTGCCAACTTTATTAACTGTACTCGTATGTTCACCTTCATACACATTTATATCAGTCATGTTCATGTACACTCAAACTTCCAAGTAAAAGAGAGGAGTCGATTTTGTCAGTCAAAGTGATGTTAAAGTAGAAATATTTTCAATGCTGAGAATATTCATTCTTAGGAACAATACAGTAAGGATTGATAAGTTGCTGCAAGCCATAATTATGTGCTTTAATGGTGAAAAGTTTGATGACCTTTGCTAATTTCAAAATTCAAAACTTTCAGCTGAGATAATTTTATGGTTTGGGTAACTAGTTTGGGTTACTCAATGATGAAAATAAAAAATACACAAACTGTCTAAAAATCCACTGACTGCGTCAAAATTTAGCATCAATATCGAAGAGATTGTTAGAATAATGAAGACTCACATCTTCATTATGTTTTACGGTTTTAAGAAGTAAAACACGTCAATGGTACTTGAACTATTATCCGATGTAAGGGGGTTAGTCTGTACTAAGGAAGACAAAGCTATTTCACACGCTAATCACATAATGATAGAGATGGTCAAAGATCGAGTAGTGATAGGCCTATATCATAGACTAAGGGCCAGGTTTTCCATTACTAATATTATCTCTACTGTAAGTTACTATCTTGACAATTGTAACAGTTTTTATCACTTTGTAGGAGCCAATAAAATAATCTTCCACACTTGTAGAGTTTTATATTTATGTAACATGGGGTTTTTGTCTTCCATCTCTAGAATACATAGTAATGATGCAATAATTACTGATTACACAAATATACAACTAGAAGAGACCGATGCTCAACTTGACAGCAACTAAATCTATATATAGACCGACCTTTATTGAACAAATGAATGTCAATAAATGTAGAATATTCCAGACTATTCAATATGAAATTTGAAATGTGTGTAAGTTCTATACAATTACACAATATAGAAAAAGCTGCACACAATAAGAAGTTGTCCTCTTCCAACATGGAAGAAGACAACTTCCAACATGGAACAGCCTTGCTAAGAGAATCGGCAAGTATGCTGACGCAGAGATATTAGTTACTAATGCAGCACTTTGATGCGGAGACTGGAGTGTATTTCTATGACCATAGGTTTGAACAACGTTGGTATGGCAGCAAAAACGTACAAAGAGCAAAAAGGAGTTAGGTGTGAGACAATGCAAAGGGCAGGTTTTAATAAAGACTGGGTTGAGGTCAAATGAAACAGACACTCCAGGTCTCCCTTAATATATGTAAAGTAGGCACCGGCCAAGATATGTACAGCCTTAGTCAACCAGACCAGCCATATAACATGTTTGTTATTTCACAGACTGAACATACTATAAAAAAACGAGTAAATTCAGACAAAATTAATTATAAACATAAGAAATGTGAGGAAGGACTCTGACTCACCAAGATAGGACAGTTTGGGCTGAACACAATCATCTCACTGAAACTCTCATCCTCAGTATAAGTCTGAGTGAGTCCATGATCCCAGCCTAAAGGAGCCACTCGAACATCATAATCTCCACCTACATTATACAGTACAGTGAATATTTATATAATACATGTATAGTGTGCTGAATTGTCTTCTCTCTGCCTGACCTCATCATCTCCACCTACATTATACAGTACATTATACGTACATTTACAGTCATATAAATAGAGTAGCTTCAGTGACTGCATGTATAGCAGCGATCAGCCCTCACACGTGGTTGGGCAGTTCCCCTAAATTACTGCTATTACTATCCCCAGTCTGCCTTTGACCTACTTGTCTGTTTGTTTGTTTGTTTGTTTGTTTGTTATGAGCATCTGTATATTTGTGGCTGTTGCATATTTTCTGCTGTCGAACTGCTTTAGGAAATTGACATGAATGCACTTTATTACAAAGATTATTTTCATTATTAAGAATTATTTCTGAGTTTTGGGCATGGGCACTAATAAGCTATTGATCATAATTAAAAGTTGTCCTCTCCCAATTTAAGAAGATAAATCTAAGAAGATAAATTGGGAGAGGACAACTTCTAATTATGATCAATAGCTTATTAGTGCCCATGGCAGCCATGGCTATGTCACTGTGACAACGTCGCTAGGCGGAGCCTAGTGTGTCACGGCTCACAGCACAGGCAAAGGTATATAAAGAACTGCACTCCAGAATTTTACCAAACCATGGCTTATCGATTTGGAGAATTAGGTGAGGCCGAGGTGTTTCAAAAATCAAATCATTTAAGAGATATAGGTTTAAAGCGAAGGAATAAACATCATCCATATGAAAAGCAATACATATGTGCTGCGAGTTATAACATTTTAAATGGTGAAATGATTCAAGCAGGTAACAATCTATTTTATGTTAATAAGTTTAGAAAAAATGTAGATGAACGCACAATAAAGAATGCGATTAAAAGATCACCATCACTAATCAATGAGCTTTTCAAATCAAGCATTAAGAAACATAAAATGTATACTGAATCACATTTTCACGATAACTCTAAATTTCATACAGAACTACAGCTGTTACATAGCCCTGAAGGTAAACGATTTCTTCAAGACGCCAAAGATAATAAAAGAATTGTAGTAATATACTCTTACTTTATACCTTGTGCTGGCAATGAGAAGGGTGTCAATGAATGTGCTGTAGATTTGATGTGCCTTTCTAAACAAAATGTTATTGTTGTCTACAGTCACAAGTGCGACAACACAAAAGCTGATCGTTCTGAGCGTTATTTGGCTCTTGCTGGAATTCCACTATTCAAACTCCATGAATCAAAAATTGAACTTGTAAATTCTGAATATGTGGATTATATAGATAGACCAATTTCATTTCCTTCGATTAAATATAGATATAAGTTTACACTTGATGAACTTCGACTAATATTCTTCTGTGAAAATCCAGATTATTTACGACGAAATACTAAAGCATTAGATTTTCTAACTAAAGTTTTCGAAAAAGAATGCAGTGAAGTTAGTATTGAAAGTTTCGATGTGAACAGGGATGATGAAGTGAAGGCTTTCGACCATTGGGTAAAATGGATAAAGAAAAAAGATGAAGTGAAATTAAGACCTACAAATTACGGTCAGCTTAACAAGTCTCTTGAAAAACTTGATCCAAAAACACATGGCCGTTTGAAGCGGCATGTGACAGACAATTTTAAGCAAAAAACAAACAAGAAAAACCCAGAAACAAAACAAAAAAAAAAACAAAACAAAAAAACAAAACAAAAAAAAAACAAAAAACCGTAGCATGTAACCATATGATCCAAAGAAATGAGCCATGGTTCAATATAGGTCTTGGTGGCCGAGTGGTCTAGCACTAGCCACTCTGGTCTTGCAGCAATGACGCAAGTTATCTGCAAGGATGTGAGTTTGAGTCCCGCCAATGACCTGGCTCCAAGTCCCTGCTCACTTATATAACCAACAGCACTAGGTGTGGCTGGTAGGAGAAGGATCAGCCATGACTGATGCTGCCCTGAGCTTAAGATCTCTCCCACCAGGCTTGTGAGTCTTGACTAAACATAGCATATCCAAACAACATCTAATCGTGGAATATGCCTACTACGGGGGGGGGGGGGGGGGGGAAACCGCCACGTAAAATATAAGGTAGTGCGCCATAGCACCAACAACCTCAAGGGTGGTGTGGAATTGGTACTGAGTGTATGATTAATACATATGCTAGCCCATAGGTGCCCAATGATGCTGTCAACGCCAACAAAATACAACTGCAGTTCAGAGATACATGTAGATGCCAGCTTGTTCCCACCAGGTCAATGTTACACAAAACAAATAACACTGTCCTACTACTACACTGTCCTACTACTACACTGTCCTACTACTACACTGTCCTACTACTACACTGTCTTACTACTACACTGTCCTACTACACTGTCCTACTACACTGTACTACTACACTGTCCTACTACTACACTGTCCTACTACTACAATGTACTACTACACTGTCCTACTACACTGTACTACTACACTGTACTACTACACTGTACTACTACACTGTACTACTACACTGTACTACTACACTGTCCTACTACTACACTGTACTACTACACTGTCCTACTACTACACTGTACTACTACACTGTACTACAACACTGTACTACTACACTGTCCTACTACTACAATGTACTACTACACTGTCCTACTACACTGTACTACAACACTGTACTACTACACTGTCCTACTACTACAATGTACTACTACACTGTCCTACTACACTGTCTGTACTACTACACTGTCCTACTACACTGTCCTACTACACTGTACTACTACACTGTACTACTACTACTCTAGTAACAATGGTAAAACTGCTCAGAAACCTTACACAATACACACTAAACTAAACTATACTTGAGCTGACAGAGTGCTCTAATAACGTGGCCCACCTCATGAATCAGTACAATAAAACAACTTCACCAGCCACATGGAATCTAAATGGTACACTACCCATTGTGAGGAATAGTGCATAGCAAAACTGAATTTTTCCGGCAGGTTATTTTTATTGCCAAAATAGTTCATACAAAATAAATAATAAAGAACAATATGACAGTACCTGAGATAAAATACCACCCTCATTCTACAAAACTATATGATTTCACACCATTTCTAGCTGGTTTACTAGTTAGTGAATATGGTTCCATAGGCGCGAATATCAGTGTGCTAAATACATATACGCAATAAGTAGATGCACTAAACTAATATCAGCTAAAACAGCCATAAACGATTACACAATGTGCTAAATAGTAGCTGTACTATTTACACAATGTTGGGCGCAGTAGTGAAGAAACTAGGATAGCCCTAGTTCCTTGTCTGTGGCTGAGGTTAGTTAGGGGTTTATGGTATGTAATAGTGAATTGAGAGTGACAGACACCCACACTTATTACTCTACTTCTCTTACTGAATACATACCCAAGTGCACCTATAACTGATATACATGTATATATTATAAGGTGACTATGATACGTGAATTATCTCCCCTTACCTGTTCATCTCCACAGAAATCAGAGACATGATTTCCCAGAGACAACATCTTAATAGAACTCTTGATTGTCTCCAAGTTCTACAATAGAGTGAAATACAAATACTGAGTATCTAATATCAGACAGTCAAAATGTTAATTCCATTCATATTATTATACAAGCTAAATCAGAGTTCTTCTGATTAGCTATCTACAGATGATTTTTGTCTCAGCAAATGCATTAAAAATAAAGGTAGACATGTACATGTATTTAGTTATGGACTGATGTCTGTACATTATATATCTATACAGCTGGTAGGGTTTATCTAGAACATTTTCATTGATCAAATATGGCTACACATTCCTTCAGTTGCCAGTGAAGCAGGTAAAAAGTTAACACGCACATTTTACCTATGCGTTTACCTCTTTGGCCAATTCCCTTCTCTCTATATAGTTCATATAGGACTGGTGTACTTCTAACAAAGCAAACTTATGATGGTCTGATAGCCCAACGCTTATAGCCTGAAAAAACAACATCTATGAATAGAATGAAAGAATAACTACACCAACATTGTTTACAATCATTTCTCACATTACATTACATTTAGGGGCTAATCGTGCGATTGTATTCAATAAACTGAAGCTTTAAAAATAGCATTCAGTTAACAATCGACAAAGGCTTAAATTATTTTCAATGGGATAAATTAATGGACTCCATGTTTTCCGTAGAATATAAAACATGGCCCCCTTGGAAGAATAATAAGATTGAATAGATTTTATTTCAGTGTGATAATATGGTGACTCACTGTCTCTGTATCTATGTAGGTGAAAGGACATACAGCCTGAGATAACAGGAGATCCAACATCTTCTGGAACTGGGAGATGATAGTTCTCAGGCTAGCTGCTTTAGAGAGATCTCTGTCAGGAGATAAGTTCCTCTAAGTGTCCTATATAAACATACAAACATATGTATATGTATGTATGATGCAGGGCATAAAATAAAATGTAACTAGATGTAACTATTGTAGTTTAAAAATAGAGAAAGGGGAATAAATATTGTAGTATCATTGCTTACTTACCCCTTTTAACAAAGTTGGCATGTATTTAAGGATTTAATGCAGCCACCAGGATGACATGGACAGCCATTTATTTTCTCGTCACTCATAGCAAACCACGGCTACTAGCTAAAGATCATATTGCTGTTGTCATTGTCATTTTTTTAAAAAACTGAAATATTAACCGATGGAATGGAGAGGAGTTCAACTTTAGTCAGTGTATTTCTCTTTTATTGTAAAAATAGTTTAAAAAATAAATAATATTAATAAACAGCAGAATATATGCATGCATGCTGTCACAATATCAACTGTGTAATTATATGTAATTGTAATTATTGTCTAAGATGAATTACAGAGCACTATTATATGCTGTAATACCGTTACTGTCGGGTTTGTTAGTTTCATCTCCACTAGCACTAGTTGAGGGAGAGTGTGGTGTGCCCGTACTGTCTACAGTCGGTGACAGCTGACTGAGGCTATCAGAGGTATGAACATCAATGAGAATGAACTTGGGTGAGGCTGGACCCCCAGTCAGTTTACTTGTCTCCCCAGTGGTGGATACAGATACAGATGAGGGGGGTGGGTTAACATTGTCATTTATCATAGGTGTTGTCGTGGAAGGCGATTCCACCTTGTTTGATGAAGCTAGTTGAGTTAGTAGAGAGTTTAGCTGTATCTTGAGATCCAATAGTTGTCTGTTGATAGCTGGGGTATCACAATGACCTCTAGTCACTGCCAGAATGCCTGTAAAACACAACAAACACTAGCCCTATAGAACTCAAGTTGATTCCAGGTATACTCGTACATGTAGGCCTATGTGTGGACGGTGGATTTACACGTTCACGGTAAGACTCCGCCCATATGACCCGAGATCTCTTATAAAATTTCAATGTGTAAGTTTCGACATCGTGAGTGTGTATGGCTGACATGTAGTTGACGCCAAAACTACCGGAACAAAATTGACCAATCGCGTGTGAAGAGTAACCATTGAGTAATAGTAGTTTAGATAACTGACACGTCCAGATTTCAAAAGAGACAACACAAGCAATATCAATGAGGCAATAGTTTCATCCCATGTCAATATAAATTAACCTATTACTAGGTGCAGCAGGAGATTATTCAATATTATACTTAACAACTAGGGGCAAACGTTGTAGCATTGTTATTCAGTGTTCACTTCTGTCTATGATATGCCCCAGTCAGCACGCTGATTTAAAAGTAATCAACTGATGCAGGTACAGGTATGACAACCAAGTAAATCACTTACCATTCTTTTTCTCTTCGGTCATATGTCGACAGTAAATATTGAGGCATGCTGGGATGTCATCCACTGAAGAAACTCCAAAAAGATCTCCTGCCCATAAGACTCTAACGGCTCTGATGTAATGGATACATTCTTTATAACTAAAAGAGAATGAGTCACCCACTTCTACAGATCATGTTCGGCAAGACACACAAATAAGTAAACGTTGAACATACATGTACTTACAAGCATCAGTTTATTCACATTCTAGTGGAGAAACACTACAATCGTGTACGGTGCATATTATTCATAAATAATCATATTGCAAGAGTGTTTATTTATTCAGACATGATTGGAAAGCCATTTTTAAAACAAAAGATCAAATTACTTGTAACAAAGTCTACCAAAAACCTCGTGGCCCTTTACTGAATGATCCGTCAATGCCAGGTTGAGCAACAGTGAGTATAAAGTAATATAGTAAACGGTAATTTTCCTTTCCCATACAAAAGTAAGAGATAAGGGAGATAAATACTAACTTTTTAGTAGTTGTAATCATTTCCAGAATTCTCTGTTCGGCCTTAGGTTGCGTTAAACCAGTTGTATCAATTTCGGGAGGAGTGACTGCCACAGCCTCTATGGAATCTGAGGCTTCTTTAAGAAACAAGGCTAAACTAGTAACTTCATCGGAAAGGTTGGTGGCCTAAAAGAATTAACATTATAATGGATGGAATACTTCAAAGTCATATGCACTTAATTATCTCGAATCTTTGAGCAGATTTGTTTATGGTCACAGATATGCTTAGAGTAAAACAAGCTGTCCACAATTAGATAAAATATAAATTGATTTCAAACACAATATTTTAAATTCAAAATTTGGTAATGTTAATAACCACTCATGGTCCTAGCCAATAGAATTAGTGATAGAATGATGTCGTCCTGCAGACGCTTACCTCTTCCTGTTCGCATATCTTAACGAGGGAGTTGATGAGTTTAGTGTAGTCTGAGTGAAGGACTAGCAGCTGGAAGTGTAGTTTATACAGACTGTTACACAACTCTATCCTCTACAAATGAGATCAAAGTGAAATATTAAACAATAAAACATACGCAAAACTTGCACAGAATTCAGTTTCAACAGCGAAATTTAACAGCATTTACAATGTAGTTACATGAAGTTACGGAACATATTACATGGTAATATGAGAATACACGTATAACACAAGGTTGGTTGTGTCATCAATTCCTATATTGATGTCTAAAGAGCTAATCACACAATGTATTATTTACACAATGACTATTAGGTAAGATCAGGTTACCAAGCAGTACTCCTTTTATATAAATGTGTGACCATGAGTCAGCAAATATGGCCAACATAGTCCCACTGCAGTGACACTACCATCAACAAAGTACAGTCTGCTTCCTGTGCAGTAGTGAAGAAACTAGGATAGTCTTAGATCCTTGTTTGTGGTATGTAATAGTGAATAGAGAGTCACAGTCACCCTTTTACTTGACTCTATTCCCAAGTACACCTATAACTGATATACATGAATATATTATTATAAGGTGACTATAACAATAAATTATCTCCCCTTACCTGTTCATCTCCACAGAAATCAGAGACATGATTTCCCAGAGACAACATCTTAATAGAACTCTTGATTGTCTCCAAGTTCTACAACAGAGTTAAATACGAATACTGAGTATCTAATATCAGACAGTCAGACAGACATTCATATTATTATACAATGGCATGCTATCTATTGTACATGAACAGTTCCTTGTATTTTGGAAATTTGGGGAAAATATAAAAATGGTGAATTGAAATCAGAGTTTTCTAAATTCAGCTATCTACAGACATTGAACAAGTTTTGCAAAAGGTTATGCATAAAAAACTGAATATAGACATGCATTGAGGTTACAGTTAGGCAGGTACAAAGTTAACATGCACGTTTTTACCTACGCGCTTACCTCTTGGGCCAATTCCCTTCTCTCTACATAGTTCATATAGGACTCATGTACTTCTAACAAAGCAAACTTATGATGGTCTGATAGCCCAACGCTTACAGCCTGAAAAAGCAACATCTATAAATAGAATGAAAGAATACTAAAACCTGGCATGTTGAAAAATGAACAATGAAATTAATGGACTCTATGTTTTCCAAGAAATACAAAACATGGCCGCCTTGGAAGAATAATAAGATTGATTAGATTTTATTTCAGTGTGATAATATGGTGACTCACTGTCTCTGTGTCTACGTAGGTAAAAGGACATATGGCCTGAGATAGTAGCAGATCCAACGTCTTCTGGAACTGGGAGGAGATGGCTCTCAGACTAGCCGTCTTGGAGAGGAAGAAACACATCTCCTTTGTCAGGAGGGATAACTTCCTCTGAGTATCCTATACACACACACAAACATACGTTCTCAAATGAACCATAAAACACTAACATAATAACGGACACATGTAAACTAGAAGAATTAATAAGATTTCACCAAAAGCAGTACTGTTAGTTATTCTCACATCTTGAATAATGAATAATCTCAATTGCTGTTTGTTGTTTGTTGATGAGAGAATAAAATGGTGTGAGAGAAAAAGAAGGCAACTCCAAAAAAGGTTACGAATGTTAAAAATCAAACTCTGTTTTCTCCCAAACCCCAATCAACAGCTTTAAATCCGTCTAGCTCCTCTCTAGTATAGGTATTCTAACGTTAGTTAGAGTTGTCTTCACACTCTCACGCCAAGCTCGCGTCTTTTACCACTACCGGTTGTTTTATAATATAGAAAAACAACACAAATGTACACATATACATGCATATGTATGAATTAGACGGGAAGGTACATATTTCTCTCTATCCCTATAGGATATGACATCATATAGTATCAACGTAGTATTGTTTACCTTGAACAGTCGACTAAACAAGCTATACATGTTGGATATCGTAGCATCTGAGGTAGACTCAGTCATAATATCATTGAGATATGACTTCCAGTTCTCCTCCACCTCATCACCACTTATACTGAAGAATGTTTGTACGCCTAACAAAATAGATCTGTATTACATGTATGGCAAAAATATGACCACAACTTCAAATACTAGACCTTTACATTACTTGAAGATTTACAGATTACAGTTAGCTGTACCTTTGGTATAGCACAAAGTAATAAGAGTAATACAGGATAACCATGCTGTTATGAAAAAGGAAGTTTGGGTCTTGCTCATACAAAAGCTGTCTTCCCTTGCGCTTACCTGTGTTCATACCAGGGGTGGGTACCTGGTATCCTAAGTCCACGTCACTACCGTTACTGTGTACACTGTCTGTATGGTCAGAGTTCTTAGTAACCACGGCAGCATCCTCCTTATCATGGGGAGGTAAATCAATAACTTCTTCAAATGGTGACGTGCTCTGAGGCTACAAATAATCAACATTGTAAAGCTAGAACTTGTACCCTAAGTAAAAAAACTTACTGTTCTCATTGGGAACCATTCACCAACCATGAATTCAAAGTCTGAGCTTTTCGACTGCAGAGCATTTTTCCACAGTGTGTCATGAACCCATGACTAAATTGCCAATTTTAAACAATTTAAAAGAATTGAAAAATAATGTTAATTTCTGCTCGTGAGAAAAAGAGTTATTTTACCTCGGGCTCTTCTCCGCCTTCATCATCGGTAGATCTGACACTACTCTCAACTTCATGCTCTCGTTTCTTCTGGGTGATGCGTCGTAATACATCTGGATGACTTATGGAATCCGCTAAGTCGAGCTCATTGATACTGTGCTGCCTTTTCACTCCCCAGTTGAACTTGTCTTCATTCTCATCATCAATGTGCTCCGTCTCATTGTCAAGGAAATCAAAGTCTTTAAAATACTGGTCACCAAATTGGTCAGACACTGAACTGTCTTCCTGCCCTCGGTCACCTAAAATTATAACAGTTGACTACATCCTGGGCAACAGATAAAACTACTATTCACATTTCCTAATTGAACAGATTTCCGAGCTTAAAATGCTTGCATAGTTTACAGTTTACACCCTGCAATCTGCAAATGAGATCTACCAGCCACTACTTTACATGGTGATTAACCACAAACATTTAGGACCTACAGATTGCACTTACTCACTATCATCTGCAGATTACACCTACTCACAACCACCAACAGATTACACCTATCCACAGCTGCCAGCAGATTACACGTCCTACTCACTACCATCAACAGATTACACCTACTTACTACCATCTACAGATTACACCTATTCACTACCATCTGCAGATTACACCTACTGACAACTACCTACAGATTACACCTACTAACCTTGCTCAGTAACAGATGCTGTCTCCTCACTGCTGCTGCAGATACTCATCTGTCTGTCCACTGGTTCACTAACTTGACTGAATATCACCTAAACATAGACATTGACATACAGCTTCAGTAATTCATGGCCAGTTTATTACATCAACCCCTATTTTTATTTCAATCACCGGAACATGATATATTTGGCATTAGAAATGTGAAAAATGGACTGAAATCAATGTCAGTTCAACTTCAATGCTGCCCTTTTCACTTCAGAACTGATCATGAATAAGAGGATATGGAAACCCTACACCTTATAACATACACCGAGCAACACATCATTCATAACTGCTGATATTTCACAGTATCCAGCCTAAATACCAAATACCAAATGAATAAAACATTTTGATAAAAAGTTCAAAATAAAAAAAGTTGAAAAATCGGTTCCCATTCACCTGTACACCACACAGATTTACATTGCTAGCTAGTGAGTGAGTGATGTAGAGATCAAATGTATATGCAATGAAGAGATCAAATACATGAATGGTGCAGAGATCAGGTGAATGACTGTTGAAGATATCAAATGGAGAAAACTAAACTAATTGATCGAGGGGAGACAAATCATATTCAATCAGTACTTGATTCCAGCATATACACATATTAAAGATATTATACACTTACAGCTTGACTCTAGATGAAATGTAAATGTAAATCAATATGATTAGATAACCGACTATGGAAAAACGACTCTGTGGGTACCTGAGGCTATAGAAAGCCTAGGATTATTATACTCATCAGATAATAAAGGGTAAGCAAGAGTGGACAACACTTGAAATTAAACTTTCGGAGCCTGGGTTCCAAACCTTTAGAATAGCAAAGTTAATCTTAGCATGAGTTCTACTACCACATTTAACTGGGAACATGTTGGAATGGAATCCAGGCTATCGTTATCCCAGTAATCAATGAAAGTGAGGGTCACGGCAAGGTCACAACTTATTACTAACTACTAACTACACTGTCTCATAATGGTTACCATTTTGTAGTTGTCCCCCTTGCATTATATAAGTAATAAATAATACCGAACTACTCACGCAACAATATTATGCTTTATAGCAAATGGATGCTACAAGGTATAATAGTCCTTAGTACATATACTTGCAATGTAACATACATGATGGTTAACAAATGGCTGGAGTCATTTCCGATTCAAATACAATGTCTTGTGTAGATATTATAATATTATAACAGTAACAAGGAGGTAAAGAGAACACAACTCACCGAAGGACTCTTTATCACTCCCACTCTCTGACCAAGTGTAGCTAACAGACAGACCAGCCTCTCTCTCACTCTAGCCTGAGAGTGGTGGGGTCTTCTCCAGTTACCGGTGCTGTCTATAATACACAATACAGAACCTGAGAGTACATACCTGCTGAACAGCACATAGAGGAAGTACCAACTAAACTCCAAGTTATTATCCCTTTTACTTTTAATAATAAGTTTACACTAATATCATTGTAGCAATACTTTACCTGCACTGGAAACACTAGGACTACTCAGTGCACCACCACGTTTACTGTCGACTGGTTTTGGCTGTGCATTTCTCTCATTGGCTGACAGTAGATATCGTTCACCAATCACAGGCGTTGATGCAACATCAAATGAGAAATCCAATGTTCTTCCTATTGATGCAATAATTATTATTAAACATATAAACAACGGTTGCGGATTTCTGCCGATGGTTTGTGGCAGAAGTCCTGTGAACAAAGGTTAAATACATCAGTAGCAGTCTGTAGAAATTGGCTAGTCTACACATTACTAGTCATATCTTCATGGCTTAGAACCTAGACGTACATGTAGGTAAATTAAATAATGCACAACTATTATAATAAGATGCAGACCCAAGAGCACATAACTCTCACCGACAGCTGATAGTATATGTGTAGCACAAAGAGCACACAACTCTCACTTACAATATAAAGGATTGATAACTTCAACACACAGCACAAAGAGTCAATAACTCCCATGTATATAGTATAAAGAGAAAATAACTCCCATACAGTTTAAACAATTGATAACACTCTCACACAGTACAAAAAGTACATAACTCCCTACACAGTAGCACAATGAGCACATAACTCCCACACAGAGTAGTACAAAAAGTACATCACTCCAACACACAGTATTACAAAGAGCACATAACTCCCACACACAGTAGTACAAAGAGCATATAACTCCCACCTGGTAGATCTTTCTTGACTAGAATTTCAGCCTCGGCAAAGGAAGTGTGAGTGTGGAGAGAGGCCAAACCTTGTATGGTCTGAATTCTTGGCCCGTTGCCAAAACCATTGGAGACGGGTATGAGACTGGAGGACGATTTGACAGCCAGCTTGAGTATCTTCTGGGCTTCATTCCAATGTGGACCCTGAACATTACATAACAACCTGGTATTATGTAATATCAGATAAAAGTCACAGCGGCATTTAAAACTATTGAAAAACAATCAACAAAAAGATATAAAACCTCTACATTTACCTGACAAGTCAGATGTGTAAAACTCTGTCAAAAATTATAGTAAACATGAGTACTCAACAGTAGTTCGATAAAATCAAATTATACAATTGCAAATAATTATGAATGGACTAATAGTAAGACACCCTCATAAGTAGATAGGGTGATAGTAACAAACCTCCACAAATTTGGAGACAGTAGAGATGAGATCTGAGGCCATGGTGGGACTGGGTAGTGAACTTATGTCTATGTAGTGCAGTGTACAGTGCAGTATTAGAAGTATTGCGGCCTGCGTAGGGGCAGATCCCTGCTCTAGAACCTTGTAACACAAAATATATTATGTGACCAGTATAAACACATACAGATATCCGGACACTAAATGGGAATCAACCATGGTAGATAATCAATAGGGTAGACTGTTGATAGGGTAATTGTTGTTGATTAATTTTGCCAAGAGTTGAAAATGATAAAAATGGAATCAGATGTATAAAGCAGGTTGCATGTACCTCTAAGAGTAGAGTGATGACATGAAGGTGTTCAGTCTCGTAGATGTCAGTGAGATATTTTACTACACATTTAGTCCATTGATGAGCATCCTTGCCAAAGGTTCCGCGACTGTACAGCTTCATAACAGTGGCTAGGTTATCCAATTTGTTAGAGATCTCTAGAGCCATCTGATGTACAAATATAGTAAACTACATTAGTTGGAGATCATTGAGAATATGTTAGCAACAAGATGATAATAAACTACCTTTGGTCCTTCAACGAACATTTTCATTTACTGGCTATAAATAAGTAATGTAAGCACCTGAGCAATGTTGTCGGCTGCCTCTAAGCAGGTGCTTGTTGGTTCCTCATAGTTCTGCACCATGTACGGTAGCAGGCACATCACATTCACCGGGAATCCTGTGGAATGATTCAATTCGACAATTTAAAGCACATTATATTCTTTTACACGCATTACACTATTCTACTATTCTAAATATGTACAAGCATGCCATAGTTAACAGTTATTAGTAAAAAGAATATTAGGAGTACTGACCAAGAGTGTCACTCTGGGAGATGACAGGTGCTCTAACACATAAAGTCAGCTGACTCAGTAATGTCCAAGTATCATTGCACGTCTGAGTTGAAGTCAAACCCTGCAGCACAATATTACAGCAATTGAACCCATATTGCGAATACAATATGCAATCTGTAGTGCAAACTAAACATATTTCTAAGCATGTCACAAATAACATGGGCAGCTGAAAGAAAAGGTTTGAAAATACTTGTATATGTCCAGTGAACCAGAATTGCCATGTGGGTATATACACCAACCTTAACAACCAAGCTGTGGAGACCCGGGAACTTAGGCCAATTGAGTTGTTGTAGAGTTTTCTCCATTTTATCTTTACATTCTATACGGTCTGGTTTGAGATAGTTCAGCATCTATAAGGAAGAGAAGATTAACAACTGAGGAAAGGTCATCGATAGAAAGGCAACATCAAAACACGGCAAAACAAATAATCTAAGTAAATAATACTTACAAGCCTTTTTGTTCATCTTCCATTTTACATGTATGTTTCAAAATAAAAATGTTTTTACACTTAATTTACATTATTTTAATTATAACTTATGCTAGTGCTCAACTAGTACTATTACAGCAACTAACTAATATATATGTATATGTAACTAGTAGAGGTTAGAGTACTGTTACACTAACTACTGCATAACTGACTTGTTTCAGCAAGTTCACTGCCAGCAGGAACTCATGTTCATAGTCAGACTCAAGGAGAGAAGCTCCAAGCCAAAACATCTGCACAAGAGTGGACAACTTCTCCTCCATGTTCATTCTGTAAAATATTTTAATCCATGCATATAGAATAGATAGTACCAAGTCATATACAGTATAGAATATATAGCGACTGATTAACTGGCTGACAAAATAAGTGAACAACTGGATGACTGAGAGATCAATTTATTAACTGACTGGATTACAGACTGATTCTGTGATCGACTAGTTACTAAACTGCATATCGGTCTGAATGACTGACCGATAGACTGACTGACCGATAGACTGACTGACCGATAGACTGACTGACCGATAGACTGACTGACCGATAGACTGACTGACCGATAGACTGACTGACCGATAGACTGACTGACCGATAGACTGTCTCACCTGACATCTTCAGTAACATAATCATCTTCTTCTGCTCCTGAATCTGGCTTGCTGTGGAACTCGGTGAGCGGACGGACTTTTCCTGCAGAAACCCACAAACTCTAATGCAGCGTTAATAACTCACATTAAAGTAAAGGCTGATAAAAACACCGTAAAACATCCAAGCTAATGGATCAGATTAATTAAAAAGTACCGGGATTAGATTACCTGGTGATGAAGGTCGGGCATTGCCTGCTTTCTTCGTGACACCAGACAAAGAGACACTGGTGCTACGTTTGTGAGAGCGATTAGGGGCGGGGTTGATGATGCCCGTAGTGCTTTTCTTTATGCCGATCATACCGGTGCTGGGGGCCCTCTCTGAAGACTTGAGGTTAGGAGTAGACATAAACAGATCTTTCCCACCACTGTCAGTGCCTGGGGAGAAGAAATAACATGTTGGTTCAACTTCAGAGCTAATTAGTGACGGGTACACTAGATGTGACAGATGACACCTCCCCCACCCCAACTGTTAGTGGAATGTGGAGACAAGGCTACGAACTTAGTTAACGAATACAATGCAGTGACTATCATACTATCAAACATTACTGTAATACCCAAAAGAATTGAATCAAAGTATTCAAAGATTGGTGTATAAACTGGATGATATGGTGTAGAATTTCTCTCCATTCACATTCACAAACAGTCTATTACTGCATTCCTGTCATCATACTGGACATACCTATTACTCCGATGTCTAGAGTTGCCACTGACTTCTCTATAGTCTGCAGTATCTCTGTAACAAAGCCCTGCATTTCCTCCCCATTCTCGCAGACAGCTTCCAACAGTCTAGACGTGATGTCTGATAACATCTGGGTATTCATTGGTAGACCGAGCAGACGAAATATCTATAGAGATCAATGTATTATATCACACTGCACTATAGGGATGTACTATAGGGATCAATGTATTATATCATACTGCAATATTTGGATATAATATGCATGTGTGTGGAAGGGAAGACATTATTATCCATACGAGTATGTTTACAAAAGAACACTAAAATGGTTAAACACATATGTTGAAAAGTCTGTCTGAATGAAACGGATTAACAACTGCATAGCTTATCGAGTATCAGAAATCAACCAACACTGTGCGACAGTAACCATTCCACGTATAACATGACACCCACCTGCAGAGACCTGCCTGCATAGTGTCTGGACGGACAGTTCATAGCAAACTGTAGACTAGTCTGACACCATCGGAGGTCAATGAGACTCTGGGGGAGACTGTGTTTAAATATGGCTACTAGGTGAGTAAGCAGGTCGGCCATTGCTGAGAGAGATCGTAGCTCCTTCTGTCTTGGTGTGACTGTCTCGTAGCTCCATAGAGGCTTGTTCTCTCTACACATTTACATTATAAAGTGTGTACAAGAAGTAAGAGAGATCAATTTACTGTTTAATCAAATAAAAATATTACTATTCTTTGAATTAAATTTTAAGCCCCAACTTTTTTTTTTTAAATGCACATATTTATTTCAATAGCACCAATTATGATAGCAGAGTTCTAATAATGACAAGAAGTGTAAAAATTTAGGTCACAAAAATGTCTTCTGACTATTTGCAGATCCGAAAAATGAAGTTGCCACCATAGCTGTAACTGTAACCGTAACTGATACAGACCGACTATGACTGACTCCTGCTAAATAGTGTGAAACACCAAAACATGACTTTGTGTCATATTTGATCTAAAAGTGTCAATTAAAAATCTGTACCTGAGTTTAATCATGTCTATGATGAACTGGACGGCATCCTTGAGGAGATTACTCTTAGCTAAGTTTGTGACGGGAGTGAGTTCAGCGCCATCTGGTGTCAGAGTACATATACTTGTCATACTGAGTGTAGAGTGAGTTATTTTTAGAGATGATGAATTCGTTGAGCAATTTGCTGAGCCAGCTGAAACAACGGGGGAGACAATTGCTGATAAAACAGTAACTAGAGAAGACAACTCCATTTAACCAAGACTAAACACTAGTTGCCAGCAAACCTAGAGGATTCACAATATTAGCTGAATTCATCATCACAGTATTGAGACCAAAATATTAGTTTTGTGTCGCCGAAAAATGATACTACCCACTACATACATGTATGCATGCTTATTTTTAACTTTTGCAAGTGTTAATTTCAGAAATACTGGTTATCAGCATAAACCTTATTCTCACACTAATCAAATTCATAGACATCCTGTACTTGTAAATTCATATATACATTATGATCTCTCTATAACAATTATAAGAGTACAGCAATACTTACAGTTGTTAGATATACTTGCGGTAAATGCGGCAGATTTGAATATAGATCCATATATAGATGAGTGGAGTACTGTTATAGCCTCTAGTATATGGGAGAGCACCTGGTCAGTCTTGTCAAGTACACAGAGTAGGAGTGACAGCAGGGACTTCTTACAGTGTTCGTATACTATACACTTACCATGGTCACAACCTACAGGTAGTCAACAGGAGGTAACACCACGATTAGTGCATATACCAGAGTTGTCTTCTCTTTAGTACATAGATTCCCATTTCATTTACACCATCTATTTTATTCTTTATTTTAATCTTTGAATAACAGTTAGTTGATTATAGAGAATATTTGAAAGTCGACTAATTTACCACCTAACAAGAGTATGGTCTGAATGATAAAAACTGATAAAAACATGGAACAAAAGCTACACTTATTTAATAACGGGTATTTGAATGATAGTTAGGCTGAGAACTTGCCTAATATAGTGACTTGAAGAAGGGTGGGCATATGCATAGTCCAATCTATGGATTGATTGTCAGTGAACAGATCAGAGATCGCACACAGCGATAGGAAACACCTACAATAAACGTTGCTACGATACAAACTACAATAACATACTCTGACAGTGATCGTCATCATACGATATCTTTAGCACTGCCATCCTGGTTATCATTATCAATACTGATCAACAAACCACTGACTGATTAAAGAGATAAATTCATGTAAATTGATATTACCATGCACATAATATTGTAATATTGACAACAATACTATAAATAAAACATAGTAGTGCTAGATAACCACCTTTGAATAGTGTTGATTAGTAGAGGCCCTTCAGTAGGCATATAGATGTGCAGAGGGGCGTAGTAACCCCCAAACGCTGGCATGGGGAGAGGGTATGGTACGTCCTTAGTCTTAGCTGGGGATCCTCCATCACCTTGTGCTAAGTGAGTGACGTGTGTACCCTGAGACTCTACACTATCACTGTAAAGAGAAGAACAGAGGCTATTGCATATTGAGTATGCAGTTAAATATCTAGAATTATCTTCTCTCTGACGTAAAGGGCTTGACATGCAAAATTCAAGTAACATGTGTGGTGACCTTTAGATACTTACATTACTTACATCTATTTACCCTGCAGATAGTAACAACGGCTGTGCACCTACCTTCGATTACGACTAGGTTTGATCTCGGATAGCTTCTTAGCAAATATAACTCCTTCTTCTGCAGTTAGAGTTAGCTCACTGTCAGGAACCACAGCTGTAGTGGTGGATCCAGCAACACTCTGTGTGTCCCCAGCGTCTGCATGTATGTCAGCAGACGGAGCATTGCGGGAGTGTTTACACTGTATCATTCTACAAAGTGACATGTGGGAGTCAACAAGTATCGGCAAATCTGATTGGGTGTCAACAAGTATCGGCAAATCTGATTGGGTGTCAACAAGTATCGGCAAATCTGATTGGGTGCCAACAAGTATCGGCAAATCTGATTGGGTGTCAACAAGTATCGGCAAATCTGATTGAGTGCCAACAAGTATCGGCAAATCTGATTGGGTGTCAACTGAGTGATTAAACCAACCACACCTGTGTGTGCAGTACACATCATACTAGTAATCTCCTCTAGATATCAGGTACATAACATATTAGCAATAGGAAAGAAAATTAACTTGTTCTGAACGTAATGTAAAAGCAAAGAATATCCACAACATGTGATGTGCCAGTAGTCTTTAGAAACGGTGCCAGCCATAGTCAAACTCCAGCTGAGCAAACATTCATTCATAACTACTAGTATATTGTAGCCTTTGGGCATATGATATAGTTACTTGAAGTAAGGGGCGGTGTCACAGCGTTCCACAGTGAATGGTAGAGTCTCCACACTCTGTAACTCCACCATCAACTCGTCTACGACCAACCTAGACTGTTTTCTAGCCAGATATACAAACACTCTCTTAGTCTACAAAGATAAGTGGCATTCAATTACTATTAACATTAAATACAATGATAAGCAAAATTGAATAAAATAATTATATTACTTATGAAGTAAATGCACTGTCTGGGATTGAATACCATTTTACTCAACATTCTCTAGAGCCTTAGAGAGCAGACAAATCCAAAAATTTAGACGCATGTACTATTACATGTGTGTTTAGATACTAAATGCATATAATAACTCACGTATGGCAGTAGCTTGTTGGGAGAGACACCACTGAGAATGAGTAAGTACTTTATAATGTATCTAAGGTTAGCCGGGAATGAAAGACTGAGGTCCTGCCACAAGAACTCTAGAGCTTCAGCGTGTTCATCTCCATACTAAAGTGATCAGAGATCAGTGTGAAAGTGACAAATAATATGAACAGACAATTTCTAATCTAAATATCACTCATTATAGTATAAACAGAGAGACAGCACAAAATATTCTGCTGTATTGCTAATCTGTGTACCACTAACTTATTATCAAGCTCGAAACTACAATTAATGACGGACATAAATGACTATTTCAATTTCATCAAGATTATCAATCATGTTCCATCATAGAGTACATCATGCTATGTAGATATTGCATCATTGGCAGACAAACAAGCTCAGGATCGGACTAAACTGACGCTGCGTCAGACACTAACCTTGACACATAGGTACATGAGATTGGTGAGTACCATCTCACTAGCTTGACACGACCCCCATCCATGACCATCTAAAAGTGACCTCGATTGCTGCGGACTTGAACTCTTGTCTGTGAAAGGTAGAGTGTCTGTGTTCTTGGGCGAGTGAGGTAGGAATGATCCATTAGGTATCTGAGGGTTGACTAGTTCCACATTGAGTAACCATGGCGACAGGTATGAGAGCATGTTGTGCCTGATAGAGGGGACGGCAGTATCGATACGCTGACACACCTCTACCAAATAATGTGAAACATTTAGTGAACCTGAGCAATACCTTGACTATATCATGAGAAAAGACAGTTCACAAATTTTATATGACTAATAAAGATATAATTGATTCAAACAACCTGAATGAACAGATTGACAGACAGACAGACAGACAGACAGACAGACAGACAGACAGACAGACAGACAGACAGACAGAGAGACAGAGAGACTCACCAGAGAATATCTGGATGGTAAGTTCAGGGTTGAGCCTAGAGAGATGTTGAGAGAGGTAGAGCTGGGTCTGAGAGTGAGCTGTGATCAGTACGTCTTCCAAAGTACGACTTTGTTTCGTCTGCTGCTGTTGCTGCTGCTACAATTGTAAGTACAGCTATAACACAATTGAGTAAACACATGTATGTGCTCACTCTTATATATGAACTATTATTGTGTGCACTTTTATATATGAACCATTTGGTTACGAATCTCAGTGATTGATACACATGCAACATGTAGAACAGTAAACCTTGTTCATGGAAATCAACGTATGCATCACCTAATACTATTTTCTTGTAAAGTTAATTTCAAAAACTCATCGCTGAACTTAAAACTTTGCTTTGAAGGTGGGTGATAGGTATGAAGCCCATGATACATGTAGAGCAAGACCCTCAGGCTATACCTGTACAGATGTGTTAGTCAGCACCTCATCGTCTATCATGAGGAATCTCTTGCATAGAGTAAGAAGTAGTTGAGATGACATCTCCCTCACATGCACTCTGGGACAGCCACAGTATAGCAGGGCTAAGTTCAACATAGCTACAGAGTCACATGGGTATTCCCTGAAACGTTATATGTAGAGTTAGACAACTCCAAACAAATATGCAGAGTATTCCCTGCAATACTATATGTAGAATTAGGCAACTCCAAACAGGTATGTAGAGTACAGGTAGTGGTGAATGCGACCCATTAAACCTGTGAAGTAAATGGGTGAATACCTGCTAGTAAAGACTTTAACCAGAGTAGTGAAGCATCCATCGGCTACCTGTACAGTTCCTCTGTAACATCTGTCTATAGTCCAGTCGAGTAAGTACTGAGTGTCAGCATTGTACCTACGGAAAGTAATAACACCCGGATGTAGATGTACAATGCATAAGCAGCATGTAGTGCGTACATGTCGGTACACATGTACTTTATATAAACCACATATTATATCCATATTGACACAAATAAGATTAGCATATAACCTACATATACATGCATTATGCAGCAAGCAAAAATAAACACAATACATGTACATAAGACATGTAAGTACATCTTGCAATCCGCCTGTTTTTTAGTGCATTAAGAACCAAGACACAGCATACATACATCTGTTCGGGTTCTGTCACATACCTGAGCAGGTCCTCACAGGTGCTCTGACCTATTTTATTGACCTTGGGGTCACAACAAGAAAGAAGCCTGTCCAACCATGGGTAGATATATCCGTCATTCCGAGATATACCTGTCAAAGGGAGATCATACTATATCATTTTGTGGCTCAATAATTTCTGTATTAATGCTCATTTTCATATGAAATGAAAGATCAATTTTACTATATTTACGTCAGGAATATAATGATTTACCTTTTTTATAACTAGGATTTGTCTACCCATTCGTACAACCCACCTAACTATGAACCATGGTAAGGTATTGGCATAGTGTAACCCAACTATCCATAAATAGTAAAAGCCTTTGAAGGTTTTAAGGCTATATGTACACAACAGTATGTACTTCAGTAACTACACTAGCACACAAGTAGTATAATGGAATATTTACACACAGTAGTTATCCCTACCTGTCGGGTCAAAGATCTTCCCGCATCCCAGAGTAGCAGACATTGCCTCTACAGCTACGAGCTCCAGTTCTGTAAACACTTCGGTTCTGTATGGCCTAGAGTAAATTATCAACATTACATTGTACATACTTCATATTATACTATATAATATACAAATTGCCATTCTACCGGACTTGTATGCTTTTGAACAACCGGAGAAATAAGGACTTCCCGATAAGATAGGAGATATAAAGATGGTGATATTCGAGTAAACAACAAGTCTATGCATATCCTGTGAGATGGTATAGTTACCAGTTGACTGTAGCATTAGCTGCATGCATATAGCCCAAGGAACGGCTCCAAGAAGAGAGCAGGTTGAACAAAGTGTATCGTAACTCCGGGGTCATCAGTCTATCTTTAGACTCGGCTGTAAGTAGAGTAGATACTTATTAAACATATTCATCTAAGTAAGCCATGTGATGGTATCTCATTACTAAAGGAAACTTAGTAGTGCCTGCCACCTCGACCAACGTTCCCAACATGGTTGTCTAACGGTAAAACTCATCTTTGCTTAAGTTTATGGCAGTTTCCAGATCACCGATTCAAACAAAAGCAAAGACACCTGAAAGTTTTAGCGTTCAACTCCCAAACAAGAGCACTTTTGCTGGTGTATCCTTAAGCCTCCAATGGGGTTTGAACCCATGACCCCTGCTTTACAAGAGCAGTGCTCTGCCACTGAGCTATAGAGGCTTATGTTTTCAAACAGCTCAATGTTCCTTCTTTGCCAGTTAGCAAATAAAGCAATCTCTCCTAACGCTTGAGACTTGGGATTTGAATCTCGAAAGGATGTTCAGCACCTACCCCCACCTTCAGGTATAGATGGACTTGAGAACTCATGATAAAAAGTGTAAGTTCTATCAATTGAGTTGATTTGACAGAATAAAAAGTTAAAAAGGTATACACTTACACATAATTTGTGTACTTCAAGCCTCCAATGGGGTTTGAACCCATGACCCCTGCTTTACAAGAGCAGTGCTCTGCCACTGAGCTATAGAGGCTCCTGACTTTGACTCAAATTTGATACATGGAAGTCGCCGACAGCAGCACCAACTCACCTGGACAGTTGTTGATGAGGTGTGTGATGAATGCACTGAAATGTAGCCGGACTTCCTGCAGAATTGGCATATCTCTCTCTGCCTCACTCTCCAAAACTAATCTTGCCCCATCAATAAACTCTATGTACACAGATTTAAGGCTATGTCCTTTAACGTCTATCACATTGGAGCACCTGCATCCAGAAAACATGCTATTGTAGACTATTCATAAAAGAGCAGGTCAAATGAATTGGCTTCCAGAACATACCATGGTTAATCAAGTTTCTAAAGGTTGCAGGATATTAACTGCACAACATAGCTACGTATAATATACAGATGTACATACCTACTGTATGTGTATATATATATAATATTATAGTGTTGAGTGGTAATATACAGATGTACATACCTACTGTATGTGTATATAATATATATATTATAGTGTAGAGTGGTAATATACAGATGTACATACCTACTGTATGTGTATATATATATAATATTACAGTGTTGAATGGTAATATACAGATGTAAATACCTATGAGTGATTATCTTGTTACTAGCCAACATGTGAAATAGTTTCGACACGTAAAGTCTGAGAGTATCTTTCTTCTTTCTGCGTCGCACATTCTCCTGCTTCCTGTCGATCGCATCTTTGATAGTCGGCACAAGTTCTTCACTCAGTTCACTGAAGATATACAGAGTATAGATTGTGTACTAAGGTAGAGTACATGTATGTGTACTAAGGTAGAGTACATGTGTACCAAGGTAGAGTACATGTGTACCAAGGTAGAGTACATGGGTACTAAGGTAGAGTACATGTGTACTAAGGTAGAGTACATACTGTAAAGCCTCAGGTGAACATCTTCCCATAGCTGTGATACATGAATCTCTCAGCTCACTAATCTCACATTTCATGAGGGGCACTAGCAGCCTAAATAGATCCCGTCCCGTCTCAGAGCTCAGACTCACAGATGAAGAAGGACGGCTATCCGATTGACTACCGTCTGTAGCAGAGCTGAAGCAAAAGCGGAACAAATATAAGACATAGCACTAAATCTGCAATGACAGAAACTGTACACAAGTTGCGTGCTAAAACAACATATCTATCTCGCAATGATAAAAAGACTGTTCATTTGAAGTTCAAGTGTCTTCCCTTACTCAAGCTACTCCCATAATTTATCTGAATTCCGTCGGGTATTAAAAGGCAATGGGTGGATGAAAATTTCAAAATTATTTCTGTTAGAAAAATCCACTTGTTCACACTTCATTACAAAACCCAATGACACCATACCTCGGATCATGAGTTACAGATGTGGAGGTTGGGCTGCCTGAAGGAGCTATACAACAGGCAAACACGATGTAGTTGTGCCACAGGTTTATGTAAACATCTCTCTCATTGGTTAACTTCTTGTTACCTCGCAGTAGGCCAGAAGATCGCTGATCATTGGCTGTATTGCTGAAATCATACACATATCATCATGTGACTCTCTACACCCATGTACCTGTGGTAATAATAGTATTACTCTCCTCCACATATACATGTAGGTAATAGGGGCGGAAGCAACCCTCCCCCCCTCAAAGAAAAAGATTCAGTAGAATACTAAGACTACAGGAAGAGCAGCAGGAACTCTCATGGTTGACACAACATGGTATTCAATAATTCACCAGCAATAGTACATAGCCAATAGTACATAGCCGATAGTACATAACCAATATATTAATGGTGTACCCTGACTGACGAACTAAAAGTAAGTTACCAATCCTCCTGATCTACACTGCTCTTTTGAAATTGTTACAAAAGCCAAAATGTTCCAGCAGACATGTTGAGCAAATGAAAAGAGTGCATCATGTAGAAGTACATGTTCTGCAGGTTGAGATCTGCTACAGGTATAACTAAACCTCGTGAATACCAGTACAGCGTCCAACCCCGTTGGAAGTACCAGCCAAAGCACTTGAAAATCTATGGAAGTTGCTAAGATCGGAGCTAACTCATTTGAAAAGAGTTCCAGCCAATATAATCACGCGATTGGAGGAATAACAAGCCAATCAGAGACCAGATCAAGAAGCGTACAAGTAAAAATGATTCCAGTCATACTAAAATTCATGTTAATTTGATGCTGACGATGGCAACGTATGAGTGTAACGGTTTTGTGACATTTGTGGAATCATTTTGACTTGCAAAATCACTGTGCTATGAGAAATTTGGGTCAATGTCAAACTAAAGAAGTAAATTACGCTAAGGAATTGAGCCTTAGGAACTAAACAGAATATTATATTGATGAATGAAGTACGTAAATTAATATTGCACCAGACCTAATTAAACATATTACATAATCTAAACTAAATCGCGCTTCCTAATCCAGACATACATTGTACACCTATAAGTCCTGTATAGACTAAGTTCTTACACATGAATAGACTAAGTTCCTTCACATGAATAGACTAAGTTCCTACACACAAATAGACGTAAGTTCTACAGAACCTATACTAAGTTCTACAGAATATAATATACTAAATTCTACAGTATAGAAATACTACATGTGTAGACGAATTTTTACAATAAATATACTCCATGTATAAGCTAAGTTCTACAGTATGATGTACGACATTTAGACTAAGTTCTACAGTATGATACACGACATTTAGACTAAGTTCTACAGTACTACATAAAGACCAAATTTCACACACACAATATTTTTGTCTAAACTAAACAACGGTCAAAGAAAGCTAATGATGACTGCAGCAGCAATAGCCTCTACTTAGCTAGTTACCCAGTAGAAGGACGGGCCGGTCCATTCCTAGTCAGCATCATATATTATACATATACAGTAATTTACATTGTATATAGATACATGTACATTGTACAGTGCATGCGCATACATACTCGTATGTGTGCACATTCACTGTAAATACTACTATGTTACTATGTTACTACTATGTACGAATTATGAAGTCGAACGTTATAGCTGTGATTCAACATGTAGGAAGTGTGATAAATTTCAAGTAAAAAGACATGACATAATTATTGTGTGCTTGAAGGTTCTGAATCAGTAGAATATCAGCTTGTGTTGAAGTTAGCTCACATTCCTAGAATGGATCCATGCTAGGTTGTGGTGCCGGCCACAAATATATTTAATAAAATTCCAACTACAGCATAAACATGACTTAAAGATGACCGATAGTCAGTTCTGCACTTACTTGGGGTCAATGAGAGGAAAGAGAGTGGTCAGCCTGGAGTAGACAATGGGCCAAGCATTACTTGCTGATATCGGGAAGTTGGCTTTCACAAAGTCATAGCTCAGTATGCCTACAACAGGATATGGTTGATATACAGAATGTGAGGCTGATGGTTATATCCTAGCTACACTATTCACCTACTGGCTGGTTATATGTGAAGCCGGACTAAAGCAACCAATCGTTAACTCCTTTGGTCATCGGTGAAATCAAGAAAGTAAAAATGTGATCTGCTACCGAAAGCCTCAGTGAGCTAAATCCAGTAATTTACCGAGCTCACTCCCCTCCACTCACCCTAATGAATGAAACTCACAGGACACAGGGCTAAATCAATCATTGCAGACAGAACTCACCGGACAGTATTTCTACCCATGCGTCAAACGGTACTAGACTCATCGCGTGATTGGTTATTCTACTCAAAGATTCATCTCCATAGCCCGAGAACCACACTTTAGATGACTGATCTACGAGCCACTGCAAGTCAAGAGTGTTGGCTGCAGCTAGCTGAACCTGAGTCTAAAAATATAATACACTCACTTGATACGGTTAACACAAATCCTTCAAGGCAATTCTCTTTAGTACAAGACGCAGTCAAGTGGGAGTTGTCATCTCTCTTCTATGACATTTCTGGCTGTTGAATATAGCAATAGTTATTGTTCCTATTGCACCGTATGAGAGTGTAAGTGACCAATCTCTCAACTGGTACTTACAGTTACATGCATTATATTATATTCATTGCCTTTTGTGACAGGTCCTGTAATAAAGGAACGACAACCCTAAATACAAAGCTTTGGTTAGACAGGGGTTGTTTCCCTTACTGATTAGCCTTAGATCTACACTCACCTTCTCACTAGTAGGAAGGAAGGGTAGGATACTCTCCATTATTTTAGGTATAGCCTGATCTATAGCAGTGATGACACAAGTCTCCTCAGGGAACATCTCCTTCATCAGGTTATAACTCTATGGTAGTATGAATGACGTTACGGTTAGTTAGGGTGACTAGAGTAACATGGCCAGAGCAAAGATTGTGGAAAGATGAATATTATCATTGAGTGAACCATCGTTCCTTCTACTATCTCTGCCCAGAGTGTCAGATTTCAAGTTTGAAGTGAGCTGACCTTCACTTGACCTTGATAATGAACAACTAATTACCTCATTCGCAAGACAATATTTTGATAGACTAACTATCAGACAGAGAGATTAACTACGCTATGCTAAATGACTCGCGCAATAGCCGGCTGGCTGACTCATTGACTGACAGACTGACTAATTGACTAACACACCGAACGACCGAGTGACTGACTGACTGCCTCACCTCTTTGAGTAGACTGACTGCTAGTTTACGACTGTTCACACGGCAGCTGCATAGCATCACCAGAGCGAGTCCCTCCACTTGGTGGATAGCTTGTTTCTGGACATAGATACTGTCAGCCCTTACTTTACCGGGTATTACTTTGGCTCCCTTATCCTGTGTATGTTAGAACCAATATACTAATCCATTAGTCTAGTAAACTTTACGTTATGACCTAACATGACTCCAGATTTATAACAATTTCACAGATAAAATCGGCATCAAATGATCATTTAAACAAACTTCTAGCAACCGACATTTGTGTGTAGAATATTTAACTCAAATTATTTTTAAATTGTTTGTCTGATAAGTATAATGTAAACAAATAAAACTACTAACAGCAACATGCTTTATAAAAATCTAGTTACGACAAATTTCAACTTGCATACCATATACACATGTACATGTAATTATAATGTATGCACATAAATAAACGACAATAGCCCTAGAGACTTCAGAACATACCTTAGTGGTTGTTGAGTGCGGGTTGAGAGTCGTCCCTTTCCAGTGAGACATGAGAGACTGAAGCATACGCAGAGCGTGGTCTATAAGCTGAGGCTGTACATCTGGTATATCATGCTGAATGAAACTGACAAATGAATTGAGTATGACATCACGGGTTTCTTGGAAATTGTTTAGTGTGTTCTCTAAGGCTTTGTATGCCAGTCTGTAACAACATAGTACATTATTATAAACCCTAGTCAAATGACCTAATAAGCCAAAGTCGTCATCAGCGAGTCATATTATAATTAGCCATCTAACAGGCCTTATATGAAGAACAGGAAGTGAGCTCTAAGTAGAAGAGCTCACCTTCCATAACAGGAACACGTAGAACAGAAAGTTGCGGCCCAAAGGTCTACACACTAAAGTTGACCACTGGTTCATTCTACCACCTGATTTGGAAGAGATATCCAAAGCTATGTTCAATACAAAACAGGCTATACTTACACTCTGAGCTCTTCATCTATATGAACTGTGTATCTAAGTAACATCTCCACCAGTTCAGTGACGGAGAGGTCATTGGAAGGCATTAGTCTGGGTATTGCAGCCACGCAGGTCCTCAATAAATCCAGCTTTGGCTTCTTTTCCACACTATCAACATATATGAGTGGTGTAAAGGAGTATAAACAGTTAACAGAACATAAAACCTGTGAGAAGACAACTTCAAAAAGTGGCAAATACTTTCTGACCTATCATACTATATATGATCATAATCCTTGTTCACAATTCAGAAAAGGTAACAATTATTATATCAATCACAAACAAAAGACACTGTGTTAGCGGGTTACCAAGAAACTGTTAAACCTCAGACGAATAAAACTCCTCCATAACTTGTATATTTAGCTGAATAACCATAAATCCTACTTGATGAGGTCGTCCAGATCTTTGTCCTTGTTCTCTGGTTTAGTCATCATAAGAGATTTACCGATCTGAGAGTCGAGTAGCCTCAGGATGCTACTAAATGCCTTCCTAACCTGCGGGTAGTACATATGCATCCCAATGTTCCTAGCCGACTCATCTACAAGGTTCAATGCACGATAATCGCTCCTCACAACACCACACAAATACAGTCAAGCACTAAATCAATGGTGTTTTACAGCGTCTAAATAATGTAGTATATCGACTGGACCCTGTGATGACATAACCTGCTACATTCATGTATACACCCATCAAGTTAAAGCTCATAAATCACGGTTTACAGTTACTAGCAAATGAATTTGGAATGATGGAGGATTTTGAAAATTGCTAAAAGCTATGAATTATTGTCCCTTCATAAGTCAATGCAATCAAGAAACACGACTTGAACCGAATATCATTGAATCTAGCTGGACTTGTTGATGAAACATTCCCACATGTTCAAGTAACTACAATGTATATGAATCACATACCAGTAAGCATTTTATTTAGAAAAGTTTTCTTTACTCGTAGTGTGCTACCGGAGGGCATAACTCCAACAGTTTGAGGCATGGGTGGTTCACCATCCTTTTGCTGTAGATTATCTGATATAACAAGGAAGGCTCTCAGACCAATAGACATTCTCTGTAATATATATGTCAACATTAGCCCAATCAACATTCTCTGTATTATATATAGGTCAACATCAGACCAATAGACATTCTCTGTAATATATAGGACAACATTAGCCCAATCAACATTCTCTGTATTATATATAGGTCAACATCAGACCAATAGACATTCTCTGTAATATATAGGACAACATTAGCCCAATCAACATTCTCTGTATTATATATAGGTCAACATCAGACCAATCAACATTCTCTGTATTATATAGGTCAACATTAGCGTAAATCGGTGGATGTTCTAAGGAATATAGTGTATAAAACTTCAGGCCATAAACAACTTTCTAAATTTTAGATACACAATTGGAGTCGCCATCAAAAAGTCTCGTACTGCTACTAGTAATTCAAGATCCACATTGTAAATTAATTTGCACAGTTACATGTACATGCATAATATATTGATATTCACATACCTCTGGTGATATAGTGACAATAGGTTTCTTCCCAGTAGCTGAGAGCAGATCAAATATAACTTCTCTCATTGCAAAGTCTAGCTTCTCCCTTGCTAGAATTAAATATATCCAACCAGTTGAAATACCTTTACAATGCAGGATACTACATGTCAGAACAGTAAGGTAGTGAGTGCATCAGTGCTACTACTAGCTCTATTTACTCACCAATGAACTGTAGCATCTTCACGTATATATTGAGGGGCGTGTCACGAGGCATGACCCCTTTTTGACCTTTAGGGAAGAGAGCACTGACTATGCTTGTTAACTTCTGTGTTGTGGCAGCATTGCTCTCACACTTTACTCTTATCATGTACACCCTAAAAGTATGTGCATAACACAAATATGTAAGCTCAAAGCTGTGCTATGGTATGCTATGCTATGGTATACTATGCTATGTTATACTACACTATACTACACTATGCTATACTGCACTATGCTATGCTATACTATAGTATATTATGCTATGCTATATTGCACTATGCTATGCTATACTATACTATGCTATGCTATACTATTACATAGAATATGTAAATGATGTAAACAGAGCAGCAGCGATTTTAGAATCAAAAGTGGAAAATCTAGTGGATCAATTTGCACCCTTTAAGACACAACGTCTGAAGCAAAAGAGTAACCTCTGTTGGCAATGCCCAAAGGCATCCAAACTTCTAAAATTAAAAAAGAAGACATTTTTAGATTTTATCAATAGTGGCTATGATAGAACGTCTACAGCTTGGGAAAATTATCGTATTGCTCGTAATAAGGCTAATAACGCTGTTCGAGATGCCAAGAAAAAAGCTATGAATGCTGTTTTGAATGATGATTCATTAAATCAATGGCAGAAAATTAAGATCTTTCAAGGTAAAAATCTTCAATGCAATAATGTTATCCATGAAATTGATTACTTGGGTACTACATCTACAGCCAGTTCTGACATTGCAGAAAAATTGAACAAGTACTTCTCCAGTATCGGTGCAAAACTAAATAAGGAAGCTAAATCAATGAAATCAAGTGGCTATGAGACTGAACCAAAAATAGCCATACCTTTGAATTTTGACAAATTCAATTTTCAAGAAATTTCAAACAGTGAGGTATCAAAGTATCTTAATTCATTGAAATCACGGAAAACAGGAGGACTGAATCAAATTCCAGCTTTCATATATAAAATTTTGGAGCCTCTGATACTCAATCCCTTAACCCATGTCATAAATATTAGCCTTAAATACAACAAATTTCCAAATGTTTGGAAGAAGGCGTTAGTAATTCCTATCCATAAAAGCGGAAAATCATCACTACCGAACAATTACCGACCAATTTCTCTACTTCCAATTCTTAGCAAAGTTATGGAGAAAATTGTTAACCACCAGATCCGTGATTATTTAGATTTCAACCAACTTATTGCTCCTCGACAATTTGGTTTCAGAAGCGGTGCATCAACAGATCAAATTTTAATGCAACTTATAAATAAAATTCGGTTCATGATTTCTAAACCCGAGTCGAAATTTGTCACTTTATCAGCACTAGATATTAGAAAAGCTTTTGACTGTGTCAACCATGACATTATTTTGAAGAAACTATCAGTAAAATTTAATTTTCATCAAAATGCTTCTAGTCTGATTCAAAATTATCTTGTGGGTAGAGAGCAAGCTATGAAAGTCAATGGACACATTTCAGGCTGCCAAAAAGTGACAACCGGAGTTCCACAGGGGTCTGTACTTGGACCCCTGCTTTTCATAATGTTCATTAATGACTTGATGATGCTAGGCAATTGCTATTTATTTGCTGATGACTGTTTGTTAGTCACTAGTGGTCAAAATCCAGCTATTTCTACTGGATTATTGGAGAAAAGCATTAAACTTGCTTCAGATTGGTACAGTGAAAACTGTCTGGTTTTAAACAGTGCCAAAACCGATGTCATGACTATTTCAAATACTAGTGACATACAAGCCCCTGACCTAAAATTTGACAATCAAACTTTTAAACAGTCCTCTAAAATAAAATATCTTGGTGTTATTCTTGACAGCCGGTTAAATTTTAAGTCTCACACTAGCAAGATTAAACAAAAGCTTTATCCAATAGTTACCAATTTCCAGCGCAATCGAAAGTTTTTATCGCCCAAATTAGCTGCTCTATGGTATGTAGGTCTTATAAGAGCTAACTTAGAATACTGTGCCCCACTGTTATACACCACAACTGATTACGTTAAAAATGAGTTTTTGAAAATTGAAAACCGGTGTCTAAAAATTATAGACATTAACAACTCTAAAAAAAGCACCCGCCGAGCATTCAACATTACAAAATTAACTTTTCGATTTGAATATCTATATATGTTGTCTTTTTATAAACTCGTTAACCACCTAATTCCAGTCATCGATTATAACCTTTTACCTCTGAAATTAACTAGTGAAACGCGCTTAGCAAAGAGCCAAGGTTTTAGACTCTCCAGGGAGAATTTCAGATTTGCCATTGCCGGTTTTGGTGCCGGGAGGTTTAACGTTCTCCCCAACCACATAAAGATGAGTCAATCTTTGCAATCTTTCAAAAATGCCATCAAAAACCATATTCTTGTGCTTCCTGATTAGAGCTCATTTTATCAACACTCTGTCTTGTACTTTATTAGTTTTATTCTACTAAATGCTCAAAATTTTATATGTACTTCTTTTAGTTTATTTACTCATCTTTTACTCTACTGGTTTTATTTACTACATGCTAGCAATTTTTATATGTATTACTATAACTAATTTACCGGTAGTTGTTTGCCTTTGTAAAATCCAAACTTTAGCTTTTTTTTCTCTACTTTTCTCTTTTTTTCTTCTCACACTGTAATCTTATTTACTTAGTGTACTTAAACTTCTTGTTTTCTGGACAAAAGTCCATTGGACTTATTCTCTGCCAGAATAAAAATGGAATATATATATACTATACTATGCTATGCTATGCTATACTTACCACACAAGTCTATAGAGAGACTCCAACGCTACTCTAGACATCTTTGGATCTTTACTTCTCAAGTTAGTCAAACAGTTGACTAGGAATGCCGGCCACTGGGCTTTAAAGAACGGCTTCTGGCTTACACACAGTAAACACGTTACCATTGGAAACAGAGCCTACAATGTACAGTGACAACACTATATAATATACATGTAGTAGATACACCACCGAGAAATGGATGAATTCACCTCTATAACCATCATACAATTATCTTACGCCAAAATGTATCTCCTGTCTGAATTGTATTTATCAAAAGAAGGATTAAACTTGTTGTCAATGCGAAGTAAATGGGGAAGTTTCAATGAGAGAATAGAAACTACCTCCCTATACACCAGCTATGACAGGTAACTTGATCGTCTGCAGTTTGAAGGTTCAGTTAAAAGAACAAGTAGGAAGTAGATAGAGTGAACAAACCAGGGAGTTCCTCTTCTTATTGGCCAATTCATGAGCCACCGGGTAGATCTTCTCTACGAACGTCCTCAGTACTGGAACATTCACCTCTGTCTGTACAATCTATTACATGCAATTAGTGTAAATGTAAGTGTAAGTGTAAGTGTAAGTGTAGGGTAGGTGTAAGTGTAGTGTAAGTGTAAGTATCATTCCTTAAGAACGCTTTGATGTGATGAATATGAAATTTTTTACAGTAACTCGCACTGATCGTAAAGAAAATTGTATGTCTAAGTGGTTTGTGAACTCACGGCAGCCATTGGCAGCATAATCTCGACAAACAGACCAGCCATAGCATGCTTTATATCCCTGTCTCTGGTGTCAAGGAAGATGGAGCCGAGATCATGGAGGAACTGGACACACGCTTCAAACTCTTCTATAGGGTGCATCTACAACATACACATACGTATGTGTATATAACTACAGACATGTACAACATACACATATGTATGCATATATAACTGCAGACATGTACAACATACATATACGCGTATATAACGACAAGTATGTTCAACACTGCAATATACAAGAGTTTGTACAAAGCATTCATTTAAAATGATTTTGGAGCTATCCTTCATGGATAAGATAAACATTCACCCCAAACCAAAGACAATAACCGATTGTACGACATAAATAAAAATTCACGGGCATTATGCAAACTTAGAGTTGCATTCCCTTGCTATGGTTTGCTTGTACAGTCCATTTCGCACCGATTTATCCACCCCATCTCAAAGGTCATTGCGTATAAAATAAGCCAATGACTCACCTTTACCCTGAAGAATTTGAGTCCCATTATGAGAGAGATGATCTGATTGGACACTGCTGGACTGGGTTCCTTCCCTCTCAACTCTTTCATTTCCAGCAGAAACTTCTTCTTGACGGCCATAAACCTGGACTTGGCCAGAACCCCCAGTACCTCTGCGTACAGATCTGCTAGAGTATTCATGTTTTGTGCGTTTGGATTGTTAGCTGCTCTACAATACACATACATGCTGGTTCTAAGAGACTAGCAATACTGAGGTGATTCAAAAACTGGCAAAGTAACAACATGCATCGAGGTTGTCGGCACTATGATTAGAAATTTCCAGTATACTGTATATTACACTGTGCTGTAGCTAATATAACTGATATGATTTTATGTAACTTATTTCTCGTGATTTTCATAATTTCAATTGAGCTAGCTGTGAACTTATCATCTCTAGATAAGATTCTATACTTCAGTATTGAACTGCCGTACCACTTTTAGACAATGATTCTGAATATGTGATGTGGAGAATTGTACTTTCCAATCTCATAATCTGCGATGTGCAAGAACATCGAACTCCACCCCGACTACTAGCATACTTACACTGACTACTAGTGCCTACACTGACTAGCATACTTACACGAGATTAACTTTAAAGTGCGAGAAGGACATCTGTATTATCTTGTCAATGAGATGATCGTAACCTGGATGGTAGCTCAGCTGCTTCAGTATCTCTATCAGCACCAAACAAAACAGGAAGTCGACCGCCAACTATATAAGATGGGGAGACAATATTACTATTTGCAAATAAACAATTCCTACAGATTGTAGTTATTCCTTCGTAGTAGAGAGAGGAACCAATAGCCGAATAAGGGAGATGACAACTCTGGACAAATAACCAAATAAGGAAGATGACAACTCTGCACAGGTGAAATGTTAGTCTGACTAGTATTGTCAGAGTTATGGCTATATACAACACATACAGACACTTGCATACACTCATGAGCAGACAACTACAAACTACAGGCATATAGTTACTATTCATTATACATGTATTATCAGGGCTAAAATATGACTGTAATATGCACGTACATTGGACAATCAAAAAGCATAGCCTAGATTATTACTTATATTGCAGTCATATTACAAGGTGTTTAATCCCTCCCCCCAACCCAAACTGGAATCATGATATGTGCATGTATATTTCACTAGATACTTCATTGTAATGTGACATTACATTAGAACTATGTTATTATATTTACATAATGGAATTCTTGGGAAATGAATCGAGCAACAATATAAGAGGGTAGACAACTCACATCTCTCCTCTCAGAGAGCACATCCTTTGATCCCCTAGACCTAGGTTTGTGATACTTGTGGGGTATCTGTCTGTCGTACCATGCAAACAGTGTCTTTAACAAGGAGGGTAGGCAATGCTCTGCTACTGCATTTAATGTACTAAGTAGCTGATCTAATTGGGAGTCTTCTCCTCTCTGTAGAGATTTCTGTAATGGTTTCTCCTGTGACAATAATATAGTACACTGTATATCATGTCTTGTATTGTTTCAATGGTAGTGAACAGTTGATATTTATAATCAGTTTGTCAAATTTTACATCTAGTTAATCATAGATGAGTATTATTATAATACATAACACAAAGTTATGGTAATTTATTGTTTATTTTCATATTCATTGTATGTTCGTGCATCGAATAATATCATTTTTATTAACTCCAATAATTTCCCAAATCTGGCTGCTTTGGAATCGTATTAAACAATAAATTACTAATTACCATACCATTACAAGCGTGCATGTGAGTGCCAGATACCAGTAGATTGTATGACCAAAACAGTCAAAGGTAACTTTGGTGCTGGTACACAGGCTACGCAAATTTACTGAGAATAATAGCATAATACTGTACCAAAGGTTCCGCCAGAACCTGCTCTATCTTCCTTCCTGCCAGCCAGGTAAAATCTGTGAATAGTTTCTTAAGTACGAATGCACCGGGTTTGTCTTGTTCAGCGGTCCCGTCGCTATGGCTCCTACGGGCTCCCCACGGCAGTTGGAACGGCTCCCTAGTACAATATATACAGTATAGCCTATATGACAGTTGATCTATACCGGGTACCAAGTGTAGATAGTTTATCATGAGTGTTGGGTATTGGCACCCATAAGCTATTAATCACGATAAGAAGTTGCCCGCTCTCAAAATGATTCTGTTCATAGTAGAAGGGCAGTAAATTAAGAGAGGACAACTTCTTGTTATGAACAATAGCTAATGGTGAAGTTCTGATACTATTACACTGTAAAGAATCCTATGTCTAAGTCTATTTTGTTATGATTATTGGGGTTATTGAGTCAATGAACTAACATTTCAAAACAAAATTGAAAATAAACAATAAATTTTATTATTATTACGAACTAAGAATAAATATCACAGGTACTTGCACTCACCTGTTGTTGGCTATCGGCAGAGGTGAAACATGTCTCTGACCATCTGTAGCATCCTCAGCTGACACTTCAGAAGGTAGAGGCATCACAGTATCACCTTCATCCTGTGCAGTGTCAGTCTCCTCCTCCTCTTCTATGATAGGTGTCACTTGGTGATGGGTGTCTCCCGACACAGATATGACAGCACTTACAGGTGATATCTGCTGCTGCTGCTGCTGTTTAGAAGGGGCTGAAAAAGAGAAAGACGTAGTGGGTAAAAACCAGAGGACATTACGTTGTCCAATACTGGTAAGAACTTACCAGGTACTAAAAACTTAGCCTTGCATTCATAATACATAATACATGCACATATAGTATAATAATATACAAGTACATTTTAATTATAAAATGATGTCTTTTAGCAACAATCTGGAAAATTTATATAAAATGGTCACAGACCTGAATGCATTAATAGTATATCTAGGGTACAGATATCGGTACAAATGGTAACATCACTAGTACAGTATATAAAGAGCAGATAACTCCATTAGTGTATGTTACATAAATGAGTAGATAACTCCACACATACTGGACATTATACAACTAGTAGGGAACTTACAGGTTTGTGACCGTGGGCTGTCTATCTCTATAGTAATACCAGTGTTAGCACTGGCCACCTGCAACTGCGATGACCTGTCGGCAAGGTCATCAGTTGAGCTGCGAATGATAGTGAGGCTCGTAACGGAGACATTGTCTTCTTCGTCTTCATCTGGTGTTATCTGTATGGTGGCTGACACAGGACTAGAGGGCAGCAGGGGAGGCGACTCCTCATCAGCTATAAGACAATAGACTCTTACCATGAGCAGATAACTACCATAAAGAGTTTCCCAACTTGACAGATGGTGCACATGAAGTGCATTTAAAAGCCATCAAAGATATTCTAGAGTGATTAATGTATAAATAAAGAGGATGTAAAGTACTAGGACGCAGCTAATACATTATCACAGCTCATTGTCTTCAATAAAATCAAAGAATAAACTTGAAACGGATGTAACTAAAATATGTAAAACCACAGTGATGTCAAAAACATCTGAAATTGAATTATCAAATCAGTAAACTTACTTCATGCTATGTACTGACATGCTAACATTACTATAATGTATAAATGTAGTATTGTGTATCAGTAGCTAGTAGTACACTAGTTTAGTAGACAGTGTACTAACAGACATCCTGTGACCTAATGAGGCCTGTATATTAGATTAGAATCATTAGAGCTGTGCTAAGACTTGCCTAATCCAAACCCAAGAAATGGATTTACTCTGAATCCAGGACAACAATAATTATTGATATTAGCATGCAACTGAATAAACCTGCAAGTACCTGCTATAGTACATTAGCATGCAACTAAATAAACCTGCAAGTACATGCTATAGTACAGTAATAGACTTACAAGTACATGCTATAGTACAGTAGACTCACAGGTATACGCTATAGTATAATTATCATATCATACATGTGCATGTACTAGATACACACAGATGTACATGCCCAACCCTTACTCAACCCACCCATCAGGGAGCCTACAGGAAATACTAAATATTCAAACTTGAATAATTTAGTTCACATCTTACATAAATATTGTGATGACTTGTATTCACCTTAGCATTGATTTACATAATTTAAAAACTATAATAGAGATATCCATCAGCTTATTACCACAAGAGGATCATCCCATCTGGAAAATACAGCTGAATTCTAGCCTAAACTCCCAGCTACAAATCTGCTTGCTGTGGAGTTTTACCAAAGCCTTCCGTTCCCAGACACCAAAGTATAAACCTTAGTCTAGGTACTAGTACAGCAGGCTGGAATAATGAGGTGTATTATGTAACAATGTACTCATATATACAGCATTGTCTTAATTAGTACTACTTACTAGGATACTCTACTAAATAAACTCTCTAAACTACAAACTCAGAACTAAACAACTAGCACTAGGTGCTACCTCTATGAAATGAAATCCTGGGACATTACAACATTGAATATTCATTCTACATGTAGTTGTCACAATCATTCTACATGTTGTTGTCACAATCATTCTACATGTTGTTGTCACAATCATTCTACATGTTGTTGTCACGTCCCAGTTGAAGATAGAAAATAAATCTAGTTACAAACACAAATCATACTTATAATAAAGATAATAAATTAGACCCAACACTAGCGAGCACACAATTCTGTCTACAATTTGACATCTAACCAGTCAGCTTACATGTAACTACAGTTAGTCTACAAGTAACTACAGAGTTCGCTGCTATATGACTGGACCTGTGAGGCCTATGAAATATCATTATGCACAGAATGATGTACATCATTATAATATACATTATTCCACACGCAGTGCTGCCGAGAGTTCCATCTAGTGCAATATATAAGCTCTAGCTAGCCTGACATTCAAGACTTTTTAAATTGTGGTTTGCTATTTTGATGATTGATTGTAGAAACCAACATTTACAAAGGCATAGCATGGACCCCAGGCTGAGCAGTGGTAGGTCAAACTCACTGGCTACCAGTATAAATATTTATCTACTTCTACATGTAATCGTATCTAGATAAAGGACAAGGAGATGTCTGTGATGTAATCACATATTTTCTAAACAGCCAGCTATACTCACAGTTACCCACATGTTACCAACAGTACAGAACACACAGAAAGTAGACTACTTGTAATTCCTCCAAAGTACTTATAATAAAATACTATTTTCTAGAATTCTATAAGACATAGCTGAATGGATATTACTCTCTAATACCCAGCAGGATGTTATAAGCTGTTGTGGGTTGCAGGATAATGAACATAGACAGAGCTTATGAACTCCTCAGTGTTTCTACTTTACTCTAAACCCCAAACTACCAGCGCAGTTGGCAGTATGGCTACTCAGTCAACTGCAGCCTTGTTTTCTAGGCAAATCATCATAAAAGTGTGCAATAAAACTCTACTAGTCACTTGTATGTATTATTTGGTCACTGTCCAGTGTCTAGGTGAGTTCAACCAGTAACCTGAGAGGAGTTAGTAGTAGGCCTACACTACAATGGACTGATATAAATAGCACCAGCCTAGGCATACAGACTGTAATATCGTATGGCAGCATGGTCGTACATGGAGAATTCAACTCAATATACAAGTCTATAACACTGACCACTAGGTAAATAGTCCATAGTCCTAATAACTAGTCAAAGCTACTAAAGGCTATAGCCTGGCAGACAAAAGAATGATAGGCATTTTATAAAGGTCAAAGGTTGACATAATTATTATATGCCAAATAAATTATAATTAATTTGTATATAAGTTGGCAAGTGATAGATATACCCTTCTTAGCTAGTTGGCTGATCATCCTACTACTTATACATGTAGTAGGCCTAAATTGTGTCACCATCGAAATATTTTGTTGCCTTCAGAATAAATCAATTCCTAAAACATTTCACTAATTCTTGGCAACTTACTCCACAAGTAGTTACTCTTGCCAACATTGTTCTGCTTTTGACCAAGTAGAAACCACCATTTTGAACAACTAACTAAATGTACATGATTGTAGTAACAATCTATTGACCACCCTTACCCCAAACCCCAACCCCAAACAAGGAACTAAGGCTATCCGAATTCCTCCACTACTGCACCTAACAGACAATCTAACAGCCTGAATTTGCAGGCCTACCCATATGTAGTGTACATGCAAGTCTTACGTGGTATGTAAACAATAGCGAATCCATCACTGATAAAATAGATATGAGATAAGTTATCTCCTCCACTATTATGTACGTACACGATACAACAAGTTTTACTTACGAGTGGGGACAGTGTACTCTGACAATATACTATCCAGCATCTGAAAGCTACCAACCATCCGGTTCATATCCAATGTACCAAACCCTGAAGGCCTTTCCAACATAGTCAGGTCATTGACGCTGTACGATTTATTGGATAGCGAACTTTTAAAGGAATGCAGCGATCCCTTATCACATCTCGTTGACGATGATTCATCGAAGGACCAGGCTGTGTTTGACGAACAAGATAGTTCTGTGGTAGACTTGAACATGTGTTGCTTACGCAGTCCCGATTTACTGCTGTGCAACTCATTGGGTAATCTTAGAGGACCCGAGGGAGCTACAGTGACACTCTCATTAACATTAGATTCTGCAGTATTGGAGCTCATCGACTCCTCACTTGCTGTATCAACGATTGTCTCCCCTGTAGCCTCTGCTAGTAGGTACCTCTGACTCTCTAGATCAGAGGAGAGTGGCTCCCCGGGTACCGAGTCACTAAATGACCTCAGACTGACCCTCCTTACGTGGCTCTCTGATTTGTGAAGTGCAGGATCCACCAGCACAAACGTCTCATCCTGAGCGATGCTCTCATCTGCCTCAATTGTCGAAATCTTTAGAATCTCACACCTCAGTTCCCTGTTTTCTCCAGTCTCATTCATATCGCAATCATTGATAGACTGAGGGAAACTCTTTCTCTTTGACCCAGAATTCCTCCTCTTTCGTTTTACAGAGCTTGGATCACTGTTTCGTTTGACGTGTTGGTTCTCAAGCTCGTGGATTACTCTCGCGCGTTGAAGAGTAGATTGATTGGCAGTAGCAGTTCCATCTGAGATATTGCTGTCGATCACTTCCTTCAAATTATCATCAGCAATGATATCTACATTCACATCACTAGATTCCGACAGAGAAGTACTGATATCTAACTTCATCTTATCATTTGTTCTGTATTCATCTTCGTTAACTGATGTTACATCACCTGGCACAGTATCATTATCAATACTGGCTTGAGTCTCAATGTTGTGTGTATCTTCTGCTGATTCATTGGCAACTTGTTGTATGTCTGCAGCTTGAGTATCAGTGTTTTCAGCTGTCCCATCGACAACAGAAGACGGGTTGGTACCGGTCTCATCCTCCCAAGACTGAGAAATATGGCTAAGCTGAGATTTGTATTCCTTCAAGAGAGGCTTACGATTGCTAGTCTGAGATTCATCACTAGTTCTACTAACGTCATTTATCTGGCTATTAACCATAGATTCAGGGAGACTGGAATCATCGGCAGAAACCTTGTTGCTGCTCGCTGAAGGCACAGCGGCATCTGGAGATGTTTGTACATTTGGATTCGCTGACCAAGGAAATATTTCTCCCTTTGACTTCAGTTTACTATCACTGAGACTATGACGTAATCCTTCATCACCTGCTGATATCTTCTTGAAGAACGACAGAGGACGGGCTTCCTTACTAGATACAGGAACGCGAACCGGTTGAGCAGAGTCTGAGCTTTCAGATTTACTAGTAGTAGTAGCAGCATCGGGGTCAGGTGGCTTCGTTCCGTCACCGAGCAGCATTTGCCAGTTACCAGAAGATTTCTGCCTTCTATGAGTACGCTTAGCAGGTTCAACTGTTGTTTCTTTGAGATTAATTGCAACAGGTACGACAGTCGGACCATTATCTTCGCCAGCTGTAGACGGTAAGACGGGTCCTTTCGTCACACTGATATCTGCTGATGACTTGCTGGATTTATCCTTCCCGTTTTTAGTTTGCTGATCGGATGACAGATCATAGGTCTTTGAGCTGTTGAACCACCTTCTCATGGTGAGAAAAACATGTACACTGTCCTGTACTAAGTAAAATGTCCCTTGAATCCGGCACTCTACTGTAACTGTTTATATCCCTGAGATTTGATAAACTCCAAGGAGTGTAGACTTTCCTTGTAGCCTAATCTTGCAACTCTACCTAATACTCAGCTATGCAGCTATAACAATTAATTCATCATTATACGGCAAGCGTATTACTAGCCACTTATCTACTTGGAATCTCCAACAAAAATGCAGTAAATCCTTGAGATTTATAATTAGTAGCAGTTATGAATTGACCTCTCTTCGCAGCAAGCACGCTCTGAATGACTCAATACAGTCACAGTTGACTGACTAGGGTTGACAGATTTATAATACCATTCAGTTCACCAACCAAAATAATAGAGGGCTGCAGAGCAAGCACTAGCGTTATGCAAGTTGCTGGCAAATCTAATACTCCAACAGCTTGTGAACTCAAGACCTGAACATAATATTTATAGCTATCACGAGACTCCAAACTGAAGCATTATGCTATTACTCCAGGTGTTCTAGGAGAGGCTTTATTTTGTAACAGTTCATGGAAATACTCACAATTAATTTAGTGAAATTATAACAATCTTTTCACTAAAACAGTGGTGTCCTATTTTAAAATGTGAACTTTTTTAAACACCATTTCACTAAAATTTCAATAATAGATCAATTACTCAGTTTTTGGTGGCACATGAAACATTTAACTTTACTTTATGAGCCACGCCTAAGAGTTAACCCTAGCAACTTTGCATGAGTTTCCATAAAAACACTAGCAACATCTCTGAAACTGTGATCAGACAGTCCAGTATACAGTTTATTCACTTGGTATTGTAGAGATCAGTATACTACCTGCTGCTCAAGTCACACCCACCCCCCTCACCAAAAACTCCCACATCATCAACTGGGAACTTGGAAAGTATGCCATAGCTATGTGTACAATGTAAAGCTGCATGTACACTGTACCGAATCATTTCAAATTTATCTACTCCCGACAGACAGATTACCTATCAATCTGTTGACAAGGGCATTATGCAATCTGACCTTGCTGGGAGCAGATAAATCTGAAGTGATTCGATGAAGTGTACAAGTCATGCAAAATATTCTGGACAAGATAAATAAACATGGTCGGATACCCCAGGAAAGATTGGCAGAATAGACACAGCAAACCATTTAGTATCTATATCACACTCATGCGAACTCATAAGATATTTTACCACCAATTGACTTATAATAGCTACTAGCAAGATGACCATTATTCTTACTTCATAATTCCCTGGAAATAATGCTACTACTGTTGCCATAGCAGTATGGCTAAAAAGGCCAAGAGAAGGCAATTCTAAATTATGAGTAGCTACTAATCAAAACAAGGAGTTGTCCTCACACAATGCAATTACAAAATTCCTATTACTACAAGTAGCATGATAGCACTGCACTAATTGAATGTAACTACCATTATAGTAACTAGCTCACATACATGTACTATAATAATTATAGTACATCCCAGCTACTAAGCACTACTGAACAACAATCAATGTTATTATGCAGTAAGATGTACACATACAGTGCATAATATATTATCTGTACACAAGCGCATAGAAACAACGGTGATTAATTGATTAGAATACTCAGTACACCTGATTACTAACAGGTGGTTGCCATGGAAACAATAAAAAATTCTGCATGCCAGTACAACTATGCTGCAGTGAAATAACTTAGCAACCAGTAAACAACAAAGAAAGGCACATGACCAGTTTGGCAAACTCGATAGAACAGCAATTGTGCACACAATATTATTATACGATATACGATGAAATAAACTCAATAGCCACTTTTAAAAGTGAATTGCTGAATTTCCGACTCAACCCAAATCTGACTTTTGCCCAAATGGGAATTGATTGCATAGCTTACGATATTGCAGTTAGCTACATCAAAAATAGTAGATGTCTCTGGCTACAATATTTACTCCGAAAACTGAGTCAGACACTGCAGGTATATCAATTAATCAGTATAAGACAACTCGAATACAGACACATGGCTAATTACAATAATGACTCATCAATTCAGCGGAGTACGAAGACATGGATAGATTGTGCTAATGAGTGAAGAATGGGAGATGTAATTATATAATTAACCACATTCCATTAGCACGCACATACATTGCACTTCCACATTTTTGTTAAACTAAATCCTATTGTACACTTAGATTTATGAATATAGCCATTGTAACCCGGCAACTGTTATATATACGTATCTGTATGATGCTACAAAATTAATCAAGCCTACATCGCATATAACAAAGTCCTCTACTGTCTGTAACTAGTCAGCTACTAAATCTAAAACTCAACATCTGACATACAGTATAGTCAAATACTTCTCAGCCAACTGATAGGCAGCATACAATAAAAATTAGTTCATGTCTTTGAAAGATATATTTCCCCGCGTCAACCAATCAGCTCTTTACGCTCTCCTCAAAGTTGAGGCATATCCCATGTAAATAAAAATAAGCATCCAATAAAGTTGATTTGAAACTCGCTTTCTTAAAAAAAACACGAGCCAAATAAAAGTCTTACAAAATATTCTTATTAAACATGGAAAAAGAACTTTTACTTACGTATTCCAGGTGAGTTGATCAGGATTGGTGAAGAAGCTTTAGTGACTAAATTAGGTAAAGAAATAGGTTTAGAAATGCTTGCACCGTTCTTGTCTTTCACTGGTGATAAATCCATCTGAATTACTAGTCTAGTCTATAATAGAATGCAATTATATTATTTACACACATTTTCTACTATTTTGAAATATTATAGAATATGAAATGCAATCACTTCCGTCAACATACTGTTCTATTATATTATTAATTGCAAAAAACTCCTGTTTAAAATTATCATAAGTTGGTAGCTCAATGGCATTATTAATTACTAGTAACTATATCAATAACCTTTATAATTTTAGTGTTAAGTTAATACCATTAATTAAAAATAGCACTGTGCCAAGTATGATTGGCGCAATGGAAAAAATAAAAGTTCAGAAAACTAATATAAATCAATATGTAACAATGTTAAATTGCTGTAGAATTCAAAGCTGTTTTAATTTATTTAGTATAAAAATAAAGAAGACCAAGTCACCATTAACTTTGAGGAAGTGAAAGCAGACTCAATCTTGGTTCACAATTAATATCTGTTACGATGACATAGGTACAAGTAAGGCCACACGCAATTAGTTTTCTAATAAAATTAGCTCAAGCATACCATAATCATGATCACCAGAGAACCTGGATATAAACCGTAAATAATTTAATACCCTGACACTTTTTATTAGTCATCTCATGTCACAGTCGTGGTCAGCAATAGAATGGTTTTGGGTAAGAGGGTGGTGTATTGCTCTTAAGTCAGTGCAATGGACAGTAGTACTAGTATCTAGAAATAAGTCAAGTATTCATATTCACTCACGATAGGTGCAGAGGAGAGGCAGGGTAGAGTGCAGCACTTTCCGTTTCGAGGTTCAGTTGAATTGTGTTATCTGTCTGTGATCACAAATCATCATGCGTTGTCTATGCTTTAGCAAAACTTTTACTGGCACTTGTTACAGCAAACTGGGCGAAACACAATAATAATAATTATAATAATTCATATCTAGTGCTATGAAATACTTATACTAAACAACGAAATAGTACACAAAATTATTTTGGCATTATTTCTATTTCCCGTAAGGGTCAAGGCTAATAACTATTTACAGTCGCAAATAAATAGCTTTAGCTTGCAGGTTCTATGCGTTAATGTTTTTAGTGATTCACAAAATTATTTTAATAATTTGGCAATGTATTTTAAAATTGTTAATTTATTACCATCATAAATAAAAACATTTTTATCTAGCTGTCTTGATTTTAAGAGGCTATAAGCAAGTATTGCTCAGCAACCAGTTGTCCAATCATGGTATAGCAGATGAAGCACCATGGTGGACAGCATTGTACAACCATGTAAGTTGCTAGTTTGAGCTTTTGAGGGTCACGTTTTCAATTGTTTATCGAGAGCAAACCTTTATAAGCACACAAAAGTTTAAGGTTCAGATTAAAATTGAGTTTCTAGACCGCTCCAAAGTGAAAGTGCAAAAGGTTGCCTTGAACTGTTAGTTGATAGTTGATACCATTACTTCCTCAACTCAAATCTGTCTCCAGCTAACAGAAGCAGTCATACAATTGGTAGCATATTGATATTGATATGCGTGTAGCCGATAATAAATATATCATAATTACCTGTTCTCACAACTACAAATGCTGGATAATTACTAGCAATGGTCAAGGGGCAATAGTACATTATGGCCACTCTAACATAAAACATAAATTTATCTCTCTTACTTTTCATCTATTGAATTATTTACTTCTCAATTGCACATGGCTGTCTTTACTGCTAAATGTAATATAATTTTTAATATTTTACAGTTGAAAATTTTTATAACAATATTTGCAGATTGATTGAGCCTGGGAATGAGTAGCGGCTGAGCTATGTCATTTTCACCTTTACCTCGGTTGAGAACTGCTGCAACTTCAGAGGATTTTATAGAGTATAGCACTGGAGCCAAGTATAACGGTGAATTAGAAGGAAAGAAACGTAAGGGTTCTGGGGTGTTCTGTTGGCCTAATGGGGCAAAGTATGAGGGAGAATTTGCAGATAATCAACGGCAAGGTCAAGGTTAGTGTATGTTTGTATTTTAGGTACATGTACATGTGGCTAAGCAAGTTTTATTTTTGTGCAAGCAATTTTTACCCACTTGGTAAAACTTGGTTAGTTTTAGTTCAACTTCTGGTTTTCTAATCCATCATGTCCAGAATCCTATAGCATTCTTGCCCTATGTGTAGGTGTACAAGTGTGGCCAGATGGTAGTTCATATGAAGGCGTATTTAGCAGTGACCTAAGGCATGGTCAAGGTACCCAGACATGGATAGATGGATCAGTAAGTTTCTATGACCAAATATATAACTAGTGGTTACATTTTACTACACAATGCATGTAACAAGCTAATTTTACTAACAATTCACGTCATCATAACACTACATTATATTATACACTACATTGTTATTTGTAGCATGTCATTCACTGACTGTTTTAGAAATATACAGGAACATTCTTCCGAGATAGACGTCATGGTCAAGGCCATTACAGCTGGTCAGATGGCTCCAGTTTTATTGGCTACTTTTACATTGATAAACGAGAAGGATACGGAAAGTTCACATACAGTAATGGCAATATGTTTGAGGTAAGCACTTGTGTTGGTCATACTATTGTTATGTTGGTCATATCACAGGGTGTTCAACTTTCTCAATTAGCTTTCATTTTAGATAAATAAGGCATTCAATATGCATGCAATACTGTGAATATACATGAACTTGTAGGCATTATGTTCACACAGTATATGGGCAGCAGTCCAAGTTTTAGGTTCCGCTGCCAACATACTTCACTCACTGTTTTGGAGGGCTTTCATTTCACACCAACTTTTTCTGAATATCTACTTATAATACAAGTACTGTCACATAAAAGGTAGAGCAACCCAGCGATTTACTTTTGCAAGATAAATGTGGTAGTATGTTATGGCAGTAGATATACCATATGCTTATCCAGTATGGCAGTATGGTTTATTTCAAGGTAAATTTGTCTGTAACGAATAATAATCGGTCCAATAAACACTATAAAACGTTATATGTTCTTTATTACAACATGTGTAAAAACTATCTGGACGAACCTACAAGTATATAAATAGGCTTCTTATTTGTTTTGACATTTAACTATTACTGTATGGTTGGATTCTGTAGGGTTTGTACCATAAAGATCAGAGGTTTGGGCCTGGTGTACTTTCCTATGCGGATGGTAGACAAGATATAGGGCTGTGGTGTGGAGAGAAATTAGTGAAGCTACTTTCAGCAGCAGAAGACAACTTCTCAATGAGACACCATACTGAGTTGGAATACTGCCCAGATGATCACAAACATATGATTACATTGCAAGATCGATATTACAACAGGTAGGAGTGACAACTATTATCTGAAAGAGAGCACGAGTTGCTGTATTCCTTCTATCTGTACATATCATGTTGATGGAATTGGACTACATATGATATGGTTGAGGTCTACTTGGTTTAATCAATTGAAGAAGTAATCACGAATACCGCCAAACCAAAAATGTCGCACAAATTCTGTGAATTTAACGTATGTGTGTGTACGAGGGCATCACAGTACCGAAATTATCAGGATCCATTTTATAACTTCAATTCAATTTTACATTGTATCATTTTAATAATAATAAAATATTTTTATGTCTTATAGGAAGAATGTTCTAGAACAGATCTTGCACCCTCCAGTTGGATACAACTATGCAGGGAACGATAACCTTGAGGAGAACAGTAAAGTGATATTTAATGACTCCCTTCATCCAGACAGGTTGGTGGTGCAGACTGCGTCTCATCTTTCATAAACTTACGTATTATATAATTATATTTTACATTACCAAATGCTGAACTAGTGTATAATTATATTTGACATTACCAAATGCTGAACTAGTGTAATTCTTACCCACCGACAGCATTTTTTATACTCCGTGACTACACTATGTTGTCATTTAAAATTATAATAGTTTCTCTTGCGCTACTTCACAAGAATAGATATCATGTGGTAGTAGCATGATGATAACATATTTTTTTATTCACTAAAATTGAAAGAGTTCTAATTTACTCAAATGGGAGTAAACATAATCTAAAATGTGATGATTTGCTCTGTATTTCAGTCTTGCAATGGATTGCGAGGTTTTTGAGTCAGAATTCTTTGGCAGCACAAGTGACGAGTCTACAGATGGAGTTCAGGAAGAGGTTGCTATAAACAGTACACCTGCAATGTTAGAAATGCAGAAATATATACACAGGTATTTAGTTATTATAAAAATATCTTTGCAATCCTCGGTTCATTTTGCTGTTCACTTCACTGTAATTTTTAGCAGAAATTTTTATTGGTAGTGCATTTTCATTTGGAGTTGTCTTCTCATTGAGCAATCACTTGGAATTGTAGATTTTTCAGTTCTCATATCGGCTGCCTGTCTGTATTTTATAAATTAATGTTCTCTCACACATGTTTGAAAAATCAACCATGAAAATATAATTATATACGCATAATGTGAACTGTTTTGCAGACATAGACTAATGGGAAAGCGATTGCCGTTTGATGTGAAATTATTCAATCATGGTCCAAGAACGGCCTTTAAAGCTTCACCTGGGCCTCTAGAGAAGAAATCAATGGAACTCATTGAAGCTTGTTTGAGAGGGGACAAGGACAAGGTACAGAACCTTCTGATATCTGATGAACTATCTCCAGATGTGTCAGACTCCACAGGGTTCACTGCTTTGCAGGCAGCAGTGGTAAGTCAGTTGCATGAACTGCCGCCAGCTAAACGAACAGCTATTTTCATTTCTGCCATAAGAGTTGAGCACCAAAATAATTAACTACATGTACTTCCAATCATCTGTGTAAAATTAGTACTAAAAAACTAAATTATATTAAGTGAATTTAAATACTATAAATTAGCTATAATGATATTATTCATTCTTTTCGCATTGCAGACCAACTGTCAGCAGCCAATCATAAACATGCTATTAGATGCAGGAGCTGATGTGAATAAACTAAACGATGAGGGTTTGTCTGCTCTTGCTCAGTGCTTTGTATACTATTATTCTGTCGATTCGTTCAAAGAGAACATTGCCGAGAAAGAATATATGATACCAAAGACTCATGGATCAGGTACACTGTTTATAGTTACTGCATTTTCTTGTACAACATCATATTATTATTATTCTCACTTCCTGCATTAGTTTGCACTCAAGGTTTTACACCTCATTGTTGTTGGTGCTTCTAGAGGTTAAGCTTTACGATGTTAAAATCATGTAAAATTGCATTTGCCTCTTTAGGGCCTGTAAATTAGACTTGTTTGAACAAGTTGTATTTCTGCAGATGATGCTGGTTTTGTCGAGGTTGTACCAATTAAACCTTCGGCCATGGAAGTCTACTTCTACCTCTACATCAAGAGAGATCGTCTCGTCTATCATCTTACAGATCATTCATCAGGTTCACTATCTGTCACTCACCCACTCTCTCTCTCTCTCCATCTACGTCTTCCATTTATCTATTTATCTGTTATTCATTGACCTCTATCCATTATTCATTTACATACTGTATTTTGTGTTCATGTTTATTTATGTCTCTTTGCTTTCAGTTTTCTTTGGCCGGAGAAGTTCATAAACTCGTCAAATTGTGGTTCCCTGTGTTGTAGTTAGAGTGTCTTGTATAATATATACTAACTCAGATGCATATACATGCTGTCCTTTCTCTGTACAAGTGCACCTAGCATACCAATATAATTACATGTTACTTCTCTTAAGCTAATGTTTAATCAAACAGATATATTGAATATAAACCAATTACTTGTGTAAAACATGGCGTTATGTTAACTATAGTTTTGGTGCATATATTACTTTCAGCTTTGGTTCTAAATGGTTCCACCAATAAACTATCTTCCAAAGAACACCTCTCCCAGAGTATGAGTTCTGTTGACCAATTAGCGAATAAAGCAATCTCTCCTACTGCTAGAGACTCGGGATTTGAATCTCGAAAGGACGTTCAACACCTACCCCCACCTTCAGGTATAGATGGACTTGAGAACTCAGTGATAAAAAGTTTAAGTTCTATCATTTGAGTTGATTTGACAGAATAAAAAGTTAAAAAGGTATACACTTGTACATAATTTGTGTACTTCAAGCCTCCAATGGGGTTTGAACCCATGACCCCTGCTTTACAAGAGCAGTGCTCTGCCACTGAGCTATAGAGGCTTACATTTTCAGTTTGCTCAATGTGTTTTTTTTCCAATGGTCCAAGCTTTTTTTACAAACTATACAATTTTAGAAACTACCGTTTTTTGCCAAGAACTATCCTGAAGAGTGAAAACTTTTTGATAGCATAAAAGATGCTGCACTTTTGTGGTTTTGTTGTCAATCACTAGATAAAATATGCCATGACTTGTGTCGATCTTAGACTTTGTCTCTCTTTCTGACACGCTGCCAGCCAATCACCAAACTTGCACCTTTGTAGTTTTAATAACAATAATTCAGAGACATTGTATAAATGTTGCGTTCTGTCAATTAATTCATGTTGATTGTATTTATTTTTCTAAAGAAGGTGGAAGTTCTGCAGTGACCCCTGCCTCAGAAGACTCTAGAGAGCAGGCAACGTCAAGGGTGACTAGCCATGTGCAGACACCGCAACCAGCCAATAGCGAGCGAGACCCAAGTCCATCTGTTATATCATCCCATATCACAGACGCACCGGGTGATGGAAGCGAAGGAGCAGATGCCAACGATGACCTCACCACAGACGACGAAGAGGTCAGTTCATAGACTTAAACTAATTTTTTGTAGTAAAATCACAGACCCTCCACATTTAGACACCCGCGTTGACTTTTGTGTGGTGCTAAACAATATACATGTAAATACATGATATGAGCAATTTAAGTATATACTAACGTACATACTCATGTACATATATTATGTAATTAATATAATAATTATTATGTATATGCTTACTGAAGTTACTCTTTAGTGTTTATTAGAATATTACTTTATGTTTTATTGCAACTATCTTATTTCTAGAGAACCAATAAAAAGAAGTTGGTAAAACAGAAACCCAAGCCAACCGTTACGTTGCTTGTTACCAAACCCAACGTACGATATTCTAGTGATCTTCCTTGGCTATTTATCCTTTCGTTCTATTCCCAAATTTATACTGCTGTTCCTCTTGTAGTTACTTTTAGTACATTTTCCAAATAATTGTGGCTGAAAATCGCGTAGATTGTTGGTTATAGCCTGAGCCATACCAGTTACTGGTGTGAGTCCAGAACAGGGTTCACTAAGCTTACACCAAAGCTGAGGTGGTCACATCTTGACCTTGAAGCTATGGGAATTGTCTTTCTTCTTTCAATAGACTGATGATAGTTTATTTGCTCTGCTGTTCAACCTGCTGCCATTCCTATGACATCATCTTTTAGAGATTTTCTCACCAATCCATCTTTCCGAAGTTTCTTTTAGGTTTGGGGTAAAACATCTGTGGTTATCAATGGAATTACGGAAAATATCTCCTATAAATATGATGTTTGTGGAATTGTTAAATAATTTCTTTTGCTTATTAGTTCAAGCTCCGCTATGCACTCAGGCTATACTATATGATTGTATGTAGCTTTTATAGTTTTAGTTCCACCTACTTGATCACATGATGTATAATTTTCTTACTTGTTGATGAAACGCCACAAAGCTACGAACTACATCAATGATGGTTATAATTCTCACTAATTATGTATTAGACAGAAAAATCTAATAACACTGGTATTTATTTGCAAAGTATTGATAAAGTAACTCATGTTGAAAATTAATTTTATTTTGGCTATTGATTTAGGATGAAATAAGTCTAATCTCGTCTCCAGCGATGTCGCACACATCTCGGAAAGGAGACGAGTTTCACTCAGACGCCACCGTTGTCAATTACGGAATTAAAGTCAAAGATGAACTGATAGACCGATGCGCGACTGCTTTGAGTCAGAATGAAATGGTTACTAAAAGAGATAATGGATCTGCTAAAAGTTATGAAAGGATGAGAGCTTTAGCACAACGTATCGCTATGTAAGTGCTGACAGTGAGGCTGACAGTGTGACATCCACTGGTTATCCATGTGATAGAAAATATTGTAGAGCAACTGATTTCAAACTACCACTGAGATCAACCCATGACCTCCAATAGCAAGAAACTGTTGCTGACAACATTCACCATTTCTTGAAATATTATTGATAGTGGGATGTACTGGTAACTACACTAGTACTAAGGTTCACGAGCACTTTATTTACACCATGTGTGATCTAGTAAATATTCTTTGAGATTGCTCTCGATATTTTATAAAATAATCGATTGAGATTTACTGAACGCAGGAAAAAGGAACGATGGGAGACGATGCAGTTGCTCTTGCGGAGAGGAGCCAATCCCAATGTGTGTTCTGTTCCAATGCCCGCTCTTGTCTTCACAATTAAAGCTGGGGATATGGAGGCCACCAAGTTACTCCTTCTTAAAGGTGCCAATGCTAACCTCAGACTTCCAGAAAAGGTTTGTCGCTAATATTACTGTAAGAATATTTCACGGTTTGAAATTGAATGTTTCGTAACTGGTTATATGATTGAGGCATGTAAACTGGGTTTTTCCAATTGTACTTTTACTAAACTCAAGAGAGTAGTGTTGCTGAGTTCTTCACTTCAACTGGTTACATGTTAATATGCATGGGGCATCTGAATTTACATGACCTTTACATGTCCTTCTAACTTGGTATATTTGGAATCACTCCTGTAGAGTGTGGAATGGTCTCAGTGGGCTTCTGTTTTATAATACTCTATTCTCTCCTTAATCTGTTTAGAAAGGAGGTTTGTCCCCTCTACATCTAGCAGCAGGCACTCCAGGACCTGAAGGTATTCTAATCACGGAATACCTATTGAATGCACTAAGTGACCCGGATGCTAGAGCAACGGTAGACAACTCCTACTTAGACCCTGACGATGAGCTGGGCAAAGATGATGGTGCAGATGAATGGAGTGGGGAAGAGTCGTCTTCCGGAAGAACTCCTCTCCATATTGCCTGCTCTCGAGACGATGACTATGAGGTAAGATAACTCCTACTATATCTAGCAATATGCATACCAACATCATAATGCACAATAAGGTAAAACAATTGTACAAATATGATGTATAGAACACTGTAGTTAGACTATCAAAGTCTATTCCATTGATGGCAGGCAGGAGAAAACAACTTAAAAAAATAAAACCAAATCATAAAAATAAAATGGCTGATAATTTGTACATGTTCATAGTAATTAACCTGAAGCTATGATTGTCTAACTCTAAGTAAACAGATCTAAGGTGACTTCCAGCTACTTCTTCTTTGGTAACATTGTATGTATTATGTATAATGTCTGTTTGTCGTAGAGTGCTGCCAAGGTAGTACATTTGCTGCTGGACCACAAAGCTAATGCTGACATTTTGTGTAATGGACACTCGCCACTTTCACTTGCCATTATTAGTGGCAATGACCTGGTAAGTGTGAGAATCGTTACATTGGATGCGAGGCTATGTAACAATGTATATAATAGAGTTGTCTGCTCTTGGGATTGGTATTGCATTGTACTGCTTAACAAAGACTTTGACTTGATATTTTATGGATTAATATTGAAAACACAATATGATTGATATTTTATTTACATGTACAACAAATATATGTTCACAGGCTATCTCTGAATTGCTCAAGTTTAATGCTGATCCCAGTCTAAAGCTGACACATGGTAACGGCAATGCTCTGTGTGTAGCTAGTCACACTGCGTACGAACACCGAAGGTCGGCAGACGGCAGGATTGATTTGGTAAAATATATAGTTATTCATATTATGAATCTGTTTGTCCTTCCAGCTATTAAAATGTTTTCTTACTTGCTTTGTATCATCATTTCTTTATTTATTTTAATGGAGTATTCATTCAACCGTACCTACATGTACTTCAAGTAGAAGAAATTATATGCAAACTAAAACAATTAGAAATGGCGATTGTAGCCATTAGCTGATGTGACCAATAGTTGTGAAGTTGTCCTCTCTTTAAACTCATTGTAAGGAACAAGCAGAATCTGTGTCCCACATCACACACATTGTTATAATAAATCTATGCAATTTCTAAGGATAAACTTCTATACTTTATGTCTACAGATTGACAAGCTGGTGGCTAACGGTGCTGATATTCTAGCCTTTACTCCTATTGGACCTAAGCAAGTTCAAGGGACGGCTTTAGACTACGCCTACCACATCTTTAATTTAGTAAGATACATAGACAATGTCATGTTATTTACTTACTCGTCATGACATTATACAGCTTCTGAATAAGGTACAGATTTTTATGATGAAGAACTGTCATAATTTTTATTATAAAATAATAACAGAGTGCAGTGGCACATGTGGCATAAAATATGAAAATACATTTATATGAGCTCAACTGGGTGGTGTTTAATAGGTATCATTGCATGACCTCACTTCCTGTTTAATAGGATCGTAGAATTGCACACATGCCTTACCATGCTCTCTCGTACTCGGAGAGGGAGACATACAATGCTAGGAGACGGTTACTCAGTCACATGGGAGATGTCGTAAGGTCAAAGTGCATAGAAAGGGAGCAGAAGAGGCTGGAGGAGGAGATTGCAGCTGGAACTCCATGTAAGAAATAATGACACCATTCATAGCCGAGTCTATTATAATCATGCATGCACTAAAACTTGTGATATTAATGTACGTCATATACGTTTTATATTATAATATTAAACTTTTGTTTAAAAAATAAGAGATTTAATAATAAATAAACAAATAACGAGTTGTCAGTGATGGGATTATGAATGATCACGAAGTATAAGAAACTCCTCATGGATCTAAACTAAATAAATTATTTCAATGTGCTACAATGCCGTGCTGATCATAAGAATTTGCTTTGTCAGTAGTGAACAATATTTTCTACTTCAGCGTCACTTCGCATTTCATAGCAGTAGATGGCTATGTGTAGTCAGTGGATATTGCTAGTAGACAGTGTAGATGAGTTTTTCTAGTCTGTATAGTTCTAAACATTGAATAACAGCGACACACATCCTACGCAATACAGATAATATAACTCTATATCAATATAGGCCAAGGATTATTCACATACTGTATATAATAATATTATACTCTGATATATATTTCATGCAGCTCGGAGCCCGTCAGCCAGGTTCTTGTTTACTGGGTCAGGAGCTAAGGTACCTGCTAAACCTACAGATACAGTTGATGGTAGACAAGCAGGTGGTGAAGGTAGAGTCAAGTTTGATGTGTCTGAGAAACCAGGTGAAGGTGGCAATATTGTGCCGAATGTGAGGTGAGGAATTGAAAATGTATATGCAGTGTACACTACTGTATATAATATATTATAGTATGGAGTTGGGCCCTGGATATGTGATAGAAGACTAGTCAAGAATAGTGCCTTGCATATTATTTAGTGTGCGTGACGCGTTAATGTATTCACTCGGAATAAGTAACCCTATTAACCTTGACTGCTCATGGTCAGGTCGTATGGTGTAGCGGTTATCACGTCTGCTTTACACGCAGAAGGTCGCGGGTTCGATCCCCGCTATGACCTGTTTTGTTTTTTTCTCTAATATTATAATGATGTAATGTGGTATACTAATCCATAATACAATCATGGATATACAAATCCATGATGTATTATGTATGAATTATGATTGGTTTTTATGACTTCCAGGCGCCTTCTATATATTATTATTATTATTATGACGTAGTAAACCTACTGAGATGGTCCTCCACTGTATATTTTTATTCCCTTTTTGAATTGGTGGCCAAAATTCGGTGACAGCCCTGTTGATTGTAGAAAAGTGGTAATAGTGCATTTTTCCCGATACAGTATAAAATTAAATAATACGTGTATATGAATTTTTATTTTTAAGAAAATTTAAACATAACATAATTATGAAGAGGGAAAAGTTGAAAGTTTTAGTTTCCTGCTGATTTTTCCATGCCCATGGTAGTGCTGTTTATTATAAAATTGTAAGGTCAGCTACGTATTTATAGTATAGTGTCAAACCTGGAGATAAAACCAGAAAGTTGACACATTATTATGTTGCAAAACAAATGACCCCGATGGGACTCGAACCCACAATCTTCTGATTCGAAGTCAGACGCCTTATCCATTAGGCCACGAGGCCGTCATGGTGAGATGTGAACTTCTATGACAACAAATTAACCAAAGCCAAATTAATCATTTTACTTGTGGTAATTGTTATTTCAGTGCATATTAGTACTCACTCTGCCAATCCATGCATCCTCTTTAGTTGCCACTCTGATTCACAAGGTTGGAGTAAACACATGTTGTACTCCTATGAACCAAAATCTTACTTATTTGAATGCTGTCAAGAGTGTGTTTTGAATGCAACTTGTAACTAAGATATGAAGACTTTAAAAACAGCATTAATTATCTTGCATAACCTGTAATTATATAGTAATTTATACTATAAGCTGTATTACTATTAACTTCAGAGAATTGGAGAGTGGGGTCATGACCCTTGGACCTTACCACCCACGCAATGCACAGATAACTGCTAACCTACACAAGCACTCCAAATATATTGTCAGGTCTTGGCTCTTTCATTCACCTATTGCTTTTTTGCTGCTAGCTTTTCCTCCTCTTCCTTTTGCTACAATGACTATGCATGACTCTATATGCTGCCTATAAGACGTGTTACCAATGTTATATTTGATTTACTTTTGTTCCTCGTTCACAAGGTCTACATGTACATTGATCATGCATTTGTATGTACATGTAGTATGTAATATGTAAATCAATTTCAATTATGCCCAGAGTCTGCAGTGGCAGTGAAATTGGAGTTATCCTTTCAATGCAATTAACAATATAGATATGTACAATAAAATGACAACTCCAATTACGTAGAGAAGAGCTTTCTTAGTATACTAATAATACATGATTATACATTATGATGTATCCCGTATGTGTACGGCTGCATGTTTGTTGCATGGGCATCAGGCTGTTGTATATATGCATTGTACATGTAATGAGTATTGTACATGTATTAAGTATATGTTGCATGCATATGTGTAAAACATGCATCTACAATTATGTTATGGGAGGGGTCAGGTACAGTGTGCATGTAATGGGAGGGGTCAGGTACAGTGTGCATGTTATGGGAGGGGTCAGGTACAGTGTGCATGTTATGGGAGGGGTCAGGTACAGTGTGCATGTAATGGGAGGGGTCAGGTACAGTGTGCATGTAATGGGAGGGGTCAGGTACAGTGTGCATGTTATGGGAGGGGTCAGGTACAGTGTGCATGCTAGGATAGAGTTTGGTGTTAGATCTCTGCTCATTGCTCCTAATATAATATAAAGTTTAACTTCTTATTCTGGTGTCTATTGCAGATGTACATAACATATTGTTTACCTTCTACTTTTAGCTCATCTGGAGCACTTTTTACTGATACTTACTATATCTAATGCCCATCATGTACATTATCGGTATGACGTTTGCAACCACTTTGATCAATATACAATTTATTACAGGAAACCTCTGTTTAAATACTGTTATGACTGTGGACGATCTATCAACGTGAGGCTGACAGCTTGTACGAGATGCAAGGAGGTATACTTCTGTAGTAAGACATGTAAAGTGAAGGCATGGAATGCTCGGCATAAAGATGAGTGTGTTAGGATGCAAGGTAGGAATATGAACTATCTTCTTAGTACATTCATCCTATGTAGTGCCACTTTAGCTATCCTGTTATTCTATTGGTTAGATTTGTTTTATATGCACCACGATTCACTAACTTCTATCTTTGACTTCGTTGATCCTATATTCTACCTGCAACATGTACCTGCGTTGTCATGCATTTACATGTAAATTGCGCATAAATGAAAGATTGTTGAACTAACAGAACATACACAAGATTTTACAAGATACAACAGAACGATTACTGGATTAGTTTGTTTGCATCAAAGCTATTTGCCACATTGTTGGGCCCCAGGTGCCCAGGCTAATGCATGATGTCTTGGCCCACTTCCATATGTACAATAACATTACAAATGAATTTGTTTTGAAAATTTGTACACTCGCCATACAGTAAGCAGTGTATCCAATGTCTTGACATTATACTATAGTGAGGCGTACAACTACCTCTAGTAAATTAGAATTTAACTATTAATTACATACATGTATATGTATTATATGCAGGTACGGGGTCCAATAACTCCAATCTATCTAGTAGATACAGTATACTGTCCTCACCTCATTCTCTCTCATCTGTCCATCAAGGTAGCACATCAGCCTTTGTTCACCTCGCTTTAAGTTTAGCTTGCTTGACCTTGACCTTGCTGCTTTATCTTCTATACTAAAAAGCTGCTACTCATTACTAAGAATATCTGTTAGTTACAATCTCACTCTATGCAATAGGCTCAGAATTTATCTTATCCCCTGGCATTCTCTTATATTTTTATCTGGAGCTAACCATTTATTCAAACTATAATTGGTTGTCTATGTATAAGCTACTTCTGTGATATTCTTTAGGTTCAAAGAATCCATCTCGGGCTACAAGTCATGCTAAATCAGCACCAGCCAAGTATGGAGGCAGAGGTGGAGCTAAACTCAGCAGCGTAGATCCAAAACGGGCTGCCAAAATGGAGAAATCTTACAATATGATGAGACGACCAACTGATCGCTCTTTGGTAAGTTCACGGTCATCAGAGTGGCCAATGTTGTATTAGATTGATCTTTCCGTGCTGTTTTTGTACTTGGGAACAATGCTTGACACTCTTAACAATGTATAATGTAGGCACAGCAGAAGTATCTTAGTGGCAGTGCTCCACACCTAGCTGGTGGTAGACATAAACAGACACATCGACACAGTCAACATGGGGGCGGGCGTATGAGCCCTGACTTGACTCCATATGCAGCATTCATGGATAACTACAGTTTCAACTAAACATAAAGGAGTTTTGTGTCATATTAATTCTGTGTGGTCAACAAATTTACAGGTTGCTGCTGCAAATGTGGTTATTGTATTTTCTGGTGTGAAGAGAGTTTATATAGTAAAAAGGTTCTATCCAAAGATGTGTCTATCCTTACATATACAATATATTGTATTTCTATTTACATGACTGTATAATGATAATAATATTGTCAATTTTATCAATTCTGCTATTAGCTATCACCAAATTCAAATAATGTACACCAAAACCTAATTAATAATAATAATATAATTATTATATACAGTACACTAGATATATATATATATGAAGTAATTATATTTTTGAACATATACTTGTATACATGTATACACATATATAATGTACAACATTTTTATGAAGTTGCGAATTTGTCATTTGATCACAAATAAGCTGGTTTTTGTGCTATTACACAATATATCATACCGATATTATAGCACATGTTTTTACAGAATTGGAAATGAATAAATACTAATAAACTTTTGTACTGAATTTAGTAAGATCATTCTTAGCAGTTTTCCCCCATGAGATGAATTGGAAATTTAATATCTGCTGCAAGTGTTAAGGTATGAACAATCAGAAAGTACAGGTCGGGATTTTTAATTTATTTGCTTACTTTGAGTAATAATTAGTTTATGATCACAGATGAGTCTGTACAGAAAAAAGATAAAGTTTAAAAATTAAAATTCCTTAATTTCGTCAAACAAACATCACCTTAGAATTAATATGTACAGTTTGCATAATATTCTATGGATATAGAACATTTGACATAATACTAAAGTAATATTAAGATAATGTAATTCATGAATACAGTTTAACTTACGAAATATTATACATACAAGTACTACAACACCACAGTGAAGCCAATGACTGTGGTGAAGAGGAAAGACAATTACAATTATTAAAAAATGTGTAACACTGTACAGGTATTATTTGCAGGTAATCATTACAAGGGACCTAATCTTGAGCATTCTGAATATTTGGATATATAATTATAATACAATATTCTAGACTTCAGACAGAAGTGTGAAGTGTAGTCAGCTGTACTATCTCATAACATACAATGGTGACATAGTCTGACAGGGGAGATAAACCCCTACATTGGAATACATTAAGGTTACGGTGAGTTAGATGGCCGACACAGAGTGCCATATCTTAGTTATACTCTCCGTCAATCTAGACCTCGTCACTCTCTGAGGAAACTGGTCACTAACTCGAGGATAAAGGAAGTTGTCATTCATTGTCTCGAAATCCGATTCGCTGTCAGAAATATCCGAGTGTTCCTCACTCACACATATAGACACCTGGATGTAGAACATGAGTATAATATATACGTATAGAACAACAAATGCCGTACAAAACTATACCAGTTATACATATAAACCAGCAACCATCACTTTGCAATCAAAAACGGTCTATACTACAGTGACACAGCTTGGGAGAGATTTTAAAAAGCCTATACTACGGTATCAGGACTTAGAAGGAATTTCCAGTAGGATTCTAGTGCTCAAAACTCCCGGAGATACCATCCTGTGTTAGTTCCTATTAGATCACTTCCCGAAAGATATGATTTACAAAAGCGTCATTGACATAGAAAAATGTGAGAATAACAAACTCCTGACACCAGGGTGTAGCACAGCCCACTATATAACAGAGTAAGGATAACTTACCTCATTGTCGACATCCTGGTACACCTTGTGAGCATTGCTCCCATATAGCAGTACGCCATTCTGAGTCTGTGGTTTGTGTAAAGTCTTTGGTAATGGTTTAAAATAAAATGCTAACTTCTTTTGCGTTCTATCTGCCAGTCCATTAATGTAGGGCTTTGGTCGCTTTGTGCGAAATATTTTGCTATGTACTTTGTCTTGCAAGGCCTACAATAAAATGAAAGTTTAATACCACCTCATGAAGGTAGAGAGATGAGTGGCCATTTATTGATGCCTGCATGTATGCTCATTGTCGCTGGGATTACAACCTGGACCAGACAGTCTTCTTACAGCTGTGTATGGAGAAAACAGGGAGCAATCATACATATGGGAGAGGATCGGAACAAACAAACATAGGTAAGCGTGGAGATAGAGAGGCAAAGGAAGAGATGGCAACTAAAGCATCAACAACGCCCCCCAGATAGATAGACATGAGTGTTTAAATGTCAGCCAAACAAGCACATGCTCTCACCACCTACTGAGTCTCAGACACCTGCTCTCAACAGCCATTACAGCTGATACTCTCATATATACAACTAGACAAGTTGCCAATAGCACCAGGTTCCACATTATAGGCTACAATGGCGACCAAGTCAACCTGCACCAAGCCGTGCTATCTACAAAATGTCTGCACTAGTTGGAGCGTGTGAACCCAAGTCAGGACAAGCGGCAAAATGTATAAACAAGAGCCGTACACCAGACAGGCATCACAGCAACATATCTGATCACCCTACACGTAACTACTGACACATTACCAACTACACAATTATAGGCCTATTACATGCACAGCGTAGGTATACAAGTAGTCAAGTAGAACATCATTCACCTCCCGTATTATATACCACTTTGAATAGGATACGTATAAAACAAAATTCTTCAAACAGAAACTGGTAGTGGCTTGTAGTCAAGGATTTAAGCTACAATATGACATTATATCATACCTTGCTAATCTTCCAGGGATTGCTGGGATGGAGTTCTTCTTGAGTACGCTGGGGGAAGGTAACTCTCTCTGTCTTGCTGATGATAGGGGGTGGTATAGACTTGGCACTGCTAGCCTCACTATCAGAACTCGAGCTATCTGAGGAACTGCTGCTGCTGCTACTACCACTCGAACCACTGCTGCTACTACTGCTGCTACTAGGTGGAGCTACTACTGACTCTTCTCTAGCCTTCACTTTCTTCTTCTTTGACTTTGTCTCAGGGGTGTCTGTGGGGGGTGAGTCATCCCCTCCGTACTGAATAATGGAATACAGGAGGATAAAAATAGTAGAAGCACTTTCATACAATAATGCATGTGATAGATAAGGCAAGCTAGACGACTACTACTATCAACAAGTCCATGAGCCGAGACAACATGCAGTAATAAGGTGAAATCTGATGATGCTTGCACTCTATTCAGCTCTGGACAAACATTTTTATTTTTTGCAATGTTCCAGCTGAAAATCACTTTGCCAGTACATGTATTTACTTTTATTTGTTTGCAAGGGAACTGAAGAGTAAAACTGTTCCCGACTCAACAGTTACCAGTGACCGTATGTATGTAAACATATAATGCACGATGCAACCAGCCTACCAGTGAATAGTTGGGTATAAGAGTATGACATCCATATTGTATACCGCTACACTCAGTACTTACACTGTCAAAGTCCCACAGCTGAGGGTTATCATATATAGTGTCACTGTGATTCGCATCTATTACAATGTCAAGGTCATTAGGACTAAGGTGCATAGATAATATCACTTCTAGCTGCTTCTTAAATACTTCCTCTCTTGTCTTATAAAATCTTCTACGTTCTTTTTCTCTCCGTGATATCATGTAACATAGATTTCGCACCTGTATCATCATAAAGTCAAACCTGTTTTTAAGCACATTTTTATAATTGACATTCATACCAGTATATTATCAGTATCACAATCCCTGCTAATTTGCTTTATTTGCTTAAAATTTCAATGAATGAAAATTGATATCAATACAAATTTTAAACTGAAAGCGCAGTAATGTCAACCACTCCCTACAGGTTAGTGTGGGCTGTGTACAAGTATGAAGTTCAGAGTGTCACATATTCATCGAGAGCAGACTACATACCAACAGAAAGAGTTACCTCCCATGTATTAATGAATGAAACGGCAGAGAGCGAGCAGAGAAGTGTTCGAAGAGTGAGGAAAGAAAGAGAGCGTTAACATATTAGGCATGTATTGGTGTGGGTGTGTCTGGAATGGCAGAGTTGGTAGGAGCAGGCAGTAACAGAGGTGTACTTGGTATGGGTAAGACCAACAATGTATTACGTAACTATTGATTTACTGTAATGGACACTAACAATCCACTTCCATCTGGCCACCCTGTCACCAAACACAACAGCAATTAGTATACTGGTTTAAAATGACATGAATGTAAACGGCTTCTTTTGTCCCGACAAATGTTCAAGAAAATCTATGCTGATGAAGACGTATAAATGAATAGATAAGTATAAGTAAACGCCTGAATTTGTAGCATACATATACATGTACACACCCTTTCCAGGTCTTGTCTAATCTGCACAAACATTTTTTGTCGAGCAAGAAGACTTCCTTCCTGTTGCTTTACAAGCATATCTTCTTCTTCAGCTACAATAATAAATTAATGTTATATTTGGATGTAAACAACATGCACTGTAATAACGACAGTAGAAAAAAAAGTACAGCCACCAATGAGGATCGAACTCATGACCTCCTGTTTACTAGACAGGCGCTCTAGCCACTGAGCTATGGCGGCTCACGCACACTAAGCATATAAAGTACTGACTTGTATCATATCACCGATATGCTTGGCCAACAATCAATAGAGCATTGTTTAGGGCTAGCTGGCAATGAATGACCACACAGAACTATATTTGCTAACTGTCCCTACATTTGTTTACCAATATACAGGGTAGGAGACGGGATAGGAGACATGTACTCGAGTTTTACACACCTTTTGGAGCCAGTAGTGGGTTGCTGAAGTTAGCCTTTCTCTTTAGTTTCCAGTACTGGAACACATAACTAACCAGGTTTTCATTGTAAGAGAGAGATTTGGCTATTTCTGCCACTGTCACTGTGTTATAAAATGACTCCTCTAGCTCTGCAATTCTGTAAGCAAAGAGAACATCTGGATTATATAAAGACAAACTTATAAGTTTCTCCATTTTCTGAGGCAATTTTCAAAAATAATTGAAACAGCATTATCATAACATCCATAGAAAAGTAGCAGTAGATCACAGCCATGAAGGATTTAGTTGTGGTAATGGACAGATTGTTACGTATTAAGAGGAGATCACTACAGCATTATCAACCTGGAACACTTGCGGACCAGATGGTTTGTGCATACTAACACTTACATATACTAACCACTGTTGTCTCAAAGCCATATACGGGGTGATTATGGGCCTACTAATCCCCTTGGGAATGGTAACCCTTACCACTAGTATCACTACATGACTGTATACCAACACGCATGTATGTTTAGTAGGGTATCAACAAAGTATGAGTGACACACGACTCATGTCAGACTGTATACTTACTTTTTACTTCTGGCATCCTCTTTCTCTTGCTCTGTTAGGTTCTTCTTGTCTTGATCCGAAGATGAGGTAGTGTGTTTAGGACAGTAAGCCTACATAACACACATATTCATGGCTACAGAACACATATACATGCATACATGGCTACAGGACACAGTATAATACATGTAGTAAGTACAAAGCAGTAGTAAGAGGAATGCCATATCTCTTTGAACTAACTTCACATTAGGTTGAGAGTCTGTCCCAGTCAAACCTGAATATGTGAACGGCAAGGAAACATGTACTTCTGATGGGACCAATATGTAATTACTATATTACTAATCAGTTTGGAGATTAATGCATGGATAGATGCATGAACAAAACAGCCCAGACCTTAGTGAAAGACTAGGTACCAAAGAGTACTGTTAATATAGCCTTAGGGGTGGGAATATTACTGTGAATAGCCTGAGGACCAAGGCATTACCTGTAGATGAACACTGGCACTCTCTTCATCCTCCTCCTCCTCATCCACCTCTGTCCTCATGTCTAATTTATGTTCAAAGGCACATGTGACATGGAAGGCTGTCTTACAGGCCTTCACATTACACTGTATGGGAGCACCTTGCCTTACCTTGCACAGGCAGCATATTAGATTCCACCTGGTGGGCTGAACAACAAATAACACTCACAGTTAATAATTTAGTAGTACATGTACAAGTCTACAGTTATTGTACATTGTAATATACACCAACAAGTGCGCACTTGAGGGGAGTTGTGTGTACTACCATAACATGGTGGAAACAACTCCGCTTCCATAGTAATTAAATATGCAACATTGAATGCAAAGCCAGCAGAGTAGTGACAGGTTAAATTATGAGACTTCTACCCAAGAGATTCTGGGTTAGGAATAAGATTCCTAGTGATTCAGTAGTGACAATTCAACTTAGTTAGAAGGTTTCTGACAAGGAATTGACCATTGGACGGTTGGTTAACCCACTACAGGTATGGAACATTCATATCCCATGAAGTAAACCTTCAGGTGCCAGCTAATTAGTATATAAGCTGAGTCTAACTCACCTTTATATCTTTTATTTTAGTAACCGGTTCCATTTTCTCGGCATCACCGATGCTCACTTCCGGTATCCAGAGAGCACAGCTAACGTGTGCCCACTTCTGTCCACTCCTGAAGAGATACCAGAATATATAGAGACATATAGAGAGTTTTTAGTTCATAAAACATAAATGTAAACTATTTTCTGACAAGTTACACCTGAGTTACCATCCACTAAGGTACTTTACTACTTATTCTAAAAGGAGAGATGAGTACTAGATATAGCAGCAGGAAAATCGAGTACTTACTTGGTGGGTTTCATAGCACCCCCCTTCTTAGGGCAGAGTTCACACTGAGGCTTGATGCCGAGAGCACATGTCCTGCAGTACCATTTACCTTCAGGAATATTCTGTACACCGTAACACGCCTGATGTACACATACATCACAGCCATCACAGAACACCATTTCATTCGCGTCCTCACTGTCTGGCTATAAATCGGCACACATGGAGATGATGCATTACAACCGTGTATGTACCGAGCATATTATAACGGTGTAGGCAAGGAGTCCATTATATAAACAATGTACATGACAATATTATGGGTTGATACCATATTATAACTACATGTATGGAAGAAAAAACATACTTATTGAATGCTAAGATATACATGTACACGAGGGTAAAATATTCGATTGCTTTTCTTGCACAATGTCTATTATTGTCTACATGTGTGTTTGTGTGCCATGTTTATTGCTACTGTGGCTACGACCTTTGCTATTTGTCAGGATGAAAATCTCTAAGCCAATAAACAGCATACGAAGCATTGAGGAAGGGCATCATAATACTATATACATGTACATGCATATGCTGCAAGGAGAGATCTTGTATACTATATTACACCATATAGGATGTACTCACCGATTGGCATACGTTACACACACTGTTTACATCAAACTCTACACCTAGTCCTATAGTATTCTTCTTTATGTTATTCATATTCTCATAGCACTTCGTCTCTAGACACTCTATTATAGTCTCCAGCATGTATTCCGGAATCGGTTCCATACCTGCATTGAGGAGATAACTCCATGTATTACATGCATGATTATTGGTCTCTCAGTCTATACTGGGAGTGGACAACTCCGGGCTATATCTATGGCAAGATACCAGAGGAGAATTGAACAGAATTAGAGTCCCAGAAAACTACTACGTATACATACGGCATATACCTGGATGTACTCTATGCCTGCACTACACGTCACTGCAAACAGAATTGCATCTTTAGTTCGGAGACAAGATTCAAAGAGCTTGAAAATGAGCTAGAACACCAATCTGGGGTAACACACTACCTGCATCTACAAAGAGCGTGACACCCGAGTGACTCACCCATATCCACCCTATCTTCATTGTATCGCTCGAGCCAGGCTACATCGACATCGTCAAGGTCATACCGACAAACCGTATCTGCTAGATCGTTAGCATTCTTATACTCAAATTTAGTCTCACTAAATCTGTCAGGATCTTCATGTGTTAGCACGTATTTGTTGGGTCTAGAACATAATCATGACACGTTATTAGAGCAGGTAATTGAGTACGTCTTAGACATGGCATGCAGCAGTACAGAGTCCGTGTACGAAATAGGAATATGTGTTATATACTGCCAATAATCAAATCTACCTTCATTCTGCACTTGATCAGACAACTTTGATTTCTACACACAAAAAATGTGACACGCAACCAGTTGAAACTGAGTGTCAGGTGAAGGTAATCATTGACAACATGACAACTTGTCTCAGTATAAGACACGAGTGAAATAATGCTGAGGCGTCTAACATGGCTGTAAAAACAAGTCAACTTACAATGAGAATGATCCTGTACTCTTTGGTTCTAATTCTTTAACAACAGCTTTAAACTGTTTATTAGAGTCTGGATTCACCGGAACCTGTACTCCTCTCTCCCAGTCCTGCCTCCAAGCATCAGCTATGAGTATGTATTCCTCCATTAGCAAAGGCTCAGAGTCAGGCATCTTCATAGCACTAATCAGATCCTGAGCACATCATATACAAACCATTAGAAATGCATAAGCTATCTAAAGCTAGTAGTCTTTACAACAAAGAACGGTAGAACAGTTACAATTCATTCTCAAGTTATTCTTACTGCAACAATCAAAGGAATAACACAAAGCTGGCTGCTAGAATTGGAGCACATACATGTAGAACAATCACAACGCATTGGTTGGTAACACTAGCCCTCATAATCTCACTTAGCTAACCTTTCTGAACAATTCCGCAGGTTTATGTTTTTCTTGATTGTTGGTGGTTCTAGAAATACTGTCGGCAAATTTGCCCCCGGATACAGGTCTAGGGGTAGGTGGAGCGTCATCCTCACTGTCGGTTAAATGGGAGAGTTGGTGGTACTTCCTCTTTTTACCCTTCCCTTTACCTATACTCTTTCCTTTACCTGCGCTCTTACCGCGAGAGGAGCTCTTGCCTTTTCCTAAATATTCAAAGAAATTCTCTGTTAATGCAGTTGAGAAAAGAGAATATTATGTGTAGCAAAAATGCCGTGTAACCGATGTTAGGCAGCAAAAGTTGCACTCATTAGCTCTGGATCATAGTTATAGTGAATGTAATGCTTTACCCACAGTTAGAGGTAACATAATGACTCACCTGGGTAGTCATCTTGCTGACCGGATTTGCGCCGATGATTGGGCATTTTGATTGGCACAGGCTCCGTTCACATCAGTTTGGATGAGAAGTTGAACTATTTCACATGTTATTCAACAGTATCCACCTCAATCGCATCCAGTCCAGAGTGTGATGTGATGAATCCACCACAACCTAAACCACAACATAACACTAGAATGTTTATATTTAGTAGAGAATAAATTGGGCAACTACACATTCACGTACAACGAAAACAATTTAATACTTATAGAAACTAAATCATGAGTTTTTTTCTGTTTACCTGCACAAACATCAAACAACCTTCATTATTGTGTATTTTAGTTTAATTGTCTGGTCTAACAGCTGCAGCTTTACAAAGGTACCATGAGATTGGAATAGTATGGTCTAACCTATATAACACATAGTTTCACCCCAATATATCCTGGTACGAGTTACAGAGCATGGGGAGAGGAGACGATTCTAATGTTTGTCGTACAACACCCAAAGCTAAGTAAAGTGTCGATTAGTATGGCAAGATTGGGAAAGAAATCTACACAATTTTGTTTAGCACATCTTAGAGCTGCTGAAATGTGCAAGCTCTCAGATGGAATGGTTATAACTTATAACGAATCGTTGGGATATCTGGTTTGCAATCTTCCAGTGTCCTTTATGGGTCCAATGCGAGTTATCTTGAGACATTTAAACCCCAGTCTGGAAGAGAAAGTGATTGACATCCAAGCCCGGTCACTCATCTAGATCAGTGGCCCTTGTGATTAGGCTTGGGACATTTCAATGCTACACAAAAACTAAACTGTTCTATTCAAAATATCCATGCGCCACTTAAATTGGAACCCTCACACACCAGAAGCCTACTATGCGGATATGCTACCAGTTACTCAAACATCCAAGCCAACTGCAGTTGAGTTCAGCATAAAGACGTACAATTGCATTGTTGAATAAAAACAAACAAAGATAAAATTAAACAAGATATTAAATGGGATAAGAGAAAGAATGATTATTATTATAGCCGATTTTAGTTTTCTTATCCAACTAAATTAAAAATGTAAAGTAAAAACACTATCATGATACCGAGAGTTTGCTAATTGCCCTTTCAATTGTCACCCAAGTCCTGTTAAGCCGAAGCGTGTCAGTGCATTAGCTCATATGAGCTACACTGAGTAGTTAAAAGATTAAAAGCCGGTTGCCCTTCCTGTCGCTCACCACGAGGTCACCCTGGGGAGTACGTTGGAATCCTGCTGCTCTTTCACGAACAGGGCAGAGGTGTGCGGTTGGTGGACTTCCTGTAATGTTACTACTACACACCCTGATCCAAACAGGAGAAAAAATTTCAAAGGTTTTTTCGTCAGAGTTGACCCAGCCGAGGTTTGAACTCACAACCTCTCAATCGAGATTAATGAGAATGTATGTTACCACTTGCGCCACCTCCACATCTTTATTGATCACCCATAGTAAATAATTAGTAGGCCTAGGTCTATATGCATTAGCATAGCATAGTCATAGTGACTTAGTTATTATATATAAAATTATTTTATAATAATACTATAGCCTCTCAATATAAATATTAAATGTTCATATTAATAATAATTACATAACGTAATTATAATATATAGGCCCATAGCCCTAATACTTTACAATCGCTTCAACTTTACTAGGTATAACTAACTTACTTTACTACCTAAAAGAATTAAAATAAAACTTCCAAGTTAAGTTCAACTTGAACTTACCTTAACAAAACCTTTCGCGAATTGGTGATTTACTATAACTATACTATCACTAAAGTTGTTAACGATATCGTATTTTCCCAACGACCCAACCAACTTCCTTTCTAGCAAAGAATATAACCGATAGATACTTGATAGGCCTCGGGTATAGGCAGAAGAGAATTACAAATAAATCGAACTTAAAGTTACACAGACCAAATCCAGACTGTACAGTGCAACTGTAAAGCAGAAAACGAGTTCGACAGTTTTATCTTGCAATTGAAAAGAATTGTTACAAGCTAATGAATGGCTTGATTTTACGATAATACTGGTATATGAATTATAAATTAGCGGAATAAAGAAGCACACTTTTTTTATTTTGCAAACAGAAAATACCCCGCGAGATGCGAGGGCAGTCGTACATTAAGCGTTTGCTCCTACAATGACATTGACCCAGTTTTCATGGGTAGAATATCCTCGTAGTGATGTTGTATAGAAGTACGGTACATAGGCTTCGGTATTGTGGTTGTAATCTTTAGTGCGAGAGGATGTAAACGATTGCGTCCCATACGTGTTTGGCAGCAAAGGCGGTTGTCGCGGTAGTAATAAATTACATGTAAGTGTTTTCTTTTTCTAATATATCATATATGCTCTTTCATTCACCATTCTATTGGTTGTTAAGTATCGCAATGATGCAACCACTTTTTATTATACTACTTGAGCATAATCAAATGTGGCATTTAAATTCCATTATTGTTATTAAATTATTGTAATAGTAACAGTTATACATACATACATGTAGTATTTATTGTAATTGTTATAAATTATTATTTATATTTATATTATTAATTATAGAAAATAATTAATATTATAATTATTATAATACTAATTATAAAATATAAGTATGTAAATAATTATTGTTATAATTGTTATTAAATTTATTAAGGATTCTGTTCACGAGCTGGCCATCTGTGCTTGTAATATTATATTCATATTGACTATTATAATTATTTATTGCTACCTATGTTCCTATTTCCTATTATTTGATCAAATTGACAAATAGAGTAGTAACTACATAAAAAACCGGATAGGCTAACTATGGGAGTTGTTCTGTTGTCTTTGTGTGATCATTTATCTATTTAAGCGGTTGTATTATCCTCAATCCATCTTGTTAAGCTGGTATTTAGATTTGTTAATGTTTAGATGGACCCAGTAGGTAATAGAATAATCATGTGACCTTGCCTGGCCATGCCGTGTCACATTAGTAACATACGGCAGCGAAGCTCTATAACATTATTACAAGTAATGTTGCTGATATTAAAAAAAAATATATATATACAGTGTATATAGGCTACATAATTATATCTTTTACCACAAAAGAGGAAAAAATGAATGCTGCTAATTGATGAGTTTGTCCTCTTTTACATTGTATCTCTAACTAGGCAGTAGCTATACAATTTGAATTTAGATATACACTTTTTCTCTTAGGCCCGAACTTGGATTTAGATACTACCCTTTCACTACGAAGGCAGTAATCAGTTGTTGATGAACGCTTTATGGTAGGCCTATTGGTGAGCTGAATAGCACATTTCAAAATTATTTTTTGTTGCGAGTTGAGTTGTTATGACATGTATGTTACTAATTATAGGACTCCTTCCTTCTATAAGTATGAAGTCTCATATAATACTGCTGACCCTGGCACTAATTACTCTGGTGATTCACGTATCTGCCAAGCCAGAAGTTGATGTACCCAATGTGAAAGTGGCCCCTGATGTAGCCGAAGTACAGCCTCCATTACCTCAGGGAGGGGACGATAAAAAGGATATACAAGGTCCTAAGGAGCCTGGCGCCGTTGATGGCCATGTTCATAATAAGGAGGCCAAAGAGGATGAAGACAACAAATCGGAAGAAAAATCTACAGCGGAAAATGCAGATGGAGCCTCTACAGATGAGAGCACCGACTCCAAGGTAGGTATATAGTCTGTGTACCAGTGACATTGATCATTATCAGCTCTAATGTACAATGAAGGTATTTAGTATGTGTGCCAGTGAGATTAGTCATTATCATTTCCGTGAGGTTAACAGAAAGACCTTCAAACTCATTTTAACTGATTCGCACCAGTGTTAAATAAAATGTTGAAATTAGACAATAATTTTATATCTTGAAGTGATTGACAATTATGCCAATATAATATTGAAGAAAACATGCACAGTAGTGCTGAAAGGAGTCATCTTCTAGTACTGGGGTAGGATGTGGAGGGTTTTTGTATTAATGAGAGAAATAATATAAAGGATAGGTCCATATGGACTCTCATAGTATAATGTTGGTAATTGTTTAACGAAACTTTGAAAAAAATTAATTGCACTGTGTATAAGAGATAAAAACTGACTGATTGAGATCATGAACATAATATAGGCCTACTGGTAGGCTTAGGTGCGTAGGTGTAAATGAGTGAAACCGAACTAAACATTAACTAGTACTTTGCAAACACGTAATACGTACATATAGAAAAGTCTATACTTAATATAGGTACGTACATAGATGGGTGGTTTAATTTGTCTTTACAATAGAAATCCGGCAATTAGCTTATGGAAGGTCAACCTGTAGACCTCATATTTTTAACAGAAGAAATCATTATTTTGCCATTAATTATTACTTTACATAAATGTAAATGTACTTCCATGCCGGCTGAATAATGAATGAAACCTAGTAGTGAGCTATGAGGGTGCTTGCCCTCAGAGGGCTAGAATGTTTTTGGGTGAATATGCATGATCTACAAGTGCGTTACTCCATTAGACATGCTTGTGATGATAAAATGGAACTCATCTGTATCTGTTATTCACATCACTCACCCGTTGCTTTCCATAATCTTGTAATATCTTTTATTTGGCTTATTTATTCGCAACAATTATTGCTACTTACTACTTGCATTTATTCTAGTAACTGTTTCAGGGTAATGCAGGGTTCATGCACGCCTTCGTAGCCACCCTCTCGGTTATCATAGTGTCTGAACTGGGAGATAAAACATTCTTCATATCCGCCATCATGGCCATGAGACATTCCAGACTGGTGGTGTTTGCAGGTGCTATGTCAGCCCTAGCTCTGATGCACGTCATGTCCGGTAGGTGCTTGCTTCAGTGCTGTAACCAGTTCTAGTTAGTAGGATTACTTGTGGTCAGTCTATCAGTGTGTCCAGGTCCATGGTGGTCAAACCAATGTGGGTTCTGACCATTCCCATTAACTGATATGATATTTATGACAAATCAGGGGTATTTTGATGTTCTAGGATTGTGAGACTTTTAATACAGAATATAATTAGGCCTATGTAGTTATCAGGTCCAAATTCCATCATAACATATTACACACATACAATACAAACAGGCCTCTCATCACAAATGTAGTCACCCCTTCTTATATAAATATACACCATAATTATAATGTATACTACCTGCTAGAATAACTTATACTTAGAAGTAAAGAATATGTACACTTAGCTAACTATTACTGTCACTGTATCCCCTCTTAGTGCATCAGTAATGGTGTATTATCTGTACTATAGCTCATACAATGCCTACTAAATGGATGACAGGGGGTGAAGGTGCAACCTGGTATAACACATACTGTTGGCTGCCACATTTCGGTACATATTGGTCATTGGTACGATGTAGGACTGCACTCCACACCCTTACATTTACATTATTTAGGATTCAAAGTACTTATAATACTCTAATGTATTGGTATAGTATGGGTATTGGTATAATAATGGTATCAACCGGTAGGTAGGCCTACTAATCCATCTCATTCCATACATCTACTACTCTCAATAGTTCTAGTAGATTATCAATTCTAATCAGTTAGCAGATTATCAACATGAGTCACTCTTCACATCTGCTTGACTTTGCTCTCTACACATCTTGATTTACCATGTAGTTTGATGGATTAATAGTTTATAGTGTTTACTAGTGTTATGTATTTGCCTGATTAGTTAGTAGATTTGTTGTAAGATGGTGTGTTCTCGTTGACACCCTGTATTTTCTCTTTTTTACGCAGCGTTGTTTGGAACCCTGGCTACACTTATACCTAGAAAGTTCACATTCTATCTCTCATCTGGACTATTTGTTATATTTGGAATCAAAATGCTGAGAGAAGGTAGTGTGTTCATATTTGCACAAACTAATACTCTACAATGGACTGGTCTACCATATTCATAGTCTTTGTTATAACTTTTATTAGAACTGAATAGAGTTCATACAATTTTGGTTGTTGAACTATAATTTTCACTGTTAGTTCTGTACTAAAGCTAGACAAAAGTATCCCTTGATTAGAACACTAATAATAAGTTTATGGGTGGGTATTTGCCTATAAACTGGGAGTTATCCTCTCATAGTGAACTAAATTGATAAGACAACTTCTTATTGCTTTGGGCTCATACTATTGAATTGTATATTATGTAGGGTGGAACATGTCGCCCACCGAAGGACAAGAAGAATATGAAGAAACGCAGGCTGAGCTTAAAAAATATGAGGATGATGTACGTTGGCCAACGATATTATTATGACCAACAGTATTTCCTTCTTACTATTATTACTAACTACATGCCATTGTATCATACCAATATCATATACACCACATGTAAGGTATGCAGGTCATAGTTAGCATGTATAAGGGCTTCTAGTCCAGCATTATGTAACCAACTGGTTGGCTCAAGCTGTTAATTGTCTCTCTCATAGGAAGCTCACTGGCAACAATAACGAGGTTAACATTTACACTGAAAACAGACATTATCATGGACTTCAAACTTTGCTATAAAGGGCTGTTACAGAATTGTCATTTCAATGAATTCACCCTTTTGTTGGGACAGGAAAGAGAACTCTGAATTCCATAACTATTTTAAAATGCGAGAGTAAATAACTCCATTTTCTAAGATGTCTGAAGCACTTTCAAGCCATGTTACATATTGCATAGTATTATAATGATGCATAGGCCCACATGTTGCTTGTATATTATACGTTGCCACTGTTACTATGGTTACAGCAACTACAAGCAATGTCAGCAGTAACACAGGACCCAGAGACTGGTATAGTAAGAACGTCAGACACCAGGATTAAACTATTAATGTGTGTATCTCCACTATTTATACAATCAGCTACACTCAACTTCTTAGCAGAGTGGGGAGATAGGTCACAGATAGCGGCTATAGTTCTGGCAGCCAGAGAAGTGAGTGTTCAGGCAGAACTTGTGTCTGTCAGTCACTGTATTTATGTACAGTGAAACTTGCTTAATTCAACCTCCAAGGGACCGCCATAATTGGTTTGACTTATGCCTGAGTTTGAATTGTAAGATCACTTCATTTAGTTAAAGTCATCATATACATGTAGTGCTCAGCAAGGACCAAGGCTAATAGTTTGAACTAACTAAGTTTTTGAATTCTCCCAGGTTGAATTAAGCAAGTTCCATTCTACATGTACAATGTATATTATTAATAGTACACAGTTGAACAAGTACCTGCTCAGAACCATTCTGGTCTCACAGTTTGGGAACAGATTATGTTGCATTACCACTGGCCAATATTGATAATCGAGAGTTCACCATTGAATATTTTATACTGCTGTCTTGCTTTCTGTAGTTTGTATTTATATACATCTATTATAACTCTGGTTGATATGTCTACTTCCAGCCATTCACAACTAACTACTGGATCATTGTTTTGTAGAATTTATTAGGTGTAATAATAGGCGGACTTATAGGTCACTTCCTGTGCACAGGACTTGCTGTGATTGGAGGGAGGTGGATAGCCCAAAGATTGTCTGTCAGAACAGGTAGGTTAATCTAATAACAAGGTAATGTAACCAGCTGAAGAGTGAAGATATCGTCTCTATTTCCATCTAAATAGACTATTCTAGTTATATTGTAAAATATGTATTACATGTATTATTCCAAGTTAGATTAGATTTATTTCATTTCTCTATCATAAACAGATAAAAGTTGAAGTGTTACAATAGTATAATGCGTATTTAAAATAATAATATAATATAACTATATTATGATAGAGATTTAAATTTTTGAATATTGAGGTGGGAGTTTGAGTTACAAAAGTTTGGTTTGATATAGCCTCAGAAATGTGTTTAGTAAGTGTATATATACACTTAAATTGTGGTAGGCCCTAAGTATGTACATGTATATACATGACATGTATATTCACATACATGTATATACATGTATATTCACATACATGTATATACATGTATATTCACATACATGTATATACATGACTTGTATATTCACATACATGCAAGTTTAAGGAATGTAAACTTATTATTCTTATATCTGGATTGTTTTCATTTTGTTACAGTAACTCTACTAGGAGGTGTGGTCTTCCTACTATTCGCTGTCTCTGCGTTCTTTATCGACCCGACAGCACCATAGGTTATCATCTTCCTCGGCACTAAATATTCATAACTTAGACTGAGCTCATCGGCAAACTACTAATTCCTTAAGGAATAGGCTACCTGAGACTCAGAGGCGATCCCTGCAATCTGAACTGAATCTCTCGGCTATTATGAAGTATTTTAGTAGTTTACAGAACGACTGCAGTCCTGCAATACAGCTTCCATAAAATTACAATCAAATGGTTCACATTTAGTATGTGTGTAATACTTTTAGTAGGTTACATAACTTAGGATTTTATATGGTACATTTATGGGAGATTTGAAATCTTGGGTGCTGATAGAATCATTGTATACAAGTACATACTAATACTAACAAGTGTGATTGTGGTTATATCTTGGTTGTGAAATAATCTTTGTAATGCTTAGACAGAGAGTTGATATAATTTATATTTTTATTACTTTAATAATTGTAGGGTTAGTTAAATTTAGTTATTCCTTGCCATATTCACAGTCTATCCATTCCGTTTATTTAGAAAGATTTAAGCAAGACTTGAGCATCTATAATTGTTTCTGCTACTATATTGTAATTGTGGGTGGGTCTCTACCTGTTAAGTCTCTACTAGTTAAGTCTCCATTATAAGCTGGCCGACTCCCAAATTTACTCTACAATTCTGAATGCTCTCATTGCAGCTGAATTTTAACAAATCACAAGAAAATACTAGGTAAATACTGAAATTTATGGGACATGTACATGGGGATTTGAAACTGCATTGTCTTGGGTTTATTGTTTGACATCATTAATTTAACATTACGTAGGCCAGGGCATTCAATTTCCATTTACTCTTCTTTGAATACCTAAATGATTCTATTAGAATATGTAAGAAAACACTGAAAATATTTTGTTAGCCATACCTTTTGTAAATTTACCTTTCCTTCACGCATAAATAAGAATTCTGTGCTACTGTCCATTTGCTAATCTTTAATTGTCAAAGTAGTTATATTATCTATTTATTCTATAATATATAATTATGTAATAATAAAAATGTATTTGCAACTACAACAATTTTTTCTTTGCATGAATGGATGTACAGCTGCTGATGTTGCCAATGTCTTTTCAACTATCTCCTAAACATCATCATTGATGTCTTATGCTGCTACATGATATTACACACCTTAGCGCACATGCAGTTCTCTCGAGGACTGACCATCACCTCAGGATAAAGTACTACAATATACTGCCATGCCCAGGCATATAAACATGCAACAGCACGTTTTTACTGATTATGGGGAGTTGTGCTCTTTTTATTAAAGCTTTATCAGTTGAGTTGTCTCCTTATGTCATATTTGATCGCTTATGAAAAAAGGTAGGAAATTAGATATATTGCCAAAGTTTTCTGGCTTCGGGAAATTTTTTTAGGTTACTCATTACCATTTTAGATGATTTACTATAAACGGTCATTTTATATACAGCTTTTTAATTAAACAAATTATTGGACTCGTCGAATAAAATGTTGCTGAAACAGCAAATGTTCATAGAAATGACTGATTGACAAATTATTTTTGTTTTTCTATTTGGCGAGACTTGAAATTAACAACTTGGCGTAAAGTAAAAGATCAGAGGAGAGTCAGTCAAGTGATTGTGAAGCAAGCTTTCAACTTCAACTTGGCTAGAAAAGTAAGTTAAGGAGAAGTTCCACTGACCACTTGGTGATGGTAGTGTGTTATCTGACGTGTGGCTCAATTGGTCATTTCGGATTTTTTATTTACGTTATCGGTGGCCAATGTCAATGTGAATGTTCTGTTTTATTACGTAGGCCTACGTATTTGTCTTTGACAACACAATGCAGTAATAGTAATAGGAGAGTAGCTAATCAGTATGAAATATGAATACATGCATTTACATACATGCGTGTTACTTTTTAGTTTAAGTTTCAGTAATTTGGTTTAAATTAACAACTGAACATATTAATATTATTATATTATTTATTTTAATTTCGAGTAAAATAATATTTATACATTCACATTGTTATATAAATAATCAATAGTGATTTTTGTTGTTATGTAAATTTCTAATTTATACTTCTATCGCATTTCAAGTTAAGACTTGTTAGGCTACTAAACAAAGTTACCATAGGTAGACTATGGTAACTCTGTTTAGCAACAAGTCTTTACTTGAAATGTGATATCCATATGATATTATATTTGATGTATGTAATATGTCAAGTCTTAACTCAGATACACTTTTGTACATTGGACAATTGGAATTTGTACTTTTAGCAATTCTTAGTCTTAGATTCATAGCTGGATATATTGGCATTAAAAGAGCGGTTTCCTCCTACATCAACCTGCACCTGTAGGTATATATTTTGACCAAAGACATTGCAAAATGTCTGCCAACACCAGCCTTAGTGAGATTGATCTTTCACAGCTACGGGTAAGCTTTATGGCTAATAGCGATACATTTTGTACATGTCAATTTCATTTTGTCAAATATTATACTAATGGTAGTCAGCTAATGGCTTCCTGCTATTTGTCGATGATAAACTGATTCAGGATACCACACACTAGACCTACATGTGATATAGTACTATATGGGGCAGCTGATGTTTGAATTTGTAGAGTTGGCAGATTGTTTTACTGGTATTTCTGCTTTCATAAATTTTTAGTGAAGATCTAGTCTCATAGAGACTGGGGTCCATAATTGATCTCCATTCCCTAGATCAGGGCTGCCAGCCCTGCCCTAGATAGTGTATGTTCTTGAAAATTAATTTAGAGATTAACAACAGTGAGTTCCTAGGATCATTGGCTTGCTTGATGATTAGAACTTTAGATCAGCTACAACTTGAGATTTTAGTAATAAAAGCCCAACTTCTAATGGTCCTGGTATTTCATGCCCACTGACTATAAATGTTCAAAATAACTTTCATTAACTCTTATCTGATTAAAAATAAAAGCCACATCCTATATAGAAGAGGTTATATATTATCTTATGCTGGTAGTAATGGGTCCTGGTACTGTTGTGTAGGGCCCAGTTAAGGAAAGTGTTGCTAGGCGGCACATAAGTGCTGATGAAAGATTTGATAGCCTTTTGGGTAAATATGTACTGGAGCCATTAGATACAACTGCACCATGGTCAATGTTATCTCCATAGTGCATTCACTGTTATATAACATTCCCTGTATACTTCATGATATTGGATTGCAGAGTATAGATCTTCAATTGTACTACTACTTTCTGTGTGCAATTGATTAATAACGTGAGTTGACCTATTTTAGGATCCAGCTGGAATATTTGATCTGATAGAGGTTGTGGGGAATGGTACATATGGACAAGTGTGGAAGGTGAGTGTATCAATGATAGTGTAGAACCCAAACTGGTACGGGATACCTTAGTATGTCTAGCTACTCTGAGTTTGCAGCAGATGAGTTGTTTTGGAGGTTATGCTGACCCAGATTTAAAGTGCCAGACCACCATTAAACTAAACTCTGTAAACTCCCGTATCCCCCTTCCTTCCCCATTAGGATGTCTAGTTCTACATTATAGGGAGTTCCATTAGTAGGGTGTAGGTATCGTGGAGGGTGGGTCTCTTTCCTGTCTAACATCTGGTTGGCTAGTGAAGTTCTGCTTTCTCAATCAATTCTTATCACTGTTACCAGTCGATTGGGTTATATTGTTACATAATGATAGCTAATGGAGATGCTTTATAGAGCATAGATATTGAATCAGTATCAGTTGGCAATGTAGAAGGCAGCTAGTGAGGCTTCTATTGTCCATGAGTTCTCATAAATTATGCAAATATTTTAAATATCTAGGATACTGACTGACTAGCTGACTGACTGTCTGTCTTACTGACTGGCTGACTGTCTGTCTGTCTGTCTTACTGACTTGACTAGCTGACTGACTGTCTGTCTCACTGACTCACTGACTGACTGTCTGACTCACTGACTGACTGGCTGGCTAGCTGACTGACTGACCAGTTTGTATGCCAATGCTACACTTCTTTGTTAGTAGGGTTGGGAATCCAGTACAAGTACTTCTGCTACTAACACTGGTAATTATATGAAGATAAATAATTATGAGCACTGTATATGTGCAAATGGTCGTGTATGCAGTGTATGCAGTAATCCATCACCAGTGGCTGTCCCAGTGACAGTTCTCAACCACAAACAGATAACCAACTATATTCTCTTCTGCATATTCGCTCCTCAATACAGGAATAAAACAGTTAGTCACTCATTGGTAGTGATTCATCATGCACTACCAATAAATCAGACTAATAAACAATAATTATAGCCCAGTAGGTCAGTGCTGGTATCTTCCTATATTATTAGTAGTATAATACCTTTAGTGTTTAGCTGTTGACCTGTACAGCTGGCTTTGTGGAATGAAAATAAATAATCATTATGTTTTGATGATTGAGTGAGCAAATAAATATTGGGATAATGAAGATTTCACAGCTCACACAAAAACAGACAAATATTATGGTGATGATTTTAAAATCAACCTCATTGAACTATTCTAGCAAGGCGTGAAATATCACTAGAGTTTTTGAGGAATTGTGGATGAAAATAGGAAGCTGTCATTAATTGAATGCCCCCCCCCCCCCACCCCCAATCCTCATCGCTAGTCATCATACGGGTTCATAGTAACTTTTTACTAGGAGTTATTTCTCTTGCACATTTCACACCTATGCTAATGAACCAGAATTATATGTAATATTATTATTGTGTCATATGTGCAGTGACCATGACATAGGAGGTATTGCAGCAATTGAATGTGCCACTTTTCATATATGACTGCCCATAAACATCTGCTCTATAAAACTACCCTTTCTCAGCCAATGCCATGTGAAATCCTTGCTGTTTGGTTGGGTACCATAAATAAAAACTACAATTTGACTCATACAAAGAAGTAGCCGTACTTGTTGCTGGTATTAGTACTGTCCATGCTTTGTCCTCTTCAAATGATTTAATAACTGCATTTGCTATAGTATTACATATCAATGGTGTAACTTGAAAACAAACACATTAGTAGTAAACAGAATAGGGGCCTGGAAGAGGTCACTCTATGTGATTATATTAGTTTAATTAAGTCAGAAGCTAATATTCATGACTTGAGAAACGCAAACACAAGTTTTTAAGTAACCTGAATATTAGATAAACAGTAACGTAGCCAGTCATTATGTTGTGTTATAGTCGATATTGTGAGTGTGTACGGGTACAGGAAGTTGGGTATGCTGTACTCAGTACGGCATCTATCCGACGGCAGTAGGCAATGCTAAACCTACTTAGTAACTTAGATGTACATACATCAAGTCCGATACATCTCTTTCTATGACATAGTGTCCCTAGTAGCTAGTAGGTATACTAACTAATGTTTAGTAGTACATATACTGTAGGATCTATGCATTCAGTGTTGGCTGCAGTTGATGCTACAATGAACTTTTATGCTGGTTATTATTGGAGAAGTGGTACATAGACTATAATGTAGCTAATTTGTCTTTGTCTTTCCCACATCTGCATAACTCAAATAATATGAACCCCATATTTACAGACAGAGCTGTGACCCATATCACAATAGACTTGATTGTGCTATACTGCAATCTTATTTATTATTGTTCATCTCAGTACTGAATCATGCATACTGTGGTTGACTGATCAATGCACTAGTACTCTTATTGTAATAATATTATTAGCTATTGGAATATTTGTCTACTTGTACTAGTCAATCTACTAGTAACTAAATTATGCTCATGACTATCTATCAAACACTGATGTGATACATTACTTTAGTATTTTGTATGGACTGTGTATCAGTTAATAGGGTGTAACCATTTACCATTGTAACCTAGTTTCACTTGTCGGCTCCATTATACATCCATGTTATGTCAGATTACAATGATTAGTAGATAAGCTCTAATATTTCTCCTATTTCAGTCTGCTACAAATGATATTGATATAATATTATGTTCTTGGAACAAAGACTGTAGATGCTACGGGCCCTTTGCTCAATGCCAGAGTTGTTTTTTCATGGTGAATTTCAGTTAGGTGACCAATAGTGGCTTTTGTTTGTAAATTTTCACTGAAATTTGGAGTTATCTTATTGGTTGATGCGCCCTTTCACATGAAGTGTAGTATATGGATAATTATCAATTCTGAGCGAGGATTGAGTGACTGATTGTAGAATAGCAGGTGTTTCCAGTCCACACTCTAGCCTCCAGTAAGTCTACCACTGGAAGGTGTAGAACCTTGGCTAGCTTAGGCTAACTATAACCTTGAATATGTAAACAAACTGGGACTGAGACTAAATCATGGCCGGAGTGAATTGTACCTGTCCTATTTACCACCATGTCTTGGATTGGAACCAGCAATAGCCTATCTATAGATTAAGTTTTTGTGGTTTTTGAAACTCTGTTTAACCAGGAAGCAACAGGGAAAGGTTGATCGTGTTATTCTACTACCTCATGATTCTGATATTAATTTAGCTCCGATTACATGCCATGATATAATCATGATGATATAGCAGTTCTACAGTCTTGTCCAGAACCGTTTACTGTGAGAGTAGCGTTACTGGGGGAACATTATGGATGCCTTGTTGGATTCATAGAACCAATCAAAGTTGCCGATAGAAGGATTTGACCAATGTAATCCTTTGTTACATGGGCCCAATATGGCCTCATGTTGACTTCCGGTGGCGTAACTCTCACAATCGACGTCTCTGGTGTTGTCCTAGTAGACTTGCTATCTGGCCTACAGCTGAGAGATATGAACATAGGTTTTGGCATATTGTGGATTTACTATTTACTTCAGATTTTGTTTTTGAATTCCTACAGTCTTTTTAGTTCAATGAGTCCAAACCCTCCTGGGCCAACAGCTGGTTTGTAATTAAATTCCACATTTCCTGGTAATTGAAGTTGCCCCCTCCTATGTTCTCACCTGGTACAGAGAGGGAGGAAAACTATGTGTTTGTGTCAGAGATATGTCATTTGTGAGCGTGTGCACCACTTGACCAGCGGGTGACCTGGTATTTACATGGTTACCTTATTGTAGCCATAACTACATCAACTTGTTATTATGTGGATCTGGACAGTCTTTCCAAAACATGAACTTTCTCTGCCACTAGTTAGTGAACTGAGTGCTTGTTAGGTTCACTCTGATGCAGTGTTTTTTGTGAGTCACAACTCTTTTGTGATTGTTTAGCAGAGAAAATGTTGCCGATTGTTTTGTGCTGGTGGTATGTCAGTGTCTCTCCCATTGACTGAGAAACCACCTGTCAGATGTAGTTGGTTCAGTTCTGCTGGTAGTATTAAGCTGGTTTGCTCACTGTATCATGTAGCGGAGGAAATCCAATGAATACAATAGGAAGTGATGTTTACCTGGCATATAGGCTACTGTCTGCATTGTATATGCTCGCTAGTGATATAAAATTCATAATAGATAAATAGATATACAGTCATGTAATGCATAGAATGTGGCTATTTATAGCTGTAGTAAATAGCTGATATATTCCAGTATAATAACGATGCACTATATACCTGTGCATATATTATAATATATAATCCAATATTATACTTGTGTTATTACTGTACATCTGTGTGATTGCGTAGCATCATCTCTGTAGAACAATAGAATTAATGAGTAGGCCAATGTTTACACTAGATAATTAACAACAGAGCTGATATAAATAATTAACAGTTTTTTCAATGATGATTTACTGATATGTTCATTGCATCAGTATAAACTGTTGTATATTATATTCTATGTGTATATTGCAATATGCTGCCTACTTGCGTAGTTCACAGGCCAGTCTAATGGCTGACAGCTCACTATGTTACTTGTTAACCCAAATATTTCAGTATGACAGTGCTATGTTAAACTTGGTAGTTGTCTACACCTGCATTGAAAACTGCCCTGATAATTACCAAACAGCACAGTCATATTAGTGGTATAGAACATAGAATATAATATATACTGCACCGAGAAAACCTACAAACAGTAGCGAAACCTACATGGTAGGGAATAGCTAGGTCTACACATGGGACTATGTAACGGACCCTGTACAACTTTCATGCTTTGCCACCAACACTGTGTAATACGTAATGCAGCCTCAGGTTGTTCTTGTGTTTCTACATGAATATAATTGGGATATGATGGAGCATGATCACACAGATTACTATTACTTAGCTGTGTGAGCAACTAGAAGCTGGGAATGAGTGACTAGGAATTGTTGTGAGTTACCATGGTAACTAATGGATATTATCTTACGATATGCTGATATTAAACGCGTTCTTGGACCACCAATAGGGTACTAGTAGGAATAATATTTTATGTAGAGGTATGTTAATGGTTGTGAGTATCTTACCTGTAGTTAGGGGTGATGTACCTTGTATAACTACACACACTCTGTGCAGCTGTTAGTTATCTCGTACTTGCCCTGATACGAGTATTACACAGCTATTGTGTGCTGCCTGGTGGTTTGTATATTAAACTTGCTGACTTCCTGCACCTCTAGACTAAATACTAGCGTTGAATATTGAGAGCTGTGTGTGGGTGGTGGGGGGGATGGGGGAGGTAAATTGGTAACTCCGGTTATATAATACAATAAGGGAGTGAATATGGTTGGGAGTTGTCTTTCTTTCATCGGGGTTATGATTACAATTATTATAAGAAGTACACAAACCTATTATGATTATGGTTTATAATGTATCAGTTCCTCCAATATCAAGCATGTACGTGAAGTTGTCCCCCCTCTATGTGGTCTCATAGTTTCTTCACTAAGCTTACGGGTTTCTAAAGACTGTGGTTGTCTGTCCATTGTGCATTGATTGTCCACTTGGTTTACCTTTCTCCTTCATATAACTCAAGTGTTTGTCATTATAAACTCAGTGGAGGACCAGGCTATGTAGTGCTATCCTGCACACATGTATTAATCTTAGTGACCATTTGATGGGGATTACCTGCGGTTAGGACTTCTGGCTGGTCTCATATTAGTAGGGTTTGAGTTAATCATGGCCACCAGATTATTGGCTAAGTTCATGGAAATGAGATTTCACTATCTCACCTTTTTATGTCGTACTTGTAACAAGTCACTTTTTGCTTTAGTGCTGGTATTGCTGATGTACAGGTCATTGATGCTGTGCCAGTAGTACCAGCATCCAACCACATCCCCTCAGTACAAATATTCAATCATCTGAGTACTAAACCCTGCTAACATTCTACGAGGCCCCGGTCACACCTGCGTTTTTCGCCTATAGTGTTTGAAAACCGTTTTTTCTCCTGCTGTATATGTTGTATGTTGTATGTTGACTATATTATTCCACATGCTATGTAGGGGAGGCACACACGAACTGGTCAGCTGGCAGCCATTAAAGTCATGACTGTGACCGAAGAAGAGGAAGAGGAAATCAAGCTAGAGATCAATGTATTAAAGAAATACTCCAATCACAGGTACATGTACTGTAGATGTCATCTACACATTGAGATAGACAATTTTCATTGACACATTGAGATAGACAATTTTCATTGCCGTCTTGTTTGAATAGAGTGTGGCCAGTAGTTAATTGACTGATTAGGCCATTACCAGTGTGCCTCTATTTTATGTATTATATAAATCATTTGTTAACCTATTGGCTTTTTACAAATTCACTCTCAATTCGAACAAATGTACATACTATGTAAATAATTTATGTCTACAGAGTATATACTATTTATGTCTACAGAAACATAGCCACTTACTATGGAGCATTCATAAAGAAACAACCAAAGGATGATCAGCTGTGGCTAGTAATGGAATACTGTGGAGCTGGTTCTGTTACAGACCTTATTAAATCTACCAAGGGTAACACACTGAAGGAAGACTGGATAGCATACATAGCCAGAGAGATCCTTCGGGTATGTCTGTCTGTTTGGCTGACGGTTTGACTATGTTCCACATGCACACTATTGACAAAATGCCTTATTGTTAAATGTGGAAAGTGGTGTCAGTTACGTATGCGAGTAAATATTTAGTTTGTCCTTGTACGTGTATGTCTGACATGCTGGTTCTACAGGGTCTATCTCATCTACACGCTAGCAAGGTCATTCACAGAGATATCAAGGGACAGAATGTATTACTCACAGATAATGCTGAAGTAAAGCTAGGTATGTCATTTATTATGAATATATATATATGTATTGTATAACTTACCCTGAAGGCAGCAGGTGTATGCTAGTTGAAGATGTACGTGAACAAATTTGGTTCTCGAAGTTGTCTTTTCTTGCTCAAATAACGTTCTCCTATTCAACGAGAAGGTAACTTCAAACAGGTTCTTCTCCACACCCTTAAAGTGCCGTATATAATATAAGTATTACTCTACCTCTATATCTGCTCACAGTTGACTTTGGAGTAAGTGCCCAGCTGGACCGTACAGTAGGTAGACGTAACACGTTCATCGGTACGCCGTACTGGATGGCTCCAGAAGTCATTGCATGTGATGAGAACCCAGATGCTACCTACGATAACAGAGTAAGTAGCATTATTATCATCTACTGGAATCAGCAGTGCTTTATGTCGACCTGCTTCAATCCTCTCTATTTGGTTGGAGTTAAGAAATGTGCATAGCAGTTATACTTTCATCATAAACAGTGAGAGGAACGCAATAAACCCAGTACTATTATAGCCTCAGTGCCTGTGTTAAGTCCCATCAGCATACATGTACTGTATATACACTTAAATACTCTTTGTAGAGTGATCTGTGGTCCCTGGGCATTACTTGTATAGAAATGGCAGAGGGTAAACCACGTAAGTATTATACTTGTATTCTGATTGGTCGAGAGATTACCTGCTGGTAGTTGTCATTCCTTTCCTCTTTTTCGTGTAACTGAGATGGTGTTTTCCATCAACCGTTCTTCAGGATTTCCTCAAACGACAAAAAAAAATTTCACAACCACCTTATAGACACATGTATGATGGTCGCTCTTGTGAAAGTGTTGTACATGTACAATGTGTATATTATCTCCAACAGAGGTACATGTTGTATCATGCACACGTATTATACATACATTGTATGATAATTATACACATACTTATTGTATAGCTTAGCTCCTAGCTACACTCTGTATGAATATTTTACAGCGCTGTGTGATATGCACCCGATGAGAGCCCTCTTTCTCATACCCAGGAACCCTCCTCCTAGTCTAAGGCAGCCTAGGAAATGGTAAGCACTGTACATGTGTATGCAGTTGATAGACTGTGCTCTTGGGGATCATGTAGTGGTATATTATGGTATCTTGAGCTACCACACACTGCATGTTTTCTACATGTACAACTGCATGTGATACATTGATCTCAAATGGTCAAACTTTACCTTTATAATGTGTTTCTGGTCTTTACCATGCTAATAGCATAGAGCTATATTATCATATTACAAGTCATATAGTTTTATCTATGCATGAGGTTGATGTATCTGTTACTGACCATGTTCTAACTGTGTCCAAGGTTGGTGTATATACTACTCACTATGTTTTGTGTCCACTAATAGGTCACCCAGGTTCCAGCAGTTTGTCCAGCAGTGTATGATCAAAGACTACACACAGAGACCGAGCACGGAGAATCTCCTCAAACATGGCTACATCAGAGAGCAGCCACATGAGAAACAGATCCGCAACCAGCTCAAGGACCACCTGGACAGGCACAGGAAACGTAAACGTGAGTTTAATGCGAGTACTATCACTGGCAGTAGTGACTAACTAGTACTAGCACTGTAGTAGTAACTAACTAGTACTAGTCCTCTGTAAATAGTCTGCTATAATTTCTATCCAGTTGTTTCAATTATGATGCCACTGTCATATGGTAATTATAGTGTAATGACATGTAATGTAATATATAATGTAATGTAATATAATGTGTAATATATAGCATATCACTGTAATATAATGTGTAATATATAGCTTGTCACTGTGATATAATGTGTAATATATAGCATATCACTGCAATATGTGTATTATTTCACCAGCCGGAGAGACGGATGAAGTTCTGTTCAATCTGGAGGAGGAGGAAGAGAGTGACGAGGAGGAGCAGCCAGAACAGAAGTCTATGATACAGATGCAGGGAGACAACACTCTCAGAGACAACTTCAAACAGCTGCAGAAAGGTGAAGGTCGTCGTCCCAACAACCCTCCACCCAAGTCTCAGGCCGAGGTCAAACAACAGCGCAGGTAGGGGCTGTCAGTAGTACTTATACATTACTCGGGCTACCAATATTATCCACTGGATGGTATCTTGTGATAAACAGTCATGTATTTACACAAGTCTAGTAATAACTAGCCTAATCACCAGGTGTATGAGGTATGCATGACTGACAAACTGGATAGCATACTGGTTATTCATCAATTATTAATGTCACCCTCCAAAATTTGAAATAATGATGAAAACGTGAATTTGTCAATTATCTGTTTTGCTAGTTATCGCTATGGAATGACAAACTCCTACCACATAAAATAATAATACACTGGATTATTGTATTTGTGTACGTTTTATAACCACAGCTCTGCTGCACCGCCTGCTCAGGCTAAATTGAGGAACGGTGACCACAGGTAGAGTATTGCAGTAGATATATAATAATAGGCTAAGCTCTGCTTGTACCACTGCTCCTAACTATTATTACACAGCATTGGAGTGTGATATGCATGGTGCTCACTCTAGACTAGAAGTTGTGCCTCCACTATATGCCACATGTGTATAATATAATTTTGACCTACTTTCTGGTCTCAGTTAGTTGTCTGCTCTTTGAGGTCCCTCTAGTTACTGACCTTTCATCAGCCGCCCTTCTATCAGCCGCCCTTCTATCAGCCGCCCTTCTATCAGCCGCCCTTCTATCAGCCACCCTTCTATCAGCCGCCCTTCTATCAGCTGCACTTGATTAGCTGCTGGCTGTCTGATTGTGATATGACTTTAGCATACACATATTATTATTCCTTGTGAATGTTTTAGCTCGATAACATCAAGTACCTGGTTAAAAAATTCCATAAAATTATTGTCTAAATTTATGTGTTCCGCGTTGATTATAAGTTACGAACCATTTAGAAACAGACTCAACTTTACAAAATATTTGTTATTAATACTAAAATAGCCTTGGCACTCGGCTTCCTCCGCATGCATGATGCATGGACTCACTTCTGCTAGTTTATTAGAACACAGATCTTTGGTGCCACAGGCTTAGCATGTTGGTTATTGCATGATACAGTTTCTGCTATCTACACTGTCGGTGTTGCTGCTGCTATGGAAACGTGTACACATATTTTACATAATTTCATGGTTGACTATTCTTCATCTGTTTGGAGAGATCTTTGAAACTTAAAGTCCATCCAAATGTCGACACTATTAACTCAACATGTGGTCTCAGTATAAGCGTCACTGTAGCCTCTAGTACTTTGAGAGTTTGTCTGTGTGTTGTTTGGGTTGTGAGTAATCTCCACCTACTTCTTTACAGAGACCAAAGAGAGCAGAGACCAAGACCAGCTTCACATCACCCTGGGCAACCAAGATCCTCGCATCACCAGGCTGGTAAACAGGGACCACCAGCACCGGCTAGTAACAGAGCATGTAGGTCTTTCGATCACAGGCTATGGTCTTGAAATAGTCGCATACATTGCGTAGGGACACTGTCGAGCAAGTCTGTTGGTGAAATTATCATAGTATCAGGAGTTGTCTACTCAAACAAATATATTATGTTACAGTAATAGTGTGTTTACATTCTTGTAGTTGTACAAGGCAGATCTGCAGACCAACAACCCAGACCTATATCTACACCGGGAGGTGGTGGTAGAGCTGGCCCACCACCCCACCTGGACAGACACCATCGGGCTCCAGAACCCAGGCTACCTCCCAGCCAACCAGGTTTCCCAATCAGCTCAAGACGTCCTGTTGGTAAGTTCAAGACTCAGAGTGTTCAACTCTTTATATGTGATGTTGAGGGGGTATTCTCAGCACCCCTCTTTGTGACAAGAGTAATTAGTTTAGACCTGTTGTTCCTAGTTGATAACGCACTAATATGTACCAAGTAGTTACTGTGATTATGTGGGGACAACTCCATACTAGCTGTGTTTGTGATAACCTGTATGTACAGTATGTATGTATGTGTATAACATTCACGTGTTTATCTACCTACCTACCAATCTGTGCACTATTTCAGAAAGCAAAGCTAAGTCACACAGTAAAAGTGAGTGCTCACAGCTTGCTACTTGTTCTTCCATGTTATATTCTCTCTCCTCTGCATACTGTATACATGCATGCCTACATCTACAATGTAACTATGTACACGGGTGTTATAAAGTACTAGATTACTACATTCAATGCAGTGTATACAGTATGCCGCACATCTCCTGCTCTGTCTATATATTATGCATATAGAATTCCCAGTTTATTCTCTAGACATACTTCCTGTATCCCGATATTAAAGGGACGAATAACAGATCTACACATAGGCTAGTGTCTCTCCACATTTAGCAGCAAGTCTTATAAATTTCACTCACAGAGCAGCATGAGTGTGAGAGTATTACACTGATTTGGAGTTGTCACTCTTTATCTTAGTGTGAACCATGAATAATAGAGACACCAGTCCATGTGGTAGTAATCTGTATATTAATTAGTAATAAGCTAGTAACCAACCCTATCTATCCATCATGATACATGATTATCTAACAAAACGTGTGTACTGTGTGCTAACCCAGTGACTTGACCTCAAGTCATTCCCTATGTGCTCAAGTTGTTTCCTCAAGTCATCTAGAGTATGGGGAAAGTACTACCTTGCATAGAGTCTTAGATGTACCTTGAGTGTCTCTAGGAATGAGGGCATGTTGTGGTCTACCTCATCAACTGTGGTGATGGTGTGAACACCTACTGTTTTAGAACTTCGGAATAACGGGCGACTCACTGTTTGGGTTATGATAGATATTACATTGTACTTCAATACTCCAATAGTATATTGATTGTGATTGCTAGCGGTCTGTCAAATTGAAAAGGTTACAGATAGAGCTTGTCTCCCATCCTTATCTGACATGATACTCCAAGAGCAGAAAGTTTTTGTGCTTTTAGATATTCACATTTTACATTCTTCTATATTGAATTAGTTCAAATCGGTTTCAGATTTTTTAGTTGTCTTTACTTGTCTGCTACTATGAAACAATTCACAAACAGCTTCAGCTGACTTGTTATAGACACTCCAACATATTAGCAACCAAAGGATGAAGCCTGCCCTAAGTTACATAAACTTGCTCTGACATTAAGGGACACGCTCTCACCCTTTAGCCATTTCAGGATTTATCTTCTCTCCCTAATTTACAGGTCAACCTGAGGATCTAGAGGAATTAGCTAAACACCTGAATGATCTAGGGGGCTCTGGTACACCCTCCGTACCACAGCCTGGTACTAGGAAGATGGTACAACCATTGCCTGAGAGTGATGAGGAAGATGAGGGTCCAATGAGGGACGATGGTACACTGCCTGCACCCGATGTTGCTCCTTTGTAAGTTCACTGTTTTACACCCAACATATTGATGTATTTTTTGGTACCCGGTAAACAACTAATATAAAATTATTGGGAGCAGAATATGACCACGAATCTCATTGACTGAAAAATTAGACTAGAAATATCTAACTTGGCTGACACAAGTTGCATATTTATCAGAGCCATTGGTTGACTCAACCAATGGTTCTGTCATCAAGTTATTTCATATGAGTTTGGCTGTGGCTACTGGGCAGATAACTCTCCAAACCGCTGCGACTAAGAGTGAAGTGATTAACACTGCATGTACAGCTCTGTGTAACAACTTATCCATTGAGTAACACATAACACAATGTATACCTTATAGGAAGATCAACAAAAGAGACAAAAGGTAACTCTTTGGTTTAGAAGGTTTCATTGATCTCTTCTCGGGTCCTTCTTGGTTGCTTATAGCCTAATATTAACCTTGCTTAATTTGTTGCGTAAACAATACAGTACGCCAGGATGGCACTAACTTCATTTATGGCCCTCGACCCTCGAACTAGTTTCTAGTTGATATCCATGTAAATACTGCTTCCTGGACAGCTGTGTGACATTTGATGACTTCGAGTTTGGAGACTGCAATAAAAGCATAGTGGCTATAGCTTACACTGTACATTTATATACCTACCATGTACAGGTGCTTTGCAGTGTGCCATGCTATAGATTTGTTGTGGGAGGTATTTTGGTAGGTCATATTGTACTGTAATGCTTGTAGTGTAGATGGTAACATTTTTATTTTAACAAAATGGCCAATTTTTTTCCTCAGTACTCCATCTCTCTTCTGTCTCTTTCTGCTACATATTTTAACTATTCTATTTACTTATCTTTCTATCCATATCTCATACAAGCTACTGGTGATTTGATGATTGCAGTTTGTCTGTTGTATTGGCTCTCAAAGGCGGGTGGGGTGAGAACTATAACAGAGGTTATACTACACATGCTACAATGTTGTTGGAATTGCCCCCTCCTTCTGTATTAAATTTCCTAAGGCTTGTTCCCATCATCAAGTACATGATTGCATATACTAAGCTCTAATCTCATAACTTACTGTCTTATGTTAACTTCATCAATTCTTTATCAACCTTAGCCCTTCCCAGTTCTTGAAATTAGCATGCCTACTTGTAGTCCTATTAATTGGTGTACTAATTACTTACTTGGATTATAAATGCTGTCCCTTATTTCTGAGTTCCACATTCTACATAAATATATATACTCTTTTTCCTTATGCAATGTAGGGCTGGTGGTGGATACATCCCTCGAAGGAACTCTGGTGATGCTCAAAGTTTCCAGTCTATGGTGATCAATGAAGACAAAGATGACGCCCGCCTTAGAAAGGTAAGAATGTCATTGCAGAGCTTATGCTATATGTATGTATATGCACATACTCACAGCTTAGCTTCAATCTGATTGGCTGAAATTGCTGCCATTTAGCGTTAAACCGTTAAACCACTGCCGACATCTTAAATGATATTATTTGTTTTCTGGCGTGGGTATGGTAATCTGTTAGTTATTCAGAGTTCATACAGATAGAAATCGATTTCATCAGACAAATTTAGAATTGTTTGTATGGTACACATTTATCCAGCATATAGATTCTGTGACGTTATAGTTGGGTACTAGTGATCTAGCCCTGGTTCCTTAATTAATAGCAGTTTATGTGGTTATTGCTCAGGCGCCGTCCTCTTACTACGACCACCCAATGTTTGCTCGTGGTGGCTCTAGTGAAACAGCTAGCCAATCACATATCTACGCAAACGTTTCCTCTTCAATGGTGAGTCTTGGGGTTGTCTCCTCTTTGACACGCTGAAGTATTCTCCATTGAGCTCCACTTTACTCTCAGCTATTAGTGGCAAAAGACTATGACTTGTGATGTAGAGCTCAATGGAATGCTTCTCCTTGCTTCATATGACCTGGCTTTGCTAGGCCATTGATGTCTAGCTGTTGTATCCTATTGTTTTAGTATTGTGTTGTCTAGATGTTGTTGTTCAGCTTTCTGTTGTATTTGCACCCATTAGAGGCTGTATGGCTCTACGCTGTCGCTGCAACTGCTGCCTCTGTTAGAGTATTAGTGGCTAGTTATGTTATATTGTTTACTAGGCTACTTGATCTCTCATGGAGACATCATACTACTGTATCTATTCCTTACTCCCGACTCCCTCCACCATCCAATATCTACTACTTGTTGTTCCCAACTACATTCCTGGTCACCATTCCAACATTACTTCCAGAATCATTATTAATCAATCAATACCCGCTGATACATTTGGTCTCAACTACTGCCTGGTAGCACTATATTTCTAGCATTAGCGCTGCTTAGTAACATATCCATCTCCGCCATCTCCTCATTGATTAGATGTGCCAATGTTGTAAATCTCTCCTTACCATCTTAATTGTTATAGTTTAGTTTTTATGGCTGTCATTTATTCTGTTTTGGTTGAATCAACTGCATGCGTGTAGGTTGTTTAAATTAGGGAGGGCTCTAGAAAAGCTGCCACATAATGTTTCATACTTGCACCTGTGTACCATAGCATATAATGCAGTAGTAAATAGTGTACAAATATGCATTCTATCCTATCTAGAGGGATGCAGCCCATAGACTCACCAGTTCTCTGGTGAGGTCTTCTAGTAACCCAAATGTGCGACAGGTAAAACTTTCACTATTTATATTCTGTTATACTAAAATTAATTCTCAGTCTAATAGCTAGCCCAGTAACAACCAACCAGCTTTGCCATTTACTTAGTATACTCAGAATTACATCTTTTACCAAAAATATTTCGGTTTTCCAACAGAAATTATGATTGTGATTTATCTTACCCTGCTTGAGTGCTGAACTATACCTAGTTCAACATCAGATCTACAATATATAACTGGCTTGCACTAACATGAGGAATACTAAACCTAGGCAGTATATATCAAGTCCAATGACCTCCCTCATATGGTAATATACACAGCAATTGTCAGCACACCTAGGGCTACATTGTAATCAAACTTACTAAATACTTGCTACAGCTATAATTATACCTGCCTAATTTACAGCCTAATGTATTATTTAATCACCATCATCATGGAATTTTGTGTTACATTCCAAAATACAACTACATGTATGTTGCCTAAATTATCCAACAATTTATAGGCAGTATAATTGTTTGGAAGTTGTCCTCTCTCTAAGAGCATGTTGTCAAGAGCGGATGACTCCAAAATTACAGTGATTAAAGCTAGCAATTTGATATCCTAGGCCTATATATGTATATAGTGTGATGCACAATTAGCTGTGCTAAATGATGTCTTGTCGTATGCTAGAACGCTGGCCAGACCAGAAGTAAACTGACTGTTGATGTAACTCAACCTGATATTACTCAACACTCAGAGCACACTGTAACCCGAGTTAAAACAGGAAACAGTTGTGAGCCTCCTACGCACGTGCTCGGGGCATTGCTTATCTCCCCTGTACGCGATGTCAAAAACCCAATAGTACAGAATAAGGTATCGATATGGTCGCAGATTTTTCTGCTGAAACAACACGTGTGTGGGGTGTGTGCATGCAGCTCCTTGGTGATACAGGGCTCAGTGATAGTACTAAACACATGAACATATTCCCGGTTGTTGACTGTAATACTATATATTTCTGGTTGTTGACTGTAAAGTACAACTTATAATTTTGGTATTGGGACGTTATATGGATTCATTTCTAGCTCCATAAACCTAATCTACCTAAACTTTTGTGGATGAATTCAGAACTTTGATTGGCTGTGACGACATCAAGTGAATATGGTGGCTATTTATTTCACATAATATGCCACCATTTTACAAATTTACTGTAGAGGAATTTGTTGATAGATGTTATATGCATAGTATCAGGTAGATCATGTTTATGACGCTGGACATGTGCTTGTTTCTGGACATCGAAAAGTCGAAACTGATTTACTTTGATAGGCTGGGAGAGACGGAGTTGTTACTTTGCATGAGGATGGTGTAGGTTATTTCACATTGAGCTCTCACTCCTACTATACAAACAGTCTCAGACTGTTTGTATTTTATGTTCCTTTATCTTTCATCTCTATGTGTGTGCTCGGGTAATATCAATTATACCTGCATGTCGTGGACAGGCTAAGGTTCTACTGTTGGTTTTTGCTACATTATATATACCATATGTATTTGTGTAGCTGTATAGAAAAGAGGAACATGAGAATATGGTAGTCTCGTTCTCAGTGCTGATATGTATGTTGCTGGTTATTCATGTTTTATAGTTGGAGTTGTGCTCTCACATAAGCTATATAGCTATTGTACTATATAATATTCTCATGCTGATAGTGTGCTATTATATATGTTGCTGATGTTTGTTGTTACTAAAATAGAAATATATGAACGATCTGATAACACGAGAGCTGCAAGCTAAGAATTCTCCAGGAGAAGAGAACCGAGAGTTCAAACCAGGACACCAAAGGGTAACCACCATGTGCTCATTGCTTTCCAAACCTTGTACTCTGTCTCATGTATAAACTTCCATCTCCTCCTGGGGTCTGGTGGTATAACAGGGAACACTGTAGTGGATGTAGTCGTACATGTATTACAGTGCACATTGCTGTGTAGTGTTGCATGTATTACAACATGCACTGTGGTGCAGATGTGGTTTGTCTACTTATGTGGACATGGTTGGGCCGAACTGGTTGCTGATGGTGTTCGGTTTGTTTCCAACAATGCTGCTCTCTACTATTGCATGTGTTAATCATACACTAGGATATCCCATGTCTCTAGTGTTACATATACTGGAATAGTGTGCGTTCCTGGCTGGTAACGTTGATGGTTTCTGATGTTCCTCGCTACTTGGTTGTTAGTCTGTCTGTATGTCTGTCTGTATTCCTTCCATACAGTTGAGTGAAATGGCGCTGGTGGGTTGGTGGTGGTACATTACATTGCATGCCTCTATTTACTTGTATATGAACTATATGATATATACAGTGTATAATATATCATATAATTCACACAGTCATGTTCTTTGTCCTTCCATACTGAGTCACACATGTATCACACTGCATTGTTTGTTACCCATGGAAGGATAACTCCCATATACACACATGCATTTTGTAATATACAGATAAACACATGGGTTTTTTAGATTACAATCATTACTGAATTCTAAACGTTGCATTAGCTGTCTAATGTTACAGTCGCAGGTTATTTATTAGATCAGAATATATGTGTACGTATGCTGTATGCTGTCCTTAGCCTAGTCTTTGCCGTTACCATGGTAACATAATAACAGTGATCATAGAATACTGCAGTATTTCTACTTACTGACTTTATAGATAATTATGTGGCCTAATTAATGAAACAGCAGATACATATATTTGTCATTATCTTAATTATTGTCTAGTTATGAGGTTATAATAATTATGATGGACACATGTGGACATGTATTGGATAGTACATGACCCTGCAGTGTGTATCGACTGATACTAATAGATGCATAGACATATACTGCTGTTGTATGCTACCTTGAGTGTTATATCCAGCTGTAGACAGACATACCTTGTATTAGAAGTATAGAATATATTTGAAGATGCTGATTTAGGTAAAGAATTTTATGATATAAAGTAGTATTAGATTTTATTCCTTATATACAAGTCCTAGTATCATCGTCAGAGGAAATTAAATATAATTTATACTATACTAAGTGATGTTATACAGTATTAGTGTTATGCAGTATTCTGTTTGGAGTTACCCTTCCTGTAAACCCAGATTGTTATCTGTAATATAACAGGCTGAGTGACATGGTACTATATCTAGCACTCCCCTATGGAGTAGTATAAGTTCACCTATCAGATACCCATATATAATACATAGTCTACTCCTTGTCTACCTTATGTGATGTAACCTGTTATTATAATGGCTGCTATATAGGTTCCCACACTCCTAACTAAGTTGATTATTAGCAAAATATCAATTTTTATGATATTCTATTGATATAATATAATATTATTACATGTTATTATGTATGTTCATTCTATATAGGCTATACAATGTATGTGTACGGCTATAATAAGTATGATGGTATTATACTATACAGTCATGTGGGTGTAGTTGTGGAAACTCCCACCATATCTGTATGGTGATTGAATTTCATACAAAGTTGATTTAGTTAATTTCTTACATTCCTCAGCTCTCTGTATTATTTCCTAGACATGAAGATGCTCTATTGCAGTGCTCTACCTACTGTCATATATTCACAATGTGTAAGTGTACAGCCAATTGCTGTCTGTGATTTCATTGAACGCTGAGACGGATAGCTTTTGACTAAAATACTTCCAGTACTCTGATTGTGGGCGGACCCATTTGGTCAATATTATGGTTATCTTGTCTGTAAATTTTGCTCTAGAAGTAGCCTCAGTGCCATACCAGCAAAGCAGCTGGTCGGGTGTGTGTTTGACTGTCCTCACATTCTTAGTCCTAGATCTCCTAGTATCTGCCAACGTGCTGGGTATTTCACCAAAACAACTCCCAGTTTGTTTAGTTATATTCGACTGGTTTTAGTAGTTATCCCATCTTGATTCTGATGTAAATATGAATAGGTCTACATAATGTAAATGTCGTTTGCTAGTGGAATAAACTTTATTCTTCACTTGGTAGAAGTAGCAAAATGTTCTAATTTAAAAATAGAAATTCTTTGTTAAACCAGGCGGCAGTTTTGCTAGTAAATTAGATTATAATATAAACTCAACTCCGAAGATGTTGATATAACATTTGCACATTACTGCTGTTTATAATTAGATACAAAGTACTGCTATAAATAAGATACGGCAGCTGCTGCAGGTGCTCTCTGTAAATTGTATAATTATTCTGACATTTTATCTCCACATCTCCATCTATTCACTGCTAATCACTCCCTTTATTGCAACTGTATAACATTACTGGAAAGTGAATGAGTTAGTTCATTGGCTGTTGAGTGTCTATGTGAGTGCTGATTGGTTAGATGGCACGTGTCGATTATCTCCTGCACTAAGCACACTTCACTCCTACTACACATTACATGCTCCAACACTTGTAACTAGTCATCCTCTGAGATAACATGTCTTTGCTTAAGCCTTTCTGTAAGCTTTGCGGTTCCATCGCCAACCGTAGGACCAGGAGAAAAACAGAACGTAGCGCAACAACAGAAGAAGTAGCTAGTCATGAGTTTAATCACTATCAAGTAGTAGATAACTATTACTATAAGCTAATCACACCTGCAGTAAGTTATATTTATTGTTTTATTTTTAGTTATTTTAATTTTTTTCTTTTGTTCATTGAATATATATAGTCGGTAGTAGTTTAACATTCGCTTATATGTAGCTGGAGTATATTGGTAAATATGATTGAATCCTCACCCACAGTATAGTTGTAGTAAGTCATGTGTTTGCATGCTGACTCTAACCTACTCTGGGTTTCTTAGAATTAAGTAATAGAGTTCTTATTGTTGCTGCAAAATCTAGCTGTGAAGCTAAATTAGAATTTATAATTCTACCTAGAATACTATTGATTATCTGGTTAGTCTTGTTCTATGATCATGGTAATCTTGTTTACTGGAGGAGAGGAGACGATCCCAAGTTCTATTTGATGCTGACTTGTACATAATTAAGGCATCATTTATATGCTAATGTTATACAATGTGTATAATCTAAATATCAATGAGTATATTATACTAGTAACATAATGTAACAGAGCCTGTAGCTAATGTTTAGCTGCGCTATCTGGTACCCTCTGTATCCATGGCAACCAATGCTAACATTATAGTGTATTATGTATTATAGGGCTACGAGACAGGAAATGTAGTACTTCTGTGTACCCATTATATACATTGCAAGTAATTAACAAGTGGTTGATATGATACTAATGTTGGGAACATATTAACGTTATAAATATTATAGCATAGACCTGTAATGTAACCAAGTTACTATTCGATGTTATTACAGTATGTTATGAGGAGTATATATGTAGATATCCCATGCTGTCAGTAATACTATTGACTATAGCGTGTCTAGAGCTTGTCTCCTGGTGGGACCAATAACTACTGTTTACTGTCTTGTTCCCAAAGTGTTAATTTAATTAATTTACACTAATTAGTGAGAGTAACGCTCAACTTGTAGCTGTGTGTCTCTGTGTGACAGTCTTCAGTCTAGCCACTATGGTCTTGTTTATATATGGGCTGTGTTGTACAGTAGAACATGAGTCTATGTGTGCAGTATGAATATTATATATTATATAATATAAATAAAACCTAATAATACATGATATATTTCATAGGTAGGTAGCCCAGAGGGTAACTTATAGGGCATGTGTGGGTGTACTTGAACTGCCTATGACATCATATTTCTAGTAATAGGACTTTGGTGGATGATCACCCATAGGACCAACTGAATAATATAACTAATAAAATACTGTGGTAACTGGATTGTATGTTCGATATAAAACATGGATTTAAAATCCATGAATCAGTAGATTAATATTTCTAATTGAAACATAGTTTACATGTTTCATTGTTTGTTTACTGTTAGCTCAGTAGTACATCATGGACATCTAAGAAAGCTTCAGCTTGTGTTACTGAATCACCATGGTTACCGGTTACTAAGCAATATAAACACCAAGTTACAAAACTCTTGTATATTCCGTAAACTACATGTACTTGGTATAAATCCAGTGCCACACCTCTGATGTAACAATGAACATATCACCAGAACCTGCCATCTGACATCTCTCTATTCTATTGTGTTCTGGCAGGTGCTCTAAAAGAGGACTTGTTATTTGTAAATACAGCAGCTGTATGTTTTCCTCAATTTTTGGCAGACGTAGTGGTGCTATGTTTAGCCTTGTACCTATGAACTAGGCAAACAACAGCACTATGTGCTATGCCAGTAGGTGGACAGTCCTGTCCATTGGCTCAATAGATAGTAGTAAGATTCTAATATATTACCAGAACTCTCTAGAAGTTACTATCTAGTATTTACAGCTGCAGGCCACAGTCTACACACAGTGCTGCCAGCATGAAACTCTGTGCTTGTAGCATGAGAACCATATCACTGATATGTAAAAGGAGGGGGCGGTGCACTGTACACCCTCCCTACCCTCTGTTATTCTACACTCAGTTTATTTCGCTAACAAATAATATGTATGCTGCCTCTAGAGCAGATGCTGACTTGCAACTGATTATCCAGTCAAAGTAAATTAGCTCTGATGCTTTCAATACTTGCTAATAATTACTGTACTCTGTGTACTCCTCTATTTCACATCAAAGTATAGATACAGTAATTACTGCAGCTCTGTGTGTACATACATATACATACATATCAGTGCATGTGTTTATATGTGTTATTAGTACTATTAGTAATATACATACATATCAGATATATGGATGCTTTATCCCTTTCCATGTATTGCCTAGCGGGATCTGCTGTACTGATAACAATTACATGTATACAGATGTTTTGTGTATTTACTTTAGAGCTAAACATCGTTTTATTGTAAGTCGTATCTTTTGATCTTTAATTCTACTCTTATCTTCGTTCTGATAAATTGAGGTAATTATTAAATTAGTTGACACATGGTTATCTAGTTGAAAGGGTTGTTCTAAGCACCAACCTAATCATTAGTCCAGGTGGTAAATGGAACATGTGTTTTTGTTGTTTAAAACTTCAACCAAAAATAAAATTTATGGGTGACATTTTAATTATATGATTTGAAATTCCCCTATATTCCATAGTGCTTTAAAGTAAAGATTATTTACTAGTACTTGCATTATTCTATACTCTGTCCATCATAGATAGTTAAAGTAGACAGGTGCGGATAACTGCCAACTGCCACTTAATTATATCTAATTAGTCTAGTTGTGGACCTTATGTCTTTGTGCAGTGCGTCTCTCTTCTACTCCATAGCATACTATATAGGTAAGGTCAGTATTTGAATGTTTGGCGGTATTGCTTGACAAGTGCTTGTTAAGGCACTGGCAGTAGATGTCATTGTTGACAACTGCTCTCACCAATTACACTTGTCTTAGATTTGACTTTTGACTGTATAAAATTAGCCAGAAATTGTTTCTGATCAGTAGTTTAATTTTCTATTATATATTTAAATTCCTAGCTTATGTTTGTCACCCTTTTATTTTTGTCACCCTTTGCGATCTTTGTGCCGAATTTTGAGAAATTTATTTAGAAGTTCATTGTGTGGCCATCAGTAGCCTGCTATTGGTCAGCATAGGCTTTCTCTACCTGCTACTGTCTCTCATGTAAACACTACGATATCTATGTCTATGCTGTGTATGTCTGGTGCACACTCTGATGTCTATGGTGTTATTCTAATGTCTATGGTGTTACTTTGATGCCTATGGTGGTAATCTGATGTCTATGGTGGTACTCTGATGTCTATGGTGTTACTTTGATGTCTATAGTGTTACTCTGATGTCTATGGTGTTACTCTGATGTCTATGGTGATGACTGTAACTAGAGGATGCTGTAGTTCCCAGTAGGATGTGTCTATGAGACAGTCACAGCATGTAGATTATTAATTAGTGTAGTTATCTAATTAGATATTCTACCAGTTGTCTCCTCAACTCTCTGACTCACACATGTCTACTACTTACGTGTACTACTATTATAATATACTTACTGTATTGGTTACATACTTACATGTAAATACTCTCTCCTCCCACCTTCCCTTCTCTCTGTCATTATCTACTACATGACAATGACAAATCTGTTGGCTCTGGTGAATAGAAAATTTTACTAAACAAAAATAACCCATGACTCAGTTTTAATTAATAATATCATCATTTTTGGCATGAATTAATAAATAATTAATCTAGAAAGGAAAAATGTTCTAAGATTATATTATTTTCAATCAAGTTTTACATCCATTTCCTGCTAAAAATCATTTGTAAAGTTGATACTTGTAATATAAATATATTTCGGTTTGTTGTGATAATTTTCTATGCATACACTTTCTTAGGTATCATGTAGCTGTAGATATCAGCTAGTCAAACAAATACCTTCACACTTGACACTGTAAATATGCTGAGCAGATGCAAACTACTGTTGACATCAACAAAGTATTTCATCAAATAAACCCATTCATTGGGATAAGTGAATATAACATTATATTATTATGAATGTGTTTTATAAATAACCACAGTTCTTTGTGAGTAAAGTATTGTGTGTGGAAATGTAGTCAGTTACATCTGCTCTCCAGCAGCTGCCCTCCAAGATTATAACTGTTTATAATGAACTAATGGGAGTAGGGAATAATGTACCCTTGTCTTCTCAACTCAAGAATCTCTACTTAGTTAGATGTTATCATCTTCCTATACAGTATACTGAGAAAGAGTACTACCTACTGCAGCTGACATCACTGATAGAGTTAATGCTGATGTGTGCTCGTAGAAAATGAACATTGATTTTTGTTTCCATATTTTTATTTGTATAAATAATTAGCCCAGAAGTGATTTTCCATATTCATTATAGTAGACATGTTGTACATACTACACTATTATAGTATAACAGATGATAGATTATAGTAGATATAATATTTACATAGTTAGATATAGTAATACGTCAGCAGTATGATATAATAGTACTGATACAGTGTGTATTGATGAGACTTCATGCTGCGGGCCTGTTATCACGTGATTTCTGCTGTCTCTGTTCAGAGATATTGACAGCCATCCAGTAGCCTTTTCCTACCATATAGCAAAGCAATAATCAATTCATAAATAATTTTCTTAATTTTGATAAATAATATTCTTGAATTGCGATATAAGGCTAAGTGCCACTTTATCTGCCATATGCTTGCTTGTCTAGGACCTTAGTCTGTAAGCTTAACCTGCTGAGAGGTACAATAATACCATCCAATGCTAATCACATGAATATGTAATAAAATGTTGGTATCTGTGAAATATTTCATAGTTATCCTCTCTCTATATGTGCATATAAACAAGAGGGCACAACTTCTATTCTTGTCACTGACTGTGCATTGGGTGATATATTTCAGATGTAAATGGGCATGTCATTTATCATTATAATATGTACTATCATACTGCCTTGTACATACTCATGTACATACTTGATCTATATACCAGTAATAAAGGGTTATACATAGATCATATTTCTCTCTCCATTGTAGAATTCAAGTGAGCCCAAATTCTCAGCACAAGGCGGGGGATACTCTGGTTCACCCCCAACCGGTGCACCTAACCGAAATTCCCATTTGGGTCACAGTGGTGGAGAGCCTCCAGTGATGAGGGGGGCAGGGGGTGACCCTATGCCTGATGTCCTCCCCCGTATCCTACGACAGACTCCCGACAGATCCAGCTCTCATGAGGTGAGTACCACAGGCTAAACCCCAATGGTTTGCAAGCAAGTAGTTCTACCAATTTTATGAATTACTGGCCATGTAGAGTACAGACAGCATTAGTTTGGATGGCAGACAGGGTTCCTGCGTTATATATGGAATCGGAGAGAAGGTACTAGCTAGTGCCTAATGTATCCATGGATACCGTCTTGCATATGTCCACTCTTTCAAATCGAGTGTGTGTATATATTTACAGTATCAGCACGCTGTTGGAGTTGGCAGTACAGGAAGTGGAAGCAGCACACCCCGCTCTCGAGACACTAAAGAAGTCACTGTAAATATAAAACCTTCAGAGTCCGAGTCACCAGAGATTAGAAAATACAAAAAGAAGTTCACATCGGACATTCTATGCGCAGCCCTGTGGGGTGTCAACCTGTTGATAGGAACTGAGGCTGGCCTTATGCTCCTTGACAGAAGTGGACAAGGAAAAGGTATACAAACATGGAGGGTGTTACTGTGGATTATAAAGTAGCTAATAAACTGTATATCAGTATATTTATATTAGCCATGAGTAGAATACTGAGAAATAGGTTGTGTAGTGCATCTCTAATACAACCTTTCGATCACACGTGATAACTATATTAATATATTACTAATATTTATATGATAATTATATTAATATATTAGGCTACTAATATTTATATGTTACTGTTTCACAGTCTACCAACTAATCAACAGAAGACGGTTTGCACAGATGGAGGTGCTGGAAGGACAGAATATCCTAGGTGAGTAATCCGATTGATTAGCCAGGTGAGTAATCACATTGGTTAGCCAGGTGAGTAATCTGATTGGCTAACCAGGTAGCTACTCATACACACCACGGGATACACATACCATTGTGTGCTGTCTGTTAACTTCAACTAAACTTTCTAAAACAGTTACTCTGTGTACGTCGTGTCTCCGAGACCGCCTTAGGTTTCAAACCCTCCAAAACATATTCACGATTTACTGTAAAACTAGGATAGAAATCATTCATCTCTGATAAGATTTTCTGGCTGTGCCGGTACCTGTCCTCAAGTGCCCATTTCAAAGCCACTTGTATGCAAGAGATAGCTAGTATGAATATTTCCTATAGTTGGTAGAGCACTGTACCCTGTCAGTATATAATATAACCGTCTGTACTCTCTCTTCCAGTAACTATATCTGGTAAGAAGAACAGGATCAGGGTGTATTACCTCTCCTGGTTGAAACAGAAGTTCCTCAGATCAGACCAAGTCGAGAAGAAACAAGGGTGGACAAACGTTGGAGAACTAGAGGGCGCTGTACACTTTAATATAGGTCAGTGAGCAATCAGTAGTCATGTTATGCAATGCTATTCACTTCATTATAGATCAGTAGGTCACCAGGTTTTCGGTCTTACCATCATTAAATTACACAGACAGACATTATTCCTTCAGATGCTTGGGAGACGTCAGTTTAAATGAGAACAAAATATAGAGTTATCTTCTCGCTAAAGGTAAAACTTTGCGCTCCAGTTATATGATTGGTGGATGATAGTATGGATCTATTGGTATGTGATGTAAGATAGGTCGTTGCCATCTTGTTCTTGGTAAAGTGTCAGTTTGTAGCCATTAGATGACATAGAAGCTACATGCTAGCATATGATTATTATGTCACTCGGTACGTAGTTGGGAGAAGATAACTCTATTGGTCAAACTTGGTGAATTTACTCAACTTCATTCTTGTGGTTATGGTGACAAGATATGCATTACTAGACAAGTACTATTAATATATTTCAGTTAAGTATGAGAGGATAAAGTTCCTGGTGATAGCTCTGGTAAACAGCATTGAGATATACGCCTGGGCTCCCAAACCCTACCACAAGTTCATGGCCTTCAAGGTATGTGATACATGTACATGTGTATACCAGGTTGAAGTGATGGTTGTAGTTTGATGTCGTAAACAAATTCTTCTTCATTCACATTCTACTGCTTTATTATTCAAGTCGTTTGTTGGAAGTCAGTTTATCTTTTAGATATAAGTAAGTTTAGCCTGTCTACACTTTATACAATATAATACCCACACACACAGCCGGCGTAAAATAAATTTGATCGTCTTTTGTCTTCCAGTCATTCACGGAACTTGCCAACAAACCAAAGCTGGTTGACCTGACAGTTGAGGAAGGTCAAAGGTTGAAGGTCGTTTATGGGTCAGAGAACGGCTTCCACGCCATAGACTTAGACACAAACACTACATTTGATCTGCATATCCCCTCATTGGTGAGTATTTCCTGTGTCTATGTGTAGTTGGGCGTCGTCATGTCACCCAGCCATCACAGCTATGTTTAGTCTGTCTGTTCTATTCTACACTCTTCATCCCCATGCTGTGTGTGGTATCTCATTAGTTTCCTTACCCTGGTTTATCATACAGGATAGACTGTTTATTACCAGAGAGAGTGTTATTTTATTTTATTTATTTGTAGTAAATGTAATAATATTATGTAATAATAAGATAATAAAATAGTGTAATGGTATAACTCACAGTTCTACCCCTCCCTCTTACATTCGGAGTACAAAGCATTTAGAAAGGTAAATAACTGTTTACTCTTCTATTTGGTTGTCCATTTGTTTGTATCTAGTTGCTATGGTAACGATTTCTCTGTATTGTCTCTTATTTACAAATTACTAGACTTTGCTCCTTTAGATTATATTCCAAATTTCTTCTTCGCTTTCATATGCTTCTCACTTGTTTTCAATAATATTATATGTTATGATTGGAGTTTTCAGTCTAGTACACTGCTCTAGTACTTAGATATCTTACAGTGTTTGTATAATGTCGTACTAATACTGAAAACTCTTTATTTATTGGCTAGTTGAAGTTTAAATTCTATTGAAGTATTATTTATCTTTGTACCAGGTCTAAGTGAACTTTATCTTTGCTTATCCATCTTAGTACCATTTCTAATGACTTATTTCACATGTCATACTAAGCCTATACTATCTATAAGATGTATGTGTTACATTATATGTATTCTATTTGTTAATTCAGTATGTACAGTGATAGAGCTTGTAGACATAGTGTTTTGTTCTATAGGATAGCCCAAGTTCTGCAGTTTCACTGGTAAATCACTGCCCGCCTTTACCATATTTGATTTCCTGCATTGATTTTTCGACTAATATTGATTTGATAGTGAAAGAAGTGACAGTAGTTGTGTTCTCTTTGTCAATTTGGTTGCATGGCATTGGAGGCACAACTCCCAAGTATAGAAAACTCGAGCATTATTACTGTTTGCTTGACTGAGAGAGCATCCAAGATATCTGTCCAATGACTTGTTGTGTTACTTGCTACTGCTAGGCCTATCAACCAATGGCATTGCATGACACATCCATAGCATGTTCTGCAAATTGTTTAGGCCTAAATTCCTGACTCAGCTTATCATATGAGATCTTGGATTCTACCAATAAGGACACTACTTTATTTATTGCACATGTACATTATATATTGTATATTTACACCAATAGTACTAAGTTCCTTTGACTTGATATGTTTGTTGTTTTTTGTTGTACAATTCTTATATCTGTACCTTAGTTACCTTCTATGCATACATGTACAACAGTACATCGGTATGTGATGGAGTTGGTGTGAGTTATCTCCTCTATGTATATATTTACAGGCCCATGGAGGTACAATAAGTCCACACTGTATAGTTATCCTTCCTGAAAGTAATGGGATGCAACTCCTAATGTGTTATGACAGTAAGTACTCGTATTCTCTAATCCACTTACCCGGCACTACATGCGATGTATATGTACAATGTATATGTGCAATGTACATCTACAATGTATATGTACAATGTATATCTACACTGTATATGTACAATGTATATAGTGTCCCAACCTTTGCAAGGATAACACACTGTGATTTACAGTTTACATTTATATTACCTGATTGTGATTTTATTATTCTATTAGATTTGATATTCCGTGATATTTTGATAGTGAAATATAATTGAATAGGTAGCCGTTATATTAGTTGGTGTCGAAGTGGCTAATGTTTCTATATAAGTTATGTACTCTGAGTAGAGTTGACATAGCACAATACACCAACTTATAGCGTATGTTCATTGGTTACAGACGAAGGGGTGTTTGTTGATACTAATGGTAAAATTACTAAGAACGTTGTGGTGCAGTGGGGAGAGAGCCCTACCTCAGTCGGTGAGTAATTAGTCTATGCTACAAGAACTACTTTATACAATGTAAACCTTTTCATTGCTTTATGGATTTCACGTGAGATAAGGCTAGCAGTGTTCACAATGTGTATATATCATGGAAGGACTATAAGTTGCCTCTTTTCTCTTTATTTGTGCAGCCTACATCAGCACAGGGCAGATTATGGGCTGGGGGAATAAGGCTATAGAGATACGGGCTGCTGATACAGGACATCTAGATGGTGTCTTTATGCATAAAAAGGCGCAGAAGTTGAAGTTTCTCTGTGAAAGGAATGATAAGGTAAAACCATATTTAAGACACACCCTAATAAACATGTGTTTAATAGGCATACTTTTTTGTGTAGGATATTTTGTGAAAATCTCGAACCTTTTAGAAACTTGACATGTTTGCACGTTACCAATGTCATTTTCTAATTATATTTATTTTTATATTATATATTTTTATTTGTGAATTATTGGAAATTGTCTCCCTTTGCATATTTTCTTGTTGGGTATAAGTTCATGAATGTTCCATAGAACTTTGGGAGTTGGTTCCACATGGTTTGGTTTAAAGCCTATATACACAGACCTGCACTGGCCTGTTTGTTGGCAGTCATTACTGCATAGGATGAGCCGGTATGTAACACAGCATTGTATTCTTCATTGTAGGTATTCTTCTCCAGTGTCAAGTCAGGCTCCTACTGTCAGATATACTTCATGACTTTAAATCGGCCTGGTATCACTAACTGGTAGCTTCAACTGGTATCACTAACTTGTAGCTTCAACTGTAAACTCAGCTGTCATTGGATAGATACAACTGTAAACTCAGCTGTCATTGGGTAGATACAAAGGGCAGAGAGAGAGCTGGCTAATGGGTACCAGGTTAGCTAGGTTGGAAGTAGGCCATCGTTTTCACTTGAACTATTATTCTATACAGCTGCTATCATCCACAAGAGCATACTTACTGGCATTTGAATTTTCCAGCCTTTTACAGGAGCAGAAAAATTTATCTTTTGATAAATACTTTGCATTTGCACTTTGCATCCTCAGTAATTGGAATCAAAACTAGTGGGCCTACCTACCTACACGTTTTAATAGTAAATTAAAATAATACTGTTGGACAGTATAGGTCAAGTTTAAACATCGTTGGCATATCAATTATACACTTTTCCAGCTTTTATATATAAAAACTAATTAATTTTATTATTCTCACATTTTGTTTACCATGAGAGGAATTAAATATGGTTGAATTTCATTCAAAAATTTTATTATAAGCTGAATACATAATAATTTTAAATACCAGTGGCTATACTGTTACTTTACTGTACTATAGTGGAAATAGGGCACTATAAATGGAGATATCAATGTTGGTTCTTTATAGTGTACATAATATACATTTTGACATCAATGTCTCAAGTCACACTGAAAGGTGCTTCCACAAATTATACTTGAATTTTGCTAAAGCCTTTTGTGTAGGATGACCCTATAGCTGTTATATTATTATATTGTATTACCATCATGGTTGGCGTATTAAGAACATACTTGTATTTTGTGTTTGTCGTAATTATTTAACAATATTATTACGGTGTTTATATTAGTATAATTATTATTACATTAACTAAATATTTTTTTCTAAATACAATAAATATTATACTTATATATAATATTGCTGTTATTCTCTAACATAAATTTAGTAAGAAACGAGGAGACAACTTCTTACGATCAATAGCCATAGATATAGTATTTCTGAGTGCCGTGCCGATGCACTGGGTTTTAGAATAATATTGCCACATTTCTGCTACTTGATCGGAGTTAGTTAGCAAACATGGGGGAATATGCAAATTAGTGACTCTTTGGAACTCTTGTTATCCATGTAACCGCTTTTAGATGGTGTGTAACATGTCCTTCAGAGTTACAATGTTACTAGTTTCAATAGCACACATCATAATATACTACACATAACCTAAACAGTCAAAACTAGTAATAATTGGTTGCTTGTTCTACCAGCCTTTGCAGTTGCTGTCATTGTTTGATTTTTCACCATTGTTGTTACTGGTGAAAGCTGGTCGGTCCTCTCCTAGCTCTTGTTACTGTAACTGATGAACCTACATGCATTGTCATAGTCGTAGGGTCCTTTACTAGTAGATATAATGGTAACTGATGTTGTTACAGATGGAAGCTGAAACTCTACTTTATAGTTAGCAAATACATGTTCATTCCTCTGGATTACACCGGAACATTCTGTCTCATATATAGTGTTGGTAGCTGTTACCACTCCTGGTCTGGTTACTGTCAGCACTGGCAGCGAGTTTGTCAGATTCTCATTTCGGATGTCTTCTATGCTTTCACTTTCACCATTCCATCTGTAGCTGTCCACAGTTAAGTTATTATGCAAAATAGCATTGTCTAAGCAATTTATTCCATATTCAAACTGGAGACATCTATGAATGAACATCCTTGATGTAAAATCTTTAATGGGATTTGATTTTGTAGTAAGATGGTTCCATTTTTTAATGTAACACTGCATACAACTTTACCATTGTTATGACTCCTGTGCATATAGAATAATATTCCCCAGACACTATATTGATAGATGGCTAGATGAAATCAATGTGTTTGGAGTTGTTCTCACTCTTACTAAGGGAAGACAACCTTTATATTATGATACCACCACGGTTCCTGGAGCTGGATATTATTATAGTTTGATATGGCACAGAGGAAAAACCTTATTCGAGATGAAAACTTTCAGGTCACTCGAACCCACATCCTTGCGGATAACTGGCAAGACCAGAGTGACTAGCGCTAGACCACCCAGCGGCAGTTGGAACATGTTTATTTTGTCAGCTATGGCAAATCACAACAATGTAGCTACTGTTAACACAAAGGTATCATTATATCAATTTAGTTTTACCTTACAGTTTTTATTCAAGACAACATGTTATCACAGCAAACAATAAGTGATACATACACATACACATGTAGTAGGCCTACATACTTATTTTATTATTTCAACATTGCAACAAATAGTAATAGTAACAACATACATTGTGCATCCAAGATAGTAACTGGTAGTGGATTGCTGAGTAAATTGTTATTGTTTTTGGGTCAGTTGTATCTGATCAAAGTTGGCATTTTAAACTGTTTTAAAAATTATGTTGGATAAAATATTCATACAATCATCGTGACAATGAGCAACCTTCAGTGGGTCATCAACCAAACAGCAGCTGTCGTATCTTCACACTTCACAGCAACAGCTTAGAAATTCTAAAGATTTCAGCGTGACAAGCTAAAAGAGGCTCCTAGAGAAGAATTTTTATATAACAAGTGTCTCCAATCTCTTCTTCAATGACATCTACAGTGTCTCCAGTAGTGGTAAGAAGGACGCATCTATGATAGAGATCGTTGAATACAAATCCCAAGCAACTTCTTACTTTGTTATAAATAGCACATTCTACAGCGCAGTCTTGGACAGCGCTGTCTGATGTTAAACTGAACTCCTCTAACTTGTCTAGCCTGTGGGTCAACTGCTCATGGTACAAACAAGATGGGGAAGACTCGAACCTGTGCCTTTTCATGTCCTTGTCGGCATTGGATGGCCCTGGGTTATCAGTACTTACTCTAGCACTGTCAGGCATTACTGTAGGTTTCTTAGGTTGAGTTCCTGACTGCAAATGCTGAGGTGGCTCTGTTGTGCTCCCCTTGCTAGTACCATGTCCACAATTATTATCTGAAGCTACAAGACACATTAGGAAGTGATTTTTTAATATTGCATAGCTAAACCAGTTGAAACTATGGGCACTAATAAGCTATTGATCATAAATAGAAGTTGTCCTCTCCCAACTTATTCAAAAGAACAGGAAGATAAATTGGGAGAGGACAACTTCTAATTGTGATCAATAGATTGTTGGTGCCCATGATTCAAACTGCTCACTCAACTAGACTTGCTATGTACATTATAATGTTTATTAGTTGAATCCTAGAAGTCTCAGATGTATATGTTGTCATTTGAACACGTTATCATCTTGAGAAAAAGACATGTACATGTATATTAACAGTTTTACAGGCATTGTACACCAGACGTTGCATCGTCCAGTAGAACTACTATTGGATATTGATATCATTAGAATGTGGGATATAGAAGGAGAACAGATAAAGCAATGTGCTGGACATTGCTATTGGATGTAGACCATGCAATGAGAACATAATATGAAACTAGTATTGGTCTTCAAGCATGATGTGCCCCATCTGCTCTTACACTAGTGCGACTCTAGTATATATTGAGGTCTAGATAATTACTCAGAAGAAACCAAACTCACATTTGCTTTGCACACTTTCCCATCCACTTTCCGTAATTAGCTAACGAGTTAAAATATTAAGAGCATTTTTTAAGCAACATAATATTTATGTAGGTTGATAATAATTGTAATACTATTTACATTTGATCAGCAGTTGGTTGCTGCTCATCACAAACATTCTGTTATCAGCACTTAGAGTTATGCGCCCCACATCTTCACCAGGAATTCCAAGTTCTTTATCCAGTAACAACAGCGTGGAAGTAGTTAAGTTAAGCTCATACAAATCTGATCTAGTAGACTGGGCACCATCAATGATCTCTAACACCAAATACAGAATACCATCACAGCTCAGAGCAAACTGCTGAATGCTCCAATCCATAGTTAGAACTACAAAAGTATGGAAACAGCAGGTGATTCACACATGGGCACTCCAAAGCTATTGATTATCATTAGAAGTTGTCTTCTCTCCATTTATCTTCTTAAGAGAGGACAACTTCTAATTATCACCAATAGCTCATGAGTGCCCATGGATTCACAGCATGTGCCAATGGATTAACTTTTATTTTACATTAAATTTCCTGGGAAAATGTTGTTGGTTAACCATGGTAAAACTGGCATATTATTTGCTGCACCAAATGAAAACCTATAGACTAAATAGTTTATACATGTACTAATCTTAGTGCTCCTCATTGATTCACATCCAAAACAGCGAGTCTATTCTTTGTATAATTATTGTGTACTCGTGCATTTTCAAAGCCTATTTTGGCTACATATCCCACAGTTATACTGTGCTTACGTAAGCTATAGAGGGGAGACAAGTCCACACAATGCATTCCATTATAATAGTCCATAGATGTTCCTCCAGCATCATCATATTTGTAGAAGTGTAAGCATTCTGTTTTGCCTTCCATCTCTAGCGTTGTCATGCCAAACACATTGTATGGGTGGTATGTAACCAATGCATTCATAGACATTTGCCTGACTAGAGGAACATCTATGTATCTGTTGTCTTCAACGTTCACCATCAATACTCTCCACTTGTAATCCACAGAGCTTCTCCAAACCAGAATGAAGTCAGTTGAGTTATGAGGAGCCAACTGTAAGAGGATGTAAAAGTATACACTACTACCTGAATACTCATGTAGTATATATATATATACACATAAACTATTACCTGAATACTCATGTGGTATATACATGTACATTGTACATGTATATACACTACCACCTGAATACTCATGTAGTATATATATATACACTACTACCTGAATACTCATGTAGTATATACATGTATATACACTACTACCTGAATACTCATGTAGTATATATATATACACTACTACCTGAATACTCATGTAGTATATATATATACACTACTACCTGAATACTCATGTAGTATATACATGTATATACACTACTACCTGAATACTCATGTAGTATATACATGTATATACACTACTACCTGAATACTCATGTAGTATATGTATATACACTACTACCTGAATACTCATGTAGTATATACATGTATATACACTATTACCTGAATACTCATGTAGTATAATACATGTATAATATACACTACCACCTGAATACTCATGTTATTATAAATGAAGAAATGTTTTGGTGGCAGATTTGGAGCAGCAAAGCCTTACTAACTACTACAGAAGTTCCTCCATACAATATGTTATATGATGGAACTCTATCACTTAAGGCTAGGTTACACAAGAGGCCGATTGTTCTTCTTCGGCCTTCGGAGCCTCGTTCAAAAGCAAATTGGCGCACCTTTTGTTCAGCTATGCAAAGACCAACATGTTGATCTTTTTGGTCCACAACATCACAGCACTGTGGTGATTGGTTAACCTTGGATGCAACGACTCCAATTATATAATTTATTAAAAAACAGGTTTTGTTCTTGGCTGGATATTAATCAGGGCTACTAGTGAACTGGTACCATACATCACCTATAGAGCCATACCAACGAACGACAAAGTTGCTCCGTCGAAGCTATCAGCCTCTCGTGTACCTGAGCCTTAATAGCTGTACACTTAAGGACGAAGTTTGATTAGAATTGATCTCATACTAAACAGTACATAGAATAGGCCACAGTATACCTATGGCTGACATCATTGTTGACTATTAGCTAGTATTACTATACATCACCTCTGTCTCAGAGCATGTGTCCCAGGTATATGGGGTGGATATCTTCACTACATCAGAGCAGCTTTTATCCGACTCCACTGTGTATACAGGTTGTTTAAATCTATACGGATATATACCCATAGTTGATCCTATTATCGTAGAATCCATTACAAGCATCGGACCATCAAATGAGTAAACTGAAAGTAAATAGATACATAAAGACTCCAACGTACAGGAGCTCTAATTGTAGAATTTTCATGACGTTTCAACCCAAAAGAATAGGTCGGTATACTCGTAATGGAAAGCACAACTTAGCCTAAGTTCTCAGTCACCCATTCTTTGGTTAAAGGTGAGTGCAGACTATAGCTATTTTATGGACGATTCTTGGCTGTGGTAAAATCGTTCTTGTGTGGACATAAAGTTGGCCGTTTAGTTGGCTCTAAAACTATTTCGGCTAGATTTCATCCCTGACTGTTTGAATAATACTGGTAATCATAATTCACCGACAGATCGACTAACTGACCAGCGTAGTAGTTTGTGAATATTGGCAATATTTTGTTGAAAGACTATAAGGAAGGTTTGCTGAACAAAGTCTAGGTGCATTGAGTAGGTTTAGTACTACCAGTTTTGCCTACTCTAAGATGTTCATAGTAGAGGTCAGCATATCAAGTAATTCAATGCAAAATAAAAATGTCAGTGTTATTGGAGATGTATTATAATGTTCAAGTGTGGGTAGCGACTGTGGGTATTATATTATATTATATTATATTGTATTATATTATATTATATTATATTACATTATATTATATTATACTATACTATACTATATTATATTATATACATGTATTATAATATATTATATTATATTATATTATATTATATTATGTTACATTATATCATATTATACTATACTATACTATATTATATTATATATTATAATATATTATATTATATTATTATGCATTGTATTGTATCGTATTGTATTATATTATATGCACTGTATTGTATTGTATTATATTATATTATATTGTATTGTATTATATCATAATATATTATTATATTATATGTATTGTATTGTATTATATTATGTTATATTATATTGTATTGTATTATATTATAATATATTATTAAATTATATGTATTGTATTGTATTTTATTATATTGTATTGTATTATATTATAATATATTATTATATTATATTATATGTATTGTATTATATTATGTTATATTATATTGTATTGTATTATATTATAATATATTATTATAATATATGTATTGTATTATATTATGTTATATTATATGTATTGTATTGTATTATATTATGTTATATTATATAACCTGGATGTTTGCAGATGGTGTGACAGGTGGTGGCAGGTGGAGTGACATCATATCTCCATAAGTAAGCACCCCATGACAGTAAAAATGTATCGAAAGTGAAGATATAAACAACATTCTCATCACTTGCATTTAAGGCAAACGCTGTATATCTACTTTTCTCAGATGAACGCAAGGAAGAGTGTGGTATGGCAGCGACAGAGCCATTTGTCTGAGGAATTGTCACCTCGCCATAACATTCTGGAGAATACACTATAAATAAAACAACTACGTTATTTTGCAATGGATTTAGACTTTAGAGGTTGTAAAGAATTTAGTAGATTTAACAAATATACTTGTCAGTTATTTTTAGAAATGAAGTATACGATACAATGTACGACACAATATACGGTTCATGACTGGACCTGTATTTTATATGTGATTGATCAGTAGTCTAAGTGAATGGACACCCATCTGTCTTCTCCATTATATGTGGTTCTACCCAAGCTGACTTTCCCAAAAACAAACAAAGACCTACATGTACTTGTATCTAATATTGCATTTAACTGGCTCAGAGTGGGTCAAATGAACCAGGTGCATGTAGACAACAGAACAAAGATGACAGCCAAATATGATCTGAGTACTTACCTAGAAATAATATGGGAATATACATGTACATGTTAAACAGCTCCATCAGAGACAGCATCTCACCATCTGCGGCATCAGACATCAAATGACAACAATTTATATATTTATGCAACATGTACATTTAATCATAGTGTGTATCATTGAAACTTCAAAAATCTACATTTGAATATATAACTTTAAATAGTATAAAGAAGTAGAGCTTCAAAAGAAATATATAATATATATGATTACGCCGACCTGATATTGACAGGAAAAATAATCTCCTCTCGATAATCATCTGCTAAACGCAGAATGACATATTATATCGGTCAACGACACTTTTTCAAAGAAAACTCAAATCTATACCAACACACAGTATGTGGATGGCAGATTGCACCCTACTGATGATCCTCTCTATCACAGTGGCAAGATTTTCCAGAAAAAACTTAGTGGCATTTTTACAGACGATTCATGGATTTGGTTAGTAGCTCATTTGGAAGGGTGTAGAAATGCTTGTGGTAAGCATGTTATACGTTGATGATCGTATTGTGGATTTTTCCCTGGAAGTGATGTGTGTCTTGAATCGCCAGCATTCCGCCTAGCATGTGACTGAAGCCGCTTAACACTACTGTCATCTCGGCAACCCCAAAAAGGAAGCTTCAAAGATCACATGCATAGCTATAATCAGCCCACGCGCCCGACTGAACTGTTCCACCACAATGTTGTCGTCGACATCGATGTATAATTCACTTGGTCCCTCAGTTTCTTGAAAACACAAAATTGGTGGTCTATGATGTTGAACAATAGCATGATGTGAAGGCACTGAGCAAATCTCAGTCTTGTGGTGCTACGAGTGAAATAGGTTAGATTTATTAACTAGTTTTACATTTTTACATAATATTTTATGTTCCATGATCGCACAACTCCTGACAAAAGTGAACAAAATCGGGCAAAAATAATCACACCTTGATTGACCAAACAAACTGACAAGCCTGTATAATAACATTATTATGCCACAGAAATATTACACACCTATTAGATGCATTATACATGTAAATCAGTGGATAGAAATGGAACAAATAAGGTGGTGGCTGGGGTGCCCAGTGTATAGGCTTCAGTTTTGAGGTGTGTACTCATTGCGCCCTCAGCCCTCACTTCTAACACTGATATAAACATTTAATCTACAATTACAGATACTTTTATTTGCAAAACTCATAAAAGGGATATAATACTATGATTCTTAGACTGTATCTCACAGAGAATCTTTAGTTTCAAACTAAACATGTGAGATCTAATTATAAGATGATATTCCATGGCAATTATATGATAATGTAATTACAAATCAGCATCTGCTATGTATGGAAATGTTTGACTGCTAGAATAATATATAAGCAAAGGTGCCCAACCACTGTTATTCAGTGCTTTGAAACTTTCTCCTCATAACACAACATTGTGGTTTGGTATAAGTTGTAGATTATAATATATTATACAGAATATTATATCGTATAATAATATACATTACTTTCATCTAGGATAATATCAATATGGACATTATTATTTTGTCCAGTCTACTATAAATGGTTCGCAATATTAGATAGGATATGGGGTTAGGGGAAGTTTGCAGCAGCCTGTGCAAAGTGACCAATGATATTACTTCCTGGAGTCAGCTGCTGCTGTCTTCTTCTCATTCCTTGCCAGGTAGCGGTTTAGTAATTCAGTCAGCAGCTCGTCTTCTAGCGCCTCCCTAAAGTTGCACAACAAACACTCAGTCCCTGACGCTGTAGAGAAATGGATAGTGATATTGCAGAAAAAATATATAAAGAAAAGGAAGTGCCTCTTCTGTGTATGTTAGAATAAAAGTATCACAAAATTATGATGATACCCAAGTAATCAGTGGAAAGTGTGAGGGATTTTATATATTTTAAAAGTCGCACATGATTGGTTGATGGGCTCACATAAGCACAAGTTATAAGACCCTTAGAAAGGCAATTGCATAGTAGCATCTTCATTAAGAAGACCTCATGAGATTTGACTCCTGGAAAATGAGTAATCGACCTCTCAAAAAATGATTTATTGGTAGTCCACCTGCTGGTCAAGCAGCTACACATGTGACATTCCCTACTGACCTCTGGTCATCTGTCTGTGCAGTGTCCAGTGGCTGTTCATAACCTGTATTATAGTATTCAGCTAGTGGGTCTCTTAGCCTGGAGAGATAAACCTCAATGTTAATAAAGGTAAAGGTGGTAATATGTATTGATGATCTAAGGCTAAATGAAATAGTTATACTACACTACACTACAAAGCCTGTTTAACTTGGCCGACAGGAATTTGTAGTTTCATTGCATGCAAAATAGTACATAATTATACGGTATGAATACTCTGCATTAGTTTTACCTGCGAACGTTGTAGGTATAAACTGAACAGAACTTTCAAAAAGGTAAAGTAAGGCAAGTACAAATGCATGATTGTATGCAACAATTTTCTAAAGCCCCGATAACACAATATACTTGTAGCATAATTACATGTGTGCGTGTCTGCCTGATAGATGGGCTGCAAAATACATGTATATTATCGCAGTAGTATACCTGTAATATGATGGCTCTGGGTCTTGATATGTTCTTTTTTTCTGTCCGCCAATGTACCGTGCTTGGCATATAATCGGTGCTAAACGACAGCGACTTGTGGAAACTCTTTTAACCAGATCTGGGGTAAAACTCTCTCGACCCTCTCTAGAAAACAAAATGTCTCTATGAATTAACTATAAATTTAGATATTTCACTACCAAATATTACATTACATTGTAATAGCCTGATGCAACTCCCCACTACAGTCTGAATTAGGCTGTGATTTAACTTTTATCAGACACTCAGCAGACCTCATAGGAAATGGAAGCCTTCCTTATTATTGCTCCTTCAAATAGCTGTAGCTGTTGTCACTGTGTAGACAATAGATATTACATTAATTGCAGCATGTTACAACCCACTTGAAATAATAGAATAAAAAGGTTTGGGGCACATGGAGATACCCAGACTCTACTTCAATGTTACGCAAACTTGCATCTCAGGCCAGAGTTGAGTTCATCAAGTGGACATAAGAGTTGTCCAGATTATTGGTTACACAGAAGTTTATCAACAGCTGAACGTGTATCAACAGCTGAACTCCTTCCTGATACCGAAAAGCTGTGATACGTCAAGTTTATTGTCTTGTGTAATAATTTGTATTACCATTGTCTAGTATTATTGTGTATTTTGTGTTCAGGCTTGTTGTTGATGTACTGTGTTTTGCAGTTGGAGTTTTCTTCTCTTGTTACCTATTTGATAGCAGAACTAAAAGTGTAGTTTTCTCGAAACTTGAGACTATATGATGGTATTTCATGAGCCTACAATACATATTAGAGGTACATGATTGAGAACAATAGACTTGAGGCGGCGTATAGACAACCAACCTGTAGATTATGCTCTTTTCATCAGAAGGTAGAAATTTTGCGTCAGACACCGATGCTGACCATGAGAGTGTGTATATAAATACTATTACAAAGAGACGGCAGTAGTGATGTCTTAGCTTCATGGTTCTTACTTAGAGATTGACTTAGATCTAAAACAAAAACAACAGTATAGTTTGATACCATAAAATGTGAAGAGAAAATTTATTTTCAATAATCATAATTTTACAATTGATGAATCTGCCAGATTCGAAGCAAAATATTATGAGGAATAGCTGGAACACCAGAAAAAACACAATGACAATGACCTACATATTATAGAATGCATGATGGCCTTCATGTACAAACATGGCTCTTGTTTAGAGCTGCATGAGCTTTTAGCATGGCTCTAATCTAGGCTCACTGGTTCGCTACTGGTTCGCTACTGGTTCACTACTGGTTCACTACTGGTTCACTACTGGCTCACTACTGGTTAATTTCTGGTTCCCTACTGGTTTCTTTAGTGGTTCGCTACTGGTTCACTGGTTGTTTTAGAGTACATCTAACTTTAGACAAGCCTGCAATTCCTGCCATCAATGTGGGGAGAGGGCAACTTCCCTCCATTTCCACTGATTGAGATTAATGGCTAGCAGGTTGTAAGATTGATAGTAAATGATATGTACAAACTACAAATGTAGATGATTAGATGCCACATTATCAGAATATATTAGATACCTGAACTAACAGAAATACTACTCCCAAAACAACAACAGTGTGATAAAATGAGTAGAAATCAATGATTCTATTAATATAATATAAGAGTACATGTATATGTACATATACATACATGTAGCTAAAGTAATAAATACCAAGGGATGCATGCCTATTAGCAAAACAACAAAATATACTATGACCTACCATTTCTTCTATAATAAGAATTAATATAAGAATAGTATAAACTTACAGTAGGTAGGACTAATATATTTACTTACTCTACTCCCAAGTGGAATATACATGTAGCTATCAATTAAGAACTGAAAGAGAATATACAGCTATTGCAGGTTAATGATTAAATGCTCAATAGCTGCCAATAGCCCTGTGTGCTGTCTGCAATCTCTACATACCTATACAGTAGTTGCCTTGGTAACGATAATTATAGCCTTACACACCATACACATTTGTTATTATTATTGTGTATTATTATATATGTAGATTATGGTATTTATACAATCATTGCGCCACCCTGCCTAGTCACCATTGCATTGCTGTATGCGTTTGAGACAGTCAGTCCAGTAGGATAAAGAAATGATTTTAATTGATCTGGAGATAGCAAATATAATTTGTTTTACTCATGATACTGTCACAGTAACTGGCCCTGGATAGCTAAGCTCAACATCGTTCAACAAACTTGGCATCAACAAATTGGTACATTATCGGGTAACAAATACTGTAGCAGATAGCAGACATGGCGAATACCTGAGTTAACAACTTTTAAAGAGTCTTTAAGAATCAAGAAATATATCTAGCCTAAATTGTAAACCCAAAATTTACGAATGAAGCAAACTGGATGAGTTCAGTGTGTTTGATAAAGCATGACATAACTCTGTGTGAGAGTTGTCATATCTGTATAATAAATCCATGAAAATGTAGATACTTTCTCTTATAACGACAGTAATCAAGTTGTAAATAAATGTATGTGTGTGGGTAGCACAGCATAGCACAGCGCAGCGGAGCACAGCGCAGTACAGTGTAGTACAGTGTAGTATAGTATATAAGTATGCATAGTGTGTATCCTTTATGTTTGCAAAACAAGTATTTGAAAATCAAGAATAGACGAAAGCCTAGAGGTATACAGTGGCCTCTAGTTACTATACCTTGCTAGTAGCAGCTCTGATGTTGTGGATTCTAGGCTTGTCTTGAGTCATGTGAAGCTACCGATAAACAAACTGGCAATATATGAACATGAGATGAACAGCTAGATAGACCTGAAACCCCTGAGGCGTATGTGTAAAGATTGCATGCATAAATTATGAGGTATATTTACCTGCATAGAGGAGTGCTGTGTATATAGATAAGATAGAAGTTTTTTATCACCTCTAGAGTTCTCATTGATAGCCTAAGTAGCCTCTTTTTATGAGCACAGAGGGTTCATTCAACACTGTACCAAGTCTTGTACTCTAAGCACAGTATAGCCAGTTCATAATGTATAGTTATGTGTGTAATACTCTAGCTGTAAATGTATGTACCCCATAGCTACCTGCACTGATAACCTGTAGCTATGTGTCTATGAATGCACCATAAAATGAGGAGCAATGCCGTTACATGAACCCTGATCCCTTCCAATTCCGATGAGGATATATTCGTTCAAAGCTCAAACCCAAACTTAGTAATAGTTTTCAAGTTGTCCTCTCCTTGTAATGGTCGTATAATATTATGATGTGTCACACATTAATTGCTGTTAGCCTGGCTTCCCTGCTCTACAAAATAAAGGGAATTTAAGATTTTTAGTTGCAGAGATCACTTTGCTTGTCTTTAATATCAATTTGTCAGGGATATAGCAGCAGAATGGCAGTACAGCATGGCAATAAAATACAATGTGTAATGCATGGTAGTATATATTATGGTGTTGGTGTTCTACTATGCTAGACGAGCTGTGCAATGTTAGCATGAATTTCCTTTTTACAAGCGCATAAAATATTTTAAGGATCAAGAAAACAACGTCAGATTTGGTGTCACTGCCCTCCATATTCTTGTATATTGCAATTAGCTTAGGAACCTAAAATTCTATGGAAATCTATTTTATTTTAAATATTTATAAAAGTTTCCTAAAAATCTATTGAAGATAAACAAAACCACTACTACACTGTTACGTTACTGTGAGTGGTTGTTGTTGATGAGCATTAAGTATTTTATGACTCTCCTTCTATAGATAGCGGCAGGCTATATAACAGTGGAGTTTAGAGTGCAGGATTTGGTGGGAGAGCTCTGTCAACTCACCTCTGCTGTCCAAACAGAGAACGAGATAAGAAAGTGATAGATTGGATGTTCCTCAGATTGTTCCTCCTTTCACTCAGCTCTGACAGTATCGCTATCCCGCTCCATCTGTCAATATTTGCCACTGTGTAGGTAAACACACTTAGTGTTATTAGGTCAAATATTTTGAGCAGAGATAAAATAGCCCCTTCTCTGTCAGGGGCTTAGTATTGTGTGTCTGCCACACCTAGCAGGCAGCCGATGGACACAAGACACTCCCAATGACCACCTTGCTAGATATTAGGCGTCTTTGCGTCCTAAACTTCAGACCCAGGCCGATTTACGAAAATATTTTTCAGCACACATCCGTCACAGGGTCGCGAGCACACCGGCCTGGACCAAAAGCAAAATCCTCATTTTTGGCCGAAGAAACCAGGTGTACCAATGATCGCTAGGAATGGTTTCGTCCGACCAAGCAAAATCCCAGGCCAATAGCCCTTCTGACCTGGGTCGGACGGCCATCTTGTGGTTTTTATTTCCGACCCGGGTCCGTCCAAGAGGTCACGAATACACCTATAACTTGGACAGAGGGTGATAAAGTGGTGCAGATATTTCTTGTAACATTTTTCCAATACCAAGGTTGCCCAGTTTTTTTGAAAATATCTACAATCAATCAACTTCAGAGATCGAAAAGAAAAAAATCAAGTAGTTTTCTGCTTCTCTTATAATATACAGTACAATGCAACTTGTAGGATCATGAATTCAGTGTCTAGGAAGATTAACTTGACTGAATACAGCTACTCTAACTTGAAAATAATCTTAAGCTAGATCAATATTATTTTTGCAGGTTCATTCACACTGAACACCCGAGGACAGTATAATAGCTATGTTCATTTATGCACTTAGCCTCTGCTCTATCTGCTGAGCGCCTGATCTACCTGCTTAGCTTCTGCTCCAACTACTTCGCCATTGCTCCACCTACTTCAACCCTGTTCAATTTGCTTAGCCTCTGCTCCATCTGCTCAGCCAGTGCTAAAAAGGTGTTGTTGCTCTGCATTATACACTTGTATAAATATACTAATCTATTGAAATGCATTACATTTTATTATTTTTCACACGACATACTGCATACATTGATAGGCCTACACTGGACTGAGATTGGGTCTGACCATACACAACTTGCTCTTCCATTCCCTTTCATAAGAAAACCCCCAAAAACCCTGAGATTTTTGGTATTCAAATAATAAAGGAGTATACAAATCGCGGATATATCGGTATACGATATACGAAATGTGGAGTACGATATTACTGTATATGCTGTAACATAATCAAAATGTTCAACTATCTTTGTGTGTGTATCTAGCCGAACTTGCGTTGCAAAATTACGTTGTGATTTTTTATGCAACAAATTTTAAAAAACGTCTACATAAAAGCTAGCTATTTAATGATGTTCAATATACTTCAGATAACACTTTTAATTTGTCTGGTTAACTGCTGCCAACTCTGACGGAGGAGACAACTACTGATTTATAAAGTGCTAAAAATATAAATGATTGGGTTGTCTCCAAATACATTTACATTTATTGGGTTTTCTAAAAGTGTACAGATAACATTTTGTTAAAAGCAACTTGTTGACCACACATATAAATATATAATATGTGCAACGTATAGGAGAGAATAAATAAATAAATAAATAAATAAGAGAAGCAAAAAATGACTAACTATTGATCACCAGTGGCTGGCTACAAGATGGACAATTATTCATCCTCAAAACTAGATGGAAATCCACAACAGTATTGCCTTGTTGAGCTCCATCCGATAAGTACACACATGCACCGGAAAACTGGAGCACATATACTGATCATTAGCTACCAGGTTCGTCTTACCTCACCTACTGCAAAGTAAAATGTTTTTCGTAAATCAGGTTTTAGTTGCAACGAAGCAAAATTTAAAGATATATTACTGTGCAAAAGTGAATAGAATTCTGTTATTCTCTATTTATAGTTGCAGTTCTAATAGTATCTAATGGCTACTTAAAAGGATTGAAATGTCATGCCCAGTTAACATGTTGACATATAATGGAATGCATTGCAAGCATAGTGAGAAGTTATCTACTCCCAACTGCTGTGTATTACTCATCGGATTTTGTTGAGCGAACAGCTGGAGTGTCCATGACAATACTCTAAGCACAGACCTGCTGCTAGTAGTCAATGTTGTTGGCTGATATATTTGTAGAGAAATGGAACCATTACCATAACAACCTGTTAATCATCAAATGATCCATCTTTCCATTGTCTTTGGGAGATCAGCAGATGAAAGATTAAATTCATTAGAGTTGTCTTTCCATCTCTTGAAAAGGGAAGTATTCCAACATTGGAGCATAATATAATTATATTGCACTATTTACGGTATTAAATACTTTTACTGTAGTTTCATTTTCAGAGATATACATCTGTCGAAAAATATAACAAAAGAACCTGCGGAAAAGTTGGCTTTCTTTTAGAGTTGAACAAAGATCAACTAGCGGAGGAGGTATTTTTAAAAAATGCTGGATTGGAATTGTTTGCAGTTAATGGCTGAGAATAATCATAATGAAGCGTTGTTTTAATATTTGACAAATAATATTTATAATTGATAAATAGATATGCATGTACTGAGGACAGAACCGACATTGGAATAATAGTTATAAAGCAGTAAATACATGAATAAATAATCAGTGATGTCATAGTAATTCAGTGATGATCACAGATTGCAATTTGATAAACGATTCCGCAGAGCATAGGATATGGTTCTTGTAATATATACAAATCAAACCAACATTCTTAGACACAGATGAAAAGATTGATATAAAATATCAGAGTAACAAAATAATTCCGATTAAAATAGAGTACAATGTGAACTTAGCCAATAGGAAGCCAGTATCTAACAAGGTACTATTCTCTCATTGGATGAAGTAGGAATACTAGAGCGCAGTCCACAGTGTTGTATACTGGGATCACCTATCCTCAAAGTTTATGATAAAAATAATAATGATAAAATGAGTGATTCCAATAACGGCTAGAAAATAGGAAACATGCCAGCATTTAATAGAAAAAGAAAAAATTCTAGAATCACCATGATAACCGTGTGCCTTACAGACCGCCAAATATATGCCAAGTAGACATTAAATACAGTACATTCATGTATTTGCTACCAGAGAGTGCAGCTTGGACAAAATAATACTAGCCTTAATTCTACCAATCTAATAAAACCAAGAGTATGAGAGGGCACAGCACCATCTCACAGCAGTAGACAAGTTTACATGGGAGTTGTCGTCTCTCCAGCGGTGTCTAAGAAAACAGCTTGGGAATAACCATAGTCAGGAGCAGCATTGTCATCGTCATCTGTAATAGAGACAGAGGATTGAGTAAAAAGTAATGAGGGAATACAGATGGGAGCTGGGTACACCGTAGGAAACACAATTATTCCAGACAAACAATATAACGTTCAGTCATAGTTCCATCAACCCGAATCCCTTTAAACAAGAACAAGACATGCAAAAACGGAAACACTGATTGGATATAATTCAGGCCAGGAAACAGCTAATCACCTAATAGATTACAGGGTGAATGAGCCAATCACAGCCCATCGAAAAACTGACCTCTGATTTGATTGGGTAAAGCAGCAGTAGGAGAGACCAATCACACTGCAGTCTCGCTCTTGTGAGGCTGTCTTTTCTTAGACTGAGCATTAGCAGGGCCAGCAGGTAAATCACTAGCTGCATCAGCCAACATTTGTCTACCTGCAGAAGCCAACCAATCACGCGGCATGTTAAATCATGCTAATCATTAATGGAATCACAGGCAGAGTGCAGATAGTATCGTCCATTTAATGGTGAACGAACATGTGTGTGAAAACGTGAATATTATACAAGTATGGTGCTTTTGTCTCCCATGAGGGCCATAACAACTGATTTACCATCATTACCTAGTATTTATTTTTAGTCAAACTACAATGTAGAGTATAAGGCATGCTGCCAAAACTATTGAATGCACCCAGGAGGCATATCGGTGATGTACCTATTCCATTATTTGATATTTTTAGTTGAAGGTTTTCAGTTATAAAAATATTACATCATAGCATATTTTCAGTGAAAGTTAATCACGCATATTCTAGATTAGATTTTATCTAAAATACAAACTAGCTAAGAGTTTGATAGTAACCGTAATATCTGCTATGTGTACAATATACCATGCCAGAGCTAGGGCCTACAGTCTACCTACTTACTGCCAGTGTGATGTACAACAGTATCAAACTGACTGGGAAATTTTATGAGACTTTAAAATGAACAAAAACATCCTAAGATTATTAGGTCAGAATGAATTATCCCTAAATATTATTTTAGAATAAATTCTGGCAACCCATGTTTAGTCAAAAGAGGAAACGGTGGCCATTTAATTTCCATAAACCAATAAATAACGCATAACTAGGACAGAACATTAGTCTACAATGTAGTACACTGTTGGATATCTAAACTATTAGTGGGTAGGAATGGGGGATGGTAAACCGAGTCATCGTGTGACATAAACCACTCTCGCTTGTGGAAGTGTACATTACTTGGGCTGCATTAGAATAGAACGCTGGAAGAGCAGTGCAAATCACAAAGATGGACAGAAAATGACAGATCTGGGAAAATATAACTTGGCGTTGAAAAAGAGGATAATTCCAACTTTGACAACATCAACAATACTATCTGCACGTTAATTGGACGATTAGATATGTATTAGTTTTCATTACACATGAACATTTACTGAAAGCCCCGGAGACTATTAGAATAATCCTAGAGCTTATTGGAAGCCCTAGAGACTAAAAACATAGACCGAGAGCTTACAATCTATCCACAGTGAAACACCACGCTATGTTTGTTACCTTCTAATTTCACTCTCAGCTCATCTGTAGAACACAAAATAAAGAATATTTAGAAAGGAGAATAATAGCCGTCACAGCTGACCTATATACTATAATGTATATAGGTCAACTGTGAGTGGAGAATATATAACTAACACACCTTGTACAATGCCTTGTCTAACATGACCTGGTAATCCGCCGACTCGCCTGGATGAACCGGGTCTAGGCTGAATAGGTCTGGTATTGTGAAGGGACGAACTTGAGTGACGACTTGATGGTGAAGGAATCAAGTCGGACATTGTAGCTACTCGATAACTGGGATTCACCAACCCCTGTGGTTGCATACGGGCGGCATCTCTTAAAGAGAGAGGTGTTACAGGAGTTGGTGGATCACTCGGAGTGCTACTGGATAAATGTCTCATCCCTGGTCGTCTAATAGGAGTCTGTTTGTCATCCATGCTGTCAGAGGATGAAAGAGAGGCAAAACTTCGATCTGACGATGACCTGTCACGAAGTAGGTTAGAGTCAGAACCTCGACCCGACAGAGCCCTATCACGGGCCCCTAGATCCCCCACCCGACTGCTGGCGTGATCCATATAGTACTGGTGGGGTACAGGTTGCATCTGACGAAATCGTCTACCCTCCACATCGTCTGAAGAATCGGCATACACTGACTCAACAGGGAGGCCTTGAGGTCTAGAGTGTCGTACTGCAGGATACCTGTCACGGATAGAGCTATCGGGTAGAGGCTGTAGCTCCTCATAGTTAGCGTTGGAAGGACGAACCCGGTCAGGGGTGTCCGAGTTTTGACCATAGGAGATGAGTTTGGCAGCAGGCGGCGCAGGAGTTGCTCTAGTGGCTGGCACTACGCCAGCTGGTACAGAAATAGCTTGTCTCTGAGCACGCCTACCCACAGGTTTCTCACCGATTTCATTGCTAGAGGGAGGAGAGTGTTGTTCACGTGGAGAATGAGTTTCAATAGTTGGTTTTGTAGTATAGTTCACCATAGGTTTAGGAGGGTAGGTTGGTGCAACATGGCTTTTGTCTCCATTTAGAGAGGAGCTGTTTATGATTGGTTTATTACTTCTATTCACTATGGGTGGGGCGGCAGGAGACGATACCGCCCCTCGATGTCTGATAACTCGGGGTGAAGGATTAGATGGGTACAGTTCAGTGGATAAACTCATTGTCTGTTCTGATTGGTCGGTACTATCTAGTTGTTCATCGACGGGTTCCTCCTCATCTGGTATCACAGGAAGTGGGGCCGGTCTGTAACCTTGATTATCTTTAATATGGGAGCTGGTAGTAGGGGTAGTTGCAACGCTAGGCGATGGACTCGTTGTCGACCGGGAAGTAGGTGAATTCTGTGTATTATTATTATGATAACTACCTGCGAATGTCTGGCTGGCAGAGAGTGGTGTAACGTGCTGCTCTGATGGAGGTGGTGGAGGGGGCGGGGTATATGGATGGGCGTCAGAGGAGGTGTGCTGCTGTGGTGAAGTATCGTAAGTCTCACTCCATGTGTTGAACTGCAACAGGAAACAGATAAATAAACACAGTATAACTATGAGTGGCCAACACATAGAGTGGACTATGGTCAGTGATCACAGTCCATAGATTCATCTCAACATATGAGCAAGGGAGATATTCTGTAACATCAAATATTGCATTATACTACACAGTGCTGTAAGGTAGTTGTCATGTCAGATATGGGAATCTAGAGTCATTGGCACTAGTTCATGTGGCCAGGTGTTGTGAGTGATGGGTGACCAGCTGGACATTGCCCATTAGTATTAGTACATGTATTGATGGGATATGCTATGCAATAATGTTATAGTCACACGAGATACTTGAGACCAGTGGCAGTTGTCTTCCTTTTCTTGTATTTCCACAATATACATGTAAGTAGATACAGATTATAGTCTAGAAAAAGTGAATCCAATTCGTTCAGTATAGAGGAAACACAATTCACCACATAATGCACTATCAGTTAGTCATAAATATGCATAGTTTAGGTCCCAGGCGGCTGTTACGCTGTCAGTATCCAAGCATCATAGTGCAAGTTCAAACCACCAGGTGTTACCTCACAACGCCACTCCTAGCATTTAAGCATCATTCCCAGTCTACCTTGTCATGAGAATGAAGTGAATGTGCGACTGTTAAGTGGACAGTTCAACACCGGACAGTTCAAAACGCCTAACCCCAAACCCCAACCACCAGATTTCAACTAATTTTTATTTTTAATATTATTTTTTTTATTTACTTAATAGAAGTTAATTAATTAAAATTAATTATCTGCAAGTTGTGTTCTTCTAAATGCAATCTACACAGTTCCGAACTGTCCTGCTTCGAGCTGTCTTTTTCGAAATGTCCCTTTACTGAATGGAGTACACTATCTAGCATATGCAATCACTGTTACTATAGGGACAATGGACGGTGTGTGTTGTCTCCTCATGATACATGCAGACATGGCAAGACTGAAGACTGAAGTAACCATAACCAATGTGCCAACTGCTGACAGATGGAAAGAGAAAATAGAGTAGCAGTAAATGGTGGTGGTGGTAGTGGTAGTAGTAGTAGTAGTAGCAGTAGCAGTAGTAGTAGTAGTAGCAGTAGTAGTAGTAGTAGTAGTAGTAGTAGTAGTAGTAGTAGTAGTAGTAGTAGTAGTAGTAGTAGTAGTAGTAGTAGTGGTAGTAGTAGTAGTAGTAGTGGCAGTAGTAGTAGTAGTAGTAGTAGCAGTAGCAGTAGTAGTGGTACTAGTAGTAGTAGTAGCAGTAGTAGTAGTAGTAGTAGTAGTAGTAGTAGTAGTAGCAGTAGTAGTGGTACTAGCAGTAGCAGCTGTAATAGTGGCAGTAGTAGCAGTAGTAAGACCAGTAATAGCATGTAGAAAGATGTGTAGTAAACACAAAGTGACTGGGTAACAGAAATTATCTTCAGCGAACTAAGGCTATCTAAATTTTTCCACTACTGCACCTAACAGGATGGTGTGTGTGTGTGTGAGTGTGAGTGTGAGTAGGCCTACACCCTGAACTGTAGGCCTACATTCAAATGGAGGATGACAACTTGACAGGATAATAAATGGACACTGGAAGTGAGTAACTACATGATTGCATTATGCAAAGTAATGTTTGGTATGCATAAGGATAGTGTGTACAGGCAATAGTACGCTGTATGTAAGTATGCCTACTTGTGAATTACACATGTACTGGGCGGACTAACTCCATCATGACACTGACAGACAGAAGGAAATTCAATGATTATTTTAACTCAACAATAATCCTTACAAAAGGAAGAAATGAAGAGAGATTTACTGATGGATTATCTAAGAATTCATGTTCCAGATTATCATCTAGATGTGACAATTAGCAAACTGAAGAAAGTTGAAACAGCAGCAGTTGTAATAGCTGCTGCCGCTTAGTAGCTGCTGCCGCTTAGTAGCTGCTGCCGCTTAGTAGCTGCTGCCGCTTAGCTGGTGTTTGGTACTTGGATAAACACATAGTCTGTACATGTAATAATATGCAAAAGATGTATAATTGTATATCTTTCAAGTGTGACGATTCTTAATTCAGTTCCCAAACAGTAATCACAGTATTGCAGTACCCCACTACTAGAAAACAATAGTACATGTACTTCTAGTAGATAACAGTATTATATACTGGTCTACATACATTGTAGCTTACCTGTATATTATAGTATATAACAGCAATATCCTTGACAAAGTAAGTATAAACTAGAATCAAAAGTCAGCCTACTTAGCTGTACAGTCAGTTAGTTAACCTGCATGTACAACCTACCTAGACAGTGTCAGCTATGTAACACTGGATCACTGTTAGTAGTGTAGTATACTGCAGTACTAGGCAGGTACGTAGGTAGGCAGGTAATAAATGACACCCATAAACCCCTGTAGTACAAGGTTCACTCAACTCTATCTTACATAATAGCTGCATGTAATCATTTCCCCTTGGACTAACACACTATGTCAATATTGCCATCATTTATCTAAAGATATTGATTGTTAGACTTTGTCATTGTAGGTACTATGTACACACAATGCACAATGTACTATAATAGGGGGTGTACCTGTTTATTGTGCAAATAGAGGTGGCAGACTAAATAAACAGGTGGAGACAATTCCAATACTTCAATGGACTATGTAATGTAAGAAGTATAATTAGTGTTATATTATAAGCATTATATTACAATGTACTTATTATAGGATATCCCTGTATATTGTTGTAATAATAAGTCAGTGATATATCAGCTGGGAATAACTTGGGGGATATTTGGCCAAGGGAAGAGAAAATGACTATCCAACCAGCCAGCCATTATAAAGAGTGACAAGACTTACAGTAACCACTGATACCAGAAACAGAAGTGAAGAAATTAGGCTATATTCCTAAACCTGGCAAAGGATCAGCTGATAGCAACAGAGGAGGTAACTACCGATGAATACTATTTACTAGGCCAACCCACAGTACTTGTGACTATATAAGATTTAACCATTTTATTTCCAAGTCAACACTCTGGGGACTATCTTGTGTGAAATCACACTTCATTCTAATAGTTACAAACAAGGAGAGTGACCATGACATTGTAGCCTACAAGTACAAGGCTATACACCACTGTAAGGAAATAAGACTAGGTGAGGCATGCCTCATAAAGACAGTCCATATCTCATCCATAGCTATTATTTACTAATTGTAATATTTACCCCCAAACATGCAATTTACAGTGTCTACTTTATCAAAATTTTTAGCAAATTCAGCCAAAAACAGGACCAACTATAGACATACTAGCAAACACCAAAATATTACGGTGAATATGCAAACAAACAGCATGCCAAAAGGAAGAGGAAATATAGACAACAAATAAAAGGGTGCTACCAGATACAGCTATTTGGAAACAGTTGAAGCGAACTAGATATTTAGATACAATACATATTACTATTATATAAATAGCATCTAATATTCATACAGAAGATGAGGTAGGTATATACAACCAGCTGATGCCTACCGTGACTCGTTTTAGTGGTTTCTTGGCATGCTGCCAGGTGTAGTTAGCAGCAGAGGGGTGCTGACCTACAATGTTTATATTATTGTCACACTGTGAAGAAGAGAGAGGGGCTGAAACAGCCCAACTAAACGCGTCTATAGCCATCTCACAAATGAAGGGTGATGAGGCAAATACACAGAGAGGAAACCTCGGTTACAAAAACTGCATATAAATAATCATGAGTTAGATAGACTTAAGTTCCTGCGATATCAAATAGAGGAGAGAAGGGTGGGGTAGATTATCAACCTTACTTGATAGTGACAGCTGATGATTAATATTTCATGCAACAAGGATACAGTTTTGCTCCACTGAATAATAGAGAACTGTATAACAATAAGTATACCACTAAAGTGTGACAGCTCATGAACCAATCAGACGTTGTCTTATGACAGCTCAAAAATATATCTAATAAATATTCTTTTATATAAAACTATATATATTTATATAAAACTATATATATTATTTTATATAAAGCTATGAACTATAATAATGACATGTGTATGAGTAATAGTTATGTGATAAACTATGAGTGGAATATTAATTGACATTGCAGTGCTATGACTAATACTAATACAGATACAATATTACTGTACTCTATAGCCTGTAGGAATTGAATTATAATGTCATTTTATGCTCTTCTTGAAGGCTTAAGTAGACTACAAGAGGCAACTGAACTGTGTAGTCTTACACAATCATATAACTTCATGGTCTAGCAGTAGCTATTGTGCAGAGTACCAACATCTGGTGATGGTAATGTAGTATAATAGCCAAGTGTTTACAGGTAGCATAGAGAGAAAGAGAGAGGACAACTTCAAACAAAACAAGGCAACCAGTAATCTGTCTACCTAGTATATAGTAGGAAACTAAACCAATTTTAGATGCTCTGTATATCTTATAATATGCCAAACATACAGAGTATCTGGAGAATTACAGATTTCATATTTATATACCTCATCTACCCTCTAGCTAGGCAAACACCTACATCTACATACATACATAATATATACTACAACGACATCTACATAATATATACATAACTATATACTATAACTAGTGGTAAGTTCGAGGAAGAGGCATTATGAACACAAACATGAGAGTATTATCAGTCTACACAAAGTCTGATATTTTTAGTCATATTTCAGGAATACTTGTTTGTTGACTCAAGCGTAAACAAAAACAACTCATGTTAGTATTCATAACACAATTCAGTATAATATTCAGTATAATATAATATGTTACATAGATAGTGCACTAATGTATATTATTCCATAAAATATTAAGTTACGGAATGCAAGTAATAGAACACTATATATATGATGTTCACATGGGTTCACCCAATCAAAAAGGGAAAGAAAATAATTTATATTGTAAACAAGTACAAAGGCAATAATAACTATGGTGAAAGTTCAAATACAGCTGCTAGTCTGAGATATCTGAGTAATATCATGTATATGTACAATGTAGGTCTACATATATGAGGCTACATCATGACTGTTCTAGTTACATTGGTAAAACTGTAGTTGTCAATGATTGGTACATACTAAATATATCTGTACACTATCATACATATGCCAATATGTATTTTTAGGTAAATTTTAGCGTAAGTATAATAGGTAGTTGTAGTGTAAGTACAGGTAGTTATAGCGTAAGTATAGGTAGTTGTAGTGTAAGTATAGGTAGTAATGGTTACTATTAGTATATTATTTCTAGTGGAACAAGAAGTGGTACCCATGCAAAGATAGCCTTAGTTGCAAATATTAGTTCCCCCTTCCTTTGACAGACAATTACACTACAAACACAGACTATTCTAGCAACAATCAGTAGAAACCAAAGCCTGTTAGTCTCTCAGCCTAAGGCCCAGCATACAGCCAGAAACACAGGGCAGAAGAAGGGTATGGTTGTATAAGAGTGTATACCTGATTGAGTATTATATGGTAGAGGCTAGTTTGGATGTGGAGATCACAGCCTACTCTGCTACAATGCAAACAATAAATACAATGACAAGCTGAGAACCAAGGCTATTTGATGTTAGAGTTGCATAGAATAAGGCTAAGACAGCGAGTCAAAGAAATGGACTTCCTTTTATTCCACAACATAAACTTGTAGGTGAGCAAACTACAGACTATACCGTCATGGCTGAGTGTACCCAGTGATAATATCTACACTAGCCAGTCTACATTGTACATCTCCAACTTGTGAGGAAGCTATCTTACTACATCTAACATGTTACCACATACTACAGACCAATCACTGATAGGATCCAATCTGATGACAAAGTGGACTACGGATATCTATTTCTCCATTCGTTATTGCTAAGGTCAACAGATATTGGACTGTTTCAACATATTTCCACCAAAAGTAGACATTTCCCATTAACTTCCTCATCAGATATCTGCTCTATGAATTCCTATGAAGTTTATCGACCAAACGAAATGAGAAATACAAGGTTAGAGATTATATTCCCTGACATCGTTTACAATCAACATTACATCAGCTACATATAGACTGTGGGCCTACGTCTGCACGCAAGTCCAAATAGATATATTATAGATGTGATAGAACCTTGTGACCTTCACCTCTACCCCTGTACCTCTGACATTAGCTGCAGTCATCAGTATACTAAAGTTTGTTATGATAACTAAAGGTGTTTACATGAGTAGGTATAACATATCACAGACATGTAAAATGTTAGTATATCCTACTGTAATACAATATACCTGCTGTCGGCTTGTCAGGTGTGTGTTGGGTGTGAACAGATAACACATGTATATCACTAGGGAGTGGACAGTTGTTGTTATATCACACACATGCACAGGTGTGTGATATCTTATATATACATAGAGGGGTGAGACATGGAGACCAGAGGTTACTATGTTACTATGCCATAACATAAAGAGTATAGAGCAGCTATTGGCAGCGTAACTATAGTATTGTCTAACAGTCATCGACACGATGTCATGACGTTTAGATCAGCAAACAAGACCCGACTTTAAACTCGTAGAGAGAAAAGGGAAGATAATTCCACAGTAACATTCAGCTGTTTATGAAACTTGAAGATCTATAGATTTGTGAAGTACCGAAGGAAACAGACAACTCCAAAGTACATAAAAGAGGTATCTCTTCATAGAGGGGCACCACTATAGTACAACCCCTACCTGATCAGGAGTATGTACTGGTCCTGAGGCTAGAGATGAAGGAAGTATATCGTCAACGTCTTCCACAACGATGGAAGGGAACATTCCTTGAACTCCGTTCACATCCCCTTTCCAGTATCCGTCGTCTATACCTGGTATATATTTGATATACATGGAGTAAATTAATATACATTGTATATACCTGGTATATACATGTTATATGTCAAGCATTACACATAGGTTGGTGTAATGGTTATTCAAACCATTACAATAACCAAACTCTATAAGCACATGTTTGTAAGCCCAGGTAAGACCACATCAGATCTATTGCTTCACCTTATAAGAGATTAGGCATGATTATCCTATTTATCAGCACTACATACAGCTAGTGTGAATAGGAAAGACTGAATACACAATGCCAGAGAGGAGGATATTACATTTACTGTACAAGTATTACAGTATTACACAATAATATATGAAAGGGATCAAATGATTGTTTAACTAAATCTCCTATATAAATCAGTTGCTAAACAAATGAACGACAACAATGGAGTAACTATTGGCTAACAGCTGCCAATATATTCAGATAGCACAGACAGTTTGTACACAAATATAAGCACTTACAGGGGAGATAAGTCCAAATAGTAGTAATAACAAAGTGAATGCAACTCACCATTCTCATCTCTACTGAGTAGTACAATGAGCTGTCCAGCAGTGAATGAAATCTCGTCCTCCCCTTCTGCTGTGTAGTCGTATAGAGCTCTGACGTACCCTATACCTGTCAACATAGACAATGTACAGTTCCAACAAGATATTTTACATTTTATATTATTTTATGGGACTCTGTGCAGCCAGAAAATTTAAATAGATTCCACATGCACATGTAGGTACTATATATTACAATACATAAATACATGTATAGTGTATAATAGTGCTGTATATGTAGGTACAGCACTATTATATATTACAATACACAAATACATGTATAGTGCTTTGCTGAGAATAAAAATAATTGCAAATGTTTGCCAAGGTAATCAAATTCAACCATGAAAACACTTCTAACTCTAAATATGATTTTGAAGTTGTCTCTCTTTGCTTACCATAATTAGCGTTTATAATTTGAGGAGGAGACAACTTCAAACAACTTTGCACCAACCCGTCATTACTAGAGCTCTCCAGGAGTATACAGACTGAAGCAGGCAAATATTACCTGACTTTAGGGGATATCACTACTCTACTGATGTAATGGAATTCTATGCAATATCTATAATATATTCTACATAGGAAGATAGAATATAAACATTGATAGCTGCATAAGATGGTCACCTTTTACTGCCGTACTGGGGGTAGTGTGTGCAGATGTCTGTATGGGTGGAGGAGGCATGGATGGTGGTAGAGGTGGGGGTGGGTCATAGTGCGGTGCTGCCTGCTCAGCTGAGAGATAAGAAGAGACTGAGTCAGCGTGTGTGTCACCAGGGTCAGCTGACTGACTGTTATTCTCATTGAGTGACCCAACATCCTCATACTGCTCTATATAATTCTCTGGCACCATGCCGACCATTCCACTAGAGTTGGACGCCTGCGTATATAATAAACTATATGTAATAAGTACATGTATGAAACTGTCATGCCACCATGAATTTTGCTTCATATGATATACTAAGAGGAAATAATAATAGTATGTCCACATGAAAAGATTATTTTTTATTATTTTCTATCAAAGATGATATCAATATTATCTAATTTAAAGACTATTACTTATTATAATAATACCTAGTTGGTGTTAGTTGTGCGTAGTTCAATGGTGAAGTCAACCGATACGAACCAAGTAGCTTATAACATACCCTTAGCCATCCGTCCCCAGCGCCATGGTCCAGTATAGACAAGAGTTCACCTTCAGTCAAACTTAGCTCATCCTGTTGACTCGCCTGTAATATTATTGGTTTATTTAAACTTGCGAACACAGACAGTAATGAAAAGCAAACACACAGTTTATAAATCAGATATAGGAACACCGGTTAACTGAACCCGAGCCATGGGTTTGTCATGTGTGGTAATAAAGTAGCTTTTACAACCATATACCTCATACATATCAACAGAGTCAGCTCTTTGGTAGCGTCCGACTAGCATACACATGGATATATCTTATATCTAAGATAACTCATAAATTCATTGTATAGGGGCACTGCACAGTTTAATTTAGATCACCATGTACATGTATGATTACCCCATAATTGTATAATACGATCACATACCGTATAATCGTATATGACTCGAACAGTTGATAAAGCCGAATCCTGACTGGTTGACAGATTGTCTACTTGATTATGATTGGATGAGGATAGAGAGGTCCAGTTGGCTGGGTCAGATACAGTACCAGGGATATAGCTGTGTCTGTTGAGAGAGTCAAGGTTGTCTGCAGAGTCAAATGTGTCAGCACTGTGCATACTACTGTCTCTAGAGGTCAGACTGTGGGTGTCAGCTACTGACTCGTGTTCAGTGGTAGCCTGAGTAAGTATCTCGTCTACCGGCACTATGAGGAAGATGAGATTATTACCTCCAGACACACGAGAGCGAGATGAGAGTACAAAGAGAGAGATACACATTAGGTATCCGATCATACACAATTATGAACCAGTTTGAATTGCAGGTAGATAAATAAAATGCATTCATTAAACGGCCGAATAGTGGACTGTGATTCACACAGCAGTAGGAGAAGCAAACTCCAGTGAGTTGTATGTTTCATAGTCGTCTTATCATGTGAGAAGTGAAGTAAAACACATAAAGTTTTTCAAAACAAACGCAGGGTAAATTTCAGTCACGTATTAGAGGGTGAAAAACCCACCAACTCCCGAGATACCAGCTGACTTACTGTTAGCAGTCCTGAGTAACTCCAGTCTGGCCTCAGCCTTCAGTTTAGCTATCTCACTACGCCTAATGTGGGCCTGCATCTTCACAACCTCAGCCTCTAGAGTCGCATCTGAAGCAGATCCCTGGAACAAAGGCTACAGTTACAACAACCACTTACTGTACATTCCATGTGACTTAGAACACAGGCATAGCTCAGTCGGAAGTCATAAAAATCAATACAACATTACACTTGATAAAATACATAAATAAAACGGAAATTGTTTTTCCAATCGAAGACGGTATTTATGGGTGAACAGATAAAAAAAGAACCCTTACTGAAGCCTACCGGAGGTAGCATCATGGTTTTACACCCATATTCCATAAAATATCTTAGATTATAAGTAACAGTATAGGAGGCATGGGTGTATAGCTGAGAATATAATATTGTGGTTGCGAGTAACACAGTGTGTGTACTTACAGGAACTGAGACAGTCTTATTAGTCAGTTGGTTAATCTTATCATGGAGGTCAGCTAGTGCCCTCGTCTCACGTGCTACTTTCCGAGCCCAGTTAGTCGTTTCCTTCTCTAACCTCTGCTGTTCACCGTATTCAGCAGACAGTTGGTTTATCTGGGAACACAGGCTAACAATGTATTGACCCAAAAAGTAGAAAGAGAATTTCAAATAACAGAACACTTATAACTAACAACATTATATCAGATATATAAATATAAAAAATATAAAAATTTAAAAGCAATTTGTAAGAAAATTAAATTAAATTGTGGCTGAATGTTCATTCCGGACAAATAAAAAGAAGATGGGCCTATCAACCTCCTACAAGGCGATTGTTTTACTATACCTTCTATTAAAAAACCATTCACTCAAGGAACAGCTCCCCGCAAGTGATTATTACTTTAGCTGTGTGTTTAAAACATATTAGCCATCGTGTGTCTGTGGATAGCTGGTAATATCAGTAGAACAGTGATGTCTATGTCTGTTGGTCTATGTATATCTAAGTACATTGTATGTCTATGTATATATGTATATCCATGTCTATGGTGTATGTTCATGTATATCTACTAAGACATGGTCAAAGAGATACTTACTGGATCATCTTGCACTGGTTCAAAGAGATACTTACTGGATCATCTTGCACTGGTTCAAAATGGAATGTGAGCTGTTCAGAGAATACAGGGTTAGCCTGTAGGAAGCAATCCAAGTTATACTGAGGGGTGACCTTGGCACAGTCAGATACCACCTGACCATGTGATGACTGAATCTCAGAACAACAGTCTATTTCTGTCTGACCAAGCACCGATATACAGTTAGATAACTGATCGTACACTCCGTCATCTAACATCTACAATTAGACATCATTGTATCAACACTATACTCTATAGAAACAATAGCCTCAGATCCATCTAGGAAACATAGGTATGATTGCTCTAAATATACAGTGCGTACTGTATCAACAGAAATCAAAACACGTATTTAAAGTAGTACAAGATTCAAAATATAGGTATTTTAGTTAGTAAGTTCATATTTTGGGTTTCAAAATGATATGCAACTTGACTTGGTTGAACATGTACAAATGGCTGTATTTGAACCCCAAAAATCGTTGAAATATAGTGATTTTGTAAAAGCTCAGGAAATTTTGCCAGGAATTTCCAACTATTCATTGATGTCACTTGTCTGTTCAATATGAAAGAGCATTCACATAGTTGAACAAAGAAACAAAGACAACCAATGAGAGAGTGTTAGTTATAAATAGGTCAATTGTTACCATTGTTACTGTGGGAATAATGCTGTTTACAATATTATAGTTTAGTTTATTGTACTAGTGCACATGACTAGTTGACCTATTAAAACCAATTGTAAGCAAGCCCATGTTCATTGACAAATTTCAGCAAATCATCGGGACAAAAGTAGAATCCCCTTCACACATTAGTAGTTGAAGAATTAAGCTATGTACATGTTGCATGAATACTAAATATAGACCGGTGATTCATAGTAATTTGCATTAGAACAATCAGTATTTGCGCGGCTCATAGAACTAGTAGTCAACGTGCCGCTTGATCGCACTAGTGATAACCTGAACAAGTGACGTCACTTATTCACCTATTGTTGAATAGCTGAGCATTTTTGGCAATATATAAACTTTACAGTCTGATTACACTGAAGTAAATAAAGTAAATATAGTCAATTTGCATATCATCTTGAAGCTAAAAGTGTTACCTAACTGACTAGAATGGTCAAATCCTCAAAAATTGAATACTTTAAGCATCTAGAATGTAATATCTTCATGTAGTATAAAGCGAGCAATGTAGTACAGAATTAAATAAACATCAAATACTGCATCAATTGCTGAAGATAATCGTTGAACCCAGAGCAGTGACAGTGAGATCTATATGTGTAGAGAGAGCATAATTATACGTGATAACCAGCTACCCTCAGTGCTTTATGCGAAGTACAATCACTTTAGTATTTACTGCATATACTTACAAGTTCCTGAGAAAAAGAATGTAAACAGAGTAAACTATTGTCAACAAATCAGATGCATGCAGCCAACTATATAAGCACTTATCTATTGCAATGGTAATAGGAATTAAATTCAGTTAGGTAGTAAGATAATTGGCAATTTACTATCAAATATATAATGTCACTTAGCAACCATTCAGTGTACAGATTAAAATTGGGAGTTATCCTTTCATGAGATGAATTTTTCAAGAGCAAACAACTTCCAAATGACGTGCAGTTGGTGATTTATATGTACATGTACATTGTACTAAGCACAGAGTGAGCTATTATACGTGTGAGTGGCCACACCATTAGTCTATTAGAGTACCTTAAAGAGAGTTGGTATGTGTTTACTACCTTAAAGAGGGTTGGTATGTGTTTACTACCTTGAAGAGGGTTGGTATGTGTTTACTACCTTAAAGAGGGTTGGTATGTGTTTACTACCTTAAAGAGGGTTGGTATGTGTTTAGTATGCAGTTTATTAGTGTGAGCATTGATGGCAGACAACTCCAATAAGTAGGTATTCCGGGACGTCGTAGACTGAGAGTTACACTGCTGCATCTTAGCAAAGCTCTACAAAAACAACATGTCTGTTTACAGGAAGGGATAAAACACATAAACATAATATTCCATACAAAGTATACAGTTAGTATGACTATTACACAGCATATGTAAATAGTATAAAAGATGCAGGGATTGTGGTTACAAACACGTACCCTATGCATACTCAACTGATACCAAAGCACATAATATTGTACTGCATATATGTACATGTATGTTTAGAGGAAGTACCTGCTAGCACTCACCTTTACTTGACTTTTCTTGAGAGTATTAACTGAGGAGAAGAGACCTGTATCTTTGTTATTCAATCTAAAACAATACATCTAAGCAGTATAGAGGTACCAAGTGATCTATGGTCAACTGACCAGAGTAGCATAGGAGTGACCAGTGGACAACTGACCAGAGTAGCATAGGAGTGACCAGTGGTCAACTGACCAGAGTAGCATAGGAGTGACCAGTGGTCAACTGACCAGAGTAGCATAGGAGTGACCAGTGGTCAACTGACCAGAGTAGCATAGGAGTGACCAGTGGTCAACTGATGACCTGTAGATTACAAGCACCATTCCCATTATTACAGGAGATGGACTCTTCTATTCCTTTAATGCCTACTACATGCCTTAGTACTGTATTACATGATGCATTATACATTATGCGCTATGTTAGTCTATGTATGCATCAACAAAAATACAAAGTATCTAGACTGTTAGTTACATGTATTTGACAAAATCAACCCAAGGGACAACTTGGAATTCGAAACGAACTTCTATGTCGGGTGCTTATGTGAAGTGATTATGAACAACAGATAGCACAGTTTCTAGTGATTTGTCAATATCATCAGCAGGTAGTGGGAGGTGAATGATACAACCCTACCTCTGATCGGCATTTGTAGCCTTAGTTCTGGCTTCATATGCCTGAATCTCATCATCGGTGTATTGCTTGTGTGTAGCACCAAACTCCTTGACAGCCTGCGTCAGGTCCGTCTGCAGAGAATTCAGCTGATCCAGCGCCTACATACAGACATGGAAGAACAAGTACTTGCTAGTGTTACCAAAATTTTCTACATAAAAGGAATGCGCTACTGCTATCTTGCAATGGTGCTTCTACAGAACAATACTTTAGACAATTCTAATATTGCTACTCGTCATAACAATTGGTTGTGAAGCTGTACATAATACATGAATACAAGGTGACAGGAAGTAGTAGAATAAAACCCCAGAGAGTTAAACCCCACACTCCTAGTATAGCTAACAGCTCTGTGAACACACGGTAAACATATAGCGATATATTATAATAACATAGTCTTAGAACCTACCCTTTTGACAGCCACTGACTTGTGACCCTTCAGCACCCGACATCTTTCTGATACATTCTGTGTATAGATTTCAGCTGCCTTTAGTCTGACATTGCCAACCTTCCCTGCTTCTTCTAGGCAGCTCTTCCATGCTGCCTGTATAGTCCTGCAATATTGTAACCATTTATGCTATAGCATACTATGAGTACATATCAATGTGAGAACAAGGTGTAAAGTAGATATTTCTGAGGACAAGGCTTGTAAACAGGTTGGCTCACAGGCCAAGACCGATGCTACTAAAACTAGCTATATCTACAAGCACCGTGCTTATAGTTCAAAAACCTGGCCACATGATACATGTGATAGAGAGCTAGTACAGCATAAGTACAAACAAATATATTTTCAAGTTCCACAGAATTGCATAATGCATTAAAGAAAAAAAGACATTTCACTATTATATGCATAAGGTCTGACTAGTTAACAGGTTCAGTGACATAGTACAATGAAGGAATGAATGACTAGCTTACAGCATACTTGAGTTTCTAGTGAACCAGTTAGAAATTAGTAGAACAACAGCTACATCTATTCACCAGAGTAAAATGTCTACTTTATACTTGAGTGGCTAGCTAATGCTTGTCACTTGAGATCAGGACGGTCCACAACTACCCACTCAGTACTTACATACTCAGTACTTACATACTCAGTACTTACATACTCAGTACTTACATACTCAGTACTTACACACTCAGTACTTACATACTCAGTACTTACATACTCAGTACTTACATACTCAGTACTTACATACTCAGTACTTACATACTCAGTACTTACATACTCAGTACTTACATACTCAGTACTTACATACTCAGTACTTACATACTCAGTACTTACATACTCAGTACTTACATACTCAGTACTTACATACTCAGTACTTACATACTCAGTACTTACATACTCAGTACTTACCTATTCTCTTCACTAGGGTTCTTCTCTTCAACTAGAAACAGTTCTTTCTTAGCGAGGAGTTGGGAAGACAACTTCAGCAGTGACTACAATTATGATTATAAAATTACTAGTAGTGATACAGTTAAGCAGACTGTCATATAAGATACATGCAGATTAAAATTCTGATTTGTTTACATTATAAGTCACTAAGTAAACATCCACAGCAATTTAATTTGAAATTCAAGTCCAAATTAGTTGTCTGTAGGGAGACCAACTTTAAAACTGGAACCAGATGTGAAACGATGACAATACATGTCCAATAGTGCAGAGTCTTTGTGAGCAAAACCACTATTTCCAAATCTAACAGTGTCTAGGCTGTTTTTATGCACTTTATCAATAAACCTAAATTATCCAGTAAAATTATTTACATACAAACACACATTTTATATGTACCTCTGCATGATATGAATATTCTACAGTGACTAGTAATACTACTCTAGCATACTATTACTAGGAATAACATGAATACAGACTCAGGTGTCAATATCTTCCCTTGGGATATTGTCAGTATTCATAGCACTGTTTGCCTATGATAGTCAAGTGTACATTGACAGTGCAGTATCCCCCATTGCTATTTACTAGTTGGGTTATATTGTGTAGGACCTTATCAATACTGTATTGTGTTATGTATATCACAGGTAGCTGAGCTAATAGTAGTAATGTTTGTATAGTAATACCATCCCATCTGTAGTAGCTAGAGTAGAGAAGCTGTGATAGGAGATGAGTGCTGATTTATCTACTAATAGTCACTAGTAGTTAGTAGTATGCATAGTGGAGGGTAGTAACACTAGACCTATGGAGAAGGGGAGGGTAGGGTAGTGGGATAGGGGGATACAATGGCTCACAGTAAAATGAACGACAAGGAAAGGAAGGTGATAGGATTAGGGGTCCACCTGATACTCTATTGTTTATGTATGAAAGCACCAGTGTGCATGTGTAATCAAGGATAGGAGGTTATGAATGGAATCAGTACTTGTTTACTAACAGGTTAATATTATGTAATGGTTGAGGATCTTAATGAGCCACTGATCTGCATTGTTGACCCAAAAACCTCTCCAAGTTATTGAGGGTGGCCTACATGCAGCCTCCAGTACATAATATTATAGAGGCCTGAGGCTATAGAATACAAATGCTCTTTCTTGGCCCAAAAAGTTTGTAATTTTTCCTAATACTAGTGGCGTTGTGAATTGTAGATAAGTAAAAGTAAACAAATAAAACACAAACTGAATAAATTTGAATTAGGTTGTGCTGAATGGCATCAGAACAGATTTCAAACCTGTTGATATATAACTGAGCGTTCTAAGCTACAATATAAGGGACATACAGATATGTCATCACTTTGTAGCACAACAACACCGATGCTATGATAATATTTGTGGTGTTACTTGGTAATCTTATCATCCATTGAACTGATATGTTCTACTGTATTTGATTTATACCTAATAATCATAGCTAAGTTACTATGCTGTTGACTCCCATGCAACCTTACAATGTCACAAAATTATATAATTACCACAATAATAGCAGTGAGCTTGGTATTTGAAGGTTGTCATTGAGTAATAAATAATTGGATGAATTAAGAATTTTGCTGAGTAAACAATTAATAAATTAATTAGTAATTAAAAGGTAGAGGACATTACAATGTGTCAACCAACTCAAGCCTCAGGACCAATGTGTGTATATCAGTGAGGATTGAGAGGAGGTACTCACCTGCCCGTACAATCTTTCTATGTCTGCTCTCTGCTTAGAGTAGAGTCTACAGAGTACAATGTACAATTGTATTATAAAATAAACTGGAACTGCCAGTATGTTGCGCCATAACTGTGTATAATGTAGGGTGCCCAGGCAACGGCTAGGCAAAGTATAGCATGGACTGTATAGTACATAGTATAATAGTAGACCTACACAGTATGTACAGTGTACATACTGTGTAATGCTGTCACTCTGAGTAGAAGTTCACTTGAGGTGTACAGAATTGTATGTCAGCAGTTTGAGACAATGAAATAATGACTGGATAGGTATATTGAAGTTATGTAGATAAAGTGCTCTGAAATCCAATCCTGCTAATTCACTGTACATACATGACAACATGCCATATACATGTACATTACCTTATATCCTCTATAATATCTAATAACTGCTGCTCACGAGTTTGCAGTGATCCGAGCTGTTTAGAATGTATTTCCCGTAACCATACCGCAGGTTTCACCTGTTCAATGAGATATACACAGTGTAGTGATGTGACCAAAGGAAACGAAGGAAAAAAATCTGTTTACATTACTTTTCATGGTACAAACATTTCTGTATGCCAATAAGAACCTATTCTAATAAAACTTTAGTCAGGAAAGAAATCTTTCTATGGCAATATGTGCAGTGTACTTACCTTCCTATAATAATCTGCATGTACAAGTATGGTGTACTTACCTTTGTCTATCAACCAGTATGGTGTACTTACCTTTCTCTATCAACAAGTATGGTGCACTTACCTTTCTCTATCAACAATTATGGTGCACTTACCTTCATCTATCAACAAGCATCATGTACTTACCTTTCTAGGAGGAGGCGAGGGCATGCTGACTAGATTCTAATCCCGTGCTTTACAGCATATGCTCTTAGTTCACTTCACCTACTATGGTAACAATATTATTATTCTTACTAAAGAGCTTCCATGTGATACAAATAAAATATTGAATACAAATGATCAAATGGCAGTCTTGCAGCTGTAAGTTGGAAAATGAAACCATATCCATTTACTCCCAAGTCTTAGTAGCAACTTCATCAAAACCTCTGCTCACTTCACCAGGTCAGTGGACTTTTAGCAAAATAGTAAAAACGTCTTGTATAGTTCAATGATGGCATAGAATAGTCAGTAAAACCGATGTTGACTATGTTCATAGAACACTCATCTGTGACCTACAGCTGTTTAGCTTTGTTTGACCATCTGCCTACTCATTAAGTCCATTGGTTACAGAAAAATATATTTCTGAATGACCATTACTCAACCATGCAATGGATATATGGCAAAGGTAAAATATTAATATAGTTCTACAATACAATATAACCGGTGCATTACTTGTGATAAACCACAAATGTTGAGTTGTTCTAGATGGTGAACCCTGACTGTATTTGCGTGTCATCAAGATCAGGGGTAGACCTACCATTTATTTTATATTTATAATATAATTATCATTATTATTAAATTATTATATAACAGTTTATTACAAAAAGATAAATTATTATTATATAATATTATAAGTAATAATAATAATTATTAATTATATTATTATTATAATTGCAATATCAATAAAATATCAATGCCACATTTATTTAATATAAGCAACTATAATAATATAAAATCTAACTGATTAACAGCAATTACAATAAATTGCAATAAGAATAACAAAATGAAAAAATATAATATAAATATAATAATATAATAATCACTAATGTAATTATAAATAGCACAATTGAATTTTATTTTAAGTTTCGCCTAATACTAATCCAGATCAAATCAAAATAACAACAATAAATAATAGACAGGTATCCGGGCCTATATTTATATCCTTTACATCCAATAGAGTTACAACCATAGAGTTATCTTCAATGACAATCTATGACATAGAGATAACTCTATGATACGGTAATCTCATGTCTTGTTATTTTGCATCAAGTTTGTTTTTTACACTGACTAATCGGACACGATAAAAAGTCGTGCCAAACCAGGTGTATATTGGTGCGATCGAAGTTTAGAATATAGAATAGAGAGAAGATTTGAGTACGAACCTGGACAAACGCGACATAGGACGTCATAACATGAAGGCTACGCCTCAAAAGTCCTCTAAGGAATATTTCGATAGCACAAAATTCACTTTGCATCTATCCAAAGAGCGAACTATACAAATATTTTTATTATTTTCATTTCATTAAACAAAGAAGACGTAAGACGTAAGATGCATTATATAAAATATATGCCAGGTCTACCAAGAAAAATAACCGAAATTAATCAACAGCTGTTTTATTCCACTTTTCAATTACATCCGTCTAGAATGCTAACCTGAAAAAATAAAATACATTATTATATAAGAATTAAGGATTAATAATTATCTTATGTGTATTTTCACAGTATTGTAATGGTTATTGATTGGAACATGATAACAAGGAGTAATGTGATGATAATAATGATTTTTATATATTCTGCAAAGAATCTTCAACCACTATGGATTAGTGCCAATTTTTGAATTTCTAAAAAATTAAAAAAATAGCAATAGAATAGGGCAATTTGAAATGAAAATTCAAATTGAAATTGAATTTCAATTTGAATTTTCATTTTGGTTTTTATCGATTTTCATTTGCTGGTTGTGAAAGTAGCCAAAACTTCAACCAACCTGAACCCAGAGATGGGTCCATGTTGGATTTCAAGTCAACAGTTCAAGTCATTTTATGATTTTATAGATTTTTGGGGGCAAGTCATAGTCAAGTCCAAGTCAAGTCAGTGCTGCCTCAAGTCAAGTTATGCAAGTCAGCCGTCATGCAAGTCACAAGTCAGTAGAAATGCAAGTCAAGTAGGAGACGACTTCAAAAAATTTAATATTTTTCAAAACTTCACTTTTTTTCTTTTAGTAGACGATCCAATCCATGAAAAACCATGCCAAGGTGTAGCTGGGCATGTATATTATGCAATTATGGTAAAGAACTAGTCTATAAATGCAGTAAGAGTAATATTGCCTATTGGCACTACTGGTCGTAACTGGTCATGTAGTAAAGTATTATTATATGTTAATAGCGGTGGTACAGTGTCACATAGCATATAAACAACACATTGTACAGTACAGAGTGTCTACTGGCCAGTCCTGAAATTTCCATCAACCTTGTAGAAATAATTGCACTATACGCTGTATTCACTGCTCACACTGTGTGTAATTGTGGTTATGCACCGTATAGTCTCACGTACACACAGCCTAAATGTTACCTGCGGAGTGTATTCTCATAGCTAGCGTTGTTATACTCTGAGTGCTGCTAGTAGCACTGATGAAGTCAAGATGATAAATAGATAAGACAATTGAGACCTGTTTTCCATGTTGGCTATCAGTGTACAAAATTTTAATCCACCACATTGACTTGGAGAACCCAAGTCAAAGTCACAAGTCATTCATGTGTCCAAGTCAAGTCACATTGATGTGCAAATCAAAGTCAAGTCCAGGTCAAGTTAGCAAGTTGGGAAGTCCAAGTCAAGTTGACTTGTGACTTGACTTGTCATGTCAAATCTATGACTTGGACCCAGCTCTGCCTGAACCTTAGCTATACTTGCATATAACATTTTTATTTGATAAATTCTAATTGACTTAAAATTTTAATTTTTCTCAAGTTCAAGTTTTTCTTTAAGAAACTTGGCTCCTTCTCTGCTGTTTATTCTTATTATGTTGCAGACCGTCTTGCTAGTGTCACTATTAATGTTGCAACAATGTAGTAACACCATGATGTACACTGTAGCCTACGGCATGAGAATTTGAATGCAATTAGAAGATTAAAATTTCATTTGAGTTGCGTCATAGAGCCCAATATCTTTAATACGAGTATAATATAGTAATGTTTTATCTAAATAGTTGAGAGCAAAGTCAGAATGCCAAACTTCAATTCTCTGGGGATAGATTATAAAGCTGTTCTCAAAGGATCACACAATATCCGTAGATTGGTGGGCCAGGTGAAGTCTATCTCTCCAAAAGATGGCAGTCGTCAAGTGGCATGTGTAAAGTTATCTTTAGATCCGAGGCTTCTCAAATACTGGAACGTGAAGTGAGTAGATCTAATCGGTTAACCTTCCACAGGGTTGGAAAAAGACAATTATAAATTCAAAGTGATTTTATTCTTATTTCTGAAAGTAGATATCGAATGTGCTTTTACCTTAGTGTTTGTTGTCATGCACCAAGCTGTAGATTTGAGATACCAATAGAGATGGACTTTCAAATTGTTGCTCTAATTTTTGTTTTGAAGGAGACATTTCAGAGCAATGGATGTAAATAGCAGTAGTGGAGTGGGAGACATAGTAGAAATATCACAGCTTGAGAAGCCTCATGGACACCTGATAAGCCATAGGGTTGAAGAAGTGTTATTCAAAAATGGTGCTGTTATAGACCCAATAACTGGCAAGCCTTGTCATGGCACCATATATGCAGAGGAAATAGTAAATGACAATCTTCAGAAATATATGGACAATCAAAAACACTCTCAAGTGGAAACTGAAGTTTAAATATGCTTGGGTATGAGAATTAGCAGAACGTGATTTATTTGTACATAACTATGGACATACTTCATAAATAAATGGTGTAAAGTTACATATATGATACAACCAAGCTTAACACGGGCAAGAATATTTCTGCCAGTTCAAAACTTTATAGAAAATAATACAACAACCTGCAGGTAATATACATTTGTAGCTTTATAACTATTTGATGATAGTTCCATCAGATTCTGATCCACAAATAGAGGCAAGAGTGACTAGTAGCAAGCTCTACATATTATTGGCCAAAACAGTTACAGTAAAGTTAATTTCTTGTGGATCTCTAGCCATAAATTTCTTCACGACAGCAACTGTATCCTACAATAAAAGTAAGAAAACAGTTTTAACTTCCTTTGACAATATCACACATATTTATGCAATGTCATGAGCTAAGCCTAAGGCTAACTGATTTCAATGAATCATAAACCTTTTTGATTTGTTGAAATGATGTTGTGTGGGAGTTGTTTGCTCATGATAGACACTGAGTGAAAGAGTGGATGTGGTACGATGTACCACTATATTATAATACACCAATTGTTACCTCAAAGACTACAACAAGTTACACATTTCTTACTGTATAGTGTACATGTACATGTATGCATACATGGGTTATTACTAGGTCATAGGTTGGCCCATTGAATAGTGAATTAGTACAAGGGCATGCATTATAATAGGTGATAAAGTTAATGTAGTATTGCATACCTCGAGTAATGTGTCTGGGGTTGTGTCCCCATGCCTGATTGGTTTATCTTTCCTCCCATCCATTTCGTATAAACCTCCATCGGCATGTACAAAGGCAACGAAATGGAAATTCACTTTGGTGTTTATGTCTGGTGCCTCAGTCTGACCTTCTAAGGCAGATGAACCATGTGCAGCTCCTAAAACAGATGACATGATATCAGAGCAATTGAGAGTACCAGAAGGTGCCATATATCATATGGCTATGTTTAAATTGTGAGAATAATGGCATGACAGAATGGAGAAGTGTGAAAGATGTGTTACTACTCTATTATTATTATTACCGAAAACACTTTGAAACTGCAAATGGTACTCTAGACGTGAAGTACAATGTATTGGAATGAATAGAATCAATAATAATGAAATAAAAAATTGATTTTACAGGAAAGTGCAGTATCAATATGCAGTAATAATATTACACAGTACATGTATTCAGCTCTAGATAGCTTCCAAGCCAAGCTATAGCTAGCTTACCAAAAAGCTAGCATTGAACCAACATAAAGCGGCAAGCTCTACAGCACCAAGATCCACACTACAAACCCAGAGCTTCTGATATTTCCATATGTTTAGCTCGGCTGGCATGCAAAAGTTTTTGCTGCTTAGCTAGCTTGAATGAAGGTGATTTGAGAATATCGCCTATGCACCAACCAATTTGTTCATCTTTTCCAAGTGCTGCAGCACGGGCATCTTTATCCAGCTCCTGACTTGATTTAAGAAATGCAGCTAAAGGCTTCGATTCTGCAACAGTAAAGGGCAAAATAGCAGATACATGCAAATAGTGTTCAAGTTATTTTATTACACTTCAAATTAAACGAGTGCTAAACATATACATACATGTATACACTTATCATACGATTGAGGGTCAACCTACAATCTGTTTAGAAGAAGATCTATAAGGAATGATCAAAGTTACCATCTAGTTTGATTCTGTCCTTATTGTTGGCCAAAGCATGGATAATACCAACAGTACCACAAGCATTTCCAACAGTTTGCTTCATGAAATATAAGTTCTTGTTGTCTTCTTGGGTGCCAAGCGAGGTCGACTCGGACTAAAATTACAATGTGGATAAAATTTTGTGGTGTCAAGGTACCTTATCATTACAGACCACATTAAATGCAATAAATACTGCAAAGAGCACGGAATGTAGCTTCTACAGTAGCCTACCTGTTCTGTAATTGGGTAAAGCAGCATGACAGCAGCGACAGGCCTTGGGACCATCATCAGAAGTTCGGGGTCAAACCCAAACACATCATGGAAACCCCAGTCTGTAGATGCACCTAGATTTGCTATGTATTTATTCATAACCTGTAATATAAAAGAAACAGAGACCTTAAATAGAGCACCAACAGTAACCAAAATCCTAGTGATCGGATCAATGTAGAATCTATGTAGCAATGACCAGCTCTTCCATTTTCAGTAAGACTCTAGCCAGTATTACCCGCTTCCTTATGCTGTTTATGTGATTTTAATTTTTCTAGGCTTAATAAGTCATTACATAACATGTAGCCCTATGTATGTTGGTATGAGTTAAACTTCCTTTATAATAACAATGCTTTTGTGCAATTTGCTGACTGAGTTTCATTGCACCAGATTGAGATATTTGTATGATGTTAGGGGGTCTTGGCCATTCTTTCATGTGACATTCTTAATTCTTTTTGTCTTGTGCCTTGGTGCAGTTGACTCAGTGCATGTCTACTGCTCACCAGTGAAGCTTGCTTTTTAAGGTTGCTGAGTTGGTCTAGCGGTAATGTGTTCTGTACATTGTGACTGTGCTGGGCCATTAGGTGCCGTCAAGGCCCCAGTTTCAAACCCCAGTCAATAATAATAATAGTAATAATTCTCTGAAGGTGTACGATTACTCAAATAATTAATAATAATGTAATTATTATTATAATTGTAAATAATAATTAATAATTTATAATAATTAATAATTATAATAACAACGTACATAACATTACTGATAGTGATTACATTAATTTATCAAATAATACAAATACATAAAATTATATTATTGCCATCGTATTTTTATTTAATGTAATTGATTAACAATTAATTTTAAACAAATCTAAAAAACTTTAGTTCAGACATTTTTATTTTAATTGTATTTCCTATTTAATTTTAAATTTACGTCTATTTGCCATCGAGTTAACAGTTACAGTTAGACCTTGTTACCCTTACTTTCTAAGTTTCTAGTTGTAAATTTTACATCATGGTATGCGTTTTACCTCTGGGTTTGATTCTAAAGGTAGCCATCGTATTTTGCTGCTTTCTTCTGCCATTCTAGTTTTGCGTGTGTATCTTATGAGTTGAAAAGTATCAATGGAACGGTATCAGGAGTGATTCAATGAATTTGACTTTTTTTGGATAGACAAACCGAAAGTAGTTGAAACGATAATCATTGTTCCGAATTAGTTCGTATATTATTGCCTTATTGAGACAGTATAAGCGGACCGCATACAGTCTATATGTTTCTATAGCAAGGAACTACATGATGGGGAACAACCCATAGAGTTATCTCCCCTATGGAACAACCTCTAACAATTTTAATTTAAAATACATGACTCCACTCAAGACGTGACAACTCCACACGACTTGAACTCTACTACAGTGGTTTAGGACATTATACGTGTGCATGACTGCTGCTGCATTCCCTATTTTGACTGATTTTCCAATTTTGTTTTACTGTAAAAAGCTTTCGACAAGGTACCACATTTAATGTTACTTCAAAAACTAAAACAAATACCAGGGATAAATGGATACCTTTTAAACTGGATACATGATTTTCTCTCTGACAGACAGCAATCCGTTGTGCTCAAAGGAACTAACTCACAAAAGTGCACAGTAACCTCAGGAGTGCCACAAGGTTCTGTACTTGGACCAACTTTGTTTTTGTGCTATATTAATGACCTTCCAGACCTTCTGTCATGTAAAGTTAGCCTTTATGCTGATGACACTCTACTTTATCAAACTGTAAATACAAATGAGGACGCAAAAATGTTCCAAAATAACATCAACGCTGTACACGAGTGGTCTACAAAATGGAAAATGCCATTCAATGAAAAGAAATGCCTAGCTATAAACTTTGGAAGAGTAACACCCATACCTCAATACAAATTAGGCACTGCATGTCTTGAATGGACAGAAACCGTCAAATACCTAGGAGTAACAATTCAATCAGATCTTAAGTTTAATCAGCATATACACGAGAAATGCACAAAGTCTCGTAAAATACTTGGAGGAATCAAACATTTAATGTACCATGCTCCAAAAGAGGCCAAGCTACTGGCTTACACAAGTATATGCAGACCTATACTTGAGTATGCAGATGTAGTATGGGACCCTTCAACTAAGAACAAGATCCATGATATAGAACTCATCCAGAACAGTGCCATACGATTTATAGCAAACCTAAGGGGGCGTACTGACAGTGTATCAGAGGCGAGAGATCAGTTAGAGATCCGGACCCTTGAAAATAGAAGAAAAAACCATCGCCTGTGTCTACTGACCAGGATTCTTCAGAATGAAGAACAACATTCCACTCTATCCAGAGCATATGATGATATTGTGGGTGACAGAGAGATGGTAACAATGACCACTAGAGCAGCTGCCAGAGGAGAGCCAACCTCAATATCAGCCAAAAAATGCATTTACCACTCTAGTTTCCTGCCACGAACAATTCGTGAGATAAGATGAGAAACCAACTTCCAATCCTAAACAGTGATATACTGTAAATATTGCAGACTCCCTAGTCCAAAAAATAGTTAAAACTAGAGGCTCCCTTATAGATTTGCATGAAATTGATGGTGGAGTCCTACCTCATCTGAGGTAAATTCTGAGGTAACAAAATTAGCAAGAATTTGCTACATTGCATCAAAAATATCATACTCTGAACTGATTACACAGAGCATCTAACGCAAGCTCTCCAAAACAATGTTATTATGTGGGAATGTTATTGAGTGGGCCAAATACAACACACAAAGCAAGTACCATCACCAGTTCATTTTTAAGGTTTGGAACCAATCCTATCTTGGACTAAGTATTACAGTGCATGTAGGCTAGTAGGGAATAGATAGTTGACGGGTTGTTAGTGGCATTAGACTTTGCAGAATCTATATTTTATCCTGTATAATGAAAATAATGCTAAATAACAGACAATTAAATGTAAATAATAGTTCAAGTAATCTGCGAGAAATAGCACAGAGTGACGATAAGGTCAAAGATTAAAGATTGTGACACAAACAAAAATGTAACAAAATATATTCCATGAACATGGTTCACAAATAGTAAAAAATATACTACAACACTACGACTAGTCTTACGGCTGTGTAAATTAGATAATACTCGACTAAACTAGACTACACATTAATAGACATATTCTAGCTACAAATGATGTTATATTTTGTAGTTCAGATGGTTGGAGACACTGCTTTGTATTACCTAAGTACTTGAGCAAACCAGTAAAAGACATTATAATGTTGACATCAGTTAACTAATATTATAGGTAGCATATTGATAGGGATAAGAATTCAGAGCCAGAGGCTAGACTAAGATCCCTTCACATTTGCTGTACTCTCCAGTATCCATGTGACGATGTCGTATATGGAAGCGAACAGGAAGTAGATACAGGTTAAATACTGTAGATGTACTTGATACTTTGTCAGTGGTAGAGGTATTCTCAAATAGCTAAAATAATAACGAGTTGTAACCTCTTCATTGCAGTGGAGATGAAATACGAGTTAATTTACTGTAATGACTGTATAATCCATATAAAGATATTATTTAGTATGACCATTAGTAAAGCAATACACTGCATATAAATCAGTATAATAGTATGATGGATAACTAACGAAGACTAAATCCAGTTGGAATTAGTCTTTGACCCAAAACAAAGCGGGACTATTTATCAACAGCATTTTGATAAACATTGTGGGACTCAGGCTATGCTATCATGAGAAACATACCTGTATTTCTTACTCGTACACCTCCAGTTAAGTATGGCTAAATAGAATCCTAGGGCAAAGTTTATCGTCAATGACATCATTTTTTCCACAACTTGTACAAAACTCTGGAAAACAACACAACATAAAACTGTCATGAAGAAGGGGAGGACAATCTGTATAACTTATCTGTAAAGTGTGAGAACCACTCCCAATGACACAGGGAACTCCCAAAAGCACAAGGAACTCCCGATGGCACAGGAAACTCCCAATAGCACATGGAACTTCCAGCAGTACAGGGAGCTCCCAGCAGTACACAGAATGATACTCAAACAGTATAATCCAGCAGGAAGACTAATCTGTGTGTATACTTCCAGCTACAGCTATTATTAATTTTGTTGCTAATGCTATTGCCCCAATACAGTATTTCATAATATTTCTTTGATGATGTTTCCAGCATAAATACTGTGACATGCCCTAAAATTGAGACTATCATAAATTACTAAACGACACTCGTGACCACGAAAGGACGTAACTATAATATCTACCATAATAGTAAACATACATGTAGTTATTTTATCACCTTTGGATTAAACATGGCCACAGTGAATATAGCAGCTAGAACTATGAGATTAGTCAATGAGCAGACAACTCCTTTCATGCTTATCTCCTCTGTATTCCAACAATTCCAACTCTCTTTCCACCAAGAGACTATAACTCCATCAACTACAATATTGTCTTCAATATAACACATTGCAAACTATAACTTCCACTGCTGACCAAGTTCAAAGTATGGTAATGTTACGATCATCACAGCCTATCTCAATACTTCGATTATGGTGTGGCTTTTCCATTGCGGAATCCCATTACATGGAAAGACAACTCCAAAAGAAAATAACTCCAGGAATTGGAACTTAGCAGACAAGATACACATACCTATAATGGTAGTATCAAGTTACCCACTACCCGGATTTTGGGAGAAGACAACTTCTTATTATGATAATCAATGTATGCGTGCTAAGGCCCACACTTACTGGTATGACAGAGGAGAGAGCTGTTGAGAAGATAGGAGACCGTTATGCTAATCATAATGAAGAGTGAGACCACCAGAGCTATCCAACTATATTCAGGGTAGACTAGCTGGATCACCTATAACACAAGCAACTATATAAACTAGACCAATGCTAACTACATTCTACATGATCAAATAAAAGCTGATTGTACATGGATATTTTCTTTAAAAAGTGACTTTTCACAGAAAATATGTGCTAGTTAAAGCGGGATGTACTTTATTTAAGATTGAATATACAAGTGTAATTACATTTCAGGATAAAATACATTAATATTATTATATTAATATTATATTAGTACATGCCAAAATAATACTTAAAAAATATTAATATGCAGTATGATAACAAAAATATATAACCAATTGAAGTGTACAATATGCAGATGGGGTATCATTGGTATAATGTCAGTAGGTTGAAAGGTCTATAGTTAATGCAAAACCATAATTTATAAACACTCACCCTTGCAAACGGCACAGTTGAGATTTCGCCATTGTCTTTAGCGCTGAAACGCGGAGAAAATAAGTGTAGAACAACCGATTGAGAAACTCATCCCAATTTGGTAACAAAACAAACAATGACTCATTTTACTTTTCGGGTGTAACGACCAAACAGGCTGCTGCGGCTGACAGCTGAAACAGAGCGATGCTGACACAATAACATTGGCATGTTAGAGTCAAGTCAAACAGATTTAAGTAATAGAGTACTTACCTCAGCAGGGTATAGTCTTGCGGTAGACAATGTGAACCACTATTATTACCAATAAGATGACCTATATCCACAGAACATGGATCTACTTGTGGAACCACATTTAGAGCTGCCCAGCACCACAATATCTCCAGCACATAGCATGTAAATAGTCCAGCTAAAACCGATAGTCGGAAATATCGAACCTGCAAAGACAAAAATATATTTTGAAATCTACTTATTTGTTTGTATGGAGATATAATTATACAAAACACAGAATAATTAATGTATTTATATTTATTTCTAAATATAAATAAATACCACAATCTAGAAAAAGAGGGAGCAGCCCTGAGAGATATCTTACCTCATGCTCAACGAATCTGATTTTAGCAAACTGATACGGCATAACAGCAAAAATGGCTCCTAAGGCTACAGTGACCATTAGGAAGGTATCACCAATGTATCGGAAGTCATTGGTCACATGACTTTTCACTGACGTACTTACGATAAATGCAACGAGAACCTGCCAATGTAAGAGTTGTATTCTATATGTATGAAAATCATTGGTCATATAGATAATGAATGTGAGAATAACATTAACCAATAGCATGCAAGGTCAAGAATAAACAAATGCTTATTCAAGACAGTAGTGGAATTGTCATTCCACGCAGTCTAAGTATATAAAATGTACATGTAGTGATCAAATAGGAATGAACATAGACATCATTGCTGCTTTCCTAAAGGTGCAAACACACCGTAGCGTTTTGGAGCGAATGTGACGCTCGCGAATCGCAGGAGTGCCAACGCTCTCAAAACGTTTGAGCTTAGCCAGCTGAGCTATTGAGACGATTTGCTCGACATTGATTGGCTGATTAACAGAGTTAGTATACATAAACACGTGGGTTATCGCAGACTGAATACCTACTGACACATCATTGGCTAATAGTTAAATCGCTGCGTTTATCGTTCGCCCCGTGTGTTTATCAAGGGCATAGCGTTTGACGCTAGCTCAGAAAACGCTCGCCCCAAAACGCTCCCGTGTGTTTGCACCTTAATTATTAATTGGAATAGCAGCAATGATGTCTAATCAATGCTATACACACTATATAACAGAGTGAAAGAGGTGATGAGGTGTTGACCAGACAATTAAATAAAGCTCAACTATGTCTAACTTACAGTTACAAGTAGCAGAGTTCCTTTAAACAGAGTTAGTACGCTGATTAGGGGGGTCACTAGCTTCCTTCCAAACACTGCGAGACTGTTAAGAACCCAGCAGAAAACTGGTATAACCTTTATAACACTGTGAAAATTAAAACAAGAAACTATAGGGATCTCTAAAATACAAACAATGGCCTAGTTTCAATTATATGAACCAAAATTAAGGAATATGTTGCCGCCTTGCCGGTGAATTGGGCTTAAACAAAACTCAGGCTAATAATGGAGTTTTCTGACCTCTCATTCCACAACTATCTGCATAGCTATTATAGTTGATAGCATAGTGACAAGATAACCCTACAGAAAATGACAGATTGACACTAAACTAAACACAAAACACCTCACTGGTTTCTTCCATATCCAGACCATTTTCTATTGCAAGAATGTCCTGTTTGCATAGTCTTGATTTAAATTAAATAAAATCTTACTTTACTAGATAACACCAGACCTACCTGCTGATGTGGAAGACTTGAGCATACGCCTGGCTACCAGCCAAGGCATAGCTAATATTAAATGTAAAGTATAGGCACAGCATATGAAACGCGAAGGCATAGCTGAGGATTGTGGGTAGGAAATATTTCCCAAGTATGTATATGTTAACTTGTGGTGGCTTCATATCTACAAATGGATACATAATATGTGTGACAGTCAAAAGTCAACATTTTATATTGTTTATTGTATTAGTAATTCAGATTATACTTGCAGGCCTAATGAGGTGGCCCAAGCCAATTGTAGCAAGCACATGGGGTAAAATCAAACCCTGCAGGTAAGTATATTGATATTGATATTATGGACAGTCAGCTGAGCTATTGTATATGCATCACAAACAAGCCAGTACAAAAAGCATAATAGAAGTAGCAAACGATTTGAGGCTTCTAGCATTGACCTCAATGACATGATCTCTAAGAACTACCACTGCATGATACCTCATGGTTTCATGCATTGACTACCGTGGCCGATTTCTGCCACACAATGTGAAACTAAATTGCAATTCACATGATACTGAATCCTAAAATGAATGAAACAAAAATTAAATTTACCTGAAATAAAATAAATCATGTGAAACCAAACTGATATTCAAATAAAATTTTCAGTTCATGTGAAACTGAAAGTGAACTCACATGAAACCAAATTGCAATTCACCTGAAACGAAAGTTAGGGGTGTTACTCATAACAACAAAACGAAACTACATTTAGTACATGAGTGGTGTGACAGGAAATAGTCCGTTATTTTGGTATTTTTAATTGTATTTTGGTGTTTACTTTAGATGCAAATAATAAAAGTATAATATGTATTTCATCAACCTACTTGGAGGAAGGCGAATATTAGTAACAACACGCTTTTATGAGAGTATTTACAGTATTTTTAATAAAAATTATGTATTTAAATTTACATTTTGACAGTCTCGAAAAAAATGATAACATTTTATCAAAAATATTTACAACTTGTCTAGAGTTTTTGTGATTTAATGATAAATTTTGCTGCAAAATTACAAAATCACTATTAATATTACATTAAAACTATTACAAAATATAGTAAAAGAGTTGTACTCTCAAGTCTCGATCTTATTAGTACTGCGAGAGTATTGCTAACTGTTACATTTGTTCATTTGGTGCTAATTCCTTTATTTTGAGTATTTTAATAATAATGTGAAAATATAAAAATCAATGGACTAGATTGATGACATTTGCTACGTCAAATTATTAATAATACCCAGTAATCTCAAAGACGCAAGTGTATCTCTACGCCAGGGTGGAGGTGTAGTTTCGTTTTGCCACAATAAGTAACGCCCATAAATTTTGTTTCATGTGAATTGGCATTTTGGTTTCAGGCGTTTTTCGTTTTCGTTTCATGTGAGTTCACTTTCAGTTTCATATGAACTTCATATTTTATTTAACTTTGAGTTTAGTTTCACATGATTTATTTTATTTCAGGTGAATTTAATTTTGATTTCATTCATTTTAGGATTCAATATCATGTAAATTGCAATTTAGTTTTACACTGTGTGGCAGAAATCGGCCACGGTAATTGACAGATAATCTCACAGAAACCTAGAGAAACCAAATCATTGCTATGTACTGGAGCTCATGCTCAATCAGTAGAAGTAAAGGCACTACAGCACTGGGATTAAGATAACTCAAGTGTACAATCCAATCAAACAAAGTACAACGCTATACAAACCTTCAAAGATCTACAATGATAATATAAATGTGGGTTAAGTTTGGAATCCTGCAGAAAGAAATGATAAACAGTCTAATAGGGTAATCAATACTTAACTGAATCTGCACGGTGTGGTACAAAAAGTCTGTAGTCTGTGGGCTATAAACTATTGATAATTAACTAGTGAGTCCAATTGTGCCATTAGTATATACATCTATTTTCACATTGCACAGGTGGGTAACATTTCAGCTGAGAGATGTCTAATATGCATTCAGGCATTCAGTTACGAGTAGAAACACATATGAGTAAACTGAATGGTAGATTTGATCCAATGTTTAACTACATATTTCCCTGTCTCTTGCTCACAAAAGTGTCCAAGTAACATCACAACCCACCTGTTGAATCTGTTGTATTAGCAAATGGACTCCTCTCATCAACCTCTTCATCACTAGAAGACTCATTTGTATCATTAGATAGAGAAGACATCAATGCTATTCTATCATACTTGTCTCTCTCCTTATTCTACAATTAGGTCTACATGTTAAAATACAATTATTATGTTATTCGACATACTTGATATTTATTTATGATTTGAACCTAAACCATTGAACTATTCAACATATCTACTGTAGACTCTAACCAGCTTGCTATCATTGCCTTCTACAGGTTCCCCTTGAATTTGTATAGCTACTAGCTTTTGGAGAGCATCGGTCATGAAGTACACTTCAACACACTGTAATACAACTAGATTAGTTTAGTATTCCATTATCTTAATGCATAGCATCTCTGGCTCTGTATATACATATTCTCATGGAACAATTAAGTGAACCCCACGTACCAATATTATATCACACTGCGTGAAGTCCAAAACAAGGACCTTTAGATGAAACCATTCCATAATCAAATATAGGAAAAGCAATTTTTGAAATGACTAATAATTATATTAGTAGCCTACCTGTATCAGAAGATTAAATGTCATCGTAAACAGCAGTGAAGTCAAGCCAGCCCTGGCTAGAGTCACAGGCAAACCTATAATAGCAATCCCTATTTGAAAGACCATTTAATAACTACCTACTTAGAGGGAAAAGATATAAACAGTTACCAGACATGACTTGATATATAACAAATATAATATAGGATACATAATATAGCCCTAGACATATACAAAGTCATTTAATAACTGATCCCACATACTCAACATTATTGTAGCAGAGAAAAATCATCAATCTCCCACCTCACCCTAATGTCAATTAATAGCCTACTATTTATAGTGCTTACCTAAAACTCCAGTCCCCAAAATATAGGCAATCGTTAGCAGGTCTGAAATATTAAGAACAAACTGACTATGAAGTGTTAAATATTAAGTAGACCAGGAAACTCTTTCATGTTAGAGAACAATATTGCTGTTGTAGCAAACCAACTTGCTTACATGCAAGAAACCATTGTCACACACTTCACATTTATTACTTATGTGATAAAGGACCATGTGGATGAGTTCTGTGGTAAGTAAAAAATCACTAAACTACACCGTGGACCACAGTGTTCCCCTGTGATAGCAGGCACCTTGCAAGTAGATCACCCGTTAGTCAACTTTCTGTGTTGATATAGGAAACTACTGGTTTAACTTAATGCAACTATTTATGGGAACAAATCCACAAGGATTGTGTTTACATGAAAATGCAGTGTGCTAATAAACAGGAAAAAAATCTCAAAGCCATTCCTGCCCCGCCCAAGAGTACAAGGAATTGCCTACAATAATTAGAGAAATGTTCAAAATTATTTTCATTTTATGCAATGAACCTTGGCCTCATTGGACAGACTTTGACCCAGCGAAGGGAAGTGTTCTGGCATGCACAAAAGAAAAAATTATTTTATCAAATTCATTACTGCAGTACATTCTTAATTAAATGAATGAGGTGCTTTAATTTGACATTGTTTCAATGTTGGGTAAAAAGAGAAAACTTTATGTTGGATAGTAGACAGCATTACACAATGGAGAAAAGACAACTCCCACAGCCTCACAGAGTGAGCACAAAATAATTATTATATATGAGCTATGGGTGACATATTGAATCTTCCTTTCACTTGACCAGTAAGTAAGTAGCTTATGATAGTCACTGTCATAGCATCAGTATGGTATCCATCCTATGCTTGCTATTGACACTAATCAAAACAAAATCACTATGACTATGCACTATCTAGTAGTTAACCTAAATCTAATATTTGCTTACATACACTCCACTGATCAGTGACCATTGCTTAGTGTTTTAAATCAACCAATATTTTGAGTGTGTGTACTTTGCTTGTAATGTATAATTGTATTGACAGGCTTCCGATTTACACCACAAGCACAAGTCTGAGTGAAATCATAAGACAACTCAATTATTTTATTGCTATTAAATTATATAATTATTAGTAAGTATAAGTATAGTATTAGATTCAGATTGTGTTATCACTTACAGCATTGCAAATACACATATTTGTTTCTCCAACAACCATTGCTCGAGTCCGAATTCATAATATTAATAACTCTTAAAAACAAGTACCATCAAAAAGTTGACATGTGAAGCGGAAAATAGAGCTACGGGCTCTAGTAAAGTAAAAGAGAAATATTAATATGTTCTGTATTGTTCAGTAATTTTAATTTATGCAAGCTATTTTGACATTGACATATAACTCAGCCTTGACCCGGCCCAGTGAACCGTTCAGGAAAGCACAAAAACAAAAATCATTGTTATTGGTGATTAATATCTTATTCGAAATGCTATTGGCCACCATCAAAAATGTAGCCTAAGATCAATTGGGCAGTGGTGCTTCAACGGGAGTTACTTACTCTCTGTGTACCAAGAGAGAACAATTCTAACTACTACACTCATAACTTCCAAGTCATAAGCAAAGCAGTGCTATTAATTATAATTAGAAGTTGTCTTCCCATATAAACGTAAAACAAAGGACAACTTCCAATTATGATCAACAGCATATTGTAATTATCTCAAAAGGGTACAACATGTACAACAATCATTGCTAATGCCAATATAACACATGTACATATAAATGTAAATAAATCACACCACAATGCATTCAATTTGCAACAAGGCAAGACAATGGCGAAATGTCAATGTTAATATGGCAAGTGCCAACACAGGACACTACAATATATTTCTGACTTACGTTGTTTGATATCAAAAGTTATAAAACACATACAAAAAAAAATGATTTTTTATAGACTCATGTAATTATGTAAATGCACTAACATGAGAATACACATAACGTATACTTTGACTGTCCATGGAGCACCATGGTGCACTGTCTAGTGTCTACTATTACTACAATCAAGGAGTACAATATACAAATGTATCTATGGAATCAGTACAATTTCGTAAAATCAGTTCAGATAAAAATCACTGGTTTAAAATAAAACGTATTGAGTGTTTGACAACATTGGAAAGTAGAACCTAATGCAAGGGAGATAATCATCCATTCACATTTGCTGTACTCTCCAGTATCCATGTGACGATGTCGTATATGGAGGCAAACAGGAAGTAGATACAGGTTAAATACTGTAGATGTACTTGATACTTTGTCAGTGGTAGAGGTATTCTTAAATAGCTGAAATATTATAATAATGAAGGTGTCATTAGAAATTAGCAGAAAAAACCTTAGTTCTAGGGTTTCAGTTTCATAAATGTTGCTAGGACAATGTAAAAACTAGATACCTCAGTACATAATAATACATGTAATTATATTCTAATGGAATCCCATTGATGAAAACGAAAAATTTTAAAACAAAATTGAAAAACACACTTCAATTTATCAAACTGCAAGTATAAAGAGAGCAAGGGAGCAAATCCACATGTAAATGGTGGAAAAGTTAAATATAGGCTTAACTCTTTTTCTCATAATTCCAGGAAAAAAGATTTCGTCTTCTGTGTTAACCCCAACATAGATATTCCACAGAAAACAAAAGATCTAATGCTATCAAATTTTCTCTGCTACAGCTGTAATCAAAGGTTAGATAGAATTTATCAGGTGATGTCAATTGAAACATCCCAGAAAGACATGGCAGTGGTTAATACAGAACCTAGGCTAAGTGGACACTTACCTATATTTTTTACTGGTACACTTCCAATACACAATAGCCAGATAAAACGCTGAACCAAAGTTTAAAGCTAAGGATGCCAACTTTTCCAATATTTTTACAAAACTCTACAAAAATAAATAACAAAGCAATTCTTACCAATCTTTGCTTCCAAGTATCAAGGAAGTTTCACATTTCCCCTATGAAAATGTAAGAAAATAGAATGTGAAAAATCTGAAGTTAGCCATGTGAGTAACAACATAGGAATAATGTAAGTATGGTAGTATCGACAATTAAAATGACTGTGGAAAGAAATGAGTAGCACTGAGGCAGATTTATTCATATTTTTCATGATAGAGATTGGCCACCAAAGATATTTTTTATAAGAGTGTATAGCTAGCTATAGACTATTCTTTCTTGTTCAACTGTTTTAACATAAAATAGTATGTGTTCCATCTATTACCTTTGGATTGAACATGGCTACAGTGAATATAGCAGCTAGAATTAAGAGATTAGTCAATGAGCAGACAACTCCTTTCATGCTTATCTTCTCTGTATTCCAGCAGTCCCAACTCTCTTTCCACCAAGAGACTATAACTCCATTAACTACAGTTAAAACATATCTCACAGATTTATTGATTGTGTAGAACAAAAGAATTTTATTGCAGTGTAAAGTTTCTTAAAACACACAACCTCTGCTCTTGCTTCAAGGACGTCATAGGAACATAACAATATTATTTGTTTGTTTGCTACAATACTAAAATTCTAACGGCATTTAAAAATAAAGCAAAAATAGATTTTGATAATAAACCACTGCTCTAACAGGGCTAAGGCATATGTGACCTCTGCTATCAGATTCAGATATTGAGAGGACCAAATTTTTTGCAAACTTTAGTTTTGACAGGCTATAACCACTAATCATGCATGATTTACATGAAGTAATTTTTGATAGATGATAATTCGTTAATCTATTGCAGGGGCATTCCTACTTATAAGCATGTAAATTGGTTAGAAGTAGGAAAAAATTGCTAATTAATAAAGGCCTTGCTGCAATTTTATGGACCTCTCGATGTCAGATTCTGACGGAAGGGGTCACATATGTAGGCCAATTTTTATGTTGGCTAATGTTTTGATGGTAAAAAGATATACTAGAAGAATATTTTTCGTTTACTAGAAATTCACATATTTTGACATCAACTGTCCAGCTATTGACTTCAGAGAATGGAACTATTCATTGAAAAAACAAGGGTGAAGTATTTGGGTCAAATATTACCTTTTGATAGAGTTTTGTAATGGAAGAAGTTACCTGTATGGCAGAGTACTGTGCTAATTAGTAAGTAGGTCACTGTTACGCTGACCATGATAAAGAGTGAGACTGTAGTAGCCACCCAACTGTACTCAGGGTATAGGAGAGAAAGTACCTACAATTAAAACAGAATGATGTCATTCACGAAACGACATTGACGTTTGGGATTTGCCATTACAGAATTGTTAATTTTTCATATTTTGTTTTACAGAAATACATAAAAACAATATAGAAATCATTTGCTCAGTTAAATGTGACACCAATATATACAATATATGGGCACTAATAGGCTATTGATCATAATTAGAAGTTGTCCTCTCCCAATAGGAAGAGGACAACTTCTAACTATGATCAATAGCTTATAAGTGGCCATGATACAACAGCAAGCACTCTTGGAGTCTTGTCAAGATAAGTGCAAACTATCTACTCCTTATTTACTTATTCATTTAACATGAAAAGAAATACATAGGTGTGCATGTACATAAACATTCATTATGCATTAACTTTTTATCTAAAAGTGCCAGCATTACGGAAACAAAGAGAGAGACTTAATCGGTAGTGGTAAAAGACGTGGACGTGACCTGAGAGATAAATGACGTGAGAGCGTTCAGACAACTCCGGCTAATGTTAGAATACACATTTTACTAAGAGGAGCTAAAGACGGAAATAGAGCTTTTGGTTATGGAGATAGCGGTTTCCTGTTACATGGTTTTTAGCTCCGCCCTAGTGTACAAGTAAGTATTCTAACATCAGTCACTTTTGTTGGAGTTTCCAGTCTGATAACAGAAGTTATATAGCCACCTACCCGTGAAAATGGTACCGTTGAGATTTCACCATTCTCTTTAGCACTGTAGCAGAAAGTGGATACAAATTTAAGTTACAGTTCATACATATTTTATGGATCTTTTGCTGTCGCAAAACAGCTCTACATGCCTGTTACAATATTACAAAGTTGCTGTGGCTGACAACTGTGAGAGAGCGATGCAGGCATGTAAGAGTCAGGTCAAACAGATAAAGTAATAGAGTACCTACCTCAGCAGTGTATAGTCTTGTGGTAGACAATGTGAACCATTATTATTATCAATAAGATGACCTATATCCACAGAACATGGATCTATTTGTGGAACTACATTTAGAGCTGCCCAGCACCACAATATCTCCAGCACAAATCCAGTTAATTGCGCCGATAGAATTGACAATCGGAAATAACGTACCTACAATAATAAAAGATGCAAAGGTTCGTGACATTGCGGCTTACTCAACAATAATTGGCTAAGGTAAACTACCAATATTACGCCAACAATTAATTGGGTCAGCTGGGCTAGCAGCCAATAATTATCATACATTCATGTACACGCACACGCATAGTTGAAGCACACACCTTGCACTGTCAGAAAAACCGTATGGTTGTAGATTGGGTGCTAACTTAGCCGATTTACTGTTAATGAACCAACACGATGTTAGAAGGGCTGGAACCCATGCTACGCAGAACATAATATCTACTAAGAATACATTTGTAGTAAAGAGTGAATGAACATGTGTTCCAATATCTTACCTCATGCTCAACAAATCTGATTTTAGCAAACTGATACGGCATGATAGCAAACAGGGCCCCTAAGGCTACAGTGACCATTAGGAAGGTATCACCAATGTATCGGAAGTCATTAGTCACATGACTTTTCACTGACGTACTTACGATAAACGCAACGAGAACCTAAAAGTGAAGAATTGCCAGTTGTGTAGATGCAATGGAAATTATGCCTAGTATATGACTAGTATGTCCTAAAAATTTCAAACTTAAAGCAAGAAAAACTTATGGGAGATAACACTGTCACGAAGAACACTCGGATCGATTGAAATTAATATGTATGTACAATATACAGTGTATGTGTGCGTGTATATGTGACTTACAGTTACAAGTAGTAGAGTTCCTTTAAACAGAGTAAGCAAACTAATGAGGGCGTTCACTTGCTTTCTACCAAACAGCGTAATAATGTTTAGAACCCAGCAAAAGAATGGCGTGACCTTTAAAGCACTGTGTATAGAAAAAAGGCATCATGTACATTTACGGTTACGTGATAGATAATAATTGTAGAGTCACCAACATTTAGTTTGTTTTATTCCAACAACTGAAACTGAAGGCAGATCTAAAAATAGTAACCATGTAGCAAGCAGTAGCACCTGTACTAAACTACAGAAAGCACAGCTAGTATAGGTAAAGCACTTTTTGACTAGTTTAGCCTAGACTACTAGACAACATTCCTTAGCCTAAAATGACTTATTTTACCCACATTTAATCTCATGAAAAGTTTTCTTATCTCTATTTCCTATTTCCTATTCATTTAATCTCTGCAAAACTTTTGTCTACTACACTACTGGTTGTAAGCATTATTGTTATACATGTACAATGTAGACAACCACAGTTGTATCATGAACAAATCAACAATGGCAGAACTAATAAAGTTGCTGCTGTCTTTTAATGCAATTCTAACATATGCTAACCATAGAGTTATCTTCCCTTGATAACTCTATGAAAACCTACCTACCTGCTAATGTGAAATACTTGGGCAATAGCCTGACTTCCCGCCAGAGAGTAACTAATATCTAATGAGACATAGAGACACACCATATGGAGCACAAAGGCATAGCTGAGAATTGTGGGTAAGAAATACTTTCCCAGCATGTATATGTTAACTTGTGGCTCCACGTCTACAAATATGAAAACATGAAACACATAATATGTACAGATATGGAAACACATTGTATGCATATTGGACATGGAAACACGTGGTATATGCAGCCTATATGGAAACACATGATATAGTACAGATAAGGAAACATATAATATGTACAAATATGGAAACATATTGTGTATAGACAGGGAAACACATTATATATGCAACCTATTAAGCGTGTTAGTTAGTCAGTCTTTTGTCTGATTCACCTGCAGAGCACTTGCTGGACTCATTCAGCTCCACTGTGTGGATGCATGCTTGCATATACGTTTAAAGAAGCAAGTTATCCCAAATTCAATTTTGATTGGTATAAACAATTTCATAAACATACATATACATGTATATCATAGTAGAAAACTAACTTCAAATTTTTCTTTGAAAAATATAAGGTAATTGTTGTATGTGTAATATGAAACATGCGCAATTCAGTAAAACAATACTGTAGAGTAGTGGTAAAATTCAAGTGTTATAGTAGAATTCAGTAGCATTCTGTCATTTGACCACAACGTACCAGTTGAATCTGTTGTATTAGCAAATGGATTATTCTCATCAACCTCTTCATCACTAGAAGACTCATTTGTATCATTAGATGGAGAAGACATCAATGCTATTCTATCATACTTGTCTCTTTCCTTTTTCTACAGTTAAATGATAAAACTCAAAACTGCTATGCATGACAGAAATTAGAAGTGAAAGCATGTATGGGTTACATATGGTACTTGACTGTAATGAGTCATGTTGCTTGACCCTGACCACGAGATCAAGCAACTAGCAAGAGAAGTCCCATATGCCACCTGCTAGATCAGGGACTCAAGTGCGTACTGTGTACAATATTATATGCCCTACATGTACATACTGTATATATAATATACAGGTATATGCATGTACATACATGTGTAGAGTATATACAGTGTACATGTACATACTGTATATATAATATACAGGTATATGCATGTACATACATGTGTAGAGTATATACAGTGTACATGTACATACTGTATATATAATATACAGGTATATGCATGTACATACATGTGTAGAGTATATACAGTGTACATGTACATACTGTATATATAATATACAGGTATATGCATGTACATACATGTGTAGAGTATATACAGTGTACATGTACATACTGTATATATAATATACAGGTATATGCATGTACATACATGTGTAGAGTATATACAGTGTACATGTACATACTGTATATATAATATACAGGTATATGCATGTACATACATGTGTAGAGTATATACAGTGTACATGTACATGTATATAATATTATTCTAATTTACATGTAGTGAAATGGGAATGAATAAACGCTAGGCAATGGTGGGATACTGCCTTAACTTCTAATTGTACAATACTGCACTCATCAGTTGTAACAAGAATGATCCGTCTTGTATGCTGCTAAAGTACCAGCAGATGAGTAGTGAGAAGACATTTCCCCATTGACACTATCAGGTCAATCAGTAGATGACTAATGCTAGACATTTTGGATATACAATCACAAAGTCATGCTGCGGCACCTAGATGTATGTGATGGGCGGGTTGCATAAAAGAGAATATGGATAGTAGCATACCCACACCAATGCATACGTTGACACATCGCATGGTGGTACAACTAGAGTAGTGCTGAACAAGAACAAGACTAGTTATAACTTCCAACGCATGACATTTATGCAGACAATCTTATTAATTCATATGTGAAGAAGATAGAGTATCACAATTACATGTATGTGTAATATTGTAATGGTACAGGACATTTGTATACGACTTCAGCTACCCGGATAAACCTCATAGCACCTTAAGTGCCTAGTAGTTGCCACAGCACTACTCATCTAACATTCGTACTCTCATACCTAGCTGCTCGTCTACTCATACTCAACTATATTGCATGTCTAAACCATTCATTTAATGTCTACACACGTGTATCTATGTGTTTATATCCATTCTACTTAACTACATGTATATACCATTGTACATTCATGTATGGCAATTACTGAGTCTTATGGTACCTTTTATACCCATGTAAAGAGGCCCGACCTCTCAGAAATACTTGATATTGATTTTGCATAAGATTTAGATGATTTTAAGCATCTTTTCTCAAACCTGACCTATTTTGGGTCGGCCATTGGGCTTCCGGCTGCCATATTGTTGCACAATTCCCGGACGACACTACGTCGTCTTTTTATGACACTACGTTGGCCTTTTTACCGGAACTTCCTCCAGAAGTTCTATTACTATATAACGGGCATTGTTTTTCTATTTGTTGTCTCAGTTCATGCTTGGATCTCAATAAAGACACATCTATACTTATATACAGAAACTTTCACTTCGTAGCTAGGTCATTCTAGTTGTTAAGGTCCTCGACCTTGCAACACGAACTTCCTACTAGGTCGGATCACTCTCTTTCTTAGTATAGCAAACAAGCATTGACTCGGGATCATATGGGTCATCTTTGGTAGTTATTTCACTACTAGTACCTGTTAATTTTTCATTTAATGAGAAGGCTTGCACCACTCATAGGCACTTCATTTGGACGACAGTACCAAAACCCAAAAACCATTACAATATAAAGTCTAGGTTAGGAAGAATTATTGCCGACACATAAAACACAAGCGGAGAAAAAATTTCCTAAAGCTTATTATAGTAAGACATCAAATAAAATCTCTGGTTGGTGACAACCACACTAACCAGCACTGTATCGTTGCCTTCTGCAGGTTCACCCTGTATTTGTATAGCTACTAGCTTTTGGAGAGCATCAGTCATGGAATATACTGCTATGCTCTGTAAGAGAGGATAATCACATTATATGCTTTGCAAAAATAGATTTACCTAAGAATATTTATGTAAAACTCCCGCTAAGGGTTAATATCATATAATAAGAGCAGATCTGCATCATATCATATGTAGGAGTAAATCTGCAGCATATCACATGTAAGCGCAGATCTGCAGCATATCACATGCAACAGCAGATCTGCAGCGTATCACATGCAAGAGTAAATCTGGAGCATATCATACGAAAGAGTATAGATTTGCAGCACATTGATCATTGGGAGAAAACAGAAAGTGAGACTGCTAGTTACTGTTGAATGACATAAACACATAGGCTACATGTACGTGTAGAGGAATAGTAAGCTATGTGTATGTGTAGAGGAATAGTAAGCTACATGTATGTGTAGAGGAATAGTAAGCTACATGTACGTGTAGAGGAATAGTAAGCTACATGTACGTGTAGAGGAATAGTAAGCTACATGTACGTGTAGAGGAATAGTAAGCTACATGTATGTGTAGAGGAATAGTAAGCTACATGTATGTGTAGAGGAATAGTAAGCTACATGTACGTGTAGAGGAATAGTAAGCTACATGTACGTGTAGAGGAATAGTAAGCTACATGTATGTGTAGAGGAATAGTAAGCTATATGTATGTGTAGAGGAATAGTAAGCTACATGTATGTGTAGAGGAATAGTAAGCTACATGTATGTGTAGAGGAATAGTAAGCTATATGTATGTGTAGAGGAATAGTAAGCTACATGTACGTGTAGAGGAATAGTAAGCTATATGTATGTGTAGAGGAATAGTAAGCTATATGTATGTGTAGAGGAATAGTAAGCTACATGTACGTGTAGAGGAATAGTAAGCTATATGTACGTGTAGAGGAATAGTAAGCTACATGTACGTGTAGAGGAATAGTAAGCTATATGTATGTGTAGAGGAATAGTAAGCTACATGTACGTGTAGAGGAATAGTAAGCTATATGTATGTGTAGAGGAATAGTAAGCTATATGTATGTGTAGAGGAATAGTAAGCTACATGTACGTGTAGAGGAATAGTAAGCTATATGTATGTGTAGAGGAATAGTAAGCTATATGTATGTGTAGAGGAATAGTAAGCTACATGTACGTGTAGAGGAATAGTAAGCTATATGTATGTGTAGAGGAATAGTAAGCTATATGTATGTGTAGAGGAATAGTAAGCTACATGTACGTGTAGAGGAATAGTAAGCTATATGTATGTGTAGAGGAATAGTAAGCTACATGTACGTGTAGAGGAATAGTAAGCTATATGTATGTGTAGAGGAATAGTAAGCTATATGTATGTGTAGAGGAATAGTAAGCTACATGTACGTGTAGAGGAATAGTAAGCTACATGTATGTGTAGAGGAATAGTAAGCTATATGTATGTGTAGAGGAATAGTAAGCTATGTGTATGTGTAGAGGAATAGTAAGCTACATGTATGTGTAGAGGAATAGTAAGCTACATGTACGTGTAGAGGAATAGTAAGCTATATGTATGTGTAGAGGAATAGTAAGCTATATGTATGTGTAGAGGAATAGTAAGCTACATGTACGTGTAGAGGAATAGTAAGCTATATGTATGTGTAGAGGAATAGTAAGCTATATGTATGTGTAGAGGAATAGTAAGCTACATGTACGTGTAGAGGAATAGTAAGCTACATGTATGTGTAGAGGAATAGTAAGCTATATGTATGTGTAGAGGAATAGTAAGCTATATGTATGTGTAGAGGAATAGTAAGCTATATGTATGTGTAGAGGAATAGTAAGCTACATGTACGTGTAGAGGAATAGTAAGCTATATGTATGTGTAGAGGAATAGTAAGCTATATGTATGTGTAGAGGAATAGTAAGCTACATGTACGTGTAGAGGAATAGTAAGCTACATGTATGTGTAGAGGAATAGTAAGCTATATGTATGTGTAGAGGAATAGTAAGCTATGTGTATGTGTAGAGGAATAGTAAGCTACATGTACGTGTAGAGGAATAGTAAGCTATATGTATGTGTAGAGGAATAGTAAGCTACATGTATGTGTAGAGGAATAGTAAGCTATATGTATGTGTAGAGGAATAGTAAGCTATATGTATGTGTAGAGGAATAGTAAGCTATATGTATGTGTAGAGGAATAGTAAGCTATATGTATGTGTAGAGGAATAGTAAGCTATATGTATGTGTAGAGGAATAGTAAGCTACATGTACGTGTAGAGGAATAGTAAGCTATATGTATGTGTAGAGGAATAGTAAGCTATATGTATGTGTAGAGGAATAGTAAGCTACATGTACGTGTAGAGGAATAGTAAGCTACATGTATGTGTAGAGGAATAGTAAGCTATATGTATGTGTAGAGGAATAGTAAGCTATGTGTATGTGTAGAGGAATAGTAAGCTACATGTACGTGTAGAGGAATAGTAAGCTATATGTATGTGTAGAGGAATAGTAAGCTATATGTATGTGTAGAGGAATAGTAAGCTACATGTACGTGTAGAGGAATAGTAAGCTATATGTATGTGTAGAGGAATAGTAAGCTATATGTATGTGTAGAGGAATAGTAAGCTACATGTACGTGTAGAGGAATAGTAAGCTATATGTATGTGTAGAGGAATAGTAAGCTACATGTACGTGTAGAGGAATAGTAAGCTATATGTATGTGTAGAGGAATAGTAAGCTATATGTATGTGTAGAGGAATAGTAAGCTACATGTACGTGTAGAGGAATAGTAAGCTACATGTATGTGTAGAGGAATAGTAAGCTATATGTATGTGTAGAGGAATAGTAAGCTACATGTACGTGTAGAGGAATAGTAAGCTATATGTATGTGTAGAGGAATAGTAAGCTATATGTATGTGTAGAGGAATAGTAAGCTACATGTACGTGTAGAGGAATAGTAAGCTATATGTACGTGTAGAGGAATAGTAAGCTATATGTATGTGTAGAGGAATAGTAAGCTACATGTATGTGTAGAGGAATAGTAAGCTACATGTATGTGTAGAGGAATAGTAAGCTATATGTATGTGTAGAGGAATAGTAAGCTATATGTATGTGTAGAGGAATAGTAAGCTATATGTATGTGTAGAGGAATAGTAAGCTATATGTATGTGTAGAGGAATAGTAAGCTACATGTATGTGTAGAGGAATAGTAAGCTACATGTATGTGTAGAGGAATAGTAAGCTACATGTATGTGTAGAGGAATAGTAAGCTACATGTATGTGTAGAGGAATAGTAAGCTACATGTACGTGTAGAGGAATAGTAAGCTACATGTATGTGTAGAGGAATAGTAAGCTATATGTACGTGTAGAGGAATAGTAAGCTACATGTATGTGTAGAGGAATAGTAAGCTACATGTATGTGTAGAGGAATAGTAAGCTACATGTATGTGTAGAGGAATAGTAAGCTATATGTACGTGTAGAGGAATAGTAAGCTACATGTACGTGTAGAGGAATAGTAAGCTACATGTATGTGTAGAGGAATAGTAAGCTATATGTATGTGTAGAGGAATAGTAAGCTACATGTACGTGTAGAGGAATAGTAAGCTACATGTACGTGTAGAGGAATAGTAAGCTACATGTACGTGTAGAGGAATAGTAAGCTACATGTATGTGTAGAGGAATAGTAAGCTACATGTATGTGTAGAGGAATAGTAAGCTATATGTATGTGTAGAGGAATAGTAAGCTACATGTATGTGTAGAGGAATAGTAAGCTACATGTATGTGTAGAGGAATAGTAAGCTACATGTACGTGTAGAGGAATAGTAAGCTACATGTATGTGTAGAGGAATAGTAAGCTACATGTATGTGTAGAGGAATAGTAAGCTATATGTATGTGTAGAGGAATAGTAAGCTATATGTATGTGTAGAGGAATAGTAAGCTATATGTATGTGTAGAGGAATAGTAAGCTATATGTATGTGTAGAGGAATAGTAAGCTATATGTATGTGTAGAGGAATAGTAAGCTACATGTACGTGTAGAGGAATAGTAAGCTATATGTATGTGTAGAGGAATAGTAGGCTATATGTATGTGTAGAGGAATAGTAAGCTACATGTACGTGTAGAGGAATAGTAAGCTATATGTATGTGTAGAGGAATAGTAAGCTATATGTATGTGTAGAGGAATAGTAAGCTATATGTATGTGTAGAGGAATAGTAAGCTATATGTATGTGTAGAGGAATAGTAAGCTATATGTATGTGTAGAGGAATAGTAAGCTACATGTATGTGTAGAGGAATAGTAAGCTATATGTATGTGTAGAGGAATAGTAAGCTACATGTATGTGTAGAGGAATAGTAAGCTACATGTACGTGTAGAGGAATAGTAAGCTACATGTATGTGTAGAGGAATAGTAAGCTACATGTATGTGTAGAGGAATAGTAAGCTACATGTATGTGTAGAGGAATAGTAAGCTATATGTATGTGTAGAGGAATAGTAAGCTACATGTATGTGTAGAGGAATAGTAAGCTACATGTATGTGTAGAGGAATAGTAAGCTACATGTATGTGTAGAGGAATAGTAAGCTACATGTATGTGTAGAGGAATAGTAAGCTATATGTATGTGTAGAGGAATAGTAAGCTACATGTATGTGTAGAGGAATAGTAAGCTATATGTATGTGTAGAGGAATAGTAAGCTATATGTATGTGTAGAGGAATAGTAAGCTATATGTATGTGTAGAGGAATAGTAAGCTATATGTATGTGTAGAGGAATAGTAAGCTATATGTATGTGTAGAGGAATAGTAAGCTACATGTACGTGTAGAGGAATAGTAAGCTATATGTATGTGTAGAGGAATAGTAAGCTATATGTATGTGTAGAGGAATAGTAAGCTACATGTACGTGTAGAGGAATAGTAAGCTACATGTATGTGTAGAGGAATAGTAAGCTATATGTATGTGTAGAGGAATAGTAAGCTATGTGTATGTGTAGAGGAATAGTAAGCTACATGTACGTGTAGAGGAATAGTAAGCTATATGTATGTGTAGAGGAATAGTAAGCTATATGTATGTGTAGAGGAATAGTAAGCTACATGTACGTGTAGAGGAATAGTAAGCTATATGTATGTGTAGAGGAATAGTAAGCTACATGTACGTGTAGAGGAATAGTAAGCTATATGTATGTGTAGAGGAATAGTAAGCTATATGTATGTGTAGAGGAATAGTAAGCTACATGTACGTGTAGAGGAATAGTAAGCTACATGTATGTGTAGAGGAATAGTAAGCTATATGTATGTGTAGAGGAATAGTAAGCTATGTGTATGTGTAGAGGAATAGTAAGCTACATGTATGTGTAGAGGAATAGTAAGCTATATGTACGTGTAGAGGAATAGTAAGCTACATGTATGTGTAGAGGAATAGTAAGCTACATGTACGTGTAGAGGAATAGTAAGCTATATGTATGTGTAGAGGAATAGTAAGCTATATGTATGTGTAGAGGAATAGTAAGCTACATGTACGTGTAGAGGAATAGTAAGCTATATGTACGTGTAGAGGAATAGTAAGCTATATGTATGTGTAGAGGAATAGTAAGCTACATGTACGTGTAGAGGAATAGTAAGCTATATGTATGTGTAGAGGAATAGTAAGCTATATGTATGTGTAGAGGAATAGTAAGCTACATGTACGTGTAGAGGAATAGTAAGCTACATGTATGTGTAGAGGAATAGTAAGCTATATGTATGTGTAGAGGAATAGTAAGCTATGTGTATGTGTAGAGGAATAGTAAGCTACATGTATGTGTAGAGGAATAGTAAGCTATATGTATGTGTAGAGGAATAGTAAGCTACATGTATGTGTAGAGGAATAGTAAGCTATATGTATGTGTAGAGGAATAGTAAGCTATATGTACGTGTAGAGGAATAGTAAGCTACATGTATGTGTAGAGGAATAGTAAGCTACATGTATGTGTAGAGGAATAGTAAGCTATATGTATGTGTAGAGGAATAGTAAGCTACATGTATGTGTAGAGGAATAGTAAGCTACATGTATGTGTAGAGGAATAGTAAGCTATATGTATGTGTAGAGGAATAGTAAGCTACATGTATGTGTAGAGGAATAGTAAGCTACATGTACGTGTAGAGGAATAGTAAGCTACATGTATGTGTAGAGGAATAGTAAGCTACATGTACGTGTAGAGGAATAGTAAGCTATGTGTACGTGTAGAGGAATAGTAAGCTATATGTATGTGTAGAGGAATAGTAAGCTACATGTATGTGTAGAGGAATAGTAAGCTACATGTATGTGTAGAGGAATAGTAAGCTACATGTATGTGTAGAGGAATAGTAAGCTACATGTACGTGTAGAGGAATAGTAAGCTACATGTATGTGTAGAGGAATAGTAAGCTACATGTACGTGTAGAGGAATAGTAAGCTACGTGTATGTGTAGAGGAATAGTAAGCTACATGTATGTGTAGAGGAATAGTAAGCTACATGTATGTGTAGAGGAATAGTAAGCTACATGTACGTGTAGAGGAATAGTAAGCTTACAACACTGCAAGTAGGTGTATTTATTCGACCAGCAGCCATTTTGAGAATCTGTGTCCATGGTCACGATGCTAGCCTACTAGAAATAAAAAACTGAACTAAAACTCTCAGTTGCTCACTGCTTGGTATAGTGTGAGAGAAGTGCTCTACTATCACGTAGTAGCAGAGGATGCTATTAGTAGTACTAGAACTAATACTATATTGCAGCACACTAGCTAGTGCATAAAAAGAATGGTATATATCTTAACAAAAGGTTCAGTATACCATATAACTGAGTAGTACTTCAGTCAGGAGCTCGGATTATGCATGTACATGTATATGCATGTATGTACTTGAGCTGTTAGTGTAGGTTTAAATCGTAACATTGTAAATATAAAACATACATTTATTTATAGACTTACTATAAGATAACAAGACATAATAGTGTTACATCTGCATTCTACAAACAGTTCAGAGCATTCAACAAGAGAGAGGGAACGACTTCTGGATTGAAAAAATAAGCAGTGCTGTATGCGCGGTTACTTGGGTAGAGGGAAGTGAATATACCGAACTGTCATCTGCTGCCTGCGTCTAGTAACTAATAGTTTTGGTACAGTAGTAGATATAAGAGGAATGTGCCCTATTGGAAAATTAAGAATAGTTAACTCTTACCCTGAGATGAATGTACATGTGTTGATGTATCAACTGATGATCACAGAATTCTAGTGTATTCTTTAGCAAGTAGTTTGTATTGATCAGATACAGTTGCATTGGCTCCCTAACACCCTGGATTTGACTACTGAAAGTGGGTGAAGTGTACTTGTAACCATGGATACAGAAAATAAATCAAGTGACCAACAGTTGAGTGGATGTCGTTATCATAATATTGCAAGGTAGAGAGCAATAAGAGTGTACCAAGTACCACTAACTACACACATAGTAGATTTATGTCAGATTAAAATGATTTATTTGGTATTGGATTTTAACCTGTTGGCAGAAAAATTAGCCATTGCAGTTATAAATCTGCAGTAAAGTCGATGTTATTTGGTGAGCTGTAGCAACTATCTTCAACATTGATGTCTACATGAACAATAATGGCCCAAAAATAATCAACCAGTGGAAGAAGTAAAATCAGACCAGCAAACTGAATTCCAATTCCCAACTCAAATAGATTGGTCACGCTACAAGCAGGTGCTGTACTAGAATAACACAGCACGATTTTGTGTTGTTAGCACTGACTACTCCATAATGGGGATGGCAGGTAGGAAAAGGTGGCCAGAAAAAGTGGTAGAAAAGGTGGCCGTAGGGTAAACTAATCATTCAGCTAGGGAGCCCTTGGTTATAGCCAACCAGAATATTCTGATTTTCCAATAACAATAGTTTTTATTGAGCTTCCCTCCATGTTATATTTATAAACAATGCAAACATATAAACAAGTTATTACTAAACTGTAGTAATAAAACAATATTATATTATAGTTTAAAAAAATGAGTTACATGTAGTTTATTCAGCTCTGCTAATATAGTGCTACAAATATAATGTACAGTACATGTACAATTCATGTATGTACATGTATATTGTATTATAACTGCAGTAGTGTTGTTGAAGTTGTGTTGGAGTTATTCGCTCTACATTGATAAAATAATAATTCTTCATTGGAAATTATGCTTGAAATGTAATTATATTCAATTTACCATTTAATTTTAAAGTATAACAAAAATATACCTAATAGAATGGATGATTGGCAACACCATGAAAAGTAATTCTCAAAATAATGAAATGTTCTGACTTACGAGGGAACTAGAATTAGCGTCCATATAAACCATTTCTGCGATTATTTATTATTTTACCCTTCTTCCATATACTGTAGGTTAGAAAACATTGTTATTATTACATAATATTTTGTAAATTCCCTAATATAATTAATAATTAAAAGTCATAATACAGTGTTCATGACAACAGACTAGAAAGCAAGCCTACATGTACATAAAGTTAGGTAAATTGGTAGAAATAGCATTGCATTATGGGTACTAGTATTCTCTTGGAGCGAATACTGTATTATACAGGGAGAGATAATCACGAGGGTATACTTCCTGTACTCTGTAATATCCACATGACTATATCGTAGACAGATGCAAATACGAAGAAGATGCTGACTAAATACTGCAGGTATGTTTGGTACTTTGATAGTGGTAGAGGTATTTTCAGATAGCTGAAAAAAAGAGAGAAAAATCCTAATACAAAGTTGGTTTTCAAAAATTGAGAGCCGCATATTCCAAATGAAAGTTGGAATATAAAACCAGAGGTACATGTAAAATGTCTTAAAAGTATGGTATGCGCTCTATGAAGAAATTAGGGATATTTTGCTGCTTCAAATTTAATTGGTTGATTGTTGCCCAGATTTATAGCTCTGGCACACCATTGGTAATGAGCAGTAGACCATATTAGTTACTTTCAGTTTTATTAATCAACAATTCAATGTAAGAGATGAAACTTACCTGTATTTCTCACTTGTACATCTCCAAAATATTATACCAGTGTAAAATCCAAGACCAAAGTTGACTGCAAACGACAACAATCGTTTCACGACGTCTATAAAACTCTACAATCGTATAAGTAACACCAGTGAGAATGTCATGGTCAGTGTAACAGGCAAGTATGACGCACAGCTTTCCATACACACGTTAATGAGTGAGATGTACACATAGACAAAGTTCTACTAAACTCGTATATAAAACAAGATTTTACAAGATCCGCAGGTAAATTGAAAATAAAACAGATTAAATACCTTTGGATTGAACATGGTCACAGTGAATATAGCAGCTAGAACTAAGAGATTAGTCAATGAGCAGACAACTCCTTTCATGCTTATCTTCTCTGTATTCCAACAGTTCCAACTTTCTTTCCACCAAGAGTTGACTAGGCCATCAACTGTTACATGGAAACAGGAGAATATAAACAACCCTCCATGAGAAGTTGAACTGTCACTCATAGTACACAAGAACAGTCACTGGAAACATTAAGGCTGGAGCAAACTGGAAGTGAAATCAGTCACGCGGCAAGTTATGAATTTTTAAATTTTCAAGCGAAATGATATAATGACTGGGTTGTTGACCATATAGGCGGCAAGCGAAAATATCAAACATGTTTGATTGGAGCGAATTCGAAAATACTGCCCAAAGCAAGAGGGTCTCGATTGTTTCTCGCAAATTTTAACGATTTGGCATCATTCGCTTCCAGTCTGCTCCGACCTTTATATATCAGTGGGTGTGATTATCAGTGGGTGTGGTTATCAGTGGGTGTGGTTATCAGTGGGTGTGATTAGCAGTGGGTGTGGTTATCAGTGGGTGTGTTTAGCAGTGGGTGTGGTTATCAGTGGGTGTGGTTATCAGTGGGTGTGGTTATCAGTGGGTGTGGTTATCAGTGGGTGTGGTTATCCGTGGGTGTGATTATTGGTTGGTGCTTGTAAACTTTCCCAAAAACTGGTTCTCATCATAGACCAGCTTCACCAGGCTGCATGAATGTTGTCAAAGATTTTAAAACAATGCCGACAAAGACCATAACAAGAGAGAGGGAGAGAAAGCAAAAAAGATTTTAAATACTTTAGTATAGTATCGTAGCCTTTGAGCAAAACAACTTATGTATGAGCTAACACAGCACCATTCAAGAGGCAGGACACAGTAACAACTTATCAGTATGGGCTAACACAGCACCATTCAAGAGGCAGGACACAGTAACAACTTATCAGTATGGGCTAACACAGCACCATTCAAGAGGCGGGACACAGTAATAACTTACCAGCATGAGCTAACACAGTACCATTAAAGAGGTAGGACACAGTAATAACTTACCAGTATGGGCTAGTACAGCACCATTAAAGAGGTAGGACACAGTGATGCTAACCATGATGAACAAAGAAACAACGAGAGCCACCCAATTATATTCAGGGTAAACGAGCTGGATTACCTAAAAAAAAATTAAAATTTGTAAAAAATAAAAGAATCTTTGATTCATGGACATATTAATTAAATGTTTTAAATGATAAAAACTTGAATAGTAACCAAAACAGATAGATCCCTCTACATTTCAATCAAAACAATGGCACACAAAATGTGACAGCACATCCATATAAATATATTCAAACACCAACCTTGGAGAATACCGCAGTAGATATTTCCCCATTTTCTTGAGCTCTACAAAATCGACATAGATTCAGAGTCCTGTAACGCTTAGATAGATAGACAAAGTAAACATGGTTTCTAAGTTGATGTACAGTGGAACTTGCTTAATTCAGCCGCGGATAATTCAAAAACTTGGTTAGTTTAAACTATTAGCCTTGGTCCCTGCTGAGCACAATATAATGACTTTAATTAAGTGAACTGATCTTACAATTCAAACTCAGGTCTAACTCAAACCAATTATGGCTGTCCCTTGGAGTTTGAATTAAGCAAGTTTCACTGTTTATAATTTAAATAAATCTAGAGCAGCACAGCGGCTGTGGGCTACAAAACAAAATGTACAATAATAGTTTCATTCAAATCATTGCCATCTGTAAACCTGATTCTAACTCAAAATTAGTTTCAATTCTACTGTTAAGGTTCGACTTCTGTGGAACAATAATAATATCTAACCTATGCTCCTACCTCAACAGTGTATAGTCTTGTGGTAGACAATGTGAACCACTATTATTACCAATAAGATGACCTATATCCACAGAACATGGATCTATTTGTGGAACCACATTTAGAGCTGCCCAGCACCACAATATCTCCAGCACATAGCATGTAAATAGTCCAGCTAAAACCGATAATCGAAAATATCGAACCTGCAAAGACAAGAGTTTGTCATCAAATGCTTTTCTACTTATGCTTATCCAGGTGGATAAACACGACAATGACATAATAAAATTAAACATGGTAAAGACCCATACTATAGTATTTTTAACCAGAACTATCTAAATACAGAACAGAAAACCCCTCTTTCCAATTAAAAAATGCAGCAATTAGTAAATGACTCACTTCATGCTCAACAAATTTGATCTTAGAGAACAAGTATGGCATGGAGTAGTAGGTGCCACCGAGAGCTACAGTAACCATCAGGAACGTATCTCCGACGTATCTGAAGTCGTTAGTCACATGATTGTGAACTGATGCACCCACTACGAATGCCATAATAACCTGTAAACCATAAATTCTTTTAAATTATGTGTTAATCCATGGGAGAACGCTATGATTCAAGTTGTTCTTCTTGCTAAGATGGAAATATATGTATAAAATACGTCAAAAGATGGTCGGCCAAACACTTTAACACCATATATATATAGCGAGGTGGCCATAACACGAGAGGTGCTTCGTGTGTAGTTGGCTCAGAGCATATCTACTGCTCACCGGTAAAGTATATATATGCTTATGAAGTTGGAAGTATGGTAAATGCAGACATGTTCATTAAATGCTGGTTTGCATCATGTTGCAACAATCAGAAATACTAGATTATTGAATATTACAATGTATATTGATGAGCTACTATATCTAATAATACTTACTGTTACAAGTAGTAGAGCTCCTTTAAATATAGTGAGTACACTAATGAGGGGGTTCACCAGCCCACGGCCAAAAACTGCCAGAACGTTAAGAACCCAGCAGAAAACTGGTATAACCTTTACAACACTGTATATAATATAACATAAGTGATACAATGTCACCGAAAACAACTAATAAAAATTAAACAGGTTAATTCAAAAATTCAACAAATGCATCAAAGAGTATATAAGTTATGAAAGAGTATATTCTATATTATCTTTGTTATGAACTGGATGATAGTATAACACAGTTACATGCATTACAAATTTATACACTGCTGTTGGACTAGACAGGTGAGGATATCCAACTTGGATAGTAGATACCATAGAGCTAGGGAGATAACTCTATGGTAGATACATACCTGCTGATGTTAAACACCTGTGCGTATGCTTGGCTACCTGCCAGCGCATAGCTAGTGCCACACGTACAGAAGAAATACAAGTTATGCGCAATATAGACGTAGCCAATGACTTTGGGTAAGAAATATTTTCCTAGCAGAAACATGTTAACCTGTGGTTGCACATCTTCTACAATAAAACAAGGATTGGAAGAATACTGCTGTATTGCCTATGTGATGAAATAGACGTGAAGGAAATTATATATCAGAGCGAAAGGTAGAGATAAACAGAAACGTTCTGAGTCAATATATAAAACAAACACAAGAGGAAACTATAAAACTGATTGCAATGATTTCCTTTCAATTTTAACAATACCAACATTAAAAACAGGGTTAGGTACAATGTGCATTGTCAGGGATGGGGAATCGTTGCAAACAGAAGTAAAATCTTAAAAAAAGTGACCTTTTATTTGTTCAAGTTCAAAATTATAATTTAATTTCAATCATGTACATAATGGCAAGCACACTTTAGCAATACAACCCCTATAGGAAATGTTTCTTAGAATATGCCAATCTTCAAGCAGCAATATTTAAATATTCATAAATTATTATGCAAGGGCACAAACTTCAATGTGAAGAAGTCTGTGACAGGGACTGTTAGTTCATCTTTTGGGTGATAAATACTGGCAAATCAATCGACAAGTGAATCACAATAACTTAGATAAAGGGAGTACAAGCAGGGAGAGAGAGAGAGGGGACAACACTAAATCATATGCATATTACTTGGCATGCGAAGTTGGCTAGCTAATAAAAGTGTTGCAGTTTGACATGCAAAGTATAGAATGGTCTAACAGCATTTCAAGATGAAGGCCACTGATGCTACCCAATAAATAAATAAATAGTAAATGTAAGTGCTTGATACAAACCTCCAGTTTCTCCATCCAAATGCTAAAATATGGAGTAATTAGAATAAGAAAACAGAATTTAGCACAAGAAGAGGCCTTATATAGTAGGCGACATCAATTATATGTTTAAGGAGGAGGGAATGATGAATAATATGTGGCCCAATAACGATGCGCCTTTTTGATAGCTTGAAATGTCCCAAATAATTAAAATGTCATTTCGGCAAACGAGTAATTTGCTCAGCAAGCTGGTTGACCGATGAATTAGCTGATAAGTCAGTTAGCTGACCAGTTAGTCAGTTGACCAGTGAGTCAGCTGACCAGTGAGTTATTGACCAGTGAGTTAGTTGACCAGAGAGTCAGTTGACTAGTTAGTCAGTTGACCAGTGAGTCATTTGACCAGTGAGTCAGCTGACCAGTGAGTTATTGACCAGTGAGTTAGTTGACCAGAGAGTCAGTTGACCAGTGAGTCATTTGACCAGTGAGTCAGCTGACCAGTGAGTTATTGACCAGCGAGTTAGTTGACCAGAGAGTCAGTTGACTAGTTAGTCAGTTGACCAGTTAGTCAGTTGACCAGTGAGTCATTTGACCAGTGAGTCAGCTGACCAGTGAGTTATTGACCAGTGAGTTAGTTGACCAGAGAGTCAGTTGACTAGTTAGTCAGTTGACCAGTTAGTCAGTTGACCATTGAGTCATTTGACCAGTGAGTCAGCTGACCAGTGAGTTAATGACCAGTGAGTTATTGACCAGTGAGTTATTGACCAGTGAGTTAGTTGACCAGGGAGCCAGTTGATGAGTGACACTGAAGCTGTGAGGTGTCCAGTGTTAACCTAAAGCTATCACAGAATTACATTGATCATTGCACAATGGGAATCACTTTATACAGAAGCAAACAGACAAATAAATACTGATGTGAGGACATCTCAAGACTATTGAAGGCCATAATATATGTAGTAAAACCTTTGTGAAATAAGTTCACCAGTTCCCACTAGTCAATTCTTTACATATGTACAGATTCTTGTCATGTAAGTTTGTCATACTTCGTTTTATATATGTTTTAAACTGATAGCCTATGACTCAGTGTCTCCAGTTAGTGACTTCTTATATACATGTACATACCTGTTGAATCTGTTGTATTAGCAAATGGACTCCTCTCATCAACCTCTTCATCACTAGAGGATTTATTTGTATCACTAGATGGAGGAGATCTCAATACTATTCTATCATACTTGTTTTTGTCATGATTCTATAATACACAACGCAAAACACTAGAATATCGTTTATATAATCCAGTGTTCCCATAGGTAGTCCTCTCTTGCAAAGTTAGTTAGTTAGTTAGTTAGTTTATTTATTCCTGTCTCCAACGTATGTCTGAGAAATATTTTGTCTGTTAGAGGAATAAAAAATATTTCTCAGACATACGTTGGAGACAGGAAGTGTAACCTACCAGTAACCTACCTCACTCTCTGGAGGCTCTCCTTGTATTTGTACAGCTACCAACCTCTGTAGTGACTCTGTCATCATATATACTCCCATTGCCTACAGTGATGCACAAATGATATGATTTACACCTACATTTCATACATGCCATAATATATCTTCACAAACCAGAAAATTACAATATTATATATTCGAATAAATACAGGGTACAGGCTGTAATGGTCAAGTTTCCAATAATCCAGTTGTTGGTAAACCCAATTATTTTGTTATTAGGCAGCTACAGCTATAACTGGGTAATTCCACAACATGGATCACACTGACTCTATTATATACTGTATTATAACAGTTACTAGCTCTGTCACAACATATAAAAGTTGAACACAACCAAATTTCATAAGATTGATGCCGAGCGTCAGAGACACTCAGGCTTTCTCACTCAGCTTTCTTGGACTCCTCAGACATTGTGAGAGCACTTAGAAAGTGTATGAGAAGCAGGTTATGTTATTATTGCTTGTTGTATTAATTTGCTAAAATAATGCTTGTTCTTAGTTTAGATGAACATATATGATTATGTGTAGCCAAGAAGACAATTAATAGGCTAGTCCTATAGGAAATATTTAGGCTAACTAACATACCTGCATTAAGAGGCACAGAGTTATCATAAATATAAATGGAACTAGACCAGCCCTGGCTAGGGTAACAGGCAGTCCTACAATACAATAGGAAAATGTCCAGTCAACAAAATAATGGTGATCAGTGGCAGATTAAACTACAATAATTTAACAATCAAGTTTCTCAGCCATGGCAATATGTTGTACGATAAGTTTCTAGATCAATACCACAAGAGGTAGCTAACAATTCTAACACCTACCCAGAATGCCTGTTCCCAGTATGTATGCAATGGTGAGGAAATCTAAAAGAACACAATAAATCAAGTTATAACAAATTACATTCAATTTTGGCCCGGATGTGCAGGGTTCACTGCCGTGAGAGTGAGAACTTTCCTGCTAACTGATTACTAAGTGGCTTTCTTCAGAGGTGGCTCCTCTGATTGTTGTTGAAAAAGTGGTAGAGTATATCATGGGATCTGCTTGAATGGGTCTGAAGGTCCCTTACTGTCACTTTGTAGAACTGGTAGTGCCATGGCATTTCTCAATATTCATGACAAGCTTATTAAGTCTCCCCGATTTTAAACTCAAACTTTGGTACCCCACCAAAAATTAAAATGGAGACCCCCACCCAAATGCCGAATCTCCCTGATTTTCTTTAGTGGAACTTAGACAAGCCTAATTCTTGAGACTATTATTATTGTATTTATATTCATACATTATTTTATATAATAATAATAATAATAATAAATTAATAATCATATCATATGAATTCTTTGGCCTCTACTCTGACTTTTTCTATCGAATCAACTCTAACTCAACTTTGAACTTACAGCATTGTAAATAGACAAAAACATTTGATGCAAATGTCTCATTTGAACCTGTTGCCATCATCATTGGGTCCATGTTAAATTATGCTAGTGCCGCCAGTATTACATGACTATGTGGAAGTAGAAATTTAGTTGCAGCTAGTCAGTCTACTGCCAATGAATATTTATAAACATAATTATGTTCACTTTTCACGTAATATTATTTAGCATGGAATTCTAAATTTTATAGGTTAACTTCGTGCGGGTCATCGAAACGTAGTCCACCCGTATTATGGCTTTAACCTTAGAAAGAGTCTATAAAAACGCACACTGGTCCCTGTTGTCGTTATTATTACAGTAACTTTTTTTTAAAATGACAACCACTACTCCAGAGCTCTGACAAACAATACCCCTCTGATCTGTGATCTTCCAGCCAAAGACTATGAACTTGTTTAATCAAAGAGTAAGAGATTTAATTTTTTGAAGACTTAGGCTTACTAGTAAAAGCAACGAGATCGTAGAAAACTCACAACCAAACCATGGGGATCACATCATTATCATACGGATACGTGATCATCATTCATCTCATGGTTATGGCAAAGTTTATAGAAACTTTGGTTATGGTATATACTTGGTGTATTTATTGATACCTACCTTCTTTGTTATGTCTTTTTGCTAACCTTTGTTATTTTTATTAAATTGTTTACAAATAATCAATCCAAACCAAGAAAAAAACATGACTATTCTCTTTTTAAAATAAAAAAATGGAAACGAAATGAATTATATTTTATTAAATTAATAATAATTATATTATAAATTGAATGTAATAAATTAACTATAGTGTTAGAATTAGTAAAGTATGATTTTTATTTTATAGTTAACTATAAATTTAACAAAGCAGACAAATATATTGCGGCATCAATCAATCAATGTTACATTGTATTCGTTCATGCAAAATGAGGTTACAAATGAAGGTACGGCATAACTGAAACTCTTTTTACATCCAGCTTGATGATGGTAGGAAACACAAACAGCGATCAGAGATCTTTGGTGAACACTAGATTGAAAAGAAGTAACTTGCATCAGAATTTAAGAACTGTGATACAAACACTTTTAGGACATGGATGCTTACGGGTTGATGGTAGGCTGCTATGCACACATTTCCAATTGCTCTCAATAAACTTTATTATATGTTTCTTGAGAATTATGTAAATATATTATATAATTGAAATTTACCAACATATACTTGGCTCTCAGAATCACAGAATAAAAGTTGTTGTGTGGCTATTTCTACTACCAATCTGCGGCACATGATAGCAGTTGTATATTTGATGTTAGACGAATACCCAGTCCTATTTTAATAATTAAGTTAACTTTATAGTATAGCTCTTTGTGCCATCAATATTTTGTTTTTTTGTGTAAATTTAATCTGCTTCTTAACACAGGAATAATAATCAAATTATTTAGAGATGGTTTTTGGTTCTTTTGACTTGTGATGACAATTTATTCTTTCTTTATTGCAGCCGACCAATTGGAGGCTCTACTTAAGGAGATTCCTACTAAATGGCAGAGACACGGTGACTTGGTACTCTTTCCTGATTCATCGTTTGTTCAGCCATTTTGGCACGAACTGTCATCATCATTTTGGACAGGTAGCCGTTATGCCTAGCTTTCATTATCCTAATCAATGATTCACTAGTCAATATGGTTTGATACTTTTATTGGCTGTCTTAAGACAAGCAGTTTGATTTGTTCAAGCTCGACTTGATTTGTTCCTTTATCTTTGTAATGGTCATAGATGTAGCCCAGGTTCTAAAAGCTAAAAGATTGGGTGTTATGGGTAGAACTAAATCAAATGGGTTTAGACAACCAAGCGTGACCCTGCTGCTTGGCACTGATGGCTGGACGGAACACAGTGACAATCATGTGAGGTAAGTTACATGAAATATATTTGTACTAAACTTACAGATACTGTTGCGGTATGACATTTGCTGTCAGTGCCCTTGTGTTATGCCTGTAATGACTATGTTGATGTGACACATGCACTCAGTGCTCTTTGCTATACTTACAGATACTGTTTCAATGTGACCCGTACAATGTTTAGCTCTGGTAACATCACAGAGAAGATGAGGGTAGCAAAGTTTGACTGTTCTGGACAGGTGGTTGTAGACCTGTATGCTGGTATAGGGTACTTCACTCTCCCTTACTTAGTACATGCCAATGGTAAAGCTTTACTTATATTATATTGTATGTTATATTGCAGTAGATTAGCCGTTTGGTGTATAATGGGACTGAATTTAATGAATCGCATGCCACAGAAAGACATACAATGTATTTTGGGACTTATGTTGATTCTAATACATCATGTACATCAGTTCTAATTGCAGCTGCAGGTTATATGGAAGTCATGCTACAATTATATAAAGCGGTGGGTAAAACTTCAGTTTATTTGTTTATTGCAGCTGCACACGTTCATGCTTGTGAATGGAATCCAGATGCAGTAGCAGCCCTACGAAAAGGTTTACACAGGAACAAAGTAGCGGATAGATGTACTGTATACGAGGGAGATAATTCAAAGGTTTGTATGTTCACATGCAGTTTATAGTTAGTGAGTTGACTGAATTTTGAATGGACATTGACACACATTATTCTATTCAGTGATGTGCTTACCATGCTGTATTTTAAGATGGACTACATCTAGTTGATAATGTAAAGAGGTGTTGTGGTTTATTCTATTGCAGTAAGAATGGTCCAGTGTTTTGTTAAGGACTATTTGGAGGTCATTTTAATTCAACTTGCAACTTGATTATAATGTTTGAGGCTGCAATGGTTTGATTCGATTCAATTGAATGCATCAGGTACATGCATTTGAATGGCAAAGCTTAGATGCAATGCTGATCTCACCTTCTGCATCTCTATCTCTCTTCTGATAGGCTGGTCTAGTAAACATAGCTGATAGAGTGAATCTAGGGTTACTCCCATCATCTAAGGCAGGCTGGTCTGTAGCTTGTGTAGCCTTAAAACAGTCAGGCGGTTTCCTACATATACACGATTGCCTGAGGTAAGGATTGGAATTGTCTTCTCTTCTTATATTGTCAGTAGAAAATATAATCCTAGATATGTAGCACACATACCAGGCAAAGGTTAAATGTTAGAGTTATCAATTTCTTGCTTCTTTCTCCAGGACCTTAGTGATAACTTAATCAAGTCATCTATTTTGCTTTTGTATCATTTGTGCTCATATCTTATTATTACTGAACGTTCGATGCTGGTGAAATGTTTCTTTGTTGTTGTTTGAAGTTCGAAAGGTCAACGTCGGGAGATTTCCGAGCAGCTCTACATGAAAGAGACTGCGGAAGAAATCAAAATGATACTTAGTAGGATTAAACCTGCCATTCAAGGTATTTGATATTATACTACTGTACATTACCAGGTTATCTAGGAGTTATCTTTCCTTTTTCATTCATTACCATTGAGTGATAACTCCTAAAAGTTGGTTATTATTGCAGTGTGAGGCTCACCAGTTTTCATATATCATTTGTTCAATGCACTTTAGTGGTTATCTCTGGCCAGTATCTGTATTACTGCGTGGATCAAACAACTCATCGCATGCATTTTATGAAACATGATTTGTTCTTTTTTAGATTGGGAAGTGCGAGTCCTTCACTTGGAGAGGGTGAAGTCATACGCCCCACATATTACTCATATAGTCTTAGATCTACATTGTATACCTAAGGCTAAAGGCACCTCGAATCAACCCATTTGATAGACAAGTGTATATTATATTTTCTTGTATATATTTTGCATATAACTACTGTATAATATACAATATATTGTACATGCATATAATTGTATAGCCTATATTATACTATTCCAAATGTTAAATATAAGATGCTCCATCAATAAATAAAACTGACATGTTCAATACAAAAATAATATTTTTAATAAAAATATAAGCATAGTTTTAGATTTTTTACATTGAATTGGATCCAGAAAGTTAATTAACAGAAGAAGCGTACTATTCTACAATACAGGAATATCAAGTGGGAGAGTCAGAGTTGTTCATTGTACACTAGATGTGTACTGCACAGAAACAAAACTAAGAGAGATTGGATTGCTACTTTAATATGAGATCAAACAGAATTACTTAAAAAGTGTGTTCCAAGTAATAAAAATATCAAACTAATGGACTGATCCTTGCTGAGCTGTTCAATGTGATGACCATAATTGCTGTATATTACACCTCTTTATTTCAGTTAATGCTACAGATAACACCTATTCAGTCAGTGCTCTCTATTACACCTGTGTTCCACTACTTTACCATTTCTTATACCATGGTGCTCTTGTATTAAAGTAAAGGAGTCAAGTGGCTGATCAGTGATAGACATAACTTGTTCCCATTCCAAGTGTGTAGAGTTTAGAATATGTAACCTTCCATATCCATTTAACCCTGGTAACCATGATCTGCAAATATAGTATACAGTATAGTAGTAACTGTAATACATTAATCCTATTACAAATGATATTAGATAGTTTTATAATCATGATATCAAAATTATAATTTATGGAGTTGGCTTCTCTTTTACACTATAATATGTTAGACAGACAACTCCAAAAATACATGATGACCTTCTACAAAGTTAGAGTTCACTCTTTGAAAATATAGTCTTTCCTAGACATGTAATAAGAAGTTGAGGCAATGGAGTTGGCATGGTAAAGAGTTTACAAAGCTTCTTTTAGTCGTACAGTAGAGTGCATAAGTCACAAACATTATACTAGTGCATCTTTTGGACACTAGTGTTACATCTGACAAACCCACATATAGCTATCTGGTATAACCCACCTTTTAGCTGACCAATGGTGTGGTTCCCCTAGTATTACATCAGCGCAGAGCATCTCCCGTTCGTTACAGCCTGCAGACCCAGCTATTACATGCACAGGGGCGTGGGGGTTTCTATACCCGCAATCAGTCTGGATACCTAAATGAGGTTCACAGTCTAATGTGCAAGTAGATTCATAGCAACACAACATTTAGGTGAGCAAAGAAAATTAATAATAGAATATGTATAATAAGCCTTTACAATAATGTTGGATTGCAAAATTATGGCCAAAAATGGTAGGAGAAGATGGTAATGAACTTGTACAATCTTACAGAGTACGATAATGGGTATGTACCGATATATAGAGGGTACATAGGGGATATATGATAGGAGTACATACCGTTATATAGACGGTATATAGAGGGTATACAGAGGATACATAGAGGGTATATGATAGTAGTACATACCGTCATATAAAGGGTATAATCTCTCATAAGAATGTTCATGAGCTTCTATGATTAGATCCACTCCTTGCTTATGAAACAGTCTCTCTAGATTGTACGGCTCTTGACGCAACAGAGATTTCTAAGGTAAACCATAAGAATATTGCAGATACACATAAATAATGATCTGGACACACTACTATAAACAATCAGTCAAACTACTATAATATGAGCTCTCAGACGATTAGAGTTGGCGTTGTCATTTGTGAAACCCATCCATGAACGGCAGCGATAGGATATAAATATCATAATGTTCACACATTCCCTACAGTATGTACAGTGTATATGTATGACACATGTCACAGTATGCTGTCCAAGATCATGCTACTAGCTATTTGGAACAAAGGTTATCTTCTCTCGAAAGTATCAGTTGCAAAGAGAAGATAACTCATATGTACACTACACGACTGGGCCAAAGTAGCGTACAGTGATCAATGTATGCGAATGATTGAATTGTCAACGCTTGGCACTCAAGGTTGAACTTCAAAGTGCTATTCAGAACCAAATAGAAAGACCTGCACCTTCTACTTACATCTTTGGTGCAATCATCTCTGTTGTAGTTTGAGCAGTACATTGGACGATGTCCAAATACAATAATCCAAGGTCTCTCATCTCTATTTCTACAAGATGAGGTAAACTACTAATGAACTACAGATTATACATAAGGTTATCTACATGTAAGTATGAGTAAGGTAAGTGTCATATTAACTTCACTTCTAAAGTGCACACACCAAAACTCAAGGAGAAAATAGTTAAACCTGGTAGGCTAGTAACTGCACCTAATACATTACACATATCCCATCACAGCTGCATACTTTTGGGATGGATTCAATTTCTACGTGAGACCTGCTTTTACACACTCAGCAAATGCAAGGTGAAGGCTTGTTAAAAGGCCAATGCCAGAAACTGAACCCACAACCTCTGGAATGAGAACTGGGCACTATAGTAACTGACCCACTCTGACAATCAAAGACTTAGCAGAGATCGAAGTAGTCAGCATGTTGTACAGATGTATATATACTGCTTTCAAGAGAGAACCTACTTGTTGGCCTGCTGTAGATCTTTTGTAAGCCATTCATACTGACTGGATACGTAGGCCTGTTGGTCTGTAAAATATACTTCAGAGGAGTAGCTGATGAAATGCGCCTGTCCCATATCAAAGCTATACCACATCTACAACAGTTTTAGTAAGGGATATGAGTATTCTAAACACATGGGATGGTTAATTGATAGCGACACTACCACATGTGGGCTGGTGTAAGATATCCTGAGGTATGAGCATTGTGCATCCCTTTCCTGAATTGTAAAAGGAAAAAAAGTAAACGGTTTGGTAAAAGAAGATAACTGAGTGCATGGCACGAAAGTCAAGTTGTGATCCCACTAGAAGAATTCAGAGGCCTATGCTATGAAACTGCATAGTATGATGTAGCTATGTACTAGCTATTTACTCACCATGTGTACAGGGATAGGCCAAGGCACATGTGGAGAACTAAACCTGTATCTATAGTGTATAAATCCATAATTGATTTCATGATTTCCTACGCAATGCATATAGGGAAGTCTGGTTGCCACGTCAACTATCCTTCTCATAAAGTCATCTCCTAGTACCATGTAAGATTAACACATGACATAAATGGCACATTTGACGCAAATGTGAATAAAATTCGGTTTAGGTTAAAACAAAATTATAAAGGTTGACAAAAAGAATTGAATCAATTACTTTCACCAATTGTCACATTCTCAATTTAGATGAGATAATTTTAATGATCACAAAAAGTTTTTGAGCTTCATATAATCATGGGCTGTGCTCTGATCTGAAGGCAAGGCAATTCCAAATTGGTATCGAGAGATTTCCAATGAATATTATAGAAATTGAACAGTTGCTATATGGACTGTAGAATCTTTTAGTACTAGTTAAAGATAAGACGATTTCAAATGACAAAAACCTAGTGATGTACAGACAGTTCAGAGAGTCGAAGAGGTGAGAGTCATTGATTGAATGCACATTTTGAGTACTAGAGATAAAATGAAAGATGCAATACAGAGTTGTCTACTCAACATGATTAGAAAGTAGATGATTCTCAAATTGTTGAATGGAAATGACCATCGAGAGCAGAATCACTTTAAACATACCTCTACGACCGCCATTGTCATGGAAATTATAAGCAAAATCCCCCACATGTAGTATTGTGTCATATGCATTTGATTTAACCTCTGCTGTTAGCCGTCTTAGAGTGTGGCCCCCTGCAAGAAGGATAGGATATTCAGAGTGAGTCAGTAAAGGTTTAGATAATTAGAGAAAGAAAGCTATAACATAATATAATATGTATCTACATGTACATGATGTGGGGCCTTCATCTACAAATACATGAAGCAAAACAACTTCATTTCTTGTTTGATAAAAAGGGTACCATGGAGTTGTAAAAGGTTAATATCACCTCCGAGCATTCCAAGGTCACCATAGACCAGAAAACTAGATGATCTATTAGCCTCGGAACTAGGATGTCTAAACATGTATTTCCTGCTAAAATGTCCAGCCGTCTCCACTTGGTATGAATGGAACTTGTTCGGAACTAAATTTGTCATAACAGCTCGGTAAACACCTACAAATTAACATCAGAGAGTATTATTACAAATATGCTAGTAAATAGTTAGATGTATGTGTTATCTTTAGAGTACTATAAACAATGTCTATAATGTGATGTGAAGAAGCATTATGAAGAAGTCATTAATGAATTTCCCGCTTTGATCACTGTATCACTACTTACACATACTGGCCTGGTCGTTGACGTAGGCCTACAATATCGCCGCCTGCTATTGCATGTCATATACTATCTATGACTTACCTTTGCAGCCCAATGAGTTCCCATTACTTAGATCATCAGCTTGTGCTGCAGCCTTGAGGGTAAAGTTATCCTCCCCCAACCCATAATGTACATATGATGACCCTTCATCAAACTCTTCAGCTGTAGACCACAGGACGACCATTGAATGCGCATCATTTCCTAGCGAATTACACATAGGAGGGGGTGTTGAGAGTTAATGATCTAAACAGCTACCTATGTGTTGTTAAAATCAGTTAGCATTCAAATACTTGGTTAGCAAAAACAAGATTTGGTAATGAACTCCCTGTACTATTTTTTCAACTATTCAAACTGGATAGTCAATTTGTAAAAGTACCTAAAGATAAATGAACCTGTTCAGGAAGAGTTCCAATCGTTGGTTTGAAGTCCGTAAATAGGTCATCGGCACCAAGTGGGAGAGGCCTGAGTCCTACAATGACAAACCATATCTACTCTGCATTAACCAAGTCCGTATTATATTTGGCTACACCTCAGCCAGGCTGAACAACTGAAACCAAGATGGTGTCTTACAACAAGAAAGTCACCAGTAGAGTAAGAGTAGGTCAAACAATCAATAAAAAATATAGATCCATATTATACATCCACACACACACACACACACACGCATACTTATATTGAACAATTTTTTTTTTTAATTTTCTCACACAGACCACACTTGTGTGTGTAAAGTCGTGAGAACTTAGTTAGACAGCAATGTCAACACAACAATCTAGTTACCTGCTACACATGATTGGAACTCCATGAAAAGCAAAGTGAGGGAAAGAAAAGTGGATCCCATCAGATCAGTATCAACTTCACTTCTTTCGATCTAGACCCTAGAGTTGAGTAGTACCAGTAGAAGTTGCCAGTTACTTTGTTACAAGACACACCAAATCATACAGTTAGTAGACGGGTGCAGTGGCTGATACATATTGATAATGGGATGTAAATTAATAAATGAAAAATTGCATAAATATCGAATATGCAAATTTTATTACTACTACCAAGATTATTCCCAGTGTAGTATTATAGCATGAGATCTTGATGAGTGGATGAACAAATTAGCTGTGGGAAAGTTACCGCCGCATTAACACCTCTTTAAACTAGGTAATATTATAGGCTATCGTAGGTTCATTTGAGGTCTTGTTTTCAGAATACATTTAGTATATTATATTTACAACGACTTGAAACAAAGAGCTCAATGCATAACCCTTTTCTTACCTTTTCAACTTCCAGGCTACTTGTGGCATGGAAAATCCCAAAATAATAGAGAAATAGAAAACTCAGCCCAAAGCTTTGTAGTTATAAGTCCATTTTTTCTCTAAAAATAGTTGATACCTACTTTTAGAATGGCTAGACCTTTTGACCCATCTTTTAAGCACAGCGACAGAGAAAGGTATGGTAATGGTTTGGCAGCATTCGACTTCCAATACATCATAATTTATTTATTCAACTTTTATCTTAATTTTCTACATATTTTTTACGATAAAACGTAGACAATACTATAAATTATACATTTCAAGTCAGATAGTGAACTGCAGGTCAAATGTAATTAATTTTATTTTGAATGACTAATAAATAATACAGTAACAATAATATAATTTAAAAGCTAAGTAACACAATTTAAATGAATAACAATTTTACTCCTTATTTTTTGCTTTCTATTTTGATTTTCTAAAAAAATGATCGTAGCAGCAATTAAATTGTTTTCTAGATATATAATGCAATGCTAATGTATTTTATTTAATTTTATTCTTTTCCCTGTTTTCCAAAATAATGATCATCATTATGATAGTTTGTTTGAGCTTTCGTTTTCAGTACTTTAACTTTTATAGATCAATGTCATTATGTTAGGAGAGTTTTTGTTTTGTACAGTATAAGCATAAGTATGCTTTAAACTCAATTATCAAATTTAACTTAGACCTACTAGAAATGCAATGCTTCTAATATATTAACTTTGCTATTAATTGGACAAAGTTCGTTCACACACAATGAGCTATTGGCATCCGTGTAAATAAGCCACTGTTTGCAAACTATCAGTAATAGTAACTAGTTGGGCCTACTTTATAGTTGTATGTACTTTGAATCAGCTCAGATTTATTACACAGTATTCATTTGTGGATATATTGTGGCCTTGTAGATGGATGTGTTTGTATCCAGCATATATAAACAGCAAGAAAACAGTGAGCGATGGACGAAGGATTCCAAAAGAAAAGGTAGTATATGCGTCAAAGAATTGAACATAATTATGGAGGCTTCCATCCTCATCAACATGAGTCTCTAAAGTTGATTGTTGAGTGACTTAAGGTCTATGTTACGAATATGTTGGTTTTGTTCCAGTTCCACATTTCGTACGAACGGTCAATGTTTGTGCCATTATCCATTAGATTTGTATCATCTATCAGCATGACAATATAGCTTATACATGCTTCATATATAGTTATGTAAATAAACCTACGTAGCTGTGTGATATAGACCTAGTATCACAGTATGATGTCGTCTGTTTACAGGCTGTAGAAAATCCAACTCATGAAGAAATAAAAAATGTTTGTGTGAATGCAGGACTAACAGTCGGAGTAGAGGTAAGGTTGTTAGTCTACGATTATTCAGTACTAGTGAGTAGTGACTGTAAATAGTAACAAAGTTTGAATGATAACCGATTGTAGCAGTTTGTATTATGTCTAAACCTGTGTTGTATCAGCTCTCAAGATTCTGGGAACGGGGGTCTATCTAAGACCTCCCTTATAGCCAAACTCTTAGTGCTCAGTCTATATGCCTTGGACATGGTTCACTTAGTATTATGTGCGACCTCAACCGATGAATGTTATATGACATTTGTATGCAAACAGTCTACTGCAGCTTGCATAGCCATCATGCTAACAATTTAGGCTAAGTGACTTAGCATTGTACTATTTTATATTACATTACAGAGTGTAAGGAAGTTCATGTCCTATACATGTGTACTGGGGTAGTGTTATGAGATAGCATGTACATGTACACAGTGTCATAGTCCTGTCTCCCTCTCTATAGTCACTAATGTTCAATCACTAACTGTTTCCACATCATATCTTTGCGCCCCGTACCTCCCCAAGAGTTTTCTCATGAACTGAGTTTCAATATATGGTAGTACTGTGTAGCCTCAGTCCCAGCACCTTATCATGTCTTGATTGGCACCTTTTGAATCTGCTAATTTATCATGTATAGTCCTGCATGTAGTTATTAATATTACGTTACGCCTATACCCCTCATGGTTAGTAGCCGAGTTTCCATCTGTGTTCCATTTGTTACTGTGTGATTGTGTATACCTTTCCTTTTGTATACAATCATGTTAATTCATCGGATAGTCTGGCCACATTATTTGATTGATTACTGTAAGCATATACATTGATCTGTTGTAGAATAAAGTATACCCCAGGGAACTATACCCAAGGGATATGACATACAGAGGGCGTATAAGGATACAGTTCAAAGATGATAATGGAGTCCCTAAATACGAGAAATTCCCAACAAGTAATAAATTGCATTATCTTAGAAATGAATTGATTAGACCTTTCAGAGATTCACATTATCTTAGACTGAACATTATTGTCAATTGAGTTTTGGTCCCATTTCTGTAACATTTTGTGTTATATAGACTACTCCATTGGAAAGAGTGAGCCTATTTAGTAATATTAGCGGCTGTACCCTGTATGTCTAGATATTGTGTTATATAGCGTAAAGTCCTTTTCATAACGTTGATTATGATTTTTTAGAAAAGTCTCTCATGGTCTACGTGGCGGAGACGATTCCTAAACTGAAGACTCGTATACAGAAGCAGAATCAAGATAAACAACAAGCAGCACAACAGGCCAAACAAAGTAGCGGTAGTGGTAAGGGGAAAGGAAAGAAGAAGAGATAGACTGTATTATTATAAAATTATTATACGGTGTCCATGTATCTATTTGTTTAATGTCTTCAGTCAGTCATGTTATTATATATACTGTTATTGGAGTAGAATGCTTGTAAATTTACTCTATTGTGTTATCGGTTGTTGGTAATAATAAAAATGTGTAAACCACTGATGAAAGTACTATACTATCAAGAGAGGATAACTCTTCTCAATAGATATAATAGTTATACTATAATTATACTACTAGTACGTATTTACTATAATTATGCTATATACTAGAGAGAGAGAGAGAGAGAACAACTCTGGTTCTTGGTAGTTGAACAAATGAGGAGAGAGAGTATAACTTCTGTGAATAAAACTAGAACAGGTAATGCAAGGCTCTAAGTGAGAGTACTGTGTAGAAAGATATAGTAGGCCCTATACATGTGTCAACTAAGACATGCAATGTAATGAATGTAGTAGTTATTTAACTAATAGCCAACTTGGGAGTGCAAAAGCTCAAATTCAAAATTAGCCAACGTAATGGTTGGCTGCATAACTGGCCAATAACATGAACAAGGTAAAGGTCGAGACATCTTTGTATTGTAAGCTATACAATATACGCACATTTATACAACATGCACTTAGATATGTTTATTAATACTGTTACCCTCTCAGTATACAGTGCCCTCAAAGTGGGTTTAAACAGCATGAAAGATACTGAACCAGAGTTCTGAAGCTGCCGGGAATGATAAGAATTGTGCAAAACCAGCAGCTCAGTATTTGTTCCAGGTAGAGCGATCAAGATATTGGTATTGCTCTCAGTTTCTTACATTGTAATGGTTTTTGGTACTGTCGTCCTGAGACGACTCCCGAGTCCAAAATGAAGTGCCTATGAGTGGTGCTAGGCCTTCTCATTACATGAAAGAGTAACAGGTACTAGTAGTCCAAGAACTACCAAAGACGACCCACATGATCCCGAGTCAATGCTTGTTTGCTATACTGAGAAAGAGAGTAGCCCGACCTAGTAGGCAGTTCGTGTTTCAAGGTCATGGACCTTAACAACTAGAATGACTTCTCTACGAGGTGAAAGTCTCTATATTGTAATGGTTCAGGACATTTGTATATACAACTCCAGCCACCCTGATGGACCTTATAGCACCCTAAGTGTCTTGTAGTTGCCACAGCACTACTCATCTAACACTTGTTCTCTTGCACTTAGCTGTTCTTATACTTATACTTGTCTTATATTGCATGTCTAACCATACATTCGATAATTACATACTTGTACATAGCATTACTGAAACATTGTACTGTTTTTATACCCATGTAAAGAGGCCCGACCTCTCAGAATTACCTGATATTCATTTTGTATATGATTTGGATGATTCTAAGCATCTTTTGTATTAACCCGACCCAAGCATAACTGAGACAAGCATAACTGAGACAACAAACATAAAAACAATGGTCTTTATATAATAATAGAACTTCCAGAGGAAGTTCTGGTAAAAAGGCCGACTTAGTGTCGTAAAAAGACGGCGTAAGGTCGTCTGGAAATTGCGCAACAATATGGCGGCCGGAAGCCCGACTCCCGACCCAAAATAGGCCGGGTTTGACAAAAGATGCTTAAAATCATCTAGATCATATGCAAAATCAATATCAAGTATTTCTGAGAGGTTGGGCCTCTTTACATGGGCATAAAAAGCAGTATAATGACTCAGTAATGCTTATACAAGAATGTAATTGATAGATGATTATCAGTGTATGGTTAGACATGCATAACAATGTAGGTATGAGTATCAAGACAGCTAAGTGTAAGAGAACAAGTGTGAGATAAGTAGTGCTGTGGCAACTACTAGGCGCTTAGGGTCCTATAAGGTCCATCAGGGCGACTGGAGCCGTATGTACAAATGTCCTGAACCATTGCAACATAATACTCATCACAATTAAAATACTTGTAGATACTAAGTTATATTCAAATAAGCTATCTAAATAAATAAAAATAATATAAACGGTAGGCACAAGTAGTGGTGAATTCACTAATTTATAATAATATGTTGACTGGCAGTTTATTGGAGACCATAGTCATAACCATGTAAAACAGGGAGCCCTCTCTACCTCTGTTATAGAATAATATACATGCTATCTGCATGTAGACAGTGCTCAAAGTGTACAGGCTCACTCAGGCTCAGCGAGCCTGTAAGAAATCATCAGACCCGCACCCCAACCCACCACACCCACCTCCCATCCCATCTCAGAGCCTGTAAGAACTGTCATACACTCTGAGCATTGCATGTAGATATGGTTAGATGAGTTTACAGTTGGGGGCTTGAGAAGGAAATATTACAGTGTAATAGTAGACATTCACACTCCTAGTCATGTTGGGCTTATTCATGGAATAAAAATTGGCCTGCTTTTTGGCACAGTAGCCATTAATCACACAGGGCTTATAGTACAACAACAAGGAAATAAAAGTGTAGCACAAAGTACTACCCAGTAACACAAGAGTAGGGAGGGAGACATAATATGAGAGCATAATCTACATATAAATAATAAGGTAGGTCTAAATATTATAAGTTTATCAGAAATAGGTAATCATGACGTATAGATAAGCTGCTTGTACCTTGACCTACAGGCCTACTTTGGGGTGGGGGGAGGGGGTGATATTGTAGACGATTCACTTTACAGTTGTAGGTGAACATCACCTATTCTACAGGAACTGATAATCTGAAGGTTATAATGGGGGCATACACACAGGTAGGCCCTCTATAATATACTTGCATTCATTACGGATGAGCATATTGTAAAGAGTTACGAGAGGTACGAGAGTAGCCATCGTCCTCTTACTTCACACACACTGAGTTGAGCCCGAGGGTCAATCTGGTTTTGTCTTGTCTCAACTTGTAGTTATTATCGACCAATAGGTCAGAGCGTGCTGTCTGTTATTTGTTTGTGCAAGAAGTGCAACCTGACCAACAACTCTAATTGCTCTGGCTTCACTTTTGTGGAGAAACTTAGGCTATGAGTTTCCTAGAGTAGTCTGAAGCACTGACACGATGTGTCAATAGTTCTCTCCAAAGCACGACTGAAGGTGTCTTCGCGACCTAAGTTCCAGACCAAGGCCAATTTACGAAAATGTTTTCCGGCGCACATCCGTCACAGGGTTGTAAACACACCGCCCTGAGCCAGAAGCAAAATCCTCATTTTAGCGCAAAGAAATCAAGTGTGCCGATGAGCTAGGGATGGTTTCGACCATCCAAGCAAATTTCTAGGTCAATGGCTTTTTTGGCCTTGGTCGGATGGCCATCTTGTGATTTTTATTTGCATCCCGGGTTCATCCAAGAGGTCTCGAAGACACCTTGACTCAATAGAGAAAATCTCGCTCGTTATATACAATGTACTAAAACACTTCTGATCACAGCCGTTGGGAGGGGCGATTTTATTAAGTTTGATACAGTCACTTCTGTTGTTTATCAATGTCACACAGGAGTCATATCGGCTCCTCACCACAATGTGATATTGTGGTGAAACAGCCTGGACTGAGTTCTTATGCTTTACATGCATTGACATTGTTACATAATTATGCATACACATGCTTACCCATATTATCCATTCATGCATATTGTCTTACCTTGTACAATTATTATTCATGCATGCTTATACTTAAACTATAATCAATTAACTACCGTGTGCTCCAGTGTTATCCACCGATCAGATTATTGTAATTACATTCTGGTTTTTCCCATATTATATTAGCAATTATCCTCTCTTAATCTGATTGTAATTCACTATCTTTTGGCATATACTTTTCATGGTGGATACTTCAGAATAAGCTCATATTTATATACTTTCTGTATCAGACCATTGTAAGCACCTTTTGTGCCAAGGCCGACCCTTTTTGTGGCCGACGTCGGGCGGAACCATCCATGTTGTTGCATCAGTTCCGGACCTGACACCATAACGGCCATGGCCGATATCATAACGGCCTTTTTGCCGGAAATAGATTTAGTATATAAGGTAGCACATTTTATGTATGAAATCAGTTGTTGATTGTGCTTGAATAAAGCAACATCCCCTAACTCAAACCTATAGAGGCTTACTCTTGTAGGCAGGTAACTCCACCGGCGGATCCATAGATCCATACGGCTCGAGTTCATCCCCATTTTCGCTTAAGCATATCTCTACACCACTCTACGACTTAGGTCGATCTCGGATTCTATATGAATCTAGCGTCGGGCTTAAGATCCTAGAATACCAGATCTTTCCTTGCACTCCTCTGGAGTATAAAGTCTACAAGACCTACATTGGTCCTGAGCTCTTCAATGAGTCTCGGCATCGGCTTACGTCAGATATATAACAGCAAGAGCACCTAATAACTGCTCACTCTTTTATGTAATGAGCAGAAGGTTACTTGGTCGGCCTCTACCACCTTCCAAGCCCTTCACATACCCGTGTCCTATCGGCACTCGTATGTAACTACACTCAGGAACATTACAATGTTATCACATTGATATACATTAGGAACATTACTGGTAAAGACAGTCATCTTCTACTACAAGTACTGCCACACAGGGTCTATTACACTTCATGTATAACATAGATTCTATAGTCAGGAGTTGTGCTCTTTCTCTTACTTTTGAAATGTACCACAAAAGCTATCAGAGATCTAACATTAAATGCTTGGGTACACAAGGCCGTGAGCTTCAGCAAAGCAACTTTGTATTTCGTTGGCACGGCTCTATAGGCAATGCATAGTACCAATTCACTTGTCAGTGGCTTTGATTATTATTCAGCCAATAACCGAAGCTAATTTCTAATAGATTACATAAATGCAGTCGCTATGTTCAATATTAACCAATTAGAGAGAGAGATGCTCAGTGGCGACGGAAACTGAAAAAACTAACAAGATGGCCTAGCTATTTGCTCTAGAACGAGGCTTCGAAGGCCGTAAAAGAAGAATTGACCTCTTGTGTAGCAGTACCTTATTGCTTTTAAGCCAAGCAGGCCTAAGCTCTTAGTAATTCAGGCTACAACCAATGTTAGTAGACCTATTATGTACTAGATGTATTATGTAGATGTATTATTATAGTTGACCCAGAACAATGAGTAGAATAATGACCTTATTGAATTACTATCTGCATGCTTTTTTTAACTTTTGTCAACCTCTTACAAAGATGTTGATTGAGAGCTTTTTACTTGCTGCAGGTAGGCTCATCAGAGTTGCAAAGCACCTACTGGTATCCAATGGAGACCTGCACAGAATCGTTGAAGCTGTTAGAGAATCTAGAGTAAGTTACATGTACATGCACGTCATGTGCATGTATTTAGGTAATGTATACACACATACTATGAGATGTATACCTATTTGAAACTGTCACATTACATTATATACAGACACAAAATTATTGGCCAGCATATCCAATGTGCAAACAGTGAGGAAGTGAGGAAACCTTGATTCTTTTCCTTCTCTGCTTATTCTTGTGACAACTTCAGAGTAGAAAGCACAATCATACATGTACAATTTGGACGAGGGTATTTGTATGGTGTACCCTTAACAAATTGTGGTCACGTGTTCAAAATCTAATATAAAATTCGACAGGCATGTTGTATGGTCAACTTGCTAAATCATACTTTTAGCAACTTATCACTGCGTTACACTGTATTTACTGTCACACGTTTCCAACTGGGTGACGGACTGTGTGTATACTCACTGACTACCTACATTTTTATGATAGGGCCCACCAGTTTTCACCAGTAGGCTGTGAGTGGGTGGTGGTGTATATTGTAATGGTTTCTGTGATTTGGTGCGGTCGTCCTCGGACGACTATCGACCCAGAAATGAAGTGCCTATGAGTGGTAATAGGACTTCGCATTACATGAAAGATCGAGCGGTCTCAGTAGCCCAAATACTACCAAAGACGACCCATCTGATCTCAAGTCCGACCTTCAGACTATACAATGAAAGAGAGTAGTTCGACCTAGTAGGCGGTTCGCTAAGCGAATGACCTAGTAAAAGGAAGAGAAAGTCCCTGTATCAAGTATAGATGTGTCTTTATTGAAAGCCAAGTGTAGACTGAGACAATGAACAGTAAAACAGTGCCCTTTATATAGTATAAGGTCTTCCGGCCGACGTGACGTCGGGAAAAGACGACGTGTGGTCGCCCGGAAGTTGCGCAACAAGATGGCCGCCGGAAGCCCGACGGCCGACCTAAAATAGGTCGAGTTCTACAAAAGTTGCTTATAATGGTCCAATTCATGTACAAAATGAATATCAATGGATTCTGAGAGGTCGGGCCTCTGTACATGGGTATAAAAGGCATTAAAAAGACTTAGTAACATTCATGCAATTATATACAGTTATATAGTGGAACAATACATGAATAAGTAGTGAGTATGAGCACATGGAGACACGTATATAGACAGTAATTAATGGTTTGGACATGCAATGCAGTTAAAGGTAAGTATACGAACACTAATTATGAGAATGTGAGTGTCAGATGAGTAGCGCTATAACAACTACTGAGCACTTAAGGTGCGATGGAGCTTCGTCCGGGAGTTGGAGTCGTATACAAATGTCCTGTACCATCACAATATTGCTCACAACACATGCTCTCTCTATCACTCTGTAACCATAACATTCTGCACTCAGTTTCATTTTACAGTTTCAGATGATTGGAATGCATAAATTAAGTTTTAAACAACTTTTTTATTGACCGAAAGAGAGGGGAATATTGACATTGGAGTCAAGTATAATAGCGCTTGGTGGTGCCAACTGTATACTTGACCTCACTGTTTAGTCAGGAAGTTTAGATCATAGGGGTGGGGCAGTGACACCCCATAAAGAGTTGGTCATTGGAGCTTACTCTTGTTTACATTAGTTTAAATCCTACACTATGTCTATAGAGTTTAGTTAGATAAGATAAACATTTCACCACTAAAGGCATACATGTACATGTATGTATACAAAAAGTACAGGCTGTAGCCTCTACTGTATAGCATAGCACAATTGGTAAAAACTGCCATATTCATTGAATTGGAAATTATTTTCTCACGGATACCTGCTATATTCAAGGACTGTACTGCTTATGAGGAGTCTGTGTATGTACTACACGTACAGGGATATACCACTCTTCTTTACTGGTAGGATATATAAAGCAATACACACAACATTGTATTTATTGTACATGCACTATTGAACATGCACATGGCCGTAAAGGGCTGAGGTTAGAAAGTTTTGGTGGAGGTGTTAGCATTTGTACAGTATATATGATGGTGAGTGAAAACAAGGGAAAGGGGTGTGGCGTGGTGGTAGGGCAACCTTGTAAAATGCTTGAAAACGGCTCTTTCAAGTTACATTGCTATAAGCTAGGGCGATATTTAATTTATAGCTTGGGTTCCTCACAGGCAACATTAAGATGTAAAGTTATCTTCCCTTAACATTGCACTCAGATATGTTATAAAGTTTTAGAAGTGATTGTTCATTCTGACTTGTGGCAACTTGAAGAGGACTTGCTCGTATTATCGTATCACCGCATTATTGTATCACCAACCCCTCAATATAATCTACATTGTAGGATAGATGCTTGTATGTCATACTATAATAAACCCAGGAAGTAGGAAGTTATTGTGTCTACTGAAGCATTGTGTAGACTTAGTTCCAAAAAAACTAAAATAATCTAGGTAGTGGGTCATTGAAACACAGTAGAATATACATTTAGGCTGCTTCTTGTGATAGACCCATAAAATTATCGTCCTATGATTAAACTTTAGACTGAACTGAGTGGAATGAAAATATGTTTAGTCTGGAATTTTATTATGGTTATATTATGTATAGGATTATGGTTGAAGGTAACACGATATGATGTTCAATCTAGTGGTAGCAGTAATTGTTCTATTTTTATAACCTTGATTATTTTGAGCATAAACTTGTGATAATTAATTGTTGGTGAGTTGGCCATCACAAAACAGCATCAGTAAGTTTTAGCGCATAAAGAAGAGTTGTCCAATCTTGTTCAGAGTGAAAGCCATTCTATTATTTGCTTTCCATTTTTCGGTTGCTGTTGTGAGTTTGTAGTCATTCTATTTAGTGGACCTCAGTCTATCCATTGGTCTAATCACGGAGTGTGATTTGGTCACAGTCTAAAACAAACATTAAAATTCATTCGAATTTGAATTCAAAATAATAGTGAATCTAGGAAAAGCTACAATGTACATCATATTATTTACTATTGAAGTGCAGTGAGTAGAATATTTGAAACAGAATGACTTTGGCTGGCAAAGCTAGTCACACATACATAAACCAATTGAAGTTGGTAGTTAATGGTATAATGTAGAAATAAATTACACATATTTCTTGTGAGCTAGAAGCAAGTTTAGCCAAAAAGGATATTATATTACATCCAATAAACATATATATATATATATTTATAACTACCTGATTATGGGGCACATTTCTATATATTTTACCCACTGTGGGGCTGAAATTAGATTGTGGGGCTCTAAAAAAGCCCCACAATTCTGAGAGTGCCATGAGCATCTGTGAACCCCTTCAGACCTATTGAGCCCATGTCCCCTAACTCAGGAATTTTTTTTGGGAGGACAACTCCAATTTGAGAGGACAACTCCAAATTGAAAACCCAGTAATTTGATGTGTATAAATAATAAACTGTGTGGGGCATTCTCATATATAATATATAAATTTGAGCTTCACAAATTTGTGGGGCTTCCATATATATATGTTATGTACACACTCTTATATTGAACACATGCATATACACATTTTTCATACAATTTCTATATTATGGGGCATTATAAATTCCTAAGTTCATTATACTACCGTATATATCACAGGCCCTCAATGCATCACATGTATGAGCATTGAATCCAGAGGAGACAACTGCAGGGGAAGTATAATTATCATGAAGTGAGCAGGTGATAATATCTCAGAACATAGGCGCTACACTAACAGATGATGGTCAAATGAATGTTGAAAACACAAGTCATGTACTCGTAGGTCTATTCTTTTTGAAAGAAATTCAAAACGTTCTCACTGCATCCTCTGTGGTTTCCAGAGTTTGTGGGTATAATTAAAAGCTCCTTTTATGGCAGTGTTTTCCTCTTGCAAGCGCGACAGAAAATGGTGCAAGCACATGTATAACGGAGACGCTTCAAACTTAAAAAATACTTGCATAACATATTACTTGGAATATCAAATTGCATACAAAAAAAATAAAATTAGGTGATTCTGTGAAGAAAGGCCGTTGGAGAGCAATTTAAAATATGCATGTACTGGTGGCGTGTTTAAAGTAGGTTTTTACTTTCAGGACTGGCATGTTGCTACAGTCATGAAAGTTTTTTTCTAAATCTAATTGTTATTGTATGAACTACAGCTATTCGTGGAAATGTGAATCACGTTCCTCTACATGCTAATATTACATCGTACTACAAATGTACAGTCTAGGCCTACATGTACGACATGAATTTGCCCGGTAAGCTAAATATACCCGTACTTCAATTAAGTTTTACAGTGAGAGGTTTCAAAGGATGGCTAGAACTACATGCCTAAGTGAATCATCACGATATTAATTTACATGTAGTTCTGTGTACAATAATATTGTAGATTATATACAAATGTATTATGTGTTATGAGAGTTGTCTGTTACGCTGACTTCATATGATTCATCTAATATTAACCAAACCTTAACGGAAAACTTTCAGCACAATATATGACATTTGACGCAGGGGATAAAAGTACTATGCACAATGCTGTATTATTAGACTTGTCAGTAAATGTTAGAAAAGTTAGCTCAATGTTCAATCAGTTTAGATGCTATAATTTTGTTGTAAAACGACATGCGCACAAAATGCATAAACGACAGATTGATGCACATGTGTGCGCAGGCTGCATAAGAAACTGTTCTTTTATAGAAAACATTTTCTTATGCAACCTGATTGCTTCAAAGCAAGCTTCTGAACAAGTGTATACACAATTATAGATTAATTTCAAACAAGTATACATTGTACATTGTACCTCAACTCACAATATTGGTTTAATGTCAGTTATTTTGTTATATAACAATGAAATTATCAACTAAAAGTACATGTAGATCTGCTTCATGAAAAATTTGTATTTCGTAGCCTACTATTATCAGTGAGATAATTCAAATAGTTGTAAATTTACATCTACAGTATATTATGTATGTTTATGTCAGTTTCTTTGTAGTAAAAAATCCATACACACAGTGACAGTCGTGCAAATGTACATGTACATGTACATACATTGTAGGTGTTTACCTAAACATGTATAGTACAGGTGTATGTTTAGCTTCAGTATATTTTTTCTTTTGTTATTTCGATTAAACAGGTAGAAATATATACCATACTATTCAAATGAAGATCAACAAGAACTTTCATATGAGTTGATAGTGAGATTATGCTGCAAACGACATCATTTTGGTGCAATCCCTAACTTGTTCACATAGTAATATTCATTCAATGTTGATAGAAAAAAAACAAGCCGAGAAGTAAAAAATTGTTTCTACCCATTGAAAAATTGTTCGATCACATGTTTGTATCAATAAAAATTGCCTCAAATTGCCGTACAACGTTTTGTTTGGGCCGTTTAAAGAAACACATGCATTAGAAGCGGAAGATGCTAGCATATTAGCGTCTTACTACCTTTCACTCTCTAATTTGGTGTAATATATAATTTTGGTTGAAATGGAGAGAGTGGATAGCGTGTTAATTAAAGAGAAAGTGCAAATTATAGTATCCCACATACCCTGGTGATTGATAATGCAAATTTAATATTAAATTTTGTTGCGTCTTAGCCAACAACATGCAACCAAATTTGTCGAAAGCTTACAATGTAGGTTTTACAAACTTGAGCAGCACTTGGCAGGATTATCTTTCGTGACACATTAGAAAAACAAGTTAAAACATTATGCAGTGTATAGTGATTTGCTTACTAAGTAACTGTAATGACATTGGGATATTTTGAAATTGTTTATATCCATCTAATTGAATATGATGCAGTAACACATTTCAGTATATTCTGTAACCAAATGATGAGGAACCATCAGTCTCCATGCAATACGTAATGGAAAACACTTTTTAAACCAAGTTCGAAAAAAATCAAGTTCAATATAATTATTGATTACATAGTTTACTGCAGGGGTCTCAAGTTCTCAGATAGGCCGCTGTGCATTATTAGATGAAACAAATTGTTATTGCTGCATATTGCTGATCCTTTAGCTTGCGAGCGCAATATCCAAAATATGCCTAATAAACACCGTTATGTAGTCTTGCATACTTTTTACTGTATAATTTTGTTATATTGAGTTTATGTTTATTATAAAATTGTGATCTACATGAATGTAGGACATCCACAATTTTAGGGTCGTTCATGTTATACGCTTGGTGACACACCATATTTGAATTCAACTTAATGCAATGCATAGCTAGAATTTTTTTATTTTTATCTCATGACTTGTAGATAGTTGTGATCGATGAAATTGAACAGGCAGACAATCATCGTTGAGTATTACCTATTGGTGTGTAGTATTATTGACAGTAAGCGATGGCTAAATGATGAAAAAATGTCAGCGGCTGGTAAAACCTCTCTATCCAACTGGTGTTGGGGTCAAATAGGACTTCTATTGCTCACTCTAACCATTGGATCCTTGGGCTCCACAATACCACTGATGGCAACACACTGTATTTAAGTGAAATTTGCTGGTATCCAATAATAATTTGACCAGATGGGATTTTCCATACAATAAGATGACATTATGCTTCATTTACACTTATTACATGCTATCACCCAGTATTTAGGTCCGATCATTATATCAATCACCGTCATGGGGAATTCCAAATCATGCACATGGCTATGCACTGTGTATAAGTTCAATATAATTATTATGTATAACAATTCACAATTATGGGGCTTTCCATATCATGCACATGGCTATGCATTGCATATAAGTTCAATATAATAATTATGTATAACAATTCACAATATTATGGGGCTTTCCATATCATGTGCATGGCGATGCACTGTATATAAGTTTAATACAATTATTATGTATAACAATCCACAGTTATGGGGCTTTCCATATCAAGCACATGGCTATGCACTGTATATAAGTTAAATATAATTATTATGTATAACAATCCACAGTTATGGGGCTTTCCATATCATGTGCATGGCTATGCACTGTATATAAGTTTAATATAATAATTATCTATAACAATTCACAATTATGGGGCTTTCCGTATCATGTACATGGCTATGCACTGTATATAAATTTAATACAATTATTATGTATAACAATTCACAATATTATGGGGCTTTCCATATCAAGCACATGGCTATGCATTGTATATAAGTTTAATATAATAATTATCTATAACAATTCACAATTATGGGGCTTTCCGTATCATGTACATGGCTATGCACTGTATATAAATTTAATACAATTATTATGTATAACAATTCACAATATTATGGGGCTTTCCATATCAAGCACATGGCTATGCATTGTATATAAGTTCAATATAATAATTATGTATAACAATCCACAATATTATGGGGCTTTCCATACCAAGCACATGGCGATGCACTGTATATAAGTTTAATATAATAATTATGTATAACAATCCACAATTATGGGGCTTTCCATATCAAGCACATGGCTATGCACTGTATATAAGTTTAATATAATAATTATCTATAACAATTCACAATATTATGGGGCTTTCCATACCAAGCACATGGCTATGCATTGTATATAAGTTTAATATAATAATTATCTATAACAATTCACAATTATGGGGCTTTCCGTATCATGTACATGGCTATGCACTGTATATAAATTTAATACAATTATTATGTATAACAATTCACAATATTATGGGGCTTTCCATATCAAGCACATGGCTATGCATTGTATATAAGTTCAATATAATAATTATGTATAACAATCCACAATATTATGGGGCTTTCCATACCAAGCACATGGCGATGCACTGTATATAAGTTTAATATAATAATTATGTATAACAATCCACAATTATGGGGCTTTCCACATCAAGCACATGGCTATGCACTGTATATAAGTTTAATACAATTATTATGTATAACAATCCACAGTTATGGGGCTTTCCATATCAAGCATATGGCTATGCACTGTATATAAATTTTATACAATAATTATCTATAACAATGCACAATTATGGGGCTTTCCATATCATGCACATGGCTATGCACTGTATAAGTTTAATATAATAATTATCTATAACAATTCACAATTATGGGGCTTTCCGTATCATGTACATGGCTATGCACTGTATATAAGTTAAATATAATTATTATGTATGACAATTCACAATATTATGGGGCTTTCCATATCAAGCACATGGCTATGCATTGTATATAAGTTCAATATAATAATTATATATAACAATCCACAATATTATGGGGCTTCCCATACCAAGCACATGGCGATGCACTGTATATAAATTTAATATGATAATTATGTATAACAATCCACAATTATGGGGCTTTCCATATCAAACACATGGTTATGCACTGTATATAAGTTTAATACAATTATTATGTATAACAATCCACAGTTATGGGGCTTTCCATATCAAGCATATGGCTATGCATTGTATATAAATTTTATATAATAATTATGTATAACAATCCACAGTTGTGGGGCTTTCCACATCAAGCACATGGCTATGCACTGTATATAAGTTTTATATAATAATTATGTATAACAATCCACAGTTATGGGGCTCTCCATATCATGAGCATGGCTATGCACTGTATATAAGTTTATATAATAATTATGTATAACAATCGACAGTTATGGGGCTTTCCATATCAAGCATATGGCTATGCACTGTATATAAATTTTATATAATAATTATGTATAACAATCCACAGTTGTGGGGCTTTCCACATCAAGCACATGGCTATGCACTGTATATAAGTTTAATACAATTATTATGTATAACAATCCACAGTTATGGGGCTCTCCATATCATGCACATGGCTATGCACTGTATATATGTTTCATATAATAATTATGTATAACAATCCACAGTTATGGGGCTTTCCATATGATGCCCATAGCTGTGCACTGTATATAAATTTTATATATTGATTATGCGTAATACTCACGGTTATGGGGCCTTTCATATTATATAATGGTATCACCTATTAAAATCAAGTCAGACGCAATGCTTAGCACAACGTAGCAAGCACTCACCAAATAATTTTGTCATGTTACTCTAGGAGACTAGTAATTATAAGTAGAAGTTAGTAGGTCTTGTGGAGCCCACTGCTACACTGAATGTGAGTATAAATATTTAATTGCATGTAGATATTATATGTATATATTACTGAGATCAACTTCTCCTACAGCAGCATACAGCCTTTAAACGTGTACTCATGTTTAAAGGCTGTATACTGCTGTAGGAGAAGAACAATAATGATGATGTTATTTGTTGTAACACTTGAAGTCTTATTATACCTAACTGTCCACAACCTAGTATATTATGCGATATATAAACGTGCTAAAGGAAAATCAGATGTTAAGGAAAGTAATAGTCTACTGTAGCAAACAATATCTGCTTTAGAATTCCAGGCCAACCTGAATGAAGCTGAAATAAGATGATTGAGCCTGCCTGGATCCGTTAACATGCCGCATGCTCTACGCAGATAGATGTAAGTTGCCAATACCGCATAAATTTACAAGTGTATATTGATGTTTTGCTTATGCATATTCTGTGTGTTGGCAAATTTAAGATAAAACTATGATACAGATAATACATCCAGATGCTTTGTGCATGTAGATTATACAAATATATTACTGATCAGAGAGTGGTTTGATTAATCTAGTAGATAAATGTATAAACTTGATTAATAATTATTATATTCAAACACACTGTTCAATTATCTATCAACTTAAAAATGCGGTAAAACAGACCAAAGGCAAATCAAATTCCAAACACTGTTTTATAAAAAGTGATCGGCCTGCTATCTATTGGATTGTTTAGTTTACATTCCGTTTTACACCTTATACCTTATATATGTATTTACTGTTGATTTTTGTGGTAAGTTTTCTTCATAAACACAGTTGTTTTCATTATGTTTTCAATTAGAACTGATGGTCGTTGCAGCTTGTATTGTTGGAGGGAGGAATTGGATCATTCTGTTTGGCTAAATATTATGAACAAGGCTACTACAGAGCTGAAGTGGTAAATTTTCCTGGCAATCATGGTAAGATATGATCCATCATGAATTTGTTGTGTATATTGGTCATGATTGAAAAAAATCAAACACTACTGTCATGAACCAACCAATAAGAATTTATCTTGTTAGAATTTTGTTGAAATTTTGAATGGTTAAATGCTGATTCCAGGGAAAATGGTTTCCATTTTGGTTTCCATCTGAATGCTACATGTATTAGGAAAATTTGGTACCTTGACAAAAGTTATATTCAACATAGCTTGTGTCAAAGTAGCTTGCAAGTACCTTATTGGTGTTTGGATATCCAGATTTCCTGTTATACTTTCAGAGATGGTCAAGTTGGGCTTTTACAGGAACAGTGGTCTTGTACTTGGAGGTCGAGTTAAAGAACTACACGAGAAGTACTGGATAAGTAAAATATTACAATGCTACATGAGAGTGTGAGGGACAACTGGCAAGCAGACAAGGTGCAATGACCCTATTGAAAAGTTAATTACTGTCAACTTTTGACAGCCAGTCGATTTAGATAATTAGTTCTACATGTCGATCTCAATAACCAAACCACCAATGCCAATTAGTGACTTGTGCTTCAAATCCCAATTTAACTAATTTGAATCTACTAAATAATGTTGTTGTAGTAAGGCTCAATTCTGAGCTTGATCTGTTCTGCATGACTGAAAACATCAAAAGACGAAATTTTATATAGTTTGAGCCAGTGCAACTTTCAAGTAAAATAATCCTTATTGGAAACTATTCCAATTTTTGCCCTTCAATTTTACGAACCGTCTGCAATAGGATTACTATCATTTGTTTGTCTCTCTAAGCATTGTTTGAGCTTTTCCAGAACCCGGCACAATAAAACAGAATTCCAAGGGCAAATACCTGATGCATGTGTGTTATTATACATAGAGATAAGATATTTGTATTTGCATTAGTTTTCTCTATAGTCTTAAGTGTAGTTTGTGAGATGCCACGCATTTCAATGTATATTATTACTTTCATAAACTTGTATTTTAAAGAGTTTATAACTTCTTTTTTATTTTGGTATAAACTTGTTCTAAGTGCATTGAACTACTACATGTATATTTTCCCACTGCTGACAAAAGTTTTATTATTTCAAAATAGCATGAAGATCAGACGAATGGAGTTCCATTCCTGAAGGCTGATGATGATGAAGTTGCCCATATTCGGAAATATTCTTGGAAGCAGATTTTTTACCAAGTAAGTGAAAGGTGATGTTTATAATAGGTGCATAGGTCTATAATATATACCGATATTATGCCAATTCAAGCATATTCTCTCATAAATAGTGCTTCTCTTTCCTAACACATGATCCGACCTAGTATCGCCTCTCATATTCACTTTTCATGACATATTTTAAATGTGAGCCAGTCCTCTTATTCTTTCATTTCAGATTTTTTCTAATCGTGTTACTTTCAGTGCGTCCTCATTTCTGTTGTTTCCAACTCCTCTACTTGCCTCATGGTGGTTGCTAGTGTTCTAGCCTGTAATGCCTGTACTCACCAGTTTAATATATCTTTCCTCTGTACTGTTAGTCTGTCTCCTCTACCTCTCTCATTCACTCTCAACCATAAAGTGTCCCCTTCTTAAGTCTCCAGCTATCTCTCAGCTATCTCCAAGCTATCCTTATAATCTTACCTATCCCCTTAGCCTTAGTGCTCTTACTTAGCTCCCAATACATTCCCCTTTCTTTTTCCCCTTTTCTGTTGTCTCAGCAAGTTACCTAGTGCCTATGTATGCTTTGCATTCCGGTGACTACCTTTGCCTACCCCCGCCTCTTTATTCTTCTTTCCTTAGCCCCGTACCCATTTATATATATACTACGCAGTCTCTGTACTCAGTGGTTTTGGTAATTCTGACAGCCTATCACTGAATCTCCCCAAGTATCCTACCATCCCCAGAAAGCTTTTCACCTCTTTGACATTTTTCGGCTGTGGTAGCCGGTGTATTGCCTCTACTTTTTCTGGGTCGGCATGTATTCCCATCCCATCTATTATGTGTCCCAGAAATTTCACTTTCTCCACCCCAAACTCACATTTTTCCTTATTAAGTGTTATTCCCGCCTCTCTTAGCCTACTCAGTACTGCCCTAAGCCTCTCATCGTGTTTCCTAGCATCCTTACTATGAACCAAAATGTCATCCATCTGACATATCACACCTTGCAACCCCTCCAATACCCTCAATACCTGTCGCTGGTAAAACTCTGGTACCGACGATATCCCAAATGGCAGCCTATTAAAGTAATATCTCCCAAAGGGTGTTATGAATGTTGTTAGTTTCCTCGATCTCCCATCTAACTCGGTTTGCCAGAACCCTGAATTGGCATCCATTTTACTAAAAACCCTTGATTTGGCTAATTTTGCTAATGTCACATCTGTGTTGGGCAATGGGAACACTTCTCTTCTCAAATGTTTATTTAGCTGTGACAGGTCCACACACAACCTAACCTTCCCATTTTTCTTTGGAGCGCAAACTAACCCAGCACACCAATCTGTTGGCCTGTCTACTTGAGTAATAACTCCCTCCTTTACCATTCTCTGTAGTTCTGCCTTAACCTGTTCCTCTAGTCCTGCTGCCACCTTTCGTGGGACGTCCAAACGAAATGGTCTTGCCCCTTCTTTCAAATCAATTTTATATTTTACCGGCATCTTACCCAAGCCCTTAAAAAGTGATGAGAATCCTTTTACGACATCCCTCAGTGTGATCCTATTCACTTCTGCTAGCAAATTCAACTTCCTAATTTCCTTCCTACCGACTAGGTTCCTGGTAGCCCCTTTGATAACGTAAACCTTTGTTTTAACTGCCCTACCCCCATTTCTCAATTCTACTTCTACCTCTCCCACCACCTTCAACCTATTATTTCCTACTCCCCTCACCCTCTTCTTTGAATCCTCTAGCCTCAACCCTAAACTTTTCGCTGACCCTACTGTTAGTACAGACATGTCAGCACCTGTGTCATCCAAAAACCTTATTATTTTTCCATTTACCTGTAAATCATGTTCGAATTCATCGTCGTCCTTAATATCAGTTCCACATTTTCCCACGAATAGTCATACCGAGTCTGAATCACTGTCCACTTCCCTTACTTCCCTAGCCCTAGGGATTTTTGAAGGACATTCCCGTGACATGTGCCCTTTGCCCTCGCACTTGTAGCATCTTAACTTCCTTCCTGGAGACCCCATATATTTTGTTTTATCCTGCCCCTGCTTAGTTCTCTGAGATTCCCTGCATTCTCTAGCGTAATGTCCTCTACCTCCACATTTGAAACAGGCATCGTTCCCCCTTTTTCTACATTCCCTAGTGAAGTGCCCTAGCTTCCCACAATTGTAGCATGTCATGTCCTGACTCCTCTTTGGGCTAACCCTCCTAAAGGGTTGTCTTTGTGGTCTAGGTGGAGAGCCTGCTTGGTGTCTCTCGTCCTCTCTGCGCCTAAGCCCTTGTCCCTCCCTATGAATGCCTACCCACTCCTCCTCTGGATCATTTGGGCTCATTCCTCATGTAATCCGCATTCTTCATGGCTGTTTCAATGTCCTTTCCTAGCTTTATCATTGCCCCATAGTCTATTCCCCCATCCCCTTTGGCCATTTCATTCAACACTTGTACCCTAACTGCGTCGTTTGTGGTCCCCGCTAAAGCCCTATGCAGAATTAATTTATTTTCTAGTGCCCCTAGCTCGCACCCTTTAACTATCGTATTAAGCCTAGCGATGTACCCTGTGAAATCCTCATCCTCCCTCTGCCTACAGGTGAAAAAGCTGTCCATGTTCCTAACCGCATGCCCCTTCCCCTTAAAGTGTTCATCAAATCGTTGTTTGATGTCTGTGTACCTTACTTCATTAACCGCTATATTCCATTCATTGTATATCTCAAACCCCTGTTCCCCTAATCTATCAAGTAGCATACAGCCCTTCTTGTGTTCTATTATAGCTACCTTGGCTGGTTCATCTGCTGCCCCAGTTGTCTCGAAGTCATGAAATGCCATTTGTATCTCAAAACGTTTGATAAACTTCTGCCAATCCTCTACTGATAACCCATCCCTTGCACTATGTTTATCTCCTCTTGTAGCCATGTTTATATTACCTGAACTTAACTCTTTACTTTAATTTGAATTAAACGCTGGAAAAATTTCCTATCAGGCCTATGACTTGTCTAGGTACAGATCTATAACTTATCCCACCTTTCTGTGTTCTACTGTAACCTGTGTATTATTCAATGATCCCACTTCTGACACCATGTAATGCCTGTACTCACCAGTTTAATATATCTTTCCTCTGTACTGTTAGTCTGTCTCCTCTACCTCTCTCTTCTTAAGTCTCCAGCTATCTCTCAGCTATCTTCAAGCTATCCTTATAATCTTACCTATCCCCTTAGCCTTAGTGCTCTTACCTAGCTCCCAATACACTAGCCCATACATCATAGATGGTCTCACAGCAACTTGGTAAATCTTTCCCTTGAGTTTCGATGCTATTCTTCTTTCTTACAATACTCCTGAAACTTTCTTCCATGATTTCCACTAGGCTAACTCTTTGTTTTTATTCTTCTATTAAAGTTTTCATCACTTCATTGTAGACAACCCAGGTATTTGACATTTTCTACTTTAGGCAACTCCACTCCTTCCAGCAACATTTTTTCTTGGTCTCTTTTGTCTTTGAAGCACATACTGGCCTGATTCTGCCTATATATACTCATACCTTTCTTTAGTTATCCTCTTCAATTCTCAGTGTCATTAAGTAAATTTTCTCTGGTTTTCTCACACAGCCCTACTTCATAAGCGAACAACATTGTTCACAGTGCTTCTTTGATCGGTTGTTCAGTAAGGGTACTCATGCGAATGAAAAGAGAATCAATGCTGATCCATGATGTACATTGTAAACCTACTCCCAAAAAGAAAGAAACCATATTTCCTATAACTTTTCTAATTGCTGTAACACTGTTCTTACACATATACTGCTCTTCTCTCACATGAGGCTGCTGCATCTTAGTCGATCTTGTGCAATGACGTAATCTACATTACATTTGTATTTCTTGCAAACCAAGGTTCCGCAGACCATTCCCTGGCATGAAGCCAAGCTACTGGTCGTTGACAATAACACTTTGCACCATCCTTTCATCAAGCACCCTTTCTCATATTCTTCTTGTGTGACTAGATAGCTTGATACCCAGATAGTTTTCACACTCTGGTTTCCCTCTTCGCTCTTATTAATTAAGACCAACACACTTTGTTGCCACTTTTCTGGCATGGTCTCACTTCTTAAGATTTTATTAGAAAGCTCCGTCAAAAGCTGCTCTCCTTCCAGGACCAACCGGGCCCGGTAGGATATGTTCAGGTCCTACCTTTTTTCATGATTGCAGTTTACTCAGTAAAGAATTCTCTTGCTCATATTCTTCTTTCTTTTGGCTTTTCCTATTCAGGGTCACCACAACAGATGATTCCCCCCATTTAATTCTGTTATTAGCCTCGTTTTCCGTAACACCTGTTGTTTCCAAATCTTCCAAGTCGAGCAATCTTTTCTTATGTCTTTTCTTCTCTTTCTTCTTACTCCTGGTAGTTCCATGTCCAATACTCTCCCCTCCACAGATAATTTCCATCTCTCCGTAGCAAATCTTCATATTATAATCTCAATTTCCTCTCTCTGGCTTTGCTTCCCAGTCGTACTACATTCTGTACCTTTGCTATACCCCGAATGTACTCATTCCTAATCCTATCACGTTCTGTCACCCCAATACAAACCTAAGCATGCGTAATCCCGACGTCTGGATCTCAGCCTCCTGGTCAGAGTCGCAGTCTCCATATCGTATATGATTGTTAGTCAAACTGCTGTGTTATAGGTTCTCTTCGGGTTCCCTTTACCATTGCTGACTGCTTTTTATCGCATAATATGCCTGATACTTTCTTCCATCAACACCAGCCAACTTTTATTCTCTTCTATTACTTCTCCTCCACATTCCTCATTCTCTTGTACTGTTCAAGACTCATGATATCTAAACTCTTTCACTTTTCTCAACTCACACACCCCCCCCCCCCCCCCTGTATTCTTATTGTGCCTCCACCTAAATCTCCATTGAAACACAAATTCTCTGTTTTGGCTCTGCTTACTCATTCCCCTCCTCCCCAGTGTAAAGACCATATTCCGGGGGCTCCTCTCTTACCTCATTGGCTAGCTTATCCATCGATATTGCAAATAAGAATGGGCTTAGCGTCAAGTCTTAGTCTAGACCCACTTTCATGTTGAAGCATTCCATCATACCCACTGCACTCCTTACCGATACCATATCTCCCTTGTGCATATCCCGTATCACTATCACTATGCATCTCCAGTACACCAGATGATCGTAAACAGCGCCACATCTATTCACCTGGTACTCTGTCGTATGACTTTTCTAAACCCACAAAACATGGAGTTCACTTTGTCTTTCTCTGTATTTCTCCATTACGATCCTTCAGACAAATATAGCATCTACTGTACTTCTTCCTTGCGTGAAGCCATACTGAGGTTAGGTAATCTCCACTAGTTCTCTCAACCTACTCTCCACAACCTTCTCTCACAATTTCATAGTGTGGCTCAACAACTTAAATACCTCTGCAATCCCCACAGCTCTGTACACCTCCTTTATTTTAAAAAAATTGAGACTAGCACTTTTCTCCACTCTTTTCCACTCTTCTCCACTCTACTAATCTTGCTCATATACATCAAGTAGTCATATTAAAGAGTTTTCCTGTGATTTGGTAGTTGTGTTGGTGCTTTTAAAAAAATTCGCTCTGTGATCTGTGTGCTTATCATTTATTGCAATAAAACACACATCCTTGCGGCTGCATCTGTGTATTTTGTAACTGAGAGTGTCATTGAACAGCTACAACCATCCGTACACTACTCATACCCGATATACATGTACATGTGTTATGAATTTCAGTTACAGAACGCCTATGGACGCAGGAAAAGCGCAAAGCTCTATTGAAGCTATGGACACCATGTCGGAAAATAAGGGAAAGAAGAAATTAGATAAATTAAACAAACGTGATTAGAAAAAGCGTAAGACATAACATAATGGCCTATCGGTCAATTCTTTCCGAAGAAGCACATGTAAGTTTATCAATATGTTGTGTGAAAAGGGTCAACTTTATGCTTGCAAAAAACTAAAATCTGTTGATTGTGATGACTAGTACTGTGAAGAGTATAGATTAAGAACCTATAAAGTATGGGGGAATAACAATTTTTCATCTATTCTTTTGTTGAAACTAAGCTTATCGTAGAATCTACAGTGCATCTTATAATTTTCCGTTACATTGAGATGTGCTGTTGCTGGCTCAAGCAATTTAATCATCATAGTTTGATTATATTGCACCTAAATGTACATGTGGATCAGTAATATCTATCTAGCTACAATGTACCTATGCATCTAGAGAATTTATTTGTGTACATGTATGTGTACATGTACATGTACAGTGTGGTTCCTCATAACTTTTGATTATTTTAGGCTGAATGGAAACTGGTGGATGCTGTAACTGACCTCATGACTGGATTATATTGTTAAGTGAATTATTTTTTATTCTATTTGTGAATGCAGTTATATGGTCCAAGTAATACTGTAATAGTGTATTTCATCTCTAATTAATTTTGCTGTCTCTATAACTTCTTTTTTATTTTTTGCACATAGATTGTGTGGTCCTTCAAAACAAAGTAGTTCAAACAATAGTTTTGTGCTAGATATTACAATTGTTTAAACGTGTTTGACTGAAAATATAACAGGTTATAATAAAATGAATTTGTGGTGTTTTATTACAATGATGGGGAATACATGTACGTAAAAAGATACAACAAAGAAATTGTATAACAAAGTATCACTAAACTAGGCACACCTTATTCAAAATAAAATATCTTGGAAGATAAATTTAAGGATCATGTTGTAAAGTAGCTTTCTTTGACATGCTTATATCACAGTCATAAAAAACAAAATACTTTGGTTATAAGGGGAATAAAAACAAATATAGCTATTACACAATTCTCTGCTATAGTAGCTAGGTTGTGCACATCAAAAAGGATACTGGAAAAAAATGTTTATCCATTGTACGGTACCTGTACATGTGTTAAACTAATTGGGAAGAGTATCCAACCAAATTTCCACTACCAAGTAAGGGCATCTCAATTTGGTCTTGGTTGATTCTTTCTTGCGTTTCTAAGCGAGATAATTATAATTGGTAATCTGAGGCCATAATATGGCAAGCCAATCTGAATGAAAGTGAAATAATTTACATTGTCACAGAATTGTAAAAGCAAGGAGATGAGCCATGATTGTCAATTTAACTCATTCCACCTAATCCTTGAAAATTGAGCGTTTCAATGAAAAATATAAATTACTTTATAAGGAACCCAATTATTGCATGATGTAATTGGTGGTAAAAGTATATTAACATTTCAAGTTGTCTGCTCTTTGAAGTTTCTTTTTGTGTAAAGATTTCACAAGTAATGGGGCTTATTATATATAATATATATAATATATAATGAACCCACAGGTTAGGAATATACGATACCACTTAACTCAGGAATTCATAAAAGCCCCATAATCAAGTAGTTGTATGTATATATATATATACATGTATATATACATTTAATATCTACTTGAAATAAAACTTGTATATACCTGCTAGGAGATCATCTAGACTGTCGTAGGGCACCACCTCCATTTCCTCTAATTCGTCATCCTCAAAGGGCTCTTCAACTGGTTGGTCATCATCTCCTATTAGTCTCTCATAGAGAGGCTCCTGTGCCATGTCTTCCAACGGTGAGGTGTCTTCAGTAGGCTGATCATCATCTCCCAAAACTTGTAAGTTCTCATCACGGCTATCCTGGTGTCTCTTTCCATCCAATCGGGCCCTTTGATCCCTGTTCCCACCTGGTTCATTCCTTGGTTCAGCATCGTCAGGTTTTGACGCAGGACTCTATTATAATGTTCAATTAAAACTCACCTTGTCAATAACACTTAATGGACAATTAAAACATGATATTGTTAATATTGGGATAAAGAAGTGTTGAGCATTTACAGCATGTCTGTTGAACTGCAATATTCTAGCATGCTTTCTAAAAATAATATACATGTATGAACAAATTTGACTAAAGTCATCACTAACCCAAGGTGGTGGTAGTGGAGGCTGGCCTACAGGACACGCGATGATATTTTGATTCCATGTCTTAGCTTTCAGCTGCTGAGGTGCGGAAACATATTTGTGTAACTCATCAGCAGATTGCTCTAGAACATAGTAGTGGACTTTAAACACAAATTTATAATTGCCAGCTCTAGGTGGATTGTATTATACATGTGCCTAAATCTATATGAGAGGTTAAATTAGCTGAAAATGGTGTAATATATATGATTTATACAAGTATATAATTTCAGAATTTCAGTCTATATGTACTGCATGAAAAACTTAATTGAGTCTGGTTTGATACCATTGTGGCTTGACAATATAAATTTGGGTTTTCATATTGCATTATGTGAACGTGTAAGTATAGGTTATTAATTGGCATGTTGTCAGTAATCAGATAATAGAGTTGTACATGTGTATATTGTATGGTATTAAGAATGGGCTGGACATGAGTTAATTAACTTACCTTGTTCATCAAAGACAGCGAAAGTTTGACATCGTATGGACCTATCACTCGTGGAATTTGTGTTGTAGGGTCTAGTTAGTATAAAGAGTTTAGAGTTATAATTACACTTATATGTACGTGTAACCACGAATATGAACACATAAATACATGTACATGTATGTAAACACATTGTGCTACATGTAGATATTATGACAGTAGGTCATATGAAAAGAATTAGGAGTACGAATATTTCATAGACAACAAATACAGTTGCTATACTATAATATATGGGTGTAAAGAAATATCAGTAAAGGAAGATTGTTCAGTTAAAACACACATACATAACATATACCCAACTCATGCTTGCTTCTCACGCATGTTAGTGATGTAAAAGTGTTAAACATATAATATGGGGATTTAAGAGGTAATGAAAACTTGTGCAGACAAGACAAGTTTGATAGATAATTGGAGCGAAACCATAAACATACCAGCTAGTTTAGCTGAAAAGTAAGCATGTACGTGTATACTATAGTATGTCATTTCGCCTGTTTACTAAGTAATGTAAAAGTAAGTTGAGGCATGTTACTTTATCAGCTACTTTTCGGAGTTACCCTCTCTCTTCACTTTGAACAAATATTAGACGAGAAAACAGAAGTTGTATTACCTTGCACTTGCACTGGTTGACATAGTGTTTCCAACACCTTTCTCTCTCTTTAGCTCCGATGTAACTTCTGTGGCATATCTCTGCTTGTTGACATCTTCTGCTTCCTTAGCCATTCCCAGAAGACACTAGCAGAAGACAAATATGTCTGAGACTTACAATGTACATATTGAGATAATGCTTGTACTAGCCATTTCTGGGGCGGACATTGCACTTACAGCACATGTGCATTCACATTACATTGCATATCTTCATGTATATAACTCAATGGTAAATTCCAATCCCTCATTTCTTTCCCGAACTCTCTCGCTATTTATTTCTTACAGTATCCTATACACTCCTCACATGAGTCGGTGGATATTCAGACGACATTTCTGCCAACCATCCAAGGCGCTGCTTCCCTTGTATTAGATGATCAACTCGTCTGCCATGGCTGACTGTCTTGTTCTGTGTCCTCTTCTCATCTACAAATGTAACAGAGGACATAATATGCACTCTTTACTTTAGTTGTGACCTGTCGCACAATGGCACATGCATGTACATGTACATGTACATGTACATGTACATGTACATGTACATGTACATGTACATGTACATGTACATGTACATGTACATGTACATGTACATGTACATGTACATGTACATATACATATACATGTACATGCATATCATTGTTTATCTACATGTAATATTGTGTTATATTATTTAAGTCAATGAAATACTTTGTTGACTAGAAATACTATTCTTGTAGGTAGTATAAAGTTAACTGGCAGAGCAAGGTGACCTCAAGAAAGCAGAGGGATCATACATTTGCAGAGATAAGGATCAGATGAGCAGACGTAGGTACATGTACACTGTATATACGGTAGTAGTAGTAGTCAATCAGATTCATCCCTGTGTCTAGCTTCTGAACTTTGGTCAATGAGAAGTATGACTCTCTCATGTGGAAGGATGAAAAGAAACTTCTATTTTTCTCGCTAACAGGGGTGAATTCTCATCAGTGTCATGAAGGGGGTGGTGATAGCAAAGGGTTGCAGTCTTGGCACCATAAAGAGAAAGTACTTTGTTGTTCACTGACTAGGTGTAGTACATTCCCTACCCACAACTAGTGACTAGTAACTGGTGACTGGTGACTAGTAACTGGCGACTGGTGACTGGTGATTGGTGACTGGTGGCTGGTGACTGGTGGCTGGTGACTGGTAATAACAGCAGCCATTATTCATGAGCTGTACATGGTAAAGATGCTCTCACTCTCAAGTGCTTTCCTCTGTTTAATATGAATTTTCACAGTTATGTTATTGTTATCAGTTTATGTAACTCACCCAGGTAGTGGATGTGCTCACCTAGTCCCTGTTCTACCACATCTAACTCTTCTCCACATGGTTCAAGAGATGAAACTGGGGTTAACATAATAACCAAGCCTTGCTCATCCTGTTAGAATTATATAACTAGTGCATGTATATATGTAAGACACATTCAACGTACTCCTATCAACAGTATTACTAAAATGTGTATATCGTTTTATTAGCGACCATAATTTCGCCGTTATAAACTGCTATACATCTTGATTACTAGTCTTGGCACAGTAGAGATTGTTACCCACATGGCTGATTTGATACATTGACCATGATTGTTATCAGAAAATATTTCAATGTGATTTGTAGTTTGCTGTCAAATCTATTAAATGTATCCAGAACCACTGCCCAGAATACAAAACATAAGTAGAGGAGCAGTAGAAAATGTTTGTTAAAAAAAGATATGTAAGCAGAAAAGAAGGTTTACATAGGTTTGAATAGCATTAAAGTGGTAGGAGTAACAGTGGTAGTCTGCATGTACCACTACTAGCAGACTACTACAGTTTTAGCAGTTTAATAGTAGTAGGACCTTAATACTAAGCAGTACTAGTCTCCTTAATAACGTATTTGGTTATTTCAATCAGGGCCAGTATTTAATATCACGTTGATAATCTAATAACAACACCGGCCTAACTAGCACATGGGCTTATACCTGAAGCATCAGTTGACCATTTCTTTCAACCTTCCAAGGACTGCAAGCAAGAGCCTCAGCCTTGATCCTTTTAAGAATAGCGTTGAAGTAGCCTATCATAGAGAGAATGCTCTGTCTTTGCCCATAATCGTAACAGATCTCAACTCTATTGGTCTCCTTATTGAAATAGCGGGCAAGTATAAGATTGGCATTGCTTTGGTTTGGAGCATCCAGCTTGACAACCTTTCAAAGGAGACAATTCCCAATATTTAACTTATTAGTAGTCGGATATCATGGAATATGCTAGTTATTGGTTTTACTAATTAGCCTATAAGTTGTATTTTATAATAGCCTATTATAACAGGACAATGGAATAATTATGTTTCTCCATTATGGATACTGTAAGATTGTATGCTGCCGTCACAGTACATGACATTACATTATGTTACATGGATAGCAGGAAGGGTGTTACAATTCACACTGACTTTGTTTACAAATTTTGTACTTTGAATATTGAACATTATTGTATGCTGCCCTGATTCGCTGTTGAGAACGCTGACTAGGTGACTTACCAAACTGATCTCCATGAACTCGCTAGTAGTGTTACTGGTGGGACCATAGGCTTCTCCTTGTTTCTCTATGTCTCCCCAACAAATTTCTTCCTGCCACTTCTTCTCATAACCACATTTTCCGTAATTGCGCTAATACAAATATTAAACTACATATTTTATAATGCACTGGACTTAAAGGTGGACTGTACTGAAAATTTCAGAATGTTTGTCACCAAATTAACTATGTTAGTATTACTTGATGCCTATACAAACATATCTATACTGTTTTAGTAGTAGCTAATAGATGCTAAACTGCATAAAAGTAACCCCAAAATTTCTAAAATAACCATAGTGATGTCAGCATTAAGAGTTATCTCCACCTAGTTTTATGTCAATTCTCAAAACTTCTTCTTTGATTATCTCAACTCTGACACACTATATAGAAGCAATATTGCGTTCTCACAACTGTTTTATAAGAAATACAGTGTTCCTTCACTAAAACAGATGCTAGCAATTATTAGTACTACGTTCTACATGTTCAACACACCAGTCTAATAAGTAGGCATGTTATCCATGAGATAAACAAGTAGCCTATTGACCAATCAAATTGCAAACTCAAAAGTCATTTGATAATTTTTTGCAACAAATTGTACTTTTTATTGTCTAGGAATATTAACTAGCATTTGTTCTACATACCCATTTTTTCGTTTTGTGATATGCCTAGTGCAACAAGGATAAAATCTCAATTAAAATTTTCTGTTTATAATAACACAATGCCTGGTCTGGCATTCACTCCCTGCAATGATGTATTTCACTAGTTTTAGCAGAGCTGGGTACCATGATGACATCATAGAGCCCAGCTGGTATTGTGCTAACTGGTTCAGCTGCTACTAGGCTTTCTAATGGTGCATTCAGTTTATAACCTCAAAATTTCAGTACAGTCCACCTTTAAGTGTCAGACAAGGGTCATATTTATTTAAATGCGATATTGTGTGGCACTAGTCATTAATCTCCATCTAGCTGTACGGAAGAACTCATGAATATAGTAAGCATACAATATACTATAAAAGCTATGAATATGTGGCACTCGCTGGTCCCTGGTACCTGAGTGTCACAGGGTCACAGGGTCACAGGTTACAGTCCCGCAATGACATGTTGTCATACATTGTAGAAGATGAGCTTTTCCATGAAAGTCCAGCTACTACTATGTATAATCTTTAGACAGCAGTCTACACCTACTATCAGCTTATAGCTCAAGTCATGTACACACTACACAGTGTAATCACTGCCCATACAATTGATATACATACAATGCCGTTCCATGCATGTGTGAATGTAGTACCTGCAGAAACAATCCATTTGTAGTCATCAAAGTCTGAACTGTGTCTTTACTAACAAAACATTCATTTCCAAAGTTCTGCTGCAGGTCGTTATTGCCCCCAGCTGTGATTGTCTCTTCCGCAATCTCGTCTTTCTTGCACTATTAGTTTGAGGGTCATAATTTTATGAAGTATAATACGCTCATTGTATTAGAAGGAAAGGTGATGTTATCTATACAACTTTTGCTGAAATTATTAATTGACTGGCAGTAGTACTAGTAGTTTCAGTATCTACTAGTACTAGGGTACAAAAATAATAATAAGCTAAACAAGGATGTTTAATTTTTAAACCTCTACTTATTATGTTATGGTTTCACTTACTTTTTCCATCAGGCCGGTTTCATTAACTACCACCACAGGCGTTTCAGTTCTTCCCTGATCATTCCGGCATGATAGTTTAGTTTCTGTGATGCAGGCAATTTTCTGGGAAAAATATCAGGACCATTTCATTAGTGTAATTACAGGTGATGAAAGTACAACAATAACACCATGAGAAAACATCTTTAAAGTCCACTGTCTATTATACATGTAGAATTATTTCTGTCAATTCTATTTCTTGTAGGTACCGAGAACTCACCTCGATGCCAGGCTGTCCTTCGATTGACAAACAGGTTCTGTGCTTGGGTTTGCAAACAGCAGTGTCCTCTAAGATTAGCTCATCCCCATGGCCAATCTCTCCAGAATCCTCTAGTGGTTCGAGTAGTGATTCATCGTCATCACAGTCAATCGGGTGAAAGGACAAACGAAGGTCACTATCAGAATCGTCAGTACTTTCTTCCATGATATGCTGTGATGAATCCACTTCTTGTTGGGCTGTCGTTGTACCCACAACTCCCTTTAGAGTTCGAATATAACAAATCGGTTCAAGACAACCATATATTCAGTTAGCATCATGCAGCAAAACACATGGATATACATGTAGCTATAGATATGCATTTGATGTCATAGCAAAAGAACAAACTAACTTTTAACGTGTCAGCATTAAAGGCAATCCACCCGAACAATGTGGTATTCAACTGCACTACAATCACATTGGTTGCAATAGTCATACGATGGCCTATCAAGACAGGCACAACAAAACGAAAACTGGTCAACCGTGATCATCCGATGATCTCCAAATAGCTACAGTTGCGTTTCTGGAAACTAGGCATAGCCCATCACCAGGTATGTGCATGTAATCTACTACCAAAGTTCTTATTGCTATGATTCTACAGTCTAACCAATAGCTACCTCTTCCGTCTCACTAGCTAGCCTCGTCTTCATTCTCTTATCTCTCCAGCGTTTGAGCTACAAAGTATAACTGTAAGCTTAATCCTTTCCGTTGTTTTATTTTGGTCTTCCTATACTGAGTGTTGAGGTACAATTTGGTTCAGAGACTAGAATATCTGATTCAACTATGGCAACTACTTAAATGAATGTTATCACGTCTGCCTATTTTTGTAGTGTAAAATAAATAGATACTGTAACTGTATTGTTACCACAGATAGAGGGTTGGCTCCCCATTTCCTCGGACTATTCTTCACCTTTTCCTTCTTTTTTTTCTGCTTGTAAGAATAAAGTGATAGTCATGGTCACAGGTTTATAAGGCCAACGTTAAAGTCAGCATGCATAATAGCTGCCTTACTGAGTACATAGTGATCACGACCACGACCTAATACAGTAGCTATTTGAAAGTTCAACGGAAAAATTTGAAATTTTGCTATAATCATAAAATGACTGAGAGCTATCTCTGTAATATACTTGCAACGGGTCTATATGTGCTTTTTACATCAATATCATAATAATTGTTTGATACAGGTTTAAATAGTAGGCCTATAAGGCTTCTGCCAATTTCTGTTACCAATTTTGTATCTAGCAGATATAAGTATATTTTACTACACCTACATGTACGTAGCCCATTCTACCTGGGTGATGTACTTTCATTACAATGCGATGGATAAAGGTAACAAAGTTTTGGTGACTAAAAGAAGTAGTCTAGTAGGCTAGTAGAAGGTGCTAGTTAATCAATACATCAATTATTATTGTTTTATCAGATTTATACTGTTTAAAATTCTTGTTGAGCAATGAGGATAATGCATTTGCCTATAATAGTAGTCTGTCGGATACATTAGATATTGTAGTTATAATATTGTTACCACAGATAGAGGGTTGGTTTCCCATTGCTTCGGACCACTCTTCACCTTTTCCTTCTTCTTCTGCTTGTAAGAATAAAGTGATGGTCAGGTCACAGGTTTATGATATTTACATTAAGCTGACATGTATAGTAGCTGCCTTTCCTAGTTCATGTACAAGTATGCTACCGCAGTCTTTGCTTCTAACATAACCGAATGAAAATATTTTAAGTTGCACTATCAACAATGTACATGTACATTGCGTTCTAACAACCAAAGAGGTTGGGGCCGGGTGAGACTCAGTCATTCCTCTACTTCAAGAAAGTAGAATTACTAGTAGCTGCTAGTATATTGTTTGACTAGTGATACCACAATCAGCACAATCAGGTTTATGAAATGATATTTACATTAAGCTGACATGTATAATAGCTGGCTTTCCTAGTTAATAAAGGTACAAGTATGTTACCGCAGTCTTGGCTTCTAACATAACCAAATGAATGATATTTCAAGTTGCACTATCAACAATGTACATTGCGTTCTAACAACCAAAGAGGTTGGGGCACGAGTGAGGCTCAGTGATTCCTTCACTTCAAGGAAGTAGATGTACTAGTAGCTGCTAGTATACTGTTTGACTAGTAAGACTAATCAGCCTGACAGAGCTGCTGTATGCATATGTATGGCTGTTTCGTACACGATTCCTTATATTATGTTTAGTGTTTAGTGCACCAATGTTTGGTAGTTGTACCTTTCCACCTGTGGTTTGCAATAATTCCACATCTTAGCTGCACAGTAGTAGTAAAGGCTATTTAATTGGTCATCATAGATTAATGAAAGGGCATGTATGTGGTATAATATTACATGTGTACAATGTACATGTATGTACAGGTGTACTAGTGCTGGACTGCTGTAAAATATGAACTAGCTACTGGCCCCATGCAACTTCATTCCCAGCTACAATGGCAACCAATGCTCATTCCTGTTTGTTCTCATTATAATTATTTTATGAGGTACATTGTACTCTATGAGGTCCCTAAATCATTATTAGTTTGAAATGGGTTCATATTGCCAGTAATATTCATATCCCACCTACCGTCTTTTTGGCATTCTTCGATCCGGTGAAACAACTTTTACTAAATAAACCACTGACAGTATTCCAAAGGCTTGATACTGCAGCAGCTAACATTGTAGTGCTCTCTTCACAAGGTATCTACAGAATAACAGTTTATTCTAGCCAGTTATTGTTTCTAACCATTCAGCAGGAAGTACCTACTACATACAAAGTGGGACTGACAGTATTATTAATAAGTATCGACTAACACATATAACAATCACCCCATTTTTTGAGATTATTTCACTTTTAATCCCCCAGTATCGAATTTTTTATATCAATTACATGGCCGTAACTATCTAGGCGGCTCAAGCGGCCCTAGCCGCCTGAACTTTTTGTTAAAAAAAGAAAAAATTAAGGCCAATATCGGAAAGCATAGCTACCGTGCCCCACATTATATAAACATACTCTAATGAAAATTATGCTACTATGTATATAATTATATTGATGGCTAATTTTTGCGTGAAGCCACTGCTGATTTGATAGCGTAATTGGTAGACTGCATGGTCTTTGTGCATAGGGACACGAGTTCGAATCCCCCGCTGAGGGACAATTTTTCATTTTAGTAATTCACTCAATTTGTTAGCTATACAATGACAATACTAATCTCATCTGTAATAGATCTGTAATAGATAGGATCACTGCATGTGTAATTCTGTATTCAACAATAGGAAATGCCCTAAGATTGCATGCACAGTGTGCCCACCCACATCATTTTTGCGAACCCTAGAATACCACTCTCCATCTCTATCCATCAACTAAATTTGCACTATTTTCCCTCTTATTAATGTGTGCACATTTTTAGGCCTAAGTCATGTAATGATGTAAAGTACTACAATGGTACGTCATGGCTAAGCCAAACAGAGAAGCACTATTTTGCAGTATATACTAATTTGAAGTTTACTATTTGCAGATTACTATGCAACATTCTGTACTTTTGTACCATCACATATAGTTCAAATATGCATCAAAATGGCTGTTTTTGTGTGAATTTTCAAAAACTTTCTTGTGGGAGGTGCCCCACCCTCCTTCTTCCCCCATCCCGCACACACCCTCCCCACACTGCTACTGTTAGCCAGCCCAATTTTGGCCGCCTCAACTTTTTCAGGAAAGTTACCCCCCTGAATTAGATACATTGGTATAGAATTTCCCATCAAATTGATCCATATGTCTCTGCGATATGTTTTATCAAAAAGCATGGTGTATTGAATATGGAATTCAGAAGAATAACTTTCTGCTAGATTAGTGGAATACATGTATAAATAGCAATATAAATAATAATACCAATCAAATGAGATGCATACTACATAAATTAATTATTATGTTGATGTGACAAAAACATTTACAATAGATGGTTGAACACAATTTAGTTGGCACCAACAGTAACTTGTAACATTTTTTTTGTGATGAAACTAAATTTTGACAGCTGAAGTGTACCGTGCACTAGTAACAAATATTTGGGCTGATTTGCTAAATTCTATTTAAAAATAAAATGCAATAAGATAAAATTTATTATCATAATGAGTTTGAGTAATAGCAATCTATCCTGTGTCCATTTCTGTATAATTTCTAATAATTTTATGGAGTTTTCAATGTCTGCTGTATGAATTTCCCTAAATATGCGTGTATAACATGCTATCTGTTTTTAACTGCCAACCTTATCTCATAGTATCTTGAGCAAAGAGCGAAAAAGTTTTTATAAGAGCTATGGGTCATTTACAGATAGATAAGCTATACTACCTGTTTGACTTGATGAGTCTGTTGCTGCTCCTTGTCTCGTACTTTAATGGAACTCTCAGCTGGTTTACCAACTTCTGTGTTTTGAGAATTTCCCTGCAGGATAATACATGTAATATATTGCTGAAGTTTGAATAAATTCCTTGCAAGAAGAATATCAGAAGTCATTAACATAGGCTGCGTAACATTTACTTTACGCGTTTTTGGTGAAAATAAAATTCTGAATATATGGGTGTATTAATATAATATAGCGCCCCCCTGATAAAGTCCATAATTGTTATGCTTACTTTCTCCAATAGTATAATTATATCAGTCAAATTTTTGACTGGTTAGTATTAATTAGAGAAAGCTTTATGCTGGTGCACATATCTACATGCTCAGCATAAACATCGCATAATATTATTATGACATAGGTGTCTTTGTCTCTTGTGGGTGCATGCCTTGATCGAGACTTGTTTATTATGTTGGCTTATGTAATTACAAAACACTAGTAATTCTGTCATAATCATTCTAGAAAGAATTTATAAATCAATCAATTAATCAAATCAACGAGGGACGCAGCCTATTAATTGCATCCCTTTTAGAATGAGTATGACGGAGAAAGATTCTTGGAGCAGAGACCAAACGTTTTCGTATAAATGCTAGTATACTGCTGTATATGTATATATGGTACTCGTACATGCACATGTATATTGTAATGCTTATAATCAAAGCCACAATCTCATGATGATAAAACAATACAGATAATAGAGCAATGGAGATACCAAGTTTTATATCACTCCTTCATCTTATCTCAGCTTGATGAATTACTTGTGGGTTCCGGGCAGCTACCACCCTCAAATGAAGTCAAATAATAATATGTTTACTTAATTTCTATTTTAATAGACTACTGGGGAATAAACTGGGTACGTCAAGGTGTTAGTAAGAGATTGTTGAGAAAAGGGAGCAGAACACACTTTTCATTTTAGAACGAAATATTATGAATTAATTTCAATCATTTATCTCAAAAAATTTCTATTTATTGAATTAGTTTTATATCTTATAACTGCATGTTGTGACGATGCTTGTTTTAGGTCTACAGTCTACCTGGAAACTAGCAGTGTCCGCAGATCCACGCTCTTGATTACCGCCTCTGTTGCTGGAAAGGAATTCTCGATCGTCTCCCAAATGATCAAGCTCTGGGTTTCTGTTAGAATTTTCAGAACAACACTTGGAGTTTCCAGAGGTCGACTCTGGGCAGTTGTTATTCATCAACACAGAATCGAGATTCTCTTCACTACTGTTTCGCTTCGACACGTGACCATCCTCTACACCACTAGATGTAGGCTCATCGCTATTCTGGTCTTCAGCAACTTCTGATTCGTCGGTTGACGTAGAAGATGCAACGACAGCGACACAATTACCTGTGACATCTGCTGAAGCCCCCACAGCGATGGATGAAGTAGCTGATTCACCAGGTGAGTGAGACTGAGACTGTTGGGATATGTTCGAAATAATAGAGGCTCCCCGTCCAGAGTCAATAGAGCGGGCCTAAAATAAAAACTGATTGGTTGGCACGATGAAACATCTTCAGTACGCCTACATGCATGCTGGTATTTATTCCATCACTGAGCATTGTATTATTACAATTTAAACAGATTAGGCTACAATAATTCACATACATGTCCAGTGATCCCTTCATGGTTTCTGGAACCTGGACTTCCTTCTTTGCCCTGAGCTTTAAGTGGACCTCTCTCTAGACCACTCTGTAAATTGTAGACATACAATGTAAAACATTGGTTAAAATTGTCCTCTAAGCTGTATATATTTTTACACCTATCTTAGTCAGCTCAATAGAACAGAGTCCCAAATATGTAGAATGATTATTTTTGTGCTATTACATTGAACATTAGCACAAAATTGACATTTCTGCCACTAGATTGTGTTGAGTAAGATGATGATTAAGATAGAGCTGCTGTAGGTTTATGTTCAAATCATTTGTAAATAAGTCATCACTATAATTGCACTCACTGGTTGTAATTTGATAATAGGCTAAAATGTAGCTCATTACTACAAGGTGCATTGTAGATCTTGAATAATAATTCACGCATTCATCATTACTTATTCCTGATTAGTATGATCTGAGACTCTCACTCTCACTCTTGGCGTCGGCTTAGCAAGCTACAGAAGTTTACTGCAGTTTTATTTCCTACTGATATTGTGTTCCCTATTATGGTATGAAACAGACAATTTGTCAAATTAGAATTATTTTAGCTGTCTGTATTAGTACATAATATTTAATCATAATTATTTAATCAGTTAGTCCAACTTTCAAAATGCTAACCAAATTTCAACAACTTGATTGGTTGCTCATTAAGTACCAGCATCAATTTTATGTTCAGCACTACAGGTGCCCTCACAGGTGCCCTCACATCTCACTTACCTCGTCGGAGTAGTTGGTGACGTTGTCAGTCATTAGCTCAGCCTATATGCCTAGTACTATAATATATCCGTGCACAATCCACTCTCTTCAGTTTTGATCGTTCATCTGCATTTTTATAAGTACGACAGCTAGAGTTTGATAGTCAACGTAAATAGTCATACATTTTATGCCTTACAGACAAGGTATGGTACAACAAATTCCGAGTAATATCAATTCTATCTCAATAATAAGATTGATCAGATGATGTATGATAAGCATGAAGTGCAAGTATTTTCATTACAATGAGGTCTGAACTATATTACTTACACTTAGCTAGTAGGATTGCGACTGTATACTGGTACAGCTTTAATTAAACAGGAAAGTAATGAGTTGTTACAAGCTAATATAAACACACCAGTCTGCATGAATCCAAGTATTAAAAGTATTACTATCCTGCAGTTGTAATGTCATATTTATAGTTACAGGACTATACGGTAGAACTGGACTTACCTAAAAGTAAAAGTACGGCAGGCTAATCTAACTTCATATTTGATAATGACCTGTTGCAAAACTGTTACATACAGAGTGTAGTTAATAATAGAAATCACGCCTGATTGGCTGGTGTACGTTTTTCCCCTAACCAGCAAATAACAAAGCAATAAATCAAAAAGCTTGAAAAGTGTGCAGAACTGAGCTACTACTACTATGAATTACATAGTATTGTACTTGTTTTTTATAGTATGCCTGTATTTCTAACAAGACGATCATTTACATGTATGATAATGGACAGTAACTAACAATTTTAAAATAAAAGTGATTTTTGAGCTTGCTTGTACATGGAGGTTATGAGTGGCTGATGCCTTATGTGTAACAGATAGACAATGTATTATACACATTAATTATTTATCTTTGTTCATCTAGCACGGAAATAATGTACTAGTGGCTAATGACTACTGTAGGACACAATGTTATCACAAACCTAGTGAAGTATAATATTAGGTGTCTTCGCGACGGTGGGTCGATGGGGTCGCAAAAAAGAAAAGAAATTAATTATTTTCCGAAGGGGGTCGCAAAAAATTAATTTGCGTGTTAGCGATGAGGGTCGGAAAAAACCATCACCAGCAGTTGCGACCCCCCTCTTTTCAGTTATTATGGCACCCACAATAAAATGGCTTCGAGCTGTTTGATCTCCTGCGTTCCTTGCTGTGATTGGTTAACCTTGTTACTGATATAAATATTGTTATTATTGTTGTAATCCCCATAGAGATGATGGCCGAAGGAAATTTAGGTAAGATATTAGTTTTAAATTAACTACTTGCAGTATGTCGGTAGAGTTAACAAGTAGTTATGGGTTGTATGATGTAACCCTGGTTTTAAAATAGATGGCTGTCTATTATCTAAACTCGATTGCACCTGTTTAAGTCAGAGTCGAAGCTTAATCACTGACTCACTCACTGCAATCATTGAATCAAAATGAAAATAAAACAGGGTATAGGATATAAGCAATTCATTATATATTTATATTTTAGTATACACAGAACTAACTAACTGCTCGCCAGTTAAAGCAGATGTGGTGCACGGTATGTACATGTATTACTGGGAATGCGATCGGACTGGTCCACAACACGAACATCGACATAATGTTGATGTTCGTGTTGTAGAACACTACATTTACATTGGATGGTGATACTTACTAATTTAAAATAATTATTATAAAACCACCCTGGCATCGAAGATTTCAACATACTAATTTTAAATAATCATGTACTCCTGTAAATAAATTAAAGTCATGTCGGATATTTTGTGAATGCTGCTAATGAGCTCAACTTATTTTAGGGTATTGTCCAAGTATGCACCCTTCTAAAAGCAACAGGTTTGCTTATATTCATTGTTGTCTATACTGTTTTGTTATCTAGTTAACATGTTTATATGCTTTGGCTTGCTGTAATTTCAAAATTTTATATGCTTGCATAATGCATCACTCTTCATTATTATTATTCTAAATTCTTTTAATTATATATATATTATTTTATCAATACTATTGTACCATAATGTTTTGTAGCATTGTACAGGTTTCACAGAAAAAAAGAGGCAGGCCTAAAAAGGCTCCTCTGCCAAAAGTATTCGATTCCACACCAGCCACACCAGTACCTGGACCGATACCAGAGGCTCCAGTATTGGAAACAACAGATGATGACAGCACGGAGAGTGAGTTATATTTCTAAGTTCATGTCAGCATGTACCTATCAACATGGTTTCATAGCTAGTTGAATGATGCCACCATATCGTATTGCAAATAACTTTACCGATGACTGTGTGGAGATGACTGTGTGGGGATGACTGTGTGGAGATGACTGTGTGGGGAGCGTCGATGCAGTAAAAAGAGTTTAGTAACTAAAGTACATGTAAGTTAAATGTCCTGTCAGTATCATGTCAGCATGTACCTGTCAGTATCACGTCAGCATGTACCTGTCAGTATCATGTCAGCATGTACCTGTCAGTATCATGTCAGCATGTACCTGTCAGTATCATGTCAGCATGTACCTGTCAGTATCATGTCAGCATGTACCTGTCAGTATCATGTCAGCATGTACCTGTCAGTATCATGTCAGCATGTACCTGTCAGTATCATGTCAGCATGTACCTGTCAGTATCATGTCAGCATGTACCTGTCAGTATCATGTCAGCATGTACCTGTCAGTATCATGTCAGCATGTACCTGTCAGTATCATGTCAGCATGTACCTGTCAAAATGGTTTCATAGTTTAATAGCACCACCATATTTTACTGCAGATAATTTCACTGATGACTGTGTTCAGATGCTGGTCAGAGAGGTTACAGCTAGACAGAGCAGATGCAATAAGAAAAGTTTAGTCAGTAAAGTAAGTTCACTAGTAAATTACCCTGGGTGCTATGAAAGTTAAGTCACAAACCAGTTACTGTCTGTGTTGCCCAAGCATTATTGTTTTACAATTTTCTTATGTAGATGTATAAAGAGATTGCTGAAGAGATGGTTAAGTGTGGGTTTTTGGTTACTGCAATAGCATGCCGAAGAAAGTACAACAAATTATTAGACAGATACAAGACAGTGAAGGATCACAATTCAAAATCAGGTCATTAATTGCCTAATAATTTACCAATGGAGAGCACTAGTACAGGGAAGTGGAATGCTGTTTAATATATACCATGAACCCTGTACTTACATAGCATTGTAAACATTTTAGGCAGAGATAGGATGTGCTTCAAGTTCGAGACTCTGTTTGACGAGGTGATGGGAGATAAAAACGAGATTAATGTGCCAACCCTAGACTCTGCTGTATCAATAAGGTGAGGATGAATAATCTTTGCTCATTCATACCCTTCCATATGTTTACATGGCATACACTTAATAGGTTGACATTGTATACATAGGACACCTACCAGTGAAGGTCGGAGAAAAAGACCGAAGGGGAAGGTGGCCTCCGATGACGACGGGGAGGCGAAGCGCGACTACTACAACGTATTGAAAAGCTGCGAGGAGAGAAAGGCCAGTGTGTTGGAGAGAATGTTACATATGAAGGAGGAGCAATGGGAGCTAGAGAAAAAGATCACTCTTGAAAGGTGGGAAATGGAGAAAAGGAAGTTACTCAAGGAGCTGGGAAGTTAGTGGGGAGATGGACATGGTACAATTATATTATAATATAAACGTTTGATTGTTCTGACTGTTATGGAAATAATAAAATCACACTCATGTTAAACTAAATCTTAGCACAAATCCAATCACGTTTATCATCAGCTGATGCATAGTTGTCAATGTCAAAATGGTATGGCTCACATGTATAGCACAGGTCAGAATCAAATCTCAAAATAAAGTTATGCAAAATAATGCAGGATTCAATAATTAGTTCTGCTCTATGTATAGATTTAGTGTAAATCTTTTTAAGTCTACGCCACTTATTTTTTAATCGTGCATTGGCGTTTTCAACAATCATTCTAGTAGAAGACAGCTGGTGGTTGAAGTGGCTCTGTTGGTAGGTCATGCGTCCAGTGTCAGGATAGGGTTTCATTAGGCCCATAAGCAGAGGGTAAGCACTGTCCCCTTCAAGTAATAAATTAAGATAAAGATGTGAATGTGTAACTCTGTTTACAAACAGATAGCAAGAGAAGACAACTTTTTGTTGTGCTCATTATTATCTCTACAGAAAGCATGCCTTACTTGTAAGCAGCATAATACTGTAGTCGGTCAATCACACACAAAAGATAACTTACCAAGCACGTGCTGATTGTGTGCTAGTTGTTCCAGAAGCGCTGGTAGGTTACTCCTTCGGAACACTCTACCATCATGGTATGAGCCTGGTGAGCCAACGCTGTAATGAACAATTTCCTCTTGCGAGTTGACAGTTAGCATTACATTCACTGAATATCTTTTCTTCCTGTTGTAATAAACAGGGTCACTGCACACTAGCTCGATTTGAGTGCCATCTGTGCAGCCTACTACCCCTGGAAACCCTAAAGTAGGAAAAACAACAATAAAATACCATTGAGAACACAAACATGTACTTGTAGAATAACTACGATAATTAACAATAAAATATTATCTTAAAAAATATCATATCTTAAAAAATATCATACCAGTTCTGGTGTAGAAGGTGGAGATCTCCTTCTTAATTGCCTCCTCGGATGTCGGCCATTGAATGATTTGGAGCTCTGGTAGCACCTTTATTGCAGCAGTTACTGCATCATGTACTGATGATTCAGTCATTCCAAAGCTATATTGGAAGTACAGAAAATTGTCTTACATAAAGATGTAATAGACAAACCACTTGAACCTATAATCACATTCCTCAAACTTTTTCTACTGACTATAAAGTAGTACAACACCAAAGAACGGATAGAGGAACAACCAATAAAAGGGACAACTCATCAGAATTTGGAACCAACATATCATACTTGCTAGCTATTGATCTATAAGAATCTTCTGTGGCAAAGTACCACAAAGCAGCTAATAGCCGTATAGCAGGAGACAAAACTTTGCCATTCATGCTACCCACTCCTGGTTCTGGGAACTCCTTTAGAAAGGAGGTGCACTTGGACATTTGGTTAAAGAGTTGATGGAAGCCGTCTGTAAGTAAGTTGCATTCTATTATATCATCAGTTAGAGTTCAGGTTGGCTATGGCAGATTAGTGGTTAATAACTCAATAGCCATGTGCAATATTCATGTGAATGCACCATGACTGCAAGTTAATCACTACTATATCCACACCAGCAGTAATGCAACTAAATGGTATGCAGTTGGCTCCACTGGTTGATGCTAATATAGAGTAAACGAAATAATCATGAGGTTACGGACCAAGTTAGAATAACAGACATTAAAACAGGAACAGAAAAGCTGAATGCTAACAATAAAATTCTAAGCCGATCAAAAATTTCAAAATTGCATACATACAACATATAACCATAAATTTCTACATCAAATGATTGTTATTATTAAAATTATTAATTTTAATAATAATAATCATTTTATGTAAAAATTAAAACTAACAATAAAAAAATTATTTGGTCATACGAAATGAAGATCGAAACTCTTCTTCACCCATTAGATTAGAAACAACTGGACCAAGTTAGAATAACAGACATTAAAACAGGAACAGAAACGCTGAATGGTAACAAAAAATTCTAAACCGATTAAAAATTTGCAAAATTGCATACATACAACATATAACAATATAAGTCTACATAAAATAATCGTTTTATGTAAAAATTAAAACTAACAATTACAATAAAAAATTATTAATTTTATTTTTTAGAAATAATAATAAAATTGCCTTTGGTCATACGAAATGAAGATCGAAACTCTTCTTCCCCCATCGACATGTATGAAAGAAGGTCTCTACTAGAACGAACATTACATTCTAATGAGTCAACACCAACATCATCTCTGGGACTAGCTAATAACTCTTGTAGAATAACTTCTTCACAATCCATAAATTCTGCCAACGCCTCCATTTTCCGGAAATGATCAACTACGCATGATCCGCAGACGACTTTCTTTTACTAAAAATATCACTGATTAGGCCTGAGCAGCTAACCGCGCCAGTGTTTCCGACCCAGGGGTCGCAACTGTTCGCGACCTACAACAAAGAGGGTCTGAAATTTGGAATTATCTTTTCTTTTTTGCGACCCCATCGACCCACCGTCGCGAAGACACCTATTATTATAAATATTCTTAGATGTACATGTACATGTCTGATAAAATACTGCATATCATACAAAGTACAGTATGTTGTGTGCTCACTGCAAAATATGTGCAAGTGTAACCAATACTCATAATAGTTTAGTCTATGAAGCATGTGATCCAGTCAGTATAAATAGCACAAATATTGGAGTGGGTGGTCATACCTCCATAATATATTATTATTTATTACACAATTCTACCAGGGCGCTATTGCCCTTTCCAAATCAGTCCATTTTATATATTGTATATTTGCATTCAGTTATTATTTCCTTGTGGCGGTCAAGAGGAAATCTGGTAACATAATTATTACTCTAGTCCAGATGAAAAAAGAACTATAATTTTCTTAAATATGATATGTTGATGTAAAAATAATGGTTACTGTTCATTATCATAAATAATATTCTACGACCTAAATGTGACAATTCTTATGCCAGGATAGCTATATTTCAATGCATGGCAACCACCACCTTTTTGTCCTCTGCTTATAATGTAGCTACTACATGTACAATGCACACCAACTATACATCTACACGTATTAATAATAATAATTTTCCAACAACACCCCAGCATGGAGCAACTTTTTAATGGCCTCCAATGGCTTTTGAGGTAACTAGTTGATGATTTAAGCCAGTGTTGATTCTGTTGTCATGCGGTAACTTAGCACCAGCACAGAAACTATCAGGTCTATAAAAATGGTACCAAAAGTAAACTAGAGCTTCTAGTTCTATTTTATACGACATAATTGGATTGAGCAGAGAAAGAGTTTTCGTTCATCTAAACAGGAACTTGACACATGGCAGGCTGTAACAATTAGAGGGGAAACTAATACTAACATTCCTGATAAATCTAACTGAGTAATGTAAAGTGAACAAACCACACCTAGTCTCTTTCTCTCTCTCTCTTGCAGTCAGTCTCTGCAACTAGCTACCTATCCTAGTTTAGGCTTTGATTTGATGGCAGTTCACATAAAATGATTATATGATAATATTGAGTGTCTCTGCACAGGGTAGGCCGGCATTAAGCTATACTATTGCATAACTTAAACCTATGACCATGAGTCATTTGAATAAAATAACTTGCACCAGCCAATCGGAAGTGGGAATCTACTGTAAACTCATCAAACCTACAATGTAAATATAGCAAATATTACGCAAGTCTCCGAGGGTAGCATTTTTAGTGTAAACATAGGAAAAATAAAGTTTACAGGAACAGAAAGATAACAATAGCGTATAGTGTGTGTGTCAGATATTTCTTTCTAGAGATCCAATTAGCAAGTGAAGACAGAATTCTTTGTTTTACAGACTGGAGCAAATAGAGTATCAGTTACTAATAGAATGTAAGGCATGGAATAGAAGATGTCAGTCTTACATGAAATACAATACCCTTAGTCTCATGAATACATGATACACTGTAACCGACGGTTACCATCACTCTCCCATCTACATGTACATGTAAGTAGCCTACACATGAGTAGACAACAAAATTTAGATGAACTAGAAACATACATGAAAGTCTATTAAACCTAAATTTTAAAGTGTAACCCAATTTATTGACAAGAAAAGATTGGAGCAGGTAATATTATTATTATGCCTACTGAAAGTTTGACTAACAAATTGATAAATTCTCAGCCAAAACAATCTACAGACTACAACTATATAATCGATTGGGCATTCAGTGCATTATTTATACATCTGTGTAAATTGTGATTAGATAGCAGTGTTGTTTTTGAGGGTGGGTTGGTAAATCAAAATGCTATATTTAATTACATGCTGTAGTTGATTGACTGCAAACTTGTACAAATACGACTATCAGCTGGCTACCTAATCCGCAGAACAAGCAGTTTATACAACTGTACAGCAGTTCAGAAACTAGTATAGCTATGTTTTACATTCCAGGTTCTATGCTAGCTGTGACATCCCGTGAAGAGCTCTCGAGCAATTCATCTTCTAATGGGGTCCATATCTACTAGATCCAGCATAGACAGAGAGATTACCTATGTCTATTTCACCAGGTACATTTTTGTCTGGCGTGGCCACATTTCCTCACATTCCCTTTTTCAAGGCTGTTGTTATCTGGGTCCCAAGTCCTCCACCAAATGTGTTGATAAGGTAATGCTGAAATTGATTAGCGTAGGTTTTAGGCTAAGGTTCAACTCTTCAGCTCATCACCACCATATAGGCTTCGTTGCCCATGACTATTGTTGGGGAGTTGGAACTCTAGCTAAGATTCTTGTTGGTGCTAATGGGGCCAAAATAGCCCACCAAGTGGATATTGAATTCTTCACTAAACCAATGTTGTACCTTTATAATGTGCGGTATTTGTTGTTTGAAGGAAAAGCATGCTGTTTAATAATTATTAAATATATATTATTATGCATAATAAATATAGATGTAATAAATTAAAGTGCTTTTTTACAAAATATCCTACATGGGCAGTACTTGCCTACTGAGAAAAAATTTTTGTTTAGCTCACAACATGTAACTATAAACAATAAAGTGGGGAGCAACTATTTCATTTAGAAAAAAACGTTGAATATTATTTTTGAAGATTTGACCAATTACAAAATAATACAAAGAAATGCTGCATGTATAGCTCTCTCCAGGATTGCCCGTCATGAGTAACACACAGCTGAAATTTGACCAGGAAATCAGAAATGTTGTACACACAATTGCATTGTGTGTGTGTGTGTGTGTGTTCTGCCCTCAGGCAGGTCCTTCATTATGTTCCTCTCCAGAATTCTCTATTGCATTAAGATTATGTACTTGTACAATGTGTATGGTGTATTTATGCCAAGGGTTGTGATAGTCAAAGCAAACGGCTGTAAACTCATTGTAAGGGGAAAGTTATTGCTGTTGTTGTGAAAATAGTCGATAACTGGGCACTAGTTAAGTCCCATATAGTTTATTAGCCCACATCAACCCAACTTGACCAATGCATAGGGCAAAACACTGTACTAGCATAGTGTTAATGGGTCACAAAGGCATATAAATACATGTAAATTATAATATATATGAAGTGTAGTGTAGGATGACGTAGTACAATTTTTAACAGAGTATAATTCTCATCAGGAAACAGATATTTTACTCCCGTGTGCAACTGAAACTAGTGACAAGATGGATATAGGAGGCTATGAGAATCCTGGGAGAATTCTTATACTACATAGAGCTCTAAGTCATCATGTAAAGACCATGTAAATATTATATAAACTGTATATCCATGTACATGTACATGTATAATGTGTATATACATGTATATAACTATATATACATGTATAACTGTCGGTATTACATGTATATACTTGTGCGCTGTTTATGTGCTATAGAGGAATGCAGGTTTACAAGGTGGGAGTGACATTTGACCTCGACCTTAAGTTTCTATAAATAAAAACAATTGATAGTCTGAAATAAATGAGTCATTAATACATACCTCAGTAGCTGGCATTCAAAGCACAATAATGTATATACAGTATAATGCATGTTAGCCTACATTTCCAACTTCCTGGTTAAATAAACTGTAGGTAGCTCATGATTTTTCTATATAACACCTGACACCTCCTATACACTGGTAGTATTATAAGTGAAAACATCATAGGAGAAAGGAGGACCACATTCTGGAGGGATTAGTGTCTTATGTAGAAGAAAAAGGTACATGTAAGTTAACAAAAGGTGGTCAACTGTGATGCTAAGTTTCACAAATATACATGTACATGTATATCTCTGTGTAGCAGACAAACCTGTGGCTAGCTATTTAGACAGCAACAGGACAACCAATGTGATTTAAATTATAGCTACAAAGGATTTTATAATAGAAATGTTTTCTGTATCTGGGTAGATTACTACTGAGTGGAATTGTTTATATTTAGGCCTACAACTATTGCCCATCTGCACTGTATACACAGTAAGAGGTCAATGCTAAGCAGTGCAATGAATACATGCTTTAGTAAGACTGGATTTGTTAGAAATATGTGTATTTATTACTATCAGTTTTGTATGTTTAAACACATAAAACTAATAGTGACAAAGTTTTCCACGAAAGCTTACATGTATATCTGTTACACATATTATCACAATGTGTGATAAGGCCTGATGATGATAGGCCAACACTAGATGGGTGTGTCCTACTAGAAGTCTCTGGTCAGCTGCAGAAAGCAATGAATTCTCCATTTACCCAATTGTTTATTTTCACCATCTATAATAAGACTCCACTATTTGATATTAACCTGATCATTTATGACAAGGATTAGTTGTTTTGGTCAAGGAGTACTGTTCTCCTGTAGTGTTTATCTTACATTTCCTACTTCCTCATAACTAGTCTCCAATAGCTGTCTCTCATATATATACAAATAATTATGGTAAACTGAATGAGCGAGCAGGTCTACATTGTGATGTGTACAGGTATATAATAACAGTTAACACAAGGCACTCAAGATTTGCAATACTTTTACACAAAAGTAGTATTGAAGTTTTAGTGATGTTATGGTAATGCTATGAAGGACCTATTAAAAAATCATGAAAGCAAACATAATTTACTTTTTGAAAAGTTTATTAACAAATTTAATACTCAAATGAAATAATGCCAAATGTGTTAATAATGGCTCTGTATAATATTATCTCGTCTAAAAGTTTCCTATTATTGCAGTTCCGTTAGTTGGGTGGTAGTCTACATTCTTCATGGGGGTCATCCTCTCTTTCCATCTCTCTCTCCAAGTCATAATAATCGGTGCGCAGTGTTATCAATGGACAATCTGTAACAAACATTAAATCAAGTGCATGATAAATTACCAAATTGCACAAGAGTAAAATTGGCAGGAATACTTGGTGGTCTCAGTAATGATGTCAATCAACAACTATGCTCTTTCACTCCCAACATAACTTTTGTAAATGTAGATTTACAGTGTTTTGGTAGAAAGTATATGTGGTACTTAATCTAAAAGTATGCCTAGTAACTCTGTACATGTACAAGTACTACTATGTGTAGCAAGTCTATGTTGGCTACGCTGTTAACTAATAATGTACAATGTTGATATTGTCATATTTGGTGGTGTAGCAATAACACTAAGCTATTTGCAAAAGCTTGGGTCCGACTCTCACCTATAACTATAAGCATGAAATCCTGAACAAGGTGCAATACCACCACACCTTGCATGTATACATGTATACCAATAACAACTATATTATTGTACAGGGCTGAAAAACGTGTCACCCTTTCTGATACCAAGTACCACATTTGTACAATAAAATGGCACGTAATTTTTTGACTGGAGGCCGATTGTTATTATTGATATTGTAAGCGTCGAGAGATTCCTACATGTGTTTACAATTTCTGCAATTTTAAAAATATTCTTGCATAGGGCCTACCTGCTAACAGGTCATAAGGGATGGCCTCCAAATCGTCTAGCGGTTCTCCTACCGACTGATCTTGGTCTCCTCTTGGCCTCCAGAAGAGCGGTTCATCTGTGATGTCATCAATAGGACAGCTGTCATCTGGCTGGTTGGCATCACCAAAAACCTGTTGAAGTACAATTTCTATAGTTAGCCAGTAGCTAGATGAATAGTGTGAGTGACTTATACAATGCATTATTTAGACTTTGACGTTATGCTACACAATTGCAGATTCAGTGCAAAAGGTGAGATGACTCTGTCAGCAATGCTGCTACAATTAACTACTACAGGATTGGTTGGTCTAATCTATCTTTTAATTTGACTATCCTTCATAACTCTAACATACCGGAGTTGGGTCCTCTTCATCATTAAGGAATGGAGTAATTTGGTGTCTGAGCTGCTCTGCCTGTAGACACTGATTACGCCGCACTAGAACCCCCGGTGGCTCCATTCTATTAGCAGCCAGAAGGGGCTGTCCAACTCTACCCAGTGGAACAAGACGCCTTTCAACTCCGTCAAGTGGAACTGGCTGATGATCGTTTAAGTTCGGCAGGTCCTGCTCAGGGTCCATTCCACCCAACGGGTCAACTGGAGCTAGTGGCAGTGCTTGGGGTTCCATTAAACGCAAAGGTCCAGCGCCATCTTGTCTATCTCCATCTTGTCCAACATCATCTTGTCGAGCTCCATCTTCTCCCTCTCTGGTTTGGTCATTAGGTTTTGGTGTTGAGCTCTACAGTGCATGTATTATGCTTGTAAGAGTTTTAGGTATGATGAATGTACATGTACATGTATATGTGCTGAGTCCATACAATCTATGTAAGAATTCAATAAGATATGAATGCACTATATCTAGTTATAACCAGTCATCTGTGTGCATATACATGTATTACGTATGTTTTGCATGGGCCAGTGTGAATAGCATCATAGTAATATCTAATGATGGTATGTAATCACTCACATTTGGCGGAGGCTGATCATGACGACAGACAAATACAAGTATATCCTGATCCATTGGTTTTAATGAAGAGGACAGAGAGTGGACGTATCTGAGCATAGCTTCTGTAGATTTTTGATGGCTTTTCCAATTTTCTAAAATATTATAATATATCATGTTTTCCAAGCAAGGAAATTGAAACCTCGTTCCACATTCCTGAGAAAATAATTTTCAGTAAGATCCATTGACTCCTAATCTTCAGATTAAAATTTTTGTAATCTACAAAACAAACCTGATGCTAGCTGTTTATGAAACGTACTGGTAAACTCAAATACTGGAGTTGTCACCACTTTACCACCGACGATTGACGGATAATTTATTCAGTTCACTTTGAGCAGACATTTTTTAATTCATTCTGTATTCATATGCATATTCTGGCTCCACGCTGTATTAAATAGTTCAACATGTACACAGCATTAAACAAAGACAGGGAAAACGTTCCCTGTGCTTTGACCATAGATGGTACACCATTATTTACCTGCTACATCAAAAGGTTCGAGTGCATTAGATGCTCCGCCCATTATCTGTGTAGAACTTTTGTTGTGTCTAAAAGTATGTGAATATAAGCTATTATACCTGCCCGGCTGCCTATTCAAATATAATGGAGAGGGTTAGTCTGCCACACACATGTGAATAAAGGTTTTATCAGTGGTAAGAGTTTGGAAAAAGTTAATAAAGATTCCAATGATTCTGACCCAGCCTGTATATTGCAGATGAGAGTATTATAAACCTATATCAACATAATATAGTTTATGTAGCAATACTGCAAGCTAATTTGCAAGTAGGTAGAGTACTTACTAAAACACTGATAAAACCAATGAAAGGTGAATTGAAAGATGTGTAGCATAGAATTGTCACACATTTAGCAAGACCTTGGTTGATCAGTCGAATACTGATGGAATGAAAGAAAAGAAAGAAAGAAAAAAGTGTTTAGTGGATTTGAAGGCACACATATCTTCCCCTCACCTTTACAATAGTGACCAAGTCGCTTGTTAGGCTAAAGTACATGTAGATATAGAAATCGAATGGGTTGAATACCCAAACTAAGCACCAGAACTAAATGGTTCAATTAATACAAGCCGTGCAGTGGTGCCACTAAATACTGCTGTCAGCCGTGTGGAGGGACAGGAATTCAACTGGTATTCAGTCTAGTACTCTACTGGTGGTTGTTGTTTTTGGACCAGCACAGTAAACGAATTTTGAGAAAAAGCTTCTGAAGAAAAAATATTGAAACAAGTGGAACGTGGCGAATGTGTGTTACCTAGCAGCCAGTCCATTGGACATCACAATCTTCATAGCCATGTCTCGTTTCCTGTCCAGGATAGCCTCAGTTGCATATCGCTGCTGGTTAACATCCTCAGTGACTACCAGTGTGAACTCCTACAGTTCGTAGAGAAAATACTAGGCAGGGGGGACACAGTGAGGAAAGTTTCAAGTGCTTTAAAACTGAGAGGAATAATATATAAATGTAGTATAATAATAATATACAAGGATCACCGAGTTGAACAAGAAAAGTGGCTTGTTATGTACACGTATTTCTGACTAGTAGTATTGAGACTTGATACACCAGATAAAATATTCTAATTTCTCACTCTAGGGTTAGTTAATGGTAATTCGCGTGAGAAATCCAGAATCCAGTCACAGCACTGTGCCCATAGGTATTTCCACCAACTCCACTGTGTCGGATTCTTACTTTTCATTTTGCCATGGCAATTGAGGAACTCCACCATTCTGGTTCTGCCAACTAAATTCAACGATAGTCAGATTGTAGGGTTTAGATTAGCTTTACATTATACTTATTACAATGTCAGACATCTCTCATCTCTCTGTCAGAGCATTGTTCAAGGGCACATAAAATTTCTAAAGGTGTAATGTAAAAGAACAGTACCCAGCTAGCCAAAATATTCTTACCTCAAAAAGTCTAATCCGCAGCGTTTTCCAGTGATACATGTAGTTAATATCATGTGCTTACTTTGCTCATTTGTTTTTAGTTTTAACATACTTACCTGCTTGCTTATCCTGGTAATTCTCGGTAGAATATTCGGCAGACACTGGTATGGTTAATGGAGTATGACGAGCAGGTCGCTATCAACATAACATTTTATTATAAGTCTTAATGCAAATGAAGTGACAGTAATTAATTAATGAAATCACCACTTTATGCATTCATGCTTTCATTCAAAAGTAGTAAAACATTGGTCAATATTTAATATTGACCAATGTTTTACTACTTTTGAATGAAAGCATGAATGCATAAAGTGGTGATTGTGAAACTGTGGTTGGATGGGTCATCATACAGCTAAAAAACGCTCTCTGATAAAAGAATTGATGTATCACAATACCTGAAACAAAACTTGGGTTAATTCTCCTTCAACTCGCTGACTATTATGCATGTAGTTGCATATCGCAGGACCTCCAAGCTCAGTGAGGTAGTAGAGAAATAAAGGCAGCACAGCTGGTAGTACACGCCATAGCCAGCTACCCAATCGAGTAAACCATTCTGTTATCATTTCTCTATTTCTCTTCCACCTTTCACCTCCATCAACATCTTTACCAATGCCAACCTTGAGAAAATATTAGCCACTCTATAGTTATAGTTATACACTGATGCTTAGGATTCAACACGATAACTTCCATGTATTTCAGTTAATCCTCTGACTGCTGATCACATGACACATGTACCGCACGGCTGTCTCATACAGTACATACACTACACTGTACGTTACACTGTATAACATGTAAACTGCTGCATATCAGTAGTTAGTAGAGTGTGCCAGTCATTAACTGACAACCATCACTATCAGCAAGCTAACTAACAGCAGTTCTTACTGCTGTTATTATATATGTTATAAAGATTATGCTGTGGAACTTGCCATGTGCAATGTACAGCCAAGGTGGCCAACGACATGTTTAACATTACACTGTTGAGCCCCATGACTAATTGAAGTATTCCTGGTATATAGTTAAATACAGTGAATAATGTGCGACTTTTCGAAAAAGACAGTTCGAAACAGGACATTCCGAAACCAGACAATTCGCAACCGGACAGTTCAAAAACGTAAAAAAGAAGACAACTCTACAGCAACTTTTATATCGTATTGCGAAGCTTTTGCCGATATGGTATGCAAAGAGTAGTGTTTCCGTTTCCTCTCAATAATGTAGTTTCTCTTTCTAAAGTCCTACAAGTAATCAAGTTTCTCTAATTTTTTAATGTAATAATCGTTATTCTACTTTTATGTAGAATACTGTGTTGAATAAACCATGGCTATAGAGTGAAACGAGTGTTACAACTTTATTTCACCAAAACCTTGTCAATCAGCTGGTGTTAAGTAAAGCTTAGTATTTTTTTAATTTAAAGCTTGACTTCTAAAACTTAGAATTATAAACTAATTATTTATTATAATATAATATAATTACTTTAGCTGTAATGCTTAGTATTATTATAGGATCATGCTTTATTAGAAAAAAATGTAGTATTATGCAAATTATAATAATAATTTAATAATTGTAAATTTGTAGTCAAAGTGAAAGTCTAGTTAATGGTATAGTGGCTATTTCATCTGTCCACACTTTTGTTTTATTTGTCATGTTAACAGTGAATTTTTAGTCAAACCTCACCTTACAGTTCTTAACTGTTTGCCTTTAATTTTTTATTCAACAGATACTTATCACTATCCTATCTGTAGGCTAACACACAGCAAATTGACCAGTGTGTTATGCTGCAGGAAAATTACATCTCACTGGTACTGGGACTGTGTTAGTTTTGAAACTCTTTTTTCTAATACCATGTTTATACTACTGACTTTCGAAAATATTTATGCTACACCGTCTGTCAACAGTTTGTTCGCTGCCGTTAGTTTACTTGACTTAAACACACTTTGGCTCGAGGTGAAAAAAACTAGTTGCTAATATACCAATTAGTTACACATCTGCTTTTCTGCCATACATGTATATGAGTATTAGAATCAATAACATGCGCTGGGAGCTCACATAAGTGAGTATTGTAAGTATCCTTGTTTATTCAGCAAAACATTATATCTGACGTATTCATCACTGATTGTAGGAGTACGAGTCGGTTGAAATGGGACTCCAATCTTCTAGCGTTGTCAAACAATTAGTGGGAGCGTGGTACATCTCTCTTCTGTCTGCCTCAATCATAGACATTGCAGCCATGAAGCGGTCACCTTCAAACAGGCCTAGTGAACTATGGACATTCTGACCGTCATCAGCTCCATGTATGCACTAGTTCTGTCAAGTGAGTTGTCTGTCTACAAGCATTTCACCTTCTATTACAGATATAATTTCTATCATCAGTGATCCTATTTTTTGTATCTCTGGCTAACATGTAGATATAAATACACCATCCCATTCGCTTACATTAGAGGTTACGCATAGTAATACATGTTTCACATTACTTTAAGTTGCATTGCTATGAATTGTATAATAGTAATAGACTTACAGGTATTTACAGTCTGCCTCACAATCTCTCTGCTCACAATCTCTCTGCTTCCTGCCTCCCTCTCTTACTTGCAAAGTTGGAGTGGTAAAATCCAAGTTCAGTAGTAAACAGCTTCAAGACAAAGCTTTGTGCTGTATTAAACCCAATGGACTTGGACTCTATCTTGTTGGTGAACAGCTAATTTTTTTAAGGTTAGCAAATCGCAGTAGGGTAATGGTTAATAATGCTTAGGTTTAAAGCCACTTAATGAGTTGACCATTTTTCAGTTTTACAGTTTACCTTTTTGAGAAAATCGACAGATGTGGGCACAGTATTCTCTCTATAGACGTTTAACGACCACTTGCTTTTGATTAACGATGAAAAACTATTTCAACTCCTCAGAACTCCATCTAAAAATGTCATCATCTAACTTTTCTGGTACTGCCCAACGTCTGATACTGCTATATAAATTATATTTTGCTATTCAAAGAATTTAACATGTTAATGGTAGTGGTTCTACCACAGGTACTTCTACGTAATGCTCTGTTAGTGTAAACAATCGTGATGGAGACTTGAACTGCAGAATTGTTGCGCTACATGCTGCCCTGCGTGTTCGAGTTAATTGGCTGAGATTGGTAAGGTATGAAAGTTGCTTGCAGCGCAGAGAAATGAGACCTGCTTTGATTGTCAAATATTACACCTTGTTTAAAGTATTGTTCTAATTGATTAGATGCTGTCAGTCACCAGATGTTGATGCTCTCAATTAATGTTCCTGAAAGTTGAAAAGACCCAGATACAAGCATCTTTAATGGGATCCTTGTTAAGAACACGTTGCACTCTGACAATGTACGAAAAGGTATTAACATTGTTCTTGTACACATCACTAACCAGTAGTGCATAGGCCTAAAATACAGCTATGTTTGATAATATTCATTCTCAACAGCGGAATATGTCTCGGGTTGACACAAATTGTGAATGGGTGCAATTCCCATGGGGTTTCAGTACAGGTGATGTGCTGTGTTCAACCTTGTTTAGTCTCACAAGACTGTGTCCGCCTGAACACAGACGGTCATTATGTACGAGTATATATGGGTATATCCATTATATAACTTATAATTATATTGTTTCTCAACTGTATAATAAATCATCTGTGGTCTTTTGCTTTGCACTTAGATGGGCGTAGCATATTTTACTAGCGGGTTTGGAGCACTGTATACCCACATGTACATAACATGCGCAGCGCAAATGATGCCAATACCATGTACAAACAACATATATACTACATGTATGTAAATTATCAGAGTGTTCACATTTGAACAGCAATATTGTCTTCTTGTTGCCTAAACTCTTTTTAGAGCAGCAAAGATCTATTTGTTCTACCAACCTTGTATTCATAAGTTTGCTGTATGTCACCAAAAAGTAGCAAACACCACAGCGTCTTCCCCTCAGTAATTGGCCAATCTTGTGGCGTTGCAAAGAATTCGGGTGCTAGTGATGATTTGTATAGTGCATACCGTACATACATGTACATGCATGGTATTTCTGGCATAGGCCTCCATTAAAAATAATATAGCATACACCACGTATAACTTTGTAAAAGTACATGCCCACCTAGCTACACTGTTATCATTTCAATGTTTTCAGTTCTTGCAGAAGTTGTCTTCTCTCCATTTAGTGTTGGTCGTAGTCTGTTGTCACTTTAATTGATGATGATACATGTTCTTGTTAACTACTTATTAAACCAAACCAAATAAAATGATTGAAATGGGGAACTCCAATTATTTAGGCACCTAAACATTATATTGTGTACTTCCCCTTGAAACAAAAAGCATAATCTAATACACAATGAGACACGATTGATTAAATTGAAAGTCGTTTTACATGGCACCTACAAATGAACAGGTTTTGACTTGACCATAAATGGCTGACACGCATTGATTTCAAAGCTAGTATTACATCTTTTATCTCTATTGGTAAAATATACGATGCAATGGCCAATAGCTTCTAGAACGTCTTCCATATTTTCTCTTCTATAGTCTGCTACCAACCGATGCAGACTGTTGCGTAATGGCCTTGTTTCGGTCGATTCTTTCTTTACGGCTGGTTCACCCCTGTCTGCCAATTCTAGTGCAACCTGTATTGCCACATCTTCTGTTTTGATTATTGAAATTAACTTCCACACATTGGGATGTCTGTGTCCAACCAAAGACTTGATCCTACAGGAAGATTGTGGCGAATAAATCTTTTAGTAAGAAAGCAGACACAGCCCGAATATGTACATCTACATGTATATGTATAACTACGTAAATTTCAGTAGATTGCCCTAGTACGGGTTGCTAGTCAGAGAATTAGTATTTAGCTGGCATTTACATGTAGTTAGCATATGTCGCAATAATTGAATCAAGTTATTAAGCAATAATACAAACATACGAGTACATGTACTAACATAAATGTACATTATGTCACATGCCTAAAATAATGCTTAAAACCAAAATTTTGCTCATGGAAAATCATTTTATTTACTTTAGACTAACATACAATTCCGCATCCTGTGACCACACAACATTTTGTTTGTGAACTTTCACTGAATTCATTATCAGTTTTCGGAATCAGTTGCAGTTGGCCAGTTGTATTACATAAGTTTAATATCTAAACTAGTAGAAAATTCAAGGGAATACCAGATGAACAGAAAGAATAATAAAATTTTTCTGTATTAATGACATGTACTGGTATATCAATAATGTACATACAATGTTTTGCTCGGCCCTATCTCAATTCTGTGGCCATGTCAGTGACACTGTTTTTCACAAAATGTATTTCAACCATTTGGTACTAATAAGCTATTGGTCATATTTAGAAGTTGTCCTCTCCCAAGAGATCATTTGGGAGAGGACAACTTCTGATTATGATCAATGGGCAATGTTCAGCCCATAGAATTTTATGGTTCAGCCCCACCTAGCCATTCCAAACACAACCAATATTAGCTTACCTTGTATCACCTTGACATAAGGAGCACAGCTTCCCATTATTACCAAATAGGCTCAAGCAAAGTGGCCAGAGACGAAAACTGCATTAACTTTGTACAATTCATTTTTTGTAGCACTATGTTTTGGTACGTCATGTCGTTAAAACGGTTAATTCTATTCTACATTATTATATAACAACTAAAAGTCCACGAACTACTAAAAATGCAAAGCCAACAGTTCTCGCATAAGCACGAATTAAAATTTATAGAACTATTTACAGTACACGATAGAAATTGCCTCTAGTTGCATGCAAATCCCATAATATTTTATTCAGTATCTTATCCACACTTGTGACTTTGTATATTAGCAACTATTAGACTACTACTACATGTAGTAGTAGTCTAATAGTTGCTAATATACAAAGTCACAAGTATGGATAGGATACTGAATAAAATACTATGGGATTTGCATGCAACTAGAGTTATGCCCCTGGCCTGATAACGATAGAGGGAAATTTTGAAAAAGGCAGTTCAAAACTGGACAGTTTGAAACAGCACAGCTCGAAACTGTGTGGATTACATTTAGAAGAACAAAACTTGCAGATAATTAATTTTATCTAATTAATATAACTGATTAAATGAACAAAATAGTAGTAAAAACAAAAATTAGTTGAAATCTAGTGGTTGGGGCATGGGGTTAGGCGTTTCGAACTGTGCGTTGTTGAACTGTCCACTTTCGAAACGTCTCGTTTCGAACTGTCTTTTTCGAACATTTGCACATTCGTACTAAATAATCAAGTTACACCTATTTTGTGTGGATCCTTGGTTTTTGATATTTTAATGTGTTACGGTCACTCCTGGTAATACCAATTCTACGACCAGTAGGCTGTTGGCTTTACTTATTGTTAGGTTTATATACGTATACAATGTACATGTATATGTGATTGTATGGTTGGATGATATGTAGGGGTGGGTAACTTATCAGAGAATGTATACGTGTACATTGTATACGTATATAAACTTAACAATAAGTAAAACCAACAGCCTGCTGGTCGTAGAATTGGTATTACCAGATTGGCTGTAACATATTCAAACATGAAAAACCAAGGATCCATACAAAAATAAGTGTAACTTGGTAACTTGGTTACTTGGTACAATGCACATATTATACATGTAGATGTACATGTGTGCGTATTAAACACAGTTCTACAAAGGGGTACAGTGTTTGCTACAAAGGGGTACGTTGTTTGCTACATGACTGCTAAGGGGTACCTAGGCTAAAAGAGGTTGGTTATACAGTGATGATTTTTTAATCAAGGGATTTATAATTATAGAAGTTCGGAAGTGTAGAAATTCTAGATTGCCTTTGTTCTTCATAAAAAGTTTAACAGGGAAAGCTGTTTTATTTTATCCAGCAGCAAATTTAACCATTAATTACATGTAGTTTTAATATTAAGCGTGAGAAATTTTTATTGTAATAATAATTATAGTTTTATAATAATCAACCTGTCCAGGATGATGTTTTGCTGAGGTGCTGCTTATGATTTGACAATAAACCATTATATTCACAACTTGCTGTGCAAATGAAGAAACAGTGCTACAAGTAATTTTAAATAAATATCATGTAATATTGGTATGCAAATAATATACATGTAATATCAAAGTCCTACTTTCAACCGATATCCATCTAACTGAATTGTATTTTACTGAGTCTAGGTGACTGATGCCAAAAAAAGCTGAGCTTAACCAGTGTAAAAACCATAAAACACTACAATCGATGAAAGTTATATAATGCGTTACGCAGTTATCATATCACTAAATAATAAATAAATAAAAATTTCAAACCATACTGAATTTGTATACTTGTTTAACTGATGCATTTTAATAATGTATACATGCACTGCATACCACATGACTGCTAAGGGGTACTAACCTGACTAGACGTTTTATAACTGGACGATTTGCAAACTCAAACCCTAACCCCCCTCCCCCCCCCCCCAGATTCAGAACTTTAATTATTATATTTTTTTATTCTTGTGTTTTTTTTTGGTTTTCACAACAAACTTGTAGAGCACTAAAATAAATTTGTTATCCATGGGCTATGCTCTTCTAAATGTAATTCTACACAGTTTAAAACGTTCCAGTTTCGAAACGTCTTGTTTCAAACTTTCGTGTTCAAATGTTCCTTTGCCACTGAATTTGAAGGTAAAGACTGCAATCAGTTTTGAAGTCATAATACACACAATACACATATTGAATTGAATACACACAATGTCCTGTTTCAAGGGGATGGCAATGTTTGTAAGCATACACAAAAATGTACTTGTAAATTCACAATCATGTCCACTTAATAAACATATACTACTATAGCTTGTGTAATATAGAATGCTGCTATATCACGGGTTCCCAACCTTTTTTTAGCCTAAGTACCCCTAGCAGTCATGTGGCAAACAACGTACCCCTTTGTAACAAAACACTGTCTTTGATCTAATTCGATTAATGTTGCATGTATACATTATTAAAATGCATCACTTAAACAAGTATACAGATGCAGTATAGTAGGAAATTTTAATTTATCAATTATTTAGTGATAACTGCGTCTGCGTAATATAACTTTCACCGACTGTAGTGTTTTATGGCTTTCACACTGGTTTAGCTGAACTTTATCTGCATCAGTCAATTAAGCTCAGTGAAATATAGTGTTCAATTATATGGATATCAGTTGAAAGTAGGACTTAGATATTATATTCTTTGCATACCAATATTACATGATATCTATTTAAAATTGCTTGTATAACTGTTTCTTCATTTGCACGGCAAGTTGTGGATATAATGGTTTATTGTCAAATCATAGGCCCTTTAGGTCTATTGCATTGTAGAACCTTACTCAACTTGCTATTTGTAGCATGTTGCTGTGCTTAATATGCGTGGCTTATACGAAGAAGCAGACTATAAAAATCCTGGAGTCTTTTACAGGTAGATAATATGTTAGAACTCTCCACTGGTACAACCATGCCTGATGACCTTACTTTCATATAAACAAATCGTGGTGGTGGTGGAAGTGCTGTTTACAGAGGTTTCATATAATAATCAAAAATGGTGAAATGATAATCAACATATACTGGTGCTGTGTAGGAAGAGACAGACTTGGATCTAAGGGATCTTTAAAGATGGATGGACCTCGGGTAGCCTAAGTAACTTTAGTAGGATTCTTAAAAATTCTAGCTGGTAGATCTTAGGTAAAGGTAATGCTTTATTGGCTGTTAAATGTCAACATTGTGTGGAAATGTCATCTTCTAGTCTTATAATATACTCGTGGATTACCAATTTGACCTTTATTCATATTGCATATACATTGTATGTGTTACATTGTAAATACATTTTCTTTATTCACTAACTGTATCTGCAAACTATTTTCAAAATGGCCACCACTTGGTATTATAAAAATAGTGTCTATGAATATGTAAAATTCATACACCAGTATTGTAACTAGTTCTGTGTGATAAATTTTAATTCATGCTTATGTGAAAACTGTTGCTTTTGCATTTTTAATAGTTCATGAACTTTAACCTGTTATATAATAATGTAGAATAGAATTAACCCTTTTAACGACATGACGTACCAAAACATAGTGCTACAAAAAATAAATTGTACAAAGTTAATGCAGTTTTCGTCTCTGGCCACTTAGCTTGAGCCTATTTGGTAATAATGGGAAGCTATACTCCTTGTGTCAAGGCGATACAAGGTAAGCTAATATTGGTTGTGTTTGGAATGGCTAGGTGGGGCTGAACCATAAAATTCTATGGGCTGAACATTGCCCATTGATCATAATCAGAAGTTGCCCTCTCCCAAATGATCTTCTGGAAGAGGACAACTTCTAGTTATGATCATTAGCGTTGTAGTACCAAATGGTTGAAATACATTAGGTGAAAAACAGTGACAGTGACATGACCACAGAAATTAAATAGGGCCTAGCAAAACATTGTATGTGCATTATTGGTACACATGTACATGTTGTTAATACAGAAAAAAAAATCATTGTATTTTTCCTGTATACATTTTATTATTTTCCATTAATTTAAATATTAGAATATACATAGTAATTGGCTGCTGTCTAAGTTGTAGGTTTACACAGTAATCAGCAACAAATGCAAAGTGAATAGTTTAGTAGAACTATTCCCAAACTAGATTTTTAGCTATTTACAATGAAGTGGCTGATGCATATCTAAAATGTAGTTTCAGCCAAAACAATGCAGCAACTATTTCATTAAGATGACATGGAACTTTAAAAGATGGTAAAGTCAGAGCAAACCCCTCCTTGCTTTTTCTTTTTATGAGGTGAATTCACTTAGCAAACTAATATTGACTACAAGCAGAAGTCTGGTTATAAAAAAATTCTTTTAGGCGTGTGAAATAATGCATATACATGTACATTGTACGTATGTATTGCTGCTAAATAACTTAAATAACTTGTTGGCATCAGTGCGACCTAACTAATACTAATTCTCTGACTAGCAACCCGTACTAGGGCAATCTTTTGAAATTGACATAATTATACATATACTGCACATGTAGATGTATGTATTCGGGCTGTGTCTGGTTTCTTACTAAAATATTTATTTGCCACAATCTTGCTGTAGGATCAAGTCTTTGACTGGACAAAGGCATCCGAGTATATGGAAGTTAATTTCGATAATTAACAAAGAGGATGTGGCAGTTCAGACTGCATTGAAGTCAGCAGACAGGGGTGAACCACCCAGAAAGAAAGTGTCAACTGAAACGAGAAGATTAGAAAATAGGCTACATAGGCTGGTCGCCGACTATTATAGAAGACAAAACATGGAGGACTTCCTCAAAGCAATCGACCACAACATCCGCCACTTCATCAACAGAGTGATGTAACTTTTAAATAATATTAGGATGTCAAGCTAAAGCATTTACAGCAATATATGTATAAGTGTCTAAATAGTTTAAATTTTATACTTGCAATAAGGGATTTTGTTTGTTTTGGTTAAATGAATATGTAAAACGACCATATATTACCATCAAATTTTGTGAACAGACTACGACTAACACTAAACGAAGAGAAGACAACTTCTGCAAGAACTGAAAACATTGAAATGATAACAGTGTAGTTAGGTGGGCATGTACTTTTACAAAAATATACGTCGTGTATGCTATATTATTTTCAATGGAGGTCTATGCCAGAAATACCATGCATGTACATGTATATGCGGTATGTACTATACAAATATTTACGAGCGCTCCCTTGCAACCCTTTGCAACGCCACAAGATTGGCCAATTACTAAGGAGAAGGTGCTGTGGTGTTTGCTGATTTTTGGTGACATACAGCAAACTTATGAATACAAGGTTGGTAGAACAAATAGATCTTTTCTGCTCTAAAAAGAGTTTAGGCAACAAGAAGACAATATTGCTGTTCAAATGTGAACACTCTGATAATTTACATACATGTAGTATATATGTTGTTTGTACATGGTATTGGCATCATTTGCGCTGCGCATGTTATGTACATGTGGGTATACAGTGCTCCAAACCCGCTAGTAAAATATGCTACGACCATCTAAGTGCAAAGCAAAAGACCACAGATGATTTATTATACAGTTGAGAAACAATATAATTATAAGTTATATAATGGATATACCCATATATACTCGTACATCATGACCGTGCGTGTTCAGGCGGACACAGTTTTGTGAGACTAAACAAGGTTGAACACAGCACATCACCTGTACTGAAACCCCATGGGAATTGCACCCATTCACAATTTGTGTCAACCCGAGACATATTCTGCTGTTGAAAATGAATATTATCAAACATAACTCTATTTTAGGCCTATGCACTACTGGTTAGTGATGTGTACAAGAACAATGTTAATACCTTTTCGTACATTGTCAGAGTGCAACGTGTTCTTAACAAGGATCCCATTAAAGATGCTTGTATCTGGGTCTTTTCAACTTTCAGGAACATTAATTGAGAGCATCAACATCTGGTGACTGACAGCATCTAATCAATTAGAACAATACTTTAAACAAGGTGTAATATTTGACAATCGAAGCAGGTCTAATTTCTCTGCGCTGCAAGCAACTTTCATACCTTACCAATCTCAGCCAATTAACTCGAACACACAGGGCAGGATGTAGCGCAACAACTCTGCAGTTCAAGTCTCCATCACGATTGTTTACACTAACAGAGCATTACGTAGAAGTACCTGTGGTAGAACCACTACCATTAACATGTTAAATTCTTTGAATAGCAAAATATAATTTATATAGCAGTATCAGACGTTGGGCAGTACCAGAAAAGTTAGATGATGACATTTTTAGATGGAGTTCTGAGGAGTTGAAATAGTTTTTCATCGTTAATCAAAAGCAAGTGGTCGTTAAACGTCTATAGAGAGAATACTGCGCCCACATCTGTCGATTTTCTCAAAAAGGTAAACTGTGAAACTGAAAAATGGTCAACTCAATAGCTATTTTCTTACAATATCATGACGGGCATGTATAGTTAACTTACAATCTGCTAGTTTCCACTCATTAGCCAATCTGACCTGAGTTGAGTCAAACTACATGTAACCTATATACTTATTCAAGAGAGAGTCTTCCCTCAATCCTTCCATTGTGAGATCGGAGAGTAGCAGCTTGACATCTGTTTTCTTAAATCCTGCTGAAAGTATACGCCTAGTTAACATAGAAATTTAAAGAAAAAAACTGAGTTGGAGCAGAGATAGTACATGTATTAGGTGGATTTAAACCTATGCATTTAAACATTACCCTACTGCGACTATTTAGCCTTGAAAAAATTAGCTGTTCACCAGCAAGATAGAGTCCAAGTCCATTGGGTTTAATACAGCACAAAGCTTTGTCTTGAAGCTGTTTACTGCTGAACTTGGATTTTACCACTTTAACTTTGCAAGTAAGAGAGGGAGGCAGGAGGCAGAGAGATTGTAAGGCAGACTGTAAATACCTGTAAGTCTATTACTATTTTACTATTCATAGCAATGTAACTTAAAGTAATGTAAAACATGTACTACTATGTGTAACCTCTAATGTAAGCGAATGGGATGGTGTATTTATATCTACATGTTAGCCAGAGATAGAAAAAATAGGATCACTGGTAATAAAAATTATATCTGTAATAGAAGGTGAAATGCTTGTAGACAGACAACTCACTTGAAAGGACTAGTGCATACATGGAGCTGATGACGGTCAGAATGTCCATAGTTCACTAGGCCTGTTTGAAGGTGACCGCTTCACGGCTGCAATGTCTATAATTGAGGCAGACAGAGGAAAGATGCACCACGCTGACACTAATTGTTTGACAATGCTAGAAGATGGGAGTCCCATTTCAACCAACTCGTACTCCTACAATCAGTGATGAATACGTCAGTTATAATATGCTTTGCTGAATAAACAAAGATACTTACAATACTCACTTATGTGAGTTCCCAACGCATGTTATTGATCTAATACTCATATACATGTATGGCAGAAAAGCAGATGTGTAGTTACTTGGTATACTAGCAACTAGTTTTTTCAACTTGAGCCAAAGTGTGTTTAGGTCAAGTAAACTAACGGCAGCAAACAAACTGTTGACATACGGTGTAGCATAAATATTTTAGAAAGTCAATAGTATAAACATGGTATTAGAAAAAAGAGTTTCAAAACTAACAGTCCCAGTACCAGTGAGATGTAATTTTCCTGCAGCGTAATACACTGGTCAATTTGCTGTGTATTAGCCTACAAATAGGACAGTGATAAGTATCTGTTGAATAAAAAAATAAAGGCAAACAGTTAGGAACTTTAAGGTGAGGTTTGACTAAAAATTCACTGCAAACATGACAAATAAAACAAAAGTGTGGACAGATGAAATAGCCACTATACCATTAACTAGACTTTCACTTTGACTACAAACTTACAATTATTAAATTATTATTATAATTTGCATAATACTACATCTTTTTTCTAATAAAGCTCGATCCTATAATAATACTAAGCATTACAGCTAAAGTAATTATATTATATTATAATAAATAATTATTTTATAATTCTAAGTTTTAAAAGTCAAGCTATAAATTAAAATTAAAAAAATACTAAGCTTTACTTAACACCAGCTGATTGACAAGGTTTTGGTGAAAAAAAGTTGTAACACTCGTTTCACTCTATAGCCATGGTTTATTCAACACAGTATTCTACATAAAAGTAGAATAACGATTATTACATTAAAAAATTAGAGAAACTTGATTACTTGTAGGACTTTACAAAGAGAAATTACATTATTGACAGGAAACGGAAACACTACTCTTTGCATACCATATCGGCAAAAGCTTCACAATAAGAAATAAAAGTTGCTGTAGAGTTGTCTTCTTTTTTACGTTTTCGAACTGTCCGGTTGCGAATGGTCCGGTTTCGGAATGTCCTTTTTCGAACTGTCTTTTTCGAAATGTCCCTTTACCAAATACAGTATAGTACAACATAGCACTGCGCAGCCTGTCAAGGCATGGTACAGCACAGCTGCAGAGAGAATAACAGCTATTGCATACATGGAAGTAATATTAGTGTTGTAGTATCTACTAACTATACTCTGTTAGTACAGCAGAGTCAGTATTAACAGTAGGCCTAAGTATTTTCATACCTTGTACTCAATCCTTTCTACTTCGTCTTCGCTGAGCGACGTCCCAAAGTCATCAAAACTCTGTGGAACACACATCCTGAATAAGTAGTTTATTGTACAGTTGTCTGTGATTAATGACACTGTCTTCCAGTCTAGAAATAAATTAATTAATTTATTTTTAGTCATGAGTACGAGCTGTCGAGGACAGTTGTGATTTATTTCATTTATCAGTCAAGTGTTCAGCACACCGTTTGTACTAATACTTACTAGTATGCTTGAATTTTTTAATCGTAATCCAATTCCACATTTGGTATATATTGCTGTAGTCTACCTACATGAAAGTCTGCCCCAGTCACTTTATAGACTAATCACATACATGCATGTGTTATGTACATACATGTATTATTATATTTTGTGTCTATTCCTATATTGGTGAGTATATTATAATATTTGCTGCTCAACCACCCTAACTGAAATGTACAACTGATCTGAAACATGGTAAACAGAGTATAAAACTTGAATTAAACATAATGAGGGCATAAATATTGCTCAAAATAGCAAATGAAAACACAATGTTTAACGTGCGTCCCACAAAACACGTTTTTTTTTTAACAGGCAAAAGTCCTACTATAATGTACTTGTATAGTGGCTGTTAAATCTAGAATCCAATTGTACCCCTATAATAGTAGGGCAGGTGTAGAACGAATGTGGTAAACCAGATCTGTTATTTAAACAAGTTTATATTCAAACCTGCTGTACAGGGTCATTGTTTTGAATTTTTCAAGTCGACCACCGAAAACAAGTAAATTGAAGTCAAGTCACAGATTAAACACTATAAACTCAGATCAATCATAAGTCAAAGTCTAGTGAGCTACTCTTCAGACATGTCTGCAGTATATCTACCAAAGTCAATTTCAAATAAGTTTGTCCAAGTAGTTTTTGCCTTACTGACTGAAATGATCTTGTAAAGAGTCAACGGGTCAGAAATGACAAGTCGAACGCCACAATAACTTGAGCCAAATAAGACAAACGCTCAAACAAAAACTCACAAGTCTAATTGATTTGTTATATTAAATGACAATTACTTAATGTTACAGTAATATATGGAGTGACAGATCCTAATTTATAATCCGAAGCGAAAGTAATCATTTATAACACACACATTATTAGTCTTCATAATCGCATGACTCGCATATTGTTTTTGAAATTTATATCTATAACAAAGAATAATGCTCATGCCAGTAAAGGTCACATAACTATGGAAGGGTATGGCAATAGAGACTACTATGATAATTTTATTAATATACCTGTTCAAGCTTTAGTGATTGGAAAGGCTAGTAGTGTACTAACTTGAATGCTTGAATGCTATTAATACAATATACCTGCACGTGGTAGTGTAAAAGATGTCAACAATGTCAAGGTCATAGATAAACAAATCAAACCCTCAACCTATCAGGGAGTATCTCACACACTACCTGATTGGTTGAGCTGTTTGAGCTTCCTATGACACTGTTTGTTGACATTTGAAACTACCACGTGTTTTAGCATCTCTTAGTATGCATGATGTAGATTATTTATAAATTCTGCATATTTTTGATTGGAGAAGTGGTAGTAGACCGATAGTAACTCGAATTTACTGAATTGACTGCTAAATTGTTGCTTTGTATAATTAATAGGGAAACTGAACTACCAGTGTCATGCACCAGTACCAGCATCATGTCTTGTCTTGTACAAGCATCAGTACCATGTACCAGTGTTGACATCCTACCTACACATCATGTATTTGCATCATTTTACCAGCCATTTCTTTGGCCAGTAGCCACATTTATATATAGAATGATATTTTTAGTGTTGAAAACAAGAGGTTTGCAATTAGTAACTGTGAAGTTACTCTCTCTTTCCCTCTCTATGCAAGAACAACAAGATAGGACAACTTCATATTATAATCAATTTAACTTAATGTACAGCGTAGATAAATGCTGGGAGTGAGTCAAGATAAATCTTTACCACAAAAATTTAATTTGCTGTTTTATATAAGCGGATTGAGAAATATTCTAGCAGACTAACTTTATTCTTTATTTGCTATAATGACACCAATATTTAAATAATGATGTCAATTGTTTACATTACACTAATTTTATTACACTTCAATTTATTATTTTATAAACATTCTTGCACAGTGATGGAATTGTATGTGGCTGTTAAGGAGTTATTCCTAAAATCATACAATATGTAATTTGCAGAAATAATGGAGATTCAATTCAATTCCTTTGTGTTTTCATCTTGTGACTTGCTACTTCAAAATATTATCACAGCTGAGTGGAATCCGTGGATAAAAAATATTGATCATATTCCAATTTTGATAAAATTGGGTTGCTTTGTGAATGGTCATCAATTACTATGATACTATATGTATATATTGTATATAATGAGCTGTATCATGGATATAGAGAGAATAATATTATGAGTGTGATCAAATAACACAATTATTATATAATATGATAAAATAGTAACTCTATTCATTGCTATTATGTTGTAGGTGAGAGATGATCTGCAGGCAACATTGAACTACATGAAACAGGTCTTTCAACATTGTTTAGAGATGCTGATATCTAGCGGATATACCCAGGAACCATGGAAATACATGTATTATAATACTACTAGACAAATAGGTATGTACAATTTACTTGTATATAATACTGCTTATACTACCTCCATCCATTTTAGATAGTTAGCTTTGATTACTAACTGTCAGCCATATTTCTTTGTCAGCCACATTGCTTTTGACAAGTTAAACGACAGAAATATTTATAATCGCACTTGCAAACGACGTAGCAATGGCACACATTACATGTAGTAGTAAGCTGTTCCAATACTATACAAGAACTTTGGCAGTCAATGTACTTTGTATCTGGTGTGTTTGTTTGCAACTATTTTTTCCCAGAAACCAAAACTTTCTCTCAGGTAATTATCTCCTCCAGCATAGAAACTCTCTTCATCAGAGATTCAATTTCTCCATCAATCTGTTCTGTCATCTCAGTAATGCGTTCAGCAGCTTTCTAAAAAGAGAAAATTTCAGTAGAAACAGACTGCTAGCTTTTTCTTGTACCATAATTAAAGCAGATGGCTTGCTTATTATGATCTGATATTGTCTCCACAAAGAAACTGTATTGAAGTTGGCTGAGATGACAATACATACCTCGACAACTAATAAGAGGTTCTCTATTCTCAGCTCCAGGAATGTTTTGAATTCCAGTTGAGATGTGGAAGGTGACAGAGGTCTGACCGATGTGAAGCTGTGCCGACTTCCGCTTGGCACGATGTCGGTCACCGGTTGATCCACCACTGTATCAATATCTGTCTGTGTATGCTCCACAACTGGTACTGGGTCCATCCGCTCCTGTTTGTCTGAAGAAAGGCTCAATCCGGAGGTGCTTCCTTCTTGGTTGGTACTTAAAGAGGAACCAATGCTTTCTGGGTTGGTACTTGAGGAAGAGTTCTGGCTTTCTGGCTTGTTACCCTGTAGAAGCTTCAAACCCTCCTTTACCATTTGCTCCTTAGCCTGCAAATTCAAGATTACAGTATTGTTTCACTCAATAATGCAATTTTGACGCAAGTGTTCAGCAATTAGATTAGTTTTATTTAGTACCACAAGACACTTTACACTTTAGTCCCTGATGATCTTTTATATTATGTACTTTTATATTAAGTATTTGTTGACTGTACCATAACACCCATCTTAATTAACTTGTGGATCTAAGTAAATAATGTTGCTATTAAGCCGAACAGATTACTGACCTGTCATGGTGTTTACTTGTAAGCTAATTTTCAATTTTTGGTTTTAGGATATGGGTCAATTTTACTAACTGTGCATCCACTTTACAGATGTGAAAATAGATGACGCACATTGAAAATGTTGGTATCATTACTGTCCTCATGGTCTAAACAGCATTTTGCAGAATATAATCAATCTGATCTTCATAGTAAAATCTGTAAATACATGATTACGGTCTACGATGGTTACCAAAAGAAAATTTTCTAGAAAATCTTACCGTTGGGTAATCCTTGAGTAGACCAGAAAGATCATTCTTGCTGAGCACCAGACACTCAGAGTAGCCGATGCTGAGGACATTGGCGATCCTCTTGTTCCCAGAACTGACTCCTGGAATCTCCAGAATACTGATCTCTCCAAAGACAGCTCCTGCACAGAGGGAGGCGAGGACTGCCCCTTCATCATTGATGACCTGTCCAAAGTTCACCAAGGCTATTTGTAATTACAAAAAGTTAATTTTGACCTCATTGATGCTGCATTATTTGTATTAGTCTAGTTTTTTTGTTTGCAAGGAAAGGGTAGGATTTCACTTGATAACTTGAAACATGGAGTAAATACGATGACTAGTCTATAGAATGGGACTCAGGGAGGTACCATGTGAGACAAACAAGCTAATGTTAGATAATATGTAGAGTGTACATATTGTATTTAGATACTAGAGAGGTCATTGTCAGCGGCATTGACATAACATAAGCAAGTAATAATCAACAACACCTCTGGTGGTAACATAGCATGATGAGTTGGCTGATTGGTTTATTGATCACGAACACATTTTGTGAGGTTCAGTGTTTACGAAAATACTGCTACGGAAAACAATTGTAGTAGGCTTGGAAAATGCTGACTGTTATAAAGTATTACATGAAAACTTTTATTTATACGGAGCATCATGGTTCTGAGGAAAGCATCTCTTCCCCATACAGTTTTATATTCAACAGCTCTATATCTACCAGAAGGTAGTTTGGTGAGATGATTGTGAATGAAGTGTTCATCATCATGTATATAGCAGTAAACAAAATTTTGAGTTTTTTTTGTCGACATTGATTGAGAATTATTTGATCTAAATTTAATGATAGTCGGCAGCAGGAGAGTGGATCAGATACAAATGTGTTTTTATTATTATCTGCTGGCAACACAGCGGGGGCTCATCGTTAACCCATACATGATTCTCATAGCTGACAACAGTCTATTGAAAAGTTCAATAAAACAAGTTTTTGTAAAATACATGTACATTGGCATCATCTTAATTCGTTGAGCTAAAAATGACTCCCTACCTCAAGCATTCCAGACTTGACTATGAACATTTCTCTACCGATGTCACCCTTTCTACATATATAGTCTCCTGGGCAGAACACCTGTAAGTTGAGCTTTAATACCACCTCCATTAATAGCCCTGGTTCACAGCTCTTGAATATGTTCACTTGTCGAAGGGTGTCTCTGTACACTCGTAAAGTTATCTGTGCCCTGAATATAAATTTTCAACATAGTATAAATGTGCATGCACACTGTTTCATTGCATGCGGGCATTGAGTGGCATGCTTTATATCATGTGCAGTGCATGGTGTTAAGTGAATCCTGTATGATGTACATGTAGGTTGTGGATTGTACTATATTGCACAGACATGCACGTGAACACAGGCAAAAATTATAGTTCACTCCTTGCATTCTCTCCTGAGAGTCGCTTTTATTTTGTTATGAAACGTTTTGCATGACTGTGTGCTTACAATGTAGGTAAAAACACAGAATACAGTAAACGCATGTAGACGAAAATAAAATATTCACACTGCTATTATATTGACAATAATAACAACAGGATAGGTATGGTAGACATTGGGCCAGCATAAGCTGTAGACTGACCTCAACTTATCTGGGAGACCAACTAGTAGATTTTCCTCTTCCAGCGTATGTTGATGGGACCAGATGTAGTCAAACCAGTGGAGGATCTTTTTCTCTATGTTACTGTTTACACCTCGGATCTTCATGTATCTGAGTGAAAGGGAACCAACATAAAACTTGCAGATAAGCTAGCATTGCTAGGATATGGAAATTGTTGCAACCTCTTTAGGGCTGAATTGTAATATTGACATTGTCATATACATGTACATGTAGTAATGAAAGCAGACATCATCAGCCTAAACAAGGTATCACAGAGCACAGATGATTTTAGAATTCTGCTCCTGGTGCATAGCCTCCTGCAGTTTGGCTTTGGTCGCTAATCACTACGTTGTGTAACTACTGTATGCCATACTAAACAAAAGCACAGCAAGTTAAACCTCAAACCCAATTGCTCAGAGAGGTATACCTGGTATAGTATAGCACATGCACAGTGTAAGAACCGAACAATGCAAAAGCTAATGGAGACTGTATAATCTACACCTCGAGTGTATGTTATACAGACTAAACTAAAAGTCTGGTTATTGCTCATAAATTTAAATGCTGAACATTAATAAAGTTCCTTTTACATACCGCCTTACCTTTTTACAGAGTCTATATTCTGGTTAAACAACCCCCTCTGCTGATTCATATTACTTATCATAGATCCTACGTTCCCGACGATTGTAGCGAATATAAGAACTCCGACAAGAAAGTCTACGATAGTAAATATGTACTCAGGATCCGTGACAGGGTGAGGAGTTTCTCCTAAGAGTGCAAAGAAATTGAATCAGTTGCTACTTGCCAATTGTACTAAGACTGCAGATTACACCTGATGAAGTATAGTCAAAATGATTTCTGTAGCCATCCCCTTCTATGTGTATATAATATTGACTTACCAATAGTAAGGAGGGTTAGGGTAGACCAGTAGAATGAGTAGATGTACTTGTTACTCAGAGAAGAGTTAGGATACGCCGTAGAGTTGGGGTAGACCCACTCATCCTGCCCATGTCCGATGTCCGTGGAGATGGCGTAGTAGAAGCACGCGTTCCAATGAATGATGATCATGATGTAGACTGTCAGATTCACAATTCGGAATAATATTGAGTGCCTAAAATACACCGATTATTAGCCTTGGGTCCTAAATAATGACTAATACTCCTAGAATGCAGGAAAATTTTTTTCAGTCCAACAAATATTTTGCATTTCCTTGGAGGCTTCAACACTCAGAGCAGTCGGTATTTAGTTGATATACAAAGATATAACTGATGTGACATAAAGTACGGCTACACTTAATAGCCGGATAAAAAGCAGAACAATTACAAATATTCTGACAACACCACAATATCTTAACAAAAATTCTGTGTATAGAGACCAGGCAAGGGAAGGTAACTACTGAATGTCGTGTGATAAACGGTTTTTGACTTGAATAACGACTGTAGGTTGCTACTAGAAAACTTCACAGAATTATATAAAAAAGTAAAGCATTATAAACAGCAGTCCACTTACTTGCTCGTATGGATGGTTCTGTCAAAGAACTGGATAACGCTATTCCACCGAAACAAGCGGTTGAGTCGCATCGCAGGATATGCTTGAGGGGAAACCAAGTAGATGAAGTCAGTTGGTAGGATACTTAGTGAATCAAGCTTCATATCCAATGAACTCATGTAATGCTTGAGCATTTGGCGGCCATCTTTTATCAGGATGCCTTCTGAGGAGATGTAAGCTGTTGAATAATGAATATAGTATTTTTATTACAGATTTAAGAAATCCAAGAAATGTTGCTAGGAGCTGCTATAAAACCTAAACATGTTTTAAAACAATCTAATTACGTAAAATGTTGTAATTGCAAGGGCTAGGTCTTGTAACACAGTCTGCCACTACTTGTCTTTTTGTGGAATTTTCGTATGTAAAGACAGCCACTAGGGTAACATAAAGTTAGTCAGAGAACAACATGTCTACACCTGGTATAACCACACTTGTAAATATGTAAGTTCTGTGGTTATGGTAGTGAGTTTAGAGTGCATTGTGTTAAAAGTTGTGTCTAGTAAGTATAAGTCCTGTCTAGATCCGCATCACAAGTGAGACCATGATCTAAATTTGCTAATTTAAGACCAAACCAGCAGAGCAATAAATACCACACATAATAATTATTTGTTGATTACATAATACCAGGGAGACATTCTGGGTCAACATTTTTCTACATGTGGTGATAATATTTGCTACAATCTTGCATGGTCATTATGTGGTGTGTACTTTACATGTATAATTATTGCATGACACAATATAGATGTACATGCGCACACAATACACATGTACACGCACACACAATATAGATGTACATGCGCACACAATACACATGTACATGTGGAGCATGTTGGATAAGGTACGTAACACCCGGGTTCGAACATGAATATAAAGATATCATCCCACTTCATGATTGGGTTTCTCACGTTATAAGATCTATATTTTCTGTACTAAGTAGGTAACTCATTAAAAATTCATACAGTTATTAACTAACCAACCAATCAATATAGGCTTTACTGGGTGAAGCAAGACAATCGGTATAAGGTGTGCAGTATGAATATTCTATCTCTACTTGTACAATATCATGACAAATTTTTAGTGAACGCACACATACATGTACATGCTTTCAACTTGACTAATTTATAAAAAAATTAGGAACATAAAATTCCCTGCATTTAATGTTTTCAACTAGTTTCCAATTTTCTTAAATAATTTTCTTTGCCACTTGGTTTCTTTAAATATCTGCTTCACTGCCTCTCTTAAAGCTACGATCCTAATATATTAATCTACTTACTTGTCCTAGATTTAACCACAATGTCTAATATATATAGTGCATCACATGTGTAGTCCAAGAAAGGCCAAAGTATTCTATAGTCATTCTGTAGCTGAGGGAAGACAACTCTAGCGATGATCAATATATAGTTATATAGCACCACCAGAGCCATAATGCCCAGCCAGATGTACTGCGGTAACGAACTATGAGTCATAACTCCAGACTTGAAAAAGTTCATCAGCCACCATCTGTCAAAAATCAGAACTAAGTTCATGATGTGGTCAGTCAGCAAATAGTATCCGACTGCATTTGTTTCCATCGGAGCAGGTACGCACGGTTTATCATTAAATATGCAAGCCAAGGTTTACCTTGTGAATCTCAACTCACCATAGCAAGTACGTAGTGGTGGTTGACATAAAGCAATAGGAAGTTATTACACAAACAAAATGTTATCCCAATTGACATTAAATAAAACTTAAAATTAACAATAAAATTAATTGACTTTGTACCCACAACAAGTGAGCAACTTGGTTATCAGAAAAGTTAAGAATGAATTAAATAGATTAATTACATGTTATATAAATTAATATAAAATTACTAGAACTAATCGACTTCTGTAATTTTTTTAATCAAGGTGAACATTCACAACCCAATAGGTCTATTATAAGCTGTGTGGGCACTCATTGGGTTGGGCACAGCTTCCCAACAAAGCAATGTGTACGAGTACGTTAGATCTGTATTACATTTACCGAGACTTTCTTGGCTCTACTTCATCATCATGGCGTCTGAGAGCTGCTTTTCCATCTCCATACATTTCAAATCTGTTTAGGAAGGAATCGTTCCTCTTTACTGTTCTACTCAATGATCTCCTCTTTTGCTTTTTGAAAGATAAACAGTCTGTAAAGTCACAGAAAATTCATTATTTGAATCTAGGTGTAGATGTAGGTGTAGATGTATATCTACATGTGTGTAGATATAAAAATGTAGATGCATAATATAATACTTACCTACTCTTGACATGTACATATATAATATCCCCATAAAAACTTGTATGCTAATTGAATGACAGCTGTACCACATGTACCACTTGTACAACTGCGGCAGCAGTGCTGACACTAGCGTATGCAATGTAGTTATCACTTGGTTGAGATCTATAACACTTACATTGAATACTAATATTTGATACATCAGGTTTACATGTATTATAACAGGTTATTGAACCCACTTGTATGATTTTAAATAAATTGGTATTTTGTTTCCTGTTAGATATATGTACTTTATATTGGTGATACAACCTCTGAATATTATATAATTTTTAATTAGTTACAGTAGTCATTCATCCTAATAAGTCACATTAGCAGTATTAAAATACAGTTACATGTAGCTGTTTACTTAGCATTATCCACTGTTGCTAGAATTCATGTTATAGCCCTTGTATATGTGAATTAAAATTCTGGTGAAAGCTCTAGCTACTTGGATGGTAAGTACATGGCTACTTGGAGGGTAAGTACATGGCTACTTGGATGGTAAGTACATGGCTACTTGGATGGTAAGTACATGTAGTTTTAGGCACAATGCTATGACTAATGAGCTAAAGATAGGAACTGTAGATACCCACACACTAAATTCATAACTTCGCAGATAAATGGAAATGAGTTTAAGAGAGTTTGTGAGAAATATAAAATACACACCTGGTAATCTAAATCAACTGAAAACAAGACACTAATTCGTTATCTTTATCGATTTAATCAATTTAATGGCCTTTTACCTCAACTACCATTATTTACTACATGTGTGATTGTTTAGCAGAACGTAGTCTACATGTAAACAGTCTGTCAGCGTCATGATAAATACGTCATGAGATAATGGATCTACATGATCTACCTACGCTGTGTAAATGCTTGTAAATTAACGGCACACATTTACATGTGTGCTACTACTACTCCATGTATAAATCATGTACATGTATTACAATATATAAGCAAAATGGCATGAAGTGTATATATATTCAGTTCATAGTGTACCAAGTAGGTTACTATACAGCGTAACACAGTCTTTGTATTGTCGGTAAACCAACATAGCCTGTGGTACCTATGATCACACGAGAGCGTTGTGTATGGGACTCAACAGCTCCTCAAATCCTAATTACCTTATGTAATTGTAGAATGACCTCAGGATTTTGCTCTGTCTAAATATATCATTTCTGACTCACGGAGGCTTGTGTATAAATATAACAATATACTGTTTAGCTTACCAGACAATGCCGCTGTGTACTCTCAGAATCTGATGGCGTAGAGAAATAGTTTACATTCTGTTCTCCGCTGTGATTGGCTAACGACGCATCGTTATACCGGTATGCGGGTGAGTGCTCTGGTGTAAGTGCTCTGGGTGAACCAGGCGTGGGTGATTTGGTCGCAGCCTGAGCATCCTTGCTTTGTCTATAGAATACAATTTATTCCTGCGATGCACATTGGATTACCCAGAATTCTACATTCTTCTATTAAAAACCACAAAACTATGAGGAATCACATGCTACACATCTATAGAGTTTATATCATCATAGATCTTCCTTCCAACATGAAGGGGCTCTATATGTACGCATATTGTAAAATGGTAGTGCATCAAATATATATTCGATCAATCATGCAACTTACTATATTAGTATTACTATCTGCACTTTACATTTATGGAATTTTCTATCTACTAATGAGATTCATCTAAACAACCTGCCATAAAGGCATCCAAACCTAAACACCTATATTTATTGTTGTTTCAGAGATGCATTTATCAGAGATAGAACTTAAATTAAAAACACGTGTTAAATATTGACTTACCTCGAGGTTTTGACCGATGAATACAGTGCAAATTTCCACATAGCTACAGAAGTAAACTAACCTTATACTATCAGACTATTATGAAGTGTTTTCAACGACCATATATAACAGATAGATGGCCACAACTGTATTGCTTTATATTAGTATGCATAACAAGTATTGATTAACATTCTAATGTAGTATAAATATGCACATGATATACAAAACTAACTATTAGATAAGTGGGAGGGGACAGTTAGGAACTGCTGCTGTATTAGACAATCAATGATTGAGTTATGGGATGTTACCATATCATCAGCGTAATATATATACATATATGTACATATATTCGTAATTTCCTATCAGGTCACATAATACCGAACACATGAAATGTAGTAACAACGCTATATTACTGATGATTAAATTTCATGTCTAATTAGATAATTATATTTGTAGGGAATTAAGTAATCAATAACAATCAATATGGGAGTGTAGGCAGCGTCTATGAATAATAAGCTACTGGACAGCGAGTTTAGTAATATTTTAAATTAAATACAAATTGAAAAATGGACTGTTGATTATAATATCTTTTTACATAACATTTGCATCTCTGTTGTAGGTAGCAGAAAATATTATAAGTAGCCTGCCAGTATAAAACATCAGTGTTTTTGAGGCACATATCACACATGTAGCGACACACCATTTGCTGGGTTTAATTTTGTTGTTGAATATCAAAGTTACTAAAGATTAATTAGTATTATTTAGAAATGGTGCAGAAGTCAATCATAGCATGCTTCTGGTCTGTTTGGAATTCCTTCTCCTTTGTGACAATTAATCTCATTCTATATTACATACTTTAGTATCACTGGAGTTGTTATCCCTTCGATTATCATACAACATAACTGCATGACTTTCATTGCATAATGTGCTGCAATGGCTTTGAATGGATTGCTAATAGGCTATACCAGTACATGCATATACAATGTACTTGTAAGCAGCGAGCAAGTAAAATAAACTAACAACTTGACACATGAATTGTAATGCTGTACCATATCATGTATGTATATCTCACAGGGCCACAGGGGTATTAGAAAGCAACAACAATCATAATATTAATTAAGTGAATATTACCATTATATTGTTACAAAGGAATGACTTTAATAATAAGAAGAATCATGATACGTTTAGATGCAGAAAACATTCTGACAGCGATGCTGTCGATGTACTGAGGACCACTACATAAAAACTGTTCGGAGCTGAAGCCCCCTACTTTATCAAACAAACAATGTGCCTTTAGTGTTCTAGACTCTGGTTGAGGTGTTATGTAAACATTATTATTGAATGCAAGTAATATGAATCCATATGTCTTTTTTTACCAGAGCCTAGATGCATGAATTATTTCAAGCTCGTGGGTGTCATTGTTTTATAGCATAGCATTTACGCGTTGCGCATGCGATTTGAGTTAAAAATTTGAGTTGAAATTACCATACAGTATCACTCAGTGACAGGCACTGACGATGGAATTGATGGTACATATACAAGGCTGCAATAGCTGCGCCAAGTATTTTGCTCTCAGTTTGTAGGCAGGTTGGAGCACACCTGTGGTACAAAGACCCAGTAGTCAGTAGGCATCAGCGGGATTCGAACCCAGAACCTTCATCACTTTCTTGTCTCAGGGCAGGCGCTCTAACCCACTGAGCCACATACGATTCATTTGTGATTGTTTTTTTCACTCTTGGGTGTTTTTCTTCTAAAGGTGGAACGAAACAGCATTTTTAGATTCGAGACACTAATTTTAAAAAATTCGAGACGAGACTGGGTTTTAGGATTGAAGGGAATTTTCCTAAAAAGCTTGCCAAATTTTATATATCTACATGCTAGAACTCCAATAGTTTCAATTGCTACTCTGTAAACTCTCTATTTTATCATTTTGCATTTCAATAAAAGGTGCACAGGAGGCTGTGAGACATATTGCACATGTATTCCATGTACATTGCATTGCATGTACATGGGTACTAAAATAATAATGTAATTTGACAAATTAGTATGGAGTTGTGTTTCCTTTAATGAAATGATCTCACGAGTAAACAACTGTTGGTAAGGACATAACACTGCATTATGGGAGTGGTGATTGACAGTCGTTAGTATGACTTGTAGTGATCGACTAGTAGCTCAGCGTTAGCTGCAATGCTATTACTAGGAAATCAGTCCTGGGAATGTACATGTAGGTAGTATTACTAAATAATATGAACAATAGTTTTCTATTTGATAGGTATATTGTTGATTAGCAATTAATTGCATTATAATTATTAATTTATTATAAATAAAAATTATTAGCTGCTATTTGTTTTCCAGTCTCGAATACTAATTGCCATCTCGAGACAACTTTTGAGACAAGACAAGTCGATACGAGACTCGAGAAATCTTGAGTCTCGTTTCATCTCTGCTTATAACTCCAGAAAACACAACTTTGTTTTTTGCTGTCACTCTTTAGAGAATACATGTAACTACTGTGAAAGTTGATACGGTTTGCTATTTTTCCTTTGTCACTCCTTGAAATACAAACTGAAAACTCAGGATGTTGTTTATTTGTAGAAAGTGTTTTTCAAATTTATTAGATTTCACCATGACGAACTGGTGAGAACACATTGCCTTAAAAAGTAGCATGTCCCATAGCCAAGCGTTGAATGCAAACGCCGAACGCTACTCGTTAAACGCTAAGCGCTAAACGCTAAACGCTAAACGCTAAACGCTAAACGCTAAACGCTAAACGCTAAACGCTAAACGCTAAACGCTAAACGCTAAACGCTAAACGCTAAACGCTAAACGCTAAACGCTAAACGCTAAACGCTAAACGCTAAACGCTAAACGCTAAACGCTAAACGCTGTCCCTTAAAAAGTGTGCCGCTCTATCTTACTATTGTGGATAGCTTGTATCTTGGCCACTGGACTGTACTGATGAGAAACAATGTGAACAACACTTTGAACCAATGTAGCCATTACATCATTTCCTATTGGTAATGAAGTGATAATATTGCTGATGAGTTGGAATATACATGCATTAAATGTAGCTACTACATGTACATGTACATGTATTTTTATTATCAGATAACATAGATGAACAACCTAGCATGTGCAATTGTGATAATGTTGTACATCTTAGATGGCTGATGACTGTATTCAATAATTACATTAATATAGAATTATATTAATTAACTGCGCAAAGGTGATGTAACATTTCAGTGACAAAGGGAATCCCGAAGCTTGCAGACATGGAGTTTAACATCTCTGATACTTTCAACCGAATATCACTTTGTAGTAACGATACAGAGCTGTGTGGATATCCGAATACAGCTACAACTTCTGTTATCTTAAACTTACTCTTTGCTGTGGTGAATTTACTTCACATCATCTTCATGGGAACTTGGAAACAATTGAGAAAGTCGAACTATTTTGTCGTACTCGTAAATATCGGGATGTCTGATATATCCGTTAACTTGGTGTATGCTGTTATGATTGCGTGTCAGTTCAACAGCTTTGTTTACAGTCTTCCAGAAGAAACAGGAAATGGATGGATCTCGGCAACTTATGTCATGATGTCTGGCTCAATCGCAGTTCGGAATTTCGTGCTAGCATTGGCGGGTTATGAAAGGTACGTGTCCGTATGCTGTGCTATGCAATATCGTGTTAACAAAGTTGTCGAAAACATCAAAATCGTCGCTATCATAATCTGGGTGATATGTTATGCGTCACGATTCTATGTACTATCAAATAGCTTTTGTTTAGACAGCTTCAATGCAGTGCCAGCCTTCTATATACCTAGGAATAGAATCATTTCTGGTGTGACATACATAATTCCCACAGTTGTGATAACAGTATCACTTTCTAAGGTTTGGAGAGAGTTGAAGAGGATGGGGAGAAGGAATATGCCATTGACAAATGGTGCCAGCATCCAAGGTGCAAGTTACTACGTAATGATCACCTGTGTCCTGTACTACTTGTCTTACATTCTTTCATTTTCAATGATGGCGCTACATTCAATGACAGGGGTACCCAAATCTGTAGGAATAACATTAGTTTGGATTTCGTTTGCATACAACTCCTGCTACGGGATACTTAACATAGCTTTGTTTATTCTAATGACTCCAGCATATAGAAGATATCTTAAAGGGATATTCAAGAGATCAGCTGTTGGCCCAAGTGCATCTGCTTAACGTGAACTAATTACTGGCAGAGAGATTTACGCACAAGTTGAAGTGTTGTAGGCAATTACAATCCAGCAATCTGCAATGTGTAAGAATAGCCTGTGGTCCTTGAATTATTTATAGTCTATAGCAATAATCTTTATAGGGTGTATTTCTATATTTACATGTACATCTAGAGGTGTCTTCGCGACCTCTTGGACGGACCTGGGTCGCAAATAAAAATTGCAAGATGGACGTCTGATCCAGGTCAGAAGGGCTATTGGACTGGGAATTTGCTTGGCCGGACAAAACCATCCCTAGCTCATTGGCATACCTGACTTCTTCGCGCAAAAATTAGGATTTTGCTTTTGGCCCAGGCCGGTGTGTTTCCAATCCTGTGACAGATGTATGCCGGAAAATGTTTTTGTAAATTGGCCTGGGTCTGAAGTTTAGGCCGCGAAGACACCTTAGCATGTTATATTGATATGCTATATTTTGCTAGCCATTTTATGTATATGACGTTGATGGTAGCAACCAACCTAGCATAGCTTTGTCGGTGCTTTTTCTGGTTCAGCTATTCCCACTGTCGCTAATCAGTTTTTTGTACCTGTTAATAATATATTTCTGAAACTTCATGTAATAGAATGACAAATACTAACAGTTGGGTTTGGGGGATGCTAGAATGTAATTAAATAAAACAACTTCTCCTGCCAACGAAGAACCTACATGTAAAGCTATTGACTATTCAAATTACTGTTCAGTAAGTAGCATAAAAAAAAATGTAGGGGTATAGGCATATGAAACACAGTTTATTAAATACAATTTATATATGGCGTTAGAAATGTATGTTTGCTTCTTTTAAATCTTCATAAAAAATAATCTTACAATACAAATCTTTTACTGTTTTACTGTCATGTGCCGTTTAAATGATGTATGCACAGTGTATAAATATTACTTGCAATATACATATACTGTATATAGTATATAATACTTCGACATCAGTAATAATAAAATTCCAATTTTAGTACAATTATTTTAAGGGCTGGAATATCACATAATTTCTGTGCGAAGCTACATTTTCCCTTGCTATTGAACACTTAACTATGTGTACGTATTGTATACACCTAGTGTAGTGAATTGTAATTTTATGAAAAGTTAATGTTCAACTACTTGATGTTCAATAAAACCTATCAATTTATGAGCAATTAGAATTACATAATGGTTGATGTAATATAGAAAATAAAAAAGGCATCACACGCCAGTAAAGTCCCTCCTCTTTGACCTTAACAGATCTTTAGAGTTTGTCAAAACTCCTACACATACTAAATTTTACTCTTGTTGTATGTTAGTTTAGTCACATGACCGTTATATCTTATCGCACTCCATAGACACGCTAAGTTAGTACATGTATAATATCATGTGTCTATGGGATAGTCGAATCCAATAGAATAGGTACACGTAAGGTAGTCACTTGCGCTAATCCTGCATACAGAGTGCGTAGTGTGAGACAAGTAATTAATGCTGCTATATTCCGGAATTAAAAAGCTGTACACCTTGGTATATTATCTCTTCTTCATGTAACCAAATTGTTGTCAATCAGTTTTGTGCACTTGGTAATATAATAATGCTCCTTGTTGAGATAAAAAATCATGTTCTATTAACTTTAGTCATAAAAATTAATATGTCAGGGCTTTCGAGATTAAAGTATTTTGTTTTTGGGTAATGAGAGAGTTATTACAAAGGTGATCTAGTTGCCTTTTATATTCACCGACTTCATAATGACAATCTTAGCATTGAGAAGATGTATGCTGAACGCTATTGGCGATCAGTCAAACAAGTTTGTTTAATATTCCTCCAGATAAAGTGTTTGAGTGCGAAGCTACTGTGAGTTTGAAAAGCACACGTGTCTAGTTATAATAACGATGCCAGTGGTGACAGGCCAACAGCCAATAGTGAATACGTCTTGATACAAGAAAATAAATTAAGCCACAAGATAATTGGATACAAATATTAGTGACTTTGTAAAGTTACAACTTAGAATATGCGCTATATACTGTTGGCAGATACATTGGCCTTGGGATAAGTATAGGAATCATCTTCAGATACTAACGTCAATACTGCAGCTTCATTCAAGGCATACAAACCTTTTTGTGTGGAGTTGTCATACCTCGAAAGGAATGACAACTCCACACATTGAGTTCACTTGGTTTGAACTACAACCATCCACTGAACTCTTCAACACAATGCAGTCTGTCTTTAGTGAAATGTTATAATTATTTGTACAAGTTGTGATTGATGACCCTTATGGGACTTTGTATTGATGTGCACCAAGTACACTGTGCTTCCAAATCAACAGTGGCTGCCATTACCAATATTAGTAATCCTACTATATAATGTAATATATGTTTATTAGCTGTATGCTACATTAAGCATATTAAGTATTGACCTACATGTATTTATTTTCAATCTGTTATAGCATCGCTGAGTCAGATGATAGGCACTGTTCCCAGATTACTTCTCCTATTTCAGTGGATTTCACCTAAATGTGAACTGCAGTCACCTTGTGTTATATTCTAGCATAAAAATGTATATATTTGCCCATGTTAATATATATCTAGACAGCACTTTCATTGGGTTGAGCTTACTGAATCCTGAAATATAAGAAAGATGAGTCATGATCCTACTTTAATATGCCAGCTCATCCCTGTGCGTAGAGGCCTTTAGACTCATATATACATACATTGTACATTGTACATGTATAACATTGAGGTGAATATTTACATAGTACTTTACAAGTTCGACTCTACACCATACAGAGTGACTTACAGAAGCTTGGTTGTCAAGGCAAAATGGTCAACTAACAACAATGACCAACTGATGACATCACAACTAAGTTAAAACTCAGAAGTTACATATTAGTCCTGGTTTGAAAACACAAGAGCATTCATTCTCAACACACTTTTGAACAGCCATTCGATTGGTGAACAAGTTTGTATTTATTACAGAGTGTAGAAAACTCATTTCACTCTAAGTTATTTCACTAAATGATCCAAGAATATAATGAACTGTGAAGATATTACAAGAGTTAATTAATCTAAGTGATTAACCAAGTGAGTATGATAAAGTGTTAGTGTAATAATATCAATAATGGACCTGTAAATATTGCTGATGGTTTATGTATGGAGGCCAATATGCAGATCTAGTAAAAATCAATTGGTTACCAAGGTACATTTATGTCATAACACATCTTACATGCATTTAAATAATACCATAACATAATAATGTCTAATACAAAATCTAATTACATTAATATAGAATTATGTTGTGCAAAACCTTTACAAAATTTCAGCATCAAGAAGAATCTAGATATGTGCAGACATGGAGTTTAACGTATCTGAAACTCTCAACCGAATATCACTTTGTAGTAACGATACAGAGCTGTGTAGATATCCAGGTATAGCTACAGCTTTTGTTATCTTAAACTTAAAGTGGGAGTAGCACCAAAGACTGGGTAGTCTTCCTGAGTTGTCCCCTCTTGTATGAGCAGAGAAATATAATTGGAAACCATTTATGCTAAATTTGGGTATTTATTTCCCTTTCAGCGCTAATATTGTTTTACCACAAGTAGTTATGCGCATTTTGGAAAAATACTGGAAAATAGGACACCCACTACCTCCATTCACTCATAGGATTTTTAGAAAATATGAAGAAGTTGTCTTATCATTGTAGTATACCCTCAAATTAATGAGAAGTTTTCTTGCTAATTGCACTTCCTTGATGTTTGAAATAAAAAAGACAAGTGAATATATGTGGCCAAGTATCATGCTATCAAAAGTGTAGAAGGAAATTATAAACTCTTGGTTAATAGAAAAGTTATTGAATAAAAGCCTCTCCATGTGCTTTATAACAAGGTTAACTGGGTTACTCAGATGACATAGACTGCCTTTGTTTGAGATCCATTTGTGGTAGATGACATCATCTGCTGTTGCACTGGCAAACCTTTTTGAATAGCGCTAGGCAAGTACTATTCAACAAGCTATTCAGCCTTTTGATTGGTTTTAGTCAATTTTGGAAATACTCCCTCTTTAATCTTTGCTGTGGTGAACTTACTTCACATCATCGCCATGGGAACTCTTAAACAACTGAGAAAATCAAACTCTTTTGTCGTACTCATAAACATGGCAATGTCTGATATAGTCGCTAACTTGGTGTATGCTGTTAATACTGCCTGCCAGTTCTACAGATTTGTCTTCCGTCTACCAGAAGAAACCGGGCATAGGTAGCTCTTTGCAACCTACATGGTGATGTCTGGTTCAATAGCTGTTCGAAGCTTTGTGTTGGCATTGGCGGGTTATGAAAGGTATGTCTCCGTATGCTGTGCTCTGCAATCTCGTGATAATTAAGTTGTCGAAAACATTAAGACTTCTGCTGTCATAATATGGATGCTTTGCTATGCGTTACGCTTCTACCTGCTATCTAATACTTATTGTTTAGATAACCTCATGCAGTGCGTTACCAGACGACTACATTCCTAGGAATAGAATAGTTTCTGGTGTGACATTTATGATTCCTACAGTTGTGATCACAGTATCACTGTTTAATGTTTGGAGAGAGTTGAAGAGGATGAGGAGACGGAATATACAAGGGGCAGATGATTCTAGCATTAGGACAGCTAGCTATTATGTAATGATCACTTGCATCCTGTACTATTTGTCGTACATCCCTTCATTTTCAATGACAGGTGTACCCGAAGCTGTAGGAACTACACTACTTTGGATTTCGCTTGCATGCAACTCCTGTACCAGGATACTTAACATTGCTTTGTTTATTCTAATGACTCCTGCCTATAGAAGACATCTTAAAGGGATAGTCAAGAGAACGGCTGTCGGCCATAGTAGATCTGCTTAATGTTAGCATGCACATTCTGGATTATCGGCGGAGAGATTTAGAAATATTTCTATTCAGTTATCTGTAATATGTGAGCATAGCCTGGGATCTATGAATTATTTCTAGTTAGTGGCAATCATTTGTATAGGGCACATGTAACATGTGATTTTGATTTGTAATTGTTTTTTTTGTTACTTTATCTCTACCACTCGTTCCTCTCAGATGACCTTGATGACCTTCATGACCTCGATGGCAGCAAGTGTCATAGCATAGCCTTTGTTGGTGCTTTTTCAACTTCAGCTATTTTTATTGTTGTTAATTATCTTTCTATATCTTGTAATAAAATAATTCTTAAACTGATATTATATTATTTCAAAATGCTAACAATTTGAGCTTGAAAATTTCTCAAAAGTATAGAAAGAAGACAACTCTTCTGCTTGAATTACAGAAAATGCAAAATATGAACAAATGGCACTAAAACTACTGCTCACTACTATCACTTCACACCTCCTTTACCTACAGAGTGTAGCATTATATCCATTCCTAACAGATCTGTCTCAATGGCACAAATTCAGGAGATATAATTATTATGTAATATAATGCAGAATGCTCTCTAAATATGTCACTACATTACAATGTGGCCGATAGACAGTATGTTGAGGTTAATGCAACTGGAGCTCATTGCTTCGCATCTACATTTACATTAATATGGCCTTAAAAAGTGCTCAAACCCATTTTTAATCACAATATTATTATTGTAGTGATGCAATGGAACCTTTAGTACCACTATTTACTGTGGCTGTGATTCCAGCAATTTCAGAGTACTAAGAATTGTCTGCCCCTGCGAAGCATGGGAAGGATTCACTGCAAAGGATTACAGCTTCTTACTTTACATTTGGCTAGCTCCCTGTATTCAAGGTGCAGATCATTTGCTATTAGCCACTGGCTATTGTCACTGTGATATCATTTATAATATAGCTACATGTATATCCTAGCTTATCATATAGAATGTACCACATACTTAATTGCCATACACCATGTATAACTCCTGCTCCTTGATTGTAGCTGTTAAATGATTGGTTTAATTCACTTGTATTGCCAACAGTACCAGAATCAGACTCATGACATATTTTAGCAGGAGCTGTTGAAATACTAAACCTACCCAGTTATTATATGCAATGCAGTACACAGCATTCATTTACAATTATACAACATGTGTCACCATGTGTCACCATTAGTGTATTAGATGCCAATAACTCAATGAGAATACTTGGACGCTGTATACAGTCATGTAGGTGTGTAGCCCTGTAGTAGAAGGCTGCAGGTAAAATTTACATACATTTCTACCTGCAGTAGTTGTGTTCATGTGTTCATATTATTGCTTCACATCTGCTGTACGTTGTACATGTATATGCATATGTATTGGCTAATATTAAAATACTCAATGTATTATTTCATGAATATAGTTTGTACATTTACATGTAAGTTAATTACAAGGTTTTATGTTGGGCTACAAGAGCTGTGTGACTGGAGTTATCACCCCTTTAATCAATATCCAATCCCAACATCCATTACAATTTCCTACTAATGGTGAAATGGCAATATTGGTACTTAGCCATGCATGTACAAGCATACAACAGGTACAATTAGCTATTAAATGTATTGTTATTAACAAGCAAAATACGTATGTATATTTTGTGTTATTGGTGATGTCTTAGAATAATAATTTTATTAATATAGAATTGTATTAATCAATGGGGTCAAAGTGTTACAAGATGTCAGCGGTAAGAAGAATCTTAAAATTAAAAATGATAATTAACTATGTAGAGGTGATATAAGATGTCAAAGATTTCAAAACCTGCAGACATGGAATTAATTGTCTCTGCCACTGTCAACCAAGTACCAATTTGTAGTAGTAATGCTAGCTGTGTTACCTCAAGCCTACTCTTTGCTGTGGTAAACCCATGTCTGGTAATGGCTAGTGTTGCTTATGCCTGCATGTATATAGTGCCTCTTTCAATCTTACTAATCCAATGCCACCCTTGGCATTTTTATTTAGCTTCAATAACTGTGCTGCCATTCAATGATGTACATGTATATACTTGCATGGTATTATAAATAACCATTATTTACATGTTGTATTAAGCTGTTCAATCAACTAACCAGGTTACTTGCCACAGCTACAGTAGATACAAAGTATATTGTATGATTGATGTACCCTAATAACTAGAACATCATGTTGAGTCTGCCGATTATAGTGACCAGTTAGTAAGCTGTAGCACCCTCAGCTGATGGTGGTGTCAGCATTCCTTGTCTTGGCAAAACCAACTTCCCAGTGTTGTAGTCATGTTCAAGGTCTTTGAGGGCCTGGTGTAGCAGTATTGCTTGATAAACCGTTTCTCCTGTTTCAGCTTCACCTTTGTACTTACCGATAAATATTCCCAGAGCCCATCTTTGTTCTCCGGACATCACATATACTACTGATCCACTATCACCTTCTACCAATTCTCTACAAAAATAGGTCTACTTAATTTTAATGCAGTGATTTTATTACTGCATATATAGTAGGCACAGATGTGATTACATCTCATGTACTTGTTTTGACAGTGTCCTTCATATCAATAAAAGTTAGAATCAATGTACGCATACCGTACGCACCGTACCGCACCGTATCGCACCATACCGCACCATACCGCATCGTACCGCACCGTACCGCACCGTACCGCACCATACCGTTCCGTTCGCATTGTGCCGTAAGCACTACACCGTACACACCATACAGCACAGTACAGTACCGTACCATACAGTAGCAGTTCATTCTTGACATTTTCCATGAGCAAAAAGCGTTACATGCTATAAATTACCAACTAACATGTGTAAAATATACAATGTTACCAAGTGCAAGTGGTTCATTTTTAGCCTGCTACGCATATATAGAGAAAAAAATTTGAAATGCTGCAAATACATACCTTTGGTAGTCATTATCAGGATTCTTTCTAAAGGCAATGTGGTAAGCATAAGCTCTTGAATAACTTGGAGGTGGGTGGCAGCTATCACGTAGAATATACGGGGTCGTACGAGTTCCAACAAAAATTTCAGGTTTACGTTTAGCTGAAATCATCTTTTCAATGTCAGCGTGTTCGAATGGAAGTATTCTATCAAACACTAAAAGATGTGTTTTTTGCAGTTTAAAATTATCAATACCCTTCGAGTCTACCAAAAACATTGCCACGTCATTCAAATATTTGTGGTGGCAGTCCTCTTCACTGCTTTTAAGCAGACATTTTTTAGTGCCACATGCCCACTTTCCATCTTCTCCCATCTGCGAGTCTTGAAACCAATGGCGGTAACAGAAGCGTGGGGGAGGTATGAGATTGTTGTAATTGTTATTGTTATTATTGTTCTGATGTCTACAGGTTAGAGCATACTTATGATTGCTTCCTTGCGATTCGATTTCTTTTCGAATATCATCAATCGGGGCTGGATGATGGTGCCGCAGTAGTTCAAGACATTCCGATTGAGTTAGTACCAGGTGAGCGGCAGTAAGTACGTGCAGATTCCCTCTGTCATCGGGGCTTTGTGAAGTTTCATGAGGTGATCGTTGCTTTTCACAAAGTAGCATTCCACATGCTGCTGATATCGTCATATGTCTGCCCTCACACAGCCTTTTATTTATCACTGACCAATCACCACACTGCTCAGTATGGAGAGGTCCAGAATCCACAAACACAAAAGTGAATGGTGTTAGTCTCATTGCTTCAGACTTGAGCTGCTCTAAGGCTTTGGTTACTCCAGAACCTTGAACTATCACTCTCTGCCAGTCTTTGGAAGATTGATACCAGACTGCATCATCTATACAGTTCTTAACACACATTCTACAGAAATATAACAAAGATTTCTACGAATTTTGTCGGTATTAGTAATATACAGGTAAATCGCTAAAATTCACAAAAATTTGCCACTAGAAACTTTTGGGATGAAAAGTTTTGAGATTTTAGTGTCATACTGCCCTTGGCCATATGAAGCCATCAGCATTATAATGTAGAGTTTTATTAAATCATAGCTGAACTGATTTTGTGTTTTCACTCCTAAAAAGTTCTAGGATATGAAGTACAAAAACAAAATTCAAATACAAGCAAAGTAATAAATTGAAGATGCAAACTAGATGTTTGCTTCTAGCTCCAAGCATATTGTGCCATTTATACTCATGATACCACACTTTAAAAATCAAGCACTTGAAATCGAAACTAATAAGGAAGAAATGAATGAAAAGTAATGTAAGCGTAATACTACCGATCAATTTCTTTTATGATATGCTCAGGTAAAAGGTTGTGTTCAGACTTTATGTCAAATGAACTCATCTGTTGAATCAGACTGAGACTGTCTTCATATTCTTCATCTGAATCATCTGCTTCTTCACCTCGCATCTCCTCAAAACCCTCATCTAGTGATAGCAACTCTGTCAAGTCTTTAAAATCCCCTTGGCTTGCACATCGCTCTCTACGCTTAACCCATCTGCTACTCGGCAAGGATGCACATCTGTTTAGGACAGGTTTTGGGGGTGCTTTTTTACGTCTCAACAGTTTGAAGACTTTTTCTCGAATAAAATTGATGAATTTAGCTATTGCCCATTTGCTGATTGAGACTAGATTCCTGTTAATGTAAGAAACCTGATTTTTATCCATTCTCTGCAGCTAGGCGACTTCCTCACACCTGTCAAGTAAACAGAAATAAAAATCTACAGGTTTTGGTCAGTGCACTGTTTCAGGGATTCTTCAGGTGGAATGCTTTCAAGAAGACAAAACATGACTTGACTAAAACACCGGTTTCCCATTAATTTCCCAAGTAGTTTGAAATTGTGCAAACATTGCAATGTTTCAGCACATTATTCAATTTGGAATTGCAAATAGATTGCCTCAATATTTAGCTTCAAATTTGAGAAATATGTATTGAATTTTTTTTATAAAAATATTGCCAAAAAATGTCTCATGTTTTAAGACCTGAGGGAAGTTTTATAGTACCCTGGAGGTGCCATTAAAGCTCGGAGCCATCCTGTAAAACCTAAAGACTTAATAGTTATGGTCTCCTTCCCTCAGCAATAGATATGCTCGGTAAAACTCACTGCTGCAAAACATAAATTGATCTTTTGCATATTGGTAGTTGATTTGGATTACAGAATTATGCATTTGCTTAATTGGGATAACTGGCCAGTTAAATACATTAAATGGTTGATTACAGATGACTTGTCTTTCTGCATCACCATCCCAAAGAGTAGCAGTAATAACATTGAACCTGCTATACAACAAACGCAGCTATGGTCAGCTGAGAGCAATACATGCTCGTACAGACAAGACTGCTATTAAAAACTTCTCTCTCAAATATCGTAAGCTGAATGGTGATCCTGTGATTATTGATCAAGATTCCATAAATTTGCCTGGATCAGTGAAATTTTTAGGCATTTTAGTAGATAATCATCTTACTTTTATAGATCATGTAGAAAAAATGCAACTCAAAGTTGTCCTTAATGCGACAACTGAGAAAAATTAGAATGGATTAGAATGGATCAAAGACCTGCTACTGTACGAAATTATGTTTTGTTTTAGCTTATGGATCACCTGTATTTTATCACTTTCTTTCAACCACTTCCAAATCCAAGCTACTAAGATTATTGAGCCAGACTTGGAGTACAGACTGAAGATTTTAGATTTTAGAGTCAATACTTAGGAAGATTGCATCTGATAAAAACCACCCACTTTTTAGTCGCATTGTTTTAAATCAAGCTTCTCGCCCAAACGCTGTATACCGCTCACCTTTTTTACTTTTCATTCTTTCCTTTGTCACAATCCAACTTTGTCAGCTAGTTAATACACAGATTGCAATAAAAACAATAAACAAAAATTAACACATTTCTTTTGTTAATACAATAAACATTGTTGATAGCTTTGTGTTCTATAATATCGTCTCGCTAACACTGGGATCATAAGTCGCTACCGGACTGAGACCTCTATCAGATATTGTGTGTGGATAAAATCCATAGGTTAGACCCAACTGTGGAGGTAGGACTTGTTCTCTTACGGCTTCAGTTACTTTTTCCAAAAGTTGATGTTGAGCATCGAGTACAGGTTTAAAGAACTTAATATTTTCGCGTTCTGTGACATCGTCTTGAATTTTCGGTTCTTGACCTTGGGCATAGAATTTTTCCCTCAGTTTTGAGAAATTTGTGGGTAATTTTATCTCGCTTTGCAGGATCTTTGATTTTCAGAAAAGACGTTTATTATGCATTTATGTTTCACGCTTTTGCGTTTCCTGTTTTACATTATCATGCCAGTGTTATTCGCCTAACTATTTTACTAATGACTATTTTCCTCTTGTTTTGATTAGTTTTTATCCTAATTTTGTCTTGAGCTGCCTTTTGAAGCTCTGGCTCATAAAATGATCCTTGTATTTCTTCCCCCTAAAAATCCCAAACTAGTGTACAGATTTAAACATACAGTACATTGACATTAATTAACTAGGCATTCTGATGACAATGCCATTTTCCAACACGCCAATGTGGATGCTGCTAAGATCACTTTGAGTAAACTACCCTGGCTTAGGCCCCATACAATGCCAGTCTAAGCTAGAAAATTTTAGCTGAGTGTATGAACCCATCGAAAGCAAGACCCAGTGGGACGTGGACTTTAGAATGAGACCGTGTAGCGCAATATTACAGTACCCCAAATGATCAATTTTACATAGAGGTTGAAGTCTTGTTTAATCATGTAAGCACTAATAACATTTGTGCTACAGTGCTAGATATTGAACCTATTGTTCCATATATCGACAATGTGGTGCTAAATATTGAGCGCATAATCCATATATCGACAATGTAGCGCTAAATATTGAGCGCATAATCCATATATCGACAATGTAGCGCTAAATATTGAGCGCATAATCCATATATCGACAATGTAGCGCTAAATATTGAGCCCAATTTTCCACATACAGAAAACGTAGTGCTATATCTTGAACCCATTGCTAAAACAATCAATGACCTTTACAGGAGATATAATTATGTAAACCTAGATCTCCTATATGAAAGTCCAGAGCCCTAGCCACTAGGTCATGACTGCTACCTTAAGAATTAAACGCATACTATTGGCTTGAATGAATAATAGAAAGCAGAACCTGTATTTAGTAGCAACATACCTGTCAACGCGTTTCCACACTCCCACCTCTACTGAGAATTAAACTTATGAGCTTCTATCCACAATATTGTTCAGACATACATTTACCAACCGTACCATCTACCTCGGCATCTGGTGTAGAAAAAACCAACACTTGCTGATACAATCCACTATATAATAGTCGATACCATTAGCAAATGAATTACGATTAGTATAACAATAGAAGAATTGAGTACATAGTTATAACGAATCTCCACTCAATAATTATAACAAAAATGTACAATGTACATAACTGTGAGCAATATTGATTCAACAATGCATATGTTTAATAACTTGATTAATAATTGGATCCAAAAGGCAAAAGTTTTTTAATGGAAACACAATTTTGTTCAGACAAGCATTTATCAGGCGTACCATTTACCTCATCTGGTGTAGAAAAAGCCAGCACTTGGTCATACAATTCACTATGTTGTAATAATCAATAGTATAATATTAGATTCAAAGATACCGTCAAGAAGAATATGAAGAAGTTGGATGTAGACAGAAATAGTTGGCAGATGAAGGTGAGAAATAGAGACAGTTGGAGGCGTCTAATTAGACCAAAGTGAAGACAGTCATTGTTGAACCAACAGACTGCTATGATGATGATGATAATGTTAGCACTAAATGAACTATGATTGGCAACAATAGAATAGTGGAGTACGTATACCAAAAATCCCAATAAATTATGACAATATACTTGTATAATGTAGCCATCAATATTCAACAATTCATATGGTACGGGAAAACCTTCTTCGGGACAAAAACCTCCAAGTCATTGGCGGGACTCGAACTCACGTCCTTGCAGATAACTTGGGTCATCTCTGCAAGACCAGAGTGACCAGCGTTAGCTCTTTTCATCACTTATATTACTATTGAAAGAACACGTTTCTTATTACTAGGTCTTGGGTGAACCTGTGTGATCTACCAGATGCTAGAGGAGAGACAACTCCCCAGTAATGACCCGACTGATGTATAGGCCTACTTGTAGGGTAATGCATGAAAAATCTTCCATAGAATAGAAACTGACATTACCAGTAGTTGTGTGGTGTTCTCAGCTCAATATTGCATGCAGACTCTCATACCTGCAGGACAATTAATCTAATTACTGTCTTGCCTACTGAATGCATGCAATTATTATAACTTGCCTATTGTTATTCTCTCTATTATTACCCAATCATGTAAAGCTTACTGTATTAGCATTATTATTTATTAAGTCTTTTGCCTGTTGTAAATTGTGGCCGATGTGTCAGAACCTGCTAGTTTTCACATATTATATATTTTACATGATTGTAAGCACTTTTAGTAATGGCCGACCCTTTTTAGGTCGGACCTCGACTTTTTTCCACCATATTGTTGCGTAATATCCATGGCTGATACTACATCATATCACCTGATACATTGGGCTTTGGGCTTTTTACCGGAACTTCCGCTGGATACTGATTTGGTATATAAGCAAGTACATTCTCTTATGATAGTCAGTTATTAGCAAGGCTTTAATAAAGTCACATCTTTCAACTTAACTCTACAGAGTCTTACTCTTGCATAGAGGCAGTTCCAGCCTTGGTCCCCTTAGACCATTAACCCAAACTCGTCCTCATACTCGTTAAGGCACTTCTAACACTCTCCCATGCGTATAAACATTGGGCTTATGCCTCAGATTCAACACAACTGTTCACTCTTTATGTAATGCTGGAAGTACAGCTTGATCGACTACTCTCAAGCACTTCCCACACCTGTGCTCTCATGGGCACTGTGTGTCATAGCTCAAAACACTACAGTAGCATGGTGCAACACCAGTTGCATTGTATGCAGTTAGACATTATGGGTTCCTGTAATGGAATATTGTGCTAATGTGTGAATAATGAACAAGATGAGAGACTGCATGTAGAGTGGTAGATGTTTCTTTAATAGAGTTATAATGAGGCTTTCTTGATAATAGGAAGTAGTCAGTACTGCATGGACATTTCTCTAGTGGAGAGTATCAAGGGTTATACTCTTCATGCAAAACTTACTTGTTCTACTTCCCATTATTAATCACTGGTAAAAGCCAGGACCTGAAGGGATCAGCATTTGCTTCAAATTTAGCATAGGGAAGGGGTTTTCACCTACTTTTCTCAGCACAGGAGCATTTTAAGGTTGGATGTTCTTCCTAGCACCACTAATGACTACCGCAGAGCTCAAACCCTGATCTCCTCCATGAAAGTCTAGTGCCACAGTTACCCCTTACATCCTTCATTTAATACCAGAGATGCCAGACTCCAGTTAAAGACTCTCACTCACGCAACATTTTATGGCTTATTATAAAGACTCTTAACTTGAATATACAGCTGTCAAAAACTCGTAACTTGAAATGTAATTAAATTATGGCTATGATCAAAGACCTCAACTCACACATCATTATGTTGAAATATTCAATAACTGGAGTTTTCATTGAGCAGCTGTGAATTGTAATGAATAGAAATAACCACAGTTATAACCACCAACCACAACCACAATTATAACACATTTTACACTAAAACTGTGACATTCTGCTTTAAAATTTGAACTCTTGACACCATTTCCTAACAACATTTCAACATAAGCTAAACAATAACCCAATAACTCTATAAAAAGACTCCAGTTAAACAAGAGAAGAATTGAATTGAAACTTGCTTGTAGTTAACTTGGATAACTTGACAAAAACTTGAGTTTCTGGGGGCATGTAAATATTGAAAGTCTTCAAAGTCTTGATCTGTCACTGAAAGAATTGACTTGTAACTTGAAGAGTCACAACTAAGAGTTAGCCATGGAAACTTGAGTTTCTAAAATAAAACTTGCGCACATCTCTGTTTAATACCACACCAAAGTGCACCTACATGTACAATGTAACTTACTATATTATCTTTGATTACAGTACCTGCATGTACATTGCATATTAATTGCTATAAACAATGATGAAAGTCTGTTTTAGCTATGACAGGATATAGCAAGAGACTGCTGTAATTCATCAAAATGTTGATGCAATGCATGAATGTGACATGTACCTGGCTTTTGCCGTCTGAAATCAGGCCATGCTGCTAATATAAGTATTCAAATGCACATATACCGCTAAATTAAATATTTTTGGCACAGTCATGCACATATCATCCTGCTATAAACAATGATGACAATTTGTTTATGCATGTTTATTAAACTTAAAATAAATATTTTTGACAGAAAAAACCAAAAACTTACTGGGAAATATTTCAGAATGTCATTTCAATGAGGTTGCGAAAGAAATAACAATAACAAAATAGTGATGAATATAAATTGTATAATATTTATATTAATGCATCTCTGAATAGGATACAAATTCTGCTACTGGAATAATCGAAAATGATCCTTTGAAACGGTATTAATGCCAGTAACAATTAGTTGAGGAAATATCTGTTTTGTTCAGTTTATAAAGCTAGATGTTGGCATAGCACGGGAGCCTCATCCAATAAAATATATCACTAATTACAACTAAAATAGATGCAGATTATAGTTTAACACAATGATCACTGAGATATCAAGTAGAATCTGCCGATAGTAACCGATAGTGACCGGTTAGGAAGCAGTAGCACCCTCAGCTGATGGTGAGGTCAGCACTCCTCGTCTTGGCAAAACTAACTTTCCAGTATTGTAATCCTGCTTAAGGTCTTTGAGGGCCTGGTGTAGCAATATTGCTTGATAAACCGTTTCTCCAGCTTCAACTTCACCTTTGTACTTGCCGATAAATATTCCCAGAGCCCATCTTTGTTCTCCTGACTTTACATATACTACTGATCCACTGTCACCTTCTACCAACTCTCTACAAAAATAAGTCTACTTAGTCTCAATGTAGTGATTTTATTACTGCATATATAGTAGGCACAGATGTGATTACATCTCATGTACTTGCTTTGAGAGTGTCCTTCATATCAATAAAAATTAGAATGAATGTACGCATACGGTACTGTTCGCATCGTGCCGTACGTACCGTGCCGTACGGACCATACAACACAGTACAGTACCGTACCATACAATAGCAGCTCATGCTTAGCATTGTTCATGAGCAAAAAGCATTACATGTTATAAGTTTACATCTAGCCGAGTTAAACTCCACAATGTTACCAAGTGCAAGTGGTTCATTTTTAGCCTGCTGCGTGTATATAGAAAGAAAAATAGGAAATGCTGCAAATACCTTTGGTAGTCTTTAGCAGGATTCTTTCTAAAGGCAATGTGGTAAGCATAAGCTCTTGAATAACTTGGAGGTGGGTGGCAGCTATCACGTAGAACATACGGGGTCACACGAGTTCCAACAAATATTTCAGGTTGACGTTCAGCTACAATCATCTTTTCAATGTCAGCGTGTTTGAATGGAAGTATTTTATCAAACAGTACATGCAAAAGATGTGTTTTTTGCAATTTGAAATTCTCAATTTCCTTCGAGTCTAAAAAAATCATTGCCACATCGTTCAAATATTTATGGTGGCAATCTTCTTCACAGTCCTTAAGCAGACATTTTTTAGCACTACATTTCCACTTTCCACCTTCTCCCATCTGCGAGTTTTGAAACCAATGGCGGTAACAGAAGCGTGGGGGCGGTGTGAGGTTGCTGTAATTGTAATTGTTATTGTTGTGATTTCTACAGGTTAGAGCATACTTATAAGTGCTTCCTTGTGATTCGATTTCTTTTCGAATATCATCAATCGGGGCTGGATGATGGTGCCGCAGTAGCTTAAGACATTCAGATTGAGTTAGTACCAGGTGAGCGGCAGTAAGTACGTGCAGATTCCCTCTGTCATCGGGGCTTTGTAAAGTTTCATGAGGTGATCGTTGCTTTTCACAAAGTAGCATTCCACATGCTGCTGATATCGTCATATGTCCGCCTTCACACAGCCTTTCATTTATCACTGACCAATCACCACACTGCTCAGTATGGAGAGGTCCAGAATCCACAAACACAAAAGTGAATGGTGTTAGTCTCTTTGCATCAGGCTCGAGCTGCTCCAATGCTTTGGTTACTCCAGAACCTTGAACTATCACTCTCTGCCAATCTTTGGAAGATTGATACCAGACTGCATCATCTATGCAGTTCTCAACACACATTCTGCAAAAACAGAAATTAACACTTCTACACAATTTACTGGACGTGATGTCAATTTGCTGGAGCTAAAGATTACAAAATTTGAAATCAAAATTTTATGATGTTTTAGTATGATACCATATCGTCAAAACCCCATAACGAAATTGGTTTATAATGTAGAATTTTTCTCCAGTTTCACATTACCTATAACTGAACTGTTGGGTTGGAGACGTTTAATTCCAGGTCTAAGAATACTGTGCTATTTAGACTCATGATAGCACACTTGGAAAATCAAAAACCTAGAATTAAAACCAATATGGAAGAAATAAACAAAAAGTTATGTAAGCAAAATACAGTACTACCTATCAATTTCTTTTATGATATGCTCAGGCAGAGGGTTGTGTTCAGACTTTACGTCAAATGAACTCATCTGTTGAATCAGGCTGAGACTGTCTTCACATTCTTCATCTGAATCATCTGCTTCTTCACCTCGCATCTCCTCAAAACCCTCATCTGGTGATAGCAACTCTGTAAAGTCTTTAAAATCCCCTTGGCTTGCACATCGCTCTCTACGCTTAACCCATCTGCTACTTGGTAAGGATGCACATCTGTTTAGGACAGGTTTTGGGGGTGCTTTTTTACCTCTCAACAGTTTGAAGACTTTTTCTCGGATAAAGTTAATGAATCTATCTATTGCCCGTTTGCTGATTGAGACCAGATTCCGGTCAATTTTAAGAAACTTTAATTGCTGACTTTTGTCCATTCTCTGTATCTAGATGACTCCTTTCTTCCTTCACCAGCAAATAAATTTTATGTAGGCTCACTGCTGCAAAAATATAAGATTTTTCTTGTATAGCAGGAGCAGTAATTAATTCACATCACAGAACTGTACATACCCTTAATTGGCATAACTGACCAACGCCCTCAGTGTTTTTGCAACAGTCCAATTCAGCATGTAGGTACTTGTAACCATATAGTTTTAAAAATATAAGGTACCATCATATAAAACAATAAATGTATCAATCGTGAAGACATCAAACCAGAGAAACCTAGGCATGCACATTAACGAAAAATAATTCACACTTTTTCAGCTCTATGCGAATTAATGACTGGCAAATGGAATATTTACATGTGTTATTGGGTTTTGAGTTGTCCAAAACAAAGTGAATGGAGAACTTGTTAAGCATGACAACGGCCAAAAGCGCATAATAGTTTTTTCATCGACATTTTTACTGACCAGAGAATTCCAATTATTTTTCTAAAATTTTGCAATGTCAGTATAAAAGGCATTAGTTGAACAGCATGTGTGTTTATAACATTTCAACGTTATATAATATGTTCTGTGTAATATATAATATCTATAACTTTATTTTCTGTATTGTGATCACACAGCTTGAACATTTTTTTCATAAAAATTCTGCAGGCACAAAGGAAAAATAATGCTTTGAGACAGCAAGAGTTTTGACTTCAACAGACTATACTAATTTATTTTAGAAAAGTCTGTGCATTATTTAGCGATACATGTACTTTACCCAAACAACATGGATTTTCGAATTACTCTAAAATCTCTTACTTTTTCGTATTTCCTACATAAATATCTCAGAAAAAACATTATGTTTAAGCCATATATTATGGTAATAATTATTTCAAAAACTTACCTCCCCAATGTGTGTATTTTGTGATCGTGCTTTGAGTTTCTGTGTTACTAATCTGTTCCACAGACTAATTTTCCAGCATGTCATGTCTACTACATGTATATCTATGGTTCTCCCTTCTTTACCAGAGTGAAAGATACATATATTATTATATTACATAATATATTAACTTTACACCTAGTGACCTATATTATACTACTCCACAGGGCTGTATGTATCTATGCATACACCCAGACAGCTCTCAGGTGTAAAAATGACAGCTGATTGAGTACAAACAGCGGTATTTCAGCTTTCAGATTTTGATAACAGAGTAAACAAGAGTAAAAGGTTACTTTGGTTTTCTTTGCTTTTAAGAATGACCTTTCACCCAACAAGTAGAACGCATGGCATTGAGTTTGTATAAATACCTAGAGGATGCTATAAACAATTATTACATTGCTAAATAGTTAGAGTAGCAGTTGCTATGCTAGGTGACATCAAACTATTGATGTGGAGAAATAAGCTGGAATTCATCATAATTTCGCTCAAATAAACAAACATGTAATAGTAGGCAGAATTCAAAGCATGATATTTATAATTTAGTTTTGTTACATATAGTACATTTAAATGTACATCTAAAATAAATATTTTTGCATTTCTTGAGTATGCTATGTTTTTTACAACTTACTGTATTGGCTGCATGTATATGAATGAGAAGTTTTCTATAACCCATGTTTCCTGTTGCGCCTCCCCCTCTACTAATCATATTGACCCCCATCAGCTCTGAAACTGGGGTACGGCACCTCTTAGACGGACCCGGGTAGCCAAGATGACCGCCCGGTCCACCTAGGCTAAAAGGGCTATTGACCTAGATTTTTGCTTGGCCAATGATTGAATAATAAGCAAGTAAAGATGTGTACCAAAGTTGCAGATTTTACATCAAAGCGTTGTATTGCATTTAGGTTGATGATATTCGATAACGTTTATTTACAAGCAACATTGTATCTTCCTCTATCAACATGCATATCTAGAAGTGATGAAAGTAGGTCAGCTAGAACAGGAAATCTGAAGAATTGTCTTCTCAGTGTCAGGGGAAGATATCTATAAAACGTAATAGCTACATACAAAGCAAAGTACAACCATGACTACATTATTCCATATACGGATGAAGTTTACAGTCATTAGTCACAAACAGTTAGAATATTAATTATTTTTTAACATACAGTATATAAAGGTTGTGCTAGAACAAATCTTTATGTTCAATTCACAAGCATTTATAGTTAGTTCAAATAATATTGTTTGCAAAAACATATGGGTATTACATAAATTAATAGGTCATCCAGAAGTTCAATGGAAGACAAAGAAAAGCAACAGGTGGCTCATATGAAATTATGGGCGGACAAGATAGGCTGAAATTGGGCCATGTTGGACGCTACAATAATATCCTTAACAATTATAATACTTGCCGGTTTTGCTTTCTGTTATGAATCTCTGGTAAGAAAACCAGGAACTGAATACAGCACCATTTCTTTTAATTTAGGGTAGGGAAGGAGTTTTCACCTACTTTTTCCAGCATGGTAAAGTGACCATCCAGCACAGGAGTATTTTAAGGTCGAATGCTCTTCCTAGCACCACTAACAGGGCCGTAACAACCAGGAGGGCAAGGTGGGCATTTGCCACCCCAGAAATTTGTCCAAAAACAAATATTTGTTGGCATTAGTTCTTAAAATTGAACTTTGTACACATTGATCACAAATTTATGGCCATCATCATAGTCTGAGAGACAGTATAAGCGGCCTGTCACCCTGCCTATTTGACTTTAATTGATAGAGAAAATTTTAAGCTATTTTTAGTATCGATCTGGGCAGCCCGATACTACGCCCTGAGCTATTTGCCCCCTCAGCCAAAACTAGTTGTTACAGCCCTGACCACTAATGACCTTTACACAGAGTTCAAACCCTCATCTCTAATCTACATTTTTAGATGAAGAGGTCATGATGAGCTAAGAAATATTTGAGCATCTAAATAGAACGTTTCTCCTGCTACAGTGTCAGTAATGTACGCATGCATGCCCCCATACACTCGAAATCTGCTTATCAAGGTAGGCTTATTATTTTAATGTACAAGTAACATTGTGCATAATAGCTTCCTGTTTTATTATTTGAAAAATGCCCTTAAAACTACATGTAAAACCTGTAAAACACATTTACACATTAAGTCATTCAACAATTTAATGAAAATATTTTGTGCCTGTAGATTCTTCAACTCTTCAAATACGTATCACTTTTATGCACATATGCAAAGGTATAACTACAACGAGAATATTTCAAATAGAGTAGGTCTGCTCTATTACTGTTTTATTCTCCATCACTAACAGCTGAGTAGTAATCAAGTTACTCTAGTAAGTGAAGGTCATGAGTTGGAAGTTTACATGCAGTATACATGATAGCTGATAGCCCTAGCTCATGCTAAGTGTCTGGCTTGCATACGCTACGGCCCGGTCACCCTGTTCCTCTCTGATTTGCTTGCACAAGGTTTTGGTGATAATCAACGTTGAATGGTAACTCGTAGCCTGAATTCTGCGGGATTTATGTTTCCTCAGCACTGCTGGGCAGATTTGTGATGTCATATTTCTGTTCAAAGCTGAGAAATAAGTTACCTACAACACATCAAATAAATAAATAAAAAGACAGAAATCTTTAGGACCATAAGACCCAAAATGGATACTAAATTTTAGAGATGCAGTTCTCAGAGGGGTAATATTCCTATTGCTTAGAGAAAAATCAAACTATTGGCTGGCAGAATAATCTATTCAATATTCAAGAATAATAATCTTTGTAAAGTGTGTATTTATTCACATCTGTAGTAACTTTTCTATGAACTGAATCTAAGAATAGAGTATAACAGTTGTAGTAACACCCAATAGTTTACAGGTTCTATAACATGGTAACTGGTATCAGCATTTAAAGTTCTAGTAGTGACTATGTTATTAGTAGTTTTCTAGTAGTTATCTTACATTAGCTGCAATAGGAAAGTTAAATGTATAGATTATTCATATACCTCTTTCCAGAAATCTCTCTCTTTAAGTTCTGGCTGTTGCCACCATGTCTTGTTTACAGCTTCATATAACAGTTTGTCTCCCAGATTTACCTCCAGTGAAAATAATTTCTCTACAGATTCTGGAGAAATGGAAATATGAGAAGATCTGCGAATGTTGTGTGACATATGGAATATGTCTGTGTAGTCCCAACAGAGCCTCTTTTTCATTATGAGTAACGAGGCATCGTACTGATCATTTAGAATAAAGACGTTGATTCTAAAAAGTACATTGTATTCGAATAGCCAAAACTGAGACTCACCTTCTACGTGTATAAGCATTAGACATTCTATATACCCTCCTCTTTTATGAAAATAACTTGGACGCAAAATGCTCGAACAGTTATAGTACATTGTAAATAAGCGAGGTAAGACAACAACAAAAACAGTTCAATTATTAGGGTCACAGTCTTAGAGTTTGAGGGCTGCAGGAATACTTGGCGACTTCCATTTGACGAATCTCTCTGTAAGACGAGTAGTTGTATGACAACATAATAATATGATCTTATTTACATGTATACAAAAACATTTCCTACGTTTACTACCTTAGAGCTGTGGGAGCTAAAATCAACACATACTTGTACAATAGTTACTGAATGCCATGAAAATATTGCTGACAGAGAACTACAAACCGTGGTATAATTTCAGCTATGAAAGATTTCACTGCAGACAAATTATCTCTCTTGCTATAATCAAAGCCCAGCCACTGTAGCTGAGGAATGTGAAACCAAGTCTTTAACCCGGATAGCTTCTCTGGCCGAGACCTGAATAAAAGCTTGTTATTTCCAATGACTTCATCTGGTGTCTGGTGAACAAAGGACAGAAATTTTGATTAGTTTTTGAGTATTTTTCGATGAAACTAAATTTTATGATGTACTTGTGGATGAAATATTCTAAAACCAAAAGCCACGAGTAAGTGAATTTAAAAAGCTGTATGCTATTCTAATAACATAAAAAAAATTTCTAAGTGAGTATAATTGCAGGGAAAATGTGCATGTAGACTATAATAAATAGGGAAAGAGGATAATGGCCATTGCCATTGGTGCTACCTGTAATCCGAAATCAAGAAAACACATTACGATATTACAACATGTACATGTAGGCCTACAGGTACAACAATAGCATTTAACAAGCGCCATTATAAATACAATGAAATTAGTTGTTTTTAAATCCAGCTATTCACTCAGTGTTGACTTACATACTTGGTTACTTTTGCAATTTGAGCATAATATTTGATCGCTGACCTCATCCAAGATACAGGTTCCCTTACTGGTACAATTAGTTTATAGTCTCTCTTTATATATTTATCAAATATCGACTTGTTATACTTAGCGTGGTTCAGTAACACATCTGCTCTTTCTACTGGTTCAGGACCTATTTTCCAGGTTTCTAAAAATTATACAATGATAAATTAAAATATTGTAAATTAATGTGCAATTTTATTCCAACATCTGAAGAAATGTAATAATTGGAAGTCAAGAGCAGTAGAAATCAGTTGGGTTGGTGCTATATTTTGCATTGCATGTGGATTAATATCTAGTTAGCTTGTACATACAAGGCTTCAATATACAATGTAGTTAGAGTTTTCCTCTGAAATTCTTTGCCAATTAGCTGAGAAACTAGCCTTAGAACCTAAAGACCCCTGGACGACATTTTTGTTCCCCAACCGCAATATGATTTAGTTGACTACCGCTGCACACACTAGCCTTGGTACCTGTACGTCAACCGATTGGATAGTTGGGTGTTTTGGTACCCAACCTTGTCTATGTTTGTGAACTAAAGCTAAGTGTACCAAGATTTAGTATAAATGTCTGTGCAGATCAAATAACACTTCAAATAAATTAAAGTGAAATTTGTGGCACAAAATAATTCTAAGTGCACCGACCTTACCTTTCCCATCATTCTTTCCTGTCCAGGATATATGATATTTTACTTTTGGATACAGAAGATTTAGCCTGTGAGACACAGCAAACCTGGCTAGAATACTATATAATGTAGTAGTGCCGGTCTTTCCTATCTTTATCATAACAAAGTGTTGAGACTTCGCTTTACAAAGGAAAACATTTTTTGATAGTGGAGGTCCTAAAACAATAAAATAGCACAATCACTGACAGGGTGGGAAAATCCCAAATTATCCCAGTTAAATATGAAATCTCGTAATTTATTGTAAAGTAATGTACAGGAGGCTTACGCCTTATTGTCACAATTCATGTGCTAGCAGATTTGCACTACTTACTCTGTGATGGTTCAGTCTCACTGGGAGCTTTGGCTTTGCTTTGAATAAACTGGAGGTAAGAAGACTTAGAACCAAGTCTACAAGTTAGCACACATAGAAACGTAACGATTTTACTTCCTGTTATTAATTGCAGGTGAGGATCTGAAGGGGAAACCATATTTTTTAGTTTAGTAGAGAAGAGAGGATACAGAGAATAAAATGAGATACTACCCATCACATACCAGTTTGGAATGAACGCAATAAAAACTTAACACATTTGGTTTCTACATATAAAACGCAAGCTTCGTTTCTCTAAAGCATGCATGTGCATGTAGCTTGTAACTGCTTGTTTCTTGGAAGCTAAAGGTGTCATGTTTGTCCATTATTTTTATTACATGTAATTTTTTTACAGTAAATTTGTTATCGGGTAGAAACAAAGATCATGGTATAAGGAGAGTGACTAAACCATATAATCCCCAAATATAGCATCAGTTCTACATGTATCATCAGTGCCTGGTACTGACTGATGATTTATGGTAAATAAAACTAAACTAAACTAAACAAGATGGCCATATACATGTATGAGAAGAGTGTCTTGTATTCAGTTCGTTTAGTTCAAAGGTCTGCTCTCTGGAAAAGATTCTGCGTTGAAGGATGCAGAACTGGTGTAATGGTAATATTTTCTGTCCACTGAGCAGTAGGTCACAGTTTCAAGGCCTAGTCTGGAATTGGTTGTTTTTACAGATATGGAACCAGTCTCTGAATACCCAATTATAAATTCCTTGCAAAAATAAAAGGTCACATAAAAGCGCCATGCTATTGTACTGTGCTAATGTCTTAGAACCATTATTGTTTTCAGAGCGTTGTGTTCCAAATATTTGTGGAAAAAACTTTAATTTCGTACGAATCTACAAATAAGCTTTGTTATTGTTTATATTACCTGCTGGGCAGAGTCTTCTGGATAGTCCGATATCTTGATATAAGTTCTTGTTATAAATCTTTTGGAATGTTACCACAGAGCAAGTTTATGAAAAAATATATATAACAATTTCGAATTTAAAATGAAGAACAGTAGACCAACAGCAAAATTTTAACGCTTGCCTGGAACTGCAAAGAGATGCTAGTTGAGTTGTTACCAGAACTCCTATGGCAGTAATAATGGCAAATTTACCAAACTTTCTGCCATTTTCACTTTTCTTATTAATTAATGCCATCTCTCAACACTGACGTGGCTCCTAATATTTGTCAACATCTCAGTGGGTTGTCAAGCCTAGTCGGCTATTTTACAATGTGAAATGCCCTGTCAAAATATGGAAACATTGGCCTTCCGTTTTCTATTCATTTGAACTTGCTATTAAATACAATGTAGTTCATATTATGGTAATTGCCTGTATACTGCATAATGCAGTTGCATACAGAAGTGTTATGTGCAAATGCAAGATATAGACAGTAGACTACACATGTAAATATAGTGCTCTACACTAAATGTAAATAATTATATTAAAGTGGGGCTAAAATTAGTCTAGTTTTATTAAATAGGATTAAATTAATGCTATGTGAAAATGGTAAACAGCAATCATCTGCACAAAACCTCAGAGTTTTTAGCTTGTGGACATATACATAATTATATATCAGGCTTACCAAGTTTCCCTGATTCCGCAGCAGACTCCCTGATTTTTAACTGCAATTTTGGTATCTCACTCTACCCAATATGGATACCCCCCACCCAAATGCTGAATCTCCCTGATTTTCATCAGTGAAACTTGGCAAACCTGCTATATATACAGACCATTGTATTTAATCTTGATTTTACATTATACAGCCTAGCGTGGGAGGACAAAGTACCTGGTTTTCCCAATGTTACTCGATGGAAATCTCTGGTTTATTAGTCTTTCCTCTTGCAGACCTCATTAAAGCAAACATGCAGTAGAAAGCCCACTCCTAACACTTACCAAGTGACTGCTCTAACCAGTAAGCTTGCAACAATATTAGCTTTCCTTATACCTAGTGGCATATGCTGTGGCTCAACTAACTGACTGCTAAAATTCCGAGTATTTTAACTTCATGCTGACATTGTACCATTCATTGTGCAAAACAATATACACTAACTGCACCATTTTTAATAAATACACCAGTACACAATAGCCATGTACTTTGTTTATTATGTCAAATTACAGTAATAATATGGTAATAATTACATATTCATGAATTATTATTCTATTTGGTTGATATCAGACACAATGCACACATTATAATTGTGTACATACATATTATAGCAGGTCTTTTATCCCATTTTATGTGGTGTAAGGTAAGAGAGTTTGTGCCATAAAAATATTTTATGTACCTTTTTTTTTTAAAAAAAAGGTACATTCTGGCAAATGTTGTGCTTGATTTGGTACACGTATAGTACACAAGGTCTTAGCCAGCAGCAGTGAATAAAACGCTGCTGTTACAACAGAAAATCATCATGTGTTAGTATCAAGCCAATGGGCCTTGATTGGTTCAAAGTACTATACAGTTTGCAGCTTGAGATCAATAATTCAAGCTAGAGCTACAATGCCTTTGTCAAGCCATTGAAGAGTTGTCGCAAGCTGAAGTGTTCTCCATACTTGCCAAGTAACCTGGGTAAAAAATCTGGACACATGCGCGGACCAGAGGGAGGACGGATGACATAGCCGCAGGCCATGCCAGCCCGCGTAGCGGGCTGTCAGAAAGGGTGCTGTCAGAAAGGGTGCGGGAGGGGCAGAGGAGCACCCTCCCGCATTCAAAATATTTTTTGTGGGCCACTAAAATGACAGTAGTTGGGGCAATTTAACTTGTATTTGTATGCTGCTCTAGTGGTCAAAAATATGTTCATATTACATGCATATTGGAATGGTTGTAAAATGGTGGGAAGAATTAGAATAGGAATGAAATTGCAAAGAGTGCTTCTGGTTGGATTATCTAAAGAACACCTATAAAACTTGCTACAACATAGAAATTTATTAGAAACCAAATTTTTGTTTCATTTTATTAAATTATAAACATATAAATAGCTTTATTCATGAAAACACTGAATTATAATAATAATAATAATTCAGTATTTTCATAAGTTAAGTTTATAATTATTATATGGATTAATGCACTTGTTTGTGCACTGCTGAATCTCAGACAAAGTGCTCGATGTTTACAACAGAGCTAATTAATATTTAGTAGAATCTCACTGTTTTGTTTTGTTTATAATTATTATATTAAAAAATTATAATCATAATGTAAGCCTGTCTTTTGAACTTTAGAATCATTGAGAATAAACAAATCTTCTAAGCTTTTAGATGACGTGACAGGTTTCAGACAACATCTTTGATATGCTTCTGGGTCAGCGTGTGCCTGGCTATGTCATTGGTACCACCATCAGTAATACTAGAAGGTGCAGAAGGCATAATTATAATATTGATATTAAAAACCTAATTCACTTTTAGAAACAAAATAAATAAATTTGACCCATTGATTTTAAATTTGAAAATTGTCGAGTCTTTTGCTTGTCTTTACTGTGAGAATGGTTTGGCTAAATTAACATCCAATAGACAAATAATGGAAACATTATTTGTACAAGCAAATAATAATAATTATAATATCAATGAGTGAATTTTCATTTGCGCGGTGGTTGTCATTGACATTAGAGCGTTTATATAAAATAGCTCTCCACTGTTGGGGAGGCTTTAGTACACTACCAATATAGCTCAGGAATTAATCAGAGTTTGGGCTATCACTAGACATCAGTAGACATCGAACTACTTCAAAAATAAACGGTGTGTAGCATATTATATTTAGCAAAATTCCCCAGGATTTGCGACGCTCAACCCTTTTTCAGTGAATGTTTTGGAAAATCCAAAGGAAATAATAAATAAAATTTTTTAGAGCAGCAATTTCCTAATTCCCGGGGTATAAATCAGGACATTAGGACAGTGTAGGGACAATTTTCAAATCCCGGGGGTGTCCCGAGAAACCCGGGACACTTGGCAAGTATGGTGTTCTCTCTAAGTCTTGCAAGGGGTCTGTTTCACATATTTCATAGCACAGTGTACTTCTACATCATTCAGTTGCTTACACAACGAACTAGTTATTGACAACACCTGATGGTAATCTGTAGATTCCACGGTCTGCTGTGTATTACTCTTCAACACAGCTGGACAGATTTGTGACGTGACTTTCTTATTCAACCTTGAGAAATATGTGACCTACAAGTGTAAAATATGTGACCTACAAGTGTACAACATGTGACCTGCAAGTGTACAATATGTGACCAACAAGTGTACAATATGTGACCTGCAAGTGTACAATATGTGACCTGCAAGTGTACAATATGTGACCTACAAGTGTAAAATATGTGACCTACAAGTGTACAATATGTGACCTGCAAGTGTACAATATGTGACCTACAAGTGTACAATATGTGACCTACAAGTGTACAATATGTGACCTGCAAGTGTGCAATATGTGACCTACAAGTGTACAATATGTGACCTAATAGGTGTACAATACATGTATATGACCTACAAGTGTACAAGATGGGATGAAGAGAGCTAATAATAGCATAAGAATAGCATATGATAGCTTCTACAAACTGAATGTTAATATACATGTAATATTAAAAAACATGTTTAATTGGGGCAAATATTAGCATATTACCCACAATCCTGTTAATGCTTCATGATTATCATTATTTCTGGCCAAGCTCTACGTGCAGCCAATTTCTTATTGCAAAATATTCTGCGCACCTTTAGACCGGGGATAATTAACGTGCTGTGGTACCTCATTCCAGAAGTCTTTCTCTTTAAGTTCTGGTTGCTGCCACCATGTCTTGTTCACAGCCTCATATAATAGCTTGTCTCCCAGATTTACCTCCAGTGAAAGTAATTTCTCTACAGACTTTGGAGAGATGGAAAGACGAGAAGATCTGCGGACATTGCGTGACATATAGAATATATCTGTGTAGTCCCAACAGAACCTCTTTTTCATTATGAGTAACGAGGCATCGTACTGGTCGTTTAGAATTGGTATGTCTATCCTGTAATAGTAATAAAGTTGATGTGATGAACCAATATCAGAGTGTCTAAAACAGCGGCCATGACACCTTGTACATGACTTGGACTTGTATACAGTTTTAGATAGAATTATTTGACATAAACCTAAGCAATGGTAATCTACATACACATGTGAATAATATACAACAAGTAGATACAATATCTACCAACCTTGGTACAAGGTTGGTTATAAAGGTTTGAATTTCTGCCAGGTCGTTCCTTCTATCATAGTCAAATCCCAACCACTGTAGCTGTGGGAGGTGAAACCATGTTTTCAGTCCAGAGTATCTTTCTGGCCTCTCTTTGAGCAGAAGATTATCGTTCCCTATGATAGCGTCTGGAGTCTAAAACAATGCAAGTGTTCAGCTTCCTGTTCCTGTTACTATCAATAGCTATCTATCTATCCATTATAATATATTATGGAATATTCACAAACTGTAAAATTCAAATTAGATTTTTTGTTAGAATCAGATGTCAGGAGGCCCACAGAAATGCAGGAAAATTGAAGAAATGCCAATTGTTTTAAATTGCTTTATTTTAAAACTACTCCTTTGAGAATTTAGTACAAGCTGGTAAAGTGAAATCTTCTTGTAAATTGGTAAAGTCCTCTTAATATCCAGTTCTAACAGCAGGGGAGACAATAATAAGTTAGACTTACCTTCTCTTTGATATTTGCAAGGTGAGCATAATATTTCACAGCCGACCTCATCCAAGAGACTGGCTCCCTTACAGGTACAATTAGTTTATAGTCTGTCTTCATATATTTATCAAATATCGACTTGTTATACTTAGCGTGGTTCAGCAACACATCTGCTCTTTTTACTGCTTCAGGACCTATCACCCAAGTTCCTAGAATGTGATCAAGAATTTTTAGAGGTTGGTTTAAAGAATATGATCAGCAGTAACAGTAGAAATTGCTTTAGCATCTACTATTGCAGCAGTGCAAGCTTTCTAAGGAGTATTTTTTTGAGAAGTGTCGTTTTGATTCGATTGGCCCAAACATATTATAATAAATAGAATCAGTTGAAGAGATGCTAGTTTATTATTTTGTTAGAATCATAATTTACAAGGTTTCATCTGTGTACCTTTTCCATCGTTCTCTCCAGTCCACGATATATGAGCTCCTGTTCGAGGAGAGAGTATGTTTAGCCTGTGAGACAGTGCAAACCGGGCTAAAATACCAAACAGTGTAGTAGTGCCAGCCTTTCCTATCTTTATCATAGCGAAGTGCTCTGTTTTATCTTTACAAAGAGAAGCCTCTCCAGCTACCAGATCATCTGAAACATAGGATAGTAAAAATATTCATGAATACTTAATACAAGTGTCTTGTTACATAATGTATTCTCCTTGTCTAAAACATACATCATACGACTCTAGAACTATAATTACAATTAGAATTGAATTGTGTATATTTTAGTGGAGTCGTCTCCTCCATCACTAAACAGTTTGAGTTACAATGTATAACCTGTAATGATTAATTATGACAGGAAGTATTTGTAAATTTTAACCTCAGAAGATCCATTATTTTATTATGTAGGAATACTATTAATTTTTCGTCATAAATAGATTCTCTGCATTACAAGAACATGTAACTACAGAATATTATTAATGCCAAAATTATATGCAATAGCATGACATGATTAATAATAACATTAATCTTTTATCTGTGTGTAGTACATGTGAAGGACATACATGTATATAATGTATATATAGTGCCTACATTTCAATCTATGCACAAGCATTTATAAATAGCAGATGTATATTATGATTACAAACTTTTTGCATCTTCAGTTTCAGCGATAATGTCAGTTCTACTTTGAATATATCTGACATAGCCAGCCTTACAATCTGACCTACAAATATACATGTATTTACCAACAACTGCTTATTATTTTGTATTTTTGTTAACATAGTCACACAGGTTTTCTATTATATTTTATAAATATTCTAGTAAATACAATTTTATACTGGTTTTATGAATACAAAATAAATCAAACAGCTGATTTCATTCAGATCACTTGTTTCACACATCAACAAATATTCATTGACAAAACCGGCAAAATTTTGAGTTTTTATGAGCACAGTTTAGAATCTGTCAGCATATACGTGTTAGCTGTTGTTTCGTCAAGTTAAAAATCCAATCCTCTAAAGCTGAGTCCAGACTACAACGATTTTCAAATGAAAATCGTTCGTGTAAAAACGTGCTAGAAATTTGGCCCGATGGGCTGTTCACACTAGGCCGATTTTTAAATTCCAATCATGGGTTTTCCAAAACTCTTTAATCGCGGAGGAAGGAAATTTATAAACACGGAAAAATAAACAAGATGGCGGCTAACACCGAACAGGAGGACTGTTTATTTACAATTAATTTTAACTCGTTATTTGATAACACTGATCAAGAAGATAGTGCTCAACTGGCTGCATCAGTGTTAACAATAGGAAGTCATTATTTGAACAAATCTAAACTATCAAGAAAACGCCGCAGTAGCACACGCTCTTGCTGGGTATCAGATTTTGTTGGCAGAAGAGAGAATTATGGTGCTTTTAATTCAATTATGGCAGAATTGGAAGTGAGTGATGCGAAACGATGGCAAAACTATTTACGGATGGACAGTCATCTCTACAACTCGCTATTACAGTCCATTACACATGCCATCACTAAAAAAGATACTACGTGGAGAAAGGCTGTGCCACCAAGTGAGCGGTTGGCTGTTACTTTGAGATATTTGGCAACAGGCGAAAGCTATACCAGCTTACACTACCAATTTAGGATTGGTAAAAGCACAATAGCTGAAATTATCCCTGAAGTGTGCGCTGCAATTTTTGGCTGCCTTAAAGAGACATATTTAAAAACACCAAATACAGAAGCAGAATGGAAAAGAATTAGTTTCCATTTCAATGAAAGGTGGAACTTTCCTCATTGTATTGGAGCACTAGATGGAAAGCATATTGTTTTGAGGAAGCCTCACCACGCTGGTTCAGCCTACCATAATTATAAAGGATGTGAATCCATTGTGCTAATGGCTCTTGCAGATGCAACATACAAGTAAGTTTATTATACTATTATTAAATATTTCATTAACTTCACAATTTCTTGTATGTACATTTTAAACGTAATTGGTTTTTTATAATTTAATTTATAACAATATTTTTAATAATTTATTGTAGATTTCTATATGTGTATGTTGGAGCCAATGGCCGAGTATCTGATGGTGGTGTTTTCAAGCAAACAAAATTGTATGCTGCTCTAGAATCTGCTGGCGGACAACAGCTTGGAGTGCCATGTCGAGAAGCCTTGCCTGGTACATGTCATGAAGCTCCATACGTCATAGTTGCTGACGATGCCTTCGCTCTTTCTACATATCTAATGAAACCATTTCCAAGGTACTAAACTCATGTAATTAAAAATAATATTCTAACTTCTGTCAATTTCTTCCATCAATTATTATGCTCATGACTACTCTTATATTTTCTGTAATTAATAGAATTCTTGGTCCATGTTTTCCTCTAGACGGACACTAACTGAGGAAACTCACAAAACATTCAATTATCGCCTCTCAAGAGCTAGACGAGTAGTAGAGAATGCTTTTGGAATCCTGGCTTCTGTATTTCGAGTAAGTCATACTACTAATCACTGTCCATGTAGTCATACTACTAATCACTGTCCATGTAGTCATACTACTAATCACTGTCCATGTAGTCATACTACTAATCACTGTCCATGTAGTCATACTACTAATCACTGTCCATGTAGTCATACTACTAATCACTGTCCATGTAGTCATACTACTAATCACTGTCCATGTAGTCATACTACTAATCACTGTCCATGTAGTCATACTACTAATCACTGTCCATGTAGCAATCACAGTCTATGGATTGTTTCTAGGTATTTGAAAAGCCTATTCCCTTGGAACCTGAGAAGGCAGAATCTGTAACACTTGCAGCTTGTGTGTTGCACAATTATCTCAGACACCAGAAAGCAGCTGATACAGGAGAGTTTGACAATGAACCGTGGAGAGCAATAGATGCCGGTGGTTTAGGTGAGATTAGCTGCAGGCGAGGAGGCACAAACTACTCTCAAGCAGCTGCCAATACTAGAGAAATATTTTGTAACTACTTTAATGGACCTGGAGCTGTAGACTGGCAACACCAGATGATCTGAGCAATCTTAAACTTCAGCTTAATTCTGTGTTATATATTTCAAATTTGATTCTTTATTGCACTAATTGAAAATAAATATAAAATCAACGAAAACAATGAGTTGTTCAACAGTACAAAAATAACAAATGCATTATTAACAAGTTTAAAAATTATAGATTCTGGTAATTAGAATAGGAGTCGTATCCATGCCATGTCATTTGAGGTGCACTGCTTGGCCTGGCACATACCTGCTCTTCTGGGAAAATCTTGCGGAACACCATGTTCTGGATGTCTAACATGAGCATTCTTCTTGTTTTTGAGTCTGTAATTGAGTTTAAGTCTGATCCAAGAGTCATCAAAAACCCTTGTATATCTAAAGGGAGACTTGGTTTTTTATCTTCTTTCATACTCTCTAAGTGTTGGGTAGCACTCTTCATGTATTTTACTACCTCTATATGATTATCTTCTTCATCTTTTATAAGTCGTTTTCTTCTGGTTTTCTTATCTTTTCTTTCAGTATCATCACCTGAAAATATAATAAAGACACAATGAACTCGAACTATAATATTATGATTAATATTGAGATGGCTTGAAAATATTTATTGCGTGTGACTATTCTAGTATAATATAATCAACTTACCACTTTGTTTTTCATCTGTTGATGATTGAGGGGATAGCGTGTCAGTCCCTTCTCTGACTACAAGAGTTGGTATTAAAAATGACAGCTCATTATAGTACTCCCATGTTGGCACGTAGATATCACTAGTGCCACTCCCTGACTTTTCGGATTTCTTCACTTCATTCCATTCCTGCCAACATAAAAAATAATAATAAAGTAAGTTTATTTATTTTAATTAATAAATTAGTAGTAATGACAATTTTTATTTTAAAAATTAGTTACATGTAGAAGTAATAATATAAATATAAATAGTTCATATGAGAAGACGACTAACCTTTCTAAATCTAGTGCGTAGCGTAGCATATTTCTTTTCTATGTCCCCCACGTCTGTCCCACAACACTTTGCTAGCTCTGCAATTTGGCTCCTTTTTTCGTCTCTTTTCATGTAATCCTGATCGTTGGAGTCCCATATAGCTGGATACATCTCTAAATTGCTCACCAAACTTCGCATCACTTGCCTTAACTTCGACATGTTGTTTAATGACTTGACGTTTCCGTGGTAACACGAAGCGCTTTCTGATTGGTCAATGCAAAAGTAATCGGGCGAATATTTCAGCACGCAAATAACCAGGCCGAAATCGTTCTAGAGCCAACAAATCGGCCGATTTTTCGTCCACACAGCAACGATTTCATTAAATCCAAGAATCGTCCATAAAATCGTTGTAGTCTGGACTCAGCTTAAGACTACACACAGCCATATTGTTAAAGTTGGACTGTACTGAAAGTTTCAGAATGTTTTTCATCAAATTAACTATGTTGGCATTACTTGATACCTCTACAAACATATCTAAACTGTTTTAGTAGTAGCTAATAGATGCTAAACTGCAAAAAAGTAGCCCCAAAAATTCTAAAATAACCATAGTGATGTCAGCATTAGGAGTTATCACCACCTAGTTTTATGTCAATTCTCAAAACTTCTTCTATGATTATCTCAACTCTGACTCGCTATATGGCAGAAATATTGAGTTGTCACAACTGCTTTATAAGAAATACAGTGTTCATTCAATAAAACAAATACTAGCAATTATAGTACTACGTTCTACAGGTTCAACACACCAGTCTAATAAGAATGCATGTTATTCATGAGATAAACAAGTGGCCTATATTGACCAATCAACTTGCAAACTCAAAAGTCATTTGATAATTTTTTGCAACAAATTGTGCTTTTTATTGTCTAGGAATATTAACTAGCATTTGTTCTACATACCCATTTTTTCGTTTTGTGATATTCCTAGTACAACCACGATAAAAACTCAATTGAAGTTTTCTGTTTATAATAACATAATGCGTGGTCTGGCATTCACTCCCTGCAATGGTGTTATTCACTAGTTTTAACAGAGCTGGGTACCATGATGACATCATGTATCCCAGCTGGTATTGTGCTAACTGGTTCAGCTGCTACTAGGCTTTCTAATGGTGTATTCAACTTATAACCCCAAAATTTCAGTACAGTCCACCTTTAACAAGGCTTAGTCTGAATTCCATCAACATACATGTAGAAATAATTTTTTTACATGAGACTGACATATTGTATTTATGTGAATGTAGTATGCATATACAATGTATATATAATGTATCTTACCTCAAACAGCCAAGAGTTGCTAATAGAATTGTTACAACAATAAATATAAGAACTACAGTCTTTATAGATCTACTGCAGCTACTAAATATTGTTACCATAGCTATGCTGATGGATCATATAATAGCTTGAAATTAAGTGCATATACATGTACATGTAGATGTATATGCAGCATTATCACAGCTTGAGTAGGCCATAAAATAGACTCAAGTATGTACTGTAGATAGTGTAGCTATATTGTACAGTTTGTCTACATTGAATTAAGACCACAGCAGAGTGGGAGTAAGTTAAACAGTAGAACAATAGAATTATCTGTCGATAGACATTCTCTTATTAGCAATTATAGAGAGTGGACGATTCCTAACGAGTACACGTAAATTTTACATAATGTGCTACAAAATGGCTACAAATTTATTGAAGGAGTCTTTTGCTGAATTTGTTAAGCGAATAGGCAAATTACAATACCAAGATATCACACAATACAAATAATATATTACATAGGCAGGTCTACAGTGCATTTCAGGGGGGAAAGAAACACCGAGCAATGTTTGTGGACAGTATATACTGGAAGGTACAGTTTGAAACTGAAAGGTAAATTGTGCCTTATAAAATGAATACATACATGCATACATATATCATACATGCATACATATATCATACATGCATACATATATCATACATGCATACATATCATACATGCATACATACATACATACATACATATATCATACATGCATACATATATCATACATGCGTACATACATGCATATGTATACAACTGAAAAATGACTCAAAATGAAAGCAGTCAACCACCAGAATTTATTAGAACCAACATTATGTTTTTCACCTCAGCTTTATCACAATATTGACCCAACACTCAGACAGCATTACCTTTGGAACAATATAGTAACTACATGTACATGTATATACCATCCCTATACTACATTAAACGTTAGCCAACATTGGTGTGTTATAGGGCTGTATCCTACTACTATACTACAGTATTACATACACGTAGTACATGCTTCATAATTCAGGAACATTAGTATAGTGATGTTAATTTATGCAAGGATTTCACATCCATGAAAATACTTATCCCTAATCAGGGTTTGAACCCAGGGCCTCCATGGCACCTAATCTCCTAGCACAGTGTGGATAGAACACAAATTACCACTACGTGGATAAAATAATTCATTCTATATAAAACAAAATGGCTGAACCCCCTAACACCCCATAGAATATTTTATGTATGTTTTACTGTACCTTAGAAAAGTGAGAATAGCTAGACAGGCAGCTAGCGAAGCTATAAACACAAGTATTTTGTGTAAGCTACCACCAAATACCTGTCCCATTATAATAGTGGGTAGACCTAGATTCAGCTTAGGTGGTTGAGTTACATGTATACAATGTCATGTAGATCACACAGTCGAATCTGTTTGCTAGCAATATGATTATTGTCAACCTTGTGTCTCCAAATGAATGTTCTAGTCAGTGTTAGCTTAGAGCAGTTTGTTGTTGACTTAACAGTGTAGGCAATTAGAAGCCCTATTGTCAAGAAGATAGAATAGGCTCCACACACAAACAACTCAAAGTATAAATACAATCTACAATCTGTATTTATATAATATTCCTTTTGTTGGAGGATGTTGGTTAATAGTTTAATAATATGCAGTTATGGACTCATTGCATGTATGATTTGAATTCAATACTTTCTAGTACTAGCATGATAATTAGCCAAAAATAACTGATAGAATACCTAAGGGACTACTTGTACATGTTTTATACTGTATAGATGAAAGTTTATATGAACTCAAACTTCACAGCTATACCCTTGCAAATGCACCCCTGTAAGTACGCTGCTAGTACACCCCTGTAAGTACACTGCTAGTACACCCCTGTAAGTACACTGCTAGCACACCCCTGTAAGTACACTGCTAGTACACCCCTGTAAGTACACTGCTAGTACACCCCTGTAAGTACACTGCTAGTACACCCCTGTAAGTACACTGCTAATACACCCCTGTAAGTACACTGCTAGTACACCCCTGTAAGTACACTGCTAGTACACCCCTGTAAGTACACTGCTGTACACTGCTGCAGTATCAATTACTTCAAATGTACTGTACATGTATCTACTCCTAACAATCAGATCATTGCAAAGAGATGAAACGAAGGTGGAAATATCTCAAATGCTGAGCCAGGATGTGGGAGTAAGAAAAGACTGGCCTGTTATCAATGGTCTGCCTCCAATGTCTCAGGCAAATATGAGCATGGCAACTGGACACTGCTGTAGCAGATTTATGGAGTAGGAGTTAGCTAGCAAATTTGCTGCAAGTGCATAAAGCGGCATGCTCAAACACAAAACCTCCACTTGATATCACACAAACCTACTAAGATTGTAGAGGCAAGTCGTACTTATAAAGAGAGGATAACTCCTAACACAACACATAGAGAGATGACAACTCATAACATAACACATAGAGAGAGGACAACTCATAATATAACACATAGAGAGATGATAACTCCTAACACAACACATAGAGAGATGACAACTCATAACACAACACATAGAGAGATGACAACTCATAACATAATAAATAGAGAGAGGACAACTCATAACATAACACATAGAGAGAGGATAACTCCTAACATAACACATAGAGAGAGGACAACTCATAACATAACACATAGAGAGAGGACAACTCATAACATAACACATAGAGAGAGGACAACACTCATAACATAACACATAGAGAGAGGACAACTCATAACATAACACATAGAGAGAGGACAACCCATAACACAACACATAAAGAAATGACACTTCATAACATAACACATAGAGAGAGGACAACTCCTAACACAATATATAAATATAAGGCATCACAAGACATGTACTGTATAATAGGGACAACCTTTGAGATAATATAATATTATTACATACCACATTTACATCTATTATGTAGAAACCTTAGGCTTGTAAATAACAAAAATGGGCCTACAGCATCAAGGTGCGGTAGTTCAACTACGTTTTCTGTTTGGAATGAAGGAGTCTTGTTTTAAGGCCTGATAATTAGGTTCCATTTGTTTTGTCTTGTCTCTGTTAACAAGCTATCTGTCACTATGCTTATAACATGCAGCCAATAAAAACTGAGCCCTAAACCAGCCTATCAAAGCTCACTATTGACAGCATTGTACGATATTCTTGTACTAGAATTTCAAACACTTTTTATTAATTTAAAAAATAAATTTGCAGGTAGACAAAATATAATTATATTTAAATATACAGAAAATAGCAACAATGCTGAACCTCATGAATGCAGGTACACCTGCATCTATAAATATACTAGTATGTATGTACATTAACACATCAATGCAGATATAATGTAGGTGTACACGTATATTAATTTATATTACATAACATGGTAAACTACCACTAGGGTTCACTACTAGTTAATATACTAGTGATAGTCTCATAATATCCAGTACAGGAAGTAGAATATCTTTTCGATAAATAGAATCCTGGGAAATCGACCTCACCAAAGTCAAACTTGCCCATTACCTGTATAATGGAACAAACAATGTACATAAAGACTACATGTACATGCATGTAAATGGCACAACGTAAAATTATATGTAAACAAGAAATATTTATGTACACATAATACATGTTCAGTCACCAATGACAATGGAATGCTGGGATATACCCAGCAGCCAGCAGAGCTTATAGCAATGAAGCTTTCTGCTAGTTATACAACATTGCTCTTCATCTCATATGTGGGGTAGTCTGGTGTGATCAAAGGAATGTGAACAGGACCAGACCACACATGGACTATATATACAGATATATACATGTATATGCCCAACCAAACATATTAACAATCTATCAATACTCAAATTCAATGAGGAAAAGTGAATATATTATGTAATACTAGAATTTACCTCTAAGATTTGTTTAGCATCAAATGTCTGACGATGTTTTGTGTGCCCAGTGTTTGTTTTATCCTTTCTAAAAGTTGTGTTCATTAAAGTCAAGTGTAATTTAACTCGGTCTCTTTCGAAGTCTCTGTTAAGTATTCCAGCCTCCAACAAACGGGAGCAAAGCTGGTCCACAGCAGTCTGTATCCTGGAGTATTAGACCATAGTATATGTATTATGTAACCAATCTAAAGGTAGTACAGCACAGGGTTCCGTGATATACAAGGAAGTAGAACCTCACAATCAACTACAGTGGATAGAAACACTTAATTCTTCTGCCAAAAACATAATGTCTAAAATTGTTTTGCTTTTAGTCGCCCACCCACTGAATAAGCAAGCTAGAGATACAACATGTACTATCTCATAACTTCGAAATTATCTTCTCTTTAGAATGGAAAATAATATAATTATTATTGCCTTACAATGTGGGAGTTGTTTGCTCTCTTTAGTCATAAGAGGACAACTTCAAAGGCATGCCAATAATATTCTAGTTACACAATTTTCAACTAAGCAGTAAACCATCCATAATTTCACACATCAAAAACACTTTTATTGCATTTGCAGTAGGAATTCTGGCTTCTATAAGTCTGTGAGATTTCCATTTTTTAAACAAAATAAAAAATTTTAGCTGTTGTGCCCGAGTACACATTAGCAATGTACGTAGATGTATATGACTCACCCGTCAGTTCCGTCTGCCGATTTCACTTTAGCGTAGAGCACATCTACACAAGTCGGGTCGTCATTCATATAGTCCAGATTCTGTACCCTTAGCCTGTAATTCTTACCAAGTGTTCTACAATATTCATATCATGCCTATCCATGTATGTAGACAGAGGCAAAATCCACAAAATGATGACTAGTACTAGATATTTCCCATGTCCTATGAAACAGCAGAAAAAAACTGAGTAACCAAATTTTTGATATTCGAGCAATTTTTCAAGTCCTATAATCAGTAGCATTTAGTACCTTTTGGAAATGAGTTTTCTGTAAAATTATGACTTTTTAGCAAGGTCAAAAATAAAATGGGCATGGACATGTACAATCTATCACTTTGACTAGTCTCTACCCTCGACAGTTTCATCACTGAACTAATAATCTAGCCTCAGCTCAACCATGTACTTACTGAGACAGCGCCTCCGCACACACGTGTAGTAATTCAGTAGCCCTAGTAATCTCAGAGTCATTTAACAAAGTCAGGGTTCCAATAGTGAGGTGAAGCTTACTGGGAACTTGAAACAAACTCGTGTCCACACCGTGTGATTTCTACAATAATAAGATTTTAAAAGATAATTTGCATCAGACGATACGGAATTCCACACGCAGGCTGTCCATAAGCAGTACTGAGAGATATCTATGATATAAACCGCCGTATAATATAGGCCTATACAGAACATGAAAAATTGAAACGGGTCCTATTTGACTCACTGAGAAATTTGACATCACGTCCTCCTGAAATTCTTGAAATCCCTGTAATACTATTGGCTGATTCAAGGGAACGCTGATAAAATGAGTAAAATCAAGCTTCTTCCGCCCGGACTCTACAAGCATCTCGATACGGCTGATTGCAGAAGTCACCGCTCGGCCAGATCTCCCTTTAATTACTGTAAAGTAAATATACTGATAATTAAAACACGCATGCCACACATCTAGCTTAATATTGATACACTTTGACTACTTAGAGCTGTAATATTATTCTTATTAAGAGTTATTTTCCCATAATATGACATGAAAGGATAATTCCTTATATATAATTACTGCTGATGAATTTCACATTCAAATAAAGCTAAAATGAATCATTTATTGCAACTGTATAAATACGTGTGCCATAGACTGTGGCTTGGGAAATAAAGAAATGTACTCACCTATATTTCCCTCGGTGCCCCTACCAGGTATGGTGACGGTGCATTTAGTTTCGTACTCTAGCCTCCTCTTTGTGTCCCCCTTCTTACCAATTACAAACCTGGCGTTGAATGGAACACACTGATTCATTATACTACTAAGATTACATCATGGTATTCCAACATACCAGCTGGTTAGCTATGAAAAAGGGGACAATTCCTATAAAACAGTAATTATTGGAGCTGAAACTTCCAGAGAATAAGGGAGGGTACTCATCTGCCAACAACCTAATTGCACATATAACCAGAATTTTGTGTTGGGATTCAGACACCAGAGAAGACTCAATCTACTATTAGTGACTACTCTGATAGAAATAGACTTCACAAAATTTCCCCGATGTAATGTAGGATGCTAACACTGATAATATGCTTATACATGGTACAAACTAACCATTCAGTGTAAACCAATGAGAATGAAGCATTCAAGTACCAGTACAGAGGGATTTGACGCCAGACACCATTATCTAAATGTAAACCATTAGAGAATCATTAGATCATCACATGACCTCCCTATTGCTCGCCTGTAGAGCACTATATACACATACCTGTACAGAGATGAGGGAATAGTTAACGAGGCTGAAAAGTTGCCATTATCAGTCTTTGTCACTCTGCTATCGATATCTGCACCGTCATTAGCTACAATATCAAATAACAGTACTAAGAAGAATAACGTGATATTCGAGTGTCGATACTGCTAAACTTATGTATATAGCGTGGCAGCTCATCATGATGTTGGCACTACTTCGGCTAACATATTACTAGAATTATAAAATGGTAACCTTAGAATAAAACAAACAATAAATATTATGTCATACTACAAAAATATCAACAAAAACAACAATAGGTTCAGTCAAAAATACGATTATTTTGATAATTCAAACTTCACAAACCTGTTTCATAATCGATAGCCTCTTGGTGGTCTTCATAGCTAGAATGAGATTCAGGTTCACGTCTGTTAGCATCGCCTGGATTTATTCTGTAGTGGAAATTTCCTAATTGTAGAATCTTTGGTTTCAACACGTCTGCCATGACTAGTGGTATTTACCAGGCTAGAAATATTTAATAAATACATAGTATTGTGTATAATAATATATGCATTAATAAACAAAAAATGTTAGTTTGACTGTGATAAGCAGCTGCTTATATTGGCTGATCCCCTGACACTTGTAGAATGTATACATATAGAATGTCTCTTTTTGACACTTTGCCACCTGTTACCACTTGTACATCATGACATCATCTGTTAGATATTATTAATATAATTTATCTGGTTGTTGTTGTTTACTCTCATAGGTAATGCTAGTTTGCAGGAATAAATGAAAAATTATACCAGCTTTTAAGTCTTAAGGTGTTTGGCTTATCTAAAGCCTTCCATGAGTAATTTAATTGTTTTTTCCTATTTCCTGCAAATCTCTTTGTATGCAGATACCCATATTGAGTTTATACGTCCTAACAACTGTTTATTAATTTGCTATAAGATTGTCATAGATATTGAAATTGCTACATGGAGTTCTACATACTACTCCACATCTGGCACCTTTCTTGCAAAACCTCGGAGTAGCCGTATTGTCTTGTAGAGTCCACATAAAGGAAAATGGCTGTCCGATGCTACAGGTATAGCAGGGTAGACGACGCATGTTTTTAGGACGAGATGCCTTTCCTTTCACCTGCCGTGAACCCAGCTACTCTTCCAATAGAGGTGGAGGTCGATCATTTAGGTGCCGACTAGAGCTTTTAAACAAAACCTCTAGTATTTTAGGTCCAGATTTGTTGAATTGGAAGCATATTATTTCAAACCATGAAAATCTAGAATAGCGCTGTCATAGAAGATAAGTGGAAATAGCTTGCACCTCATCACCTATAGATGAATGATCTTTAAAAAAGTTTGGCTGAGAGATGACTTGCACTAAAAGTAAAAGCAATTTTAATCCGCCATTCTAGTATTTATCCAAACATATGAAGTTTAATGGTACTCGGTAGCATTTAGACTTTTATTCTGATTAAAGCAACGGGAAACTTTTGTGGCCTGCAGAAAAATAGTCATAGGCCTAATAGATGTGCCACAAAGATTAGAATACGAACAGGAAAAGAATTGGTGGATGAGTCAGAATTATAACCTGACATAACTTGACTATACGGCATGTTTGTTGGCTGATGAACAACTGGCTCTCTGGGTGTAGTTGTTGATGACTGCTGAACTGGAGTGGTGATATTGACTCAAGAGTAGCGTAACATTTTACAATTTTATTATAACAGCATGAATCTGGTCATCGGACCATATACGTATATAAGGTCAAGATTGGCTAGTTACAGTATGAAGTGTTACCGCCACACTATCAAGTCCACAGTGATTGGATGGGGGAAAACTAGCTATTAAAATGAGGGTACACGCCTGCCTATTTCAAATTTCTCTACTTCTGCATCTAACTCAGGTGTTACCATAGAATATAGTATGAACTTAGAGCAGCAGCCGTGGCCTAGTGGCAAGGGCTCTGGACTTCCTTGTAGGAGTTCCAGGTTTGATTCCCATAAGGTTCATTGGTGGTGTTAGGAAAGGCATCCGACCTTACAATGTTCCTGTGCTATATCAGCTAACTTTGTCATTGGTGAAGTGCCTTCTCCACCCCAAATTAGAAAAAATGGCAGATCTCTTTAGATCGATGCTTTCTTGCCTGGGATTAATAATGGGAAGTAAAATTGATAAGTTTTTTTTCTAGTATGGGAAGATTTCAAAACTGGAAAAGGGTTTGAGAACTGCATGGTTAGATTTATGGGCCGGGCAGGGAAAACCCAGTGGGGATGGACCAAAGAAACTGCTCCAGTACACTTCAAATTTATCCTGAACATAAAACCACAAATTTTACCAACCAATGCCAGTCTTAGATCATTTATTCTGGAAAACATTACAGAAACTCAATCTGTTTACACAGCATATTCAGAACGGCATTTTTGAACACTTTCTTATATCTCATATCCTTGTTTCTTAATATTTGGTCTCTTTGTTTGACACAAAATATATTGTAAAACATCTCAACAAAATACTAAGTATTCATCAGGCTGTACACTGCAGATAACATGTGTGTACATTTAAGTTACTCTGTTACTTGTTACTCTGTTACTTGTTACTCTGTTACCAGACATGTGGCTAGTTTTCTATTTTTGATCAGGTAGTGGTTTGAACTACAAATATGCCAATGATTTTATGTAAAAGCCTACATAATATTTCTCCATATTATCAAGTTTTATTTGACTGGAATTCCATTGAGCAACCGGTAGTTATGGTACTTTAAAGAAAATACATGAATTTACATGCTAATTTTGTGTTACTCCATTACCAACCACTTATGAGTTCAACCCACCTAATATAATATTTAATATACTTAGTCCATAAGAAAGTTTGGAATATAGCACTAGTATATCAAATATGCTCTTTCCATTCCAATGGGTGGAAAACTAGATGTCCTGGACTATTAGCTTTTCCTGTAGAACAGTTCAAAGTGAATTTTTTTTACTCTGTTACCGCTTGATCTTACCCATTTATATATTATTTAAATAATTATAGTAATAAACAATTATAATACGAATATTGATATAATATATAATAATAACAGTATAATAATAAGTATAAATTATAATAACTAAACTGCAGGACTACACTATTGGGATTAGATAAATAAAGCCAAAGGCACAGGTCAAAAATATAGGACCACATGAAATTGCCAAATACAAAAGACTTACATGTAGAGTAAGCTAGTTTAGCAAATAGAAATACCTTAAGGAAGTAAAGACCAGCCGTATACAAATACAAGCTACAACAACAATAAAAATATATGACTATGTAAGGGGTTTGACCATTAGTTTAGATTAAAATTAAATTAAAAATAATCAAGACAAATCTAAGATTTGATTATTAAATTATTAATTTTATATGTGCTCTGTCTTTTGCAAGGATCAACTCCTTGCGAAAAGATCACATAAAAAGGTAAAGATTCAGATGCTAGAAATCACAAAGTTAGAAGATGATTCGATGAGGGTTGGAACCAAGTGGTATAATTCCCATCGAATGATCTTTTAACTCTGTGACAAAGATTCACTATTTAATTTTGGGTTGGAGAAAATAAGAAGAAAAACTAACCGGAAACTCTCTTTAGCGATCCACACTCACACTACTCGGGTGCTCTAATAAGAGAGACACTATTGGAGGACATCTGTAGTATTGACCAATTACAACCATGGTACTTTCGTCTATCGAAATCCTCTAGGAGTAGTGTAGGATAACTTCCGCTCCCGCTGAACCTAATCCAGCATTATGAAGTCAACATTTTGATTTTAATATAAACATTGAATATTTATTGGCTTCTTTTTAATATGGCATGTTGCATCTCTACATTCTCCAATGTAACTAAGAATTGCCAACAGAGTCAATGTTAGTTCTTTGTAGACGCATCATACACGCGAGCTCTCTTTGTAGTTTGTTTATTTATTTATTCTCTCTTATAAGTTGTATATAAACTTTAACTTAAATAAATAATTATTATTATAAAATATAATAACAATAATTATAATTAATAATAAAATAAATGTATATTTATTTGTGGTCAACAAGTTACCTTTAACAAATGTTATCTGTAAACTCTTAGAAAACCCCAATAAATGTAAATATAAAACCTAAAGTCCAAGTCAAGTAAGTAAAAGGGGTTACAAAACAACGTTTTATTACAGTTAGAGTTATTATTTTATTAATAATAATTGTCCTAATTTGTGCTCACCTATGCTCACCTATCTCTGCTCTGTCCTCTATTTTTTTTTATTTTATTTTTTTTTATATTTTGCATTTTCTCACAGAGACCGCACTTAAAAGTGCGTAAAGTCGTGAGAACTCGTTTTTTTTCAATTTTATGTTAAAAGTGCTATTTTTGTAATCTTTCTCTTTGTTATATGCTATTTATATATATATGTATTTTTTTATGTTTTGTGATATATGTGTTATTATTAGTCCCAGTCATTCATTCAGACCGTAGCTCTCTCAGGGTTCTGGGCCAAAATGAGGAATAAAAGATATTTGTTCTGATGTGTGGTGTGTATGTATTAAGGGCCTGTCTTATTTTCAGTGTATGGGTAGTGGGTGTCTGCCGGAGGCCTAGTTCAATCAAACTTCTCCATGTAATCCTGCCTTGAGCATCCTCTTTGTCGAGGGAATAGGATTGGAGAGCCTTCCTGATCATGTCCTTCCACCTATGTTTTGGGTGTCCTTGGTTTCTCCTTCCTTCAACTCGCATCTCACTCACTCTGCTGATGTCTTCATCTCTTTCTCTCCGGCACACATGTCCAAACCACTCAAACCTTCTCATCAAATCTGTCATACTCATGGCATTAGCTATTTCTCTTATGCTGACATTTGTCCTGTGCTCCTAAAAGATGATTCCGAGGCTATAGCGTAGCATCCTCATCTCACAGACACATCCTTTTAGCCAGGTAATATGTGAGTGGCCATGTTTCAGCTCCATACATCAGCATAGGGGGTATCACTGTCTTGTAGATGAGCACTTTTAACTTCTTAGGGACTTTTCTATCGCGGAGTACACCCGTAAACTCTCTCCACTTATTCCAGGTTTTACCAATGCGCAATTCAACTTCAGCTCTGCATCCTCCATCCTAGTGAATAGTGGTCCCCACTAATTATATAATAGTTATATAATTAATATAGAATATATATAATGTAATATGAACATGTTTATTATAATTTTTATTACATTTAGAGATATTGGACATAATCAATCATTGTGATAATAATAATAATGATGATAATACCCTAATAGTATGAATACTGTCTACTAACTGACTAACCCATGAACCATATGCGGCACATGCCTTCCGCCCTATTTTTTTGTTTTCAAATATTATTATAATAATAATAGAAATAGTGCTATGAATTACATGTATAGATGAGATATATAATTTTTTTCTGTATCTTTATGTAAAATTGATATAATTTAATCATAATTTTTATTTAATAAAATATTGACCATTGTACTCATACTGGATCTCAGGAATAATGGTCACTCAAAAAATAGATTTAAACAGTCACCATCAGGCATCCGCCCAATGAGATCATTATGGATGGATTCAACCCAAGTGTCCACTTTGTCCCTAAATGACCAAGACAGGTTCCCTACTGGAAAAGAGTACCTCACCCTGCTAACAACTGCCCAATTATGAGGCACACCCATGCTTATCCTGCCCCGCACACCGTAGGTGATTCAGTGAATTTTCAGATCATGGATGTAAGTTGATGTAAATAGGGCTAATTTAAAAATATATTTTTGTAATGTTAAATTTAAAATTGATATGAATATAATTAATATATTTATATTATAGGCCTAAATGATAATAAATTAAAAATTTATAATTTTCTATTCATTAATATCATTTGTAATTAAAATCTAAATGTTTTTGACTTTTCAAAGTGTGGATATAAATTATTTGGTGTTGAAACTAGGTAGGCCAACAATAGAACAATGTAATTTAATTTTCTATCAATTTCTTTCTGTTTGAACTTAGTGGGCTAAGCACTCTCTCTCCACTACACCACGGACACTTACCATCATGTATACTTAGCTGACACTGCGGTGGAATACTCGCATGATATGATAGGAGGTTGTAATAATTATTTACAGACAATGTTTTAGTAGCCAGGATGTGGCAGATCAGGCTGAGTGTCACATACTTTACCATGGTTGTATCACATTGTTGTAGTATCCTTTAGACTACTAATCCAATTGTATAAACTCTGTCCTACTCAATGTTATTATTCTGTACCTAACCCTCTGGAAGTGAATACTAAGTAGTAAATACGTAATTCACATCCAACTGCGATGTCTCTATAAAGACATGATTATTGTATGCAGCGTCAGCATTTTTAAAGCTATATTTTGAAAAAACATTGCCTTTCACTTTTATAGATACATCTACAGGGGTATTGAAAGAATAATAACATATACCACAGAATTAATCTGTAAGCAATATGATAATTGATTATAGTTTATTGATTATTAATACTGATAGTAGACCTAATGAATTATGGGATTGTGATTTAGGCGTTTACTCAACTGTCGATCCACTAATGCAGCCTTTCTCTATTACTGATTCACCAACTGCATTGTATTCTCTTTTCTCCACCTCACCATTTTTATTATAATGGGTTTACTCATTCTGTTCATGTCACTGCTATGACACAAATATGTCCCAAACTACCTCATGTATTTTTCGTTCGATTTACTTATGTTACCAAGTGCTGGCATTTTCATATTTGCTCCATCTCTTTCATTCTGGAATTGATAGGGTCATCTGTTTTCTGTGTAGGCAATAGCTGGGTCACCTTGCTTCCATTGCATTTTGTTTATTGGGTAACCTGCTAAATTATTTTTCGATAATCTAACATAATTATTATTTTAGTTTGAAAACTTATCAAAATTTTAAGGGGTTTTGGCTATTTTATCTCATATATAGTGCTATTTATGCAAGGGATTAGTCGATTGAACAGTCAGAGAATTGTTTCATATCCATGAAAATACCAGTCTTTGACTGGGATTTTAACCCGGGCCTCTATGACACCTAATGGCCTAGCACAGTGGAGAGAACACATTACCACTACACCAGCTCAGCCACCTAAAAAAGGAAGCTTTTTTGTCAGGTGGTGCCTTGTGCACAGTTGACCTGGAGCGTATCTGCTTCTCGACGACGAAGCTTCTTTTTTCTAAGGATGCTGAGCTGGTGTAGTGGTAACATGTTTCACCCACAATGCTAGGCGATTAGGTGCTGTAGGGGCCCGGGTTCAAACCCCAGTCAGGGACTGGTATTTTCATAGATGTGACTACTGCATAAATAACCTCATATATATATCAAAATCAGTTACAGAGCGAAAAATAAATTAGTTCTGTAGGTAGATTTGAAATTGACCAGGCTACAAATAGGTCCCACTCAAAGTTATGGCTAGTGATGTATGCGAAGGAATAACCAGCATTATAATCAAAACCAGGACAGTTAGTATTTAGAGTGAAAGGGTGGTATTATCGCTGGCAAAGTAACTCTGCTGCAAAGTGAGCAACAGGGGCTATGATCAGGGGATGTGCTAGATGATTAATATCTGTTGGAGAAAAGAACTTGTAATATAACATAAGCATGTCTGCTGCTATGTGTTTGTCAAAGTTTTACCTGATGCCAGTAATAAGTACTAGGATTCCATTCAGCTAGTACATGTTTTAATTGGAAAATGCCTTGATATCACAACAAATGTTGCAGGAAAGAGTGCATAGTATAATACCCATTTGATTAATATCCTATATGGTATGAGTACCTAGTGTCTAACCATCCCATAGTGTCATGACCTATAGACCATGCCTTTGCTATAACTTAACCACCACAGATGTTCTTGCTTGTGGTACTCTTTATTTGATTTTCATTATAAGTGGGCCGTACCAGCATATCTATTCTGACTCCTCGGTTTCTAGCTTCTTTACTAGTCTCTTACTGTGCTCAACAGAAATTATAAACCTTCGTACAGTTCAATTGTATCTCACAATCTTAGACCATGCTATAGCTGCACTAAAATTTGATTGTATACTATAATAATGTAGTATTCATTTGACATTCCTACTATTTTGGGTGTAAAATAGTATCCACACAATTTCCATTCGTCACAGCAGAAGTTAGTGATGTAGATTATTAGTTCATTCGCTGTAGATGATTTTGTTTGAAAGTCCATGTTGTTATACCTCCTGGTGTCAATATAATTGCTATAGAAACGGATACACATATTTTTCTAGTGGTTGCGCTCCAGTGTAAACAGTCTCTCCCCAGTCATGTGGTAACTAGTAATAATAAGTCGAGTGTAATAGTTTGCTAGTCCTACCCTGTTTTTCTTGGCAGTTATTTGCAATTATGATTGTCCACGTTTATAGTAAGGTCAAATCCTTACCACCAGACATGTCACACCTCTTGTATTGTCTGTTAGCTGTATACTTGGCTTAGGTGTATGCAAGTGACAAAATTCCTGACCAAAGTGTCTTGTGGGGTCCTCTGCGGAATGACATTGGGTAGAAAGCTTAGTAGAATAAGATAAACATAATTTAATTTTGCACATTGTCATATACATGTATGACCAACATACATGCCAGCTATTTCTATATTACTGAAATTTCTGCATAAAATTTCCAGTTAGTTGGCAGGTCTGTACATTAGTTGCTAATGCAAGCTACTTGTCAAGTATTGGTTCCAGGCTATTGATAAGATTATCATCCAGTGTGGATGCTTATAATTGTTTTATGTAGTTGTAGTTAGTTCAATCATTCATAGTGATTTCTGAGTTGATTACTGGTCATCCATAGAGTAGTCTACTCATCTACTTCTCATTTGGATTATCTTAAAGGAGTTAATACTTTAGGATTACTAAACTATACCAGGTTATTTGAGGATATTTATCTCTACATTATCTGTAAGTGTACGGTTGGTTCTTCATCCATTTATTCAATTTTATGTTTATAACATTAATAGCTGGTTTGCCCAGAGACTGGCCTTGGACAATAATTCATTCAGTCAGATACATGTGTATATACTGTAAAGATATTTCCGAACAGATATCCCTCTTTGGCAGCGGTTTTCTTTAGATCTGGTGTTTTAATTGAGGTTGAACTTCTATCTAGGGTGAGCTTGGTAGGTTTTAGATTAAAATTATACTTGTTGGTCCGGTTGATTTTGTATTTTTACTGAACAGTTTTGGGAAAAAGCATTCGTTCTATCTCTATGGATTTTGCTATTTGTTTATGATATATACCTACACGTAGGTTGATATTCTCCACTATGTTTGTGAACTCTTTAAATACATGTCACTAGCTGCATTTTGTATACAAGTCATAAAATTTATCACCGTGCCTGTTGATTGTGTTTGTCTGTCCTAACGAATGCTGCAGTTCTAGCCAAGACGTTTGTACTTATTGTGAATTTTACAGTTATTGTTAATTGTACATACAGTGTACATCTATGTATTGTATGCACGCCTTTGCCCATTTTTGGAAGGATAACCTAAGTCACAATGTAAACTCCCAAGTAACAGATAATATATATAGTTCTAAGTTGAAGTGAATGAATTTTACTCAAGACCAAGTGAGCTTTCTGTACAATAGATGCTTTGACTTACTAATAGTGAATAAAGGACATGAGCATTTATTTCAAATTTCATGTTAATTGCAAAGGTCTTAAAAAGGTCACTTGTGAATTTGTAATGCTTGATTGTACTTCCACGATTCTCTGAGTAATTCTAGCATACGTTTTAGTGGTTCGGCCTAACTAGACTGCATGTAGTATGTGTGCCTACTACACAATAATTTAAATTTTCAAATTAGTTTTCTGGGAACAACTTATTGTTTGTTATGACAAAATATTAATACTGGGAACTACAATACAGTCAAATGGGTTTTGATAATTAAAATGGACTGAGCTACAAAATTAATTGACAACTGGTCTAAACTGCAAGTTTCACGAATATCAATTATTTCACTCTGTTCTCTCCTGGCTGCTCCCTAGAGGTTAGTACTGGTGAGTGATAAATAACTCACATGACTGATATCCATCAAACAGTCAAACGCTAACATTGCCAGAGTCGGGAATATTGTTGAATTCCAACTGTGGACTTGGATCATCAACAGCTAAATCATGTGATGTAATTATTGCTAAGCTTATTACTGTAGTTGGCTATCCAAATGGCAAAATTCAACTGTGGATATGCTGAACTCCAGTTGACCTGGCAGCGTGTTTTCTTCAGCCAGTCCTTGTCCACTTCATAGCAGATATGGAATTAGTAATATCACGTGGATTTTTGCTGCTAGTTGACATTTTAGTCTTTTGTTGCTCAAAGGGGTCTAATACCAACTCTGATGTAGCATGGTTACCAAGAATTCTGTGTGGAAGCACAGTGTCAATTAGTGTGAGTTAGTTGCTTCAATTCTCATGTCTATCTACTTGTTTTAGTTTCTCACTGCTATCATCATTCAATGTCTATTTGATACAATACAAATATTTAGAATATCATTCTCTTTGCCTGGCTTCCTTTCTTTCCTTCCGTTTTCAATGATTGTAGCCATGGTGTTTGCAAGTCATGATTTTTAATAAAAACATGAATGCTAGGTCTATGATATGGCTCTTAGATTCCAGACTTTACTTCCATTGTATGTAAAAAACTTGGATTATCAAAGTTCCTAAAATAGATTTTTTCTAATGGTTGCTTTGCTAGCAACACTGATATTGCTTAGAAAGCCGAGTTACTAAAGGTTGTGAGTTGTGGTCTTTTCCAAGAATACTGGTTGTGATGTTAGTACAGTACAGCTGGTTCTTTATCTGGTAATCTCAAGCAATTCTAGGTGATCATTTTAGGTTTGCCTACTAAAGGTTTACCACATATGTCCACCTTCCATGTTTTTTACAAACATGGCTTGAAGCTGTGGTTTGTGAGCACCTGCCTGCGTTATAACTGCTATCCTTTCTAGTAGTTAATGAGCAAAAAATGAAAATAAAATGTCAGTTTTCAGACCCACTGTGATTTACAGCCACATGAGCCCATATTTCCTGTGACATGGCTGCTAAAGTGCTCCAAAAGGCTACTTGAGTGAGTAGTTATTTGGGATTTTGAATTAATAACAAAACTTGGGAATACTACATTAGTTGCTGTAACCACAGTTCATTAGACTTGAACAAAATTGTAAATTGTGGATTTTTCAGCTGCTTTTGTAAGTTTTTAGCTAGGAAGAAAATTACATGAACAGTCTGTTTGCATTGTGTTTTTATTAGATTAGATTTCATTATCCTTTGTGGGTTTTGGTTGTCAACATATTATTTATATTTCACTATCACTTTGTAGACAAAAATGAGTATATAAAATAAATGTATTGTGCTTTTTCCAAACCCTCTCATGCAAACATCTGTAACATCAACAACTGCTAAACTGCAGTACCCAATCAAAAATATACTTTGCTATCATTTGGATAATTGCATTAAGTTGTTGAAATAGTGATGCCCATGTAAATATGGTTGCTTATAAGTTGAGAGTCAATTCACAATATTAAATAAATGCCATGGGTATGTGTCAGCTCAGAATAAGCCGATGTTATTCTTGTATTTTGTATCAAGATGGGTACTGGGATAGTTGTACTGTTATGTTCTAAGATTTTGAAGGAGTATGTTGTGTAGTTTGATCTGCATCCTCCAACATCCCAATGGCACTTGAAGATCACAAAATAATATAGTATAGTGTCTTTTTTCAGACATTACACTGAAATGGAAATTAAACTGAAATAGAAAGTCAGGTCAGGAATTTTTTTCAAAACATGCAGACTTGGATCACTACCTAAAAATATTTGCTGCTGGACTTCGATATAATCAAGTGCTCAATGTTCATCTTCCAGTCGTTAGTTCAATCTGATTGGCTCCCAGGAGGGTTGCCCTGTCATCACTGTTCATGTCATTCACACCTCATTTCCAACACTTCATTGGCTGCTAATCACAGACGACAGCTTCAGCTTCATATCTACCACCAGCATCTGCACTACTCGATTTGAATAAAAGTAGTATTGGCTGAATGTTGTAAACCTTTAACAATACTCCCACTGCGCTTTGCCCTTGAGTTGTTTTCAACTTGGGTATTGTGATGTGTTGTTGTCAACAGCCCTTAGTACATTACTCAGTACGGAGTAATGACTTTCGCTTGACCTAGATCGAGGAAAGCCACTGCTCTTCCGCAAAAATGAAGGTCTATTATATTCATTCAGTGAAATATATAATGTCAATAGTAGTATTTATTATTTCTTAACCTAAATATTTTATAGTCTGGCTTATTCACACATTGTTCAACAAATTTTACGCTTGAGGTATATCAGTTATAAAATCTGATTCAATGGCTGTTTTGCTGTTGAGTGAATGCCTTTTGGCTTGATACGTAACGCTGCTGATTGTAGGAAACTTTATAAGAATGATGGTTGCAGAAGAATGGATGCTCTTGTACTAGTTGGAGGTTTATTAATAACAGCACAGACTATGCAGAGTTGTGTGTTTTAGACTTACTATCAATCCAGAGTAATTGCTGGTAAGTACCAAATAAATTACTTTTGTGGCACCAGTTAGAAGAATTTCAACAAATTAATTTCGCTATGAAAACAGAATTATTGTCAATTCATGGTTTTTACTGCTTCTCGGGCAGTGCAATAACTACTAGTGAGGCTACTAGCCTACTACATTGAACTGGTTGGTCAGTTCTGAGGTCAAGTTCATTGTTAGTAATCAGATAGTCTACTTTACTCAGGTTATTCATAGCTCTCTACTAGTACTAGTACAAGTAGGTGCTAGTACTAGCTATTCTCATCAGCGCACTAGTAGCCGGAGTCTGTCTGCCTCTACTGACCACTGGGTCATTAATCAAATAGCTCAACCTCTAATGTATAATATAATATATGGTCCACAATTCCTCTATGGTAACATTATAATTATGTATTACAAAACTTGACAGATGTCTGCCATAGAGCAGTGCATTACTGCTAGCTTTGGATATAAACTAGCAATAAATTTATCATTTTCTGGTTATGATAATTAATAATATATCATGGGTAGGAATGCTTACTAAGCAGTACAATTTGGAACGTATTATTTTGTAAGAACGTTGTGATTCCTCTTTATGGTACAACATCCTGTTGTTTTGGCAGTGTTTCAGGAAGTGACCATAAGGGGAATCCTCATACCTGTATGATGTCATTGGTTAGATAACTTATTCCAGAATTTATCAGCAGGTGAGTGAAAGAAAATGGATTATATCCTGGTTCTGTGACCTGTATGGTATGGTGATTTGTTTTTTTGTGAGCCCACCAGAATCTATAAAATAGGAGCCATAACGAAGTTTTTCTGGGCAATGAACTAGTTGTCATACAAGTTTAGTATTGAAACTAGCTGTTTGTTATGAAACAATCCTGACTGCCTGCTCCTGTCAAGCTTATTGCTAGGTGATTCTGGTTTTAGTTGACTAGTAGTTTGACCCCCTTCTGCTAATGAACCCATATCATGTTATGCTAGTTTGAGTTGAAAGTGCTGAGCAGAATAATGTCAAGGTTAGATAACAACTGGTCAGAAGTCTATTCATGGTTGTTTACTGTTCATTTTGTATCTCTCTGTTATCAGTGCCAAGATTGTAACTGAGTTATACAGATAAGTCAGCTGCCTCATTCATATTGGATTAGTTATCAGTTATACACCTTTAACCTGCATAATTTATGTTGTTTACTGTAGAACAAGTACTTTGTTGGCACTTTCTGGGCTGATGGTCAATTGCGCTTCCAGTTTGTTTGAGACCAGTATGGAAGAGGGCACAATGATAAACTCCGACAAATCAGTAAAGCTAGAGCCGTCAGTGAATGGTAAGTACGTTACACTAAGCTAGAGCCGTCAGTGAATGGTAAGTAAGTTACGCTAAGCTAGAGCCGTCAGTGAATGGTAAGTACGTTACGCTAAGCTAGAGCCGTCAGTGAATGGTAAGTATGTTTGCGACTCGCATCGGATTAGGTAATAGTTGGCTACTGTAATGTCCTCAATGGTAGCATCTGGTGATAGCAAAAAAGCTTTTAAAGATAGAGACAGTACAGTGGGTAACTTGTTAGTCCGTGTCGAGAGTTCAAGTCGAATCAACTCCTATGGCCAAGCGTAAGCCTAGAGCCCCTAGTGACCCTGTTACTCTTGTTTGGATGGAAGGAGGGCTAAAGGTACACCCAGTTTCACAAAAAACTGGGGGATAGAAAAGCTGTCAGTTATTCCCTCGCGTGTATGGCCTCATTTCCCGCACCATACTTCAGATTTATTTCTGTAAATCGTTAGGAGTGGACTACTGGCTCTGAATAAACGACTGGCTATAATAAACTGACCATACAAGCTCTTGTAATAATTACATTATGTACACGATAATGCATAATTTATATCAGTGATCTATCAGAGGTAGAGGCTAGTGGATAGATACGTTAGTAATAAATTAGCATGATTTACAAGAACTATCCCTTTGAAGTGAATCTTCTAACACTAATTGTCAAATGATTGCAGATTATCTATACACATTGAACAAATATGTATAAAAAATGGAGAACATTAGATCATGTTTTTGCTCATAACTCAGTGAATTCGAGATTCATAGTCTGCTAAATGTGCATAATTATAGATTTTACATGTAATAATAACGCTTTATGCTATTTGGTAAAATAGGATTCACTGTGTAAAGTCTACTGCAATTAAGCTACTAGCCAGGCAATCAACAATATGCTGGTTTCAACTGGACTGGCCATTGCGGTTGCATTGTCCAATTTTAAAAGCAGTATAATTACTGTAGCCCACTCTCAACTTGATGAACTGAAGCTTGAGCTTTGGTTTTGTGGTTATGTATGAAAAGAAGATAAACAATTGTACTATGCAAAAATGAACCAGTTCAAACTTTAAATACTAGATGATATTTTGCAAACAGTAGCTGAAAACGCAAAAAGAGTGAACACAGCAGTAATGGACATTAGGTTACCTTAGAGGAAAAGTGGCAAATCGCTAAAGCATAAGTGAGACTTGGGTAACAGAGTCCTCTACCACTTGAGAAACCCCCTAGTTATGTTGGCCAGGCTGTAGTGGACTTTTGTTACACTGATTGAAGAATGATGACCATTCAATATGTGATCATCCAGCATTTACACCTGGAGATTGAGAATAATCTAACAGGTACTTGTGAGGTCATCATTGTCCAGTATTGTTGGAGGGATTTGTGACCTCGAAGCCTAGGACTACTTGACTGTTCTAACCTCAAATATGGCTGTTGTGCACATCACACGCCCATGATAGTCTTCATGTCCACCAACAAGAGTAGTAACTAATACTGCATTCTAGTTTTAGTATCTAATAACCGATGTCAGTGACCTGCATTGCACACATGCATGCATCATTTTATTCCAGAAGAGTTTGGTAATTTAGCAATATTATTGTAACATGATGTGACAGAACTCTATTGCAAAACTAAAGTACAAAAATACTCAGTAATTCAGTGCAACCAGTTTATGGTGATATATTTTCAGAAGTTGTAGACAATTAATTTCCTAAGGCTTATGTGATCCCAGTGGGCCCTATCAGCTACTTCTCATTTACATAATCAGACTAACAGAATACTGTAATTACAATGTAGACAAACTAGGGCATAGAATGTGAACTTTTACAGTTTAGGTACTAATATTAGCTATATTGTATTGGTATTACTTACAGCTGAAGGGCTAACACATTTGCTTTGTTTTGGTATACTATTATCACACTCAATAGTCTGGCAAGGGTTCAAATTTTCTACTCTCCCAAAACAAGTGTCAATGCACTTTCTTATAGAGTATAGTATTACACAAGATCAGGTGATGAAATGAAGCAATCAAAATAGAGAGTGGGTTTCCTCATTTCGAGATCCTGTTCAGAAATAACAATAATAGTAAGTTGCTTATGTCATGCCAACTGCAGTGAGGTCACTAGCTGGTACAGAGTATTAGAAAGTAACCACATATAACTCTGGTCATGAAGATTCAGATTCTGTTGTGTAGTTTCGGATTCTGGACATAAAAATTCTCCTGAACTGAGATTTTCCGTTGAGCCATTACATGGGTTTCAACATGAGTGAAAGAGCTTTAATTGCCAGCTAGCTCTTTAAGATGGTAACCTCATGTAATTTATCAAGTGGTTATGCGATGTGCTTTGTACATGCATATACAGTAGAAAGTACTGCTTTCAGACTTCTGTTTATACCAACTACTAGCGGCGAGCAACCTACGCTAACCGCAACTATATTACATAGTGAAAATCCACTGGCCACTGCTGATCAACCCAGGGCAATCTAATGAGCGTTAAGTTTACAGTTCTTCAGACTACAATTAGTAGGTCCATCAACATGGCTCCTGGTCAATGGTCACCCACTGTCTGGTGTACTAATAGATCTGCCTACTCATAGCTCTGCACTCTTCACTAAAGTATGATTATACCAGATCTGGAAAGGTTCCAATCCGGTTTGCTCAGCAACCAGGATGTTTTTAAAGTGAAATTCACAGACTGGCTGGCCTAATTGGCTACCTTCCCTGGACAGTGCTCTGCGTGGTCTGTTGAATCTTCCAACTCTTGTGGTTAGCCAGTCATACTGCAGTAATAATAGCTCTTCCCATGTCATTCAGCGGTCAAACCTCCTGTTGGTTGCTGGAGCTGGCTCAGTGCCAAGTTGGACTACAGTAATGAGCTAATGATATGTGGTCAGTTATACAAACATCTCCTGTGAGCTCACCTGAATGTTTACTGATTCTCCAGTTGGCTCCTTTCCAAATCTTCTACATCCTAGTAGCATCATAGCCTTATTCCACTTGCCACCAGTACTGTGTAGGGAGGGGGGCTTTGGTCAGCCCATACAATATAGATAATACATCTATGGTTATTAATTTTAGCGGGCTGAGATTGGCCAATTTATTAGGGATTGGTCATTGATAGAATGCTTGTAAGAATTAGTTTTTGCCTGCAGCAGAAACCGCAAGTATTTGTTCGGCTCAAATAGAAATCTAATCATTTTAGGGTCAGATTGTAGTCAATAAAATAACTTGAGTCCATTTACAATGTACATTGTTTTCATAAAGATGCAGTTGATTATCAATGGCTGAGGGCATGTGCACTCAATGGTCTAGTTTTACACAATTAAATATGGGTGTAACTTTCACTACTAGAAATACTAACCTAGTTACATGCCATCTTGGGATTCAGGTTATATAACCAGTTTAGACTATGTATGCCTATAAATAGCTTTGCTCACAATGTAATGTAAGGAATATCTTTTGGCAGGCACGGAGGAAGAGCTTGAAGCTTCCAATGTCCAGCTCCAAGGATTACCCAGAGATCCCATGCTATCCAGTACAGCTCACCAGATGAAGCAGGATTCTTCACCCTCCAATCCAGACAATGTTGTGGTTATCAAAGGTGATTTTTCATTTACCAACAATTCCTCCATTTTTTGCTTCACAGGTTATGAGTCTGACTAAATCCTTAGATACCTACTTGGTTGTTTGCATTTTCTGTGAATTGCTCCATTCCACTTTTCAATCTATTTACATTTATTAGGCATTGTTATATTTGAGCAATATAAACCTTGCAGCGATTGGTAACAACGAAAGCACAGAGATGGGTTCACACAGCGCTGTAAATCAAATAAACAAGAAGTTTGGACTAAAGAAGATTGTGGTCCAAATGCAGAGCCCTAATGGAGAGGTGATCTTTGAGGATGTAGTTAACCAGGCTACAGCAAACGCTGTGGGAGAGACCAATACAGGTAATAAAGGACCCAACTCTGCTAGTTCTAAAATACTCCTTTGGTGTACCAAGTATATATTTCAAAGAAATATGCATAATGAAGAGATTTAACTTGCTGTACTTATAGATGCAGTTATATCATAGTATTACGTCAATGTAATATTATATAAATCAGCTAGTTGTTTTGCTTTTAACATATTTATGAGCGTAAACATAGCTACATCACCCATGGTTGCCTCGTAAAGATTTGGTGATTTTAATTGGTTCCTATTGGCTTGTATGCCTGCGTTTGCCGGCCTCTCGCCCAAATTCAACTATGTGCGTGCCAGTTTGCATATCTTTGTGTGACAGTTGGCAGTTTAGTAGATGACAATTTTGTAATGGCTTCAACTAGTTGCTAAACAACACTCTACTAGTCAATTACATGCAGTACAGCTTCTACCACAACTTGTAACTACAGCCTGGAGAGCGTACTTTTCACATTGGCCAGAGGGTAACCTATAGTAGGGTATCGGGAGGGCGGGCCAAAATTATTAAGCCAACTTTTGTTTTTCACTTAAGAAGGAACAATGATTTTAAACCATTCTTCTTAACATATTGTTCTTCTTGCAGGGGAAATATTTGACTATCATGATAGCAAGCTCTTCTCACCCGATTCCAACGGCACCGTGGAGAAGCAAGATCCAGCTATCAGCACCATGCTCAACACAATCAGACTGCTGGCGACCAGGATTGGTCGGATGGAGCAGCTGAGGGAATGTCCCATCTGCGGCGACGTTGTTACCGGTTTGTCCAATCACGGCTTCTGTTGTAGTCTTGTACATTTGTCACTCACTTACTACTGATTCTCTTCATTCATATAACATTAAATATTTCTAAGATTAGGAAGTTGGGAATTGTGGGAATGATATTGGTTATTATGCCAAGTGCTTGCTGGTAATCATGGGGACCACAGTTTGATAATCCAAATTCACTCTTATGATTTGACACTTTCTCTTGTCTAATCCTCGCCAGTACATTGTGAAATCTGATTATTTTATTACCCCATATATGGTGTTACTTAGGGTTCCATTATGGCGTACAGACCTGTGAGTCCTGTAAAGGGTTCTTCAAGAGAACGGTACAGAACAAGAAGGAGTTTAAATGTTTGCGGAATTCTGATTGTGAAGTGAACCTAAATAACAGAAAGAAGTGCCCAGCCTGTCGATTCCAGAAGTGCTGTGATGTAGGGATGAGAGTTGAAGGTATTTGAAACATTTCCTATTCCCTATTCCAATATGTAACTCTAATGAAGTTGAGTATGGTCCGGTAGAAAGTTGTTATATGTTTACATTACAACTGTCCATGATATGGTAATATCTTTATTGCTTCATCGATGTCAGTTCAAATTGGCAAAACAAGAAGTTAAAATTTGGCATCGTTTGCCCTGGTATGAATAAACCGATCAAAGAGGAATTGGCCCTGGTCCGAGAATATCTGTTATATAGTCCTCATAAAATTGGCCTCTACAGTTAGAGAAAATCGGTGAAACTGTTTTATCAATCGATCATACTTTTCTTTCAGCTGCGTGGATATTAAAATTCATAGATAACTTCACAGAGTAATCTGCCAGTTATGCATCAAATTCAAATATCGAGACATCCTGGTCAACAACACGCTTCTTTGTCGTGATGGCGGCGAAGTAAAAACTTTCCCATTGCTATAAATTATGAAGGCTGTTAATTTCCTTGTTACATTTACCCTTTTATTGAGTAATGTTTCCTAAAATGAACCATGTTAACTTGCAACTTTAGAGCAAAAGTTAATAATCAATCAGACAGATAGTTTTATGGTCACAATTCACATGTGGTTTACTGTTTTATGGTCACAAATCACATGTGGTTTACTGTTCAGGATCATTTGATAGCCCACCACTAGTATCTAGTTAATGTGATACAGAGCTAACTATCCTCTCCTGCAAGCACTAGTTCTCTGATGTCATGAATCAACCTGTCATAACCAGCTAGCTTCTGCAAAACGTTGTTGTTGTTTACACCAGAGCCATTGAGTAGAGAGTTATGCTTTCCTATAGGCCATATAATACACCCCGCATAGTTCTAAACAAACAGGCCACGCCCACATTTGGTCAAGCTGATTCATATATATTACAATGTAATGGCCACGTGCTGATTTTGTAAGCTTGTGCTAATTTGCATTTTTATGGGCTTTTATGACAACTGAGCCACAAATGCCCTGTCTCATGTTACAGAACAGCTCTTAGGCTACAATATGACTATTTTATTTTCTCAAAAAAATAAATACAACTCCACTTACAACTTGTTTAACTTCTGAAATTGACATCACCTGTTGGTTTCACAAGTGGTGTGTGAAAGCAGGTTTGAGCACATCATTAACTGAGTGACCTAGGTCATCTTTTGATATGAAAGAACCAGATTATTCAATGTGTTTGTGAATGAAAGTGTGAATCCAATGATTTTCTGACCTGTGGCCCCAAACACAACTCTGCTGCCAATCGAGGGGCCACCACCCTCCTAGTGCTGGATATTATTATAGTTTGATATGGCACAGAGGTAAAACTTTCTTTGGGACAAAAACCTCTAAGTCATTGACTGGACTCGAACCCACGTCCTTTCAGGTAACTTGCGTTATTGCTGCAAGATGCCCTAGTCCTCTTTTGCTATGCAATAAATGCAAATATCATTGTGCAAGCAAGAGTTTATACTTTAAAGTGATAGAACACATGTATTAAAATTCTCTTGTTATATCATCCTGTGTACTGTTTCCATCACACCAGAAATTGCTCTGCAAAGCAAGCATTCAGGAGGAACTGACAGTAGTACAACTTGAGCAAGTGCAGTCTTGGAGAATAAGAACCATCTATATATACATGTACATGTACAACTATGTAATTACTAACAGTAATAAAATACTCTAAAAAGCAAGTTTGAACGCTATGATGCGCTTTGGGAAAGTTATCATTGCTAAAATGTATAAAGCTTTCTACCAGTTAGATTCTGTAACATTTTGTCAGCTCTAGGGCTCTCTATGGCTCCCTATAGCCACAACTGTTAGAATACATTGCAGGGGCAAATACATGATTGCTAATGAATATTATACAGCCTATAGATTTATTGTATCCATGGAATCATCTCTGGGCCCAGGAATGTTGTGAAAAAATCACAAATAAAACAGCAACCAAGAAGAGATGCACCATCTAGTTCTATACATATGCATACAAGCGTACACATGTGTGTCTATAAGGGAAGATATATGCTGAATTACACGGTAGATAGAGATAGAAAGTGGTATGCTAAGTTTCTCAAACTCTGAAAACGAGTAAATACAGATATCTTAGCAAATAACATCTCTATTGAGTCATGTTACTTTTCCTTGCTGTCTTGTAATGTTTGAAGGCATGTGTACATTATACATGTATGAATTAGTTTATGAAATTGTATAAGTATCATTTTCAAAAATAATGCTAGCTGCACAACATGACTTATGTACCATTCAAGTTTGTAAATAAGATCATAAATAATAGCACATTGACACCCAAGACATTAGTTTTATTATCACAGCTGGTAATAACATTTTCTGTGGTCACAATACTCTTGGCAAAATCCACTCATTGTAAAGTAATTAGTGTTGTCTTTCTCTTGGCAAATGGAAATCAGAGAAAACTGCCACTAGTGGGTAGGGTGCAGAAATATCCACATTAAAAGTTGTATAGGATAAAAGCCCAATTTCTAAGCTATCTTTTGATATATTATTCATCAAAATAGCATTATTCTCTATCGAATAAGCTCAAAATAAAATTCTCAAGTCAGATTTCCCAATGATAATCAATGAGACCGCATGCCTTTGTTTAGAACTATGCATATCTGTTTCCGGCTCAGTTGTCACAACTCTCTACTCAATGGCTCTGGTTTACACCATAAGCTAATAGATTGCCAATCTCTGATCATATTTCAGATAATCTAGATAAAGCTGTGACTTTAGAGCTTATACTGTGCTGAGGGAATGCTACAATAACAATTCAATAGGTTAGGTTGCCATAACAACAAGTTTGGGTTCTCAGCCAGTAGTAAATATGGCCTTGCGTAATGGTCAAACTAAATGCTAAGATCTTTTCAGATTCCTCATTCAATATTATTATAATTCCTGTGAGTATTTTATTGATAAGAAATTGGAGCTTTGAATTATGATAGTGCCAGTCAGTGGTGGATAAGCTTACATACATGTACATGTATATCTAGTTTAGTTAGTGCTATGGTATCATCAGAAACATCAATCTACAGGGCTATAAACGCTTGCACTGACAAAGTATAACAAGTCACATGGCCACGTATGTCAATCTCCATCATTGATATATTTTGTCCAACAAGCTGTTGATCCTCCTATGAGTGAGTGTCACTGAGATTCTACTTTGGACATAAATATTTGGTCAGCAATTGATAGTAAAGTGTAAACAAAAATTTGTTACGCAAATGAAGATTGATAAATGTAGCATGTCTTAACCGGCCTACGGGCACGTTGTTATGCGTTTTTTTAGAATCATTTGTTGTCCAGACTTCCTAATTTTCGAAACGCTGAGCCAAATTTGGAAAAAACACATAACTTAGCATAAAGTGAATCAGGCTTTCAAGATCCGGGTTGGTAATATCTGTCCAGTGAAGTGAATAGGATTGGTAGTCAGTATAATCAGCTGCAACTATAATTACAGTTAGCTTCGATCACTGAACAACAACACATCTGGATAATCTGGATAATTAATTCACACCTAGTTAATCCAGTATCTAGAAGCCAATATTCTGAGTATCTACACTTGAAACACTGATTAGAGACAGTACAGTCAAAGTCCGAATGATGAATCCAATCAAACTTATTCTGCCCTCTGACCACATAATTTCCTCAAATTACTTCATTGATCTCTATTTGGAGCTTCTCTCAGCATGGTTAGGATTAAATATGAATGACCAATTAGGAAGTTAGAGAGAGTTGCAGAGATAATAACTCTACCCAGATGACTTTATGGTTAGCTGAAGTTACAAGAGTTGTTGCTATGGCTACTGCCATTGGGCATGTCATTTTTTGCAATTCCTATGAATGATGAGGAATGGACGTTTGTGTGTACTCAGGCGTACTGCAGTCGGGTGTCTTCACTGATCGTAGGCTATCCGTGGCGATGTGTCATGTCTACTGCTTAAAATGCTCGTTTCAAATTACAAGGCACAACAGAAACTGGTTGTATGCATGACGTAACAAAAGCAGGAATTTAAGAGATTTGAGCATGTGGGGAATGGTTGTCAGAAAATGTCCAACAACCTCCTTGGCGACCTAAGTAGGTCCAACGGCCATCTTTCGCTTGTCCATTGGTGACAAGGTGTGTGTGAATAGATAGCTCAGTACATCAGTTGTAGTAAGGGAAGCGAACCCTTATCAAATGAGTGGATGACCTCACCTTAGTAACATTTTTAACCACCCACTCCCTCCATGTTTACTAAACTCATGCTACTAAACGGCCTGTTTATACTACTACACGTCTTGTTGAACTGGTTAACTCTTGTGTCCTGCAGGTATCAGAGAAGACAGATCTCGCGGTGGGCGAAGCAATTATGAGGGAGCCTCAGCGTTCCTCCATCGGCGATTTAAGAGAAACAGTGAGAGTTCCGACTATCCACCAAACATGTACCCTGCGGGTGCTATAAAGAAGCCAAAGATGTACACTCCTGTGTCCCCTGAACCTCCTCTACCTCGTAAACCTCAAATACCAGACCTGCTCAAGGTAAGTTCTCTTTCCTCCACGGCCATAGGGTGAGAATAAAAAATGCAAACACACTTATTCCTGTTTCACCATACTTTACTGGTTCCAGAATAGTTCTTGGAAATCAGTATTCCATTAATCTAGGAAAGACCACTTTATAGTTTAAGAATGAATATAAATTAGCAACTAAGTTGAAGCCAGCTAAAATTGTGGCCCTGGCTGAGACAACTTGTCTGTAGCATATGTCATTGTACAATCTTCCTGTTCTCTGACACAGTGTTTCCTACTTGCTCCCTTCTGCCCATGCAAACGGTTACATGCTGTTGTGTATGTTTGCTCAAAGCTCACACTGCAGGTATACAGTTCTCTGTATAGTCTACACTGGTAAGGCTACCTACAGACACTGTATGATGCACAAAGTAGGTGTGTCACAGGGTAGATATAGTTCACTCAGTGTAGTTACCAGACTTGTTTATCATTGACTATTGTACAGGTACATCCCTAGGGAATACATATTATGGATTAAACATTATCATCATGCACTATTTTATAGACTAGCATAGTGACCTTGGTCGGTCCCTGAAGCTATTCTATATATTTGATGGGCAGTCAAGCTCTCCACCCCTAAAACTTGAGTCCTGTGTTATTACTGGCCTCTTCTAAGAAATTGCCAGACAAATAGATCCCTAGGTGTATGGCTAATTCTATATTAATTATTCCTTATTAATGTTATAACACTTATATATGTCTGTTTGTCCCATTATCAGTTCCCATGTCTTATGAGCATATTATCATGTCCAGAATCAAGTCATATTGATATTACATTTTCACTAAAGGCCACTCTGTGTGGCAGTGAGCAAAGGTCAGCAGTATAGCTTTAAGCCTACTGTTTGGGGGGTGCTCTGTACGACGTCATGCGTGAAACATCGTGTGGGAGAGAGTGATCCGTGCTGGTGTCAAAAGTAGTCTGCTCAGCAATACGTGTACCACCTACGTCTTGTTCCATTTTATCAGATGGTAAATGCTTGATTGACATTGGAAGTTGGAAAGAAATGTCAATCAATGCGATTTTAGCCATTCTTCACTCAGCATGCGTAGGTAGTAGGTAGTCAGCATCAAGTCAGAATGTATGAGAACAAGTATGCACCCTCAAGTTGATGATATTTTCTATTGCTTTCCACAATTGATGGTCAAAATTCAATCTCTGGAGTCAACCATCGAAAAGTCTCTTGTCAACGCTTGATCTGTAACTTGACACTGGTCTTGCTTGCCTACCTGTATATCAATGATGTCTTGTTTGTGTGCATACAGGATATAGTTGCTCTAGAAGTGTACTACGAAGAGACATCAATGGTTCCCCAACCATGCTGTGCCAACCGTTTTACTAGCGGAGACAAGGACAAGTTTGATTCTCTACTCCATCTCACTGAGCACAGACTCTACCAGATCGTCAAATGGGCGCGCCATCTTCCTAACTTCCTCAACGTAGACGTGAGTAGTGATGAATAATCAGTGACATCACAGTGTAGCCTATGCGGTGACATCACACAGTATACATGGTGACATCACGCAGTGTATGTGGTGACATCACAGTGTAGCCTATTTGATGACATCACACAGTGTACATGGTGACATCACACAGTGTATAGTTAAATGACTTATTAGGTACAGTAATAGAGAAATTTGGATAGCCTTAGATCCATGTATGTGGTTGGGGTGTTGGTGGTAAGTAATAGTGGGCTATCTAGAGAAGACAACTTTCAGCTACAGTTATTCTCCGCTTTAAGTTTCTTCACTTCCTACAAACAGCTTGAATTGACCATGACAGAAGTATCTGCCATATAATAAGTAAGACAGCCATATTCTTCTAGCTAGAGATCTGCTAACAACTAGATCTATGTTAATTCCTGTCAAAGCATTTGTTGTCACCTTTCCTCTGGCATCTCATTGGCTATGCAGCCAGTTGGTGCAGTTTTTTATGTTTTTTATCATAGCAAAAAAGCTGATGGCATCTGTTCAAGATACAAATCATTCTATAAAAATTATTTAGTTTTTGGAATAATGTTGTCTGCAAATGATGTCACGTTTACTGGTCTTACTTAAGTCTATACTGTAGCTACTGAAAATGTGAATAAACTGATATGAACTTACAGATGGAACTGATTGGCCTTCAGGTTTCACTCATTCCGTATAGTTGAAAATGACGGCCAATAATTCTATGAGCTCGGCAGCGCTGTCTCAGGAGCGGAATGCTGTCTCCGGGCGTACCTATGTGCCTACATGTATGTGTACTGCAGGTCTAGAATAGCTCCATATTATAAATTACTTTACATTGGGATATAGAGTATGCTTGCAGTATTATAATTATACTGTTATATAAAGTAAGTGTAGGCCTATATGTAACATCTCTTGAGTGCAAAATCATGTAGTTATTTCAAGATTGTAATGGGTGTATAATTAGAGGTACTGTAGTTACTTATAAATATGCTAACTATTATTATTTACCCACTAACTGTCCAGTGTACCTACTTTAGTTGTACAATATATCTGTGATAGCACTAGTGTATGTACATAAGTGTGTGCAGTGTGGAGATGGGAAATACTCCCCTCTTCCTTGTGTATGCCGTAGACAGCATACTAAAATGTCAGTTTCCTGGAATCAACTCAACAGCTACTGAACTGTGGAGTATAACAAATGAATATTAGTTCTGTTTGCTAATCTGCTAGAATAACAGTTCACTAGGGTACCATAACAACCTCTCTGACCTCTGGTCCAATCAAAACATGTACATGCCAACAATGCAGGATGAGTCTGTTAGCAATAACATCTTTTCATTCAACTGTGTGGGCGAATTGGGTGCAGAGAGCCTCTGGCTATTCAGGTTTTTCATATAATCTGTTGCACACTGTTTACCAATACACTGTTTACCTGCGCACTGTTTACCTGCACACTGTTTACCTGCACACTGTTTACCTGCACACTGTTTACCTGCGCACTGTTTACCAACTAAATCTTGCGCCTGGCCGACAGTGGATTTCCTCAGAGGTCGGGTTTTTCTAGGCTTTTACTGATATGTCTTTCCTCTTGAAATTTCACGCTGCTGTACTTTGTTTTATAACTGTTTAAATAGAGACAAATAATATCAATAAGTTATTTCCATTTTAACCTGATTAGTTTACTCGCATTGTCTAGGTCTGTGATGCCTTTTAAACTATCCAATAAATTATTTGAAAATTTACAATTTTTAATAATAATTTTGCAAGATAACTGGTAATTACTTTACAGGTGTAATAATCTCCTGTGTACCCCTTTCCTATGTTATAAAATAACTGCCTGTAACACTAGGAGGGCACACCCTTTGATTTGTGACTGTGAGACTGGCACTGCTACTAATGCCCACCATCAATTTCTAAGAAGCACAATACATTACTAAGGGCATTGACCTAACCACAACATTATCACTAGTCTACTGCCTCATACAATTTTCTATGAACAATAAAACAAGTGAAAATTTAAAACAAATATACTGTAATCACACCCAAATTTTACAGGTATCCTGCTTTAATTCATTTTCCAGTGGAACTGACTGGATGATAATATTGATTTCACCTTCAAACTAACAAAGCAGCATTCAGCCAGCTGCCCACTTGATGCTGTGCTGGGGGGGGGGGGTGTTACTTATTATTCACTCTTTTAGGTCAATAAGTGACCTAGTTATTAGCTCAATCAACTATCGCCTTCTATAACTTTCATTGAAAACTGTTTGTAGACTAAGGACCAAGTGCTGCTCTTACAGAACGCGTGGGCGGAGATCACGTGTCTCGGTGTTATATGGAGGTCACTAGATGCAGATGGGTATATCAGGCTAAGTTATGGTAAATGTATAGACATGGAGAAGGCTAAAGAAATGAACCATGAGGAGGTTAGTACAGACAAACAGGGTAGTGCCCGACTTCAACACCCGCAACATATCTTTGAATCTGAGGCTTGTATGACAGCAAGCTTAAACTTTGCTGGTGTATGATAACTCCAATTTTTTCCTTGCTTGGCAATATTGCTAAAGATTTTCTGTAATTTTTGGAACGTGGCTGGATTTGTCGGAGTTTCCAGAACTATTTCTTTGTTCCTACCCTAATCAATTTTTACCTTCTAGTTGTGGAAGAAGTTGTTTACAGCTTTTCTTAGTAGAAACCTGCCTACAAGGCATGTAATACTGAGACCTGCCTACAAGGCATGTAATACTGAGACCTGCCTACAAGGCATGTAATACTGAGACCTGCCTACAAGGCATGTAATACTGAGACCTGCCTACAAGGCATGTAATACTGAGACCTGCCTACAAGGCATGTAATACTGAGACCTGCCTACAAGGCATGTAATACTGAGACCTGCCTACAAGGCATGTAATACTGAGACCTGCCTACAAGGCATGTAATACTGAGACCTGCCTACAAGGCATGTAATACTGAGACCTGCCTACAAGGCATGTAATACTGAGACCTGCCTACAAGGCATGTAATACTGAGACCTGCCTACAAGGCATGTAATACTGAGACCTGCCTACAAGGCATGTAATACTGAGACCTGCCTACAAGGCATGTAATACTGAGACCTGCCTACAAGGCATGTAATACTGAGACCTGCCTACAAGGCATGTAATACTGAGACCTGCCTACAAGGCATGTAATACTGAGACCTGCCTACAAGGCATGTAATACTGAGACCGCCTACAAGGCATGTAATACTGAGACCTGCCTACAAGGCATGTAATACTGAGACCTGCCTACAAGGCATGTAATACTGAGACCTGCCTACAAGGCATGTAATACTGAGACCTGCCTACAAGGCATGTAATACTGAGACCTGCCTACAAGGCATGTAATACTGAAACCTGCCTACAAGGCATGTAATACTGAAATTATTGTTTTAAATGAGAATATTGCTTTACTTTGCTTTCAATCCTATTTTCTATGATGAATAAAAGTTTAAGCTTATGCTAACTGTTCACCTGCATATGGCTACTTCCTGTTCTAGGTGATCAGTCGTATGCTCTACGTCTGTTCCTGTTTCCGGCGGCTAGAGGTTGACCAATATGAATACGCTGCCCTGAAAGTTCTCTCTCTAATGTTACCCGGTAAGTGGACACAAGTCCGTCATTCTGTGACCAAAACCTTGTGTCCCGTCTAAACTCTCATCAGTGTGTGTCAGATTGGTCTCACAAGACTGGAAATGATATGAGATAAATATGCAGCTTTAATTCACTACTAAATGTTTTATGTTTTGCAGGCTTTCTTACCTGGTGTACTTTAAAAACAATATAGATGGTTCGCTCCATTGTGAATATACTGTCAATCGCACTGCCAGTAATGTGTGCATAGTTTATGGTCCTGCATAGTCAATGGTGAAACCCAACATATCTAGTGTCCAGGCAATCTGTGTCAGATCAAGCACTTTGACAGCCTTGCCACCAATAACACAAGTGCTATGCTGTATAAGGTTCCACCAGTGCTTGTTATTTAGCCCTAGCCTTATGTCCTATAATTCTATACCTTCTGTTATGTACACTTACTAGGGATATTCTTGTTGCTCTATGAGGTGGTACACCCTATATAATATGATGTAATGTTTTACAGACATCAGAGGTTTACAGAATCGAGACCAGATTCAGCAGTACCAGAATAACTTACTGGAGGCTCTTTTAAACCACACCTCATCTCATTACCCACAACACCCTCTCAAATTCGGAGAGCTTCTTCTCAGACTAAACGAGGTGCAGAGGTGAGTTATTTCTTCACTAACATATGGCGCACCGTAATGTCATGTTCACTCGAGACGTTCGCTAAGCTAGAAGCAAATATGTAATAGATGCAGGATGTCATGCCGATGTTCCCAGTACATGAAGCCCTGCTGTGAAGTTACAAATGTAGCTACATGTACATTAGAATCCAATTTGAATAATCTGAAAAACATGTTTGTCATCCGCTGTGGCTGTATATTAATAACTGACATAACTTCCTAGTGCTTGCAGGTGCTCTCCCAGAGATACCTTAGTAGTGCCCTACATGTAGTGTAAGGGTGTCTAGTAATTGAGCCAATGTTATTCTGTCAGGGGATTATCTGTTCTCAGTTTTGGCGTAGGTTATGCCGCTGGATCCGGGTGTACCAGACTTTACTAACCACATCGGTTGATGTGTGGGTTTGGACAAAAAATACAAGGTGGAATTGACTTTTGTTGATTTACCATATCTATTTACGTATTCCTAATGTTATATATATATACATGTAGTATGTGGGGTGGTAATATCGGCACCATCAGTAAATGTGATCAATTTGAACTCGGACCTTCCGATTTGCCAATGAAATTGGAATGATTTTCTCCTGTCAATGTCCCCTCGTCGGTAAACAGGTGCAAGTTGCTAGTACTTGTTATTGTGAGAGAGACACTAATTAGATGTCACCGGTTAACTCCCTTCAGCGCTATCCCCATCCAGCTGAGGATAAAACCGGATCTCCGTGCGAGACTTTAGTTACCAATCTCACATGACGAACCGCTAGCACTGACCAGGAATATGCGTCTATTATGTCTAATAAACTGGTTATTGTAGTAAGAAAAATCTTAACATAATAGCCTTCATACATGTATATGTGACGGGTTACTCCTAAGGGACGCTGTATTTACATGATTGTGTACATTTATTAGAGTTTGCATACTTATCTAGGTCATTCACACTCATCTGTTTGCTGTGGGGCTAATTGATTATACAGCTCAGGTTTATGTTTGCAAATTTTTGGACAAAAATACAATTTTGAATTGAAGTACATGATTGTATAACTATGTTCACAGTTGATGGATTTACTATATGCATATAAAGCATACTAGTTTCAGCATTCCATTGCATTTATTTGTAGTTTTTACATGTAGGTTTGTTACTGCTAATGCACACATATATTTGTTTATGTAGGTTGACTACTATCACCACACAACAGATCATACATTTGCAGTCACCAGAAATAGCCAAGAACAGTCTTCTAATGGAACTGCTACAGCACAGTGCAATGCCTGGAGGTATGTGACTATAGTGTATTGATGTGGGATGGAGTGGTAACATATAGCACGTTGTATTAACCGATGGTAACACATTTCTATGACTCCGCCTACCGTGCAGGTTATGGCTGTAGAGTTGTCCTCTCTGTGTTTCTGTTGTCCTCTGATACTCATCATAAGGTAGAAAAAGTTGTATATTTACTCCCTCTTTAGCAGTTTAGGGTTGTCTCGTCTCCAGCGTTGGGTGTTTTACAGTTGATATACTGCTATAATTGAGGTACCACCATCCTTAAGCCTGATTGTTATAGGCTAGTTACTCTCTATGCGATCTTTGAACTAATCAATTCTAAATGGAAAATAAGAGAATTGTAACTCCGACTCAGTGAACATGTTTTAGCATCCACGGGTTGTCATGGGTGAGTCAATGCTTGAACTGAGAGTGTCACAGTAAATCGCTAACATACCCCCACCCTGTCTTTTGTATAGCGTAGAAGCTAGACTATGCATATCAGGTGGAGAATTCATAAATTGCTTCCCTATAAAATATCTGGTCGCCCTTGAATAATAGTGTCGTATCATTATTTGTAGCTGCGAGTTTAACCACTGACCAGGCTCTGGCTGTGATACAAAGCAACTATAAGCATGAGAATCCTCCAACTGCGTCTAACTTTGGCTCCAACCGTCTCAATCTTTCACAGCACCCTCGTAACCCTAGTCACGGCATAGCAGTTGTCGCCCCCACTACCTCATCTCGACCCGATACAAACAGGTCTCTTTCTAATCCCTCCCCAGCCTCAGCATCTCATCAACAAACTGGAGAGATCCATGAAAACAACGGTAGCTTCAGACATCATGGGAACTCAAAGATGTCTTCAATAGAAAGGCAGCTGGGAGGGATAGAACGCAGTAAACCACTACCATCAAAAACTTTGTTGGGCAGCGACTGTCAACACGGTGAGGAATATCCACTGCCCAGTAGGAAGGCTAGCAGCACAGTAACCAGAGAATCGACGGACACCGATGTCCACCCGCGTTACAGTCCTCCACAGCACCCACATCATAGGCAGCACTCTCTGGAGGAAGATATGAGACATGGTACGTCTACTCCCTCGGTTCCTACACGCCATTCTTCAATCAGCTCTGCCTCTGGTAGAACAGCTCGCACTAACTCACGCAGTGTAGAAGAAGAAGAAGACCCAAGAACGGCGTACATCGCCAGGCGACACTCTAATGACTTTTCGATGCAGCATAAGCACACAGACCCTGAAGCCAACCACTTGCCACTGAGCTCTTCAGATCGGTCTCGTAGGACATCGTTGGATAGATGTCCACCTCACAGCTACTCTAAGCAATCCCATAATTCCGGTGGAAGCCCTCCGTACGATGGCTATCATTTGAAACCAAGGGAAGATCACCTTCTACGGCAGCATCTACCGTTAGATCAGCACCATAGCCCACCAATCAGCTCTTCCGGTCGTCTGCCAGTTCCTGTTTCTGATAATCTCGATCTACGGCGTCACGCTGCCTACTGGCAGGAACAACAACGTCAGGACTTCTCAGCTTTGACTACTGCGTCAGCGGCTCACATAAATATGCTGAAAGGATACAACATGAAGGCAGCTCTGTCTCAAATGCATCACGAACAGTTACAGCTGGCCAACTCAGGATTTCTGGCCCACAGGCTTCTCCAGAATAGTCTGGATAATGTGCCTCAGGACTTTTCTATGGGCGGACGACTTGCCCACAGCTATGACCCCGGTGGTACGTAGGTAGTACTTTCCTAGTCATCCATTTATCATGCTATTCCTTACCTCACAAACAATAATAATTATATACATGTAGCCTACGTATGTAAATAATACATGCCTACATATTATATCTGACTATCTGGTATAATCAATTGTTGATGCCATACGGGTTCTATACATACACTGTAGTGGAATATGCTACATCATACAAAATATATTTAGCTGTTCTATAATGTGCTGATGTTATACATATTTTTGTACTTGCCACCAGTAGCATCATATTGGTTACTTTATACACCAAGCGGAATTTATGTCCATGTATAGATATGTACAGGTAAAAGGGAGTTTATACTAGGCTATAATATTGTTCACTAAAAAGATGTTATGCTAGGCTATATTAATATCAGAGAATTCATTCATATACTTGTTCTGGTTCTATAGTAATGCTATATCTGTACAGCAGGCAAAAATTTTATACAAGTACACACGCCATATTTGTAAAAGATTATAGATATATATTTTTTCTGTTTTCATTTGTGAAATCATGCGACATTTTGGAATTATCTTTCCCTAGTATATGAATTGTTGTTTCATTATTACACAGAGATTTTAGTTACTGAGTTAGTTCCGAAACATTGTATACCTCAGCTTTGTAAATTCTGGTCAAAGTTTTATATACATAATATGTAAATATTTTATTCCATCCTGTCCTACATTAACAAAAAATGTTTGTAGGTAATTAAGATATGTACATGTATATAATTGCTACAATAAACAATACTATTTGCTACCTCAAACACTGTCTATGTTGTTGTCATAAGGTAAGGAAGATGACAAACTATACAACATACAAGTAGAGCTAATGGACTTTCCAACTATGATCAGACAAGATATTTGTTTTTGGAGTTGTCCTCTCTCTTAATATTGGAAGCCGATACAAAACTAGCACATTTCTCATAGTTTCATTTCTTCAACTATACTTTCATGAATATTTGCTCCATGAAATTTGCAGTAGGCCTATATGCATGTGTTAATCTACCTTCTAAAATGTTACAGTTTACTCAAGTGCAGTTCACTGAAGTATAGGTGTGTTGTTCAGTTGGAAGTTGTCTTTCCTTTATGCATAACGCATACTCATTGCCCTTATCAATGCCGCAATAGGACTGGCAGGTCCCCCAATCAATGCCACAATAAGACTGGCAGGTGCCCCTATCAATGCCACAATAGGACTGGCAAGTGCCCCTATCCACCTTCATGTTATCTCACTAGTCCAGGTCCTTTCTTGCTTTTGTATGTTTTAATATTGATACGATGTAGAATATGACATAACAATGAATTAAAATGGACTACATTACGCAAAGTAGAAAATAATAATATTCAAACCCAGCAAAAAGTAGTAACATACACATTATAAAAATATTGTGATGCTATTTATAAAACACAGTGTTATGGTGCTATGATGAGGAAAATGATAATTTATGCAAATATTTTGCATATTTATTTGAAAAAGTTCAACTAAAGTTGATAGTTTTGCAAATGCATGCTATTCATGGCTATATAAAATACTGCATTATATATGTAAGCATGGCTATAGCATTCACTGCTATACCATTATATAATACAATACACTGTGTATAAAAAGGTGCTGCACAAAAATTCCCTACAGCAAGCTGTAGCCTATGCTATAATAGGGTTGGGACAGTTGAGTGCATTGAGGTCTCCAGATTTAGACTGTGATCTACAGAACACTGGTTTGGAAGGTTTGTTGGCTTCGGGTTCTGACTCCTTCTCCTCTTCTATGTAGTTTTTCTCTATCACCTGTAGTGCCTGCTCATCACTCAGTGGAACTGTAAATAGAGTCAAATATGTAAGTACATATTATATCATTGTACATGTATCTAATATCCTTCTAGTATTTAGGCCTTTAATATGTGTTAGGTGCAGAAGTGGAGAAATTTGAGATAGCCTTTGTTCTTTGCCACAAATGAAGCAGGAGAAGTTGTCTTCTCTATATTTTGCTGGTTGACCGTCCTTACCCTAAACCCCAACCACAAACAAGGAACTAAGGCTATCCAAATTTCTCCACTACTGCACCTAACAGTTTAATATGGAGTAAAACAATATGTGCATGTGTATGATGTTACCTGTGCAAGTAATTCGTTGCACATGTACATGCATGCTAGCCTATATGCATGTACTACATGACTTGTATACTACAGAGAGGTCACTATATTAGTTATACTACATGTAGTTCCACCATCTTCTAACCCAGCCTTTACAGTAATTCTAATTCAGTGGCAGTAGGTCAAGTGTCATGTCTATGATAATATTGATGACTGAACTGCTGTTATTATAGATCATTTGATATGAATTATTCATCAATCACAGGATATGGATTGTGGTAATAGTATTTGTTGGCAGAGTTCCCAAAAACAACATTCTTTTTGTACAAAAACACTGTAAGAGTCCAATCCAGGCCAACCTCATAAATATTGTTGTGAAATGATTGTCAGAAACAATTAAAATAAGGTGAGTACCGGTTCTCACCTGATTTTGAGTTGTTATGTTGAAGAAGTTCTGATAGCACACTGTTCTTTGCAACTTGGAATGGAGGCAGCTCTAGAATTTGCTGCCTGGTTAATGCTGTCAACCTATTAAAATAATATTATGTAATAATTATTCTACTTTATAAGCCTATATGGTATACCTTCACATAGTAATCTGCTCTCAATGTGACCGGTACCTGGATACTCTGACAAAACTAGAGCTTTGCTGGTGACGTCACTGCCTACCTTTCTCAACACTAACCACGATTTCCGATGATGCTCAAATGAACATAGGACTTTACCAATTCTCTAGTGTTGGAAGTGTTTGACCCAACTGATTTATAAGAATATTTGCGAAATGTGGCTAGCTGTGCTCACCTCTGTACTTCACTGATGGTGACCAGAAGTTCAGCGAATCTGAGAGGGCACTCCGGGTGACATTTTACAGTGTAGGTCCGGAGGGCTTTCATGAGATTATCTCTATAGATTTGTATTGGGCGTCTGTTATGCAAATCCAAGATGTCTACCAAACATATGAGACCATAAAATGAATTCTGAGCAGTCAAGAATGGCATGATTATTATCAGGTCCTCACGGTGGAGGGGTACTGTTTATTGGTATTGGTTTTCTGCATGTATTTTACATTTTGATTTTTAGAGCAATAACTTTTCTTTACACTAAAAGTAAGTAACGTACCAGGCAGTAGGAGTGATAGAACTTTCACAGCTACATATTCATATTTATCAACTTCCATCCTTCTAAATGTGGAGGCAACATACATAGTTCTGCCAATATTCTGTAAGAAAAAGCAATGAATTATAAAACAAATTGCATGTAAACATTGAGAATTGAGATACAAATCTTATCTAGATGGTACTTGAGAAGTTGTCTACACATTTTAATATTGAATCTAAGTGTATGCACAAACCTCTGCATGATTCATCTCCCTTGCCTTCGTCATATCAATAGTTTTACCATAACTCAGTCTCACAAATCCATCTGCATCTCTTGATCTCCAGATGACACCAAAACATATCAGTTCAGCCCAAGAGTTCTTTAGTAGCAGTACCTGGTCTTCGTTCTGTGGAAACAACAGACAAAATATATAATATTTTTAATTCTGTCTGTGTCAGCAAATTAACAAATTATAAAAATGAATCTTTGTGCAACTGCAACTACACTTGAGCCTAAACAGTCAGACAATTATAAACTTACATCGAAACTCGCAAAATTCGGGAGTCGTCTTGCCCACCTCACAACCTGGTGTAGCCTGTGCTCTACCATATGAAGCAGTGAACTGAACTTGTCATGGTCTACACTAGTCATTCTGTTAGCACAACATGGCTGTGGTGTTATGCTGGTTTCCTCATAATATGGTTCTAAGGCTACCACTTCCTGTAAACAGATTTGTGAACTTATTGCATTATAAAAGGAGTCAGCAATTCTGATTATAATTAGCTAAGGCAGCAAAAAACTGCTCTATTGCACTTCCCCAAAACGATAGGCTATACTTAGGTTGCATTAGGCTATACTTAGGTTGCATTAGGCTATACTTAGGTTGCATTAGGCTATACTTAGGTTGCATTCACCCTAGAAAATTTTTGATGTAAGCGAGAAATTTTGATATTCATGAGATCTTGGAATTCATAACTTTAGTCAATGGAAAATACGTCTAATACATGTACATGCATATACAATGAATAGATTACATACATAGCTACATTATATTGGCAAAAATAATTGTGAGAGATTACCAATGTATGGGCATGAGAAGATTAGCTATCAACTGGTGCATTAGTTTTATAATTATTTTCAAGTGTGTTGAAAACTCCTTTCGCACAGATCAAGTAGGGTTTTTGAGTAACAGCTCAAATCTATCAAAGATGTTCTGAAGGTATTTATAAAATCTGACGTATCGTCCGTGATGATGTCACCTACCTGCAGCATCTTTGGGACTTCACTTTCATCAATCGACATCTTGCTTGCGTCTTTGAATGTTTGCCCTGACAATCCTTGTGGTGTCTGAATTAGGAAAATAGAAAACCGAATTAAAATCGATTTTAAAAACTTGAGAAACACTAAATTAATATATAAAAAAGAATGGACTGGTTGTGTTAATCCGTTGAGACTGCAGAGAATTATTGTACTTACCTCAGTTATGACTAGGCTGGAGAAGTTGTGCTGTTTCACTTGCTCTGGTTTACTGCTGCTGTCTGCTGCTAGCTCTACCTTACTGAATGCCTACAAGTGGGTGGGACCCTGTATTTATACCCGTCTAACAAGTATATACGTAGAGTAATTGGAGTAATAGCTGTGATGTAGTGCAGGATATCAGCCCATCACCTTTGACTTGGCATGTGATTCTGTGATTCTGTGATTCTTCATCATAACAAACAGAGTTTTCAATGAAATAATTTATGTTCATTGGAGAGTTGCCAAGAATTGCAACCAGAATCGAAGCTTTTGCATAATATTGCAAAATAACTCAATTTAGAATTTGAATGTCATGTTTTTATTGGATATAGTTGAGTAATTTTACAGCTGGCTGAAATAAGTACAATTCATCTCAAGTTAGCTGTTTCTAATTATTGCTAAAAATATAAAACTCCACCTTTCATTCAATTAAACTCCTGACATTTGACAGGGACATCAAAGGAAAACTCAGATAACTAAACTGCCTAAAGTAAATATTGCTATCAAGTTTCTAAAACTGGTTTTTATCATTGTACTATTCTTGTGCTTAGGTGGTGCAATATTTGTGAAGCATTATCCACCTTGTTGCAAGGAATTTTTGTGATAATTTTGATCAAAACATCAAATTCTGTTGGCTCTTTAGCAAGATTTTGTTGGATATAGCAAAGTAAAATCATACAGTTAGTGGCATGGCATTTGCACTATATATACTTTGTATTTGTAGCATATATAATGTAGCATTTTAATGGATATGTCTGTGCTTCTACTAAAACTAATATGGTTCTAAAATTATGAAATTAAACATTAGTGCCGGATTAATGAATGATATAAAGAGAACTTAGATTTAGTTACTAACAGTTTAATAGCTATTATTACAGTTTAATCTGCGATTCTCTCTACTTACTTTGGCTAGTTAATTAAACAGTTCTATAAAAAGTAAAATAATCTGTACCCAAGGAAGGTCATATTGTAATGGTTTTGGGGGGGGGGGTTGTGATGCCGTCCTAAGACGACCCCTTATCCCAAATGAAGAACCTATGAGTGATGCTAGGCCTTCTCATTATATGAAAGATCAACAGGTACTATAGTCCAATGACTACCCAGGACGACCCATGTGGTCCTGAGTCAATGCTTGTTTGTTATACTGAGAAAGAGTATGTTCCGACCTAGCAGGAAGCTCGGGAAGCAAGGTCGAGGACCTTGATGACTGGAGTGACCAATACTACGAAGTGAAGATTCTGTATAAATAGTATAGATGTGTCTTTATTGAGATCCAAGCATCAACTGAGACAATAGACATAAAAACAATGTGCTTTATTATAGTATAAGAACTTCCGGTGAAAAGGCCGACGTAGTGTCGTAAAAAGTCGACGCAGTGTCGTCTGGAAATTGCACAGCAAGATGGTGGCCGGAAGCTCGAGGCCGACCCAAAACATGTCGGGTACAACAAAAGATGCTTAAAATCACTCGATTCATGTACAAAATAAATATCAAGTAGTTCTGAGAGGTCGGCCTTCTTTACATGGGTATAAAACGGACATAATTGCTCAGTAATGCACATCACAAATATAAGTGACAGTTTACTGCACAGACAAGTTAACACAGGCAGATTAATGCAATGAATGTTTATACAAGTGTCATATAGTCGGAGGCTGAGTCTAGAGTCACATTTTACCATTACAATATAACTTATCATAAAGATGGATTGTTGAGAGTTATATTGTATATAAGCATTGTGTTCCATTATCTCAATAATATTATGTAGGCAAACTCTTAGCTCAAAGTGGATGTAAATAGGAATTTAGTGGTAGAATGTAAAATAATGCAGGTAACATGAGTAACGTATAACTACCACTTCTATTTAAAATGTAATTACATAGTATCGCCATGGTGATCTACAAGTACATAGTGCACAGGTCTGGTTAGAGACTGGAGAATGAAATAGTTTGATGTATAGAGAGTGAAGGCCCTAGTCCTATGGGAGTTACCTCCTACCATTATGCTTTTAAAACGCCTTTTAATAGGCAAATGAATTTTTATTTGATTTATTTTAATTTTCAAATTATTAGTTTTCTACTTCTAGCATGTGTATGCTGATTCCCTGGTATTCCTATGTTATTGTCACCACCAACTAATATTTTAGTACTCCCACATTGATGCAAACACGGCACAGTAATTATAGCCTCACTGCTTTGCTTTCTACTGGCTACTGTAAAACTAGGTAGTTTAATCAAATATGCATAGTTGAACACCAGGTTATGCCCATTACAGCCGTAAAAACAACTGACAGTGGTTAGAAACTTAGGCTATTGGCAACAGTACTACTGTGGGCCTATCAGGGCTGCTTTACATCTGCAACCTTGGCAAGTTCACTTGCAATGACAGGCTGTTTAAATAATCAGGTTAGACATAACTGATGCACATTGTGAATGCATAATTCAATGAAGTACTTGCAGTGTGTCGTTAAATGGGGTGCTGTGGTAAAAATAGTTTTATTATGTAACATCTACATTGAGCATTGACCTGAATACATATGATTATACATGCCCATGTTTTACAACTGTGACCTATCTTCAGCTCCTCCTTGATTTATTTCTTTACAGGTTTACAGGTTTACAGGTTAAAAGCGTGGTATGCTACTGTCAATCCTCGTTATACAACGAGGGTGTGGCAGGCATACAGTTGTCCTTTCTGTATTTTTTCCCAGTCTGATTGGTCAGAAGTAGGCGGCGCCTCAGAGAGATGTTGTTTTTATAGCAAAAACTTGGGTGCGATTCTAATTCAGTAAACTTCCTACTACCCCCCCCCCCCTCCAGCAAGCTTAGATTTTGCTTTAGACTATTTTATCACCTTTGCTTACCTTACCAAACCAAACTGTCCAAACCGATCTACATACTAAGTTGGTTTTAGTTGAGTTGTCACTGAAAGCTACCTTGCCCAGTTATCTTTCCTCATTTGGAATTTCAATAATCACAGAGGTTTGATTTGGCACGTGGATAAAAAATCGATTAGTTATGTTTGTTATTTTATCCTTGATATTTACAGTGTAGCATGATAACATCTGTTTGCACTTTTAGACAATAACAGTTTCAATACATAAATAGATATTAGGTATTCGGAGGCATGGCCTTTAGACACAGTCTGTTTGGATGTCAGCAAACAGTATTTCCAGGAGTTTTGTTACTTCCTTCCATAATAACATCATAATAACCGCTTCCAACTAGATTACTTCCAGCAAGATTACTTACATCTGTAAAACCTGTACCTGGATTCCATGAATTCAAGAGCCATGCATACTCATGCATGGGTAACTCTAGCCTGAGTAGATAATAACAATAATGCCCTGCTGAAGTTTCAGACTATTAAAATATTTTGATCGACCTTGCCAAGTTCATTTGGCCCGAGATCAGCAGACTAGTGCATGTCAGTCGACATTTAGAAATGATAATATTACGACAGTTGTAATGGTTATGTTGTCAGTGCAAATATACACTTTGTGTTAGGCTCATAATGTTTTGCTTTAGATAAAGCAACAGTTTCCTGTACTTTCTGATAAACAAATTGCAGTGAATTCTGCTTACAACACTTATTTCACCAATACCATGGTGTTTACCCAAACGGTTTGCTATAATTATGGTATCTAAATAGGTCTAATATCTGTAAACACATGACAATGTTCACCTACGTATCCATCCAGTATTTCAACCTCATATGGAAAGTATATTATAATATTATTTATTTCCCATAGGAGGTTGAAATACTGGATGGATACGTTTACCTCATTTAATAGGAGGGGGGAGAATATTCTAATAGTAGCATACGAATTATGTAATAGTTAATAAAATAACATCTCTTGATGTTTAGCCAAGGTTATAATAAGTTATAGTAAAGTGGCACTCTTTGTTCTTTATAAGTTGACAAGTTGAAGTTGTTTAGCCGAGAAACTAGCTGTAAATATGGTTTAGAATGAACAAGGCAACACACTTGAGATGTACTTATATAATTTATTTCATATGAAAGTAAGCTTTGTGGTAGAATTATAATTTTAGTTAATATAAACGCATTAATCTCCATGCAGTCAGAATGATTGATGAACAAGACTAACAGGAGGCATCCACTAATCGCCAGCCCATAAACCTGTAGATACGTAGTTGAGTGATAAGACTGGCAGCGACTGACTGCATGTAGTTAGTAGCTAACTCAAATGATGTTTAATCATTTACATATAGGCTTATTATAGGATAGACATGAGACATGTCTATAGGCAAGGAGTAAATACTCCTTGCCTATATCCAAATACTTTCAACGGACAAGTTATAGAATTAACACTAAGCATATCCAAAATATAGTTTGAAGATTTTTGTAAGCATGTTATCACAGTCAATATATTAACACACAAAGTTATCACGAGACACTAACACAGCATTGGAAAGAAAATGTGCATATATAAATAGTTATATATATCATTATTAGGTAAATTTGATGCTAAAACAGTGAAGGCTAATACAATGAAGAAGACATTTTACACCAGGTTCAGTTTAGAGTATGTTCACTAAGCCACTATTTGTTTTGAGCAGCTTAGCGTAGAATTATCCTCAGATGTAGACTGTGATCTGCAAAATTCTGGTCTTGAAGATTGGGTTGGACCCGGGACTGTACCTTCTTTCCTCGAGCACTTTTCAGTAACGCCCAATTTCTCATAATCAGTCAGTTGCACTGTAAATAGATGAGCTCACAGTGTCGGTATCTTATACTACACGTTACAAGTTTATTCAATGCGTAATTTTCTGGAAATAGCAACTTACAGCAAGATATGGAAAAATATCATTAGGTACGAATCAAAGTGAATCTGAAGTCAATATACATAATCGTACAGCCGTTGTCGCATAGTCGCAGTCGTATAGTCGTAGTCGTATAGTCGTAGTTGTATAGTCATATAGTCGTAGTCATATACATTATTGTACCTACTGAACTATAATAGCGAGTCCAACTGCTGAGTCGTACCTGGTTTAAAAGGTTCCTTGTGCTGTAGCAACTCGGACAGCAAAGTGTTCCTAGAAATTTCAGAAGTTGGTAGCTCCACAATCCGCTGCCTTGTTAATGCCGTCAGCCTATGGGAGTAGAATTCTAGTTTACAATGTAGCTATTGATTACTACTTCTAGCCTTCATTTGACTTGCAACAAAGTCCTAGAATGGTGCCAGTGTTTGATGCTACTAAACTGTACTTGTATATTTTACTTGTGAGAAATTGTTCTTGGTACTTAGGTTATATTTGAACGGTAATGTGTAAACAGTGGCAGAAAGCAAATATTGTGTTGGATTTCCACAGCATGATAAATTTTCAAATGTTATGCTTTCCACAAGCCAAACGAAACTATCATTTTCAAACAGCTCCATGACATTTTGACAAACTGATCGTTGAGAGTGATACTTAATAACTAAAGGACCAGCAATAATTCTCACCTTTGTACCTCATTAACTGTAACAAGTAGTCTAGCAAACTTGAGAGGAAAATCAGGATAACGCTGTGTCGTATACGTCTGGAGAGCTTCCAGAAGCTTGTCTCTGTATTTTTGTACTGAATCTCGGTCGTGTAAATCTAAGATATCTAAGTTATAGCAGATTAGCAAATGTTTTAGACGCAAAATACTTCATCACTCTTTTGTAAAAAGAATCTGAATGGTCACTCGGTCACCACTCTGTCACCAATGACCTCAAAAATAAAAAATTGAATTTACTAAAAAGTCATGTGCGTAGGCCTAATAGTTTTGATGTCAATTAGCATATTGTAGGCCTACCTGGCAATAGGAGGGAAAGAGTTTTAACTGCTACATATTCATACAGATCTACTTCCATCTTTCTAAATTCAGACGTAACATAGATGACTCTCCCAATATTCTGTAAGTGAACATGAAAACAGCTGTACAAGTAAATATTATTTAACTGCTTCTATTACCAACTGAGATTTACATGTATGTAGGCTATAAGCCTATAACTTTAGAATCAGTTAAAGTTTTCAAGCTATTTGCAACTTGTAAACAGTTTTCTGATCACGACATATCGGTGCATTATTAGAATATTATACGTGTATCTCACACATTGACTGGATCTCAACAAACCTCAGCATGATTCATTTCCCTTGCCTTCGTCATATCAATAGTTTTACCATAACTCAGTCTCACAAATCCTTCTGCATCTCGAGATCTCCAGATGACACCAAAACATATCAGTTCAGCCCAAGAGTTCATTAGTAGCAGAACCTGATCTTTCTTCTGCATGGAAGTCAATTAATTATCTATTTGTATGACATAAACATATGATGTCAATACATGTAGTTGAATGTAAGCCTACATTGTACATTATGTTACACATAGCCTACATGTAGTCCTTTTTTCTGGTAGCCATATTGACGATTCACAAATAGTAATATGCATTCCTAAGGTGAATTTTTCAATATTGTACACCTACTTCTACTTTTAAGGTCAACAATATTCAGCTCACTGTAAAGTTTGCAAAGCCTGGGATTCTTCTTGCCCACCTCACAACTTGATGTAACCTGTGTTCCACCATGTGGAGTAGTGAGTCAAATTTATCATTGTCTTCACCAGTCATTCTGTTCGTACAGCATGGCTGGGGTATTGTACTACTTTCTTCATAGTATGGCTCCAAGGCAACAAGCTCCTAGAAGAATAAAAATAATATTTACAGTCTTTCCACATGTACTTATAGCAGCTATTGTCAGCCTAACAAAAGCATGAAAGACTGAAAAAAAGTAGTTTAAGAAAGGAAGTCCGAGATAGGACTTGACAAACTGAAAACCACATTATTGCAATAGGCTATGTGTACTGTTAAAGAATCTACATTGCCCTCTAATTTTTGGTTTTAGTTTAAAGACCTCAATGTTCATTTTCAGACTGGGCCTTTCATGAGTTGAAAGGGCTGAAGATATGTAAATGGTAAAGCTAGCCGAAATAATAAGCTAATGTGTGAGAGTATGTAAGGTGAGAGCAGGTGCTAACCAGAGATCCTTACCTGCAAGAGACTTGGCACTTCAGGTTCTGTAAATGACATATGTTAATACTCTGGGTGGACTCTATTGTCAGGGTGTCTGGAAGAGGTAGGAAAATCTAATTTGTTTCAACCTTACAATTGACCATGGAGAGAAAGTGATTTATTGTTGTGAGGGGAATTGGAGAAAACTACAACCCATACGCCAAACCCACAGAGTCTTTCAACAAAAAATGTAGAAAATTCTAATGATAACGGGAATCTCCCTAGGATCACTTGGCTGAGCAAATGTTATGGCAGAGGACATTCTAGAATTGCTAGTAGTGCATGAACTGCAGTATAATGATATAATCACCACCCAGTCATATCAGTAGCAGCAAGACATAGTAAAGATAGCTATGTACATGTACTCTTATACGTACATGTACATGTATATTATAACATAATATGTAACAGATGATGGAATACATGCTTGCAGATATTTTATACTATAGGTCTACTTACTTTTGTTACTACCTGTAAAAAGTTACTCTGTACAAGTGAATGTAGATATAGAGTCAGGTGGTGAGTGTTCTGCTGTACTTATACTGTACTTATACGTAATAGCTCTGCTCTACAAGTGTGATGAGATTCTTTTCTTGGTACAGTTATCGCTGAGTAATTCTTTCTAATCATAAACAACATTTTTACCAAAATATTCCATATGACATCATAATATAATATATGTAGTATATGCTGTACTGTATATGTGAGTAAAATTAGTATGTATCAATGATTACTTGACAAAGTATTATTGCATCATGATATTGTTTTTAAAAATCCAAACTTCTAAAAATAAAATACTCGTAGTACCTGCCATAGTACTATAATTTGACAAGTGGTTTGCTTTGTTTTCAACTCAACTCCTACCTACGGAATAGCTATAGAGATAGGCTGCCAGTTTTGGTTCTACCAACATATAAATATAGTTGTTTTCCAAACATCTGTTCATCAGTATTACTTATATCTGCCAGTAAAATAAATTGTGATATTTTTACCTATTTATGAGGTTTGAGTGCAAAATATGTTAAAAGTGCCAATGTATGTATATAATGACTGCGTAAGACATCAAAGAATCAAGAATAGAATGAAATTACTGTACTTAGGTCATGAAAACAGATACTATGGCAGTATATTAAATAGCTTGATTGACTTTTTTATATAGCCCAAGGAGTACAAACTGTAGCTAAATGTGAAGCATAGCTGCTGTGCCTTGCAATTGAACCATTAATCTAAGGAAACTTAGCCTATTGGGGGTGACTGGCCTGTATTGGACCTTGGGAAGGCCGTGTTGAGCCGCTGTTAAAGTGCATCCATATGTGGCAACCATTATGGCTACATGATAATTTTAAAAGGGCATTGACATCACAGACTAATTAATGATAGTTGACTGCATATTTATAAACATGTAGGCAGTCAGGCTAAATTTTGTATCTTTAGTAAAGTAGACTACTAAGGTGTATGAGATTATATGCTGCCATGGTGTAAGGATCACCAGCTACTAGTTTGTAAACTCCGCTATCTTCGATGATTGCAGGCTACAGTAACCTTGGGTGAAGAATAGAGTCTTGATGTACCCACATTTCACACCACACATGGGCATGTGGTACCACACATGGACATGTGGTACCACACATGGACATGTGGTACCACACATGGGCATGTGGTACCACACATGGGCATGTGGTACCACACATGGACATGTGGTACCACACATGGGCATGTGGTACCACATATGGGCATGTGTACCATACATGGGCATGTGTACCATACATGGGCATGTGGTACCATACAATGTACACAGTACACATTATGCATGTAAATACAATACAATGTACATGGGTGTGTAAATGCAATTCTGCAATGACCGGATGTTCAGCTGGTGTTCTGCAGGGTCACAATTATTTCATTCTCACTGGTTTTTAAACCTCAGTCAGTAGAGTTATGATTTGAATTTTTCAAAATTGTTTCAGTTCAAGACAACACAGGAAGCTGAAAGTACATGGGGGCATTGTTGGACAAGTCTGATGCTTTAGGCCGTACTTTGCTCATCAGTGATTGGCTGACATAACATGTTACCATATTGTAGGATATATCACAGATACAAGCACACAACATACCGAAGTATCAATGTTCTCCTATTGTAAAATTATGATGTACAATGTAGAAAAAAAAGAGAACAATTCCACATGCAAAAGATAATCAGGAGCAGTAACTTTTTTAGTTGTTAATTTATGCAACTAAAGGTCAATCATAATGTAGCCTTAGGTCAGGGCTTAGCATGTGGTTCAACTATTACTAGTAGTAAAACAAGACAATATTTCCAAACACACACCACAGACAAATATTTGGCATGCAGCCCGAACTATGGTAATTGGCAAATTGTATAACTTTTTGTTTTGATTTTATTATGAATTTGTTGACAGCAGTCAATTGCAAAAATCTGATAAAGTTAGAACCTAAGCCATTTAAATAGTACAAACTATTTTCACGTAGGCGCTGGCTTGACAGTCTACATCTTTTGTGAAAATGCAAGGTAGATCACGTGTTTGTATCAAAACATAAATATGTTAATAAAATAGCATACATGTAGATATATATAGACTACATGACCAGTGTGTGACAAAATGTCAAAAGAACCTCTATAGAGGATTACGAATCTGTTGCTTGAAAATTGTGATCGGTATTGATCGTCTTGTTGTTAAATGTGACAATAAACTAAAGTTAACCGTTGAAGCATGCCTGAAGATATCAGACCAGGTGAACTTTTAGAGGTGAGTGAAGTTTCCAAATTACACAGAGCTGTTTGAAGGTTATATTCTATTTGTGTACCTAATGCCATTTGTAAATTCTGCTATGGTAAATACTTGACATACGAGTAATGCAAAGGTCTTGTAATGGAAATATATTTGGCACGTTGGATATAACAATAGCATATATAATTTTTTGTGCTAGTAAGAATAATACTACCTGCTACATAACTGTATGTGCTAAATCCAGTGCTGCCTTCAACAACTCCACTTATAGGGGCTTGTCGCCTTGGAACCATACTATGAAGAAAGCAGTACAACTCCCCAGCCATGCTGTACTAACAGAATGACTGGTGAAGACACAAATAAATTTGACTCGCTACTCCATATGGTGGAGCACAGGTTGCATCAGGTTGTGAGGTGGGCAAAGAGAATTCCAGAGTTCGCTAGTTTTAGTGTAAGTTGCAAGCATGTTGGGAGTCCTTGTTCCAACAACAAACACGATTTTGTACATCATTTGATTTGTGTAGCTCTAACCATGACGCAATGGAACGAAGTCTTATTGCGCATGCCTTATGCCTATTGTTTAATTGCCTTCCATACAGAAGACAGACCAGGTTCTGCTACTAAAAAACTCTTGGGCTGAACTGATCTGTTTTGGTGTCATCTGGAGATCAAGAGATGCAGATGGGTTTGTGAGACTGAGTTATGGCAAAACTATTGATATGAAGAAGGCAAGAGAGATGAACCATGCAGAGGTTTGTAGAAATCTATAGCCAGTTTACACAACGTGTTTAAATACACTTGATATAGTTTATTTATTTATTACCCACATCTTGGAAATGATGGCAAAATTGTAATTGTTTTAATTGTCACCTAAATACACTTGAGAAAGTTGAGGCGACTCTAAAAATATTCACGTCTAAGATTTGGACAACAGACTTACAGCCTTGAGCTATTCCTGTTGTAGAACATTGGTAGAGTTATCCATGTCTCCTCCACGTTTAGAAGTTTGGAAGTTGATAAATATGAGTATGTAGCAGTTAAAGTGCTATCGCTCCTATTGCCAGGTGTGTATATACACATGTATATGGATCTACTACTCACTGAGCTAAATAATGGTGCATATGCTATATATGTACAGCCGGCTGCAACCTTCTGGTAATGCTCTCCTTCCTTCAATTACATGTAAAAAAATTGCTGAAACTTCAGAGAATAAGCGCTCGGCACTAAATAAAGAGCCTTGGTGTCTCTGTGACTGATTGGACAGGCTTACTAAAATTTTTAGATTGCAAACACTACCAGCAAAAAATTTTACATTTTCCATCTTGACTGATCAAAGTAGCCTGATTTCCCAAGAAAATTTAGTTCTGCATGACTTTCTTTGTCTGATTTTTCTGCCACGTGTGCTATTGACTGATTTGAGGAGTAAGCAAATCTTGACCCCAGAGCCATAAATTTGGTCTTAGGTTTTACTACAACAAAGGGAAAAGGGTAAAGAAGAGAATGTGAGCTAAGACAACTAAGATGAAAACAACTTGTCTAAATTTTGTTGAAGCTAGCTCTAACTTACAAACCATCTTAAACATGGCATTTAGGCAGGCGAATACGTCTAAATGTCTAAATTTTGCTATCTTAGACCATCAAATACTTGAATTTTTGGTGTCAAGAAAATCCTATTTAACCGTATATTATACATATTTCAGGTATTACTACACTACAGAACCCAGATTCAATACAAAAACACAGAGACAGTCTTCTGGAAGCTCTCCAGACGTATACGACACAACGTTATCCTGACTCCCCTCTCAAGTTTGCTAGACTACTTGTTACAATCAGTGAGGTACAGAGGTGAGACTTAAGACAAAGTCCATTAACAACTCATTGAGCTAGATATTCATTGTGAGTCTATCATAGCAGGATGCATGTGAGTCTGACACCCACTCTGAATAATAATTATGATGTGGTGTGTTCAACTGGGAAGCTCACAAATCAACTTTGGCTCTTAGATTTGCAGTCTCAACAAAACACAGTCTAAAATTGCCTGTTGGGTACGCTGAAGCAACATATTGTGATTTATTTCCATGTAGGGCTGTTATTCATTCGGTCAGCAATGCTAGAGTTGGCATCTTTGGCTAGTATATCTGGGTATTGTTTCTCATCCTTAGTCAGCACTATTTATGTATAGTAGAAGACTTCCTTCTGGAGTTGTCTGTGCAATTCGTGCCCGTGTGACTCGTGCTTTAGAGATTTGAAACAGACAGTAGAAAACAACTTTTGCTTCCTAAGACCCACTAACCCAACCTCTTAAAGTCGGCTGTAATCATTAGCGATTGAAATGATCATTTTACTACCTATGTCAAACATCTACCTTTAATTGGGTAATTCCATGGAGATCAAGAAATAAAAGACAATAATAACGATGTTAGAGATATGGCATAGGAAGTTACCTTGTGGTAACATTTGTCCATAATCACTGACAGGAATATTAATCTGTTCAAATTTCAAAACAAACTCCGGTTTTTTGCGTAAAATACCTGACTACTTTGCCAGTGTCAGTCAGATTGTGGGACAGCATTCACATTGTATGGAATTTCTCAAGTGGTAAATCTTGTTTTTTTGCAGTAGGCCTATTAGAGTTTGCCAAAGTGAATCAGGGTGCAAAGTTTTGGTAAGAGTTATAAAATCATTTACATATATATTGACGTACAGAGAATAAGTGGCATAATTTGGCAAAGTTGTGAAATTTGCCTACTTGAATAAAATATTACATTTGATTTAAGATATTATAGTGGAAATTGGAAAGCAGTATAACATTTTAAGCAGCCAAGAGCTGTCAGTTTAACACTCATAGCTCTACTGCACCTTTTAATCTACAGAGTTGACGACTGTTTAAAGTACCTGAGCAGTAGGCATCTTTAGGAGACATATATCTGCTACATCAAGCTAAAACAATTTATGTGCAATTGTGTAGACTTTCCTGGAGTTATCTTACTAACCTGAGGAAACCGCAGCTAGACTTGACCCTGCTGATATTGTGCCACACAGGCTGAGCACTTACCTGCACCTGTAATAACATGTATATACTAGAGTCATGGTGACATAACGACAAGTGTACCTGGTGTTCATAGGTGTATTTAATAGCCACTACCTTTTGTCATAATGCATGGGCTTCATGTATACCTATTGGGCACTCTGATTGTGACTAGAAATGTTGACAGCTTTAAACTTTTACATATCAAATCACTGGTTACTGGTTTACTAGCCTCTGTTTGTGCGCCTATAGCAAAATCTATAGGTACCTGGCTTGATGCAAAATTCTGGGATCAGCTGGGGTAAACTTACAAGCATGTAACATTACATGTCAGACGAGTACTCCCAGAGGTGACAACGAAATCTGATTGAATGTGAGACATCTGCATCACATTCTGTGAAAAATGAAAGAGAGAGGACAACTAATGCTTTGATCAGTAGCTTTAGGAAACAATTTAAAAGTTCTAAATTGAGTGCATCACAATATACAGAGCTCTGATTCACACACAGTGCTTAGAGCATTGGTGCCAAGTCTAGCTGTATTTTAGTTTATGTTTAGAAAACAAAATAATTATGGCCATTTAAACTGTTTAATGTATTTGGAAGTAGCACTCTGTTATTATGATATTTATGCAAAACAGAATGAAGCTGTTTCCTGTGATAAAATTTGTCCAAATATTGTTTATAACTTCTAGGCCAATAATCAGTACACTGTAGAACTTATGACCATAGGGTGACCTTTGGTCATGCTTTGTTATGATACACGTATTGTTCTAGATTTAGTTCCTGGTATTATTTATAGATTCCCACGGAGGTCAGGTGCCTCTCTTGAACCAGATCTCAGAATTGCAGTTTTTGCTCTAGAAGCTGATATTCCAATTTAATTTATCAAATCTGTTCATCAACAATGAAGTTTTTATAATTCTACATGTAACATACAGTGGCGGGATCAAGACTGGAGACTGGAGTAGTAACAGTCCCTGCAGATCTCTATATTTTATCTGCTTCTAGAGCTACAGAGGTAGGGAGCAGCCGTGGCTTAAGGGTTAGAGTGCTGAGCTTTCACGCTGAAGGTTCCAGGTTCGAATCCCGGCCACGGTGGTGTTAGGAAGAGCATCCAGCCATAATTGCTCCTGTGCCTCAATAGTCCTTGGGGTCATGCAAAGCATGGCTTCAGGGCAACTCCTCTACTCCTGCCAAAAAAAGGCCATGTCATCTGGGCCTTTTCTCACAGGGAGTTGGCCAGCACGGGCACCTGGCAGTGCAAGCTGCTAGGGGCTGGTCACACCGAGGAGTATAAACCGGTGAGTTTTTAGAGCTACAGAGGTGGAAGATTTACATGTTGTGAAACCATTAAATAACCTTTGGTATTGGTCGAGGGGAAATTGTATTTTTTTTCTGGATAAACCTTCCGACTCAACTATTGCTAGAAACTGTTGTCAGCTTTTTAATATTGTGCTGTACCTCTATTTGATAAACCAGAAAACAAAAAGTAGAGTTTATTACTTATTTAAACTCCTGATGGGGTTCATGTCTTCCAACAGATTGACAGCACTAACAAGGCAGCGGATATGGGAGTTACCTCCACATGAAATAGCGAAGAACAGTCTACTAGCAGAGTTACTTCAACAGGGAAATTCTAAATAAGGTATGCACTGGCATGACTTATTTACCTCATTCTTGTGGCTAAAATTGTTCAGATTTTGTGCATTTCCAAATTTCATGTCATGTTTTAGAGAATGCGGATATTTTTTTCCTTGAGAGTAGTTTATAATCTTGCACCAGTTATTCTCACAAAGTGATGACATTTTGTGTAATAGCTATCAAACCCTTTGCTTATGACACATAAGGGCACTTGACCACCAAAGTCACATGAATGTTAATGATGTAGTGTGATTCCAGCTGTATGCTTCAGGCATTACAGTGTTATATTGTTCAATCAAATAGCTTTCTTTGTAATACAAGAGGAGGCCACGTTAATAAATGTGCAAACACACGGGAGCATTTTTGCGTGAGCGTTTTCTGAGCAAGCGTCAAACACTATGACATTGATAAACACACAGGGCAAATGGAGAGCGCGGCGATTTGCCAATTACCCAATGGCGTGTCAGTAGGTATTCAGCCTCAATACTTCAGCTGGCTCAGCTCGAGCATTTTGAGAACGTTGGCACTCTGGCGATTCGTGAGTGAGTGTCAAATTCGCTCCAAAACGCTCCTGTGTGTTTGTACCTTTAGGCAAGACTTTTAGAATAGAAGCTACCAAGCTCTCATCCACTCTCTGCTGTGGATATTCTAAAGCAGTTGTAGAGAGAGCATCAAACCAGGCAGTCACTAGACCCCTAGTCTGGTCTGAGTGGTGGGAACTTGTAGTACATGTACATTGTATGTCTACTACATAATTAGTTTTATCAATGATATTATTATTATTAGTTCTATTCACTTGCTGTAACGTGTTTGTACAGTACATAATATTGCATTCATTGGCTAATATCTTGCTATCCATGTTCCTAGTTATCAAGCTAAATATAGAGCAGTAACATGACTTGTTTACCACATTTGTTATCATCCACATACATGAACATGTACATGTACATGTATATGTACATGTACATGTACATATACATGTACATGTATGTACATGTACATGTACATGTACATGTACATGTATGTACATGTATATGTATATGTACATGTACATACATGTAGGCCTACATGTATATGTACATGTACATGTACATGTACATTTACATGTACATGCATATGTACTGTACATGTAGTTGATTGTTTACCTGAACTTACAATGTAACCTAGTAGTTGAGTCATAGCTACAGGTGGTTAGAAGAACTCTTTCCCTATAGAGTTGTGTGCCCTTGCCTTGCTGGCAACGCAGCTACAGGCAACTCTATTACAATACGAGTATTTTGCAGATCAACAAACAGAGAGAGCAGACAACTGAAAGTTTATTGGTGAGATCTGGGCCTCAGGCTAACAATCTATTGGAACGAGACAGTATCTACAGAATTTGAATTTCACAAGAAAAGGACTTGGCTGAGAACATGGATAATTTTTGATTACATGACTTAGAGTTATCCGCCCTACTTGTATATGCATGAAATAATGATTCATATTGGAAAATGTTGGTGTGAGCGCGCATTTTAATGACAAAAAACAAAATGAGAGCATTTTTATATTTTTATCGACTCCTAATATTTTAATGTACATCCATACATCATCATCAGAGGAATGACAATATTGTATTCACTTAATATATTATGCTGCTTGCACAGATGTGTAGCCTACTCTGTGTACTTGAGGTGAAAGTTTAATTATTATAATATAGCAATTATCCCATACATAGTACATACTTTACTGGCTGACCATAATATTAAAGCTATTATTATACTCAGGGCTGTAACAACTATTTTTGGCTGAGGGGGCAAAAAACCCAGGCCGGAGTATCGGGCTGCCCAGACCATTACTAAAAATAGCTTAACATGACTTGTTCTCTATCAAGTTCCAGTCAATTAATAGGCAGGATCACAGGCCACTTACACTGCCTTTCAGACTATAATGCTGGCCATAAATTTGTGATCAACGTGTACACAATCGACACCAACAAATATTTGTTTTTGGGACAGATTTCTGGGGTGGCAAATGCCCACCTTGCCCCCCTGGTTGCTACAGCCCTGCTTATACCATTGTTATTATACATTTTAACTGGTTTGACTCTATTATCTGCTTGTATTGGTTCTCCACCAATAGAGTCTTACTTTGATTGTCTAAAGTTCTACAGTTGTCTCATATGTATCAATATGTGAATGGCTGGTAATGTGTTTATCTGTTGGAGTATTCCATTGTTATCTAATGCCCAGATGGGTAGACAGATAGCAGGACTGTTCAAGGGTAGACAACTTTCAATCGAGTGAATAGGTTCAATATGATGACTCACTGCAGTATTTACTCATTTCGGTTGCATTTATTCATGACTTGTAGTCGTGTACTGTGGCACTACAGGGATTCCATTAGGAGTTGTGTTCATGTGCAAGGGCATTGGTGAGACAACTCCAGAAAGGTTCCCCTATGCCGGCATAGCCTGAGTTTCAACACCTATCAAGTAGAGGGCCTAAGGCTAGGAACCTGTCCAGCAGCTATGCCAAGGACCGTCCCAAGATCCTAGTACCACCCAGAGCCATATCCAGAGAGGCTACATTGTAACATATTGTACTGTTTTGTGCTATGGTTTTCCCACGGGTGCTGATGTTAGCATGAGTGGAGGAAGCGCTTGGTAGTGGTAGTGGGCTGCCAAGGTAAATTTCCACACATTACATAAAGAGTGAACAGTTAAGTAAAGCTCTTGTAGTTATTGTAGAGGACGTAGGCCAATGCTTGGACTCATTAAAGAGCCAAGGGTCGACATAGGTTTGATGGTTTCTACTCCGTAGGAGTGTAGAAAGTATATGTGTTGAAGAGGGGTGTAGGCCCGATGCTAGATTCATTGAAGAATCAAGGATCGACTAAGGTCGAGGTTTATACTCAGCAAGGCTGGAGCTGCCTGCCTGCAAGAGTAAGACTCTGTATGTTGAGTTAGGAGATGTTGCTTTATTGAAGCGCAATCAACAACAGATTTAGCATAGAAAATATGCTGGCTTTTATATGAATTGAACTTCTGGCTAGGTCGGGCGGTATGATGAAGTATCGTCCCCGGAAATTGTGTAACAAGATGGCTGAAATATGCCGAGGTTCGACCATAAAAAGGTCGGCCATGCACAAAAAGTGCTTACAATAGTGAGAAATGGATTATATATTAATATGAGAAAAATCCATGACATCGGCCATCACTTTATAATACGCAAAAGACTTAGAATATAATCAGGTAATAAATGTACTTGCAATCAATTAGATACAGACAAGTGCAGAGACCTGATTGGTTGAATAATACAATAATGCACATAGTCAAGCAGTTATTGACAAGAATAAGTATATAATAAGTAAATATGTATATGTAATAAGCATGTATAATGAGAGTCATGCATAATGGTTGTGCTGTACAACATAAGTATATAGTCCATGCAGTTGCAGGCTATGTTAGCTGGAACACTATAATATATACATGTATGTATCACTGGTCCAGAAGGGTCTCCGCCACCTGCATAGCCGGAGTTCCCACACCCATTGGCGGGTGAGGTGAGCTGGGTATCTACCCCACTCTGGGTCAGGCTGGGGGGCCTAAGGCTAGGGCCTTGCATGGCAGTGATGCTTCAGGACCCGGTCCCACGTTCCTAGCATCACCGAGAGCCTTGATCTCGGATCGGCAGCAGTGTAGCGCATATAAATCAAACAAACTCTCGACCTCAAATCCGATTGAAGGACAGCAGACCGCAGACCAGTTTATCTTTAGTTATATGATATAGCAAAGATTCTATAATCAGCCTTATTCTTTTAAAAGCATACAGTACACAAAAAACAGCAACCAGACAATATTATGTTCATGTACTCCAGACTTGATCAATGACAATGCATAATGTGAATAATTATAATCATAACAGACAAGTTTATTTTAGAATGTTTTTATATTTATAAACACCTGTATTTATTTATGAATGAAAAGTATGGGGGTATACGTGATCACCTTTATAATAGACACGTAATTTTATTTAGCAATCAATTAATAATAATGCATCCGATATTTTTGACAATATTGTACATGTATGTACATGTACAATGCGCGTGATAGTGTTATTTTTAGAGCATAGCGCATTATATTGCACATATGTACATACATGTAATTCTAACATCATTTTTAGAACCTGCTCTGGAGCCAAACCGCGTGCCTCTTGTGCACCCAGACATAGACCAGCACATCTGTCCTTGAGCTCCTGGATTACTTGTAAATGCACCGATTTCAGCCGTTCAAACATTAGCCGTTCCTGATTGAGAGAAACTTCACTTTTTCTGCTGGCTAAATGTTGATCAATGAAGCTGACTGCAGCTACTATAGCTAGTACGTGCCAAGCCAATGAGCGAACCTTATGTTATCTCATTACGTATTTATTTAGAGTTGTCACCTCAGGGATACGACTTGCTTATGAGAAGACAACTTCACAACGAAATGGTAATTATTATACCAAGGATTCACAACTCTTTGACTATACATACATGTCTTTGCAGTAATGTACGAGTTTTATATGCACGCAATACAGTGAGTCATTGCATTGTTCTATAACCGGGTTTAGTTCCAGCTGAATGCCACAGTGTTAATCTATTAGTACAGGACCTGCAGTATTTTATCAGATTTGTTCCAGATCTTGTCCTATCTATAATGAAATGTGGGGATGGCTATTGCTAGACTAAAACAACATAAATAAATCAGCGCTTTATTTCAACATTGGTGACTTATAAATGGCAATGAAACTGACCAATCCGTGATTAAAGTTAGTTGCCACCTCTTTCCCGATCTCAGCTTGCACAACATTACACCTACATATATACACACCCACACATTATATATCACAGACACTTGAAAAGCTGTCAATTTTACTCTATTTTCAACCGATTGATTTTCGAAAACCGGCAACAAAGTTGAATTGAAGAATAAAAAGACACTGACATCTTCTATATACGTTGCACACACTCGCGTAGTTGTGATGATTGTATGCCAACATATCATCATACGGTTTTACCTACAGTATTACTATTTTTATAAGTTTTGTCAAAATAAAATTTCAGCATAATTGTTATGGTTACTGGTTAGTATAAGCAACACTAGCTTGTTTACATATGATGTGAGTGTAGTTTATTTGTGACGTACGAAACACACCCAATGAGATCAAAACCCTTGACTCTTTGTGGGGTCGGTCAAATCCTGCACGTGGATATCCTTGCCTTGAGTTGACCAACATTTCCGATGAGTCACATTGCTATTGGTTGGAATTTTATCAAACCTTTTTCCACAACCTAAATTTGGGAGCCATGATTGTAAAAATCAATTTATAATTGATATAAAGAACTCACCTGTGAATCAGAAAGTTGGTAAAGGAAAAAAAATAAATATTGACCTCACATTGTGTGTTGACCTCACATTGTGTATTGACCTCACATTGTGTGTTGATCTCACATTGCGTGTTGTTTCACATTGTGTGTTGTTTCACATTGTGTGTTGTTTCACCAACGCTGGAATATTATACCATTGGTGAATGTGCCTTGTTTCTACTGAAAGTAAATTCAGGCCACTGAAATGTCAGTCTTGGACTTTTAACGGCTAAACTATGAACCCATCGTTGAGCTTTAGCTAATCTATAGCATGGCGTTAACGAAAGAAACTTAGCTTGTCAAGTTAACAAAAGATGGTCATTGTTGATTCTCTGCTCCTAAATACATGAATGACATTTGATCTAAGCTTGACTTACCATGAGTCTCTTCCCAGTCATATATTTATCGACAGGTAAGATTAATTGCTACCTGTTACCTCGTGTAATCGAATATTAGTTATAAGAAAGTAGCCGGCCAATCAGAACAGTCCAATCTGTACCAAAACATTGGGTATTACACTTATATCTAGACTCATCAGTTGAAAGGACGAAGCTCTATCAAGCAGATACTTATTTATACTGCTCTATTGATAACAATGTATTCACATACAGAATATTTCAGAGTTATAAACATTATAATAACACTGCTACTACTAGTTGACACGTGCTCTCTGGTCTTTGCTACAGACTCCGCGGAGAAAGACAACAGTGACCTTGAGACGGTCTCAGAGAAGTCAAAGGTCAGGGATCATTGGTTGCTTCTGCAAAAGACTAAGTGTCAGGTAATTTCAAGTACTAATTTCAAACATACCGTTTTAAAATTGGAAGATGAAACTGTGTAATATCAGAGTACTATCTTCACCAATTGCGCAGCTGTTCTCTTTTCAACTGTGGACACTATTAACATTAATTCCATAATTCCGTGTAGTTATTATAACAATGTTCATGTAAATTTGCATTTTGATGACATTGGAAGTAGTCATTGCAATACGCATTCAGTCAAGCATATTTAGTGGTTTGAAATTTAGTTGACACTTTTCAGTTTGCATTTTCATTAACAGTGGGATGCTGTCACAAAACATCATATCTGACAGTTATATTGCTAACACTCGGGGTACTAAATAACGTAGTCAAGTACGCTCACTGCAGGGGTGACTAGTTTGCAGAGATGTGTGCAGTTGCCACGGTCAAGTCATAATTGTGACTCTTCAACTCTTACAAGTCAGCTATTTCTAGTGACTAATCAAGACTTTCAAGTCAAAGGTTAAATTTTTGCTTTTCCTAAAACTCAAGTTTTCATCAAATAATAGAGCTAAATTGCTAGTAAAGTTACAATCCGAGTGTTTTCTTGTTTAGCTCAAATCTATTAAAGATTTTTTATTATTATATTTTAGGCTTTGGTAAAATGTTGTAACTTTATGGTGCTAGAAGTTCAAATTTCAAAGCTTTAACTGTCCACATTTTAGTGTGAAATACATGTGTGTTACAAATTCACGGATTTTGATTGTGGATATTTATATTCATTGCAATTTATAGCTTTCCTATGAAAACTGGGTTATTGTGTGATGTGAGTCTGAAATTACAATGCGAGTTACATGTATATATTTAAGTCATGGGTCCTTTAATGAGCCACAAAATGTTACAAATTGAACGATGGAGTAATTAAACTCCATGAATTATGGCCAGAAAGACTTTTTTGCCAGAAACTGCCTAGTTGGGTTTGAAACAACAGGCTCCTGGAGGAAAGCTTTGTGCTCTACCAACACTGAGCTAGCCCTACACACACAGAATGAGGTGTATTTTAGCTTTAGTTTGCAAACATAGACTACTAAGTGGCATGTTAAAGTGGAGACTTGGATTTCCCTCAGCCCTAATGTCTACCATCTTCAATAAGGCAACAACTAAAGGTACCATTGTGTACTACAGCCAATTGGTAGTCTACTAATGATTTTTCAACCATTAAATCTTAACAAGTATATTATTTTTCCATTAACTGTTTATAGTGTATAATTATAATAATTATCTAACTAATTGACAATTCTGATTTATTAATTCGCTAAAATGTAATTTAATGATACAATATTTACATATTTGTTAAACTGCCTAGCACAGAATACTGTAGCTATGCCAAGAAGTTCTACTTAAATATTCCTTGAGAGCTAGTGTATATAAATGCACTGGCAGGGAAGAGAGTCACATGACTGTCATGTGACTGTGCTACCTACACTTACTGCTACATGTATATCTACAGCTGTGCGTACATCTAAATCTAGAGAGAGATGTACATGTATGTCTTCACACATCTATACATCTAGATGTAGGGCCTACTTGTGTGTAGACATAGATGTGCATCTACATGTATATTCCATAACAATGTTCACTTAGATAGTGTTGACAGTCATACACAGTGTAGCGTTTGCTGCATGCATACAGTTTACTTATTCTTGTTGTCATTGCGCAATCCCGAGTATTAAGTTATACACGTACTAGGCTCAATAGGTGATGTCATAACAAATATAAATGTGCTACATTGTATGACACACGCTAAGTAGATGTGGTGTTATACTGCATGAAAAAGGCGGGTCATACATCTATATTAACAATTAAGATTGAGTCGTGAGTTAGTCTGTGTCATAAGTTGGGGTTTTGCCATAAATTATGGTTGAGTCAGGAAGCAGAGAGCACTTTAGGAAATTTACAACAGAAATATACTTTAGGCTGAATGTTCATGCAGACTTTACACTATTATGCAAGGGAGGTGGGGTCTATCCAAAAGAGGTGTGGTCTTTTCTACTAGGAAACTGAATTTCCATAATTTTGAGATACTAATTCAGGAGAAGCTGTGTTAAATGCGTCAGACACAACTGAGCCGTGGTTAGCCGAATGGATGCGGTGCATCTGGCCTTAACCAATGAGAGCAGATCTAAAGTTGGGTCCCGATTGCTTTCCTATTGCGTCTCCAAAAAATTTTCACAATATTTTGAACAATTACGCAACACAGGATTTGTCTGTTGAATGTAAAATCAGTCGATATATCGTAGTATTGTATTGCACAGCGTCATGCAAAGTGGGCTGTGTAAGTTGGGTCATCATGTATGGCTATCATGACATAGGGGAAACAAGTGCACTGTATTTTAACAGAATACATGTACAGTAGAATTAGCAATGAGCACATAATGTACAGTGTACATTGTTGCATATTGCAAGGCCTTAACATTGCCACACCATAATATAAAAAATTCATGCAGCTATATCATTTATATGTGGCATTTGCTAAAGAGATGCAATAATACACTTGCATGTAATTCTGTGTAATGTAATTAAAATGTATATAACTTGATACACAGCTAAACTGTATTAAATATAAAATGATTACCATAATAGGACCATCAGTCAATTCTATTTTGCGTTACCATTCAATAGACTGGAATATATAGCACAAACATGTACTATTTATTCCATGTTCTGTACAGTATAATTACGTACTACATGCAGTATTATAATAATATGATTATTAAATTTGCATGGGTATCAACCTAGACATAATATGTATACATAATGATTTGTGTAACCAGAAACCTTAAAACTTTTCTCAACAGTAGTTGGGGTGGGTGCATTATTTGACTAGTTGTGGAACTTGGGTAATAATATTCTGAAGTAAAGCTGAACCTCACAAAGCTACAATGCTATTTAGTGCAGTCAGTAATATGGGAGTTGGTAAAACATAGCGTAATAGGGGCTTCCCAGACTTTCTGCTAATAAACTTTGAATACAAAGAGGCAACAAGAGTTCCAGCAGGTTCATACGCATGGATCTACTAGTCGGTAGCATTATAATAACTAATATGTATGCTTATATGTTTATATATTCATGTGTTTATACGTTTATATTTTTATACATTTATACGTTTATATGTTCTTATATGTTTATATGTTTATACATATTGTTCACTTAGCACTACGACTTGAAGTCATGTAAAGAACTTGACTGGAGCAGGTTTCTATGCAGGTGCCAACCAAGTAGCACAGACAATCAAACGAGTAAGGGACTTAAAATATAAATGTATATCCAGTTGTTCATTATAACAGAGTACACTGCTTATGAGTTCCTCACTTGGTCTGGCAATCAGAAACTTGCTATGCGTTGTTAACTTGCTAAACAGGGCTACGAATCAGCACAGAAAACAAAAAAAATTTAGTCTGAACACAAAAAAAAGAGGAGTCTGTTCATACCACATCCTTGCTCTGGATATTTCTAAAGACTGTAAATCTTCTTAAATTTTAGTCACACACTTTTGAATATTATGCTAATTAAGCAGAGATTGAAATACATTCAACTCAAAAGTTTAGCGGAAGAGATTTGGAATATTGATGAGAGTCACCACATAAATTAGATTGTGGTTCCCAGTGGGATCATGACATTGTTTCAGGATATTGCTGAATGAAGAGGAACAAGTGGTACAAGAGTGCTACTAACCAAACAAACCACTGACTAATCTTCTCTAGCCGAATTGATACTTGATAGCAGATTTAACTGCTCTGGCACATCTAAACAGTAGACAAGAGGAAATTTTTGATGAGAAATAACAAGATGCAAATCTAGCTGTACGAATCAGTGAAGTGTTCTACAGGAATAAAATGGCAGAAAATAATTATTTTCTCATCAACCAATTTCCTCCTATTCCTGTAAACCATTTCGCTAGTGCATCTTGTTATTGTCATCCAATTTGAAATTTGGCAGATTTAGAGTTAGTTTTACAGAATATCTGATTTACACATGCAAATGGTGACATGTTGCTTGAAATACTAGTTACCAAAGTACAGCAGGTCAGCGTGTCAGCAGGTCAGAGTGTATATAAACTTGTGTCAGTGTTTGTATTTAGCTTTGCACTGTATCTCACCAGCTCACTATATTTACAATTATACTTCTATTTCATCTGTCAGAATTCCTCTGCTGTGAGAAATGGTATGGGAAAGAAATAAGGATTTTCGACAAGAAGAAATACGACAAGAAGAGCGACTGTAGCTGTGAGGAGTCCGAGGATACTTCTAAGAAGTCCACCACAACCACAACTTCTGCCTCACCAACCATGACAAACACCAGTTCTGTACTTAGAAATGTGCCGATTGCCAGTACCTTACATATCAGTAAGTGGTAAATAATTGTATATTTTATTTGTATACAATATGTTCCGGTTTGCAATAAACAATAAAAGCTAAGGATTGCCACCAAATAAAATCCTCAGCAATTCTTGTGTAGTCAAGAGCTTAGTCAATGTAAGCAGTTAGTGCTAGAATAGCAGCGTCATTCTAAATACTGTGTGATTGTGTATGCTATCAGGTAGAGATCGTTGCTCGACAATGATTTCAATTGCATAATAAAGACGTTTAATGCAAACATAGAGTCGTCATACCATCAGAGCTGTGCCACACTACACAATTTTAACCAAGCATTTTTGCCAGAAATAAATCATATTGTGTGGCCAATAGGAGTTGTTTTAAAATTATTTAGAACTAGTAGAATGAAATTAAATAACTAGTCACACATTCTAGACATCCAAGGAATAGAAGAAAGGGCAGTGGTAGCACCTCCTGAACAATCTATGGGTAGGCAGCGCAGGATTGGAAGCAATCGTGAAAACCTGCAATCTCGATCATCCAGAAGAAGAGGAAAGAACAAACCGTGCCGTAAATATCAGGTGAGACTAAGCAAACTTGACCCATAGTTGCTAAAAATCATGCTTAGGCTTGTATCTACTATTTAGAAAGTTGGAACAAAAATTTATTTCTCTTCATAAAATTTATTTTAGTTACCCAAATTCTCTTACAGGAATACCGGAGAGAAAGACCAAACAAG